>OX101824.2:2585000-5170000 GCA_944452925.2 Chrysolina oricalcia | reverse complement strand
ACGGCGCGTACTCGACCGCCAGTGGTCCCAAAAATACGTTAAAATGTCATGGCCAGCCAAGAATTTACTACACGATCGAAAGGTTCGCACAAAAGATTGTGTTTTGACAATGTCATATGACTTTTGGTTATTAGACATGTTTTGAGAGATCTGAATGTTATGTATATATAGAAAAATATTACTTTAACTATTTCTTTGAAGGGTATATGAAAAGAGATTTTTTTAAATGTGTGCATACGAATGTAATCAAGTAAAATTACACGTGTTTCGTTTTCATCATGCAGAAAATTAACTCTCACCACCTATAACCATGAGACAAAGTGAAAAAAAAACAGATAACTTTGTCAAAGTTTACGTAGATGGGAAATTTTTTGCATAAATCTAAGCTACCGAACGTGTCTTAGAAGATCTATTTTTCAAAATATTTTGTCGGACAGCATTTTACCTCTACCATCAATAATTATTATTTAAAAAAAAACTGTATAACTTCGTCAAAGTTTTCGAAAATGGGTTTTTTTTACAGAAATCGATGGAACCAAAGGTGATCTATAAGACCTATTTGTCAAAGTATTTTGTCGGACAGGATTTTTACCCCTACCACCAATAATAATAATTTTCAAAATGGTCATAATTCCGCCAAAGTTTTCGTGGATGGGGATATTTTTGCATAAATATGGGAATTTTTTTGGAATAAACTTACACTACAGAAGATGCTCTAGGCGACCTATGTGTCAAAATGTTATGTCGGGCAGGATTTTACCCTCACTATCAATAATAATAATTTTCAAATTAAATTCATAGGTTCGTCAAAGTTTTCGTAGGTGGGGATTTTTTTGATTAAATGTATACTACCAAACGTGCTCCACAGCGCCCATTCGTTAAAATATTTTGTCGGGCAGAATTTTAACCCCCACTACCATTATTATTAACTTTAAAAACACTGCATTACTCCGTTAAAGTTTTCGTGGATGGGGATTTTTTGCAGGAATCGATGAAACCGAAGGTGGTCTATAAGATTTATTTGTCAAAATATTTGGTTGGACAGAATTTTTACCCCCTCCACAAATAATAGTTATTTTCAAAAAAAATCTAATAATGTCGTCAAAATAATTTGTCGGGCAGGATTTTAACCCCCAACACAATTAATATTAATTTTCACTTGTAATCTCCCAAGTGCTTGAATTATTGCCGGAAATTTTTCAAGTACATGAATTTTTTGAAAATTTCCCGAGTCGCGCAGCGACGAGGGTAATTTTCTTAAAAAATTCATGTACGAGATAAATTTCCTGCAATTAATTCAAGCACGCGGGGGATTCGGTAAGAAAATTTTACACCAAAATATATCCAACAATTCATAAGAAATAACTAACTATGGTTCACCTGAACTATTTATATGCATAGTACAAAAAAGATGCATGAAAATATTGATATGTAAAACACACTTAACAAAATTTCAATTTGATTTTTTTAAATTAATCAAAAAAAAGTAAAAATGTTGCTCCACTGGGAATTGAACTAGTGACCACACGACCACGAGGCACTTTACCGACTCGCCACGGGGCCTTTGATTTACATGTAGACAACTGGTGTATTGAAGTGTTTCTGAAATTTGATTTCAGAATTTGCAAATTCTGCGATTATCGTGAAGAAAATATTCAGACACATTCGAAATATTTAATAAATACATAAATATGAAATATTATCTCATTTCAAATGAAAAATACAATTCCATTTGTACATCAAAGCAAAATATAAACTATCACCTGTCAAATATTTGACAGAAAAATTTCCACTTATTAATTTCGGCCAGGGTACCCAGGAGGATAAAAATTTCCGGAAATTTTTTGGGTTGCCATGGCATCTGAATAAGAACGAATGTTTTGGTTCTCTCTAAAAGTGAGGTGTGAAATTTTCAAAAAAACCACATAACTTTGTCAAGTTTTCGTTGATGGGGATTCATTTGTATAAGACCTATTTGTCAAAATATTTTTACTTCCCCCAGCAATAATAATTTTCAAAAGAGCTTATAAAAATTTTCGTAGATAGTGATATTTTTGCATAAATTTTGAGATTTTTTTTATAGATCTATACTATAGAAGGTACTCTATAAGACCTATGTGTCAAAATAATTAGTCGAGCAGGATTTTACCCCCACCATCATTAATAATAATTTTTAAATTAAAATTCGTAAGTTCGTCAAAGTTTTCGTAAGTAGGCAGGGAATTTTTTGCTTAAATGTATACTATCAAAGGTGCTCCACAGGTCCCATTCGTCAAAATATTTTGTCGGGCAGGATTTATTCCCCCCACCACCAATAATAGTAATTTTCAAAAAAAATCATGAGTCCGCAAAGGTTAAGTATTAAACAATTTACAGTTGATTCTAATAGTAAAGATATACGAAGCGAGATATTTTATAAGAAATTATATACGAAGCCAGAAACAAAGTTACGCATTTACAGTCATAAGTGAGAAATGAGTAGATAGATATTTTGCGTTATAGATAAATTTGATTGTCCAATACATATTTTTTAAGTGTTCTTTCAAACTTTGAAATATTATAAACCTTAAACTCGCGTAGAATTGCATTGTATTGAAAGTATATTTGGTATTTAAACGAACGTCTGAAAGACTCGGTCGTGAAATGTGAAAAGAACAGATATTGATGATGAATAAAGCCGCTTTATTATTATTATAGTGGCCATGTTAGGTGACGCCGAATGATCTTAGCTACCAACAAACAATTAAAAGTTGGGTAAAATGACTCCTTTTAGAAAAATTACGTCAAGCTTTTTGGCAACTAATACCAATAAACAATGGTTGCTATGTATTTGAAAACAAGCAACTGGTTACTATCGCAATATTATGTTACGTACCATGCGATCCTAAACTTTGTGAATGTAAAGAACCCCGCACCATTCTTATGGAAAATGGGTCCCGGTGAAATTCGATGAATTTTTGATATGAAGTAGTTCAAGTCAAGCTGATCAAAAGTGTCCATGGGCCCAACTCAATCCTATGGCTAGTTTTCGAGATACAGGGCGTCAAAGTTGGTAAGTGGCCATTTCTTTAGTATATAGTATTGCTTTCAGGAAAACATTTAAAATAAAAATGTATTTCGTGACAGATATTGCTTACCCATACAGCAATACTTCTAGACTGGTTTTTGATAAAAAATATTGTTGGATAAAGGGTGAGTCCAGCATTATTCAAAATGAAATTCTCAATCAACCCTACGAAGTGAAGATGTGACCAAACCAAGTATGACACTGATATGCTCATCATTTGAATATGTCAAAATTGATAAATTCAACATTTTGTACAGGGTGAGTCAAGATGTGACAGTTTTTATGGTGACATTTTCTAAGAGAACTTTCGATAGGTGTTTATCAAATTCAATTAGCTCCATCTTATATTCAAAATAAACTCCAAAGACAGGAAGATGAGGAAGAATTTCGACTTGAAATGTTAACAAACGTAGACAGAATTCCAGAACCTGGGCTAATCAGAGTAACGAGTTTCTCGCGATTTAGAAATTCATCGAAGTATCAGTTATGGGTTTCGTATCGGCCGCATAACATTGATGAATTCGACGATGCAGAAGAAGATGATGACGATAAAAAAATTCAAGTGTATTATTGTACTTGCACGTCTGGAGCTCGTACTCTAGGTGTATGCTCACATATAATAAGCGTTTAGTGGTTCATGGGATATGCTCGACATGAGCAAAATATTCGCCACCCCTCTACAAGACTCACAGATGTTATATCTGATGCTGCTAATAGACGTCAGCAAGTTAATCAATACAACCTACCGGTGCTCATTGATATCTAATTTATTTTGGCATATTTGAACAGTTTGGATCCAACAATTGATCTCCCTGCTTCAGGTCTACTTTGCTTATTGTTATTTTCATTCTTTTTGTTCATTCAGTGTTTCCTATTCTATTTTTCTTTCAAATATTCGTGGTGATGTTTTCTTTGGAATTGAAATGTTATTATAAATGTATGTTATGTAAGTATTTTCTTTTTTTTTAAATATTCCTGAATTGAAATATCAGTATAAATGCTTAAAATATATCAGATTTTTTAATATTCTTTGTACAACTTTTTTTCAATTGGTAATGATTGAAGGGTCAGTAGGTAAGTAAGTATAATTATCACAGAATATTATTTTAGATGGATCAGTTCAATAATGGTGTCTGGTTTTCGTCGTTATTTCAACATTGGTCATTTCGAATGATTCATCCTGTACATAATGAACATCTTTACCAAACTCTTGAAGTGAGAGTTGAGAACAAAAAATATGATTATAAGCTCGATGTAATATGAGGATAACTGAGTTAGTCTTATCTATAAACCTTCAACAACTGGTAGAGAAAAAACTGTTTATTTTTCAAGGTTGGCCCCATGAACACTATTGATCAGCTTGACTTGAACTTCATCATATCAAAAATTCAGCAAATCAATTACACGATGAGTTATAAAAAATCTCCTTTTCGTAATTTTTGTCATCACCTAGTGTTTGTCTCATACTGTATATCAATTTTGTTCAAGAAATATGTTGAATGGTTGGTGGTCAAGTATCCCTAAAGCTCGAAATATAAAATAAAAATATACAAAATGTCACCATAAAAACTGTCACATCTTGACTCACCCTGTACGAAATGTTGAATTTATCAATTTTGACATATTCAAATGATGAGCATATCAGTGTGATACTTGGTTTGATCACATCTTCACTTCGTAGGGTTGATTGAGAATTTCATTTTGAATAATGCTGGACTCACCCTGTATCCAACAATATTTTTTAACAAAAACCAGTCTAGAAGTATTGCTGTATGGGTGAGCAATATCTGTCGCGAAATACATTTTTATTTTAGATGTTTTCCTGAAAGCAATACTACTTTAAAGAAATGACCACTTACCAACTTTGACGCCCTGTATCTCGAAAACTAGCCATAGGATTGAGTTGGGCCCATGGACACTTTTGATCAGTTTGACTTGAACTACATCATATCAAAAATTCATCGAATTTCACCGGGACCCATTTTCCATAAGAATGGTGCGGGGTTCTTTGAATTCCTGATATTTTCTATTTATTATTTTGGCGGTCTTTTAATAGTGGTTGTAGAAAAAACATTGTATGATTTTCGTATGACAAGTGCTTTTATTTTGTTCGAAGAATTGAGCCATTCTCTTCGTTCGTGTCCCAAACTTTACTTCTCACAAAATGAAATAATTTTTAATACTAAAATCATAAATAACTATTTCTCGTGAAAAATAAATGATTCTACGTACTAATTGCGAATATCTAACTGAAACCTGTCCACTTTCCTTTCGAGATCACGAAACATTGTTTTGTCGCGGAAGATCATTAGCATCAAGGAGATAATCAATGCAAACTGAAAAATCTCGTATGTGCAATAAGAATCATCTCATTACTGATGAGCGTCAGTAAACCCAGATTAGGATGTACGTATGTGAGATTATAGAGAGGGCCAATCATTTTTACAACAAAAATTCTCAGCAGTATTGGATGGTCAGAAAATTTAGGGAAAATTATAAGTAAATTAAGAACAATCAATATTACCTCAAAATTAACGAGAAAAACGGCCTTTTTTTTCTCCCACAAAAAAAAAACAATGAAACTTGGTCAAACATTTTTGTTGTTTTAAAGAGAAACATTCTCAATTGAAAATTGAATCAATACATGACTCCTCTGGAAATGGAAAAACCCTGCGATAAAATTGAAGTTACTTTTTTGTAATATCTAACAGAAAACAACTACTTCCCCGGCTAAAGCCATGCTGGACATAGAACTACATCTGATAGATATTGAGAAAGACCCTATATAACTTGAGAGAAAAAATCTGAAAGTGAAAATTTGCATTTTCATTCAGATAGTTGATTATTTATTAAATGTCCAGTTTCCATTGGAGATTCTTATCTATGAATGAGATAAGGGAGAATGTTATTCAGAAGTATCACTCACATCTTGTTCATATTTTCAATAAAATCAACATGCCATACCCATGACAGGTTTTATGTCAGAAAAATATTTTCAAAGTTTCACCCCACAAGAAATAGTCAAACAATTCCTCATTACAGTGTGAAATTGCTTCTGAAGAGTATGTTTTCCAATTCTTCCGACCTCCCTGATGATCTTAGAAGAGTGAAATAGATTTTTGTCAACCGAAATGTCCAGCGTGGCTTTAGCCGGGGAAGTAGTTGTTTTCTGTTAGATATTACAAAAAAGTAACTTCAATTTTATCGCAGGGTTTTTCCATTTCCAGAGGAGTCATGTATTGATTCAATGGACCTTTCCAAGAGATATGAGGTAACACTGAAATTAGAAAGTTAATACTCTAATATCACTCGGGATTTTTTATTTATTTTTTCTGGCCGCTAGTTTATCTATAATCGGAAGAAAACTGGTTTCGTGGCGTCACGTTCATCAAAACTAAACTTGGCAACGTTGTTAAAGTTGTGCATCAAATTCTCATTCAAATATAATGTGTTGTATGACAGTTGTCATTTGATACCAGATGGGTTCTTTCGTCTGTTTAGCGGTGCGATCAATAAGAATAGTTTGTCTCTGTCTAACTCATTTGCCTACCCATTTGCCTACCCATTTGATACAAGTGGAGCAGTTCCCTCATCCAAACTTCAACGAACACTACCTTGATTTATTTTTTGAGGTTAATGAGGTTTTCTAAGGCTGTGTCAAGTCACCGGTCGGACAAGGCACGCGCGTTCAGTATGAAGTATGACGATGAGTCGGACCGTTCAGCGTAGGGATCACGAGACTCGACTCGATCAAATCGACTCAACTCATTTTCGCGTCTATGAAGTTGTTCACGAACGTCGATTGAAAATAGAATCGACTACTTGATTGTGCCTAACTCTCTAGTTGGGATAGCATATTCCATATTCGATCAACTTTCGTGAAAAACTTCATAGACACGATAACAAGTTAAGTCGATTTGATCGAGTCGAGTCTCGTGATCCCTGTGCTGATGATTGAAAATATTGGTCACATACAAACAGTTCTAATTAGGTCGTCAAGTCAACCAAATGACCGCGCTGGTCTAATCATATTGGCCAGACCGGAGACTTGACTCAGCCTTAGTTTTGAGAGCTTTTGTTGTTTGTGTTCTAAAATTTGTTAGTAATTCCTGTATCTCCAGTACCTGTATCCCTGCAATAACTGAACATGTCGAAAAGGTGCTTTGTACCCGGTTGACTGAACACCAGTGCAAATTCCAATAAACAATTTTTTTATGCACCTAAAGATGAAGCGCGTCGGAAAATGTGGTTCGAAACAGTGCATAAACCTTTTGTGAAAAGCGAAAATATATGTTTTTGTGAAGAACATTTCCAAGTGAGTACTTTACGTTATGTTATTATTGTATTCAAAGTAGAGTTCAAGGAAAGATTTAAAATATTAGTCATTGCAAAAACGACCTTGATCTATCAAAATGAATGTTGATTGTTGAATGTAAATAAAATAAACATTAACCTCACATCTCCATATAACTTTTGACAATTGAGAACTGTCATTACGATTTGCTGTGTTGTCAATGCTCATTCTTCTTCAAAAGGATGGTTCGTTCAGAAAATTTGGAAGTTACAAATACAACAAAAAATAGCTAATATGTGGATTTATATCTATGAGTTGATCAAGTGACAATGTATTGATTATTTCTCAACGGCTTATATCATGCTAGAAGTTATATTTTTAAGGAGAACGGTATTGCCTGTTTCGGAACGTGGATTATGGTGGGAGGTATTTCCGATGAACGTGACGTCAGCGGCACACTTTCAAATGTGATATTTTTTTAAAATGAAAGAAAAATAATGGAACATTTTGTTAAATGGACTTTTCAGACTACCAACTATCGATTTAAACGAGACAAAGGCCCATTGAGAATGTTTCTCTTTAAAACATGAATCCCTTCCAAGAGAGGATATCTTGTACGATGGAAAACAGCGACTAAATTCCAACTTTCAGTCGCAGATGATTCCACAACTTACTTTATGAACATCCTGTTCATATTTTCAATGAAATCAACATTTTTGCTGTGTTTTAAACAAGCTGTAATTTGCTCAAGGCAAAATAATAATTTTTGGATTGAATTGGATTCAAATAAAAAAATCCTAATCGAAAAAGTTGGTTCACAAAATTTCAATTATTTAACCTTATCAGTTCTCATTTTCCTCGTTGATAACTCGACTTTTAAATTGCATGAAAAAATTTATACCTAGTTCGTATGGAAAAATATCGTTAAAAATGATCGATTTTTCAGTAATCTTGAGAATTTCTTATTTTTCATTTCAAATAAGCATTGACATTGATGAAGAAGATTGATTTTCATGTAAGATAATGTCATTTACATTCAATTCTTCTTTAATGGTCTCGAAATTAGCAAAATAGTTATTTAATCAACTATAGTGTATCAATCGAATTTTAATATAAGAGTTGATTACAATATTTTTCCGTCTACCTCACTCTTGTTGAAATAAAGGAATTCTTATTTTTTTCTGACAATAAAGTTAAAGATGCCACTTTCCGCAAATTCTGGCAACGTATAAACTCATTGTCAATATCCATTTTAGCGCCCATAACATCTGAATGCGGTTATGTTTGGTTGTCTATTCAACAATCATGCATTTATAGAGAAATCGACCATTAATGACAAATCGACCATTAGTAGGGGTTATTAATGGACGATTTATTGAAATTATCCTTCAATAACAAATCGTTCATTTGTAAAATTTGTTTTTACGAAACTCCCAGGTTTTCAAAGAAAACCCCTCAAAAGCAGAGCTTGTGTTTAAATAAAAGTGGAATCCGAACCACTTCAGCTCAGAGACACGCGACCGGGCATCGAACCCGGACCGCCTGGGTGGAAGCCAAATGCTCTAGCACCACGACCACTTCGCTGTGGAGCAGTACATTTTGAATAAGCTTTCGAAATTGAGTTGCCTTCACTTCAATTTGAAAAAAATTGTGAAAAGTCTAAACCTTCATATTTCATTGAAAGGATATGGAAAGTGTCTGTCTTATGTTTCGAAATGTTTATGAATATATAGATAGGTGAGTCTGATGAAATATTTCAACCTTGATTTGATAATCTAATCAGCAATATAGATACGATCATATTGTAAGTATCTACACATTTATAGGTGTTTCAATAGATTATTCGCCGAGTAACCAAATCTGCAGTTTTTAGTTGCAGTTTTCTGAAAAATAAGGCATCTGATATCAAAGAAATAAAAAGCGTAGTTCGGTTTTGGGACCAAATCTGTACTTGATTTACTTGAATGATTTCAAGGCAGATGATAACTCTGAGACTTCGCAATTTGCTGATAATAGTTCAAAATCCGAACTACGAGGCTTTAGTAAATGAAATGAAGGAAGCAGAATAAATCGTTAATAAATTAAAACTGAATACAAACAAAATTCAGCATTACTTTTTACACATAAACAACTGCTTGTAGATCAAAATGAATCGATCAAATTTTTTGGGTTCCAAATGAATCGAAAACTATCTTAGGAAAAACATGTGGATTTTATTTGTGAAAATTAAAAAGCATTTACGTTATAAGAAGTTTACGGGATATATCAACTATTGAAACCATTGTCATTGCTAATCATTCACTCTTTAAGTCACATATCTCTTATGGCCTAGTACGTTCGGGGTACTCGTCCCATGCAAAAAAGTGTGTAGATTGCAAAGAAAAGTTTTGAGAGTTATTTCCAAACAAGCTTATCGGAACACGTTAAAACAACATTTATAAATTTTATAATTTTAGCTATTGTATAGGTGAAGGTAGAAGTCTGGATTGCTTAATCCATTTTTATTATTAAATAGTAAACTGTTTGCATCTTTTCGTGTATAAATTATGTAAAAAATTCCCACTTGTATCTAAATCAAAACGACTTTCATTTTCAAAATACCAGACAATCACAACAAATCAGAACTGAATTCAAAAAACTAAATTACTGCCGTTTTTCGAAAAAATATTATATTAAGGTTTTATTTTATTTATTAAAACTTAAACACAGTTTCGTTTACAAATTACATGAAGAGTATTTGGTTGGAAAACGATTTTTATAGTGTTGACGAAATTTTAGCATTTGACTTCAACACCAAACAAAATAGTTATAATCTATATGCAGTGTCCGGCATAAAGTTCGCAGCATATGGAAAACTTTTTTATTATTGATTTCTCAAAAAAAAATATTCCTGATGAAAACCTCTGCTTCATCTCAAACCTAAATTGCAAATACCAAAATTGAATTTACGAGCGATATTGAAAAACATGCCTTGTTTTCAAAAAAATTGATCCCATCACTTTATTTTTTACGGTAGAATTAAAAGTAGGGGGAAAATATTGTTCAGAATCGGATGTTGATTCAGAAATTCAAATCACAGCCACCTATGATCAATTTAATTTTTCGACTTTTTTTCCAATTTTCTCTTCATCGCCCTGTACGATATGAGGAAAACTATGCTAGATGGATGGTATATTGTTAGATATGATCATATCACTCTCTGGAAGTTCCCTCCTTTCTCTCTCCCATCTGAAAATCACGTTAATTGAAATATGTGACGGTATTTCACAAAATCTTGCTGCAAATAGTAAATAAAACTGAATTGTTTTTCAATATTTCTCGTATATGGTAGTATAAAATTCAATTTTGGTATTTGCAATTTAGGTTTGGGATGAAGCAGAGGTTTTCATCAAGAATAATTTTTTTTGAGAAATCAATGGTAAAAAGTTTTCTATATGCTGCGAACTTTATGCCGGACACTGTATATATAGACAATAATTTCCGTCTACTTCTAACAAAACCATGTATTATAATTGAGTTTTTATGGTGAATAAAGGCTTTTCTATTCTATTCAGGGACGCTACAATTGAGATAATTTGGATTGAATAAAAATAATTTTTAAAACAACTGTAAGGATATCTTCAATCGTTTTGTTTCTATGTTTTTTTATTTAAGTTCATTATAGAGTTTACTAGGTAGCACTATTAGGCTGTCTGTTAGTTATTTTGATCAGTTGGTCCTTGGGTTAGGCCAAATCCAAGATTAGTCAAAGTCAAATTATACTTTTATATCAGAAGCTTTCAAGTATAAATAAAAATTGAGATTGAAATAGGTATGTATGTATTAATCTAAGACCATATTGAGTCTTCCTGGACACAGGGTGATTAGACAGGTTATTTTTGACTTCCATTGTTGACGTAAGAATGAACAAAGAGTAAAATTTAGTGTCTTCAAATCGAGAAATAATGTTTTAGAATGAAAAATGTATATGGTTTTAATGATACTGTTCTGAGTATTATTCTCTTTTGAGCTCTGAAAACTTCATTACAACACACCACCCTGTGTATTAAGCAACAACTGGTAACTGAGCTGAAAGTTGTCCAATTTACAGCATTCTGTATATCAAAATAAATCATGATAACTCCTTGTTCAGGCAAAAAAACCAGAATTTACGAAAATATCTACGTTTCTTGCGTCTAAGTTATATTGAAATATACAACAGACTATAAAAGCTATTTCGTAATGTCTGATTATTTGTTGGCTTTCCCCATGAAATGCACGTGTAATGTACAGCTTTTGTTTTTTTTTTGTGTATAGGATTAAAATCGAATCAAATCTGCTTTCTTGTGAGATTAATCCCATTGAAAAGCTTCTCAACAACATAATTTTGATTCAGTCAATAATCCAGAATAAATGTGAATGGAATAGTAACCATGGCAACACAGATCAGAGACTGTGGATAAAATGTAATTACCTAACAAAAACATATTTCAAGTTTGGAAACATAAGTACCATATTTTATAGATTATGCAATCTTGTTCACAAGGCTAGTTAAAAACAATAAAAAACAATTGATCGTATGTGACCATGTAATAGAAATTAAATAAAAACAAATGAATATACACACTACTCACTATGTGAATACAATTGGCCAACAATGATTTTAATAGCCATACCTAAGACTTGATTGTATTTGGATATAAAGAAAGAATACGACTATGCCTTTTATTTATGGCCAATTCTATATATAGTTAGTTTTTCTTTTAATTGAATTACCATTATTTCAACTTTTGGGATACCGTTCGTTGCTATTGTTCTTTGTTTGGGTGCTATTGAAATTATATCTGAAGTGCGTCGACATTTCTGTGGAAGCAATATAAAGTTATCAACATGCCTTAGCAACAGCAAGTTACCTACATTCGTTTCAGGTGAAGAATGCTATTCGTACGGTTCATAATAAAAGCATTGCGGAATAGCATATTTCATTACGAGTTCAGAAAATAGGCTTTTTCCGTGCGTAAGCACGGAAAAAGCATTTTTCTACAACCACACTCCAAAACATGCTTTTCTGCATAGTTTTACGTTCGCAAACATGATTATTTCTCACAATAATTGAAATTTGACATTAGTGTGCCGCAAAGTGACATTTCTGTGCCACAAAGTGACATTTCTGTGCCACAAAGTGACATTTCTGTGCCAAAATTTTTCAGTACCTAATTTCTAAGCAATACAGTTTTCGTGACAGCAAGGTGAAAATATATTTTGAAAATTCTGCATTTCGAAGGGATATTCGATCAGGCAACTTCAAGAATAATAATAATCTTTATTGGTCCTTTTGATCATTTACATGATATTGGATACGTCACAGTATTGTATACATAAATAATAACAGAAAACAACTACAAAACAAAAAACACAAAAAATGTATATGAGGACAAGTGCATAATATAATTACCTAATAGGTACATTCATTTTTTTTTTTTCAATAAATCATACATATTCATTTATATGGATAGTCAAACAAAGCGGAATATCGGACACAGTGGAGCAGAACAATACTAACTAGCACTGTACATAATGAAGGTTCTGGGTATATATTAATTACATCACATTTTAAGATATGCATCCAACGAATAAAAACAATTTTTAATAAGGAATTTTTTAAGTGTTGTGGTGAACTTCCTACTTTCATTAGTATTTTTGATTTCTTTTGGCAATTTGTTATAGATCATCAAACCCATATATGCAGGTGAGTTTTGTGATACCCTGTATTTATAATGTGGAATATAAAAATTTTCTTTTTGTCGTGTATTTGCGTTATGAAAGTTTTTGTTCTGAGGGAATTTAGTTTTGTTCTTAAAAATATAGTTGCATAATTCATAAATATACAAAGAAAAAATTGTCAGAACATTATATTTGACGAACAATCCTCTGCAAGAGTAGGTTGAAGGAACGCCTGAAACTACTCTCAATATCCTTTTTTGCAAAATGAAAACGTCTTGAATAGCAGTTGAGTTGCCCCACAAACATATACCATATCTAATTCGAGACGCTACCTGAGAGTGGTACAAGGATATTAGCTGAGACTCTTCTAAGACTTGTTTGAGATTCCTGAACAAATAACACAAAGAGTTCAGTCTCTTGCTCAAGTATACACAGTGATTTTTCCAGTTGATATTTTCATCAATGACCAGACCCAGGAATTTTGTTACATTTGTATTATCTATTAATACATCGTTGACGCAGACAGTTAATGGCGAACATGTTTTTTGCCAGTTGTGAAATTTCACGATTTGTGTTTTAGAGGCATTCAAATATAAACAATTCAAGCTGCACCATTCATATATAGAGTTCAAAACTTGTTCACTTTGTTGTTGTATTTTGATTTCGTCCTTATCCGATAGTATCAAAGATGTGTCATCAGCATACATCGTTAGATAGGACTCTGTTAGGTACTCATCAAGATCATTGGTGTACAACAGGAATAAAATTGGCCCTAGTATAGACCCTTGCGGAACACCTATATTCACTAATCTAGTTTCAGAATTGATTTGTCCTGGTATGTTAACGTATTGCAGTCTGTTAACCAAGAAGGAAGAAATCCAACCAAGAGCTGAACCTCTAACTCCATAGTTATACAGTTTTGATAATAAAATCTGATGGTTAACACAGTCGAATGCCTTGCTGAGATCACAAAAAATCCCCGCAGGACATTCTCCTTCTTCAAAATATTTTGCAACTCTTTCGAAAAATGAAATTGCAGCTGTATTTGTTGAATGATCACTTCTGAATCCGTGTTGGTTTTTGCTGAGAATATCAAACTTTTTTAAAAATTTCAGGAGTCGATCTAAAAATGAATACTCAAAGATATTCGAGAAGCTGGACGTAATTGTTATCGGCCTATAGTTATCCATACAGTTAACAGAGCCCTTTTTATGAATGGGAATGATTTTTCCTGTTTTCAGGCTATCAGGAAATTTACCAGTGGAAAAAGATAAATTCACTAAGAAAGTTATGGGTTCAATAATGCTTTTTAAACATTTTTTCAATATAAAAAGTGGTATTTCGTCATTCCCTGCCGAATGTTTGTTTTTTAATTTAGCTTTCAGTAGTGTTTCTAGTTCTATAGCCACAAAAGGGTTTAGAAATATGGAAAAGCAATTAAGTTCAATTCTTGGATTTTCTATGTTTTCAATTTTATTTTGGTCGATTTTCTTAATGACTTCTTTTGGAGCATTTATGAAATGGTTGTTGAGCAAATTTGATACTTCAGGGCCGTTCACATACATTATTCCATCTTTATTAATTTCAATATTATGGTGTGATTTAGTCTTTTTGTTACTCAATTCTGAAATAACATTCCAGGCTGTTTTATTTACGTTTGTTGAATTAGCTATTTCATTTTGATAGTACAATTTTTTGGAAATTTTTACTAACATTTCGTGTCTTTTTTTAGCAGCATTGTATGTATTACGTAAATCAGGGTATTCTGATTGTAAGAGATGTAAATCTTTTAATTTGACACTAGATAATTTAACATCATCTGTGACCCATTTCTTAGTGTTCTTTTTTAAATTGTGACATTTCCGTAAAGGAAAGTACATTTCAAAATAATAAAGGAATACTTCCAGAAATGAATTGAAAGCATGATTTAGGTCAGACATATTATAAAGTTCAGACCAATTTTCTTGTAGAAGTATTTTATTAAAACAATCAACCGCTTGCTCATTGTAGCTTCTTTTCATAAGACAAGAATCGCTCTTTTTCTCAATCTGTCCAGGAATCTCAAACAGTACAGTTCGGTGATCTGATAAGTTATTATCAACGACGCAGACAACAGAGTCGTTCCAGTTAGTGAAGATATGATCGATAATGGTGGCTGAATGGCATGTTACCCTGGTGGGCCAGCCAACAACGGAAGTCATGTTGAAACTGTCTAATATGTTACAGAGTTTGTTAAAATTATACATGTCAGCTGAATAAGCTGACGAGTCAATGTTCAAATCTCCCACCATGGTTATATAATGGTTTGGTTTATATTCTTGTTCGAATACTTTCAAAATATTATCTAAGAAAATGTTTATATTCCCACAAGGAGAACGGTAACAAACTAAAATAATGTTATTATTTTTACCAGTTTTATATGACAATCCACAAATTTCAAAATGTTTGTCTACACAATATTTTTTCAGGTCAATTTCTTTGTATTTCAAACCAAGTTTGGAAAATATAGCAACTCCACCTTTCTCAAAATTAGTTCTACAATAATGGGTAGATAAATGGAAACCATTGATATTTTTGTACTGAATAGAATCACTTTTACAATGAGTTTCAGTAAAACATAGAAATTGCACGTCAGCGTCACTAATATCAACTTCTAAACTGTTGATCGTATTTGCATTGAGACTTTGTGCATTCAGTAACAATAACTGAGGATTGTACATCAGTCCTTTACAGGGATTGAATGAATAGACAAAGTCTATTGGTTTATATAATATGAGGGAAATTGTCGTACAAATTCATAATATTCTGAACAAAAATCATAGACATCACTACTGCTGTCTCAAATACCCACATACACACTATCCATTGCTAGGCAACGGAGCAACATCTATCGAATCATTTGAATGTCAACAAACGTCAAGCATAAAATATTCGTAAAATATTCTTGTCCCGTCATTTTTTAATGAGATTGAACTAAAATGGATAGCGACAGTTCTGAAATTGAAAATACTCCGCCAGAACTAAGAGAGCAAGTTAATTCATTGTCATTGAATTTACTACCGTCAACTTCAAGAGGAAAATATAAGAATGAGTCACTGACATTTCATTCCGTCTTATAGTATAGTATTATTTTTAGCAAAAAGGGTGTTGTAGAAAAAGTATAGTGTGTAACACGAGCAGAAATGCAATTTCTCACTCGTTTGAATTGCAGCACTCGCTTGCGCTCGTGCCGCAACTTTTTCAAACTCGTGAGAAATTAGCACTTTTCTGCACTTGTTGCACAATATACTATTTTCTACGACCATTAAGAAAAATGAACATTTCAATTGCGTCTTCCATTAAGAAACCTACCACGTTGTAACACCGATTTTCATTTCCCACGGGCTAGCTGTATCGAAATATTTTATTTCCTACGACTTTCATGAACGACTATACTGTCATTATTTATAGGAAGGTATTAACGAATTTTATGAACATAAATAATATCGAATCAAGTTTGTTTACGTCTGTCTAATAATTTGACATTTCACATCAGTAGATAATTACAAAATTCGATTGAAAAAATTAAGTTATTAAAATTGATTAGCGATAGTGAGGATGATTTAACAATCAAATCAATAAATTTATATCAGAAGCTCCTGATAATGCCTATCTTCTGACAAAGGTATGATTTTCTTTTCATAAAACCAGAATAATTTCAATAAGAAGATTGATTACAATCGGATTCTATATTTTAGAATAGTTGACAGATACTTTCTATGTAGCAGTTAATTTGAACAAATTATTATGTGCTCTAGTAACGACGAGTGTTGATTCAGATGACACATGCACTTTGGATGGTGGGAGCGAGGGTTCAAATCCACGCAGCCACATTTTTTTTTCATTTCATGAAATCGATTAGTGTTTGATTTTTTCTGCATAAAGTTTTTTTTATTTCCAAGTAGTCAAAATTTGAAAATTTTGAATGTTATTTGTTTCACGACGTAAAAGAAAATATACTTAGATGTTTCATTCAACGGGTGAAGAAAGAAAAAATAATCTAAACCATGTAAAAATCACGGCAGGAGAGTTTATGATAAAAAGGATTATTAAAAATATTACAGATTTGTTAATGATTCAGATGGTCGTAGAAAAAGTATAGTGTACAATGAGCATGAAATGACCCATTTCCCACGAGTAGGTATATGAAATTTTGTAGTACGAGCGTACTACAAAATTTCATATACCTACGAGTGGGAAATGTGTGTAATTTCATGCTCATTGTACAATATACTAATTATGGACGAGTATTTTTTTTTTTTTATGTCTTTGACATTTCGTCATTCGGCCAGACACAAGTAGAGTATGTGGTATTGATAGTATAGATGATAGAAGTATTTCTAATTAAATAGGTCCCTACAAAACAACAAGAAATAAGAGCTTGAAATTGAAGACCGTACAACAGGAATAGACAGGTACACACGCTTCACGTCCAGGGGTCCTTCGGGACGACTTTTTCTGAGACACACAACAATTAGACCACGGATTAATAGGTACATGTCACACAAGGAAAGGTCTACACATGGAAATGGACGAGTAATGAACGATTTTTTCATTATATCTACCTGAGAACCACACATTTTTAAGAAACATTTATTTTTAATTATGAAGGAACAAAATCGTGTTTTAATAATTGAAATATTGATGGTACAAAAATATCCAGAAATTGCCACAACAAGCGTTATTTACCCTTTTATTTTCAAACAATTTGCGATTTCTAGAGAACTGTCAACAACATATTAAGGTAGTGTTGGTTAATAAGGCCCACTTAACTTTTGCAATTTTTTTTTATCGATTATATTTTATTCAAAAAAATCCGAAACTTGATGAGTTGATTGCTTGTGATGTTTACCGCTATGTTAACATCAATATTCGTCTCCTTCAATACCTGAGTAACCAAAATAAGACAAATTTCAAAAACTTGCTGTTGGGCCTTATTACCCGCCTATGAGGGTAATAAAGCCCATAGTAAGTTATGCAGAATTTCGTTTATTTATTGTATATATAAATATATACAGATCATTTTTATTAATCAGAAATGATAGAAACTCAATGAAACACTTATGAAAAAACAAAAATAAACATTATTTTCTACAAAAAGTGATAAACTTAACAAAACTCAAACAAGGAAATTAAATTATAAAACAAATCTAATAAACTGAATTCTAAGAACATTCCCTACCGTAAAAATCCTCAACATCTTCAGCCGTCAGTCCTATGCAAGTTTCGTGTAACCAAGTTCCACATTCTAGACAATTTCGCATGTTGCCCGCGGGCCTTATTACGCGATCGTTGGTAGGGCCTTATTACCGGGCGAGCACTTTTTCTCAAACATGCAATTTCCAGAAAAATGAACAATTCTTTTAATTTTTCTCTTAGTGCGAAATATAGTACCAATGTTATGGTAACTGATGGAGCACTATTTGTTTCTTTAAGTAAAATAGATTGAATTAAAAACGACGTCTCACCTTCTTGCGAACTTATAATCTGTGCAGCCTAAAACTTCACATTCACCTAGTGTTGTTAATGGCGAAATGAAGTCAACGATCTTTTAATAAAGCTTTACCATTACGATGATGAAACTAACCATGTTGACAGATTTGAAAAAATTTGCCAGTCTTCAAGGAAAATGACATTGGGCCTTATTTACCGCCGGGCCTTATTCCCCAACACTACCTTATTTAATTTTGACATGTAAATAAGTAGGCAGCTATAATGACACCAGCGCACGGAAAAAACCCTTTTTCAGTTTGATAAATAAGCATGTAAATAGATTGTTTTCAGATAGGTATAATGAAAAACATTTTCCTGGTGACGATTAAATATTATTATCAGATTTCAAAACAATAATTTCACTATGCCAATATTCTATTGTAATTAATTACAGTCGAAGGTGCAAAAACGCGAGAAACAATACCAAAACCAGTTATTGTTTTTATGATAATTTCGAACTAATTCATTCTTGATGATGCAAGACAAATGGAAAGGTATATCAAAATTTCCTATATCAGTCAATGCCCCCATAATAGTCCGAGATGGTACATGAAATTTGCTATGAGTTTTTGTGCACAGAAGGCATGAAGAAAGATAAGAGAAGAGATCCCAGAATTAAACCTTGGGGAACATCATTTCTACACGGTGAACAAAAGGGTTAAGAAGATGTCACCTGTCTCACCGATTAAGACAGGTGACACTTCGTGCAGGTATACCACAATAATACTGCTGTGACATCTATTACAGTATGTTATCAAATAACTGACTCATTTCAAATAGGTTTGGGTGCTGAAAATTTGTTAATTGAATATAAATTATTGACGATAGCTGACAAGTATTTTTTACGCATTTTTTTATCTCGTCAACTGCTTATTGATTATCTGCAATTGATCAACAATATTGATAATCAGAAAGAGTTTGAAAAGTGATTCTAATACTGATAGTGATTAATCGTCAGTATTTTTTTTAGTCAAACAAGACTCAAAATATTCAAAAGACCCATGATTCAAGATTGGGACTTATAGGACTCAAAACCAAATCCAAGTGACTCGAAAACTCAGGAATGGAAATAAAATGTCTGAAAGCCAAATCCTTTTGACTGAAAGACTCAATAAAGTGACTGAAAAGACTCAATTCCAAATATGGTAATAACTCAAAGACTTAAGATTGTCAATGAATTGATTGAAAGCCAAAATCCATTTACGGAAAGACTCATAATATTGTGATGACTCAAAAGACTCAACGTACTCAGAAATCAGAAGTGACTTGAACATAGCAAGAATTTAATGGAAAATTTGAAAATAAAGAAGCAACTATAGTCCGTAAAATAAAGGAGTATCTAATAAACCACTCAGATGCATCGATTCCATAGACGTACCCTAAAAGTTCGAAACTCATAATCTTTCAAAGACCAGCCCTTTTTATAAATGTAGGTACTAATTGGATACAAGCAAGAATTGTTGTAGTAGTAGGTACTCTGTATCGCTGGTATATAGTGCTTCTGTGTTTAGCTTGTGTATATAAAATGAAATTGAAGTTTCAGGGATGCTGAACAAGAAGCATCAAAACGGCCAAAATTGGGACTATTATCTAACATAAATTTTAAGCTGTTTAAGTTTGTTGCAAAATAACAACAAAAGTACCAGTGTAGATGAGACTGTTACAAAAGCATCTTTTATGTTGTGAATAGCGAAGTCCACCATCAATAAATCAATGAGAGAAAAAAATGTGGATCTCTTCAACCACCAAAAACGTATCCGGGTCGACCACAGAAGCAGAGGTAAGGGCGTAAAGTCCATGCGTTTTTACATAAAAAGTGAAATTCCCACACTGGATAAAATTATGTCTGCAGTTCAAGCTTCTATAGTAATATTTGACGTAAGCCTAAATATTCTCATAAAAACCTTTATATTTTTAAACAGAAATTATACCCCAAGAAACGACACTGAAAGGTGGCTGGTAAGAATTTTAATTCCCTCAACAATGGCCTCATCCGACAAATAGATATTGTACCGGTTGGCACTATACCTAGTGAATGAGGAAAACAGTTGTTGGCTGTTTTTATAAATGTTCTACATAAAAATTGAAGGAATTTTAATTCGCTCTTTCAATTTACAGACTAAGTATAGGTCTGTGTAGATTTGGGAATATTTCTCCGAAAACACACGTCAATTTTGGTCGATAATCTTATTGCATTTGCCATAAGTAAATAATTATTAAATTCAGGAAATCTTGCACAAAAATAGAGAATTAGGAAATAAACGTCAATTACATTGCATCAAATTCTGACATATTTGTTGTAACTTAATTTTTTTTCAAAGCCTTCTTGGTTTGGTATTGTTTTGAATGATTTATACATTTCAAATATTTCCCACAATTGGACATATCTTCCCAGGGGTGTATTTTATGTATAGGGCATTCTTCATGAATTTGATAAATTTTTTCCGTAGTGTATCCAAAAATAGTATATGGTTTCCATTTGGAAAAATCGTGTTTAATAAGTTTTCACCATGTTGTTTTAGGTGGAGAGGACCAAGCAGCAGCCTTATGGAAAAATTGTCACCGGTTAATTTTTCTGAATTTTTGGTAAGGTGTTGAAAATGAACACCTGAACAAGAGTGTCTCTGGGTCCAATTCAATCCTATGACCAGTTTTCGAAAGACAGGGTGTCGAAGTTGGAAAATGGCCATTTCTTCAAAGTAACATTGCTCATATGGGAAAACATTTTGAAGAAAAGAGTTTTGTGCGACAAATATTGCTTATCCATAAGGCAATAATTTTAGGCTGGTTTTTAATAAAAATTATTGTTACATACGGGGTGAGTCAAGACTTTTCCATGATGATTTCAAAATTGTATAACACAAGAGATTTGTAATCGTGAAAATAAGATAATGGACATTTAAAGTCAATATTAAAATTCTTGAAAAATACAATTTCGATACACCATGCTGCTAATATAAAGGAATATTATCAGATCACTGGAGCTCTAATAAATAAATTCCAACCCCCAATAACCATGCCTGGTACATTACAAACAGCGCGGGAAATGTTAGATCAATTAGAAGAAGTTAATATCATGCAAACAAGAGTTCAAGCTGAAAGCCTACGTTTAAGGAATGGTCATTGGACTTTATTGGACCACTTGCATGCACCTGAATTTCCTCGTTTGGATTTATATCATTTGAAACAGCGTGACAGGAATTTATCATGTTCACTTGGCAAAAAGTTATATTCACGACAAACTTCAAAGAGAAGAAACAACTTCAATTCGATGAAATGGTGGAGGAGCGAACATTTTACGAATGCGAGTTTATTCCAGGTTTCGTAATTCATGTAAATATATGTTGTGGATAGCTTTCACTGTTGAAGATGATATCGAAAATCAACCTTTGGAACTTCACTATTGTAAGTCGGGAGCTAGAACTTTAGGTACTGATCGACAAGCGTAAGGATGCCTCCAAGAATTGGTTGCGCAGTAGACAAAACCCTGGAGTGGGGCAGGAACTCAATCGCTCTGCCTTATTAAACAGTAGTTGGTCTTTGTCGCACATCTACTCACGCTTTCTATCGTTTGCGCATCTCAGAGGCATCCTTACGCTTGTCGATCTGTACATGTGCTCATGTGGCCAGTGTTTTATGGTTTTTGGATTATGCCAGACACGAACAGAATGTGAAATATCCATCTACTCATCTCCTGAATGGAGTAACTGATGCAGCTGAAAGGATGGTACCAGAAAACATAGATCATAGTCCAGATAGAATAAGAATAGAATAGAATAATGTTTATTCGCAGTAATATAATGTAAGTATATAAAGGTATAATATAAAATATAAACGAAAGTTAAATTAAACATATAAATGTTACAGTTTTTAAAATACAATGGGTGTTAGGACAAAAATTCGCAGAATAAACATAACAATCACAGAAGCTGTGGTGCCAGCTTGTACGCGATATGAATATGTGTAGTGTGCATCATTTACTTCCTTTTTTTTGTGTCGTGTTCATCTCTATTACATTATTTGGGGGAAAAAAATATACTTTTTAATCAAAAGGGGGGACAGAAAAGAGAAGAGTTAAAAAATTTAAAATAGGACACGTTGTGAAAACATAGTCTCAAAATAGCATTATCAATTTCAGTAAAATCACATATACAAATGTGTAAATAGACACATACATTAACATCCATATACACTCATATGCAGATATACATATATGTACAAGTATAATTATAATTCCATACAAATATATTCATCTCAATTTTTATGTTCATCATTTCCTAGATTTGAGTATTATTGATGATTTTGCTAAATATTGATCTTTCAGTGTTATGCAGCCATTGCTTGATTTCATATTTGAAAGTGCCATGGTTATTAATAGTTTTAAGCTGTATTGGTATGCAGTTGTATAATTTCGAACTTAAAAAAATGAAACTTCTTTGACCCACAGTTTTTTCACATTTGTGAATTTTAACATTTTGTTTTTTATGCCTGGTGTGGTGATCATGTTCCACAGGTTGGAGTTGAATTTTCTTTTTGTGGATATCAATTGAAATTTTCAGGCAATATAGCTGACGAATGTCAAAAATTTTGCTACCTTTGTATAAGTCGTCACTTGGTGAACTTCTTTTTTTTTGTACATTATTCTCAGTATCCATTTTTGAAGCACATTCACCTTATTCAAGATACTGTAGACCTTTAAATTCCTTCAGTAACTTCAGTTCGTTTCGACATGTTTATGCTTATTGTTTTTTCCCATTTCAACATTAGCTTGTATGTATTTTATTTGTTTTTATGGATATGTCGATCATGGTATAACATAAACAACATCGAAAATACCGATATACAAATATGAAGAAAATAATGAAAAGCTTGTCATCATTTGTCGGAATAAAAAAACTAATCATAGCAAGTTGACAAAACTTCTACATCCAACCAACAAACTCAAAGTAAAGGTAATATGAAAGTATCACAGAAATTCACTTAAGAAATATTTAATTACAGGGAGATTTCCAAAAAAAATCGAATCTCGGATTTTCTTCCATACATATCTTTTGAATAGCCCTGTATATCATATATAAAATATATATATTTCAAAATGACTTAATGCCACCTACTAACATGCAGTACAAAGTATATAAAATTTTATTATGTATAGGATACAGAGGCGATCAACTTTCTGACTCGCCCTCGCATATAACTCGCATATAATATTACTATAAACCAACCAGAAGCAAATTCAACCAGATATTGAAATTCCTGAAAGTTTAATTATATATCAAGTCAACGTGCCGTTTTTTTAATTTTTGAGTAGCCCTATAAGTAGCAAATGAAACTTTTTCCCATGAGGGAGTGATATTTAGTGGCATTAGAACACTATCACAGAAAAAAAATCTTGATACATTGAAGAAAATAAGAAATACATGCATTTAAAAAATGGCTATTTTCCAACTTCAACACCCAGTATCTCTGAAGCTAGCCATAGGATTGAGTTGGGCCCACGGACACTATTGTCAGAAAGTCGTCAACTACAATATACTAACAATTCATGAAATTTCACCAAAGCCCATTTCTCCATAAGCCGGTTGCCTGGTCCTTTGCTGGGACCTGGGAACTGTAATGAAATACAGGGTGATCCAATTGAAATAAGGAAGTTGTCCTCCACTTCCGGTATAGCGGAAAGAGACCGGAAGTTGAACATATTCTATTTGAGAATGCCATATTGTAAAACCCACTACCTACCACAAAATTTCAAGTTTTTATTTTGAATAGTTCTCCATACCTATATTCCAAGCAAACGCTCATTGTGAGGGCCCCTGTATTTGACTTACAATAAAAGAAACAATCAAAATCGAAACTTTCGAGATACACCTTGACAATCCACTAACTAGACCCTGTCCCTGTATAACCTTCGCGGGCGCAACTTTTAGTGAAAGTTCCGAACGAGTTAATCACCTTAGTCTGGACATTGACATCAGCGGGGAACAATGAGAGCTTCCTCATATTATTATTAAAAGTGCATAATTTTTTTTAATTGCGTTTGTGGCCTCCGTAACGAGTTGCAAACGTTCTATTTTTAGCGAGCGCCAGGTAACGCGAATGGTATACCTCTAGGTTAATTTTTACATCCTTCCTGTATGTGCAATCATCGAAGCATAAATATTTATGTCCTGAATATTAATATATGAATACGAAATGGGTACTACACCGCAATGTTTTCGAGTATTACAAATCAATTAGTAGGTACTTAAAATAGCAAATAATTGGGTGGCAGGCAACTACTATAATAATAAAGCGAAGGTCAGCAGGATTAATAGGGTACCAAATTTAATCCGTACTCACCAATGATATCCTGTTATACGAGCGATTGGTCTATAAGAACAGATAAAAAAACACCATCTTATCACTGCGCGCGGGTATTCACCATTAATGACAGTTACAAACACACACAACCATATGTAGATTCCAAGTATCCATCCAACTAAGCGCTGAATCAACAACTGTTTACTGCTAGTACCTGTCCAGTCACCGGTACTACAGTGAGTCACCTAATAAACTCACTCTTTACTTTTTTTAAACCCCACCGTCCGCAACTACTTTTGGTGTGTCGAAACTTCACGAATGTTCGGCTGATTAGGCCTTCGATTGGTGTCTATCAGTCGTTTTTTTTGTGTGGGGCTTGTATCTGTGAAGCGAAATTTGAATTTTATCGCGATTTCTGATAAAATTCGATTCGTTGATAAAATAAATGATAGCGGTCTGCACGGGGATTACGAAATTATAGGCGTAAATTAGGATTATCATATTTGAGTCACTTCATTAGTCAAGTCGTTAGTTTTAATTACAGAAGATAGGTGAGTAGGTGCCCGGATGTCACAAAATTATTCTTGGAAAATGCCAAGAATATTCCTTAAGGAGATTGAATGATTCTATCAGTATTCCAATATTCTAAGGTGATTCAAATAAATGTCTGTTCTGAGATAGTCCCAGGAATATCCCAGATTATCTTTAGAATAATGATTGATATTCTGCAGGAATACTACTACATAACGAACAGTCGTTACCGACCGATGATGAACCCTTTACTCCCATAAACACCTAACTATGTAGGCTTATTATGGCAAGAACCTGTCAGAAAACAACTACTCCCCTGGCTAAGAC
Source organism: Chrysolina oricalcia (assembly GCA_944452925.2). Lineage (NCBI taxonomy): Eukaryota > Metazoa > Arthropoda > Insecta > Coleoptera > Chrysomelidae > Chrysolina > Chrysolina oricalcia. Next base: position 5,144,246 of record OX101824.2, on the reverse strand, counting down.
CACGACGGGTATTGAATTAAATCTAACAGCTACTTGTGCAACGTTCCTCAAAACATCAGAGGACGCAATTGCAAGTGCCCTCTATGACCAACCAGCAGAATTATGTTTTGATTTGGACGGGGTGACCACCTGCAGACTAGTTTCGAGGTTGTTGCCTCATCTCGTGAACCAGAATTGACTAATCAGCGGAGTGTATATTGGTTTGGACGGAGAACAGATGGCTTCAGTGCTGTCTGTGTTGACCTGCCCTTGCACTGATGAGAGGCAACAACCTCGAAACTAGTCTGCAGGTGGTCACCCCGTCCAAATCAAAACATAATTCTGCTGGTTGGTCATAGATGGCACTTGCAATTGCGTCCTCTGATGTTTTGAGGAACGTTGCACAAGTAGCTGTTAGATTTAATTCAATACCCGTCGTGGTCTTAGCCAGGGGAGTAGTTGTTTTCTGACAGGTTCTTGCCATAATAAGTAAAGGGTTCATCATCGGTCGGTAACGACTGTTCGTTAGCAAACGATCTCCCAAAGATTTCTGTCTACTACTACATAAATTGGAGAAAATAAGGTTTCGCGGAGTAACTCACAAAATATCTCTCCAACATAATTCAATATGTAGAAATTAATGGAAAATTTATTAAATCTTGAAAGAAAAGGAAAAATTCATTCTTTTGCAGATGACACCGTTATTATATCTGAGGCTTCAACTTGGAATGAACTCCAAAAAGTAGTGGAGAAGGACATCAAAATAATTAAAAGTTGGTTAGATGATAATGTATAATAACTATTAATTTTGACAAAACTAAATACCTTCCATTCACTTCATACAGAAATAGATTACTTAATTTAGGACCGCTCAATATTGAGATATCTCTTGTCGAAAACAAGTTCTGAATATCCATTATCTAGAAATATTATAATATATACTTGTTCAATCTCAATTGAATTATGGAATTTTGGTATAGGGTTGTAGTTAATGAAAACCTGAAAAATTTAGAAACTCTTCTGAAATGGTTTTTGAAAATAATCTATGAAAAAAATTATACATACTCATCTAACGACTAGCGTGAAAATGGATATTATACAATTATTTTGTTATAATATTATTTTACATAATATATATATATATATATATACAGGGTGTTTCTTAAGTACGTGTAGAAACTTCAAGAGCATGTTGCTGACGTCGAAATAAGAAAAAAAGTTCCCATAAACACATGTCCGCAAGTTATTCGTTTAAATTTAATTATTATATTTGTTTTTTTGTGAATAAAAGACAAAATATTTGTGATATTCTAGTAAAGTTTGGTATCTGGAATGATTTTTTCAATGACAAAATCAAATTTTGTGTTAATTGTGAAAAAACTAATTTGTAATTGAATTAATATTGAATTAAAAAATCTGGTTCATTCAAAATCACCTGCATCGATTATTTCAAATCTCAATAACTCGAAAACAGTTGCAGTTGCAGTGAACTCTATCAAAAATATATTTTTCACACAAACTAAATAATAAATATTCCCAGAAACCAAACTTTACCCAGATGTCAAAATTATTTTGAAATTATTCACAAAAAACTTAAATAAGAATTCAACTTTGACACTCTGTATCTCAGAAACGAATAACTTGTGGACATATATTATAGGAACTTTTCTTCTTATTTTGATGTCAGCAATACGCTCCTGAATATATATATATATATATATATATATATATATATATATATATATATACAGGGTGTCAATTTGAAAACATCCCACCCTTAATATCTTCCTTCCAGTAAACAATATGAGTAATCGAAAAAACAGGTCAATTTAATTGTCAAGGGGGACACTTTCACGGACTATTTGTAGCCCTCGTGGTTCAACCCCCTAGGAGGGGTAGATGTTACCCTTAGAATTTTAAATGGGAAGGGGGGTCAAGTGGCACATCATTTTGATGGGCGTTCAATTCTTGTTCCAATGGTACCCTGACTTATTATTTTGTGATGAGCATTTTCCGAAAAATTGCATTCTAAACTAACAGAAGTAATTATTAGAACGCCTATACTGAGATGCATTATTGTATTGACTCCCTTTAATAAAAATGGTTAGAAGAGTAGGTGGCACCGCTCCAACCCTTGAATGACAGGAATAAATTTATTACGCATGGGATTTTTTATTTGGTGGTTATTTTCCTTCTACACAATAAAATTTAATTTGCGAGAAAGACATTTCCAACATAAAATCTACTTACGCTTATCTTATTAACTGTTCGAAATGTTGTCCATTTTGCTCTAAACAGTAATACAGTCTGTTTTCGAACTCCCCTCTAACATTACGGAAAACTTCACTAGGAATTGACTGGCATGCTGCTGTAATTCGTCTTTTAAGTTCGTCAATATCAGAAGATTGTGTTTTATAAACAACGGATTTAAGATGCCCCAAAGAAAGAGATCTAAGGGTGTTAAATCCGGTGATCTCGGAGGCCATTCAACTGCTCCCCTTCTGCCAATCCATCTACCCGGAAATCTCTCGTTTAACCACTGTCGGACGGGAAGAAAATAATGAGGTGGAGCACCGTCCTGCTGGTAATGTAACAGATCCTCCTGCAAAAGTTCATTACCTTCTGCATCAATTTGAGTTTCTAGCTCGTGAGTTATAAGAGGATCGATAGTCTCTTCAAGCATATCAAGGTACAGATTGCCAGTCAAGTTTTCTTCCAGAAATAATGGACCAAGAATGGCATTTCCAAGAATAACAGCCCAAACATTAACTTTTTGTGGGTGTTGTGTATGCCCTTCCCGAAAAATATGTAGGTTTTCGTCACTCCAATAGCGACAATTTTGTCTATTAACATTGCCATTCAGAAAAAATGAACACTCATCGCTGAAACAGAGATGTTTAACAGAAGATTAGGGATGGTATTGACTCGATGAGACATGATTTCACAAAACTCTATTCTTCTATCATAATCATCCTCGTGGAGCTCTTGAAGAATCTGCATTTTATATGGATGAAATTTATGCATTTTCTGCTTTTCTTATAGTCTCGCGTGACATTCCCGTCTGTTCTGATACTGATCGTAAGGAGCTCGTGGGCTCTGCAGCAAATGTTCCCAAAACTTCAATTCGAGCTGCTTCATTTAGTACTCTGGGGTTATTTCTTTTTTTATTTATCACTGAACCAGTTTCGTAAAACTTATTCACCAAATCAAGCACATACCGGTGACTTACATTACAATTTGGATGTCTTTCATTAAAAAGACATGCCGCCCTTCGTGCGCACTTTCCAACTTCTCCATAAATTACAATCATTTCAATTCTGTCTTGAAGAATGTAAACCATTTTTACACTTTTATACACTTATTAAAGTAATTCCTAAACAGCCCAACAGGTACAACGGTATTCACAATACTACCACATAGTTCAAATTTGCTAACCAATTTTTTGCCGGAAAACAGAAACTTTTTACAGCAGAAGTAGCAAAAAAGGAAGGCTATCTGTACAATTTCTGCGATGACACTTAAAAATTCAGCATTTAATAAACACAACTTTACTACCATCTACGTTTTACTATTAGACTACTTTTTTATGTAAAGTGTTTGGAGCTAATGGCTAATGTTACCCCTAATAAAGGGTTGGAACGGTACCACCTAATATTCTAACCAGTTCTGGCCAAACCATGCATCTCAGTATAGGCGTTCTAATAATTACTTCTGTTAGTTTAGAACGCAATTTTTCGGAAAATGCTCATCAAAAAGTAATAAGTCAGGGTACCATTGGAACAAGAATTGAACGCCCATCAAAATGATGTGCCACTTGACCCCCCTTCCCATTTAAAATTCGAAGGGTAACATCTACCCCTCCTAGGGGGTTGAACCACGAGGGCTACAAATAGTCCTTGAAAGTGTCCCCCTTGACAATAAAATTGACCTGTTTTTTCGATTACTCATATTGTTTACTGGAAGGAAGATATTAAGGGTGGGAAGTTTTCAAATTGACACCCTGTATTTATATAAATATATGTATATATATATATATATATATATATATATATATATATATATATAAAAGAAAGAAGATATTCATTTCAACTCACACATGTATACGAGGATGTATTGATATCTAGTTAGCCTAGACCAGTTCCCTGCATAAACAAAATATTGCGTTACCATGGCAACGAACAATAACTTATTAGAAGTGTCAGTGTAAAGATTGACGTCAAAAAAGTAAACCACAGTTACACAATAAATTAAAATAAAAAATATATCCACCGAAATTGTGAAAATCGAAAAATTGGAGTATCAAGCCATCATCAAGTACCTGTATTTAAAAGGGTTAAGAGGTAAGCAGATTTACGAAGATATGCTTAATACTCTTGGTGATCAATGTCCTTCGTATGCGACCGTGAAAAGTTGGAATGCAAGCTTCAAAAGAGGTAAATTTTCCATTGAAGGTGATGACCGATCGGGAAGGCCAGTTTCTGTGTCAGTCCCCGAAAATATCGATGCAGTTCATAACATGATTTTAACAGACCGTCGAATTGGGCTAAAACGGATATCTGAAGCACCGAATATTTCATGCGAACGCGTTCATCATATAGTTCACGTCAATTTGGACATGGGAAAAATTGCTGCAAAATGGAACCCCAAATGTTTGAATGTTGACCAAAAGCGTGCAAGGGTAGTAGCATCGCGTTCGATCTGTGCTCGATTTGAAAACGATGTAGACTTATTAAACCGAATTGTTACCATGGATGAGACTTGGGTACATTTCTACGATCCGCAGAAACAAAGCAACAATCGATGGAATGGCGACACTCCGGTTCTCAAGACCTAAGAAGTTTCGTGTCCAAAAATCTGCTGGAAAAGTTCTTGCTTCAGTTTTTTGGGATTGCCATGGAGTAATCATGATTGATTTTTTGGATAAGGGTAGAACAATAACTGGAGATTATTATTCGACATTACTGACCACTCTACGGGAAAAAATTAAAGACAAAAGACGCGGAAAGCTATCCAAAGGTGTTTTATTTTAGCAGGACAACGCCCCTGCATACAAATCTCATGTTGCCATGCAAAAAATTCGTGATTTAGAGTTTGAATTACTAGAACACCCCCCTTATTCACCAGATTTGGCTCCGTCCGACTATCTTCTCTTTCCTCCACTGAAAAAAAGTTTGAAAGGTCGTAAATTTCCTTCCAACGAGGAGGTTATGAAAGCTGTGGAGGTCTGGTTTGCAGAGCAAGAAGAAACATTTTTTTTGAAAGGTCTAGAGACGTTGCAGGTTCGCTGTAATAAATGTATCCAATTAAGAGGAGAATATGTTGAGTAATAAAATATTTTGACATTGAAATTTTGTTTGGTTCTATAGTAGGCTAAGAGTTTTTCAATATATCCTCGTATGATCATTCAAATGTCCGCTCTCAGAAAGTCCCAGAAAATATTTGTATATTATATCACGGGACCTATGAATTTAATCGAATGAACTCTCAAAATATTTTGAGCATGATTTTGCTTGGAAAATAGATGAATGTACAACAATTTAATAATTATCTTGAAACTATTTGCCAAAAAGTTGAATCATGCTAAAATATTTTAACAGTTTATGAATTAGTATAACTTTCAAATCATTAAATGTTGATAAATTCAATGTAGAACAATCATGCGAATTTTGTGCAATCGAGTTACCGAAGTTGAAACTTATCATATTACCTTTGTATAGATCCGGCAAGGGTAATATTGGCCTTTTTTATAGAGAACTTAGAGAGGGTTATAAGTGAAATTATTTTACCAGAAATGAAAATAATAATAGCTGGCGACTTTAATATAAATTTCAAAGCTAATTCAAAGGACTTGAACGATCTGCATTGTATTCTAACGTCATTCGGTTTGTCAGCTACTATAAATGAATATATGCACATGTTTGGATAATATAATAACGAATCTCAGTGAATCTACATTTGACAGCAGAGTTATAGAACCTTGCCTTTCTGATCATCGTGGTCAGTTTCTAAGTATTCAGAAAAACGAGATTGTAGGTTCAAATATGTTCTATCAGAAGTCTTTCGAAAAAAAAAATCCATCTCAAAAATAAAAAATACACTAATATCTGTTAATTGAACAATTTTTGAGTCCAGTGAAAATGCTGAGTATTTAGCAAATTTTATGGTAAAAACCTACAATAATGTGGTAACAGAAATAATATCAACAACTACCGTCCTACTTCCATTTTCTCAATTTAAAAAAAAAATCTGAATAAACGATTGAGGTATTACTTTGAATCGAATATTTTTTTCAGCAACACACAATATGGTTTTTGACCTAATCGTTCTACTGCTCTCGCTGCCATGAATGTTGTGAATGATATAGTATCAACCTTGGAAGATAGGATGCAAGCTGTCATCACCCTTTTAATTAAATTACTACGGGGTTAGGGGAGTACCACTCAATCTGCTAGAACCGCTATCAAGCTGTAAATATTAGAAATTCATTATCTGATTTCAAACATATTGAGCATGGAGTTCCTCAAGGGTCAATTTTAGGACCGTTGTTGTGCATAATATACACACCAATGATTTTAGCAACCATATGGTTCCTGTAAAAACTATTTCATTAGCAGGTGATACGACCATCATGTATTCTGATTAACTGAGATGAGAGCTGCACAGTACGAAGAATTAGCTAATAAATCCTATATTTGATTCGCAGCCAACAAACTTAAACTCAACAACGATAAATCGCAGTCTTTTTATCTTTCATCTACTACAGATGCCTCACAAATGCATGTCGCAAATTTACTGGAAATAACTCTAGACAGTGATCTATCTTGGAAAACTCACCAAATTGAAAATTAAAATGAGTAGTTCGCTGTTTGTCCTACGACAACTTCAAAATGTAACTAATTTTAATGCACTCAAACAACCTATTTATCGTTATTTTATACTCACATCTGTTACGGCACTATTCTTTGGGGTGGTTCGACTCTCTGGAATCTCTCTTAATTTTCCGTTTGCAGAAAAATGTTGTTAGGATTTTATCTGGAACACTGCTTACCTTTGTTTATCAAACTCAGAATAATGCCCTTGCCGTGTTTATATATATTCTTCAAGTTTTTATAGAGATTCATGAAAAGTCTTTGTTGCTCACTAAGCAATCTGATATACACAAAAATTTATTTATTTTACTTAGTCATTTATTTAGCAATAACACACATATCATATAACACAATAACACACTGTTTGAAAGTGGTTGACAATGTTTCACTTTGAGTAAGGTTATTCTGGACTTTCATTGTCTAAAAAGGAAGAAAGAAAAATTCAAATTTCTGCAATTTTATTCACGACGTTTCAACTGTTAAAATCTACAGTCGTTATCAAGTGTATAAATGCGACACTCTCAAGGATACTTTCTTATATACAGTGTGTCTCACTTCTCATGGAAACACCCCCATATCTTCCGTAACAATAAAGGTAAAATGATGAAACTCTCAGGACTGATGGAAATGCTCAAAATGCACCTACCACCTGAATGAGGTTGGCCTAAGTGATATACACTGCCCGCCACTCGCGATGGAACAACCCATTTTTACGGTAAAACATACTAGGGGCAGAATAGGCTCAAAATTCCTACAGATTCGTGACATAAAAAAATGAAACACACCACACCAAAAATAATATGATTCACAGCTACAATACTAGAAGAGGTAATGAATTACGACTACCCTACTCTCGTTTAGCTCTAGGACAGGACTCTGCGAGTTATCAAGGTATCATCTGCTACAACCATGCACTCAAACTATTTGGATACACATGTACTTTAGGAAGCTTTAAATCAGCCCTATACAATCACCTCGTAAAAAATGAATTTTATTCTGTTGAGGAATTTCTGCAATCTAAAAGACTTTAAAGTATTTATGCACAATTCTTGTATTTTATATACATTTTAAACTGTTTGTGTTTGTACATATGTTAGTATTTTTGTCCTTAACTAGTCTGATAAAATTTTATAAATGTAGTAATACAGTTGTAGAATTTTTAATGATGAATAAATTCTATTCTATTCTATTGGGCATTATGGACCTGCTAGAATGCTGCCTGCGGAATTGCTACTTTCAAGAAAAATTCCGCTTTTTCTCCCAGGACGGACTACCGATGGGATCCCCATTATCGCCCGTAGTAGCAATCATCTATATGGAATAGTTTGGAGCTTTTGCTACAGATACAGCCCATAAGAAACCTCAGATGTGGTTGAGATATGTTGACGATACGTTTGTCATATGGAACCAGGGATACGAGGAACTTGACGTCTTTCTGGAACATCTGAACAACATTAGAAAGTCCATAAACTTCACGATGGAAAAGGAGACCCAAGACTGTTTATCTTTTCCAGACGTGAAAGTTCAAAAGAACAATGGTAGGTGCCAAACATCAGAGTACAGAAAGCGGACAAGCTCTGGACAGTACCTGAACTTCGAATCGAACCATCATGTTGCTACAAAGAGAGGGATTGTTCGATCGCTGGTGGACCGTGCCTACAACCTGTGCAACACAGATGAAAGTCTTACCAAGAAAGATCTGTGACGAAATGGGTACCCAAAAAAACATATAGAAGAGGTTCTAGCTCGCGCAGGGGGATAACAACAAGAAACCAGACGAGCCGACACAAGCCACCCTGTGCGTTCCTTATTATGTTAGGGGTTTATCGGAAAGAATAAGGCGAATTGGGTCGAAATACAAAATACGGACATGTTTCAAGTCAGGTAACACCATTCGCAGCCATCTCACAAAGACGAGTCCACGTAATGCTGACATTGGCTCCAAAAAATGCATCTACCGTGTCCCTTGTGATTGCGGTGAAGCTTATTTTGGAGAAACAAGAGACCGCTTAGCGTTAGACTCGCTGAACACAAGAGAAACACTCAACGAGGAGAATCATCAAAGTCAGGGATAGCGGATCATGTCTGGACGACCCAACACAATAATGGATTGACGCCGAAGTCATCCATAAAGGAGAGGGCTGCTGTGCCCTCTTGCAGATTTTTCCGAATAATTTGTAAGGCCTCTTCTACCGGGACGTTAGTGTAGAGACTTTCCACGTCAAAACTGACGAATTGGTCTCCTGGTACGACTCTGTCCCCTACTCACAATAACACACTCTAAAGTAAAGCTAAGACATGTATTTGTAATGTAGTCAAATAAAATACTTTTTTCTACGACATCGACAGTGCGTAAACTAAGGTTTTACGCACTGTTCACAGTGCGTAAAGTGATACTTTTCGCACAAGTTCGTAAAAAAATCACCTGTGTCATGACGCACTCCTTCATAAAAGTAAAATTTCATAAAATCATTGTGCCATTAACACAAGACATCATAATATCAAAAGACCATAATCGTATTCGGTAGAATTCAGAACACGTCATATCGTATACTTCGTCACAACATAACACATCAGAACGTTATGTATCATGACGTACTTTATCTTGCTTGCTTTTACTCTAATCGATCAATGACATATTACAGATAGACTTCGTTATTTACATTTCGAGCTGCGGCACATTCTAAGCACAATTTTTATTGCAGCCTTTTTCGCGGAAAATAGTTGCCCATCAACCCAAAAGTCGGCAAAGCTAAGTATCTGCTGAATTATCTGCTCATATACAATGTATATAAGCAGATAATTGCCGCGAAATAAGCGGCAGTAAAAATTATGCTCAGAATATGACTCTGTGTTGACCGCAGCTAGAAATGTAAATAAAGAAGTCTAACGGTAATATGTCAATAACTCTAATAGGGCCGGTTGTTCATTCGGGGATGATCAAGCTAATCTTGGTTCAGTTAATAGATCGTAGCCAATCGAATCGTTAGTTCCCTAGCAACGAAACCAATATTGGTTAATCTGGGAATTACCTCGGACTGAAAAATCGGCCCTAAGTGGGATTCGTGGGAAGAAAAGTGAAATTTTTAATCTCAGTGAAAAAGTACGTTCTGCCATTTTACGTTATTACGAATGTGATCCTGTAATTTATGGCTGAGTCAAGTCTCCGGTCTGACCAATATGATTAGACCAGCGCGGTCATTTGGTTGACTTGACGACCTTATTAGAACTGTATGTATGTGACCAATATTTTCAATCATCTGATCGGTCCGACTCATCGTCATACTACATACTGAACGCGCGTGCCTTGTCCGACCGGTGACTTGACACAGCCTATGATGCTTTGCAATTTCTCTCCTTTGACATTATGGTGGAATAGATGGACCATATAATAGACGCGTTCGGTTTTTACGTCGGACTGGTCAGATTAGTCTGGATCGTTCGTTTATTGCAAGCGATTGTAGGGGAGGTAAATCTTGATCGTTCGGTTATTCAAATCCGATCAGTCTTAGATTGATCTGTTTGCTCGGAGAAGTTTGGCAGACGAGTAAGAATAATTTGAAAGTGTGAGGTTATGTTCATCATCATTAAAAGTAATGATTTGATTTTCCCAAACAGAAACCAGCAATATTTTTTGTATATTCGTTATTGCAATATTCAAAACGTTCAAATTTCAAACTTGAAGATTCTTTGCGAAAAAAACGATGCAAATTTAGATGTGGTTATTGGTGAATAGCATGTCAAAGTCAAGCCAATGTCCGTTTCGTTCGTTTATTACCGATTGATCTGATTAATTTGTGGCCACGTGACTAAAATCTGCTCCACTCTGAGATCATAATACCGAACTCGATTAATATGGATCAACTATAAGCGCGTTCGGTTTTTACGTCGGACTGATCAGATTAGTCTGTATCGTTCGTTTATTGCAATCGATTTTAGGGGAGGTAAATCTTGATCGTTCGGTTTTTCAAATCCGTTTAGTCCGAGATTGATCTGTTTGCTCGGAGAATTTTGGCAGACGAGTACGATAAATCTGAAAGAGTGAGCATGCAACATCATCAAAAATAATAATTTGATTTTCCGAAACAAAAACTCTAGCATTGTTTGTTGTGTATTCGTTATTGTAATATTCAAAACGTTCAAATTTCAAACTTGGAGATTCTTTACGAAATAAACGATGCAAATTTGTATGTGGCTTTTGGTTAACTTCATGTCAAAGTCAAGCCATTGTCTGTTTCGTTCGTTTATTACCGATTGATCCGATTATTTTGTGGCCACGTGACTAAAATATGCTCAACTCTGAGATCATAATACCGAACGCGCCTTATGTATATGAGATGGACCGAGATGGACCCTTCGCGTTCGCACCACAGAACTCATACTTATATCTTATAAGTATGAGTTCTGTGGTTCGCACCCACAGATGAGTTTTTGTTCGCACCTCAATGAAGTTTCTCGATTGATTGAACACTGGCAACACTGTGTCTTCTGTCTTGACTGTCATATCGTTCCCAATTGTCATCTGTCATCTGTTATTCTGTTTTGTTATTTCTGTCATTGGAATTCGGATTTCCGAGTAGAAAAACTAAAAAGCCAAGTATCAAGTCAGAAAACCAGGTTAATTAAATTATATTTATTAAACAGGTACATAGATTATATTGACCTTTTTACGTGGATGAAAATAAATAGTGAAGTAATCAAGGAAACTGAGTGAAATAATTGTGTTATGAAAGAAAGTACTGTCGAGTGTTGCATTTAAATCGAAATAGTCATTCCCAAAATTCCGACAGTCCTACATAGGCATGGTAAATCAGAAAATGATTTGAACAAATAATAAATCACTAGGTTTTTCTAATAACATTAAATACATCTTCACAATGGCTTTCAACTATGCAAACATCCACTCCAATACTACTAAAAGGCACAATGCTGTACCTCCACCTACCACTGGTGTCAGTAAACAGGGCTACTCGACAATGAACGCTATCAGTCAAAATGCCCTTTCTGCAGCCTGGGGTGGGACTAGCAGAAAGAGAGCTGCCACAGAAGATGAGTACGTAAAGACCGGACTGAATGAAACGGAGCCCTAATTCTCACCAAGCATATTTCAGGTATTTTGAGGATGATGAAGAAGAAGTCATTCCAGATTTGGCTTATATTCCCGCTCCAGGTAGCCCTACAAGAGTTGAAATGGAAAAGAAAAAACAAATCGAAGAGGAGGAAGATGACCCTCTAGATGCCTATATGGCTGGCATTGAACAACAAGTAATTCACGACCTTTACACTAGTATTTAGATATTGTTCTGTGATCCGAATAGTACCCATATCTTTCAGTTTTTAAACTTTTTACTTTCTGTGCACCAAACTTAATTGATTCACATTTATTTGCAGTATTTACCCGAAAGATGTAACGAAATTGACGATCGCATTGTATAATTTATAATTCAACAACTTTTAGATGGTGAAAGAGACACGGGCTGTGCAAGCACCGCAGCAAACAGGTGTTCGTAACGATTTAGAAGAAGAGGATGTAGAAGAATCCTATTACCGATACATGGAAGAAAACCCCAATGCTGGTCTACTTCCGGTTGATGAAGAATTTCCCGACCTAGAGTATGACTCAGATGGCAACCCTATAGCTCCTGATAAGAAGAAAATTATTGATCCTCTTCCACCAATAGACCACTCTGAAATATCATACGAACCATTTCGTAAAGTATTTTATGAAGAACACCCTGAAATCAAATCATTGGAGGTTGATCAAGTGACAGAGTTGAGGAAGCTAATAGACATCAATGTGTCTGGTAATTCTCCGCCTAAGCCTGTATCATCCTTTGCTCATTTTGGGTTCGATGATAAGCTATTGAAAGCAATCATCAAAGCGGAATATTGTTCTCCCACTCCCATTCAAGCCCAAGCTGTCCCATGTGCTCTCATGGGAAGGGATGTGTTGGGAATTGCACACACAGGCATGTAAAGAAATTGTTAACTGATATGACACTCAATTTAATAACAATTTACTAGATTTCTTGTATAATTTCCTATTTCAAATAGCTGAATCTTGATGAAACTTCACGCGAAGCTAAATATTTTCATTATTACTATAGGTAGTGGTAAAACTGCTGCCTTTCTGTGGCCAATGATGAAGCATATATCGGCTCAAAAACCTGTAGAGGAAGGGGAAGGTCCCATAGGTCTGATTTTGGCCCCCACTCGAGAACTGGCCATCCAGATATACAACGAAGCTAAGAAGTTTGCAAAAGTATATGATTTAAAAGTAATTTGCGCTTATGGAGGAGGTTCGAAATGGGAACAAAGCTTGGTAAGTTTAAATACAGGGTGATAGAAGATACTTCTCTATAAGTTGGAAATTATTTAAAAACAAAATTAAAAATATTATACCATCAAAATTATTTGTTTCCTTCTGATCTTCTATATAAAAAAGTTGAAAATTTGATATTGTACAATTATTGTTTATGTATAGAATTCTAATCCACATTTTCAAAAATAAAAAGGATATCAATGTTGGAGATCATCTTTATGAGACGAGGTATAAAAGAACTGTTACAGTTGAAACTAGATTGAATGAAATAATAGGCATAAGAAATTTCATTCACATTATCCCAAAATTGTTTGTTTGACATACTACCAGACATTATTAAAATGACAAAATCTATGTATTCTTACAAAAATAAGTAAAAGACTGGTTGAATACCACAGAAAGGCGTATTTTTCATAATTTGATAATATCAGTTAATGGTTAAATTTATTTTGTTTTGATACTCAAAATTTTGAAATATTCAGATTAGAAAAAAATATTCAGAAATAAAATTGGAAATGAAAAATGAACATTATTGTTAATTTTAAAATAGTTCTTTAGTAGAATAGTTTACCGTACAACAATGGCAAAAAGGGTCCATGAGGGCCTACTTGCCTGGCTGCGGTCGCGGCCTCCCCAAAGAACTACTACTTACCGTACAACAAGGTTACTTAGTGAGGTTTATTTTCAGTTTATTTTATTTTATTTATGTATTTATTTATGAATAAACTTATATTATTATCTCTTTCATATTCTCTAACTCAATAGTTATAGGCCAACACGTGCATTGAGATCTCTCAGGTAGTTTTGATTTTATTTTTTAACTAAACTGTAGACATTGCGACAATAATATTTTGAACATATTGCTATTTTTAGGACCAAAGAAAAAGTACAGGGTGTAGTATGTGGATTTAAAATCTATTGTTAATTTAAAGGTTTTCCATTAAGTATTGCCTGAAGTGTCTTTCATTTTGAGTATTCCTTCATAAGTTTTTTTTCTTTACAGTTTTACTTATACAGGTTAAACTACGTTTTTTCCTACGAATTCATTAACATTCATTACGAATTCATTAACATTATTATTATCATAATCTGTAGAATCACAGCAACTACTTTAATATCTTGATTTTTTTTTGTTCGTAACGTTCTTTCCTTGAATCATGCTAAATATTCAGTATACAGTTTTCGAAAATTTCAAAAAAACTTCACTATACTCAAGAGCTGTAAATTTATTGTCACTATATGCTGGTGCTGTAGGTTTTCAGGGTTTTCCTGCAGCTGAAAAGTGAATACGCTACCAAAAAATCAGTAAGTCGCCTTGGAGCGCCACGGCAAATAACAATAATAATAGCCGAATTTCTGAAGCCATAACATTGTAGTTTTTGTAGCGGTATCAGCCTTGAGATTAAATGCCTTTGATAAGTCTGCTGCATTTATACATTTTTCATATTATGTATATTGGAGATTGAATATTAAATATTCCAGCCAAGACTGTAATTTGATTATGGAATCTAGTAAGATTTGTGATTTGATCTCTTCACGGGTTGTCTCAATTTTATTGCGGTACTTATAGGATCTTTGGGACTGAAGAGACCAGACATTCCGTCTAGTTGTAAAATGAAATAGAGGACTTATTCAGTTAGGGATTATCACGAACTTAGACACGTCGACAGGAAGGGTAGGTATATGAAAAAAAAGATGTCTTATGGGAAAATGATTACTTGAAGTTGTGAAGAAGGAAAACAGATTTTGGATGGCGGCAGTCGAGTTGAGTTGTAGGCGAGCAGCGTGTTGGCTTATTGTCGTCCTGATCGCCGTGCATTCGTTGCCAAATATTGATACTATTAATTATGAAATCGTTTTGGATTTATAGTTGCGTGTTCATATTGAGTGTTAATTATCTGAGAAAGAGTGTCTGACTTCGAAATTAATCAACACAAGGGCTCCTACTCTACTCGGAAACCTCAACTCAGGCATGTATATATAATTTCAAATAATTTTCTTCTGTAGGCTCTAAAAGAAGGAGGAGAAATAGTCGTAGCAACTCCTGGCCGGATAATCGATCACGTCAAAGGAGGAGCCACGAACCTACAGAAAGTCACATTCCTAGTGCTGGACGAGGCAGACAGGATGTTTGAACTGGGATTTGAACCGCAAGTTCGATCTGTTTGCAATCACGTTCGCCCAGACAGACAAACTCTGTTGTTTTCAGCGACATTCCGAAAAAGGTACCTTCTTCAATTCATATCTAAGAATGAAAGCTAATTATCCGATTTGCAGAATTGAGAAGTTGGCAAAGGATGCTCTGAGCGATCCGATCAAAATCTCTCAAGGAACCACGGGACAAGCCAACGAGGATGTTACCCAACATGTATTATTGTTGCCTAGCCAAGAGTCCAAAAGGAGGTGGCTGTTCAATAAGCTTGTTGAACTTTTGTCTGCAGGATCCGTTTTAATATTTGTTACGAAAAAATTGGATGCTGAATTGGTGAGTTGAACTTGAACTTAATCTCATTTTCTTTTCTGTCATTTTAGAGATACTTTTTCAAAATAAACTTAATAAAAGTGTTTATGCTTTGGTTTCCAAATATGATCTAAACTTTGTCAAGTAATTCTTTCCTTGTTTAGGTAGCGAAAGATATATTACTGAAAGAATTTGAATGTCTGCTGTTACACGGAGATATGGAACAAGCGGAACGTAATAAAGTGATAACAGCATTCAAGAAGAATGAATGTTCCTTATTGGTAAGCACATATATTTCTCAATGATATTTATTATCAATACATACTGCTTCTGAATCAAGAAATTCAGTATCCAAATTTTATCTGAGATTTGAAGTATTGCTAATAATGAAATTAGCAAATCTGATGAAATGGTCATGGAATGTTTCCAAATGTGTTTAAAACAAGTGCTACTCATCCCTATCAGATGGCTAATGTTTATTTGAATAAAAAATCCTAATACATAATGATTATTACAAAAAATAAGAAAATCACACTTGTTATGAAAGCTACAATAAAAATCAATATTCTTGTAAAGATAAAAGAACAGAAATGTGTCAATACCATCATAAATTTAATTAAAGGACTTAAAAACTAGGACTGAAAAGACAAAACTACTAGGGTGAAAAACAAATATATGAACAGACATGCCATGTCTTTTACGTAATGTTCAGTCATGATGTGCTTTTAAAAAAATAATTTCTTCAGAGAGAACCCCCCTCCCACATTGTACAATGTTGCGAAAACTTGCTGAAATTAAATAGAAATAATCCATAAGAATTGTGAAAAATATCAGACCGTCCCCCCACAGTTTCGGACGTGGAATATTACAACGTAAAGAAATATCAGTCGGGAGGCCGGACTTCACTCCTCGAAAAAAGTTTTGAATAATTATTTTACCCCTCTACCATCCTGAAGGTCATCCCGAAAAAAGTTGCGAAAACACTCGAAAATAAAATCGGAAAAGTCCGTAAAAATTGTAAAAAACGTACCCCCCCGACTCCCCAAAAGCTGTATATATTGTAATGATTTTTATAAAATTGTCATAAATAAAATAAATTTCAAAACTTTCCATAAACACAAAAATAGAAATACACACCTTACCATACAACAAACTTTGAAATCATTGAAAAGTCTTATTGACAATACATCCAGTAACTCATTTGGAAGTAAACAGTTACAAAAATTTAAAAAAAAGCTAATTCCACAAAGCCTTCCGCAAAAATAATAAAATCACCCAGTAAAATATAAAAATATTTGTTTTTCTATGACAAATTGAGAAATTTTCTTCAAAAAGGGAGCTGCACAAATTTCCTAAGTTATATAAACTTTCTAAATGTTGAATTCCATAAAGACAATTAGTATTATTAGTATCTTCCACTTGTAGAAATTCAGAATACATAGATTCAGATCAATATTCATCAATCTAGCAAACTTCACAAGACATGCGTATGCGAAATTCTGTTGGAAAGAATTCTGTTGTCAGACTACCGCAGAAAAAGCGAAGAGAAATATCATATGAAGTTAGTTGAATAACAAATGCAAATTTCAGAAATTTCAAATAAAAAAGGAGTACGCAAATGAATATATTTAGTACGAAGTATTAGAATAAATAATTATAGTTTTTTTTATTGTTCCAAAATTAATCCTATGTAAAATCGATTTATTTGTATGTGAAATAATTGTCATCGGATGGTCTGGAAATTTCATTTTTAGAAAAGACATTCTCAAACTACACCACTAGGCCAATAAATACTGTTGCCCCTGAGGAAAAAGTCAAGTTGAGCAAAAACATTTAGAAACTAATTAAACTTGAAATCAAAAAAAAAAAACTTTTCAAAATTGTTATGGACTAAACTAAAATTCTTGATAATATTTAGAACTCGTAGGAATTCGGAATCATTTCCAACGGTTTCCGAAGTTTGTTTATTTTATTCAAACTATTTATAGTATCATTTTCGCTTTAAGAACATTGATTTATTTATTTTATTTGTTGGGAAGTCTACATCACAATCAGGAATTCTTTCAGCCATTTTGATGCAACAAATAATAATAAATAATTATTTGCAATTTCAGTACCATAGCTGTTCTTGTAGAAACCTGAAACCTAATGCAAGCAATTCCAGGAGCTAACAATAATAAATGAAAATATCACAAACGTTATATTAAACCAGTGAAGCACTTCCCACATTTTGGTCATTTTGAAATTGGCAGTAGCCCTGAAACAGAACCTTGAGTTACACCATACTGTAGAATCCTGTTTCGATTTTTGTATCCTCAACTTATGACATTCATAGGTAGCTACAGATGTTGCTGCTCGCGGTTTAGACATCCCTCACGTTAAAACCGTGGTGAATTACGACATAGCGAGAGATATCGACACTCACACCCA
Source organism: Chrysolina oricalcia (assembly GCA_944452925.2). Taxonomy (NCBI): domain Eukaryota; kingdom Metazoa; phylum Arthropoda; class Insecta; order Coleoptera; family Chrysomelidae; genus Chrysolina; species Chrysolina oricalcia. Next base: position 5,126,185 of record OX101824.2, on the reverse strand, counting down.
TAGAATAGGAAGGACAGGAAGGGCTGGCACCCAAGGCACAGCTTTTACATTACTGACAGTTAAAGATAAGGAATTTGCGGGTCACATCGTGAGGAATTTGGAGGCTGCGCATCAAGAAGTGCCACAGGAAGTTCTGGATTTGGCGTTGCAGAGTTTGTGGTTCAAAAAGCAAAGGTATATTTATTTCAAATATAATTTATTACAAATTAAATATGAATGAAAAGAAAACTCCTGTTGTAACAAATAGTTTGAACTCTGCGTTTTGTCAAGACAACATATTTATTATAAAACTATTATTTAGGCCATGTCACAATATATTACTTTTTTCGGTCAAACAATTCATCCAACATACAAAAAAAGGTAAACTTGTATCACACATGAATAAAATATTATGAGATCCATAACATTGTTTTAATCCATCTGATCTTACACTTAATATTCATTAGTATGAAAATATCAAAATTATGTTGCACTTCAATTTGCTTTTCTTCAGGTATCGTAAGAAGGACCAAAATCCCAACGTAGGTGGATTGGGACTTGGTTTCAAAGAAAAGACGTCCTCCAGCATGTCTTCAAATTCGTCAGGTTCTGCACCACCTCAGAAGTCCCAAGTGTCCCGAGGTCCAGCCACTGACAGATTAGCAGCGATGAAGCAGGCTTTCAAAACTCAATATCAAAATCAGGTATGTTCATTTTGATGCCCTGGTTCATTTTTTAGATGCTTTGCTGCTCGCCACTAAGCACGGAAAGTTAAAGATCCAAATGAATTAGCCTTCTAATTCAAAAAACAAGTAAATTTTTTTATTCAGACGGAAATGTTCTTTAAGGTGAAGTGATATACGCGGGATTCCGCATTTTTGAAATATTCCCAGGCGATCAAAGTCGAAAAATGCAATATTCTATAAAGGAGGAAATCGAATTTTACGAAATTTTTTATTTTCCTGTTTTGAAAAAATTGCAAAACTTTCTTCAGGCGTAACTCGACGAGATGATTCCGAAAAATATCTCAAAAATTGAATTCGAAGGGATAACTGGAAAAGGGCAATTTTTTCAAGGAAAAAGTGCACCTATCGAAAAAATCGTCATTTTCTGCATGAATCAACATTCTAATTCGAAAAACAAGTACGTTTACGGATTCAGAAGGAAATTTTCTATAAGATGAAGTAATATTCCCAGGCGATCAAAGTCTAAAAATGCAATATTCTATAAAGTAGGAAACCGAACTTTACGAAAATTTTTATTTTCCAGTTTTCGAAAAATTGCAAACTTTCCTCAGGCGTAACTCGACGAGTTGATTCCAAAAAACATGTCAAAAATTTAATTCGACAAAGGGGTAACTGGAAAAGGGCAATTTCTTAGACGAAAAAAATTCACCCATCCAAAATATCGACATTTTCTAAACGAATTAGCCTTCTATTTAAAAAAACAGTATATTTTCGGATTCAGATGGAAATTTTCTATAAGATAAAATAATATTCGCGGGATTCCGCATTTTTGAAATATTCCCAGGCGATCAAAGTCGAAAAGTTCACTATTCTATGAAGGAGGAACTCGAATTTTACGAAAATTTTTATTTTCCAGTTTTGAAAAAATTGCCAACTTTCCTCAGACGTAACTCGACGAGCTGATTAAGAAAAACATCTGAAAAATTGAATTCGACAAAGGGGTAACTGAAAAAAGACAATTTCTCAGACGAAAAAATGCACCTGTCCAAAAAATCGACATTTTCTGAACGAATTGACTTCTAATTAAAAAAATAAGTACATTTTCGGATTCAGACGGAAATTTTCTATAAGAAGAAATGATATTCGCGGGATTCAAAAGTCGAAAAGTTCACTATAATATGAAGGAGAAACTCGAATTTTACGAAAATTTTTATTTTCCAGTTTTCAAAAAATTGCAATCTTTCCTCGGGGGTAACTCGACGAGCTGATTCCGAAAAACATCTGAAAAATAGAATTCGACAAAGGGAAAACTGGAAAAGGGAAATTTCTCAGACGAAAAAATGCACCTATCCAAAAAATCGACATTTTCTGAACGAATTACACTTCTAATTAAAAAAATAAGTACATTTTCGGATTCAGACGGAGATTTTCTATAAGATGAAGTGATATTCGCCGGATTCAAAAGTCGAAAAGTTCACTATTCTATGAAGGAGAAACTAGAATTTTACGAAAATTTTTATTTTTCAGTTTTAAAAAAATTGCAAACTTTCCTCGGGGGTAACTCGAAGAGCTAATTCCGAAAAACACCTGAAAAATTAAATTCGACAAAGGGGAAACTGGAAAAGGGCAATTTCTCAGACGAAAAAATGCACCTATCCAAAAAATCGACATTTTCTGAACAAATTAGACTTCTAATTCTAAAAATAAGTACATTTTCGGATTCAGACGGAAATTTTCTATAAGATGAAGTGATATTCGCGGGATTCAAAAGTCGAAAAGTTCACTATTCTATGAAGGAGAAACTCGAATTTTAAGAAATTTTAATTTTCCAGTTTTAAAAAAATTGCAAACTTTCCTCAGGGGTAACTCGAAGAGCTGATTCCGAAAAACATCTGAAAAATTAAATTCGACAAAGGAGAAACTGGAAAAGGGCTCTCAGACGAAAAAATGCACCTATCCAAAAAAAAAATCGACATTTTCTGAACAAATTAGACTTCTAATTCTAAAAATAAGTACATTTTCGGATTCAGAACGAATTAGCCTTCTAATTAAAAAAACAAGTACATTTTCTGATTCAGACGGAAATTTTCTACAAGATGAAGTGATATTCGCGCGGGATTCCGCATTTTTCAAATATTCCCAGGCGATCGAAATCTGCAATATTTTATAAAGAAGGAAACCGAATTTTACGAAAATTTTTCTTCTCAATTTTTCGAAAAATAGCACACATCCCTCAGACGTAACTCAATGAGCGGATTCCGAAAATCACCTCAAAATTGAACTCCACAAAGGGGTAACTGGGAAAGGGCAATTTTTTCAACAAAAAAATGCACTCATCCACAAAATCGACATTTTCTAAATGAATCAATTTCTAAATTCGAAATAGAAGAAGTACATTTTCGGATTCAGAAGAATTTCCTATAAGATGAAGTAATATTAGCAGGATTCCGCATTTTTGAAATATCCCAGGCGATCAGTCGAAAAATGCAATATCGTTTTTCAAGCATTGCAAGCAAATGGCTTATTTGCTCTTTATATAATTAAGTAGAATCTGTTATGAAGTATCTAGTTCATTTATGAGTTTCTTTACTGTCTGCCTTCAAGCATTGAAAATAAATGTTTTACATGGTGGTTCTTCGGGTTATAAGGCCGACGTATGTTTATAGAAGTTCTCGACGTTTCGCCAACACGAGTGGTTAGCATTTTCAAGAGATATTTTTTCAAAGTTTCTTGTTTCTTAATTCTCTTAAAAATGCTAACCACTCGTGTTCGCGAAACGTCGAGGACTTCTATAAACACACGTCGGCCTTACAACCCGAAGAACCACAATGTAAGTGACGATGGCCGCGAAAGCCTTTCACAATTTAATAAATGTTTGATTTGAATAAATAAATAATTTATTTAATACAACCTAATATAATTATTAGAAATAATGTGTATGCTCATGCAAATGCCATAACTCATTTCTTTTCAGTTCACTGCTAGTGCAGATCAGCCTCCACCTCCACCGGTTTCAAGAAAGAAAACCAGATGGGAGTAGAATTCCTATAATTTATTTGTCAAATATGTGTAGGTTAATTAATAACATTAGGTGTGTTTATTGTTGAAGTTTCAAAATTGTTTTCACCTATTTAGTCTTGTAAATCTATCAAGAAATTTGTTGAACTCTTTTTTTATATCAAATTCACGTATATCTGAATCGAAGTATTTTCAAGAATTTTTCTCAAGCTTTTGCTTCAAGTTGAGTCAAGAGAGTTTGGTAGATTTGAAAGTAATTTTTTTGTGTTCATTATATGAAATTATTTTATATCACTTGTTTTGGTTGGTCAATAAAATTAATTCAAGACAATAAAAGGTTTTTTCATTCGTTTGCGATTGTTTTATTCTTCAATTCGTTAATAAATAACCGGGGTTTCTCCCCTGATAAGGGATAAAAACAGAGCCCAATGATGAATGTTCGATACTGCACAGTATAATCTCTGAAACATGCTGATCATAGGCAGGAAATACAAAACAAAAACAATATATCTATGTGGTCATTAGAGCCCCTCATTGAATGTGGGCACATCATTTTCGTCCTGCGTAGTGGTGTCCCACGTGGTGCCTAACTCCCCACTTGAAATTAGCGTTTTTGTCGGTCTTCACGAAGGTATGAACTGGTCCAGTAACACCGTGTCCACCATGATCCCTTCTGCTACGAAGGTTTTCCCTTTGTCCTGGAAAAATAACAAGATCATTAATGAAAATGTTAACAGAGTTGGAGAGTACAAAGACAAATAGTATTTTTCTACGTTCATGCAAAAAACAAAACTTCATTGAACTGTATTGAGTGGAAAAACTGGTTCTTCTGAGTCCAATAAAGTCTTTATTTCACTCATCTGTCATTCTGCTGCAGCGTTCTGTCATCGTGACAAACATAAAAGTCAAATCGACGCCATATTTAGCCCATTTTCTATAAGATTGTATTACGTTTCAAACAATTGTATATTTTATATTATTGTCAATCATATTTATTATATACTGGGATTATAACATTACTAGATTCTAGATACTAGATTTGAACAAAGAATTTCTTTCTTACACTTTAGTACCACCTAAATGAAACAGTTTTTGGTTTTTGCACAAAAATTGTTTATTGCACTCAACGTGTTGTCCAACTCGGCCTGACAGCCTCTTCGGACAATTTCACGTTGAGTGCAATAAACACTTACTTTTTGCACTTGTTGCATAAATAACTATTTTCATCTCTTCATTATGATGAGGAATTGAAAAAAAATTGCAAAAAATGAAGCAAAAGAAGTTGAGCATCCTGTGTTAATTGGTGCATGATAGCTTCAATGGTTTTGCAGTAGCTGAAATGTGATGATGACCTTTGAAAAACTGTGATATTATTATTATTGATATATTACTTATATCTCTGGAACTAATCATCAATTAATCATTATAGTTTCTCCAATCTCAGTTGAATATGACTTCATTCAGCTCAATATATAGGTTAGTTCAAAATAGCACATGGTGTAATAACGAATGAAGGATGAAAACGGAAAATTAAATATATATTATTCCCTATATAAAGAAAACAGTAGACCAGATTGAGTATATTTTACGTGTAACCGTTCGAAGCGTGGAAAGCAAAAAGTAATGCGCTGACCGCCTGTTGCATAAATTACCGTAAATCACCTCTTAATATTTTTATTGCTGTCCGGTCACCTAGTGATATTTATGAAAAGAACAGTAGCATACTTAATGAACGATCAAACAGAACTCGGTATTTTCTCTCTACTTAATTTGTTTTTCCGTTAGACTAGGTATAAATGTTATTAATTTTTGACAAACACTATTTGTTATCATAGAGTTGTCCGAAAACAGGTATAAAACTATTCCCAAATTAACATTTTAGGAATATAAAAGAAGGACGTAGTAGTAATATAATGTAATATCATAACTCAGTATACTTCTGCTTGAAGAATCTATTGTATTTGCAAAACATATGTCGCGGTTTTTTAAACTAAAAGTGTGAAAATCAACATTAAAGTTTTAGTATAAACGTTTGTGTATTTAGTGTTGCAACATGGCATTTTGGCGACCATTCGAAGAACGCGAGGAACAAGACTCACAACCGGATGAACAATGGGAATTTAAAAACAAAGATTTTCATGTTCAGACCTAAGACTTGTTCTAAATAAATATAAAAATCTTAAAAAAGGAAATGAACGACAAATGTGATTTCGTTATGATATCTCATCTCACCAGTTTGGGGCATTCAACAAGGCGATGTTGTAGATCATTATCGTAAAAGGAAACGAGAAGATCAGAAATTAAACAAATTTGATGAGGTCACAAAAGATTTTCTTCAAAAGCAAGTTTATGATTTCTTTAAACGAAACGAAGTACCTACCTTGGAATCAATCAAAAACAAATTATCTGATTATCCTGAGTATACATATAACTCGCAGGAAACACTACGCAAAATTCTTTTAGACTGTGGTTTCAAACACAAAAAACTAAATCAGCGAATGGCAAAAATGGAATCACCCCGGCTCGTTCTGCAAAGGCAAGATTACTTGCGACAAATAAAAGAACATCGGGAATCGAAGAGACATATAGTATATATCTTGACGAGACTTGGTTCGATAGTCATGATGTGATTCGGTATGGATGGGTAGAAAACTCCCAAAACTGTTGTCTCCAAGCACCATGTTCCAGAGGAAAACGTATAATTATTGTACACGCGGGTAGTGAAGATGGTTTTGTACCGAACGCGTTGCTGTTGTCAGCAAAACAAATAAAAAAATGTTCAGCAGATTATCATGAGGATATGACTGCAACTTTATTCGAAAAATGGTTCAGTGAACAATTATTACCAAATATACCACCAACTTCTGTTATTGTAATGGATAATGCGTCAAACCACTCGCGTCAAAAGATAAAAATACCGACGAAAGCAACAAAAAAAGGAGACATTTTGGAATGTATGGCTTATAAAAAATTGAATATTCCCCAAGCCACGAAGGAGGTATAATTAAAAATGAAAATTTTAAAAAATTGATGAACTTCGTAAACATTCTGGTCATATGCTTCTGAGGTTACCTCCGTATTATTGTATTTTCTACCCCATTGAATTGGTTTGGGCATTTATAAAAAATAAATTGAGAAAGTCCAATCAATGTCCTAATCTAAGCGGAGAAGTAGTAGAAAATGTTAGGAGAATATTAGGAGAGGAATATAAAGATCTTTGGACAGAATGCTTTTTTCTTGTGATTTCAAAAGAACGTGAATATTCCCTTTTGCTATTGTTTTGAACGACTTGTTTTCGGTGTGTCAGATAACTTGTCAATAAGTTAGGAGCAACGTCCCGTACCCATACACGCGCAATCCTTCAATTCTATTCATTTTAAGAACATGGCAAATTTCTAGCAAGCAATACGCAAAGTTATACCCAAGTAAGAGAAAATATCTCCGCCTATGGTCGGCAAGTACGTTCAAAGAGGCGAAGTCATTGAAGTGTTAATCCGGTTTTACAGCTCATTCAACTGAGATTGGATAAACTATACAACTCTTACTTACTCACTTTTAAATTGAATCGTGAAAACAAGTAAATGGTTAATACTGCATTGGAATTTGTTGATGTTTTATGTGTAAGGGAATATTGTGAAACAAAACTTTGTAGTAATTTTCAACATAACTGGGTATTTTAGAAAGGGTTATACAAAATTTGAAGAAATATCAAAACGATAAAATGGAAACGGAAGGTTTCAATCATAAAGAAAGATTTCTTTGACAAACTGTAAAAAATTTAATCTTAAACTTCACGCAAATTTTTGAATGTGTTATTTTGAAAACACCAACTTGGAGAAAGAGACGTCTTAAAATCACTTCAAAACTGGTACAAAAACAACTAATTTTGTACAAGTAAATGATTCAAGAGTATATAAATATACAACTAGGTATTGAAAATGTTCAATAATTTGCATTTTTGCAATCAGTCACTGATTTTTTTCAGTTTCAATTAATATTGTAAAATTGAAAATTCTCACCGTTATCATCTATTGGAGAGGCTATTATGAGACTGCAAGCAAACAAAATACAGTGCACCTGGAAAGAATATAAACATGTCAAAATCAAAATGTTCTCAAAAAAATTATATATACAAAGTTCATTAACTAAATCATAATATATTGAAATTAATTCAATGAAATTTGTGGTAGGTACTCAAGTTAATTTTAATACATTTATCATGCGTTGTTATCATGTGTATGTATATGTAAAGGTTGGAACAAATTTGTTGAAAGCTTGATATGGCCATTGGGGCAAAAAAGCTCAGACAAGTCGATTTTTTTTTCAATTGCGCATTTTTTGGTCTACTCAGATTTTTGATGACGTCATCGCTATTCGAGTAATGATGCCATTATATCTTTTTAAATGGCATTACCCTATTTTGAAAATACCTTCAAAAAGAACGCATTTTTCTGTGTAGGGATGTCATATTTTTTCTTATGTTACATAACCGTATTTTCGAGAAATAGAAGATATTTCATTCATAATATAATATTAGGTCTGTTAACGTAAACTTTTGACTTGAGGTATCCCACAAAAAAATCTAGTGGGATTAAATCAGGCGATCTAGCTGGCCACTCTAAAAATCCTCATCTGCGATCGAAATCACCTTCATTAAGTTCATGAATTACTTTAACTTTACTTATATGGGTGCCACTTTTACGGAGTAGAGGGATTTTTTCTCATTTACATCAGTATCGATAGGCAACCTCATACCTTGCTGTGAATCAAGTGCGATGTGAGTTGCCTAGATGCCAATAGTTTTAGGTAAGATTTGTTGACAAAATACTACTGATTCTGTCAGTCACATAATAACTTTCATGATCTTCGGACAAAATTAAATTGGAAACAAAATAATATGTTGTTAAAAATGTGTACTTACAATGAATAAAATAAATTTCATTTTGGAACAGAATGGTGCACTCGATGATGATTAATAAGAAGACTGCATTCATTCACTTGAACAACCAAGTTTTATATCAATTGCCAGAAAAGAAAATAATTATGAAAAAACAACATCAATTTGAATGGAATTGTTTTTAGAGAAAGTATCTACTCTTTTCTTTCTTTCAAACCACACTTTTATTATGAATGACTGGTTTGAAGCTTCACTGAACATGAATATAAAAAAAGTTTTGTACCTATAACATTTGAAACTAATTTGTGGGTACTGGCAGTGGTTATGCAGCAAAATTAATCCAATAATTTCTAGTTACTGGTTCATGTGCTCAGGATAACAAAGAAATTTGGCATATAATTTGTGTAAAAAAATATTTTTCCAACTCATGCTTCATACATCAGTCAAATGAATAGATGCAGCTTTGTGGATCAATACGAGTAATATGAAAAAAAAAGTGAGTTTGGCGAAGAAATAAATAGGCACTAGATTTTCTTCTAGTTTTGAATTATTTATCATTTAAAATCTGATATTCCATTGTTTGGCATGATGAATAAAATATAGCTAGAAAATTACCGGTCAATTCTGGAGTGCCACAAGGTTCGAGCCTCGGGCCCCTCATCTTTGTCCTCTTCATAAATGACCTACCCTTAAATCTGGAATTCTCAGACTGTCAAGAAAATACTCATTTTCACATTCTGCAAACATTTTTATAAAGTTGTATTTTGTTCCAGACTCGTGAACAAAATAATAAAAATCATTCGAACAACCAGTGGATTTATTTTTAATACTTGATGATAACTGGAGATTTTTTATTTGGTGGAATCAAGAAAGGGTCCAACACACCTAGTTAACAGTGAGTGTCAAAAAGTTTGCACCGTATGGGAAACTTGTGACTATTAATTTTTCAGAAAATTTAATTCCTATAACTTTCATTGGACGCATCAGATTTCTAAATTCCAAACGGTATACAAGGGAGAACAAAAAATGGAAATTTTGATCAAGAGTAAAGATTACCCATATTTTCGATAACATCGAAAAAGTTTATTTAGAAGAGTTGTTTACATTTAAAAACAATTTCCAGATTTGAAATTACATCCTCCTAAACAGCAATTTAAAAAATATATGGTTTTGTCCTCACAGGGAATGCTACTTACAAGATTATTGCTTAAAGGGGGTGTGATTTCAAATGTTTTTAACGTTTTCAATATTATCGTAAATAAGTGCACTTTATTACTCCTTATTAAAATCCCTATTTTTTGTTCTTCCGTTTGGGAATGTAGAAATCTGATGCATCCAATTACTATGCTCCAATGAATAAAATTTCCTGACAAATAGATAATAAAAGTGTCTCCCATATGATGCAAATTTTTTGCCAGTTAGAAAAACGGATTTTTTTTTGAAAAAATCTTCCAGCGACTCGAATGGATTTTGATCTATAAACCGTCAACACTTCCAAATGCTGATCTTCTGCATTGGTCATAATATTCATAAGGAACATCCTTGAATTTTCTTAGTGGATGTATTCTTCTGATTTTGTCGTAACAAAATGAATCAAGCTCACCATCAATGAATTCCTATTTTGAAAGAAATCAACTCATCAAATTAAGAATAGCAAAATCAAGCATTGAGAGAAAATGACGTAATTTTCTTTAGAGAATTTTGTCCTGCAATTTCAAGAATTGGGCCCCATGTAACAGCAACAGTCTGTACCGGTTACAAAGGAATTTTGGTATCAGCAATCCCTATGGAAAATCAGTATTTTCTTTCCAGATCAGAAGTTCCTTTCCAGTAGTAGTAGCAGAATATCAGAATTCATCTTACAAATGTCCATCAAGGAGAACTTTTCCTTTCTCTCATAGGTGTTATAGGTATTTTCAATTACAAAAGATCATTTCCTAAATTTGATATTTTTTTTTCAAAAATATAGAAAAAGATTGGATATTTTCTAACTTTCAACATTGGTATTTTGAACTTACATGGTTGCATAATTTTAATTCAACCATTTTTGAGATCCCAAATTAGAAAGTTCAACTTGATAAGATGTAAAATGAAAATAACAACAATGATGATAAGTTTTATTTGCAAAGTACTGTATAAATATATAGAATATATCAACGTCTAATAATAATAATAATGACATTATAATCATGCACCAATTATCATGTGTATTGTGTACATCGATTACCAATAGAATAGAATATTTATTTGGCTATTTTATATACAGAAGGGAATTTGCCTGTGCTAATGAAATCACAGATGAGGTAAACAGACAAAATTGTATAAAATACATGAAAATATGTGTTTCAGCATAGAAATATTTTTTTCCTATTTTTCAAGTGAAAATGAATTGGGTGAATTCAAGTGTCTTGGCAATGTATTGAAAAGGTTACCTGGTGGTTTAAAATAATGGAAATGGAATGTGAACTTTCAATACTTACACTTTACTCTAACAATAACTAAAGTAAAAAAAATATTGCAAGTCATTAAAATTATTGAATCACTGGAAAACAGAGAAAATTGGACAAGACTCAGGCACATACATATACATTTCTTCTAAGCTGTGGTATAGATTTTATTCATGTAGGCTAGACAGGCAAATCTGAATTAGGTTGAGAGTACTTTTTATTTCAAAAGCTGTATAACTGGTCATATATCACAAAACTGGCTTGTTTTTCCAAAATTTCCTCAAAATCTTGTTCTCATAACCATTTCCTATAACCTGCAACAAGCACCATTCTAACATTAGTGTAGATAAATAACTAGAATCTGTCTTTTGCTAATATCAATCAAATGGTATGTAAACCTAATTCTATATTAATATATACAAAAAAATACACATAAGGCTACAATATATGGTTACAGACTGAAGTTCATGATACAATGCAATTACTTCTAGAATTTGTAGTAGGTGCTGTTGTAGCCTGAGATTCTGCAGCTTGTAACTGCCTCGCCAAAGCCATATCTAACTCTTCTTGACGTTGCTTACTGTTAACTCCAGAGTCCTGTAGTGAGAGAGCAAGAGCTCTTGCTAAAGCTTCATCTTCACTCAGGTCTCCCTGCACAGTTTGAGGGCCCAAACTACTGGGTAATGCATCAAAAATCCATTGTCTTCTCGCTGCTTTACCCTCACAACTGTGATCCACAGGATGTCTGTGTTTAATGCAGAAATTCTTAGTGCACTGATTGCACACTACCGGCAAAACTTCTCTGTTCTTACACTTCTTGAATGTACATTTATTGGTGAACACTTTTCGTCGAGACTTGGCAGGGTCTGACTGGCAGTCGCTGTCTATGTGGGATCCAACAACGAAATCTGGGAGCTCACCTTTTCGGACGGGTATTGGTTTACTGCATAGCGGACAAACTGGCACCTGGTTGTTCTTTTTGTAAGAGTTCGCACAGTTGTGGGAGCTGTAGCTGTAATGTTCTTCGCAGAATAAGGAACTGCAAGCGTCGCATCTTATCGGCAAAAAGTCCAGTTTGTGACAATCTGGTCTGGAGCAGTGTTGTCCTAGATGTGGTAACTCCATGGTGAATTGAAAACACTGAATAGAAAATTCTCGCAATAGTAAATACTGTCGACGACCGGGTACAAAATAACTGTGAGAAATAATTACGATAGACCAGGTTTATATATGTGGTTCGTAATAAATCATGACGAAATATAGAACGAGAATGTACTAGAATTTACAACTGATGAACCCTCGCTCTTTCATTTCCAAAAACTGATGATTCATGGAATGACATGACAGATTGACAGGATGACTGGAAAAATAATAACCAGCGTTGCCACAGCTTCTCTTCTCTATGTTATTGCCCTTGCTTACTGTTCGGCGCATTTGGCCATTTGCCGCAGCTTCTTGAAAAATATTACGAGAAGTAGACCTATAACGAAGGTAATACTAAAGGCTCGTTCATATTATATTGCGAATATTAGCATTTTTTTTGCGATTCGACTCATACAACAAAAAAATGCGGTGAATGATGAATCATTAGTGATTTTCGGTTATGAAGTACTGAAGTAATATAACCCCAAATACTGAAAAATTACATTAGTTTCATCATTCACCGCAAATTTTTAGCCGTATGAGTCGAGTAGCAAAAAAATTGCGAATATTCGCAAGGGTGTGAACGAGCCTGATAAACTTGCCACTCGAACGTTTCCAGATTTGGAAATCCGAAATACAAATTATCAATTTACGTTAATTATCTAAACCTTTCGAACAATAATAGGTAGTAATTGATTATTTCTTGAACGAGTGTAAGCCGCATGCATTTATGTTCGAACTTATATAGCGAGAGTGATTTTTTTAAATCTAATCATTTTTATTTTAGATAATCAAAATCATTTTAAAACCATTTTTCGTAAACGAATTGTGAAATAAGCAAAAGCATTGGAATGAGAAGTCGACGCAGCTGGTTGTTGTTGAAACACTATTAAACAAGATGGTGTCAGTTTTAATATTCGGTTGGATTGGGGATTAAACGTTATTTGACTAGGAGAGTCTGATCCCGATAAGACAATGGGGACACTTATAGAAAGAGATGAAAAAACATTTGTGACGAAATGTGACGTAGTTGGACATGTCATGGCCGCGATTCTCTATAGACAGTGACGGACTAGCGCACTCCGCACTCTTTAGGCTTGTTCATTGAACACTGCTCAGGTTGATCGAGGTCATTTTCACATTGTTCATCTCTCTCTGACACTTGTACTTCATTTGTCTTTCTCCTTTGAAAGATCAACTTCAAGCAAGTAGAGTAATCAGATGAGTACATCTTAACGCTGATCTTAACGAACTACTCTTTTGTATATGAGAGTTACTGATGACAGTTTATTTGTTTCTTGGTTTGAGTTCGACTCTATACACATGTCCAAGTACATCACTACGACGCGTTGATGCTACAAGATTCTGATTGACTAGAGCTCATTAAACCCTCCTATTAGTTTAGTCTCTTTGACCAAAAAGCAAGGAGACTAAAATAACAAGGAGTGTTTGATTCCCATAAGACAATGGGGACACTAGTAGAAAGGGACGAAATAACATTTGTGTTGAAATGTGACGTAGTAGGACGTGTCATGGCCGCTGTTCTCTATAGACAGTGACGGACTAGTTCTTGGTATATGAGAGTTACTGCTGACAGTTTTGTTGCTTGGTTCGAGTTCGACTCTGTACTCATCTCCAAGAACGTCACTGACGCGTTGATGCTACAAGTTTCTGATTGGCTAGAGCTTATTAAACCCTTCTAGTTAAATTTTAGTCTCCTTGACCAAAGAGTACTCTTGCTACTACTGCCACTGTATAGTTGTCAGTGTCACTACTGTCATTGTCACTGATCATTGCATCACTGCGTCAGTGGTGTTAAGTTGGTGTTAAAGGGTCGTCAGGTGGACAAACATGTCAGGATAGTTGAAATCGCAGGTTACCAAATGGTGAGTAATACAAACATTGGTAAAAAGAGTATAATTGGGATGATAATGTACATATTCTCATGGCTAGAAAATTGAAATTGTCCAGATCTAGCAATCATTATTATCAAAATATACCTACTATACTAAATAAGATCGACTTATCAATGTTGTGGGTGTACCTTCCTTTTAATCTTGAATTTTTGTTCTTGTAGATAATGAATGGAAATATACTGTTAGGTTTAGCAATATTTGCGACTTGCTTATTAAGTTGTCGCTCTTCCTCAAGTAATATCAAAGAACAATGTCCTCACATCTACGAAAAGAACTTCAAAGGATGTTTTCCCAAAGGAAATATAACTGCAGGTGAGATATTCATTCAAGTACAGTGGTTTGTTGGTATTGTAATAATTTTTTTTAGGTATATTCGAGGAAGTTAAAGGTGTTACAAAACTGAAACCATGTGTTATGGAATGCTGTGCTAAAGATACTTGCAATGTTGCTTTCATGTCCAAAGATAAATGTTATCACATTACTTGCTACAGCAATGAACTCTGTATACCTGTGCCTAGCCTCAATATTGATTCTTCAGAACACTTCAATTTGATCCTAGTCAAGCCTACAGATGACGAGAGTTGGCAAGATGTCCTTCAACAGCAAGGTATTCAAATTAATTTTCAATTATTCAAGTGTTATATACCTTGCAATTTGTATTCTGTATAAAAAGCTAATATTAGATAATGCTTCAAGTGTTTTTAGTGATGTCATCAACTTGTTTCAGAATTTTCAGAAGACAAAGAAATTTTAGATATTCTAAGTGATAGAAACCGCTTTGAAAATGTATTTAGAGATTTACTGAAGGAGGAGTCCTTTGAAAAGGGTATATATTGTACAGTTGGGTTGGACAATCAATGCATGCCAAATGAAGAATGTGTCCTACAACATCCAAAATCCAGAGCAGGTAATTTTCTCTCATAAGCCTTCAATTCTCGATAATTTTAAGCTATTCCTAACAAATTGGATCAACAGATCTACTTTGTTAATAAAAACTCAGTTTTTTGATCCATGATATACTTACATTTATGTTGAGTGAATAATTCATTGTAGAAAGAATGAAGATTCACTTATTTACTTCTGATTGTTAGGTAAATGTGAATGCAAAGAAGGCTACTATCGCGAAAACGCAGACTGTATTTTGGTTTTGGATGAAACCTCCCTTCGACCTGGTATTACAGGCGGCCTGTCTGAACGTATTTTGGGCTACGACAACAAGTCTATACCAGTCACTCAACAACCTCTCACAGTGAAGGCAGAATCAAAAGAAGTCAGACTACCTGTGAATGAAGTCACTTTGTTTGCCACTGTTGTGCCTGATAAAGCTGAAAAATATCAGTTCGAATGGACATCTTTGCATCAACCTGGAGGCAGCACTGCTGTCAAGCACCAAAACGGGGGGCAGTTGCACTTGGAAAAGTTGATTGAAGGAATATACTCATTCAAGGTGAGTTTTTATTTAAAGATTTTTTTGGCTTCATTATGAAGCTAATTTTTTAGGTTGCTGCCTCCACTCCAACAGCTTATGGTGAAACTTTCGTCAATGTCACTGTCATCCCAGCAAAGAGAATCAATAAACCCCCTACAATTATTATAACTCCTGCAAATCAGACCATCAAACAACCAAACTCTGCGGCGGTATTGGATGCGTCGTCTTCAACTGATGATGATGGCATTGTATCCTGGCACTGGGAGCTCCAACAGGGACCTTTAGGTAAGGAAAATATTCATATTGTGATGGACTCACAATTCATAGCTCAACTGTTTTGAAATATACTCTCAGATTAGATTGCAGAGTGCAAAGATGAACAATATAATTTTTCAAAAGGAATGACTTAATACCGGTGTTCCACATGGTACCGTAGAAGAGTGCAAAGATGATCAATATAATTTTTCAAAAGGAATGACTTAATACCGGTGTTCCACATGGTACCGTATTGGGTCCACTGCTTGTAGATAGATTGATATTAATCTTTCATCTATCAAACTGCCAAATATGAAAGAAAATGTAGATTTCGTTTGACAATACATCTGAATTTTTATTGTTTTCTGTAGGCTATCAACCTCAGTTGAAGGACTCTCCTACGTTACAACTGAATGATCTCACCAAACCAGGAAATTACACCTTCAGACTCACAGTAACTGACTCTGATAATGCCATCAGTAGTCAAACTGCGAATGTAACTGTCTTAGCTGGAACCGATTATCCTCCAGAAGCCAATGCAGGTATGTAGGTGAATTGAAGCTGTAGATGTTAACAACAGAAATTTTCAATAATATCTTACAGTTGAGAAAGAAAAAAAGTTGTTTATAATGAGCATGAATCAACTTATTCATTATCACTTCGTAATTTTTATCAAATTCAAGGGGAAGATAAGATAATCTACCTGCCTCACAATTCCATAACTTTGAACGGAAACCTCAGCACAGACGACCATGCCATCACCACATGGGAATGGACAAAGTCAGCGGACGACGCTCAAAAAGCTGTCGACATGCAAGATACCCGCACGCCCTATTTGCAGTTGTCGAATCTACAGGAGGGGATGTATACGTTCACCTTGAAAGTTACAGATAGTGCTAACCAGTCCAGCACTGCACAAGTAAGAAAAAGTTCAGGAACAAAGGTCAATTTCTCGATTTTTGTTCGTGTGTATTATCACCAGAAATACTATGAATTTCAGTATCCTATATCATAATATTTCACTGGCCATCTAGCCCATAAAAGCCATAAAATCGGACATTCTCACACAATAAAAACACATTAATCACCACTCTACTCAATCGTCACTCTCCACAAGCGCCACTCTCCACAATCGGCACTTGTTACAATTGCCACTCTTCATAACTGCCACTTCCCACAATTGCCACTTCCCACGATCGCCACTTCCACAATTATCACTTGCCACGATCGCCTCTCACGAACGCAATTTTTCATTACCGCCACTTTTTACCTCCGTCACTTCCCACAACCTCTACTTCCTATGATCCCGACTTCTTGTGACCTTCACTTCTTATGACATCTACTTCCCACGATCTCACTGCCTAAAACCACCACTTTCCATAATCTCCACTTTCCAAGACCTCCACTTTCCAAGACCTCCACTTTGTAAGACCTCCATTTCCCAAAACCTCTGCTTTCCAAAAAAAACTACTTCCCAAGAGATCTATTTTCCAATTTTCCAAAAATCAATTCCCAAATCTTCCACTGCTTATGTTATCTAGTTCTCACGACACATCTAGTTCCCACATCCTCCACTTCCCAAGATATCCACTTCTCATAACCATTGCTTTCCAACAAAAAAATCACTCCCATTTTCGAAAACTTCTATTTACAGAACCTCCACTCCTCAAGATCTCCTCTTCTCTAGACCTCCACTTTACAAGAACTGCAGTTCTTGTAACCTCCATTTCTGATGACATCTACTTCCCACGACCTCCACTTCCCAAGACCTCAACTTCCAAAATCTCTCCACTTCCCAAAACCTCCACTTCTCAAGATCTCCACTTCTCAAGATCTCCACTTCTCAAGATCTCCACTTCACAAGACCTGCACTTCTTGTAACATCTCCACCTCTTATGACATCTACATCCCTCGACCTCCACTTCCCAAAACCTCAACTTCCCAAAACCCCAACTTCCCAAAAGACTTCCATTTCCCAAATAACTCCAATTCCCAAAGCCTCCAGTTCTCGTAGCCTCCACTTCTTGTGAAATCTAGTTCCCATGACCTCTTCACAAGATATCCTCTTACCAAAACCTCTGCTTCACAAAAAAACACTTCTGCTGAAGACTTCCATTTTTCAAAACTTCTCCACTTTCCAAAACGCCCACCTCTCAAGATCTCTACTCCTCAAGTTCTCCACTTCACAAGACTTGCACTTCTTGTATCCTCCACTTCTTATGACATCTACTTCCTATGACATCTAGTTCCAACGACCTCCCTCTACTTCCCAAAAAAAACACCTCCAGTTATTGTGGCATCCACTTCTTATGACATCTAGTTCCCACAACCTCCACTTCCCAGGATATCCACTTCCCAAAACCTCTGCGTCCCTAAAAAACCCACTTCCCAAGACTTCCATTTTCTAAACCTTCTACATTTTCCAAAACATCTACTTCTCAGGATCTCCAGACCTCCACTTCTCCAGACCTCCACTTCCCAAGACCTACACTTCTTGTAACTTCCACTTCATATGACATCTACTTCCCACGATCTCCACTTCCCAAGACCTCTGCTTCCCAAAAAAAAAACACTTCCCAAGACTTCGATTTCCCAAAAACCCCTCCAATTCCCAAAGCATCCAATTCTCTATACCTTCAGTTTTTGTGGCCTCTACTTCATGACATCTAGTTCCGACGTCCTCCTTTTCCCAAGATATCTACTTCCCAAAATATCTGCTTTCAAAAAAAAAAAAAACACTTCCTAAGACTTCCGTTCTCCAAGACACCTTTACTTCCCAAGACCTGCACTTCTTGTGACCTCCACTTCTTCTAACGTTTGCTTCTGACTTCCACTTCTTAAGATCTCTGTTTCCCCCCAAAAAAAGTACTTCCCCAAAAAACTACTTCTCAAGACTTCCATTTTCTAAAACTTCTCCATTTACCAAAATATCCACTTCTCAAGATCTCCACTTCTCAAGACCTTCACTTCCCAAGACCTAAACTTCTTATGACATCTAGTTCCCACGATCACTACTTACCAAGACCTCTGCTTCTCAAAAACACTTCCCAAGACTTCCATTTCCCAAAAACCCCTCCAATTCCCAAAACATCCATTTCTCTATACCTCCAGTTCTTGTGGCCTCTACTTCATGACATCTAATTCCCACATACCCCTTTTCCCAAGATATCTACTTCCCAAAATCTCTGCTTCAAAAAAAAAACATTTCCCAAGACTTCCGTTCTCCAAGGCACATTTACTTCCCAAGACCTGCACTTCTTGTGACCTCCACTTCTTCTGAAGTTAGCTTCTGACTTCCACTACTTAAGATCTTTTTCCCCAAAAAACCACTTCCCAAGACTTCCATTTTCTAAAACTTCTCCATTTACCAAAACATCCACTTCAAGATCTCCACTTCTCTAGACCTCCACTTCCCAAGACCTAAACTTCTTATGACATCTAGTTCCCACGATCACTAATCCCAAGACCTCTGCTTCCCAAATAAAAAACACATCCCAAGACTTCCATTTCCCAAAAATCCCTCCAATTCCCAAAACCTCCACTTCTCTATACCTCCAGTTCTTGTGGCCACTACTTCTTATGACATCTAGTTCCCACGACCTCCTCTTCCCAAGATATCTACTTCCCAAGATCTCTGCTTCCCAAAAAAACCCACTCCCCAAGACTTCCATTTTCCAAGACCTGTACTTCTTGTGACCTTTACTTCCTATGGTGTTTGCTTCTGACCTCTACTTCTTAAGACCTATGCTTCCCAAAAAAAAACACTTCCCAAAACCTCCAACTGCTCCAACTATCAAGACCTTCAGTTCTTGTGACCTCCACTTCTTATGACATCTAGTTCCCACCACCTCTACTTCCCAAATAAAAGCCACTTCCCAAGATTTTTGTTTCCCAAAGAACCTCAACTTCCTAAGACCATTTCTCAAGACTTCCAGTTCTTGTAATCTCAACGTCTTATGACATCTAGTTCCCACGTCCTCCACTTCCTAAGCTACCTTCCACAAAATCTCTACTTCCCAAGACTTCCTTCTCAAAAAACCTCCACCCAAGACTTTTCCCAAAAACCTCCACTTCCCAAGATTCTTGTCAAGTAGTTTGATACTATTCAATTATTTCCAATTTCAAGTGAATGTATAAACAAACCGTTCCTAGGTTCACGTTTTTGTGAAGCCACCCACGAACAAGCCTCCGGTCGCCGTAGCAGGAGTTAACCTCACAATCAGCCTTCCGCAGACTTGGGTCGTAGTGGATGCCTCCAACAGCACAGACGACGACAAAATCATAACTTTCAAGTGGGAGCAAGTCGAAGGACCTTCGACCGTTACTTTTGTCAACGCCAACGCTACCAAAACCAACGTGACCGGTTTGACCAAGGGGCTCTACTGCTTCAAAGTCTCCGTAGCGGACGAAAATAAGAACGTCGCTTCGGACAAAGTATTTGTTACTGTTAATCAGAGTAAGTTTCCGTTGTTTTGATATTATGAATTGAGTAAGAAATGTTTAAATAACTTCATTACAATTAAAATAAATGCCGTTTGGTTATTGAACAAGTTCTTTTGCTTATTATAACAATATATTTTTCTATTTTTCATTAGATGTCCTTCCAGAAGGTTAATACCAGATCACCGGCCGGCAGGTTGTGTATTGGCATTGTCTTCTATGGCACGACGCAATCCTAGAAAAATGTATGCCGAATCACAGAAGATAATGTCAGGACACATAACCTTAGATTAAGTTTGGTTAGGTTAGACACAGAACACCTAAACTTAGGTTAGACACAGAACGCATAACCATAGGTTAGATCAAGATGTATAGAAACTATGGTGTAATCACTTATAGCTGTGAAATTGTCACCCAAAACTGTTGATGTACGGCCAACATGATTTCTGATATTTTAATGCGGTAGAATATCTTACGCATCATAACATAGATGGCGGATAATCATTACAGATTCATGACTTGACAGGATGTCAGTAATCACTAACTTACGAACGAAAGAAAAACAAGAATCAATAAAGAACTAGGTACCCAACAATATGAATAAGTCGCAAAACTATCGAACTGAACGAAGAGTATTAGTAGAGCAGAAAAACACGATAAATACCAAGATGAAATTTAAATTTGAATACGTTGATGCCAATGACAATTAACCAAACAAAATCAATGTCAACATTCGAATACTTCAAAATTTCTCAGTAGGCACTCCGGTTCGGAATATTGGAAACGGCTATTTTCGACGTATGTGCCATCCATTGACGAATGAAAGAGTCATGCCCATTGAAATTACAGAATCGAGAACTTTGTGTGAAACAATATCAAATCAGTTAACACACCAGGGTTAGATGTTCTGTGATAATGCCTGTCTATCATATATCTATTAACTACGAATATTGATAACACGCCATAAAACGCAATGTAATCAAATTGAAGCCAAAAACATCTGTTACCTTCTCTCGAACGGGCGCTGGGAAACTATTGCGCATGCCGAATTCTGAATCACGAGAAATGTCTTACATTTTTAAGGTTATGCTTCAACCGTCCCATATTGAAAATGGGCTAACATTTTTCTATAATGTGGATAAATGAAGAATGAGAATTATGTAAGACGGTCAATTATATTTCGTGCCATTAAAAAAACTATCCATTTGTAACTCTAATCCAGAGTTTCATCAATCAATTTTCTGCCAAAAGCGGATAAAAACTCATTAAACTTGATGAAATATAGATTGGGTATGTGACGGACAGTTGTTTGAAAAGATAAATCTCGTTCCACATCGGCCTCATAACCGCTGAGAAAATAGTTTGCTGGTAGTGATGTATTTTTGCCTCCTAAACACGAACTCGGAGTAAAACGCGGCGATCTTAAATTCTTTCAGGCATGAATTTAGAAATGTATAAAATGTGTCATATTCTCAGGAATGAAACCCATATAGTGCCGCCTTCTTATAATTAGCACAATATACACTTGCTCTCTGTAACCTTATCCATATTATGAGGTTATGTTGGAATTTGCCGAATCAGCACCACATAAGATATGCTTCTCATATCTTCGATAATAGACATTTACGAAAGATAAATTGCAAAACTCTTTTAAATCGATAGGTTCTAGTCTGAAACGTCCATTTAACAAAGAGTTCCACCATATTTTTTTCATTTTGAAAAAATATCACATTTGAAAGTGTGCCAAAATCTAGGTTCTGAAACAGGCAATACCGTTCTCAGGTATCAAATGACAACTGTCATGCGACATATATATTTGAATAAGAATTTGAGATTCCTTGCTGTACAACTTTACAACGTTGCCAAGTCTAGTTTTGATGAACGTGACGTCACGAATCAGTTTTCTTCTGATTATAGAGAAACTAGCAGTCAGAAAAAAAACGTAAAAAAATCCCGAGTGATATTAGCATATACAGGGTGGGTCACGGTCGATGGTACCATAGACGTTTACGGAGAACGGGACATAGGATCATTCTGAAAATTTGGTTTCTCAAGTAGTTGCTCTTGGTCTATCGATCTAAAATATTTTCAGCAATGCAGCGTTGCCGCTAATACCAGAAAGTAGCAGCATCTTTGTTATTTCAAATGGGTCACCCTGTATATTACCGCATTTTTGAACTTGTCATTCATTTCTGATTATTTCTGCCTCATACTCCCCTATACCTACCTCTAACGGTTTTTGAGATATTGGTTATTTTCCATATTTTTTATCCAAAACATAGCTCGAATTGAATGTTTATTTCTGAGGTATTTGGATTCTTAGGAAGTTGCAATTTTGTGTTTAGTTCATCAAGATCATATACATTGATTCTGTATAGAGAAGTTTGTTCTGCGTTATACATGGTCGTTCAAAATTCTTGATCTTATTGCTAGATACGAAAAGGGTTGAAAGTGCGTTTTTTTAAATGGAACATCCTGTATATTATGAATTTTCCTTAAAGATGACTGAATTCCCTTCGAATTGATATATCATGTTCCTATACCTAAATAGCCAGAATTCCGAGATAATAGCAATTTTCACTTGTAATCTCCCAAGTGCTTGAATTATTGCCGGAAATATTTCGAGTACATGAATTTTTTGAAAATTCATGTTCGAGATAAATTTACGGCATTTAATTCAAGCACGAGGGGGGTTCGATAAGAAAATTTCACACCGAGAAATGAAAATCATCCAACAATTCATAAGAAATAACTAACGATGGTTTCACCTTAACTATTTATAACCACTGAAATATTGATATGTGAAATACTTAACAAAATTTTCATCAATAAATGTGTTTAAATTTGGAACAAAAAATTTTAAAATGTTATGTTCTTGTCGTGGATTGAACCATCGACCTAGCGACTCATAGGCCGCAACACTACCGCATTTAATAGCCACCTTAGATGAATATGTGAAAAATAAAACGATTTTTTTTTTTTGAAAATTTCACACCTCACTTTTGTAGCCAATCAAAAAATTCGTTCTTGTTTAGATACCATGGCAACCCTAAACATTTCCGGAAATTTTTATCCTCCTGGGTACCCTGGGCGAAATTAATAAGTGGAAATTTTTCTGTCAAACATTTCACATGTGACAAGTTGATATTTTGCTTTAATGTACAAATGGAGGTATAGTTTTCATATGAAAGGAGATAATTATGTATTTACTGGATATTTGGAATGTATCTGAAAATATTTTCTCGTCCCGTAGCTCAGCGGTAGTGTTGCGGCCTATGAGTCGCTAGGTCGATGGTTCAATCCACGATAAGAACATAACTTTTTTTATTTTTTTTTTGTTCCAAATTTAAACACATTTATTGATGAAAATTTTGTATTTTACATATCAATATTTCAGTGGTTATAAATAGTTCAGGTGAAACAATCGTTAGTTATTTCTTATGAATTGTTGGATGATTTTCATTTCTCGGTGTGAAATTTTCTTACCGAATCCCCCTCGTGCTTGAATTAATTGCCGTAAATTTATCTCGTACAAAAATTTCCGGCAATAATTCAAGCACTTGGGAGATTACAAGTGAAAATTGCTATTATTTCGGAATTCTGGCTATTTAGGTATAGGAACATGATATATCAATTCGAAGGGAATTTAGCTATCTTTCAGGATATTTCATACAGGATGTTCCATTTAAAAAAACGCACTTTCAATCCTTTTCGTATCTAGCAGTAAGATCATGAATTTTGAACGACCCTGTATAACGCAGAATAAACTTCTCTATACAGAATCAATATACATGATCTTGATGAACCAAACACAAAATTGCAACTTCCTAAGAATCCAAATACCGCAGAAATAAACATTCAATTCGAGCTATGTTTTGGATAAAAAATATGGAAAATAACTAATATCTCAAAAACCGTTAGAGATAGGTATAGGGGAGTATGAGGAAGAAATAATCAGAAAGGAATGACAAGTTCAAAAATGCAGTAATATACAGGGTGACCCATTTGAAATACCAAAGATGCTGCTACTTTCTGGTATAAAAGGCAACGCTGCATTGCTGAAAATATTTTAGATCGATAGACCAAGAGCAACTACTTGAGAAACCAAATTTTCAGAATGATCCTATGTCCCGTTCTCCGTAAACGTCTAAGGTACCATCGACCGTGACCCACCCTGTATACTTTCTCATTACAGTTTCCTCATATCTCGTGGAAAGGTCCATTTGTTGCTGCCGAACCATGCACGCTAGAAAGAGATGAAGAAACAATCGAATTGTTTACTGAATGATCAATTGGACCTTAATAGTTCCCCTTTGTTAAACCTTTTCAATTAATTAAGTAGTAGCTATGTTTTGAGATTTTCAGGTACCTCATTGTGTGGTCAATTTTTATTTTTATTATTGGTAGATCTTAATTACTTCAATAAAACTGATAAGAAGGGTATTTAAGTAATGTTCAACTTAATTTAATGTATTACATTCGCTTGAAAAAGATACAGAGTAGACAATAATCTGTGGAAATTTAATAGTGTTTACCTTAGTGTAATTTTTCATGAATGTCAGGGAAAAGTCATGGAATTCGGGATAAAGTCAGGTATTTCGTTCATTCCCTATATTTTTGTAGATATGAAGTAATACCAGTCAAGTCAAAATATACTTTATTGTAAGAAGCTAAACAAACTTTTAGACCAAGCTTCATCAGCTCAATGATGATGTAAAAATTAATAATAAAACCTGGAAGTCAGGGAATTCACAAAGAAAAAGTTGGCGGCAACCCTGTTATTTACGTTATATTGTTCCAGACAAAAATCAGAAACCGACCGCCGACGCCGGCAAAGACTTCGAAGTGGAACTTCCCAGAAACGTCGTCGTACTAAACGGATCGAACTCGAAAGACGACTGGGCCATCGTGCGCTGGAAGTGGACCAGAGACGACGCCTCGCTCGCGCTCGGCAACATCGCGGAAAAAACGGACGAATCGCCGATTCTAATCCTGACGGACGTGGCGATCGGCAAGTACGTTTTCAATCTGACCGTGTTCGACGAGCAGGGCTTGAGCGACACGGACTCGGTGACTTTCACAGTGAAGAACGACCCTAGGTTGTTCTATCTGGTGGAAATCACCATCGACATCGACGCCAGGTCGTTGACGGAGGCGCAGCTGGAGACTTTCAAGGGGAAGTTGGCGCTGTTGATCAAGAACGGGTCCAAACTCAAGGTGAGCTTTATTATACGCCACTTTACAAGGAGAGTATACTACGGCATTCGGCCGACTACACAGGGGGCCTATCTTTTTTATTTGAAGAGATAGAGCCACGAAACTAAGACGACGATGATCCTTATCAAAAACGTAGATCTAAGAGAGAGAAAAATTATAGTTATAATGATATTTCTATCTAAAAAAACAAAATCGTCTAAAAAATGTCCTAACTTTTTCATTACGGCCTTTTCTGATCTTCCAACGATACAGGTCAGACAAGTGATTTGATAATTTCATATTTCTTGAAGATATACTCCAGTATGCCGTGGTTTGCTGTATAGGTTTTGAGATAGATCGGAAAATGATAACAGACTTTTCCGGGCGATTTTCAAAAAAAAACGGAAATTTTTCAAAGTGAACTTGCGGCTAAATCGAACAACTAAACCAATATTAGAAAGGACAATCAATAGAGCTTTAACCAACGTACAAATCCTAGAACAACCGATTTTCTAAAAACCGATCGGAAAATAGTGGAAATCCATTAAATCTGAAAATGAAAATTTGAATTTTCGATAAAACGAAATATCTCACGAACCCTTGACACAATCACAATTTGCCAGAGCACCCTTTTTGACCGTCTTCAGAAAATGTACAAAAAATTATTGAAATTTTTTTCGGAAAAATTAATAGTCCAGGAAATATTCTAAATAAATGGAAAAGTTCAGATATTGACCGTACTAATGATGAAATTGAATTTCTAAAAAACGCCTCTAATACGTCTCTACGAACTCCACTGACGTTCCAAACTGTTTTTCTCCGACTCGATTGAAAAGTGGAAAAATTATGGAAAAACTGAAAAAAAATTACAAAGTGTGTATTTTGTGTCTAAAATCTCGAAAACGAAACTAGATATTATAAAAATGTGTACCTACAGTTTTATTATCATTGAACAGCTCTACAAAAAAGTTTCACCAACTTTTTCCATATATAAACAAACTCGTAAAAATCTAGTAAACCTAAAAAATGAGCATTTTTTGACTGGACTGGAAAAATTTGAACAAAAATATGAATTGAAAGATTAAATAATGGATTTGAATAATTTTATTGTCCTCAAAAAGATTTACAAAAAGTTCTTATAAAATGTTTTCATATCCTGAAAAAAAAAATGAGATGTGGACGTTTTTTTTTTAAACACCAATAATCGAGATATCAAAAAAACGTGCATGATCAGTTCTATTGTCCTCAAACAGGTTTACAAAAAGTTACAAAGAAAGTTGTCATATATTCAGAAAAAAAAGTATGATACGGACTTGAAAATGTTCCTCAACAGTTTTATTGTCTTCGAACAGGTTTACAAAAAGTTCCTATAAAAGTTTTTAATATCTCAAATATTAAATTTTTGTGATGAAAGCACCAAAAACTCAAAGACGGCGAGAGATTTTCAAATTTGATACCTTTCATAATTGCCTTCTGAAAAAAGTAAGTGAATTTTGAAAATTTATGGGCTGAAAAATTTTAACATTTGCGATGTTACGATCCTCTAAAATCCTGATATTTTTCAGATTATCGCCATGAAAAGTTGAATTACGTTCCTCTAAAACTCTGATATTTTTCAAATTAGTGCTGTGCGCTTCGAGTTACGATCCTCTGAAACCCTGATAGTTTTCAGATTAGCGCTATGCTCTCCTTGTTACAATCCTCTAAAACCCTGATATTATTATAGCGCTGTGCTCTCCGAGTTACAAAACTCCAAAACCCTGACATTTTTCAGATAAGCGCTATGCGCTCCTTGTTACGATCCTCTAAAACCCTGATATTCTGATAGCGCTGTGCGCTCCGAGTTACAAAACTCCAAAACCCTGACATTTTTCAGATTAGCGCTATGCGCTCCGAGTTACGATCATCTAAAATTTTGATATTTTTCTGATTAGCGCTCCGAGTTACGATCCTCTAAAACGCTGAAATTTTTCGGATTAGTTCTGTACACTCCGAATTACGATCATCTAAAACCCTGATATTTTTCAGATTAGCGCAATGCGCTCCGAATTACGTTCCTCTAAAACTCTGATATTTTTCAAATTAGCGCTGTGCGCTTCGAGTTACGATCCTCTGAAACCCTGATAGTTTTCAGATTAGCGCTATGCTCTCCTTGTTACGATCCTCTAAAACCCTAATATTCTGATAGCGCTGTGCGCTCCTTGTTACGATCCTCTAAAACCCTGATATTCTGATAGCGCTGTGCGCTCCGAGTTACTAAACTCCAAAACCCTGACATTGTTCAGATTAGCGCTATGCGCTCTTTGTTACGATTCTCTAAAACCCTGATATTCAGATTGGTGCTATGCGCTCCGAGTTACGATCATCTAAAATTTTGATATTTTTCAGATTAGCGCTGTGCGCTCCGAGTTACGATCCTCTAATACGCTGAAATTTTTCAGATTAGTTCTGTACACTCCGAATTACGATCATCTAAAACCCTGATATTTTTCAGATTAGCGCCATGCGCTCCGAATTACGTTCCTCTAAAACTCTGATATTTTTCAGATTAGCGATGTGCGCTTCGAGTTACGATCCTCTAAAACCCTGATAGTTTTCAGATTAGCACTATGTGCTCCTTGTTACGATCCTCTAAAACCCTGATATTCAGATTAGCGCTGTGCGCTCCGAGTTACGATCCTTTAAAACCCTGATATTCCGATTAGCGCTGTGCGCTCCGAGTTACGATCCTCTAAAACCCTGATATTCAGATTAGCGCTGTGCGCTCCGATTTACGATAATCTAAAATCCTGATATTTTATCAGATTAGCGCTGTGCGCTCCGAGTTACGATCATCTAAAACCTTGACTTTTGTTAGATTAGCGCTGTGCGCTCCGAATTATGATCCTCTAAAATCCTGATATTTTTCAGATTAGCGCTCTTCGCTCCGATTAACGATTCACTAAAACCCTAATATTTTTTATGTTAGTGCTATGCGGTCCTTGCTACGATCCCCTAAAACCCTGATATAGCGCTGTGCGCTCCAAGTTACGAAACTCCAAAACCCTGATATTTTTCAGATTAGCGCTATGCGCTCCTTGTTACGATCCTCTAAAACCCTAATATTCTGGTAGCGCTGTGCGCTCCGAGTTACGAAACTTCAAAACCCTGATATTTTTCAGATTAGCGCTATGCGCTCCTTGTTACGATCCTCTAAAACCCTGATATTCAGATTAGCGCTATGTGCTCTTTGTTACGATTCTCTAAAACCCTGATATTCAGATTTGCGCTGTGCGCTCCGAGTTACGATCATCTAAAACCTTGGCTTTTGTTAGATTAGCGCCGTGCGCTCCGAATTACGATCCTCTAAAACCCTGATATTTTTCAGATTAGCGCTCTTCGCTCCGAGTAACGATTCACTAAAACCCTTAAATTTTTTATATTAGCGCTATGCGCTCCGAGTTACGATCTTCTAAAACCCTGCTATATTTCAGATTAGCGCAGTGCGCTCCGAGTTACGATCCTCCAAAACCCTGCTGTCTTTCTACATCGAGAATTCCGAAGGCAAGCCGACTCCCGCGAACGAAGTCGTTGACTATCTGAGACAAAAGTTGCGAATAGACGCGAGCCTGCTAGGCTTCGGCGTCACCAAACTGCAAACGACCATTTGCCAGAACAACTGCTCGGGTCACGGCGTGTGCGACGAGCAGACCAGGAACTGCAAATGCGAAGCCTTCTGGATGCAGGACATGTTTAAGTTTTATCTGCGATCCGACGAAGACTCGGACTGTAGCTGGAGCATACTGTACGTCGTGTTGGGCTTCGTTTGCGGGGCGGTGTTGTTGTTCGGCACGCTGTGGGGCATCGTTCATTTGTGCTACAGCATGTGCCTGAAGAGGGGGGCCATGTCGAAACCCACGACTTATAAGCTCATCGAGGATGCTGATGATATGCCTCCATGTAAGTAGTCGGTCTAGAATGGTAGCTTGCAGCTTGTCATGGGGTCCATCTAATTTATTTATTTCTTGTTAACAATACAATATCAATATGTAATATGTGGAAATAAAGTTCTCATGAAAACATGATCAAATAAGTAAAAAAACTTGTCTATGTCACGTAAAATTAATTATGAAATAATCTTATATCAAAATACACATGATGAATATCCATAATATATACATACAAAGAAAGAAAAAATGAACTTGATTGTATGCCTAAACAACATTGGTCAAATTTTGTATAAATAAAAACAATAACAAAAAACTAAGTTGGTACAAATTAAAATATCAAAATTCGAAATTATTTTACATACAAATAATTTTCCAATTTTTCAGAATTCTCAATCAACCAGAATTTGATTTTATTTTCAAATCCCCAAATACCAGTTTTTTTTTTAAGAAACTGGCAAATTATTATTAATCTTTTTACATATATAAATGGCATGTTGTTGCATCAAAGTTGTAGAGAACTTTTCAGTTGATATCCAACCATCCATTTTATTTGTTTCATATTTATGTTGTGTATGATGATCAATTTGTAAATTTTTTCTTATGTAAACTCTCGATGTTTTATAAAATAATTGTTTGACAGATAACGTTTTATATTGTTCAAAGAGAATTTTAGAAGAATAATCAAAGGGTTTTTTAAAAATAATTTTCAAAGTATACTTTTGAATTGAAGTAAGTGGTTTAAAAACTTGTTTATATATGCCTCCCCAACCTATTATACCATAGGACAAGATAGACTGAAAGAGACTATAATGAAAACTTATAATTAATTTACGACTGACAATGTTTCTCAACAATCTATATTTATAAAGCGTTTTCCTCGGTTTTTTTATCAATTCAGTAATTTGTTTATGCCACTTGAGGTTGCAATCTAAGTGAACTCTTAGATACTTAATAACATCAACTTTGGAAGTATGTTCGCTACAGTTACACAGTTCTTCATTTTATAGCCATGAAATAGTATGGATCTTCAATTTTTTAATTCTTTTTGGTTGCATATTCTCATGCAACGTGAATGTCACAAAATTAGTCTTTTTCAAATTAATCAAATTCAGTATTTGATACTGTTTCTTCCCAGGTATTCCCACTATCTATATAAACTGTATCATCAGCATAAGAAAACAGCTTTCCTTTAATTTTCGTATTTAACAGATCATTGATATAAATTATAAATAAAATAGGTCCTAGAACTGACCCTTGGGGAACACCACATTTTACGTTCCTAGAATTACTTTTGATATGATCAATCTGAAAAATTTGTTCCCTTTCAATTATATAGCTTTCAAATTGTTTCAGGCAGATTCCTCTTATGCCAAACCGTTCTAATTTCGATAATAATTTTGTATGTGAAACTGTGTCAAAAGCTTTCTTTAAATCTAAAAATATTCCAAGAGTTTTTTTTGATTATCAAACGATTTATAAATAGTTTAAGTCACATTAAATATTGCATTCTCTGTTCCCTTTTTTTATCCGAATCCAAACGGGATAAATAATAATAAATTATGTCAATTTAATTTTAATGCGTTTCTCTAAAATTTTGGCAAAGTTATCAATTAAAGAAATAGGTCGATAATTATCACAATATCTTTTACCTTCTTCTTTATATATCGGAGTAACAAATGATTTTTTTAGAGATTTTGGGAAAATACCTGTGGCTAAACATGAATTGAAACTATGTTCAAGGATATTTGAAGTGTATTTCACTATAATCTTAAATAGTTCATTATCAATTCTATTTGGGCCAGGAGCAGAATCATTTTTAAATTCATTTGTTAAGTTGATTATTTCATTTTCTGTGATAGGTGACCAAAATATATTTCTTGAATTTTTAGGAATTTTCAATGAACAGATATTCATTGGTTTCGTCAATTTTTTCACAAACATGACCATTTAAAATATTTGCTATTTTCTTTGAGTCATCCGTAAAAATTTGGTTATTTTCAAATCATTCAACGACTCTGCCCTGTTTCAGTTTCTGCCCATTTAATTCATTCCCCACTTTCCAAATCTTACCAATGTCACCGTCAGCTTCTTTGATTTTATTTTGATAATACTTTTCTTTTTCATTTTTTATGAGTTCTTTCAACAACTTTCTATAATTCTTATAATTTTGAAGACTTTCATGATTTTTCAAAACTTTCTTTTTTAATTTATCTCTATGTTTGATAGATTTGATCAAACCATTTGTGATCCATGGTTTGATTTTTTTATATTTCTTGGGTGAATTTTTCATTTCGTAACATTTCTTGATTTGATTATTTATTCTAGATATAAAATTATTGTATTTATTACATCGTAACGTTGAAGGATAGTAATTGCATAACATTATAAACTACATGATCGCAATCGTACTATACAGAAAACGTACTGCAGAGAAACGGAAGACGTCATAATCGTATTAAATCTCGACGTTAAACTGCAGAACGTACTTTTTCATAACGTACTATAGCAACGATAGTCGATCATATTCGTAACGCATCCTAATTGCGTTGTATCATAAAAAAAGTATCATATCGCTAAAGCACAGAACAACGTATCATATCGCTAAAGCACTGAGTACGTACTGGATTATATACGTATTGCGTAATGTGTAGAATACTGAATGTTTCAGAACGTAATTT
Source organism: Chrysolina oricalcia (assembly GCA_944452925.2). Classification (NCBI taxonomy): domain Eukaryota; kingdom Metazoa; phylum Arthropoda; class Insecta; order Coleoptera; family Chrysomelidae; genus Chrysolina; species Chrysolina oricalcia. The sequence continues at coordinate 5,094,172 of OX101824.2, read as the reverse complement.
ATCATAATGTGGATGCGCGCGCATCAATCCTGTCGCACAATAGCTTACCGGTATTATAGTCGATATTCCGACACACATTTTTTCGATCTGAAATAACTACTAGTAGAATATGTAGTTGGCGGAAATTGTGCATACTTCTCGATAAAACTGAGACTGAGGAAATGTTCTTGTTTATTCATAGCATTATATATTGTATAATAAAAAAAAATTGTCATTTATAATGAATAAACTTCATTATTATATGATTACTTATATTTCGGACATCCATCATCTTAATGGTTGAAAGATTTCTATCTCTTTCAAATTTTCTCACAACGTTTCAATTGCTTGAATCCGCAATCTTCTTCTGGTGAATAGTGACAAAATCAGATGCTACGCGACCTTTTATAGGTCTATAATTAAAGTGTAATTACGCGCGGTCTTGTGGCGCGCGTGGTTTCGCGCTTTTTCTCCCTCCAAAACGGTCCATGAGCGGTTTCCATACGTTTTTAATTTCCACGCTTGGTTGACTGAAGGCACCATTGGCTTCTATGTAGGTGGTTTCCATAAATTTCCGTTTGAACCAATGTTCCTCTCTATGAAGAACACTAGCTTCGTCCCAGAGAATTCGGTGGTGTTTTGTCCGGGCGTGGTCAGCAATTCCCGATTTTGATGTTTCCCCTCGTTGAGTCCACTTTTTGTGTTCGGCTATTTTTACTGATAATGGCCTCTTGGTCTCTCCGATATAGAAATCTCCACATTCACATGGGACTTTGTAAATACAGTTTTTACTGGATTCTGTTGTGTTCTCTGGTTTCGTCTTGGTGAGGAAGCTTCGTAAGGTACTGCCGGATTGAAAGCAACTCTTGATGTTATATTTATTTCCGATCCTTCTGATCTTCTCGGAGATACCCCTGATATAGGGAAGAATGAGAACGGGGTTTTGTGGTCTTTTCGAGTTGTTTCCGAACTTCTCCTATGAGCTTCTCGGAGTATCCGTTTCGGCGTAGGTCCTTTTTGATGTGGTTAATTTCCGCCTCCAATGACTCCTGGTTGTTGCAAATAGACATTGCTCTCTCCACCAACGTTCTTACGATTCCCCTCTTTGTGGAGTTTGGGTGATTAGAGCCGTAGTTGAGGTACTGTCCTGTGTGTGTCTTCTTCCTGTAAACAGAGGTGAGGATTCCAGTGTCTGTTCTTTCAGCTTTCACATCGAGAAACGATAGGGTACTGTTAGTTTCCTTTTCCATTGTGAATTTGATTGAATCCCTCATGTTATTCATTCTGGCGAAGAATTCCCCAAGGTGTTCATCTCCATGGTTCCAAATGATAAAGGTGTCGTCTACGTATCTTAGCCATAGTTTTGGTTTGTATTTTGCCTCTCTTATAGCCAATTCCTCGAACCACTCCATGTATATGTTGGCGATTACTGGAGAGAGAGAAGATCCAACGGCAGTCCATCAACTTGGGAGAAGAAACGGCTCTTTTCTTGAAAGTGAGTTGTGTAGGCAGCAATGCAGTAGTTCCAATATCGCTTGTACGGGGAGGTCAGTCCTTTCATGAAGCTGGATGTCTTCTTCCAGTTTCTTCTTGATGATGTTAAGGGATTCTTCCGAATACGATTATGATCGTTTGGTATTTATTATGATGCATTGCTGTTCTGATGGCATGAGATTATGATGTCTTGTGATTATGATACAATGATCACATGATATTTTACTAATATAATATTATAATATATATAATATTTTACGTTATGAAAAAATACGTTATGATGGTGTATATTGTGCTAGATTATGAAACTTTACAATATGCCGCTGTACATTTCTATCTGATCATAGTCATGCCACCACACAACTTTTGGCTTTGAAACTACTGGCACGTTTTCCGGCAATTTTTCGTCATGTCAGGGTTCGTGGCAGCCTTAGGAACCCCGTAATATGATTGAAATTGTTCATAACGACGGGAATATTGAGATTTTCCATAAAATACAAAACCTTAAGGATTTTTCTTACAAAATGCAGGTAATTTCAAAATATTTCAAATTCCTGAATTTAAAAAAATTGCGTATTTCACTTTCCCTAGTTGCCAAATAATTAATCAATTTAGAAAATATTCTGAGCTTGGTAAATTTCATAGATAAACAAACTCTGGTACGTTTTTGATTAAAATGCTCTAGGCCTTTCATTCAATAACTTAACTTTGAGGTTACATCACAGAACTAGTATCAGTTTTGTCATTTTGTGGGTACAGTCATTACTGTCCCCACAAATTCTTCTAAATGTTTTTCGATATTAGTTGACGAAACTACTGATGTTTCACGACAGAAACAAATGTCCATATGTGAGATAATATATACAGTGCGGCTTTTTTTAGCCCACCCCCCCTGTTAACTTTTGAACGGTTCGACATAGAAACATGAATAAAAAACGATACTACTTTTTGAGACAAAACATATGGTGATTGCTCGAAAGGGGGCGCGGGGGGGCACATCAACTCAAAAATTTTAAATGGCATGGGGGGTCAAGTGTCACATCGTTGAAAAGAGAATTCAATTCTCTTCACAACCATCTGAATATTTTTGAATTTTGTAGAGAAATTTTTTCTCAATATCGATTTATATGCCTTTCGAAATTTTCAAGTTGGTCTGTCCCTAGCGCCATCTGTCGAGTAATTTCAATGTTTCTTCTCTCAAAAAGTAGTATCGGTAATACCCTTCAAAATATTTTTGGTTTCATTATTCCACAACAAACCGTTCAAATTTATCGAGGTATAAGTAGTTTTCAGATCCGCATTTATTTTTGATATTTCGAATTTGGATTGTGAAAAAAATTTCAACTAAATCAAAAAAAATTATATAGTTGTAAAGAGAAATGAATTATTCAACGATGTGACACTTGACCCCCCATGCCATTTAAAATTTTTGAGTTGATGTGTCCCCCGCGCCCCCTGTCGAGCAATCACCATATTTTTTATTTCAAAAAGTAGTATTGGTGAAACCCTCCACACGGTTTTTTATTCATGTTTCTACGTCGAACCGTTCAAAAGTTAACATGGGGGGGACTAAAAAAAGCCGCACTGTATAATTTTCTACGTGAAGATTTTCTAAGATTTGTCTCAGTACAGAGTACTTCATGAAATTATTTGGCTGATACAATTCTCTCCACACTGAATCGTTTAGGGGTTGATTGTGAATACCTTATCGGAGAAGGGTATGATGGCGATTCTTCGATGAAAGGCTGTTTTAATGGTGTCCAAGCAGGTATCCGCCAAACTTATCCAGAAACATTATACGTTCATTGCAGCTCGCATTCGTTGAGTTTAGCGGCTTCAAGTCACTCTTGTCAAATTCAGCCAATCCGAAATACAATCGGTATTATAAAATCAGTGGGGAGTTACTTCAGAGCATCGGCAAAAAGAACGAAAAACTTGAAAGAAAATATAAAGAAAACCTACCCCGAAGAGAGATGGCAAAATCTTACAGCAATGTGCGAAACTTGCGTTTAGAATAATGATGGTTAGATGATTAGATTCAAGGAAATTTTCAAGGCTATCTTCGAAACACTTGAAGAACTAAGTGAAGAAAGGGATTTTGAAACTTCATCAAGAGCACTTCCTTTTTAAGGTCTATGATTACTAGTGAATTTGTAGTGAGTCTGAGTGTCTTGACCATGTTATTTTCATTCGCCAACATTTATAAGAGTATTCTTGGTTTGCTCAAATCCATAAATGAAGAAATAAAAATTCCTCCAAGAGTGTCGCAACAGTGTCACAGGGCAAACTATGGAACCGAAGATCCAGAAGAGTACTTTAGAATAAGTATTATGATTCTACTTCTAGATGATTTCATTGATCAACTCCACTCAAGATTCCAGAAGCATAAATCTACTCTTTCATCTTTATATATTTTGATTCCATTAGTTTGTTGTGAAAAACAGCCCAGTGTTGAAGAATGCGATTTCATACTGTATAAAAAGTTTTTGGAATGAGACTCATTGGAAAATAATATGGCTAAAAGAACCTGTTTCATCTCGACAACATGTACTTCTGAGAGATAATTTTCATTGCTGAAACGCCTCAAATGAATCTGCAAAATTGTAACATGGTTAATACCGAATATCCAATGTGATCTATCCTGGGTAAATTACAAAATTGTGTTGAACATACAAACAATACTAAAATTGATCAAACTTGGTCCACAATATTCTTCTTAAGCTCAAGACAACGGACCGCCCAGAATTTTTTTCCTGGCTACGGCCTTGTATGGTAAATGTTACATTTTAATCATAAATAATACTTCTTTCACTAACACTGATCTAGCTCCAAGTTTTGAATTTAGCGCAATTTTGAAAGAAAAAAACCTAAACAAAATTAAAGTCCCTAGTGTTTTGTATTTTATGGAAAATCTTATTTTTTTCGCCATTATGAACAATTTTAATCCTAGTAGGGGGTTTCTGAGGCTGCCGGGAACCCTGACATGACGAAAAGTTGCCGAAAAACGTGCCAGTAGTTTTAGAGCCAATAGTTGTGTGGTGGCATGACTGCATCCTTATCCGAAGTCCTCTATTGCGATTTCTACAGATTGACGATATTATGGAGTAAATTTATGTGTGTTATGATTTGAACTTCTGTTGATAACATTTTTAAATAAAACTTATTTAATTCATTTCAGTTTCTTCGAGAAAAACGAATCTATCTGACAGCGACACTGACTCCGACGTTGTATTTGAGTCTCGCTCAAAACCACCCCGTTTCAGCGACTCCCGCAATGGCCACAAACCCAGTAGAAACGGGTACATCAAACAGGGGCGACGAGTCAAAACTTAAGTATCCTCATCCGAGCTCTGATGATCATTGTTAATTTTATAAGAGTTGTTTGCTCCATGTGATCTAATGATTTCAATTTTTTATATATTATGTGACTTTTGGTACTTATATATTTATATATTTTTAATATTTAAGAAAGCCTTTTTATGTTCCTGTATATAATAGTATCCTATACTACTTTTTAAGTGGCCCAATGTTACCTAATATGAATGTATTGTGTGTAATTTATTTTTTGTAGTCATGAATATTTTTAGTAATTATACTTTGATATATTATTGTGATTTCATGGTGAATATAATACTTAATTTATAATTTGTTTTTTTTTCCATTCCTGAAACTCATCCTTGTGGCACAACTCATTATACAGGGTGTATTTTAACTTGTATCCTCTAAATGACTGAAAATACAGTGGATAAAAATTAAAAAAAAAAACAGAAATTTAAATCAAATTTAACCTTTTCTTGAGAACCACTATCAGCGTGGCTAATAACTCGCTAGTCAGATTCGTAGGAAGATTACATATAAACCATCAGAACATCAAACTGAAATTGCCTATAAATTGAAAGTACATAACCTAAAAAATTCTAGAGAACCAAAATAAATATGAATAAATTTTGAAGAAATGGAAAGATAACTCTTTAAAACCAATACATTACAATAACAAGTTACTAGTTCATGCGTGGCGAATCTAACGGTTAAGTCAGCGGCATCTAGGAGAAGGAGATAATAAGTTATGTTATTTTGCAGATTTGTGCCTGAAGTTCTTAGGTTTATAGTCTATAGTACGTAGATCTACATTAAACGACGGATACTTGGCAACGCTGCTCTTCAGGCATGGTTCTTTATTCGCTCATCCCCTCCACAAATATTCTGTTGGATTTCGATTCTGATCGTTTTATGTCTTAACATTTTGTTTTCTTGTATTTCACTTTACTACCTATTGATTTTCGGATAATTTGTTGGATTTACGTATTCAGATGTTATTAAATGATGTTTTGATGAAATTCCATTTCGTTATTATGTTGCGAGTGTGCTGGCTTTATGTTAGGAACAGCTTTAAGGTTACTTGAGATTTGTGATCATTCCGGTCACTTTCTATTCTTGACGAATTCAAATCTGTGAACTCTGGTTCTACGATTTTCGCGTATGATGTTTTATTGGTACTTATAAATAAACAGATGAATTTCTGTTCAGATTATAATCAGCTCTATGCATTTCATTATGCCGTTTTTTAATCTTATAAATAACTCTGTTATTCTGATAGGTAATTGATTCTCCATTTTATTGGTTTTACGTATTAATGCTTTTTTCATTTATCGTAATTACGAAAATAATTCTGCTATTCTATCGCCCACCCTGACTGCAATTCTTTCGCAGTATGATGAACAAATTGATGAAATTCGCAAGGGTATGATTGAGCCTTTATTCCTGAATGCTTCTCACAGGCATTATAAATGGTCTGTGATGCATATCCGACTGCTTCTGTGTCAAGTCACCGGTCGGACAAGGCACGCGCGTTCAGTATGAAGTATGACGATGAGTCGGACCGATCAGATGATTGAAAATATTGGTCACATACAAACAGTTCTAATTAGGTCATCAAGTCAACCAAATGACCGCGCTGGTCTAATCATATTGGTCAGACCGGAGACTTGACTAAGCCTAAAAAAAAAAAATGTGTCACGGTCCGATTCTTAAAACGTCTAATAACCTAGTTGCATGCTATACTGGATATAGTGTCGCATGCGACACAATATCTCTATCTCTTTTCAATGCACATTCGAGAAAGGCTATGGACATATTTTGTCGCATGCGACACAGGGTATTAGACATTTCGTACTATGTGTGCGATTACCAACACTAGATCCGTATCGAGTTTGACATTCATCGGATGAAAACTAATACAATTCAAAGCGCAATGCCCTTTGCCATTTCATCCTACAGACCACTGATATCGACTCAAACCGTTTTCTACTTTAAATAATATAAAAATAAATATCAAACTTGCTACGAATCGGGTGTCGAGTATTTATGATCCAAACCCTGTTTCTAACTAATCTGTGATTGGGGCTGGCAATACTCCGATATACGGTTCCACGATGTATAAAAACCCTGAGGTGCTTTGCAATCATAGAAATCAGAGTAAGTATATATAATATATAAATATCTATGTTTCCAATTGACCCCTGAACTGATCCTGCTGATTTGTCGTGGTCTGACATCACTCCAGGAGTTATCCGGATTTAATCGGAGCTAATCATTGAGACAATTGGAAACCGGCTCTGGTGTTGCCACTCATCAAAGTGATAAAAATGTTATCTGACTAGGAGAGTTTAATCCCCATAAGACAATGGTGACACTGATAGAAAGATATGAAAGAACATTTGTGACGAAATGTGACGTAGTTGGACATGTCATGGCCGCCGTTCTCTATAGGCAGTGACGGACTAGCGCACTCCGCACTCTTTGTATATGACACTTACATTGTGACAGTTTTGTTCCTTGGTTCGAGTTCGACTCTGTACTCATGTCCAAGTACGTCACTATGACTCGTTGATGCTACAAGATTTTGATTGGCCAGGGCTTATTAAACCCTCCTGTTAGTATACTCTCTTTGGCCACTCATGCCTTGGCCTTTCAGAACTGTGGGATCAAACTGAATGCTTCGAATTCCCTGTCAGATGGCAGGCTCAGCAAACATGTTTATTGTTAATACACAAAAAGTGCTCACAGTTTCGCACCCATTTATGTTATTCATCACTTCTGACCAGACGTGTTCTTGAGGTTTGTTCGTGTGTTACTGCTTTGCTACGTTATGAGGATGTGTAGATGCATGGAAATTCATTTGACAAATGAATGAAATAAAAAAAGTCATGAAAGCTGAACGCTGCTGTGTGTACCTAACCTAACTTGTCTTCTGTCAGCGGTGTGAGTGCCATCTCACGGATGATTGTGCGACTACGACGTATTCCAATAGGTGGTGCCATCGGGTGCCATCTACAAAAACGAATTGTTGATTTCATCCATCGACTTAACCTAAAAAATGAAGATAGGTAAGAAATTTAAGAAACGCAACATTTGAGCAATATCGCGCCATATTGTGTAATATCGTGAAAAATATCGCAATTCGCAATACTTTGTAATCTTCCTCTGAATTTCGAGCAGGCTCAAGTACCCCAAAAAATTAGCGTCTTGTTTTGTCTCAAGAAAAATTTTCAAACCCAGATATGATGATAGTTAACGGGCCCCAAATGTTCTTTGTGCTGCAGTGAAGTTATTGGGGTTTCACAAAATGAGATACTATTCGTCAACATTACCACCGTATCCTATAGGTTTAATAACTCGCCTACGACTCGTTATGGAAACTTCTCGCGCGTCCAAAAAAAGAGTCGCTTTCTATACTTGTATAAATAACTATTTTCTGATCTGCCCTAACCTAGCCTGAAACTTTAATTTTTATTTGCATTTATTATATTTTTAAACTAATAGCTACCTAATTATGGAAGATCTGTTGAAATTTCCCCGAAAACATATAAAATTTGACAGTACCACAAAGGACCCCGCAAACTCCTTTTGGAATTTGGGTCCCGGTGGATTTTTTTGAATTTTTGGTATGATGCAATCTACGTAATTCTCGACCAATGTTACCATTGCGCCAGGGGGCGTTGAATTCACCCCTTGCGCATATTAGCTATTTATTTTTGAATCCGGTAACAATATTTTCACTTGTTTCATTGTTGCTAATGTTGCACAATATTGTGCTGTTTTATAAAAAAAATCTTCTTTCCCCCAACTCCTATTACGAAACGCAAAAAAAAATTCTCGAGTGCCTTTAAATGTATTGTCGAATGTTTAAATATGTCTGAATAAGGGAAATAGCAGTTTTTTATGATTATTCCCCCTCCCCCAAATGGCACAAAATGAAAAAAATTCGGTGGATTTTTCTGAATTTTCAATATGATGCAGCTCAATTTATTTTCAATAGAAAATAATTGGGTGACGAACCCCAAAAATGAATAGTTCTGATGCTAGGGGGCGTTGAAATCATACCTTGCCCAGAATAGACAATTCATTATTATAGGCGAAAACAATATCTCTATCAACTTTCAGTTCAGATTATGCAGAACAATTGTGTAATTTTTTATAAATTGAAAATCTAAAACCCCCCCCTTACGTCCAACCCCTATTTCAGAACACGAAAAAAATTAATTCTGGTACCAACTTAAATTCAAATTGTGGATGTCTAATTTTTATTTATTTTCAAGATATTCGCCCAATTAATTGATATTCAAAAAACATGAACTACTTACGCCCTTCTCAGAAGTCAGCGAAATTCACCAATATTTTTTAAAGGAAAGTAAAGGTGAAATTAAACAATTGTATGATTTCCTTCATTTGAGCTGATTAAAACATTTATTTTGATAAAGCATTTACAAGTAGTCAACAATTAAATTTTTCATGTTCTAAAATAGGGGTTGGGGGTAAGGGGGAGGTTTTAGATTTTCAATAAATAAAAAATTACACAATTGTTCAGCATAAATCAAAACTAAAATACGTAGAGATATTGTTTCCGCCTATAATAATGAATAGTCCATTCTGAGCAAGGTATGATTTCAACGCCCTCTAACATCAAAACTATTCATTTTTGGGGTTTATCACCCAATTAATTTCTATTCAAAATAACTTGAATTGCATCATTAAAAATTCAGAAAACTGCACAATATTGTGCAACATTAGTAAAAATGAAACAAGTGAAAATGTTGTAACCGGATTAAAAATTAAATAGTCTAATCTGCGCAAGGGGTGATTTCAACGCCCCCTAGCAGCAAAACCGTTCATTTTTTTGGGTTGGCGCAATGGTAACATTGGTTGAGAATTACATGGACTACATCATACCAAAAATTCAAGAAAATCCACCGGGACCCAAATTTCATAAGGCTTTTGCAGGGTCCTTTCGAGAACTTCGTCAAATTTGAAAAGAATGAAAAAAATGGCTTTTTTCTTTGACAAAGTTCCCGAAATCTGTGGTGGTGGAAATTTTTTTGTTTTCTAGGAAAATACTACCTATCTTTCAGACCAACTCGAAAAACTTTTGAATTATTTCAATAATCAATTCAGGTTGCTAATAACATTTTTTAGTGTAAAATAAACAAAAAAATATGTTGCTGAATAATGCAAACGTACCTCGTAGTAAAAGCACATTCCCAGACTTCAATGCTTGTTGGCCTCGGCTTAACGCCTCGGCCAACAATTTACATTGTCGTGCGGGAATGTATTGCTTTTACTACTAGATACACAATATACTATTCTGAGAAAATACTCCCTATGATTGAAATGGTGATTCGTAGGAAAAAAAGAATTGGTACAATTTTTGTAGCCGATGTAGTTCGATCTACAACTTTTGTCCCACCCATCTATTTTCATGATAACACGTCTAAGAGAAAAATTTAAAAACCGATACTTTTTGATATTTTACTTTGAATACTTTTTTTTGTGAACGTAGGATCGGTGGGAATTTTTTATATTTTATTTGTAATAGTGTGTCTAGGACCTGTATCAATTTTCAGCACTATGCGAGTTATTGTAAACTTATCTATATCTTTGTCTATTTTGACTGGTATGTTTTCAGCATTCTACAGGGTGTTTCATAATAAATGCGCAGGACTTCCGGATGTGATAGCTCGTTCAAAAATATGAAAAAAAGTTTCCATTACCTTACCCTCTAAAATTCAACGATTTGGAGATACAGGCGGGTGTCGAAATTTAAAAAAAAATTATAGTTTTTTGCGAATATCTCTGGAACCGTTTACCGCACAAAAAACAGATTTTGAATGCATTTTCTACAAGCAATGTTTCGTGCAGATTTTTTTTTTTCAAAATTCAGTATTGGTGGAGATTTTGAAGGGGTAGTGGGTGTTTTTTCTCCAACTTCTACGCCACTGGAAAAAGTATGATTTTAAGCCGCGTACTTGAACCGCCAATGTTTTCTACACAAAAAAGGTACTCTTGGTCATAAGCTCTAAAGTTGACCGTTTTCAAGTAAAATCAACTTTCATGTTGAAAAACATGGTAAATAATTTTTTTCCTAATTATACAAAATTTATTTAAACGTTAAAACAAGTAACAAAACCAAACGTTGACTTCTTAATTGCAAAAAATAACTATAACAATCATACTCAGTTGAATTGTTGGAAATGTCCGCCGTTAGCTTCAATGCACGCAGCAATTTTTCGAGGAAAAAAACATTATTTAAACAACATGAAAGTTGATTTTTCTTGAAAGCGGTCAACTTTAGAGCTTATGACCAAAAATACCTTTTTTGTGTAGAAAACATTGGCGGTTCATATAGAAGGCTCAAAACTGTACTTTTTCCGGTGGCGTAGAAGTTGGAGAAAAAAAACACCCACTACCCCTTCAAAATCCGCACAAACATAGCTTATTATGAGTAGAAAATGCCTACGAAATCTGTTTTCTGTGCGATAAACGGTTCCAGATATATTCGCAAAAGACGATTATTTTTTTTAAATTTCAACACCCTGTATCTCGAAAATGGTGCATTTTAGAGGGTAAGTTAACATAAACTTTTTTTTCATATTTTTGGACGAGCTATCAAATTCTGAAGTCCTACGCATTTATTATGAAACACCCTGTATTGCAAACACGGTGCCATAGTTGCATCAGTGGTAGACGGTTTTCCCAATCAAAACTGACTGGGAAATACGTTGCAGATAGACACAATCTTTCAAAGGTTTATAAACAGTAGGTGAACACTCGCTGTCACTGGCTACTTGATTGCATCAGAAAACAGCGAATATACAAACAAGCGCCTGTCGAATTTCAGCGATCGTAAAATTGTTCAGTTGAATAGCAGGCGGAGTAGAGTAAAGTTGTTAGCACTGTTGCAGTTCAGAAAAATACCGAGTGAAGAAATTATCGGCATAGATAAGATAAACAGTAGAGGTTTTCAAAACGATTCGTAAGTATTTTTTTGATGTTTTTTTATGTGTGTTGTGATTCAATTTTACCATCCACTTTGGTGTGTTGGGGTGAAAGTTATAGTCAGAAATTCTTTGGAGTTTCTTGAGGAGTTTTTTTTTTTAATGGTACCTTATCAGTTAATGAAACAGATACCAAGCTGCGCTTTTTTCAGTCTCATATTATTGAACAAAGGCAAACCTACATTTTTTGAAAGCTGAATACAAATTCAAATCACTTTTTGGCAGAAGAGTATTGGCCATGACAATATCAATAAAGTAGAGACAGATCCTCAACCTTTCTGCGGTGTTCCAGAGAAGTGAGCGAGCTTGTAAGCGAAGCACCAACGACGAGACGATGCCTTTTTTTTACATAATCTAAAAGTTTCAGTGTGTGTTAGGGGCTGCTTTTCATATATGTCCTAAAAGTCTTAACTTTTGGGATACAGGGTGAAAAAAATTTAAAAAAAAAACAGTTTTTTAATAATAACTGAGGTAATATTGTAGACATCTCTATAACATTCGGTACATGTCTTCTATGCATCAAGGTGCATTTTGTGATGTACATAAATTTTCATTTTCTCTACCAGTGGCGTCCTTACGGGTTTTGCATTGAATGTTTTTGGAGAAAAAAATGATACGCCACTGCTTTCTCTTGAAATAAAACCACTTTTAAGAGCCTCATTCATTTTGAGCAAACTTTTTCTCATGGGTTTTCTTGGTAAGACGCATGGGTTTCGCTAAAAAAGTAAAAACTTCTCGATCAATTCCTCAAAAATCTGATGCGGTGTGGTAATGTTTGTGCATCGACTGAAAGCAAATTAAGTGATCAGATTTGTTCCAAAATGAACGAGAATGCAATAATGAATTGTATATTTAGCTTATCAGATGCTCTGTTCTTGATTAAAATAGTTGATTAAAATTGCTTCTTACCGCAGTACCAATTAATAATTGTTGGAAACATAAATCTAGTTATCCTGGAATAAATGACGATTTTACAAACGTCGATGAAAACAATAGCTGTTTACTTAAAGTTCAAGAGAAAGCAGTGGCGTATTATTTTTTTTCTCCAAAAATATGCTATGCAAAACCCGTACGGATGTAACTGGTAGAGAAAATGAAAATTTCTGTACATACAAAATGCACCTTGGTGACTAGAAGACATGTACCAAATTTTATAAAGATGTCTACAATATTATCTCAGTTATTATAAAAAAACTGTTTTTTTCAAAATTTTATCACCCTGTATCTCAAAAGTTGAAACTTTTAGGACACACGTTCATAGAAAGTTTTTTCTCAACTACACTGAAACTATGATGTCTCACCAAAATATAACTTATTGATTCTGGAATAGTACTAAAAAAAATCCCTAAAAATAATATTTTTGACTACCCAAGTACGACGTTTTCACGAACTTTGACGCTTATATCTCAGAAACGATATATACAAAATCATTTAAATTCACACGTTTTTTTTAACGACTTATAATAAAAATATAATAATAATAAAACTTCAGCAAAGGACCCCGCACTAATCTTCCGGAAAACCGGTTTCGATGAAAATCGCTGAAATTTCAATATGATGTAGCCCATGCCATCCTGAACGAAAGTTACCATTGCTCCAACTCTCTGAATGCCGGCGTTTGGATTGTAAGTACAGGGGGTCAAATTTTGATATTTTGACGATTTTTCAAAAAAATCCGTTATTTCATTTTCATCATATCGATCTGAATTTTTAAATAAGACAGTCACCTGCGTGGTGTATAAGATAAAGCAAGTCTCGAGAATACTCGAAGAACATCAATTGAAAACGTTATACTATACACTTTTCGAACCCCATTTGAAATATGGAATCATCGGATGGGGAGCTGAAATGAATGTACACCTCAAAAAATAGAAATCATACAGAAAAGCATAATAACGTTATTCTACAGAACTTCTATATCAAGAAACAAAATTGATGGACATAAAACAACTATACTTTTTGACCCTGGCAACACATCAGTTCGTGAATAAACAAGAATTGATTCGAAAAAATCATCAACAAAATACCAGAGGTCACAACCTTTATCAAATTCCGTTTGTTCACAAATCAAAAAGACAAAGGTTTTTAACGCGTTACCAGAAAATCTGAGAGACGAGAAGCAACTGAAAAAATTCAAAACTCAAATAAAAAAATACATCCTCGAAAACCCTAGAAAAAAAAATCATGAAATAATAAATACATAAAATAACAGAAATATCACGTTCAATTTTTTTAAATGGCAACCATCCTTTTTTATTCCATTTTTGGATTTGCCACTAAATTGTCAACCTAACGCACCCTGGTTTCATATACCTATCTGCAATAGTTTTTGACTCATGCCAATTTATGCGTCGTGCATGGACCCACAGAAAAATTCATAACTTCAGAACCTTTCAAGATAACTCAACCTACTTTTTCCCATACTATTTCTCAAGCTTCAGAGCATCTTTTGAAATGCTGGCGAACTTGAAGTCAATGTTCCATCGCCTACTACGATTTTTTTCAAATGACGGTTCAAATGCAACACCTTGTATTTTATTACACTATTTTCTACGAGTTTTTCGTCAATATAGCATTTGTGGGGTCTACTTTGTGTAGTTTGCGAAATATGAAGAAATGTGGATGATTTTTGAGGAATCTAGAAGGTCGCTTTCGTGAAATTTGACACATTCTTAAAATTATGGAGAGAATATGTTTTTGAAATTGTAATATAAACAGGAGTACATTACAAAGAAAATAATTCTAGTAATAGTTACAATAACAAGAAAGAGTGATTAACAATAAACCATGTAAAAATTTTGGGGAAAGGCCACTTATAAATGCTCAAATAGGTTCCCATCATGTTCCACACAAGCTGCTAGTCTTCTTGTGAATGAGTCCCGAACTCTAGCAAGCATTGCTCCATTAGTTGAACGGAAGGCTTCCGTGATCCTATTTTTCATATCATCTGCAGTTGTCGGACGATCTCTGAAAACCCTTTCTTTCACGTACCCCCAAAGAAAGAAATCTAGAGGCGTAAGGTCTGGGGATCGCGCGGGCCAAGGAATAGTACCTCCTCGGCCTATCCAACGATTAGGATAGGATTGATCTAAAAATTCTCGAACTATACTATGGTTATGCACCGGCGCACCATCGTGCTGCAACCACATGGTTCTTCGGGTATTCAAATCCACTTCTTCTAACATTCTCGGAAGATGTTCGCGAAGGAAACGTAAATATCTTTCACCATTTAGCACATTGTCGAAGAAGTAGGGACCAATAATGTGATTTCCAATAATTCCTCCCCAAACATTAAGCGACCATCGCTGTTGGTGGTCAAGGCAACCAGTGAGGATTTTCGACTGCATAATAATGCATGTTGTGTTTGTTGACCGAACCGTTGTTCTTGAAAGTTGCTTCATCAGAAAACAGAATTTTGTTTAAAGTATTATAATCCTCATCAATCATGCCATTCATTTGAATACAGAACGCAACTCTATTGGCAAAATCATCACCATACAATTCTTGATGTATATTGACGAAAAGCTCTTAGAAAATGCCATGTAATGGTGTAATAAAATACAGGGTGTTGCATTTGAAAAAATCGAGTTATTGCCATTTGTACACCGTCATTTGAAAAAAATCGTAGTAGGCGATGGAACATTGACTTCAAGTTCGCCAGCATTTCAAAAGATGCTCTGAAGCTTGAGGAATAGTCTGGGAAAAAGTAGGTTGAGTTATCTTTAAAGGTTCTGAAGTTATGAATTTTTCTGTGGGTCCATGCACGACGCGATTTTGACACATAAATTGGCATAAGTCAAAAACTATTGCAGATAGGTATATGAAACCAGGGTGCGTTATGTTGACAATTTAGTGGCAAATCCAAAAATGGAATAAAAAAGGAGGGTTGTCATTTAAAAAAATTGAACGTAGTTGTGTATTTTATTTTGAAACATCTTGTATATTAATGAAAATATCTTCAGAATGTACTCATTGTTGAACCTATCGATTGAAGAAAAAATCAAGTCGATTGCTTGCATAAGAAAAAAGTTATGGACCATGCACACACCCCTGGGTCACCCTGTATATGTTTGACTTTTTCTTGTGGCTTTACTGCTGTTTGTTGTGAGTAATAATCTTGTTTGTCATTTATTATATAGATATATTTATACAATTAATTAATCTTGGACCATTCACCTGTGGTTAATATTAGTCACTAGGAACTATTTTGACGAAACGATGTTGATTATATGTTTATCATTAATTTGAATGTTTAATGATATGAATTGTCGTCGTATTATCAAATAAAGACTTCCGAGTTATATTTGACTCAAAATACTGTATTTTTCAAAAATGCATAAATGTATGAACAGTGTGTAAAAAATTACTTTATGCACTAGCGGGCGGTAAAGTACACTTTACCGCCCGGTTCAGCAAGCGTAAAGTGGCACTTTACCGCCCGCGGGCGCATTATGGCCCGGCGGGCCGTAAAGTAGACAAAATTTTCAAATTGTCTATACTCACACATCATCTCATGCAATTCCTAACACGAATTAGAATCATTTCAGTTCAATAGAGCAATACTCTTTCTAACATTTGTTCATAATCGTTGGCAATTTTTTCGGTGATGATCTATTTATTTGAAATAGATTCTCCAATATAGCACTCAGCTAATAGGGCTCTATAGGGAAGCTATAAGCCCTTCGCTTGGGACGTAGGTCAGCAAGACCCAGGGGTAACCTGATTCTTACTCAGGATACCCTCTAATAAATCAAACAAGTCACAAAAACACTTCAAAGGTATATATATTAAAAAATTAACCTGGTGCACACAAGACCTTATCAACTAAGTACACAATAAAGGGACAACGGGCAAAGGGCAATATAATACACAAAAACAACAAAAGATAATTTGTTCCAAATATAAAAGGATCTTTCTTACCAAATGCAGACACTCAACGAACTTGGGTACATCTCTCAGAGGAAGGGGTTTGTACGAAGGGCTTTCGGAGATCGATCTATCTTCCCAATAATTACCAATGACTCTACTACGCTGGATCTCTCGGGGACTCGCAATACTCGCCACTGAGCCCCCATCTTTTCGGTTCTCGTGTATTTATTCAACTTTTGTAAATGTTTTTTTGTTTTTATTACGTGAAAAATTATTCAATGTCGAGCCACTGACATGCCGAATAATATCATCAATGGACTGCTAGTTTATACTTTCGTAGGTGACCCCGGTGTTATGTTTTGTTTATCAAATTATAAACTTCAATAACTAATTTATTTACAAATTCATAAAATGTGAATTTTGGGAAAATAGATATGATCTGATAATATTTTAAATTAATTAGCGCCTTCTTGACAATAGTTTCACATTCCTCATATTATGTTACCCTTAATTATTGTATGCCCCACTAAGCAAAGTAATATTCATTCACTATTTCAGTAACCTTTCATGGTAATGTGTAATGTTACATCAGAGTTTTCTGCTACCTTACTGCAAAGGTTCAGCAACTACTGAAACGGACGTTCAGCAATATTACAAATGGTATATGCCATTATCAATTATTCCAGCAAGGTTTCTGCAACATTGCATATAATATACAGGAAAATTGCAAATGTGATATTGAAAATGACGTCTTATGACAATGTTGCAGCAACTACTGAAATGGATTGATGGATGTAATCTTCCATAATTAGTAATTGCAGCAAGGTTACCGCAACATAGAATATAAATTAGTGGAAAATAACATCAATATTTTTATATAGCAGCAAGTTACCACCAATCTTGTCTATTCCTTTCCATAACATAACAGTAAGATTTCATAAATTACGTTCCAGTAGGTTTGTTCGCAACTGAAGAATTTTTGGATTTTCACTACTTGCTACTAATATTGATAGAAAATGAATACAATCTTCATGGGAGACAGATCATTCAGTATTGTTGAGTACTCTATGAAAATCAGATTCATCATTTTCTAGTTTTTAGAAACAAGCAGTGACAACCCAAAGAATCTTCTGAAATGATACCTATCAATTTGAATGTCCATTTAAATCTTGGAGATCAAAAAGACAATGATTTGATATTGACACCTTTAATAAAAATATCACAAAAAAACAAATAAGTACTCATATTGAAATGCCATATTTGAAATAAAAATCTGTTTGGCCTTATCAGGTACCTGAAACACAATAATCATTGAATTGAATGTGTAGTTTAAATATCGACATCTCGATCTACTACCTAACCCTACATGTAACGTGTTTTTGCAGATTGTAGCCAAGCCATCACATTTATTTGAAATGCATCATCTCTGATGCATGGAGATGAATTTCTCACTGCATCTGGAACAAAAATATTATTAATAAATATATAATTAGTCAACTCAACAATTATGGTCTTATTTCAATATAGAATGTACAATTGAACTTGTCCTGAATTGAATGTGTAGTTTAAATATCGACATCTCGATCTACTACCTAACCCTACAAGTAACGTGTTTTTGCGAATTGTAGCCAAGCCATCACATTTATTTGAAATGCATCATCTCTGATGCATGGAGATGAATTTCTCACTGCATCTGGATCAAAAATATTATTAATAAATATATAATTAGTCAACTCAACAATTATGGTCTTATTTCAATATAGAATGTACAATTGAACTTGTCCTGGATTATGACACTATTGTGCTTACATATTTGCTTTATATTCAAATTGAACTGACTCGAATTTTAAAATTTGTTTAGATTTCAATTCTTTGATTCTGAAATTGTCTTTTTTGTTGATCCAATTGCAAAACATGGCACAATGATTTGTTAAAAAACGTTCAAGACTTGTTCCAACACAAAACTTTTCATTCAAGCCACCAATATATTGAAAAACCTGCAACTAAAATCGAGATGTAAAAGTATTCCACAACATTTACAAATGTAAAAGTACCTTTCGAATTGACACTACTACCAGATTTATTCGCAATATGAGATGAAAAAAAAACAATCCCCTAATAAACGCAGAATGAGCATACCAGACCATCCTAACCTAAAATAATATTTGATGTATCGCCTTACCTTACATGAAGATGCCTTAAACTTATTAGCATTATCCATTATGCTGCTTCAACACTCAGTGAACTCAAAAAACAAAATTGCAGAAGAATATGTACTTTACTTAGGTACCTAGGATAAGAACGAATGAAAGTATCCAAAACGAAACTAACGCAAAGGCACGACACACAACAACAATATAATAGACGAGGAAAGGGTGTCGTCACAAATGTCATACTTGTCATAAACTGATTCCAAACAAAGAATTTTAGGTGACATTCTCTGTTGATGATTTGCTGCATTGCTTATTAGTTTGTGTTTGGATTTTGTTTTCTCAGGCAAAAGAAGTTGAAGAACCTTAACGGAAACAATATCGGAGTTATCGAAAAAGCTGATTAAATTCGATGGAGATTTGTTTGGAATCAGTTTTTGACAAGAATGACATTTCTGACGTCAGCACTTTCCTCGTCTATTTATAATATCAAAATGGCGTGAGGCGCGTGCTTGTCTGGGATCTGGGTTACTGGGTCGCCCCGTTAGGTGGCATCTCATCAAGACCGGGAAATTCAAAACTGGTTGGATTCCTGATAAATGAAATTTTGTATATTTCTGCGATGATGCAATCGAAAATTGAAAGTGTATTGTGTTTCCTAAATACTGTCAATATTGTTTGTAGTTAGCTTATGTATGGTTGTAAAAATAATGGAATTTCAAACTCAGTGCAACATTGCGATTTGAATTTGTTCGATAGTTCCAAATGTAACTTGCACTCACATTGTTCGTAGATAGTTTCTGTATTTTTGCATTTACAATGAACTTTCATGGATCATGTAACATTGCACTTGAAACTCAATCAATAGCTTGCTTTATAACTTACAAACAACTTGTCTGTAGTTCATTCTGTTATGTTAAAAACTTAAATATAGCATTGAGCTTTATGCAATATTATGTTTTCATTTTACGATGGCAAGCCATACATAATATTGTGGCAATGTTTTGTAACATTACATGTTTAGTGGGGCATAACGTATGAAACGTGTAGACCATTGCAATTCAAGTCAGTATTTGTGATTCGCGCTATAAAACCGCTAGTGCATAAAATTTTGTATGTATCACGTGCGAAAAATACGTTTAAAGCCTTCGGCGTGTGATGGCCCTCGGCTAACGCCATCGGGCCATCATCCACGCCGCAGGCCATAAACGCCTACTTTACGCCCTCGATACATAAATAACTATTACGCACAGTTGATGATTATTCGCACAGGTGATTTTTTACGCACTGTCAGCAGTGCGTAAAAGCTTAGTTTACGCAGTGTTGTAGAAAACGCCATTACAGTTGAGATAAAGCCTCAACCTTTGAAGAAAATAATGTTTTAACAAGTTGTATGTGCTTCATGCACTGAAAATAGTCGTTTACCCTTTACTTCTTATAATTTTACTTTTTTGTTATTCACACTAACTATTTCAATATTTTTCAGCCCATACAGTAAAAAATCTGGACCCACTGTTTCAATTGGTAGCTGATGTTCCAGAACAAACTTACGTGAATCACTGAAGAAACAAGTAATATAATTATTTATCAAGTATATCAACAAACCGATTCATACTTGGACTATATACCGTTTGTATAAAAATTCGTATAGAAAAAAGCTATGAATTTGTACTATTCATAAGTGGTAAGAAATACTACCTCCATCATGGAACCAATCAAAACAGTCGTTTGTGTTGATACCAGTGCTTCCACCAGTGGGCAAACTGCCTATTATGAAAAAGTGAATGTCCTCATTAAAGATGCGTTCAAAGTTGTTAGTTGGAATTCAGATGCAGCAGAAATCGACTGCGAAGTTTTCAATAAAAATGATGCTGGTGGTGGTACCTACCCCCAAACATTTCTAAATATAATAAAAACATACAATTTCAAATATCGCCTCATAGTAACAACAGATGGACAGATGTCTGATTCCGACATCAATTATTGCCATACTATACTGGATGCTAGTGATATTTTGAATAACATTGTTGATTTTAGGATATACTACATAGGGCATGAAAGTTATATGAATATGAAAATTGATAATTTATTCACTTCCCCAAATTTCAAGAAAGAAATTTTTATCAATGAACATTCTAACTGCTGTGTTGATATTAACATAGATTTTAATAAGCTTGCTGTAAGTGATGTCACAGAGAGTAATAATTTCAAAGCGAGTATAATTTCTCTCATATCCAGGTATCCTGAAAAAAAATTGGAACTCAGATCCCAAGTATGTAAACTGTCTAACAGGCTTTTGAGTGAAATGGCTGATAAAAACGTTTCTGTAAAGGAATTTTTTGATAAAAATGATGTATCAGGGTGCATAGAATTCATTAAAGGCCATATGACAACCGCTGATAAGAAAAAATTACAACAAAAAATATCGGAAATCTTGAATTTATTCAACTCGGGTGCGGATCTTTACACATTATCACATTTGTCGAATACAAACACAATACAACCTGTAGAAATAATAGTTGACTCCGAAGAAGAGGACGAGGAAAATGAAGATGAAGAGGACGATGACTATAAGACACTTTGTGATATTTTGTTTATCAAATGTAAGCATCTGTGCCTTACGATAAGACATACTGATGAGAGCATAATTCCTGATGATATTAGTAAACAACTGTCTATTCATCCATTCCTGCTCTTGAAACATGAGGATTTAATCAAAAAAATTGTAGATTTAGTGGAATTCCAGCAAATGGACTTGAGTAGCTATGTTAAGTTGGAAAATAAAACTATTTCTCCATTTACAAGGCAGCCTATTAGAGGAATATACGTATTCAATAGTGACAGCGATGGTATCAATTACAATATTGTCAGGAAAAATAACAACAGAATTCTGTCCGTAATTTTTGGCAATAATAATAAACTACCGGGAAATAAAGGTGTTTGGAATATTGTATTCCTCTACCTTCTGATGAAGCATCACCCTAAATGGAAGAGCGAGATGGAACTGATAAAGAAGGAGATAAAATATGTAACGGAAAATACAAAGTCTTTCTTGACCCTGTCTCCTCTGTTGGACCCTAATATAATGGACCAGTTGAACGTTTGCTTGTGGTATATCGTGAACGTATCACACAGAATGTTTCCAAATTCGTCGAAAAATGTTCTGAGAGAAATGGGCGAGAGTTCGCAATATTTTCTTGATTTTTATTCAGAAGTGTTCAATACCGTTGACGAACAGGTGTACAAAAAAAATAGATCGTGGCTGGTTTGGAATTATATGGTACAACAGAAGTCGAATAGAAGAAAATTTAAAAGTGAACTACTCGCTCAATATCAAAACTATATTGAGACCAACGGTACGTTTATATTTCTTTCAGGGAAATGCGAAAGAAGATGTGAATCTCTTATGAATATTCTACCCGTGGAGAAAGTTTTGGGGCTGAACAGTATTTTGCATGAGTCTTCAGGAAAATTTGACCAAATTGATCGTGCGAGGGATGAGCTTCCAAATATAACGGTCGTAAACATTCCTGATTATAATCCCATAGACCATGTTTTGATATGTTTGAACACTTGCCAGCCAACTTTGATTTGTCCTTTGACTAATAAATACTGGAAAGATTGTGCTGGGGACTACAGCGTCGAAAATGCATCGTATTTCAGAACATTCAAGGATTATTGTTTCAAGTATAACAAATATCCGAACGATGAGTATGATTTGATTGCTTATCATACTAACAAACATTATAATAGATGTTCCGACTTCATTATTTATTCCCTAGATATATTCAAAGATTTCAGAGGAGTTATTAAAAAATTCGTAAAAATTATGGAAACACATTCCATCGAAGATTATCTGAGAATATCGAATATAAACAACTCTGAAGAAGTTCGACAAGAGAATGAAAAGCTATGCATAAATGAATCATGTAAGCATTGAGCTAGTGACTAAGTACAATCAAATCCAAAAGGGATAGTCAATATATGCATACGAGAGAAGTTGAAATGTGTTTAAACTTTTCAGAAGTAAAGTACCGTTATTCTTCAAGATTCACAGAAAAATTGTTTGAAGAAAGCACATACTATTCACTGAAGAAATATCAAACATGTTTTCACACCTACGCCGTGAAATATACAATGTTTTTAGTCCAAATAATCACATTATGGAGTATTATGGCAAGTGCTGGGGAAAATTTAAAATGTATCCCAACCAGCATTTTCTATCATTGGATATCCTATATCCTAACCTAACGTACTGTAATATATTTATAGTCCAATTAACTGAAATACAATGATACAATAACACAATACTCTAATTTACATAACAATCACGGAACTAGGTATTTATATTCGACTTTCACTTCACTGACTGCCGTCTATCTGCGTGGTTCTGTTTATATACACCGTTCATTTTGCTAGAATGCTCGAGATATTTCTTAGAAACGTTCCCCGATAAGACCAGATTTTTCGCGAAGCGAGCGGCTCAGAAGTAGTTCACGGTCATTCGTTGATTACGTGATTGTTCAGGTCCGGCATCGCCCGCAACTTCGCCACAGTACAATTAGTCAAAAACAGTAGAATCAGTGCATACTTACATATTATTTAAAATAATTGGGAATTTTTTCATAACCGTTCGATGTCATTATTAAGTGTATAAAAAAGCGAAAAAGATTATAAAACTGATGTTCAAGAAAATATGAGAAAATTAATACTTTTTGGTAACCCTGAAGTTTGAGTGGTAAAATACTTATAAAAAGTTAAAATATTTTATTGCTGAAGTTGGTATATATTATTGCTATAATAGCAAATATAATTGTGAATATCAAAAGTTTTCTCCGTGCATGGAGTATGTCTTTGTATCTTAATTGTTTTTTTTTGTTATTGTTGCAAATTTGGTATATCCTCGTATACTTTCATGGTTAATGAAGATGAGTTATTATTATTATAAATGAAGGTAATATTGAAATTTAACATTTTTCAATTCATTTTTAGGATTGGGTTATGTTGTAGTAAATAAGTTAGAGGTTGTTTTAAACTGACTGTTTCAGAAATTTATTTTGTAGTCGTTTTAGAATAATCATCATATCGTTAGTAGTAGTAACAACTGAACTGATCATATAATGTGAAATGCTATGTGCCTGTCTGATAATGTTCTCCATTCTTACCAAACTTTTTGATAATAAATGTTTTATATTATGTGTTTTGTTCATTGATTCTTGATTCTTGTCGGTCCTGGACAAGATCAAATTGAGAGTACCAACTCATTTAAAATAATGAAAAATGGATGGTGTAATCCAGTATTCTGTGCTTCAACCTATACGACAGGTATACAGGGTGTCAATTTGAAAACTTCCCACCCTTAATATCTTCCTTCCAGTTAACAATATGAGTAATCGAAAAAACAGGTCAATTTTATTGTCAAGGGGGACACTTTCAAGGACTATTTGTAGCCCTCGTGGTTCAACCCCCTAGGAGGGGTAGATATTACCCTTAGAATTTTAAATGGGAAGGGGGGTCAAGTGGCACATCATTTTGATGGGCGTTCAATTCTTGTTCCAATGGTACCCTGACTTATTATTTTTTGATGAGCATTTTCCGAAAAATTGCGTTTTAAACTAACAGAAGTAATTATTAGAACGCCTATACTGAGATGCATGGTTTGGCCAGAACTGGTTAGAATATTAGGTGGTACCGTTCCAACCCTTTATTAGGGGTAACATTAGCCATTAGCTCCAAACACTTTACATAAAAAAGTAGTCTAATAGTAAAACGTAGATGGTAGTAAAGTTGTGTTTATTAAATGCTGAATTTTTAAGTGTCATCGCAGAAATTGTACAGATATCCTTTCTTTTTTGCTACTTCTGCTGTAAAAAGTTTCTGTTTTCCGGCAAAAAATTGGTTAGCAAATTTGAACTATGTGGTAGTATTGTGAATACCGTTGTACCTGTTGGGCTGTTTAGGAATTACTTTGATAAGTGTATAAAAGTGTAAAAATGGTTTACATTCTTCAAGACAGAATTAAAATGATTGTAATTTATGGCGAAGTTGGAAAGTGCGCACGAAGGGCGGCATGTATTTTTAACGAAAGACATCCAAATTGTAATGTAAGTCACCGGTATGTGCTTGATTTGGTGAATAAGTTTTACGAAACTGGTTCAGTGACAAATAAAAAAAGAAATAACCCCAGAGTACTAAATGAAGCAGCTCAAATTGAAGTTTTGGGAACATTTGCTGCAGAGCCCACGAGCTCCTTACGATCAGTATCAGAACAGACGGGAATGTCACGCGAGACTATAAGAAAAGCATTGAAAATGCATAAATTTCATCCATATAAAATGCAGATTCTTCAAGAGCTCCACGAGGATGATTATGATAGAAGAATAGAGTTTTGTGAAATCATGTCTCATCGAGTCAATACCATCCCTAATCTTCTGTTAAACATCTGTTTCAGCGATGAGTGTTCATTTTTTCTGAATGGCAATGTTAATAGACAAAATTGTCGCTATTGGAGTGACGAAAACCCACATATTTTTCGGGAAGGGCATACACAACACCCACAAAAAGTTAATGTTTGGGCTGGTATTCTTGGAAATGCCATTCTTGGTCCATTATTTCTGGAAGAAAACTTGACTGGCAATCTGTACCTTGATATGCTTGAAGAGACTATCGATCCTCTTATAACTCACGAGCTAGAAACTCAAATTGATGCAGAAGGTAATGAACTTTTGCAGGAGGATCTGTTACATTACCAGCAGGACGGTGCTCCACCTCATTATTTTCTTCCCGTCCGACAGTGGTTAAACGAGAGATTTCCGGGTAGATGGATTGGCAGAAGGGGAGCAGTTGAATGGCCTCCGAGATCACCGGATTTAACACCCTTAGATTTATTTCTTTGTGGGTATCTTAAATCCGTTGTTTATAAAACACAACCTTCTGATTTTGACGAACTTAAAAGACGAATTACAGCAGCATGCCGGTCAATTCCTAGTGAAGTTTTCCGTAATGTTAGAGGGGAGTTCGAAAACAGACTGTATTACTGTTTAGAGCAAAATGGACAACATTTCGAACAGCTAATAAGATAAGCGTAAGTAGATTTTATGTTGGAAATGTCTTTCTCGCAAATTAAATTTTATTGTGTAGAAGGAAAATAACCACCAAATAAAAAATCCCATGCGTAATAAATTTATTCCTGTCATTCAAGGGTTGGAGCGGTGCCACCTACTCTTCTAACCATTTTTATTAAAGGGAGTCAATACAATAATGCATCTCAGTATAGGCGTTCTAATAATTACTTCTGTTAGTTTAGAACGCAATTTTTCGGAAAATGCTCATCACAAAATAATAAGTCAGGGTACCATTGGAACAAGAATTGAACGCCCATCAAAATGATGTGCCACTTTACCCCATTTAAAATTCTAAGGGTAACATCTACCCCTCCTAGGGGGTTGAACCACGAGGGCTACAAATAGTCCGTGAAAGTGTCCCCCTTGACAATAAAATTGACCTGTTTTTTCGATTACTCATATTGTTTACTGGAAGGAAGATATTAAGGGTGGGAAGTTTTCAAATTGACACCCTGTATTTGTTGGCACGTCTCCAACAGAAAATAACTACTGCCCCCTACGACCGTTGAATTACATCTGTTAGATTATTGGTAAAGTTTCTACAAGAACTACTTTGCAATGCTCTTAGCTGAAATTATTTTTAGATTAAAATGGGGGAAAATTTAGCGATAGGACGTTTGCTAGGCATTGGAAGATTAAATTTCCGTTTGCAGAAATAAATAGTTTTTTTCAATCTCTCGTTTATGGCATTTCAACACAATAACATATACAGAGTTATTCAAATGCATGTAAATTCAATAGTATATTATATAACAAGGGACTAAAGTGAATGTTTTAATCCCGCACGTGATGTTTATTGCCTGAGGGCTCGTAAAGGGCCAGTAATCACGTAAGGTATAAAATATCTCTTTAGTCCTGATGCATTTACGCTATTATTTGCACTTCTTCTCAGTATTATAATTTTCAACATTGATGCAATTAATAATTTTGATGAGTTATATAAACACAGTACTTGGATTACTCAGTAGGTAACGTTATAGCAACAGTGTCAACAAAATTTTTCAATTCAGTGACATTTCAATTAATGTTGACAAATAATCGCCCAATTAATAGTTTCACCAATTGTAATAATGTCAGTATCACTTACAACGTTAATTCAACCAATAAAGATTTATAATGGAATATTTCCTAATTTTTGTACTAGTTATTAATAGTGTAGCTGCGGTAAAGTTTGATTGTTACTTTATGTCCCTAGGGATTTGAAGTGCAACTTTTTCTCCCTAGGGACTGAAAGATACACTTTAGTCCCTGTTATACGGGACTAAAGTTGGCACTTTAGTCCTGGAAGTGCAAAAACAGTTTTTAGAAACTTCAAATGATTTTTCTCAGTTTCAATGTTTTGTTACTTACCTCGTTTATCCACTCGACTCTTCCATTATAGAAGTCATTTTTTAACATTTGTTTTTCTGATATATAATAATAATAATAATAATAATAACGTTTATTTACCTAAATTTACATAAATGTGGTGAAGTTTACAAACTATAACCATGAGTGTATATTTTATTTGTAAGGAGTTTTACACAGGCAGGCGTAATAAAGAATGTCACTGGGTCTGATAAATGACTTGAAACTTTCATTTAAATCAAGCGAGTTGTGTTGAAGTTACGACAATTTTAGTTTCCGTCATATTCAAAGATTTCGGGAGAGCGCGCCATGCTCGCGTGACGTCATTTTACAATGCAACGTTCCCACCGTACACTCATTAATTGCTTTGCTATCGGATGTTCTCTATGTTCGATCTCAATAATTTAATAATTATATTCCAAAATAGGTGAAAAGCTAGGTGTATACTTTTCGTTGGACCATCCTGTATATTTTTTGCAATGGATTGTAACTGTTAGAAAAACTGCCAGCTTTGAATGAAAACATTTGAATAGGTAATGATTGGCTACTCGATGGCATCCGAAAGCAGCCGCATATAAGAGAGACATGCGCTTCCGTTTATTTATTATTAATTGGGTAGTGGACGGAAAAACATGTAACTTTGCCAGCGAGATGAAGTCGTGTAAAATGCAGTTGAGATGAATAATGAGTGGTGAATTTATTAATATAAATTAATAACAAATGCAGAAGAGGAATTCGAAACGATTCGTATGTATTTTTTTATGATATTTGAGAGCTATTCATATTTTACCTTCCACTGCAAGTTCTTCAGCAAATTTCTTCGCAAAATTCGAAAAAAATACAAACTCTTTTCGATTGAATGTATCAAAATATTATTCAGTTGATGAAATTGATACAAAGATTTATTTTTTCTGCATTTTATTAGATAAAAGCCCTACAGTTGCAAAGGTACCTAAGTTGCCAATATAAAAATCTAAAAAATTCTGCATCTATTTTGAATAATTAAATCTTAAAATTTGTCAGACGTATACGAGTAGTGTCAAAAAATGAAGAATCTGATACAGTAAAGTACTTTCATTTGTAACAATATCGAACACTATTATTATGAGTAGTTGAAAAGCTGAACTTGCTGCTTCGTCCGCATATATGGTCTGACCCTTCCTTGCGAGGGTCATTATTCCAATAGGTATAAACTTAAACTAAGTATTACTGTAGAGAGAAATCTGTAAAAACCCGTTTTTAATTTTTGGCACGATTTTCGTAATTTTCAATTCTGAACAAGTTTTTTGAATAATAATTTTCGATATTTTCACAAACATAAGCAATTCACGCTTTATGAAGAATTTCCTTTTTCCCGAAAACTGAAATTAACACTTTCGCGTACAGTAGGTGGAAACCGGGGGCTCAAAAAAAGCCACTACCAAAAATATAAAAAATTAAAATATTTGGTGACCAAAAAGTAACCGGCACCAACCACACGCTATTTTTACTTATTTTTTTTGCAAATAAACTTGAGCGGAATATGCCGTCTTGTCCCTATAAAAATGTTTTTTGATTTGCTGGGACAGTGACGTTAAATGCCGTCAAGGAAAACTCATCATTATTTATTACAAATTTATTGAACTATAGTACAAAACGGATTTTGAAACATATATAAAAATATGTAAGAGTTCTACTTTTTGTTAAATTGTTCTGCAACGCTCGATACACAGGGCTGTTTTTTCCGGGCATGTTTTACAAAGGTATTTTGTTTCTTTACGAATTTTATTTTCCGGGCATTGCCTGTACCTTATGTGGTGGCTCTTGCTAGGATCATTTTCTGACATGAAATTAGGATTCGAAGTTCATATTCCGCATTGAACGCTTCTGACTTGAAAGATTTTGCCGTGGTGGAGAGGATACTTCATCCATAATTTGCTCTAGCGTCCCAATTTCTTTCCGATCCATCTATATTTGTCCTGTGAATGAAAACGCGACTAATTTATCAGATTATCAAAAACAAACGATATGCTTATAATTTGTGTTCGTGCTGGGACGGTACCTATAAAAACAGTTCAAAGTTGTCGGCATACGCCGCGTGGAGTCGTCGTCACAACTTTGTTACAAACAAATGAAAAAAATTTGCACAACGCGTGTATAAAAAATATCGAGAGTCTACCTACTTCTACTAGCTACTTACTTTGCTTATAAACCACTTTTTGTAGTATTTAAAACACTTATCAAACTCCACAGATGTGTACACAAACACAGATACAGAGCTAGATTTGATTATTCAAAATTAGTTTCTGGAACTTGCAGAACTTTTTATCTGGTCAGGTATGTTTTTTTTTCTGAAGCAAAAAATAAGAAAGTTTTCTATATTTATGTCGCCAACTTAAGTGGACACATTGTATAAAATGCACAAAGTACATTTATTATTTCTGCGCGATTCAAATCTTGCTGTAATACGAATCTAGGGATTGGTAGTGTTGAATACCTTTTCAGAAAACTTCTAAGAACTGCACAGAAACACTCTCCAGTCACTGTATGCCGTGTGACACAGACTCATACGCTCTTTTCTCCTTTGTTTCTGTGGCTATATTTCTGAAATTTGAAACATTGAATATGCTTACTATAGGGCACTTTTTGACATATTTGGAAAAAAAATCCAATTTCTGGTTTTTCTGGAAATGACATCAACTTTCGATTTTCATATGGGACACCCTGTATATTATTACATTTTTGAAATCTGCATAATTTTCTGAATCCAATGATACCTCATAGTTGATATTTCATCTGTCAGAACACTCTTTTTATTTTTCGATCTAGAGAGCCATGAACTCCCTAAAATTATTCCAAATAAACAAAATAATGCTACACTATCGTAATTTCGATATAAAAAGCATCGTGTTTCGAAATGCGTGCCAAAAAAGTAAACCAAAACCTCTTTTAACTCGAAACTCCGTTTTATCATTTGGTACTCTGACGTCATTCGAGAGTACCATCGATGGGGTATCCATCCATATTAACTTTTTCTCTGTATAACCAATACGAACACGATAATGTAGTTAAGACAAGTGTAAGTACCTTCTCGGTTCAATAGCAATAATTTATCAAGGTGGCTATGGAACACAAACAACAATTTGACATTTCGACTTTCACGGAGATCTAGTCAATATTTTATCAAACCGATAGAGCTCCTAAATCTCGAAGGCTCAAAGCCTTGGTTCAAATGTAAGTAAGTAATAACAGTTAGGTTTTCTCTCACAATTTAATTAATAACAATAAAACTATCACTAAGCCACAGAGGGTTTATGATGGAATGATATTGCATTTCATGCTGCAGTTCAAGCACAGCTTAGATAAATACACAGCTGTAAAACTCCCTATGGAGGGGGTAGTTCGCGCAGATGTTCGCGCACCTCCCACCGTCGCGGTGAAACCTATCAAAACAGTGGTGTGTGTTTGGATTTATTATTTGCAAATTTAATCGCTCCAGTGCCGTAGTTGTGTCGAGTGTTATTTGCCGGTGTTTTTACTTTGTATGTTACAAGATGGAATTCTTTCCGATTTTTGGTATTCTTGGTGTATTACAGTCATTTGAAGTCCTTATATATTTATTTTAAAGCCCATGGGAATTCAAAAGGAAGTTTATTTGGTAATTTGAATGATCCAAATGATAGTTTTGTCACTTTCATCAGTGACATTGAAAGCATTTTCCAAGAAAAACTAGATACATTCATTTTTAAACTATTAGTATGCCTTTAATCTTTTTAATATAGCAAATACACTTCTTTTTTCACATCCGTGTGACAATTTTCCCAGAGAATTTGTGATAAAATTATATTTGAGGGTTCGGTTGTACTATACTTTAAAGTACCTATATCAACAGAAATTTCAAGGACCAAAAAAATCATAACAACGGAAGCAAAGCCTAAAAAATTATAATTTTATTTTTTAAACACGGGATTTTATACAAATGCACTAGAAAGGAAGAAAAAATTTGTTCATTGTTTGACGTAGGTTGTTCTATGAGTAACAAATTCAGAAGATCACCTATTTCGTAGCCGCGGTGAGCTTTTGAATCTGTTACTCGCAGAATAACCTGGGTCAAACAATGAAAATTAATAATTTCATCCTTTTTAGTGCATTTTGTATGGAAACTTGTCTTTTTATTTATATTTGAGACACACACAGACACCGGGACAGATGACACTAAATAAAAGCTTGTAAAAAGCACAATCAAATTGAGGAATAACATATATTTATCTTTGATTCAAACTATTGAGTCCTACGAAATTGATACGCCAAGAAAAATATTTGTTAGATACTGGTATATACACATTTAGTTTTCTGTGCGAATTCGTAATGTGTTCAAATTCATTGTGGAATTCAGTATCGTAAACAAATCGGTCTTGGAATCTTAATCCTTAGAACACAGCAATTCTTGGACATTCCCATCATTCCAAATTATTATAAGATTCAAATCCATAATAATTAAATCCTAAAATTCCCTGAAAGGTTAGGAATTACGGAGTACCTTCTGTGAGGAGTATGTTCAATAATAAAATTGTTACGTAGTGACACGAATACATTCTTTTCTATTCTTAAACATTGGATTTTAGGTTGGCAACTGTTGATAGATATTTTGACGGTATTTGTACACGCCCTTGAATAGATGACCAATCATTCAAACGAGACAAATTGTTATATACAATAAAAGCTGTTTGTAATATTTGCCACCCTTCCTGATTTTGGATACCTGAGAAACGTGCTTGACATAAATATTTCGAGCTCTTGATCGCTCAGTATTGTAAAATTAGAACTAGTTATATGAAAATATAGGTCAAAAGCACCCACGATTTTTTATATTTGAGTGATTATATTGACAATAATTTTTTACTTTTTAGTCCATGTTGGGAGTGAAGCGTGTCTTCAGTTTTTTTAAAATATAAATTAATCTTTCGACTAAAAAATCGACATCTTCCCATTATTATTATTATTTAGAAACATGGAACAAAATCATTGAATTTGTGTATTGTCACCAGGTCATGACAAGTGTACAAAATTTTCAATTTTTTTTTCTGGTATTATTTACCCATTATTATTATTATTATTATCGAGGACTATGGGACAAAATTATTAAATTTGTGTTTTGTCACCTGATTCTCACTTCTCGATATGGAACATGAGAATCGCCAATTTTGTTTATTCCACACGACAGCTGTCGAGTCGAGAGATAAGAATCCCGCTGCAGGTCTTAATTCAAGTGTGTAAAATTTTAAAGTGGGTAAAAATCGAGTCCAAAGGAGTCGGTTACAAACATACAGGTAATATAAAGCGTGTAATAAAGGCACAGACACATGTGTGATTTTATTGTCATGATACCTAAAATGCTGTTTGAATAGTTTATGTCAATATTGTAAGTTGGGTCCTGTCTATTGCACCGCAATTATTTCAAATCCAGCCCTGACTTTTACCGCGAAATGGCGTCTTCAAGGTTACGGATTTATTTTTTCAACGAAGGGCTGAGTTTGTTAGCTGTGTATTTATCTAAGCTGTGGTTCAAGTCTACGGGTGTTTGGCTCTCCCTACCTCCTCCAAGTTATGTAGGGGTTCATACGTGCTTATATATAAGGCATCAGGCTATCAGGACAGTCACTTTCATCATTGAGTTTTCCATCAACGCCCTCAAAAACCGGGTTTGAGCATTCATTGGTTTATTAGAGTTGGTTCACCCCTCTTCTGGATTTTCCTGGAAAATATCCAATTCTTGCTTTTTGGCCTGTTATGGTGGGCTCAGACTGCTGTTTTATCGGTGTCTGTAGAATTTATCAGATTGTTGTTTGATAAATTCTATGATGGATGGAACATCGGCTAGCTCCCACAATGCGTCTAGCCGAATGTATCTATCACTATCCGTGATGATACGGAGCACTTTATTTTGCATTCTCTCCAATCTCAGCAAGTGAGTCTTGGCGATGCTGCAGAATACTGGACAAGCATATGTCATCGATGGCCTGATGACTTGCTTGTAGATTGAGTTTTCCTTAGACAGCCTGGAACCCCTGGCTATCAACGGACATGTCCTTCTTATTGCTCCCGCAGGTCGCTGGATTGCCAAGCTGACATGTTTCCCAAGTGTTAATCCTTTGTCCAGCTGCACCCCCAGGTACCGCACAGATTCTGTCCTGTCAATCCGGTTACCTACAGCCATGCATCCTCCAGATAGTTCGGCGCATGCGTGCTTCCTTCTCTTGGTGAATATCATGAGCTCTATTTTGACCGGATCAACCACTATTTTATTACTCGCCATGTACGGCACTACATTCCTTTTCAGTAATAATATCGGGTAATAAGTTGTATCGTCAAAGTTTGTTTTGAAAAGTGCATCTAGGGCTAAGAAAAACGAATTTGCGGGGTCTGATTCCTAGTAGGAGAGAGATAACTGGTATCTTCTAGCCAGCAACATTATTTCAGCTCGGTTATAACAACACCAATAATTGAAAATCAGGGTGGTGACAGCCTTTTGCCGTATATAAATTTTGAATACTTATTGTAGTATTGTCAAACTAACTGAGAGACCCTATAGGGTCAGTTCAGTGAAACTACAAGCAGCCTAAGGGAGAAAAGATGGTGACAAGTAACATCCTAACATCATGAACTGCAATTTAAGTAATACAAGAATACTTCCTAGGGTGGGCGACTTTGAAGTGGTTGTTTTCTTTGTATGGGTTTGGAAAACCCTAGATAAATTCGTCATCCAACAACCCCAGGTCAAGTATTACAGAGGGTCCCTAGTGGTAATGAGGTGGGAATCCGTGTAACGGGCCCCACCATATCTGGCGCCGGCCCTGGTCGTGGAAGTTGATCAGATACTACCGGTATGTAGATGATCTTCAATTGACATCGCTATAAAAAAGTACGGTATTGTATCAGGTAACGGAGCATGCCATCAACCTCTAGCCGTGGGCACAAATTGCAGATTAGTCTTGTGGTGCTTGACCTAGCCTGATGGCCCAGATGCTTCTCCTGCTGTTTGTGCAGAAATGAATATTCTTCATATCCAATCGGACGATTCTATACCTAATGAGTTGTGGGAGACAGATGTGATCACCTCGAGGCGTTTGAATTTTGAATATGAGGAAAGTGAATATATTCTGCTTTTGTTTACAATCGCTTTCGATTTTGGTAACGGCTAAATCGTTGAGGAACGGTTCTGATATTTGGGCGGACGGTTACGAGGAAAACGAGGAGTTTTTGTTCAAGTCGGACAATAGTGTTAGTGATCGTGGTGATTATAATAGTTCCAGATTTCCAAGGGGTGAGTTTTGAGAGTACAGCCAAAATGTACAAATTGAAAATTTTAAAATTTCATCTGTTACCTCATGCAATGAATGGTAGAATTTTCCATATATTTTCTTCTAGAATATCTCAGTTTTTCTTTATAAACATCTGTGATTTCATAATGCACCATTTAAACTTTATCTAATAATCTCCTTTCGTATACAAGGGGTGGTGTTACAAAGTTGCTCAAGGAAGACGAATCATTAATTTAAAAAATAAATAAAAATGGAAGAAGAAACTCTTGATTGAATGCAGTTATCGAAAATATGAAGTAGCATTCACCGACTCCAGAAATGGGTATTTATTTCCTTTAACTTTTAAATCTGTTTTTATTACTCTTTATAATAATTTTAATAATCTTTAGTTTGTGATTACAAAGTTTACAATGATAGTAAAAAGAATAAATACTAGTAAATAATTAGATATTGGATAAGTATCTTAATACTTGTTTCGAGGCATGGAAATAACCACTGAATATTAATAATAACAAAAATATTTGTTAAGTAAAACTGAGGATAAAATTAATTTATTTTCAAAATCAAAAATAGTTATTCAATAGTTGATTAAACTCTTGTTACGGTATTAATAAAGACAACATGTAAGTTCAAGACATCAAGCAGAAAAATTGTATACTTTGTTTTCACTTGTACATATACCAGGTGTCCGCGAAAAGTGGCTCGCCCATATAACTTTTTTGTTTTTGAAGATAATGGAATGAAATTTGAAGGATCTATATAAAACAAAAAACTGCATTTTTTTGACAAGTAATTCAACTTCATGCTACTTCCGGTTTCACTAGAAGAGACATTCGATTTTTAAATGGGACACACGTTATATTTTCACTTCTTTGTTTCCATATCACACCCTGAATTCAACCATGTATGTCTTTTTTTGTAACCAAACTAATTTTATATTTTGAAATGTAGAGGACTATATCATACTCCCGTAGGTATAGTTTATATGAACTCAGTTGAGACAGCATGTTTTGGAGAATTCCTCGAACACGTCGATGTTCTTTTCCGATTGGCCATTTTTGAACCCCACCCTAAATATATAGGGTTATCCGCATTTGAGTAAAATGACTTAAGTGATATTTTTGAATGGGACACCCAGTGTATTTTTCCGTATTTAGTTAGGGATCATCATTACAAATCCGGTGATACTAGGTTTGATGGGATTATGTCAAACGGCTGCAGAGATATGAGATATGTTGGGTTTTACCCACAGACATTCCAGACATTGCATGACCACATATCGTCGTGGTAACAGCAATACGTCGTATGTCAATTATGTCATCCTGTCGGTGAAATACGACATATTTCTGTAACCAAATCGCATTAGTTAAAATTTCGTCATATTGCAACAAGATGCTTGGTCGGTACCCGATTGGTTGATTGACAATCAACTCATTGTGGTGCATGGCATTATTGATATTGGTTACATAGATTCAGAAAGCCCGAAATCGAATTTTTCTGACATACTACATATTGCGGTTACCACGACGATATGTCGTAGTTTGTGCTGATTTTTTTTGAGTACGCGGTATCATTATTTTAGTTTTCACTGGTCAAACATGGTTCAACATTGATTTTTCCATCTACCTCTTTGCGAGCAACTCTCTGAACTCTTCCAAATTCTTCAATGTGTAATCCAAAGGAGCTTATATTATGAACAGTTGAGTGAAAGGACCCCGCACTTTTTATTGGTAAAATGGTTCTCGGTGAAATTGTCTGAATTTTTAGTATATTGTAGTATTCTATGTACTGATTGAAAGTGCAGAATCGCAAAGTTCGTTGATGGATAGATTTTAAAATACAGGGCGTTCAAGTTAAAAATCAGTAATTTTTATTTAATTATTTTCTCGGGATTTGAAAGTGACAACTGCATTTTTTTTTGTTCTTATCATCAACGTACCTTCATATTACTAAATATCATTCAGATGGTGCTCATTATATCATTATGTACAGAGTGAAAAATAAAAACATTTTAGTAATGTCTGAAAATTCGATGTAATAATGAAATATTGATAAAATTATTTTGGCTTGCAATATACTATTCTTATTCCATCATTATTCACAATTTATAGATTGCGTACAGGGTGATTTGAAAAATTGGTGAAATATTTGGCCGGTTCTTTCGTACATATCCTGTATATTCAAGTAAATTATCATCCTCCGAAGATAGCTGATACCGTATAAACATGATTTCGTTGGGATATATAGGGTGATCATGAAAATTTTCGATGATAAAAATGACAAAATATCAACGTTTCAGAAATCACCCTGTAATTCACGATTACCTCGGTGAAATTCCTTTATTATTTAATATATTCATCATTCTCTCATCAACACTGTCCCAAAGACTAGCTTCATAGTTATTAATTGAGAAACTTATTACCAATTTATCCTCAACGACATTTTTTATCAACAGAAGTTAAAAAATTGCTATGCGATAGCTTGGTTCTCTCTCATTTCAACCACTGTGACATAGTTTACGGTCCTTGTCTACGTGATATCGAATCACGTCGCATTCAAAAAGTACATAACTCATGTATTCGTCTAATTTGTGGAATCAGGAGTCGACAACATTATATCACATTAACAGAACTAAGATGGTTGAACATGTTCAATAGGAGATATCTCCATTTAGCAAGCATGTGCCTTAATTTATTTAAAACTAAAACCCCACCGTATCTTTATGACAAACTATCATTCAGAGCTGATGTACATAATATAAATATTCGACGACAAACACTGTTAACTATACCCAAGCACTCCAAGGTATTGTTTAAAAAGAGCTTCACCTATACTTCAGCCGTTTGCATTAATAATATCTTTAAAATAAATAGAACATATTTTGATATGAGTAATATGTCATTCAAGAGGAAGTTTAAAGGATATTTGCTGAGCATTCAGTGATATACATTTGATTCATTTTACTTATCTTTCTTCTTTTCTCTCTCTCTCTCTCTCTCTCTCTCACACATACACTCATTCTCCCTTACGCTGTCTCTCTCTTTTCTGTATAAGCGCACACATTTTGTAATACTTAAGTCTCTGATTTTTTTTATCATTCTCTAGTTTAGTTAGTTTTAGTGGTGTCGGTGGAAGAACAGATTCGGCCTTGGCCGGAAACTGAACCGAACTACCATTTACCTCATTCATGAAATTGTTACATGAAAATTTTTATATTAATTTTGATTGATAGGTAATAAAAATATTATTATTATTATTGTTAATTGCATTACTAGTTGAAGGAACTTGTTCACGCGTACATTCTACTAGTGGCCAAGATTTTTCAAAAATGGTGAAAGGTAAGAATGTGCAGATCAAAATAAATGTAAAAGAGAGTGAAGATTAGAGATAACATCAGATGAATTTAATAATGTAAGGTACAAATAGTTAGGTGAATTTTGTTTGTTTAAGCTTTGTTGGAATAAAAAACGAACTATATGGGAAAAGTGAAAATGATTGATAGAACGCTTTTATTTGTAATAGGAGAATTTGAGTCTGGGCCGCG
This sequence comes from Chrysolina oricalcia, assembly GCA_944452925.2. Taxonomy (NCBI): domain Eukaryota; kingdom Metazoa; phylum Arthropoda; class Insecta; order Coleoptera; family Chrysomelidae; genus Chrysolina; species Chrysolina oricalcia. The sequence continues at coordinate 5,056,033 of OX101824.2, read as the reverse complement.
ACGGTTTTTTTCAATGCGAGTTCCACTCGAATAGAGGTTTCCATGATTTTTATATTTGCTGGCTATCAATAGAAACATAGATATCTATTATATTTCATCAATATAAGTGTGGTGACATTGACACCACACTTCATCTGTCAACCTTCAATCTTGTCAAAATTTAAAAAAACTTATTCCTTCCGTTTGTACCTCGTGGCTGACAGTACAGCACGAAAAGGCATTTGCATTTTGTATAAAAATGCAGATCCAAAAACTTTAAAATAAAAAACCCGTAAGGGATACACATTAAGTACTTAATTTTTAAAATGTTGAATGTTTGTCCGTACCAAACAAATGTTAACTTTGGTCATGTTGACTTTTTTAATAGTGCTCCTGTATAAGTACTTGACGAGTAAGTAATTCAAAATTTCTTCACTCTTACATTGTTTCAATTATTACTTACTTGCAGGTATAGCACTGATGATGGCTTAATAGCCGAAAGCGCTTTGCGATTATAATAAATTTACATACACGAAATACAACTCTTTCATTGAATTGAACAGTTACGTGTACACAGCTAGCTTCAACAAACTTCACAATAATAATTATCACTGATGGAACTAATTGATTTTTCTTTTTCATTCACTTTCCGTCAACGACAAAATCAAATTGTTCCCGATAGCCAATAGGGTTTTCTTGTTGTATGAGGACCGTGGCGCTGCTACGAGGGAGGTGGATTCGGTTAAGGCTGTTCCTTGTCACCTTCACTGATAAGTGATTTTCCGTACCGGGGCCTCATACACGATTGGGCGAGTCAAACTATCCAAGCATTAGGAATTATCTGGCTCATGCCTGAGTTGTAAGTCGTAACTATGTGTCGTATATTCAGTCAGTTCCTAAATGGTGGATGGAATTGGATGAACCGTCATTGGTCATCACCCTGCATATAATATTATATTGATTTTGATCTCCACATTCCCACGTTTCACTATTTGTGAAAAATCTTGGCCAGTAGTAGAATGTACGTGTGAATAAGTTCCTTCAACTCGTCATGCGAATGGTAATAAGTTTCTAAATTAATAACTATGAAACTAGTAACAGTAGGAAATTGATTTTTTGGGACAGTGTTGAGGAGAGAATGATGAATATATTGGATAATAATAAAGGAATTTCACCAAGTTAATCGTGAATTACAGGGTGACTTCTGAAACGTTGGTATTTTGACATTTTTATCATCGAAAATTTTCATGATCACCCTATACCGGATGGCTACGGAAGTATTGCCTACGGAATATCTCAGTTATTGTATGAAGTAGGTTTGTGAAATTTGGAGCGTCGATATAATGACATAAGAGCTAGAATTTGAGCATATTGATATGTCGAAGTTAACTTCCGGTCTGACCGGAAGTAACATCAACTTTCTTATTTTAAATGGAAACCCAATTTTTTTTGTTTTCGCTTTATTCAGCATTCAATTCCCTTTCTAATGACATATCACAAGTTGGTATCTAACCAGAAACTAGATCAGAAAAAAATAATTATTGAAATTCACCAAGTAGGCCGTTGAAGCAAAATGAAAGCCAAAAATTGAAAATTTGGCTATGGAAACCATACGTCACTTGATAACAGTTGCTACTACTGTGATATTTTATTTTCATTCGTCGGCGTTATAAAAAGCCGTCAAAAAAAATATTGGAAAAATTGGGAAAAAAACAATACTCTGTAGGTCCATAACTTAAATAGGAACATACAACTTTTTCTTGCCTGTACTATTCAGCATAACCATTCCTTTCTAATGATATAATAGAAAATAATTTTTGAACTGAGATACCGAAAAATCCAATTATTATTCTTCAAATAACAAAACAGATTATCGCCATACGCAAAAATAAAATTAAAAATAATGTGGAATGATAAATTATATCCTGTTGGTTCTAGGTTAAATAGGAACATAAACGTACTTGGTCTGTGCCATCGTCCATAGATTTTCTAATATCTACCTATGGACGATGTTTGTGCTATTCAGAATAATCATTCCAGTGCAATAATCATTCGAACCAAAATATTAACAAGTAGGCTGATTAAGATGCATTTTGGAATGAAACAAAAAAGAAATGAGAGCTGTCACGAACGCTACTATCCATATTATTTTGACGTTCGAAGTAGTGTTTTTGATTCTGCCATTTTAAAAGGGTTTGGAAATCGAAATCAGTTAGTGGAATATCCAAAAAATGCCCCGTTATTCAGGAACCGAACAAATTGACATGCTTCTCATTTATGGTGAATGTTTAAAAAATTCTTATGCCGCTGAACGATTGTATTTAGAGCGATATCCAGGGAGGCAGCAACCGTCAAGAAGGTATTTCCAGTGGCTTGAAGAAAAATTAAGAACTGAGCCTGATGTTCACGAAGACCAAGAAGCATTTGTTATTAATGAGGAAACTGAAATTAATGTATTAGCTTTAGTACAATATGATAGCACAATTTCCTCAAGGCAGATTGGCGCCGAATTAGCTATAAGTAAGGACTCTGTTAGGAAAATTTTGAAAAAACATCGATTGAAATCCTTCAAGTATCAGTTGCATCAACATTTGTATGAAAATGACGGTGAAAGGCGCCTGGAATATTGTAATTGGTTTTTTCGACAAAATGCTGATAATCACCTATTTAACTATTACATCTTGTTTACGGACGAGTCAAGATTTACCAACAATGGATTATTTAACAGGAATAATACAAGGTAGGTACTGTACTTTATTTGGATTATTGTCGATAGTCGAAGTGTAAAGTGCTAAAAGTGTGAACGGTCTTTTGTTCCAAGTACTGGGCGATAGCAAACGAGCACCGATTTCGACAAGGCGGCTTCCAGGAGAGATTTGGTGTGAATGTTTGGGCAGGAATAGTTGGAACTCATATTGTTGGCCCCATTCTTTTTCAAGCCAACTAACCGGAGAGAGATACTTTAATTTTTTAACGAATGAAATTTCGGAATTCATTAACAACCTACCAGCGGAAATAACTGAGAGAATGTACTTCCAGCAAGATGGCGCCCCTTCGCATAATTCAAGAATAGCGAGAAATTATCTTCAAAATCGCTTTCAAGAGAGACTTATAACAACCCATGGTCCGTGCGACTTTTTTCTATGGGGGCATCTTAAAAATAGGGTGTATTCCACACAGCCTACAACTCTACATGAGCTAGAAGTAATAATTCGTAGAGCTTTCCAAGATATCACGCCCCAAATGTTGAGAAACGTTTTACATGAAAATATCACCAGAGTCAATAAATGTATTGACGCTGAGGGAATGCATTTCGAACATTTGTTTTGAATTTATTTTATCTTTAATCCTATCAATTTGATTTTTTTTTTCGATAGATCTGTTTTTTCGTTATTTGAAGAATAATAATTGGATTTTTTGGTATTTCATTTCATAAAATTACTTTTTATTATATCATTAGAGAGGAATGGTTATGCTGAATAGTACAGGCAAGAAAAAGTTGTATGTTCCTACTTAAGTTATGGACCTACAGAGTATTGTTTTTTTCCCAATTTTTCCAATATTTTTTTTGGCGGCTTTTTATAACGCCGACGAATGAAAATAAAATATCACAGTAGTAGCAACTGTTATCAAGTGACGTATGGTTTCCATAGCCAACTTTTCAATTTTTGGCTTTCATTTTGCTTCCACGGCCTACTCGGTGAATTTCAATAATAATTTTTTTCTGATCTAGTTTCTGGTTAGATACCAACTTGTGATATGTCATTAGAAAGGGAATTGAATGCTGAATAAAGCGAAAAGAAAAAAAATAGGGTTTCCATTTAAAATAAGAAAGTTGATGTTACTTCCGGTCAGACCGGAAGTTAACTTCGACATGTCAATATGCTCAAACTCTAGCTCTTATGTCATTATATCGACGCTCCAAATTTCACAAACCTACTTCATACAATAACTGAGATATTCCGTAGGCAATACTTCCGTAGCCACCCGGTATATCCCAACGAAATCATGTTTATACGGTATTAGCTATCTTCGGAGGATGATAATTCACTTGAATATACAGGATATGTACCAAATAACCGGCCATATATTTCACCAATTTTTTAAATCACCCTGTACGAAAAGTATAAATTGTGATTAATGATGGAATAAGTAAAGTATATTGCATGCCAAAATAATTTTATCAATATTTCATTATCACATCGAATTTTCAGACATTACTAAAATGTTTTTATTTTTCACTCCGTACATAATGATATAATCTTAACCATCTAAATGATATTTAGTAATATGAAGGTACGTTGATGATAAGAACGAAAAAAAAATGCAGTTGTCACTTTCAAATCCCGAGAAAATAATTAAACAAAAATTACTGATTTTTAACTTCTATCCATCAACGAACTTTGCGATTCTGCACGTTCAATCAGTACAGTGAATACTACAATATACTAAAAATTCAGACAATTTCTCCGAGAACCATTTTACTTATAAAAAGTGCGGGGTCCTTTCCCAATACACTCCGTTTCTCTTAAAACACAACCCTTTGATTCTTCAAAATTTCATCACAATACACAATTCTTGACAGAAAGATGTTTAATAAATAACGTATAATTTAAAACGAATATAATTAAACTCTCATAAAGGGTAGTTTTTTGTTGTTGTTGATGCTTGCTGACGAAATTCTTTTTGAAATATAATTCGTTTGGCGTCCAGAGACCGTGTCGTATGGGTTGACTCATCCTCTACATGTCTTTGGCCATGCCAAGAACAAGAATCGTATTTCCTTCACAAAATCAGACTTTCAATCAATACTTGTCTTCATATTTTGACTTGTTTCGATGTGACAAAACCAGATTCACCCCCAAAATATGTTATCCGTTCTTTTTGATGTTCACAATCACTCATTTTCATTTTTACTTCCAGTCCTGAATTTTTTTCCCGTTCCATTCGAAGAAGAATGCAACTCCAACGATGGAAGAAGAAAAGGTAAATCTAATTTAAAGTTCTACGACTTCCTTCTCTAGATAACCAAATTTGTTGTCAATTTTTTGCCACCTTTACATAATGGATATAGTGTTTAACTCAGTCACATTCATGTAATCAAAAATTTAATTACTACTTTTTTGTTTCAGGTGTTTGCATGAATACCTACGAATGTAGAATACAGGGTGGAAAATCCTTTGGCTTTTGCGCTCTTGGATTTGGTGTATGCTGCGTATGTAAGTTGTTCATAATCAAATAATGCATCATTGTCTTCCCTTTGCATACCCCTTCCACAATAATTCCACCATTACCAAAATGAGCTTGTTGATGGATATGGAACTGAATCTGGTACTTAGCCAAGCAGACTACAAGCAAGGGGATTCCATAAACTTTTTCGTTTACGCTTTCGCTTACATTTTCTTCTTAAGTTCTGATATCATCCCGTGAAACAAGAAGACAAAGGGTGAACAAATATGGAACTAGCAAAAGTTTAGCTTAGCTTCACATCCCTTTGTCGCATACAGCATGCAGACATTCAAGAAGAACACCAGTTACTGCCTACTTTCCCTCGGCTCTCACGATGTTCTCTGAACTTTACAAGATTTTGCTCCTCGTGGGAACCAAAACTTTAAAAAAAATATAGATACTAATAGGTACTAATTTTTTATTATTTTATTAAATTTTTTCTGATACTGTATCTCACAGCAAAAATAGAAAACTACATGTTTTTCGAACTTTCCTAGCGAAGAAATAGATACTCTCTTGTATGGTTGTTGGGGTAGGAAGAGGCCTGATGATTGTTATCCATAGGTATCTTCTTCGTCTTTTTTTCAGGTAACCTACTGAATGGATAATCCATATTTTCAATTTCAGTTACAGCAACATGTAACCAGGAAGCCAATAACAATATAACATATTTCGTCAATCCAGACTTTCCGGATTTGACCAAAGGCATGTCCTCATGTGCTTTAACTGTCAGAAAAATTGATGAAGATGTTGCACAGTTGAGACTAGATTTCATACATTTCAATTTGGTGAGTAAATTCATACATCCTACTTACCTACATGATTCTAGGCGAGTTTACTAATAATAATAATGTTTTATTTTCTTGAGAAACCTAAATAAAAACTCATATAAAATCATATATTACAATGCAATAAAAAATAGCACAAACATTCTGTTTTACAATTATTACGTTAGCTTACATACATTTTAAAATTTCGGCAAAAACATAAAAATTTTGAGCAAATGCACTACCTAACCGATAAAATATCAAAATAAATATAAATATCAAAATACATCACTCGGGAGCATCTCTATATTTTGGATAAAATGAAAAAAATCATCAGTATCATAATAATATAGGGGTTCATAAATAAAATTTGCTTGTTTGAGTTTTTGTATTTTTGTAGCGGCATATTACGTAGTTCGAGTGGCAATATATTATAGAGCTTGATACCCATGTCATTCGTCTTGCCTTGTTTTTTTGAAGTATATCTGCTTTATTTCTGGTCATAATTGTGTATGTCAGTGTGAGTGATATGCTTATTTAAATTTTGTTTAGTGTGCATAAGGTTTTCGTGAACAATCATACAGAAAAGGGTCATTATTTTGAGTTCTTTGAAAATCGGACGACAGGTTTCATCAGATTTAGCAGAAGATATACTTCTCACAGCAGCTTTTTGCAACACAAATATTCTTTGTAGATGTGATTTTGATGCATTACCCAAATTTAATATTCCATATTTGAGAACCGAATGAATGGCAAATACTGACCTGCTCAACTTGCTACTGATATTATTTATATGTTCGATCCACGTTAGATTTGAATCTATTTGAACCCCTAAAAATCAAACAGTATTACTTTCCATTTTATTTGTTTTCTGTTCATTTAGAATCAACTTATTGGGATTAAACCGTTCCATCCATAATATTAGTTTCAGGGTTTGTTGAGGATTATCGATTGTTGTAATTTTTTTGCTAAGAGAATAGGGTAGATCATTTATATAAATGAGAAATAATAGTGGCCTAATATTGATCCTTGAGGTACTCCTCGAAGAAGTTGCAGTTCATCTCTGCGGGTCGAACCACAGTCTACTATTTGAAATCTATTTTCTGAACATGAGATGATTATTTCTAGACAAACTCCTCTAACACCATAGAAGTAGAGTTTATTACTTAAAATCTGATGATTTACACAGTCAAAAGTAGATGTAAGGTCTGCAAAGACTCCTGTATATTTCTCTCTATTTTCGAAGGCGTCATTTATATGTTTCGTAAATGTAAATAGTATTGGAAGTCGATTTTCCTAGCCTGAATGCCACTATGCTGGTTGTAATATGATTTTCCACAATTTCTTTGAAATAATTGAAAGATTCTGAATACAAGAAAACACGAAACCAAAAAAAATACACATTTACTGATTAAATTGGAAGTTTTGTTTATAGTAATAACTTACTGATCGGTGGGCGGTATTTTAAAACTAATATATTTATTTTTCAGAACAGTGGTTCTTATTTTGTACACGAATTTCTGCAAAACTCTCATTATTAATGAACATAATGTGATGAATATAAGCAGGAATTAACCAAAGGATTCTATTCAACGATAAATCATATGAATCTTTTGCGATTCCAAGTTCAAAAACATCTTCATTTTCATTCCATTTCAGAAATCAAAAAACAAAACTTGACATCCTTGCCATAAACAGAGCATCCAAAAATGTGAAATATAAATTATTTATAAAATGCATTTTAGACTGTTTTTTTTAATGCTTCCACGTTTATTTTTCACAATTTTTTTTTTGAAGGGTCAGCCAAATAGAAGGACTGGAGTTTGCGAAGATGACGTGTTCCTCATGACTGCTGGTAACTATACGAAGGAATTGACAATGTGCGGATTCAATAGCGGCCAGCACGGTAGGTAAATATCCGTTTGCTTCCATTTCTGGAGTTTTATTCCATTTTCTGATATTTCCTCTCTTGAGAATAGAATATTAGAGAAATTGTTCAGAAAAATGGGTGAGAGATGACTGTATCAGTGAGGAGAAAATTGTTGAATACGGTGTACCTCAAGGTACCGTTCTGGGTCCAATAGTATTTGTTCTTTACACAAACGATCTCCTTTCTATAGACGTTTAGGGAAAAGTTCCCAGTTTTGCTGATGATATTGCCATCATTTGTTATGCCGATTATTGAGATAATCTCAAATAAATGATAGAAGAAGACACGATAACAATTAAAAACTGGTTTGATCATCAGCAATGTTGATAAAACTTATTACATCCCCTTCTCATGCGCTACAAGAACAAGAACATCTGGTAGTAAAACAAACTAAATAGATCAAATATCTAGGTATTACAATAGATAAACATTTCAGGTGGAACACTTGCATACTGGAGCTATATAGTACATTGAGAAGCATTTTGTATCGTTTCAAATTCCTCAGAAAGTTCTTCGATAAAGAGTATCTCAAAATGATTTATCATGCGCTAGTTGAATCTAGAACCACATACGAGGATATATTGAAAAATTCTTAGCCTACTGTAGAACCAAACAAAATTTCAATGTCAAAATATTTTATTACTCAACATATTCTCCTCTTTATTGGATACATTTATTACAGCGAACCTGCAACGTCTCTAGACCTTTCAAAAAAAATGTTTCTTCTTGCTCTGCAAACCAGACCTCCACAGCTTTTATTACCTCCTCGTTGGAAGAAAATTTACTATCTTTTAAACTTTTTTTCAGTTGAGGAAAGAGATAGTCGGACGGAGCCGAATCCGGTGAATAAGGGGGGTGTTCTAGTAATTCAAACCGTAAATCACGAATTTTTTGCATGGCAACATGAGATTTGTGTGCAGGGGCGTTGTCCTGCAAAAACAAAACACCTTTGGATAGCTTTCCACGTCTTTTCTCTTTAATTTTTTCCCGTAGAGTGGACAGTAATGTCGAATAGTAATCTCCAGTTATTGTTCTACCCTTATCCAAAAAATCAATCATGATTACTCCATGGCAATCCCAAAAAACTGAAGCAAGAACTTTTCCAGCAGATTTTTGGACACGAAACTTCTTAGGGCTTGGAGAACCGGAGTGTCGCCATTCCATCGATTTTTGTTTTGTTTTGACGTCAAACTTTACACTGACACTTCTTATGAGTTATTGTTCGTTGCTATGGTAACGCAATATTTTGTTTATGCAGGGAACTGGTCTAGGCTAACTAGATATCAATACATTCTCGTACTTTAACTACGCGTCGCAGTAACTATTTTAAATAGATTTCAAAAACTATGTTTTCTTACACACATTAAAAAACTTTTTTTCAATTTTCAGTATATTTCGACATTGAAGCCATAAACGATGAACCCATCACCATCAGCATGAATCTGAACGGGAAAGCTGTTAGCAGACTATGGGAGGTACGAGTGGTTCAAGTGGGATTCTCCCAAAGAGCTCCTGCGGATTGTTTGCAATACTATGAAGGTAAAAATCAGTCTCACTTGTGTCTCACTTTAGGTGTGAAAATATTTCGAAAACCACTCTAACATCTCAACTACTCAATTTCTCTCAACGTGTGTTTCGCACACAAAGTTAGCATCATCAGGAGCTAAGGCGTATACGTCCTGAAGATCTCTTACTCCATGTGAAGCCACCTTGAATAGAGTGCTGGAATTTTGATCTTTTCAACATGTTTTCCATCGTTGCAGGAAACATTGGCACAATCCAAACCATGAATTTTGCAGACAATGGAAGGCACCTGGCCAACCAAGATTACAATATTTGTATAAAACAAGAGCAGGGCATGTGCAGTATCGCGTACGAACCTTGTCACGAAAATGCCTTCAAAATCAGCCCAAACACGGACACCAACGAGATCATGATGGAAACTGGCTCTGGACAAGGAAGCGAAGATTTTTCAGAGAGCAGAAACATGGAAATTTGCAATGATAAAATTACAGTGCCTTGTGATTCAGATGAGTTGATTCTAGTGAGTTTTTCATTGGTCAAGTCAGCCTAACCTAAGTGGCTACTTTTCCTTGATTTATCTTCGTATGATGATTAGATAAATCATACTTTCTTCGTAAATTAATTTTTATATCACCTTGTTAGTATATAATAATAATAATAATAATAATAATAATAATAATAATAATAATAATAATAATAATAATAATAATAATAATAATAATAATAATAATAATAATAATAATAATAATAATAATAATAATAATAATAATAATAATAATAATAATAATAATAATAATAATAATAATAATAATAATAATAATAATAATAATAATAATAATAATAATAATAATAAAGAGGGTCAAAGAAAGGAGTCGCCGGCTGCAAGGAGAACCTGCTCATCGATAGATGTATCACGCAGGACTCCGTGCAGTATAAGCGTAACCTTTCGATGGCCTGGATTGATTACCGCAAGGCATTTGATACAACATCGCATGAGTTAATCATGCATTTGCTCAGATGTCTTGAGGTACCCAATCAAATAGTGGGATGCATTGGACAACTGATGCCACTCTGGAGGACTCGCTTCACCATAAGATCTGGTAGAGACATAGTCCAAACAGAGCAGGTCATCATTAGAAGAGGCGTGTTTCAGGGAGACTTCCTCAGCCCTCTTCTCTTCTGCATCTCACTATTGCCATTGTCCGTTGTACTCAGGAATACCCGTGGGTACAACTGCGGCACCCCCAGCAACCGGAGGCATAAAGTCACCCATCTGTTTTACATGGATGACCTCAAATTATATGCCTCTGGAGAAAGGGGCCTACATCAGTCCCTTAAGGTGGTGGAAGAGTACACGCATGCTATCGGAATGGAATTTGGGATCGACAAATGTGCCACGGTTCATCTCAAAAGAGGACGATGCGAGGAATACGGAGAGGATGTCCAGCTCGTAGACGGAAGCATCCTACATCATCTGGATGCCGGAGAGACGTATACTTACCTAGGGGTGGAGCAACGCCACTCCCAAGAGGTATTCACAGTTAAGAACTCTCTCCGCGGCAAGTATCAGCATAAACTCCGACAGATCTGGTCATCAGAACTGTCGGGGAAGAACAAAGTTGCTGCAACCAATATGCTTGCCGTTCCGATCCTTCTCTACTCTTTCGGAGTAATGAAGTGGACTAAGGAAGAGCTGCGACAACTCGACGTAAAAACTCGCAAAGTGATGCATCTCAATAGGTGCTTGCATCCTAAATCGTCCGTTCCACGGTTATACTTTCCCAGACAACGGGGAGGCCGTGGACTTTTGAGTTTGGAGTGTATGCATAACAGAATGGTTCTGGATGGGGCCTGTAAAGTCATCAGGAGTTCAGATCCCCTTCTCTGCATGGTCCGCGACCATGAAAAAGCAGGGATTGGAGCATTTCTTTTTAAGGCAGCAACCCGTGCGGCCGATGAACTCGGTCTCGTATTCGACACTGAACGGGCTAACCCAAACTCTGTCACCGAGTTGGGACCCGTTCAGCAAAAAGCTCACATCAAAACTGCGGAGACAGAGGTCCTGCTACAGCTACATATGGATAAGCCAATGCATGGTGTCTTCTTTCACAACATCGAAGACCTTGGCTTATCCAAAAGCTTGACCTTTGCCTTCCTCAGGTCGAGTGAGCTAAAGTCGGAGACCGAGGGATTCATAATGGCCTGCCAGGATGGTGTCTTCAACACCCTCGTCTACCGTAGTCGCGTGATGGGTATAGACGTCCCTGACACCCGATGCAGGGCATGTCGTGGGGCACCTGAGACCGTAATGCATTTGCTATCAGCATGCCCATCTTATGCGGTCTCAGCCTATATCCACAGGCATAACGCGGCGCTACGAGTGTTATACTACCATCTACGACACTCGTACGGTATAGACGAGACACCGGTGTTGCCTTATGTTCCGGGGGATATTGAGTCCGTGGTGGAGAATGAGAGGTGCCGGATCTATTGGAACTACTCATTCCCCACCCTCAGGCAAATACAAACCAATAAGCCTGATGTTGTCCTCCTCGACCACCAAAGTAGAACGATATTCGTCATGGAGTTTTCCGCTCCAGGCGAAATGAATATCGTTCGGAAAGAGGAGGAAAAACGGACTAAATATCGAGATCTCCTCTTTGAACTTCGCAGGTTATATCCGGACCATTCTGTCAAAATGGTGGTTCTGATCATAGGAGTCCTTGGTGGAATGATGGACATACTGCTCTCCAACTTGAAGATAATACCTGCTTGCCGTAATATGGCAGAAATCTTAGCAGCGCGAATGCAGAAGGCCGTCATCCTTGGTTCGCTCCGTCTACTCAGGGCACATGATTCTCGGACCCAATAGTCACTCACCCTACGGACGTAGGGAGTGGTTATTGGGGTTAACGACACCAGCGCGCCCTCCGGATGTATCGGAGCACCGGAGACAGGACCTGACTGGTACATTCCCAACGGGAAAAAAAAAAAATAATAATAATAATAATAATAATAATAATAATAATAATAATAATTTATTTATTCCCAAACAAAGAATAGTATATTATTCTGTAACAAGGTTAGAATGAAAATTCGATGTGAGTGGAAAGTTCCGAGCGCAAGCCAAAGGCGAGCGTGAGGAACCACGAGCATCACGAATTTTCATTCTAACCGAGTAGCAGACTATATTTTCTCCACGATCAAATATAGGAAACTTGACAGCAATAATTTTGACACTTACTCAAATTTTGCCAGTACGATGACAATCAACTGCGTCAAGGCTAATGTTATTATTGCTAACCAGTGTGAGAATATTATTCTATCACAAAGAATGTAAATACATTTAAATTGCATGGGGGCAGAGGTGTTGCAGAATATTTCTTCAATCTCAAGAGAGAGAATTCCAGCATTATGTAATCAAATTTGATTTCAGAATTGGCAAATTCTGTGATGATCGTGGAAAAACAATTTTTTATTAATAGTCCATGAAAAATGGAAACTAATAGAGCGAGTAGATTAGTACGTGTTTGATTTGACTTCAATAAATTCCTAAATCAGAACAATTCGTGAATAATGATAATAACGCGAAGTATTCGTCAACCAATAATAAATTGAATCATTCTTATACGGTATGAAGGGTATGTTACAGTTGATACCTATAGTATAGTCTACAGTTTGATATAGATACTGAGTATATTGAAAATTTTCAACTAATATCAAACTTATGTGTGAGTACTCATTTTGTGTTAGTATATAGTTTTCCTTTTCCATATTTCTATGTAGCAACTAGCTTGAGGAGATTATATAATTTTCCAATATTAAAAATGCCTCAATGGAATTCGACAATTTCAATTAGTTTATCAGATCATCGTGAAAAGCGAAAACGAAACAAAGGCAAACTTGCACATTAAGCTGAAAACACACAACGAAAATTGCGCTGTTTTTCATAAACAAATAATTTTGAAGCCGTTTTCAACCTCCATACCCCCAATGAAACGTTTTTTCATTGACTCATTTTCCACCAGACATTTGACAAGCAGCAGCCGTGTTTTTTCTTCTTAAATGTTGTGTTTTTTCTCTGTTTCATGACATCTGACAGGCAGCCATGTTTTTTCTCTTAAATGTCAAGTTGGCTCACCCGGTATACCGAATCTGGCCGCCGCCATGTTTTTTCCTCTTAAATGTTGCGTTTTTAGACACCCTGTATACCAAATTTGACAGCTGCCATTTTTTTTCTCTGTCTCATGTCATTTGTCAGGCAGCCATGTTTTTTCTCTTAAATGTCAAGTTGGTTCGCCCGGTATACCAAATCTGGCCGATGCCATGTTTTTTCTCTTAAATGTTGCGTTTTGAGACACCCTGTATACCAAATTTCATAGCTGCCATGTTTTTTTCTCTTAAATGCCAAGTTGGTACACCCTGTATGGCAGCACTCATGTTTTTTTCTCTTAAATACTATGATGGTACACCCTGTATGGCAGCAGCCATGTTTTTTTCTCTAAAAGGCCTAGTTGGTACACCCGGTATACCAAATTTGACAACCGCCATGTTTTTTTCTCTTAATCGATGTATTTTTAGACACCCGGTATACCAAATTTGACAGCTGCCATGTTTTTTTCTCTTAAATACTATGATGGTACACCCTATATGGCAGCAGCCATGTTTTTTTCTCTAAAATGCCTAGAAGGTACACCCTGTATGGCAGCAGCCATGTTTTTTTCTCTTAAATACTATGATGGTACACCCTGTACGGCAGCTTCCATGTTTTTTCTCTAAAATGCCTAGTTGGTTCACCCGATGATGGTATCGCGCTCGGCACTGGACAATTGTTATCAATCTAAGGGATCTATCGCGATCACGTCACACGGTGAACGGCAGACCGATGTTCCGATTTTTCCCCCCACCCCAAAAAGAGCCAAAATGTGCAGTTATGAACCTTAGCGTTTTTCCATGTTAATTTACATAAGAGGTGTTTTATACCCTCCATAGATACTATACTGATCCAGTTTTGTATTTTATTTCGAGGAATAGCACAGAGCCAAGCTTTCAAGGATTTTTTGAACTGGGCCTTGTTTGCCATTTCTTCGATAATGTTGGGGATTTTACGGTCAAAAATCCATACGATCTTTGGCTCAGGCCTTTCTGGAACTTGGAAGTTGTTGTTTTCGTAGTTTTCCGCTCTTTTTTATGTTGTAAATTAATAATTTCATAAATATAGATTTGTCAAACACCAAATAGTTTGGTTGGTTTTATATACAAGACCACTTGTATACGTTCTGTTTTTCCCAGTATGATTTTTATAGAATATTTCTGATCTGTAGATTTCTAAAAGGATTTTCGCATGCATCAATGAAAAGTATAAATGTTTTAGCAGTGGGAAATTCATGATCTTTTTCAGCTGTTTGATTGAAAAGAGAATGCATCTCAGTTTTTTACCAAATATTTCACAACTCATTTAAAATTTCTGTCGATTTCCACCCCCAAATACTTCATATGATCTGATTCTTTCGATCTCAGTCTGAGGGTTTATGCCTAGGGTAATTTTTTGTATTTAGGAATTTTTGTTACAGCTGAATGGGATGAATCGTGTTTTCTCAAAGTTTATAGTGAGAAACATCTCATCAAACCTCAAACAATGATTGAAGTTTTCGCAGATTTCTCTCAGCCAACTGTTTGACACTATGCCATATACCGTTATCGTCAACAATTACTGTATCATCAGCAGATTATACATTCCAAAACTTTCCAGTTTGAGAAGGTAATTGATATAGACTGTGAATAATACTGGGCTCAGAACCGTGTCTTGAGGAATTCCGTATTCAATTGGACTTTCGTAGCTAGGGAATTCGTCAATTCGAATAATTTGTATTCAATTGCTCAAGGAGAGGCTGTTTCCCCGAAAGCCAGCGTCCTCCAGGCAGTCAATCTCATTATTGCGTGGTCAACCGTATCGAACGCTTTTCCAAATCAAGAAAAACACCAAGAACAGCACGGTTCTGGTCCAATTTTTCATGTAAGTTAACTTTTGGGTATGTAATTGCGTCTTCTGTTGAAACACCCTGTTTAAAGCCAAATTGCGAATCAGAAATAATGTTGTTTTTCCCTAAAAATTAAATAATTCTTTTTTTGATTATTTTTTCAATGATTTTTGACAGGTTTAGGACAAGGGAATTCCTTTTTTAAAAATTGGTTTGATTATTCCTGTTGGGGTGGTAACCAGTACGAACATTTCATCAATGATATAGTTCGAAGCTATCTTCAGAATATTCGCAGTAATGTCTATTTCTGGGGATTTTGACGGTTTCAGTTCGTTGAGAACACCTTCAACTTCAGTTTCATCAGTCGGGCAAAAAAATGGGCGTTCAATAAATTTCTTTTGATGAGAGATGGTACAGGCCTAGAAATATTTTTGGCAAGCTTTCTTCCAATTTCTCTGAAGTGTTTATCAAAGCCATTGGCAATATCTTTTTGATTATTAATGATTTTGTCATTAAGGATGATTTCTTTGAATAGAGTTTTTCTGTTTTTTATATGTGTATTGATTTGAAGTATCTCAAGTAGTTATGAGTCTATTTACGAACTAGTTTCAACGACCAAAGTTTTAAGCGAGGATTTGTTTTATTATTCATTTCTCCATTTCAGCTAGAAGACCAAGCCATGCTTCCTGGTTACTGTGAGCTTATCCACTGTGGACCATCCCTATGTCCCTCGGGAGAGACACCTTGCCGAATAGAAAGCAGCGTGACGCCCTTTGTAATAGGCATCCACTTCGGGCCTAGCATGAGAGAGGAGTCCCCTGACGATAATTTAGGAATGTGTCTGACTTACGAACAATTACCCTGTAATGTGTAGAAAAACAATAAACTGACGTCAAAAGACTTATTTTATTGATTGAGCTCCCAACCGAGACAGACTCTCGCGATGCCCCCTCTGAAGAAGTATTAACGGAAGAGCGCGTGGCTAATGCCACGACGGATATTGAACTACATCTGACAGAATTTGTGCAACGTTCTTCCAAGTAGACTCAATTGCAAGTGCTTATTGTAAATAAATAAAAAATTATCCTTCATTCAGCTGGGAATGACCACCTGCAGACATGTTTCGAGGTTCTTGCCTCTCATCAGTGTAAGGGTACGTCCAACAACTTTAAAGTCGCCTTGTCGCTGTCCAAAGAATTATAATCAATTGTTTATCTAATAATTTCCTACGGATGAAGCCAATGACATGTTTAATGGCAGGAAAATATTTTCAAAGTTCCACCGCACAAGAAATAGTCCAACAATTCCTCAATACAGTGTGAAATTGCTTCTGAAAAGTATGTTTTCCAATTTTTCCGACCTCCCTGATGATCTTAGAAAAGTGAAATAGATTTTTTGTCAACAAAAATGTATTGGAGGTCTAGCAAAAGAGATGCAATTCACGCATCAATGAAATGAGCGATTTTCTATGAGTGATACTTCTGAATAACATTCTCCCTTATCTCATTCATAGATAATAATCTCCAATGTTAAAATTGTTGTTAAAATTGTTTTTTCCGTTAACCAGCTGTCGTCCCCTTACGAACGGCAGCCCTCAAAAGTCGAAACTTGTGCGAGCCAAGGATTAACGAGGTCTTACCTTTTTACGTGCGATTCCTAGCACTTTCTCGGGCCATCAGAAAAATTTCTGCAGTCGCCATGGTTTGAGCCACCGCCGACCGGCAGCCAGTGACTAAAACAATGTTGCTTTAACCACTCGGCTACCTGGCCCCAATGGAAACTGGACATTTAATAAATAATCAAATATCTGAATGAAAATACAAATTTTCACTTTTAGATCATTCTCTCAAGTTATATAGGGTCTTTCTCAATATCTATCAGATGTAGTTCAATGTCCAGCGTGGTTTTAACCGGGAAGTAGTTGTTTTCTGTTAAATATTACAAAAAAGTAACTTCAATTGTTGTAGATTTTTTCATTTTCAACAACTTTGCCTTAAAACTTTTTTCGATAGGAGCTCAACTTTTGTTGTTAATCGTGAAAAACCGTGAAATATCACTTTCAACCCCTAAAAGTTCACCCCTTCTCCATTTTTTGTTTGACTCAAATTTATTCTTCCCGTCATTGAAACAATATTTTGCTCCTCTTTCAGTAGGTCTCATGCTGTTAATTTTTTTTATCTCTAAAATGCATTAGCACTGGTCTAAGAGGAGTAGGAGAGAATAAAATAAAAATCTTTTAGTACTTATTTTTTATTGGATTTCTCATGACACAAACTAAATATTTATTCGAAAGTGAGACATATGCCTCTCAATATTTCAATACTGCTGGTTTCACTCGAATTACAACAAACTGGGATTCAATATCATAAGTGGTTGGCAATTGATTACCAAAAAAATCTAGGATACTCGCTTACAATGTTGACTTGATTTTTGTTACAAAATTCTTCTAATACTCAGGCCCACGACCGCTGTGCATCTGTAAAAATCACTATTTGTATCATGTACACACTTTTTTACACAAAAAAGATAACAATGAAAATCAAAAATCAAACTGGTAAAAATCCACTTAAATAGTTTTAATCTACTCAGAATTTTCTTGTAATTCTGAAAATCAAGAACTGATGTCACTTTCCGCCAAACCGGAAGTCCAAAAAATCGTCAAGGACGTCAAAATTTGACATTTGACTTCCATATTAACAGTGTCTTTTGAAAATCAAAGAGCAACATAGGGGTGCTAGTGATATCGTTGACACCCGGTATGTACGAAAACTTTTGTGAATACCCCCTTTCCTTAAAAACGTGGAGGTATTACTACTGAACACAATTACTCGTTTCAAGTATTACAAAAAAAGTCAAATCTTCGTGGAAATCAAGTACAAATTGAGTTTCCCAGAAAAGGACCCCGCAATTTTCCTATGCAAAATAGTGAACTGTCAAATTTTCTGAAACTTTGGTATGTTGTTGTTCTCGACCTTGTTACCAAAAGTGTCGATGGGCCCAACTCAATCCTATGACCAGTTTTCTAGATACGGGGTGGGGTGTTGAAGCTAAAAATTGCCCACATTTTCGGATTTTTGTTTTGGTAACTTGCTAGATTGAATTTCTGTTGCATACACACGTTTACTTCATGTTTTAGAAATACAATGGTGGATAAGTATGATTACAAATATTCATTTTTACGAGGTGACCAACAAATGACAGACAGTGTTTTTTTTGCAAAATCTCACATTTTCTACTGTCACCTTAGGAAAGCATATTTCGAAAGGTACCCCTCAATATGGTATTTTGAAGAGAAAATTTTACACAGGGTGTTTCATAGAGAGACTCACAATAGCAAATAATTTTTTAAAGGAATAATCCAACAGGGTGCCCACCAGTTTTGGATAATGAGATTCCCTGACCTTTCCAGGTATTCCATGTCTGACTTTCAAATAACGGATAATTATTTGGATAAGTTAAATATTTTCAGATATAGACCCTTTGAGAAAAGTGGTCATAATTTCTTATTATTACAAAAAAATAATTAAAATAATTTCTTTTGTTGAAGGAAATTTCAATATTCCAATGGGAATGTTTAGGAAGGGAACTGTAGGTTAATTATCGATGATGAAGTCTTGGGGCTTTCAAATTTATTGAAATGAGTAAAACATTTCATTTGTCAATATGAGGTAAGTATAACCACCAACAAAAATTAAAATTGTCAATTGTTTTCTGAATGTCCTCATTTTTTTAGTCGTACCCTGACCAAAGAAAATTATGACATTTCGAAAATATGCTTTCCTACACAGTAGAAAAAGTGAGATTTTGCAAAAACAACATTCATTTGTGGGTCACCCCGTAAATATGGATATTTTTAATCATACGTTCCACAATTGTATTACTGAAATATGTAGTAAACGTGTGTATGAAACGAATACATTTATCAATAGTTGTCAGTTTGGTTTTAGAAGCAAATGCAGTACAACTCAAGCTGTTTTCAAGATTGTTAGCGATATAGTCGAGGGTTTTGAGAATGGCATGGAAGTTGGTATTACTTTCTGCGATCTGTCGAAAACTTTCGACTGTGTCTCTCATAGTATTCTTATTGTAAAGCCTAGCCACTATGGTGTCAGGGGCATACCGCTCGATCTATTCCAGTCTTACCTACATAACAGGAAACAAGCAGTGTATATTGTTCTGATTTTCACAATATTACACATGGGGTGCCACAGGGATCTGTATTCATCATTTACAGGAATGATTTGTTCCATTCTATGTTACCTAATAAATGTGTGGCTTATGCTGATGACACAACTTTACTCAATACTGCTTCCGACGCAGACAGTCTATGGTTACGTATGACGTGCTCTATCGAATCTGCACAAAATTGGTTCAATGCCAACGATCTGAAATTGAACCATGATAAAACCCAAAATCTTGTTGTTTCCACCAAGAACGCTGGTGATGGTAAGAGTGTCAAACTTCTTGGGGTTGTTATAGATGAAAAACTGACTTGGTCAGCCCATATAGACTATGTAATAGATTATCGAGTTCACTATATTTGTTACGCAATATGAAGAAACAACTATGTCTTAACACATTTCGAACATGTTATTTTTCATTTTTCCATGCTCACATAAATTATAGCATTATCTTATGGGGGAATTCTTGTCACGCCGTTAGGGTTTTCAAAATGCAAAAGAAAGCAGTTAGAATTATGGCTGATGCTGGTACACGGACCACTGTCAAAAAATTTTCAAAGATCTATCTGTCATGATCGTTCCATCATTATTTATTTATAAGACGGTGTTAGAGATACATAAGAACAAAAATCATTTTTGGCTAACGCTGATTTTCATGAGTACGAAACTCGAGCGGCAACCGATTTGAGACCTCCTCGCTACAGACTCAATAAAACACAAATGAATTCACTGGATGTCAGACTATATAACCTTTTGTCTGGCGAGTTCAAGATTTTGACTTGGAACTGCCTTAAATCGAATCTGAAACGACACATTCTCAATAACTGTTTTTATTCCATTGACGAATATTTGAGTATGCCTCTGTGTCTCAGCAATATCTAGATCTACCAAATCATGGGACACTGTTTTTTAGATTGTTTTTGTATGTTTTGTCGTTTTTATTATTATTACTATTTTTTTTACCTATGACTATTTTACCCAAACTCTTTTGATGTCGATTTTAAACATTTTTAAACTTGTATTGCTGACTTGCCAAAAACATAATTGTAACTTGGTCAAATAAATCTATTCTATTATGTTCTATGTAACAGAAATTCAATCTAGCTCGTAAGTTAACAAAAAAAATCCGAAAATGCGGGCAATTTTCAGCTTCAACACCCCGTATCTAGAAAACTAGTCATAGGATTGAGTTGGATCCGTTGACAATTTTGGTTACTAGGTCTAGTACAACAACATGCCAAAGTTACAGAAACTGGTCGCCATCTTGCATAAGAAAAGTTCGGGGTCCTTTGTGGACATTGGTGAAACTTTTGGCAAGCAAAAGTTTCACATTCTCAGTGAACCCTGTTGATCAGCCAATCAAAGGATTTTTTCTTGTTTCTTGAAGTTATACTTACACGTATATTTGATTTGCGGGAATCCCTGTTGAACACATCTTTGCTGGAGGAAGCTGCATTTCCGCTATTAGGTCGGGGAAATGTTCGACCCAAAGAACCTCCTAGCACCCTCGATTTGGTTCTAACCCGGACATAGTGCTCTAGTGTGGATCTAGCATAACAGTGCAAAATCAAAACATCGAAACAAGCGGTGCGGGATACACAAGCATTCTATGCTATTTCACAACTATCATTTCAACATGAGTTAATCAACCCAACAAACACAGTGAAACAATCGTTTAATTGCTGAATAAAAAATGTGTGCAGTTGATTAAAAGCAGCTTAAGTGTAGGGTATAGTGTGACGTAGGAGCGGGTGTGTAGACAGTTATTCAAGAGACCCTTCTGAAATTCGACTAACAAATATATAATTTCCGATAAAATAGAATGAAACTCGATACACACCACATACACTTACCACAAATTAGGTTTCAGCTTAGTCTAACAGTGTTTATTGAACATTACTGAAGGATGTTGAGGCCATGGTGTCAGGTGTGGGATGAAAACTTTTGTTTGGTGTCAGGTGTGGCATAAGTATAAATGGGTACAAAAGTAATTATATTTGCCTTGAATTGAGAACATATCAAATTAGTAATAATCGGCATTAATCAAAGGAAAATAATTACCAATTTCCCCAAATGAGGATGAATATTGTACCATTTTTAAAATCCAGAGGTAATTATCAAATCTAGTCAACAATTCAACAGATTTCCCAGGTAACACAGCAAGATCTCTGAGAGGTTATAAACAGGATCTTATCCGAACTCCTATTGCAAGGTCTCATTGATCGCTTTGAGATGTTACAAAGCAAAATTTAGAAATCTTGTAGACCTCACATTCCATTTGCAAGTGTCCATTTTATTGCGAGTGCCTATAGATGTCCCGAACGTAACCTGAATAAGAAATTTTTATTGCGACTTCTTAAAGTTTTCCCGAATATAAGCAAAATAAGAAATTCTCAATGCGAGTTCCTAAAGTTGTCCCGAACTTAACCTGAATCAGAAATTGTTGTTAAGAGTTCCTAAAGTTAACCCGAATGTAACCAGAATAAGAAATGCTCACTGAAAATTCATAAATTTATCCCGAACGTAACCTGAATAAGAAATTCTCAAACATCCCAAAACATTCTCAATTGAAAATTTGAAAAAAGATTTTTTCAGCAGAAGAAAAAGTATACGATGAAAAATGTAAATTACTTTGTGTAATATCTAACAGAAAAAACTACTTCCCCGTAACTACGGCACAATGGACATTGAACTATATCTGGTAGATATTGTAAAATTCCTAACTTTAAACCTGAAAAATCTGATGCATTTTCATTCAGATATTGGATTGAAAAAGTTTGTATTCAGTCTTTATTGAGAAAGGTTTTCAATAAAAAATCTGAATGAAAATGCAAATTATCACTATAAGATTTTTTAGGGGAAAAGTTAGGGACTTCACAATATCTATCAGATGTTAACGTTCAGAATACAGTGGCGAAAAAATTGTTGTTTTCCGTTATATATTACAAAAGAAAACTACATTTTTTCGTCGTCGATTTTTTTCAATTCTGAAAAAAAATGTATCCAAGTTGTTTCATATTTTAATATACAAAAATATTTTATACAACTCTCAATGCGAACTCTTGAAGACCTCACCAGAATCACTGTATGCGAATATCACAAACTGACCTTACATATATTTCAACAAAAGCAGTGAATTTATCAATAAATTCGCCAAAAGTCCACAAATGATAATTTCCCACAGAACTCGCCAGAGGCATTGCCTGCGATGATTACATAACCACGCGAACTCACACAGAACTCTTCATGAGAATGAGAATGAGAATATCCCAAAGTACTTGCCTCAAGACTTCGCAGAGAACTCGCCATAAGATTTCGTAGAGAACTTGCCAGAGGGTACTGTTCGAGAATTTCTACGTGGGATATCGTCAAGACCTCGCTGACAATATCCCGGCGCCGGACATTTGGAAGAGATAAAGCGCTCTTGATAACCTCTCAGAGAAGTTACAAAAGGTCACAATTTCCTAAAAAGAGGTCGCCGAGACATTTTTAGGACCTCTTTGTGTTGCCTGGGTTATCTGTTATTGACCAACTGACCCCGAGGATAAATTATTTCATAAAAGTATACTGTGGATTTCAAATACCGAATGTCTGAACTTACCTGCCAGTGTACATCTCTGAGTGAAAATGATTAGTTTCCGGTATTATGGTCATATCAATAATATACAAAAGTGTGAATCAGTCTTGTGAACATGCATACAATGAAAACATTCCCACATTGAAATAGAGTAAATTGCGTATTTAAAATATGTATAACATGCAATTAATGAGAAATGTGTGACTTCAATTCAATTTGAATAAAATTTGGAATCGAGCAAACCATAAATTTCAAATATTGTGTTAGATCACAATGCAGAAACATTTTTAAAATATTATCATGGTACTCTGTTTATAATTTGTTATTCCAGTTCACAGTTTTTAATGAAAATCTCAGTATTGATTATGTTTGATCAAATACATTGAAAATCCAAGAGATGGCTATTAAAAATAACACAAAAACAAACAATAAACTCATAACATTTTTGTTAAATGTATAACATGGGAGAGAGTGTTTTTGTCTTTCGGCGATCCAGCAAAACCTTTTCATGGGAAAAACAAGTGCGATCCATTACCAAAAGTGCCTGTCAAACACTTGGTTTTCTGTTTCATAGTCACAGATCCGACCTGTCCTGGAATACTGTCTCATATATGTAGGGCAACCCCTAAAGCCACATGAGATTCTTTTCAAAAAAGAACCATTCATTTCGTCGGTGATGCTTTGTTCACAAGCTCGCTTACTTCTTTGGAACACCACAGAAAGGTTTGCGATCTGTCTCTGTTTTATAGATATTTTCATGGACGATTCTCTTCAACGAACGGCCTCGGGAGGTATTCCCTGAGGCATACAGCTTACACTCGTTCCTCGACTTTCAGGGGCGGATCAATAACGCTCCTAGGAGGGGGCAATTTGCTCTGAACAAGGGGGAGAATTAGCTCTAAGGGATGGGGACAATTAGCAAAAGACTTAACAGAACGGTTCGACATAAAACATGGGACAAAATCTGATTTGAATGGTATCACCTATACTACTCTTTGAAATTTGTGATTACTCGATTGGGGGCGCGTGGTGACACAACAATTTAAAAATTTCAAATGGCATGGGGGCCAAGTGACACTTCGTTGAAAAGAGAATTCAATTATCTTTTTGATGTGTAAAAATGGGAAATATTTTGAAATGTATTACCGGTACTACTTTTTGAGAGAAAATACATGTGGGGCTGATGGCGAATAGATCGAATTTCTGAAAATGCGTATGAACGAAAATTGAATTTTTTTAAATACTTGAAAACAGAATTGTATTCAACGATGTACTATTTGACCCCCATGCCATTTGAAATTTTTAAATAAATGTCTCCCCAACGCCCTCTATCGGGCAATCACAATGACTTTTGTTTTAAAATATAGTATCGGTGATACCATTCAAAATGAGTTTTGTTCTATGTTTTAATGTCAAACCACTCAAAACTTATCAGGGGGGGAGCATAAAAGAGCATATTAAGGAAGAGCCCACAAGATTCTCCAAAAGATAACATCAATGCAAGCGAGTAGCAGCAAAATAACATAGAATGTTTGTGTACAGAGTGTCATGTGAAATCATAAAAAAGAATATTCATATCGTTTATTCTTAAAATCTATTCATAAATTAAAATATTTCCTATTCTTTCATTCCATTTATTTATTATCTGATGAAGTTTGATTTTCTAGCCAAAGAAATTCCACATACTGCACACTGATAAATTAATATAGAAAAGAAAACCTTGATATAATTAGGAACCGAACACAAATACAGCTGAGAATATGTTTTGATTGTTTATCTGTGTTTTATCACCCTTGCCGCTTCCGCTTGGAGTTCTTCCAGCTGACAGAAAATGACGTACCTTGCGGGTAGAATCAAAGCTTCTAGTTCGGCCGTCAGATGTCTTCTAATGATATTTTTGCTCGCGGGGATTCCCAGAGCGGTAGCCATCGTATCGCCGTTGAAGGATGGCTCCAACACAACGAGACCCCCGTGAACGCCGCTATCTGAAAACAGCAATACTTTCAAAACAACGCTGACCAAGAATAAGGAGCAACAACATTTTCATATATTTAGCCCCGATAGATCAATATTTTAAAATAAATTGGTTTCAGAAGTGGGATCAACTTTTATTCGGTGTCAGAAGTGGGAGTTAGCAGAAGACATGTTGACTCGGTATCATTATTTTCAGCTGGGAGCTGATTTTCTTAAAGAAAAGTGCTCTGTCAGAATCATGATTGATTTGAAACAGTTCTTCTCACGGATTGTCTGAAATTGTAGTTCTGAGGTATTGCTTTGTCTTTATTTGTCTGATCGTGTTACTCACCTTTCAAATTTTCGGCATACTCAGCCAAATCGATACTTCTGGCCCATTTGATAAATCTAGGATTGGTCCAGACTAGAGGATCAGCGTCCATGGTTTCACATTGATGTCTCCGAACAGCGAGAGCCTGAAATTCGACATTTGACTGAGAAATGCTATGGCTTTATTGAATTCTTACATGTAGACACATGGAGTATAATTTACTTTTGGACTGCTAAAAAGTCTTTCAGTGTAAGTTTTAGGGTGGAAGGATAGGAGTAGGAGTAATGATAGAATATGTGATTGAATATATGAAATGTAAATGTGAATTTTAGTATACATTGGAATTTATGGTACTCTTACCTGTCTGTCATATTTCATTATACGCAATAAATGGATGCCATGAACAATAGATGCTTGATGAAATTTCCTAGTGACTCCCAAATATTTTTCTAGCTCTTTTTTGCTGAGATGCTCCAACATCCTTGCGTCGACCATATTTACAGCGAAATTTTCAGAATACTGCAAAACAGAAAATGACCACAATGAAAATTTCATCAGTGAGTATCAAAAAAAATACAACTACTGTTCCTTAAGATCATTGAAAAATGTTTATCAGTGATGTGCGCATATAAATCATCACAATATTGATATTGAGATTTGAGAGAAAAGTATTAACTATTGTCTTCCCTAGTTGATATTTTGAGTTGCACAGGATAGCAGTGAATTGAAAGGAATGAAGGACACGTTGAGATTTTATTTTATTTTGTTTATTTCTGTACATTTGATTTATTGAAAAATTTCATCCAAATGTTAACTAAATTTCCGAAAAATATAACTATAATTTTGAAAAATGCGTTTTTTAAGAAATTATCATCCTGAAACTCAGTTCAGAAGCAGAGCCAATTTGTTTTCGAGTAAATCAGATAACAATTGAGAGACTAATTTTCCGAAAAATATAACTTTTGAGATTTTGCTAATTTTGAAAAATGCGTTTTTTCAAGAAATTATTTTCCTGAAACTCAGTTCAGAAGCAGAGCCAATTTGTTTTCGAGTAAATCAGATAACAATTTAGAGACTGGTGGGCGTCTCCTAGTACCTGTAATGAGTCTCAAACATGGGTTCTGCAAAGTATGAAGCCTTTTCTTGTCAAATTGACGTGAGTTAGGACCATTCACGGTATCTGCATAATTGACATGAGATAGTGCATCACGTCAATATTTTTTTTTTATTGTTCATTCAATCTCTGTTTGAGTAGATTGCTTTTGAGTTGCAGTAGCCTCGCTTCAGAAACAGTGACACATAGGATGAAAATTTGAGAGATTGATCAATGATAAGACCTCAATTTTTAGAACGTTCTCTAAGTGTTAGTTCTGAATTATCCAGATGGATACTTACATCACTTTCACATCTTTTTCTCATTGCTGTACTGCCAAATAACATAATTACAGTTTTAGAGGGATTGATAGAAAGACAGTTCTTTTGAGAGGTGAAGAGTAATTAATTCAAATCTTGATTGATTTGCTGACACGCTATTACCAGAGAACATTCAGGAAATTATTAATAAATTTGAGTATCGTCAGCATAACTATGAATTTTCAATATGTTGTAACATTTTTGAAACTGTGACGTATAAATGACGAATAAATTGGGCCCAATAATCGACCCTTGCGGTACTACAGCAAGATTTTTAAC
Organism: Chrysolina oricalcia; assembly: GCA_944452925.2. Classification (NCBI taxonomy): domain Eukaryota; kingdom Metazoa; phylum Arthropoda; class Insecta; order Coleoptera; family Chrysomelidae; genus Chrysolina; species Chrysolina oricalcia. The sequence continues at coordinate 5,028,889 of OX101824.2, read as the reverse complement.
AAAATTCGAAAGATCTGTTAGCGATATGACTGTAATCATCCCGTATAACGGAGTGACACATAGAGTCTGAGTGTACGAACGTTACGCAAAGGATGACATGATGTATTTCTGTGAGGGGTTTTGATTCATTCGATGTTGAGATATTGTCCAGTGTGGTTGATTATTGTAATTGTCGAATATATTGGTGTTAGTACGCGAGTGTTGTCATTTAGTGACCAGGGTCCTAACATATCAGAAGTGGGATTACCCGTGTTTTTTTTCCTCCCATCGATTGAAGTGATAGTGCATCATGCCGAAACGAAACCGCCCTTCGAGTTCTTCGTCGAGTTCGTCGTCGAGTTCTTCGTCCAGTTCTTCGTCGAGTTCGTCCGACTCTTCGGATTCTGCAAGCCATTCGAAACATGAACGTAGCCGCCGGCACCATAAGCGCCGCGGCGCTTATACCGAGTCACGCAAGAAGTCAGAAAAGGGGAGAGTGAGTAGCAAGAAATCGAAGAAGCAATCAAAACATGATACAAAGCGTAACAACGAGAGACGCTTGATTGAAATTGGGGTGAGTACAGCTTTGAATTCACTTCGTGAACGCAGTTCCGAAAGTTATACCTGAATTCGATCCTAAAGTAGATAATGTAAGTGAATGGTTGAAAGTAATTGAGGAGCACGCTTCGTGCTATAACTGGGATGACAATACAACAAAATTTCAAGCTTTGAATAAACTGAAAAATACAGCAGATAAATGGTACCACAATTACATTGAAAGTGAAGTAGGATGGGCAAATTATAATTGGCAAACATGGAAGCAACTGTTGAGTGTTACTTTCAAGTCAGAAAGAAATACGTATAGCCTATTTATGGCGGTTGCTAACCATATACCACGCTCTGGTGAATCATTGTATACATTCCATTTTGATCATTTGAATTTGATTAATAAATTGAAAACAAATTTCACAGACGCTGATAAAATTTCATTGATAATTGGGGCAATAAAAGATGATGCTGTTACATCGTCAGTTAGAGCAGCTGGCATCAGTGACCTTAATGCACTAGCCAGTTACCTCAGAGATAGGACCTACGAAATTCCCAGTTCCAGTAGAACATTAACTCAGTCCGAACGCAAATTCAATAATTACGACAACAAGGCACTCAATAATAAACCTAGAAATAATTTCGAATGTTTCTGTTGCGGTAAAATTGGACACAAAAAAAATGAATGCAAGGCTCGTCATCTAATTTGTAAATTTTGTAACAAAAAAGGCCATATCGAAATAAACTGTATGAAAAAGAAAAATTGGGAAAAAGTTCTAGAGTCGAGTATGAACCGAGAGTTAAACTCGTTAACAGTTCAGATAGAGAAAAGTTTTTTAGGTACGTCCTTGTAAACAATCAGTCTGTCGCAGCATTTGTCGATTTCGGGAGTGATTGCTCTATTATTCAATATGACACTGCTTGTAGATTAGGTATGAAGGCATTCAAATTGAACAAACCTGTGAAGTTATCGGGATTTTTAGGAAATGGTATTGTTGTAAATGAAGCAGCTCAGGCAGATATTACCGTGGGTGAAGTCACACTTCCATGTACCATCTATATTATGAACGATGACTCAATGGAATTTGAATGCATAATAGGTCAAAATTTCACGGAAAACAAATCAATTTGCTATAGCAGAATAGACAGTAATCTGAATTTTTTTTTATGCGAACCAATCGGTAAACCAAATCGCAGAAATATCTTGCTTTGACGGAATGCCCGAAATAAAAAGTCTACTTCGAGAATTTGGTGATTGCCTTGCCACACCAGAATTCAAAAGCTTAGGCAAGATCGAATGTGCAACCATGAAAATTGAATTGACAACTGATAATCCAGTTTCACGTAATTATTATAGGATGGCCGAATCGGATCGTGAAATTTTGAGAAACATTGTGCAAGAGTTGATAGAAGCAGAAATAATTCGAAATAGCAGGTCACCGTATTCCAGCCCCGTTTTATTGGTGAACAAAAAAAATAATCAGAAACGTCTTTGTGTTGATTATAGAGCCCTAAACGCTATTACTGTCAAAGAGAAATATCCAATTCCCAATATAGAGGATCTAATTGATAGGTGACGCGGTTGCAAGTATTTTTCAAGTTTAGATTTCAAGTCAGGATACCATCAAATCATGATGGACCCAAGCTCGATAGAAAAGACTGCGTTTATAACCCCTGATGGACACTATGAATACCTACGTATGCCATTTGGCTTATGTAATGCACCAGCAGTATTTTCGAGGGCCGTAACGTCAATTTTTGGAAATTTTCGCTTCCAAAATGTTTGAATATATCTAGATGATGTTTTAATAGTATCCAAAACAAGAGAAGAGAACATTGAAACACTGAGGAAAGTATTTAAACTTAAAAAAAAATCACGTAACATTGAACCTTTCGAAATGTTTCTTCCTCAAAGAAGAGATTTCATTTTTGGGGTATGTTATCAATAGTGAGGGCATCTCTCCAGAACCCAATAAGGTTATGGCTGTTAGGAGTTTTCCACAGCCAAAAAATGTGCATCAAGTGCGTCAATTTTTGGGACTGATCGGCTATTTCAGAAAGTTCATTGACAAATTCAGCGAAAAATCGGCAATCCTAACGAAATTACTCCGTAAAAATGTGAAATGGAACTGGCAAAACGAACATACAAGGGCTTTCGAAATATTAAAGGAAATATTGACCTGTAAACCAACTCTTATAATATTTGATCCAAAACTACAAACATTTCTTTACACGGATGCTAGTAGGGACGGATTAGCTGGAATTTTAGTTCAGCTTACCGACAAGGGCGAAAAACCTGTCGCTTTCTGTAGTAGGCAGACAAGTACGAGTGAAAAAAATTACCATTCGTTCGAACTCGAACTGTTAGCCATTGTCAGTAGTATCGAAAAATTTCGTTACTACCTGTTGGGCTCTGAATTTACAATTAGAACCGATTGTAATACGGTTCGGAATGCGATGGGTAAGAAAGACATTGTACCACGCATAAGTAGGTGGGTTCTAGGTTTACAAGAGTTCAATTTCAGAATAGAACATCGCCCGGGACGGCAAATGCTGCACGTTGATGCGCTGAGTCGAAACCCATGCGACGGAACTACAATGGAACAAATAGAAACAGTGATGCGTATCTCTGACGGTGATTGGTTAGCTGCAGTACAGAGCACAGATGATAACATTGTGAGAATTAAAGAAATTTTAGAATCAGGGGATCTTGAAAATAATAAAGACTTATTCAACACTTACGATTTGAGGGCGGGAAAAATTTTCAGGTTGACTGAAAAGGGCCGTCGCTGGGTGGTCCCCAAAAATTGCGGATGGCAAATAACTCAAAGTAATCATGATGACTTGGGACAAGCAACAAATTGAAAGAGAAATACAGGGGTCCATTCACTGTTGTACAAGTAATAGGTAATGATAGATACAGGGTGAAGGAAGAACTTGGTTCCGAGAGGTGTAAAGGAAGAGTACTGTACGATGGTGTCATTGCAGTGGAACACATGAAACCATTTGTGACCAGAGATGACTCAGCTTGGTAAGCAAATGTATAATGTATTTTTCCTACAGAGATATAGCTGACTCTGCCAAGTCCACTGATTGATCATGGATACAGTCAGATATTGCGGACAGCAGCAGCTAATGGCTGATGAAGTGAATGAAATGCGATATGTGATATGATGACTCTGTAGGTCCACTGATTGATCAAGGATACAATCAGATTGCACGGATAGGCAGCTGTCTCGGTAATGTTGATATGATGACTCTGTAGGTCCACTGATTGATCAAGGATACAATCAGATTGCACGGATAGATAGATTGGTAATGTTACCATGTGAATAAGTAATCTTGATAATGTTAATATGAGAATGAGTGAGAAAGAGATAGCTTGGCTATATACGTAAGTCCACTGATTGGTCAAGGATACAATCAGATTGCACGGGTAGGCAGTAATCTTGATAATGTTAATATGAGAATGAGTGAGAAAGAGATAGCTTGGCTATATACGTAAGTCCACTGATTGATCAAGGATACAATCAGATTGCACGGACAGGAAATAGTTTCGAAAATGAGAATAACTGAAATGGAGTCATTGGAAACTTGGTGACCACTATAACACCATATCAGTACAGTTATAACATGACTATTTTGTTTTACAGAACGTGATGGTGTGTCGAGGACGAAACACATAGCAGGATGGCCGGATGTTAGCGATATGACTGTAATCATCCCGTATAACGGTGTGACACAGAGTCTGAGTGTACGAACGTTACGCAAAGGATGACATGATGTATTTCTGTGAGGGGTTTTGATTCATTCGATGTTGAGATATAGTCCAGTGTGGTTGATTATTGTAATTGTCGAATATATTGGTGTTAGTACGCGAGTGTTGTCATTTAGGGCCCAGGGTCCTAACAGATCATTACTTAAGAAAACGCACTAAGTTCTGTTACCCAAACATTTTTTTATAAGTTGCCTAGGAGCAAGTGAAAAACCAAGATTTCGAAGAAATTAGTAGGAATCTGCTGACAGATTCTATCGAATGCTTTAGAGTAATCGATTAGTACGAGGATGGATAACTCATTATCATCGACCGATTTGTGTATGTCTTCAAATACTTTCATCAGGGCTGTTGTGCAGCTGAAGCCTGATTGAGATGCAGGCAAGAGTTTATTATCACCAAGAAATGTTTGCATGTGTTATTATAATAAATGATTTTTTTCATATAATGCATATGATATGCAAAAAGAAAATATCTGCTTGCTTGGCATAAAAAATACTACAATCCTACCAATATCTGTATCGACAAATATTTTCCAAAAAAAGAAAAAATAAAAACGATAAACGAGTTTTTAATTAGGGTAATTCCAGGAGAGATGCCGGCATGGTAGAGATGCCGATTGACCATATTTCCGATCGAAGTCTGTAGTCGGCATTGTGCAATCTCCAATCATTTTTAATTTAACTGAGATTTTCAATTTCTTCCAAGTGAAAAGTTTTTCGGAGAATAAGGTTAGTGTACTTTACTTACTTTATGAATGTTCTAGTATAAAATTTGCATGAATATAGTGAAACAGTATAGAATGAGGTTATACCTTTGCGTATTTGTGTCATCTTTATCCCAGTTGCAACTGTTCAAGGGCATTCAGCATCTCTCCCGGACATTCGGGAGAGATGCCGATTTATGTCCGGGAGAGATTAATAGAATTTTTAATAGGGTGTTAGGCTAACCTAAAAAAATATTTTAATTACAGAAATGCCGAGCAAATACGAAAGAAAGTGTCCTAATAGGAGTAAATGGACCGAAGGAGCCTTAGAAGCTGCTCTGTAAAGTATAGCAGAAGGTATGGATGTAAACGAAGCTGCTAGAGTTTTTGAAATTCCACCAAGAACTTTAAAACGCAGAGTTGCATCCGGCAATTCCAGAAAAAGACGAAAGGGACCTGACAGTTTGCTCGGTGAAAACGCTGAAAAGAAACTTGTTATACACATAAACAAACTGCAGGTGAGAGGATTTACTCCTACGAGATTAGAAGTTAGACGAATGGCGTTTTACCTAGCAGAGCAGTTGAAAATACCGCACAAATTTAATAGACAAGCTGAACTCGCAGGTTATGACTGGCTTTCGTCCTTTTTACGACGACATCCTGAATTGTCCATAAGGAAGGCTGAAGCCTTGTCCCGCAATAGAAGTGTCGGCATGGATCGAGAAGTAGTTGCCAAATATTTCGAACTAATCTCTTCTACATTGGAGGAACATCAGCTACTCGGCAAACCCGCTTGTCTATATAATATGGATGAGACTGGACTCCAACTGAACAACCGTCCAGGGGAGGTCATTGCCAAGAGAGGATTAAAAGTCATGTCTGCATTGACAGCAGCAGAACGGGGAGAAACGATAACAGTTATAAGCTGTTGCAACGCAGAAGGAACTTTTTTGCCACCCGCGTGCATTTTCAAGGGCATATAATATTTACCATCTTTTCTAAAAATATCAGTTGTTATTCCTTGTATAAAGTGTGTAAAACTGATTCATACGAGAATGACCGAAGATTTGAGCACCGATAATCTGATCAACAACCATCAATTTGGTTTTATCAGAAATAAAAACAATAGATGCAATCCTATCTCTACTTATATGGAGTATATTCGTTCATAAGTTGATGGTGTGGAAGTAACAGCTGCTATATTTTGTGGTTTTTCTGAAACTTTTGACTATGTGAATCATAAAATACTTTCGCTTAAACTACAATTGGGTCAATTTTTATTTAACTGAACGAAATCAGATAGTGAGAAATTCAACATTTTCGAAATTGAAGAGTATTGAATTGAATTGAATCTTTATTGTTTATAGAAACATTTCAGTTTCATAACAAGGAGTACAGTACATGATATAGGTAATTAAAGTAAACAAAAAAATAAAACAAAAAAAACTATAAAATAAAGGGAAATACAGTTACCACCAGTAGTAACGGTGAAAAAATATACAGTGCGGCTTTTTTAGTCCCCCCCCTGTTAACTTTTGAACGGTTCGACGTAGAAACATGAATAAAAAACAGTTTGGAGGGTTTCACCGATAATACTCTTTGAAACAAAAAATATGGTGATTGGTCGACAGGGGGCGCGGGGGAGGCACATCAACTCAAAATTTTTAAATAGCATGGGGGGTCAAGTGTCACATCGTTGAAAAGAAAATTCAATTCTCTTTACAACCACCTATTTTTTTTTAATTCAGTTGAAATTTTTTTCACAAATTAAATTCGAAATATCAAAAATAAATGCGGATCTGAAAACTACTCATACCTCGATGAATTTGAACGGTTTGTTGTGGAATAATGAAACCAAAAATATTTTGAAGGGTATTACCGATACTACTTTTTGAGAGAAGAAACATTGAAATTACTCGACAGACGGCGCTAGGGACAGATCAACTTGAAAATTTCGAAAGGCATATAAATTGATATTGAGAAAAAATTTCTCAACAAAATTCAAAAATATTCAGATGGTTGTGAAGAGAATTGAATTCTCTTTTCAACGATGTGACACTTGACCCCCCATGCCATTTAGAATTTTTGAGTTGATGCCCCCCGCGCCCCCTATCGAGCAATCACCATATTTTTTGTTTCAAAAAGTAGTATCGGTGAAACCCTCCTAACAAATTTTTATTCATGTTTCTACGTCGAACCGTTCAAAAGTTAACAGGGGGGGGACTAAAAAAAGCCGCACTGTATAGAAATAACCTATAGTACCAAAAACGAAATATAATAATAAAAAAAAACACCATACATACATACATATATCCATACACACATATACATTGTATCCTAGCTGTTTTTCACAGAAGTTTTATTCGTTTAATATAAAGGATCTCAATTTCAAAATATTCCAAAAAATGTGAGTGCACAGTTTTTTTGCTGAAGAGGGCGTAATATCCTTGAAGAAACTCACCAAACCATTCAAATCGGAGAGTATTGGAAGATTTGGAGGCTTCATCGTGACATAGATTGGGCAATCGAATAAGATGTGGCTAATTGTTTCACACTGATTTTAGTTGCAGATAGTACATATTTCAACAGGGTCTATTCGATAAGAAGCCTTGTTATATGTGAACTTGATGGCGTATTTTCTAGCGAGCCTGAGTTGAGCCAGGGTGCTCGTGACTGAAATAGGGATTCTCATGTGGAGGTACTGTTGAAATTGAAGAGTATTAATTCCTCAGGGTTCCATACTTGGACCGATATAAATTTTATTGCATATTAATTACCTATTGAGTACCAGATTTCAGCACTATATTTTGGCACCATAAGAAAAAATGGTTCTTGGTGATCTATATTTTTATAGTTTATTAAGATTTGAGCATCACACTGAAATTCTATGTGAAAAACTCTCTTCTGGTTGTTATGCATCGAATGAATTAATATTTTTAACTTCCAAACCTGTGTACATACCATTCTTTTATTGAATCACATTTGCGGTATGAAATGGCATTTTGGGGAGTTTGTTGTGGTTATCGATTTCAGAATGTTATAATTTTGCAGAAGCATGCTCTGGGATATTTATGCAAAGCAAAGTATAGGGATTTATGTCGACCACTATTTTTAAAATATAAAATTTCAACAGTTGTTGCAATTTTCATACTTGACAATTGAAAATGTGTATTTGATATACAAGCATGCCACAAAATTCACTATTGGTAGTTCTTCTGATCATATTACGAGACAACACAATGAACTTAAATTACCAATCCCCAAGAGTAGTCTTATCAAAAGTTCAATAATTTATATAATTATGTAAGATGTTTAGCCACCTTCCATCAAATATTATTAGAAGTATCAAATCACTTTTTCGCTTCAGAATGTATGTTTGTCTGTAATGAGAGTGTATTACAAGACAAAATGGTTAAGGCTTTTGCGGCCGAGGTTTTCAGTATCACAAGTTTCACTCGGGTTTGAAGGTCGTCGTTTTTTGGAATTTCAAACCCGAGTGAAAATTGTGACACTGTATTACAAGAGTTCTATTATGATGGGTTTTGAGTACTCATTTTTGTATTAAAAAAAATACAGGGCATTGTGGGTATACATATTACTTATTTTTCCACATAGTCACCTTCTCGTTCTATGCATTTTGTAAGTCGTGGCACAAGCTTTTTGATGCCCTCCCCATAGAACTCTACCGCCATGTCCTTCGCCCACTTCAAGACCTCTTGTTTCACCTCCTCATAGGCTTGAATTTTCCATTCCATTTTTTCCAACCATGATAGTCTTCAGGAAGGTGAAAAGATGAAAATCTGAAGGCGCTAAATCAGGGAAATATGCAGGGTGGTTCAAAATATCCCATCCAAATGAGTTCAAACGGGCCTTAGTGGCGATGGCCGTGTGCTGGCGGACGTTGTCGTGCAACAAACACACTCCCTTCGTTAATATTCCCCTCCGTTTGTTTTGAATTGCTTGCTTTAACTTCTGTAGGGTTTCACAGTGTCGTGCTGCAATAATTGACTCCCCCTGAGGCAAAAAATCAATCAAAATTCGGTCTCGAAACACGGATGGCATGATTTTTTGGCACAAATTGAGGTTTTGAACTTTTTGGCAGAAGGAGAATCATCAGCGTGCCGCCACTGTGTTGACTGTCTTTTTGTCTCATGGGTAATGAGCCACCCATGTTTCATCACCAGTCACAATGGAACTCAGAGAATCCTCACCTTCCAATTCAAATCACTCAAAGAACTAGCGAGCGCCAGCGACTCGATTCAATTTGTCAGTTGTTTTGGGATCCATCTTGAACACAATTTTCGATATCCCAGAGTTTCTGTAATTGTTTTTTTGTAACAGACATCTGGAAATTTGAGGAAACATCGCAGAAATGACATCCACTGTCGGCGGTCTTCACGAACAGTTTCGTTGATTTTTTGCACCAACTCACTGGTCACAATTGAAGGTCTCACTTCTTTGCTTGAATACGTTCCTTCGGTTCATACACAGTTTTGATCCGTGTAAAAATTTCAGTCAGAGTTTTTCCTTCCGCGAGAAGGAACCTCATGACAACGCGCACTTCGCACTTGGCAGGATTTCTTAATGACATTTTTCACAAAAACGAACACTACGAGGCAAGTTTTAGAAAAAAATCTCATAGCACAACAGTACTCTTACTCTGTGGACCTGCCTCGTAGTTGAATTCAAAATAAATATCTTTCATTGTTTCCATCTTAATCACTTTTTGAGTTATTTTTTTTATGATTTCATGCAGAAGATGGCAGATGTGAAGGGGTCTTTGGCGTGATGATGAGAGTCAGTGTTTGTATTTTCAATCTCGTATAGTTGCATGCGCTCATTCTCGCCTCAGTGACTCCTCTGATGGTACTGTAGGGCTTTCCGGCTTTTCGCTATTTTTCTGTATTTGGAATAACAAATGAGACTCCTTTTTTAAGTCGCTGGAGCTCATATTTTTCATCTTGACTTCATAATAATTTCAATTGACATTTTCACTTATAGTTGAAAAGCATTGTTCATGAGTTGAAAAACTTCTGATATTGAAGTATATTTTGACTTTGACTTTGACATTGACTTTGACATTGACTTTGACATTGACTTTGACATTGACTTTGACTTTGACATTGACATTGACTTTGACATTGACTTTGACATTGACTTTGACATTGACTTTGACATTGACTTTGACATTGACTTTGACATTGACTTTGATATTGACTTTGACATTGACTTTGACATTGACTTTGACATTGACTTTGACATTGACTTTGGCATTGACTTTGACATTGACTTAGACTTTGACTTTGACTTTGACTTTGACTTTGACATTGACATTGACATTGACATTGACTTTGACATTGACATTGACATTGACTTTGACTTTGTCATTGACATTGACATTGACATTGACATTGACATTGACATTGACATTGACATTGACATTGACATTGACATTGACATTGACATTGACATTGACATTGACATTGACATTGACATTGACATTGACATTGACATTGACATTGACATTGACATTGACATTGACATTGACATTGACATTGACATTGACATTGACATTGACATTGACATTGACATTGACATTGACATTGACATTGTCATTGACATTGTCATTGACATTGACATTGACATTGACATTGACATTGACATTGACATTGACTTTGACTTTGACTTTGACTTTGACTTTGACTTTGACTTTGACTTTGACATTGACATTGACTTTAACATTGACATTGACTTTGTCATTGACTTTGACTTTGACTTTGACATTGACTTTGACATTGACTTTGACATTGACTTTGACATTGACATTGACATTGACATTGACTTTGACTTTGACTTTGACTTTGACTTTGACTTTGACTTTGACTTTGACTTTGACTTTGACTTTGACTTTGACTTTGACTTTGACTTTGACTTTGACTTTGACTTTGACTTTGACTTTGACTTTGACTTTGACTTTGACTTTGACTTTGACTTTGACTTTGACATTAACTTTGACATTGACTTTGACATTGACTTTGACATTGACTTTGACATTGACTTTGACATTGACTTTGACATTGACTTTGACATTGACATTGACATTGACATTGACATTGACATTGACATTGACATTGACATTGACATTGACATTGACATTGACTTTGACATTGACTTTGACATTGACTTTGACATTGTCCTTCACTCTGACATGCGTATTGGATACGAGACCAACTCACCTGCGACAGTCCCAAATCCGGCAGCCATTCGCTCGACACCCACGTGTGTCCCAGCTGGGCGATGCAGGGATAGCGCACCAGCGCCGGATTCCGGTGCTCTTCGATGGCCAATCGGATCTTCTTCCGGTGCATGGGGTGGGCGATGCCCAGGCCGCATTCCAACTCCAAATCGCTCAGCTCCAAGAGCACCTGACCATGCAAAGGACCAATCTATAAGATTTTTACATACAATCACGCTCTTTCCCATGGCATTTGCCCCGTCGGCCTAACAAGAACCCCGGGTAATTCGAAGACGACTTGGAAAACCGTTCGAGAAGGTCCCGAAATTTTCTTAGCGAAATGCTTGTGAATCTAGGTTACATCTTTGTCTGGCTTTCGAATTCGTCTCCATCAATGGGCAACATTCTAATCATTCATCCTATGGATAATTGAACAATACTACGTTCTATCTACACCTTTTCCAATTGTAGTTGGGAAATCCTGATTTTTCGTATTTTCAAAAACAAATCGAATTCGGCAAATTGTTCTAACCTGCTGTAATTACAAAAAATAATGATTGCTTGAAGTTATAGAATTTTGGCGTGTTCCGTTTCATGCATTGATGACATATTGCGCATATGACCGTTCCGTTTCCTACATTGGCAGTGCATTGACACGCCCACTTTTATATTACCCTATTTGGCCCTATTTGCCCGTTCGTCTAGTAGCGATGAATGCGATCCAAGTTAGATCTGTCAAACTCAAAAGTCAAAACAAAGAGTTTCTTATCTGTGGTTTCACCATAGAAATATATATTATATACTTTATGCACTAGCGGGCGGTAAAGTACACTTTACCGCCCGGTTCGCCGGGCGTAAAGTGACACTTTACCGCCCGTGGGCGCATTATGGCCCGGCGGGCCGTAAAGTAGACAAAATTCTCAAATTGTCTATAATCACACATCATTTCATGCAATTCCTAACACGAATTAGAATCATTTCAGTTCAATAGAGCAATACTCTTTCTAACATTTGTTCATAATCGTTGGCAATTTTTTCGGTGATGGATCTATTTATTTGAAATAAATTCTCCAATATAGCACCTAGCTACTATAGTTTCACATTCCTCATATTATGTTACCCTTAATTATTGTATGCATAACGTATGAAACGTGTAGACCATTGCAATTCAAGTCAGTATTTGTGATTCGCGCTATAAAACCGCTAGTGCATAAAATTTTGTATGTATCACGTGCGTAAAATGCGTTTAAGGCCTTCGGCGTGTGATGGCCCTCGGCTAACGCCATCGGCGAAGGCCGAAGGCCATAAACGCCTACTTTACGCTCTTGATACATAAATAACTATTATAATATATATTTCTACGGGTTTCACGTTCGAACAGAAACATCAGATACCGAATTAAAAATTAAAATTTAATATTCAATGAAGTGTCAAGTATCGTGCATTATCACATTTACCTGATTACCGTACAATGGAGAAAAAATCGTTAATTCATTTAATTATTATCCTCATAACTATCACTTGTATCAGAATCTGAGCTACTCTCATTTTCACAAAGCTCGCTTCCTACTCTTGCCATTAACATTTTCGTTCTACTAGTCCAGGAGCCCGGTAAAAATTTGGTCAGTCATTTCCTCTCAAGCGATATTTAGTGGAATGCATCAGAGAGTCGTATTATAAAGATTCGTGAACGTCAGCTGCGATTCCGTTGGTGGGGGGGGGGATGATCAGCACAGTAGCTTCCTACGCACGAAGAAAAAAAATATATTCAATTATGTCCTTCCCGGAAACATGTTAAATTGACGCAATCCGAATATAAGGTAAAATTTTATTTGAGAGGAAATCATAGAAGGTACAATTTTTTTTTTGTTCGACCTACTAGCTGTCGTATAATACACCATGCTATAGTCAGCTGATTTTATACATTTCTTTTTCTTTGTGCGTGGGAGGCTACCACCGCTCATCCCCCCCCCCTCACGGAACCGCAGCTGACGTTCACGAAGCTTTATAATATAACCTCCGAGCAATAAAAGATATAGAGAGGGCTTTCCTGTCTCTTTCTTGAAAGCAACATACCCGAAGTTGTCTATGCTCGGATCATGTTAAAAAAGAACATTATCGGATATTTCCGTTTCCACGCATTAATCAGGCTGGAATTCCGTATTGTTATTCACTCTTAACTTGGTGATCTAGTTTGTTTACATGCGTTGACAACTTATTTATCGTCTTGTCAGTTCAGTTTGGATTTGAGCCTATTTGTATAATTGTTTTTATTTTAAGCGGTGGATGTTGTATTGGATTGTTGAATTGTTATCTCTGCGAAATGAAGATAACGTGTGAAGTTTGTGGGCTGAAAAAGTTATCAAGCACTAAACAAAATTCCACAAGTAAGTATCAAATCAAACCATGGGCGTCACAGCATGGCATATGCCATGTCTGATGGTCATACCCTACTTAGTTTTTAGTAGTATTATTAAAGTTGATTTTTACTGATTCCCGATTGTGAGACAAAAATACACTTTTTGTTGAAATAGCTTAAAAGAAACTTTGTACTTTGAAAAATGATTACCTATTCATGAATAGGAAAATACTTGTTGCAGTAGGTACACTGTAAAATAAGTAAGTAAGCAAACTCAACTCTTCAAAACCAAATTCAAATTATAAGTCACTAGCTATAGACCCAATCTGCTGGGTACTGGAAGGTTTTGTTCATATACAGGGATTATCACACAACCCGTTCATCAGAAGTTTTCGATGTTTCCATTTGAATAAAAATGTCGCTTCCGGTTAAACCGTACGTAGACATGAACTTCTTGATTGTAAACGAAACACTGTATATCATCATGATATGATATAATGATTGTCAAGACAATAATTCCATTCTCTGATATTCCTTATGATACTTTGACATTGGTTCAGATACATTATATTTTCAGGTTACCAAGCAATAGAGCAATTGCCCAGTTGTGGTGTGAATCACTCACTTAGAAATCCTCAGTTATCTGTTCTAACCACTGTTGGCCTCACCATATTTTTCGGTCAGTTTGTAGAACTATAATCAGTAAAGGAGCATTACCAGTCTTGGCATTTTATGATGAATCCTCATCTGATGCGATAAGGTAATATTTTTCAGTTTTCTTCAAAATATTTTTCCTACCAGTAAGAATTTGGGCGCAGGTTAAGGGTTTCCGGAGTGCAAAATTCGTACTGATTATCAAATCAAATGATTCCAGCTCGTATCTGATTAATCATATTTATTCAATATTTCATGTTCATTGGACCAATACAAAGTTTTTTTTCTCAAAACAACAGCAAACATAAAGTTTTCTAATAAATTCGTTCATTTAGTGGATTCCAATTCCTTGCAGCGTTGAAAGATATTAAGAATGAAGCACCTTCGTTTTCTACGATGACAGCACCAGAATCATTATTCGAAATATAAAATTATCGTAGACAGCGACAACAGTGAAGTCTTGTTCATATCCTCACGAATTTCGCAATTTTTCTGCTAATAAAATGGCTGCCAGTCATGCCGTACCGTTGATGCAGCCATTTTATTCGCAGAAAAATTGCAAAATTTGTGAGGGTATGAACAAGACTTTAACACGTGAACGCGCAAGAACTGGCAACAACATTTGTTATCGTTTTTTGAAAGTGGTTGACAAAGTTTCACTTTGAGTAAGGTTATTCTGTACTAACATTGTCTAAAAAAGAACAAAGAAAAATTCAATTTTCTGCAATTTTATTCACGACGTTTCAACTGTTAAAATCTACAGTCGTTATCAAGTGTATGAAAACTTGATTACAACAACAATTTAATTTCTATTGCCCCACAGCAATAAGCACTACCTTTTCACATTCAAAATTAACGGATGAAAGTCTATTTTTTTAATGATCGTAAAAGAATTGGTCTATGCTGTGTTGGTACACGTAGCGTGTTGACAATTCTCACATGTACAATACTGTACAACAAACAGTCACCTATTTTTGCACCTGTTACATAAATAACTATTTGTCCACTACATATTCATCATAAATTCTATTTATGAATGAGTTATTTATGCCACCATTTAGGAAATGTTGCCATTTGTATGATAGTAAGAGTTTAATCCAACACTCGTAGAGTATACCCAAAGGCATAACCTGTGCGGGTACATGGCAGCTTTTATTTGCTGTGGCGCTGCAGGGCGACTTCGTTTTCATTGGAAGCGCATTCACTTTTCATCAGTAGGGAGACCTACAGCACTACTGTTGGTGGTTTGAGCGCATTCCAAGCATTAGGGTTGCAGCTAAATAAAGAACTTGCTTTCCAAGCAGGTATGTGATCGTTTATCGTTTATGTGATAACAAATTTGTCTGCACCGACCGTGTCTAATTAATAATATATAAGAAAATGTATTAGCACGCTACTGGTTATAAGCTTAGCTCCAGTTTTCAAAACAATAACAAATCTCCCCCTCCGGGCTCGGAGGTCCCCCTCATCAACAAATCATAACAAAGGATAGCGGTATGCAGCTTTCACATCAATATGTGTTGTTTATATAGAAATGGCACCTCTATATATTTTATTGCTCGGAGAATATAACTCTCTGATGCATTCCACTAATTTTCGCTTGAGAGGAACTTGGTCATGGAAATCTGTCACTGGCTCCCGGACTAACCCGTATTAATTTATTTACTAGATTAACAGATTTGTTTTTGTTACATAAGAATTTGGTTGACTGATAAAGTGATAAATGTCAACATCTGCGGGAAACGGCATGCACCACGCAAGCAAAAATCGTTCAGATTCAACCCACCAACGTCAATGTTAGTTGAAACGGAACGCTTGAATATGTCTGCAACAGTGATGCGATGAATGCATGAAACGGAACACGCTTTGTGTTGTATTAGAAAGTTCTACGTCAAATTATTTTGAAACAGTAAAAACTTAAGAAAAACCCGTCCCTGCAGAATTGAGAGAAGATAGAGAGTGAAAAGCATCCATTTTCCAGCCGATTGTATAAATACTATCCTCATGGACTTCTAGGTTCAGAGCAAAGCTAGTCCTGAGTTATGCCTTGGACATATATTGTGGTAAAAAAAAGTATAGGTCAATACAACAATTCAATACAAGGTTCTTTGGAGAAAGTAAATAAGGGTGGAGATTATGAAGAAATATGATAATGACATTTTTCACATTAAGATCACATTAACAGTTTCAAAAAATATCTGAATATTTCACCATCAGATACCAGACAGGTACACTTCAGTATTCGTCTATTTATAAACTCTGTGTATAATAAAAAAAAGTCAACAAGGAAAATGTTCAATGGAAAAGTGGTAGATAATGAAAAATCGAAAACTTTTTCATAGAACACTTTTCTACATCGGAAAAGAAAACTGTAATTCACAAACAATGAGCTTATGACTTTAGGCATAAGATGTCCGGATGACTGCTCATTGCTAATATCCTATACATAGGAAAAGTTGGGTCGAAAATCCATCAGAAAACAACTACTTTCCTGGCTAATGCCACGACGAACATTGAATTACATCTGATGAAATTTCCGTGCAGAGTTCCTACAAGGTTATCTCTGCAATTGCTTGGTTGCATGGGAATGTTCATCGAAACATTCGGACCACCTATATATCGATTTCGGAGTGTTGCTCCTCATCAGTATAGGGTAGGTCTAGCAGTCAATAACTAATGACTGCAACGAATGAATCGACAGCCAAACCCATTTATAGGATATTAGCAATGAGCAGTCCTCCTGACATCTTATGCCTAAAGTCATAAGCTCATTGTTTGTGAATTACAGTTTTCTTTTCCGTTTCATATACGGTCTTGACGATCGTGGCATGGGTATTGCTTTGGTTGGACTTCCGACACTGAGATGGCGCTCGCAGTTTGGAATTAATCCACTGTGCGGGCGCGGTCTCAGTTTCGGTCTGTAAATGGGTTTGGCTGTCGATTCATTCGTTGCAGTCATTAGTTATTGACTGCTAGAGCTACCCTATACTGATGAGGAGCAACACTCCGAAATCGATATATAGGTGGTCCGAATGTTTCGATGAACATTCCCATTGTAGGAACTCTGCACGGAAATTTCATCAGATGTAATTCAATGTTCGTCGTGGCATTAGCCAGGAAAGTAGTTGTTTTCTGATGGATTTTCGACCCAACTTTTCCTATTGTATAGGATATTAGCAATGAGCAGTCCTCCGGACATCTTATGCCTAAACTTTTCTACATAACCTCAAATTATCCGTTAAAATGTCGAAAAACCAAAATTTTGGTATTTAATTTTTTTTTCACGAATATATTATTCAATTTACGTGAAATTTTGTAACAACATGCCTTCCTTGGTGTTAGATGAGCATGATTTTTTCGCAATTCAGAAGACGACTAGTTTCCGATTTATGTTTAATTTTCGAAAAAAATATCCTTGTCTTCCGCGAATTGTTCTGGTGTTTTTTGTATGAGTCTATAAGTGATGGGTTTTTCGCCACTTTGACATTCAATTTGAGGATATTTCGAAAAGTGTTGAAACAAAAGTTTTTGATTTTTTTATCATCTACTTTTCTATTGAACATTATCCGCTAAGAGGTTACGTTTTACCGCCAATTGCAAAAAAACGGTTTCAACATCTAAACTGCATTCCCATTTCAACATTTGAATGTTTTCGTGTTTAAATTTTTTCCCCTAAAGTTGGAACCACAACAACATTTTCCACCTGGTCCTTGGCACCAGTCTATAAGCATATTACTTATAATATTTTTTGACGTTTGTAGAAAAAATTTTGTTTTCAACTCGTGCGCGAAATACTTTTTTAACTTGGCTGAGCCTCTCTAAAAAAATCAGTTCTCGTTCACCAAAGTAGCATTTCGCGCACTAGAAACAAAAATAACTATTGTCGCACTCCTGCGCTTTCGGCGCTTTCGTAGTCTTTGGTATGCCATTGCAAAAAACAATTTATTTGGTTATTTTTATTTTATTTCCGTCTTACTGGACGAATCGAATATATTCTGACAAATACCAAATCTGTTGCTACAGAACTTTGACAAAAATTCGAAAAAATGCCAAGAAAACAATAGTTTTTTTTCATTCTGACGATTTCTTTCGTTCAGAAAATATGATCTCTATTTGCCTTGGTAATATTGGTAGTGTTTCCTTTCACATTATAGAGTTTATGCTATATTGTAGATGAAAATCCCTTATTAATAAATTGACTGATTTATAAACATAACACAAGATTGGATCCCCGCATCATATGACTGATCATTGGAAAAGGCTCTCAGAAATAATTCAAAAAGAAAAAACCTAATAAATCTACAAAGCTCCAAGCTGCAAGAATAAAAAAAGAAGCTTACCTTCCCACTTTTGATGTTCTCTGCACACCTCGAACCGTATTGAGACATCCCTAAAGCTATCTCCAACCAAGCTAGTACCGTCGAAGCCCTCCATCGCTCCATGGGAATGCTGTTAGCCTCTCTTAGAAGCCTCAGTTTCTCAGCATATCCTTCTTCAGTAAGAGGAGACCAGCTACGGTATTGGTCGTAGTTCTCCGCTGAAAATAAGTGTGTCTCAAAGGCTGATATAATAAAAATGGTGTTTTCCAGACATACGTAAGAGGGTTTCTTGAAATGAATTTGGAAGATTTATGGAACGCATCTAACATGAAGTATTTCAAAATTATTGGTGCCATTTTTTATCACATTTATAAATGTTTCCGGAAACAATGGAATATGAGTAATAAATGATGGGTTAGCAGTGAAGTTGAAACTTCAAATCTTATAGACGAATAGATAGGAGGGATTATTAAAAAGAACGAGAAAATAGGCTAAAACTACGAAAGTGTAGACAAGCCACAAATAATTAAAAAATGTTTTTCCGATTCGGAATTAGTATAATTCCGACTTTACAGCTCAGAATAAGTATACTTAATTCCGAATTCTCAACTCGAAATCAGTTGAATTTCGACATCACAACTCGGAATTAGCCAAATTCCAACTTCACAACTCGGAATAAGTCTAATTTTAACTTTACAACTCGGAACTAGTATAATTCCGACTTTACAACTCGGAATTAGTATAATTCCGACTTCACAACTCAGAGTTAGCCTAATTCCGACTTCACAATTCTGAATTAACCTAATTCTGACTTCACAATTTAGAATTAGCCTAAACCTTCGCTAATTTAGCATAAAATCAAGTAGTGCTCTTGAGAAACATTTTCCTGCATTCTTTTCCGAACTAGAAAGTCTTTGAGAACCAAACCGAATGCGGAAAAATGGTGAATGCGCACGCATGTAGAAAAAACATTTTATTACAAACAAACTAACCTAACCCTTTCCCCGTCGTCCCTTTTTTCTTCTGACAGGCGATAGTGACAAACTCTAAACTCTAACCTGATGACCCTAAGGGCTAACACCATTATCCAGATAGCATAAGGTGTTCTCAGAATAAGTATTCTCCGAGAACATTTTGTATAAGTATTCAGAATTACCCTACCCGGTTTTCTGTTCTGAGAATATTCGAAGAAAACTGAAATGGACGGAGACTCAGTTTCTCAAAAATAATCTGAGAACGGTCTCATTCAATCATTCTAGGAATGTTTAATAAATCAGCCTCAGAATACTTTGCAAATATATTCAGATTACTCAAGTATATTATGAGGATATCTTCTGGTGTATTCTGAAGAATTTTAAAATATTCTGAGGATATTCTTAGAACATCCTCTTAGGAATATCCTGTAGACATTCTTGGGATTATTTCAGATATGAATGAGAGGTAAATCAGTGCAAAAAATTTATATTCTGTATGTTCAGGACGTGACTGTTACCGATTCATTCTGTTAAAGTGACTTGAAGGTTCCGAGAGAATATTGACAGAATATGTACATGAATAATACATTCTAAGACTATACCTTAGAGAACATTCTACAGAATACAAAAAAAATTATACAAATTCCGAGTTGTATACTAATTCTGCGCTGCAAAAAGGGAATTATACTAATTCCGTGTTGTGAAGTCGGAATTATACTAATTCTGAGTTGTAAAGTCGAAATTATACTAATTCTGAGTTGCAAAGTCGGAATTATACTAATTCCGAGGTGTATAGTCGGAACTATACTAATTCTGAGTTGCAAAGACGGAATTATACTGATTCCGAGTTGTAAAGTCGGAATTAAACTAATCACGAGTAAAGAGGTTATATAAAATGACAACTACAAATACGACTGATTCTTCTTCTAATGCAGGAGCATGGTACCAGTGGCGAAGACGATTTGAAAGGTATACGACTGTTTCTAGACAAGATAAAAAAACTGATAAAGAGAAAATTGATCTCTTGATGTGTTAAAGAGGTGTGGTTTTGAATGAATTTTGATAAAATGCAATCAAAACTACAGTAGCGTGCAGATTTCAGAGGATACCATTTTTTAATTATTTCCCAAGTGAGATACCCTGTATGTTATTGAAATTTTGGAATGAAATATACCCCTATCTTTCACCATTTTTGAGATATTTGACGTCGAATAACTCAGGCTAGTGGTTACTGTAAATAGGTACCAATCCTATAAAATTACCATTTGTCAAGTGACCTATAAAAATGACAACTATATAATTGTTCAGCGACATTCTTCAGTGGAATAATCAAAATGAGTTACAGCGAGGAAAAAAAAAGTTCAAAAATATAATTGTTATACAGTGTATGAAGTTAGCATCATAAGGAAATCTTTTTATTACTAATTTCTCAAAAAAAACTTTCCTGTTAAAAACTTCTGCTTTACCCAAAACCTGAATTGCGAACAATAAAATTGAATTTTATATGACCATATACGAGGGAGATTAAAAAGCATGATATGTTTTCAAAAAAGCATGACCCCATCACTTTATTTCTCAGGGTAGAATTAAAAGTCAAAGAGAAATCAGAATCAAATGTTGATCCAGAAATTTTGTTCTTAGCCACGTATGGCCAATTTAATTCTCCTACTTTTTCCCATTTTCTCCTCATCGCCCAGTACAACATGAGGAATACTATGCTAGACGGATGGAATATCATTGAAGATGATGATATCACCCTCGCTTCTATCAGAAAATCACATTAAGTGCGATGGAATTTCAGAAAATCTTGCTTAATGAAAGTGAATTGTCTCCAAAGTATGATAACAGGATGAAAATGAACTTATTTTCTCACCGCTAATAACATTTTTATACAAATATGCTCCATTGATTTATGTGTAGGCCTCCATTTTCAATACACTGCATTTTGTGGACATATTTTAATATTTGGTACTTATTCTTCGAATTCAATCAGGAATTGTATAATTGTATAATAATTTTTGTTTTTGTTTTTTTTTTAAGCAAGACATGAATCTACAATATTTTATTATTTCAAGTTTTTGCAGCATTCAACGTGAAAAATTGAGGTTTTAATTAATTCAAAAAATGTATCTTCATATTATTATACTTTTGGAAATATAGTAAATTGTTACCTACATGACTTTGATAGCATTACCTAGCTTCCATAGTTTCGTACTTAGAATTTTACTGTAAATGATTGAGATATAAAATATTTTCCGATCACAGATGGCTCTGAATGATACAATACTTGTAGAGACACTGCCGATATTTTCAATGAAAGACATCCAGGTAAAAACGTTCATAATTAGACAATTACAAGTATTTTACAAACATGCAGGTAATCTGAATCTGTTTCGAAAAAATACAAAGTGCTACAGAGACAACCGATAACTGAAAATGAAGAAACTGTTTTGAATATTGTGTTGTCTACGATTGAAAATCCAAGAACATGAATATCGCAAAGAGGAGAAAATCTTGGTAAATCTGATCGATCAATGAAAAGAGTTCTGGGAGACTGCCAATCGAGTTCAGACGAGGAGCGTTAGATAATAACGTGTTATTTATGCCTATGGAAATTATCAGCGGCAATTTGTATATTGATATAACCTCGTATGCTCGCTTGGTTGTGTGCTCTCTCAATTGAGTTCGTGAAGACTTCAATAATAAATTCAAACCTTATGAACCGAAATTCATACAACTTTGAAACCGAGTAATCCGGATTACTGTTCTGGTTTCAGTCCATGATGGAAGATAATGGACAGTTTTCGAAAAAAATTCAGTTGAAAGCCCTGTAGAAATCATTCACCAAAATGATATTTCTAGGGTGCCAGGGAAAAAGAGTATAAGTCATGATGTGCTCAAAATGAGATAAGTCGAGCAACTTAATTCTTGAAGTGTTGCCCACCTGTTGGCGAAAAGAGTATAAGTCATACAAAGAAAATACACATTATCCTTCCAATAATACAAACAATATAACTAGATTGTGGAGATCCTTATAGTATATGTCAAGCTATACTGTTTTAACCAAAGATCGAAATAGTATAAGTTAACATGTTCTATTTTGATCGTAAAAACTGCTTGACTTATACTCTTAGAGCATAACCTCAAAAATATTCAGTGCCGAAATGTACACATGTTTAATGTTAGTTTTACCATGGAACGTTCAGTTTAATAAAACAAAAGTGTAAAAGTGTGTTATTAGTTAAAATGGCCAGTAACAGAACCAGAATAATAATGAGCCTTCTTGAAAATCAGGGTAAGTAGGAGTTTTGTTTACTTTTTAGATTTCTTTTATCTGATTTTAATCGCTGAATAATTTTATTAGACCAGAATAGTAGAGTAGTCTCACTAACAGACTTTTTAACCTGAAGCGCGAAGCTGCGAAATCTATAAAGGGAATCGGGTTGATTGCTATACCGGAATTTCAAAAATACTTTTGAAGGGGGTTCTATTCGTAACCCACATACCACGTTGTAGTTTTGAGTGGAGAAACACACTCGCCTCTATTTGTTGATATTATAATGATTTGACGCAGTACGTTGAATGGTGAATGATTATTTCATTGGGTGAAAGAATCACCATGTTTTTTTTAACTTAATGGTGTGAATGTAATATTATTTTCATGAAATTTTGTGTTATCTAGGAAAACAGCGGAATGAAGATAGTCAACAAGCAGATGTATGCACAAATCTTTGTCAACCATCAAATTCTATGCAGGACTTTGCTTCAATACTAGGAGTTCTAGGTAATAACTACTTGTTTCTTCTGTTTCTATTCTATTATATTCAGAATCGTGCAAGAATAAAAAATATGGGCACTTTGTTTGATTTTCGCGTGTAGCATGCCATAACGTTGTTGATCATCTGAAGTCACGAAAAAGACTTGATATCATTTTTGCGAAAACGATTTTTTAAAATATCATTTAATGCGCGCCCTTTTGAATGTAAGCTTTCAACAATTTTTTTTAGGCCCATCCAAGCCAACTGATGTACTATCGGAATGTAGTGACGACAGCGTGGCTGACAAAAATTATAGTCCAGATGCATCCGAATCAAGTGAGGATAATGATGTGCACGTATTTAAGACCGTTTCAACATTGAAGACATCAAAGAGACCCAGAAATAAAAAACCATGCGCAGCTGCTCAAAATGATGTTGCGATGGAAAATTCAAGAAGAAATGCTGCGGAGAAAGGCGCTTACTCGAGAAAGAAGAGAAGCGAAAGAAAAGAAAAAAGAAACACCGGAAAAAGTTACATAACTGCTAAAAATAAAGTAGTGAAAGAGAGAGTGTCGAGGTCTTTAACGTCATGCCGAATGAAATGTAGCCAAAAGTTGGAAGTGAAAGTTGAAGAGGAGAGAACTATTGGAGAAAAAATATTTCAAGAGTATTGGGCACTTGGTGACAGAAACAAAAGAGTGAGTTTTATTGCTGGATTAGTCGATACTAAGGAGCCCGCTTCTTCGAGAAAAAGAACATTGGATCCTGATAAAGAAAAATTCCGAACGAAGACACATATTTTTCACTTTGTTATTAATGGTGAACGGGTACGTGTGTGTCGTGCCTGTTTCATGAAAACGTTTGGAGAAACACAAATGTTCGTTACATTATCTCTCTGCAATAAGAATAGCACATTATCTGGAATCACCTATGACGATAACAGGGGTAGATCAGTGTCCGCTAACAAACATTCCAATGAAACTCTACAACAAGTTAGAGACCACATATCATCATTTCCTCTATACCAATCACACTATACACGAAGGGAGAGT
Organism: Chrysolina oricalcia; assembly: GCA_944452925.2. Classification (NCBI taxonomy): domain Eukaryota; kingdom Metazoa; phylum Arthropoda; class Insecta; order Coleoptera; family Chrysomelidae; genus Chrysolina; species Chrysolina oricalcia. Next base: position 5,004,532 of record OX101824.2, on the reverse strand, counting down.
AGCAGAAGATCCTCATTTAAGTCTGAGTTTGATGTACAATCTTTACTGTGATCAAATTAATAGCACCCAAAGAAAGCCAGTATCCAGACAAATATACGAAAGAGAATTTCACAAAATGAACTTAAGCTTCAAAGAACCCAAAGTCGATACTTGTAATAAATGTGACTTGCTCAGAATGAAAATCAGAGTAGCAGGGGATGAAGAAGAAAAGAAGAAAAGTGAAGAGGAGTTAGCTATCCACCATATAGAAGCTGATAACGCCTACGAAGAGAAAAGAAAAGATAAGGAACTGGCAGCAATTGATCAAACTCGGCGTGGTTTTATGTTTGATTTTCAGCAATGCTTACCAACCCCAATGTTGACTACGTCAGTTGCTTTTTACAAAAGGCAACTTTGGACCTTCAACCTCACCTTACATGAAACTAGTACTCAAAATGTTAGATGTTACATGTGGCATGAAGCTGAGGGCGGCCGGGGAGGAATACTATTCTTTATGTAAGACATAACAAAACAGCTAGGTGGTTCCTAGAGACAATTTTCTGTATTCAGACATACGATCTACATCTTATGTTGTCTTGATCTTATACTAAAGGATGAGAGTTCAACATCATGAGTTATGTAAAGTCAACTTACTGGTTTCCTGCAACGAATTGGACTTGTTTCTGTGTCTTGAACGAGCAAATACTCTTGATATGCTACCCCAGGTGCCGCCTCGTCCGCTAGATGGCCTCATCGTTTGTTTGTTTCTTCTATTAACTGCTATTGGTTCCGCCTCCATTGGAGAACTTAGTTGTTCCACAGACCTGAAAGTCCAGATATTCAGGTTTATCAGAAATCGTTTTATATAATAATAACAGATACTCATGAACCGAATTGCTCTCACCTTGATAAAGTAGCGGGATCTACGGATCTAGAAAACGTATTCGAATTTAAAGGTGATAACGTTGGGCTGCAGTCTTTGGTTGAGGCTGAAAGCAATATCATATAAATATATTTTCAATAAGAAAAGGAAGAAAAAATATAACTTTTGTCCAGTTTCCACTAACACTTTACTACTTTATTACGACCGGTTTCGGCTTTTACACCATTTTCAAGTAACTAGAGGTAGTTACTTGAAAATGGTGTAAAAGCCGAAACCGGTCGTAATAAAGTAGTAAAGTGTTAGTGGAAACTGGACAAAAGTTATATTTTTTCTTCCTTTTCTTATTTCATCCTGAATTTCCACAAAATAAATAGATCATCAATCAAACAAGTTAAATATATTTTCAAAAAACAGTTAGACGCTTTCAAAAATATACGTGCCGACAAATATTGACAATATATCGACCCCAACAAACTTCGAGGGATTTGAGCTACTGGCAAACATTGTTCTGTTTACACACAGTATGTGAGATATTGTTTGATGATTTCGAGTTCGAATTTGGAATCCCTAGATTCGAGTAGAGGTCCTCAGTTTCAATTTGGTATCCTGAGTTCAAAGTCGGGATCCTGAGAATTGTTTCGATATCTGGATCAAAGATGTAATCCAAAGATTCAAGTATGGGTTCGAAGGTTGAAGTCGACATCTTGTATTTGAAGTTTGCATCCCAAATCTAGTTTTAGGATGCAAAATTTGAATTGGAGATCCTAAGAATTGTTTCAGGATATTGGGCCCAAAATTCAAGTTGGGGTTCCAATCAAATTGGGTACGTTGAGACCACACTCTGGATCCCGAGGATTGTTTCAAGAACTTCAGCTCAATGGACGAATCCAAAGATTCAAGTTGGGGTTTCAGACTTGAAGTTTACCTCCAAAGTTTGAAGTTTGTATCCCAAATCTATTGAGCTCAAATTTGCAATCTGAAGATTCAAGTTTGAGACCCAAATTTAAAGTCGACATCCCGTGTTTGAAGTTTGAAAATGGTTTCAGGATTTTGTGCTCAAAATTTGGAATTTTGGAAGTTCTAATTAGGATCTCAAGTTTGAAGTCCATTATTTAAAGACTCGAGAACCAAATATGATTTCCGAAGATAGTATCGAGAATAAGTTCGATGTTGGCCTTTCCAGCTCAGAGTCAGAGTGCCGAGCTCAAAGTCAGATTTGTGAGAGTAGTTTCAGAGTCTTGAGCTGAAAGTTGACATCCCGAGATTCTTGATATTCATATCAAATTTGAATTTGGCATATGTACTTCGTAGAGAACATCTTAGACACAAAGTCAGGTTTCTGAGGCTAGTATCAGGATCTTAAATTTGAGTCGGGATTCCAAGTTTGAAGTCATGGGATTCTTGTTAGGATTCCTATTTTGGAATCGGCATTTCTGGTTCGAAGGTAAAATGCTAAGTACAAACCAGGATTTCTGAGACTAGTTTCAAGCTCAAACTTGGAACCACGAGATTTAAGTCTGGATTCCCAGTTCGAAGTTAGGACACAATCGACCAACTACTACAGAGGCACTTTCTGACAAACAGACTTCGAGTGCAGGCATCTACCTGGAGGGAAGAGATGTACGAGAAAGCTACGCTTTGGACACATATTCAACATTTTTTCAAGCTAAAATGTTCGCCATTCTAACCGTAGCTACGAGGCAAAAGGTGGAAGAAGGGCCCGAGCAGATAATTTAAATCTGATCGGACAGTCTGGCAGCGCTCAGAGCCATCTGCCATCCTAAGCCAAGCTCAGCACTTGTACAGGAATGCGGAGATGCTCTCGAGAAACTAGCTGAAACGAAGGAAGTTCAGCTGGTATGGGACCCGGGTCACAGAGGGGTGCGCGGAAACGAGGTGGCACACGAACTTGCCAGATCCAGATCCAGATCCGCAACGCCGTTCTGTGGGCCGGAGCCTGTACTAGGCATCGCAAGAAGCCAAACCTCTTCAGCTCTTGATGAGTGGGCGGAAGAAGAGTTTGGAGGGATAATACCGGATGCAGGCAGTTAAAAGACTTTGTAGCCAGCTCCAGTAAGTCAAGGACGGCATGACTATTAGGCAGACACCGCCAAGCACTACGCCTCCTCATAGGAATACTCACAGGGCTTAACAAGTTGGGCAGACACCTATCACTGATAGGTATAGAAGACAGCCCAGCCCCACTTGCCTCGAATGTGAGGAAGACGAATCTCACTTCCTCGGCGAGTTTGAGGCGTATGTGAGGCTAAGATTTGTAATCTTCGGAGTTGAGAAACTCCAACAAGAGGAACTAATCGACTCGGAGTAGATGTACCTTCATCAGGGGCTCTCGAAGGTTCAAAGAGGAAGATTAGGAGGAGGAATGTAGATGAGTGGAGAACAAGGGAGGGTACACGAGGGCCTCCTTGGCTGCGGCCTCCCCAAGAATTACTACAACTACTCCTTACTTACTTTGGTACATGTGGGGCGGAGGCACAGACGAAACGAGCGACACGGAGTCCATGTCCTTGTGGCCGTCCCCGAGCGTGATGGTGGGCGTTCCGTCGGTGGTGCTGTCGGACAGATTACCGGCGACCGAGGTGGCGCCGCTCTCCCTATCGGAGCTGACTCTGACGCCGGAATCGGCGCTGCAGCTGCCCCTGTCGCCCGGAAGTTGGCCCAGGCCGTGATGGCCGGACAGTAAGCCGCCCGAGCCCGGCGTGAGGGCGCCACCGTTGATGCTGTGGCGGGGCAGCGAGGCGAGGGATTCTTGGTCGGAGAGGCAGCCGCTGGTCGCCAGTTGTCTCCTGGCCTGTGGAAAGTAAACGAATGAACTGTTATGAATGTTTAACAATAATAATATCACATCACAATCAACCGAATTCATTCGTCGACATAATATTATTAGAACTAATATCTTATCAGACAGTTCGAAATTCTGGTCATTCATACACAGTAAAAAAGGTTATTCGCGCATACCGGGTATAATGAAATATGACGATGAGGTATATGACAAGCCTGAGGATATTGTCAACGGATTTGCAAGGTATTTAAGAAGTGTATACTTGGCTTCTGATGAAAACATGATTCGTGAAAACTAATAATTTGGATGTAGATATTTTACAGTTAGGTGCTCTTTCTGAAACTGACATTGTTACTGCTTCAAAAAAACTGAAAAACAAACTCACAGCAGGTATTGACAGTATTCCCAGTCTTGTAGTAAAAGACTGTATTGGAGTATTGTCGGTACCTCTTATGGCAATATTTAACCAATTTTAAAAATCTGTGTTTTCCCAGAGTCGTGGAAGACAGCTCGAGTCTGCCCAATATTAAAAAAAGGAAACTCTAGCGATATAAGGAACTATAGAGCAATTTCTATTTTATGCAATTTTTCCAAACTCTTCGAGATATGTATGTACAATGTCATGTACTCTCATGTTCGGAAAGTTATTTCGCCTACTCAACATGGCTTCGTTCAGCAAAGATCATGTATAACAAATCTTGCATGTTTAAATCAATATATCTGTACTTATCTGGACAAACAAAAGCAAGTTGATGTTGTGTACTACTTAGATTTTCAAAAGGCTTTCGATCAAATAGACCATTATATTCTTCTAAATAAATTAACAAAATTAAGTTTCTCTAGACATCTGCTAATTTTAATGAAATCATATCTAGTTGAAAGAAAACAATTTGTAGAATATGAATCTTTCAAATCTGCTTCATACGAAGTTACGTCCGGCGTGCCACAAGGATCCACTCCGAGACCTCTTCTGTTTTTAATTTTTATTAATGACCTGGCTACCTCTTTGAATATTCCTATCTTACTATTCGCAGATGATCTCAAATTATATCATAAAGGCATAAGATTCCGGAGGACTGCTCATTGCTAATATCCTATATAATAGGAAAAGTTGGGTCGAAAATCCATCAGAAAACAACTACTTTCCTGGCTAATGCCACGACGAACATTGAATTACATCTGATGAAATTTCCGTGCAGAGTTCCTACAAGGTTATCTCTGCAATTGCTTGGTTGCATGGGAATGTTCATCGAAACATTCGGACCACCTATATATCGATTTCGGAGTGTTGCTCCTCATCAGTATAGGGTAGGTCTAGCAGTCAATAACTAATGACTGCAACGAATGAATCGACGACCATTCCCATTTAAAGACCGAAACTGAGATCGCGCCCGCACAGTGGATTAACTCCAAACTGCGAGCGCCATCCCAGCGCCGGAAGTTCAACCAACCAATATCCGTGCTCCACGATCGTCAAGACCGTATATGAAACGGAAAAGAAATCTGTAGTTCACAATGAGCTTATGACAAAAGGCATAAGATGTCCGGAGGACTGCTCATTGCTAATATCCTATACAATAGGAAAAGTTGGATCGAAAATCCATCAGAAAACAACTACTTTCCTGGCTAATGCCACGACGAACATTGAATTACATCTGATGAAATTTCCGTGCAGAGTTCCTACAAGGTTATCTCTGCAATTGCTTGGTTGCATGGGAATGTTCATCGAAACATTTGGACCACCTATATATCGATTTCGGAGTGTTGCTCCTCATCAGTATAGGGTAGGTCTAGCAGTCAATAACTAATGACTGCAACGAATGAATCGACAGCCAAACCCATTTATAGACCGGCATTAGCCAGGAAAGTAGTTGTTTTCTGATGGATTTTCGACCCAACTTTTCCTATTGTATAGGATATTAGCAATGAGCAGTCCTCCGGACATCTTATGCCTAAAGTCATAAGCTCATTGTGAATTACAGTTTTCTTTTCCGTTTTATATCATAAAATCGATGACATTGATTGTCAGCGAGTACAGTCCGAATTAGACTCAATCAAACTTTGGTGTACCGATAATCGTCTACAACTTAATGTGACGAAATAACATCATTTACGAAAAAATTGAGCACCTTGATATATGATTACGCAATCGACAACAAAATAATCAACCGCGTACAAGAGATGAAAGACCTTGGTATCACAAATGATAGTAAACTTACATTCAACACACATACAAAAAATACGGTTGCACACGCGAATAGGATGCTTGGTTTCATTTACAGAAATAGTAAAAACTTCGAAAATATTGCCACATTGAAATTGTTGTATTTTGCTTATGCCAGTTCCAAGTTAGAATATGGCTCTTTGATATGGAACCCAATCTACGATTACCAAAAAAAGTCAATTGAAAGTGTACAGAGAAAGTTCCTAAAATATTTATGTCCAAAAGTCGATGGACAATATCCTGTTAGAGGTATCGATCATAACATTTTGTTGTCGCGATTTGAAATGATATCTTTGGAAAGAAGAAGAATTATACTTGGTACAAAATTCTTGCATAAATTAATTAACAACAATATCGATAGTAGTGTTCTTCTAAACGATATAAATTTCTTAGTACCTAGAATCGGAGGTCGACATGGTTTGAAGTTTTATTGCGAAGCATCGCGAACAAATGTTATGATACGATCACCTGTGAATTACATGTGCAGCAGCTACAACAAAATTTGTAAGATTTCTGATTTTCATTTTGACCCTTTGAGCGCTGTTATATCATGTATTGTTAACAACTTAATGATCGCGTAATACTACGTTATGATTATGTTAGTCAATTCTACTTGAATACCTTTTTTTTTGTTTTTCACCTGTATTAATATTCAGTAATTAACTACTTTATTGTATTTTGCATTTATATCATTTACTACAAGATACTTTCTTTATTTGCTGTCGCTTAGAAGACAGTATATAATTTTATATCAACATTTCCTTTTATCAGAAAACAGCACTGATGACAGTTATGAGTTTATGTGATTAATTTGAGGTCATGCACTAATGGACAATAAACCATAGTTTCCTCGATATTATTGTTTGCGTACAAACCTCTTGCAGCTGTTCCTGTGCATGCTGCAGCTGCAGTTCTTTGGCGTTAAGCTGCGCAGCTAGCGACAAACTACGTTCAGCCTCGTCTCTCGCATGTCTCAACAAGCTCCAGCGCTCTCTTTCCCTTTCTTCGCGTTCCGTGGAGAGCTGCTGCAATGAGGTTTCGCTGTCTCTTGCCCGCTAGAACGAACGTTGGAAGGTAGATGGGAACGGCCTTATAGAGGCAGAAATGAAAACCTCAAAATTATCTTATTATCAATCAATGATACAGAAATCACCTTCCGAAATAAGTTCTTGTTGAAGGAATAAGGGCAGAAATGAAAATATCAAAATGATCTTATTAGTAATCCTCCGAGCAATAAAAGATATAGAGAGGGCTTTTCTGTCTCTTTTTCGAAAGCAACACACCCGACGTTGTTTACAAACATTTCAGCCCGAAGCATTTTAAAAAGGGAAATTCCGTATTATATTCACTCTTAACTTCACTTCACTCTTAACTTGACTTGTTTACGTCCGTATACGACTTTGTTATTTGTCGTCTTGTCAAATCAAACCTTGGGCGTCGCAGCAAGGTAATCATGGCATAAACCATATTCGACCTTTTCATTGGTATATTCATCCCGATTTTGAGACAAAATTACGCTATTTGTTGAAATAGCTGTAAATAAACTATGTTAATAAGTAAATCGACTAAACGATCACCTATCAATAATTAGGAAAAATTTTGTTGCAATGTAGGTATACTAAAAAGTAAGTGAGTAAGCAAACTCAACTCTTCATTGACCAGATTCAAATCACAAGCCACTTGCTATATCTAATGGGTATTAGAATGTTTTGTTGACATACAGGGATTATCACGTAGGTAATCCGTTCATCAGAAGTTGTTGATGTTCCCGTTTGAATAAAATTTTATATACACGTATATGTATATCATGTATATCAATATGAATAATCGATCTGGAATGTTGTCGATGACGTATCGCTTCCGGTTGAACCGGACGTGGACATGTACTTCTTTACTGTGAATCATCGCAGGTTTGAAATCTAATCAATGAGTTGAGTAGTATTTTTAATCTTTTGAGAAAGCCCATACTCCTTTCTAATTTCGGGAGATACCCCATTGAATTCCTTTAATCCTTTGGGAAGATGCAGGAAGTTAAATAATAACTACATAAGGAATTCTCGATTTCCTACCAGTCAGACTTGTAATATCGATCGCTCCCTAAGTCTAACTCTACACAAGTTAAGGAATAACTTTTTGACAACTCTAAAATAATTTCAATCATTTGCCTCAGGATATCAATAACCTACGGCTTACTACACTTTGGAGACGTATTTCAATGATACACTTTTATCATGAATTTTAATGTAATCTCTTATGTGTATTATAGATTATGCGTAAATTCTTATGTGCATTATAATTCATGTATATCGTATATATAGTAGGTATAGTTAACTAATGTGATTCAACGATTTGAATATTTCAACTCTGTTACTTCAGCACTTTCATTTATTTTTCCAGTATTTATGACCTCATTCTATGCTTCATCAGCAATAATCTAATTCTTCGCACAATACAGTATTTTTGATAGATTAAACCTCTATCAAAAGTAAGTGTTCATTGCTTTGGAGCAATGTATTTTCTATTGCCACACAGCAATAATAGATACCTTTCTGCATTCACAATTGACGAATAAAAGTAATTTTTTTTAAAGATCGTAGAAAAAAGATTGTACGCCATGATAGTATGTGGCGTTTTGACAATTCTCACGTCATTTATAATTGTCACTTATTTTTGTTCCTATTCATCGTAATAAAATATGTTACTCTCTACTGACAACACTCGTAGAGAGTACTCAAAGGCATATGCTGTGGGGGTACATGACAGCTATTATTTGCCGTGGCACTCCGGGGCGACTTAGAAATTATTGGTAGCGCATTCACTTTTTAACGTAAGAAAATGAATCAGCACGCCACTGGTTCTACGCTTACGTCCGAATATCATAACGATAACAAATCTTCCCCTCCGAACTCGGAGTTTTACCCGTCACCCACAATCTGTAGCAAAGGATAGTATTATGGAGCTTTCATAACAAATGTGTGTTGTGAATATAGAAATGGCATCTCGTCTTTTATTGCTCGGAGTAGTAATCAGTGACACAGAAATCACCTTCCGAAATGAGTTGTTGTTGAAAAATGACAAGAGGTCTTACCTGGCCATAACTCCTAATGAAATCCCTCAATTCCTTTTCTTTATCTTCTAGTGTTGAATACAACTGCTTCATCTGGTTGAGTAAGTCGAATTTTTCTGCTTTCAACCGTCGTTTATCAGCTTTGAGGGCTACAATGAAAAGTCGGTGAAGTATATAATATGACAATTAATCTCGAAGTTGGGGTAGCTGGGGGTGATGAGGAAAAATCTGAATTACTATGTGAATGCAGTCACTTCTTTATCGTAGATTGAAGTAGCTTTGTTGACATTTTTTTTTTGTTTTTATGACAATAAAGCATTTCTGACTCTGATGTGGTTACTGGTGTTAAATTTCCTCCTTTATTAAACTATATTATGGCGAAAGCCTCAGTCACCACCTAACAACCATGTGGACCGGGAGGCTAACAACGTATTTTTTCGTCAACCTCTGCAAAAAATGACGTTTTACGTACTAATTTCCGGACGAAAAATCGACTATTTTTGAAGGCAAGTACTTTTCGTCCGCAAACACTTTTCGTCCGCAAACTCTTTTCGTCCGCTGTGGTCACTATGATACGGCACGGTACGAGAGCGGCGATTGAGTCATTTTCGTAAATCCACGTTTTAATTAATACATAGGCGCCTGTGACAATAACTGTCATTTGCTGTTGTCAAATTAATTATTTACGAAATCCGCTAGATTTTACGTGTGAATTTAGACCGTGGTGTGAATATTAGTGTTCATAATAATCAAGAATTGATCGAGTCTGCAGTTCGAAGAGTTGGACGTAGCTGAGGCCAGCAAACATGCGAGTACTTACTTTCATAATAGTTATTTATGTACCAAGGACGAAAAACTGTCTATTATAATCGAGCCTGCAAATTAATAGCCGAGGCGCAGCCGAGGATAGCAAGCAGGCGAGATAGTAGACAGTTTTTCGCCGAGGTGCATATTACATTTCTTCGTCGACCTCTACATACCTTTATGAAAGTAAGTACTCGCATGTTTGCTGGCCTCAGCTACGTCCAACTCTTCGAACTGCAGACTCGATCAATTCTTGATTATTATGAACACTAATATTCACACCACGGTCTAAATTCACACGTAAAATCTAGCGGATTTCGTAAATAATTAATTTGACAACAGCAAATGACAGTTATTGTCACAGGCGCCTATGTATTAATTAAAACGTGGATTTACGAAAATGACTCAATCGCCGCTCTCGTACCGTGCCGTATCATAGTGACCACAGCGGACGAAAAGAGTTTGCGGACGAAAAGTGTTTGCGGACGAAAAGTACTTGCCTTCAAAAATAGTCGATTTTTCGTCCGGAAATTAGTACGTAAAATGTCATTTTTTGCAGAGGTCGACGAAAAAGGTATGTAGAGGTCGACGAAAAAATGTAATATGCACCTCGGCAAAAAACTGTCTACTGTCTCGTCTGCTTGCTATCCTCGGCTGCGCCTCGGCTATCAATTTGCAGGCTCGACTATAATAGACAGTTTTTCGTCCTTGGTACATAAATAACTATTTTGTGTCTCATTTGTTTACACTTAGCAGTATAATAACAGCATATAACCACCATGCACCATGCAGGTTTAGGCTCGGAAGGATGAACACCCCAGTACTCGTACGTACTCGAAAGCTCACCCCTCCCTATCCACCACCCCCGCTCGTTAAAGCGGTTCCTCATCTTGATTGGCGATCAGCAGAATAAAATCTGATCGTTTGATATGGAGAGCTTGGCCAATTCTCGGCCTGAAACTGTCTTGTATCTGACATGAGTTGAAATTAGAATTTAACAATGACTTGGCATGGTGCCCCCCTGAAGCTGACTGAAGGCCTGAAAAAACACTTGGCTGAGGGCCAAGTGCTGTGTAGTGAATTTACTTGGTCGGTTATTCTTGGAATCCGAAACAATAATAACATGATTATCGAGATTTTAGCCTGTTGAAGTAGACGTTGGCGTCGCCGAAGGTTTCGCTTCCGTCAGTTCCGTAGTACTTCTTCAGGGGTATCGTTGTCTCCCTGGTTCACTGATCGTCTGTATTAGTTTCTGTCTATCGTCTTGCTCACGTCTGTTCTCGAGGAGCTCCGTGAACAGCGGAATCGTGTGGGTCCCTACTTTTCTTTGTTACATGGCAATGTGTAATGTTCTTATACTCTGTATATGTTAAACAAAGAAATAAAAATTATCTAAATTATCTACTCTGTCTAGAGTAGTCCCCATATGATGCCTGATCAGTCTGTCGATGTAGTCCGGATGGATGTCTAAGTCTCGATATATAAACCTGTTAGGCATATATCGTGGTGCGTATGTTGCCATTCTCAGGTAGACATTGAAGAAGGCCTGCATCCTCCGCCTATAACTGTTCGCGCATTGTCCCCAAGCAGTAGTCGCGTACAGCATGATTGCTAGAAGGATTGTCCTGATGAGGCGTAGTTCCAACTCGAGTGCTATGTTGCTCCTACGTCTGATGAGTGGATATAGCTTATACCTTGCGGCTTTCGCTAGAGCTAATCTGTGGGAGACGTGCCTCTGAAACGTGAGTTTCTTGTCCAAGGTTACTCCTAGGTATAGGGCTTCGTCTACCCATAGAATTATCTCGTCGTTCATAGTAACATAGCCCTCGGGTGTCCTACGTCGCCTCGTGAACAGTATTGCCTTGCTTTTGTCTGCATTGATTCCGATCTTCCAACGATTGAACCACGGTTCCAGCTTGTTGATCTGAAGTTGCAGCTTCGATGTTACTCCTCTCTCATGAGATGACTCAACAAAGATTGCCGTGTCATCTGCATAGAGAGCAAGTTTGGTCATGGGGTTGTCCTACATAGGCATTCGAAAACGGGTGTGGCGACAGTACTGCTCCCTGTGGTACTCCTGCTTCTAGCCTCCTTCGTGAAGAGAGAGCATTTCCGACTTTGCATCGGTAATGTCGACCTCTTAGGAAGGAGTTTATCAGCTTGATGAATATTCAGCCAACTTGAGCTTATTAAATAAAAGAAGCATACATTTACTCCGGCCAATGCCGAAACAAAGCTGCTGGTGGGCGGAGCCTATTTGAGCACCGCTCTTAGATATACTCAACAGGGTGACAACAAAATGCGTGTACTTGGGCATCGGAATTTGGATGTTTCGCCTCATCCGGCTAGCTCTACACCACAAGTACAGCTTCGTCGCAGTTGTCCAGCAACTCCGGAACTCTTCTTTGGATTATGGCAGTCAGGAACAGCATCGTAGGTGTTGTTACGTTGTTACGAATTCTTTTGTATAGTGTTGGTGTTCCCAACGAGGTTCCATACACTATACCAGGCTTGTAGATTCCTCAAGTCCAAGGCCAGAAATACTTTTACCAACTATAGGTAATTGTGTGAGCCACCCGGGCTACCACACTTGAGAAGTACTCTCAAAGCAACAACTGAGCACTTCAGTGGCTCCCGGATGACTGGTTATTCCAGCCAAAACGGGCTTCTTAAATACAAAATGTGTACATTTGCTCCGGCCAATGCCGAAGCAAAGACACTGGTGGGCGGAGCCTAACTGAGCTCCACACTTGGATATACTACAACTTTGAAATTTTTATTTTGTATTTCTGGCCGAAGATAACAAGGGTAGAATTTATTTTAGTATTTCTGGCCAAAGATAACACCCTGGGATTTTTAATACATCTTCTCCCACCTATTGCTCCACGATTATCATTTGGCGAGCTCATGTCAGTGTGGTGGAAGGTGTCATTGGAGTTTTTTTTATAATGCTGAGTGTGAACAGATGATAAAAAAAATACGTTGTGGCTTCCCGGTCTATCACTTACTCGTCAAAGCCTCCTTGGCCAGTTGCAGTTTCATCTCCAAAGCGTAACAGTCCGAGGATTCGTCCTCGTTCTTCGCGCCGACGGAGGGGGTGGGGAAGTTCTTGTCGCTGAGCACCGACGAGGCACCGGACACCACGAGACGTTTCAGCCGCGTCACCTCCGCCTGCAGGCGCTCGTTCTCCTGCCGCAGCCGGCGGACCGTCGCCAGCGACTTGGAGTAGTTCGATGGGGAGGGGATGAGGGCGGAGAGGTCGTCGCGGTGGCCGCCGTCGTAGCTTCTCGGCGAACGGGGCGAGGAGGAATCTGTGGACATAAGGAGAACAAATTGAGATGATCGCAAAAACAAATTGCCTCTTGTATACCCAACCACCAATTTGGTGCTTTATACGAGGATATATTGAAAAACTCTTAGCCTACTATAGAACCAAACAAAATTTCAATGTCAAAATATTTTATTAGTCAACATATTCTCCTCTTAATTGGATACATTTATTACAGCGAACCTGCAACGTCTCTAGACCTTTCAAAAAAGAATGTTTCTTCTTGCTCTGCAAGCCAGACCTCCACAGCTTTTAGTACCTCCTCGTTGGAAGAAAATTTAACTTTTTTTCAGTTGAGGAAAGAGATGATAGTCGGACGGAACCAAATCTGGTGAATAAGGGGGGTGTTCTAGTAAATCAAACCCTAAATCACGAATTTTTTGCATGGTGACATGAGATTTGTGTGCAGGGGCGTTGTCCTGCGAAAACAAAACATCTTTGGATAGCTTTCCGCGTCTTATCTCTTTAATTTTTTCCCGTAGAGCTGAAGCAAGAACTTTTCCAGCAGATTTTTGGACACGAAACTTCTTAGGTCTTGGAGAACCGGAGTGTCGCCATTCCATCGATTGTTGCTTTGTTTCTGGATCGTAGAAATGTACCCAAGTCTCATCCATAGTACCAATTCGGTTTAAGAAGTCTACATCGTTTTCAAATCGAGCACAGATCGAACGCGATGCTACTACCCTTGCACGCATTTGGTCAACATTAAAACATTTGGGGATCCATTTTGCAGCAATTTTTCTCATGTCCAAATTGACGTGAACTACAATGAACGCGTTCGTATGAAATATTCAGTGCTTCAGATATCCGTTTTAGCCCAATTCGACGGTCTGTTAAAATCATGTCATGAACTGCATCAATATTTTCGGGGACTGACACAGAAACTGGCCTTTCCGATCGGTCATCATCTTCAATGGAAAATTTACCTCTTTTGAAGCTTGCAATCCATATTTTCACGGTCGCATACGAAGGACATTGATCACCAAGGGATTGAGCATATCTTCGTAAATCTCATTACCTCTTAACCTTTTTTAAATACAGGTACTTGATGATGGCTCGATACTCCAATTTTTCGATTTTCACAATTTCGGTGGTTAGGTTAGGTTAGGTTTTGAACGTGAGTGGGCCCGTATCAGGCCCTCCACTGCGGCCAATGGCCTATTGTGGCTCACCCTATGGTTATATTTCTCCCAGTATATCCAATCTCTTGACGAAATTGAGGAATGCATTGGGAGAACAATTTACCAGGTTTTCTGGCCTTACTGTCGTATCGCCAAATATTGAGAATCTGGTTCTGGCCGCTGCAGGGCATGTACACAGAATGTGTTCAGCCGTTTCATCATCCTCCATGCATAGCCGGCACTCTGCATCTTGTGCAAGTCCGATTTTATGCATGTGGTATTTGAGTTTGCAGTGGCCAGTAAGCAAACCTACTATAACTCTGAGATGCGCTCTGCTGAGTTCTAGCAGTTTGTCAGAGTCCTGTTTTTTCCTTGTACAAGCAATAAATGCTTTGGAATGGGCTAGGCCCGGTAGACTACGCCAGTACTCGAGTCTTTTATTGTCTGCCCAAGCTGTTATGACATTCTTGGCAGTGCTATATGCTAAACCGATTACCGGTTCTTGTCCAGTGAACGTTGTTTCGGCCCCCCCCTTTTGCTAGGGCGTCCGCTATTTCGTTTCCTTCTAGGCCTGTGTGACCTGGTATCCAGACTAGGGTAACGTTGTTGCGTTGCGCCAGTCGGTTTAAGGTGTCTCTGCAGTTCCATACTGCCCTAGATTTAAAGCAGTTGGATTCAAGCGTTTTAAGTGCTGCTTGACTATCTGAAAATATTTTTATTGTTTTTCGTGTGTGGAGCCGATTTTCCAGCTCCCTGGCACACATTTCAATGGCATATACCTCTGCCTGAAATATCGTAGCTAGTTTGCCCATACTGAACGAGCGTTTCACTACTGGGTTCATCCCATATATTCCGGCTCCGACGCCTTCCTGAGTTTTGGAACCATCGGTGAACCAACGTTCATTTGCCCTACATAGGTTGGTTTCATTCCGGACCCAGTCTTCTCTTTCGGGAAAGACCACAGTGTAGGACGTGTGAAGGTTGATGGTTTTAGGCATGATGTCTGAGGGCATTCCTAGAATGTTGTGAGCTATTATGCCCTCCAGCATTCCGCTGCCTCTCATGACACATGCCTGCGGTAGACTAATGGCCGCTTGATAAAGTCTGTATGTTGCCCATCTTGCCTCTCTCTCCAGAACTATGTGGAGAGGAAGTAATCCAAGGAGGACTTCCATTGCTGCCGTTGGCGTGGAGCGAATGCTTCCAGTAATCGCCAGGCACGCTTGTCTCTGTAGTCCGTTAAGTTTAGCAATGGCCATTTTTTTATGTCCCTTGCTCCACCAGACTATAGAGCCATACGTTATCATTGGACGTATGACGGTCACGTACAACCAGTATACGTGTTTTGGTGACATGCCTCATGTTTTGCCACATATTCTGCGGCATGTCCATAATGAAAGGCTAGCCTTCCGGATAGTCTTTTCCAAGTGCGAGTTCCAATTAAGTTTTTTATCCAAGGTTATTCCCAGATATTTGCTTCACTCGCAAAAGGAATTGTTACACCATTGATGGAAGGAGGTATTGAATGTTCCAGCTTCCTTTTCCTGGTGAATGGTACTATGCCCATTTTGTGGGGGTTAATGGACATTTCCTCCCTCTCACACCATTTATATATGGTCCTGAAGGACGTAGGACTGAATGACGTAGGAGATCGTCTCTTCGGATTTATCGTTTATTACTAGGACCAGATCGTAAGCATATGCTTGCAGATCAACCTCCCTAAGCGAGATAATGGCCAGCAGATCATCCACCAGCAGTGACCATAACAGTGGGGAGAGGACCCCCCTGGGGACAGCCCCTGGCTGGCTTGAAGCTGACACTTTCCCCCTGTAGACAGGTCGTTATAGTTCTGTTGTGAAGCATAGTTCTTATCCAGTCACATAGTATCGGTTCAATCGGTTCAATCGGTGGACATATTTTTCCTTTTAATTTATTGCGTAACTCTGGTTTACTTTTTTGACGTCAAACTTTACACTGACACCTCTAATAAGTTATTGTTCGTTGCTATGGTAACGCAATATTTTGTTTATGCAGGGAACTGGTCTAGGATAACTAGATATCAATACATCCTCGTAATGTTTATTCTAAGGGTTTTTGCACAGTGGATACATACCTATGTCTGGTTGACTACTACATCCAGGTTTCGGCGAGTCCGACCCCGTCTCCAGAGACGACCGACTGTCCTTGAGAGCGCCTACGCTCTCCTCCAGCGTCATCTCCACAGGCTCCTTGCCGCAATTCTCGACCACCTTCTCGTAGTCCCCGTTGAACTCGTCCTCTCTCATGGAATTCGACTTGGTCTTCCTGAAGTCCTTCTTGTGCGTTTCTTCTCCGATCTCCACCGTCAGGGACTTGCTGCGCCTCGTTTCGGCGGCGATCCTGTCCGACCGTCTGATCAGCTGCTTGTTGTTGTTCTTCTTGTTGACGTCTACGTCACAATCGTCGGTTTTCGTGTCATCTTCGTGGGGGGATTTCGCTACGCTGATTTCTACTGTCGGAGGTGGCGCGGGGTCCGCCGTTGCTTTGGTCTCGCCGCCGGGTAAGCAGATGGGGCTGGAGAGGGGGGCGGGGTTGGAGGTGGGGTAATCGGATTCGATCCGAGAGGTGAGGTCGGTAGAGTTTTCTTCTACCATTCTGCGAAGCTTTGCCTAGAACAAAAGCAATGACTCAACATGAGGAAATCACAAACTATACAGTGCGTTCATACATATACCAATCGCTGGATTGACTTTTTTTCTGGGAGTGCTCGAAAAGTAAAGTGTATATGAACCGACCTACCAATTTGGAAGACCGCTAAGAGATAATTCGAAATGAAATATTCCTGGAACAAAAGCAATGACTTACGACCAGGAAATCACAAACTATACAGTGCGTTCATGAAGTGCTGAAATACTTCATTATCTTACGAGTTAATCATTTTCGAAATTGAAACCCGTGCAGGTCCATTTTGTATTTTAGTTTTTTTTTAAGTTGTATTTTTCCGTCACCTTATAAGATTTGACGTCATCGATATATTTTTTTTTCAATTGAAAGGGTTAATTTTTTACTGGATTGGACGACGGGGTACGATTGAATGTCCTGCTAGGTTCCCAGACTTAACTCCCATGGACTTTTTTCTTTGGTATTACTTAGAAAGTAAAATGTATATAAACCGACATACCAATTTAGCGGCCCTCAAAGAGAGAATTCGAACTGAAATTTGTTTGGATCAAAAGCAATGACGACCAGGACATCACAAACTATACAGTGCGTTTATAAAGTGCGGAAACGATTCATTATCTTACGAATTAATCAATTACAGAGGTAAAACTCGGACAGGTCAATTTTGTATTTCAGTTTTTTCAAAAAGTTCTTTTTTGGCACCATCTCATATAATTTGACATCATCGATATTATTCTTCAATTAAAAGGGTAGATTTTTATACCAATCGCTGGATCGCTGGACCTGCTAGATCCCCAGATTTAACTCCCATGGAATTTTTTCTCTAGAATTACTTATAAAGTAAATTGTACGTGAACCAATCCACCTATTTGGAACTAGAACATAAGCAATTACCTGCCACCAAGAAATCACTAACTATACAGTACCTTCATATAGTGTGGAAACGCTTCATTATCTTACAAGTTGAACATTTTAGGACTATTTTGTATTGTAGTTTTTTCAAAAAGTTGTTTTTTCCGCCACCACCACCTAAGATTTCACATCATCGATATTTATTTATTTTTATTGAGAGGGTAAATTGTTATACCAATCGCTGGATTGGACGACTAGCAACTTGGAATTCCTCAAAGAGAGAATTCGAGCTGAAATTTGTCTTGAACAGAAGCAATGACTTACCATCAGGACATCACAAATTATACAGTGCGTTCATAAAGTGCGAAAACTTACGAGTTGATAATTTTCGTAGGTTAAACTCAGGTTGATTTTATATTTCAGTTTTTTTTAAAAGTAATTTTTTTCCATCACTACCTTATAAGATTTGACGTCATCAATATATATTTTTTTAAATGAAAGGGTATACTTTTACCAATCGCTGGAATGGACGACGGAGTCAGATGGAATGGGTTCCTTCGTCTCCAGATTTAACCCCCATGGGCTTTTTTCTGTGGGATATGAGTAAAAAATTGTTGAAAATCAACAATAGTTAAAATCTTTTTTCATTCAAGACTAAATGACTGAATGATCATATAACGAATATGAAAAATACCAGCATGTTCAATCAAATATGAATATTCAAGTTCCAAAATGGTTGAAAATCAAATGATATATAAATAAATGAATGGACACGGGTAATATGGAGTCTGATTTTATCTATTTCTATCTCGACGATTTTTTTTCTAATAGGTCTGCCACACCACAAACTTCTTTTGAGCCTTTGATTCATTCTTTTAAGTTTCTTGTATTTTTTAAGTTGTTCTTTCAAACTCTTCTATTTTTTTTAAAGTTTCTTTTCTAGACTCTTCGGATTTTCTTGAAGTTATTCTTTCAAACTCTTCGGACTTTCTAGAAGCTTATCTTAGAGACTCAAATTTCTTTGAAACATTCCTTCCAGACTCCTCGGATTTTCTTGAAGCTTTTCTTCCAGATTCTTCGAATTTTCTTGAAGTTCTCTTTTCAAAGTTTTCATGTCATGAAGTTCTTCTTCAAACTTTTCGAATTTTCTTGGTTATTCTTTCAAATCTTTGATATTCTTATCGAAATTGTCCATTACCAAACTCAAATCACTTCCAGAAACTACGAAAAAATAAGTTTCGGTTTCATGAATCAAACTTTCCGATAGTCTTTTCTGTAGTATGAGCTTGTACCAGTCGCTTCAAGTTCCCTTTCTTCCAACATTTGCTTCAAATAGGGTCTTTCAAGTCCACAAGACGCACTTTTCTCGAGAACATTTTGTCTATTAGTTTATCTGAATAATTTATAGTCATTTTTTCACGAAATATCAGTCTATTTCACACAAAAAGTTTATCAGAAATACAGAGACTGTCCACGGCGAACTCTAGATAAGTATTTGAAAAAAATTTACTCCCGACGCCAACTGTGATAAAAATACACTCAACTTTGTTCAACTAATTCACTTCCAGTGGTAAAATATAACAGCCGACTAATTAAATGGCTAATTTATCCTTATGCAACACTATATTCAACTCTGTCAAATGTGAATTGTCTACTCTTCCTCTTGCTACGCGCTAAGCGTAGCAATTGTTCTATCTACAAATTTCTAACACAAATGAGCTATTCCTCGCCCAAACTGAATAAGCCTTCAGTTGGATTTATTCGAGTTAAACAAAATCGATCCATTATTATTATCCCGTCTCTACGATTTCATACATTCAGTTCAAGTTATACATTCTATTATTCTCCTAATTCCCATAAATCCCATTCACGAACAGGAATTCCTTTGCAGATTGGTGCATTTCATATGATTCATGCCCTTTTTGAAATACTCGCATCAGTTTGCTTTGAATTCGTTGCCTAGTAACAACTGAATAACTGTTTGTTCGTGTTATTCAAGAACCTTTGATCCTATTAACCGTCAAATATATAACCAATGGAGGGCGGGCCCGAAAGTAATCCGCTTATTCAATAAAATCAAATTTCCTCAAATTTGAAGTCAACTGCTCTTATCTATGTTAATACCACAGTATATACTCATAATACTGTGTTAATACTATCCTGATTTACAGAAATGCTCTCGGCGCATCCGCCATACTTAAAAAACAATCAGGTCTATTGTCACAGCAACACAATATGAGATGGTTATGGATTGTTTGCTGTAAAACTGAAGCCCTGCTAGTGAGATGCTTTTAAGAGGCTACTGAGATGCTTTTGAGAGGATTTTGAGAGGCCATTGAGATGCTTTTGATAGGCTTTTGAGAGGCTTTTGAGATGCCTTTGAGAGGCTTTTCAGAAGCCTTTGAGATGCCTTTGAGAGGCTTTTCAGAGGCTTTTGAAAGGTCTTTGAGAGGCTTCTGATGGGCTTCTGAGGGGTTTTCTCTGGAATTACTTGGAAGTCATCGTTTGATAATACGAAGAAACTTGAAAACCTCATAGGAAAAAACATTCAACAATTTGTCAATATAATAACTGTCGTAAAAACATTTTTTCTACGACCATTAAGAAAAATGAGCATTTCAATTGCGTCTTCGATTAAGAAACCTACCACGTTGTAACACCGAAACTCGATTGAAAAAATTAAGTTATTAAAAATGATTAGCGATAGTGAGGATGATTTAACAATGAAATTAATAAATTTATATCAGAAGCTCCTGATAATGCCTATCTTCTGACAAAGGTATGATTTTCTTTTCATAAAACCAGAATAATTTCAATAAGAAGATTGATTACAATCGGATTCTATATTTTTGAATAGTTGAGAGATACTTTCTATATAGCAGTTAATTTGAACGAATTATTATGTGCTCTTGTAACGACAGTGTTGATTCAGATGACACATGGACTTTGGATGGTGGGAGCGAGGGTTCAAATCCACGCAGCCACATTTTTTTTTTTCAATTTATTAAATCGATTAGTGTTTGATTTTTTCTGCATAAAGTTTTCTTATTTCCAAGTTAATTTTAAAATTTTGAATGTTATTTGTTTCACGACGTAGGTAGGTACGTGTCCAAAGAGAAAAAATAGATGTTTCATTCAACGGGTGAAGAAAAATTATCTCAACCATGTAAAAATGATGGCAGGAGAGTTTATGATAAAAAGGATTATTAAAAATATTATAGATTTGTTAATGATTCAGATGGTCGTAGAAAAAGTATAGTGTACAATGAGCATGAAATGACCCATTTCTCTCTCGTAGGTATATGAAATTTTGTAGTACGAGCGTAGCGAGTACTCGTGTTAAATGTATGTCATTTCATGCTCATTGTACAATATACTATTCCTACGACAGTTATTATAATGACAAATTAAAGCAAATGAAGTTTTCAATTTTCATCGTATTATCAAATCATGACTTCCTAGAAGAATAGTAAAATTTGAACAGAACTATTGCCCTTTTCAACAATGAGTAAATGTATGAACAGTGCATAAAAATTATATTTTCTCTTTGGAGTCTCAAATGAAGTCATTATGAAACCCTAATGCGTATGGGAATGGCTTCTATTTCGATACCCATTTTAAATTTTTTCGAGATTGGTAACAATGGTAACATCAACTGTCAGATGAACGTCAGACAGGAGGGATGTGATTTTCGGATATTAAACAAAGAAGAAGAACATTGTGGTGTTATTTGTTGCCTTGGATGGTGCAGTTACTATAAACTTTAATTGTTACATGACTGGTTTCAAAAACTACACATCGGACAGAAAATATCTTGGGCACATTTGAGCCATTCAGCCCTATGCTGTTTAACATAACGGAAGTGATACAGCATTGGACCTTTACATTTATGAAAAATAAATTGCAAAACTCTTTTAAATCGATAGGTTCTAGTCTGAAACGTCCATTGTACAGATATTTTTTGCGATTTCCATCTTCCCTACGGTTTGGTACAGATATTCTTCTATGTGTAAGCATTGGTATTGAAGTGTTCAATAGCCTCTGTGTTATTTCGAGGTGACTCGCACCGTAATAATCGAGAAAATGATTTTTTATAAATATTTTTGTGATTTCCATCTCCCCTACGGTTTGGAACAGATATTTTTCTATGTGTACGCATAGGTATTGATGTTTGAAAGCCTCTGTGTTATTTCGAGATAACTCGCGCGGTAATAATCGAGAAAATAATTTTTTTTTTAATATTTATGCGATTTCCATCTCTCCTAAGGATATTCTTCTATGTGTACGCATTGGTATTGATGTGTTCAATAGCCTCTGTGTTATTTCGAGGAGACTCGCGCCGTAATAATTGAGAAAATAACTTTTTTATAAATATTTTTGCGATTTCCATCTCCCCTACGGTTTGGTACAGATAATCTTCTGTGAGTACGCATTGGTATTGAAGTGTTCAATAGCCTCTGTGTTATTTCGAGGTGACTCGCGCCGTAATAATCAAGAAAATAATTTTTTATAAATATTTGGGCGATTTTCATCTCCCCTACGGTTTAGTACAGATATTCTTCTATGTGTACGCATTGGTATTGATGTGTTTGATAGCCTCTGTGTTATTTTGAGATGACTCGCTCCTTAATAATCGAGAAAATAATTTTTAAAAAATAGTCATGCGATTTCCATCTCTCCTAAGGTTTGGTACAGATATTCTTCTATGTGTACGCATTGGTATTGATGTGTTCAATAGCCTCTGTGTTATTTCGAGGTGACTCGCGCCGTAATAATCAAGAAAATAATTTTTTATAAATATTTGGGCGATTTTCATCTCCCCTACGGTTTAGTACAGATATTCTTCTATGTGTACGCATTGGTATTGATGTGTTTGATAGCCTCTGTGTTATTTTGAGATGACTCGCTCCTTAATAATCGAGAAAATAATTTTTAGAAAATAGTCATGCGATTTCCATCTCTCCTAAGGTTTGGTACAGATATTCTTCTATGTGTACGCATTGGTATTGAAGTGTTCAATAGCCTCTGTGTTATTTCGAGGTGACTCGCACCGTAATAATCAAGAAAATAATTTTTTATAAATATTTGGGCGATTTTCATCTCCCCTACGGTTTAGTACAGATATTCTTCTATGTGTACGCATTGGTATTGATGTGTTTGATAGCCTCTGTGTTATTTTGAGATGACTCGCTCCTTAATAATCGAGAAAATAATTTTTAAAAAATAGTCATGCGATTTCCATCTCTCCTAAGGTTTGGTACAGATATTCTTCTATGTGTACGCATTGGTATTGATGTGTTCAATAGCCTCTGTGTTATTTCGAGGTGACTCGCGCCGTAATAATCAAGAAAATAATTTTTTATAAATATTTGGGCGCTTTCCATCTCCCCTACGGTTTGGTACAGATATTTTTCTATGAGTACGCATTGGTATTGATGTGTTTAATAGCCTCTGTGTTATTTTGAGGTGACTCGCGCCGTAATAATCGAGAGAATGAATTTTTATAAAAAAAATTGCGATTTCCATCTCCCCTACGGTTTGGTACAGATATTTTTCTATGAGTTGAACGCATTGGTAATGATGTGTTTAACAGCCTCTGTGTTATTTCGAGGTGACTCGCGCTGTAATAATCAAGAAAATAATTTTTTATAAATATTTGGGCGATTTTCATCTCCCCTACGGTTTAGTACAGATATTCTTCTATGTGTACGCATTGGTATTGATGTGTTTGATAGCCTCTGTGTTATTTTGAGATGACTCGCTCCTTAATAATCGAGAAAATAATTTTTAAAAAATAGTCATGCGATTTCCATCTCTCCTAAGGTTTGGTACAGATATTCTTCTATGTGTACGCATTGGTATTGATGTGTTCAATAGCCTCTGTGTTATTTCGAGGTGACTCGCGCCGTAATAATCAAGAAAATAATTTTTTATAAATATTTGGGCGATTTTCATCTCCCCTACGGTTTAGTACAGATATTCTTCTATGTGTACGCATTGGTATTGATGTGTTTGATAGCCTCTGTGTTATTTTGAGATGACTCGCTCCTTAATAATCGAGAAAATAATTTTTTTAAAATAGTCATGCAATTTCCATCTCTCCTAAGGTTTGGTACAGATATTCTTCTATGTGTACGCATTGGTATTGATGTGTTCAATAGCCTCTGTGTTATTTCGAGGTGACTCGCACCGTAATAATCGAGAAAATGATTTTTTATAAATATTTTTGCGATTTCCATCTCCCCTACAGTTTGGAACAGATATTCTTCTATGTGTACGCATTGGTATTGACGTGGTTGAAAGCCTCTGTGTTATTTCGAGATGACTCGCGCCGTAATAATCGAGAAAATATTTTTTTTAAATATTTATGCGATTTCCATCTCTCCTAAGGTTTGGTACAGATATTCTTCTATGTGTACCCATTGTACAGATATTTTTCTACGTGTACGCATTGGTATCGCGCCGTAATAATTGAGAAAATGACTTTCTTATAAATATTTTTGCGATTTCCATCTTCCCTACGGTTTGGTACAGATAATCTTCTATGTGTACGCATTGGTATTGATGTGTTTAATAGCATCTGTGTTATTTCGAGGTGACTCGCGCCGTAATAATCGAGAAAATAATTTTTTATTAATATTTTTGCGATTTCCATCGCCGCTACGGTTTAGAACAGATATTCTTCTATGTGTACGCATTGGTATTGATGTGTTTGAAAGCCTCTGTGTTATTTCGAGATGACTCACGCCGTAATAATCGAGAAGATAATTTTTCATAAATATTTTTGCGATTTCCATCCTCCTACGGTTTTGTACCGATATTCTTCTATGTGTACGCATTGGTATTGATGTGTTTGATAGCCTCTGTGTTATTTCGAGGTGACTCGCACCGTAATAATCGAGAAAATGATTTTTTTCTGAGATTTTTGTGATTTCCATCTCAGCATAGCACAGATATTTTTCTATGTGTAAAAATAATAGTATACGATCCAGTAGGGCAGATGATCATTATACAAGTGAATAGGACAGTAACAATTTGAATAGGTATATTAAAATATTTGCCAAATTCTGGTTCGCCAAGCTCATTCAATGAATTTTTATAATTCATGATGCTGTAGCATACATAACGATAACTAATGATTTTTCTTGAAATTTGACAACACCGCATAAAAGTGTGGATTGAAATGTGCGGATAATTTCACTCTAATGACTCGTTTCGGCCTGCGGATCGCGAATTCTGGACGCCCAGTACGACGTGATGACGCAGCCGGAAAGCGGAAAAGACAAAGCGAAACTATGACGAATTTCATTCTTATCTAGGCCAACACTTCTGCACGTCGAGCTGTATTTGTCAATAGGGTCCCACTATCTCTGGAAACAAGCGAGTAAGGAGCGACAAACAAAAGGGCGTGCCTTCATTGTTTCGGATTCATTGAATGAACAGGAATAGAATATATTATTCCATATCTGATTTGTGACGTATTTTGTTTTGGTCTGAATAAACACGGATATAAAAAGTAGCTGTGTAGAAACGCTCCTGTGCATAATGCATTGTAACTGTCAGCAGTGTTCTGTGATTTATCAAAAGCTCACAGAGCAGACATAAACCCAGGAGTACCACAGGGTTCAATTCTTGGCCCCTTCTTTTCTTGATTGATATAAACGATTTTGCCAGATATCAAAATCTCACGAAACTTCACACTTTATGCTGATGATACCACAATAATATGGCATAACCAGAACAGTCCTGATCTGAATTTGACAATTTGTGAGGATATTGAAAAGATCAATAGATGGCGCGAATTTAACCAACTATTTCTCAATGTCAAAAACACGCCATAGGCTTCAGATGTGAAATCAATAAGCTGCCACTAGGAAATAAATTCACTGAAAACAGATGTTCAGTCTACCACGAAGTAGTGGTAAATAATACTCTACAGGTCATATTACAGATGGAAGAAACTACCGCGAACTTTAGTAATCAATTCTCTGATCAAATCTAACAGCTGAATAGGTGGGGGTTCCTATTCCAGATTCACTAATGAATTATAGCATAAAATAACCAGCGGGTAGTTTTTTGATATTATATAGTCGTGGTAAATACCGGGTGGCTACGGAAGTATTGCCTACGGAATATCTCAGTTATTGTATGAAGTAGGTTTGTGAAATTTGGAGCGTCGATATAATGACATAAGAGCTAGAATTTGAGCATATTGACATGTCGAAGTTAACTTCTGGTCTGACCGGAAGTAACATCAACTTTCTTATTTTAAATGGAAACCCTATTTTTTTTCTTTTCGCTTTATTCAGCATTCAATTCCCTTTCTAATGACATATCACAAGTTGGTATCTAACCAGAAACTAGATCAGAAAAAAATTATTATTGAAATTCACCGAGTAGGCCGTGGAAGCAAAATAAAAGCCAAAAATTGAAAAGTTGGCTATGGAAACCATACGTCACTTGATAACAGTTGCTACTACTGTGATATTTTATTTTCATTCGTCGGCGTTATAAAAAGCCGCCAAAAAAAATATTGGAAAAATTGTGAAAAAAACAATACTCTGTAGGTCCATAACTTAAATAGGAACATACAACTTTTTCTTGCCTGTACTATTCAGCATAAGCATTCCTTTCTAATGATATAATAGAAAGTAATTTTTTGAAATGAAATACCAAAAAATCCAATTATTATTCTTCAAATAACGAAACAGATTATCGCCATACGCAAAAATAAAATTAAAAATAATGTGGAATGATAAATTATATCCTGTAGGTTCTAGGTTGAATAGGAACATAAATGTACTTGGTCTGTGCCATCGTCCATAGATATTCTAATATCTACCTATGGACGATGTTTGTGCTATTCAGAATAATGATTCCATTGCAATAATAATTCGAACCAAAATATTAACAAGTAGGCTGATTAAGATGTATTTTGGAATGAAACAAAAAAGAAATGAGAGCTGTCACGAACGCTGCTATCCATATTATTTTGACGTTCGAAGTAGTGTTTTTGATTCTGCCATTTTAAAAAGGTTTGGAAATCGAAATCAGTTAGTGGAATATTCAAAAAATGTCCTGTTATTCACGAACCGAACAAATTGACATGCTTCTCATTTATGGTGAATGATTAAAAAATTCGTATGCCGCTGAACGATTGTATTTAGAGCGATATCCAGGGAGGCAGCAACCGTCAAGAAGGTATTTCCAGTGGCTTGAAGAAAAATTAAGAACTGAGCCTGTTCACGAAGACCAAGAAGCATTTGTTATTAATGAGGAAACTGAAATTAATTTATTAGCTTTAGTACAATATGATAGCACAATTTCCTCAAGGCAGATTGGCGCCGAATTAGCTATAAGTAAGGACTCTGCTAGGAAAATTTTGAAAAAACATCGATTGAAATCCTTCAAGTATCAGTTGCATCAACATTTGTATGAAAATGACGGTGAAAGGCGCCTGGAATATTGTAATTGGTTTCTTCGACAAAATGCTGAGAATCACCTATTTAACTATTATATCTTGTTTACGGACGAGTCAAGATTTACCAACAATGGATATAATAATATAAGGTAGGTACTGTACTTTATTTGGATTATTGTCGATAGTCGAAGTGTAAAGTGCTAAAAGTGTGAACGGTCTTTTGTTCCAGGTACTGGGCGATAGCAAACGAGCACCGGTTTCGACAAGGCGGCTTCCAGGAGAGATTTGGTGTGAATGTTTGGGCAGGAATAGTTGGAACTCATATTGTTGGCCCCATTCTTTTTCAAGGCCAACTAACCGGAGAGAGATACTTTAATATTTTAACGAATGAAATTTCGGAATTCATTAACAACCTACCAGCGGAAATAACTGAGAAAATGAACTTCCAGCAAGATGGCGCCCCTTCGCATAATTCAAGAATAGTGAGAAATTATCTTCAAAATCGCTTTCAAGAGAGACTTATAACATCCCATGGTCCAGTCAGGTGGCCACCAAGGTCACCTGATCTTACTCCGTGCGACTTTTTTCTATGGGGGCATCTTAAAAATAGGGTGTATTCCACACAGCCTACAACTCTACATGAGCTAGAAGTAAAAATTCGTAGAGCTTTCCGAGATATCACACCCCAAATGTAGAGAAACGTTTTACATGAAAATATCACCAGAGTCAATAAATGTATTGACGCTGAGGGAATGCATTTCGAACATTTGTTTTGAATTTATTTTATCTTTAATCCTATCAATTTGAATTATTTTTTTTCGATAAATCTGTTTTTTCGTTATTTGAAGAATAATAATTGGATTTTTTGGTATTTCATTTCAAAAAATTACTCTCTATTATATCATTAGAAAGGAATGGTTATGCTGAATAGTACAGGCAAGAAAAAGTTGTATGTTCCTATTTAAGTTATGGACCTACAGAGTATTGTTTTTTTCCCAATTTTTCCAATATTTTTTTTGGCGGCTTTTTATAACACCGACGAATGAAAATAAAATATCACAGGAGTAGCAACTGTTATCAAGTGACGTATGGTTTCCATAGCCAACTTTTCAATTTTTGGCTTTCATTTTGCTTCCACGGCCTACTCGGTGAATTTCAATAATAATTTTTTTCTGATCTAGTTTCTGGTTAAATACCAACTTGTGATATGTCATTAGAAAGGGAATTGAATGCTGAATAAAGCGAGAAGTAAAAAAAAATAGGGTTTCCATTTAAAATAAGAAAGTTTATGTTACTTCCGGTCAGACCGGAAGTTAACTTCGACATGTCAATATGCTCAAATTCTAGCTCTTATGTCATTATATCGACGCTCCAAATTTCACAAACCTACTTCATACAATAACTGAGATATTCCGTAGGCAATACTTCCGTAGCCACCCGGTATAACCACGATGCCCCGTTGATCGATTTTTGTTTTTCACGATCAATATCACTACATTACCTAGCAATACTTTCTCAGTGTTGTCTCAACGAGTACATATCACTTCGAACAAAGTTTGTCCATATTCTTAACGGATTTCGTAGTTAGAATCTTAACTATTCTAGTAATTGCTAACATTCTATTCTCTGCGGTGAACTTTTGTTTCTATTTTCAAATCTTATTGCTTCAACATTTCTAGGCAAAAAAGGTATACTTGCTCTATAACGCTAGGGGCAACAGTATTTGTGGAATTTGCAAATTTATGCATCGATGCAGGTTATGAGGTCACTTGAGCGCCCTATGAAGTTGCTCAGAACTTTGCACAAACTGAGTATGTGATAGATCTCGCTAAAATAAACAACTTTTTTTCTACGAAGATTCATCGAGAAATAATTATTCGCCGCGCCGCCTATGAATTTTCAGAGTTTTACGATTCTGAGCGATTTTACGTTTGAATGTTGACCAGAATGTTAATTAAATATTTGCCAATCACCATATATGAATGAAATGGAAGTTACCTGGGCGTCTACGAAGAGACGTCGCATTAGCAGCGCCATGGCGGCTTGGCGATGTGTGCTGAGAACAACTTCTGTTCCATTTCACGAACTTGGTCCATTGCAACCACCCAGAGAGACCTGAAATACAAAACAGACCATATTACATAAATGAATCAAATGTCATAATTTTCTCAATATGTAAACCAATGACAATAAAGACTTTTCTGTTTAAATTTTTGGTAATTTTGAAACTTTAAGAGACAGTTTTCGAAAAACTGTTATCGCTCGAATTTTTTTATACAAAAGAACCATTTAAGTAGTAATCTAGCGTTAAGAATAAATAGCGCCATTGGAGGATTTTTCCCGCCCTCTTGTAAATATCAATGTAAGTTATGATTGTTTCAATGATAACAGAAAAAAACTCACCATGGGCTGACAATTAATTATTCCAACTCAGAGAGACGAATTCAGATGAAAAGCGAAATTAATATGCAACCTGCTGTAAACCAAGCACATCAAAACACAATGAATGAAAACTGTCACAGGCGGCATTTGTTTTGCCATATTACTCTGTTCAAGACAATGCCTACTGTATGTCGACACATAACTTTTGCAATTCATCTCTGGGATAAATGGTGAATAGGTGAGCCTTTCATTAGCACAACTATTCAACGCACAAACATACAGGGTCAGTTGCAAATTGTACTCTTTTATAATACATAAGTATAAGACGATAGGTGTACATACTATAAAGAAGAAATTCAATAAATGTTCTCAATATCCAATTTAATGTAGAATTTTGACAACTCTTTCTGTAAACATTATGTGACTTAATCGGTGAAAGTTTTCAGTTGAAATTGAGATCGTTTTTTCGGAATTTGTCGAAAAAAAAGGAAAAAATCTGAATTCCGCTACAAAAAAATTACAGTGAAATATCGCTTTCAACCCATAAAAGTTCACCCCGTTCCACCCTTTCTCGTCATTCGAACAATATTTTCCCCTCTCTCCCAGTAGGTCTCATGCTGTTAATAATTTCAAAAATGCTTCAGCACTGGTCTATATGCGGTTGTAACTTGTAATCGGAAACGAATATGTGATGTTGAAACTTTTCTTATTTAGAAGTTTTTTTCTGTTCTTTTCAATAAAATATTCTTATTTTTTAATGATTGGTGGCAAAAATGAGCAATTCACGCCCGAAAAGAATCCCGCTGTTAAAATCGAACTTTTTTTTTTCAAGGAAATAAGTAGCACTCTGCACTTGTGAACTCTTCCATTGCACCCCCTTCATAAACGACAAAACGCCAACTCTTAAAACTATGAAAAACAAAATAATCACCAATCTCATAACGCGTCTGTGCAACCAGAGCACTCTTGAAAACTCCGCTGTAGACCCTTCAACGAACCAAGGGAGAAGGAAATTACTCTTCTTATGAAAAATATTTGCGGTATGATAAATTTTCTGCGGCGTTGGTAATAAAAAAACCCTGGAATCGGCTGTAAAAATTCAGTATGGCCAAGTCTACCCGGATTTAGACGTCAGAGGGATCTTTGTAAAATAATAAAATGAGGAAAGCGTGCTGTCCGACTCATTCGGAAAGCTTTTGTTTTTCATCCTGACGGATAGCATGGGTTTGAAGGTAAGATCAATAGGTGTGTCGGGTAAATATGTCTGTGTTTGTTCAGTCCAGACTGAAAAAAACAAGTCGATAATAATTGATGTGCATGTAATGAACGGTCGTATATTGACTGGTGCCTATAATTTTTGTCAGGAGAAAAAAAGTAACAAGCCAGGACCAGGTGGAAAATGCTGTGGTTCCAGCTTGAGGAAAAAAAATCAAACACGAAAACACTCAAAATGGTGAAATGGGGATGCAGTTTAGGGGATGACGGTTTTTTGCGATTTGCTGCGAAACGTGACCTCTAGAGAGAAATGTTTGTGTGACACTTTTTCACATAACCCCAAATTAATCATGAAAATGACAAAAAAACAATTTTACAGTATTTATTTCTTTTCTTGCGTAAAAATGAT
Organism: Chrysolina oricalcia; assembly: GCA_944452925.2. NCBI lineage: Eukaryota > Metazoa > Arthropoda > Insecta > Coleoptera > Chrysomelidae > Chrysolina > Chrysolina oricalcia. The sequence goes on along the minus strand of OX101824.2, from coordinate 4,973,383 downwards.
TTAATTGAGGAAATAATTTTTAGAAATACTTATGTCTTTTTTGATGTCGATAAACATGATTTTTTTCGCAATTTAGAAGACCACTAGTTTTCTTGTACATTTCAATAAAAATACAGATGAAGCTGGAACAGAGGCTGACATATTGTTGGCAGTTGTTGATAGACCGGTTGTTTCAATATCATACATGTTTCTCATTTTGTTAATTATATCCAGATGATGAGTGGGATCCATTTGAAGATATGGTTCAATAGAGGATGCGCTGTTATGTTCTGTGATTTTGATTACTTAGTTGCTGTTCTTGAACTCCATTTTTAGCTAACTTACTAACTGATGTTGATCGGTTAGAATGGTTAGTTATTTTTGCTTTCTTGATTCTGATTGTCTGTGCTGCTTCTCGGGTCCATTTCGATATTTGATTTATTCCTATCGGGCAATTTTTGTACCAGGTAGTAGATTCGGGTCTTTTCCAAAAGGGAATCGGGGTTAAGAATAACCTATCCGATTCAAAGCGGGGTCTCTAAGTATTCTTCTACTGAGTAGAAACAGTGGTTAAGAAGATGATTTTTGATTGTAGATTTAAAAGCATACTTGCTTAGTGTTTTCCATTTCTCAGGGATTCTATTGTAGAGTCTGATATCTAGGGAGTTCCTCACCGATTTGGTCAGTCGGAACCGTGGTGGCCTTATCATGTTGGCTGATCTTGTTGGGTAGCCGTGTAGATCAGACTGAGTTGAGTAGGTCTTGAGGCCTTCCTGTATTTCCATTAATGTTTGATATATGTACAGGCATGGTAGTGGCATCATTCTGTAGGTAATAAATATTGGTCGACAATGTTCAATAAAGTTTACATTTGCAATGATGCGGAGGACCTTTTTCTGCTTACGGAAAATACTTATTGCTTTAGGTGAATTTCCCCATAGTGTCACACCATAACTAATTTGGGAGTGAAATAGAGCAAAGTAAGTTGTTTTCAAGGTTGATGTACTAATGAAGTGCTTCAACTGACGAATGAGAAATATTATGCTGGACAGCAGTCTGTTGAGGGCGTCGATGTGGTTAGACCAGGTGAGTCTGTCGTCAATTGTAATACCCAGGAGTTTGACAGTTTGGCCCGCCGTATAATTTGTGTTTGTAGAGAATGTTATCCTTTGTGTTTTGTTTTCATTAAGCTTAAGTTTATTAGACGCGAACCATTGCATTGTTTTCTTCTCTGTTAATTCAGAGGAAATTTGTAAAGATTTATGATTATGATCTTTACGATTATGATATGTTTTACTTTCATTTATTGCGTAACTCTGGTTTACTTTTTTGACGTCAAACTTTACGCTGACACTTCTAATAAGTTATTGTTCGTTGCTATGGTAACGCAATAGTTTGTTTATGCAGGGAACTGGTCTAGGCTAACTAGATATCAATACATCCTCGTATATTACTTTGGTTACGCAATGGAACAATGCAATGCAATGCAACAAAGCAATGCAACAATGCAATGCAATGCAACAAAGCAATGCAACAATGCAATGCAACAATGCAATGCAACAATGCAATGCAACAATGCATTGAAGAAGCCTTTGCTGCGAATTTGTCATGTGAACATTTCAAATTCTGACGTATTTTCGTTGCCTTATGTCAAAATATTTGTCTAGAAAAACTATCGAAAATGGAGTTTTCACTGATGAAATTCAATATTAGGCCATTCGAACGATTAAAAAATTATTGTTTTTTCATAAACTGTTGCCAAGAATTGTAAGAATCCCTGAAAAACGATACAATGAAAACCAATATGGAGGGCGAGAATTTCATCGCGATTAAACAGCTCTTGTGAAATAAGCACTTATTTAAACAAAATATATTCGAAAAATAGTGGTGTCTGATTGGTCTATTTCATCGTGAATGGAATAATCATCGTTATCATGATTTTCTCAATATTATTATTATTGTTATATTACAATTTTGTACTGCAATTATGTATTCAAAATTTTTATTATGAATAATTTATTATAAACTACTTAATGAAGAAAGTCGATAAACATTGAAAATATTGAGAAAATCATGATTCAGACTTTTTTTCTCAATTTTTAGCAGCTTAACTATCAATAAATAACCAAGTTACATTGACTATTTGAAAGTAGATATTTCAACAATTGGAATGATCACCTATAGTCCTTCGAAATACAAAAAACACCAAGACAATTGTATGTGGAAGATAAGGGCATTTTTTTCGAAAAATGTACGTAACTCGAAACATTTTTCCATTTGACACAAAAAATGATATTCGTACAAATTTTCATGTAAATCAATTAAATAATTTAAACGAGAGAAAAAAAAATACTGAAAAGTCGGTTTTTCGCCTTTTTGACGGTTAAAATCGACAAATTCGAAGTACCCTTCTTTCCAAATATTTCCACAAAGTGGAAAATATGAGGCAAAAATTTAACAGAAAACACCTACTTCCCTGGCTAGTGCCACGACGGATATTGAACTACATCTGACAGATTTTTGTGCAACGTTCTTCCTCTGCTTCATCCGTGGAGAATTGGTTTTTCACTATTATATTGTTAAATATGTCATTCTGTTAAAATGCCATAAACGAGAGATTAAAAAAACAACTTTTTCTGCAAACGGAAAATGAATCTTCCATATATGCCTAGCAAACGTCCGATCGCAAAATTTTAATTTTTTGAGCTCAACACTGATATAGTTAATATCCCAGAAAAAAGAAAATCAGTCAGGAAAATCTGTCATTACCTGAAGGTCTATGAAACTTGTCTGCAGATGTCCCACCATTTTTTGTTAACATGTTCCTGTTGTTACGGGGAGCATTGCAAAGTATGTTTTTGCAGAAATGCTTTACCACTTGTTGAGCAGAGATGATTCGTAAGGGCCTGTTGGATAATTTTCTGTTTATCGCTTGCCGACAAAACTCCTATTGTATAGGAAATTTGCAAAAGACTGGATTTTAAAAATCAATGTTTTCTAAGGAAATAATTGTCTTTTGCCAAGTACGCCCAATTCCTCGTGGGGAATATTTAGTTCTTTCACATGATGAAATATACAGGGTGGGTCACGGTCGATGGTACCTTAGACGTTTACGGAGAACGGGACATAGGATCATTCTGAAAATTTGGTTTCTCGAGTAGTTGCTCTTGGTCTATCGGTCTAAAATATTTTCAGCAATGCAGCGTTGCCGCTTATACCAGAAAGTAGCAGCATCTTTGTTATTTCAAATGGGTCACCCTGTATATTACCGCATTTTTGAACTTGTCATTCCTTTCTGATTATTTCTGCCTCATACTCACCTATACCTATACTCTAACGGTTTTTGAGATATTGGTTATTTTCCATATTTTTTATCCAAAACATAGCTCGAATTGAATGTTTATTTCTGCGGTATTTGAATTCTTAGGAAGTTGCAATTTTGTAATTAGTTCATCAGGATCATGTACATTGATTCTGTATAGAGAATTTTGTTCTGCGTTATACAGGGTCATTCAAAATTCATGATCTTACTGCTAGATACGAAAAGGGTTGAAAGTGCGTTTTTTTAAATGGAACATCCTGTATATTATGAAATATCCTGAAAGATGACTAAATTCCCTTCGAATTGATATATCACGTTCCTATACCTAACTAGCCAGAATTCCGAGATAATAGCAATTTTCACTTGTAATCTCCCAAGTGCTTGAATTATTGCCGGAAATTTTTCGAGTACATGAATTTTCTTTGAAAATTCATGTACGAGATAAATTTACGGCAAATAATTCAAGCACGAGGGGGATTCGGTAAGAAAATTTCACACCGAGAAATGAAAATCATCCAACAATTCATAAAAAATAACTAACGATGGTTTCACCTGAACTATTTATAACCACTGAAATATTGATATGTAAAATACTTAACAAAATTTTCATCAATAAATGTTTGACATGTGACATTTGACATGTGACAAGTTGATATTTTGATTTAATGTACAAATGGATGTCTAGTTTTCATATGAAAGAAGATAATTATGCATTTACTAGATATTTGGAATGTGTCTGAAAATATTTTCTCCACGATTAATGCGGCCTATGAGTCGCTAGGTCGATGGTTCAATCCACGATAGGAACATAAGTTTTTTATTTTTTTAAAATTTAAACACATTTTTTGATGAAAATTTTGTTAAGTATTTTACTTATCAATATTTCAGTGGTTATAAATAGTTCAGGTGAAACCATCGTTATTTATTTCTTATGAATTGTTGGATGATTTTCATTTCTCGGTGTGAAATTTTCTTACCGAATCCCCTTCGTGCTTGAATTATTTGCCGTAAATTTATCTCGTACATGAGTTTTCAAAGAAAATTCATATACTCGAAAAATTTCCGGCAATAATTGAAGCACTTGGGAGATTACAAGTGAAAATTGCTATTATCTCGGAATTCTGGCTTTTTAGGTATAGGAACATGATATATCAATTCGAAGAGAATTTAGTCATCTTTCAGGATTTTTCATAATATACAGGATGTTCCATTTAAAAAAACGCACTTTCAACCCTTTTTGTATCTAGCAGTAAGATCATGAATTTTGAACGACCCTGTATAACGCAGAACAAACTCTATACAGAATCAATGTACATGATCTTAATGAACTAAACACAAAACTGCAACTTCCTAAGAATCCAAATACCGCAGAAATAAACATTCAATTCGATCTGTTTTGGATAAAAAATATGGAAAATAACTAATATCTCAAAAACCGTTAGAGATAGGTATAGGAGAATATGAGGCAGAAATAATCAGAAAAGAATGAAAAATTCAAAAATGCGGTAATATACAGGGTGACCCATTTGAAATAACAAAGATGCTGCTACTTTCTGGTATAAGCGGCAACGCTGCATTGCTGAAAATATTTTAGATCGATAGACCAAGAGCAACTACTTTAGAAACCAAATTTTCAGAATGATCCTAGGTCCCGTTCTTCGTAAACGTCTAAGGTACCATCGACCGTGACCCACCCTGTATACCGACTTGCCGTAATACGGCAGAAGTCCAAGACTGACGAATGCAGAAGGCCATCACTCTTGATTCACTTCTTCTGCTCAGAGCACATGATTCTTGGACCCAATTGTCACCGAGCCCACGAACATGGTGAGCGGTTATTTAGGTAAAAGACACCAACGCACCCTCCGGAAAATACCTTACTGGGCTTACAAAAATTATAATAATAATGTTTGTCTGTTTGGTACAAATTTTGTAATCGATTTTAAACTAACTTCCAGATTAGCCAGAGACTTTAAAAGGCTATCTCTGCAATTGCTAGTTGCATGGAAATGTTAATTGAAACATTTGGACCACCTATAGATCAATTTCGGGGAGTTGCCTCTCATCAGTATAGGGTAGGTCTCTGCAGACAATAATTAATGTCTGCAACAAATGGTTCAATTATCAATCCATGTCAAAACAAAAGCTAAGACCGAGCTCGGGCTCCCTTATGAGCTATAGGGTGATGAGCAAAATCAAGGTTTTTATTTATTAGAGTGTAACAAATTTTTCAAATGGACATCATTCGACTCTGTATACGATGAAACAAATCATTTAACATTCTTCACTAGAAATTTGTCATTTTAGGTGGGTTTATTACTACAAGGTGTCCCAAATGCCAAAATTCGTTATTTTTCCATATTCGTGAATCACCTTGTATAAATTGTATCAAGTGTGATAATCGATGAAATGAATTCATAATATTATGTGATAATTATACCTTTTTTCGCATTTTCTCTTTATAAAACAACAGAATCATGAATGTCTCAAAATTGCATTATTATCAAGTAAAATCGCCCTGTACTACGAAAAGATTTGGAAATGAATTTCTCATGAATTTGTCAGACAAGGATGTTATGATAATATCACAAAAGAGAAATTAGAACTAAATCATAACTTGGGAGATACGGAGTGATGAAAAGTGAATATTTTTCAAATTCAACACCCTGTATCTCGAAAACTAGTCATAGGATCGTGTTGCGCCCATTGAAACATTTCATCAGAATGATCAAATCTAGAACATATCAAAAATTCAAGAAATTTGACGAAGAGCCATTTTTCCATATAAGGTGTGCCAATTAAAGATTGTGTGTTTCTATTGACTGAAAACCTATATCGTTATAAAAAATCTGTATCATAATGGATCTCATTATGAAACGGCATATAAGTGCATAATTATAGTACGTGTGTAGAAAAACTACTTTTATTTGAGAGTGCAGAATCTTTCCATGTATTTTTCATATGGAAGGCAATATCTAAGTAAATTATAAACTGATCTGTCTCAGTTTCTTTTTGATTTATTAATTTTGGCAATGAGCTGTCTGCCATCGTTTGAAAAATAACTTTTGCTTGATGGAAATATTAATGGTAAGTTGACAACGGGACAACAAAAACATTTTGATGTCCATTGTTCGTTGACCTAATTGATAGAAGAGCACGAAGAATTTCATTTCCTGTGATGGACAGGAAGTGAATTGCTTTCACTGCTTGTCATTCACTTATTGTGACTGAGTGGATCCTATGAAAAATGTATTTTTCCTGCTGCCGACAATTTAAATAGTTCATACATGCTTGTTACAAAATATGTAAATGACTAATATTCGTTTAATAATTTACCTTGACAACGGAATATGAGTAGTGTCATTTAAATGCCTAGAAAAATGAATTACAGTAAGTCAGTAATTTGACATGATTTGTGATTTTTTGAATATTATTGTTTTATTTGTAGTCTGTTTTTTCAGTAACCTATAGTTGCGCTAACAAGAACAAAAAGTTAGAACGAATAATCATGTCTGGTAAGAAAACAAACGCAAACATTTCCGGCAAGCAACAAACAAGCCTTGGCTCGTATTCGCTCACTTCGAATGTTAACACGTCTTTACACGTCATTACATTCTTCACTTAAATACCAATTATCCTCAGCTGGCATATTGAAAGTCATATTGCTTCTGTTTAGCATAAACAGATTTAGGCAGTCAATTCTGTGTTGCAAATGAATAAAAACCCCACCCAAGGAAAGTCCATAATTTTCTCAAGAAATGATCATTTTATAACACAGAATTGACTGCCAAAATCTGTTTATGCTAGAACAAAGTCTTCTTTCAGAAATTAATATTCAGGATTTCACAGGATCACAAGGGATCGAGCTCCATAATGAACCTTTTGCCAAAATCTGTTATGATAGATCCTCCCTGCAGACAAAGGAAATGCCACAGTCATCATGGACACCCAGACGTATGATGACAAGTTAGAAGCAGTACTCGAAACAGGAAACTACAAACTCTTACAGAAGGATCCAACATCTTCGATAGAAAGGAAAATCTACAGTACTGTCAAAGTACAAAACCTTCATTCCAGACAAAGAACGGACACATTTGACGCCACATTACAGTAAACCTCCTCATCTCTACGGTCTTCCGAAAATTCACAAACCCGACATGCCATTAAGACCAATCACCAGCTCCCGTAACTCACCGACCTATAACCTGGCGAAATACCTCCTACCGATACTACAACCCTTACAGGGTACTAGCAGTTCGTTCGTCAAGAATTCTAAACACTTCGTGGACATTATCAAAGATGTTGAACTAGGGCCTGAAGATTGTTTCATCAGCTTTGACGTGGAGAGCATTTACACCAATGTCCCCATAAAAGAATCCCTTAACATCATCAAGAGGAAACTGGAAGAAGACATCCAGCTTCATGAAAGGACTGACCTCCCCGTACAAGCAATATTGGAACTACTGCAGTGCTGCCTACACAACTCATACTTTCAAGAAAAGAGCCGTTTCTTCTCCCAAGTTGATGGACTGCCGATGGGATCTTCTCTCTCTCCAGTAATCGCCAACATATACATGGAGTGGTTCGAGGAATTGGCTATCAGAGAGGCAAAATACAAACCAAAACTATGGCTAAGATACGTAGACGACACCTTTATCATTTGGAACCATGGAGATGAACACCTTGGGGAATTCTTCGCCAGAATGAATAACATGAGGGATTCAATCAAATTCACAATGGAAAAGGAAACTAACAGTACCCTATCGTTTCTCGATGTGAAAGCTGAAAGAACAGACACTGGAATCCTCACCTCTGTTTACAGGAAGAAGACACTCACAGGACAGTACCTCAACTACGGCTCTAATCACCCAAACTTCACAAAGAGGGGAATCGTAAGAACGTTGGTGGAGAGAGCAATGTCTATTTGCAACAACCAGGAATCATTGGAGGCGGAAATTAACCACATCAAAAAGGACCTACGCCGAAACGGATACTCCGAGAAGCTCATAGGAGAAGTTCGGAAACAACTCGAAAAGACCAAGACAACCGAAGAAAGACCACAATACCCCGTTCTCATTCTTCCCTATATCAGGGGTATCTCCGAGAAGATCAGAAGGATCGGAAATAAATACAACATCAAGAGTTGTTTTCAATCCGGCAGTACCTTACGAAGCTTCCTCACCAAGACGAAACCAGAGAACACAACAGAATCCAGTAAAAACTGTATTTACAAACTCCCATGTGAATGTGGAGATTCTTATATCGGAGAGACCAAGAGGCCATTATCAGTAAGAATAGCCGAACACAAAAAGTGGACTCAACGAGGGGAAACATCAAAATCGGGAATTGCTGACCACCCCTGGACAAAACACCACCGAATTCTCTGGGACGAAACTGGTGTTCTTCATAGAGAGGAACATTGGTTCAAACGGAAATTTAAGGAAACCACCTACATAGAAGCCAATGGTGCCTTCAGTCAACCATGCGTGGAAATTAAAAACGTATGGAAACCGCTCATGGACCGTTTTGGAGGGAGAAAAAGCGCGAAACTACGCGCGCCACAAGACCGCGCGTAATTACACTGTAATTATAGACCTATAAAAGGTCGCGTAGCATCTGATTTTGTCATTATTTACCAGAAGACGATTGCGGATTCAAGCAATTGAAACGTTGTGAAAAATTTGAAAGAGATAGAAATCTTTCAACCATTAAGATGATGGACGTCCGAAATATAAGTAATCATGATAGAACAAGGTTTTCTTTCAGAATTGAATATTCCATACTTTCAAGTTGAAAAATCCACCCCAGGATCACAAGGGAAGTGCATAATTTTCTCATGAAATGATCATTTTACTACAAAAAATCGACTGCCAAAATCTGTTTATGCTAGAACCAAGTCTTCTCTCAGAAATTGATATTAAAAAATTAAGGGTTGAAAAATCCACCCCATGATCCCAAGGGAAGTCGATAATTTTTTGAACAAATGAAACTTTTGCAACACAGAATTAACTGCCAAAATCTGTTCAAGCTAGAACGAAATATTCTTTCGGAAATGAATATTCAAAGTTTCATATTTCATAATTTTCTTCACGAAATGAACTTTTTACACAAAATCCACTGCCAAAATTTGTTCATGCTAGAACCAAGACCTCTCTCAGAAATTATTTTTGAAATGTAAGGATTGAAAAATCCACCCCAGGATCCCAAGGACAGTAAATAATTTTCTCACAAATAGACCCTTTTACATCATAAAATCGAATGTCAAAATCTATTTATGCAGAAACAAGTCTTCTTTCAGAATTTAATTTTAAAATTTTATTGTTGAAAAATCCAGCCCATGTTCACAGGGCATGTTAATAATTTTTTCCCGGAATGACCCTTTTGCAACACGGAATTGATTGACAAAATATGTTAAGGTCAGAACAAAGTCTTCTTTCAGACAAGAATATTCGAAATGTAAGGGTTGAAAAGTCCACTCCAGGATGCCAAAAGAAGTCCATCATTTTTATCGAAATGATCATTTCACAACACAACAACACAACACGACTTCCAAAATATGTTCATGCTAGATCCAAGTCTCTTCTCAGAAACTAATATTCTATATTTCAGTGTCGAAAAATCCATTCCAGAATCCCAAGGGAAGTTGATAATTTTTTCACGAAATGACCTTTTCGTAACACAGAATCGGCGGCCAAAATTTTTTTGTTTCGGAAACAAAACTTCGTCTTTCCGAAATGAATATTCAAAGTTTTAGGGTTGAAAAATCCACCCCAGGAACCCTAGAGAAGAATTTTCCAAAATCTGTTCATGCTAGAACCAATACTTCTTTCAGAAATTATTTTTGAAATGTAAGGGTTGAAAAATCCACCCCAGGATCTCCAGGAAAGTCGATAATTTTTACACTGAATGAACCTTCTGCAACACAGAATTGATTGCCTTCATCTCAAACATTCCATCTTTCAGATGGAATGACATGTATATTATTTCATTTCCGGATTCAACAGGATTCAACGTGCCATTTTTGATCAATCTGCGTTAATATTTCTATAACAATTATTGCCATAATAATGATCAAGGGGATCAGGGCCATCTTCTGGAAACTCCACGAGAACATAAGGATAAGGACACGAAGAAAAACAAAAAGAACAGGACCGGTTGCGGAGAAGGACTGGATTCTGGAAATTCTGAAATAACAGAGTTGGACGAAGGATATGAAGACAAACAAAGAGAACAGGCCCCACTGCAGGAACCCCGTTCTATAGGTTGAGGTTCAGGGAAATAATTTGTTAAAGTTCTGAGGCACTGTAACAGGCCCTCTTTGCAAGGCGCCCTGTATGTTTTATATGCATAAACACTTTTATGTTATAATGAAAAGGGTCACGTATGATGACGATGCCCTGTAAATATTTGGTTTCATATTATTTAAGCTTGTCTAGTGAAATTTCTTTCAAGAGGAAATAAAAATGCATTCTCTACAAACAAAAATGTCGAGACAAACGAAGTGGTTTAGATGAGTAGACTCTTTCACGATATATAAAACAATGAAGCATTCATTTAAGTCGCCGTACATGGAGTAAATATTTATTTTACAAAGGATAATATGGATGGGACTAACGCTGAGTATATACGAACTAAAAGACCATTAACTGAAGTGAACATTTTTTGTGTCGACTAGGCGCTTTCAAAGTGCTAAGTCCGAGGGGTATTTGGGGGTAAGGCAAGAGATCTGAGAGGAGACAGCGGAGAGAACTCTCTATTCCGTGGCGGTAGAAATGGCGTAAATAGAAGGTAACGCTGTTTAACGATTTTGGCCCTTAAAAATATAAACACCCCTGGAAAGTCGACTTACGGGAGTCAGAAAAAAAAAACGGGAGACGGTCTCGAGAGGCGGTTGGGTGCGGTTGATCGAAGACGGAGAGACGGTCTCGAGAGGCGGTTGGGTGCGGTTGATCGAAGACGGAGAGACGGTCTCGAGAGGCGGTTGGGTGGGGTTGATCGAAGACGGAGAGACGGTCTCGAGAGGCGGTTGATCGAAGACGGAGAGACGGTCTCGAGAGGCGGTTGGCGCGGTTGATCGAAGACCTACCGCGTTAATTAGAGTTTGCATCGGAGTTGAAATTTTAACTTCGGGATAATTAGTGCGAGTAGTGAACGAACTGGTAGAAACTATTTTTCTGGTATTCGTTTGGACGAAATTGTTCTATTTTCCGGAATGAAACATCGAGCGCAGCTAGAGATTTGGTAAGTGAATATTTTTGGGATTTTTTGGGCAAACTAACCACAGCTATACTTTTCAAATATCGTGGGTGAACCTTTTGTTTATTTTATTTGTTGTATGATATCTGAACCATTTTTTTTTGTTTTCTCGATGAATTGTTACCGAACGAGTGAAGAACTTTAAGTGTTGTTTTTTTTTCTCAATTTTATTTACTCTTTGAAAGCCGATATTTTTATTTATCTTCAGGGAGAATTACGTTTTTATATATTTTACGCCGAATCATTCACGGGTGATTTTCTTTTTGTTATGGTGTATTTCTTTATCATTTAATGATTATTTAATATACCGTTAAACAGTTTATGTCGAGTATCATTGTCGGTAACTATACTGACAGCTTTCAACTTATCCCACCCTCAGTGACATTCTAATAACATAAGAATAGAAAAAGAAAGGAAAAATCTTAGAAAGAAAACAAAAAGAAATCTAGCATATTATCAGCCTAGACGGCCCACGTCCCTAAGACGACTTAGGTGACTTTACCTTTCAAACCTAAAATAGTGCCTTGGTAAGAAAGAAAATTCGTCCAAGATAGTTTTTACGGTAAGTACTGAATTATCTAGGACCTTATCGAAAACATTCGAAAATAAAAAGGCTGCTCTTAATTTGTTTATTCTCTGGTGACAATTATCGGTAGAATTTTCTCTGTTAGTGGTTGAAGAGGGAATTTTTTTTTGTGTTAAGAAAAAAATATATAATATATTCGCCCAACCACCCTAGGTTGAGTGTTACAGCACCTTGGAAAGTGGGAGTTCTAAGCCAAGCATAAAGGTGCATGGAACAGGTACGGAGATAGAACAGGGAAAATAATAGACCCTAGACGAAGTCGATGTTAGGTGTCAGTCTAGGCGGAACGTAGATCCTTCGGTTTACGTCCAATTTCAGGTGCCCTCCACACATTGTTTAATTGGCAAAAAATGTAATTTTTGCCTTAACAGTTTCAAAATATGATCTCACTTTTATGTTTCAGCATTTCCCTCGTATAAAGGATAGATATACCTATCGACAACGTTTCTGCGCTACTCCAGAGAAGCAAGTGCCAAGTGCCAATGCCAATGGCACAAATTACTGTCTTTTGAATATAATTTGACCTAATAATTTCCCTACTCCTCAATCTCATTCTCTTTCAAACATTATGTTTTCAATCGGTGCTGTGGCGCAGTATTGCTATACCTTAATGAGAAGTTTCACAACTTTGTCTGTCTCTTGTTTGATTATTAGAAAACATCCAGGCTGCAAATCCTGATTACAGCTGTAGAAACCTGCACATATCGAATTAGTACACATACCGAATCAACTCAATATGTTTGTTTCATTGGACAATTTCCCTGTTGGAAATGCGCTGATCAAATTAAAGCCTTCTAATTCTCAAAATTAGATTCCATTCCCGTTTGACCTGCCGAAATTGAGTTAAGTGGTCAATTGCTGGGGCCTTTGTCCCATAAAAAACTCAATTCACCGGACCTATATCAATAATTAAATAACTGTTCGTTTCACATCGGTAGGAACGCCAACTATGATTCATTTTCCTGCTGTTCTGAACGAAAACTCATTGCCACACTCTCCATCGGCTCAGCTCGGATGCGTTTTAAAAAAGGTGAAAAAGTAACGCATATTATGTGTTTGAATCGCCCTTCAAGGCTGAGGTAGCATAACTAACGATTTTAGACAGTGACGGACCGAAGGCATATCATTTTTGGGGGGGAATCTAGGCGATTTTCCCAACTATCAACACTCATCGTTATCAACAAAAATCAATATGCGATAAAAGATGTAATAACTTCTTCATTAACAAAAAAACAAAGCAATTGTTTTGACGTTAGTGAAATTAAACTAAAAATATACTCAAATATACCATTAAAAACCAAGAAATCATGTGTACAGGGTGTTTCTCAACTACGGTTCCTAACTGCAGGTGGTGATTCGTTAGGTCATTTTAAGAAGAAAAGTTCCTATAAACATATATCCGGAACTGCTTCGTTTCTGAGATACATGGCGTTAGAATTAAAAAAAAAACGGTAATTATAAAATATCACGAATATCCTAAAACCGATTAGGTTGAAATTTGGTACATTTATTTAAACTAATGAGGCGCTCATTTAGCTCTAACTAGATTGAAATTATTAGGGCCAGTGGCGTCTCAGTGGGCACCTCAGCCACCATTATTGTAAAAAAAAGTAAGACACAAACTTTTTTCAGATATTTTTTTAGATTGAGCAACTAAAAATACAACTTTTTGGTCTCTTGTATTTTCTTCATATCTAGCTTCGTTTTCGAGAAAAAAATTAAAGCCACTCTATTGCATGTCATGAACACCTGCATTGGAGACCAGCTGATATTGATAGTAGGGTTTTTCTTACACATATTTCATTTCAAATTGAAAAAGTTCATTTTTGTTTCGGATTATTAGTTGTTATTTGTTCACCATCTGTAATAATTGAATAGCCTAATCCTAAAAAGCACGCAATATCAAGGACAGTCTATGTTACTCGCCAAAGATTGTAGGTATCATATAGAACAGGGAAATGTACATTTCTTCTCTAAAATATCTCAAAAAATAGCTGAGTATCTCGTACTTGAAAATCCTAATTTGTATACTGGTCACTGCGTTAGAAGATCTTCGGCAAAATTTCTTGTTAACTTTGGAGGATATATGTTAGACCTACAAGAACTTGGTGGATGGGAATCGGCGAAGGTTGCTAGAAGAAAGTGTAACCAAGAAAGTTTCCATTGCTCGTAAAATTCAAATCGGATATGTTTCCGGCAGTGGATTAAGCACTGGGAAACCGCACGAAATCGAAATGAGTGCTTGCTCGGTCATTAATCAGGCTTCAGAGGACATACCTATGATTGTGGGCGTTAAAGGCAAAGCTGAATGGTGAATCCATCAAATTTGAAAACTGTCAAAATATTGTTTTACATGTTCATAAAAACTAGTTCTAATATTATTTGGTATCTAACGTATTATGCTTTCGTAACTAACGTATTAAACCTGAACACAGGCAAATTTTACAGGCGGATTTATGCACACCGCTTTTCATTAATCTGTAACTTTCTTCAACTGTCATTAAACTTAAATTACCTTTACGAATTTTGATTCCCTTATGCACTCGCTTTATTCAATTTATCGGTCTTTTTCTCGAAACAAAAAGAAATGTAGTGTTACTTACGTAGTTTTATCTCCCGAAACGGAATCGAAATCGGAAACTTGATTTTCTCGGCGAAAAATCGCACAAAATGCCTCCTTTTCGTTGACACTTTTTTGAGACCCTAATCTGGGATTTAACATACAAAAGTGTATGATAATGCACTAAATCAATTAGCATATCGTCGTCGTACATATTTATAGTTTTAAAGGTCTCAATGTTATTATTTATAGACTTAAGGTGCATTTAGTCAACAACATTTTCAAATTGTGCTTAAATAAATGTCAAAAGCGAAAGTTGAATATATTATATCAAATGGCGCTATTTACACAACAATGTTAAGTTTATACTAAAAACCTTTTATGTTACCTACCGTTATGTTTATGATAAGGCTTGTGCTAAAGTTGACTAAATCCACCCTTAACAATAAGTACTTTGCCCTTTTTATTTAATTTTGACAGGTCTTTATAATTTGCGAATGTTATGTCACTTATACAGGGTGATTCAAAAGTACTTTGACAAACTTCAAGAGGCGATTCCTCACAAAATTGTAATATGAATTGTCCAAATAAATATATGTCCGGAAACGCTTCGTTTCCAAGATATAGGGTGTTGAAGTATTATTTTTATTTTCGTTTGTTTCAAATAACTTTTAAAATACTGTCACAAAATATGTAATTACCAAAACTACTTACTTAGAGGGTATCTTGAGTAAGTATCAGGTTACCCCCGGGTCTTACTGACCTACGTCCCAAGCGAAGGGCTTATAGCTTCCCTATAGAGCCCTATTCGCGACATATGGTGGAGGCGCCTTGCTAGTCCCGGGGGGGTTGATTATTCATAATTATTAATAATAAACATTAAAAATGATACGATAAAGGGTATTTAAGCAATTTAAGGAGTGTTTTCCATTAAGTCAGTTTATAGTTTTGTTTGATAATGTCCATATACCTAGGACGAAACTGCAGTAACGTTGGTTACAAGTAGAACTGATATAAAAACATAGAAAGTTTGATTTCTCATTTTTCGTGTTTATTTGGCTCTTTGTGTATTCACCAATCTCCCAACTCACGGTTTATTGGTTGGGTGAGGTAATTCCCCCCATAGGCCCGTCCCTGATTTCGGGGCGACCATAATTATCGGATTTTAAGCGCCCGTTCGAAACTTACCCTCACAAAGATATATAGGTCAGCATTGCACTTGGAGACACACCCTCGGTTATTGACTGGATGTTTAATAAAGTATGTTCGATTTTTCCTGGACACCTTATTTAGAAGCTATCGTCGGTGTTGAATGTTGATGGAGTAATATGTAAATCACGATCACTGCGCGCGGTCGGTTCGTTCACTAAGCGTTTTTCGTATCGGCTGTTCCGCTTATAATAATAATTATTGTCAATTCCTCGTCGTTAGTCCCGCTGCTTGTGGATGGTCCGCGATGGAGCTCGTGATTTTTGCCATTGTTGTTTTATTGACCCAACAAAGGGATGGCTTTCGGGGTGGCCCGCTGTCGTGAGTCACTCGCGAAAAACACCCTGATCGCAGCCGACGCTGGTTGGGCTACGTTTCCGACATCGCTCACTTTTTTGTCAACTAATCGACTATAATAATAGTACAATTTCGCTACGAGAGCTGTCCCATCGCCGTGCGTGATTCGGACTGATTCATTCATTGACTGTGCTCGATGTCGCGCACGCGCTCTTTGCCCCACTCGCCCCTCGTAGACCACCTTTCGCGAAAAGGATGGACGTGATGTAATATTCGGGGTGTCTTTTGGCGGCGCGGGCAGGGCCGGCGCTGCTCGTGTTCGAGCCAAGGCGCAGGGCGCATGGATTTTTTCATTATTTCAGATTTTATATGTTAAATTTCTAGAAAAAGTCGAATGGAAAATGGAAAAGTTACCGTCGCACCAAGCTTTTTCATGCCACGCTTCATAAATTAGTTTAAACAATCGTCAAAGAGACAGAAATATTGTTTATGGTGTTCCTCAAGGCTCGGTATTGGGACCAATTATTTTTCCTATTTATTTAAATGATCTTAGTGAAATCAACATTTCCGGAAAATTAACCATGTTTGCACTTTGCAGACGACACTACAATAAAATGTGGAACTTCTAAAGGGAAATATCGCTTCTGACTTGGTAAAAGTCGAACAATGATGTAACTCAAACTCTACTTCAATATACCGGGTGACACAGCAGACATGTAGCAGCCTGTAGTTTTTTTATTTGAAGAGATGAAGATTTGAAATTTGCAGAAGTTATGTAATCAATGATAGCGCTTTATTTGAATCTAACGACAACTTTTTTCAACTACCTGTTTGATCGGCAGTAACTCCAACTCCTTTTTTTATTGACACTCTGTATATTTATCCAGCCTATCTTATTTGTCTTGAAATTCTCTATTCAACCGTGTATCATGAAGTGGCATTCGTTTCTCGATTCGCAGATGAATTGCATTTTATTGAAAAACATCAAGTGGCCGAATTCGATAATCTTTCGATGCTTGGTAGGCTTGAGTAGGAATTGACTAGATTCGTCTGGTCATGACTAGACTTCGCCCATTTGCCCTCTGTATGTATTTTTTTTTTTAGGACAAATAAAGACAAATTATTATTATTATTATATCAAAAGAGTATCAGTTAAACGATATAATTTCAGTTTTTTCCATACCTGATCACTTCCTACAGATTGTCAATAATTTAATCGATAAAAAGAAAAAACATCTGAAAATAACTCACGATATTGCGAAAACTGAGATAGGAACATGTTTTTTTTCAATTTGGCTACTTATGAAGGAACTATCTGTCTTTCTCTTTGGCCATCTAGCCATATCATGATCTTTCCATTTGGAAACATAAAATTAAAATTGTTCCCCTGATCCACCAATTCACAAGTCTATTAGTCTAGATATTTGCAATAATATTTTTCCTAGTAGGCGGTGTATACAGAATGTTTTGTGTTTGACAAGTAAACATCATTTGATTGTACTAATTATCTCCGTCAATTTTATGCTGATTAAAATTGCATCGTTTAATTAGATACTAAATATGTATTCAAAGAATAAAAATGTCGAAATGTTGTTGATATTCGGAGAGTGCAAGAGAAATTGTAGACAGGCTGAACAATAATTGTAAGTCGAAAGATTTCCGGAAAGACGCCATCCGCCTAATAATTATTTCGCTAGAGTAGAAGAGCAGTTCAGAAGAGAACCGGAAAATCAAAACAATCTCCAATACATTGTCGACGAGAAAATGGAAGTAAACGTTTTGGCCATAGTACAGGCAGATCCGACGATATCACTGAGACAAATTGAGGACGAAATCGGCGTGAATCGAGAGACCGCTAGAAGAGTTTTTAAAAGAACTGCTCTGAACTGCTCTTTTACTCTAGCGAAATAATTATCAGGTGGATGGCGTCTTTCCGGAAATCTTTCGACATACAATTGTTCAGCATGTCTACAATTTCTCTTGCACTCTCCGAATATCAACAACATATCGATCTTTTCGTTCTTTGAATACATATTTAGTATCTAATTAAAAACGATGCAATTTCAATCAGCATAAAACTGACGGAGATAATCATTGCAATCAAATTATGTTTACCTGTCAAACACAAAACATTTTGTGTATACCGCCTACTAGGCAAAATATTATTGCAAATATCTAGACTAATAGACTTGTGAATTGGTGGATCAGGGGAACAATTTTAATTTTATGTTTCCAAATGAAAAGATCATGATATGGCTACATGGCCAAAGAGAAAGGCAGATAGTTTCTTCACAAGTAGCCAAATTGAAAAAAATATGTTCCTATCTCAGTTTTCGCAATATCGTGAGTTATTTTCAAATGTTTTTTCTTTTTATTAAAGAAATTGTTGAGAATCTGTAGGAAGTGATCAGGTATGGAAAAAACTGAAATTAAAGCATCGAAAGATTATCGAATTCGGGTAACAGCCAACTTGATGTTTTTCAATAAAATGCAATTCATCTGCGAATTGAGAAACGAATGCCACTTTGTGATACATGATTGAATAGTGACAAATAAAATAGGCTAGATAAGTATACGGAGTGTCATTCAAAAAAAATAAGCGCTATCATTGATTACGTAACTTCTGCAAATTTCAAATTTTTATCTCTTCAAATAAAAAAATTACAGGCTGCTACATATCTGCTGTGTCACCCGGTAGATATATAAAACAAATATTTTATAACCTTCAACTTCGATAACCTATCTTTATGTAACTATAGGGTAACTAATCAACTATTTACCAAATTTCTCGGTATGTACCTAGATGACAAACTGAGATTTTAAGCACACATAAGAAAATTGAATAAAACATTAGCATTAGGCTGTTATGCTGTCCTATTTATTTCCAAACAACTTGGCCTCAATACAGGCAGAATGGCTTATTTCTCTCCGATTGAATCTCACATAAGATATGGCATTTCCTTCCGGAGGTTTCTGCACCAACCATCAGTTGATGAACTCAATATTTGTACTACAAAAAAGAGCACTCGGGTATTTAGCAAATGTCGATCAAGGATTCAATGTAAGGCTCTTTTTATTGAACATCGGATTTTAACACAAACTTGTATATTTATTATCAAAACAGTGTGTTTAATACATGAAATAAAATCAAAAGAGTCGAATAATAGGACCTATTATACTATACCCGTTAATACAATATTATCAATTTACCTAGACCATGCAAGAACATCTTTAACAAAACTAATTGCAGAGAGAGAACGATTCATAACCACCTACTTAGTCTCCAAAAGAACATTGTAAATCACAAACTATTTCAAAAATCAATTGAAAACGTGCTTCTCAAAAAGGCATATTACAACCTACAGGAATATTATAGTGACAATCTCTGTTAGAGCACTATACACATACTTATTTCATTTAATTTTATTTTCACTGACTATTACTTGATGTTTTTTTATACAGTGAGCACGTAAAGGTTGGAACAAATTCGTTAAACGCTTGATATGGCCATTAGGAGAAATAAGCTATGACACGTCGATTTTATTTTTTGATCTAATCATATTCTTGATGACGTAATCAATGTTCGAGTTATGACGTCATTATATATTTTTTTTAAATAGCATTACCCTATTTTGATAATACTTTCAAAAAGAACGCATTTTTCTGTGTATGAATGTCATATTTTTTCTTATATTACATAACCTTATGTTCGAGAAATAAAAGATATTTCATTATTCACAGTAATGTAATATTCGATCTGTTAACGTAAACTTTTGATTCAAGGGATCCCCACAAAAAATCTAGTGGGGTTAGATCATGAGATCTAGCTGGCCATTCTAAAAATCATCAGATTACTATCGAAATCATCTTCATTAAGTTCATGATTCATATGAGTATTTTCTTGAAATGATAGTAATAGATCCAATTGTTGATCTTCTGTAACGCCTGGACGACCTTTCGTATAATTATCAACAAAGTTATTTGTTTTTTTTTATTGTATCAAGGTTATTGGTGGTTAGAGTTAATTTCCCGTCTGATGAAAACGTAACACGTCATTGATTATTTTCATTAGCACATTATCTTTAAAAATCCATTTCCATATACCCTTCAGAAAAATTTGAAAATGACCAAAACATGTCTTATGCCATTGTCAAAACACACTCATTTTTGCGAACCTCTCATGTAGTAAATTCATGGCCGGCCATGAAATTTTAACGTATTTTCGGGACCGCTGGCGGTCGAGTGCGTATCACCGCGAGAAATGCGTGGCTGAAACTCGTAGTTGCTTTCACACTGATTATTTTATGCACTAAAATATACAAAAATTATTATTTTACGTCTTCGTTCAATTGTCTGTAAAAAGTTTTTTACATTTATTTTATTGTGTTTGATTAGGAGTAGAGGTGGGGATTACCGGCCATGAGGGTAACACCGGCCTACAGAAAATTTCCTATTGTTAACTTATATTTTACGGAAAAAACACACTGCGCCATCTGTTTCAGCATGTTGGAATGTGAGCTCGAAATTTTATCAAGATATGAAACTCAGATAGGTTTGTTACATTGCTTAACAATATTTGACATTTGTTGATGTTGCCGGAAGAAATTTTTAATGGTACGTACTGGTCGACAAGCCTAAGGATGCCTCCGAGAATTGGTTGCGCAGTAGACACAACCCAGGAGTGGGGCAGGAGCTCACTCGCTCTGCATTATTCAAGCAGTTAACGTCGTGAGTGTACAGTCAGTGGAATAAAATTATTGTGGCGTTATTCTGATTGTGTGTTGAATTTGAAATCCTTGTGTTGTGTATAGTTTTGGAATATTATTAGATAGGTTATAGTGTAGTTTGTTGTGTTTGAAAATGCCTTCAAAGAGTAAAGTGAGAAATAAGATTCTGAGTGGACAAAGTAGGGAAATTGTCAGTAATGTCATCAAATTTATGCAGGCAGAAGCAATGATAGGTGAAACCAGTATTCCTCTTGTGAAGGTTCAAGAACGAGTTGCTGCCGCAACGGGAGTTTGCGTTAGAAGCAGTAGGAAAATTAATTCAGAAATGAATAAAATTGAAAAAGGTGAAATGGAACAATTCTCAACTCCAAATAAAAAGAGAAACAAAAAATCAAAAGTTACCATGGACAATGCTGATTTGGCAATGGTCAGAGGTCATGTGATATTGTTAGTCAACTTCTGTAAGTATGTTCCTCGTGTTCTTTATTATATTTATTTACCTATTTCTGATATTGTGTGGCGATGCATTCTTTTTCTAGTCGTACTTTATTTACACTTATGACTTCGGGAAAATTATGCAATTTTCATAAACGGTCCAGTGATCACAGACAATTATATTATTCGAACAGTTCATTAGGAATTAATGAAAATTCAGATAAGAACCTACGTTCCTACGTGTTGCAGAAAAATTTCTCTCCCGATTGTACATTCCGATGATAACCAGCCATAAACAGTTGTCGATCTTTGTCGCACATCTACTCACGCTTTCTATCGTTTGCGCATCTCAGAGGCATCCTTATGCTTGTCGACCTGTACAACAGTTATTTATGAATTTTTTGTCGCCGTTATGTATGTTTCATGCACTATTCATTAATTCAATTAAGGAAAATTTTGTGATTGAAATGAAATACACTAGGAAACATATGATAGGATATTTCAGGTAATGCCGGCCAGTGCAAGGCCACGTAGCCTTCTGAACAAATGCAAGTCGCATTACAGGATATCCATAATACACAATCTCACCTTTAGACAATGTTATTAGGGAGGTTTCAAGAATATAATAATAATAATAATAATACATTTATTGCTTCAAAAAACAGTACGTTTCATAGCAAGGGTTCGAAAATACATAAGTAATGCCCTAAAAAATGAAAGAAACTAGAAAAAATTAGAATTCAGAATCTTTTACAATCATTTGGTGGATATTTTCAATAGTTCATTTCCCATCCAAAAGATAAAAGTCAAGCACAAAAAACAGTGGATTACTCGAGTCATAAAAATTTCAGCAAACAATATGCGATCACTGCATTATATTCGGAAATTTAATATTGATATTTCCTTTCAACGGTATTTCAGTAGAAATCGCAGTATTTACAGACAGGTTGTCAGACAAGCAAAAGAAAGTTACTATAAAAATAGAATCGAGCAAGCTGAAAACAAATCAAAAGAGACTTGGCAAATAATTATTGACCTGAGAGGTAAGTTTCACTTTCACCGAACCTTCTCAACGAATATTACTGCACTGTTGCAAAAAAGATTACAAATAAACTGACTATTCATAGCAACCCTATGGAACAATTTAAAAACCCCTTTATTTCTGAAACATGCGCCCTATATGACACTGACATTCATGAGCTGAAATAGGTGATTGTTTCCATTGGAAAAAGACGTCATCTGGTTATGATGACATTTCAGCAAACATTTTGAAAAATCTCCCAGATAATACGTTAGAAATTTTATCAAAAATGATTAGTTTATCATTTCAATCAAGAAGGTTTCCTGATTTTCTGAAGGTGTCCTTGGTAATACCACTAAATAAAGGTGGAAATCCGGACGACCCTTCGAATTATCGGCCTATTTCCCTCATTCCCATATTAGGAAAGCTTATAGAAAAACTAGTGAAAATAAGGATAACTACATTTTTGACGAAACATAAAATCATTAGCAAAGAACAGTTCGGCTTTCAAAGTGGCAAAGGCACTAATGATGCAATTTTCACATTTATGGAAAAAGTTTATACTGAAATCAATGGTGGGAAGGTTGCTGCTGCAGTGTTTTGTGACTTCTCGAAGGCTTTCGACTGTGTGGATCACGAAATACTGTTGCAGAAGCTTCCCTACTATGGCTTCAGAGGAGTGACACTGATCTGGTTTAGCTCATATTTGGCGGGTCGCAATCAGATGGTGAAAACCAACCATCGCTCAGAAATTGCGAAAATATATAGTGGTGTGCCTCAGGGTTCAATACTAGGGCCAACATTATTCCTTTTGTACATTAACGATTTGACAAGTATAAATATCTCAGGAAAATTCACACTATTTGCGGACGATACTACTATTTTTTGGCACTCTGACAATGCAAATGATTTAACTAGAATCATATCTAGTGATATGAAAAAAGTAAAGACTTGGTGTGATCCAAATCGACTTTCACTCAATATCTCGAAAACCAATATAGTAACTTTCAGATGTGAGCTTGACAATATACCGATTGAGAATGATATCATTGAAAACAAAAGCAGTTTAAAACTTTTAGGAGTGCATATCGACCGTAAGTTAAAATTTGAAGACCATGTTCGTGCCTTGTGTAACAAAGTGTCTTCTGGCTGTTATGCAGTCAGAGTAGTCGCAAATGAGCTGAGTTTATCAGCAGCCAAGACTGTTTATTTTTCTCTGGTGGAATCCCACCTGAGATATGGAATTCCATTTTGGGGCGTATGTAGTGGATATCTACTACAAAATGTTTTAATTTTGCAAAAAGTATGTACCATATGGGAAAAAATTTTATTATTGGAGTATTGGAAAAGGTATTCTGGGGAAAAATTTGTGCATGTCCGATAACCTAAAAATCGATTTTGAGACATGTCACGTGATCGCTAGAATGGCGGCAAAATGAAAAAAATTGCAATGCAAAGGCAAAAAAAGAAGTAAGATGGCAAGATATCAAAAAAAGTTATTTGAAAAAGTCACTTAGAATTCAATTTTATACACATAAACGAAGTTTCAAGAGATAATTCAAAAAAATTGAAAATAGCAATTTTTTAAAAATATTTTCCCATCTATTTAAAAAATTTTTTTTTCTTATGAATAGCTTGACTATACTGAAACATTTGCATTTTAATGATAATGACAAAACTACCTCATTTTCTCCACACCAGAGGGCACTAAATTGAAAAAATGGGAATTTGTCAGAACCCTTGCTGTTACATCGGTTCGTATCTAACAGTTATATCCGAATTCCACGACCATTGTGATGACATGACACTCCAAAAACATGGTAATTTCCAGATTATAATCAAGTTCCGATGATAATCGTGCATGAGCGTTTCACTTCGCACATAAACTTGAAAATAGTGCGTCAAATTAAAGATTTTTAAAGTTTATGTGCAAAGTAAAACGCTCATACAGCATTATTATTGAAACTTGATTAAAATCAGGAAACATGGTGTTTCTATATTGCCATATCAACACAATAGTATTGGAATTCTGATATAACTGTTAGATAAGAACCAATGTAACAGCGAGGGTTCTGGCAAAAACTAATTTTTTTAATTTAGTGCCCTCTGGTGTGGAGAAAATGAGAAAGTTTTGTCATTATCATTAAAATGCAAATGTTTCAGTATAGTCAAGCTATTCATAAGAAAAAAAAAATTATATTTTTAAATAGATGGGAAAATATTTTTAAAAAATTGCTATTTTCAATTTTTTTGAATTATCTCTTGAAACTTCGTTTATGTGTATAAAATTGAATTCTAAGTGACTTTTTCAAATAACTTTTTTGATATCTTGCCATCTTACCCCTTTTTTGCCTTTGCATTGCAATTTTTTTCATTTTGCCGCCATTCTAGCGATCACGTGACATGTGTCAAAATTGATTTTTAGGTTATCGGACATGCACAAACTTTTCCCCAGAATAATTTTTCCAATACTCCAATAATAAAAAAATTTCCCATATGGTACATACTTTTTGGCGGTCACTGTATTTCTTTCTTCTTTCTTTCTTAATAATAAAGTGCAAATGATACTTCTAATATGAGCACAACATTGTAGTGGAAAAAAGACCTTAACTGCACACAAAAAAAAAAGAAATAAGACCAACATATTTAGATATCGCATTATTATAAAAGAATATTTGATATTGCTAGTAGCACTCTTTAGTGGGACTTCCAGTATTGACCAAAGAGGATGAAAAACTTCTAGCAAATCAGTAATCAAACTTACCGAAATTTCTATGGTGTTCAGGAACCAACAATCGCAGTTTCATTTCCTGATCATATAGCACTATCCGGGCCATCAGGAATAAAGACAACAGAGATTAAAAGAAAACACCATAGCATTAGAAAATAGCATCAAAAGATATTCTCATCTACATCTATGAAAACTCTTTTAGACAAAAAATATCCTAAGAAACAATTTTAGCTACAATAAAAGAATAAGTTGATAGTAGACTCAAAAAGCAGAGGAACAAAACACAAAATTTTAGAGGAAGATGATACAGCTGAACAAAATCAAATCACTGAAACTAGAGGAAGTATCGAAAGAAGTTGCAAAAATGCAGTGGCACTGACAGAAAAGAGCAATTCAGAAGAAGACGAATTTGGTGAAAAAGAAGTAAACGAGACATACAGTGTGTACATAAAGTAAGGAATAAATTAATTATTTCTGAATGTATAGATATTTCGAAAAAATCCTCGGACAGGTCGATTTTTTTTTCCGATGGGCCAATTTTTGAACCCCACCCAAAATATATAGGGTTATCCGCAATTGAGTAAAAATTACTTTGGTGATATTTTTAAATTGGACACCCAGTATATTTTTTCATATTTGGTTAGGGATCGTCATTACAAATCCAGTGATACCAAGTTTGATGGGATTATGTCAAACGACTGCGGAGATATAGCCAAAAAACTTCCTCGTATGTCTAATGAGTATGACTGCGAGACTCGACACGATTCAGAATGTTAAAGTCTCTGTCGCACTCATTGGGTATATGGAGAAGTTTTTTGGCCATATCTCCGCAGCCGTTTGACATAATCCCATCAAACTTGGTATCACTGGATTCGTAATGACGATCCCTAACCAAATATGGAAAAATATACTGAGTGTCCAATTTAAAAATATCACCAAAGTCATTTTTACTCAATTGCGGAAAACTCTATATAATTTGGGTGTATATGAATCATATATATATATATATATATATATATACATATATATATATATATATGTCGACCAATGACAAAAAACTCCATTTCAAGTTTTACCGCTGCAATCGATAATTTGACTTGGCAAATTTCTCACTTAGATCCTAATGCACAGGCGACCTATATAATAGGATCTCTGACAGAACTTTACGAGTACCATTTCCCAGAAAAAATGGTCAATATATCAGGTAAAACCTTCAACATGTTCGCTGAGAACTCTCCCGAAATCCAAAATTCAAAATCACAACTGAACGCCATTCAAACTATTGCTGAAGTAACAAGAACACGGGAAAGCTTTGATCTGCTTAACAAATTGAAAAAAGAACATAATAATCTTATAAATAGGGAAAAAGTTAAGTTCAATAATAAGACAATATCTGAATCGAAAAACAAACAGAAGACTGCTTGGCAAATTATAAATCAAAATGTAGGGAAAACCAATGATTTGAAAAATGAAAATACTATATCAGCCGAAGATTTCGCTAATTTTTTTGAGGATTGCGTAAAAAACTTGATGCAAAATTCTGCAAACGTAATCGATGACCTATCCGATCAATTCTTGCAAAAAATTCCACTAAATAATGTTACCTTTTACTTGTATCCGACGGATGAAACAGAAATACTTGTCGATAATTTAAAAAATTCTAGAGCACCTGATATCTATGGTTTACACACAGCTCTTCTGAAACTCATGAACAATACTATTGCGATTCACCTAGCGAATCTGTTCAACCTTTGTATGAGTTCAGGAATCTTTCCTGATGTTCTCAAGGGTTCTAAAGTAACACCCATCTATAAAAAAGGAACTGTCAACAACCCAGAAAGTTACCGACCGATTTCTATCATACCAGGGGTAGGAAAATTTTTCGAAGTTATTCTCAAGGAGAGGATGAGTGCATTCTTTGAGAAAAATAAACTCATATCAGAAACTCAGTTCGGTTATAGAGCGGAGAAGTCGACGATTTCAGCGTTATGTGCATTTTATGAGGCAGTGTCAGACAGTTTTGAACGTCGTGAATTTTGCAAAGCAAGATTCTACGATCTTACTAGGGCATTCGACACAATCCGTCATGATATTCTGATTATAAAACTGGAGAGATACGGGATCAGAGGGGTGGCCCTAAATCTTATTTCATCCTACTTGGAAAAACGTACCCAATGCGTAAAAACCTCGGATCAAATTTCAACAAGTCATCCAGTCGACTTTGGTGTTCCACAAGGTTCTGTCCTTGGACCTCTATTATTTATAATATATTTTAATGACTTGTCATACAATTTAGATCAAAGGATCACATCTATTTTTTACGCTGATGATGCTACTTATATAACGAGTGGGTCCGACGAGAATAATGCATTACAGACCCTCAACCAAGCGGAACACATTTCGAAAGACTGGTTTAAATGTAATTACTTATTCCTCAACGAAAGTAAAACGCAGAGCCTCAACTTGAGCAGCACCTCTTCCGCTGAAGAGCATATTAAGCTTTTGGGGTTAACATTAGATGGCAAGTTAAGTTTTGCTCGCCACTCCCAGGATTTATGTAAACGTCTAGCAAAAATTACTTATGCTTTGCGACAACTGAGGCTGAATTTGGATATGGACCATTTGAGAATGGCATACTTTGCAATGTTTCATAGCGTTATGACTTATGCCTACGTGTTATAGTAATAAATTATTTGTTGCACAGAAGAAGGTTATTCGAATAATAACATCAAGCAAATATGACGATCATTGTAAACCTCTGTTTAAAAAACTTGGTATATTGCCCTTACTATGTTGCTATATTTTAGAGTGCCTAATTCATACTAAGAAAAAATGTCTCTCGAATGTAATGACTCAGCACAATGATCTTCACACTTACAATACAAGAATAAAGAACGATCTTTGTCCTCCGCTGTTTAGACTTGCTAAAACTCATGACTCATATAGATATCTGAGTATAAAATTGTACAATGCTCTGCCACTACAATTCAAGCAAAACAATATATCTTTTGCATCTTTCAAATCTCAGATACGGAAATACTTACTGCGGCACTGCTTTTATTCCGTAGATGATTATTTTGCACATGTTGGCGTATGTGCATGTGAGTAGGTAATATTGTTATTGTTTGTTGTCTTATATTTTACATTTTATGTTATCATTTACATGTCTGACAACTCGATTTATATGTTTGTATATATTTTATACTTTATAAGTACATTTTTCTTGGTGATTTCGATCACATACCGATTGTTTTGACAAATGTATACATGTTTTATTGTTTACATGAATATATTCTATTCTATTCTATATGCGGTGACGTTGGGAAGCATAAGTGGCTACATGTGTGGCGTGGGGACATGTAGCGTCTGCAAAAATTGAACGTGGATGGTTTGTGTGCGATTTCTGCCTTTACGATATATAATATAAAGTAGTATGGCAGGTAATGGCATCCTAGGCTGTCAATACCCTTCGGTGGCAGGTAATGTCGGCCACTGAAGGACTTTAACGAAAAATTCATAATGCCATTATTTTAGTTTTTATTCTATTTCTGTAATATATGTTTCGTTCTTTAGGTAACACACTTCAATATACCCGATTTTTGTCAATCCCTTTTGAGCAATTGAGATGTTATGGAAGACATAGCTTAGAGAGTCGGCATTCTCCATCTTTGCCTCAGTTGCCAAGGATTCCAAATAGTCACGCGCCGGTCCTGGGCACAGGGTACATAGGGTTCGAGAATATGATCGAGCTTTTATCTTCACGGAATGCTGATTGCGTTTTCTAGCGAGAAAAGTTATTCTCCCCTAGCTCTGTGTACAGGTTGTGCACACTACAGGTTGATACATGGTGCAGTGCGACCGCCGACACCCTAAAATCATGCCGAGGGGATGATTATTGCCGAATCGGGGAGGAGAATGTTATTAAGTTGGCTCTGTGGCACAGGCGAACTAACTGTTTTCGATACACGAGTCTCAGAGAGAGTGTAATCCTGTATGAACTGTAGAGGGTGGTCAAGACATAGGTTTCTTAAAACTTTTGTTTATAAATTGGCTTGTAAATGTTCTCTAAACATTACATGATTCTCCTTTTTCTGGGAAACATAAAGTGATAACAAATGTAATGAACGAAAGTTCTATACCTAACCGAAACGGAACCACTGCAGAGTGGTTCCTGTCCAATCAAAGTTATTAATTATGGTAGAATAGGTAAAACTTGGTGTTGGCGCTTCGGTCTGGTTCCCTGCGACCTTTGCCAGGCTATTGTGAAACTAAAAGTGATATCGAGCACACTGTCTAACTTGATCTTCCTCAAGACTTGACAGCTTTGACATTGGTTCCTTAACGTGGCTGTCAGCCTTTGGCAGAGCATTTTTTAACAAAAATTCACTGCGTGGCCATATACATTTTAAGGCCCTTTTCGTTAATCTCATTTCAATTTTTCTTAACGTAGGGATAGAAATTCGTCAGGTACCTTATGTAATAGTGACGGTTTTTCATTTTATATGCGCTTTTGAATTGGTATTCGATAGGACAGAGCCATACGGTAAGTGAAATCTCGACTCGAAGACAGAAATTTTAACATAAAATATTATTTTATTTCAGCTGCGTCATCGCAGCATAAATTGAATTTGATTTGATTACTTGAAAAATATGCTTTTTTCAAATCTGTACACAGATAAAAAAGATTTCTTCCATCAAAAATATACATACTCTTGAATAGAATAATCTTCTGAAAAGAAGAATTATTTTTAATTAATGAATATACTCCCATTTCAAACTGATTGAGATGTTTGCTTCTTTACATAAATTCTCTTGAAATGAATTTGCTTGCAGTGAAAACATTCTACTCTTCATCCTAGAAAACACTCACATTAACTCATTGTGAAACAGAATATAATTCTTTGGTAGATATCACTACCCGTGCCACGTGACACATTCAACCAATGAGCAATCAAAGCAGGTGGCGACACCGCGACCTTTGAATACGACTTCCATTTCGATCATTTCATCCAGTTTGACCATTTTGGTTGGAGGTTATGAGGCTATATATGAATGTTGGTTTTGTGCCTAGTGGAAACGGTTTCTATACAATAAAAATGCAATATCGAAAATTGAATTTCGCTCATTATGGGCCAGTCGTGAAATTTAATGAAATATATTTTTTTGTCTTCTACAGTTTTGTGTCTGAAAGCGAGTGGCGTTGTTCATGTATTAAATCAGTTAATAAACTTAAAACTATTCTCATATAGTACATTATATACCGCGGGACTGAAGTAGTACATTTAATCCTGAAGGTAAAGTTTATGGCCCGACCGCAGGAAGGGCCATAATTTACCTGAAGGATTAAATGTACTTCAGTCGCAAGGTATATACGATACTTTTCGTACTTCCGGTATGATTTTATTAATTATTTCAATAATTTCAATCAGTTTTTTCTCTCTTCAACTCATTTAATAAACTGTCTTTAAAATAAGTTACCATAGTAACATTGCGTTGTGACAGTTATAATTTAGAAACATTGTCATTACTAGTGTCATTGTAAAGAAACATTGTTATTGATAATTATTGGTATCATGAGTGAAGAAGGTGTATCTGATATTGATAAAAGAGCAGCCGAAGTAGGTGAAGAATTGTTACCACCGAAATCTAGAAAACTATACGAGCAGCAGTACGATGCAGGAAAGACTGGTCAATATGACGAACTGTCACAATATTAATTTGAATATTAACGTTAATTACCATTCTAATTAATTATATTTTTCAATAAAATATCCCTTAAATTCGTTTGTTTGTGATTTAATCGTTCCGGGAGTTTCGTCAATATTTAATCCCAGAGGGATTAAATGTGACACTTTAGTACCTGTCACAAGGGAGTGAAGTTGTCACTTTAGGCCCGGAAGTACGAAAAATCATTATTTTCACCTAAATTGTTCGTAGTTCTATAGTAGGCTAAGAATCTTTCAATATATCCTCGTACAATGGACTTTTGGTGACATCGTAAATTACCTATATTAGCGATAGTTCAAAAAAATTGGCGAATGAGCTTAAATTAATTTTTGGCGAATGTTCTGAAATTAATATTTTGGCGAATGCGAAGATGCAGGTCTTATTGCCGCTCGAAATATTCGAAATTATCACTACAAAAAAGTTGCTGTTGCAACGGAGGTAAGCGAGCGGGTTCATTGTCGTTGTGAAACAGCACCTGTATCGTCGTCAAATCGTCAGCCGAGTTTAATATTATTCTACGTCCCATTTTATTACTTTGGAGAAACAACAGGTTGAAGTTTAAACTCGAGTATTCTGACACTATAAGATATCGATGTATTGTTCTCACACATGCCTCAAAATATGACTTTTTAGGTGAAGAAAACAGAATTCTTCGGGAGATCGTTTAATAACGAACAGTCGTTGCCGAGCGATGATGAACCCTTTACTCCCATATACACCTACTAAGTAGGCTTATTAAGTACCTGACAGAAAACAACTACTCCCCTGGCTAAGACCACGACGGGTATTGAATTAAATCTAACAGATACTTGTGCAACGTTCCTCAAAATATCAGAGGACGCAATTGTAAGTGCTCTCTGTGACCTCTGTGACTCTCTGTGACCAACAGCATTTTCAACTCAGTTAGCATTCTTCTTGTCTTGTCACTTTAAACTTGCCGCCACTATAGTGACCAATCACAGAGCGCTTGTGCCGTGCACTTTATTGTCGTCTGTGTTTATTTGTGTAAAACTGTCAGTTGACTTAATATTCTGAAACAGTCACAAGGAGCGCTATAGTGTTTGGGGGAGATTATTCGTCATCAATGTAAAATTGTCTTTAAACCGAAGAGCAATTTGAAACCTTAAAATTTTGGGAAAAAAAAGAAATTCGAGGAATTATTTTCACCAAATAGAATTTTTGAGATCCGATACAATCCAAACATTAAAATCATGCGTGTTCCCTATTCACATATTTTCTCCTACGTTTGCCTTCTTCTTACATTATCATTTAAACTTCCCGCCATCACAGTGCCTAATCACAGAGCGCTCTTAGCGTGCACTTTACTGTCGTCAATAATTCTGTAATTCTGAGATCTGTCGTTCTGTGTCACTGCACTACTGACACTGACAGTATTCTGTGCTCTGTGTATTTTAGAGATTGAATCGACCTCTTTTGGATTATTGGACACGTTTTATAAATTGAAAATCCATTCCTTAATTAGTTTTAAGTGATTTAACAGATTTTCTCTGACTCTCCCGTTTGCTTAGCCTCAACCAGGAATATTGACACCAATAAGGTCAGGTCTGGTCACCATAACAGATTGAAGTAGGACCAAATTTTCCACTATTCTTGTTTTGATCTCCAAAATGAAATGCTAAAATATATTAAAACTTCCTAACCAGTACTATTGAATTATCTGATCTTCCTGCGAGGTAGAGAACGAAAATGGCAAGCCCTAGAACCCGCCGAGTATTACAAGAGCTTAAACCACACAATGAGAATGATGTAAGACATGTTTTCCTTTTATTTCACCTACTCTCTCCTTTTTGGCTATAAATTCCATAAAAATCTTCAATAATAACACCAATCTCTATATTCCAGAAATGCTTCGAGTGTGGACTTCACAATCCTCAGTGGGTATCCGTAACATATGGAATATGGATATGCCTCGAATGTTCTGGGAAGCATCGTGGTTTGGGGGTGCATTTATCTTTCGTACGATCGGTAACCATGGATAAGTGGAAAGATATAGAATTAGAGAAAATGAAAGTAGGGGGTAACAGAAACGCTAGAGTATTTTTTGAAGCACAGCCAGATTGGGAAGACACCATGTCCATCCAACAAAAATATAATACAAAAGCAGCTGCACTGTACAGAGACAAGGTAAGATTGTAGAAGTTGAAAAACTCACCTGGAACTTTCGGAAGACTTGAATTTGGGTTTCCTCAGATTTCTACATTAGCTCAAGGAAAGTCATGGGATGAACAAAGGTCACCCGCTCAAAGTTTCACCAGTAGCTTAATTGGCTCGTCATCTCAGAAGAGCAGCACAAGAGAAACTCATTCCAACTCGTCAAACTTCACTCGGTCTCACTCCAATAGTAGTGAGAGTTATCAAGGTGCCTACCAAAATTTGAATTCACCAGAGTTTC
Source organism: Chrysolina oricalcia (assembly GCA_944452925.2). NCBI lineage: Eukaryota > Metazoa > Arthropoda > Insecta > Coleoptera > Chrysomelidae > Chrysolina > Chrysolina oricalcia. The sequence continues at coordinate 4,940,120 of OX101824.2, read as the reverse complement.
AAAGCCAGACTGAGTCATTCTTTGAAAGACGGCAAATGGAGAATGCCCATCGTCGGAAGTAAGTGTTACATTTTATTAATTGCAGAAGTATTATTATGAAAAAAAGTATGATAGAAAACTCATCACTTCTATCTTATTATAGTGATATCCCACCAAGTCAAGGGGGTAAATACAGTGGTTTTGGTTACACTAAAGAGCAGCCCCCTAGAAGCCAGTCTCAAGAGTTTGTTGATACAGCAATGTCATCTTTGGCAAATGTGAGATATAATGAATTTTTGCCAAAGATAATCGGTTATTTCATTGGTTGCTTTTTTGCAGGGTTGGTCTTTCCTTTCGTCTTCTGCTACCAAAATGGCAAGCAAGGCCACTGAAAATGCTGTGAAGTATGGCGGATTTGCTAGCCAAAAAGTTGTTGAGATAGGATCCCAAGTGGGAGAGAAAGTGAGTTTTCGTTTATTTACGGATCTCTTTTTTATTCTGAAACAATTGAGATTTTAGCATTCTCTAAATCAGCTAGATTTGCTTGAAAATTTAAGCCTTGAATCTGCTACAGTCTTAAGAGGTTCACACGTTTCCAAAGCCAAAGTTTATAGACTGCTTAAAGGAAAACCTAACAAGAAAACTTTGAATTTCAAAGAAAAATCCGTCCACGGTTTTGCATCTCTAACATTTCTCAGTTACCATAGGAACCTTCCTTATTTCCTTTGGAATATAATTGTTGCATTTATCAACAATGCAAAGTCTGTACGAGACAGCTATTGCAAAGCATCATTTATAGGCTTTTGTAATCGCCCAGTATTTGAAGATATGATGTTTTGAATATAAGTAAAACTTAGTTCAAGTCTTGTCTGAGAATGACACTATGTTTCAAAACAGTTTTAAGCATTATTGCATTATACCATACAGATTGTTAAAAAGTTTGCACCATAAGGGAAACATTTTTATAATCTATTTGTCAGAAAAATTTCTTCTTCAATAGAGTGCATTTCAGAAAACTCCCATTGGAGATTTCATATTCATAAGTTCCCAAAAGATATGCAGGGGAGAACAAAAAATAGTAATATTCTAAAAAATGGATAATAGAAATGTTTTCCCTGTGGTGGAAATTTTTTGACATTTACTGTATATTTTGTATAAATTTCAATTTTTTATTTCCTGTTTATTCACCAGCAACAGTTTAAATAACTGTTGCTGGTCAACAGTTTAAATATCACTAAGGATGGCTAATGACCATAGCAGTCGATGCCAAAACACCAATGAAAAAAAAATAACACTAAGGTGAAATTCGATTAAATTTCAACGGAATTTATTGTATTCGCGACATTTATCAAGTGATTTTGGGATAAAAAATAATTTTTTTTGGAACCTTACTTAAATTCTTTTCCCTACTGCTTGTCTTTAATTACTAGGTCTACACAACCTATCAATTAAAAACAGTTTACCTGAGAATTGATTACTAACTTTCCTAATTATTATCTAAATTAATAACAAATAACAGTATACCTGGACATAGTTAAATACTTACTTAATTCATAAATCTAGGTAGGCGAGTTGAGCAAAAAAGGTTGGCGGGAGGTTAGCTCAATGAACAGTGACAACACAGGTGCCTATGCTCAAGTGGGTGGTGACAATTATTCTCCTGGTGAGAAATCGTCCCTCTACAGTGGGGGTAACAGCTATGTCAGAGACGACTGGAGTTGCAGTAGCCAGCAGGGTTCGAAGTAAGTACAAGTATAATGTTTTTTGAAATGATTCTGAATCTTTATCTTTGAAGGACTTAATGAAAGCTGTAAGATTTAAGGTATTCGGAACGCTACAGCAGTTTTCTTACAAAACAATGAAAATTTGGTATGATATTTATCGATAGTGGTTACGTCAGCTGGATTTTTTTGAGAATTTTCGTCCATTTAGAATCGAAGATAATTGTACTCAAAGTTGCTCCTCAATGGACTTTTAAATCATAGCACCATAGGCCAAATGCAATCATTGTTTCAAATAACAGAAGAAACGAGTCTTACAAATTTGATGGAAAACTAACACGTCAATGAACTCGATAACAATGCTAAAAACCAAATCTAAAAAAATTCGTAAATCGAAATACAAACTCCCAAAGGCGGCAATTTTTTTATCGATGGAGCATAAAAATGACCGCATCAAGAGCAATGGCAACAACGCGCTGCAATTCGTATGTATCCAGAAATAAATAGACCAGGAAATGTAGGAAATTGAAACTAGAATTGGAAAATTGAGCAGCCTCTCTGCCTATTTTGTCGTCACTATATAATTATATGGGAATTTTGGAAAAGATTAGACGTGGAATTGGAATAATTTTCTGAACAGAATGGACAAAGAAAATGTGTGATTCACTTTTTGGTTTTCTAGTATATTTTACCTCTTTCTAGTTTGGCCCGATTCCATTTGCGTCGGAATTCATGATTTTTCCCCTGAAGTTCTGCACATTTGCATAAATCGAGAACGATCATCATATAACATTCCATTTTTAACTTTTTTTTGCAGCCAATATCGCTGTGACTGCATTGCCGCCTCTTTTTTTCAAATGGCTTTCTTTAATGAACCGCCCCTTGTGAACTAAATTGGTTCGAGCCATTTCTTTAACAATTTATCAGTTTTCAATCACTTTTAAGCAATCCGATCGTCGGGACTATAAAAGTTAGTGACACTGACACTAGCAACAGAGCAGTGTTGCCTAGCGCCTCCGACACTAGACTGGATGGTTGAAATGGTGTGGAAATCGTACAGTCGGAACACCGAATTTACTTTTATGATCGACGTATGTCTGATGGGCCGCAAATAGAAAACTTTTGGCGCATACCGCACTATTCCAAATACCTTAACCTTTTTTTAATGTCTGCCTTTGACTCTACAGCAAAATGTGTCAACCTGTATAATATGGACATATGAATAATGTTCTTAAAATTCCAAACTTATGTGGATTCCTTATAAATTTTCCTACACCATCTAAAAACGAACAATAAATTCGGACTTGAAATAAAATTATTGATGAGCAAATTTCATCAATATTTTGAGTGTTCTGCTAATTTTCTGGTAGATAATTTAACTCGTATAAAATCGTCCATAAGGCTGATATTGAAAATTGTTAAAATTGTTATTTCCGTCAACCGATTGCGCCCCTACGCGCAACCCTCGGAAGTCTTCGAGAGACTTGTGTGAGCTAGGGAAGACGCAGCCCTTACCTTTTAACGTGTGATGCCATGCACGAGACCGGTGAATCGGTGGATCGAACCCACGACCCCACGCTTGCGAGGCGTACGCTTTTACCAGCCGACCACCACGGCCCATAAGGCTGATATAACACGATAATTTTTCTATGCCATAGATCTATATTATCATAAGAAATTTTATCAGAGATATGACAATGTAATAAGTAATTTTGACAAAATATGAAATATCCTATATCTATAATAATATGTTTTCGTGAAGAGAAACTATTATCACATTTTGAAAAGATGGCGTCGGATCTATGGCATAGAAATATTATCGTGTCATGTCAGCCTAAGAAACGCCAGTTTTGGCAGTTTGCAATTGCATAAACTTTTATTTACTTTCACCCAGTGACGGCGATAAGGTTCCCGCAGAGCCCGCCGTTCTCCAGAATGGGCCCCTTCGACCTCTTTGCTATTTCCTTTCCAGATTTTATTGTCATATGTATGAATGTCCTAACAAAATTTGGCGGGCTGGTGCCCGAATCCTTATCGCCGCCACTGACCATGCCAACAATTTTCAATTGTCGTATGAGTTTGTTGCAGCCGCATGCTGTACCCATAGAAATATATATTATATGCTTACTCTAGAATGCTTATCCCCATGTCAAAAGTGTTGTAAAAAGTTCAGGCTAGTCCGCAATGCGCATGCGCGTCATTAGCGATTTTTGTAACAGGCCCGGTTTTAGTAAAATATTACGGTTCTTGTGAAGATTAACAAACTTTGATTCATTGTGCTTATACCTGCTATTTGTATTAGCCGATTTGATACATATTTTCACATATTTATTATCCCGAAAATTCAGCAAAGGCCAAAAGGCCATCAGAAAGTAGAGTACGGTTATTATTATTATTTACCTCTGAAGCGACTGATTTTTGGTATCACATTCACTTTTCAGCTGTAGTTAACCAACAAAAACCTACGGAACCACCCCAAATCGTCGGTGCGATGCGAATTTCAAGGAATCACTGGATTGGAAAATAAATTGAAAGTACAAAAACTATGAAAATTCATTTCAGCTAATATCATGAATAATTTCAACTCAAATTGGATTTATAAAATTGGATGCTTGGAAGCTCGAGGTTTTTTTCTTCTAGAACGATTCATGTCCAAATACGCAACTGCATTTAATTTAAATCATTTGAAGAGATTAACATGCTACTTCTACGAGTATTTCTGGTTACAATTTCCACAATAGGGTGCATGAAAAAGTGAGGCCAAAAGCATTTTCCTTACCATCAAAGGAAAGCACTTCCATATTGACATTAATTTTCTGAGAAGATTCTGTGTATGTTGAGTACTTTTTGTAGGAATCTAGAACTCATAATGTAAGCGGTGTGGCAGAAAGTTGTATCACTCGTGAAGCGGCTGGCGATACGCCTGCAACTTTGGACTGAGCATGCGCCAAACTCGAGCATGCTCCGTAGACTCCAAAAATGGACAAATATGGCTGCCATGGCTGCTACATCACTGCTCTCTATCTCTCTGAATTTTGGATAAATAGTCGTTATATGGTGACAATTTTAACAATTTTCAAATCGCAAGGTAGGTTAGTCAGGTCAGGTTAGGTTTGGCTAATGGCTAATAATTCACGCATTTTCGACTCGCAAGCTAGGAGATTGCTCAGGTTAGGTTTGTGTGTAAATTGCGAGCGAAAAACTAATTCAACGAATTTTCGAATCGCAAGCTAGGTTAGCTTGCTCAGGTTAGGTTTCTGTGTAAATTGCGAGCGAAAAAACAAATTCACGCATTTTCAACACGGTTTGCAATCTTGTTTTTCCTTCCTCTTCTTGATTCTCCGCCATTAAATGACCCTCTTGTACATCACTTAAATTCGAGTTTGGCGCATGCTCAGTCCAAAGTTGCAGGCGTATCGCTAGCCGTCTGTTATCACTTACGCTTACGCAGACACAGTATTGGTACTGCATTAGGTTTCAAATTATTCTATTGCCGTTTTCACATGAATCTTCATGAGGAAAATGTCTGCCACAAATTACAACTTTTTCACTCAAATGTTCTGCTAGGGTCTCTTCTTAAAAACAATTACCAAAAATCATGCCTTTTTTGTCAAGCTAAAATAATATTTAAGCTATTTTGAGCAAAGCATATAGGTTCATAAAAAATTTCATTATCTACCAAAAATGATTCATTTCAGGTATTTTTCCTTTACACAACACTAAACAGTTCATTGTTTATTTTTAGGAAGAAACGGCTTTATTAGAAATTGTCTTTAAAGGAACAAGATTAATGCAAATTCACGAAAGATGAAAGAATAACCAACGACAACAAACACCACACAAAACGGCAAGAGAAAATCTGAAATTCTAAAAACCGTCTCTGTCTCTGACAGGAGTGACAGATCTTAGTGACAAGTCTTCCTGTTGATGAAATAGCACTGTTGCACGGTCATTATAATTACAGTAGCATAGGGTACATTATTGTTTTAAATAAATTTCTTTCGCGTCTAAAATTCGGAGTAATCTATCTCTAAAAGGTTCTTTTCGGTTTTAAAAAGTCCTAAATGCTCTGTCAAATTTCTTTCTTTCAAATGACGTGTGTTTTATTGCCTCATAACAAAAAAGTCTGAATTGGAACACCAAATTATTTTCAAACTTGGCAACGATCTACCCAAACTACACTGATGACGCGCATGCGCACATCGTAAACGGGTCGCATACGCGGCATGCTTTTCGCCGTGAAAATTGGCGGGATTAGCATTCTAGAGTAAGTATATAATATATATTTCTACGCTTCAGTGCGACTTGGGGTGACTTCGGACGCACTTTGAAGCGTTTTGATCAACTTTCAGTGACATTTTCAGCACATTTCCCACCACTTATGTGAAAATCCAGAATATACAAATTGTAGATATTGATCTCTACTTCCAGATGCCGTTAACAGAATTTGAATACGACGATTTCCCTTAAATCGGCGCATCTTGCAAGATATGCACTTAAAATTGTTTATCTGATGGCATGTCATAATGACAACGTTATGTCACTCAATTTTGATGACATAAGGTGTTCATTAACGAACTATTTTATAAAAATTAGTATAGGCCATTTGCGTCTTTTATTTTGTGGGAAAAAAACTATATAGCTTGGTCTATATTCAATATAATAAAAATATAATAAAAAACCCTCGAATACATTTTTTATTTTTTCTTAAGGGCATCAAGTCCTAAAAGTGGAACTCAGAACTGGAACGGCACTGGAGATTCGACTTACAACAGTCCTGCTATGTCACCCGTAGAAGACAACCCGAAAAAAGTCAAAGAATCCGAACCAAAAACCAAGCAGGTCCGTAACAAAAACGACTGGGGAGGCAAATGGGAAGAGGACGCAATGTGGGAAAGTTTGAAATAAACAGCCCGACACTAGTTAGAATACCCAATTCATAATGATGATGTGTAAAGCTATTCAGTGTATAGGATTTCCTGGGAAACTCCGAACAAAATCATTTTTATTCCACCAACTTGTGTCTCCTAATATGAAATTATTGCTGGAGAGAATCTTTGTGTATGTATCTATGATAAATATGTTAATTTGCGCTATGATCACTGTATTGAAATTATATTAATGATAATAAAAATAGGCTAGCGTAATTGTTTTTCTTTGTTCTAAAGTAGATATGAAAAGTGATAAAAAAAAGGAAAAATAAAGAACTAACAACATAAAATATGAAATAAAACTATGAAAAATTAATAAAAATAATGAAAGATTATTGGTAATAATTGGTACACCAGTTTCCTGTTTTTCGAATTCAAAAAATGTAAAACTGTGACAAAATGGTTAAGGCTTTCGCGGCCAAAATTTTCAGTGTCACAATTTTCACTCGGGTTTGGAGGCCGTCGTTTTTTGAAATTTCTTCCTAACGTTTCGCTAGCGCGAGTGCCTAGCTTCTTCAGAGGCTGTATACAGAGGATGTATACATCATGAATAATTTCAGATGACTGGAGATTCCGTCTGCAGAGATTGTATTTATTCTGACTTAAGTAGTGCTACCGTATCTGGATTTGGTACATTCTCACGTACCCTAATTGACCCCTTTCTACCTGCCGGCTTAATCTCGTTGATATCCTTTGTTATTTCAGAATTGCTTTATTACCGTAACTGGGTTAGGCATATTTTCGATAACATTAATTGACACCTTTTTGCCTGCTGTCTAGATGTCGTAGTTTTCTTTCGTTATTTTGGAATTTCTGATAATGGGATTCCATATTCAGTTAATGTTAACAGCTTCTTCTTTTCTGTTGAAATTCTCCGTGTATTTGTGGATCTCTATTGCCTCCCGTACAAGTCGGATATGTTATTCCTGGTTGGGGGCAAAAAGTTTCACGTCCTCAAACAGAATCTTGTGGTTTTCTTCACTTAGCGCGTGTTCTGCCACTGCCGACTTGTCCGTTTGGCCTAATCTGCAGTTCCTCTGACGAGTCTTGTTCCCATCGATCTTTTTGTGGTTCCGTTGTATACCTTTCCGCAAGTGCATGGAATGCGTTATACCCCCGCTGCAGATAGTGGGTCTCTTTTGTCTTTTGCCGACCTAAGGCTTTGTTGTATTTTCTTGGTTGGTTTGAAGACCGTTTTTATGTTGTGTTGTCCCAAGAGTTTTCCAATTCTGTCTGTGACCTTAGGAATATATGGAAGATACGCACGTGCAACTATCTGAGCCTCCTCCCTAGTTTGTCTCGCGGAAATCCTCGGTTTCATGGCCCTGTTGATTTCGGGTGCACTATATCCGTTCGATCTCAAGGCTGCTTGAAGATGATCTAGTTCATCCTGTAGATGCTCAGGTTCACATATTCTCCGAGCACGTTCCGCTAGTGTGGAGATAATTCCTCGCTTCTGACTAGGATGGTGGTTTGAGTCGGAAGCGAAAAATTATCTCCACACTAGCGGAACGTGCTCGAACAATATGTGAACCTGAGCACCTACAGGATGAACTAGAACATCTCCAAGCAACCTTGAGATCGAACGGATATAGTGTACCCGAAATCAACAGGGCCATGAAACCGAGGACTTCCACGAGACAAACTAGGGAGTAGGCTCAGATAGTTGCACGTGCGTATCTTCCATATATTCCTAAGGTCACAGACAGAATTGGAAAACTCTTGGGGCAACACAACATAAAAACGGTCTTCAAACCCACCAAGAAAATACAACAAAGTCTTAGGTCGGCAAAAGACAAAAAAAAAACACTATCTGCAGCGGGGGTATATCGCATACCATGCACTTGCGGAAAGGTATACATCGTAACAACAAAAAGATCGATAGGAACAAGGCTGAAGGAACATCAGAGGAACTGCAGATTAGGCCAAACAGACAAGTCGGCAGTGGCAGAACACGCGCTCAGTGAAGAAAACCACAAGATTCTGTTTGAGGACGTGAAACTTCTTGCCCCCAACCAGGGATACCATAGCCGACTTGCACGGGAGGCAATAGAGATCCACAAACACACGGAGAATTTCAACAGAAAAGAAGAAGCTGTGAACCTTAAACGAATATGGAATCCCATTCTCACAAATTCCAAAATGACGAAAGAAAACTACGACATCAAGACATCTGGCAAAAAGGTGTCAATTAATGTTATCGAAAATATGCCTAATCCAGTTACGGTAATAAGCAATTCTGAAATAACAGGATATCAACGAGATTAAGCCGGCAGGTAGTAAGGGGTCAGTTAGGGTCAGTGAGAATGTACCAAATCCAAATTAGTATATTGAACAATGAGCATGAAATGACATACATTTCCCACGAGTAAATTTCATATACCTACGAGTGGGAAATGGGTCATTTCATGCTCACTGTACACTATACTTTTTCTACGACCATCTGAATCATTAACAAATCTGTAATATTTTTAATAATCCTTTTTATCATAAACTCTCCTGCCGTCATTTTTACATGGTTTAGATAATTTTTTCTTTCTTCACCCGTTGAATGAAATATCTATTTTTTCTTTTTGTACACGTACCTACGTCGTAAAAATTATTATAAAAATCAAACACTAATCGATTTCATAAAATGAAAAAAAAATGTGGCTGCGTGGATTTGAACCCTCGCTCCCACGTGTCATCTGAATCAACACTCGTCGGTACTAGAGCACATAATAATTTATTCAAATTAACTGCTATATAGAAAGTATCTGTCAACTATTCAAAAATATAGAATCCGATTGTAATCAATCTTTTTCAATCGAATTTTGTAATTATATCTTCTGATGTGAAATGTCAAATTATTAGATAGACGTAAACAAACTTGATTCGATATTATTTATGTTCATAAAATTCGTTAATACCTACCTATAATAACAGTCTAGTAGTTCATGAAAGTCGTAGGAAATGAATATTTCGATACAGCTAGCCCGTGGGAAATGAAAATCGGTGTTACAGCGTGGTAGGTTTCTTAATCGAAGACGCAATTGAAATGTTCATTTTTCTTAATGGTCGTAGAAAAAGGTTCATTCAAGCATACTGAATATACATGGTCATTTGGAATAAACTGTTTGCAAAAAAATAAGATTTCTCTACGAATAAGGATAAACATTTCTGTCGATGAAACAACTAGGATTCAGCTTCAACTGTAAGTGGGGTACATGTGAAAAAAAAATGCATCATTTAAATATCAGACACATTTTCGTTGATTTTTTATTGTTATACATAATAATTTCAAATTGCTTTAAAATAATGAAAATATGCTCTCATCACATTTATTAACCATAGTGCGACGATTATTACAAACTCTCGAAAATTAACAAAATATAAATATTATTCAATAAATAACGTACAGGAATGACTTAAAGTGTTAAAATATTTTAGAATTTACAACACAAGAACTAACAACTATGGAGTAGCCACATAGCAAATCTGCTAACTGATTAAGCTTAGGAAGACCTAACATAGCCCCCCCGCGAATTCGTCTTCTTCGTTTTCTTCCGGTACAGAAGGTTTCGGATCTGGCTCCTTAGTCTCTTCGAGACTGGCTGATTGTGTAACAGGAAGCTGAAATAAATATTCCAAATATCAAATCAGGCAACAATAATTACAGCTAAAAACGAGAAATAAAACTACATAGAAAGTTTTATTTCTCGTTTTTACCATTTGAGGATCCTGGAAATATCATACTTGACATCACTTTCAATGAATTTCAGATCTGGAACAAAATACATTTTTGTTGTATCATTTGCAAATAATTTGAAATTTAATAGTCCGTTTCAATTTCAAAAAGAAATAGAATTGAAATAAATTAGGAATAGCACAGGTCCGAACACAGATCCTTGTGGTACACCATGGTTTTCATTTTTGTTCAGACATCAATTTTAATCTAATAATGAAAGATGGATTCAACAATAATGCAGTTTTCCGCTTTAACCAATACAAAAAGTTTCAAAATTTAAGTATTATTTTCACAAATTGTCTATGAAAATATCACACATGTTAAAACACATAAACATAAACTTGTGCCTCCTATGAAGAGATTAGATAAAAGTAAATTAATGGGTATTCTCTTCCTATGGAAATTAGAGAACTACCATTGGAAACTTTCAAAAAATCATTTAAAAAAATTCTTATCAAAATCAGCCTTCATCAAAGTAATGATTTCAGTGGATTTTTCATGTGTAGATGTATTTTATGTATCTTGTGTATTTTGTATATTTTATATATTATTGTGGTGTCGAAAGTTAACTTATGGATGCAATATATTCTATTCTATATTCGTGGGAAAGTGTTCAACAGAAATCGACTACTGTCCCCTACGCCCGTTGAATTATATCTGTTAGATTACTCGCAGTTTTTTGAAGAAATGAAAACAAACACACTAAAAAAAACCGAAATCCAAAATTATTAATAAAATACCATATGAAGAGTGTGACAAGGTGTATGTAGGGCAAACAGGTAAGAACTTGAAACAAAGAATGACTGAACATAATAGGAACTGCAAAAATGAAGATAAACCACTAAAAGCAATAAAAAATCCCAGAAGTCTTGCAGAACATTGTGAGTCATCCCTCCATACTTTCGATTTTGAATCAGTCGGCATTATTGAACAACAGACGATATTGAAAAAAAAGTACTGTATGGGCTGATTGAAATAAAATTTGAACACATCGTATTTAAATCTAGTAGATAAAAATCATGAATCACACTCATTAGCAGATGAGTTTTTCCAACTTTCTTTAGTGTCTTTTTTTATATTAAAAATAATGGATCAACCAACCGCTCAATTTGTTCATTTCTATGTGTCTGTATCAACCTCTTCCGTGAACCTGTATGTACTTATTTATATTCAATGTCTAATTTATTTATTTTTACCCTTTTGAATTCCATTTTAATATGTACGTTCTTGTTCTCATGCTTCTCCAGTCCTGAAGATGAAACAGTAAAGTTTCGAAACGTTGACAATTTAACAATTAGATTTCTTCAACATTTCAACCAGATTCCCGCCAACTTACCAACCGAAACAGAATACATACCTTCTCAACTTCTGAATCTGTGGATTTGTAAAAGTCAGTTGTTTTTTCTTTGACATTCTTCACAGGAGACCCTGGCATTCCTTCAGGCAACGGCATATCCCTCGCAAGGATAGCGTACTCAACGTCCATATGCTTGATAAAAGGGCTGTTCAAAGCCCTTTTAGCGGCATCCGGATCTTCTTCATCGTAGGCCTGCAGTAGGGATTCCAGAGTTTGGACTTCGGAACTGTCGCAGTAATTTCCTAAGAAAAATTTTAAAAAATACTGATACACATTTACTTAATCATCATTTGAATTAAAACTCCTGGGAGTCCTTCCCCATTACAGGGAGTAAGGGGTACAGTCCTGGCAGTCTTTGAAAATTACCTTTCAAACAGATCATAGCAACAAGAGTATCAAAATAGGGGTTCCTCAAGGAACGGTACTTGGACCATTGCTGTTTATAACATACATTAACTCCTTATTACTGTCTAATGCTCATGGTACAATAATAGACCGTCAGATAGTGACAGATTTAGGTGCCCCATTTTCGCATACAAGCCTCGAAAAGGGTTGAAAAGTGGTTCCTGGAAAATTCGATTTTCCAGAACAGAAATAAAAGGAGTATGATGCCCATATTTTCACGCGAGCCGTGTTCACCTAATCATTCATTAATAGAACCTGGCTTCAGAATACCAAAGACTTGAGAGTTGCAGGTAGCTAAAGGGTTAAAATGAGGGCGTAATCTCGTTAGGAAAAATCGAGATTTTAACAGATTTTCCCACACAAGCCAATCGAAACTATGAACACCTTCATCGTCACTAGACCTAATAACATAATGGCTTGAGTGGCGCGAATGGATAAGTAGATTTTGTCGTCGGAAAATTTAATAGAAATTCTTTTTGATTTTTAAACAATACAAATTCCGAGGAATTATCTTAGTTAATTTGAGCGTTAATTACAAAGCATTATGGTTTTCAAACTAGAGGATCATAAGAATGCAATCTAGCTCTTTACACTGATTTTCTTTCCAAAGCTTTGGAAAATGGCTTCCAAGTTGATTCCAGGTACACAAATTTTTCAATGCATTCAACAAAGTCAATCACAAGCTTCTCATTGAGAAACTGGAATGATTTGTTATTGCCCTGCTTGACATGAAAAGCGTCACTGCATTTCCACTTAACATTCCATAACTATAGTCATGGGAAATTATGAAACAAATGAAAATAAAAATAACCATAGTAAAGCAACTTACCCCATTCTTTGAAGGCCTTTTCTGCAGCAACAACGTCTCCTCTAGCTAACTGAACTAAAACTAAAGCTACTGTTAAACGACCTGTTGCCTGATATGACTCATTTTCCTGGTGCAGTCCTAATTCCCGTCTGATGGAGTCTGCGGCTAAATCATACCTATGAAATGACACAATGCTCATTTTTAGGTAGCTCACAAACACAAATCAAACTCCATAATTACAAAAAAGTATAACTCAATAGGGATTGTCAAGTTACAAAAATGCCTGTGGCTCAAGAAAAAATGTGAAAAGCAGCCTTCAACAATATGAAGTTCTAGTTTCTGGACTGTTTTTCAAATCAAAACCCTGTTAGTTTTCTTCTTGATAAACTGTTTGACAATGATACTTACTGTTGGAGTTTAACATGTAACCTAGCAATTTTACTTGTATATTCTGCAGCTTGTCTAGTACTATCCTGATTCTGCAAGCAAAATTAATGGTAAAGAGTAGTATTTGTTGTGATATTTATGACTCTGACACCTACCAAAACAATTTCGGCAGCATGTTGATATAATTTCAAAGCCTCAGGAGGATATTGTGACTCTAGAATTTTCGCTGCCTTATCCAGAGAAGCTGCCGCGGATTCAGGATTTCCGTGAGCCTCGTACATGTTGGAAGCTCTTTCTGCCAGTCTAGGGACATCCCGTAGGTCTCCCAGTTCCTTGCATACCAAGACACATTGATCGAGAGCTTTCGCTGCATAAAATATTCTGGTCTTGAATCAAGGATCAACAACATTCTCAACCACATAATAATCTATAGAAATCTACAAGCAGTAATCGATATTTTGCATTTGTGATTTTTGAACAAAGAGGGACACTTTCCTCAAACACAAAAAGAACAAATTTTGTACACCCTTATAATTCAAACTGAAGGGAGAGACATTGAAAAATATGTGAAAATAACTGAATGAACAAATAAATGAAAAAATTATGAAGTATTGCACACAAACACTTCTGCGATTTTGAATCTTTCTTCAACAGCAAAAATATCTATTCAGGGTTTTGAATGTTTTAATGAGATGTGTACATTTTCAAATGTCCTAAGGAAAATAAATATAAAATCATCAAGCAAGCAAATATTTTAAGCAATTAGTATTATTTCTTTGGGAGAACTATTGATGATGATTCTGATTATGATAGTTGAAGTGTATTCATAAAAGGATACGCTCTGTTCTGCTTGAAACACTCCACAGCTTTCAGCAAGCAATCCTTACACTCTTCAAACGATTTCGCATTTCTGAAGCAAGTAGCTGAAATATTAAATGTATCATGAAATATACTGCTATGAATACAAGGGGCTTTATAGTAGGTATCTGACTTCTATTCTAACCTGCTTTATTATATTCATCGGCTGCATTTTCGTAGTCTGGTCGCCACTTCAGTAAAGATGTTTTTAGGCTGGAATAATAAAAAAATATATGTACATTATTTGTATAGCTCTTAAAATCACACAAATTTCGGAAACATAAATCTTCTAATGTTTTTTACCTTTTCTCTGCATTTTTTATGTGTTCCAAACCTTCTTCTAGCTTTTTATTTGTTGTCATTTTTTATTAATAATTTAAAGGGGCAAGAAAGGAACAATTTTTACTATTTTCATTAGAAAAATCCAAAAACCCACTGACAGACTGACAGTACTGACACAGTGACAGACAATTGACAAATCGATAATTTCCATCTTTCTGATAAATTAGCGAAGAAAGCGACATCTACATTTGACTGATTGAATCGGTTACTTCAAAAACTGCACGAGAACTTTGAATTATTTCCATAGCCGCTTTCTATACTCATGATTTTATTTTATTTTTTTCTGCAAAACATAATTCCTTGACTCTGTTTTTCCGAAATTTTAATAGCTATTTCAACTCTTCCATCCAAAGACAATTTGACCTTGATGTCGAATAACTAATTCTCCCAAAAACACTAGCGGCTAGTACTCCTTGTTGATGTTCCTCAAGGAAATTAAAAAATATTGTTGGATTGGCGACTTGCGCGAAGGGTGCGACACCTATAATTATTTCGTTGTAATGTGTTGTAATGTTGCAAGGTCTTGTTCTGCCATGAGAGCTAGTGTATCTGTTTTCTCATAATTAATCCAGTTTTGGACATTAAATTGAGTTTGGTGATATTTCATTTTCATAGTTTCAGAATATAATAACCGAAATGGCGGCAGAATTTGGCAATCCAAACAATAGGCGCATTTGTGCAGTGCCGAGTGCCCCAATGCTTCAATTGTACAACAGGCAAAGTTTCTTTCCATCATTTTCCGATAAAAAACAAAGAGTTGCTTTTTTTAATTTGCCTTTGACGAATGCGTACGTATGTGAAAATGTCTGACAAATTTACTTCAACTTTCGACATCTTCCGTAACCAATTCAAATTTGAATGAAAATAAAATGAAATACTACGCTCTCTCATGGGATTTGGCAGCCGATCACCATTACACAGTTTCGCGCCTAAATTCTGAGCGCCATCTAGCGGGAACGCATTTCGCGAATTACCTTCGTTGTTTTCGGAATATTGACTTGTTAGGTGACGTTCATACCCTTGCGTATTTCGCAACACCAAACACAGAAAAATAACAAGTTTTGATTCTTAATCAAATTGGTAATCAGCTACCAAATTCCATAAGAAACTGTAATGTTAAATTGTATACTCATTGAAGTTTGAATAAATTTCTGAAGTTATCATCTCAAGTTTATCAGATATTTTCATCGCCACAGTATTGTAATTTTTTGAATAACTTTTTGTTTTCCATTGAAAAATAATTAGAAGAAACTTTGTCTGTAGTACTATCGATTCTGCATTCATCATTGGGTCACTGAGCAAATACGACTATTGATGGAACTTTTGATTTTTGATATAATTGAAACTATGAACATCAGAGAATATCGCTAAACTCAGTGTGCTTTCCAAAAATCGAAACAGTTAAAATAGTACACTACCGCTTATGGCAAGAAAGTCCTGTTGTACTTTATATCAGTTCGGCCAAATAATTATGGATGGTATTCGCTTTCCGCAGACTGCGAATTCTTTTTCGTGCCGAAAATTTCGAGCGCCATCTAGCGAAAACGATACTTAGCTCATAGTCCTTGCACAGTGAACTTACCATGATAAGAAGAAGAAAATCTATAACAAATGACATCTGTCGTAGAAGAGGAATTCTGGTGGGAAAGTTCTTAAAAAACAAACTATAAACACAGTAGGGTTTGAAGTTGAAAACAGTTAATAATTTCAATAAACTGTGTTGTAACATTCACGTAGAAACTGTGTTGTAGATATAATTGCACTCTTTCGTACTCAAAATGGCAGAGAAGCTAGAAGATCTGAACTTGCCCAACGCTTCAGTACAGAAAATCATCAAGGAAGCATTACCGGATTCTGTAAATATTGGTAAAGATGCTAGGTCGGCGCTATCCAGAGCAGCGTCTGTATTCGTTTTATATGTCACCTCACAGGCGTCGAATGAAGCACAAAAAAGCAGCCGGAAAACCTTGGTCGGGAAAGATGTTATTAAAGCCCTTGAAGAATTGGAATTTGAGAGTTTCATTCAGCCTATGGAGGAGGCGTTAAAAGGTTAGACATCCATCATTTGGTCATCAATAATCAGTTTAAATGTATATGACAGGATTTATTCAAAACTAGGTTTTGTAAATAATCATAAATTTCTTTCTGGTAAACACATGGTATCAGGTATCAGTTATCAGTTTTAGGTAACCTATTCGGCAGTTGTTTTTTTTTCACTGAAAACTCTGATTAATACTTGAATTTGTTTCAGACTTCAAAAATTCAAAACCTAAGAAACAAGTGAAGGCCAAGAAACCCAATGAAGATGGTCACAATGACGCAGAAGATGATCATAATGATACCGCTGAAGAGATGAAAGATGATGATTGAGTTTTGAAGTTGATGATATTGTGAACACCTGTCGGTGATTAGTTGTAAGGCGTTTGTTATTTTTGTTATTAAATATTCAAAAAGTCAAGTTTTCATTGTTAGTTATATGTTATATTTATTGGTTTTTGTGTCTGTAAAAAACGTGAAAAATGGGATAACGGGCGTCTGAAGAATATTTCTAGTAATAATACAACATCCCTGAAAAAGGACTCTCCCAATACCAAAAATTTATTACCTCATGTTAAACTGATTCCCTGGCCAGTTCTTTAGATATACATATATCTTGAAGAAACGACAGTCTACAAAATAGCGATTAATTTTTTAATGCTGAAGAAGCTTCAGTTTTGAGAATTAGAAAATTTCTTGAATAAAAACATATAAAACAGACATACAACAGAAAAATAATTTTTCATTGAGTTATACACACTGAAATACGGGGAAATATTTTTTTTCCTGATAATAGTATATTGTACAAAGGAGTGTGAGCCGTAGGCGGGTGGTTTATCATCTATATAGAAAAAGGAAACATTCTCCATTGAAAATTAAAACAAACAACTCTGGAAATGAAAAAAACCCACGAGTTTTATCGTAGGTTATTTTCCATTTCCAGAGTCATGTTTGGTTCAATTGAATCAACATGAATCCCTTCCTAGAGAGGTTATCTTGAATAATGGAATATAGCTACCAAAGCTGTATTATATTTCTATGGACCAAAGTTTGTATTTCAGTAGCAGATGATCAGGGCCGGCTCTAGCGGGTGTGCGAGGTGTGCATCGCACACCATCAGGCCAGAAAGGGGCGCCAAACGTAAGGAAAAACGATAGAAAAATTCCTACTTTCAAATAAAAATATCAATTGAAAAATTGACTATTTCCATTCCAAACATGCCGCCGAAAGGGGTTCGGGACAGGGGCGTAAAAACAAAGTGCGGAATTTAATACCTTCCATCAGTTGGTTATCTTTCATGCACGCGCACGATTCCATAATGCGTTTGTTGTAATTTTTGATCTTAACAGTTCGCAATTCGCTTTTTGAAAGCCGCCCAGCAACACGAGCTTATTTTTATTTATAGTCGGCGTTTTTTTCACATATAGATAATTTGCAGTAGGGGTTTGAGTGGGGTGGTATATTAGACAAAGTTCAGGGAATATATAAAGGTGTCATTGACATTGTGTTTTAATCTACTTAATTCAGTAACTCAGTTCGTTTCATGGTCTCCACCTCCACGGTTTGTGTTTCATTGGAGAAAAAATATTGAAAACTAGAAGTGGAAATATAAAATGGTAAGTAAAGTGACTGGAAATATTTCATTTGCATAGTCAATTTAATCATGAATTCAAAGAATAATAAGAGAGAAAATCTAAAGAATTATCTGGAGCACAAAATAAAGAGAGACGAATGAAAACATCAAAAAGTTTGATTTTATCACGTCAGTTTTCAGTTTGTTAATTCAATAGACTCCAATAGGGGCGCTATTTTGGAATTTGCACACTAGCACACAAACCTGTAGATGATTCCACTTCTGATTTTGAATGTCCTGTTCATATTAACAACAAAATCATCTATAAACTTTTCCGGCGACCGCCCTGAGAAACAAAATACAACGAGCTTTTACTCGTAGAACATTAACAAATGAATTAAATTTTGCACGACTCCCAAAATCTAGTCTAGTTAACATGTACAAAATTTTTGTGAAAAAAAAGCGGGGTTTTGGTTTTTTTTAATATCTCGAAAAATATTAAAGATCTGAAAAGATCAACAAAGGACCCCGCACAATAGCATAGGAAATTCCCAATCCTCTAAGACCAATGATTATGGTTCAAAGAGCACATTAGTGATAAGATAACATGACTTCAAAAATTGTAATTCTTCCTGTTACCTGACTTGAAGCACTGAAGATGACGAAAGTCGAAAGCGCTTTGCATATTTAGAAATTATACACTTTATACAAAAAAAGCCCTCTTCATTTATCAAGTATGTATTCAATAAACTATGCATGAAAACCAGCCTGACGAGAATAATGAAGAAGATGTACTTATTGATAATAGGATACTACTGCAGTGCAATCAGGGGCAAGGACACCACTAACATGTGCTCATATTTGTAGCATATTGTCGTTTTTGGGATTTTCACGCCATAATCAAAATGCGAGTTATCCATCGACTTCTGAGATGCCGCAAATGGTCCAGTGCAAGATGCAATACTCCCGCATCTGTAAGTGTTCAAGTATTATTTTGTTGATTTTGATTTTTTGTTCTCTTCCACCACTCTGGAAATATCGGTTTCAACGTTGTTTGTTATGAATCAGATATAGTTTTAATAAGATAAGATAAAATATTTTAAATACACGTCGCGGCAAATCATTAGTCACAACCAATGCAAAATGCTTTGGTCTTTCTGGGCGGTGTTGCCAGATCGGAATCATTTTCCCATATTTACGAAATTTTCATCAACTAATAAGAATTGGTCTTTTCAGAGACTTTACAGTGACTAAATTATAGTTTCGCTTTAAGACTACCACAAATCTTGATTCTTGGGTACTCCCAAATATAGAACAGAAGAAAAAGAAAAGTCGGGGATTCTTTACATAACATGTTGGTCAAACCGGAAGAGTCATGAAAGTATGGTTCAAAGAGCACATTAGTGATGTCCGATATTCGACAGAAAAATAGAGTGTGGTCCAAATAACATGCTTACTTCTCGAAGGAGTCGAGACTCTGCAAATTGCAGTAATAGTATTGAATGATCTGATAAGGGCCCTACTCCATACAGCCCATTATTCAAGTTCATAGTACAAGCCTTATCCTAATCCTTATGCCTTGATCCATGGTACAATGAAGGTTTAATCCTCTTCGATTTCGACATTGGCAACACTGCCTGAAGCGACAAATTGCAAACCATTACGTGTTCCACACGGAGTAAGACTGTCTGGTGACGTATAGAGTGTTCTCTGTGATTTCTAAGAATTCCGACATTGTTTTTAAAAAAAGGTGGTGTTGTTTATCTTTCAAATATAGCAGTTGCCGGCCGGCCGATTTTTCAACGTTGTCTTTACATCTGAAATCATATTTTGATTTTGTTCTTCAAGTGTTTCTTAGTTTTATTACAGGTATTGTTATTTTCTGTTGCTGAAAGTAATTAAGTAGGTAAGTTGATTTAACTTGGGGGATTTCCCGGCCTAGCAACCAGCAACAAACATACAATTTGCACGTACACCAGCCGCCTTAACAAAAACATTGTTCATTGACATTTACGTATGAATAAAACTTCAACAGATTTTTACATTAATAGATTATGGGTTAACGAAAGTTTCGCGATATGGCTTCAAGTCGACATACACGCCATTGTTATTGCATGACGTAACTGAAAAACATATGACGATTGACGATAGGTATTTACAATTTTGATGAAACGTTCACTTTTTACACTTGGAGAGTATCTCCTAATGTAAAACAGAGTTGCCGACCGATATGTTTTAACTTTTACTCCCACACACTCACACCTACGATGTGGACTTATTGTGGCAAGTACCTGTTAGAAAACAACTAGCTATCTACTCTCCTGGCTAAGACCACGACGAGTATTGAATTATATCTAACAGATACTTGTGCAATGTTTCTCATTGCTACCCTGTAACCAACCAGCAGAATTGTTTTGATTTGGACAGCGGGACCTCCTGCAGACTAGTTTCGAGGTTGTTGTCTCTCATCAGTGCAAGGGTAGGTCAACACAGACAGCACGGGTCGCAAAATAGGGTAACGATAAAGGATGTGTGACGACTATTTCTGGATGTACCGGTATTATTGTTGATCATCATTGTATCCAACTCCTGTGCAGTAGGGAAGCACCCTGTACATTCATTTCATTTAGGATTAGGTTCGAGCAGGTACCGCTCTCTGGCTTACTTTCGTAACCAGATAAGAGAGTAACTATAAAGTATTATATTCATAGTTTGAATCTGACTATGTGAATTGTAAAAGGGAGTTTAGAATAAATCGTTGAACCGTTCGCATGTGCATTATTTTCTAGTCGTAACAGATGATATTTTTCCGACGACCTACTCGAAATACACGTAACATTTCGCACTGTAAACTAGCACAGAAAAGTACGTATTTCGCACTAGTGCAAAATTAAATATTAAATAAAGCACACTTAATCATAAATAGCTATTTTTCTACGACAGTGCGTAAAGTGATACTTTTTCGCACAAGTGCGTAAAATCATTAACTGTGCGTAAAGTAATTTTTTACACACTGTTCATACATTTATGCATTTTAACGAAATTGTATCATAAATAGCTAGTATTATACAAGTTCGGCGTGAAGTAGGACTTTTTTGTATGAGCGTGAAGTTAGTTGAATGAGGCGCAGCCGAGTTCAACAAACACGCCCTTTACGAAAGTGTTTCATGCAAAGTTTTTTCTTCGACAGTTATTATATTGCCAAATTGTAGCAATTATATCATTAATTTGAATGTTTAATGATATGAATTGTCGTCTTATTATCAAGTAAAGACTTACGAGTTATATTTAACGCAAAATACTGTATTTTGCAAAAATGCATAATTGTATGAACAGTGTGTTAGAAATTACTTTTTTTACGCCCATGTCTGTAAACGTCAAAAATCGCACTGTCAACATTCGTTGTAAATGACATATAACAATAACATATGCACGTAATGAGATCTCATAACATACACGTGCGTTTTGAGAAGAAAACTTAAACTTCTAGGTTTAATTAAATTACAATCAAATTTTTATTTACATAAGACTTTATTTGGTCTATTTACACAAATTTAGTCAAATGAAAAACATAAAAACTTTTAGAATTAGCGTGATATATTTAGGATTGAAAGAGTGACATGACATGACATGACATGTAGACAGCACGTTATGCAATTTCTTTAAAAATAGGACACGTTTTCTTAAGTAGCATGCTATGAAAATAAATGTCATGTCATTTATATTGTCAATTTCTTGAACAATAGTATATTACGAAAAAGAAATCTGTAGTTCACAATGAGCTTATGACATGAGGCATAAGATGTCCGGAGGACTGCTCATTGCTAATATCCTATACAATAGGAAAAGTTGGGTCGAAAATCCATCAGAAAACAACTACTTTCCTGGCTAATGCCACGACGAACATTGAATTACATCTGATGAAATTTCCGTGCAGAGTTCCAACAAGGTTATCTCTGCAATTGCTTGGTTGCATGGGAATGTTCATCGAAACATTCGGACCACCTATATATCGATTTTGGAGTGTTGCTCCTCATCAGTATAGGGTAGGTCTAGCAGTCAATAACTAATGACTGCAACGAATGAATCGACGACCAAACCCATTTAAAGACCGAAACTGAGATCGCGCCCGCACAGTGGATTAACTCCAAACTGCGAGCGCCATCTCAGCGCCGGAAGCCCAACCAAGTAATACCCATGACCACGAAAAAGAAATCTGTAGTTCACAATGAGCTTATGACATGAGGCATAAGATGTCCGGAGGACTGCTCATTGCTAATATCCTATAGGAAAAGTTGGGTCGAAAATCCGTCAGAAAACAACAACTAAATAGTATATTACGTAACAAGAGTTGTAAGTAACCCATTACGTACGAAATGAAAAAGTTTAGACGAATAAAAACTATATAGTTTAAAAAACACGCTTTTTGGTCTAATAGAATTCAGAGATCTCTTGCAGTACGTATTCATAATTGAATTTTCTACTTCTTATACTCCAGATTCAACTACATGCGAAAAGAAAATTCTGTAAAAAGTATTCAACTTTTCGCTCACTCTTCATATCTTTCCCCTGTGTGAAATTCAAGGTTTTCCTGTCCAAGTTAAAAATTCAAAACAACTTTTCGCTCAGATTCAACGCCCTGTATCTCAGTCAGGAAACATTTTAGGGAACTTTTTGTCGTTTAATGAAATAATTGCTTACAGATCTGTAAAGATATCGTGTCAACAAGAAAATGAAAATTTATTTGTTATTACGCTGTTTGTCTGCAGAATAATTGTCATACCTATTATTCTGTGGTTGGTTTTTCACAGAGCTGTTAGTTTTACTGATGGGGATCCCCGCTCGATATGACATTTTCTTTCTGCTTTGGTGAGGCTTCTAAAGCTTGCAGGAGAGCATTGTGTTGAGTGCTGAGTTCACTGTTTATTTTACTTTTCGTTTCTAGTGTCAGTTTAGCTATTTGGTGAATTTTTAAAACTGCTGAATTTCGGTAAAATACATTCCCCCCTACCTATAGAGGCCACTGTCAGACCATTTTGGAGAAAGAGGTGAGTAACAACTTACTTTCCTAGGGAAGCCAGTCAGGGGACTTGAACCCACTTAGTTAGTCTTCTTGAAAACATTGGCAAAACCTCGCAAAAATAAAATCGAACACAGATTAGTAAAAATAGTAAAAAACATCTGACTGTCGATTAATTTAATATCTTTGAACGCTAGATAGAGAAGGCGTTGATAAGAATTTGGAAAAATTCCGACGGTTTCGGAGGTGGAAAATTACGACAAAAAAATGCCGGTAGCTTGGTTGTGAAAACAAGCGAAATAAAATCGGAAAAATCAGGAAAACTAATGAAAAACATCGGATCGTTGAAATATTTAATTTAAAAAAACTTAAGAATTTATATATTGTCTTAAAAGCTTGAGGCGTGTAACGTCATTACCCTTGAAATAAAGCGAAAGTCATGTAACCTCTCCGAGTAGGCCATTTTTCGTCTGTTTTAAAGCAACGCCCATGTTGAATTTGAAAATAAATGATTAACAAAAATTTTTCTATATGATGCCAATTTAATTAAGGACACTGTAGTTTTTTTATCCCCCCTCCTCCGAGAACTCTTCCTAGATCCGAGCTTGGGTCTAACAATTTGACTAGATAGATGGATATATTTTATTGGTCCATTTAAAAGAACTTTTACAAGTTATTAGACAAGTAACGAAAAAAACTCAAATAAGTAAAAATATACTAATTCGTCAATTTTACAATTCAAAACATACAAACACGAATATACGATAACGGTTTTAAAAAGACCTATATCGAGTTTTGAATGTGTTGACGAATAAAAAAAGGCTAGATAACAAGATAACCAGCTACAGAGAGTCTGAAGAGTGGAGTGAATTGTATCCTGTAGAAAACACTCATTCCTTTCTCAGAACAAAAGTGTTGTGTCGTCCGCATATAAACAAGAGAAGGCTTCTGATGAAATTACAGGCAAATCATTAATATAAAGTATAAACAACACCGGCCCCAGAATAGAGCCCTGTGGTACTCCAATTCCATTGGGCCCAGGTGTCTATACGAATTGATTTCGAATATTTCCCGCTCTATGATTTATTTTAACAGTTTGAGTACGATTTCGAAGGTACGATTGGAACCAATCATGAGATTTTCCTGTAACTCCAAAATTAAACTTGTTTGATTGATGATCTATTTATTTTGTGGAAATTCATGATGAAATAAGAAAAGGAAGAAAAAATATAACTTTTGTCCAGTTTCCACTAACACTTTACTACTTTATTACGACCGGTTTCGGCTTTTACACCATTTTCAAGTAACTGTTACTTGAAAATGGTGTAAAAGCCGAAACCGGTCGTAATAAAGTAGTAAAGTGTTAGGAAACTGGACAAAAGTTATATTTTTTCTTCCTTTTCTTATTCCAAAATTAAACCCATTTTGGTTTCGATGAAATGTATCAATCAGCAACAGGAATCCCGTAAAAGAATTCATATTTAAAAATTTTATATATCATGTGGACCAAGGTCACACCTCTGGTTCTTGAAAACTTTGTTACCTTTGGCAAATAAAACGGTAACAACTTGAAAAATAATCAAGATTATTTTCTTCTTCGAATTAGTGATAAAGAATTATTAAATTAATTATTATTTCTTTGTTTCAGAATGGAGAACGTTTTGATACAGATTAATAAAAAATACGTATCCTTGCCGGAAAGTGAAAAGAAGAGGAACACGAAAATTTTGGAACCGGTTAGTATATTTATTTTGAAGTGTAATTATAGTGAAAAGCATATATATTTCTTGGGGTTTTATTACTGTTTTATTTTTGGAGATATTCAGGGTGGGTTTTTTCAAAAAATTCGCAATGTATACATTTCTTGAATTTATTTTGACATCTTCAGGGCATTGTAAGATACAAAAAAAGATTAACATATAGCGATACCTCTCCTCTATCCCCCTCCCCAACTCTTGTTAGGGGCGAAATTTTAGTGGAGGTTAGCAGTGAATATGCAAAGATGTCTCACACCCGTAACTTACCCGATAACTCAGTTGGACGTGGATTCGACAATAAAAATATATTTCGATAGAATTGAAATATGGTGTTTGATTTTCCGGAGCGCCATAGATCTATCGTCAGTAAAAATCCGAAACCACCCTGATGGAATGGCCAATGGGTCAACCCACTGCACTATTACAAAAATAATAAACAATACTTTACACGGATTACTTGGACCAGAATATAGAAATAGTCGTGTCCCTTACTAATAAAGTATATTATGTTGATTTTATTGAAAATATGAACAGGATGTTCATAAAGTCAGTTGTGGAATCATCTGCGACTGAAAGTTGGAATTTAGTAGCTATTTTCCATCGTACAAGATAACCTCTCTTGGAAGGGATTCATGTTGTAAAGAGAAACATTCTCAATTGAAAATTGAACCAATACAAGACTCCGCTGGAAATGGAAAAAACCTACGATAAAATTGAAGTTACTGTTTTGTAATATCTAACAGAAAACAACTACTTCCCCGGCTGAAGCCACGCTGGACATTGAACTACATCTGATAGATATTGAGAAAGACCCTATATCACTTGAGAGAGTTATATAGGGTCTTTCTAAATATCTATCAGATGTAGTTCAACCAACTTCATGTGTACTTCACCCCGCTGAAAATTTCACGAGTTTTATATCCAACGAAGCTCTTGATTGTTCTCCGTTTGCCGGATGTTTGAGAAACATCCGGCCTTACAGCCCATTCTAACTGCTCCTATAAGTGGTACATTTTCTGTTGAAAATAATTCTTCTTTTGGCTTTAGTTTTGAGAAACATCCGGCCTCACAGCCCATTCTAACTGCTCCTTTAAATGGTACATTTTCTGTTGAATATTAATTTTTCTTTTGGCTCTAGTTTGGAGAGCCCCACAATAAATAGAAACCCAAGGGTTTCACCAGGCGTGGCCGCCAAGGAAGGCGGGCCTCACGCATTTTTCTCGAAGCGCTCACAAATGGTTGTTGAATCGCGTCGCGTCGAAAATAACGCCACAGAATCTAGTTACCACCTGGATTCTCAAAATGTGATTGACTTAAATTTATTTGCATCTCCTAGGTTAAACCCTGTGCATTCGCATTGTAGTATGAATGATGTGCATGTGGATAAAAGTCACGTTGTGGGCTGTCCTGATGAAGACAATGATGATGAATCTCGAAACAATTTTTCTGTTGATCAGAATACAAGGCGTGATCTGAGTCTGAGGGAAATTTCAGCTAAAGTAGTAGGAAGAGGCTTCTTTCATGAAATTATATTTCAAATTATAAGTGGCAGATGGTAACCTGATTGATATTTATAGTAAAAATCTTGTGTGCCACTCTTTTTCTCTAAGTTCCATATTTTTACATAATAAATAATTAAATATGTAACTTTCTTACAATGTCGTCAATTTTAAATAGCTAAACTTTGTCAAATCATAGTCAGTGGCGTAGAAATGGTGGTTACGCACCACCAAAGAATGATATTTTTTTGATATACTCCATATTTTCTTGAAATTCTATTCAATTTTATCTACAAATGTATTTGACTAGAAAATATGTTGTATTAGAGTGTATCTTGATTAGTAATTATTATCAAAATAAAAGATGTCTAATTATGATTTTGATCTCGTCGGTATTATATCATAAAGAAAATATTTTGTATTTAAATTATTTATTAAAAATAAATGAAGTCAGAATGGTTCTCAGTCGGACTATTCATTCGATTTTCTTGGACACATGCATAGATATGTCTTTAATTATAATATTTTTATACATTATTTGGTAAAATTATTATGTGGTTGTAGGAAAAATTGTGTTCATTACTCGTGCGAAAGTGATTTTTCACACTCGTGTGATTGCCGCACTCGGCTTACGCCTCGTGCCACTATATTTCCCACTCGTATGATAAATGTCACTTTCCGCACTAGTAATGTAATATACTATAGTACCTCCCCCTTTTTTAAGCAACTGTAACCTAAATTGACTGGACCAAATCAATTCGTAGTGATCTAAACTGCAATCCACCTCGATGTGAACTATTATAGACCGGCTCGTAACGACACATTTCTTGAAACGTTTTTTTACGTATGCTTTTTTAAAATTATGATTATTATAGGTTTACAAATGTTGTCACCAAATAGCATGCAGCGGCGGCACCAACCAATTTTGAATTTGCAAAAAAAAATAATATAATTTTTTAATGTTTTTCCGACAGTTTGAACTGAAAAACCCACGAACATTAAAAAGCATACTCTTCTCTCGTGTTGAATGCCCCGAAATTATCAACTGAACATGTAAAAAAAAGGTGGAAACTCAAAACGATTTTTTGACGTATGCTTTTTCACAGAGAGACTTTTGGTGTTATATGGATCACGAATTTCAAAAAGCATACAATCGGGGCGTGCACATGCGTTGCAATTGTTTTGATAATTTGCAAATTTTTTGTAATAACTCCAAACAATTATTTAATGTATGCAATTGAACTATGTGAAAGATATTGTGTAAATGGGCCCCCAAAACAAAAAGCATACATTGCGGAAGTGTATAACATGGTTGCATACGCTGAGAATGTTGCAAAATAATGTATGCAATTTGAACAATTATTTAACGTATGCTTTTTGAAATAGTGATTAATGACGTGATAATAATGAAGAATATTCTTTTGCATACAATTCTGGTATGTACATCAATGAAAAAAATAGTAATAATATTGCAAAAAATTCTAGTAATGTTAAACAATTTTTTAATGAATGCTTTTTCACAGGCTAATTTTTTGTGTTATATGGATCACAAAAATTAAAAAGCATACTCTTCTCTCGTGTAGAAGGCCCCGAAATTATTAACTGAATATGTAAAAAAGTGGTATCTCAAAACGATTTTTTAACGTATGCTTTTTCACAGGCTAATTTTTTGTGTTATATGGATCACAAAAATTAAAAAGCATACTCTTCTCTCATGTAGAAGGCCCCGAGATTAACAACTGAACATGTTAAAACAAGGTAGTATCTAAGAACGATTATTTAACGTATGCTTTTTCACAGGCTGATTTTTGGTGTTATATGGATCACGGAAATTAAAAAGCATACTCTTCCCTGGTGTAGAAAGCCCTGAAGTTATACCGTGTGACACAGATTCATGGTACGCCCCGGTTTTCTCCATTGTTTCTCTGGCTATATTTCTGAACTTCACAACATCGAATATGCTCACTAGACGTCACTTTTTGGCATATTTGTAAAACAAATTAAACTTCCGAATTTCGAATGGGATACCATGTATATTATTACATGATCGGTTAGGGATAATCATGAAGAATCCACCGATACCAGGTTTGATGGTGTCATCTCTAATGACTACGGAAATATCGCCATTTATTTTATCCATAAGCTCAATGAGTGGGAGAGAGAGAGTTGGATGGACCCGCCAGAAAAAGTTTCTCTCTCCTACTCATTGAGCTAATGGATAAAATAAACAAACAAATAAAACAACAAATAAAAATATCCAAGAAACCAGGCCAAAGCCAAGCGTATTGCTCATACTTATTTTGTTTTTTATGCAAAAACCAAGCAATTATCGACACATTATTTACATACATAAAGTCAAATTGTTTACTACATAACCAATTGGACCTAAATTGATCCCCTTTGTTAAATTTATCAAATTAATTAAGTAGTAGCTATTGGTTAGATTTCCAGGTACAATGCTTTGTCAATTTTTATAACCCTGTATGAAACACTAATTATTTTAATGATAAGAAGTGTAATTTTGCAGTGAAGAATAATTTATTGTACTCAGTACAATCGCTTGAAAAAGATAATGTGTATCGAAACATGTCGCGAAGACAATAAAATTGTGGAAATACAATCGTGTTTACCTTAGTGTCATACGCTATAGAAAATAATCAGCTCCCACATCATATTCAGTTGTTTTCTCGAAAACATCACGTGATCTTTTGATCCAAACTTAATTGTGTCTACGAAATACCACCAAAACTATGTCAGTTTTCGCGAAAATATTTCTTGAAACAAAAAGTTCCAAATATTAATTTATTCGATTAATTTCATCTGTTGTATTGACAATAGCGACTTAATAACTACATGGAAGTATTCATAGTTCAAGTATTCTCGAAATCGTCGATTTCTCAAAATCGTTCATTAATAGAAAATCGTTCATTAATAGAAAATCATTCATTGATAGGTGTCATTAACCAAAGATTTTGAGTGCGTTTAAATACATCATAAATGGACGGTCGACGGAAAAGTAATATTTCACAACCATTTGGTGTTTTTCATGAATGAAGGTGTCTTTCAGAAACTCCGTGTCATATCTCACTACTATTATAGTAAGGATTAACACGACAGAACACGTTATTGTATAATGTCTGATGATATCTTTGCTATTCAGATGTTGATGGTTTCACTTGGGAGTTGGCTCGCGGGAGTCCACTTGATTGAAACTACATCAAATATGTTTTTATTTATTTATTGATATAGCCGCTACTTGATGAAAATCCATGTTAATGTCTATAATAAAACTATAGTTTATTATAGTTATTAAATATGTTTTACTGTGAATGTTGTTATGAATGATAAAATTTATATAGAAGAATGGAATTATTACCAAAATGAATTAGTTTCGGACACGTTTGTTGAATCCTTTTTTTTTACTCGTTCAGTAGATAACTTCGGGGCCTTCTACACGAGAGAAGAGTATGCTTTTCAATTTTCATGATCCATATAACACCGAAAATCAGCCTATGAAAAAGCATACTTTAAAAAATTATTTTGAGATACTACCTTTTTTTACATGTTCAGTAGATAATTTCGGGGCCTTCTACATGAGAGAAGAGTATGCTTTTTAATTTTCAGGATCCATATAACACTAAGAGCCCCCGCAGGCTGCAGGCTTTTTATCGACCTACAGTTTAATCGGGCTGTTAATCAGTATGAACATGTATGAAAGTACGCACATTATACCGACTTGGTATCGGCCGACAAATAAGTTTGATGGGCTTTACGATTGTCTTCAAACTGAACAATCGGCAAACTATCGGACAACTGCTTAATCAGTATGGCGTGGAAGTCACGCGCGCACACTACCGATAATTTAGTCGGCCGACTAGTTCACTGAAACTAGATATGTACCTCAATACAGTAATTGGGAATATGTAAAATTGTCCATGTAAAAATCTATAGCTGTATAGCCAGGTAGCCGAGTGTTTAAAGCCGGTCGCTGGTTCAAACCCGAGAGACTGCAGCATTTTTCTGATGGCCCGAGGAAGTGGTATGGTAAGATACAATGGGCATCTGATCCTACGTGTCATCGGATCAGCATGTGTGGCTGGACGAGCCTACCATGCACGAGGTGGAGTGCTCAGTGGGTATACCTGAGGGGGATTCAATTCGGACTCAGGAGACTCCCACACGACCTTATGGGATGTGTGAAACAGGCTGGATAAGGTGACCATGAAGGGTTTCAACCACTTCGTTCAAATTAAAATATATATATATATATCGCTGTAGATGGGATGCACCCATTACTCCCGATTTCTCCTCTTGGTCGTTCTTCTCCGTTGTATAAAAGCAATAATTATAGTTCTATGAAATGTTTTATCGATCTTCATTACTACTAACTTTTGCGACTGTTCTCTTCAAATACCGAAAAGTACTAGAAAATTATTTCAAAGCACTCGGCCTACTATTTGTCTGGTGTGCGCACCCACAACCAACCCGACAGTTTAGTTCGGTCAGTGTGCGCGCTTAAAGCCCAACCCGATCAAACTATCGTCAGATAAAAAGTCTGTAGTCTGCGGGGGCTCTAAGAGTCAGCCTGTGAAAAAGCATACGTTAAAAAATCGTTTTGAGATACTACCTTTTTTTACATGTTCAGTTGTTAATTTCGAGGCCTTCTACACGAGAGCAGAGTATGCTTTTCAATTTCCTGATCTATATGACACCGAAAAATGAGCCTGTGAAAAAGCATACGTTAAATAATTGTTCAAAGATAGCCGAAATTTTTGCAACTTTTGAATTGTCGTTTGAATAGTTCTACACGCTAGAACAGTATGCAAATGAATATACTGTCAATGGGCCATATGAACTTTATATTCAACCCGGTTTTAAGTATTAAATAATTGTTTTGAGTTATTACAAAAAATTTGCATAATAACAAAACAATTGCAACGCATGTGCACGCCGCGATTGTATGCTTTTTGAAATTCGTGATCCATATAACACCAAAAGTCTTCCTGTGAAAAAGCATACGTTAAAAAATCGTTTTGAGATACCACCTTTTATTTACATGTTCATTTGATAATTTAGGGGCCTTCTACACGAGAGAAGAGTATGCTTTTTAATTTTAGTGGGTTTTTCAGTTCAAACTGTCGGAAAATCGTTCAGAGATATCAATTTTTTTGCAAATTCAAAATTGGTTGGTGACGCCGCTGCATGCGAGCAGTCTTAGATATTTGGTGAGAACATTTATAAACCTATAATAATCATAATTTTAAAAAAGCCTACGTTAAAAAAACGTTTCAAGAAATGTGTTGTTACCGGGCTTGTGAGAATGCTGATCAAGTATGAACTGACTTCAAATGATTAGATGAAGTTGTGATCAGTTGAATGAATGAAATTATTAAAGGACAAAGTTAACACATGATATATTCAGGGACAATAGATTACTTTGTTACAGGGTAAATTTTACGCGTGCGGACAACTTCCAAACATCGTCAAATAAATTGCATTCATTCGATTTATATTCTTCGTGATTTCGTTATCGATCTCGGCACTCTGGATTCCGCCTGCATCTGCTCGGCCTTTTCCTGGTCGGACACCGTATGGGACGGCATGACCTTTACCGGATCCGGAAACGGGTTTGCCAGTTTGGACGATTTCAGCGGCAGGATGACGTTTTTCTGCGTGGTCGACACCGAGAAAGATCTGTAACCTAGCAATCGAGAATAGCCTGTATTAATATAAAAGTAGATATACAGAGTGTCTCAAACTGGATGGCCTATCAGAAGTTTCTAGAAAACGGGACCTAGGATTATTTTAAAAATTTGTTTTTGTAATAGAATATTGAGACGCCTCTGGTCGTGGGACAAAATCCGTTTCAATAAGAAACTTGCATCCCACATGTTCCACTGGGCGATAATGTCAAAGTTCAGTTACAGAAATGAATAGCACTCAAAATTTATAAGGGGCATATTACAAGCAATATATTTTTCGTCAGAATCAGAAAATACAAACAACTTTGAAGATATTGTGAAATCTGGGAATTACAAACTGAATATAGCTCAAGGGTCAATTGTTTAGCATCTGCTACAACTCGTTTGGATGCCATATATATTCCTAGAACGAACGGTCAGAAATATCTTCCTGACCGTTTAATCAATTAATTTTTGATCTTAAATAATACATATATGGAAATAGGTCGCTCGTTGTAAATGTATGCAAATTATTGTCATTTTTAAAGTAAGAAGGCAGGGTGACATCGACAAGAGAATGTGTGATAGTTTTTGTCGATCGTTTTCTAGGAGCGTTTTATTGCAGGCAGAAATGTTCTACTCGTAGAAGTAGAATTTGACTCAGCTGTTTTTTTGACACCAAATATTCCTACTTTCTCTACTTTTGCTGCGATCGATCATGATGGTAGCAAAAGTAGATAACTGGTTGAAAAATCAAACTCCCTGCATCATAGCAGCAATTGACACTTTTGACATTACATTAAACTATGGACCAAATCTGTTCATTTCAATTTGGTTATATTTTGAAGTTCAAAAAACTTCATTTACTCGCATTAAAATAATTTTGGTAGTGAAGTATGAGCTTCTAGTTAAGATAAATATGAGTGTTATGGACGTAATTGAAGTTCGAGATGGAAATGTTTAACGAATAGGTTGTACAACGAGTTTTATTTATATAATATAGAAGGTGGGTTCATATTGATTTTCAATTCATTGAGAACCTCTGTTGAAGCTCCCTTTTAAAATTAAATATTCTATAAAAAGGAAACCAGAAAAGATGATGATGAAGGTTGGTTCATATTGATTTGAAATTCATTAGATTCTCTGTTGAACCTTCCTCTTATATCAACTAGTAAAGTGGCGAACGTTCATAGACATCAGTGGGATAATATAGATTCTATTCTATATGTCTAACCGATTTGTGTGTGATGATTAGAGAAAAATTGACCAGAGACATATCAAAACAATATTTTTCAGTTTCTACTTGTTCAATCCCAATCTTCAAATATACAATTTTTATTTATAATTCTGGTGTATTATTTAGATCGTTCACTTAAAGCTGCTTCAAAAGTGAAAAGTGTTAGGTTTTGGAATCACTTCTTCATAATAATTTTTACATCCTGATAAAGTTTTCTGAGACAAAATTATTTAAGGAATTCACATATATGATAACTTCAATTCCACTCGAAACATTCCTGCCTAAATAATCTTCCAATAAGATATATTACTGCTTGCGCCTTCTTCCATTGTCTGTTTGGGCTGTGGAAGTTGTTAATTCAAACAAATTATTCATAATGACTATAATTTTTAATAATGAAACAAAATAAGTTATAAACTCTTTACAGAGATCTAGGGAATTTAAAAATAATTTGACTTCTACTGGACACCCTGAAATTACGTTTTTATGATACTCTACTTTTTCTACTAGTAGATATAAACTCTGGTGGTCAATAAAACTTGGCTTCTATCAAAGTGAACCATAACCACATTCGACGGGAGTCCTTATGTACGGGGCGGTCACCCATATGATGTCACGTAATAGGAAAACTTACATGTAATTAATTAGGACTGTAGAATACCAGAATAGGGTTTAGAATGCCAAGACCATTCAAGTAACGACACCTACCTTAATATCTTACAAGTAAAATCAAGAGGGCAGGATAATCACCCCTATCTTTTAACGAATTGTTGAACCGTTTGAGATCTCAAAACAAGAGCAGTTGAAATATTGTGTCTGAAACAGTAAGTCGAGTGAAAAATACTCAGGTCAAGGCCTCACCTTGACCTGGGACATGTCCGATCTATATTCTCAATTGTATCGTTTTCTGAAAAACTGTTTTGTACGTCTGAAAGCATCACTCGTCAGTAATCTTCAATTTGTAGACATGGCACTCAAAAATCCAAGGTGAGGTAGTGATTTTCCAAAAATTTAAAAAATGCTCATTATCTCGAAAACGGTGTGATTTTTACAAAGGTGAAATTCCGATATTTTGAACAGTCATGACCTGGTCTATCACCACTTTCAATATTGTACAAGGTTTACCGGACACCCTGTATATTTCTATGGAAAAAGTCCGATTAACTTACCTTTACCAAATAAAATAAAAGTGTGCGAAGTCTGTCTAGAAACTGTTCCTTGTTTGACCATAGGCGCTATTAGTACCACCTACTTTTTTGTCAAAAAGTGTCAATAAATCTATAGGTATATATTTTGCAAAAGCAACCTTTCATTTCTGAGAATTGAAGG
Organism: Chrysolina oricalcia; assembly: GCA_944452925.2. Taxonomy (NCBI): domain Eukaryota; kingdom Metazoa; phylum Arthropoda; class Insecta; order Coleoptera; family Chrysomelidae; genus Chrysolina; species Chrysolina oricalcia. The sequence continues at coordinate 4,905,472 of OX101824.2, read as the reverse complement.
AAAAGCGCCAAATAACCGACCAAAAAGGTACAAACCTTTCTCTTCGCCACTAATAAGCGGCAGCGAAGGATGGATGGAGGCCTCTTCCTGTTCGAAATCCACGTCAAACTGACCCTGGTTGGCCGCCTGTTCTTGCACGGGCTTTTTGTTGAACACGAACTTCTGTCCGATGGAAGTGTTCTCTCTGCACACGTTGTATCTTATCGGGCTTCCTCCGTGCTCTTCCGAGGCCTCTTGAGGGACGGACTCGTCCGAATTCGCCGAACGGGGCGGTAAATGGATCACGTCTAATTTGGTGGTCAGAGATCTCGCCTGCTTTTTCAGCAACGAAAAGGGGAATTTGGAATGCAAATTGCGCGACATTTCGTGAAGGAGAAAGTTTTTTCGGGAAAATTTGCGTGACGTTGACGTTTGTTCGGAGGGTTCTTGATGTTAGCGGGTGAGACCCTTGGATGTCAGGACCGGAGCTGGGCCAATTGCGCTCCCTACCCGAAATTATACAGTGTTTACATAAAGTAAGGATTAAATTCATTATCTAGAAAAGGAAAAGCTTTTCGGAAAAATCCTTGGATACGTCAACTTTTGTATCAAGATGCGTATCTTTTGGCGTCCTAGTCTGATTGGTGACGTCATTACTCATCGATTTTTTTTCAAATGGCAACCTATATAATTGTCTTGAAAAGTAAGAGTCACGTCTGGGAAAATAGGCCTGAAGAGGAGGGGAGGATGGAAGCTCTACTTATGTTTGGCGGTTTTTACGAGCTTTTCTCATTTGTTTGAATTCAACAAACCACTTCCATTCCTCTTTTTCCTCCTCAGACATCACTTGCCGAAAAGCAGGGATTTCGCTATTTGTGCGGGCCGTTTGATGAACGTTTCCTCGTGCAAGTGGACCCCCTTCAAGGCTATTCCCGGTTCTAGCTCGAGAGACATTGAGACCTGATATTACTGAAATATTGTCAGGAGTGCGGGGGCGGTTTTGTTCGAACATTCTCGCTTCGTTCTTTCTTGAATCTATTTGCAAGTTTGCAGAAATATTGAGTGGACTGGAAGTTCCTGAACGTAACGTATTACGTTCTAAATTCTGGAATGCTTCCAAAATACGGCGTGGAGTGCCGGTATTTTTCGGGGTTTGAAATTACCCAGCGGGTTAACCGCCGAAAGTCAAAACACTGGGTGAGGCCCTCAAAGGCCTGTTATCAAAATGTTTAGCTGAAATTTCCCTCAGACTCAGATCACGCCTTGTATTCTGATCTACAGAAAAATTGTTTCGAGATTCATCATCATTGTCTTCATCAGGACAGCCCACAACGTGACTTTTATCCACATTCACATTATACATACTACAATGTGCAGGGTTTAACCTAAGAGATGCAAATAAATTTAGGTGAACCGCTTTTTGAGAATCCAGGTGGTAACTAGATTCTGTGGCGTTATTTTCGACGCGACGCGATTCAACAACCACTTGTGAGCGCTTCGGGAAAAATGCCTTCCTTGACGGCCATGCCTGGTGAAACCCTTGGGTTTCTATTGATTGTGCGGCTCTCCAAACTAGAGACGAAAGAAAAATCATTTTCAACAGAAAATGTTCCACTTATAGGAGCAGTTAGGATGGGCTGTAAGGCCGGATGTTTCTCAAATAGAGAACAATCAAGAGTTTCGTTGGAAATTTTCAGCGGGGTGAAGTACACATGAAGTTGGTTGAACTTTCGTTTGTCTGTGAGTCCTAGGACGTAAATTGTAGGACATTAGGGGAATGTCAAAAGTGAAGCTACTTCCTAAGAAAAAAATTATATCGTACCGTGATTTATACTTCCCCTAAGACAGAACTAAATACCGCGTACAATGCTAAACCCCATATTCAAATAATATATGAAAAAAAATGGGTGAATATCACCTGTGCGGAATTCGCACACAGGCACTTATGCAGAAACGCTATATAAAACAGTACCCTCAAATATTTGCTTAAAATAAAGGTATAGTTATATTATCCGCTCTGTGGTCGGGAACGCTAGTGCCAGGAAAAAAATCAATAGCCTCAAATATTTGCTGAAAATGGAAGGTATAGTTATGTTATATGACCTGTACTCAGAAACACTAGTGGAACAACCAATAGAGCCATAAAAACCCTTAAGGAAATACGCAACACTGCACTGCAATAATCGCAAACCGCAATAATACCCGCACAATAATTAAGCCATGGCAAGAACTCTGTCTCGTTGACGGACAGTAATCACTCAAAAATAAACTACTCCCGTCTCGTTCGAACCGAAGCCCGACGCCAAGTGTCAAAATGACGCTCGACGAGAAGTGTACTATTCGTGTGTCGCTCGAACCGATTTCAAACGCCAAATGTACTATGCCCACGTCGTCCGTACCGACGTTCGACGCTAAGTGTCCTTTTCCTTTTTCAAATTACAACTTTTTTGTTTTTTTGCGAATATCTCAAAAATTATTGGAGGAATTGTTTAACAGTCACCAGATCGTAGAGAATTATAAAACCTACAAAATGGTTATTTATATGTCCAGATCGGTGCATTTTTCACTGAGAAAATCCGGGAAAACCTCGAAAAAGAGACCATTTTTCAAAAACCAGGTCTTCAGTCAAGCTAGCATAGAAATCCGTAATGTGTGGAAACCCTTAATTAATGGCATGGATCAATTGAAATTGAGATAAGAAGTAACAATGCTGTACCGGAGGGGCCCGGCACTGTAATTAACAAGCTTACCTGAACACCGGTAAATTACCCCTAGGCTAATGACACAAAATTAACCATAGCATATACAGGGCAATTCAAATTCGACCCCCACCATTGGGATCTCCTAAACTACAGGAGATACGTCGAAGCTTAAATTGGAGCAAAGTTGCGTATTCTGGTGCTTAACAAAATACTGTTTTGAAACTTGGAAAATTCCGAGTATTTCCGGAAATATCGGGAAAAAACTGAAAATTGGAATTTTGGTTTTTATTTTTTTCTATCGTTATTTGACAACATAGCTCAAAACCAAAAGTACATTTTCATTGATACTTTTTTTCAGCTACACGTTTTCATGTTCAGATTTACTATCCGACGTTTCGCCTTCTGGCATTCATCATCAACTTTTTTTTCTGTTATGGGCGCCATATTGTTTTTTATACAGAAAAATAGTGATTCTCATTCTGTGTTTATACACTTGATAACGACTGTAGATTTTAACAGTTGAAACGTCGTGAATAAAAATTGCAGAGAATTGAATTTTTCTCTTTCTCAGTTCTTTTTTAGACAATGAGAGTCCAGAATAACCTTACTCAATCTTGCGCACAGTTGAACCGCATATTATTATCTATCAGTTTCCGCAATATTGTTTGTCCAGCTTCAGATTTATAACAATTTTTGAAAATGGAGTATTTCTCGAGGTTTTCCCCGATTTTCTCAGTTTTATAAATCTCTACAAAAGTTACATTGACTGTAAAACGATTCCAAGAATAATCTTTGAGATATTACCAAAAAAACAAAAAAGTTTTAATTTTTTTCACTATTGTTTGTTTAAAAAATTCCACAAAGCGATTTTGCTGGGGCGAAAACTGGAGTTTTCATTAACGAACTATCTTATAAAAATTAGTATAGGCCATTTGCGTCTTTTATTTTGGGGTCGCCTAGTTTGTCGAATGGGGCACTCCCGGTCCTGCACAATTGTCCCACTAAACGTCAGTTTCGAAAGGCGCTAAAAAATCATGTAGTCTGTTGCCACGCGTCAGGGAAATTTTCAAAACGTCACCCGAATCAAACCTAAATTCAAAGTAGAAGTACATCATGGCGAATTTTCTGAAATCCACCTCGAAAACGCTCCGCCTCCTGAAGAGGCTTTTGGCGACGAAACCCAAGATGGTCACGAAACCCATCGAAGAGGCGCATTCTTTAAAAGCCGAGGACGATCCAGAGAGCATCAGTGCACCTTCAAAAGTGTTTCGATCGCAATCGAATATTAGATACAGGGTGTGCCAGGAAAGGGTTCCCGTTCACAAAACGCTTCAGAGCAGACCTCCGCCCTTGAACAAAGGGAGGGACCTGGCCAACAAGCCGTATTTGCAGCCCAGCATGTTGCCTAACTATTATGGCGCCAAAAAGTAGTACTGTTTTGTTTTCCAATGCGCGCGTTTAGTTTATATCGTTGTCTTGTGTCTGTAGTCAGAGTTTTCGAGTAACTATTAAAAAGTGATTATAGAATGTGTCTGATTTTGTCAGTATGTAGCAGTTTGAGCCTTGAATCACAAGTAATTTCGGTAAAGGTAAGTTTCAAAAACGTGGTGTTACTTTCGCAGTTTTGTCTCCTTAAAACGAATCCGAAGAAAATTTGAGGGAGTTTCCAATACGTTTCGAGTTATGCCCTTTTGAATCTTAAAAATCAATCGATTTCAAACAAGCATTTCTCAAAAATCACCCAAAATGCTTCCTTCTTTTCGTTGACTCCCTTTTGGATGCTAATCAACTCATATTTCACAATTACAAGCACTATAAGCAAGCTTTTTATACAAAAAATCGACCTTCTTAAATGAATAAACTTAACCTACCTCTTAGTAATTTTCATTCTTGTGGTAAGTTGTATTTGACCAATAATTACGACTTACTAAGACGTAATTGTCAAATTACCTGTGAATATCAGTGCTGTTTCGTTCGCGTATCTATGAGAAGAAAGAGCCCTCAAAATTTTTGATAAAACTGATACTGTTAATGTAAATAAGAAATAAAATGGGTCCTAAAACTGTTCCCTGCGGCACTGCTGTTTTAACTCCCATTGCTACACTCAGATTATTATTAACTCTGACCTTCTGTGTCCTTTGTGATAGATTTCTCCCAGAATACCGTGTATTACAGATAGTTTTGAAAGAGACCAATAGAATGATACTAAAATTTTGAATATGTCGATCATTTTCAGAGTTATCACAATTATAAAAAAATGTGCCACAAAATAGTGCAGCCGCTGGACTAAACAATACCAAACTGATAAAAAAATTTAAATTTCACTTTCTACAGTTTGTTAGGTTTTTTTTTTATTGTGGCCACGAATTTAATTACACACCTATACATAAATCAGGAAATGGTTTCTTCCAGCGGAATTATCAACTATCAATAATCCAAAGAATTATTGGGTAGTCTTCAAAAAGGCTGATATCATGAGCCAAAACACAATGGATTGATTCTCTCTAACAATGCTAGAGCTTTTTTTCAAATCAAGCAAATCTCATTTTCAATAAACTCATAAAAATGAACTGATGAGTCAACACTTTGACTTGCAACATCTCACACAGGCACGTTGCAAGTCAATGTACCTCATCTCAGTACTGTACATATAATAACACGTAACTTCTCACACAGGTACGTTAGTAATTATTATATTTCCAATACAGCTCACAGACATGTAACTTCTCACACAGGCACGTTACAAGTCCTTCGCTTCTCGAAAATCCAACAAAAACAGGCAACTTCTCAGAAAGGCACGTTGCAAGCCAATAAACACTCAAATCAGCCCAATAATAGGTAACTTCACACACAGGCACGTTACAAACCATCAGGCTGAAATGATTACAACGGTGATATGCAACTTCTCACACAGGCACGTTGCAAATCACCGAATGACATTTAACTTCTCACACAGGCACGTTACAAGTCCTTGAATTTTCGATAGCTAAACTGAATTTAACTGATTTAGGGTTTGAATTACTAGAACACCCCCCTTATTTACCAGATTTGGCTTCGTCCGACTATCATCTCTTTCCTCAACTGAAAAAAAGTTTAAAAGGTCGTAAATTTTCTTTCATTGAGGAAGTAATAAAAGCTGTGGAGGTCTGGTTTGCAGAGCAAGGAGATTTTTTTTTGAAATGTCAATAGACGTTGCAGGTTTGCTGTAATAAATGTATCCAATCAAGAGGAGAATATGTTGAGTAATAAAATATTTTGACATTGAAATTTTGTTTGGTTTCTTTCTATCTTCTGCTCGAATTTCAATATATAATACAAATAATAACTGAAATGTTCGAAATATTCAAATTTGGAATCGTTTCAACCGGTTAACAGATGGGTGAAAGTCGACCTCTCTTCGTCTCTTAGACTAAATGCGTCTCATTGATTTGTTATTCTACATGATTGCCGAAAAAATAGTGTACGCAACACGTCCGAAAACAGTTTTTTTGGACTCGTAGACTTCCAGGACTCGCTAACGCTCGTCCTAGAATTTGATCTACTCGTCCAAAAAAAACAGTATTTTCCGGACTTGTTACGTAAAATACTATTTTCGCCATTTTGACATTCAATTTGAGGTAATGTCAAAAATTATTGGATACAAAAGTTTTTGATTCTTTTATTATCTACAACTTTTCCATCGAACATTTTCTGCTAACAGGTCACGTTTCGCCGCAAATTGCAAAAAACCGTTTTCAACCCCTAAACTGCATCCCCATTTCACCATTTTGAGTGTTTTCGTGATTCCCTACCTGTTACTTTTTTTTTCACAAAATTCAAAGGCTCCAGTCTAACTATGTTCCATTATAATTGCACCCTTCTGACTGCTGCTCGAACTGCTCTAGTTAACTCTGCTGGGCTGATATTATTGAAAGCTGTGATAACTTTTTGTCACAGTTCCTCGCGTATCTCACTAGGAGTTGCAAATACATACTTTTTTATTGTCCCCCATATATAATAATCCAAGGGGGTTAAGTCTGGTGACTATTGTATATTAGATATGAATAAGAAAAGTAGGTACCCAGTTCTGGTTCAAATTATATTCTGCCACTTTGTTTACAAGCAATGCTCGATAATGTTTTTCGTAACCTAGGATAATAAATCGTGAAATACGTGTGAAACATTAGTACAAGAAAATATAGAAATTACAGTCCAGTAAATATTCAACAGTGACCTAGGTGGCCATCCGATGGGACCATGTGTAGAAATTAGCTCATTCTTATAAGTATTATTCAGGTAATTGATAACCATTCATCCATGATTATGAGGTGGTTCACCGTCCTGTTGAGAATAAAAATGATTGGATCGATAGCATCCCTAAGGAACGTAGGTACCTCTTTCCAGTGAGGGGTCCACCAAAAAAAATTGACCCTATGAAGCGATCTCCAAGTATACCCATCCAAGAGTTAAATCCGATCCTTTCTTGGGTATTACCTTGATGCAAAAGCCTTGGATTCTGCTGTGCTATTTTATAGTATACTGTGATATGAATTAGTAGATTTTATGTGTGTAAAAATAAATTAGTTTAAGACTATGTTTATTACACTATTTAGTTTTTTTCTATATTTGAAATTGTGAGATAGCAAAGTCTTACATGTTACAAATCGATGGAATCAGATTGACAAGTTTTATTGTGATTTGTAAAAATACGATATAGCACATAGAAGAAAAAGTTAAGTTGGTGATGTAGTGGAGGAACGTTTTTTTTTCTCTGAATGTTGAATTATTTGCACTTTTCAGAAAAATACAAATAATGATTTTTTCCAGATCTTAGACAGCATAACATCAAACTTGAAAGAAAAGGACGACTTGTTCAAGCATTTGTACGAGAGAACATTTTTTGGTGGCAGTTATTACGATAAAATTAAAGTTGGAAAACCAGAAGAATATGATCTGGACTTTTTGTTTAATTTGCCATTGTTGATGGAACCTGGTGTGGAAGTCAGCGATCGACCTGGGTTCGTTCTTGTTCATATAAAGGAATACGTCAAACTTCTGAAGTCACCGGATGGAAAAAAATTCCTGTAAGAGATTTCTTGTTAACATTCTTTCTTTGTAGTTTCATTTTCATAAATTTTTGTTTTGTCTGTAATAATTTTAATTTAATCTCTTTTTTGACGTCATTAATGGAATATTGCATTTTTCATTCGTCGTTTTTTCCCTTAATATTATCACTTATAAATAATAATATAACGAAAGCTTTTTTTGTCGAAGTAAATTTGACTTTTAAATGACAATTTCCCTGAAAAGAAATTACTTCTGAAAAGATTACGGATCCGTAGGAAATACGATTTACCGGTCGTGTTTAAGGGGTAGTTTAAGGGTGAAATGGTGCCCGGTTTAATACTTTCTGGTATAGATGTTGGTCTCCACTATCCATAGGGTCCCCATTTAGCTTGTACATTTCAAAGATCGCGATTTTACGATTTTTCAGGCGAGTTTCTATTTTTACAGCCAAGTGTTGTACATCTTCGCACTTGATTTTACCGTACTGATGAGAGCTTAAGCTCGAAACACGTGTATACGGTTGCACAATAATTTGAGGGTTGTACCCAAAAACTTTTCTCTTTATAATTTTATATATTGCCCCTCGATAAATCCTTTCTGATTTATATATATATATATATATATATAAAAACTTGCTTCTATCGGGGACCGACTCCCCGATAGAAGCAAGTTTCTTTAAGATAAGACGGTCGATATAATTTCCTCTTTATATATATATATATATATATATATATATATATATATATATATATATATATATATTATATATATATATATATATATATATGCTGAATACTTGTTTCAAGGAGCAATAAATGTTCCAGTGACTGTAAAACAGTCGAAAACAATCCTTTAGGAACTCACTATACCTTTGTATAGATTGTATGGCATATGTCCGACAGAAAACAACTACTTCTCTGGCTAATACCTCGACAGATATTGAATTATATCAGTCAGACATATGTGCAAAGATCCTTACTTTGAAGGAACAACTTTGCAAGAGCTCTCAGAGACAGACAGCAGGACACCGCCTGATCCAAACAAGGAACCAACTGCAGACCGGTTTCGGGATGAAGTCCCTCATCAGTGCAGTCCAGGTTATCACGGTTGTATACACGCGGGGGCCCGGTGCCCGTCATCGTTCGCCGGGATGAACACTGCAATCGCTCACAGGATGTAGGATGTAGTTGTTTTCTGTCGGACATATGCCATACAATCTATACAAAGGTATAGTGAGTTCCTAAAGGATTGTTTTCGACTGTTTTACAGTCACTGGAACATTTATTGCTCCTTGAAACAAGTATTCAGCATATACCATTTCGCATCCGAAATGTCCTTCTGGAGCGCTCTCTAATCTGTTGCCGTGGTGGATCCTGTAAGCGATTGCAGTGTTCATCCCGGCGAACGATGACGGGCACCGGGCCCCCGCGTGTATACAACCGTGATAACCAGGACTGCACTGATGAGGGACTTCATCCCGAAACCGGTCTGCAGTTGGTTCCTTGTTTGGATCAGGCGGTGTCCTGCTGTCTGTCTCTGAGAGCTCTTGCAAAGTTGTTCCTTCAAAGTAAGGATCTTTGCACATATGTCGGACTGATATAATTCAATATCTGTCGAGGTATTAGCCAGAGAAGTAGTTGTTTTCTGTCGGACATATGCCATACAATCTATACAAAGGTATAGTGAGTTCCTAAAGGATTGTTTTCGACTGTTTTACAGTTACTGGAATATATATATATATATATATATATATATATATATATATATATATATATATATATATATATATATATATATATATATATATAAGTAAAAAAGTTATTGGGTATAACCCTCAAAATGTTGTGCAACCGTAGACACGTGTTTTGAGCTTAAGCTCTCTTCAGTACGGTAAAATCAAGTGCGAAGATGTACAACACTGGGATGTAAAAATAGAAACAAAGGAAGTCAACAACAGGAAGCCAACCACACATTTGTGGCATCGGTTAGAAGACCTTGTACTCACAAGGCAACAACTAACGTCGCCGCGGAGGTAGCTATAGCTACCAGCGTGACAATCCTACCCAGGAAGATACAAATAAGGATGGATTTAGCGAGGGGCAATATATGAAAATATAAGTAAAAAAGTTATTGGGTATAACCCTCAAAATGTTGTGCAACCGTAGACACGTGTTTCGAGCTTAAGCTCTCTTCAGTACGGTAAAATCAAGTAAATCCTTTGTTTCTATTTTTACATCCAAGTGTTGTACATCTTCGCACTTGATTTTACCGTACTGAAGAGAGCTTAAGCTCGAAACACGTGTCTACGGTTGCACAACATTTTGAGGGTTATACCCAATAACTTTTTTACTTATATTTTCATATATTGCCCCTCGCTAAATCCATCCTTATATATATATATATATATATATATATATATATATATATATATATATATATATATATATATATATATATATATATATATATATATATATATATATATATATATATATATAGTACGATGCAAATGTATCGAATAAATTCATCATTCCAGAATATAAACATATTTTGGAAAATTCCTCGAACACGTCGATTTTCTTTTCCGATTGGACAATTTTTGAACCCCACCCTGAATATAAAGGGTAATCCGCATTCGAGTGAAAATTACTTTAGTGATATTTTTAAATGGAACACCCAGTGTATTTTTCCATATTTGGTTAGGGATCGTCATTACAAATCCAGTGATACCAGGTTTGATGGGATTATGTCAAACGGCTGCGAAGATATGGGCAAAAGACTTCCTCGTATGTCCAATGAGTATGACTGAGACTTCACACGATTCGGAAGGTCAAAAGTCTATGTCGCACTAGGCAGGCTATAGCTACCAGCGTGACAATCAGGAAAATACAAATAAGGATGGATTTAGCGAGGGGCAATATATGAAAATATAAGTAGAAAAGTTATTGGATATAACCCCTCAAAATGTTGTGCAACCGTAGACACGTGTTTCGAGCTTAAGCTCTCATCAGCACGGTAAAATCAAGTGCGAAGATGAACAACACTTGGAAGATAATATAGAAACAAAGGAAGTCAACAACAGGAAGCCAACCACACATTTCGTTTTAATTCCGAGAGTTCTAACCTTTGACAGCTGTTAGAACTCTCGGAATTAAAACGAAAAATACTCTATTTTCACTTAGATTCTGCTTGCGTTCCTCATAACGTATTAGAAACTTGATTGAACCTTGGGTTGGTCAGAACAACGAATTGTTGGCTGCCTGTCAATTTGTGGACAAACCTCTACTTTTGGATTCCTTGGTTCGTGTCAAATTAAGTTTCAACTAGTGACTGTAGATGTCATGAATAACTTCCTATATATATATATATATATAGGGTTATGATAAAGTAATGCACAAAATTCATAAAACGTACAACGATCACTTTTGAAAAAAATGCAAAAACACGTCAAACTGTTTTTTTATTCCGCATCTTTTGACATAAGTTACAAAAATAACACGTCAAAGTCAAAGTTATGACGTCATCAACAAATTTTTTTAATGGGAAGCTAAGATTTTTATTACATTATGTGACAGAGCTTGTGTTTTTACGCAAGGGAAAAATAGTTGTAGTAGGTCTCACATAAGAAATAAAACGAGAAAATGAATAAAAAACGAAATAAACGTAAGTTTCATAATAACTTCTCAATTAACTAAACAGTCCATTAAACCAACTTTGACATGTTATTTTTGTAACTTATGTCAAAAGATGCGGAATAAAAAAAACAGTTTGACGTGTTTTTGCATTTTTTTCAAAAGTGATCGTTGTACGTTTTATGAATTTTGTGCATTACTTTATCATAATACTGTATGTATATATATATATATATATATATATATATATATATATATTATGTGTTTCTCATTATGTACCAGTCGTATCATAAAGATAACATTCTCTTGTTGTATTTCAAGATTTTTTAGGTGTATAGGTATGTTTGTAAGTTTGTAAGTGTGTATATGAATGTATATATTTATTGTGTGTACGTGTTTAGGACGCCATATAGTATTTAGTGTGTGTTGTTATCTTATTTATGTCAGAGATGGCAGTTCAAGTACCGCCGCATTTAGTTGCGAATAGACATAACTACAGAGTTGGCTTAGCAGTAGTGACATTAATTAATTAATTAGAGGAATTCAAATTAATTAGTGAAACCAGTTAAGACTATTTTTATTGCACAAACAATTCTGCGGGAAATGGTACCACTTTTTTCCCTTGTGCTTGAATGGTCATTCAAATAACGTTAGTTGTAGACGAAAATGTGATTTTTATACCGTGCTAGACAACTCAATAATATCGTTTTCAGTAAATTGGACTCGTTGATGGAAGGGGAATATCTGTCGACCCAGAAAGTTTTGCAGTGGATGGAGAGAATCATAACTTTAGCTTTCGAAGGGACTGAGAAAGACGCGGATGGGTGTTATTTCGAAGTTGACATTGGTCAAAAAAAATTTACTAAGATTTATGTGAGTGAATCTAGTTTATAGCAAAACAGTTCCGCAGACTTCAAAAAATTATTAGCCACGAATAATGATCTGTAAGTTGAAATACCAATTTATGTCAAAAATACAATTTGGATAATCTAGGTCCTTTGGGTCATGAAATCAGTAATTTCACGAAAGTTGAATCAGATTATTTAGTGTTTGTGGATATTTCCTCAGCTCATACAGGGTGTTACACCTTCGTATATAATATACTGTTTCTACCAACGGGACCAGATTATCATAAGTCCCATTAACCATGTCAAAAAGGGCGAAATTTCACTACAGGCATTGCGATTTTTTTTTTAATAACCTGTTCTTTCTTCTGGTGTCAAAACCACTTTGCTTCGGAGGTGAGGGACAAAGTTTGCCTCAAAGTTGTAACCCACTGCGCCATTTCTGATATTTTTTCTTTTATTTTAGGTTTCTATAGCTAAAGCCCATCCTGCTTTCACTTTGAAATTGAAAAACAAAGATAACTCAATCACTTTTGATGTTGATCTGGTACCGTGCTTCCAGTTTACCGATAAGAAATGGCCGAAGGGGCGCTATAGGTCTAATCCACAACCATTAAAGGTATGAACAGTTCTTGTATCCCACGAGATGAAAACCAAGAAAACTATAATACAGGGTGGGGCACCCCAACGTTTCGAATTTAATTAAATTCACCCTCAGGGCTCTGTAACAATGGTTTCTCATGAAATTGTTTTATTTGTTATATTTACTTGCCGCGATGTATTATAATATATGACGATTATGTTAAAATGTTCGGAAAGTACTCACCAAAAGTAGTTCTTTCCGAGTTAAATTCCTTAAAATTATAAAACATAGTGAGACGTGATGACCATTGTTACAGAGCCCTGAGGATGAATTTAATTAAATTCGAAACGTTGGCAAGAAAACAATAGTTTTTTCTTCAACTTTTACTGATCCCAATCCCAACTAACCTCCGACACAAATTATACAGAATGTTCAAAAATAATTGTCACTTTTTTATAATTTCGGACAAAGATAACTTTGTTATTTCAAATGGAACCCCCTGTATTTGTTTGCTCTGAGGAATAGAAAATTTGATTATCTTTCATTTCATATTGTGGTTCCCTATATCTAACCTTAATAGTTTATCAGATATTGGCTTTTTCAAATAGTAGTTCTTATTTCAATGCATTTTTTTAATCAAGATAGCTTTGGAACGACATTTATTCAACTTGTTGAAAGAATTCTTATTGACAGTTGTTGTGTTTTACGTTATTCAAAACATTCACTGAATTATTACCGTCGAAAATGAAAACTTATCCCATTCAAGAGCGGATAGATGTGATTTTAGCGATTGGTGAGTGTGAAGAGGATTGCATTTTGGCGTCGAGGGTGTATGACCAAAAATATCCAGACCTGAGTCATCCAAACAAGTTGGTTTTCAAACGATTGCTACATGAATTTCGTAGTACTGGAAGTGTAGCTTATGAAAAGGCAAATAGACCAAAACCTATCTTTGGAAATGAGGAAAATGAATTTCTAATTGGTATCTATCATAGAAAACCCTCATACGAGTCAACGTAAGATCGAGAAAGATACAGGGATAAGCAGACGAAGCATTAGGATAATAAAAAAATACAAATTCCACCCGTACCGTATTCAGAACCAGGAATTAAATGAAATAGACTTCTATCGACGAATCGAGTTTTGTCTATGGGTTCTGGACAAGTTTAGTGAGGATGAAAATTTTTTGGATTTCATTTTATCAATTAAATCAAAATATGCTTTATTGTCTGAAGAATACTAGATCTTATTGACCAAGTATTTGAATATATATATATATATATATATATATATATATATATATATATATATATATATATGTGGTTGGCTTCCTGTTGTTGACTTCCTTTGTTTCTATTTTTACATCCAAGTGTTGTACATCGTCGCACTTGATTTTACCGTACTGAAGCTCGAAACACGTGTCTACGGTTGCAGAACATTTTGAGGGTTATACCCAATAACTTTTCTACTTATATTTTTATATATTGCCCCTCGCTAAATCCATTCTTATATATATATATATATATATATATATATATATATTTATATATAAGGGTACAAAAATAAATAAGTATAAAAAATGTTATATATAAGGTACACAAGTCATAAAATAAAATAAAATTTGGTGTATACATACACGGAAGGATCACAATTACATACACAATTACTGTGCTGGTCAGCAGCTAAAACGAAAATTTAGCTCTCATAAACACCACCTTTATCGCCACCTTTATCACAGTGAAAACTAGTTCTACACAAACTTGTTGAGTTTGAAATCTGAATTTGATTAAAGGCTTTCAGCATAGAACTCTTCTAATGAATAAAAAGCTTTTTCCAGTAATAGCTTTCTTAGGGAATTTTTGAATTTTGTTTTGTTTTCTATGATTTTGATTTCCTTGGGCAAATGATTATATGTATAATTTTTTCCCATTATAAATTATGGAGTGTTTGATCAGAGTCGATTTTGGAATGGATAAGGCCATATTGAATGTCTGTCTCGTGCTATATTGTGCAACCTTATGAATTTCATTATTGAATTTACTATGGATTAGACAAACTGTTTCTAAGATCAAAATGCAAGGAATTAAGTGGTAAAATTTTATTTCTGACGAATAGGAGTTTACAAGAATCGCGACACTTAGCTTTGCACATATATCTTATTGCTCTTTTTTACAAGGCAAACACCATATTGAATAAATACTGACTACACGTCCCCCAGAAACAAATGCCATATCTTAAGTGGGAGTCGACTAGAGCATAATACATGCTTTTTGCCATATTTTCACCCAGTTCCCATGAAGTTGTCCTTACTGCATAACGTCCAGATGCTATTTTTTTCCTCAGTTTTTCAATATTATTTTCAAATTTCAGTTTATCATCAATATGCAATCCTAGGAATTTAGTTTCTGACTTGGGGGTCAATTCTCGAATTTCAACGTATGCGAATTCAATGTTGTATCTCTTTCCAACGCGCGGTGTTTGTATCGCTCTATGTTACTTCAAACGTTTGAAAATGATTTCGCATGAACTCGAGAATTAGACCCTTGGAGTTGATGACTTGATTTCCTAGATGGAACTGTTGCAGGTCACATTTGAAAGTACGGATGTTTGTTTTTGAAATATTAAAGGATAACATATTAGCGTCACACCAACCTTTCACCTTGTCAATATCATTTTTTATCATTTTATGCAGTTTCAAGCCGCTTTCACCATGCCAAAGTATTGTGGTGTATTTTCTGATGAATCTACTTTTCATAACAACGGCTTAGTGAACAGACACAACTTCCATTATTATAGTGATGTGAATCCTAATTTTTTCCGCACTCTGGTTCACCAGAATAGATGGTCTGTTAACGTGTGGGAAGGAATTATAGGTAAACAAGTTATGGGACCACACTTTTTTTATGGACACTTGAATGGTCAAAAAATTTTTTACGAGATGATCTGCCTGAGCTTCTGGAGAATGTGCCGCTAAATATCAGACAACGGATGTGGTTACAATTGGATGGAGCTTCGGCACATTTCAAATTCGGTGCCAGACAGTTTTTGAATAAATGGATCGGTAGGGGAGGACCACAAAATTGACCAGCGAGATCACCAGATTTGACTTGCCTCAATTTTTTCCTATGAGGATACTTGAAGAAAGATGTTTACGACACTCTTCCATCCACATTGGAAAATATGAAGGAGAGAATAAAGGATGCTTTTCGAAGAGTGGCGCCTCAAATGTTATTAAATGTTAAGTAGTCTTTCAAAGAGAGAGTGGCTCTTTGCATTCAACAGGATGGTCGTTATTTCGAGCACCTACTGTGAATTAAATACATTTGTGTTTCATATTTTGTTGTTGTTTCAGTTGAATAATAAAAAAAAGGTGTAGTCTGTTTAATGAGCTACTGTCAGAATCTGAATGTAAATTACTTATACTGACTTAATTTTAGTGAACAGTAACTATTTTCGATGAAGTGAAGTATAACAACTGTCAATAAGAATTCTGTGAGCAAATCAAATAAATGTCGTTTCGAAGCTATCTTGATTCAAAAAAATTCAAAAACTAATATTTGAAAAAGCCAATATTTGGAAAACTATCAAGGATAGCTATAGGGAACCACAATATGAAATGAAAGATGATCAAATTTTCTATTCCTCAGAGCAAAAAAATGGAACCCTCTGTGTTCCATTTGAAATAACAAAGTTATCTTTGTCCGAATTAAAAAAAAAGTGACAATGATTTCTGAATATTTTGTATAAAATTGAGAAACGGGTTTTATCGCAAAACCTCTTTCATGCATGGTCAGAATTCGAATGAATGATTTCTATACATTTCGATGTTATTTAGTTTCCAATTGTAAGTAGCATTTTCATAAAAAAATAGATAATTCGTGAACGGTTATAGTTAGGTATTTAGTACCTTATATGAAATCATATTAGTTTTTCCTGGCCTATTCAAAAGTGTACAGGGTACAGGTATGAAATACAGGGTGTTCGATTAAAAAAAACACAACTTTGATATGTCACACTTTATTGAGCCACCTTGTAGGCTCCAAAATAATTTTCTATTGAAGCCTTAATCACTATACATAGATAGAGATTCCCGAAAAAAGAAATGATGTGGCTGGCTTACAGGGACCGGTTCGTATGGGGTGACCCACTCTATATAAATAGAACGATTGCCGCGAAAGCCTTTCACAACTTTTTTTTTTTCAGAACAAATTCTTTGTCGTTCCAAAAAAACCTAATGATTCTTCAGAAAGTGAAGATATCAATAAATATTGGAGGCTGTCATTTCAAGAACAGGAAAGAGATCTGATGACAGGAAATACATACAACAAAATGAAGCCATCCATAAAATTGCTAAAGGTGATAATTTTTTCAATAATATTATATTATTAGCAAGCTTTGCAATTTCAGTTACTTCGGGATAAACATAACCACAAAATTGCGAGCTATTTTATCAAAACTGTATTTTTGTGGGAGATTGAAGAACGAAACGACAAATCTTTCTGGAGTGAACCCCTAAACTACGTTTTCATGCAGGTTAGTTAACTGATGGGAAATATTAGTTAGATTGAAATTTCTTCAATGACATGAGGTCTGATTGTATGGGAAACAATTTAATTTCTTCAAATTTTACTTACTATTCTGTAAAATCTCGTGCCGGTCGGTTAGCCGGCTACACCTTTTCAGTTTGCATTAAAACTGAAACACGAGGATAGCTATATATTTATGTTTGAGAATTGGTAACACTGGTTGCTAGGTGCGATCTAACCAAGAAGACTAAAAACAAGGAGTGTTTGATTCCCATAAGACAATGGGGACACTAGTAGAAAGAGATGAAAGAACATTTGTGACGAAATGTGACGTATTATACATGTCATGGCCGCCATTCTCTATAGACAGTGACGGACTAGCTCTTGGTATATGAGAGATACTGCTGACAGTTTTGTTGCTTGATTCGAGTTCGACTCTGTACTCATACCCAAGTACGTCACTATGACGCGTTGATGATACAAGTTTCTGATTGGCTAGAGCTTATTAAACCCTCCTTGTTTTTAGTCTTCTTGCGATCTAACCACAGAAATATAACCCAGGGTTATGGTATATTTCTGTGGATCTAACCAAGGAGACTAAAATTTAACAAGGAGTGTTTGATTCCCATAAGACAATGGGGACACTAGTAGAAAGAGATGAAAGAACATTTGTGACGAAATGTGACGTAGTAGGACGTGTCATGGCCGCCGTTCTCTATAGACAGTGACGGACTAGCTCTTGGTATATGAGAGTTACTGCTGACAGTTTTGTTGCTTGGTTCGAGTTCGACTCTGTACTCATATCCAAGTACGTCACTATGACGCGTTGATGCTACAAGTTTCTGATTGGCTAGAGCTTATTAAAACCCTCCTTGTTAAATTTTAGTCTCATTGCGATCTAACTGCGCTAACGCAAAGTTTGACATTCGACAAAAAGGCAAGTGTGTATTGGAGCAAGGAAATTATTACAAAATATAACCGTGATTCATCAAATGCAGTTTATAACAGAACAGGTGACGAATCTGAATTGATTGATCGTTCTCAAGATAACCCAAAAAAATCGACTTTTTTCGATTTTGACACGTCTCTCTCTAATCTGACGAGGACAATTAATACTCAACCGAGGAAGCTCAGAACTTTTTTCTAGACCAATCCAGTGATTACAAAACTGCGGGAGTGCCATCAGATTTCACCTTGCTCTGTAGTTGTTTTTAAACGTGTATTAGCCATATACAGTGAGCACGTAAAAGTTGGAACAAATTCGTTAAAATCTTGATATGGACATTGGGGAAAAGAAGCTCAGACACGTCGATTTTCTTTTTCAGTTGCCCATTTTTTGGCTTACTTATATTTTTTGATGACGTCATCACTGTTCAAGTTATGCGTTATTATACTTTGTTTCAAATGGCAATACCCTATTTTGATTATACCTTCATAAAGAACGTATTTTTCTGTGTATGGATGTCATATTTTTTCTTATGTTACAAAACCGTATGTTCGAGAAATAAAAGATATTTCATTTTACATAATAATGTAATATTAGGTCTGTTGACGTAAACTTTTGACTTGGAGGTATCCCCAAAAAAAATCATAAAGGGTTAAATCAGGAGATCTAGCTGGCCACTCTAAAAATCCTTGTCCGCGATCGAAATCGCATCTTCATTAAGTTCATGAATTACTTTCACTTTATATAGGTTCCACTTTTTCTTTTCTAGTCAATTGAAAACAGATATTTGACACACTGTAGGTTAAAAAAACCTACGTTGTTTACATCCTTTTGGTCGTAAATGTACTTTTTAACTAAGTTCAAGGCTCCTATTTCGCTTTCTTCAACAATGGTGAAACTTTTTGAGGTGCAGGTCTTGGTTTCTGGTATCTTGATCCTCTGTCTTCAATGTCATCAATTGTCATCTTGACCATTTCATCACGTCTTAAGCCTCCAAATACGCCCATTACCAGAACAACTTTATGTAGCAGAAAAGTATCATCTGGAGATTTTCTTATGAAAAGTAATACTTGTCCACCTTCCAACACCTTTGATTTTTTAGGAATGTATCCTTCTGATTCAACTTTCAGAAAGGCCATCAGTGAAACCACTTTATAATCTTTTGAAGAAAGAAGTAAAATTTATTTGGTCAAAGGAATGTGCAATAGCTTTCCAATTAGCCAAACAAGAAATAGCGTCAGATAAAATTTTAGTGCACTTTGACCCTAAAATGCCATTAAGGTTGGCCTGTGATGCAAGCCAAATTGGCATTGGAGCTACTTTGTTGCATGTTTGGCCTGATAGAACAGAACGACCAATTTGTTTTGTGTCCAGGGTGTTAACGGGTGCTGAAAAAAACTATGCCATGGTCCAAAAAGAAGCTTTAGCTGTCTATTGGGCAGTTCAAAAGTTATACCAATATTTAGCAGGGCGTAAATTCGAAATAGTTTCAGATCATAAACCGCTTCAGTATCAATTTTTGGTGAGTTCAAAACTCTGCCAAAGATGGCCGCAGGAAGGATACAGAGATGGGCTCTATTTTTATCGAGTTTCGATTATACTATTAAGTACATAAAAGGTTGTGATAACACCAAAGCAGATGCTTTGAGCAGGTTACCAGCAAAAAATATGGAATCTGAGGAAAATGATAACTTGGACTATTTAAATTTCTTAGAAAAAGTTATAGATTCGATGAAGTTACGGGCAGAAACAAGAAAGGATCCTGAGTTGAGTCAGATATTCAATTTCATAAGGTTTGGTTTTCCAAATTACTCTGAAAATAAAATATTGTCACCTTTCTTCAGACGAAAGGATGAATTATCTATAGAGAATGGCATAATCATGTGGGGATATCGAGCACTCATTCCATTCAAGTTGCGACATCAGATACTAACTGAGCTTCATAGTACGCATGAGGGTATTAGCAAAATGAAAGCCAATGCTAGAGCATATTTATGGTGGCCTTCGCTTGATCAGGATATTGAAAAGGTGGTACGTTCTTGTGATATATGTGCTATTTTTAAACCTGAACCGAATAAAGCTGTATTAGTACCAACTGTTAGGGCTTATTCAACATTTGAAAGGGTCCATGCAGACTTTTTAGGTCCTATCAAAGGCAAAATGATTTTAATAATGATAGATATGTACTCAAAATGGCCGCAAGCTTATATAATGAACAACACTAATGTAAATGCGACATTGGAGAAATTTAGAGATTGTTTTTCTATATTTGGACTTCCAAATGTTTGTGTCACAGATAATGGTACACAGTTTTGCTCCGGCGAATTTTCAAGGTTTTTAAGTATGAACGGGGTTAAACATATTACTTCTCCACCTTATCATCCATCGACGAATGGTTTCGCAGTAGACATACTAATATACTACAGACTGAATGCTGATAAATTAATGTTTTTTTTAACAATCAATGTTGATTTCAGCTGTGAGTATTTGGTCCATAGACTATTTGCACTATATTTTTCAGACTGAAATAATATAAAATAAATAAAAAATATTAATATTTTTCATGAGATAAACTCACCAGTTCCTAGAAGTATGCCATTAAGACAGTTTCATTTACGGTATTCACTCTGTTTTCATCTTTCCATTTCAAAAAATGGTCATACTTCTTCTCGTATAAGTATTTGGATTTCACAGGCAGTAAATTTCCTAACGCTCTTTTAGCTTTGAGCGTCACATTCTGTGGGATCTCCATATTTATTATGAACACAACCGTTTTTAGTTTCCTCCACTAACAAGCTTGTCAATTGCTTGTCAGTTGCGCAGTAGACAAAACCCTGTGAGTGAGGCAGGAGCTCAATCGCTCTGCCTTATTAAACAGTAGTCGATCTTTGTCGCACATCTACTCACGCTTTCTATCGTTTGCGCATCTCAGAGGCATCCTTACGCTTGTCGATCTGTACAAAATTGCAACGTCATTTTATTAAATAAACAACCCTTAGCAACCTCTTCAATGTTTCCATGGCAATTGCAAAAAAGCTCACTTGTGCTCAGTTGCCGACCTTAACGCAGTAAATACTATGAGAAGAAATTTATGAAGTAAACAACGTCGTTCAAGATAATTTTTTCGTGAAACATAAAATCTTGTATGCACCACGAGCGGTACTAGATCCTAACGCCCATCAGGCAACATTCAACCCTTGTGCCAAACGCCCTCGGGTGAAGTTACCCTCCGGGCGTTAGGATCTATACAGGGTGTTTCTTAAGTACGTGTAGAAAATTCAAGAACATGTTGCTGACGTCAAAATAAGAAGAAAAGTTCCTGTAAACATATGTCCGCAAGTTATTTGTTTCTGAGATACAGAGTGTCAAAGTTGAATTCTTATTTTTATTTTTTGTAAATAATCTCAAAATAATTTAGCTATTTGGATGAAGTTGGGTATCAGGGAATATTTATTATTTATTTTGTGTAAAAAATATATTCTTGGTAGAGGTCACTGCGAGCAACAGTTTTCGAGTTATTGAGGTTTGAAATAATCGATGCAAGTGATTTTGAATATCAAGATTTTTAAATTTTAAATAAACTCAATTAGAAATTAGTTTTTTCACAATTAACATAAAATTTGATTTTGTCATTGAAAAATCATCCCAGATACCAAACTTTATTTGAATATCACAAATATTTTGGAATTTATTCACAAAAAACAAATATAAGAATTATTAAACTTTGACACTCTGTATCTTAGAAACGAATAACTTCCGGACATATGTTTATGGAACTTTTTTTCTTATCTCGACGTCAGCAACATGCTCCTAAAGTTTCTACACGTACTTAAGAAACACCCTGTATAACGCACTTCGTACATAAACAGCTATTAAGCAACTAGCTTTCACTCATGCATGCTTCATTTTACAACAGTAATATAATTGATTGGGAAATAAAGGGTATTTGGTATTGATTTCATATGCTCTTGCGGAAAGTCATTTACGTTACGGAATATTAGCGTGGGGATCCGCCACTAAGAAATATTTAAATCCGTTAGAAAGAATACATAATCGCCTAGTGAAAATAACATACTCCCTTCCCATTACATTCTCAACAGAAGAACTATATACAGAGACAGGCCACTTCGACGTGAGGACTATACTTCATGAAAACTGTTGCCAGACAACACATTCATAATAATGAACTAAGACTCCCAGCCCACACTTACAACACTAGAAACAATCCCTCTACCACACAAAAATACCTTACAGCATAGTTTCGTCTATTTAGGACCCAAATTATACAGCCTCATTCCAACCGACCTCAAACTGATCACTGCCCGATATATGTTCATCTCCCAGTTGAAGAAGTGGATTAAACAAATCCCAAGACTTAGAATCCATCAATTTGTTGATGTTACAAATACATATTATTGAAAAATTCAGGCTATATGAATAATATATTGTTGGTGTGTTTCTTTCTTAATGAAGCATTTTATTGTACAAATACGGCTGTTTTAGATAACTTGTATTATTCGTATTTTTTTGTTACATTTAAAATTTTTATATTTATAATTGAACAAGCTCAGATTTAGATTTACAGATATATTGTTAAAATTATTACCGTCAATGTTTAATATGTGTATATGTCCTTTTATATTTTTTGTTCTTCTTTTTATTTCTGTGTGAAAATAGTAAAACTGTGTTTAATGTTTAATGTCTAAACCATGTAAAACCAGATAGACACTGAATACTGAAAAGCTTACTAAAGTACTTATATTACTAGTACCTACTATATATTAAATTGGAAAAGAAATACTACGCCACTTTCAAGGACCTTCCTTTAGTGGTTGCAATAATTTATTTACCATTTCTATATATATATATATATATATATATATATATATATATATATATATATATATATATATATATATATATATATATATAGAAATGGTAAATAAATTATTGCAACCACTAAAGGAAGGTCCTTGAAAGTGGCGTATATATATATATATATATATACAGTTTTTATTAACTTTTCAATATCAAAATGTAGGGGAGGGCGGGGATGGTTTGGACAATTTTCAGAGGTGCGTTTCAATATTACGTCCGACGTGCGTCCGACGTATAACTTTTCTTATGAAGCGTTTCGATATTAGAACGTCTTGTCCGACAACTTCATTCCATCGTTTCAAAATTCTTGAGTGGAACGTCCGACCGTCAACTATTTACCCCACGATTTAGGAGAGCGTTTCAAAATTCAATCCGACAGATATCGCCCGACGAAACAACTATGACGTCATACATCGTCCGTTACCGGACGACCGACGTTAAATTGAAACGCACCTCAGAAAATAAAGTTTTCCTTGCTTATACTCAAATGAACAGAATCGAATTTGACGTTGAATCATAGCTACGTTAGTTGCTTAAAAACAGCCACAGTAAAAAAATTCATACTTGAAAGGAAGTTGAGTTTTTTATTGAATACTTGATATGGTCAAGTGTCAAGACTATCCCGTCGAATCAGGTTGATTTGGACAAAGAGTATTATTAAACAAAAATATATATATACTCAGAATACACACTTCCATAACGATTTTAAAAATTATAGGAACTTAAACATTGCTTCAGACTAGAACTAAATAACAAAATAAGTATACTAGTCCTGCACGATTCACTGTTGCGTTCCAATTAACAGTGCTGCTCCTAAGGTGGCGCATGGAGTTAGTAACAAGGCATATCCAGAACACGTGGCTAATGACCATAGCAGTCGATGCCAAGACACCAAAGAAAAAAAAATAATACTAAAAAAAATCGTGCCAAGTTCGGTAAAAAATATTTCGAAAAATAAAAGTCACTTCAGACTAGAACGGGGTAATAAAAAAATTCATAACACTAAACAATGCTAAACTCGCCCAAATCAATATTAAGATAAATCTTATTGAAATATCTTGGTGGAGTATCAATGACAGGGAACGGCAATTTCACGACCATCGTCTTTATTGATGAATGCTGGCTTCTCATCAGACATCGTAAATCTGTTTGACATTATATGTCTCTTCAAAAACTGAACTTCGTATCCTTGAAGAACTGTCTCAGATACTTTGGCAACAAAGTTTCTTGTTGGTTTTGCCGTTTTTCCGTGAACTCTACAAACCACATAGTCGTCATTCTGAATATGAGCCAAAGTGTTTGATTCGTGATCTTCGTCTCCTGATGAAGATGATGATGATGAAGATGATCATATTTTCTAGACATTTTCTCTGAAAAAAACATTGCTGATTTATACTATGAATAGAGAATAGAGGTTTGTACACATGCGGGATAGTTTGGACAAATGTCCAAACCATGCCACAGTAGCATTCTTTCAAAAAGTTGACTGAAACTGCAAGAGGATATGTTTGCCAATGATCTCAACTACAGGAAACCAATACACAAACATCAATCATTATGATCGATAACTTGGAATTCATAACAACTGGCTGTTATCCCAGTTATACAGCTCTCCTTATAGATGAAATGTTAGATCAGAAACCACTAAAATACATTTTTCTAACTTACCTACTTAAACCGTAACCAATTCACTTGCTGCTGCGTTCACAATGGGGAGACCACTGAACCTACACGCCGAACGAAGAATTCACGCAAACAAGGAGAATTTGCGGGAAATTTAAAGCTGTCCAGACCAACCCGTTATCCAAACCGTCCCCGCCCTCCCCTAACTATTTTCTATATGGCAAATAAATTATTATTATTATTATTATTCATCTTTCATCGTCTTTGAGCTGCATTAACATAATCCAATTTTGAAAATGGGTGCTACCTACTACCATTTGTCTCGTCTCAGATGTTGCAGAAGTACGCTGAACGGCTGGAAAAGAAATGCATTCCATACTACTGGAACGAACAGTTCAACCTCATAGGACATTTGAAGGATTCGACAGTTAAAGATATCGCCAACTGCGTGAAGAATATGATCAATGATGTCAACAACAGTCCAGAAGATCCGTTCAGGATTGCAAAATATTTGGGTAAGTACTGTTGAGAAAACGTGTTCATGGGACTTTTCATCTTTTTCGTGTTTAGAGCTTTATTTTTCAACAACGGACCTGTATTTTTTAAATAAATTTCACAGTTAATAACGTTCCCGAATCTTCACTATCATCTAATGTTACCTGGCTGATTTCAGAAATTCGACAAGCTTCAGTAATCCCAAATACAACAACAACTTTGGCCATTAAATAAACTTCATCGGGAGCGTTATTTTAAAAATCACCAATTTGTGTATAGGTACTCGTATAAATCGCAGCTTTCTTGGTCGTGAAACCTTTCCCATTTTGTTTCAGAAATGTTATTTGTTTGAAATATTTTGAAATGTCTACATAATATTATTGGACTGTAACCACAGATCTAAGAGGTATGTGACTGTAACATACTTTTAATCATTGAATAAATCGACCACACTGTAGGTGGCCTTTGTTGTTGTGCCAGTTCCAAAAATTAAGCCAATATAAGTACAACAGCCTACCAGTTTGAAAAATCAAATTTCACATCCATAATAATTTCACTCGCCCTATGAAACACACCTTTCCTGCAATATTTGGACCAATAAGGGACGTGTGCCTCGATAATACGCAGTTCCTAGCTTTCGAGCCGGTAGTACCACTTTGTCATGGCAACCAGGTATCCAAACGACAACGCAGAACTTAATAGGCGTTTTCCATTTAGGAATGTGAAGCCCCAGAGCTCCAAGTCCCTGAGATCGGAAATTACTTTATCACTGACTTTTTCGCGAAAAAACTATGTATTCGCGTTTTGACTTTTGTCTACTTGTGCTTCATGCACCAATAAAACGGGTGTTGCTCGAGGGGCAAGGGGAATATCAATCGGTGCTTGAAGCTCCACTAAATGGAACGCATGGTCATACGCTCTGGGTAGCTCTGAGGAGCTCCTTACGTTAAATGGAAAGCAGCTTATCATCTTGCTACTCAAGATGTGTAGAAACCATGGTGTTATCACTGATTCGCTTTTGTTTCAACAAAGTTGTTGAGACTGTAATTGCA
This sequence comes from Chrysolina oricalcia, assembly GCA_944452925.2. Classification (NCBI taxonomy): domain Eukaryota; kingdom Metazoa; phylum Arthropoda; class Insecta; order Coleoptera; family Chrysomelidae; genus Chrysolina; species Chrysolina oricalcia. The sequence continues at coordinate 4,879,165 of OX101824.2, read as the reverse complement.
CTGATACCGTTGGCTTCATTCGTCGATGGATAGCGTTTAAGTCGAAAATAGCCGAGTTTCCAACATTCCGAAGTACTGAGTCATAATTATTTGATCGAAATTTGAATGTTTACAAGTTATGGTTAACTGTCATACATTGTTTCACACGATAAATACTAAGATCGTGTGTTTTTTCAGTTTCCATTCATAATTTGAAATTTCTATTCTGATTTTCGCTGTTTTAACTTGAACAAGCTCGTTAAATAAAATTCAATGTTAAAAATGACATAACATGACACTTATCCAAGCGTCATCATTAATCTGTAATTTTGACGCCATCTGTGTGCTAAAGAGGTGAAACGGTATCAACGCAGTAAAAATATCACGAATCAAATAGGCCGTACCTTAACACTTGGGTTGTGTTCCAAAACCTTACTCACTTACCCGGAGTCTACTTTCACTGTTCCGAAACTTACTCTGATAAACTATTTTGCGCTTATCAAACGTTCAAAAACCTGTCGGGTTTACCCCAGAGCTTACTCAACCGTACTCTACGAAATAGGAGGGTAGAAGAGTACTCTGACAGTTATTCTGTCATATTTCTTATTTCAAAACTTCAAAACATAAGTACGTTATAACAAATAGATTGTTCTGTCTGCTTTCATGTGTAATGAAATGGATTTCTGTTAATTTTATAAGATCAATTAATGGTTATAGAATTCTGTTGATTTTGTATATTGACGTAAATACATAATTCTTAAAGTTCGTTTTAGATGAATCAGTGAAATAACTCCCTGAATCCAATGATTATATAGAGATGTTTGCTCGCTAAGGTAGAAACCCCAAAAAATCTAATGTCATAGACAACTCGGTTTAGGTCGCTTAGAAAGAACCAATAAAAGTTTCTTTGAATGATGCAGCTACTAGGTGCCTGATATATTTATATGAAGGTAATGAGAAATCTTTCAATGATAAAACAACAAGAAACGATTGAAGTTTCATTTGCTTTCCTACGTCATAAGATCGAACACTGTTCCAAAACCTTGCTTACTCTCTGTCAAGCTAGTAACTTGACATTACTTTTACATTTACTCCAGGGTAAGTTTTGGAACATAGCCTTGTCGGTTTCACAGCTATAAGAGATCACACCCAGGGTTTCTATTTCTATGTATCTTTTTGCTACTAATATGAATGTCAGTCTGACAAACTTCATGTCTATCAGGCATTATCTATAACTATCGATAATTCTGTCAGAAATCTTAACTCAATCAAATTGCTTTGAGGTAACACCACTCGTCCTAAAGGACTCGTGGTGTTACCAAGCTATTTGGGGTGCGATTTCGAACACTCGATCCGTAGTTAGTTTGACATATATCAGATTTTAGCAATTATGAAAACCAATACAATTCAAAATATATTGCAACTTGAGTCGATACCAATGGTCAATATGGTAGATATAATTCCATTCTATCTCTATTCAAAGAAATTTCATAGTTTCGATTTCGTTTCGATTCAAGAACATACATCGTTCTAGCCTACGTATCGTGACATCAGCTCTTCGTATCGAGTGTTCATAATCCCACCCTTGATCTCGTTGATTTCTGACATTACTATCGCTAGTATTGCGAGCACTCGTGGTATTACCCCCGAATGTCAGTCTGACAGACTTCATGTCTATTAGGCACCATCTATAACTATTGAAGAATTCACGACAATGGAACTTTTTTTCTTTGTTGGTTCGTGAAATTATCTCAATAAATACTACTCCTGCTTGCAATAATATCGATAATCTGCGACTATTTTTGTTATGAAAAATGGGCATATTGTCGACACACATTTCAGTGATATAATTTGATTTTTCAGTGACTCCAGATCAAGTAGAAATCCTGAAATCAGAAGTTTCCTTAGGCAAAAAACACCTGAAGCAACTTAGCCTTTTGGACACATCCGCTGTATCGGTGGGAAATTACGTTGACGACCTGGAGGTTTCATCCAAGCACGACAGAATGCCGGAAAGTTCTTCGTCAGACATATCATCAAAGTCTATGGATGATTCAGAATCTTCATCGAACATAACCTCAAAGTCAAACTCTGAAAATAATTCTTTCGATTTGAGGCAGTCTTTAGCAGTTTCGTCTAGAGTACTGGTTGATGCGATCGAAAAGCTTTTTCAACAAAATAACGAGTTACGGGAAAGTAACAAATCAGTATTGAAAATATGTGATACGTTGAATGAGAGAGTGACGAATCTTGAAAGGAAATGTGATGAATTGAGTGAACAAAACAGATTACTAACAAGAAAAGTAACTCCGGTGTCTGTAAGTGGAGATGAGTTTGGCACCACGTTTACTCTAATACCTTGTTATCTAGAAGCATATTCGAACAATTCGAACAACTGAGAATTTTAAGTCTTCCGCGAGTACACCGGCAGTGACTTAACTTTTTTCAAAACACCCCGGAATTTTTTTCTGATTATGCGAAAGAGTTTCAAATTTGAATGATGGTTTTTCGGGTTTTTAGGCCGACGTTTATTTAGAGAAAAACTCGTCGTTTCGCCAACACGAGTGGTTGGCATTTTCAAGAGAAATGTTTACAGTTTGGATCACTGAACACTACTTGTTTGGTATGCGTTGTCTCAGCCAGTATTTATGGGTCGACGTACTCGTACCTGCGTCCGGTGCCATCGTCCCTGCGTCGGGTACCCCCTCGGATTCATTAATTTCCCGGTAATTTCCCGGGAAAATACACTCAGGTGTATAAAAAACGGACACGTTGAAATGTTAACAAATTTTGATCTTAAATAACTTTTTTATTTTCTGTCCGATTTTGACAGTTTCTTCACCACATGAAAGGAAATTTATCCTATGATAATTTTTGTGGGATATATTTTTTAATAAGGTCCGAATTATACACATTATACGAGGGAAAACAACAGGATAGTTTTGAGTGTCATCCAAAAGCTGTATTGCACCACAGGGTGTTTTAAACTTAGATGATAGAAACATAACTTTGTTTTCCCTCGTATAATATATATAATTTGGACCTTGTTAGGAAATATGTTTGTTGAGAATCATTCTAGGATAAATTTCCTTACATTTTTTGGAAAAACTATCAAAATCGGACTGAAAATAAAATAGTTATTCCAGATCAAAATTTGTTAACATTTCAAGGTGGCCGTTTTTTATGTAGTAACAAGCTCTATTCACTTCGTTATGTGGAAATTGTTTGTATTATCGGTTATCATTGCACAAGTGCATAAAAATTATCGATATTAAAATAAAAATTGCACGAGTTTATTTTCATATTTCGGCAAAAGACCCCGGGGAAGGCTCTTTTACAAAATATTGTAATGATAGACCAAGCTATAGAAGCTTTTCCCCCACAAAATAAAAAACGCCAATGGCCTATACTAATTTTTAAGATAGTTCATTAATGAAAACCCCAATTTTCGCCCAGCACAGTCGCTTTTTAAAACTTTTTGAACAAGCAATAGTGAAAAAAATTACAACTATTTTTTTTTTTTTTGGAAATATCTCTAAGATTATTTGAGGAATCGTTTTGCAGTCGATGGAACTTTTGTAGAGATTCATAAGACCTATTAAATGGATCGGTGCATTTCCTACTGAGAAAATCCGGGAAAACTTCGAAAAAGAGACCATTTGGACCTTTCCACGACATATGAGAGAACACTGTAATTAGAAAGTGTATATGCTAATATCACTTGGGAATTTTTATTTATTTTTTCTGACCGCTAAGTTCTCTATAATCAGAAGAAAAGTGGTTTTGTGACGTCACGTTCATCAAAACTAGAATTGGCAACGTTGTAAAAGTTGTGCACAATGGAATCTCAAATTCTCATTTGAATATAATGTGTCGTATGACAGTTGTCATTTGATACCAGATGGGTTCGTTCGTCTGTTTCACGGAGCATCAATAAGAATCGTTTGTCTCTGTTTAACTCGTTTGCCTACTTTAATATTTAATACAAGTAGAGCAGTTCCATCGAATATGTATGTTGCAAACGAACAGGCCCTACTTGATTTCTTTTTTGGGGTTAATGCGGTTTTCAAAGTTTTGGAATGTTTCTGTTGTTCGTGCTCTAATTTTTTTCCTAATTCCTGTATCTGTATCCCTGCAATAACTGTCAAAATGTAACATGTCGAAAAGGTGCTTCGTACCTTGTTATCTGAACAGTGAATATTCTAATAAACAATTTTTTATGCTCATACATACATACATACATACATACATTAACCTCAATTCTCGAGATCACTTTTGTTGCATGAGAACTGTCATAATGATTTGCGGTGTTGTCAATGCTCGTTCTTCATCGAATTGATGGTCCGTTCAGGAAATTCGAAAGTTACAAATACAATAAAAAGTAGCTAATATGTGGATTTTTTCTATGAGTTGATCAAGTGACGAAGTTTCAATTATTTCTCAATGGCTTATACCAAGCTAGAATCTATATTTTTGAGGAGAACGGTTTTGAATGTTTCGGAACATGGATTATGGTGGGGGTTGTTTCCGATGAACGTGACGTCAGCGGCACACTTTCAAATGAGATATTCTTTCAAAATGAAAAAATTAGTGGAACTCATTGTTATATGGACGTTTAAGACTAGAATCTATCGATTTAAAAGAGTTTTGCAATTTATTTTTCATAAATGTAAGGTCCAATGCTGTATCACTTCCGTTATGTTAAACATTTAAAGGAAATCGTCGTATTCAAATTCTGTAAACGGCATCTGGAAGTATAGATGTGAATTTTTATATGAATTAACCAGTACTTGTGTGAAATAAATCAGAAAAGAAAACTGTAGGTCACAATGAGCTTATGACAAGAGGCATAAGATGTCCGGAGGACTGCTCACTGCTAAAATCCTATACAATAGGAAAGTTCTTTCCTATTGTATAGGATTTTAGCAGTGAGCAGTCCTCCGGACATCTTATGCCTCTTGAAATAAATCAGTATAAAACCGTTGAGACGTTATATTTATTATAGTACTGACTGAGTTACTGAGGTTGGTGCAAGTTCTGGGCATTTCGAGTGTTATAGCCATGTATGTCACTGCTTTTCAGTACCCAAATTATTTGTTTTTCCAAAAATAAACGACAAGATTTTGTATGCATATATTAACGGAAGGGTTCAAATCTCGTTGTTTTTAGCCCCCATTGAAAGATAAGTCTGATTATGCACTTTCGCATGCGAGATCATTTTGAATTGCTTCTTCTCGGGTGACTGCAGATATGACCATTGTCGTGTTCCAATAAGGTTGTTATAAAAAAATGACAAATAAAGTAGGTGCCTATTTTCGACGGAGACAAAAAAATTGACGATTGGTAATATAATAACGTATCCACGAAGTTTTATATTTTTACTATGTTACTATATTTTGAATAAAGTTCAATATATAAGTTTGTTTTATTACAAATAAATATAAAACCCCATAGAATCGAGTGTTCGTGATCTGACGTATCGGAAGCTTTACATCTACCGTTACCATGGTCACACAATATTGATTTCATAGCAGTCACACAATGTCGATTTGTCAACGAGAAGTTCTGAAGTTTCGCAGAAATACGTAGTTGTTTATGCTATTTGAGGTTTTTGAAGCAACGAAGAAGCAATCACAGTAAAATGGAAGAAGAGGAAGACATTCAAGGTAAGTCTGATGAAATTGCGTAACGATATTTTTTACGTTTTAAAGGTAACGTGGTCGGAAAAATTTGAGGAACCACGAAATACGACGATTTTCACGAAATTTCAATAATTGCCATCTACGTATAATAACTATATAGCAAAGTAAAAGGAGTCAACACCCGACCTAACTTGGCAAAACTACTGATGTAAGGGTTATAGCTGGTTCATAGACCAAACTTTTAATTTATCTTTTATACTTTTACTCCAAGAAAGTAGACTGTGGGTTTTAGTACAACATACTTATACCTTTACTTTTACCCCAACAAAAGTTTGTAGGATTAATCTTTTGGGTAAAAACACTCAAATGCCTCCTTATTTTCACCAGCACAATATACAGACCCTAATTCACCAGTTTTACACTTTTTTTTTTCATTGAAAACAGTTTTTTATCAACAAATTGTAGCTTTTTATAGCAAATACAAAATCAACAAATTCATGCTGTTTTGTTTACTGAATATCTGTCATTTCAGTTGTCAGGTTGGTAACAATGGAATTGACGGAAAGGCGATTCTAATTTTGCGATATTGCCAATGTTATTCCAGAAATATTCAATTCACGTATGACATAGAATATTTTAGAGAATGAGTATGAAAAATGAGTTGATATAACCACAACATTTTCCCATCAACACTCTGACTGCACATTGGAAACAATGGTACTCATACTGTTTCTAAATGACTAGCAATATTCAAAACAACGAGACAGATCACGGAAATGTGCGCAAACAAATATGAATATACATACGCACAAAAAAATTAAGAACACTTTTCACATAAAATAACCTACTATAATGACTATAAATCAACCCGATCTTATGCAAACCTAACCGAGCTTACCCGACTATACGATACGGATAGGTTGCGTCTTTTCTATCTGTTTGCGCATGCTCATATTTCAGCATTACAAGTACCATAACCAAACGTTTTACACACAAATTGACCTTTTTTAGCAAACATAACCTAACATTTCGAATAAATCTTTTAGATCAGTTGACAAAAAAAAGCAGTTTGTCCACTTGGTGATACCTCCCACGAATTCTCCCATTTCGATGAAATACCGTAAAAAACTTGGATATCTGTCTCTTTTCTATAGTCCGAAAGTGACTGACTTTTTTTTCTTTTTCATTGTTGATTTGTCGATATGGTTGAATCAAAATTAATCTTTTTATCGTAACTAGTCCCGATCAACAACGATTTGGAAAGAAAAATCGCAGATGCGTTCGAGGTTTTCGACCACGCGGGAAGTAAAAGTATCGACGTTCGAGAAATATCGACCATCATCAGAGGGCTGGGATGCTGTCCCTCGGAAGCAGAAATTCAAGAGATCATCGTAGCCGTCGAAAATCCCCAGACGCCTGGGAGTGCTCATCTGTCGACATTTTTGCCTTACGTATCGCAAATTATCACCGAACACAGGTAACTATAGATTCACAGAATATTAGAGCTTTTGTCAACTTCTACCACTTGAAAGTATATCGATAGATAGATCGCTGGAAGAAAATTTACGACCTTTTAAACTTTTTTTCAGTTGAGGAAGGAGATGATAGTCGGACGGAGCCAAATCCGGTGAATAAGGGGGGTGTTCTAGTAATTCAAACCCTAAGTCACGAATTTTTTGCATGGCAACATGAGATTTGTGTGCAGGGGCGTTGTCCTGCAAAAACAAAACACCTTTGGATATAGCTTTCCGTGTCTTTTCTCTTTAATTTTTTCCCGTAGAGTGGTCAGTAATGTCGAATAGTAATCTCCAGTTATTGTTCTACCCTTATCCAAAAAATTCAATCATGATTACTCCATGGCAATCCCAAAAAACTGAAGCAAGAACTTTTCCAGCAGAATTTTAGACACGAAACTTCTTAGGTCTTGGAGAACCGAAGTGCCGCCATTCCATCGATTGTTGCTTTGTTTCTGGATCGTAGAAATGTACCCAAGTCTCATCCATAGTAACAATTCGGTTTAAGAAGTCTACATCGTTTTCAAATCGAGCACAGATCGAACGCGATGCTACTACCCTTGTACGCTTTTGGTCAACATTCAAACATTTGGGGATCCATTTTGCAGCAATGTTTCTCATGTCCAAATTGACGTGAACTATATGATGAACGCGTTCGTATGAAATATTCAGTGCTTCAGATATCCGTTTTAGCCCAATTCGACGGTATGTTAAAATCATGTCATGAACTGCATCGATATTTTCGGTGACTGACACAGAAACTGGCCTTCCCGATCGGTCATCAACTTCAATGGAAAATTTACCTCTTTTGAAGCTTGCAGTCCAATTTTTCACGGTTGCATACGAAGGACATTGATCACCAAGGGTATTAGCATATCTTCGTAAATCTGCTTACCTCTTAACCCTTTTAAATACAGGTACTTGATGATGGCTCGATACTACAAATTTTTCGATTTTCACAATTTCGGTGGACATATGTTTTCCTTTATTTTATTGCGTAACTCTGATTTACTTTTTTGACGTCAAACTTTACACTGACACTTCTAATAAGTCATTGTTCGTTGCTATGGTACCGCAATATTTTGTTTATGCAGGGAACTGGTCTAGGCTATCTAGATATTAATACATCCTCGTATATATATTTATATTTGTATGGCACCGAACTACATTATACGATCTCCAGTGTGATTTTCTAAGTACGACAGGTTTTATGTACTAAGAACATGTTTTTCAGCTTGTTCTAAATCACATAATGTATGGGATATTACTATGGGGTAATTCCTGTGAAGCGAGAAAAATCTTTGGCAAAAAAAAGTTATGAGTCACAAGCGGAGCAACTGACACGGATTATTGTCCTTCACTCTTTATTAAATTAAAAATTATGCATATTCCAAAAATTGCTACACACTACACAATAACAAATGAAGTTTTCAAGCCATCATTGCAAATCCAAGGCATTTGCCAATTGACAAGGTTAAGTCGTCATTAAATTAAATACTTACCTCACAGCTGATTCGCTAGAAAATCACCTGAAGTTCTTTGTAGATACAAGTAGATAAACAGAGGTAAACTCATTAAGACGATATAGTCGTCCTTATCTTTAGTAATCAATCGTAATCGGTTTTAGTGGGATGATTATAATTGTTTTTGGCTTGACACTCAAGTATTATTCAATGTCGCAATATCACAAGTCCCCAATTGTGTAGCTAGTTATAGTAATTTGATTAAGATGTCTAAAAACCCTAGTGTGTCGACTCATACCTGCAAAACTGTGGGATAAAATGGGAGACAATTCGCCAGCTTGATTAAGAGAAAACAAATGAAATCGTGACCTGTTTCACAAATATTCCGCATTTGCGTGTACCGCCACGGTCGGTTTTCCTGTTAGGGTAAATTTACAAGCACAGAAGTTTTCAAGTATTGGCAACGAATGAAATGAAGAAAGAAACGTAATTCTTGGAATTTACTGAATCACTATAACCAATCAGTTTTATTTGTTACATTTTCGATTTATTTCTATAATTTTTTACTGAAATGCATATAACTACAATAATAACCACGTATTTCATTTGGAAGTATTGGAATTAAGCTTCTGGAAAATTCACCATTAGGTAGAACCTGTCAATCTTATGCTAATATATGCAATAAAAGTGGGATTCCGTGTGAGATATATTCGTGCCATTATTTCCATTAAAATGTTTTTTAATAATACAAGATACTATGTGATAATCTTCATAATATGGTGGTACTCACTGTCGGTACAGGATATAGATGAATTATTTTGTTCGTTTCTCTGGATTGCCCACAAATGATACAAAAACGGAACTTGATCAAATTATTAATGTACAAACTACACAGAAAACGATTAGATATTCACAAATTTTATTCAGTCAGACATGTTTCGCCAGCTTCTTCACTGTCTGATAGAATAAAGTTTGTGGAGATCGAATCTTTTTTTGAGTATTTTATAAAATTACTATGGATCTTCATCAAGTATTAACGGCCGAGTCAATCAGACAAATTGAATTATCATTAAATGAATGATGAATTTCTAAGAAAATATACAGCAAAATGGACAAACATATTAATAATAGTCATCAATACATGGAAATTGCACTATGATAGATTCCGTTACAACTGTTCATTTTTGAATAATATTTAAAGTTTGTTGAAATTCCATAAAATTGATAACAGTAATCAATCACCATATCCCTGGAATATTGACCGTACTAAAATGAGGGTCACTGAATCTAGAAGGCCGTGCCGTCCTTACGGATTCAGTGACCCTAACTAAAATTCTATAAGGGCGCCATCTCTGGAACCGACTGAAGAAGCAGACCACTATTTCATTTGTTTATCTGTCTTGTCTTCTAAAAAATCTAAACAAAATCGAATCACTCGACACACCAGGGTTTTTAGTCATCTCAAATTTGATACATGATCCAGATACCAGCCTGCTAGTCCGGAGCAGCTTCTAGAAGCATTCCACACATTGGATCCCGACGGTCACGGCTTCCTAACCAAGGACCAAATCTCCACACTGATGACCCAAGATGGCGAACCATTCACCCAAGATGAACTGGACGAGATGCTGGAAATAGCTATAGACCCTCACACCCAGACTGTCCCGTACGAGTATTACATAAATCAACTGATGGTGAGTTGTTTTTAAAAGCGCAATCTGAGTAGGGTAGGTACTTGAATTGGATAATTTTAAATGAGCGGCAAACTGTTACTGGACAAAATCAGTTCGCGTGAAGCAATATTATCTTGAAATCCGAATGGGCGAATTCAGTTTGTACTTTGGTATTCACACAGACATGTTGTAGCACGAACCGAATGAAGAAGACAATATTTATTCTTTGGCTGATAGAATCGAAGCAGATAAACCACCACCCCCTCCCCCACCTCGAAGCCTTTCCGATTATTTGAGAGAGACGGCCGAACTAGCGTGAACAGTGAGATAGACAACTGCATAATACGATGGGGGTGAAGAAAAGTAAAAGACAGTGCATGTTTATTTTATTTGTATAAATTGTTCAGTAAAGGTTTCTATCTTCATCCATTTAAAAATTCAAAAACTAGATGTCAGCGCTCTTGTTGTGAAAGTACAAAATTATTCTTGATTGGAAGTTTGATTTTGTGGAGAAAATTCGCAAGAGATAAAAAGGCATTTTTTAAATCATTTGTGTATTTTACTGAAATGTATATTCCCTAATTTGCTAGAATTCCAGAAATTCATAGCGATTCATTCATATGAAGGGTCGATTTTTTCCAATTACCAATAGTGAAGTTATCCATGGTCTCTGATTTTTAGAAGTTTATAAATTCTCTAGAGAAAATGATTTTGAGGTAAAAAAATAAACCTACTGAATATGAAGACCCTCGAATTAAAGTGGAAAATTGAAAATTAACAAATTGATGATCAAAATGGCTTCTCATAAGTATCGATTGAAAATTTGAATTTCATTGTTTTCTTGTTGTTGTTAGGATTGATTTTATATTTTTTTCATTTCCAGACACTGAAAGGTTAAAATCCCTGAAAAACATGTCATAGTTTCAACAAAAATATGATCTAAAAAACTTTCATCAATAATATCAACAAAAACATATTTTTCACTGTTTCAATTAGCTATATAAACAAATTACCATTTATCTCAGTTATCGAAAAGTATAAAAAACCGTGAATAATAATATTCTATCTACTATAAAAAGATTGTTTTTCTGTACCCGTACCCAACTTTCAATTCTATTTATTCTACAACTTGGAGAACACCACGTTCTCATCTTTCGTCATTTGGGCCATGGCCGACTGAGTCAGATCCTCGCTCTGTAGATTCAGTTGATTCCACAATGCCTAAAAAAAAAAATTTTCGGTTTTAATTCGACGGCGAAATTTTGTGTTTACTTTATCTCCAGCTTTAAATGTATAGGAATGGTCAAATAGAAACAGCAATAGCAAAATGTGAGAGCCTAAATATTATATTAGTTTGAGAAATATTACAATTGATTACAATAATAATAAACTACCAAATAGGTATATACATATAAATATCAGGAAAAATATCAGTGATTTCGTTTGGTGCCCTCTTGCTCATAGAAGATCGAGATACACTTTTATCATTTCATACTATTTTATTGAAATAATTATTAATTAATGTTTTTCAGATCATATTTTACTTGAAGCTATGAGAAGCCTGGACATGTTTTTTTGGGGAGTTCTTTTTCAAGAAAGTATTATATTTAGGAATTTTAAGTTTATTTATTATTATATTCAATCGTATGGCATGAATGAGAAACATAAAAATCAAATTTGGGGTGTATTGGTTTGAGTAGTAATTTTATCGTGAAACATAGATAAAAATTGGTCATTGGCTTACAGATTTACTAACTTTGGGTAGTGTTAGCCTTCAATGTGACAGTTTTATTTTTTGACTCGATGTAGTTGATACTTGATGAAACCATGTTAAGATTTATGATAAAACTTTAATGTTCATTTTCACAAATTTTGGACGCTTTTCAGTGCATTTTCGACAAGGATTATGATTCAGGTGCAATAAAAACACATCTTCTATTGTTTCGCTTAATTCGATAAATAAACTATAATAATAATTCTTGAATTATCGTTAAATGTAAAAATATTTATATAACAACAGATTGATGATATTCTATCTACTGGTTTTTAGCACCCATCTTCCAATTCTACTTATTTTACAACTTGGAGTACACCACGTTCTCATCTTTAGTCATTTGGGCCATTACCGACTGAGTCAAATCTTCGCTCTGAAAATTCAGTTGATTCCACAATGCCTAAAAAACAGAATAATTCGATTTTAATTCGTGAAGTTTTGTGTTTACTTTATCTCTAGTATGAACAACAAAGCATGATATCATCACGAAAATGTATGACGTGGAGGACGACAAAAATGTGTTTTCTTATTAAAATAATTTTCTTGCTATATCACCGGAAGTTTTTTGTGATTCATTCACAACAAAACAAGCCTAAATTTGTGCATTCTGTTGCCATCCAAACTGATATATTCTTTTGTCCACAGATCGACTGAAAGCAACAATACTCATCTCATCAACTTCCAAATATATTTCACATGTCATTCACGGGAAATTTTCATTTGGCCGCATACATTTTGGTTGTGTTAATCCTAAGATGTATAAAAAAACCCTGGGATCGAACTGAAGACTCCAGCCTACTTTACTGATTCTACTTAATTTTTTTTTTATGATTACGCTTCAGTTTCAAATTCACTGTCAGATGGCAAGCTTAGCAAACGTAATGTTTATTTTTTTATTCAAAGACCTCTGACCGGTCGTGTTCATGATGTTGCTTGTGTTTCACTCTTTTCTTACTTCCTGAGGTTATGTTGATGCAATTTCGATCGAATCGAAAAAATCAAAAATAACTTGTTTTCAGTCATAGCGATCTACGCCATGTTGCGGAAAATATGAAACCGAGGCGTAATCCAACAGGTGGCGCCTTTGTAAAAACAAAATCGAATCGTTTTAAGTGATCCACACATCGTTATTTTACAATGACATTGAACATTGGGTGCGTTTTTTATAACGTTAGTATAATGTAGTTTATGACGTCCTGATCAAAGCCACATTTTCTCGATAAATGTTTTTGAAATAATTTCAAAAGTTTACAGTGAGCCATCCAATTTATGTTTAATTTTTTGGAATACTTTTGTGTGTTTACTGTAATGTGCCACTATAAAAATTGAAATAATTTAACGAGAAAATATGGCAATATAGGTAAATATCATTTGACTTTGATATTGGGTGATCTGAGATTACTATTATACAGGGTCACCCAAAATTTTCTTTTTTAGATATATTTTTTTAGGAACATGTGTATACAAATTGATCATAAAGTAGAAAATTAAATAAAAATGGTTAATATTTAATGGCATGATGATGCAGTTTTCACATTAAAAATGTTGATGTATACCACAAAAAGCATACGAAATTATGGTTATGGGGAAGGTATCGACACTTCCGAGCACCAGATTTACAAGTGGAATAATATCGATCTAGGGCATTTTATTATTCATTAATAATAGGTGTTTAAACATTCAAATTCATTGTCACTTAAACTACTCTCGAGGTATATTCTCGTCAGATTTTTTGCTATACCTTTGTAAGAATGACAAGATTTCTCATCTTATGATCGGTTAATTTTATGTTATCCAATGATTATTACCTAATGGGCGGTTCTAAAATATATCCTTGCCTATCTTAAATGATGTGCACATGATTTAATCCTTTCGGAAATATAGCCCCATATTCGACATACCGTGTAAGTTCATCTTGTACAGCATTTACAGTTTCAATATTATTATTTTAAACTTTAAGAGTTTTTTTTTTAGATAATTGCCAAAATTCCAAATCAGCCTAATTGTACATGGAGTTGTAGTATAATAAATAAATTCTACTTCTCTTGTAATTCCTCTGTATGTGTGAACTCTATACATATTTAAATTGAATATATTGAGCCAGGGAAGTAGTTGTTTTCTGTCAGATTTTGGCCTCATATTTTCCACTTGAAAATATTTGAAGAGAAGGGTACTTCGACTTTGTCGATTTTATTCTTATCATCTATTTTGAGTTTGTTATAATTATTTGATTTAACTCTTTTTTTGGTAACTTTTATTATATCTGATAATAAAGACGGTCGTCACATTCAATGAATCACCCTGTATATTACAACGAATCGATGTATCGCCGGCGCCGGTGTCCAGCCTTAATTCAATACCCTGTACAGAATATGAAAATATGAAGCGCACGGTGTTACTACATTCGGTTAAATAAAGAAGAAATTGAAGTAAAAAAATTCAGCCCATCAGATATTTAAGAAAATAAATTAAAATTGTGAAAGCCTATCAGAGATCAAGACAAGGACAGAAAATGTTTATAAGCCAAAGTGGGGTGCTATTCTCGAATCATTCGGCTTCCAATTCATATACGAATAAAAGAGACAAATATACATATTTCATGTATATTAGTGTGAAATAGTATATCGAATTTGCATACGTACAAACTCGAGAATAGGACCTCAGAAAACGTACCAGTAACATGACATCTCTGTGATGTCGCAATGAGGCAACATTGCGATATCACAAAAGTGGCATCGCTGCGATGTACGGAAGCAAATACATCTGTGACATGACATTTCAGAGATGACGCAATGAGGCAACACTGCGATGTAACAAACGTTGCATCGCTGCGATGTACAGAAGCGAATATATCTGTGACATGACATCTCTGAGATGTAACAATGAGGTAACACTGCTATATCACAGGTTGTATCATTGCTGCGATGGAAAGTAGATATGGCGGCACTCCAGGCGCCCCCTCTACTTTCCCTTCCTCCACCATCACCCAACCTAGTCGACGTGCACGCCGTTTGGTAGCGAACGACACTAACCATGGGGCCACGGGGACTTCGTACAAGGTGAAGTAAAAAATATATACGATTGAATGATAACAGTGCGTGAATTATAATATGGAAAACAATAATGATTGTGGATGAAATATTCGCATTGTGAAAGTGAGAATAATAATGTTTAAAGAAATGGGACAAATTTTATGGTAACGGGGGTCGTGGCGTTTCAACGTGCGATCCCTACGAGGAACGTATAAAGAGTGTCTCAAAACACACATCATTTAAGAGGAATAAACAGCGGTGGTTTGTCAAAAATTTAATTATTGAAGAGATGAAATGAGCTTGTCAAATGTTATTAGGAGAAAAAATATACAGGGTGTGCCAAATAGGAATGTTTTACATGCATTTTAAGCGTGAATGAAATGAGTATAGAAAAAACATGGAGGTGAAATTAGACACAATGGTGAGTGGAGTATACAGAATAAAAAATAATCAGCTACCACACACACACACACACAGAGACAGCGGTTATTTAGCGAGTTGAAGTATACATGGTGTATCACAAAGTAATCATTATAAAAAACATGGCGACTGCTTGTTTATCCTGTATATTTTATCATACAATCATCGAACATAACTTTGATGTAACGGAAATGTACGAATTATCGTTAAATAAGTAACAAAAAAATCATTGGAAATCAGTATACATTTTTATATTACTTACTGCTCACCAAAAATCACAAAAACTTAGCATTAGAAAAATACGACCGAACACTTCACGAGTTGGTTAGATACTGTCGCCCAATCAAGAAAGCTTGTAATCTGAGTCTGCCACATATTTAGTCTTAATCGTTAAAGTGCTAACCTGTGAATTTGAAAAACTGCTCAGTTCTCGTGTTCTACGTATTTTGTAAGTGTACCATTGGAGAAGACTTGCCATTTGGAGTAATTCAATAGAATTCAATAAAATGAATTTTGACACTATTTGACATATAATTTTGAAATGTCACAAAATACTCCCGGAGTTATAGAGGAGGATAATTATTCCAGTGGCGGATTTCAGTGCACTCAAGTGGATTATGTGAACACTGATAATTCTGAGAAGCCGATTTTACCCATAGACTTTTCTATCTCACAATCAACTCAGAACAGTATAGAGACTGAAAATGAAAGGATTATCCATTTGAAAAGAGAAAATGAACTTTTGTTGGAACTATTGAGAGCAAAAGACCAAATAATTGCAAAAAATGAAAGAATTATAAATACTCTATCAAGTCAAGTAGATTTCTTATCTAAAGAATATAATAAATTAATCAGTGACCGAAATGATAAAAAGGAAATTTTAACGGAGTTAAATTTTTTGAAAGATAAAGTTGATAGTTTCTCCACCAAATGTAATAGAGCTGAATTTACTGAAAAAATGTCGTACGCTGATGTAATAAAAAATGAAAATCCGAAAAAAGCCATAGTTCTGCAGAATACTCCAGCACTAATCATTAAACCCAAAATTCAACAAACTTTCAAAAAAACCAAAGAAGAAATTCAATCCAAAATTAATCCAGTGAGAGCCAAGGCTTGCATAACGAGAATTCAAGAAATCAAACAAGGCGGAATACTACTGAAAACTAACTCCGAAGAAGAAATTAAAAGACTGCAGGATTTTACTGAAAAAGAAATAGGAAATGATTGTGATGATGTAAACTTCAAAACTCAGACTTCCAAGGCTGGTGTTCATAGGATCAAAGAACTTCAGAAATACAGAAGAATTCAAAGAAGAGCTTCAAATTTTCAGATACATAGACGATGATGATATACTTCAGATAAAATATTCTAGAGTCAAAATATTCTAAAAAATTTATTATTTATGTTGAAACAAGTGGTAAAACTTATCGTAAATTGGTAAACAAAGAAGTAATCCTTGGATGGCATAGATTCAAAATCAGAGAAGATTTTAATATCATATATTGCTCAAATTGTAACGGGTATGGCCATTTTTTCAGAGACTGCAGAAATTCCACTTCTTGCTCATTCTGTGCAGGAAATCACAATATCAACCAATGTGATAAGCAAATTAATCCTTGCTGTGTAAATTGTAAAGTAGCTAGTGAAAAGTTCAATTGGAAAGGTAACTATAACCATACTTCTCATGATAATGATTGCCCAATTTTGCAAAAAAAAATCACTTTAGTTCGGGAGAGAACAAGTTATGAATAGTCTGATTACTGGTAATTTTACGAAACTTGATAATTTAAATATACTTTACTTAAATATACGTAGTATGCTGAATAAATTCAATGAATTAGAAATTATACTGAACAAATATAAACAAACTCACATACTAATTTTGACGGAAACATGGATCAAATCGACTGAAACTGATTATTTCAATTTACCTAACTTTACAAGCATTCACCATTGCCGTGATGATAAACAAGGAGGAGGAGTGGCAATTTATTTAAAAACTGGATTGAAATTTATCAGTATTCACCAAAATATAAATAAAGAATACAATACAGTAGAAATAGAAATTTCGCAGTTTCGATCAAAATTAAACATAATAGCCCTTTATAGACCTCCTAGTTCAAAAATTAATGATTTCTTTGAATATATTGATAAAATCATGAATCTCAACAAAAACATTATTTTGATAGGAGATATTAATATAGATCTATTAACAGATAGCAATTCTGTTACCAATTATAAAAATATAATAGAAAGTAATGGTTTTCAAATTAAAAACAACTGCACCAGTTAGATTTTAGAATGAAATTAGAAGACACTTCAATAACGGATCATCGCATAATATATACCTCTATTCAAAATGTCAATGTTGCGCTGAAAAAATTTAAAAAACGTGAAATTATAAAAGTTGATTACACTAAATTCAGAAAACTTATTGCTGATGATTTAAAGAGAAATCAATGTGAAAATTTTGAAGATTTATTGAAATTACTTAAAGAAGCTAAAGATCAATCTATAATTAAAACATATTATAGAACTCGTGAAAATAATGATTGGATCACCAGCTCTATTATTCATGAAATTGAAATCAGGAATAAAAAATTCGAAATTATGAAACAAAATATGAATGATCAAGAACTTTTCGTAGAATACAAAATTCAAAGAAATAAGGTAAATGCAATGATTAGAAGAGCAAAATCTCAATATGTCAATAAACAGTTTGAAGAATCACAAGGCAGTCCAAAGAAAATGTGGGATGTATTGAATTATTGTATGAGAAAAAAATCTAAATTTGATCAAAATAGGGATATTGTATCATTACAATTGAATGGCAATATTATCACCAATAACGTGGAAATAGCAGATTTAATGAATTTACACTTTTCCCACATTGGTGAAAATATAGCAAATGACTTAAAAATGTTCTATAACAACATGCCTACTGAAAATATTTTTCCTCTTCATAACAATTCCTCAATGCTTCTATTTCCAACCGACGAAACTGAAATATTAGAAATAATTAGAACTCTTAAAAGAACATGCCCTGATCCTGATAATTTTATTACTAGGGATATTTTTGAATTGAAAGACATTTTGGTAGGACCACTCACTAAATTAATTAATAAATATTTCACAAAAGGGGTTTTTCCAGACGAACTGAAACATGCATCAGTTAGACCTATTTATAAAAGAGGGGATGCTCAAGATCCTGAAAATTACAGACCCATAGCATTATTGAGTATTTTTTCAAAAATTTTCGAAAAAATTTTGAAAAATAGAATTGTTGATTTTATCAATAAAACATATCAATTTGATCTGAATCAATTTGGTTTTCAAGAAAAGAGTGGATCGCAAGCAGCTGTTTTAGAAGTTATTGATTTGATTCAAGAAAATCTTGATAAAGGTAATTATGTGGTAGCTGTATTCATGGACCTTAAAAAAGCCTTTGATACAGTTGACCACTCAATACTTCTAAAGAACTTAGAGTCGATTGGTATCAGAGGAATTGTAAATGATCTTTTAAAATCCTATTTTGAAAAAAGAACTATAAGGACATACACTAATAACGTGGAAACTGATAGATTGAATATTAACAAAGGTGTTCCCCAAGGGTCGGTTTTAGGTCCAATTTTATACTTATTATATATACAAAATTTATCCCAAATCAACTTATCATGTCATTACACCATATACGCGGACGATACAGTGCTTTTATATGCAAATGAAAACCCTTTAATTCTAGAAAATACGATAAATGAAGACTTACAAAAATTTGAAAAATGGCTTTATTCCAATCTTCTCTCTGTTAATTCAAGAAAAACTGAATATATGATTTTTCAACAAAGAAATAAACAAAATATTAAATTAAATATAAAAATAAAAAATGAACAATTGAAACAATCTTCTCTGATGAAGTATCTTGGCATTTGGATTGATGATAGGTTAAGGTGGGAGAAACATGTTGATAATCTGGTTAAAAAAATATCTTCCATTATTGGAGCCCTGCGAAGATGTCCCAAATTGAATCCCAAAATAGCTAATATATTTTTATATTCACATATTCTCAGTAGAATCAAATATTTAATTAATATATGGGGAACGTGTTCTAAAAATAATTTCAATAAAATATCCGCTGTATACAGGAAAGCTTTGAAAGTACTGTATCGTCTACCATTTGACACTCCAACAAATCAACTTTATTCAATGACGAACACATTTTCTTTGGAGGAGCATTATGCAATGGACACTCTCAAAGCATCTTACCTTATTATCAATAAAATGATTAAATCTAATTTTGTATTAATTAGAAATTCAGAAATTCACAATTACCATACACGACAACATAACTTGTTCCATCTAGATTCTGCAAATTCTGTAATTGGCCAGAAAAGATTCACGCATGAAGGTCTTTCAAAATTCAATGAAATACCCGAAGACTTAAAAAATTGTAGAAATATCACTGAATTTAAAATCAAAATAAAAAAATATTTTCTCGAAAAAAGAAATGGACTTTATTAGGATTCCTTCTTTGTTTTGGTGTTTTTTTTGTTTCTTTGTAGTTCTGAATGTTTCATTTAAAAAAATATGTAAATACAAATACATGATCAGTCTCATACCAGTTTGAAACTGTTTGACTGATCATGCTATTCCATCATAGATTAATAATTGACTAAATACCCTTTCATAATTTTACAGTTGTTTCTTAAAATTAAGAAATGGGTATACCTTTATTTTATACATGTAGCATTGAATTATGAATAAACGTTATTATTATTATTATTATTATTTATTATTATTATATGTTGAAAAAAAATAGGTAGGGGTTGAAGGGAGTTACTCAACTAGGAAATGCTGAACGATGAAGGTCAGCGGAGTGAACATCACGCCAGCAACTCTCCAGGAAAGAGTGCGGGACGGCGGAGGAAATGAATATAGAAATGGAGGAAGGAAAAGTGGAGGGGGTGGCTGGAGCGCCGCAATAGCTACTACTTACAGAAGCAAATAAATGTGTTATTTGTCATCTCTAAGATGTCGCGGTTGCGATTTCATAAATTTTACATCGCCGCGATTCAGCGATGTCAACAATGAACTGCACATGCGCTTGAGATTCATTTTCATTGTATTCATTATTTAAATTTGTATTCTGTCCAAACTTTATAAATAATTGGCTGTTTTGTGCTTTGTCGTATTTTCTACTACTGAACAAAGAGAAGTAACCAGATTACTTACAATATGATCCAGTCCTTCTTGTACTGAATGATCTCTAGAAAAGATGAGGCTGGCTTTAGTAGCTTGAACAGCTACAGGACTTTTCTTAGCTATGTTTTCGGCAATTGCTACCACAGCAGTTATCATTCTAAAAACATGGATAATATTAATATTGAAGGGCAGATTAAAAACAAGGAACATTCTCAATAGGTTTCTATAAAATATGTTTATGTATATGTATGTATGGATTTGCCACATTACATCGCTGTTTGTAATAAACAACTATGAATACTTGATTTTTGTTTTTTCTTAGAAATCAATAAAGAAGATATACTCACTCTTCCTTATTTCCAAATACCCTTGATACTAGTCCAGAGTTCAGAGCTTCATCTGCGTGCATTTTCCTGGCAGTGTAACATAACTCTCTGGCCAAACTGTCTGAACCAATGACTTTAGGTAATCTTTGTAGAGTACCCACATCTGCTGCCAAACCAACATCCACCTAAGAAAAATAATAATAGGAATAAATGAAAGATAACAAATAGGTATTGTAAATACATTCTTCTAACTAATTTGCTGTCAATTGAGTTGTTCTATTTATGCATAGAACACCAATCATCAATGTAAAAATATACTAACCTCTTTAACTTGGAAATATGCATCCTTTGTGCAATACCTCATATCAGCAGTGGTAATCAAATCAACACCAGCTCCTATGCATGCAGAATGGACGGCAGCGAGAACTGGTTTCCTGCACAGTTCCAAAGATGAGACAGCCTCTTGAAAAGTCACAATTGTTTTATAGAACATTTTGGCCTTGCGAGCTGCATCTTCCTTTTGGGCCACTTCTGATGCTATTCCTACAAAGCTGCCCAGGTCCAAGCCTGAAAACGAAGTCTCTTGTGTATTACTCATGACTCAACTTTATTTTGGGGATACTCCTTCATGTGCAAAGCAAATACAAAATGGACAATTACTGAAAATTAATAGGACTCTAATCAAGCCTTTTTCACCTGCAGTAAATAGCTTTCCCTCTCCAGAAAAAACAATAACTCTACAATTTTCATCTTCACTCAGTTCACTGAAGCATTTTTTCAATTCTCTGAAAAAAAAATATGACAACCATAGCTTTTCAAATATTATAGTAAAGGCGGATTTAGCGGATTCACAATGCATAAATTTAGTGCATATGCGTAATTTTAAGGCGACTTTTCCTGATTTAAAATGCGTAATTTTTCTGCATACTCCATAACAGTTCAACACAGGGATATCTTTATAAATTGTGAAACGGGTAAATCATTTCAATCGAGTCCCTGTATTGAACTTTGATGGATTAGGTGTGAATTAAAATTACGCATATGCACTAAATTATGCATTGTGAATCCGCTAAATCCGCCTTAACGGGCACGGCAAAAGTATGCGTAGCCACTACCAACCACACTAAATTTGGAAATTTGTTAACTAATAGAAATACTCACGACAGCATAGATGGGTTTACAGCATTTACTTTGTCTGGTCGATTTAGTTTAACATGATACACGAATTCTTTAGGTACTGATACGGATAAGGTCTCTAAGGCAGTATTTGAAGACATCATCACAAATCCACCTATTTTATGGGCTGAAAAAGTATGTCATTATTAAAAATTGATAAAGCACTCAATTCGTACTTACTAGATAAACGAAAAATATTTATCAACGGTTTTGAAATGCTAGAAAACATTTTTGAATAACTCAAAAATCATGTACCTATGAATCCTTCGAAATGTTTTGAACTTTGAACTCCAATTTTCCATGTAATGAAAATAAATTTGTTTTGGATTAAAGATAACGGAATGTAAAAGTAAAATGTAAATAATGGACCTGCCTAGGCACACGCTGAAGTTACGGAAATTTACAAATACATACCATATGGTCCATGTGCCCAAGTAATAGACACTACCATTCCTCACATGACATATCAAGGACACTGAACAGTGAACAGACACTTGTTCACTGTCCTTGTTTCGAGAATGAGGGTTAAGGCTCGTTCATACCCTTACGAATATTTCCAATATTTTTGCGATTCCACTCTTAAGGAGAAAACATTGAGGAGGATGCTTGATCATTATGTCATTTTTCGGTAATGCATCTTACACCAAATACCGAAAAATGATGTATCATTCATCATTCACCGCAATTTTTCGCTATATGCGAATATTTTGCAAGGGTATGAGGGAGCCTTTAGTGAGGAGAGACCAGTAATTGTTATGATGATGGAAGCAGTGTCGTGTTCATCATTTACAAGCCGAGCAGGATTCTCTTGACCAAACTGGAAATCCATCCTTAACACGAGTCGAAGAAGAGTGATCCAGGAAACGATATGAATAAATAATGAAGGTAGTCACATTCAAGAAAAAGACAGAAGCTCTATGACAAACATGGGTGAAATAAATTACAACTGAAGAGTTATTTTTTCTCCTTTTTTTCTAGATATTTATTTTTAAATATAATTGTACATCAGTTTTTGATTGAACACATTAATTATGTTGGTCTATAAGACGGAAAGGAAAATATAGCAACTTGCAAATAAAACGTCAGAAATAGCGATGGTAGAATTTGTCAAATAAAACGATTGTTTCTACTGATCACAGCAATCCTTGCGACTAATACTAGGTAGGCTATTTTGACGCTTTGAAAACGACAACTGTGTTCTTTGAAAATATGAGTACAAACCTCCCACCTTTGAGGATTTCAGTTATTTATAACCTTATTGGAAAAATCGTATTTTCACAAACTTCTCTACTGTTGTCGCTCCCAAATTAAAATGAAATAACATGTATTCCTGACAATTCAGGGGTGACAAGAGGCGCTTTCCAATTGAGAGCTTGTTACCCCTGAACTACCCCTGAGATCACTTTAAGTGACAGGAATACAAGGAGACTAAGGCTGAGTCAAGTCTCCGGTCTGACCAATGTGATTAGACCAGCGCGGTCATTTGGTTGACTTGACGACCTAATTAGAACTGTATGTATGTGACCAATATTTTCAATCATCTGATCGGTCCGACTCATCGTCATACTTCATACTGAACGCGCGTGCCTTGTCCGACCGGTGACTTGACACAGCTTAAATTAAAAACAAGGAGTGTTTGATTCCCATAAGATAATGGGGACACTAGTAGAAAGAGATGAAAGAACATTTGTGACGAAATGTGACGTAGTTATACATGTCATGGCCGCCGTTCTCTATAGACAGTGACGAACTAGCTCTTGGTATATGAAAGTTACTGCTGACAGTTTTGTTGCTTGGTTAGAGTTCGACTCTGTACTCATACCCAAGAACGTTACTATGACGCGTTGATGCTACAAGTTTCTGATTGGCTAGAGCTTATTAAACCCTCCTTGTTTTTAGTCTCCTTGACAGGAATACATGTTATTTAATAGGAACATATTCTTTCGTGGTCTATGAGATCACTTCAGGAGCTCCTCGGAGTTACCCACTGGGGTACATGTGTTCTGTGGTGAAGAGAGCATAGACACCATATATCTATTAACTACGAATATGGATAATAAAGAAAGCCTATGTTATGCCAAAAAAAAATGAGCATCGACTTCGAATTGGACGCTGCTGAATTAATGCACTTGCGCCAGAGATTCCTATTCAAAGACACGATTTTGTTTTTTCATCTCTTTCTAGCGTGCATGATTCGGCAGCAACAATTATCGAAGATATGAGAAGCATATCTTATGTGGTGCTGATTCGGCAAATTCCAACATAACCTCATAATATGGATGAGTTTACAGAGAGCAAGTGTTAGATTGTGCTAATTATAAGAGGGCAGCACTATATGGGTTTTATTACTGAGAATATTACACATTTTATAAATTTCTAGATTCATTCCTGAAAGAATTTAAGATCGCCGCGTTTTACTTCGAGTTCGTGTTCAGGAGGCAAAAAATACATCACTACTAGCATTGTTTACTAGCAAACTATTTTTCTCGGCGGTTATGAGGCCGATGTGGAACGAGATTTACCATTTCAAACAATTGTCCGTCACATACCCAATCGATATTTCTTCAAGTTTTATGAGTTTTCATCCGTGTTTGGCAGAAAATTGATTGATGAAACTCTGGTAGCAGGTAACAGACATTTTATTATTAGAGTTACAAATGGATCAATGAATCGTTTTTCAATGACATGAAGTTTAATTGACCGTCTTGCATAATTCTCATTCTTCATTTATCCACATTATAGAAAAATGTTAGCCCATTTTCAATATGGGACGGTTGAAATGCCAAAAGAAGCATATCCTTAAAAATGTATGACATTTCTCGTGATTCAGAATTCGGCATGCGCAATAGTTTCTCAGCGTCAGTTTGAGAAAAGGTAAGATATAAATTTTTGGCTTCAATTTGAATACATTGCGTCTTATGGAGTGATATCAATATTTGTAGTTAATAGATATATGATAGACACAGAACAATCACAACATCTAGGTTAGGTTTTCTGTGACATTTGAGCACAAAACAACATTTGTGGATTTGAGGTCAAGTGTCAAGTAGGGTAAAGCGGTAAAGGTCACGAAATTGTTTTTTTAAATTACAAAATGTTCACTCTTAAACAAGTCGGGAGGCTTGCAATTCGGTAAGTTATATAGTATTCTGTTATTCCAATTGACTAAAATTCTTTTAGAAATGCAAGATCCAAACACACTCTCCCTGACCTACCCTACGATTATGGCGCTTTGGAGCCGATTATCTCTAGGGATATCATGAGTGTACACCACAGTAAACATCATCAGGCTTACGTAACCAATCTCAATGCGGCCGAAGACAAACTTAAACTTGCTGTTGAGAAAGGCGATGTTAGGTAAAAATAACTATTGTTTCTATGAGTAATTTTTCAAATCTAACCCAAAATTTATCTGTTGAACTGGAAGCAGAGGTTCAAACAAAAAATTACTGCTTGTGTATTACTGAAAATGACTAGAAAATGTTTGTAGCGCTGAAATTTCCCTCACACCAGCAATAAGATTTAATGGAGGTGGACACATCAATCACTCAATTTTCTGGGAGAATCTCAGCCCTGGAGTCACTCAGCCAAGTACTGAATTGTGCAAGGCTTTCGATAACTCTTTCGGAGGGTTGGAAAAAATGAAGAAACAACTTGCTGCTGAAACAATTGCCATTCAAGGGTCAGGATGGGGATGGTTGGGCTTCGACAAGAACACAGGTACGGAACAAAAAATTTTCATATATTCCTCCTAGTACTGTTTCAAGTACCAAACAACAATACCTGATGGTCAGTACCTTGATACAAGATTTTTCAATGAACTAATGTGGACCTACAAACTTTGGATAAATGCGTGTATGAAAACTTCTGTCTTCTCTTAACAAAAAGTGTGGTTATCAAAGTTTTTCGTTATTTCAGTCATTCTGGCATTGCATCTCTACTTTTTTTCCTCAGTAATAGTATTCTAATATTCAACAATAGATGATCTCTGTAGTTTTTTCATTTGGTGTTTGTGATTTAAATGCATATCAGGTACTTCAATACATTAGAGATCAGTGTAGGTACTGCCTCACATTTGCCACAGCAAATCTGTTACATGGAAGTTTAAACAGAATTTTTGATGTTTGCAGTTAAACAGTAGACATTAAAAATTTAGATTTAGTCAATTTCTTCCTTTGGAAACTAACAAAAGCTCCAGATGAAATTCCTTTGTGTCTAATCAAACTTCATATCTTAGCCAAACCATTACATTTTAAACTTTAACCTTAACCTCTATTACACTGTTTCCATAGGAGAACATGACCTTGAGGAAGGAAAAATTGTTTTCATAAATATGATAAGTTAGTTCCTATCTGGGAAGTAACAAGTTGGTCTACCATCTACTAGATGGCGTCAACACTTGGGCAGTAATGTATTAACAGTGCCACTGAGTTGGAATATGTCAAATATTTTAAGATAAACCTAAGTATGGTCTTGAGCATACTTGTGTATTTTTTCAAAGATTTGCTTTGAATCTATGCAAGACCCTTTTTAAAATTCTTGATCCCCATTGGGAACATATTGCATCTGGTCAAATCTATTCGGAAATATATCCTTCCTTATCGACGAGGGATTTGCTGTAGAAATGATATGGAAATAGGCCATAAATAAAACAAATACTTAAATTACCTGCATTTTTGTACCTACAAGAGAAAATTAATGAATACATTTTCATTGATTGAAGTGGTAAAAGATGTCAATAAGCATTTTTCTGTAATTGACATTGTGTTCTCACTGGGAAACTTCAGAGAGAGTATCAATTGAAAACAGCAGTCATAGACAAGAAATGAAAGGTGTTCTCAAAGACTTTTATGTTTCGGAAGACAAGTATTTGATTGTGAAAAACTGGGACACAAACACAGTTTATTTGCCATAATTTGGCGAAAATGACTCCAAGAAGAATACTAAAGCCGATCAGTGGTGTTGATGTCTATGATATTGATCCGGCTCAAAGGACCAATTTGTATCTTAAAAAATATTCTGACCGTTTCTCAGAAGGACCTTTTAGATTTCCACAGATCCTGACCATCGATTATTGTTCTGTTATTTTCCTTCAAGTGTGTTACTGCATTTGGTTTCAAAATTAAACTTGTTCATTATTAATGTTTGAAGGACTGATCAAAATCGCCACATGTAGCAACCAGGATCCTCTTCAAGCCACTACTGGATTGGTGCCAATATTGGGAATAGACGTCTGGGAGCATGCATATTATTTGCAGTATAAAAATGTTAGGGCCGACTATGTCAATGCCATATTTGAAATCGTCAACTGGCAAGATGTCTCGGACAGATTCAAGAAAGCTACTACTACATCATGCTAAATAACCAATCACTCACACTGTCAACATTTTAGATGGGATTTAGATTGTCCAATTATTTGTTTAATAAT
The DNA here is from genome assembly GCA_944452925.2 of Chrysolina oricalcia. NCBI lineage: Eukaryota > Metazoa > Arthropoda > Insecta > Coleoptera > Chrysomelidae > Chrysolina > Chrysolina oricalcia. The sequence continues at coordinate 4,851,539 of OX101824.2, read as the reverse complement.
GCCAGTCTGACATATGGTGATATATTATAGTTGTTCATTGTATGTGATACTCAAATAATTTTTGTTAAAAAAAATAATATTAAAGCATAAACCCCTTGAAAATGACTTTTTCTAGTATTTTGAAAATGTGTCAGGATGATTTTGAGTTAGCAAATATTCAAAGCCAAGACCCAAGTTGTTTTTTTCCTGACACCCTCAAAAAGAATGGATAATTTTTTCTATTCGTGGATAGAAAATTTGGCATTGAATAAAATCCTTTCTACCACAATAAGAAAATATTCTGAGCTTTCTAACAATGCTAGCAGGCGGGTGGGTGTACAAATTAATTATGGCGGGAACGAAGTCTTTTTAGCTGCTGTTTCTCAGGAGTCACAATTATATATGCGAGAAGTCAATAATAAAATGGGTATGTGAAATGAAAAAAATAGTACACTTATCTGAACCAAAGATTTACTTTCAGTTCAATGCCAGTTCGATGCCTTGTACTCATTCCAAATGATAAAAAAGATTGTAAAAAAACTGATCCGTCATAAAACAGCCACAAACGAGATTCAGTAAGTAATAGTAATATAAATCAATAGAAACTCCTAAACAATTCTTGACTCCAAAAATTTAAGGTTTCTTAACAATCCAACGCTAAAGCAACCTTACATTTAAACAATTTGAAAAATCTACATTATTCACAATTTCATCACCAACAAATGTCAGAATTTCATAATTTATCAAATACCATAGGTGTACAATTCAAGTTCTTCAAATCAAGAATGGCCACTTGGAATGTCTTTGAAAATTCTGGGATACTTATCAGTCGTACCTTTTGTCCACCATCACCTAAAAAATAAACACATTCATTCGTTACCTATTCTGTAAGTCTTGTATTTTTTTTATAGCTTAGTTACCCTACAGTAATCAACCTGTATGAACATCAATGGTTATCTTGATTACATCGTTCTGAATTTATTTGAACTGGTTTTGTTCATATATTTTGTTATTATAATAGAAAAGTTAATCAACAAACCCTAGTCTTCCTCACAGTTCAGTACTTGGGTCAGCTTTGTTTTTTACTTTAAAACAATCTTCAAAGTAATTTTTGAGACGATTTGAAAAATGTGAATCATTGGCGCCCAACGTATGTAAAATCAATATTCATATTTTAGGTTTTATCTTTCAACCTCATTGTTGAAAATACGTATAGCACGAAATTCACGGGAAGCCAAGTTCTTTGGTAATGATTCGGACAGCATAAAAGCCTGATGCCAATGTTTTCTCAGATTTGATAATATGTGCTTCAAACATCAGTTTGTCATCTTGGTATAGTTATACCTATAAATTAGATGAGGGCTTGATTAATTAGTATTACCCAATGGTTGCCTAAAGAAAGGTTATTAAAGGTTGAAGGTCAATCTCTTTGTTTTATCTATATTGAAGCAGAGTAAGTCACACCATTGTTTGTCTTTTTCCAAGTCAGAAGCGATATTTTTTCTGAGTTCTACATTTATAGTAGAGTCGTCTACAAACAAGGTGAATTTTCCGGTAATATTGATTTTACTAAGATCTTTTAAATAAATAAAAGAATTGATCACAATAGCGAGCTTTGAGAAACACCATAATCAATATTAGAAGGATTTGGAACTTAATTTTTTAAATTAAACCCCTTGAACTCGGTTGCAGAAATATGATCATCATTGGTACTTTAATCAGTTTGGAACCCGAATTGAGAGGATGATAATATATTGAGATGATATTTTATCTACACCAAAAGAATTTTATATTTAAATTGATTGAATATTAATTTCAGTTCCTTAATGTCAGTGTTAAATAAATGAAAGCTATCTGATAAGTATATACTTTTGAGATAATGTCAGGGATCAGTCATTGCTTAGGTCAGCATTTTAGTACTGTACAGTAAAATTCATTCAGTGTGTTTTGTTCAATATTCATATGGAAGGAAAGATTACTTTTTCCTCTAAGGCTGTTTTTTAAAGACCAATTTTCGCGCATTTTGATTTTTTGCATTGTCTATTCTGTGTTTGTGAAAAACACTTTTTTTATTGTATTATTTCATGTAATTTATTTTGATTAACTAACCTGTTGCCATTTTAGTGGAGAATTCCGGCTGGTTGCCAGCAAAAAACACATGGGGACAGTCGTCTATAATGAATGGGTCTTTATCATAGCTTGGAAAACAACCCAAAGTATCTGGGGCAGTGGGTGCCAGGTGATTCCACTGCAGGCACTTCTCCAGAGCTTCCAAAGGATCTGTTATATTGGAATACCACATTATATCCCTTACAGGTTGTCCAGAAGTCCCCAAAATTTTCAACCCATTCAATTCACAAGAATAGGGATTTGAAACTTGGTGTAATGATCTAAATGGTGCGGACTGGGGAAACATGCAGTGATGCATTTCTTTTTGTGGTAAGATGTGGTTAGAGGGATCATTTTCGCCTGGCATCAAATCTACATCTACCAGTTTACATAAATAAGAAAGAAAGTAGTCAAATGACTTTACAGCCTCAATGGTTTCTGATGGTTCTGTGGCGCGGCTAATCATAGAAATGGTGGGCTTATGTTTCTCTGGTGTGCTTCGTATGCTATTACCTGCTACAATGATTCTAGCTACTTTGGATACTGAATCAATATCTCCCAACATTCCACTTATCCAATACCTGAAGAGATCCAAGTTTATGAGAAAATTCTCATGGTTAACAAAATCTATGCCACTGAGAAATACTACAAATATGCTGTCTTCGAATAGGGGGCGTTCAACTTGATTTCTGTAGCTTGCAAATAAGCAGTCCTCCACCATGAATTTTCCCTTGCCCATATCAGAGCCAAGTAAGGCACAGGTAATTCCAGTTACCAAAGTTTGAGGATGTATGTTGCCTTAATATAAACAGAAAAACAAATTTATGATTAGATCTTAAAATAAACAAATGTACTCATACCTAACAGTTCGAACCTCTGAATTTCGTCTTCAATGAACAATTTATCACTATCATCAGTAAAACTAGTGAGGACAGCACTCTGCATCAGACTCGATTCCATGAGTTGTTTAAGGATGGATGGTTTCAGTTTCTGGTCTTTGAATAGAGTTCCCATCACGATACATTTCTCATAATTTTCTTCGGATAATTTGTGCAGTTTTATGATGGGAAATTCATCACCCCATTTGCAGCTAATTCTTTCTCTGAGTAAAATTTCCATTTCCTTCAACCTAGCTAAATATATGCTACAATACTGTTTATTATAATCTTGCACCTGGGATGAAAATTTATGTGACTTATTTGTATAATCTAAAGATACTCGCTTCGGATTATCCATTATTTTATTTGTAGTGGGATTTTTCAACTTTCTTATAACATGAACAACAAAAACAAATTTTAAAGAAATGGTGGGAAACGACAAAAACTCTTATTCTTCTGAATATTTTCAACTTCATTTTTCGTAAAATGCTTTCCCGCTAGATGGCGCTCAAAATTCGCGAAATGCGTTCCTGCTAGATGGCACTCAGGATTTATGCGAAAAACAGTTTAGTGGTGATCAGCTGCCGAGTTCCATAAGAGCCCTCATTCAAATTTGAATACTGGAGATTTCGAGAGTTCAAATAAGTTTATCAGAAATGTTCATCTACGCATCATTACCATTTTTTGCATCTGTTTGAATTCGATTGGAAAGTTATGTGTCTGTAGTTCTATCATTGATGACATGCCTTCAGCTTTGGGACAATGAGCAAATACGCCTGGGTTGCTATATTCAGGTTTGTACGTATATTAATTTGATTTATCATTTCACACCAATCCACATGTAATGTGTACGAATTAAACCGTAGGATTCAAAAATATTACCCCTGGTAATGAACTAAACAAATAGGAGCTGAAACGATTTTATTTGTTGGAAAACGTTTAAAATAATACTAAAAATATATCTTAACCTGATGATTACTTGTGATGATATTCTGTTCTGAATGCACCAGATAAATATGTTTGGAGTCTCTAGCTACTATGGTTATAACGTCATAAATTCACACTCTTGCGAAAACTCAATTATTTTGCGATTTAACTCATACAGTCATACTGTGGAAAAATTGCGATGAATGATGAATCACAATATCTGGGGTTAGACAACCACACATTTCTACGAAGGCGTAGAAGCGCCAGATGTAGTGATTTTTTCTAATTCCCATGCACAGATAAATCTGTCTATTAGACAGTTATTATAATTGACAGATATAATTGTCTAATAGACAGATAATATATATATATATATATATATATATATATATATATATATATATATATATATATATATATATATATATATATATATATATATATATATATATATATATATATATATATATATAAGTGTATAATAGCCAAATAACATCTGTCTAATAGATAGACAGATAATATAAGTCTATTAGACTGATAATACCAGTCTAATAAACATCTAATATCAGTCTTCTAGACAGATTATATCTGTCTATTAGACACTTATATCTAGGAATTAGTATAATTCCCAGATAAATCTGCCTGTTAGACACTTTTATCTGTCAATTATAATAACTGTCTAATAGACAGATTTATCTGGGAATTAGAAAAAATCACTACATCTGGCGCTTCTACGCTTTCGTACATTTCATTGATATCATCGAAAAATTACATATAATGATTCATTAATAATCGCAATTTTTGCGCCATGCATATGTTTTAGGATCTTGGCGGATTTTCTATTTCTTTTAGTAATTGGACTTTGGGCAATTATGTGATTTTAAATTAAATTCCGCCATCGGCTAGCTGCCGTTGTGTAAACTAAGCCAGAATCGAATCACATAACATTCGCAAGGGAATGAATGGGCCTTTAACATGTTTTTGTGTTTAAAAGTTGACAGATGACATATATTAGGTTAGGAATTTGGATGGTAAATTTCAAAACTGGACAAGCGAAGCGAAGTGGGAATTGGCCTAAGTTTGTAATTTGAAATATGATGGAATACTAGTTTGGAAAACGTGGAAAACTATAAGTTGATGGTAAACGTGTAGAAGATATGATTAATGTTGTTAAGACCGATTTTTCAACAAGTGAAATACATCCATTGTACAATAATGGCTAACAGCAAGTTTGAGTATGTCAAGGATTTCGAGCAAGATGAAAAACTTTTACCCAACTGTTGGATCGTCGTTCGCGTCGATGGAAAAGCTTTCCACAAGTTCTCCACAAAGCATAATTTTCAAAAACCCAACGACCCAAGAGCCTTGTGGTTAATGAACAAAGCTGCCACTATAGTTATGCAAGAGTACAAAGACATTTCAATATCTTATGGAAATAGCGACGAATATTCATTTGTTATAAAAAAAGATACCACGTTGTATAATAGGAGAAGAAGTAAACTGATGACATACATTAATAGTTTGTTTACGTCAGCATATGTGTTCTTTTGGAAAGACTACTTTGAAAACGTGAAATTGAAGTACCCACCATGTTTTGACTCGAGGGTAGTATTATACCCCACAGACGCAAATCTCAGGGATTATTTGAGTTGGAGACAAGCAGACTGTCACATAAACAACTTGTACAATACCACATTCTGGTCGCTAGTTCTCAAAGGCGGTCTGACCAACAACGAAGCTGAACAGAAGTTGTGTGGTACTTTCTCATCTGACAAACATGAAATTCTCTTCAGTCAGTTCAATATCAATTATAATAACGAACCACCATTGTTCAAGAAAGGAACCATTTTACTGTGGAAGAGAATTAAGCATCCAGAACATGGGAAGATGAGGCCTGTCATTCTCCCTCTGCACGAGGATTTGATACAAGACAGTTTTTGGGATAGAAATTCAGAATTACTGTCGATTAAAACCTATGGGCAATATGAATGTCCAGAAAATGCTGAGCTGCCTGAGTTGGTGTTGAAACAACTGCATTTGGAAGATACAGATAATAAAAACAAAATCAGTACTCCTGTAATTTGACCAATGAATGTATTGTTATAATAAATAAAGTTTACAATTTAAAAATAAATACATTGCAGGATAAATTTGAGAAGAAAATTTCGTTTCCGCTAGATGGCGTGAAACAGTCGTACGCATTTCTACATGGTAAAATGCACGACATAAGCTTTCTGACCTATTTATACTGGTGTTATTTAACAATTTTGGATAAATAGTCGTTAAATCGCTAACAATATTGTGTGGTTATTCTTTTCCTCGTATTAATTCACGAATTTTCAACTCCAATCCGTTTGCCTTCTTGTCGTCATTTGAACCTCCCGCCATTACAGTGATACCTCCGATCAATAAAACATGCCATCTCCACATTGTTGTGAAAGCTACATATCGCTATCCTTTTTGCGAGTGAGAAGGTACCAGTTATTGTTTTTATGATATTCTGGAGGCAGTGGCGTGTTCATCATGTATGTAAGGGGTAAAAAGGCCGAACAATCAAGAGTAAATAACAGAACTCCCACATCATCACTATTGAAAACGGCAATACCCGACAGTGCCTCTTAGCATGATCCAGGCTACGTTGTAATTAATCCAAGTCATAAAAAAGGGCAGAAAATGCACCTTTATACTTTATTGCTTAGGGGTAACAAACTTTTAATTGGAAAGCGTCTCAGGTAACAAGTGTACTAACGATTAGCGGAACCATCAGTCAATTTACTGTTCAATTAGTTGTTGTGTTTCACACACTGGGACACAGTTTATAGCTTTATATCTATAAACTGACCGCACTCAAGTCTTGTTCATACCCTCGCGAATTTCGCAATTATTCTGCGAATGAAATGGCTGCCAGTCATGCCGGACCAATCGTTGAGGCAAAACCATGTCGGCAGCCATTTCATTCGCAGAAAAATTGCGAAATTCGCGAGGGTAGTGGATTTTGACCAATGCTAAGTTTCTATTTGAATAAGAATGCAACAACCGAACAAATGTCTCAAACGAAAGCGCAACTAAACCACAGAACACTAACCTTAAGGTAAGATGTATAAAAACGTTCTGTTGTCTGTGTTTATGGCTCTGTGTTATAGTTCTGTGGTTTATGGTGACTGATTGGTGAGGTTAAGTTGAGACTAACCTATGTTTTTTTGACAAACTGTATACAATTTCAATACAATAAAACTTACATAATGGGACGCGATATATTGAAAAGTAGCTTTGAAAATGCTTCTTTTAGTATTATTTTCCAGGTACTTCATGTCCGAATTCTCACCGTGTCATTAACATTTTTCATACTTCTAGGTTCTGTTCAGATGCATTACATTTATTTTGAACGCTTTCATCATCCGTACTGTAGGCCAAGAAGTTTTGGGTATCATGAACGTCCGACTGTTACTGTTAGAATCGACGATTCTATTTCTATCCAAAGAGCCTCTTTTGAAAGCTTGTTTAACTGGTACGAAGTCCCATAACTGGGCCCAAGTAATTAATCAGATATGGTTGTCGTAAGTCGTTGGTTCGACTGAACCTTTGTTGATAAACTTATAAACTCATAAGCTAATTGTAGATTATATTTCATATAATTTTTTCTAGAGTCCCAGTGTCTGGTATAATAGGTTTACTACTGACGTATATCTGGATAAATGTTCTTACCCCCACTGAGGAAAAGTACTGGTCACAGTACAAACTGGGATGCTATGCCATTGCCCTTTCTTGCATAACAGAACAAATGAGCCAAGTTTTTGTTTTAGTTGCTCAATGTTTTTGTTTTGTGAAAATGAAGGTACAGTAAAAGCTAAGACACAATTGAAGTTTTAAGCTTGTATTCAGATCTCACTCATCTACGCACAATACTCGACAAAAGAGAGATGTAGGACTTCTGCTACCCTCGTCAAGTCTCATTAAAGACTCATTTATTTACAATGGCTGTAAAATCTACAATCATCTTCCCAATGATTTGAAAGAAATTGAACCACCAACTAAATTCAGAAAAGAACTAAAATATAGATTAATGGAAAAAACCTATTATAGTTTGGATGAGTTTTTTATTGACTCAATAATTTAGTTATATACACTTAAATCTTTTGGAATTAATTGTCTCTACTCGTTTGAATTTTTAACCTTAGATGTTTTTATACTAAATTTTGTTGTACATTTATCCTTATGACCATGATTTATTGACGCAATATTTTAGTGATGTATTGACCTGAGTGTTATTTGTAGATTAATTGTCTCTACTCGGTTAAAATATTTTATTGTTGTACCTTATATGTTTATACTGATTTTTATTGTAAGTTTACCTTTACATTGTACTGCTTTGTAACCATGATTTCTTCATGAATACAATAAAGTATATATTGATTGATTGATGATTGATATCATTAAATTTCGTAATTTTAGATTTCCTTTTAACATAAAACTGTCGTTTCCCTTATTGTTCTGGTCATGCCCTTCAAACAATCTTTTTGGTAAAATTCAAGCTTCATTTTTCAATATTGTTTTGCATCCTGTTTTATATCATCAATTGCAAAACTTATAACATGAATTGATGGATGTGGCCGTTACTACGTGGTAGGAAATCATCACGAAAAATGAGAAATAAAACTTTCTATGTTTTTATACCACTTCTATTTGTAACAACAAACAATACAATAATCTGAAATAACAAATAACACTCCTTAAATACCCTTAATTCTACCCGAGGCCTGTCTTAGTGACTAATGGTCATTAATGACTTTTACCTGGACCTTGTTTATTTGCGACAATGTGACTGAGCTGCCTTAAAAACCGGTGAATAGACCAAATCCAGTTGATCATTCAGTAGGTTACATCCGTAATATTTGTGTTTATGAATTTCTAGGGATTCTAATTGAATCATTTTCCAACCCTTGCTTGCATAGTGCAAAATTTCCGTATAGTTCAGACTCTGAAACTTGGGGTTGCATTCCAAGGAATGGTTTGAAAACGTCGAATCATTTTTTCCTAGTCTGAAGGACCTTTCATGTTCAGCGTATCTTTTTGAAAAATTACGTCCACATTGTCCCACATAAACACCGTTACACTCTGGACACTTAAGCTTATAAACTCCAGATTTTTTTCCATTTTTGCTATTGTATCTTTGGCATTGAAAAGAAAATTAGACAACCTGGCATGAGGCCTGTATGTTACTTCTATATTATTCTTTCTAAAGAATCCCGCAATAGCCTCTGTTCTTCTCCCGAAGTATGTTAAGGTTACAAATTTCTTAGTTTCTGATTGTTTGACCTGGGGGTATATTAATTTGTGCGAAATGTCCATATAGGACGAAACTGCAGTAACGTTGGTTACAAATAGAAGTGGTATAAAAACATAGAAAGTTTTATTTCTCATTTTCCTTATAACATGAATCTTCAATGCTGTCTAATGCTTAAGTGTGTACAAAATATGAAATATCTGTGTATAAATATAATGATCACAAACCAAGGATTATATTTTATCCCTTAACATATTTTGTAATATCAATTGCTATTTAAAATAGACTGAACCACGAATTTCAGCCTATTTAGTTTACTTCTGTTCCAGATAATCCTAGAGACCCTGTATGTTGTCAGCCGTACTCTAATTTTCGTATGTATTGTGCAGTCTAATCCATCATATGCCATAAATGCATTTTCAATAGCCCAGATGGGGTCTTCACTTATTTTTCTCTCGTTATACTTTGGCTTCTTTTACTGGTATATACAGGGGCTGAATAAATTTAGGAAAGAAGATACGACTGAAAATGATCAAGAAAATTTGTATTCAAATATGGCAGACTTTCCCTTCACATCAGTTCGAAATTTCTTCCCAGGAATGATGCGCAATAAAGTGAGAATTTTACCGAAATAATAGTAATTTTAGTAACCAATAAGTGTTTTGTTTCAGGGAAATGTTCTGAATACCGACTTGTGCTTCCTCACTTTTGGTTTTATGAAACAATCTGTGGTTAAACAAGTGTTAACAGAGGGCGAAAAATATGTTATGACAGTATCACCTGTCCTGACTTTTAGCCAACAGTCCATGTATGACATTGTCAATAATTTAGGAAGCTTAGCTGCTAGGTAATTAGGAATAATCATCCTCCATTATACATTCGGTAAATCCCCGAAATTGTAAAAAGGCAGAAGTTTTACAGTCTCAACTTCAAATTCCTGATAGTGTGAGATATCTCAAAGCCAAATTCATATTTATTTTCAAGAGTATGCTGTAAGTTATAATCATACTTAGTTTTCAGGTTCATTTTTCGACCAATAGAGGACTCTGCTTATTTTTACTTCACCCAGATGATAAAACGAGATGAATCAATGGTCAAACAGAATCAAGTAAGATTCATCAACATTTGGAAACATATTCTTTCAAATATCTTTCTAATGGATAATATTTTCCATGGAATGTAACTGTTTCAAATTCTTTAAATTCGATAAAATCGCCAATTTTTTCCCTGTTCGTTTCCAATATTTCTTGTTTTCAGAAGCACATATCTGAGTCTGCAGAAGTTCTGAGTCAGCTCTGTAAAGTAGTGGTAAGCATTGGACTTCTTGTTGTTGTCTTTGGTCAATCCTACAGTTATTCGTTTTTATTCATGTATGGAGGCAACAAATTAGTTGAAAACAATTTACCGGTAATGTTGTTGCGTTGGCATAGCTTTGCCGTGGTTCTTTTGGCGATCAATGGCGTTACAGAGGGATACGTTCTTGCTACCATAGGTAGTAAACAGTTGGATAGGTAAGAAATTCTTAATACAAAAACACTTACCTACAAATATTTCCACAGTTCATAAATTATCGAATTTTGTAGCTCCTTATTATGAAAATGTAAATGAAATGGTTCTTGTATACAAACCAGTTACTTTTCAGTTCCTAAAGCTATATATTATCATATTGTTACGTCTTTATATGAATTTTGTTCTTAATATTTATCACATTTTCTTATTCTACTTGCAACTTTGTTTGATATGCAAAGTAATGTTTACCACTTGTCAGAGGCTTAGAGTGATCCACCAAGTTTATTTTCAGGATCTCAGCAATTTTTGTAGTTCAAAGATATAAACGTCTTGGTAGTTTCAGACTGCTATAAGATACGTTCAAGTTTCTACAAAAATGAATCACTGTTCTTTATTTCAGGTACAATTATCTGATGGTGATTTTTTCTGTAACTTTTTTGATCATTTCGTACCTCTTCACTTACATTGTTGGTCCGGTAGGATTCATTTTAGCCAATTGTGTCAATATGGCAGCGAGGATTGTACACAGGTAAACAAAACATTTAAATATGATACAGAGAAATATTGTATTCTATACCAGCCACTATTTCACAAAAAAACCTTTTTTTGTGAATAATAAAATTTAGCTCAAGTACGGAAAAACTAAAATTCGCTACATTTATATTCGATTTTTCAGCATATTTTTTATCAAGAAGAAATATAAGGATACCAAATACAATCCTTTAAGAGGTTTGTTCCCAGGATACAAATTCATGACATCACTAGTACTTTCTGGGGTTATTACAAAACTGACAGAGGTATGTAAACTGAAATAAGGCGTACAGAGGTATGTAAAGCTCACTCATCACATGAAACGAAGGGTCCTTGAAAATTATTGTAAATGTTTCCAGAATCTTTTTTTTACCATTTCCATGTTTTTTTTTAACTACAAATAGTCGATATAATTTGTTATCTTACTCGATTTGAAAAGATTTCAAGGTTGTAAATGTGATTTTTGTCAAATCTGTGCAACTAAATTATTACATACAGTGACCGCCAAAAAGTATGTACCATATGGAAAAAAATTTTATTATTGGAGTATTGGAAAAAATATTCTGGGGAAAAGTTTGTGCATGTCCGATAACCTAAAAATCGATGTTGACATATGTCACGTGATCGCTAGAATGGCGGCAAAATGAAAAAAATTGTTATGCAAAGGCAAAAAAATGGGTAAGATGGCAAGATATCAAAAAAAGTTATTTGAAAAAGTTACTTAGAATTCAATTTTATACACATAAACGAAGTTTCAAGAGATAATTCAAAAAAATTAAAAATTGCATTTTTTAAAAATATTTTCCCTTCTATTTAAAAATTTTTTTTTTTTCTTATGAATAGCTTGACTATACTGAAACATTTGCATTTTAATGATAATGACAAAACTTTCTCATTTTCTCCACACCAGAGGGCACTAAATTGAAAAAATGGGAATTTGTCAGAACCCTTGCTGTTACATCGGTTCGTATCTAACAGTTATATCCGAATTCCACGACCATTGTGATGACGTGACACTCCAAAAACATGCATAATCGTGCATGAGCGTTTCACTTCGCACATAAACTTGAAAATAGTGCGTCAAATTAAAGATTCTTAAAGTTTATGTGCAAAGTAAAACGCTCATACAGCATTATTATTGAAACTTGATTAAAATCAGGAAACATGGTGTTTCTAGATTGCCATATCAACACAATAGTCTTGGAATTGTGATATAACTGTTAGATAAGAACCAATGTAACAGCGAGGGTTCTGGCAAAAACCAATTTTTTTAATTTAGTGCCCTCTTGTGTGGAGAAAATGAGAAAGTTTTGTCATTATCATTAAAATGCAAATGTTTCAGTATAGTCAAGCTATTCATAAGGAAAAAATAATAATATTTTTAAATAGATGGGAAAATATTTTGAAAAAATTGCTATTTTCAATTTTTTTGAATTATCTCTTGAAACTTCGTTTATATGTATAAAATTGAATTCTAAGTGACTTTTTCAAATAACTTTTTTTGATATCTTGCCATCTTACCCCTTTTTTGCCTTTGCATTGCAATTTTTTTCATTTTGCCGCCATTCTAGCGATCACGTGACATGTATCAAAATCGATTTTTAGGTTATCGGACATGCACAAACTTTTCCCCAGAATATTTTTTCCAATACTCCAATAATAAAAAATTTTCCCATATGGTACATACTTTTTGGCGGTCACTGTATATGCGTGTAATAAAAAATTAATTTAATTTTTCAGGAATATTTACTGAAGAAATCGATGATTTTACACATTGGAGTAGGGGCTGTATGTTTTTTACTGACATTATTTATGTGGGCACTGGAAAATCAACAGTTGCTGAAATTAGGATATGATAAATACAAGAGGAAAAGTCTGCTAAAAAGTGATTAATAGTGTTTTTGACTAGGAAAATTGTACAAAGAATGTTATAAAGGATGTTAACTAAACTTTTTGATTCATTTCATTCCTTCCAAATAGGAATAATTGTATTTAATTTACAATATTAATAAAAAATTGAGTGATAATGGAAAAGTTCAGAGTTTGAAAATGTGAACTCGTACAGGATATAACAGGACAAAAACGAAGTTTTCAGATTAATCTGAATAATTCCAGTTTTTTAGATATCGATCCTACAATTTCAAAAACCCCTCTGGGTTTTTGGACCCAAAATCGATTCTATCATGACATCGACTGTGCTATGACATGTGACCAGTGTAGCCATTAGCGTTGCCGCCTTTCATGTAGGAAATCTATTGTTAGAGGAATCTTTTTTATTACTAGAAAACAGTTAAGAGTATTGCAGTATTCAAATAATTTATAAATTTGGTTGAATAGATCACTCGGAGGTTTTCTTCCTATTACTCCTAAAAGAATTAACATAAAACAGGGTGAACTAGAAAAATAATTCAGTTATTCAGTCCCAGGTTGCGGTATAAGGCACATGTCACAGTTCCCTTTCGTAGTATCGTGTACGAGTGGGTGTCACTTTCAAAGTGGACAATGGGTGTCTTGCTCTGTGGCTCAATTTTTGAGGCTTGCTCGGAAATGGCTGCAATAATTCCAGGCCTCGAGTTTAAAGGGTGACCTTTTTCTGAAAAATTGAAAGTTGTGTAATCCCAATCATTGTATACATCAATCAATAGAGCTCAAAATTAGTGATTTTTTAACAAAAATACTAGTAGGAAACTGACTGTTCCATCACATGAGAGACAGTCCGTAGTTATATTAATTCTGTTATGTTTTGGACTTGCAACTGTCACTTATTAATTAGTTATAAACATTTTAATATAAAAAACGTGTTTTTTAGTGTTTTGCAGATAAAATGAAAACAATATGGTTGCTTCAAATTGTAGAGAATTGAAATACAAACAGAATAAGATTTTTTACCACCCGATCGGATCATTTGGCGAAAGAAAATAAGATCGCAGCGCCACCTATAGCAAGACTTTGAACTACGAATCACGGACAAAGGTTTTTGACTTTACACGTGTTTATATGGCGTTTTGACGATCTGTACTCCTATTTTCGAACAATTTGTGAAAATTTGTGATTTCTCTAACTTAAAAGTGATTGTGTTTCTATTGAAAGACTCTAAAGAACGTTTCATTCAGGTGATTTAAAGGAATTTCATCTCCGATTAGTTTTGAATGCTTCTGCAATTCAAGGTTGCATGGCGTTTTGATGATCTGTTCTCCTATTTTCAAACAATTTGTGAAAATTTGTGATTTCTTTAACTGAAAATTTATTGTGTTTCTATTAAAAGACTTGAACGATAGTTTCAGTGTAGTTTACAAATATTTTACGTGTTTTTTGAAGTCATGATTTGTGAGTTATTGATCTGGTTCATTCTGTTGATTTCCTGATTTCCATACTCGGTTTCTGTTCGTATTTTTTTGGTTTATACTGTTGATAGACTGCCAAATATGGGAAAATACAATCCTAGTATTCCTAGTTGTTCAGTCCCAGAATGCAGGACATATGGCAAGAAGGAAAATGTGGGATATCACAAATTTCCCCCAAAAATAAAAGCAAGGTTAAAAAATCACCAATTGATTCGACCAGATTGAAGAAATTGACCAAAGGAAAGCATGGATTTTGAAACTGAAAATTGGCAGCTAAATAATATCGAAGTATATGCTTGTTTGACAAACAGACTGATGAATGAATCAGATCAATAATTGATCGCAAATCATGACCTCCAAAAACAAGTAAAATATTTGTAAACTACACTGAAACTATCGTTCAAGTCTTTTAATAGAAACACAATAACTTTTCAGTTAAAGAAATCACAAATTTTCACAAATTGTTTGAAAATAGTAGAACAGATCATCAAAACGCCATACAACCTTGAATTGCAGAAGCATTCAAAACTAATCGGAGATGAAATACCTTTGAATCACCTTACTGAAACGTTCTTTAGAGTCTTTCAATAGAAACAGAATCACTTTTCAGTTATAGAAATCACAAATTTTCACAAATTGTTTGAAAATAGGAGTACAGATCGTCAAAACGCCATATAAACACGTGTAAAGTCAAAAACCTTTGTCCGTGATTCGTAGTTCAAAGTCTTGCTATAGGTGGCGCTGCGATCTTATTTTCTTTCGCCATTAGTAGCTGAGAAAAACTGGAAAATTTGGCGATTTTTTTTTAATTCGTAGCTCCGCCATTTTTTGGCCCTTCCATTGAAGGTATTGAATCATGTGTACTTTATGTGTTCACAAAACAAACGCTGTTACTCTTTATGCAATGGGAGAAATCAGTAATTTTTCACTCACCTCCCAAACCAAGACCTGTATTATCAGCAAAAACACAACCATCTACTCCTGGAGAGTCCTTCCTGAAAAGTGATATATACCGGATGAATGTAAGAGATGGCGCTCCTCTATTTTTGAAAGAAACAATTCAAAGTACGAAAATTTAGAGGGCTATTGAAGAATTGTAAAGTGATTTATTGGGATGAAATCTAATTCTGTTGCACTTCTGGATTTACCGGAAATAGTCCTAGTTTTAAGTTATTCAAATGTTACAACTCGTATGTTTCCGCAGTTTTGACATCTAGGGTAAATTCCAAACATATTTTCATTGATTCATTATTTTCTTAAAATGATAAAATACATTTGTGCTCGTAGTTGTAATTCCACTATTGATTATTTTTGTAATGCTAGAATGATATTAAAATAAGTAGACTCACAATTCCTCCAATACTTTTTCGAAACTCTTCTCCATTGTCATTTTGTTTTAAATATTTCTTATTTCTCTCACAAATCAAACTTATAAATTGTTTATCTTTTTACTTACAAGGAACTGACACTAATGACAGATCACAGCTGTGAAATAGGTTCTTTCGTTTGTGTCTGATTGTAGCACTTTTCTACACTCGGTGTAAATTACACTCAATAGTTGTGTTCGTTTGTCAGTTCCTTTGTTGTTTCTCGCTCAACTGTACTCGCTTCAAAATGTAGTGTAAATTAGTATACACCGTGAAGTGACGAAAAATACCTGTTGTCCGGACCACAAACATGTTTTTTAATCTGTAGTCGCGTTCGGTTTTTACGTCGGACTGGTCAGATTAGTCTGGAATTCAGTGTGACCATCTCTAAATTACAGATACTGCCTTACTTTGGTTAAAAACCTGCCAAATCCTGCCAACGTCTGTAGTGAAAAATGCCTAAATGTTGCCAACTTAACCAACTTTATTTACCGTTTTTATAAACCAACAAAAGTAAAAATACACATACATATATACGCTATATTTTTATTAAAATAAAATCAAATATTGCAATTAGCATCGTATTCTTCATTTTCCGCATCTTTGTACATGGACTTAGGCTGAATTCCCACAGATCCGACGTCCGATGGTACGAAAATGTTCTGATTGGTTGGAAAAATGTCCTGATTGGTTGATTTGTTGTCACACCTACCAATTCAACCAATCAGAACATTTTCGTACCATCGGACATCGGATCTGTGGGAATCCAGCCTAATTCATTCTATTCAACATGCCTTGTGTTGGTATGAATGCAGTGCAATCGCCATGCTCACCAATATAGATAGACTCTACATGTTTGTTAATGAATCTGTTTCGTGTTTTAGTCTTTATTAAATTAATTTTAGAAAATATTCTTTCGCATGCGAAATGCGAAATTTGCAATATTTGCATATTTAAATTGTCTATTACAATCACGCATTTTGCCGACAGCACCCCAAAAATTGTCAACACTTAGAAGAGAATTCGAATTACTACTACCACCAGATTCTAACAATAAAGTATAAACTCGTGTTTATGAATAGTTTGGTTGTTTTATGATTGTCAACCTTATACACAAAGTATTAAAGTTGTTAATTGAATGCCAAACAAAAAACAAACATAACAGGAGAAGTACGAGGGAATCCCCTACTCGTTGTTTTATGATTATCAACCTTATAAACAAAGTGTTAAAGTTGTTGATCGAATGCGATACAAACATAACACGATAACACGAGAAGTAGGAGGAAGGGGAATCCCCGACCCTGACCCCAAGCCGCCAAGCCCATATTCCACATGCATACATGCTCGCGACGTGTCCAGGATTGCCATTTCCGGCATTTTGTGTTGCCATAATGAAATTTATTTTCAATAACCCAATACTGCCAAAAACTGCCAAGTTTTATAAAACGTCAACTGATCATGCCAAAGGCTAAAATAAGAGGCAAATCCTGCCAAAATGGCAGGAACCTGCCACATATGGTCACACTGGCTGGATCGTTCGTTTATTGCAAGCGATTGTAGGGGAGGTAAATCTTGATCGTTCGGTTATTCAAATCCGATCAGTCTTAGATTGATCTGTTTGCTCGGAGAATTTTGGCAGACGAGTAATGAGGTTATGTTCATCATCATTAAAATTAATGATTTGATTTTCCCAAACAGAAACCAGCTATAATTTTTGTATATTCGTTATTGCAATACTCAAAACGTTCAAATTTCAAACTTGAAGATTCTTTACGAAAAAAACGATGCAAATTTGGATGTGGATATTGGTGAATAGCATGTCAAAGTCAAGCCAACGTCCGTTTCGTTCGTTTATTACCGATTAATTTGTGGCCACGTGACTAAAATCTGCTCCAGTCTGAGATCATAATACCCAACTCGCATTGTGTTTCGACTCTGAGCAAAAGCCATGTTTCCTTCGTAGCACCATGTACCACAAAAGGAAAAAATGCGACGTTCTGAATTGGTTCTTAACAATTCAATGTTTGAACACCAAATTGATGGAGTTATATTGGAGTGTGGCGACTTGGAATGACATTAGATTCAATTATTGTAGAACTTCATTATACTCTCCCGAATCAGTAAAACATGGATATGTAGATGCCTTCTCAATAAGCATAAAAATGGCTAATGACCATAGCAGTCGATGCCAAAACACCAATGAAAAAAAAAAAAAAAAAAAATATGCATAAAAGTTTGACGGTGAGTTGTGAGGGGAGACCAATAGACTAAGCGTGACATCAAAGACGGTGAAACTTGGTAAACCTTTCCAAACACTGAAATTCTTTTTTTCGGCAAAAGGTTTCAACCACTGAAAATGCAACTTCTCAAAAGTGTACCCTTTTGAACCTCGCGCAGCAGTCAAAAAAGTCAAGGGGGGAGCATGCGTACTAATATTCGACACATGACCGGTCCATAGTATAGATGACGAATTTCTATACGACTAAATTGATGAAAAACCACCGCGGTCTGACGCTTACAATTTGGAGTAGCTTGAAACTTAGATTTCACAAATATCAAATCGTAGAAAAATTATCATACCACATTCATTTTCCCAGGATAAAAATGAACTTCACGATAAAAAATAATTTATAATGAAAAACAAATTGAAAAACACAATGCCCTACCGAGGAGTTTCAAATGTGATAACCTATAGCTACTCTTTTTTTGAACATTTTCTGGGAAAAAACTCAAACAAGCAAAACCAAACATAAAATGGAGGGCTGAACTCAATGAACTGCTATAAATAGCGCCTAAGCCGCTCCTGGCCGAATTCATTGATCAAAGACGTATGTTTTCATCACAGAACAATTCACTGGTCTCTGTTATGATCAAAGACATGATTTTCACATCTTTTCATCTACTGCGTCGGCGCAGATTCTGATATTTCCATCCCCATGGATGGCACAAAAATTCTTCGAGCATATGCCTGCATTGGCTTGGCATTCCAGTCATAAGGTATATTTCAGTGGTTTCAACTGAGTCTTTATTGAAAATAATATCGATTATCCTTATTCCCGACGGAATTATGCAAAATCATCAAATCAATAATTTCTTATGGGGTTTTAACACGTATTGGTAGTACCAGTTTGTTTGGAAAGGTTTTATAAGCTCCGCCCACTTGTGACGTCAGGACTTAGGTAGTCTATTGTTATGATAATATCCAGGAGCAGTGGCGTGCTCATCATCTATATAAGGAATGAACAAGCCCAACAGGATTTCACAATAAGTCAAGAGTACATATAATGGAAAGTCCAACTTGAATACGAGTGAAAACGCAAATACCCGACAATGCCCTTTCTTAGCCTGTTTCAAAGACTTGTTCATACCCTCGCGAATTCCGCAATTTTTCTGAGAATAAAGCTATCTTATTCGCAGAAAAATTTCAAAATTCGCGAGGGTATGAACGAGACTCAAGACGTAAATAAAAATGCAGCATTCAAGAAAGGGCGGAAAGAGACAACTTTTATTGCTCTGTGATGTCATCTCGCACACATTGTATTTTTTGTTAGAGTTTCTGGAAGAGGGGAAGTGAAGGGTGACCGGTTAATGTTGTGATGATATCCTGGAAGCAGTGGCGTGCTAATCATTTATATAAGTCGTGGTAGAAGTCCATTGTGTCTGGAAGTGGAATAGTGTAGATTTACGGAAGTAGAAAAACACAGTCATCTCCACAATTTATTATAACCATCCAATGTTGTGTAATGGTGGATCGATCATGAACCATCGATCAGTTAAGTATTATCAAAGTAGTACATGTTTCGAGTCTATATAGGCTCATCATCAGCTAAACTAAAATTATGGAGA
This sequence comes from Chrysolina oricalcia, assembly GCA_944452925.2. NCBI lineage: Eukaryota > Metazoa > Arthropoda > Insecta > Coleoptera > Chrysomelidae > Chrysolina > Chrysolina oricalcia. The sequence continues at coordinate 4,831,765 of OX101824.2, read as the reverse complement.
GGAAAAGATTGTAATGTGAGAAATAATTTTAAATAAAAATGTGTCGCCCTAGTTGTATCATGTGGTTCGCATTTCTCTAACGAGATTGTAATAATCTCCCCGAACCTTTCTATTTCGGAGGGTTTGAGAAGTAGGTAACGGGAGAAGATTTTTCAACTATATGAAAAGTGATAGCAAAAAATTGGAAATTGTCTCAAAACCCGGTGAAAATTGTCTTAATTTTTACAGATGTAAGGACATGTAGGATTACACCTTGGTTCCATATCAGCAAGATGGCGCTATGATAGGAATCAAGTTATAGGGCGTACACTGGCTGGCACTGCCCTCCGATAATTGATTTGAAATAAATTTGGAATCAAGTAGGCAAGTGTATTCAGTTTTATCCTATAGTTTTGCAGATGAAAGTGTTTTTCATTTGTATAATTCATAAAAGTTCAACACCTAGCCTCAGATGAAACAATTCATCAAATAATAGTTTATATTCACATTTCATACTGAATATCTTCGAAGTTTCCACGGGGGCGTTTTAAAGGTCAGCGGCGCCTGATGAAGTTTGCTCCCAACGCTTCCTACTTTTGGGTTTTTCATAGGATCAATTGGCACCATATTTCTCTTTTAAAATCTTGCGGTCTAGAGTCAAATATGCCTTCAATATGGACTAGATGCATTTGCATTATTGTCTTCTTTGAACAGCATTGCACAAATATCAGTAAGAGGCAGTTCAATGCCCGTCGTGATATTAGCCAGGAAAGTAGTTGTTTCTGTCATATATCTGCCTTATATTTCTACGTTGTGGGAATATTTAGAAAAAAAAAGGGTATTTCAACATTTTTGATTTACATGAGTTGTCTCACATTGAAATTAATAAAAATCACATTATAACGACGATAAAGCATATTTTCCCCTCAAGTTTGATTCCTTCTGGAAGTCAGGCGGTCAAACCACATCTCAACCGAAATAAAACTCGCAAGTAAAAATTACATTTATTAAGGAAGATGTCAAAATGAATGAATTAATAAATTTGGGCCTATTATAGAATGAAAATTACCATGATTTTTACATAACAATCTAAAACTAGATACGGATTCTGATCTATGAGCACACACAAACATTTTTGGTTTCAATCTTCTATTTACAAACATAATAATAAAGTTATAATCGGTAAAGAACAACTGTGGTATAAATCATCAACGTTTTTCGAAGCATCATCCAGTATATTTGGTTACAAAACGGTTCATATTAGGTGCAACAACTCAAAAACGTACCATTTGTAAATGTCAGATACACAAAAATTCAAATTTGGGTGATCAAACTACGTTTACATTAGCACCTTTCGTAGAAATAAATCTGCAGCCATCCAATTAATCACTTTGTATGAAAATTAAATTAACCAAACATAACCCATTCTAGCGAAAAATGAAAAAACAAAAAACACCTTTCTCTCCGTATAACCCTAGGATTTGTTTCAGGCAAATAATAATAACAGCCGCCCTCTACCCGCACAGGCATATGCCTTTGGGTACACTCTACTAGTGTTTATGAGGGGATTTTATTATTATTATAGATATCAGTCAGATGTAATCAACTACCGAATTCTGTCAGAAATCTTCAACTCGCTCAAATTACAATTTGATCTCATTGGTTTCTGACAGAATTACTATCGATATTGTGAGCACTTGTGGTATTCCCCCGATAACTCCACTCGCCGTATGTAACCCTCCTTTCCTGCCATATTAGTAGGACCAATAAGGGACGTATGGCTCGATAATACGCAGGTCCTAGCTTTCGAGCCGGTCATACCACTTTGTCATGGCAACCACGTATCCAAACAAAAACGGAGAACTTAATATCATCTTGCTACTAATATGAATGTCAATCTGACAGACTTCATGTCTATCAGGCATTATCTACAATTATTGAAGAATTCTCGACAATGAAACTTTTTTTACTTTGTTGGTTCGTGAAATTATCTCAATAAATACTACTCGTGCTCACTACTAGCGATAATTCTATCAGAAATCTTAAATTCGATCAAATTGCTTTGAGCAATTTGATCTCGTTGATTTCTCATAGAATAACTATCGATAGTTTTGAGAGCACTTGTGGTATTCCCCCGTTAGTAGTTTTATTTTCGATACCTGCTTTATATGGAGAGAAAAAGGGTATTATGTTTATTCAATGCTCCCTATCTGTCCGGAAACACTCAAACTTTGCTCTAATATTTCTGCAAGGAAAAAAATTACACGAAAAATTGATATAAACCACGATATTGATAAAAATTTCACCCATTTGAGGTTGAAAAGCCAGTTTGATTAAATTTAACCATGTACAAAATATATATATTTGAAACAAAAAATTATAAAAAAATCTTCGCTATTACGTCCAAATGGGGGATTCCCACGAATTTCATATTTCATCAGCGGGGCCAAAATATTTCATTTCCATTGTGAATTAGGTCCAAAAACTCAGAATACTGCATACAGTATTATCATCGGAAACATGAAATTGCTTCAATGCTCAAAAAGTAACCGTTGAAAGTGTTTTTATATAAATGATTATCTATGAACATCTATTTCTATTCAATACGATCGGCAATTGGATTACCTGGTAGCTGAGAAACGTGAAGTTTGTACAATACATCTTAAGTCTTAGTTTTATTAGGCTGGCAACTGAAGTTTTTTCCCTTTGAGTACTGAAAAAAAAATCAGAGTTATAATACAAAAACTGAAATGAGGCAATAAAATTTGTCCTTTTGTTATTTGAGAATGATTAATTGAGGATTAATGGGACAAAGATATGACTCGATTTTGAGAAACAATCATTAAATCCCAGCAAGCGATGAAATTAGGTGGTTCCGGTCAGTTCGGACTCCGATATGTGTCGAAAGTAAAGTTTTCCATTAAACCAAAACCGCATGTAGGTATCTATTACCACCGTATAATGTTAAATAGGAAGTATGAGCACTCCCAGTCGGCAACTTTGATATATCGCGTTGATATTTTATTTTTTCTGGCATGCGGTGGGGTAAGAGGGGTCGGCTGAAAGCTGTTCTGTCTCACTTGGTCTTACGTACGGTGTTCGGATCTCGGATTGATTTGGTGGCTGCGTAGGTCGGCTAAGCGCAAAATTCGAGGTGGGAATGTACACCCAAATATGGCGGCGAGTGACTTTACTTCTGTTTACGAGGATATATTGATAGATTCTTAGCCTACTATAGAACCAAACAAAATTTCAATGTCAAAATATTTTATTACTCAACATATTCTCCTCTTAATTGGATACATTTATTACAGCGAACCTGCAACGTCTCTAGGCCTTTCAAAATTTCTTCTTGCTCTGCAAACCAGACCTCCACAGCTTTTATTACCTCCTCGTTGGAAGAAAATTTACGACCTTTTAAACTTTTTTTCAGTTGAAGAAAGAGATGATAGTCGGACGGAGCCAAATCTGGTGAATAAGGGGGGTGTTCTAGTAATTCAAACACTAAATCACGAATTTTTTGCATGGCAACGTGAGATTTGTGTACAGGGGCGTTGTCATGAAAAAACAAAACACCTTTGGATAGCTTTCCGCGTCTTTTCTCTTTATTTTTTCCCGTAGAGTGGTCAGTAATGTCGAATAGTAATCACCAGTTATTGTTCTACCCTTATCCAAAAAATCAAGCATGATTACTCCATGGCAATCCCAAAAAACTGAAGCAAGAACTTTTCCAGCAGATTTTTGGACACGAAACTTCTCAGGTCTTGGAGAACCGGAGAGTCGCCATTCCATCGATTGTTGCTTTGTTTCTGGATCGTAGAAATGTACCCATGTCTCATCCATAGCAACAATGCAGTTTAAGAAGTCTACATCGTTTTCAAATCGAGCACAGATCGAACGCGATGCTACTACCCTTGCACGCTTTTGGTCAACATTCAAACATTTGGGGATCCATTTTGCAGCAATTTTTCTCATGTCCAAATTGATGTGAACTATATGATGAACGCGTTCGTATAAATTATTCAGTGCTTCAGATATCCGCTTTAGGCCAATTCGACGGTCTGTTAAAATCATGTCATGAACTGCATCGATATTTTCGGGGACTGACACAGAAACTGGCCTTCCCGATCGGTCATCATCTTCAACGGAAAATTTACCTCTTTTGAGGCTTGCAGTCCAATTTTTCACGGTCGCATACGAAGGACATTGATCACCAATAGTATTAAGCATATCTTCGTAAATCTGCTTACCTCTTAACCCTTTTAAATACAGGTACTTGATGATGGCTCGATACTCCAATTTTTCGATTTTCACAATTTCGGTGGACATATTTTTTCTTTTAATTCATTGCGTAACTCTGGTTTACTTTTTTGACGTCAAACTTTACACTGACACTTCTAATAAGTTATTGTTCGTTGCTATGGTAACGCGATATTTTGTTTATGCAGGGAACTGGTTTAGGCTAACTAGATATAAATACATCCTCGTAAAATATGAATTTATATTTTTACGTGACTATAAACGAGAATAAATGTTTCATCCTTCAACACTGCCCAGCAACGTGATGTTTTCACGAAGAGTCACGAATCGTTACCAAAAATTAAGTTCCGGAAATATAAATTAATGTTGATAAACTTTTTCGCGGGTGATTCGGTAAGAAAATTCAACACCAAAATATATTAAATTAATGCTAATATCATCTGACCTGGAGATTATTCAAGACAAAACAAGTTATAACATCAGTAGGCCATGGCTATGCTGGAACCAAAACAAACCTATAGTTTCATTGGCTGTGTCTATCAGAGAAAAGCGGAAAGAGCTTTGCTGGATAAAGCATAAAAGCGCGTTACAAATCTACTAGACGGTCCAAATTACAGACCACTGAACCGCTTCAAATAAATCCAGCGGAGAATATGGCGCTTTATTCATCTGTAGCGGCTGGAAGACCTGTCAGCCGTCTATCACGTGAAGTTAGACGCACCCATTGATAATTACCCATTAACCAATAACCATTTAGGCTCAATATTTCTAGTTCGTATTGTTGTAAAGATAAAAGAAGTCACCCATAATTGAAATACCTACTTATACCTACCTAATAAATCAGTGTAGTACAAAGAAAGCGTCTAGAAATTTCAACGCACGGAAAAAAACCCTTTTCGGTATGCTCTAAATAAGCATGTAAATATAGTGTTTTCAGATAGGTATAATTAAAATAAAATTCCATTCGTACATAAAAGCAAAATGTCAACTATCATATGTCAAATATTTGACAGAAAAGTTTTCAGTTATTAATTTCGCCCAGAGAAAAAAAAAGCGAGGTGTGAAATTTTCATTAAAATAACTGGTGGCTCCTCTATCGGAATAGTTTGCCAAGCAGGATCAAACGGCAACCTTAACAAACGTATGAATAAATTATTGATTTCTTCTGATGCCAAAGAAGGAAATCGCCGCGAAATTGGGGAAGGATGAAATTAACTTTGTTTTTACCATTTTGCGACCCTTTAGCATTCTACAGAATAACCAAATTGTTTATTTACATGTTTAACAATGTTGCCGGCTTTGTATAGTTTCCCCATTTTTGCTAAAATAATTGGCATAATTGGGATGATGATCCCCTTCAAATTTTTGCATTCCTTACCTTTGGTAATGTACAGGTAGAAGAAGTCGCAATACAAAACGGTTTGCACCACACCCGCTACGATGGCAATGAGATCGTAGAAATTTTCGGTGGCGTAGCGATAAATCCAGTTGAGGATGTAAAGTCCTCTGTAGGAGCCCAAAGCGAACAGGTAGTGAGAAGTGATACTTTCAGCCTCTCCCGTTTTACTGACCATGAAGAGCTGCGGTAGAATCGCAACGGATTCTAGGTAAATGCTGAAAGTCCACAAAACCTGAAAAATATAATGCAACTCAAATTGGGTATCAAGTTATACATTTCAAGATTTATGACTGCCATAGATAGATAGATTTTATTTGGAAAAATCTTTATCTCTGATTAAAATAAAAATTGTCACCAACTTTGAAACATACTTAGCTAGCCCCTATCAGACATACAGTGACCGCCAAAAAGTATGTACCATATGGGAAAATTTTTTATTATTGGAGTATTGGAAAAAATATTCTGGGGAATAGTTTGTGCATGTCCGATAACCTAAAAATCGATTTTGACACATGTCACGTGATCGCTAGAATGGCGGCAAAATGAAAAAATTGCAATGCAAAGGCAAAAAAGGGGTAAGATGGCAAGATATCAAAAAAAGTTATTTGAAAAAGTCACTTAGAATTCAATTTTATACACATAAACGAAGTTTCAAGAGATAATTCAATTTAAAATAGCAATTTTTTTAAAATATCTATTTAAAAATATATATTTTTTTCTTATGAATAGCTTGACTATACTGAAACATTTGCATTTTAATGATAATGACAAAACTTTCTCATTTTCTCCACACCAGAGGGCACTAAATTAAAAAAATTGGTTTTTGTCAGAACCCTTGCAGTTACATTGGTTCTTATCTAACAGTTATATCAGAATTCCAAGACTATTGTGTTGATATGGCAATCTAGAAACACCATGTTTCCTGATTTTAATCAAGTTTCAATAATAATGCTGTATGAGCGTTTTACTTTGCACATAAACTTTAAGAATCTTTAATTTGACGCACTATTTTCAAGTTTATGTGCGAAGTGAAACGCTCATGCACGATTATCATCGGAACTTGATTATAATCTGGAAATTACCATGTTTTTGGAGTGTCATGTCATCACAATGGTCGTGGAATTCGGATATAACTGTTAGATACGAACCGATGTAACAGCAAGGGTTCTGACAATTTCCCATTTTTTCAATTTAGTGCCCTCTGGTGTGGAGAAAATGAGAAAGTTTTGTCATTATCATTAAAATACAAATGTTTAAGTATAGTCAAGCTATTCATAAGAAAAAAAAAATTTAAATAGATGTGAAAATATTTTTAAAAAATTGCTATTTTCAATCTCTTGAAACTTCGTTTACGTGTATAAAATTTAATTCTAAGTGACTTTTCCAAATAACTTTTTTTGATATCTTGCCATCTTACCCCTTTTTTTGCCTTTGCATAACTTTTTTTTTCATTTTGCCGCCATTCTAGCAATCACGTGACATGTGTCAAAATCGATTTTTAGGTTATCGGACATGCACAAACTTTTCCCCAGAATATTTTTTCCAATACTCCAATAATAAAAATTTTTCCCATATGGTACATACTTTTTGGCGGTCACTGTATATTGAAAAAACTAATTTTTCAAAATTAGCAAAATCTCAAGTTATATTTTTCGGAAAACGAGTAACATTTGGATGAAAATTTTCAAGGAGATCTTTCTCTTTCTCGCTGAGTATCAGTGAACACAAGAGAAATACTCAGCGAGGAGAAACAGCGAAATCGGGAATAGCAGATCACGTGTGGAATAATCAGTACAGCATCGCATGGTCTACTAGCTGCATTTGCAGCTAGTGATCAATAAATCAATAACATATATTATTGAAACTCACCTCCATAAGAGTAAAGTCATGATTAATCAGCAAAGCCAATCCAAGTGCAGGCAGGACGAGAAATTCAATCCTGAATGTGTCATGATTATGATCGTAGGTTGCCTTGAATTTCAAGTAAATCAGGTAAATTGTTGCGTACGACGTTACCAAGAAGAAAAACTTCATGCATGTGTTGTACATCGACACATACGTTGTTACCAGGTCAAGATATCTTGTTGTGTAGACCAAGGCAAATAAAATTTGACTTTTTCCGGATATACCTATAAAAAAAACACCATCAGAATGTTAAAATGGAATAATTTAAATGTAATTAAGTGTATCTTTACAATGGAATGCACTGTTTATAGGCAATTCCTTGAATCCGATAAATTTCTGACAGCAGTAGGTTTTATTATTGACAGATTTATTTCAATTTTGCCTCAATAAACTCATAATTTAGGAATAACATTGGAGCCATTTTTACTATTCATATTAGTTTTGTGAATATTTTTTCTTGTCCAGGTCCTGTCTATACTTGCGACAGCGAGACTCCAGATGAATGACTATCAATCAAAAGTACATTTGAAGTGGATTTGAAAAATGTTTAAATATTTATAGCATTTCGTTTAAAATAATGGAAAATATTTCCCAAACATAATCATTTTGTTACCATAACTATGTGTCTGATAGGATCGCACTGTATAAATGGAAGTTTAAAATGAAAAATTCCAATTGAAAGGCTACATCTCTATCTATGTGCCGCGGCTGGTATCGAATTACATATATACTGTGAGTTTCAAAAAGTTTGCACCATATGGGAAACTCTTTTATTTTATTAAGTACTTATTTGTAGAACAATTGAACAAAAACTCAATTCAAACAAATATTGTTCATCAGTTATGTTTGAAAATGTTCACATTAAGAAGAATTCACATTCTCACATTATTACGGCGCGTTTCCACCGCAATTGGCTTGGCCGATCTGCAATGCCGATCCGCAAATCTGTGGAAACGTGTCAATCAGCTTTGCCGATCCGCATAAAAAGGCGATCCGGATCAAAGGAAGCCGATCCAAATCAAAGTGAACGTAACGCGAAGCCGATTGGCACAGAGATATTGGTGCATAGTCAAGTTATTTTCTATTACCGCGGATGTTTGTACTTTTTGAAACCACCGTTACTTTAGTATTCTAAATTTAATATATCCTCATCTCCAAGTATCAAGTTCTTGTATAAATCACTCGCACTGTATTTTCTTCTGCTTGAAGACTTGGTCTAACCCAAAATCTTGGTCGGCGACGTGGTTTTTAGTGAGTTGCAATAATTATGAGCGTCGTCATCAAACTTTCTGTTGTCGAATGACTGCCGATTTGGTGAAACCATGAAGTGCAGATCGGCCTTGCCGATCGGTTTTGCAGATCGGCTTTTGCGGATCGGATTTGCCGATCGACCAAGCCGATTACGGTGGAAACGCTCCATTAAAAATCAAATTTTTTTGCTCTTGAGCAATTTAGATTGGAAACAAGTATTTCACTGATATTTCCATAATATTCAAAGTGACTATGGTTCCTGACGTGGAAATTAGTGGCCATTCAAGTATTACGTGAGCACTACAGGGACTCGGGAGTCTTTGCTTTGCTTATTTTTGAAGACATGGGGGTCTGGATGGTGATTGAGTCAGCAACAGTTATTTACTTACTTTTAACTCTGCAAAATTTAGTTACACTTGTACGAGCTAGGGAAGATGGAGCCCTTACCTTTTAACGTGTGACGCCGTGCACGAGACCGCTGACTATGCTGGGAATTGAACACACGACCCTATACTGGAGGGGCAAACGCTCTACCAGCACGACCACCATTGTCCATATCGTTTATGTGTTAAGAATATAATATTTAAATACCATGCCAATAATTTGCTTGAATACATATTAAATAGACTAATAGAAATGAATGGGTTTATTTATTTTCAGTTAAGTACATTTGTTCATTTTCAAGTTTTAACTTTAGGTTTATAACTAAACTCTAGTTGGTGTTTGACATTTCTTCAACTGAAGTTTCCTTGTACCATTTGGGATTTTATTAAAATTCTGTAGTGTACTTGACAAATAAATAAATAAAATGTGCATTAAATTCCTCTATAAGCCTATACATTCCTTATTTCTAGACTTGATAACTGCTGCTCATGAATAACAATAAAGAAACCTGAGCAGATTGAAAAATATAAGTATCAATTATTACATACAAATAGGAGGGGGTAAAAGCTTTGCTTACTTTTGATGAAGAGGGTGAGGGGGGTTATAATGACTAAGATTATGCCTATGTAATACTTGAATGGCCCCTTACTGTTTAACAGATTATGGCCTTAAGCCATGTACATCACCAGACATATATTGTACTGTGCTTTTGTCTAAGTTATTCATTTCCAGTAGGAAATTCTTCATTTATAACAAACAACTTATTCATTTGTTTCCTGGACCTTTGAGTTTGGTTTTTAGGAACAGACTCTCAACATTATAGTCCTAAAATTATATAAGTGAGTCAATGCGTTTATCAAATAGGAGAAATTTCCTGATATACAAAAACTTAATAAAGTAATACATGTTACTCTCAAAACTCGTATTTATGATAAATAAATTATCAAAACAATGTATCAGTATGTCAAATCATAAAATCACATTTGAAGCAAACTGACATTAAAAATAGTACCTAGAGGATCTGAAACACTACCCTAGGTACACCAAAAAAAGGAGAAAAACAAAATACAATATATAGGAGTACATATTTTCACAATAGAATTAGAGGATGTCATAGTTTCTACTGATAATAATTTCTGAAAAATTAACAACCTTCAAATTAGCCTATCAGTACTAATTTTTCGGTAGACGGAACAACATTGTTTATATCTTTCTTATCTAAGAACGTGCCATTTTTACAATTACTGATTGTTACAATACAACATTTCACCTTTATTGCAGCAATAAACTTTTATTCAAAATTAACTCCATGGTTTAAAATAAGTAAATATATACTTGTTATTGCTTGGCAATGGGCATATATGGAAGAATATTTTTTGTTGTGCAATTATGTACAACTGAAAATAAACTTTGCCTTTTATTTTCAAAAGTATCAAGGATGACGGCCTTCTAAATTCGTGAGGGAGATTTCTGCCAAATTATGGCAAGCCAGTATTAGTTTCGAATTCAAGAGCAGTGTATCCATCACTCTACCAAGGACTCCTATGATCAGAACCACCATTTCAACAGAATGGTTTGGGTAGAGCCTGCGGAGTTCAAAGAGTAGATATTGATTTTAGTCCGTTTTTCTTCCTCTTTTCGAACGACTATCATTTAGACTAGAGCGGAAAACTCCATGGCGTAAATCGTCCTATTTTGGCGGTCGAAGAGGACAACAACAGGCTTATTGGTTTGTATTTGCCTGAGGGTGGAGAATGAGTAGTTCCAATAGATTTGGCACTTCTTATTCTCCACAACAGACTCAATATCCCCCAGAGCATAAGGCAACACCAGTGTCTCGTTTATACTGTACAAGTATCGAAAATGGTAGTACAATTAACAGTCATATTGCCATGTTATGCCTGTGGATATAGGTTGAGACCACATAAGCTGGGCATGCTGGCAGCAAAGGCATTATGGTCTCAGGTGCAAAACGTTTATTATTGCCATTATTATAAATATAACTATCATCCTAATCATGGAACAGAAAGCACTGTTTCACAGAAGGAAAAACTGACAAATGGTGTTCCACAAGGAAGCACTCTTGGGTATCTGGCATTCTTCATTTATATAAATGACTCTCTGTGGATATTCCACTTTTCACCTACCTAAAAGCATTCACCAATAGAATATACAATGTGGAGTTCAAATTCAGGACATTTGGCATTTGAATTTAACACCAAATCATCATAACAATGTATCGACTTATTATAATTAGATGAATATTCTTTTCAGTATACTTCGGTTTCAGTTCATATTTCCCTCCATACTTCCATGATCAAGAACTACACTCCTTATTGACGTGGAAGGTTATGTGTACATTTTTCTACCATAATAGAAAAAACGCAAGTAGGAGTTGGGTTTACTGACCAGACAACATTCTGCACTCCCTTCTTTGGTCATATTTATCAATACATTTGAAATAGTCTGATACATTAGCACAATTTGGAAAAAATTGATTTGGTGCATAATAAAATTACCACCGGTATAGCTTTAATTTTCAACATTTAAAACTCACCTGCACATGATCTGGTGTGCCATATTTTTTGTAGTAGGATGATAATAGCTATCAAATGGGATATATCTCCAGTGAGCCTAAAAATATTCATATTAAAAATATTTTGCTAACGTCCCAATTTTGCTCTTTGAGTGACGTGGCTCTACTCGTCGAACTCACACTAGATGGCTCTGATTCTGAAGTCTGAGTTTAGCCAGCGTTGCAAACAGTGCTGTCAATTGTAACCAAGGAGCTCACGCAAATGACGCAGGCGATTGGCTGAGACATTCGGTTTGTTTCGCACGCAAACCAAAGAGCCCAAGGAGACTAAAATTTAACAAGGAAAGTTTAATCCCCATAAGACAATGGGTACACTAGTAGAAAGGCATGAAAGAACATTTGTGACGAAATGTGACGTAGTTGGACGTGTCATGGCCGCCGTTCTCTATAGGCAGTGACGGACTAGCTCTTGCTATATGAGAGTTACTGCTGACAGTTTGTATCTTGGTTCGAGTTCGACTCTGTACTCATATCCAAGTACGTCACTATGACGCGTTGATGCTACAAGATTCTGATTGGCTAGAGCTTATTAAACCCTCCTTGTTATTTTAGTCTCTTTAGCTGCTTTCCATTAAACGTAAGGAGCTCCTCAGAGCTACCCAGAGCGTATGACCATGCGTTCCATGTAGTGGAGCTTCAAGCACCGATTGATATTCCCCTTGCCCCTCGAGCACCACCCGTTTTATTGGAGCATGAAGCACAAGTAGACAAAAGTCAAAACGCGAATACATAGTTTTTTGGCCAAAAAGTCAGTGATAAAGTAATTTCCGATTTCAGGGGCTTGGAGCTCTGGGGCTTCACACTCCTAAATGGAAAACGCCTTTTGTAAAGAGCCTTAAGGTTTTTTTATATAAGAGTGTTGGTTCTTTCGTTTCACTGTTCTCGAAAAAACATCCGTGCGGTAAGAACGGAGTGAGTGTGAAACGTTTTAATGGTGAATGTATGCAGCATTCATAAGTTATAAGTTTTAAGTCATAAGGAAGAATATTCGTCAATGATTGAACCGTCAATCATTGACGAGTATTCTTCCTTATGACTTAAAACTTATGACATGACTGCTGCAAGTTACCGTAGTGAGGTGAATTTCATATTTATGTAATATATGTATGAAATTCGTTTCTTGACATTGACATTTTGGGATTAACCTTAAATTTTTATGTGATGTGTGGTTTAAACAAATGGTTATCATAAAAATAATGGTCCTATTGGATGGATAAGGCAAAACTTGAAACGCCAGTCTCACAGAACAGTTTTTGTGTCAGTATGTGACTGTGGTTTGTTACGTTAATGAATGTAATGAACCTATGTTACCAATAATAGTGTGGTTACTGGGTATTGAAAAGCACTGTGTTCTCGTGACAGGTACACTCTGATTAGTGTTTCGTGGATATACGGAACATATCCCTAGTAATCTGTGGTATATCACAACAAAAAAAAGAAGCAGTTGGGAGGGTATCGGCTCAAATAAGAATACAATAGGTTTATTCTGAATTCAATAAATTCTAGTATTGGGGCATCAGGATCATGCGTAGTTAAAAAGAAGTGAAGCGATATAAACCTAAAATTATCAATTTTCATCAACTGTGCATGATGCTGTAGTCCCAGAACTAAAATTTTACAAAACTAGAACACAACTACGTGACATTTCTGATTTCTCCCGGTGGCACTGGGTTGTATGCATAAACACGGACAACACGACTGCTGGATTTGACAGTTTGACGTTTGATCTTGGACCTTTGACCATGAAATTACCATAACATGACTCATCGGTGATGTCACTTGTGTTTAATATTATTATTTCTTGCAATCCTTTTTGTTTTTATTATTACAAAGAACAAAGTGGTTGATACCTATCGATAAGTTTATTTTCAAACCATCAATTCTCTGAATAGGTTTTGGCAACTTATATATATCACATTATAAAAGGTGAGTAATGTTCCTTTCATTACAAGAAAATGCTTTAGTGTAATAATGTGCATGAAATTAAAAGACAGTCTTTGACAAACTATTCACGGTACTACTTTAAACGATCAATGCATCATTTCTCATGCTCATGTTATCTTCCAGGTTTGCATGGAAATTCCTGATACCTACTACTATTTTCTGTTGAGCCTAGTTGTGTTGCCTGTATACTTATTCTTCAATTTGTGGAGTTGGTTAGGCTGGCAATTATTTATAAACAACTAACATGAGTCAATTCGGTGGTGAAGACTCAAAAACGACCATCAACAACATGAAGAGAAGCCTCACCCTGGATTTCAACCAAAAGAAAAACCTATCACTACCTCTATCTAACACTGGAGTGTTGTCGTCTCCCGATTTGAACATGCTCAAAGTAGGCACCCCTGAGTTGGAGAACATGATACTCGCCAATGGAATGGGAAACACTCCAACTCCCTCTCTCTTGTTCCCACGTGCTGTGACTGCTGAGCAAGAAAGCTTTGCCGGTGGCTTCGTAGAAGCTCTCAGCCATTTACACAACAGTAACTCCCAACAGGGCTCTGATAGCAACAGCAGTACCATCTACAATGATTCTTTCATTCCCCAAATCAAGGAGGAGCCCCAGACCGTTCCGAATATAAACAATAGCCCTCCCTTGTCGCCGGTTGATATGGAATTTCAGGAGAGAATGAAGCTAGAGAGGAAGAGGCAGAGAAATCGCTTGGCAGCTTCCAAGTGCAGGTCACGAAAATTGGAACGCATTTCTAAACTGGAAGATAAAGTGAAGATATTGAAAAGTGAAAATGTTGAGCTTGGGTCCATTGTTAACCAGCTGAAAGAAACGGTGGGGCTTCTCAAGTTGGAAGTTCTTGAACACAATAAAGCTGGATGCCCCATAATTCATTATTGATTTGAATTTGTTCCATACCAGAGGCGTATGTAAGTAATAAAAATATTGTAATCTAATCAACAATATGAATTCACTCCAACATGGATGTCAACAAAAATAGATCCAGATTGAATGAAAAGAATATACCTTTTTTTTTGATAAGTTGAAATATTTTTGTTGGAGACATTGTGCTTTTATATCTGATTATGATTTTTTTTCCAGATACCTCCATTCAGTATTCTGAAAGTTCTGGAAGAAAAAATTAATAACGGCGACAACAATCAGTGCTGTTTGTTACAGTATCTTATACTGCTTATATGTAATGTAAACATGCCTTTGTTGAAAAAGTGATATCAATATTATTTGGCTTTTGTATTATTGTAATATACTTATTTATTAGTCCTAAGGAACAAATGTTTGAGATATATATTTACCTAATATACATTTATTTATAGTTCTGATGAAATCGGAAGTAAATTCAAATTAAAAGTATTTTATAATTTCTTTGTTTTCTTACCCTGCACTGAAGAGGAAAGAAAACGGAGGAACTACTAAATTCCTTCAAACCTTTTGGGTGTAAAATTGAAGAATAATTTATAATTCAACAACTACAATTAGTATTAGGCTGCTAATAAGTACAACTTCGAAATCTACATTCAAAAAAAGGTACCATTCGAAGTCTCCCAAAAATGTATTAATAATATTACCAACTAAAATTTCTACCCAGAAAGTCAAAATCTACCGAAGGTGGCAACGCTGCATGCGAGTCTGCACAAGGGGTTGTGTACAGTGTTGCCAATAGGCGGAGAATTCTCCTCTTTTCGAAGAGTTAAGTCTTGTTCATACCCTTGCAAATTTTGCACTTATTCTGCGAATAAAATGGCTGCCGACATGGTTCTGCATCAACGATTGGTCCGGCATGACTGGCGGTCATTTTATTTGCAGACAAATTGCGAATTTCGTGAGGGTATGAACCACATACCTAAATAAAGACAATGTAGTATGAACATGACAAAGAGAAAGGTTGTCTATTGGATCTTCAAAGGCTTCTTCATACCCTTGCGAATATTCTCAATTATTTTTGCGATTCGACTCATACGGCGAAAAAATGCGGTGAATGATGCATCTTTATGCCATTTTCCGGTAATGCATTGAACATATACGCTTGGTAATGTAATTTATTTTATCTTCTGTTGCCATTTCAAGTTATCTGATTCTGAACCTTTATTATATATCATTATAATATAACTCAAGTCAATTTGTCTTCCAAAAATCGATCGATAATGCGGTAACAGTTAAAATAGATACGCTACTGCTTATGACAAGAAAAAATGTAAAAATTCAACTGAATAATTATATTTTTGGATTGACGTGGCCTTTACTTGATGGAAATTCATAGTATATGACACTAAGGTAAACACGATTAAATTTCCACAGATTTATTGTCTACGCGACATGTTTCGATACACTGTATCTTTTTCAAGCGAATGTAATACATTCGCCAATGGAATGGGAAACACTCCAACTCCCTCTCTCTTGTTCCCACGTGCTGTGACTGCTGAGCAAGAAAGCTTTGCCGGTGGCTTCGTAGAAGCTCTCAGCCATTTACACAACAGTAACTCCCAACAGGGCTCTGATAGCAACAGCAGTACCATCTACAATGATTCTTTCATTCCCCAAATCAAGGAGGAGCCCCAGACCGTTCCGAATATAAACAATAGCCCTCCCTTGTCGCCGGTTGATATGGAATTTCAGGAGAGAATGAAGCTAGAGAGGAAGAGGCAGAGAAATCGCTTGGCAGCTTCCAAGTGCAGGTCACGAAAATTGGAACGCATTTCTAAACTGGAAGATAAAGTGAAGATATTGAAAAGTGAAAATGTTGAGCTTGGGTCCATTGTTAACCAGCTGAAAGAAACGGTGGGGCTTCTCAAGTTGGAAGTTCTTGAACACAATAAAGCTGGATGCCCCATAATTCATTATTGATTTGAATTTGTTCCATACCAGAGGCGTATGTAAGTAATAAAAATATTGTAATCTAATCAACAATATGAATTCACTCCAACATGGATGTCAACAAAAATAGATCCAGATTGAATGAAAAGAATATACCTTTTTTTTTGATAAGTTGAAATATTTTTGTTGGAGACATTGTGCTTTTATATCTGATTATGATTTTTTTTCCAGATACCTCCATTCAGTATTCTGAAAGTTCTGGAAGAAAAAATTAATAACGGCGACAACAATCAGTGCTGTTTGTTACAGTATCTTATACTGCTTATATGTAATGTAAACATGCCTTTGTTGAAAAAGTGATATCAATATTATTTGGCTTTTGTATTATTGTAATATACTTATTTATTAGTCCTAAGGAACAAATGTTTGAGATATATATTTACCTAATATACATTTATTTATAGTTCTGATGAAATCGGAAGTAAATTCAAATTAAAAGTATTTTATAATTTCTTTGTTTTCTTACCCTGCACTGAAGAGGAAAGAAAACGGAGGAACTACTAAATTCCTTCAAACCTTTTGGGTGTAAAATTGAAGAATAATTTATAATTCAACAACTACAATTAGTATTAGGCTGCTAATAAGTACAACTTCGAAATCTACATTCAAAAAAAGGTACCATTCGAAGTCTCCCAAAAATGTATTAATAATATTACCAACTAAAATTTCTACCCAGAAAGTCAAAATCTACCGAAGGTGGCAACGCTGCATGCGAGTCTGCACAAGGGGTTGTGTACAGTGTTGCCAATAGGCGGAGAATTCTCCTCTTTTCGAAGAGTTAAGTCTTGTTCATACCCTTGCAAATTTTGCACTTATTCTGCGAATAAAATGGCTGCCGACATGGTTCTGCATCAACGATTGGTCCGGCATGACTGGCGGTCATTTTATTTGCAGACAAATTGCGAATTTCGTGAGGGTATGAACCACATACCTAAATAAAGACAATGTAGTATGAACATGACAAAGAGAAAGGTTGTCTATTGGATCTTCAAAGGCTTCTTCATACCCTTGCGAATATTCTCAATTATTTTTGCGATTCGACTCATACGGCGAAAAAATGCGGTGAATGATGCATCTTTATGCCATTTTCCGGTAATGCATTGAACATATACGCTTGGTAATGTAATTTATTTTATCTTCTGTTGCCATTTCAAGTTATCTGATTCTGAACCTTTATTATATATCATTATAATATAACTCAAGTCAATTTGTCTTCCAAAAATCGATCGATAATGCGGTAACAGTTAAAATAGATACGCTACTGCTTATGACAAGAAAAAATGTAAAAATTCAACTGAATAATTATATTTTTGGATTGACGTGGCCTTTACTTGATGGAAATTCATAGTATATGACACTAAGGTAAACACGATTAAATTTCCACAGATTTATTGTCTACGCGACATGTTTCGATACACTGTATCTTTTTCAAGCGAATGTAATACATTCGCTTGAAAAAGATACAGTGTATCGAAACATGTCGCGAAGACAATAAATCTGTGGAAATTTAATCGTGTTTACCTTAGTGTCATGAATAATTATAGATGGCCCACTATTTGCGCAGAATGCTAATAGAGTTGATGTGGCAACACTGGACTATTATGCGCCATCATCTTCGAACTCGCTGTGCTCGACCGACTGTAGGCAAAAAAAGAAGAAGAATAGCAATAACAAAATAGAGTTAGGTTATGGTTCTTTTTTTTGGAAAATAGATAAATACAAATATGTAGAAATTAGATATTTCGGCCTATTTGCAAAAGTGTTCACGTAAATGCAACAACTATGTTGAAAATCCGGGCCTTGAACCGAGAGGCTTCATCTGATGAAGATGTCCCAGTTATAAGAAGAGAAGCTCAGGTATTTTTTGTTTATCCACATCCATTACTTTGGAGACTAAAATATGTCGAGCGTTTTCAGGAAGAAATAGCCCTCGAATTATACAATAAAGCACTACGTATTCAAAGTGACAAAAAATTCACTGAATCGGAATCTATTTTACTGAAACTTGTCGAAGAAAACATACCTCTACTTGAAAACAATGGAGGACTGCCCAAATCAATGTCCAATTTCAAATATTCCTGCTATATGAATTTGGGAAATGTATGCTTGAAGCTGAATAAAGCCAGTGAAGCTTTAGAAAGATATTTGGCAGTAGGTTTCACTCTTACTGTTTTCAATGCTATATACAAAACTTTTTCAGAAGTATATGTTCAATAATATTTTTCAGGCTTCTGATTTAGATTCAACGGATGTAACCTTGTGGTATAAAATTGGCAATTTATCCTTGAAAGTGGACCAGTTTCGGCAATCTGCTTATGCTTTTTCAAAGGTAACCAAAATCAATCAATCAAAAACAAAATTTTACATTATTCATTCAAAATATCTTATTTTAGGGCCTAGAATGCAGCGAATCCCATTGGCCATGTTTGGACAAACTGATTTCCATATTATTTGCCATTAAAGACACCATTGCCTGCCTAGAGTACATTGGCAAAGCACTGATATTGGACCCAGATTACATGAAGGGATTGGTTCTGAGGCGTCAGATTTATCGTGATAATCCTGCAGCCAGAGAATATTATCAGTTATACAATCCTGATTAGTAAGATTTTCTTTCAGAATAAAATTGTTGAAATAATAACTTCAAATCATTCTTCTGGAATTGGAGGTTATTTTATCAGTTTTTAAAGATATAATTTTTGTCTTCAACTATGTTTATTTGTGTATCTGTTTTTGTAGCATTTGGGAACCACCTCTTGACATTACCATTGATGAAGAAGATGAAAAAACCTATTTACAAGAAGCTCAAGTTCTGTGTGATCGAATTACAGAAATAGAAAAATCTCTGGGTCCAAAACCTTTACAAACTATTCCTCTTCCAAAACCTCTTAAAGATCACACCTGGTTGTCATTGGCAAATACTGTTATTGACCTTCATCAGTACATAACAGATAATGAAATGGTAAGTAGCATTTGATTGTAAGAACAGGAAGTTTTTTGTGAATTGCTTTCAAAATAACAATATAGTCAAATGCATACAAGTTGTTTTTTTTTCAATGTATTCAGGGATCTTGTATCAGAGGAAATATTGTCAAGTTACAACAGTTGGTACAAGGAAAACTATCTGGGACATATCAGAATTACTGTGGGATTCCGCATTTTTCAAAATATTCCCAGGAGGTCAAAGTCGAAAAATTCAAATTTTTTCCATGAAAAAATGCATCCATTCACAAAATCGGCTTTTTCTAAATAAATTAGCCTTCTGATTTGAAAAACAAGCACATTTCCGGATTCGCAAGGAAATTTTCTTTTAGACACAGTAATATTCGCAGGATTCCGCATTTTTTAAATATTCCCAGGCGAGATATGCAATATTCTATATAGAGGGAACTCAAAATTTGCAAAAAAAAAATTGTATTCTGCTTGCGTAGCCAATGTTAATTGATTTACGAACATAATTTTTTTATCTTTCAATGGATCTCCAACTCGTATAACTTAAATATTCTTTGTTCGACTGAAGATGGGTTTGTCTGAACCCGAAACATGTTTCACCTGTTTGGGAAACCAAACTTTTTGATAAACTTTAATAAACATTTGTGGAGATGACTTCGAGATTTATTCTTACATAAAAACTTGGAAGTTGCTGGAAGATCCAGCCTGCGGACAATCACCAAAATACGACACCCACAAAACCCCCTCCATAATCCTCCAAATCATCTCCTATATCAACGCACTAATGTACAACCAATCGTCGAGAGACTGAAACATTTATCCCAGAAGTTTGCTAACAATGAAAACGATATCCAAATTATCCAAACCCAATCCATTCAAAGAGACCTGACAGTGAACCCAAGATTTAATTTTCCAGCAAACACCTTGGTGGAATGCCTCACCACTTTAGCAGAAAGGCCAGAAAATTAACAGTTATTTTTTTACAATCCTCAAATTGATGCATATTATATTATATAACATAAAATAATGTAAATATCAACTGATTCCGAATATCACTTCAAAATTAAACTCGGCGACGTGATAACTAGAAAAGGGCACTTATCCACAAAATCGACATTTTCTAAATGAATTTGCGTTCTGATTCGAAAAACAAGTACATTTTTGGATTCAGAAGGAAATTTTGTATGAGATGAAGTAATATTCGCGGGATTCCGTATTTTTGAAATATTCCCAGGCGATCAAAGTCGAAAAATGCAATACCCTATAAAAGGAGTTGAGTTGTTGACGTGAGTATAGTCGAGTTCCGAAATTGTAGATAGTGACTCATATTTTCAACATAGACCTTTGCGGGTCTGAGGGGAAAGGAAATCGACGAGTCATAGGCGTGCGGTTATTCTTATAAATAATTGAAATGAAGTTGTTAGGATTAGGTCTCTTCTACAAAAACCAGTATTTGTTTCATCACAAATATAGAAGATCAAAGCATCATCATATATTGAAAATAATCGTCCGCAGTTTAGAACGAATTGGTTGCCACAAAAATTATTTGCTTATTGTAAGAGTATAAATAAATGTTGTTTTGGGATGATCGTAATAGCACTAAATAGTTCAACATAATTGAATATTTATTTCCATAAAATATAAATATAAAAATTAACATCTAATCTGAGTCGTCTGTCATCTTCAGATTCATCAGTAGTATCTTCGCCTGGATGCACAACTACGGGTTCGATGGTAATTTCAATTCAGTTATCAAGATTCCACATATTTTGCTCTTCTTTTACCACATGTTCGATACAAGTCACATTGCTGATAGCACTATTAAGCAGTAGTTTTACGTCGTTTAATTTGAAACTAACAATGTTCCTTGCTACTTCATTTTTTATTTGAGCCCATATATGTTCTATTGGGTTTAACTCATAATGGTAGGGTGGCAATCGAAGGACAATTACACCTCGTTCTCGCGCCATTTCATCTACTACATATTTTATATATTTATCTTTATGACACCTTGCCAATTTTAGTAACTCGATTTTCAAAATTGGTTCATTGAATTTAATGTTTTTCGTAAGCCAATCTGCAATCTCGGCTTTTCTCCATGTGGTGGTTGGTAACTTTTCTACACGCCGGCTGTGATATGGAGCGTTATCCGTAACAATAACAGATCCTGGGTCGATTGTTGAAAGAATATGTGAAAACCATTTTTCATAATGTTCTGCATCCATGTCCTCATGATAATCTCCAGTCTTTTTAGAAACAAATGCGTTTAAAGCTCATTCAACAAATCCTAAGTCGCTACCAATATGGGTAACAATAAGGCGTTTTTCCTTTCCAGATGGGGCTTTCAGACCTGCCGATACACCATCTACAAAAGCTTGCGTTTGTTTTTTACATTTAAATCCTTCCAAATTTTTGTCGCAGTATGTCCTTCATTTAACCAGGTTTCAGCTGTATAATATATTTTTTTACAATCTCTTCGAAATTGTGCTATTTCTTTCAGATACTTTCTGCGCCATACAATAATTTCCTCTTTATCAATAAAGGTACTATTCCTCTTTCTCTTTAAATACCTGAAGTTCAGTTCACGCAACGTACGTAACAAAATACGTCTCGATATTTTTGGGATATGTTCATTAGATTGCAGAGAGGAAGTTTCTTTACAGTTGGTAATTCCTTTTCAATATAAAATTCATGTACTGCACGACGAATGGCGTGTTTGGTTATATCGTCCAATTTTATTTGTTTTCTTCCTCTCGTCTCAGCCTTCAAAGTATTAATATCGTTTGTTTCATCCCTTTTTTAAATTATTCTGTACACACTAGCTTTGGAAACTTTTGTCAAAATGCTACATAAAGCGTGTTCCGTTTCATGCATTCATCGCATCACTGTTGCAGACATAATCAAGCGTTCCGTTTCAACTAACATTGACGTTGGTGGGTTGAATCGGAACGATTTTTGCTTGCGTGATGCATGCCGTTTCCCGCAGATGTTGACATTTATCATTTTATCAGTTAACCAAATACTTATGTAACCGAAACAAATCTGTTAATCTAGTAAATAAATTAATATGGGTAGAACGAAAGTGTTAATGGCAAGAGTAGGAAGCGAGCTTTGTGAAAATGAGAGTAGCTCAGATTCTGATACAAGTGATAATTATGAGGATAATATCGTCTGTCCCACGCCAAAACCGCGAATATGCTAATTCCAGGGTTCTGACTTATTCAATATGTAAAATACTAATTTTCTACCAAAATTTTCAATGTTAAACTCACGAAAGTGCTATCAGGTTGTCTACTGTGAACGAGAGTGAATTCGCACATGTGAAAACTTCCCTAGGCTTTCAAAGCATAAAGCACGAATATTCTTAAAACTCTTCTCATTCGAAATGACAAATTGCACATTCGTGGTTTTTGCATGAGATCGACGAATGATGTTAAATGAATTGACGAGTTTTTCTTCCATTGTACGGTAAAACAGGTGAATGTGATAATGCACGATACTTGACACTTCATCAAATATTAAATTTAAACTTTTAATTCGGTTTCTGACGATTCTGTTGGAACGTGAAAGCACAGACAAGAAACTTTGTTTTGACTTTTGAGTTTGACAGATCTAATTTGGATCGCATTGATCGCTGCTAGACGAACGGGCAGTAGCTCATGCACTTTCGATGTCTCAAGGCCAAAGAGGGGAATATAAAAGTGGGCGTGTCAATGCGCTCCCAATGTAGGAAACGGAACGGTCATATGCGCATTATGTCCTCAATGCATGAAACGGAACACGCATCATATTTTGGTCTCTGGCTCGAAGTCCTTCAAACACATTTTTGATCATGGTTGTTTCTTCGGCTGTTAAATTGTGACGTTTCTTTTTTGATATCCGGTTCACTATTACTCTTTTCACACATATTTATTATTTGTCACCAAAGCCAATACAATAGCTTCTTCAAGCAGTAGTATACTAGTCACAATTACGATGTCTTTCTTTTATATTACAAAAACCGTTAATTAATTGAGAGGTAGTTTTGTACCTACTCTAAAATTATTCCAGGAATAACAAATATTGTTTGCAGATTATAAATTAATCTACCTCGTAATTTCGAGAATTCTTATCTCTATTAATTTTCAATCTTTCAAGCAAATTTAATTTCACCCCTTTTCTTTCAACATGTAGTATTTCAAATTCAAATTACTCACAATTCACAAACAGTAACCTTAAAACGAATTCCACTAATATTACAAATCGGTCTCTGCTGTAGGAAATCTCTATCAGCGCGCCCATGCAACACGAAGAAACACCTGGTCAATGGCATTGTTGCCAACAACGTCGCTTTATTCTGGGACGACAGTGTTCATCTCAGACATTATCAACCGTCAGAGAAAGATATAACCTACAACCCAGATAACTTCAAGTTGAATCATACAAGCTGACAACGTTCCACGTTCGTATCGTTTCGAAGACAGTTGATAGTTTGGAAATAGGCCAGACAAATTATTGAAAATATTTCAGTTCTCGTGAGCGTTAGATAGATTTTGCAATAACCTAATAATTTGTTTATTAATTAACACTGAATATTTCTCCTTTTGTCGGTATGCAAAAAACCAACAAGTAGTAACAACAACTTTTTTTACGGAGTAAATGTATCATTTCGATGCCTTAATTCGCAAATCGGCTAACTCCACGATACGTATAGTGTAGTTTCGTTTTGCGAATTAAGGCATCGATTTGCTTGGCCTATAAAATCTCTTTACAACATGAGTCACTATCTACAATTTTGGAACTCGACTATAGTAGTATATAATATTATATTTTCCATACTGGAAAGGAAGGAGAGTACAAATTTTTGACAGTTTCTATACTGAATGCAACCCAGAAATTATTCCCCTTACAGTGAGAGTAGTTAAATGGCATAACTCAACATAATTATTTGAAAAGCAAGGTTACCTATTCGATGTCTCTTCTCAGAGCCACTTCACCTTCATTGACATGAATCGGTGCATGAGTCAGACGACAGAAACTTCGTGTTTCAAAATACCTCAGCACGATGTAGAAAATGTACTTGTTACTGTGGCCGAGAAGCCTTCTGAAGAGATAGCGTCGGAAGCTGCAGAAGTTGTTGTTAACGCTGAAGAAAAAATGGACACCGCAGAAAATCCACCAGAAAGGAGAATTTCCCAAACGAGTGAGACAAATAATGAGGGACAAGAAAATACGCCGGTTCAGACAGATAATGATGAGGTGAGTCAAATTAAATATGATTCAAGAAAAAGAAACACCCAAACACCAAAACTACGTCACAATCACACTCGATGTGCCTTTCGCCAACAAAGTTATCATCTTCAGGAGCTAAAAGCTTACTGAACCACTTACCCTACCTTACTTCTATTTATACCACTATTTCTTAATGGACGTCAAATTATCTAACATTTCGAATTTACCTACTCTACCTACTACTTATCTGAGGGCCAACCGCACTCATGAATTTATTGGGAAGAAAAGAAAACATTTTTCAATGTATTATGAACTTGAATAATGGGCTGTAAGGAATAGGACCCTTATCAGCATTCATACTATTTTTACACTTGGCGACTCTCGAATGCATCGAGAAGTCTATGGTCATGAATCTGTCTGATTAATTTTAAGCTTGTGTCATCAAATCGGTGGTCGTAATCCAAAGCATGTTGGGCCACATTCGATTTATCGGCTCTTGAATATCGGATATGAGCACTGCGTTCTCTGAACCGTACTTTCATGGCCCTTCGGGTTTGACACAAATACTTTTTCTCGCAGTCCTCACAGCTAATTTCATAA
The DNA here is from genome assembly GCA_944452925.2 of Chrysolina oricalcia. NCBI lineage: Eukaryota > Metazoa > Arthropoda > Insecta > Coleoptera > Chrysomelidae > Chrysolina > Chrysolina oricalcia. The sequence goes on along the minus strand of OX101824.2, from coordinate 4,806,385 downwards.
ATCCCCGACTTTTCTTTTTCATCTGTTTTATCTTTGGGAGTACTCAATACTTGTCGAAGTTCACACGAAGTTTTGTATACCACCTTCATATTGAGAGTTCTGAAAATACCTTCGAAACCTCGAGTAACTCGAGGTTCGAATGGGATGACGACATATTTAGGAGGGTTTTTTTCTTTTTGAAAAGTCGAAGAGTTACGAAGGCTTTCTTTAAATCTAGCTCCTGAAGATGCTAACTTTGTTGGCGAAACGCGCGTCGAGTGTGATTGTGACGTAGTTCTGGTGTTGGGTAGTTTCATTTTCTTGAATTGTATTCACGCCAAAGGTTCCAAAATTTTCAATTATTTTACATTAAATATGGTTTAACTCAAGATCGTTATTATGTTCATTCACTTATTTATTAATTTATTCAATGATCAAGTCAATTTTACCAATTTACCAAATGACTTCTATTATGTTACGTGGCCAGGTAGCCAAGTGGTTAAAGCGACATTATTTCAATCACTTTGGCTGCCAGTCGGCGATGGTTCAAACCATAGCGATTGCAGAAAATTTTCTGGTGGCCCGAGAAAGTGCTAGGAATTGCACGTAAAAAGGTAAGACCTCGTTAATCCTTGGCTCGCACAAGTTTCGACTTCTGAGGGCTGCCGTTCGTAAGGGGACGACAGCTGGTTAACGAAAAAAACAATTTTTGAAATCTGTATCTTTCCAAAAAATTATTAAAATTGTCCTGAAAATTTTGGTCCTTTGAGCCGGATAATCTTCGCTAAGAATTTCTTCATTGTTCGAGAACTAGAAACTAATATTTTTGATAAATTAGTCATGCAATTGTGAGACTTGACAGTAGTTGACAGTTGAAAACGTAACAATACTCTTCGTAATCTCTAGTAATTTTACCTTTATTAGAAAAATATAACATTCCTTCTAGGAACCCAATATGGACCAAGACAACGAAGACCAAGACGACAACACAGAGTCGAAAGAAAAAGGGAGGCAAAGAGGCTCCAAACGTAAACGCGACTTGGTATCCGATCTGCAAACGTGGGGCTGGTACAGCAGACGGAAGCTGTCGAAAAAGGCGAAAGACAAGGATTTCACGGTAGAAGACGCTCTCGACAGGATCATCCCCAAAAACCTACTACCGTACCGAATTGATCCCGAGAAGTTCAACAACTTCGAAGACTCTATGAACACCATGGACGTGTACAACATGTACATGGAAAATCACGACGTCCTCTACCTGTCGCCTATCCACTCGCCAAAAAGCGTCAACTACGAAGCCTACTTCTGCACGGACAGAGAGAGAGAAGACGTACAGGAGTTCTGGACGAAAAAGCGCAACTACTGCGACGCCATCGTACTTATAAAAGAGTTCGTTTTCAGTCTGTCGAAGCTGTGGCAGTACAAGTGGCCCAAAGAGCTGATCCCGCTGTATATTAAAGCCTACGGTATGTTTCGGGAGCACTGCGACCAGCCTCAAGTGTTCTGCTCCGAACTGACCTTCGAAGATTTGCGCAACGACGCATTGGCGACCATACTGTACGGGGAACTGTTGAGTTTCAGCTCCGACGGCAAGGAGAGCGTGCCTCCTACCACGGTGGGCTACCTGCAGTTGGTCGGCGGTTGTCAGGAGGAGTGGAAGAACGAGTACACGATGTTCTTCAACAGGTTGTTCTGGTTGCGAGCGTATTTGTTCCGGAAGGAGAATAGCGTCGATCTCGCGATCAGGTCGTTGGAGGTCGTGCAAGATATGGTGGCGGAGGAGGAAGTGAAAAACGGCGAAAGGTGAGTGTAAAGAGGAGTATGATAGTTTCGGCCCCACGTTGGGCGCCAATTTTTTTTCTTTTGTTCTACAGCAGACTGGTTCAAAATTGACTTTCAACATCGAAATACAATTCAAAGATAATAGTTTTTTCAAATGATGGTTTTTCTAGAGTGATTTTCATTGCGAAATATCATCGACGTTTCTCCAACACGAGTGGTTGACATGTTGTCAGCTACAAATGACAAGCAGTTGACAGTGAACTTGAATATGAAACCTAATCTTGCAGTCGTTGAATGACTTGAAAAATTACCAACAGACAAAAGACAATACTCGCCATACTTGCACTGTACTGTTATTTATTATAACGTTTGCATTTCTACGTATGTTCATTTTTAACTTTGAGCATGATTTGGTATGAATGAAAAACATGAACTGAGTTCAATCCGTTTATGACATATGCAATGTTTTTGATGATTATTCCTTTATTTTACAGCTCGAAGGACCCTTCTGAATAATCCACCTGGATTTCAAACATTCTTAGTTGATTGTATCTGAGTAGATGATTGATTATTTGAAATAATCAAGAAAAATGAAAATTTTGTTAATGTCAAAGTGACCCTTGAATTATCATTCTCATATCACGGATAGTGATCTAAATATGTCAATGTAGCATATAAAAGATAGTTTTTTTATAAAATCTTACGCACGCCACTGTCTGAATCAAATCGCTCAAAATATCTAACTGGTTATAATTCCCCGATTGAAGCAATAGGTAAGTGAATAACAGAGGTTGACACAAAAATACGAAACTCACTGTACCCATCGGGAGAAATGAAATAATATCAGTACTACTGAAATGAGAAAAAACAAGCTTTCTAGCGGTACTAAACATGACGTAGGGTTCCGTTAAAAAAAAGGCGATGGCGTCACTTCTCCACCAATAGAACATCAAAAACATATTTGAATTTACAGAAAATTGTAGAGTGAAGTACCCTTCAACTTTCATCCGAACTTTTTTTCGATAGCCCTCAAATTACCTACGATGATCTCAAAATAGCTTCTGATAATAAGATTAAAACAACTTGAGATATAATAAAAGTTACAAAAGAAAACTAGTTAGTAAAATGAAATCATTTGTCATAATAATGGACACCGTTTGCAAGATGATGATTTGGCAAATATGTTTAACATTAACTTTAAAAAGCCTGAAGTTACCGTAGAGTACTTGACATCAATTTTTTGGAAAGTGTTCCCTTTAACAATACTACCTTTTTTATGTCGCTAGTGACAGATATTGATATAATTGAAAATTCATTTTCTATTGGTTTAGACAATAAATCAAATAAATTACTGAAAATTTGTTGTGATGAGCATTTGTAACACCCTGTAGATCACTACATACGTAACGTCACTCTGACGAAACAGCGCACATTTATTTCGCCAAGAGGCTGCCCTGATGTCAAAATAAAAGCCCTAAAACGTCTCAGCATCAAAACCAATACTCGAGCGGCTGAGTAATGATTCAATAGATTGTAAGTTACTCACGAAACGTGTATATAATGCTTGGTAATTCAGGACAGTAAAAGAAACTCAGAAAATCTATACTTTATCTTAATTTAATTTGATCTAAAAAATGGACATATACGATTTTTGGCCACAGTAAGCCATAATAAAAATCATCTGGTATAAGAAGAAAAATGAGCTGCAACAGCTAGAGATTATGGTTCGCAACACACTGTATTAATTTATACGTTTACTAAAATAATATGCGAGACTCAAAACATCATATGTATATAATTGATGAACAATAATCAAGTAATTTTCTTTGATTTTAAAAATAAATCGACAACTGTAACTGAAAATTCGTTTTTCTACTCCCGTATGTGAATTACTAACGTCACAATCGATAAAAATGTGTAAAGCTTCATTTCACGAATCGGTGTGTGAAGTGCCATGCTTTTCTTATGGGATTTATTTCACGCACCGGTGCCATAAGAGTCAATACAAATTCACACACCGGTCGCTGGTCTAGGTAGCGGTGGCGAGAGAAATTGACAAATATGACAGTTCCCGCAGAGTGAAGTTCAGAGTTACATCAGTTAATAGACCGTAAATAGTAATTAATTACCCTCTGAATTAATAAATAGAACGACGAAATTTTGATTTGAACCGATTAGCCGTGTATTTCACGCAAATTCCTGATGGACAGCATTGAAGTACTCCCATCAACTCCTCCAAATATAACGTTAGCAGCCAGTGAAGCAAGTTCATCGTTATTGCCACAAAAATCGTTGGGAATTTACGGAAACACTTTGGAAAAGTTTATGCAATGGCGCAATACAAACAACGTCCAATCATTCTCCGAAAGGGTAATATTAGCCTACCTATCTGAATTATCAACAAAGGTTAAATCTTCTACCTTATGGAGTCACTACTCAATGTTGAAAAGCACCCTTAGTGTTAAGTACAACGTACAAATTGGTGATCATCCGAAAGTTCGCGCTTTCTTGAAACGGAAAAACGAGGGATACATTCCTAAAAAATCACGCGTTTTGGAAAAGGAACACGTATTAAAATTTCTCAAAGAGGCACCCGATGAAAATTTCCTTTAATTCAATCTCTAAGTAAAAGGTCGTAGAAAAAGTATAGTGTGCACCACGTGCGTAAAAAAGTATACTTCACGCACTAGATACACAATATACTATTCACACAACCCAGTACATTATAGTGACATAAGAAAATCTTGTGGGCAAACAAAAAAATCTTCAGTTAAAGTCATTAAAAGTGTTGAAGAACGCATACATAATTGATTCATAAAACCGTAAAACAATGTGACAAAAAAACTGTTCAACACAAGGATAATACAACTTTATAATTTCTACGGCAAACCAGAATGTCAACTGAATTGATAGGGTATTTTATGGAATATCACTTACATAAGAGAAGCATCTTGAGGTTACTGCCCTCTTTCAGCTGTTAATGCCGACGCGTGGCAAGGATGAACTTATACTTGTTGAAAAACGAAGATATACATTGGTTTTCGATGACAGGCTCTTCCCTGAAGGGAAATTTATGGCACAACCGAGGATTCAGGAACTTTCTTCATGACTTTTGAAACATACTTTCGAGTCTTGTTAAAAATGGATTATTTACTGGCTCGAAAAACTAGTGGATTCGACTACAATTGCTGATTCGTCGCAGACTTTCCAACGAATATTTGGCAATACTGAATCTGCCTCTTAACGACTAACACGCTGCTACTCTTAATTAGAAGAGACGCTGACATTTCTTATTGTCGGTTTTTGGCTTTACGACACACGAAAATGGACATCACGAACTGTCGATTCTGATTGTTGTTCTTGAACTCTAACTAAAAACTCGCTAACTCGGGAGTGAACATCACGAACTATGGATAAGGGCCACAAACATGAACGGTTGATTCTGAACTGCGAACTGACCATCGCGAACGGTTGATTCTTCACTGGCCTAAGTATACGCTATGGATCATTGTATATACTCGAGAAGCAGTAAATCTTATTTCAATGGTCAATAAACTTGAACAATAGCGAACAATAGCGTTATTAATAACACTCCAATAGTCGTTTTATCATATATTTCATGATGTTGGTCGGTTCCACGTTGATTTGAATGAGCTCAAATCGAGTTTCATTACCGGGAAGTGTCAAGAAGCGCGCATTGTAATTATATTTATTATACCTATAGATATATCTTTACGACTTTTATAGTCTATAAATTCCTGTGGCAATAATTGTCTTCATCTGGCTTGCCAGCTGCAATTTGATGACTAATCAATTAAAAACTTTTGTGCACGTGGAATACATGTATTTACGATAGATTGACGTTATCTTGCATCTAATTAAATGATTCTACAGGGGGTGGGCTGGAGCCTCCTTACACTTTTAAATCATTGGTGTTCCTTATTAATTTGTCTAAAGAAAAGGGTGTTTTTCTATATTCCTTATATTCAATCTTTGCTTTTGGCCTGATCAGTTTCCTCAGTAAAACCTCTTCAGTACGTGTAACATGTTATGCTGATGATACCTACATCTTACTTGTTGAAAGGAATAAAATAGAACTGAGATTAACTGCAGAAAATACGTACATTCAAATAAAGACATTGGCAGAGAAAAATAATTTGTAATTGAATAAAACAAAAACAAGTATGAATATGTTCTCTTACCTCGGACAGCAACAACAAATTACACTTTTTAGCACTACTGAAGATGAAGTGAAATTGCTACGAATTACATATGGCTATGAATTACAATGGAATCCACACATTGATATACTATGTGATGAACTGAGAAGAGTCTCTTACTCGCTCATTGTTATGAGAGGGTTATGCTAACATTATATTGTGCAAATTTTCATTCACATATGCGATACGGTATACTAAATTGGGGAACGAGCCCTTCTGCATACAGAGTGTTCATACTTCAAAAATATTCTGTAAGGATCATTGCGGAATTGGGTTATAGACTCCTGGAGAGATTTTTTCAAAATACTGAATATTTTAACTCCCTTTGGAATTTATATTATGGAAGCTTGTACTTTTGCATATAGAAACAGGACTTGGTACAGGGAAAATCGAGCATCGTAGAAAACGTAGCAAACGTAGAAAATACATTGGATGCAAATATTTCAATCATCTTCCTAATGAAATAAAAATGGTGACAAAATTTCATATATTTAGGAGAATGGTTGTAAAAGTAATTGTTCAGAAATATTGAACACTTCAGAGGGGTTTTTTAATTAGTTTAATCTGTCTTTGTTTGCTGTTTGATCTTTATTTTTTTTTCAACATATTCATTCACATAGTTTTACCTTTATATTGATTTTATACATGGATTTGAAGTACTTACCAATTATTATATTTATACATTTTATTGTTTATATATAATTTAATTGGAAAATAAAGATTTATTAGTATTATAACTGAAAATCGCACCAGTACTCACCAGCCGAGGTATTGCTTCAGGTACATGCTGAGCCTACCAAACTGTCTGAAATACGGCCTGATAACCAACGAAATTGCCGAAAAAATAATCAAACACCTCTTGATGATCAACTCTCTAGCCACCGTGGAAGGCCTCTTCAACGCCGAGAAATACACGCAAGTCGCCGACATCCTGAAGGTCACCTTCAACGGCGCCGGCGTTCACCCCCAGGTGGGACGCATGGGACGACCGGCGCAACTCGCGCTGCTGATGCACTCCTTGTGGTTCACCGACAAGTCCGAGTGCTTCGTGTGGACCGTTTCATGCCTGCACGAAGCTTTCGACCAGTACGTGAAGGTCAGCAAGGAGCACGACAAGTGGGAGAAGATAATCGAGAAGTGCCTGGCCATCCTCCACGAAATTATAAAGCTGGAAACGGTCAGCGTGGTGGATTTGCTGGAGGAGGGAAAGCGAGGCGGGTTGGTCGAGACTCTGGCGAAGATCGTGTCCAAGCAGTTGAATTCCGAAGGCGCGGTTAAAATTCCCCTGGATTGCGTCACGCCATGGATTTTGTTGCATTTCGTCTTGCAGAGGTGAGGGGACTTCTCCGTTTGGTTTCCTTTATTTTATACTGTTTTTGTTTTTAGGGATGAACAGAGGCAGTACGCCAGTAAGAGGATGAGTCAAAGCAAACGTGACAAAGAGGCTGTCAACGATCTGCATGCTGCAGAAACAGATTTACCGCCATCGATAGCCATCCTGTTTTCGGCTCATGAATTCCTAGGTATATGCTTGTGTTTAAATTGAAATTATGCTAAGGGGGGTCAAGTGACACCTCTTTGGAAAGGGCTTATAATTCCCTATACATCGCTGGTTAGTTTTTAAAAATTGATCTACTCGTTTAGAAAATGACTCGCTTTCAAGTTCCAACAATTTACAAAATTCATAGTTCATGAGATAAAAATAACAGGACTAACTGTTTTCTCAATTGGCCCTACCTACCCCTGGTATTATTCAATAAGAGGTCAATTCTAGAAGAATACAAACAGTATGGGCCCCCAATCATTACCATGCTTAGGTCGGGCCACTGAAGAAAACAGGTAGTCCTGTTAAGGTATTTGGAACCAGACGGTACGCACTAAAAGTTTTCTATTTGCTGCCCATTAGACATACGTCGATCATAAAAGTAAATTTGGTGTTCCGACTGTACGATTTTCCCACCATTTCAACAATTCAATCGGAGGCGCTAGGCAACACTGCTCTGTCGCTAGTGTCAGTGTCACTAACTTTTATAATCCCGTCGATCAGATTGCTTTTTTGGAAACTGATATAGTTATCAACGTTACAAGGCCGATATTTAGCAAATAACGGATGAGATTGAATATTATAATCCGAGGCGCAGCCGAGGATTATAACAACCGAATCCGTTATTTGCGTATCGGCCGTGTGTAGTTCTAGACTTTTCGTAGTCCCGCTGAAAGATTACATTTTGATTCCGAGGAAAGAATTAACCACGTACCTCGTAATTCTACACAAAAATCCCAACGTCATGGTACAGCTTAACAAAATCACAACAATATTATAAACAACGTCAGTGTTTTGTGTTCGCGAGTTCGCTTTAACAACGACCATGGATGAAATTGAAGAAAATGAGGCACAAAATCAAATCTCTTTAGAAATATTGGGAGAATCATGTGCAGCGAGTTGATTCACTGCCCAAAATAACTCAAGAGCGATATCAAAAAGAATATGAAATTTTTGAAGAGTGTCGTAAAAGCAAGAATGTAAAGATGGTTAATGAAGATGTATTTTATTAGCCTATACAAAAGGAAAATCAGAGGTTTATTCTCCTAACTCGCTGTGGACCAAGATTTCAATGTTGAAACTTGCTTTGAAAGTTTATGACAACATTGACATTTCAAGGTTACTTCTTTTAAATCGTACACCATATTAGAGTATCACCTACAGAAATTGTAACGAAGTTACTATTTTGTATTTATAATAATCAACTTTTATAGCAAGCAAAGGCCTCTCCGAACAATATAATTCATATCTCCGTTATTTTTAGACTTAGAAAATCCGTTCTTTGATCTGAATTTTTCAGTTAAGCTCTACATCCCGTTAAAATATTCATATCCGTTTCGTAATCATTGTTAGCCACTGTTCTGCACGACAGTCGGAAGGACTCGGCGGGCTCGCCTCAGAATCACCAGCGCAGTTGTGCCTCGCGCAAGAGAAGGGGTATCGATAGCCGGCCGACTGAAGCAGCCAGATACGAGATAATAAAAGTTCAGTTCGTTCTCCGCTCAGCCAAGGGTAAGCACGAATCAAGAAAAGGAGCAGTACCAGCCGTCCGAGTAGGAAGTCAAGTCCGACCGCGCAGGCCTGTGACAGCGGCAGAGTTCAACAGCCATAGACCGACCAGAGAGCTGAAATAAAATCAGTTGTGTTCCAGAGCCCGAAGAAGGAGGAGTCCGCCGAAATCGAGCAGAGTAGTGGTGAGCACGTGTGGTAAAATTCTTGTAAGATGTGCAGGACGAAGCAGATACAGTGTTTCACTTGGGAACCCCAGGAGGCACTGGATTTGTGGAAGCCGCAGCCAACACGGGTACAGTGTTTTGCTTGGGCACTCCAGGAGGCACTGGATCTGTGGAGGTAATTCGTATCCGATAGTTATTTTCGATATACCGTAGACAAACGGTCAAAGCAGGTACAGTGTTTCACTTGGGCACCCGAGGAGGCACTGGATTTGTGGAAACCGTCGCCAACACGGGTACAGTGTTTTGCTTGGGCACTCCAGGAGGCACTGAAGCTGTGGAGGTGGATTATATCCGACAGTGATTTTGCTATACCGTGAACAAGCGGTCAAAGCAGGTACAGTGTTTCGCTTGGGCACCCCAGGGGGCACTGGATTTGTGGAAACCGCCGTCGATACAGGGACAGTGTTTTACATGGGCACCCTAGGAGGCACTCAACCTGTTAAAGACGAAGTGCAAGGTCCAGAGCGTAAATGATTTATTATAAAGTCCCGCCTAGCCGTTTTGTTTGAGAGGAGTAGCGCTTTCACAGTAACCCTAAAGCTTGTTTTGCTAACTAAATCCGTTGCTTGCTTTTGGTAATCCGTATTCCATTATTGTCCGCTTTGCTTGCTTTCCCCTCCCTCTTATTACGCCCGGCACAGCATAATTGTGGTCCAGTGTATTTAGAGTAGGTGTTTGACAATTAATAAAACCGTTATAGATTATTGGTGTCTGATTTAATTATACGTTAAGTGATTATATAATCTTTTTAAATGGAACTTAATTGCTTTGAGTTAACTAATAGCAGCAGGTACCCAGGATTCAATCCCAGTAGAGGCAATTAAAGCCTGCCTCTTCTGGCCACCCGTGCCTTAGTCAAATCCATAATTGACCCCTGGAGTATACTTTTCTCCAACTGAAGCTGCCCGAAGCAAGTGGACCTTCATACGTTAACCAGAGGTGGCGCCCGGGAAAATCCGTAACCTGGACTCGGCACCAAAGTGACCAGTAAAGCTCAAAAGGGCTTTACAAAATGATATTTTCAGATTTGTATAATTATTTTTGTTCTTGAGACGAAAGTCTGATGGATTCACACCAAAGAAAGCCCCGGACTTTAAAAAATCTTATCGGACGGAGGCTGTTAACATTAACTTTTCAATTGTCATCTGAATACCGTTAAATCAAAATAACAATATGGGACCAAGATGGCTGACTAGTTTTACGCGTTTGGCTGGGTTTAAAAAAAAAAGTTGTTGGAGACGAGATTTGAACTCCGGGGTGGTTGCCATCAGGCGTTATAGATATATATCTGTATAATGGCTATTCAACTAGAGTAAGTAATGTTTTTACGTACCTTAATTTCCTTATATCCGAAGAATGGTCATCTGGCCAAGCTAGCAGGTAGGCATGCGATCATAGTACATAGTAACACTACTCAATCGTACACATTTCGTTTAAAAATAAGTAACGTCTGACGGCCCTGGGATCTTGCTCTATTTGGTTAAATCCTTAATTTTGATCTATTTCATTCATTCATTCATTCATATTCAGCCGTATTCGAAGGAAACGTGACGTCAGGGAGGGGGGCGACCGGGTACCGATTCAACGAATCACTTTTTTCTCGATAATCCAACTTAAGCTTCATGTTCCTTGAGGGGCATATCTTCGTAGGTAATCGACCCCCCTAGTGTCATGTGCCAACGGTCTATACGCTGAGTACGCGACGGGAGTGACTCGTACAAGTGTCCAACTAGTATTAAAAAAAAATATTTGTTTTTTGAAAGACAATAGACATGTTTTTTTTTTATGATTTGGAATCAAATCATATTAAAATGACAATAAATATTTGAAATTTTTCTGAGACCTTGTTTTTTAACTTTATTTCTTGTTGTGACATTGTTGTTATTTTTCTCTTTTGTGTTTTGGCATCGACTGCTATGGTCATTAGGCGTGTGTTCTGGATAGGCCTTGTTACTAACTCCATACGCCACCTTAGGAGCAGCTTTGTTAATTATTAACGCAACAGCGAATCGTGGAGGATTATCATTGTTGTTATTACTTCTATTATAAATATGATTATTGAAATTACATTCTTATGTTTATGGATATAAATCATCACGTTGTACCCAAATATAATTAATTGCCTTCTTCCATTTTCTTTGATTATTTTTTGGACAGTTTTCATTTGGATATAAATACCTTCTGCTGTATATGATTTTCAAAGTCCACTTCTGAAGAACCTCAAAATTTCTGAGGTGGGATTTCATGACTCCCTCCCCAAACCAGAATCCCATAATTCAATTGGGATTGTATAAGTGAAAAATAAAGATTGTTTTTTAGGTCCATGAATGTTTTGAGAACTTGAATTTTGATAATAAACTTCGTAATTTCATCAACAGGAATATATATTTGTCCCATTTTATATGTTTGTCAAACATAATCCCTAAGAACGTGATATTATCTGTTTCTTCTATTCTAGTATTAATATCAAGTATTAGTGGCACTAATGGCCGATTTCACCAACTGATTCCTAAAGTTAGGAAATACCTAAATCGGATTTGGGAATACCCAAGTGCGATTTGCGTTTCATCACACGTTAAGTAATGATCACTTTTAAGCATTACTTAACGCTTGGTGAAAAGAAATTTGCACTTGGGCATTCCTAAATTCGATTTAGGTATTTCCTAACTTTAGGAATCAGTTGGTGAAATCGGCCATAAGTCTGGGAGGGTATTATTATAAAATGTAAATGGTATTTATTTCATTTTTTCAAAGTTTATTGTGAGTCGGTTTCAAACTAATTTTTAAACTTTTAAAATCTAATGCGGTCTTAGTCTGTAATTCAATCTAGTTTTTTCTCCACATAATGTAACTGTATCATCTGCAAAACTATGAATTTCACCTATATTATTGATATATTAAAGGTCGTTGAGATAGATAGTAATTAGCAGTGGCCCCAAACTGTCCCCTGTGGCACACCAAATTGAAAGATTATTTGTTCTATTTCCCAAATAATTTTTGAAATCATAAACTTTACCGCGAAATCCAATATTCGCTAATTTCATAAATAGTCGTTTATGGTCAACCATTATATCCTAGAACGATTTCTTTGAATATTTATTATAGGTCCTAAAGGTTGGTGTCTCACCAGCCAAGGAGAGCTGCTGCACTTCATAATAGATACCGTCCTCGATAGAATTGACACTCCGATATTTGAACGTCTCAGAAGCAAAATCGATATCCACATAGAACAAGCGATGTTCTGTTTGTATCAACACCCCAGCAAAAAAAATAAAGTAAATATACCATTCTCGAATGTCACAATCTGTTTAACAAGCCATGATGAAGGATTTGCCAGCTTTGTCTAATTAAAAAAACAGCTGGGTAGGATTTTGAGGATCAACCTTTTTCTTGTTGACCATAATGACGTAGTATTGTAGCGTGTGGTATTTAGTTTTTTTGCAAATTTACCATTTGTAATGTCATTTCAACTGTCGAAACAAGCAGACAAGTAGACACTTCAACAATTGAAATAATCAATTATAGACCTTCGAAATACAAAAAAACACCAAGACAATTGTTCATGGAAGATAAGAGCATTTTTTTTGAAAAACGTAACTCGAAAACTAGTCGTCTTATAAAATGCGAAAAAATCTTGCTCATTCGACATCAAAAAAGACAAATTTTCATTCGAATTAAATCATTTATACGCGAGACAAAAATTAAATACTAAAAACTCGGCTTTTCGCCATTTTGACGGTTAATTTGAGGTTATGTCGAAAAATGTTGCATACAAAAGTTTTTAAATTTTTTTATTATCTACAACTTTTCTATTGAACATTTTCCGCTGGGAGGTCACGTTTTGCCGCAAATCGCAAAAAACCATTTTCAAACCATAAACTACAAACCATAGAAATATATGTTATATATTTACTTTAGAATGCTAATCCCGCCAATTTTCTCGGCGAAAAGCATGCATGACCCGTTTACGATTGTGCGCAAGCTCGTCATCAGTGTAGTTTGGGTAGATCGTTGCCAAGTTTGAAAATCATTTGGTGTTTCAATTCAGAGTGTCATGTCATGAGGCAATAAAACCCATGTCATTTGAAGGAGAGAAATTTGTCAGCGTATTTAAACCGAAATAACCTTTAGGGGTAGATTCCTTCAAATTTTAGGTGCGAAAGAAACGATAATGTACCCTATCTTACTGTAATTTCAATGACCGTGCAACAGTGCTTTTTCATCAACAAGAAGACTTGTCACTAAGATCTGTCACTCTTGACAGTGTAACAATCTCAGGGTATTTTCATTCAAGTCACTCCAATAAAACAAATTCACTTCACCAATAATACTATAATACAATGAACACTCTGTATGTAGTACGGCAATTACAATTGTCAATGCGCTATCAAAATGACATCTGTCAAAACAAGATAGAAATTTGTCGTAGTTATTTTTAAACAGAAATTCGGGCCAGATTCCTTTACAAATTGAATTGATAATAATTATGAATGATTCTGGCTGCGGAAGTTGTCCGGAACGAACCAACTCAAGTTTCCGTATTTGGAACGGCCCTTCTCATATGTCGAACATTGAAATATCTTTTCTCCTACCTGCTCTCAGTTGTAATATTTTTAGAAATGAACCATCTCCTTTGTAGAGTTATTCATCTCGATATTCCGTTTACTTGGATGTAAAGAATCATCTATGTCCTATTTTGACGAATGGCTGTTATCAAATATTTATCGATCCCAATTGATGAAGTGACCCTTTTTCTATAAGATATTGATAACTATCTTATATGGATTTCGGCAACCAATATTCTGAATGTATTTCAGCTATAATAAACAAATTTGATATTCTTTAGAACCAGATTACTTTTGCCTCCATTCAGTTCTCTTCTCTTATTTCTTCTATCTCTTTATCCTTTGTTTCCCTAGCAACCCCTTAAAGATACCTTTCTAATACAGAGTCTTCTTTCAATAATCACTATTCAGACTAACGAACCATTTTTCTCATGAAGCTTTATGTAAAAAAGGCAATAGAATCATTTGAAAACCTACTGCGTTACCAACATACTGTGCCTGCGTAAGCAAGGCGAGTAATATAACTTTTTGCAAAAAAATTTCAAGTATTAGCCACACCGCTTATATTTAGTTCTGAATATTCTTGAATTAGTTCTTGATTCCTATAAAAAGTACTGAACTCAATATTAGAAAGTTAATGTCAATATGGAAGTGCTTTTCTTCGATGATAAGAAAAATGGTTCTGGTCCCATTATGGAAATTGCACTAAGGTAACACAACCAGAAATAATCGTAGAAATTGTGAAAGGCTTTCGCGGCCATCGTCACTTACATGGTGGTTCTTCGGGTTGTAAGGCCGACGTATGTTGAGAGAAGATCTCGACGTTTCGCCAGCACGAGTGGTTAGCATTTTCAAGAGATATTTTTCAAATTTTCTGGATTCTTAAGTCGCTGTCAAATGCTCTAATAACAAATGTCAAGCATTTGACAGCAACTTAAGAATCCAGAAAATTTGGAAAATATCTCTTGAAAATGCTAACCACTCGTGTTGGCGAAACGTCGAGATCTTCTCTCAACATACGTCGGCCTTACAACCCAAAGAACCACCATGTAATCGTAGAAATAGTATATTAATCTCTTAAAATTATTTTAATTAAAATTAAATGCACTCACATATTTTGACATGAATCGTTCTATAAAAAGAAAACCTTGAGCTTCTTATAATATGGACGCATCCAATTTTATAAATACAAATTTGAGTTTTGCTTATTATTATTATTATTATTAAATGATAATAATAATTATTAAATTATAATAATTATTATTAAATTTTGTCATATTTTTAATCGGGAATAAGGTTGATGAATATAATTTTTTCGTCTGGTGTTGTAAAAGTGCACGTCCTCATTCTTCTCAAACGTATGTTCGTTGGATTGAATGTATAGGATTAGTCGATAGATATATAAGCTGGGTAATGCCATTATTTGTGCTCTAATAAACAAATTTTTACAGGTAGTTGTTGGGTGAACATTGAACATGGTTCTTAGGATTTTTTTTTGGGCAATAAACGCCTTTTCAAAGTTTGCCGATGATCCCCAGAATATCAGACCATACTGTAGAATTGACTACACGAGACCGAAATACAACAATCTCAATACATAAAGACACTGTTTCTCTTAGATTCCTCATCATGTATGAGCATGTGCTTAACTTGGTGCATACAATTTTCATGTGAGGTTCCCTTAGTTTTGGGTCAAGTGTTACCAAGTATTTTATTGTATCTGCAGTTTGAATTAATTTTCCTTGAATATGTAAATAGAGATCATAGTCAGGAAATATATTTCTTGGTATAAATCGCATGAAGAATGTTTTCATAACATTCAGTTTGAGTTCATTCTGAGAGCAATACTCATGAAATTCATTAGAAGCGGCATTGCTGTTTGCCACAAGTTGGTCAATTTCCTTATGGGACATCAGAATATTTGTATCATCAGCATACAGTACTATTTGATCAGCAACTATTTGATATGAGATTAGCATTCTAGAATAAGTATATAATATATATTTCTATGCTACATACCCATTTCACCATTTTGAGAGTTTTTGTGTTAATTTTTTTTTTCTCTCAAAGATAAAACTTCAACATTTTCCACCTGGTCCTTGCCGGTTACTTTTTTTCTTTTTCACAAAAATTATAGGCACCCGTCTATAAGTTACCATGAAATGTTTGTGTATGAATTACAGCAAATATGTCGATATTCCCATGATGGCTTGTTAAACAAGTGCCTATTTATCTTCAGGCCTTAGCTCTTATTCATCGAGTTATTTCAGATTTCCAGGCATTTAGCAGACCACAACGTGGACCCTCTTCCGCTTTCCTGGGAACGCTCTTTTCAGCTATTCGAGTTCTACGGGCCCGACTGCCTACCGGAATTCAATTCCTACAAAAGCGCCTCCATTTCCGCCGACCTGGAGCAACTCTTCAAGCGAATCATCGCTCTGGTACCGCCCCACTGCGCCCCGCAGCAGCACCTGCCCAAAATAATGGACTACGTCCACGGGAAAACGGACAAGTTCCCCGAAGCCATCGATTTCCCCAACAAAGTGCGCGCCATCTATTATCTCATCGGCGACTTCTACTTCAAGCAGCGGGAGTTCGTCAAGTGCGTCAAGTATTTCCAGCTGGACCTGTGCATCAACCCGCTGCGGCTCGATTCGTGGGCGTGTCTCGGCTTGAGCTACGCCTCGCAACTCGATACTAAGCTGAACCACTGCGAGAAGTTCAAGAGCGAGACGGAATTTCTAGACAAGGCGAAGTACGCTTCTATATGCTTCCAGAAGGCGTTGGAGATCTGTCCGGATCGGCTCGTGCTGTGGATCGAATGCGGCACGTTCCAGTACACCGCCCACTCGTACTGTTCGAGGATGCTCAAGTTCGAGTCGGAGAACTTGAGCATGGAGAAGTGAGTCGTTGAGCTAGATTATTCAATATTACTATACACGACTTCATAGGGAGTGTATACTACGATTACTGGAAATCGGCCATCAGCCGAAATACACATGGGGGCTAACTTTTTTATTTGAAGAGACCATGATCCTTATCAAAAATGTTGATCAAATCAAATTAAATCAAATTTTATTGAGTCCGTTTCCTATTCACAAAAAAATTGGACGGGCCAAAAACATCTTGGATAAAGATGTAAGGGGTATATAAAAGATGTAATAGAGTAAAAAGACAATTTAATAATTTTTATTGTAATTAATATTTAATGTAAACTAATTATGCGGCGCTGAGCGAGGTAAGTTTAAATAATAGAGTAAGTACGCAGTGATAGCTAATGGGCGTTTCGAACTCTTCTACAGAGTAAAAGCATTCTTTTATAAGAAGTTTTTTTAATTTGGCATTTGAAAACCTCTAAACATTTCGAGCTTTCCAAAAAATAAGGAAGTTTGTTGAAAAGGTAACTACCTGCAGAGATCGGTGATTTTTTTTGGAAAGAGTGTTTTGCTATGTTCATTAATATATTATTTTTATTTCTAGTATTGTAGTCGTGAGTATCACAATGTTTGATAAAATTATTTTTGTTGATATAAATGTATGACATTAGTTTCGTTATGTATATGGATGGTGCCGTGAGAATACTATAATTTCTGAAAGTATCTTTGCAGGAAGCTCTGTAGGATAGTCCAAAAATACGCCGAACGATTCGTTTTTGCAAAATAAATACACGTTCCATGTCAGAGGCTTGGCCCCAAACAACAATACTGTATAATATAGCTGAATATGCAAAGGCATAGTATACACCTAAATTCGAAAACGAAACAAAATATCGAAAAAATGTAAATGAACAGTTTTATTGTCCTCAAACAGGTTTACAAAAAGTTCCAATAAAAGCTTTTCATATCTTGAAAAAGAAAAATTGAAATGTGGACTTGAAAGAATTATCTGTTTTTTTTGTTGTTCAAACACCAATAATTCGAAAACGAATTGAGATGTCGAAAAAACGTATATGATCAATTTTATTGTCCTCAAACAGGTTTACAAAATGTTTCAATACATTTTTTCCATACCTTGAAAAAAAAAATTAAGACGTGGACTTTTTTTGTTTTTTTTGTTTTATAAACACCTAAAATTCGAAAACGAAATGAGATATCGAAAAAATGTATATGAACAGTTTTGTTCTCTTCAAACAGATTCACATAAAGATCTCATGAAATTGTTTTATATCTTGAAAAAACAAAATTGCGTTATTTCCGTTTTTTTGTTTTTCAATCACCAAAAATTCGGAAACTAAACGAGATATCGAAAAAATGTATATGTACAGTTTTATTGGCCTCAAACAGGTTTACAAAAAGTTCCAATAAAAGTTTTCATATATTGAGAAAAAAAATTTTGAGTTGTGAACTTGGAAAAATTATCCGTTTTTTTTTGTTTTTCAAACACCAAAAATTCGAAAAGTAAACGAGATATCGAAAAAATGCACATCAACAGTTTTATTGTCCTCAAAGAGGTTTACAAAAAGTTCCAATGAAAGTTTTTCATATCTTGAGAAAAAAATTGAGATGCGGACTTAAAAGAATTATCCGTTTTTTCTGGTTTTCAAACACCAAAAATTCGAAAACTAAACGAGATATCGAAAAAATGTAAACCAACAGTTTCATTGTCCTCGAAGAGGTTCACAAAAAGTTCCAATGAAAGTTTTCACCAAAAATTCGAAAAATAAACGAGATATCGAAAAAATGTAAACCAACAGTTTCATTGTCCTCGAAGAGGTTCACAAAAAGTTCCAATGAAAGTTTTTCTTATCTTGAGAAAAAAAATTGGGATGCGGAAAAAATTATCCGTTTTTTCTGTTTTTCAAACACCAAAAATTCGAAAACTAAACGAGATATCGAAAAAATGTAAACCAACAGTTCCATTGTCCTCGAAGAGGTTCACAAAAAGTTCCAATGAAAGTTTTTCTTATCTTGAGAAAAAAATTGGGATGCGGAAAGAATTATCCGTTTTTTCTGTTTTTCAAACACCAAAAATTCGAAAACTAAACGAGATATCGAAAAAATGCACATCAACAGTTTTATTGTCCTCAAAGAGGTTTACAAAAAGTTCCAATGAAAGTTTTTCATATCTTGAGAAAAAAATTGAGATGCGGACTTAAAAGAATTATCCGTTTTTTCTGTTTTTCAAACACCAAAAATTCGAAAACTAAACGAGATATCGAAAAAATGTAATCCAACAGTTTCATTGTCCTCGAAGAGGTTCACAAAAAGTTCCAATGAAAGTTTTCACCAAAAATTCGAAAAATAAACGAGATATCGAAAAAATGTAAACCAACAGTTTCATTGTCCTCGAAGAGGTTCACAAAAAGTTCCAATGAAAGTTTTTCTTATCTTGAGAAAAAAAATTGGGATGCGGAAAAAATTATCCGTTTTTTCTGTTTTTCAAACACCAAAAATTCGAAAACTAAACGAGATATCGAAAAAATGTAAACCAACAGTTCCATTGTCCTCGAAGAGGTTCACAAAAAGTTCCAATGAAAGTTTTTCTTATCTTGAGAAAAAAATTGGGATGCGGAAAGAATTATCCGTTTTTTCTGTTTTTCAAACACCAAAAATTCGAAAACTAAACGAGATATCGAAAAAATGTAAACCAACAGTTTCATTGTCCTCGAAGAGGTTCACAAAAAGTTCCAATGAAAGTTTTCACCAAAAATTCGAAAACTAAACGAGATATCGAAAAAATGTAAACCAACAGTTTCATTGTCCTCAAAGAGGTTTACAAAAAGTTCCAATGAAAGTTTTTCTTATCTTGAGAAAAAAAATTGGGATGCGGAAAGAATTATCCGTTTTTTCTGTTTTTCAAACACCAAAAATTCGAAAACTAAACGAGATATCGAAAAAATGTAAACCAACAGTTTCATTGTCCTCGAAGAGGTTCACAAAAAGTTCCAATGAAAGTTTTTCTTATCTTGAGAAAAAAAATTGGGATGCGGAAAAAATTATCCGTTTTTTCTGTTTTTCAAACACCAAAAATTCGAAAACTAAACGAGATATCGAAAAAATGTAAACCAACAGTTCCATTGTCCTCGATGAGGTTCACAAAAAGTTCCAATGAAAGTTTTTCTTATCTTGAGAAAAAAATTGGGATGCGGAAAGAATTATCCGTTTTTTCTGTTTTTCAAACACCAAAAATTCGAAAACTAAACGAGATATCGAAAAAATGTAAACCAACAGTTTCATTGTCCTCGAAGAGGTTCACAAAAAGTTCCAATGAAAGTTTTCACCAAAAATTCGAAAACTAAACGAGATATCGAAAAAATGTAAACCAACAGTTTCATTGTCCTCGAAGAGGTTCACAAAAAGTTCCAATGAAAGTTTTTCTTATCTTGAGAAAAAAAATTGGGATGCGGAAAAAATTATCCGTTTTTTCTGTTTTTCAAACACCAAAAATTCGAAAACTAAACGAGATATCGAAAAAATGTAAACCAACAGTTCCATTGTCCTCGAAGAGGTTCACAAAAAGTTCCAATGAAAGTTTTTCTTATCTTGAGAAAAAAATTGGGATGCGGAAAGAATTATCCGTTTTTTCTGTTTTTCAAACACCAAAAATTCGAAAACTAAACGAGATATCGAAAAAATGTAAACCAACAGTTTCATTGTCCTCGAAGAGGTTCACAAAAAGTTCCAATGAAAGTTTTTCTTATCTTGAGAAAAAAAATTGGGATGCGGAAAGAATTATCCGTTTTTTCTGTTTTTCAAACACCAAAAATTCGAAAACTAAACGAGATATCGAAAAAATGTAAACCAACAGTTTCATTGTCCTCGAAGAGGTTCACAAAAAGTTCCAATGAAAGTTTTTCTTATCTTGAGAAAAATTGAATTTTTTTCTGAAACTCGAATACGTCGAGTGCCGAAACCAGGTCGTGTATAGAATTATTGATGGCCATCAGTTATAGTTTAAATTACGGTCTCTTCAAAAAATGTAAATAAATGTTTTCTGTAATATCAATATTCCGTGAAATATTTCAATAAAAGAGCTTTTTCGTCCTTTTTTGTACTTGTTCATGCAAAAAAGTCCTACTTAACGAAGTTCAATTCAGTAGCAGGTAAAACCTACTACTGACTTGTTTTTCCACTCAACCTTAATTTTATCACAAAGCAGTTCCCTACCACTTTTGCTTATTTACAGGTTCGAATTCCTTGAAAATCAAAAAAACAGCTACCTAGATAGTTCCGGTAATAGTTTTGAGAAGGCTATTTCGTTGTATGAAATGAAAGAAACAAACGAAGCCGACGAAAGATGGCTTCAGTATTATATACTCGGTAAAATTGCCGAAAAGAAACAAAGGGAACCTTCAGAGTACTTACAGTATTACATGACGGTAAGTATTGTTTCAAAATACTTGCGAATGTTGTATTGTAATATTGTTTTTAGGCCAGTACTCTTCTGGACGAGAACAAAGCTGAATATCCCGACAAAATCTACTACAACAACCCTCAGCATTTGGCAGTTGAAGCTTTGGAACTCCATTACAGAATCAACGCGTCTGTGCTGAAGTATTTGGAACTACACGAAGGAAAAGACATTCCGAATACGCTGGGAGGCTTCTTCAGAAAGTGTCTCAACTTTTCGAAATTCTCCAGAAAGCCCAAACCCCCAGCCCCAGCTCAGATCCCACCAAAAGTCGAATCGGAAGGGCCAGTTAAAGCTGCCGATAAAGCCGAAACGGAACACCCTGTGAAGGCCACTGATAATAGCACTAGCTTCCAAGACCAGTTCCTCAACTCCATCAGTAAGCCTGGGGAGGGTGAGAGCAAGAGCGAGAAAAAAGAATGTGAGAGCAAGAAGACTGAAAATAAGGAGAACTCTAAAAAAATCGAAGCATCTGTGAAAAGCGACGCTGTATCAACAAGTGAGGTTAAGGAAGATAGCAAAGTTTCGCCTGACCATTCACAAGCTACCCCTGTACATGATCTTTGTTCAAAAACAGATGGTGAAAGTGCTTTGGAAGTACATAAACCTCTTGATAACACAGAAGAAAATATTAAAAAAGTTGAGGACCCCAAACAAACTGAGGAGAAGATCGAAACGAAAGTGGAGCTAGTAGAGGATGTTATAATGATATCTGACTCTGAGGAAGATGAGAAAAATTATGAGATTACTTCAAAGGAGATAAAAGAGAAAATTGTGGAAGAGAAAAATGAGAAGATTTTAGAAGAGATTAATGATAAGACTGAAAAAGAAACAAATGAATCAACTGTAGAAGCTATAAATGGAAATTCTATAGAAGAAATCAAGGAAGAACCCGAGGA
This sequence comes from Chrysolina oricalcia, assembly GCA_944452925.2. Taxonomy (NCBI): domain Eukaryota; kingdom Metazoa; phylum Arthropoda; class Insecta; order Coleoptera; family Chrysomelidae; genus Chrysolina; species Chrysolina oricalcia. The sequence continues at coordinate 4,784,311 of OX101824.2, read as the reverse complement.
ACAAAAGAGCGACAATGTTGCTGTTGAAATACCAGGTAAAATAAACTCAATAATAATAAGGTTTAAAAAAACGAAGAATCGAAATTTAAATAGTCATACGAGGGGTTGATAAATAGATAGTTTATTTGTCTTTTAGGTGTATACAGAATACAAATAAGATGCGTCACAATATACATATATACATGGCTAGACTATTGGCTAATAAAAGATAGCATACAATAGTTACATTGAAGACTAACACATGTTATAAATAAAATGTAGAAGCTGAACATTTGGAATTAGCTGTCAAGTGTCAGTTTATATGGCTTGGACAGTAGGGCAGCTATGCATTCCTTATTTGTGTATAACACATTCGAGTTCAGATAAGATCTCATGTGTTTTTTGAAACTGTTGAGGTCCAATTCCTTTACATAGGAAGGTAATAAATTATAAAGATTAACATCGAGAGAATTTTTACTGAATTTTTGCAATCTGAATTTAGCAGGTCTTATTAATTGACAACCCCTGGTGTTGTAATCATGGAAGTCAGCGTTTTTATCGTGATTATTTTTGTTCTTATGTATTTCGAGGATTGACTGAAATATACAGTGACCGCCAAAAAGTATGTACCATATGGGAAAATTTTTTATTATTGGAGTATTGGAAAAAATATTCTGGGGAAAAGTTTGTGCATGTCCGATAACCTAAAAATCGATTTTGACACATGTCACGTGATCGCTAGAATGGCGGCAAAATGAAAAAAATTGCAATGCAAAGGCAAATAAAGGGGTAAGATGGCAAGATATCAAAAAAAGTTATTTGAAAAAGTCACTTAGAATTCAATTTTATACACATAAACGAAGTTTCAAGAGATAATTCAAAAAAATTGAAAATAGCAATTTTTTAAAATATTTTCCCATCTATTTAAAAATATTTTTTTTTCTTATGAATAGCTTGACTATGCTGAAACATTTGCATTTTAATGATAATGACAAAACTTTCTCATTTTCTTCACACCAGAGGGCACTAAATTAAAAAAATTGATTTTTGCCAGAATCCTCGCTGTTACATTGGTTCTTATCTAACAGTTATATCAGAATTCCAAGACTATTGTGTTGATATGGCAATCTAGAAACACCATGTTTCCTGTTTTCAATCAAGTTTCAATAATAATGCTGTATGAGCGTTTTACTTTGCACATAAACTTTAAGAATCTTTAATTTGACGCACTATTTTCAAGTTTATGTGCGAAGTGAAACGCTCATGCACGATTATCATCGGAACTTGATTATAATCTGGAAATTACCATGTTTTTGGAGTGTCATGTCATCACAATGGTCGTGGAATTCGGATATAACTGTTAGATACGAACCGATGTAACAGCAAGGGTTCTGACAATTTCCCATTTTTTCAATTTAGTGCCGTCTGGTGTGGAGAAAATGAGAAAGTTTTGTCATTATCATTAAAATGCAAATGTTTCAGTATTTTCAAGCTATTCATAAGAAAAAAAATAATATTTTTAAATAGATGGGAAAATATTTTTAAAAAATTGCTATTTTCAATTTTTTTTGAATTATCTCTTGAAACTTCGTTTATGTGTATAAAATTGAATTCTAAGTAACTTTTTGAAATAACTTTTTTTGATATCTTGCCATCTTACCCCTTTTTTTGCCTTTGCATTGCAATTTTTTTCATTTTGCCGCCATTCTAGCGATCACGTGACATGTGTCAAAATCGATTTTTAGGTTATCGGACATGCACAAACTTTTCCCCAGAATATTTTTTCCAATACTCCAGTAATAAATTTTTTTCCCATATGGTACATACTTTTTGGCGGTCACTGTATAAATAGAGGGTACTGTCATGACTTCCAGAAATGAGAAATGAGGTCTACAGAAGACCGCATATCCTACTCCAGATAATATTCTTATGGCTTTTTTTTGTAATATAAGGACATCCTTGGCATGGGCACTGTTTCCCCATAGTATTGTGCCGTAAGAAATTCGGGAATGGAAGAAAGCATAATATGCTTATAGTAGGGCATAATAATAATAATAGTTTTAAGTTTCCTTAGTAAAATAGGTATTTTGAGAGGTTACACAGCTGCTTCGTGTGAGTTGACCAATTTAGTTTGTCATCAAGAGTGATGCCAGGCATTTTTACACTATTGCTATTTATGTTATTTTTATTTCCGTCATCTGGCTGCACCCACCCTTCGCGCAACCCTCAGAAGTCGACTGAACTTTGGTTTACTGGAAATACGATATGGAAAAAACAATTGAACGTCGTGATTGTGGGATATCAGGATCCTAGTCACCACCTTGTTCTTTATTTTTCTTTTCCATACTGGAAAACGATTTTAGTTATTGGTAAAAGAATTAATTTTATAACAAATTGATCCTTCGAGCCGGATATATCAGTTGATATATACAGATTGTACTAGACATTTTTTTTTTCAATATTGATTCTATTATAAAATAGGTTATAGTTTCCCAAAAAGGAGCTGATCCCATCAGCAGAATTTAGTTCTCACCTGATGACAGTTGAAAGTACTATTTTTTCTGGAAACACCGATTGAAACATATTGCTAAATTTTTTACAGATAAAATCAAAGACGTGCAACAAATGTTGGACGAAATGATGGAAAAAACCATGAAAGAGACTGAGGATGAAAGAAACGAAGTCGACTCTGATATGAGCGGAACGGACAGAGTCGAAGAAGTTGTCTTGGTGAAAGATGAGAAGGAAATCGAGGAAGTGAAAGTCGAAATGGAAATAGAGGAAGTGAAAGTCGAGAAGGAAATCGAGGAAGTGAAAGTCGAGAAGGAAATCGAGGAAGTGAAAGTCGATAAGGAAATCGAGGAAGTGAAAGTCGAGAAAGAAATCGAGGAAGAGAAAATCGAGATCAAGATGGAAGTTGATGCAAAGGAAGAAATTGTAGGAAAACCGAAAAAGATGAAACGAAGCGATAGTGAAACTGACGGAGAAAATATAAGAGTGAGTCGTTCAGAAATCCTTGTGACAAACGAGTAAACCTGTCTCCGTTTTTTTAGATTAATTTCTTCCGACTATTTATAATTTTTTTCTTCCATTTTTCAAGGCATGTTACGTAAATTACTAACAAATGATTTTCTTCTTTCCAGTGTTTGTCTATCATAGTGACTCTCGAGGCACTTTAGCCAAAATGCTCTTTTCGTTTGACGGGGCGCTTCTATCATTGTTATTTCTAGAGTCTGCAGTGACACTTTGAAACAGTCGTATTTTTTAAAGACGCTATTGAGTAGTTTTCACTCGGTCTGTAATGAATAGTTTCCCTTGTCTTTGTCTTGGTGCGTTTTTCCATTATATCTGTTAAGGGCCTCAATATGGTTAATCCCAGTTAGATTTTATGTTTAATGATCTCTCTGGTCGCCATTCTTCGCCAATTCTCATAAAATGAATTATGATCAAAGTACTTTGATTTCTATCTTGTTTATACTGAATTATATTTCTGGATACTCGTTATGATCCTTAGTAGTTTAATTCTATCATCTCTTTTATAGACGTCCGTAGATGAGACTAGTAGTGGTTCCAGCTCCTCGTCCAGTTCCAGCGACAGTTCCGATTCAGACAGCGAAGACGACGACGATGAAGAAGACGATAGTAGCTCTAGTTCATCCTCGTCCTCGTCAGATGCGTCCAACGAATTCATGTCGAACAACGAAATAGCTCAACTCATCGATCGATGCGTCAGTGGTAAGTGATCCCGTTTATCAATTTCCCAGGAAAACCCAGGACACAACTCAGGACAACATCACTACTTGACAGAATACATGCAACAGGTGGCTGTTGATGTATAGTCGATCCGAAAACAACTACTTTTCCAGTCATGATTCTTCGCCGAACATTGAATTACATCCAATAGACCTTTGAGCATGAATCGAATTTGCTTAAGACTGATCTCCTTTTCCCGGATACCCGTCTACAGTAGATCCCTTAGTTTTAAATAAAACCAAGATTATCGACGCGAACACATTTGCATGTAAATGCTGAAGTAATTTATCTTACAATTCCTGGGGCCCCACGTTGGGCCCCAGGCAAAGTTACCCAAAACGTTTCTACAATTCCAATCCAACACAATCCAAAAACCACGGCAAATTAATAATAACCAGAATCTCGCTCATTCAAAATAACTCGACGTATCGGAGCCTTGAGGAGCACTTTGAGGGGCGCTTTCGATACCTCAACCGACAATCTCGCTTTCCGGGACTCGATTCCTCGATACCTTTGTAATTCCCGAAAATCTTCTGGGGTGGGTTTTTTCAAACCGTCTAAATTTCGCTGTTCAATAGCCACTCAGAAGGCATTAGCCGACGAAAATTATGATACCATTGGTGTGCTCTTGCAACCAGGAGATAAATCTTCGAAAATTATCGACAGTAAGTCGATATTTGTGATCGTTTTTGTCGAGTTTACATCTACCGCTTACCTCAAGATGTCGCGCAATGCTTTATATCGTGATTTTATTTTAGGTTCTCGGTGACAGTGTGTACCTGGTTCTCACATTCCGTTTATCTGTATCCCAGACAAAATCCATAAATGTGACGAAATGAATATGAGTTGTTGGCGTCAGATAGAGATATTTTTTAAATTGTGTTTAGATACGCTTCGAGCACTTCGACCCTAATATAAACACGAACAGATTATAAAGATTCCCGGGATAATTCTTCTATATTCTAAAACACATACAATGGTTCAAGCATTGTTTAAATATAACATAGTTAGTCAATGGCTGTGGAAAAGGTATTGGACACAAACGCGAGTGTCATCTAGCGTGATTAGTTACAAACATGAATATTTGACGTCATTTTAATGCAGGTTTCTTCAAAATTAAACCCTGATTTTAATGCTTTTCCATTGTTTTAATCAAGTTACGACATGACTTGGATGCGAGCTCACTATCGCCATCTACATGTCGCATCCATTTTGATCCAATTATAATCTCATAAGGTTGACTAACTATCTTCTATATAAACAATGGTTCAAGTATTACTTTCGAGGATTTACAGTCGCGACAATGATTCACTATAGGTATTCTTTATTTATTTCTTTGAAGCTGATGTTTATAATTCAGTCCTACCCCGATGTATTGTTTTGTTCATACTGTTGAACTTGTATAACGGTTATGATCAGTGAATATTTGGTATAAAAGATGATTTGGTATTCTTGACAATATTGATAGTACCTATTTTTGAAACAAGTTTTTCTCTATAATCGGTTCAAATTGTATTTTCATCACTAACAGCTACTAACCTTCAACGTTCAAAGAACTGCTATTACAGGCATTGTACAATTATTAATGATGGTATGATCTCAAACCAATGTACCATGTGTTCTTTCCATTATCACTTTTAGGTCTAGAGATATGTATAAGCAGGTTGGCGCAAAACTACAAAGCCCTCTACAGATTGGCGCACCTGTACTTCAACTACAAATCCAAGAAGGACATGACCAAATGCAGACAGCTATTGATGGGCGAGTACAAATGCAAGGATGGCACGATCGTAGCCGGTTTGTTCAACGATAAGAAACCTACGAATTTCTTCAACGTAAGTCTTAAGTTAAAATTAGGGTCTGTCGCTATTATCATGTTCTTAACCGTAGGGAATTTTGAGGATTCCTTCGACTGAAATCGACAGGCCAGGCTCCTTGTCAGCGCATATGAGTCGATGCATTTCTCTCCTGATGCAGATTCTCAGAACCGCCAATGACAACAAGACGTTGATTGATTTGAGCATACAACTCAGAAAGACTCCTGAACCGGATAAGTGAGTAGCCATCAAATTTTTTGTTCAATTTGCGAGATTTTTGTATTCTAATGTTTGGAACCATTCGTAGCATTTCAATATTTTTCATCCGACCTCACTTTAGATTGTGGTGGTCTTCCAGCCAATCCCGTATGAAGTCATATGACTTTGACTTTGAATAGTCACGTAATAACGTCAAAATGTAGGAAAATGAGGCAAAACAATAAAAAACCCATCGTAGGACAAAATACAAAAAAGAAAATCTAACGTAACTACTTGTATTTCAATTGCATAAAAGTATTCAATTATTAGTCATCAGACAACACGTGTGGCTATGGCTAGCCAGCAAACAATAATAACTGTCATGTGAATCTATAGACTATAATAAACAAAACGAATTTATGAGTTTTCTGACACTGCCTGGTAATAAAACGCGATTTGAGCGAATTAAAACAGACATGTAAGCGATTAAAATCATACAATATATGACAAGAAGACCATTAAAGGGTTATTAACAGCTGTAATTACGCTGTCCGTTTAATGCCCATTAATATGTGTTTCTAGAGGATATAAAATGACCAATAGCGTATTCTTCAGCCAGTTCCCAGTCAACAGCCTCCAGTTTGCAAGTTTCTAAGTTAGCAGTTCATAGTTTGTAGTTCTCAATTCACCGTTCGCGATGTCTAATTGCAAGTGTCCTGAAGCCAAAAGTCGAAAAGGCAGTATGCCGATTATCAACGAACAGATTCAAGATTACCAAATATTCGCCGAAAACGTCCATGTCGATTCTACAACTGTTAACACGTTGAATGCCACCGTGGACAAAAAAAATTGGTCCGTTATGCCAAATTTTTTTTTAGCTTTTCTCCAAAGGAAAATAACGATAAATAACTTATTTTGCTACTAGAAGCAAAAAGAAAAAAAATTGGAAATTTAAATAGAAAAAACAAAAATGGTGACACGTTGGTCTCTGCCACTGAGTTGCAATTTTTGCCCTCGGGCCATATGAGACCAATGTGTCACCATGCCGATTTCATGTATTCACAGGTTTCGACATGTAAGTAGAGGCGGCTGTGGTCGCTCGCACTTTGTTTACAATATCAATTCAGTAGTTGTTGCACTTTCGGCGCGTAAACATGTCTCGTTATGAGGAAGAACAGCAAAAATTACAAAAGTTATTGCAGGAATGTTTTTCCGATGAAAAGGAAATGAACGAGTTTGAACCCGACGGAACGTCAGATGAATCAGATATAAATCAATAAATTAGTACTAAAAAAACTATTAAAATTTGTTTCTAGTTTAAAACAAAAAAAAAATCATCGGTCTCGCATATCAAGGCCAAATATAGCAATTGGTCCGTCAGGCCATGCTTTTTAAGATCCCATTGATTTAAATGCATACAATGATACCAATGCTGCTTCATGTAACGAAATGTATCGGCGATGCATTTGAGTCCACATTGGTCTCACGAAGCAATTAATGCCCAGATATGCATGAGACCACGTTGGTCTCATCTGGTACTCAACGTGTTAATCAACAAGTTGTCTATTGATGGAGTAAGACGCTTAGTGAATTTTCCCCAAAATGTTTTCACTACGTAAGTTGATATTATGGCCATTAATCTTTTCTTAACAAGAGCGGTTGAACCGAACCACATGTATATTTAAAAACTCGAGGGTTAGGCTCACAGCTGATGTCTCTTTTCGAGTCCGAAATAGATTTTTATTATTGTTTTAAAAATTAATTTGTTCATATGTTGTACTATGACTATGAACTATGACTATGACTATGAACTTGACTAAGAAATACTAAGTTAGCTATGACAGTTTTTCGTTCCAATTTTAAAAAGTAACAGATATTAATCCAAGTTTTATTTAATGTTGTTGATGTATACAGGGCCGTAGAAAATTAATAACTGGTACTTTAATTTTGTTTGTGTTAGAGTCAAGTAGCATTTTTTGGTGATTTCCTTATGGGTGATGTTTTTTATGCTTTTTAATATCGTCTCACAATTTATTTCATTTATTGTAGAAATGTTTTATGATCATGAATATTAGAAGCCATCGATTAATTAGTGTTCAGCTGCTGAAAATAGTTGTAGAATGTGAACACCGATTTTAGCTGATAAAGTTTAATTATATACAAGGCGAGTTTGGTTATTGTTTACTATGAACAATAATCTTATGTGTTTTTATTTTAGATTGAATTAAATTAAGAATAATCATAGTTTTCCTGAGTTTCTCTTACGATCCTGAATTGCCAAGCATATACACGTTTCGTGAGTACACTTAAAGTAAATTTATTAAATCGTAATTCAGCCGCTCGAGTATTGATTTCTGAGACTGCGACGCTTCAGAAGGTTCTTTTGTTTCGACATCAGATTAGTCTCTTGGAGAAATAAAAGTGCGCTGTCCCGTCTAAGTCTCGTTACGTATGCAGTACCATGTAGGGTTTTACAAGATGAAATAAAGGAATTCATAGTTAGAAGATATTTAATCAATGAAAAGAGCAGTGGATAACAAACTATTGAACATTAATGATTATGTTTTCATTATTTGAATACATTTATATATTTATATTATATTTTTATTTCAATGGTGCAATCCAAGAAACTGAGAGAGTATACCGAAAAAGTACCATTCTTGTCATATTTTGAATTTAAATTCAAGTTAATGTCGTCAACGCAAATAATAGTAACAGAATGTGTTTTGGCGCTGATAGAATATCTAAAGTAAGAAACTCGATTCGTGGCAGTTTCAAAAAGGTTGTTTTTGCTATAATAGCTTTAAACGATCAGAAACAATATCAAGTATAGTGGTGTGGATGTTCTAATTCGAGGGAGGTCGCTATTACTGAAGGAATTCTGGCAAATGTATTAAGTTCAACTGTTGTACCGAGCAATTATCATTTCTATAATAAATGAAGAACCGTTTGTCGGGAGTGTGGACTGGTTTTAACGAAATATACCGTTTAAGAAAATTGACAAGGGTGTGTTGGCCATGGTGAATATCCTGTTTGTAAGAGTCTTTTACTATACCTGAAAATTTTGATACTGTACACCATTCGTTTGTAACTTGGATAATTCATCCCCAATCACGCACTCAACAAATTGTTTCACTCGTACTTTCTTTTGCAGAATCTACATCAGAGATTCAGAACGAATGGCGTTTTCCGAACAAGCTATCATGATGTGTTCGCAGAGTATGAGGAGTCAAATGAGAAACATTGCCACCATGTCGAATCCACAAATCGTCAAAATCCTACAGGAGCTCTTCAAGGTGTACCAAAGGCTCCAGAAACACGTCCCTGTCAAGGAGAGTCAATTTGCCAGTATGCTTGTTGAAGTTTATAAGAAATTCATCAAGGAAAAAGTGCGTATAAATACAAAATATTTATTGAAAAATGGATTTTAATTAAACTTTCGATTTTATTGGAAACATTCTGATTGATGGTTTTGTTTGTAGATTCCTGATAATGCTAATGTACTGGATCTGGCTACGAAATTCTGCATTCAAAATCGCCAAGCCGAGAAACAGAAACTTCAACCTACGCAAAAAGGGGCTCTTTTGATGCCAAGAGGATCAGGAATGACGAATGTAAGTTATGTTCAACAGAATTTTCAATAAATTTCGGCCGCATCAGCCCAGTTTTGTTAAGTAGAGACCTGTATTTTGAAATAAAGATCAAGGTCCTTGTACCTTTACCATAAATTTTACGCTTTCCGAAATGGCAATATTAGTACAAGATAAAAGGAGTGGGCTGTATAGAGTCTCATATCGTGAGTTCCAAAATTATTTCACAGAGTAGAATATCGAGCAGTATTATTCAGTAAGAATCGAGAAATTTGGATGAACTCTTTGTTATTCATAGGTCCTGACTGATTCCTGAATTCAACTGATAAGCAGGAACACGTTCTAGTAAAAATACCATGATATTCTGTACGATCAGAAAAGTCACTAGCACTTTTATAAATTATTTTTAAGAGGGCGTCCTTTCCAGGTAAGTACCAATCAAAATTGAAGAGAGTTCAACCCCTATAATTTCTACATTAATGACCGCAAAGATTAATATTGTAATAATCTCTACTTCCAAGAAAATAAATTCAACAAAGGTGAGTTATTCAAATCAAGTTGGTCGTTAAGCAATGTCTGAATTTTTAAGTCTATTAACTTCTGATGATTCTAAATGATTCAACTTAATTTTTTTGTTTTCCTGTTCACATAACTCATATTCAATTCAATTTATTTTCCCAAGAAACATACAGTTTATAAGAGGGAAAAAATCACATAATGCAAATAACATGAAGATAAATACGACAGTAAGAATAAATTAGTGAATAAAATCATGAAATCAGAATTAGAATGGATTCAATGGAGTAAGTACTTGTTTAGATTATTTTTAAATCGCAATTTACCATACGGAACTTCATTGTGAAATTTCAGACCATCAAAATAAATTGATTTCTTTCCAATATTTGTTTTAATTTTGTTAACATAAATTTTGGGCTTGTCGGGTCAGGTGATTGTGTTGTTCATTATTAATTTTGAAAATTAAAGTGGAATGTTTCATGTTATTCTCAACAAGATGAATGAACGTGCAAATTTTCAATTTGTATAGGGAATGTATATCCAGTAGCTTTCTTGGTTTGTACAAGTTAACAGTTGGTTGTTGGTAATCAAGTTTAAAAATACATTTATTAATTTTATTCTGTAATGATTTCAAAGGTTTAAGCAAATAGGTCGAAGCAGTGCCCCAAACTAAAATCAAATATTGAAATTTAGAGTATGCCAACGAAAAATATATGGATTTTAGATATTTGAGAGGAAGCAAATGATGTTCACGAGTGCGAATAATATTCATAAAAACATAAAATTCACAATCTAAGTAGAAAATTCAAACTAAATTGATTTTTTGGACTTGACAATAGATAAAATAAACAAAAAGCGTGTTTTTTCAATTTACCACAAACCTTCCAATACGGATATTACCATACGCTGCAACTCTACCCATCTTTTTCAACACAAAATTTGCAGGTTATAATAGCTTGATCCTTAGATTTAGTGAAGCCCCTTCCCATATACAATATTAATGCAGAACTCAACATAATCAAACAAATCGGCGCCGCCATAAAGAAGTTTTTCCAATTTAAAACCAAACTCTGAAGATTTTTTTCTTTAATTATGGCATTTTTCTTCAAATGAGAAATTGATAGCTTGATTATAGGAGGATTTTTTTGCATGTGTTTTCTCTAAATTCAACTTCTAAGTCCTTGTCACAGCTGGTCACATTTGTGAGACACTCCCCTCCATAGTGTGACGTCACAATTTTGCAATTTTACATCTAGAAATTGCTAAATCAAAACAGTATATTCGAAAAGAGTTCTATTTCTATTTAAATTATTTTTTAATGGAATCAACACCAAATCAAACATTTGAAAAAATTAACAAAACGAATAAAGATAGATACAGATACAAACTTGGTCATCTTGAGTCCATGGACTCTGAATCCACTCCTTTAAATTATTTATAAGTTGCGTAGCAGTCACTTCTTTCTCGTTTGGGTTGGTAATGTCAGGAAAATTCGTTGTGGCAAAATCTTTTTCATCCAACCATATAGTATCACCGTCATCATCCAAACAAAGAATTTCTGTGGCACGTCTAGCAGCAATTCTTTGAGGACGAATCTTCGCAATCGCCTAAATTTCTTGTTGCCTCTTGAGTGATTGCTAGTGTTGGTAAGTCGCCTTGTATGATGCAAAATATAGACCACAGATGGAACATGATCGCTTAAACAAGTATGCCTCGACACTGGGGCAATAACTATCATACGGAATTTGCTTCAAATGTGATAGCGCTCGGAGATCCGAAGATAGCTGAAGAAACAATGGCTGAAGTAACAGTATAGCCAATTATTTACATTCGGAGTCATCTTTTTCTATGGTTACATACCCTTTTGATGTCTGTAAAAACCCCTCTCGTAATAGTCGCCAAAGGCTAGATCGTCGAATACCACAACACGGGATACCCTCGCATTTTACTATTTGTAATAAATATTGTGATTGACGCACATCACTTGCTTGCCAAGTCGCATTTTTCAGTAGCCTTAGCCTGTTCAATATCCAGTACAGTATCTGTTGGAACAATGTATTCTGCAACCACAGGAAAATCATCAATGATCAAAATACTTGCAAGCACAATGTCTGCACTCGCAAAGTTTCGTTTTTCTAACTTCAAGTCAGTGGTTCGATTACTGGAATTGAGATCTGAACCAAAAGTGTTATGTTTCAATACAACACCAGTAAGTTCTTGACTAATAGGCGCTATTCGTCGTTCCACTCTGTTGAAAGCACTTTTTTCTGAAGAATTTGTGGTAATGTAAATCGCATCCATACAGATAGAGTTGAAAATATTCTTAAGTTTTTCGTTAATAGTTAAATTTCGTGTTTCAATACTTAGATATATTAGATTTTGAAATGTCACGAAATTTAGGATCCCTCTCACCCCTTGTCACATAATGTCACAATTTTTCGACCCCCTCCTTAACGTGTGACGTAATTTATGGATGACCCCTAATTCCTAGAGTAACATATTCTGAGTCCATAACGAATGTTTTTTTCATCAACAGTCCCCGACGTTACCAACCCCATCTAGCATCACGACACCGCCCATTTTGCCCCTCAAGAGGCCCGGAGGCAACAGGCCACGCGGGCGCCCCCCTCTCCCCAAAGCTCCGGCGCAAGCACGTCAGCAGCCCAAAGTCAAGAACCCCGTCTCTTCGACGATGCCGAAGACGTACTCGTGGCAAAAGTCGCTCTTCGATCAAAGCTACGCCTACGAGTACCTCAAGCACTACCAGGACGAGCTCATCAAGCAGTACAGTCAGAACCTGAGCTTGCCGCAGCTCACGCAGCTCAGCCAAACGTTGACGCAAGGACAGCTGACCAACCCCGTGACCGCGCAGGCGATCACCAATCAGTTCCTGGCGCAGTCGGGGCTGATGAACCCGAGCACTTTGGTGAAACAGATGAATTCCGTCGGGTCGATGGGTCAAACGCAGGCGGCGCAGCTTATGGAGGGTCTGAATCAGCTGAATCCGAGCTTGAAGAAGAAGCTGGGGATGGATCAATCTCTCACCAATTTAACCTCGGGTGAGTAGATATACTCGGAGTGTACGACGACACGATTCGTTTGGGTGTGCCTTAACGGTGTTATTTTTCGGTAGGGTCTAAGCAGCATTTCGAGTGGTGGGGAGGGCTCAGAACTCCCATTAACACTCTACTGGTACCAGAAAATTTAATTAATTTAATTTTAAAAAAACCGTGAGGTAATGTTGTACCCTCGCCAATCCTGCCAAACATTGTTTTCTTACCTAACTGATTTTCAATTAAGAGTATTCAGCCTTTGAAATAAGAAACGGATATCGCCGATGACAGTGAGAGTTCACCCGATGGAATAAATCCCAATTACGCCCTATTTATAGGTTGGCGACTCTTGCGCTGTACAGGACCGAATATATTAATTCGGTGCTCGTTCTTCCATTAAAAACCTAGATTCAAACCTGTTTGTTTTCGTCGTAATCTGAAAGTTTGCTCGAAAATTTCGGATGTTAATATTGTAACTATTCTGGAGCTGGACCTGTCACCTCATCGCATAGCTCACCTCACCGACGCGACGCCGAGAACCATTTATTCGAAAAGCCATCGACGAATCTACAAGCGAGCAATCGAACAGCAGGCGAAGAATCGCAACTGTCGAGAACTATCTCAAGAAGCGTGGATAAATACCGCACCACGCGTGAAGAGGACAGAGTTACAGAGAGTTAGTTAGTTAGATGAGTTGAGAGACAGAGTTCAGCATAAACAGTCTAGTTTGAAATACATTTTTGTGATAATAATTATGTAAACTGTGATATGAAGGTGGAAGAACAGACATTCTGGACCCTTTTCAGGAATCCAGAATGAATTGAACCTCGCCCCATTTGTATAATCTTTAGATAATTCTGTTTATTTTTCTGATTAATAAAGACCTTTATTATTATTATTATTATTATAGAAGTAAGATTTCACGTTTACAAATAAATGAGATGAAACCGTTCAGACTATTTAGTACAGTGGTGTCAAGAGTGAGATCTTTAAAAATAAATAGGTGCTGGCGTAGTGGACATTTTCGAAAAAATAATCTGATAGATCTTTTCTTCGCGCAAAATAGACCCTGATCCGGTAAACAAAGTGGACGGTTAGCGCATAGCAGGAATATACACTGATTCACTTTTTTGACTTATTTTCAATTGACAACGTACATTTTCATGCCATCCTTAGCCTCCTTATATATTTTCTCGTACATTGACTTTTTTTCTAATTTGGACTGGATTTGGTAAATTTCCACGGAAGGTTTTCACGATATTCACTCTTAAGCTCATCATTAATTTCTTCCCAGACCAGCTCAAGCTTTTGAGCAGCTTAATGCCATCATCGCAGAAGCAATCAGGATTATCTAACAAAATGGCTACTCTGCATACCATGACTTCGCCGTCTGGTATAATATCGAGCAAGCCAAAGCAGCAACAGAGAGCCAGTTCATCGAGCTCAACCAAGTCAGTTATTGTGGATTCTGGAAAAGGCAAACAGGGAGCTGTCATTCCACCTATGAAGAATCTGCCAAGTCCCCAGGTTTTCAAGGTACAGAAAGTTTTAAATTATGCCTGTTTCTAGGCAATGTGAATGATCAGTTCATGCTGACTATATTAATAAATCATGATAATGATAACTTTATTATTCCCAAGAAAAATATATATATTAGGAAAATCTCAAAACTGAAATCGTAAACAGATGAACAAACTAAAAGAGGTAATAATATAATAAATTGTCAAATCAGATTTATTTGTTTGAATATTGTTTCAATAAAGAATATATCATATTTTTCAATATGCTTGGTAATTTATTATAAATGAGTATACTTGGAAAATAATCAAGGAAGCACAAAGTCATCACAGAGGCAGTGGTGTACCATTTCTTAAAAATTATGATAATGAAGATACCGCTGATAACTTGACCATTAGCATTGTTTATATAGAAGATAGTTAGTCAACCTTATGGGATTATAATTGGATCAAAATGGATGCGACATGTAGATGGCGATAGTGAGCTCGCATCCAAGTCATGTCGTAACTTCAGTGATCTGGCCTCTAAGTCATGTCGTAACTTGATTAAAACAATGGAAAAGCATGAAAATCAGGGTTTTTTGAAGAAACCTGCATTAAAATGACGTCAAATATTCATGTTTGTAACTAATCACGCTAGATGACACTCGCGTTTGTGTCCAATACCTTTTCCACAGGCATTGACTAACTATGTTCTATTTAAACAATGCCATTAGCAACCTTTTCAGTGATTACTTCTTAACTGTGAGCATATCCAAATCTGATATAAATAATATAAATTTCATTTTACCCTCCCTACAGAGTATTTATGTATATCTAACGACAAAATTTGATATGGAAGAGGTCATTAAACACGTTTGCAAGAAAAAATCTTCTGGTATGGACGAAATTCCTGGTCATGTCATAAAAAAGTCGCAAATTTTATTTCTGAACCATTGAGTAATATCGTGAACACTACGTTCATTGAGGGGAGTTTTCCTGATATCTTTAAGATATCAAAAATTTTACCCATATACAAAAACAAAGGTTCTTGTACAGATAGTTCCTCTTATAGACCAATATCACTACTCAATCAGTTTTCTAAGATTGAACATTGTTTTTGTCAAAGATTTTATGGTTATTTTGAAACTTCCAGTCAGAATGGCTATAGAAAAAATAAATGTACTATTATCGCAATTGATCAACTTATTAAACACGTACTAGAAATGTTAGACAAAAAAGAGCAAATTTTAGGATTATTTTTTGACATGATCAAACCCTTTCATTTAGTTTGTATTTCACTTCATAAAACTTTAATAAAAAAGTGCATAATAAGCGCGCAAAATTCAAATTTGCGAAACGCATCACCATTGGTCGAAACGAAGAATGTCGTCACATGGCACGTTATGAAATTTATCTGTGTTGATATTCATACTGTGCTAGTTGTCTTTCATAGAAAATTTGTGTTTTCCATTACATAGTGCGATTTTGATCTAGTGACAATTGTAAATAATCAAGAGCAATGACTGAAAGTGGTTTTGTCAAAGCACAATCCGACAATACCTGAACTGATAAGTAGTAATAGTTTATCAAATGATAGTTTTCCTTTTGTAAGTGAGGCAGGTATAAACAGAGTTATCTCCCGCTTGATATACAAAACATTTATGCATACAAAACTTACTTCTGATCAATTCACATCATGTTAACTATCGAAATACATTGTACTCACATTGAAATTATCTTCACAACAATGTTAATGTGATATTGGAGACACTTCGCCTCTTCTCATAACCTTACACCATTGTTTACGTATTTTCGCATCTCTTGGAACAGAAAAAATACTTTAATTGGTGTACTTATAATAATTGTGTTTTGGCATTCCGGTACTAGACAATACCTATAAAAGGGTTTTTTAGCATTTTCCATTATCGTAATACCGATTAAAACTGCAAATCTCTAACCTAATTAATAACTGTCAATAGTGGCAATGGCCATAACTATAGAAAGGCTTGTACATTGACTGCTCTGGTTGATCGAGATCACTTTCACATATGTTCATCTCTCTCTAACACTTGTACTGCATTTGTCTTACTCTTTCATAAAATATCAATTTCAAGCAAGTAGAGCAGAGTACGTCTCAACGAATGGCACTGAAGAAGAACAACACTGATCGTGCCATGTGACGTTATCTACAGCGCGCGAAAATGGAGGCGTTTAAATAGGTCAAATTCAATCGGTATTTTATATATTATTTTAAAAATTAATTCCAAGACTTTCAACCGTATTTATATTTTTTACTATGTTGTAACGAAGTAAAAATTTTATTAAACAAATAAAAAAAATTATGCATATTCCCTATTTCTCATCAATTGCATTAGCCTTGTGGTAGATTGGCCGTATCGCAGAATCATCCCATGTGCTAGGGGGTACAGCTATATAACAAGCTTAGTGATGACATGAAATCGTCGTCAAATATCAATGTATTCAAAAGGCAACTTAAACTGTTTTCATTGCAAGGAGCATATTACTCTGTTGATGAGTTTCTCCAAGAATCCTGTAATTAAGTTATTTTGATGATATTTCAATGTTGTTTGTGAATATTTGTTCAGTGTTATTGTATTATATTCAATTTTAATGTGTTTTTAATGTGTTTGTGCAATGTACAGTTCACCCCTTATTTTATTTTTTATACATGTTTATATACATTTTATTTTTTATATATTTATATATGTGAAAATAGAGTATTTTTCGATTTGATTTCGAGAGTTCTAACCTTTGACAGCTGTTTCGTGGTCACCCACTCATCAGAAAGGAAGTGACTGTAGATGTCATAAGTAACTTTCTATTTAAATATATATATATATATATATATATATATATATATATATATATATATATATATATATATATATATATATATATATATATATATATAAATTTTACAGCGTTTGACCCGTTGAATTAGTTAGTATTTTGCAGTGAAGTTTTGATTTTTTTCTAATATTTATTGTGGAAGAAAACTTATTCAATAAAAGTTTGATTGCCTGATTGAGTGAACTATAACTATTCCTTGACAGGATTCTACCAAAGTTATTATTCAGGTATTATTTCAGGAGCCTGCAGCTACAAAAGCAAATTGCTCAGAAGATAAAGCTGCCAAGGAAATGATGAAAAACAGGCCCAATATCTCCATCACTCCAGTATCTGTGGGTCTGAACCCACCTCCAAGTATATCACCGGTCTTCATGAGACCTTCCCCTACAACAAGCCCGTCTAGTAAGAATAAACCGACAGAGCGTCGAACCTAGATCTGACCTGGCGATTTTTTTCAGGCGGTAAAACTCTGCAGGAAAAACTAGCGGACAAAAAGAAGGAGCAGCTGAACAAGGAGAAACTGGACCAAAAGAAGGAGCATCTGAAACAGATGAAATCCGCCATGGAGAAGGAAAAACGCCCCGCGGAAAACTTGAAAAACTTCAGCATTCCCAGCTTGCCGTCTTCTTTGACCTTATCCCAGACCTTGATACCGACTACGTCGGTTGGTAAAGCTGGTCCTGTGGACTCTACTGCCACACCAAGAGTATCTTCGAACGGCTCCTCAAAGTTTTCTTCGAGTTCAGGTATATCTTCGGCTATTGCTTCTCAGATGAAGATGAGCAACGAAATCTCGCTGCCTTCGTCCATAAAAGTGTCAAAGACCACTGTGCCGTTACCCACTCCCATGTTCTCTGCCGATTCTGGAATTTCGATCAGCCAGGTAGGTCACTCGGAAAATTTGTAATTTGTTGTAAGGCGTGTTCACTTTTGTTTCGCGTATCACACATTTCAGAAGGATCAAAAAGTTTGGTTCAAGCGGAAATTTATGCTTATAACACCATCTTCTTAACTTCTTCCACTCACACTTTCTCAATTGTTTTTTCACTATTTCGATTTCCTTAGCCCATTTACCTTTTTGCCTTTTTCATTTTCACTTTCTTTGTTTACATTTTTTCCAATTTTTCTAACCTCATCTTATAAATAATAACTTTAAAATTTTTAAAATGTTCAACTCTGCAAGCTTTTCAACTGTTTTACTTTCTTCACTACAATAACTCTCCTTTGTTACTTCATGTCTCAAGTCTTAAAAATTTTCAACTTCATTAAATTTTTACAACTATTAATTTTTTTCAACTTTCCAAAAAAAAATTCCAACATTGCAACACGTTTTCAATTCATTCAGCTATTTAAACTTTCCATATTTTTCCTTGTCAGCTTTTATGTGCAGTGATAAACTTTCTCTCGTTTTCAAATAATTCAACCTTTTTTCATTCTTTCATATTTTCTAATTGTCAACATTATTTATTAATTCATTTCCAAAAAACATAATATATTTATACAGAGACAACAAATATAAATGTACAAATAAAAAAAACAATTTTAGATATAGTTGATAATTAACAATTAAATGTAAAAATAATAGTTGAATCAGTATATTGCGCAGATGATATTGATCGGAGACATTATGCTACTTCATCTTCAGTAGAAATAGGAAAATTTTTCAATTCCTTTTTGTATTTTGTGAGGTAATTAATAGACCTCATTCGTTTCGGCATGCTATTATATGCTATTATAATACCGCGATAATATAATGAATTTTTGCCAAATTGAGTTTCAATTTGCACAGTTTTTAGGTTATCAGATTGTCTGGTTAGATGACTATCAGAAGTAAGAACATAAGAGAGATTGGAATGTTTTTCTTATTTTTTGTTAGGTTAATAAACGAGCAAATTTTCATTGAAAAATTTTAATATTTTTTTCTGAAATTTTCAACTACCGTTTTCATCGTTCCCAACTTAATTCTGAGAAAATTCTAACTTCGCAACTACACAACTTCACAATTTTTGTAACCTTTTCAACTCTTGTTGAATGTTAATTATTCTTCAACTTTCTTAACTATTCAACTTCTTATTTATTTTTATTTATTTCTTTATCCCAAGAAATATTTCTGATTATAGAGGGATTAAATTTTAACATAAATTGTATAACGACAATAGGTACAATTATTAAAAAAGGAATGATACAGATAATCTGTGAAATATGAGTAAAAAGTCATATCAATCAGAAAGAAACAGAAGCAAAAAAAACAGTCAAAGGTATACATTTTTTGAGTTCATTTTTTAATTTAGTTTTAGTCCTAATTTCTTTTATTGCCTGTGGTATTTTATTATATTTCTCAATTCCCTCTTAAAAATAGACGTTTTTCCAAAGTTTGATTTGAAACATAAAGCGTTTATTTTATTTACATTTCTTGTTTTATGGTGATGGATATTCGAAATATGATCAAAAGTAAGATCCGAATGTTTTTTTCCTGTATCAACATAGTGGATAAAAATTGAAATTTTAAATTTATATAATGAACGAAGATTTAGTAAGTTATTAAACTACTGAAAGTTTTATAACACTTTAATACCAAAAAAGTTTGCAATTTTTCTAAATTAACTAAATGTTTCAACTTAAACTCTTCTGAACCCTTCACATTTTAAACTTTGCCAACCATCAGTTTCCATGGTTCCCACTTTTCCAAATTATCAAATCTGCAGACTTTTCAAATTTTTCCACCTTGTTACCATTGTTAATTTTTATTTGTCGACTCTTATAAGTGTTTAAGTTGTCAGTATTTTGAAATTCTTCAACTCTTCAATCTTTTTATTCTTCACCAACTTCGATTTTCAAAATGTTCTCACCAAGTGTTCAGACTTTTGCAACTTGACTTTTTTTCCATCCTCCACGTTTTTAAAAGTCAATTCTACATCTGCAACCTTTTTAATTTTTGCCACGAACTTAACTTTATAATTTTTTCAACTTTTACAAGATTTGAAAGTTTTCCAATGTATTTACATTTTTCAATTCGACCACCATTTCATCTAAGTACTACGTAACTTATTCAAATATTCAACTTATGATTTTGAATTACCCAACCTTTTCAATAATTTCAACTCTGTAACCTTTTTACTTTATTCACTATTTCAATAATTGCTATAGCTCTAAATTGAAAAAGTTGTATTGTTTTTTGCTTCCAGAGTGATATGAGAAATATTGTTTATGATATGCCCAGAAATGAATAACTCGTTTGAGGTTGAAGTTAGTTATAGGGAAAGCTTAAGTAACTCCTCCTAAAATTCAATTTTCTTTTGAATGGTGTCAAAAAATAGTACATGCCATTTAAATTTGTTTTTGCCAATTTTTTAATGCGTCATTCGAAAAATCGGCTGCGCCTATATGGTACAAAATGGGATCATAGATGGGACATCAGGTGTTAGCAAATAACTGCTCCACAAATTCGGTTTCCTCTTTTAAGTCATATTTTATGAAACTATATTGAAATATCAATGTTTCTCCCACATCATTTAACAATATGTGTGGAATTTGTTATGAATAACCAATAATTTTTCGACCACCAGCCACAAAAACCTGCACCACCTCCGAGAAAACCGCACATTTGGAATCCATCATTTTAGAAACTAGAATATTCGTTATAAGTGTAAGTTCAAGGAAGTAGACTAGGTCTACGTATACTTTTAGATATGTTTGAAGTAGATTTGAATTACGGCAACTTTGCATGATTAATGATTTTAGAAAATCCATGAAATGTATTCGAATGATTCCTAGATTGATTTAGTTCCTTATAATACGCTTATTAGAATTGTTTATCGAAGCTTGTTTGTACGAGGAATGATGAAGAATGCGGATGCTTCGCAACTCTGACTAGGGGCAGTACTGTCAACATTTCATTTCCGAAACTGACCATTCCAATCATACTGTTTCGTTGCGTTCCCGTTTATAAATAAAATATGAAAATTGACCATTACACTTTATCGCTAATTTTTGAAGAAACATCCTCAAAAATGGTGATGCCATTCCAGTAAATTCGTCCAACTTATTTATTCCCCTCCTTATCAATGTTACCAGTTCACTCTATCATGTATTTAGACTACGTTTGAAGTAGAGACATTGCACGTTTTGAACTCCTATTGTTATAGAGCGAGATCTCAGAGCTCTCAGGCTTACTTTATTTTGTGAAAGACAAAATGTGGGGCCTCGAGTGTTACATTGAATGTCAGTACACCTGCTAAGTTGGTTAGACGGGCGATTTACAGTATTTCGAGTCGATCTATAATCCTTGTGGAGACTACCCTGGTCTTGAAGGCTCTAGGTTTTATTCAAAACGTGCTAAAAAATAGTGTTAGTTTTCATACGCGCCTCGAAATATATGTCGTGACTGAACCACGATTACTTTGATTTATTCATCAGCTCTGACTAAATCTATCTGAATTTCTCCAGTGGAATATTATATAGATTGCACAGAATCTTTGGTTTGGCGCTGCTATTATCTGAATGTGTTCAAGTACCAGCAGGCAGTTTATTGGTGTTATTAATTCGTTTACTGGGATTGACTAATTTTTTTAACGGTAACCTTGTATTTTCTGAACCTCACACTTTAGACTATAATTTGATTTTTTCTGTCAGTTTGTAGATAAACCAGTGAATTGGGAGTGAATAAAACTATTCTTTCTTTAAAATGGCCTTTCCTTGAATAGAAATCCAATAAGTATTGAACCCCCCCAAAAAAGCCCTGAGATTTGAGAGTATCGTTGCAACTTGACGCCCAACGTGTGGCCACTAGAATTTCTCAACGGAAATGGGTATAGAGCATAGACGAGATATATGGGGGAAGTAACAAGAAATGAAAATATGAATACTTCATGGCGTAGTTCAACGTTACGTTTTAAAGGGTTTTTTTCATCATCACAAGGTAGGACATTTTCTAATTTTTTGTCAAAAGGAGATGCGAATGAACCGCAGCTACACAGCAGCTTCAAGGCTAATCTGCCGCTTTTCCATAATCAAACTTTGTGCCATTTTTGGCCCCAACTCATTCAGTGCCACCCTTGTATAGTCAAACCCATCAGATGTTTTATCCACCACCAAGTCAAAAAAATTTTGTTAGATTCAATTTTGGATTGACGTGGCCGTTACTTGATGGAAATTCATGGTATATGACACTAAGGTAAACACGATTAAATTTCCACAGATTTATTGTCTACGCGACATGTTTCGATACACTGTATCTTTTTCAAGCGAATGTAATACATTAAATTATTCTACGGTGAACATTACTTCAATACCTTTCTTATCAATTGAGATAATTAGGATCTACCTATGATAAAAATAAAAATTGACAATACAATGTAGGTACCTGTAAATCTCAAAACATATCTACTACTTAATTAGTTAAAAAGGGTCTTCATCCCTGAAAAAGGGGAAGTCAGAAACGATTTTTATTTCTGAGTAGAGAAGGGTTGTTTGATTGTATAAAGATAAAAATAATGAATTTTTTTTTAACTTTTAAATGAATGAAGAGTATATTTTCCCCCATTTTTGGGCATTTTCGTTCAGTTCCACCATCAAAACGAACGAATATTTTGGTGTTGTTCCTTTTCAGTATCGAAGTCTATCATTCGCCCAGTTAAACAACTTTCTCATTTTTCTCCTAGATGTTAATTTTTTTGGGAATCATTTTACAAAAATGTGTTGTTTTCGCGAAATGGGTTTCCTTGCTTTATTCCATTTGAAATGAGAAATATCCAACTTTATCAAATTCAACTAATAAAGGTTTGGTTCAGCCGTCGACCAGTGAAAACTAATTATTACTTACAATTCTGGATTCAGAAATGGAACTGAATTTCTTTTAAATGACACGCCCCTCAGGTTGCTCCTCCCACACGACTGGTGAAGAAAAGAGATAGTATCATATAGCCAGTATGACATCTGGCACAGGGTCGGATCGGGAATGGGAAAAAAGAAAACTCATTCGGGTCGATCGAAACTATGGAATATTATAACTTTTACAATTAATAGCTTTTTTCAACAACACTTGGGGACAATACTCCATAACATTTTAATATCAGGAAAAACCAATAGTCGGCTCCAGAATGTTGGACGAGTTTCGTGATTTCTGATACGATTCCATTCGAAATTGGTATATAGAAGCTTTTGGGTTTGGGATGTCATAATTTTTTTTTATAATTCAACGTAGTGGCTCCAAAATAGCGGACGAAATTTCTAATTCTCGGTCTGATTCTATTTTGAGTTGGTATTGGTATAGAGACTTTTGTGGTCGGAGATCATAATTTTTTTGTCATTGTTTGAGAATTCGAAATGACAGCTACAAAACGGCGGACGAATAAATTATTGTCTAATTCCGTTGAAAATAAGAATGTAGGGGTTCTTTGGATCGGTGATTTTGACTTTTATTGTCAAAATAAAAAAAATTCACGATGGCGGCCTCGAGAGTTAAGGTCATATTCTATTTCAAATTTGTTTCTAGGAGTTTTTGGAATAGGATATGAGTTTTTCGAAACTAACTAATTCAATATGACATATTTTACGAATGATCTAAAGAAAATATTCGTGCATTTGAATAAAATCTTGTCTTAAAAACATTTTTTATTTATATTTATCAGGAAATACACTCTCCACTTCGTCAGGGCTATGTAGCGAGAATTTCGGAGTTAGTGGCATATTTTTACGCATATTACCTAATAACTTGTTCTTGTGACTCCCATATCGGCAACTCCGTTCAACAACGGTTTATTTGGGCGGCGCGGCGTTTTTGATGTTCCTTTGAAGTTGAAAAGCTACAGCGGAATGTTTCAATGGGGCTGCGCAGCAACGTAAACAATCGAAACATATTGACTTGACACCAGGTGATTGCTACGGCTTTTTTTATTTATCTGGCGGCATTTATATCGATAATTTATTCACTCCGTTTTCTTCTTCTTCTTAAAATTCACATTCAAAACATTTCCGAGATAGTTCATACAGATTTTGCTAAAATATTTTTTTATTCTTGAAATTGTGTGACTGGATTCCATTATGTTCATACATTTGAAATTTTCGTGCAAATTTTCAGATTACTACGAAAACAAATAGGCTTTAATCTAGATTTGTAATTTGGAAGAACGAGCATCGAATTATCTAATTCGGACCTGTATCTATCGAGAATCGCCAAGTTAGAAGTGAGGCGGAGTTTGTATTTATTCCATCGGGAGAACACGCACTGCCATCTGGCGATATACGTTTCTTATATAGGAGGCTAAAGAACTTTAAGGTCCAATTGATCATTTAGTAAACAATTCGAATTTTTCAATTTATTAATTTCCAAGAATTCTAAGTAATTAAGTCTAATACCCTTATTTTCAACATGAAGGATTTCAAAGTTTTCATCGAAGTCATGTTCTTCTTCCAAAATATGATTGGCATATGTTGAATGTGTTTTATTATTTACATAATTCATACGGTGTTCTCGTACGCGGTTTTTGAATGGTCTACCAGTCTGGCCTACATATACTTTGGAACTAGATCCACAATTCAATTTATAAACTCCTGATTTTTCAGATTTTTGTGTTTTATCTTTATTATTTTTGATAAACCTTCCCAACGTGTTATCTGTTCTGAATGCTACTCTTAAATTTTGTTTTTTCAAAAATGACTGTTTTTTCTGAAACGGGCCCTGAATAAGTTGAAGTTCTGTAATTATTGTCAATGTTCCTCATAGTGGGGTACACTTCTTGGATAGCATTTCTATGTATTTTTTTAGCAAGAATATTCTCTATTAATGTGACCTGATATCAATTGTCAACTGCTATCTGTTATATCATATTTAATTCTTTGCAGAAATTTTCTTCAGAAAGAGGAATATTCACTAATCTATGTATCATACTATGGTATGCTGGTATGAATGGTGATGTCAGTATGGGAAGGTTTATGAAAAATAGAAAAATGGTGTTTGTTGTTGGTTTTACCTATTGTCAAATCTAAGAAATTTAATGATTTTTCTACTTCTATTTCTATTGTGAATTTAATTTTTGGGTGAATAGTGTTAATATATTTATGAAAGGTGTCTAACTGTCTGTTGGTACCTTTAAAACAAACTATAGTGTCATCCACATATCTGTACCAATACAAAAACTGTTGCGAGAGTGGATGCTTGTGAATTATTCCTTCAAAGTAATTTTGTTCAAGATATATCGACAAAAGGTGTAATATATCTTGTTTAATAACCGGGTTGACATGATTCCTATCTAGTAAAACTTCGAGGTATTATTTAGAATTCTTGGAAATTAATAAATCAAAAAAATCGAATTGTTTACTAAATGATCAATTGGACCTTAATAGTTCCCTTGTCAAAGCTTTTCAACTAATTAAGTAGTAGATATGTTTTGAGATTTACAGGTACCTACATTGTATTGTCAATTTTTATCATAGGTAGTTCCTAATTACCTCAATTGATGATAAGGGTATTTAAGTATTGTTCAACGTAGAATAATTTAATGCTTGAGAAAGATACTGTGTATCGAAACATGTCGCGTAGACAATAAATGCGATGTCATGGCCGATACCGTAAGAACACGAGAAGAAATAATTCAATTTTTGAACGTTGTGAAATGTAAACTATATGGTTCAGCTTACAATCACATTAAATATAAAACTTTCAATACATGGGTTGAATTGAAAGATATTTTGCAATCTCAATATCTTGAAAAACGAACTATTGGTCAGCTCCAAACAGAACTTTTAAATGCCAAACAAAAATTTTCTGAAAATGTTAGAGATTTTGCAAACACAATAGAGAGACCTAATCAAGACTTCATGAACACCGTGTCATAACTGTTATATATCATCCATTCCAGCGACTTGTGTTTTTTGGTGGTTAATAGAAACGTTTTTCTGCATCGAAGTATTTTATTCCAATCATCCCCAACAACTGTAGTTTCTACAATGATGAGTTAAAATAACAACAGCCTAAATCAAAATAATAACGCAAATAATAGCTTATTGCTAAACACGTCAAGACTAACTTTGAGAGGGGGGGAAATCACTTTGCATAGATATCTCACTCGCTCCAAAGCACGAGCCATCGCGCTCACACTCACGGCTGAATGTTTTTGGTGTCTGGGGGGATGGTTTGCCCTTACGATTTGTCTGGCTGAACAAATATATGTTTGAAATAATCCCCTAAGTAACATATATAAAAATCAAACCTCAGAATATAAGTAAAGTTTAATATTTTTTTTTTAGTTTTAAAGCGTCTAGCGGTAGTTATGCCAGTGTTGAATATTATTGAATATTATTTTGTAATAATATTTTATGGCACATATATAAAAATCAACTATCATAATTTAAGCTAAGTTAGTACTATTTCTACTTGCCTGTACCTGAACCATATACCTGTAAATCGGCCGTCAAACCAACTTAGCAGGTATGCTGTCATTCAATGTCCATTTAAACACTACTCGAGTCCCCACATTTTGTCTTTCACAATATAAAGTGTTGTCTGGGAGCTCTGGGATCTTAGACTATTAGATTTATCAAACTTGACTTCATTTTGTATTTATATTTTTTAGGTTAGGGTCAACAAATCTGACAAATCAAAAGAAAAATCAGTTCCACCTCCAAAGAGCGATGTTTCAGAAAAAAATATGACATTTTCCCTGACACCATCTGTAGACATATCTCCAGTGAAAAATAACCCAACGGGTGCAGTGCCTAAGTTGCCAAAATCCAAGCACCGGGAAAAGTATTACTTAAAAAAATCGTCTTCTTCTGTATCTTCAAAAGGCCCGGAAAAGTCTTCAGAAGAAACTAGGCATAAGCATAAACACTCCAAAGACTCTCGGGTCAAGAGCTCGAAGTCTTCTTCGGACAGTGTTAAAAAGACTTTGATATACCCAAAAGCAAACAAAGAAAAGGTAGAAGTTGGAAAAGTTGAAAAAACCGATGGGCAGCTTTCGAAAGATTCTCGAGCTGGAAGTTTAAAATCGGCCATCGACAGAGTAAAGAAAAATTTAGCATTCCCAATGGCAACCAATGAAAAAGAAGAGGTTAGACATATTAAAAAAACTGAGCCACCCCAACGAAAACAGTCGTCTGATGATGATGTTATTTTCATCGACTAGTGAGTTTTCTATAAACACTGGAGAGTTCCTTTATTTTATTTTATTTATTTTAGGTGTTGTAAGTCTTTCATGTCAAACTTCATTTTTTGTAATTTCAAATGTAACAATGCTTGTGGAGGTGGAGAGTTCAATAAAATTGTATTTAATGACTTCGCATTTTTCACAGTATTCTAGTTTTTCTAAAATCGTCTCTTATTACTCCACTATCAATTTATATTTTATCGAAATACGCATCTGGAAATGTGCACAAATTAGTGTTTAGTAAAGGGATGAGAAATTATTAAAAACGACTTCATAAGGAGTAGTATCCTACGGTTCCCCAAGGGAGAAATTCTGTCGGAAAATTTACGGGTTTTTTCCGTTTCTACTTCCCTCGATACAGGTTCAGGAATCCATTTGATTCATTCCGTATTTCTTGAAGATATACTTCAATAAGTGCTAGGAGTCGCACGTAAAAAGGTAAGACCTCGTTAATCCTTGGCTCGCACAAGTTTCGACTTTTGAGGGCTGCCGTTCGTAAGGGGACGACAGCTGGATAACGGAAAAAACAATTTTAACAATATGTCCTACAGAAGTGTACAATTTTTGAGAATTATCGAAAAGCGCTAACAGGGTTTTTCCGGCGACTTTTTTTGCCAATTGGTGAAACATTATGTTTGTGCACTGGTCGAATGCGTATTTTCAATAGAAACCCAATGATCAAAACCCCATCCCTCTAGCTCTTATCGTTCTCGAGATAGCAATTTTTTGGTCCTTCGGGTTGGATTTTGGTCCTTCGAGCCGGATTTTCTAAAAAATGAAACCTATCCGTGTAATCTCCACTCCTCTAGCTCTTACCATTCTCGAGATATAATTTTTGGGAAAGGGAGGGGGAAGAGGATGAGAGGGGAAGGGATTTTTAATTAAAGTATTGAATTATTTTGAAATAGTATCACTAACATTTTAAACAGTATCGATCTGAGACTTAAAAATTTTAATATATTTCTTCAAAATTAATTTTCCTATTCAAGAGTGTTTATTTTCTCTTTTTGTGACATTGTGATGCCGGACAATGCATTGGTATCTCAATTCCCTGATTTCATTCAGCTGATTACCAATAAATTCATTTTTATGCTCAATAATCTTCTTCAACTGAAAAGTTTAAAATTAAAAAAATGACGCTCACACTGTAGAATTTCTACTAAAGCTAAATGTCACAAGTTTATCCGTAACATTTATAACTACTCAATGTCAATAGCAATATTCTTATGTGAATAAATATTCAAATATTCGTTGATTTCGTGAAATGATACTTCAGAAGTTGAAGAAGGCAACTTATAATAATAAATATTTTCAGTTAACATTAATTGTAGTCCATTTTTCTCATCAAAATTCATATAGTTTTTTTTTGACAAGAGTGCAAAAAATCATATACAGTGTGGTCATTTAAGTGTGCAACATATGGGAATCTTTTTAATGAAATGCACAACCAAAATACAAATAGTGCCAAAAGTTGGTGCATGCTCGGTAATCATTTTAGGTGCACTTAGAATGGCTGCAAGTCAAATAGCATACAGGGTAGGTCAAAAAATATAAAAATTGCTCAAGAGTAAAGTACCCTTATTTCAGAAAATTCAGCAAAATGTTATTGAGAAAAGTTGTTTACAATTGAAAGTTATTCCCAAATACCAAAACATGGCCTCCTAAGACATTTTTTGGTTTTTCAATTTTTTTCGTTAATAATTTCCCAGTTTGTAATTTGTTTTATAATCACCCTAAACACTTTCATAAGTTAATCATAACAAAATCAGTTGAGCATAACTTTGTTCAAATTCGAGCATATTTGTTCAATTAACTTGGATTTTAATTTTTTTAGGGAAGCACAAACTTCATGTTTGTTGCAACGATATTCAACACAACTTCATAATTTCGCAAACCATATTTTTAACAAGGTAAAACATTAGTAATGATATGTATATTCAAAAACTCTCATTTGAACTGAACATTTTGTATTTGAAATGTTTATGAAAAAGCTATACAAATTAATCGCCAAACATGAAATCCTTTTAAAATAATCGGGAAACCCAAGGAACAAAAAAAATGAGGGTTGAAAGGAAACATTATTATTAATAAATATTAACAAAATAATCAAAAAGGAATAATACAATGATTTCAATTGTATTTGAAAGCGGTGCCGATGGTTTTGACAATTTTTATTGGCTTATTTTTATCATAACTTAACCATTATCAAATGTGTGAAGAAAGATTTATCGACGGGTCTCTGTGTGTCCACCTTCTCGTTCAATGCATCTTGTCCGATCATGAAATTCACGAATAGTAGATCGCAACACACTTCCTGGCATATTTCTGCAATGATGTCGTATCGAATTTTCAAGCTCCTCAGCATTATATTAAATGGTCGATCCTTGTAAACCTTTTGCTTTAAATATCCCCATAAAAAAAATCTAATGGGGTGAGATCTGGCGAACGAGGAGGCCATCGTGGATCAGTATTTCGTCCACCATCACCAAATTTCCCATTTAACCATTCTGAAACAATTCTAGTAGAATGAGCAGGACATCCATCATGTACAAACCATAATTTATGTCGTTCTTGTAAGCTCATATTCTCCAAAAAGTCCGTTAGTTCGTTTTCCAAAAACTGTAAATAGGTATCACCAGTTAGGTTGTGGCGGAAAAAAAACGGCCCCAATAATTTGTTGTTAACAATACCGCACCATACATTTGTTTTTTGATAATATTGGTTTTTATTGTCAATGACAAAATTCGGATTTTCGTCCGACCACCACCTACAATTTTGGGAAGAGACAACGCCATTTGTTGTGAACGTAGATTCGTCTCCAAAAAGAATGTGTTTATGAAAATCATGTTGATCTTCTATTTGACCTTGAATCCACATGCAGAAATCATACCGTATGCCATAGTCTCGTTCTTGAAACGTGCAAATAAACACAGGCTTATAGGCATGATATTTATTTTTTTTAAGAATCTTCTTAACAGAACTTTGTTTTACACCCGTATAACTGGAAATTTCTTGGGTGGATCTTCTAGGGTTTTCAACAACTGCCTGAAGTACTTCTAATTGATTTTCCTCATTACATACAGGTTTCGTACGTTCATTTTTATATTTATAATCCAAACTGCCAGTCTGTTTGAAATTATTTAAAATTCTGCTTACAGTGGAATAGTGTACTTGTTTGTCTGGATGACGTTCATTGAATATATCTGCTGCTTCACGCACTGGTTTATAGTTATCTCCACATATTAAAACTAATTCTGCCTTCTCGGCTAACGTTAACTGTCTTGGAGGAGGCATTTGAAATCAAATAAACTCAATAATCGAACAATAATTCTTCGAGAATGAGAAGGTAATGTCACCAAACTGTCATAATGTTTACTGTCAACACTCATTTGTTTTGTTCTTTGGGTATCCGTGATTATTTTAAAAGGATTTAATGGTTGTCGATTAATTTGTACAGCTTTTTCATAAACATTTCAAACACAAAATGTTCACATTAAATGAAAGTTTTTGAATATGCATATCATCATTAATGATGTTGTACCTTGTTAAAAATATGGTTTGCGAAATTTTAAACTTAAGCTGAATATCGTTGCAACAAACATGAAGTTTGTGAATCCCTAAAAAATTAAAAATCCAAGTTAATTTCACGAATATTCTTGAATTTGAACAAAGCTATGCTCAACCAATTTGGTTGTGGTTACTTTATGGAAGTGCTAAGGGTGATTATAAAAAAAATTACAAATTTGGAAATTATTAACGAAAAAAATTAAAAAATTAAAAAATCACTTGGGAGGCCATGTTTTGGTATTTGGGCATAACTTTCAATTGTAAACAACTTTTCTCAATAACATTTTGCTGAATTTTCTGAAATAAGGGTACTTTACTCTTGAGCAATTTTTATATTTTTTGACCTACCCTGTATGCTATTTGACTTGCAGCCATTCTAAGTGCACCTAAAATGATTACCGAGCATGCACCAACTTTTGGCACTATTTGTATTTTGGTTGTACAATTCATTAAAAAGATTCCCATATGTTGCACACTTAAATGACCACACTGTATAACTTATTTGAAAAAATAATAATAATATAATTGGGGACAAAGGAAAAAGGTTAGGGAAATAACACCACAATATTAATTATTGGGATTTGTATCAGAATATTAAATCTGAAAAATACAAATTATAAAATAAATTTTATTCTGTTAATATCTACGTTCACGAATTTGATTCCATTTGCTAATTTTCTTCTCTATTATACAATAATATATGTTATTTACTATAAATGAATCAATTAAAATATTTCAGCATTCAGAGCCATAAAAATATGTGTTTAAATATGATATTTCATTCAATTTTGGAGAATATGTACAAAGAATTCTAGAAAAGGGACATGTGACCCAGTTCCATATAAAAAAAGTGAAAATTCAAGTTCCATACATTCAATACTGAATCTAGACAATAGCACTCATTACAACTATCGAAAAACTAAAGTTATTGTACCAAAAAGTGCCCTAAAAAATTGCACTGATATAGAGCTAAATGATTCTTAATGCAAACTGGCAGGTAAGACTTATGCACGAATTTGAAAAAATTTAAGAAAAATTTGTTTTCCCTTAATACCTAATCAGTCACTTTCATTCTCGCTAGTTTCCCTTATCGTATCTGGTATATTCCTCGTAGTAGTCTCTGTTCCCATTTTATCCATTGTTTCCCGCAAATCTTCCATTTTACTTTCTTCCAACAAGGTATCGATACCCTCCAGATTGATTTTATTCAGTTTCGTTACCAGTTTAATGATATTGTTTACAACGATGCGATCGTGGACATTCTGAAAAATAGAATCATGACAGTTTTTGTGCTGATCCCCAACAGAAACTCTTACATCTCTGATTTCATCACACAGCATGAGTAATTCATCAATTGTGGTTTTCCTCTCCGGCAAGTCCAGCATCAGAAGCATTTTAGACAACGTCGGGTTCATTTTGTTTTTCGGTTTATTAACCATTTCATTACAAATGGTCGTCGCAAGATTTGTATGGATATGCGCAGCCTGAAAAAAATAAACACATCTTTATTTTTCCTACGAAGCTTAAAAATCACATCACTTTACATCTGGTGAAGTTTTGCAAAGCGCTATCATAAACTTGGCGATGTTGTCGACGTTGACGTCAGCCAATGGCGTAATCCTTGGAGCTGCAAGTATGGCTTTCACCGTCATCAGCACTGCTTCCATCAATTGTTCCGTACAGTCCGTCATCGATGGCATCCTCTCCAGGACACAGCCGATAATCTGTTTCAACCTGTTTGCTTCGGTATCTGGAAGATGCACATTATTTAAGTACACCAATCAACAGAGCATAAAATGAGTTTTCAACAAAAATACTACACCTTTTCAAGTAGTATTTCAGAAAGCGTCATTTGAATTTCAGAATAGTCATCTATAATTCGGAAAGGATCAATTGTATTTCAGGTTAGTGAGTTGATTTTCGTAAAGCGTCAATTGTATTTTAGAAAGTAAGTTGGATATCAGATAGCATCAGTTGAATTTCATAAGTCAATTTGATTTCAGAAAGCATCAATTGTATTTCAGAATAATCAATTTGATTTCCGAAACCATCATTTGAATTTCAGAATAGTCAATTTTATTTCAGAAAATATTATATGTGTTTCGAAATGTGTCATTTGTATTTCAGATAACGTAAAAAGAATTTCAGAAAGCAAATGTATATTGCAAAAATCATTAATTTCAAATTGTATTGCTCGATTTAGTAAATATTGAAGCAGTTGGCTTACATTATCGTTTCTATGACTACACAATAAATAGTGAATGATATGGTTTTTCGGGTTTTAGGCCGACGTTTATTTAGAGAAAATCTCGACGTTTCGCCAACACGAGTGGTTGGCATTTTCAAGAGAAATGTTTACAGCTCGATCACTGAACACTACTTGAAAACAACATATCAGAATATAACTAAGGACTGTTTTTCATGTGATGGCATAGTCGGTTTTCTACTAGTATTTTTGTTAAAAACTCGCTCATTTTATGCTCTATTACTTGGTGTATGACAGTTCTGCTTCATCTCTTATGTAAAATAACATGGGACAATGTTGAGATTCATTCAATATACTTAAATTTTTTTGAAGATATTGGAAAATATTCCAAAAAACTTGTAATGTTCAATTTCCTTGTTTTAACCCATTAGTGCATGAAGATGTTACATTTTCTTCAAATGAAATGAGATTTCTTGCCACAGTGTCTGCATCTTCTTTCCGTTACATTGCATTCTAGTGCAACTAGATTCTTCAGAATCATAATTTGTAATACACGTTACCGATTTCTTTCTTTCTTAATTTTTGTCCGTGAGCTTCCTATCGGCGCTATCTGGACATGCCACGCTGCGAGAAATCCGTTCCCATCCGGCCTTTAACCGGCGTAGACAGCGCAGCTGTATCGTGGGGATGCAGTTGTCTTGCTCGAGGCAATACTGCATCCCATATTAATTTACACTTTTTAATTTATAACAAACATTATAATCTTGGATCGATGCACGTCCTCAGATGGCGGACATTACACACATTAACACGAGGCCGCCGTCTGACCTCAACCACTGCCGGAAGTCGAATACGTTACCGATTTCTCATCCCACCAACAAACGGGTGACACTTTTTTATCAATAATAGATTGATATACTCTTGGTTGTATTTTCTTTTTCACTTTGTCGCCATACCAGTGGTCATGTGACATGTGTCAAATCGATTTTCAGGTTATCGGACATGCACGCACAATGTTTTTTTTCAACACTCTCATAATAAACTTGTTTCCCATATTATTATGTTACATACTCTATGGCAGCACTGTAAATCAAACATCACACGCTGAGACAGAATTTTGTTCGTCCGATTTATTTTGTGGAAATTCGTGTTGTCTCATTGAAGAAAATTATAACTTCTGGCTAATTCCCACAGAGTTATAGTGCTTTGCACCGGAGGCATTTTTTGTCACCGGATATTTTTTCACCGGTTTAATAGAAAACCGGAGATAAACCCCGGTGAACTCAGCCGAAGGCGAGGTCCTCAAGTTGAGCGAGTGTGCAAAGAGGTTTTCAAACGAGTTTTTTCACGAAACTTTTTATAAGACTGAAAATAGAAACCACACCAATCTTATTTTTCGCAGAATCCGATATTTTCTACAACAAACTTTGGAAATAATTTTTTGAAGTATCCAATCAACAAAACCATAGAGCAGTGATGGTTGCTATGGAACTCAGGAACTTACGAGCGGTCAATAGCGATACGGTCCATTATAATCGCCGTAAAAGACATGATCAGAAATAAAGAAAGGTTCCATTCCATTCTTGAATTAAAAACAAAAAATGGAGTATTTAAAATTTTCCATTTTGATATTGCATTTAACTTCAAATACCTGTTGCCGGGTTACACCACTTCAGAACAAGCCTGCAGATTAGAGACGGGGACAGAATTCTTCCACTTAAAACCAACTGGCACAATCCCAGGCAAGCCTTCTCTTGAATGTCGTATTGCTGGAAAGAAACAACACTCACCTACATTATATAGGTTATTAGGTTATACAGGTTGTATTGTTATATCAGTAGAATACAAAATGTTTGCAATCAAACTTTAGGTTAATGAATACATCAAAAACACCTAAACAAAATACATATTTTTCCACAAACGTCAAAAAACTACAAGGTTCGCGCATTGATAACAATATTTAAAGCGATTAATTTTCCTTACCACAACACTGTGCGCAAAATAGTGTGCGAATTACATATTTCGCGCACTGCATGTCAACTATATGAGATTTTTATATTTTTTCTACATTCATGCAAAAAGCAAAACTTTATTGGACTATATTCAGTGGAAAAAGAAGTTCTTTATTGCACTACTGCAATAAAGTTTTTATTGCACTCATCTGTCATTCTACTTCAACGTGCTGTCATCATGGCAAACATGGAAATCGTCGACAGTAGCGGAGGGATACGTAGAGGAATCACATGCAAACAAACTCAGTGTTGCAAAACAAATATTTCAGCCTGAAGGAAATAACGATGTACAGTTACCAAGTACTAATACGTTTACAGCAGTAACAAATCAAGAAGTGGATTTAAAAAGTACTTCACTACGAAATATTCATATTGAAAATTGCACCAATTGTTCATTCACTTTCAATATTGAGGGTAAAAATAAAGTTTGAGTTAAATTGTTCGTAACGTATTAGTTCCTGTTTCAATGCAAATCGATATTAATAATAAAGTATTCAAGTTGCGCTTTTCATTTTCCTACACCTAGTGCCGCACCTCAATAAATCATTTTTGGCTTTTTGTGCATGAACGTAGAAAAAATATTATATGCAACTCGTGCAAAAATTGTTTATTGCACTCGACGTGTTGTCCAACTCGGCCTAACGGCCTCGTCGGACAATTTCACGTCGAGTGCAATAAACATTCACTTTTTGCACTTGTTGCATAAATAACTATTAACCTTTATGGTCCTCAATCAAGCAAAAATCCAAGAAATCATTAATTTATAATAGACGTTTAACAATAAACAAATGCCATTCTATTTCTATAGTTACAGTAAATACTTGATATATAAAAGCATTTTGAGCCAGTTCAGCACTATTTTATTAAGCTAAGCATATTACTTATTTTATTTTAACTGTTTTTATGGCATTCAGAAGTATCTGAACTCAAATTTTACACAATGAATTTTTGTCAACTTGTCATGGTCATTTTTTTTTGTAATTTTGTATATATGTTTATATACCTATATGTGCGCATAAGTGTATGTATTCTATATTCTATATAACCATGTAATATTTTATATATTTTTAAATTTTGTATGTGTTTTTTTATATTTTTTTTTGTTGAACGCCCGACTTGCATGAAACATGTAAAAGTAGATGCTCAGGTTCACATATTCTCGGAGAATATGTGAGCATCTACAGGATGAACTAGAACATCTCCAAGCAACCTTGAGATTGAACGGATATAGTGCAACCGAAATCAACAAAGCCATGAAATCGACGACTTCCACGAGACAAAATAGGCAGGAAGCTCAGATAGTTGCACGTGCAAATCTTCCATATATTCCTAAGGACACAGACAGAATTGGAGATCTCTTGGGGCAACACAACATAAAAACGGTCTTCAAACCCACCTTAGGTCGGCAAAAGACAAAAGAGACCCACTATCTGCAGCGGGGGTTTATCGCATACCATGCACTTGCGGAAAGGTATACATCGGAACCACAAAAAGATCGATGGGAACAAGGCTGAAGGAACATCAGAGGAACTGCAGATTAGGCCAAACGGACAAGTTGGCAGTGGCAGAACACGCGCTCAGTGAAGGAAACCACAAGATTCTGTTTGAGGACGTAAAACTTCTTGCCCCCAACCCCCAATCATAGCCGACTTGTACGGGAGGCAATAGAGATCCACAAACACACGGAGAATTTCAACAGAAATGAAAAAGCTGTGAACCTCAACCGAGTATAGAATCCCATTAAAGTTCTTTAGCCTCCTATATAAGAAACGTATATCGCCAGATGGCAGTGCGTGTTCTCCCGATGGAATAAATACAAACTCCGCCTCACTTCTAACTTGGCGATTCTCGATAGATACAGGTCCGAATTAGATCATTCGGTGCTCGTTCTTCCAAATTACAAATCTAGATTAAAGCCTATTTGTTTTCGTGGTAATCTGAAAATTTGCACGAAAATTTCAAATGTATGAACAATGAACATAATGGAATCCAGTCACACAATATCAAGAATAAAAAAATATTTTAGCAAAATCTGTATGAACTATCTCGGAAATGTTTTGAATGTGAATTTTAGGAAGAAGAAAACGGAGTGAATAAATTATCGATATAAATGCCGCCAGAGAAATAAAAAAAGCCGTAGCAATCACCTGGTGTCAAGTCAATATGTTTCGATTGTTTACGTTGCTGCGCAGCCCCATTGAAACATTCCGCTGTAGCTTTTCAACTTCAAAGGAACATCAAAAACGCCGCGCCGCCCAAATAAACCGCTGTTGAACGGAGTTGCCGATATGGGAGTCACAAGAACAAGTTATTAGGTAATATGCGTAAAAATATGCCACTAACTCCGAAATTCTCGCTACATAGCCCTGACGAAGTGGAGAGTGTATTTCCTGATAAATATAAATAAAAAATGTTTTTAAGACAAGATTTTATTCAAATGCACGAATATTTTCTTTAGATCATTCGTAAAATATGTCATATTGAATTAGTTAGTTTCGAAAAACTCATATCCTATTCCAAAAACTCCTAGAAACAAATTTGAAATAGAATATGACCTTAACTCTCGAGGCCGCCATCTTGAATTTTTTTTATTTTGACAATAAAAGTCAAAATCACCGATCCAAAGAACCCCTACATTCTTATTTTGAACGAAATTGGACAATAATTTATTCGTCCGCCGTTTTGTAGCTGTCATTTCGAATTCTCAAACATTGACAAAAAAATCATGATCTCCGACCACAAAAATCCCTATACCAATACCAACTCAAAATAGAATCAGACCGAGAATCAGAAATTTCGTCCGCTATTTTGGAGCCACTACGTTGAATTATCAAAAAACCCAAACCCAAAAGCTTCTATATACCAATTTCGAATGGAATCGTATCAGAAATCACGAAACTCGACCAACATTCTGGAGCCGCCTCTTGGTTTTTCCTGATATTAAAATGCTATGGAGTATTGTCCCCAAGTGTTGTTGAAAAAAGCTATTAATTGTAAAAGTTATAATATTCCATAGTTTCGATCGACCCGAATGAGTTTTCTTTTTTCCCATTCCCGATACGACCCTGTGCCAGATGTCATACTGGCTATATGATACTATCTCTTTTCTTCACCAGTCGTGTGGGAGGAGCAACCTGAGGGGCGTGTCATTTAAAAGAAATTCAGTTCCATTTCTGAATCCAGAATTGTAAGTAATAATTAGTTTTCACTGGTCGACGGCTGAACCAATTTATTAGTTGACTTTGATAAAGTTGGATATTTCTCATTTCAAATGGAATAAAGCAAGGAAACCCATTTCGCGAAAACAACTCATTTTTATAAAATTATTCCCAAAAAAATGAACATCTAGGAGAAAAATGAGAAAGTCGTTTAACTGGGCTAATGATAGACTTCGATACTGAAAAGAAACAACACCAAAATATTCGTTCGTTTTGATGGTGGAACTGAACGAAAATGCCCAAAAATGGGGGAAAATGTCCTTTTCATTCATTTAAAAGTAAAAAAAAATGTCATTATTTTTATCTTTATACAATCAAACAACCCTTCTCTACTCAGAAATAAAAATCGTTTCTGACTCCCCCTTTTTCAGGGATGAAAACCCTTAAGACAGCAGGCAAAAAGGTGTCAATTAATGTTATCGAAAATATGCCTAACCCAGTTACGGTGATAAGCAATTCTGAAATAACAAAGAATATCAACGACATTAAGCCTGCAAGTAGAAAGGGGTCAATTAGGGTTAGTGAGAATGTACCAAATCCAGATACGGTAATTAACGCACAATACAATAAATACAATCTTTGCAGACGGAATCTCCAGTCATCTGAGATTATTCATTATAAGCCTCTGAAGAAGCTAACCACTCGCGCTAGCGAAACGTTAGGAAGAAATGTTAGGAAGAAATTCCAAAAAACGACGGCATTCAAACCCGAGTGAAAATTGTGACACTAAAAACTTCAGCCGCGAAAGCCTTAACCATTTTGACAGGCTGTGATATTCTGCATATCAAATCTAATTGTAGGCATGACAGTGAGGCAGGTAAAAAACAATTAATGATTGTTTATTAGTTACCACAGATTAAAAAGTTCCTAGCTTCTTTGTGGTCATAGCTATTACTGCTGCAAATATAAATACAATAAAAGTTGAAATGGACGATTTAGATTCTTCTGTTCTATCTGAAATTCAAGAAGCTGCAAACTTCAAATCTGTTGCCTGAAAAATCACGGAAACAATATGAAATTGTATATAATAGATTCATCGAATGGTGTCAAATGAAGATGAGTTCACTGAAAGCGCACTTTTAGTTTATTTCGAAGAAGAATCGTAGTTATGGAAGTCATCAACGCTGTGGTCTGATAAAAGCTGAATAGAAAATCAAGAAAAACGTGGATATAAGTAAATACCATAAGACAGTTTTAAAAGTGACTTAGTCACATGATGTGGAAACGTCAGTTTTTAATTCATATGCTTATGAATTAAAAACGTAATTTTTGATGACGGTTGTACAAAAAATTATTTTCAATATTCTTTATTGTCGATTGAATGTTGAGCTGTTTGTCGGTATATCTACCTCATCATCCATCAAATCCACAAGGCCTTGCAGGACATCCGTCAGAGATGTTCCCCCGGCAAAAACGGCCTGTTGTCTCTCATCCATACTTTCCGATAATTCGTCGTTTTCGGGAGCAGCCATCAATTGTGAGCCGTATATCCTCAACAAATCCACCACCGCTTCTATGCATAGGAACAAGGTTTGAGTGTCGCATTCATCTCCATTTTGATATGCGAATATCTGGAAAAAAAAGAAAAATACTCACCTTAGTATTTGAAAATCAAACAACTTTGAATTGAATCATATGTGCGGCTGAACCATGAAGGTGCAGGTTGAGACCAATGGATATATGATATAGTCGAAATCTTAATTTAGTTCAATATTACAAAATACAGCTTTTATTTCAAAATTCACATTTCATGAATGATTATACAAGTTAAAGTTTACGAACAGAAATAAAACATTATTATACAACGACCTTTAGGAAAAATTTTCTATACTACGGTTCTACAGGCGGACCCCAACTTCTTTATTTTACGTTTTAGACTCATGGATAATGTGGGGGACATGATCCCGTCGAATTTTTTTTCTGTATGTCGGTTTGTCTGTAACTCCGTCTTCTGTCGTCAGCACTTCAAACCCTTATATTTTCTGAACCCTTGGAGAAATCGCTTTGAAATTTGAAACAATTCAATAACTCGAAGACAATATTTATCAGTTTTAATATTTTCGAGATCGCAAAATCCGGAAAAATTTTACGGGGTTTTCCCGTTTTTTCTTCGTTTCAACTTCCCTAAATAAAATTTTTATTTCGGCGATTTTCCGGAAAATGTCGATTCCAAAAACAAAATTATACGCGGAAGGAACCATTCATTTTAAAAAATGCGACAGGTAGAGCTCGACTAGAGGAACAAATCCTACTGGAGCCATTTTTCACAAAAATGATCGGGAAACCGTGAAAACTTGAGAAAACTGAAATAAAAATTGCAATTTGGTAAATACGAAACATTTCAGAAACGGTTGATATTTTTGCAATTTAATAAGATATCTTTTTTGACCGTCTTCAGAAAATCTACAAAAATGTTTACTAATGTTTCCCTTAAGATCAATAGTCCAGGAAGTATTTCTGAAAAATTAAAAATCGAGATATTGAAACAATTGAAAATCTTAAAAATGCGTCGGATACGTCTTCACAAGCCTCACTGATATTTCCCAACCATTTTTTTCCAACTCAACTCAATTATAAATTGTAAAAAAATTGGAAAAAATTTAAAAACCTCAAAAAATCGAAAACGAAATAAGATACCGGAAAACTTCATATAAACAGTTTTATTGTCCTTGGTGGACAGATCTACAAAAAAGATATGAAAAGTTTTTTATATTTTGGAAAATTGTAACTTTTTTATAAAAACTCAAAAATGGCGAGAGATTATTAAATTTCACAGGAAACCTTTTTTGGCGGTCTTCTGAAAATCTACAAAAAATGTCAAAGTACTTTTTCTGTAAAACCAATATTCCGAAAAATATTTAACAAAAACGAAAAATTATATACTTACTAAAAACACCAAATACTTAAAAACTAAACAGTTTTATTGTTCTCAAACATGTTTACAAAAGGTTTTCATAAAGTTTTTTCATATCTTGGAAAATAAAAAGAATATTGATTTTTTTTAAAACCACAAAAAACTAAAAGATGACAACAGGTTTTAGAAATTTCACAAGATACATTTTCGCCTTTTCATAATTCAAAAATGTTGATGAATTTTTTCCCCTAGTATCAATAGTCTGGGAAATTAAAAAAAAACGAAAAATTGTGGATTTGGAAAAATTTCAATTTTTTTTCTATAAGTACCAAAAACTATAAAACTAAACGAAAAATCAAAAATATGTATACGAACAGTTTTTAATGAAGGTCTACAAAAAGTGCCTATGACATTTTTTCATATCTGGGAAAGTTAGAATGTTGAATTTTTTTTATAAATTCACTAAAAACTCAAAGATGGCGAATTTTTTTAGAATTTAACGAGATAGGTACCTTTTTTGATCGCCTTCTGGAAAACTCAAAAAATGTAAATGAACTTTTTCAATAATATCAATGGTCCGAGTGAAAAACGAAAGAAAAACTTTTCCCAAAAACGCCCCTTCATTCTTCCCCAAATTTTTTCTGCTCGCTACGTGGCCGGTTGCTTGATTATTTCTCTCCATTGCCTCATCCCTCCCTCATTTTTTACAATTTACCAGAATTTACCACCTCCACTCCCCCAAATTTTTCCAGGAGCTTCGCGCCTGGATTTTTGATGATTTACTCCCAATTTTCTACCTCCACCCGCCCTCCAAAATTTTTTCGGCGTTTTTTGATAATTTACTTCTCATTTACCTGCTTTGTTTATAGTTGTAAACGCATTCAAGTCGTTGTATTCATTATTATTGGTGTCCAATTATAGTTTTAAACATATTAAAATCGTTGTATCCATGTCATTGGTATACAATTATAGTTTTAAACGCATTAAAGTCGTTGAATTCATATTATTGGTGTTCAATTATTGTTTTAAACACATTAAAATCGTTTTATTCATATTATTGGTATCCAATTATCCATTAAAGTCGTTGTATTCATATTTATTGGCGTCCAATTATAGTTTTAAACACATTAATCGTTGTATACATTTTATTAGTATCCAATTATAGTTTTAAACGCATTAAATTCGTTGTATTCATATTATTGGTGTTCAATTATTTTTTTAAACACATTAAAATCGTTGGATCCATATTATTGGTATCCAATTATAGTTTTAAACGCATTAAAGTCGTTGTATTCATATTTATTGGCGTCCAATTATAGTTTTAAACACATTAATCGTTGTATACATTTTATTAGTATCCAATTATAGTTTTAAACGCATTAAATTCGTTGTATTCATATTATTGGTGTTCAATTATTGTTTTAAACACATTAAAATCGTTGGATCCATATTATTGGTATCCAATTATAGTTTGAAACGCATTAAAATCGTTGTATTCATATTATTGGTGTTCAATTCTGTCATCAATAATAGGAAACATTCATCTCTGGAATTTAATTCAACCGATACCATACACAATCACAAAACTAGACAATCAAATAGTCTGATCAAGCATAGAATAAAGACAAACATTGGGAAAAAATCGATTTTATATAATGGAATTTTGATAATTTAAAAAATATCGTACAAAAAGATCGTTTCAAATTTCATTTAAAGAAGTACTTATTACAATGATACTTAAAAAAACTGATGCAAACATTTTCAACTTGAAATTTTGTTGTTTATTGTATTAGTTATAGAGTTAGGTCCCTATTATAAACATTTATGTTTCTTGGGGTCAATAAAGATTATTAATTATTGTTTTGATTACATTAAAATCGGTGTATCCATATTATTGGTATCCAATTATAGTTTAAAACGTATTAAAGTCGTTGTTTTCATATTATTGGTGTCCAATTATTGTTTTAATTTCATTAAAATCGTTGTATCCATATTATTGGTGTCCAATTATAGTTTTAAACACATTAAAATTGTTGTCTATATTATTGGTATCCAATTATAGTTTTAAATGCATTAAAGTCGTTGTTTTCATATTATTGGT
This sequence comes from Chrysolina oricalcia, assembly GCA_944452925.2. NCBI lineage: Eukaryota > Metazoa > Arthropoda > Insecta > Coleoptera > Chrysomelidae > Chrysolina > Chrysolina oricalcia. The sequence continues at coordinate 4,740,932 of OX101824.2, read as the reverse complement.
GTCCAATTATAGTTTTAAACGCATTAAAGTTGTTGTTTTCATATTTATTGATGTCCAATTATAGTTTTAAACACATTAATCGTTGTATACATATTATTGGTATCCAATTATAGTTTTAAACGCATTAAAGTCGATGTATTTTTATTATTGGTGTTCAATTATTGTTTTAAACACATTAAAATCGTTGTACCCATATTATTGGTATACAATTATAGTTTAAAACGCATATTATTGGTATTCAATTATGGTTTAAAACGCATTAAAGTCGTTGTATTCATATTATTGGTGATCAATTATAAAACTATACTTATTAAAGTCGTTTTATCAACATTATTGGTGTCCAATTATAGTTTTGGATGCATTCAAGTCAGTAACGATAGGTACACCGCAGAGTGGTGTTCCGAGCCCTCTCCTCTTTACTCTCTATGTTAATGACCTGCCTAATTACATAATTACCTTCATTTGAGGATGACAATAAATAAACTGGCAACTCTTACCGGCGTTGAAAACAGATGTATACCATTCCTCGAAGTCGGTTTATCGATGATACAACACAAGGCGTAGCACCGCATAGCCTTCACCCTGACGCTGTCGTTGTCGCTGATCAGCAACTCCTGAATGAAATTTTCCATCAGCGCTTTCATCGAGGGAGTGAGATGCGTCATTTTCGGGGACGCTAAGGCTGCCGCGGCGATGTCCAGGCACCTTATGGTCGTCAGCAAGTCGGTCTTCTTTTGTACTTGACGTTCTTGCTGGGCCACGTTCGCGCTCTTTAAAATCGTCAAGTCGGCGGTGATTTGCGACATTTCGTTTTTGATGCGCTCCGCCTCTACGAAGTTTTGCTCTCTGATGGCCTTCTCCTGCTCGTCTCTCAGACGGTTCAAGCTGACAGAAAGTTGAGATATCTGAAACAACAAATATCAGGTAATATCAGCAAACAAAATGATTTCAATTCCATAAGTCCACAAAAGAAAGCGACAGCTGTTTTCAAATTAATGAATGTGGAGTTCCCCACTAGGGCCGCCTGTACTGAAACTTTCTGTCCTAATTTATACTTTCTGTCTTAAATTATAGTTGCTAGTTATTTTCATCAACAAAACAATTTCATGCAACATCCAGTACACTATTGTATTTTCGTGCATTGATCTGTCCCATGGACCTATTGAGTATTGTACTGGACCTAGCTGTTTACATCCTGGTCTGAAGTCGTGAATGGTCACAATCTGTAGTCGTGATATTGAGTTGGGCGTTGTCACATCTCGTAGGTGATAAGTCTTTTTCATAAGCAAAATTTTGTCACTAATCGTATTCTATTTGATAACAATCGAAAAATTAAGGATGGTGATGATGACATTATCATGCAACCTGTATTACTTACAAGTTTCAAGGGTACAACCAATCAGTGAATTCTAAAACAAAGTAAATTAGTTCCAGTTGATTTGATTTGATTTTGTTACCATCTCAAATTACGAAACCAGTCTTGAGAATTTGGGCTGGTATAAAAAAATATATATAATTTCAACTACAAACGTTTACACCATTTCATTTTTTATTTTGATAAGTAATTTTTTGTGTCAAAATATATTGCTGAAACATTGGCTAACTTGTTTTTCTATAAGAGGCCTAACCCCAACGACTTCTTTTCAACATAAATATGGAAGGTCGAAACATCATCATATTTATTTGTAAAGTTCACTGTACCTTATATTCATTTTCTTGTTCCAGTTCTTGGCACTTATCCGATTCCATGGGATATAAAATTTCCGATATAATCTCGCCAATAAACTGCGACCTTTTGTCGAATTTCGGAATAGAATATTCCAATGTACTGACAATGACTCTAGTCACGTCAGTCATCAACACCAAGTTTTCCAGAATATTCGACACCAAAACGTTCAGGCATTTTCTGTTCGTGACTTCTGCGAAATCGAATGTCTTCGTTAGATGGAACAGTTGTTTCAAGATAAATTGCTGCTCTAAGAATTCGTAAGCTGTTACCTCCTTGCGAATGTTGGTGTAATACCTGAAACAACAATTAGGGAGGGACCAATAATAATATTTTTTTCATTGATGTAGTTATTCCAAGTCACTGCAATTCCAAATCAAAATTTATTATGAAAAATTCTTACGAACCTATTGATAATATTAAAGATATTAAATTACCGAATAACACCAAATTAATTTAATTTGACGTACAGAACTTGTATCCTAGTATCCCTCCCAAGGAAACAACATTATTAGTAGAAAGGCTATTAAATATAAAGCATGTGAACCCAGTCATTGGTAAACGGAAAAACCCCCCGGAAAGAAAAGCTTCCGGAGAAAAAAAACGGGAAAAAATACCCCTTCGAATAATCTTTAGCTATTATATATATTACATACTAACAGATATACAAAAGTTATGTTATTCGATATATGCAATATGGCAGCAATTTGTTGACATACGAGGATGGTACCAGAAGTACCTGGCCTGACCTAGAGATGGCGGTAGTTGCTTGAAAAATACCATTGTATTAGAAAGTACACAATCTATACAGCATATGTTTCAAGATTGAAGACGCCGCGTTGTTTAGTATTTGTTTGGCAGCCATCAATAGTAAAAGTTTTCAGTGAATTTGTAAACATGGAAGAGTTGGTCATCGTTATGTGATACAATACTTTTATTTGAAAGGCCTTAGCCCAACCAATATAAAATCTGAACTAGATTCTAGTTTGGGTGAGACTGCTCCTTCGTTATCAACAGTAAAATATTGGGTAGCAGAGTTTAAACGAGGCCGTACGGCCTGAGAAGACGAGCATCGCAGTGGTCGAAATGAGGTGACGACTCCAGAAATGTTGAAGAAAATCCACAAAGCGGTACTGGATGATCGTCTACTGAAAGTGTGCGAGCTAGCAGACACAGTAGACATTTAAAAAAAGTGCGGTACATCGCATATTAACCGAAAATTTGGACATGAGAGAAAGCTGTGCGCCAGATGGGTGCAGCGTTTGCTCACAATGGAACAAAAACAGCGCCGTGAAGATGTTTCCATCGAGTGTTTGGCAAGGTTTCACAGAAATAAAGCCGAATTTTTGCACAGTTTCAAACCATGGATGAATCATGGGTCCATTACTTCACACCCGAAATGAAAGAACAATCAAAACAATGGACTGAAAAGGGACAAACGGCTTCAAAGAAGGCAAAGACCGTTCCACCTGCTGGCAAGGTCATGGCGTCGGTTTTTTGGGATGCGCGTGAGATAATTTTCATTGACTATCTTCTAAAAGGAAAAACTATCAACGGCGAGTATTATGCGAACTTATTGCAACGTTTGAGCGGAGAATCAAGCAAAAACGGCCGCATTTGGCTAAGAAGAAAGTGTTGTTTCATCAAGACAATGCACCAGCTCACACATCCGTTATTGCTATGGCCAAAATTAATTAATTAAAGTTTGAATTGCTACCTCATGCACCTTATTCGCCAGATTTAGCCCCCTTGGATTATTTTCTGTTCCCAGACTTGAAAAAATGGTTCGGTGGTCAAAGATTTTCCAAGAAAGAAAGAAGAGGTTATACGTAGGCAGTTAATGGCTATTTTGAGGAACTTGACGATTCTTATTATACAAAGGGTATCGAATTTATTGAAAATCGCTGGGAAAAGTGTGTGGAGCTAAAGGAGATTACGTTGAAAAATAAATATTTTTTTTTCCAAAATTTTTGAGTTTTTTTTGTTGGGCCAGGTACTTCTGGGACCACCCTCGTAATAGTAGATTATACCACGAGTCAATAATTGGTCGTGAATTATCATTAACTTTGGAAGTTATCCTGTTAATCTGTACCCTGCAATTTAGGATTCCCTACCTGATCTATACCACGTATACACATTTCATTAAGGCTTTGGTCATTATCATTCGTTAATTTTGGGTTACCTGATCTATACATATAAATATGGTCGCAAAGTAACGTTGAGTACGATTCATTTAGTAAGATTCATTGAATAAGAAATATGGAAGTTTTAAAAACAGCTAGCGGTAAACCTAAACCACCTCCACCATCCTAGTCAGAAGCGAGGAATTATCTCCACACTAGCAGAACGTGCTCGGAGAATATGTGAACCTGAGCATCTACAGGATGAACTAAAACATCTCCAAACAACGTTGAGATCGAACGGATATAGTGTACCCGAAATCAACAGGGCCATAAAACCGAGGACTTCCACGAGACAAAGTAGGGAGGAGGCTCAAATAGTTGCACGTGCGTATCTTCCATATATTCCTAAGGTCACAGACAGAATTGGAAAACTCTTGGGACAACACAACATAAAAACGGTCTTCAAACCCACCAAGAAAATACAACAAAGCCTTAGGTCGGCAAAAGACAAAAGATACCCACTATCTGCAGCGGGGTATATCGCATACCATGCACTTGCGGAAAGGTATACATCGGAACCACAAAAAGATCGATGGGAACAAGGCTGAAGGATCATCAGAGGAACTGCAGATTAGGCCAAACGGACAAGTCAGCAGTGGCAGAACACGCGCTCAGTGAAGGAAACCACAAGATTCTGTTTGAGGACGTAAAACTTCTTGCCCCCAACCAGGGATACCATAGCCGACTTGTACGGGAGGCAATAGAGATCCACAAACATGCGGAAAATTTCAACACAAAAGAAGGAGCTGTTAACCTCAACCGAATATGGAATCCCATTCTCAGAAATTCCAGAGTAACAAAAGAAAATTACGGCATTGAAACAGCAGGCAAAAAGGTGTCAATTAATGTTATCGAAAATATGCTTAACCCAGATACGAGAATAAGTAATTCTGAAAGAACAAAGGATATCAACGACATTAAGCCGACAGGTAGAAAGGGGTCAATTAGGGTTAGCGAGAATGTACCAAATCCAGATACGGTAATTAACGCAAAATACTACCTAAGTCAGAATAAATACAATCTTCGCAGACGGAATCTCCAGTCATCTGAGATTATTCATGATGTATAAGCCTCTGAAGAAGCTAGCCACTCGCGCTAGCGAAACGTTAGGAAGAAATTCCAAAAAACGACGGCCTTTAAACCCGAGTGAAAATTGTGACACTGAACAAACACTTCGGCCGCGAAAGCCTTAACCATTTTAACCTAAACTTTGTTTGGATGGTTACACTTAACCATTCATAAAACTTGTGCTACCAGTGTGCGATGCAGATGCAGCAAATACAACTCATTTAAGGTAAGTTATTTTCAAAATTTGAAAATGTGAGTGCAATTGATGTAAAGGATTGCCTTTCGTAGTTATTGATATATGGTACCGATATTTATTTATTAAAAAATTATGTAATTTAATAGCTATATATTATTCGAAGGGTTTTTTCCGGGGATTTTTTCACGTTTTTTTGGGATTTTTTTTCCGGGATCTTTTTTCGTTTTTTTCTACTAAATTCACGTCATTAAACAGGAGATATTGGATTTACTGGCTGTTTCTTTGAGTCAAAAAAATAATTCAGAAACTCAAATAAAAGGTAACAATATGTTCAAAAACTTCATATATTGGTACAGGTATGTTGATGATATTTTGGTAGATTTCTCAGGAACAATTAGACAATTGAATCAATTCTTGGAACTTATTAATTCTCTTCACCCTTCAATTAACTTCACAGTAGAATCAGAAAAGAATAATTCGATACATTTTTTGAACCTAACAATAACTAAAATGAGTAATAAACATGCATTTTCTATTTTCCATAAACCGTCTCATACAGATATTACAATTCACAATAGCTCATTACACCCATATCCGGTACAGCAATTGCGATAAGAATTAACAGTGCTGTACCGGAGAGGCCCGGCACTGTAATTAACAAGCTTACCTGTACACCGGCAAATTAGCCCTAGGCTAATGACACAAAATTAGCCATATCATATACTAGAAGTATCTTTTATACACTTGATAACGACTGTAGATTTTAACAGTTGAAACGTCGTGAATAATAAGAATTGCAGATAATTTAATTTTTTTCTTTTTTAGACAATGCAAGTCCAGAATAACCTTACTCAAAGTGAAACATTGTCAACCACTTCCAAACAAACGTAAATTCATGTTTTGTGAATGAGTGATGGATGAAAACAAAATTTTGAAACTGCCTGTGTCAGTAATTTAATTATTTGTTCGAAATTTGAATCAACTATGGAAAATGGTGAATATTACGAGATTGTGAAAGAAAAGTAGTTAAAACTATTACATGGGCAACAATTTTCCGTATATTGAGATGAATTGGAAGAAACTAGTGATTTCGTACAAATAAGTATGAACCAAGTGAACCAGAAATTCTCAAAGGAACAGCCAAACTGAACAGCTCTTTTTTATATAAATATAGGGGCCAAATGATTAACCAATATTTCTGATACTTCGTGAATAGACCTGCTTACAGAAGATTGAGACATGACACACGATTCATCTTTTGCCATAGACTTCTGGTAATTGACATGGGTAGAGATATGCAATGCTAAAAGAGAAATGTTAAATTGATTATTGAATGGAAATTCACAATTTTTTGTTTACTTGTTTTACAGGAGGTATTCTCGTGTTCCTGCGGGACATTGCAAAGTAATCGCTCATGTCGTTAAATAACTCTAAAGCCAGTTCTCTAGTTGACCTAAGATCTTTCCGAAAGTTTTCTTCTAGAGTCGGAAAGAGTTGCTGATATACCTCAACTACCTAGTTAATTTCTGTAACACTCTCTACGGAACAACAGATACGTGATCCGATTTACCTTCAGAAATTATCATCGCAGTTCTTCCAGGATTACAACCAATACGTCCTGCTCGAACTGATCTATTTCTATTTGATTACTATATAAATTTTGCAAAGCAATAATTCTTTGCTGAACATAGCTGTTACCGTTGACAGTTACGACAGCCAAATAGGTGTCGTCTGCTCAGCGATGTTTTGGCAACGATATATCGTTAAATAACGATGAAGAAACAGACAGTGAATACGATTCTGTGATTTTGTCGTTATTTAACAGCTTATCGCTTGATAAAAACTGCTAACGAAACCGTTAAAGTTTAGTGAATAGACCTGTTAATTTGTTTTTCTACATTCATGCAAAAAGCAAAACTTTATTGAACTATATTCAGTGGAAAAAGAAGTTCTTTATTGCACTAGTGCAATAAAGTTTTTATTGCACTCATCTGTCATTCTACTTCAACGTGCTGTCATCATCAAATCAAAACATAATTCTGCTGGTTGGTCATAGAGGGCACTTGCAATTGCGTCCTCTGATGTTTTGAGGAACGTTGCACAAGTAGCTGTTAGATTTAATTCAATACCCGTCGTGGTCTTAGCCAGGGGAGTAGTTGTTTTCTGACAGGTTCTTGCCATAATAAGCCTACATAGTTAGGTGTTTATGGGAGTAAAGGGTTCATCATCGGTCGGTAACGACTGTTCGTTAGCAAACGATCTCCCAAAGATTTCTGTCTTCTTCGATTAAAGGCGGATTTAGCGGATTCACAATGCATAATTTAGTGCATATGCGTAATTTTAATTCACACCTAATCCATCAAAGTTCAATACAGGGACTCGATTGAAATGATTTACCCGTTTCATAATTTATAAAGATATCCCTGTGTTGAACTGTTATGGAGTATGCAGAAAAATTACGCATTTTAAATCGGGAAAAGTCGCCTTAAAATTACGCATATGCACTAAATTATGCATTGTGAATCCGCTAAATCCGCCTTTAATCTCTCAACCCGGAGATTCGGAGTGTCTTCCTCTGCTCGCTAGGTGGAGCGGCCTAGAAACTGCTTTCATCTCGTGAACCGGAATTGACTAATCAGCGGAGTGTGTATTGGTTTGGACGGGGAACAGATGGCATCAGTGCTGTCTGTGTTGACCTGCCCTTGCACTGATGAGAGGCAACAACCTCGAAACTAGTCTGCAGGTGGTCACCCCGTCCAAATCAAAACATAATTCTACTGGTTGGTCATAGAGGGCACTTGCAATTGCGTCCTCTGATGTTTTGAGGAACGTTGCACAAGTAGCTGTTAGATTTAATTCAATACCCGTCGTGGTCTTAGCCAGGGGAGTAGTTGTTTTCTGACAGGTTCTTGCCATAATAAGCATACATAGTTAGGTGTTTATGGGAGTAAAGGGTTCATCATCGGTTGGTAACGACTGTTCGTTAGCAAACGATCTCCCAAAGATTTCTGTCTTCTTCGATTAAATCTCTCAACCCGGAGATTCGGAGTGTCTTCCTCTGCTCGCTAGGTGGAGCGGCCTAGAAACTGCTTTCATCTCGTGAACCGGAATTGACTAATCAGCGGAGTGTGTATTGGTTTGGACGGGGAACAGATGGCTTCAGTGCTGTCTGTGTTGACCTGCCCTTGCACTGATGAGAGGCAACAACCTCGAAACTAGTCTGCAGGTGGTCACCCCGTCCAAATCAAAACATAATTCTACTGGTTGGTCATAGAGGGCACTTGCAATTGCGTCCTCTGATGTTTTGAGGAACGTTGCACAAGTAGCTGTTAGATTTAATTCAATACCCGTCGTGGTCTTAGCCAGGGGAGTAGTTGTTTTCTGACAGGTTCTTGCCATAATAAGCCTACATAGTTAGGTGTTTATGGGAGTAAAGGGTTCATCATCGGTTGGTAACGACTGTTCGTTAGCAAACGATCTCCCAAAGATTTCTGTCTTCTTCGATTAAATCTCTCAACCCGGAGATTCGGAGTGTCTTCCTCTGCTCGCTAGGTGGAGCGGCCTAGAAACTGCTTTCATCTCGTGAACCGGAATTGACTAATCAGCGGAGTGTGTATTGGTTTGGACGGGGAACAGATGGCTTCAGTGCTGTCTGTGTTGACCTGCCCTTGCACTGATGAGAGGCAACAACCTCGAAACTAGTCTGCAGGTGGTCACCCCGTCCATATCAAAACATAATTCTGCTGGTTGGTCATAGAGGGCACTTGCAATTGCGTCCTCTGATGTTTTGAGGAACGTTGCACAAGTAGCTGTTAGATTTAATTCAATACCCGTCGCGGTCTTAGCCAGGGGAGTAGTTGTTTTCTGACAGGTTCTTGCCATAATAAGCCTACATAGTTAGGTGTTTATGGGAGTAAAGGGTTCATCATCGGTCGGTAACGACTGTTCGTTAATAAACATTTAAACCTACTACATATTTAGCAGATATTCTGTGAGATTGGCAATAGGTTTCAAACAGTTACATACTTTATATTATTTTGTATTATTGTTAGCAGCAAGAGTTAAACAAACAATGCCTTCCCGAGAATAACTCCATAATCAAATCCGATCCGCTTTGTTCTAAACCGTCTACCTGCATAGAGCACACTGTCTGTACTATGACCACACCTAGTGATAACATACGCGCTCACGGCTACTATAATTTTGATTTTTATAATGCAATTGTGGTTATAGAAACGTCAGTCAAAAAGTACTTCACTACGAAATATTCATATTGAAAATTGCACCAATTGTTCTTTCACTTTCAACATTGAGGGTAAAAATAAAGTTTGAGTTAAATTGTTCGTAACGTATTAGTTCCTGTTTCAATGCAAATCGATATTAATAATAAAGTATTCATTTTCCTACACCTAGTGCCGCACCTCAATAAATCATTTTTTGCTTTTTGCATGAACGTAGAAAAAATGTTGTATGCAACTCGTGCAAAAATTGTTTATTGCACTCGTCGGACAATTTCACGTCGAGTGCAATAAACATTCACTTTTTGCACAAATAACTATTTCCTGGAAAGGCTAGATTGAATATAATCAATAATATTGGTACTTATCGGGGGTTTATTTGGAGACAGGTATACACCTGAACCCTAATCAATTTACAATGAGTATTTAAGAGAACATGACAAAGTTGTGAATTAGATTATCTTCTCCACTTGTACAGTGAATCGACTGTCGTGGTTTTAGTGAAAATCATTCATTTAGTTTCATTATAGGTATAATATTTCTTGGTCTTCAGAAACAAAAGTTTATAGACACGTCACATTTCATGAATGAGTAGGTGAAATCTGTTGCAAGGAATAATTACAGCATAGCACACATTATACACACTAACACTATTAAAATGGTATACATTTTATAACATAGACATACACGTAACGTTAAACAAAGATAAATGATTCTCTTCAGGAGGTCAATCTAATAGACCAAGCTATAGAGGATTTTCCCCTCCAAAATGAAAGTCGCAAATGGCCTATACTAATTTTTATAAAACAGTTCGTTAATGAAAACCCCGGAATAATTATATTCAAGAAAAAAGGTAATATACCATCTTTAACATTAGTAACTTTACCAACTGCAGTTAATACAAAATTTTAATATTCAGCCTTATTGCCTTAAAAATGTAGATTATGAATAAATGTTAAATAAGTATTTCTTTGTTGAACTGAATTGATTGTTTCGTGGTAGGCCCTGTATCAATTATTGATGTATAAATATGGGAAATTTGAAAACATTACCAACTTTACCACCCGCCGGCTATAATGGGCCCACAAGGTTCCGTCAAACCAAAGCGGGAAAAACAGTAAATGTAGCAAACCATATATATTTCTCTGCTTGTCTGCATTTCGGAATACGGATAATCACTACGGTAACTATTTTTACATATCCCACTATCGAATTTAGTCTCGCATTCATCCCGCGTTGGTTTGGGGAAACCTTTAACGCCTGTAAAACCGGGCGCTAGTGCTGGAAGTCTATTTTCAACTGATAAGCATTTCATATTTTTTCAATAAAACATTGCCACTCACTCTTTTATATATTTACAAAAATAAATTAACTCTGGTATGGCTTCATCCAATTCTTCCTCGAATTCATTTTGGTTTAAATATTGCACATAAAATCTCCAGAAACTGACAATTTCCCAATGAAGATTTTCTGGAGGCACTAACTTCTTATCGTTCAGTCCCAAAACTGCTGTTAACTCTTTCAGTGGCTTGTTCCTGAAATTCACAAGTAAATTGGTGAGCCAAATGAATATACTCAAACAAGATGTGAATTTTGGAGAATTAATATAAGAGTTACTGCATGATGCAAGAGGATCACATAAAATTGAGTACCTGGACAAAGACTCACAGAGTCCATGAATAACTCTTTTAATTACCATCTCTACAATATTCTACCTGAATCATTGAAGATGTTAACCATTTACTACTTGAAGATAATAATAATAATAATAATCTTTATTGGTTTCAAAGACCTACAAGGTATAAAACAAGTCAACATTTAAATAAGTGAACAAACAGATACATTTAATTATACAAAATAACAAGATAGCTATGAAATCAATTATTTCTACTATGTAGAGGAATATCAGAAATGTGTTAGGTGGTTTATAATAATAATAACTTTATTATTCCCAAGAAACATATGCTGCTTATATTAGGGAAACATCAAAATTAATTTATATATATATATATATATATATATATATATATATATATATATATATATATATATATATTGTCTTAATTTATACTTAAATTTTGAAGAACATTTAATATTTCTCAATGTGCTTGGTAGTTTATTATAAATAAGTACACCATTATGCATTAACTTCTCATTCTCACTAAACCCGACAATTTTTAGTGTGTTGACTATTTTGACTGTGTTTTTTTATTATCTTTTTATTATAATTACTGTGTGCATTGTTATTTGTATCCTAAATTCTCACAATATAAAACATGAATAACACACTGATCCTTGACGTCAACAATAGCATAAATATAAATGAGAAAAAAGAAGACCTTGCGAACTACCTTGTGGAACACCCTTATCACAATTATTGGTTGGCACTGGATGGCAGTTTCACAACTGTGCCTGAACCCGGTTTGGTCAACTACTGATGATAACTTGAATCTGTTCTAAAAAAGTTACAATTTGTTCATCCACTATCATTTCAGTAACCTTATCTTTAGCTTAGAGCTGTTAATACACTGATAGGCACTAACATTTTTTTTACATTTATTTTGATTATCACCATTTCAAGATCAACAGTTATTCTTGCAGTTTTCTAAGAAGTGTTGATTACTAACTACTTTTCTGGCTAATATTGAAATGGATATTAAATCTTTCTCTTCTGCGGGAATGGGAGAATTTCAGTTGTTTTGGATAGAGAGACCAAATGCAGGCCTTGCCCTTTATCAGTGCTAAGGTAAATCACTACAGGTACCATTACAAACCATCTGTGTTTTAAATCAAAACTTATCTGTATCAATGAAATGAAATCTTAGAGAATGACACTAATACAGATTTTCTCTTACTTGAAAATTATTCCCAAGACACATTCAAATAGACTAGCAGTATTTTCAATATCCTCTTCGTCGGCATCCAATCTGATTGACTTCATGAATTTGAGAATGTCATCTTCATACTGCGCCAACCAAGATTTCACTAATAACGAAGAAACATACTCTCTTACTTTAACCGACTGATCTGAAAATCCACAATGAAGAATGAGCCGCCTTTCAGAAATCTGAAACATTTGAAAAAGAGTGAGTATGGAGGGGGAAAAGCAAAATCAACTGCAGGATTCCAAAATGCAAGGATAAGAAAAAAATAATACTAAATTTTTTAGGTAGTGAAGTTTTTCTCGAGATTTGAGATGAGAAATGCAATTTTTAGAGAATACTGAACTTACCTTGAGTGATCCTGCTAGATCTGTTAATCTTTTGAAAGCTGAAAATCTGACATTTGGATCAACATCTCTTATTCTATTGATAACATGACAGATAACATCTGACCTGATTGCTATTTTTTCAACACACAGTAGGCGAACCTGTAAAAAAACGAATAAGTGAGTAAGCTTTCAACAAAAGGTTAACTATAATGGCAATTTGTTTGACAAAAAAATGCACCGTTCCACAAAATCGATATTTTCTAAATGAAAAAGTCTTCTGATTAAAAAAACGAGTACATTTTTGGATTCACAAGGAAATTTTCTATAAGATGAAGTAATACTCGCGGGATTCAGCATTTTTGAAATATTCCCAGGCCATCAAAGTCGAAATATGCAATTTTTTCAAAGAAAAAATGCAGCTATCCACAAAATCGATATTTTCTAAATGAATTAGCCTTCTAATTCGGAAAGCAAGTACATTTTCGGATTCAAAAGGAAAACTTGCCTTTGCAAAAAGATCAGAATTCATCAAGTGTGTGAATTGAGCAATTATTTGGTCATCTGGATTCGTGGGGTCCTGTATTCGATGTAAAGATATCACTGCTTGTTGACGAATTGCACTCTTTGGATCCTAGAAATAAACAGTGAATAATCTTACCTTTATTTGCATCAGCTCTCAAGTACAGAGTATAAAAAAATAGTATAAATAAAATGACACAGAGTATAAATAACATAAAGAACACATACAAAATTTCAACAAACAGACAATATTCTAATTACATGAACCACAGATAAAATCGAAATACTATATATTATAGATATTAACATGATGGGTTTATATTCTACACAGTGACTTTTGAATTCACCCAATGATGAGCATTCTTTTAATTCTCTTGGTAATGAGATGTAAAGCTGTAAATCTTCGATGAACACTGTGTTTGTAGCAGCTTTAGCAGTACTGATATAGAATTTATTCGAAGCATGTGATCTGGTATTGTGACTATGTATTTCTAGAAGATATATTGTTTCTTCAGTTAGGTAGGTTGATAAGCATCCTGATTTCAGTTAATACACAAACTTAAGCATATTGTAAGTTGCTCTCTGTTAAACATTCAATAAATTCAGGGGTTCCAACATGTGTGCTATTGATGTTTGATTTCTACATAATAATATGGCTCTCATAGCATGACTTTGTATTTTTTGTAATGTTTCAATTTGTTCACTATTCATCAGATTTTTGATGTTTTTCCTAATGTACTATAATATAATTAAGCTTAATGAACATTACTACATAATATTTAGTAATCACTTCACTGGTGATACATAAGGCTATGTTGTTTTCCATAAATATGCACCTAAATGATATATGAATGTTCCACAGAAATCAAGATGGAGAGATAGGTATTATGGTTTTATACATAGTAAGCTTCGTAAAAGATGATTCTTCATTATTCAATCTATGTAGGAAATTGATTTTTCCTGCCATTTTCTTCTTAATTTACTCACAATGAGATTTGAGAATGAGAGCATCCTTCAAGTATATTCGACTGCTTACCTGTAATCTCACCAACAACACATCTTCAAGATTTTCACACAATTCCTGGCTAACCTCTACGCCAATCAGATTATCCAAAATCTTGTTAATCAACTGGCAAGATCTGACTCGTATAATGTCTTTGTTTAACTCAGAGGCCTGAAGATAAAAAAAAGTATATATTATGCAAATCCTGTGTGAAACAACTCACTTTCAATAAAAAGGAAAAAATTTCAGTCAACAAAGGGTGTTCAATGTAATCCACTGTGTCAGCCTCACATTCCACTTCTTTTGATTTCAACAAAAAACAGAATTTTCCGAAAAAATTCATTAGCTTCTCAATAAATTGGCCACCTCTCTCTACAATTAACATTATGGTCAACATTTCCTTCAAGGCGCTGGCGAATTCTTCATGGTTTGACTGAAATGATGCTTGTTATTTTTTATACTAGAACAAAAAAAATCCACTCTCACTTCTTCATATAAATTCCTCAATATTATAGAATTTTTCTGATGAACCGCGGCAGTGCGTTGGGCAGTATGGAAGAGATCAATCATGTCTTTTTTAATTTCATTTCTCATAACTTTACTTTTTGAAAAACACATAACCCTACGAAAAAAACCGTAACCGTCAAAATTTTAAATATTTGTTTTGATGCGAAGATAGGTACGTCAAGTACGTGTACAACGTCTGTCAAGTTAGATCTCTGCTAAAATGGGCGCGTTCGCCACTGAAATGAAATTATAGGCTGAGTCGTCTCCGGTCTGACCAATATGATTCGACCAGCGCGGTCATTTGGTTGACTTGACGACCTCATTAGAACTGTATGTATGTGACCAATATTTTCAATCATCTGGTCGGTCCGACTCATCGTCATACTTCATACTGAACGCGCGTGTCTTGTCCGACCGGTGACTTGACACAGCCATAATATGATTATAATTTCATTTCAGTGGCGTTCGCCTTTCACATGTCTGAGTCATTTTCCTTTGACAGCTATGTTTAATCTGCTCCGCGTTCGGTAATCACCGAGGGAGCGAGCAGAGGTTGATCTGTTTGCTCTCAGCAGGGCGATCGGATTTGATGCTTGTCAGTTGTCACTTTGCGATTTGGTGATTGTTTATTATTTTTATTGTGGTGTTCCTGATTTCCAAACTTCCGAAATTGTACTTAATATACTGAATGTTCTTATGTTGCTGCATTATCAGAACAATGGAGAAAGTTGCTGCAAAAAAAGAAAATCGGATGTGACAGGTGACAGAATTCAAAAAGGGCGTTCGTTAATTATTTTGTTATTATTTCATTAACCGAACTCAGCTAATTATATAATAGATATACGATTCTATGATGAATGCGCAAATCAATGCGTACTCTTAGCAACGAGCTCGTATAGGACAGTGCGAGAAGTAAACAAACCCAAGTAATGCAAATTTTTTCCACGCAAATACGTGCATTAGTGTGACGACATGACGATAAATTTGTTGGTAAGTCAGTGTGCATGTAGACAAAGCGTAGTGGCCACTGGCTGAAGTCGGTTTGTTGTTTTCTTATGAAATTTGGTAGTCATTACCACTTTTTTGCGTGTTGCGAGTGTTCGTAAAAGTATGAATGGGCCTTCCGCAACTCCAAAAAAAATGTATTATATTATCCAAGGCGAGTTGCACTGAACTTGTATAGCGTGAATCTTGCAAATGTATACAGTTTTTACTCCACTCAAATACATTTTTAATTTTACCCCCATTTCGATATAGGCCACTTAAGAGGTGCGTTTCAATATTACGTCCGACGTGCGTCTGACGTATAACTTTTCTTATGAAGCGTTTCGATATTAGAACGTCTTGTCCGACAACTTCATTCCATCGTTTCAAAATTCTTGAGTGGAACGTCCGACCGTCAACTATTTACCCCACGATTTAGGAGAGCGTTTCAAAATTCAATCCGACAGATATCGCCCGACGAAACAACTATGACGTCACACATCGTCCGTTACCGGACGACACGTTAAATTGAAACGCACCTGTGCTACTACGCCTACTACCAATACTACCATTTTCAAACTTTCAAACGAGCTTCGGCAACGCTGCATGTATAAAATTTGTTTAGTCTTGTGTCAAAACGAAGCTGTCATTTCATCCATAAATAAATTAATTTGTTTATAAACTAGAGAATACCCGTTTGCATATTGAATAGTTTGCTCTACTAATTCACCTGTGATAGATTCAACATCGGCTAGTTGGGGTTTCTGCAGGTAAGTCGTCAACATATGCATGAATCTTTCCCTTGAGCCCAACCCACCCAAAGAGAATGTGTTTTGATGCATTATATTTGTGATATTGTTCTTGTGATACATTTCCCATCGTACCTATTCGGTATGGACAACGAGATACTCATTTTATGGAGGAGTTTTGCATGATTCCTGAGAAATCGAAATCGTGATCAAGATGGCCGATGGTCAGATTTACGAGTGCAATATTTATCAACAGTGCCAACTGCATAATGAATGAGTAATTGTTAATTTGTTTTCCTTATTGATTTGATACGAGAACTTTGCATAGGTATCCAATATCCAGTGTTGACCTCAGACCACTGAATTGGATATCAGATAAACAATATATTAGTCATAACTCATAAGAGTGTGGGGGCAAGCAGGGAAAACGTTTATTTATTATAAATGTTGTTTTTTCTTTTGTTAAATACGGTATATGGTAATAATAGCTGTTCTCTACCTGCACAGGTTATGGCTTTGGGTACACTGAGTCTGAGTGTTTAAGAGCCAGTTTCACAGGTTCCAGTTAAAGTCCAGATTAATTACCTAATGGTTAGAATGTGAATATGTTAACGCCATTGAAAGAATGTCATTCACCGTCTAAACTTTCAGTTAGATATCTGAAGGTTAACTGGGACCTGTGAAACTGGCCCTAAAAGGGAGTATTGTTATTATTATGAATATGTTTTAAAATAACATGAATGACGCTGAAGCTGGCAGACCAAAAGCCGCAGACAATTTTTGTCAGGGACTGTACCTACCGAAACCGCCGGCAAATATTACCGATAGTTCTCCTGCCTGGGAAATTGATCATTTAGATGAAAACTATTCAATATTATGAATGTGTTCGAATAGAAATGTATCATTCTTATGAATTTAAGGAAGAAATGCAGTAAATGAGATTATTGGTGGGATATACATACGTGTTCAGATCGTCAGGACATTTGCAAGAATTTTTCTCATAATTTCCATAATTAAGAACTTAGACTCGAAAAATTTGCCAACAATATTTTTGAAACATTACACCATAAGACCTTGATATTTATAACGACTTGCCCCTTATCAATTATTTTTAAAAAAATTGCAAATTCAGAAATGGATTAGAACTGTGGAATTTTTCTTTTATTTTTTACAGTAAAATCGACACGCAATAACTGACATATGCGAAATTTTCCAGGAAGTTAGTTGAAACATTCCTTGATCATTTCTCATTATTGCAGTCGCGGTTCCTTTCCTGATTTTTCTTTAAAAAATTCGCAAAGGCCAGTATAAGCTTGGTCTGCGGGATTTTTCGCGGTTTTTTTCTAATAACATCAACACGCAAAAACTGACTTATGCGAAATTTCTCAGGAAGTTAGTTGAAACATTCCTTGATCATTTCTCATTATTGCAGTCGCGGTTCCTTTCCTAATTTTTCTTTAAAAAATTCGCAAAGTCTAATATAAGCTTGGTCTGCGGGATTTTTCGCGGTTTTTTTCTAATAACATCAACACGCAAAAACTGACATATGCGAAATTTCTCCGGAAGTTAGTTGAAACATTCTTTGATCATATCTCATTATTGCAGTCGCGGTTCCTTTCCTAATTTTTCTTTAAAAAATTCGCAAAGTCTAATATAAGCTTGGTCTGCGGGATTTTTCGCGGTTTTTTTCTAATAACATCAACACGCAAAAACTGACATATGCGAAATTTCTCCGGAAGTTATTTGAACCATTCCTTGATCATATCTCATTATTGAAGTCACGGTTCCTTTCCAAATATTTCTTTAAAAAATTCGCAAAGGCCAGTATAAGCTTGGTCTGCGGGATTTTTCGCGGTTTTTTTCTAATAACATCAACACGCAAAAACTGACATATGCGAAATTTCTCCGGAAGTTAGTTGAACCATTCCTTGATCATATCTCATTATCGAAGTCGCGGTTCCTTTCCAAATTTTTCTTTAAAAAATTCGCAAAGGCCAGTATAAGCTTGGTCTGCGGGATTTTTCGCGTGTTTTTTCTAATAACATCAACACGCAAAAACTGACATATGCGAAATTTCTCAGGAAGTTAGTTGAAACATTCCTTGATCATTTCTCATTATTGCAGTCGCGGTTCCTTTCCTAATTTTTCTTTAAAAAATTCTCAAATTCTAATATAAGCTTGGTCTGCGGGATTTTTCGCGGTTTTTTTGCTAATAACATCAACACGCAAAAACTGACATATGCGAAATTTTCCAGGAAGTTAGTTGAAACATTCCTTGATCAAATCTCATTATCGAAGTCGCGGTTCCTTTCCTAATTTTGCTTTAAAAACATCGCAAAGACCAGTATAAGCTTGGTCTGCTGGATTTTTCGCGTGTTTTTTCTAATAACATCAACACGCAAAAACTGACATATGCGGAATTTCTCAGGAAGTTATTTGAAACATTCCCTGATCATTTCCCATTATTGCAGTCGCGGTTCCTTCCGTAATTTTACTTTAAAAAATTCGCAAAGGCCAGTATAAGCTTGGTCTGCTGGATTTTTCGCGTGTTTTTTCTAATAACATCAACACGCAAAAACTGACATATGCGGAATTTCTCAGGAAGTTATTTGAAACATTCCCTGATCATTTCCCATTATTGCAGTCGCGGTTCCTTTCGTAATTTTTCTTTAAAAAATTCGCAAAGGCCAGTATAAGCTTGGTCTGCTGGATTTTTCGCGTGTTTTTTCTAATAACATCAACACGCAAAAACTGACATATGCGGAATTTCTCAGGAAGTTATTTGAAACATTCCCTGATCATTTCCCATTATTGCAGTCGCGGTTCCTTTCGTAATTTTTCTTTAAAAAATTCGCAAAGGCCAGTATAAGCTTGGTCAGCAGGATTTTTCGCGGTTTTTTTCTAATAACATCAACACGCAAAAACTGACATAAGCGAAATTTCTCCGGAAGTCAGTTGAACCATTCCTTGATCATATCTCATTATCGAAGTCGCGGTTCCTTTCCAAATTTTTCTTTAAAAAATTCGCAAAGGCCAGTATAAGCTTGGTCTGCGGGATTTTTCGCGGTTTTTTTGCTAATAACATCAACACGCAAAAACTGACCAATGCGAAATTTCGCAGGAAGTTAGTTGAAACATTCCTTGATCATTTCTCATTATTGAAGTCGCGGTTCCTTGCCTAATTTTTCTTTAAAAAATTCGCAAAGGCCAGTATAAGCTTGGTCTGCGGGATTTTTCGCGGTTTTTTTCTAATAACATCAACACGCAAAAACTGACATATGCGAAATTTCTCCGGAAGTTAGTTGAACCATTCCTTGATCATATCTCATTATCGAAGTCGCGGTTCCTTTCCAAATTTTTCTTTAAAAAATTCGCAAAGGCCAGTATAAGCTTGGTCTGCGGGATTTTTCGCGTGTTTTTTCTAATAACATCAACACGCAAAAACTGACATATGCGAAATTTCTCAGGAAGTTAGTTGAAACATTCCTTGATTATATCTCATTATCGAAGTCGCGGTTCCTTTCCTAATTTTGCTTTAAAAAATTCGCAAAGGCCAGTATAAGCTTGGTCTGCGGGATTTTTCGCGGTTTTTTTGCTAATAACATCAACACGCAAAAACTGACCAATGCGAAATTTCGCAGGAAGTTAGTTGAAACATTCCTTGATCATTTCTCATTATTGAAGTCGCGGTTCCTTGCCTAATTTTTCTTTAAAAAATTCGCAAAGGCCAGTATAAGCTTGGTCTGCGGGATTTTTCGCGGTTTTTTTCTAATAACATCAACACGCAAAAACTGACATATGCGAAATTTCTCCGGAAGTTAGTTGAACCATTCCTTGATCATATCTCATTATCGAAGTCGCGGTTCCTTTCCAAATTTTTCTTTAAAAAATTCGCAAAGGCCAGTATAAGCTTGGTCTGCGGGATTTTTCGCGTGTTTTTTCTAATAACATCAACACGCAAAAACTGACTTATGCGAAATTTCTCAGGAAGTTAGTTGAAACATTCCTTGATCATATCTCATTATTGCAGTCGCGGTTCCTTTCTTAATTTTTCTTTAAAAAATGATACATGGTTTTGATGGTGGCAAATTTTTTGTATAAGACAAGGTAGCAACGTTTCGCCCATTTTGCTGTTGTTCGTGGATCAGCATTGGGAAATAATGCAAGACTCTGCTCCCATCCAATACTACCAGTTGTTTTGGAATTCCAAGCGGGGGTGTTTCTCAAATCATCCAAATTAGAATTAGGATATAAATTAATTATGATTTTAGCTATTGTTTCTTGTTTTGGGTTCATTTTATTTAAGAATTAAAATATAAAGCTATTGAAAAAATAATCAGAAGTGATAAAATATACGAGGTAAAAAATTACCAAGGTAATGAAATACAAAACAGCTTTTCAAAAATTATGCGCCCGCCTTTGAAAAGCTATCAAATATACGAATCCAATCGAAATGTACCATTAGGGATCTAAGGATTGCTCAAATACATACCAAAAAAATACAAATACTCACTGGCCACCGTCGACCGCTGTCAACAGGAAGAAAATCGTCTATCGTCCTATAGTAGGTACCTCATATTTTAGGTAGTCTTGGAAATGAAGACTCGGAGGAATTTCCGCCATGTATATAAACACAAAACAGCACTATTTCACAATATCGCGAGAATATACACAAACTGCATCAAAAATTCCAATACAACATTTATCGATAGAGTTCACTATAATACTACTTTTTAACACTTCCTTGTTTTGACAAGGACCAAATTATTGATGATTCCGATAATTCCTTTTACTCGGAATAATAATCAGGTAAATAACATTAAGGGGTTACAAATAATGATAACAATGTAATATCCTCAACAACCAGGTCATTTCCACAAAATCGTATATTTGGGATTTAGGGAACATCCGTTAATTACGTGTAGTGGTGTAATTTATCTACAGTGAACCGAGGAAAAAACATTTGAACAAGGGAATTGATTATCTTCAAACTGAATAATTCAGAACTGGTGAACAAATTTGTTGACTGAATTTGACACATTATGTAATTTTCTACGTGTCGATGTTATGGGAAAAGATACGCGGAACATTCCTCAGACAGTTAAAATGTTTTTCAAAAAAAACTAGGATAGCAACCGCGACTTCAATAATGAGATATGATCAAGTAAAGGTCTAACTAACTTCCTTTAAAATTTCGCATATGTCAGTTTTTGCGTGTTGATGTTATTAGCAAAAAAACCGCGAAAAATCCCGCAGACCAAGCTTATATTAGAATTTGAGAATTTTTTAAAGAAAAGTTAGGAAAGGAACCGCGACTGCAATAATGAGAAATGATCAAGGAATGTTTCAACTAACTTCCTGAGAAATTTCGCATATGTCAGTTTTTGCGTGTTGATGTTATTAGAAAAGAACCGCGAAAAATCCCGCAGACCAAGCTTATACTGGTCTTTGCGATTTTTTTAAAGCAAATTTAGGAAAGGAACCGCGACTTCGATAATGAGATATGATCAAGGAATGTTTCAACTAACTTCCTGAGAAATTTCGCATATGTCAGTTTTTGCGTGTTGATGTTATTAGAAAAAAACCGCGAAAAATCCCGCAGACCAAGCTTATACTAGCCTTTGCGAATTTTTTAAAGAAATATTTGGAAAGAAACCGCGACTTCAATAATGAGATATGATCAAGGAATGGTTCAAATAACTTCCGGAGAAATTTCGCATATGTCAGTTTTTGCGTGTTGATGTT
The DNA here is from genome assembly GCA_944452925.2 of Chrysolina oricalcia. Taxonomy (NCBI): domain Eukaryota; kingdom Metazoa; phylum Arthropoda; class Insecta; order Coleoptera; family Chrysomelidae; genus Chrysolina; species Chrysolina oricalcia. The sequence continues at coordinate 4,718,803 of OX101824.2, read as the reverse complement.
ATTAGAAAAAAACCGCGAAAAATCCCGCAGACCAAGCTTATATTAGACTTTGCGAATTTTTTAAAGAAAAATTAGGAAAGGAACCGCGACTGCAATAATGAGAAATGATCAAGGAATGTTTCAACTAACTTCCTGAGAAATTTCGCATATGTCAGTTTTTGCGTGTTGATGTTATTAGAAAAGAACCGCGAAAAATCCCGCAGACCAAGCTTATACTGGTCTTTGCGATTTTTTTAAAGCAAATTCAGGAAAGGAACCGCGACTTCGATAATGAGATATGATCAAGGAATGTTTCAACTAACTTCCTGAGAAATTTCGCATATGTCAGTTTTTGCGTGTTGATGTTATCAGAAAAAAAACGAGAAAAATCCTGCTGACCAAGCTTATACTGGCCTTTGCGAATTTTTTAAAGAAAAATTTGGAAAGGAACCGCGACTTCGATAATGAGATATGATCAAGGAATGGTTCAACTGACTTCCGGAGAAATTTCGCTTATGTCAGTTTTTGCGTGTTGATGTTATTAGAAAAAAACCGCGAAAAATCCCGCAGACCAAGCTTATACTGGCCTTTGCGAATTTTTTAAAGAAAAATTACGAAAGGAACCGCGACTGCAATAATGAGAAATGATCAAGGAATGTTTCAACTAACTTCCTGAGAAATTTCGAATATGTCAGTTTTTGCGTGTTGATGTTATTAGAAAAAAACCGCGAAAAATCCCGCAGACCAAGCTTATACTGGCCTTTGCGATTTTTTTAAAGAATAATTTGGAAAGGAACCGCGACTGCAATAATGAGAAATTATCAAGGAATGTTTCAACTAACTTCCTGAGAAATTTCGCATAAGTCAGTTTTTGCGTGTTGATGTTATTAGAAAAAAACCGCGAAAAATCCCGCAGACCAAGCTTATACTGGCCTTTGCGAATTTTTTAAAGAAAAATTACGAAAGGAACCGCGACTGCAATAATGGGATATGATCAGGGAATGTTTCAAATAACTTCCTGAGAAATTCCGCATATGTCAGTTTTTGCGTGTTGATGTTATTAGAAAAAAACCGCGAAAAATCCCGCAGACCAAGCTTATACTGGCCTTTGCGATTTTTTTAAAGAATAATTTGGAAAGGAACCGCGACTGCAATAATGAGAAATGATCAAGGAATGTTTCAACTAACTTCCTGAGAAATTTCGCATAAGTCAGTTTTTGCGTGTTGATGTTATTAGAAAAAAACCGCGAAAAATCCCGCAGACCAAGCTTATACTGGCCTTTGCGATTTTTTAAAGAAAAATTACGAAAGGAACCGCGACTGCAATAATGGGAAATGATCAGGGAATGTTTCAAATAACTTCCTGAGAAATTCCGCATATGTCAGTTTTTGCGTGTTGATGTTATTAGAAAAAACACGCGAAAAATCCAGCAGACCAAGCTTATACTGGTCTTTGCGATTTTTTTAAAGCAAAATTAGGAAAGGAACCGCGACTTCGATAATGAGATATGATCAAGGAATGTTTCAACTAACTTCCTGGAAAATTTCGCATATGTCAGTTTTTGCGTGTTGATGTTATTAGCAAAAAAACCGCGAAAAATCCCGCAGACCAAGCTTATATTAGAATTTGAGAATTTTTTAAAGAAAAATTAGGAAAGGAACCGCGACTGCAATAATGAGAAATGATCAAGGAATGTTTCAACTAACTTCCTGAGCAATTTCGCATATGTCAGTTTTTGCGTGTTGATGTTATTAGAAAAAACACGCGAAAAATCCCGCAGACCAAGCTTATACTGGCCTTTGCGAATTTTTTAAAGAAAAATTTGGAAAGGAACCGCGACTTCGATAATGAGATATGATCAAGGAATGGTTCAACTAACTTCCGGAGAAATTTCGCATATGTCAGTTTTTGCGTGTTGATGTTATTAGAAAAAAACCGCGAAAAATCCCGCAGACCAAGCTTATACTGGCCTTTGCGAATTTTTTAAAGAAAAATCAGGAAAGGAACCGCGACTGCAATAATGAGAAATGATCAAGGAATGTTTCAACTAACTTCCTGGAAAATTTCGCATATGTCAGTTATTGCGTGTCGATTTTACTGTAAAAAATAAAAGAAAAATTCCACAGTTCTAATCCATTTCTGAATTTGCAATTTTTTTAAAAATAATTGATAAGGGGCAAGTCGTTATAAATATCAAGGTCTTATGGTGTAATGTTTCAAAAATATTCTTGGCAAATTTTTCGAGTCTAAGTTCTTAATTATGGAAATTATGAGAAAAATTCTTGCAAATGTCCTGACGATCTGAACACGTATGTATATCCCACCAATAATCTCATTTACTGCATTTCTTCCTTAAATTCATAAGAATGATACATTTCTATTCGAACACATTCATAATATTGAATAGTTTTCATCTAAATGATCAATTTCCCAGGCAGGAGAACTATCGGTAATATTTGCCGGCGGTTTCGGTAGGTACAGTCCCTGACAAAAATTGTCTGCGGCTTTTGGTCTGCCAGCTTCAGCGTCATTAACCTGTCCTGCAGTGACCACAAGACATCATTGTAATTTTAATGTTGTTGATAATTATGGTTCAGTGATCTGCCAGCAATATTTATAATTTTCAGCATGAACATGTTCTTTTTTCTAATTTATTAATAATGTGCTTTTAAAATTTATCTACATCTAGGTAATTTGTTGAAATTGGCCTTGAAAAACAAGGGTGAAACAATATGGTGAATTTTGGCCAACTTCCTATAAAAATGGTAAAAAGTCATTTTGGTATTTCTATAGGTAAATTTAAAGTTGATGCGTTTCATATAGTTTTAGATAAAAAATTATTGCTACTCATGTAGTTTGATGTACTGAATACGAATCTGCAAGTCGTTTTGCCCCGCTTTCTCTCGATTCCTGCAAAGGTCCAAAAGAGGAGATTTTCAAACTACAATTTCATCCACTCTCTAAATAAATTTACCCCTTATACCCTTATTACACTAAGCCTTTTTTCTTGTCTATTTTTCTGCTTTTTTCACGGCTATTTTTTGTCTCAATTTCCTCAAATAACTGGCCCTATTAACGACACTATGCCGTTTAAGTGATTATTTCAGGCTTTAATTTTAGGCCTGCAAACATGAGGAAAGTTGACATTGATTTTTGAGGCTAGATTCATTATTTGTATTATATGTATCAAACAACAAGAGATAAAATAAAATTGGAACGAACCGTACTAATTACCTTTATGGCCACTGTTAGACTTATTTTTAATAGAAGAAAACAAAAAAAGAGCTATTAGGAGATGGTAGGTAAAGCCTTGTAGATGAAACAGAAGTATTTACTGCAGTGATATCAAACAAATAATTACTGTGAGTAAGGTTATTCTGGACTTTCATTGTCTAAAAAAGAACAAAGAAAAATTCAATTCTCTGCAATTTTTAATCACGACGTTTCAACTGTTGAAATCTACAGTCATCAACAGTTGAAACGTCGTGATTAAAAATTGCAGAGAATTGAATTTTTCTTTGTTCTTTTTTAGACAATGTAAGTCCAGAATAACCTTACTCAAAGTGAAATATTGTCAACCACTTGAAATAATTACTGTGTTGGCAAACCTGATATTTCCACAAATGTCCTTGAAATGCCCTCGATTCATGCCTGAAACAGTCAACAAAATAACCTCGTGCGCATGCGTATTTGTTCCAAATTTCAACCACCGGCAGTCAGGCAGAGAAATGGGCACAGAAAAAGGCATAGTGTAACAAGGGTTTACAAACATGATGACAACATCCAGTTGAAAATGTCAATGCAAATCACTTGTTTGTCCTTACCCAACTTTCCTTCCACGGGAATATCATCGATTTTTGTGTTTGTTTACCTATTCCATATTTTCTATACAAAAAAGTGGAAGGATTTATAAGAAAAAATATCAAAGGTTCCCAAGATACTGAAACTTACTCAAGGAGTAAAAAAAAATTCTTGGCAGTTTTATCTCAAAGGGTATATTTAATGGATTTTTTAGCCCTAAAATTCCCCTTTATTCTGGGATATTCTGTGTAAGGCGCCACAGCTGAAAGAGAGAGTGAGTAGAGAAAGAGAGAGTGGGTAGAGAGAGACCGAGTAGAAAAAGAGAGAGCGAGTAGTGGAAGATAGAGAGATTGAGTAGAGGAATCGAGTAGAAAAAGAGAGCGAGTAGAGAAAGAGAGAGTGAATAGAGAAAGAGAGAGCAAATAGATAAATACAAAGAGCTAGCTAGTAGTGAGAAAGAGCTAGAAGAGAGAGAGAGAGCTAGCGGAGAGAGAGCTAGTAGAGAGCGTGCTAGGAGAAAGAGAGCGGTAGTAGATAGAGCGCGCTAGTAGAGAGCCTGCTAGTAGAAACAGAAAGTGTAGAGAGAGAGTATAGAGATAGCATGTAGAAAGAGTAAGTAGAGAGAAAGGAAAAGAGTATAGCGAGAGTAGAGTAGATAGAAATGAGAGAGAGAAGAGACAGTTGAAAGAGATTAGATTTATGTAGAGTGGTAGAGATAGTAGAGAGAACGAGTAGTTAGAGTAGAAAGATGGAAAGTAGAGAGAGAGAGAACGAGAGTAGGTCCATAGGGAGTACGAGTAGGGAGGGTAGGGAGAACGAGCAAGGAAAGTAGAGAGAGTAGGTAGTTAGAATAAATAAAGATTAGGAAAAGCAGAGAGAGTAGAAATATAGTAGAGACAGTGATTGAGACGAAAGGAAAGACAGGGTAAGAACTAGATTTATGGAGGCAGCAAGAGAGCGACAGAGTGATATAAAGAGAGTGACAGTGAAACAGGGATAGAGTTAGGAGGACAGAGAGAGAGACGGAAAGAAAGAGGCAGGGAGGGAGAGGAAGAGAGACATAAAGAGATGGAGAGAGAGAAATTACTCTATGAGAGGTCTCTGAAGGCTGATATACAATTATGATGAATTGATAGGGCGAAAAATGGTACATTTTGACTTAAAGAAGATGATTTCAAAGTTCGGGGTGGCGGAATGTTCAGCGTTCATTTCCTGACAATAAAAAAGTCTGTAAAAGAATTCCGCGCTAACGTTATTCTATTCATAAGTTCGAGATATTGGAATGTCATCAAAACGCTCTTTCTGCTTCATGGTAATTACGCCTAGCTTTAGCATAAATTATAATTGCTTCTGTTTTCTCTTGTACAATTATTGAAACTGAATACTTTGACAACTGTAATAATATTCGTGGATAAAAGTCAAAAGTAGACATAATTCAAATTATTTTTGCTTTATTTCACATACATAAAACGTTGGTTTATTTCAAGCATTTTTGGTACAATAAGAAAAAAGAAAAAAAAATTGTAATAGTTTATAAACTTTGAACAACTAAGGCGATTTCGAAAATTGAAGTGGCGTTAAATAGATGATAGAACAGCCTTTAATAGAAGGTGTCACAATTCTCTCGTCACCGTAACAACAATGAAGGCGATAATGCCCTCTTAGCATCAGGTCATGTTACGCCAATTTATCTTCAAAATGTACTAAAAGTGTTACTTACATTGGACTCGACCTAGAAATCATCTCCCGTTAAAAATTCACAAGTGGGGAGAGCGTAAAAATGCTCATATATGCCTTTTTTATTTTGATATTGACAGCTTCACCAAACTTTAGGAAAGTATTATGCACCATTGGTGCTTCAAAATAATGTTTCAAATAACTGAGGTGTTTATTAAAAAAATATTTTAGGTACCTTCTTGACTTTTGAAACACTTCATTTATTTCAAAATGTGCCAATTTTGACCTATTAAATTCATATTGAATAGCACACACACAGCTTTCTTTTTGAATTAATTATTCGATTACCAAATCAAAGCGCATTTTGAAATATCACCCATGTAAAGTTTCGGGTCTAGAAATGTATAGACTGGTCCTCGTTTTCACTCGAAAACAGCACAGCACATGTATCCCACTTGGTTGAAAGTTTGTAAATTTTTGCACATGCCTAGAAGTCGTTCTCGCTTAGATTAAGTTTGCCCTTGTTTCCCCTACAGTTTTGTTATCGACACAGTTGCCACGTCCAGTCATTAGTTTGGTTCCCGGCAGTCTGCACCACTGAATGAAGTTTTCCCATTCATTAAAAACGATATCGCTCGAGGTTAATCTGAGGAGTGTTGCACAAGTCCTACGCTGGTGTTGTTTTCGATTTAAAAAAAAATAATAAAAATTTGTGGAGCAACGATCAATAGCATATCAATTATAGTTATTTATTGAATTGTTGTTTTATATGTATCCACAGCTGATATGTATCTATTTTGATATGCTATTTTCAATTTGTTTAATTTTTATGTATGACGAAATATATATTATTTTGATTGCTTTGGCAAATATGCCTCTACTGCATTCCCGTACCTTTAAATTTGCATTAAGTGTTCGATAAGGGCTAGTATACAGGCCGTTTTTTTTAGCTTATCCCACTATTGCTATCTCGGAAACGGAGAGACCTACAAGGTCGGTTAAATGGGAAAAAAGTTTCCTATTTTGGGGAGCAATAATAAGCTTTTTTCAGATCTTAAATATCAGTGGTTGTTTTTGAGATATTCGCCAAAAACTAAATTAGTCGATTTTCGTTTTTTGGCTCTACCGCCTCCATTTCGAATGATATAAGAAAAAGTCAGAGGAACTTTCAATAATGTTTCATATTTTTTATAATGTGATGTTAACCAATTTTCAATGCGACGTGTCGCTCATTAGATTCCATCATCAACTTTATTTTTGTAAATACGGACCTCTAGTTTTTTTCATCAATTTTTGTAGCCACTTCCATAACAAATTCAGCTATGTATTACAATACATGTGTTTCTCGACGTTTTACTCCGAAAAAACATCATCAATATTTGGTCATAAAATTCCCGTCAGTGTAGTCTCAAAAAAAAGTCAGAGGAACTTTCAATACTGTTTCATATTTGTTATAATCTTATATGAACCCATTTCCAATGCGACGTTTCGTTCATTAAATTCCATAGTCAACTTTATTGTTTTAAATATGGGCCTCAAGTTTTTTTCATCAATTTTAGTAGCCACTGTTTTAACAAATTCAGCTATTGATTACAGTACATGTATTTTTCGACGTTTTACTCATGAATATGTGTTTAAGAAACGATGGACGGCAATTCGAACATTTAATAAGATATCGTGAACGACGTTGACGGTTAGGAGTATTTTGACATTTTCTTCTGTTTGTTACTTGGTATATTACATTTGCTTTTGATATTGGAGTTTATGTATATCTTTGAGTTCTAGCCCCAAAAAATATTGGTACTTACTTTTTTGAGGTAGCTCATCTGACCGGGAATTGTTTGACTATACACTGATCATGAAAAAAACGTCGAAAAATACATGTATTGTAATTGATAGCTGAATTTGTTAAAACAGTGGCTACTAAAATTGATGAAAAAAACTTGCGGCCCATATTTAAAACAATAAAGTTGACTATGGAATTTAATGAACGAAACGTCGCATTGGAAATTGGTTCATATAAGATTATAACAAATATGAAACAGTATTGAAAGTTCCTCTGACTTTTTTTTGAGACTACACTGACGGGAATTGTATGACCAAATATTGATGATGTTTTTTCGGAGTGAAACGTCGAGAAACACATGTATTGTAATACATAGCTGAATTTGTTATGAAAGTGGCTACAAAAATCGATGAAAAAAATTAGAGGTCCGTATTTACAAAAATAAAGTTGATGATGGGCTGTAATGAACGAAACGTCGCATTGAAAATTGGTTCATATCAGATTATAAAAAATATGAAACATTATTGAAAGTTCCCTTGACTTTTTTTTATATCATTCGAAATGGAGGCGGTAGAGCCAAAAAACGAAATTCGACTAATTTAGTTTTTGGCGAATATCTCAAAAACAACCATTGATATTTAAGATCTGAAAATAGCTTATTATTGCTCCACAAAATAGGAAACTTTTTTCCTATTTAACCGACCTCGTAGGTCTCTCCGTTTCCGGTATAGCAATAGTGGGATCAGCTAAAAAAAACGGCCTATATAATAACAAATAAAAAAAAAGTTTGTTGTAATAATAATAACTTTATTATTCCCAAGAAACATAGGCTGCTTGTACTAGAGAAATATTTAAAATGAAAAATAGTAAACAGTTGAACCAGTTAAAAAAAAGTTATAATGTAATAAATTGTCAAATCGGATTCATTTTTTAAAATACTGGTTCAATTTATACTTGAATTTTAAGGAACATTTCATGTTTTTCAATGTGCTTGGCAGTTTATTATAAATGAGTATACCATTATGCATTATACCTTTTCTTCCAATTTCAGTCCTGATTCTATCAGTCTGCAATTCATGAATATTTCTTGTTCCATGATTATGAATTGGAATGTTGTCATGAAGATTTAAACTTGTATATTTATTTTTTATTCTGCTAAGATGAATAAATGAACATACTCTTAATTTATAAAGAGAATCCAAATTTAAACAAATTTTTTGGTCTATATAAATTTTCAGTAGGTTCTAGATGAGGTAATTTGTATATTTTTTAAGTGGTTTCAATACAGAAGGTTTCGCAGATCCCCATATAGAAACTAAATACTGCAATCTGGAATATATGAAACTGAAATATATGTTCATCAAAATTTTTCTTTCTAAGTACCATCTAATTTTGTAAAGAATGCCAATTATGGGTGATATTTTTTAACGGATCATTTCTATGTGTTTTTGCCAACTGATGATTTCATCAATATAAAGACCCAGAAATGTTATACAATTTTTGTATATTATATGATTATTTTCAAATTCTACAGGTGGAAAAGTATTTCTCATTATTTTTGTCGATATGAATATGTATGAGGATTTAAAAAAATTCAGGGTTAATTTATGAAGTTATAACTGAGTAAAGAGTATTCTAGAAATACCATAATTTATATCACTTTCAATGAATCATCTGCAAATAATTTGAGATCACCTTTCAATTTCAAAAAAGAAATGGAATTGATATAAGTCAGGAATAGCACAGGTCCTAACACAGATCCCTGTGGTACACCATAATTCACATTTTTATGCTGACTTATATTTTCTCCAATGTACACATATTGTTTTCTATTAGTCGAAAAGTTTTCGAACCAAGTAAAAACGTGCCCTCTGACACCAATTTTATCCAATTTTCTCAATAACATCCTTTGGTCAACAGTGTCAAAAAGTGTCAAAATCAAGAAGAACCAATGAGAGCACAAATGTTTGGTTTTCAGTTTATGCGTCTTAGATGCATCATAGAATCAGTCAAATGAATGTTCATTTGTCGATTTTATATCTACCGGAATTTCTCATGGTTCTCTTATATGAATTTTTTTCAATTCTATTTTGAAAGTCTTGTCGTTTATCTTCATAGCAGGTTCATTAGTTGTATGCTATACAGTGCTGCTTTTTTTAGCCCCCCCCCTGTTAACTTTTGAATGGTTCGACGTAGAAACATGAATAAAAAACCGTTTGGAGGGTTTCACCGAGACTACTTTTTGAGACAAAAAATATGGTGATTGCTCGAAAGGGGGCGCGGGAGGGCACATCAACTCAAAATTTTTAAATACATGGGGGGTCAAGTGTCACATCGTTGAAAAAACAATTCACTCTTCATAACCATCTGAATATTTTTGAATTTTGTTGAGAAATTTTTTCTCAATATCGATTTATATGCCTTTCGAAATATTCAAGTTGATCTGTCCCTAGCGCCATCTGTCGAGTAATTTCAATGTTCCTTCTCTCAAAAAGTAGTATCGGTAATACCCTTCAAAATATTTTTGGTTTCATTATTCCACAACAAACCGTTCAAATTTATCAAGGTATGAGTAGTTTTCAGATCCGCATTTATTTTTGATATTTCGAATTTGGATTGTGAAAAAAATTTCAACTAAATTAAAAAAAAATTAGATGGTTGTAAAGAGAATTGAATTCTCTTTTCAACGATGTGACACTTGACCCCCCATGCCATTTAAAATTTTTGAGTTGATGTGCCCCCCCCCCCCCCGCGCCCCCCGTCGAGCAATCACCATATTTTTTATTTTAAAAAGTAGTATCGGTGAAACCCTCCAAACGGTTTTTTATTCATGTTTCTACGTCGAACCGTTCAAAAGTTGGGGGGGGGGGGCTAAAAAAAGCCGCACTGTATAATAAGTATCCGAGATATCTTGTCGTATTCACACACATGATAACGACAGTAGATGTTAACCGTTGAAACGTCGTGACTCAAACACATGCAAAGAATTTATTTTCATTGTTTCTAGACAATGGAAGTCCAGAATAATTCTACCAACACTAATACATTTTCAACCACTTTCAAACAAACGTTTTCCACCTGGTCCTTGCCTGTTACTTTTTCCTTTTTTTACAAAAATTCTAGGCACTAGTCTATTATGAAATCATGCACATGTACTTGAAAATGTCTAGTTTATTAGCCAACCTAACTTTACTAACTCTACATAGACAGAATAACCATCTGAATTGTTTCCTTCAGTAAAAACACAAGAGCTTTTTTTTATCGGATAAATTTCTTTTTGAAACGAAATAATTTTGCCAATCAGTAATTTTACGAGAAAAACTGACATGACAAATGTCAGTTTTTCGAGCAAAATTAGTGATGGGAAAATTTTGAGTTAAAAAGAAATTTATCCTTAAAAGAAAAGCTCGAGTGTTTTTTTGCAAGATAAATTAACGACCGAATATAAATTGTCTCCATATTGACGCTTTAGTATTTTTTGTAGATTGCGGGATTGCTTTTTCTATATTTTTTGTTAGTTGTTGAGTCGAAACTTCCCCAAAACGACTCATGTTGTAATGTTTCAGTATCAACTATCAACAATACTTAAATAACTGACTGGGCAGACATTAAAGTGACGTAAGCATACTAGATGTAGACTCTAAAGAGGAACAGGCGTTTTTATCGGTGATAAAAAACGATGCACCTTTTTTTATCGCTGTCAGAATGACAATACAGTCATCTTTAAATGACACATTTTATACAGGAGTTAATTTATCGATATATAAATTAGTGTTTTACGCTTGGGCCTTCTCCGGCGAATTTATACTCAAACCAGACCTGAGCAAGCTAATCTGGTATCGAATCTCTTCGGGATTTTTACTTTTTCAATCAAATCCCGCGTCCGGGATTCTAGACACTTTTTATAAACAAACAAACAAACAAACAATACGCACAAACCAGTGGCATTTCTATGGGTACTCTACGTTCAGATTCAGTGCTAAGTGGGGAAGTTTGGCAACGCCGTTAGACGCTTGTTCATTCTTGTTAAGAATTTATTAGGAACAATAATCTATTATTAATTCGTCTCATCCTTCATTTCTTGTTCAAGATTTATACTTAAAGAACATCGCAGCTAAGACACTCTTTGTCACGGTATGTATTTTAGTCTAATATAATTGAACAATTGAAGATGAATTTGTATTGTTTTCTTTGATTGAATTGATTTGATTGGGTTGTGTTGTGAATACGAAATTGCGAATCAGTCTCGCGCGTTCGATCTGTTTGAGTGGATTTGGCTAATTATTTATAGGTAATATATGCAATTTATTCTTTCGGGTCGTTTCCTTGTACAGAGTGGTTCATTTCTAGGGTCAATATCCTCTTTATTGTCGTTCGAAATTGGGTTGACTAGTCTGTATTGTTGAATGACAAATAAACAAAATGTACTGTTTTGAAGGCATACTTCATAGTTTGGAAACAAAATAGGAAATAACTATTGTTTACAATTAGATTCATTTGAAAATGGACTCAAATTAGAATGTCTGGGGACCGCAAAAACAATAATCTTGTTGGTATGTTTTGTTATGTTGAGTAAAATTGCGCAATTTAAATGCCCTAAAAACAAATTAAATAATTTGAGCATTTCTCTGGCACTTTTTGCCAGAAATGTGAACTGTCTTTGTCTTGTGATGATACGTTTCGTTTGTCTTTTTCGCCCCACCATCAGTAAAGGTAATGAGATTTCTCCTAATTGAATTTATTTATTTATTTATTATTGATAATAATATAATATCAATATATACTGTATAGAAATAAATTTCTTATTAAAACATGATCAAATAAGTAAAACACTTGATCATGATCATGTAGAATTAATGATGGAATAATCTTAATAGCACACGATGAATGTCCATAATATATACATACAAAGAAAGAAAAATAGCAAAATAAACCTTAATGTATGCCTGAATAACATTGGTCACATTTTGTATAAATAATAAAAACAATAACACAAACTAAGTAGGTACCTATTAAAACATCAAAATTATTTCACATTAGTATTTTTTTTATGTAAGCTGTCGATGCTTTATAAAATAATTGTTTGACTGATACAATTTTATATTGCTCAAAGAGAATTTTAGAAGAACAATCAAAAGGTCTTGTAAAAATAATTTTCAAGGTTTACTTTCGAATTGAAGTAAGTATGTGGTTTCAAAACTTGTTTGTACAGGGTATCCGGTAAACCTTGTATAATATTGAAACTGGTGATAGACCAGGTCATGACTGTTCAGAATATCGGAATTTCACCTCAATAAAAATATCACCGTTTTCGAGATAATGGGCATTTTAAGAATTTCTGGAAAATCGCTAAATAACCTTGGATTTCTGAATGCCATGTATACAAATTGAGACGAATTCAAATATCTTTGCTGCTGAAGATTACTGATGAGTGATGCTTCTAGACGTACACAACAGTTTTTCAGAAAGTGAAAACATTTTTCAAGAAATGAGGGTAAAATGACAGATTTGAGTTTCATCAATTTTTTTTTAAATGTTTGACATTATTATCTGAAAGAAACATAACCAATTGGAAGTGGACATTCATTTCAAAAGAATGCTCAGTTTGGCCAGACTCTACCATGGTACAAAATAAACTATAATTATTTTTGGAGGAAGTGATTTCCATTGAATTAGGCGAGGTTTTGTTCTAGGCTTCCATCAAATTTTATACTTACGCCCAAAAAATATTTTATTTCGATTTTATCAAGATAGAATGTGGAAATAATTATTATTAATAAAGAATAGACTTCTTGGTAGCATTAAATAGTAGGTATGTCAATAAAATCAACTTTTCATGTACTTAAGCCTAATAAAATTATCGAAATGAAATGTTGATTATCCGACATGGCACCGATTGATACGAATTATTTTGATAAATGTCGCAATTGTCCAACATCCAGATTCCAACGAAGCTTCAGAGACCGACAGATATAGGGGTGTAACTGAATAGGTGCAAATTTTTTTAGGTGAATCCTTGTCAAAAATTAAAAACTTCTCTAACTCCTGTGTTGTGTCCGTATAAGCAATATTTCCCTAATGAAAAAATAAAATACAGCATTGTGCATGAACGGATCTTAAATAGAATTGAAAAAATCTAGTAGGTGGCTGTCACATTTTGTTTGAACAACTTGTGACTTTTGTCGTAGTTTTTTAAAATTGTTCCGCTTGTTTAATTCAGTGGTATTTATTTCTTTGTCATGCCGTACACACGTTATACTCTCCGAGAATATGCGCATATGCACTACATTTATGGTGAATGTAGAGGTAGTGCTACTGCTGCAGCAGCGCTTTATGCAGAACGATATCCGATTGCACAATGCCGCTCAGAGAATCGCTGATTTGGGGGCTATAACCTATAACGCATTTGAAAAGGTTCTTCTTGGAAATATGTCTCTGCGTACGAGTGGATGGAAAATAACATCTTTGTAATAATATTCAGTGCGATGTTGAATAATCGTTATTGTGGTTAATAGTGTATATTGATTCAAAAAAACGTTGAATTAGTATTAACTTCTTTACATCTCATTGAATGCTTCCAAGCAGTTGATTAGTTATTACTCATAATTATTTGATCATTTCACTTTGATAGGATAAAAATAAAAGACATTACTGACAGAGTCTAATGGAGTTGAATTTTGCTCAGAATAACATCGCACTGTAATATGATCGAAATTCTACTCCTTCCAAAAATAATTATCGTATGTTTCATACCATGGTAGAGTCTGGACAAACTGGGCATTCTTTTGTAATCAATATCCACTTCCACTTGGTTATGTTTTTTCCAAACAATAATGTCTAACTATTATAAAAATTGGTGAAACTCAAATCTGACATTTAACCCCCATTTCTTGAAAAATTCTATCGTTTTCTGAAAAACTGTTTTGTACCGTTTCAGCAGCAAAGATATTAGAATTGGTCCCAATTTGTAGACATGACATTAAAAAATACAAGATTTAGTGATTTATAACGTCCCGTTTATAACGTCCCGTTTATAACGTCCCGTTTATAACATCCCGTTTATAACGTCCCGTTTATAACGTCCCGTTTATAGCGTCCCGTTCATAACGTCCCGTTTTTAACGTCCCGTTCATAACGTCCCGTTCATAACGTCCCGTTCATAACGTCCCGTTCATAACGTCCCGTTCATAACGCCCCGTTCATAACGTCCCGTTCATAACGTCCCGTTCATAACGTCCCGTTTATAACGTCCCGTTTATAACGTCCCGTTTATAACGTCCCGTTTATAACGTCCCGTTTATAACGTCCCGTTTATAACGTCCCGTTTATAACGTCCCGTTTATAACGTCCCGTTTATAACGTCCCGTTTATAACGTCCCGTTTATAACGTCCCGTTTATAACGTCCCGTTTATAACGACCCGTTTATAACGCCCCGTTTATAACGTCCCGTTTATAACGTCCCGTTTATAACGTCCCGTTTATAACGTCCCGTTTATAACGTCCCGTTTATAACGTCCCGTTTATAACGTCCCGTTTATAACGTCCCGTTTATAACGTCCCGTTTATAACGTCCCGTTTATAACGTCCCGTTTATAACGTCCCGTTTATAACGTCCCGTTTATAACGTCCCGTTTATAACGTCCCGCTTATAACGTCCCGTTTTTGTTACAGGTCGTGCATGATATGAAATGTAAACTAGACGACTTCCTCCGTTCGATTACCGATGGTCTGTTCCGAAATATGGCAAACACCGACCCTTCGACCGCTTGCGTCTGCGACGACCCCCAGAACGTAGAGGGCGCGGAAGCCTGTTCGAGTTCGTCCCAAGCGCCCCAAGATCCTGTTCCGTCGAAAGAGAAAAAGAGCAGACTCAGTCTGTTCAGCCTTTGCCGCGACAAGCCTTTGTCGTTTTCCACGAAACGGAGCAAAAAGCCCGCCACGCAGTCTTGTTCCGCGTCCTCCAACAGTTCGCTGATGAAGAAGTCGCCGAAATGGGGAATTAGGTGAGTAGTACAGTGGCATTCAAAAAGTAAGCAAAAAATGGAAATAATCTTTATTTGTGATTTTAAAAAAAATTATCTTTAATAAAGGTGTTGCTAAGTGGAAAAGTTATGGTTTTCTCTCGATCAAGTATTTTCTTTTTATTAAAAAACACTAATTTATGGAGATACTTCGCTATCTTTAAGTTCAGAGCAATATTACAAAGTAATCTGCCGCAAATACGTTGCTAAGTGGAAAAGTTATGATTTTCTCTCGATCAAGTATTTTCTTTTTATTAAAAAACACTAATTTATGGAGATACTTCGCTATCTTTAAGTTCAGAGCAATATTACAAAGTAATCTGCCGCAAATACACGTAGTAATGTTGTTGTATCACCACTGACGCTTATCTCGTTTAATTCATAATATTTATGATCACTATATCAACTATTATGATTCATCTCTCGTTTGATGTTTTAGAAATATTCACTAATACATTCTTATTGATATTTCGTTGAAAACACTGAAATTTGACCCACCCAATTGTCGTACAGGCTCAGCTGCAGGAAGGAATCGAAATCTTCCTTCGCTCAGGAGAATCAAAGCTGCTGCAGGTGCACCTGCTACAAACGCACTGCCGACGCCGGTTCTTCTCTTCCATCGGGCGAAACCGCTTCCGGGGAAGACCCTGCGGCGGCGGCTTCTTTGATCAAGAGCGGCTCCGAACAGAATCTGGCCGAGGTCGACGCGGACGGCGGGGAAAACAGGAGGGACGACGCCGCCAGAGGGATCGGCGAGGTGAACAGCGTGCGGGGGATTTACGGAACCGCTCCGGCTACCAGTTCCATCCCGAACATTATTATCAGCGCCCCTTTTCTCGATATGCAATGGTGAGTATACAAATTGAAGTTGCATTGCATTATTCTCCTTTTTATACAAATAGATGTACTGATGTTTTTTTTATTGAATTTTGAATAAACTTTATTATTATTATTATTTTGTGTCTATTGTGGCATCGACTGCTAAGGTCATTAGCCACATTATTGTTATTATTTTCCGTTTGGAAAACCAGTACCAGTCAGACCCTGTCTCCGGTGCTTCGATACATCCGGAGGGCGCGCTGGTGTCGTTTACCCCAATAACCACTCTCCACGTCCATAGGGTAAGTGACTATTGGGTCCGACAGTCACGTACTCTGAGCAAACGAAGTTAAACAAGGATGACTGCCTTCTGTGTTCATGCGCCTAAGATTTCTGCCATATTACGGCAAGATGGTATTATCTTCAAATTCAAGAGCAGTGTGTGCATCATTCCACCAAGAACTGCTATGATCAGGTAGAGCCTGCTGAGTTCAAAGAGAATTGTTATTGTTAAATTTTGGTGGTCGAAGAGGACAACATCAGACTTATTGGCTTGTATTTGTCTAAGGGTGGGGAATGATTAGTTCCAATAGATTCAACACTTCTCATTCTCCACATCGGACTCATATCTCCCGGAACATAAGGCAACACCGGTGTCTCGTCTATACCGTACGAGTATCGTAGATGGTAGTACAACAGTCGTAGCGCCACGTTATGCCTGTGGATATAGGCTGAGACCGCATAAGCTGGACATGCTGACAGCAAATGCATTATGGTTTCGGGTGCCCCACGATATGCCCTGCATCTGGTGTCAGGGACATCTATACCCATCACGCGACTACGGTAGACTAGGGTGTTAAATACACTATCCTGGCAGGCTATTATGAATCCCTTGTTCTCCTACTTTATCTCACTTGACCTGAGGAAGGCGAAGGTCAAACTTTTGGATAAGCCAAGGTCTTCGATGTTGTTGAAGAAGATCCCATGCATTGGCTTATCCGTATGTAGCTATAGGAGGACCTGGGTCTCCGCAGCTTTGAAGTGAGCTTTTTGCTGAACGGGTTCCCACTCTGTGACAGAGTTTGGATTAGCCCGTTCAGTGTCGAATACGAGACCAAGTTCATCGGCTGCATGGGTTGCTGCCTTCAAAATAATTGCTCCAATCTCTGCTTTTTTATGGTCGCGGACCATGCAGAGAAGGGGATCTGAACTCCTGATGACTTTACAGGCTCAGTCCAGCACCATTCTGTTATGCAGGCACTCCAAACTCATAAGTCCACGGCCTCCCCGTTGTCTGGGGAAGTATAACCGTGGAACGTACGATTTAGGATGCAAGCTCCTATTAAGATGCATCATTTTGCTAGTTTGAACGTCGAGTTGTCGCAGCTTATCCTCTTTCTAAGTAGAGTAGGATCGGAACGGCAATCATATTAGTTGCAGCAACTTTGTTCTTCCCATCCCCGACAGTTCTGATGACCAGATCTGTCGGAGTTTATGCTGATACTTGCCGCAGAGAGAGTTTTTTACTGCGATTACCTCTTGGGAGCGGCGTTGCTCCACCCCTAGGTAAGTATAGCCTCTCCGGCATGCAGATTATGTAGGATTGAAGTCATCCATGTAAAAGAGATGGGTGACTATGTCTCCGGTTGCTGGGAGTGCCACAGTTGTACCCTCGGGTTTTCCTGAGTGCAACGGACAATGGCAATAGTGAGGTGCAGAAGAGAAGAGGGCTAAGGGAGTTTCCCTGAAATACTTACCTCCTTGTTTCTATTTGATCGGGTACCTCAAGGCGTCTGAGCAAATGCATGATTAGCTCATGCGATGTTGTATCAAATGCCTTGCGGTAATCGATCCAGTCCATCGAAAGGTTACGCTTATACGGTACTGAGTCCTGCGTGATACATCTATCGATGAGCATGTTCTCCTTGCAGCCGGCGACCCTTTTCTTTGACCCTCTTTGCTCATATTACCATTGAGGCACCGGATCAACTGCGGAGAGAATGCGCGTGTATCTAGCCAGATGGCGGTGGGTTTTTGGAAACTTTTCCCACCAATAGTTATTTAGCAGCGACGTTCTTTGAGCCTTTGAGGGGTTATGTATCGCGCAGATCTTGAGCTCAGACTGCCGAATCTTCACGCAGAAAGCTTCGAACTGCGCTAGGGCTGGAGTATCTACGTTGAGTAGTTGCAGACACTCGATCAGCAGCCGGCGAGTTATCGACAACACGTGAATTATCATTATTATCATCATCATTATTATCATCATCATTATTATCATCATCATTATTATTATCATAGTTCTTACATTAGTTGTGATACGAGATTGTTATTTCAGGATGAGACCCCCGCACGAAGATTGCGAAGAGGCGGCCAGGCTGGCGCGTGCGCGCGAGATCGAACAGGGCGTCGAAGCTCCCGCCAACTTCCGGTCCATTCGCCGGGTCCAGCTGCTGTGCTCGTCCGACGAGCCGGATTCCCAGGCGCCGAGACGGCTGCAGCTCGTCTGTCCTCCGGATCTGAGCGTCGAGTCCTTGCGAGCCCTCTTCCAGAACCACGTGACGCTAAAGTCGTGTCCGTTGGACACGATCGCCGGATGCCACACGCAGGTCGACTTCATTCACTGTCTCGTGCCCGATCTGTTGACCATTACGAATTGCAGCTTTTATTGGGGTGAGTTTTGTAGCTGAGCAGTATTTTGAGATTATAAGTTTGTGGCATACGTGACAGAAGACATTGAAAGAAATGATGAAAAAAGTTCAACAATCTAACGTTCTGCTGAATCCTATACAATAGTAAACTTCGAATGGAAGAATTCAAAAGAAACCAGCCAAGTCTCAATATCCATCAGACTTGTGTCAAAATTTCTACAAGAACAACTTTACAAGGGTTCCCCACGATCCTGTTGGAATTTGGAATAGTGTGTTATGGGGCATCGTTCTTATTGAAGAGTCGGACGGTCGATATGACTTTCGTTAATTATAAAAATACTCAACGATGTTAGTCTAACCGATGCTCACGCATATTACCATTTGCAAATCAAGCGATGCAAGATATTTGACAACCGACGATATAGAATCCGAATATCAACACATAACAGTCGTAGAAACCTATGTCAGCTTTTGTGGTGTTTTCTAGGATTTTTTATCCAGTTCAGAAGAATGCCAATGGGTCTCAACAATTATCCAGCTACGTGACAAATGTTCATTGATAGAATGATAGAGACAGACTCGGAACAATATGTATTTGTCTATTTGGATGATGTAGTCATCTGCACACATTCAATCTATCACACATTTCGGTCTTGAAAGAAGTGCTCTTTAGGATAACTGTTGTCATATTTACAATACCTACTTTGCTTACGCGATTACTCTCGACTACCTGTTAGTAATTGTTATACGAATCTGTGAACTCCAATTCCTTATATGGCCAGCGCGATCTTTCTAAAGATGTTGTTAACACATCGTATTACTCTTTGCGCATTTGTTGAAACTACAATATGTTCCAGTGTAGAGCGAAATGAAATATTATGCATACACAGCGGTATTTTGCAAAAGAACCTTAATGCAGAAAATCAAGCTATCCGTTCACCAAATATCACTAGCCTGTGGTAGAAGTCCATTATATCTCAAAGTGGAGTGGTATGGATATACAAATCAGTTGCGTTTTACTGATTTGTATAAATATCACTAGCTTCTTCAGTGAGTTCAGCGATGTCTTGTACTTCCGGAATGGCAACTTTTATTTTCGTAAAAATTACGTTTCGCTCTACTCTACTCTACATTGTAAAATATGTATTGTAGTGTTGCAAAGGCATACTGAGTACTGCGATGCGGCCAACTACATCTTTGAAGAAATCGCGCTGGTCATATATGAGATTGGAACGAACAGATTCGCCATAAACAATCACTAAATAGTAGACGCGAGCAATCGCACAAGCAAAGTAGCTTTTGTAAATATGCTAACCGTTGCTGGTCTCACACCGAATAATGAGAGATGTCACGTCTGCAAGCCCAAGTAGAAATATTCGGGATACATAGCAGGGTTGTTGGTGAACCCGGATAAGGTGGTTGCCATAATTCGAATTCCTATAATAATAATACTCCCTCATAATCAGTCGTAGCCAAAGGCATAGCCTGTGCGGGTAGAGGACAGTAAGATATGCAAGATACTTGAAAACATAAGACATAAAATCCGCATATTGGCAAATACCAGTAGCAGTGTCGTCGAAACCGATGTCAGCTTGTGTGATGCCTGCTAGGGGCCTTCTCCAGTTCAGATGAATGCCAATTGGTCTCAACAATCATCTAGCTACATGGCAAAGGTTCATTGATATAATGATAGGGGCGGACTTGGAACAATCCTATCATGTCCCATCTTCGACCTGCGTTACCTTATTCAGACTGATGCTTTCGATTATGGTTTAGGACAGCCCTCCTAAAAAAGGGAGTGAGGTTCGAGTGGACAACCGAATGTGAGCGGGCTTTTGAAGAAACCAAGTACCTCCTGATTTCGTTACCAGTCCTATCATGTCCCATCTTCGACTTGCCTTTCCCTATTAAGACTGATGCTTCCGATTATGGTTTAGGAGCTGTACTCTACAAGATGCACGAAGATGAAGAGACGGTAGTCTCTTACCTTAGCCATTCCCTAATAAAGTGTGGAATGAGATATTCAACTACCGAGAAAAAATGTCTCAGGGTTCTTTTCGCTGTGGAAAAGCTGCGACCCTATATTGGAGGTTAGAAGTTCAGGGTCGTAACTGATCACTACAGCCTTAATTGGCTTTACCAAATAAACTCGGTACTACAACATTTTAACTGTGCAATTGTACATCAAAAAGGAAAGGACTACGTTGTTTCTCGGGCGGTTTCCATCAATGACTCTGTACATGACACAAATGGCTTCCAGTGAGACGGGATCAACAGAGTAGGTATTTGGTATCATATTGGAAATGCGCCAAAGTTCGTGTGTTATGTGTTCTTCCAAAATCTTTGTAAGTGACCTAATCAGAGCTATCTTTTTAGGTGGAAGATCATTCAATTTTTAAACAATGAGCTGTGTTACATTTTATGTGCAGAATTATTAATACAGTATTTCATTTTCGTTTCCAAGTGGCAATGATCCGTTTATAAAATTCAGTATATAACAACTGTGATATCATCATGTGACCACAGTTCTCCTTACTGCTACTTCATACGATCTTCTCTTCTCATGACCTTAACCTCACGTTACTACCACTTCCCGTGGTAGCCACTTTCCATGATATCCATTTTTCTTGATGCCACTATTCATGACCATCATTTCTCATTAAATTTACTTTCGTCAACGTCCACGATGATGTTTTTCCATGAGGCGGTTATTGAAAACGGTTGTCGAGGGAAGTGGATATTTCGACACTCACCAACTTTTAATTACCTATGGGTTAGAATAATCTTCGCACAATAAATTAATTCCAATCAATTATGTTTTTCCAGGTAAAATGGACCGGTACGAGGCAGAAAGGTTGCTGGACGGCAAACCCGAAGGCACCTTCCTCCTACGAGACTCAGCGCAAGAGGAGTTCCTGTTTAGCGTTTCGTTCCGAAAGTACGGCAGATCGCTACACGCCCGAATCGAGCAGTGGAACCACAAATTCAGCTTCGACTCTCACGACCCCGGCGTGTACACGTCCGACACCGTGTACGGCCTCATCGAGCACTACAAGGACCCGAGCAGCTGCATGTTCTTCGAGCCGCTGCTGACGTGGCCGCTGCACAGGAAATTCACCTTTTCGCTGCAGCACCTGGCGCGCGCGTCCATCGTCAGCAGGCTGACGTACGACAACATCAACCACTTGCAGCTGCCGAAGTCGCTGAAAAACTACCTCAAGGAGTACCATTACCGGCAGAAGGTGCGGGTGGAGCGGTTCGATGATGACGTGCAGTGGCTGGAGCTCAGGAATATGTCGGCTTGATTTGGCGGTTGTCGTCGGAGGACTTTCGATTTGATTTATTTGAGTTAGCGTAGCTGGATCGTTTTGATTCTGCGGAGCTGAAAAAGGTGGAAGCTGGTTCGCTCGTTGGGGAGTCGGGGTTGTCCCACACCTGACACCAATTTGGTATTTCCCTCAAACGCGCTCCTGGTTCAGATTTTATGGTTGGTAATAGAACCAGTGCTATTGATTATTTGAATTCGGTTGTTTGTATTGGAGAAATTGAGAATATTACACGGGCTGTCGGTGATCGTTTTTTACCTCTCAGGTTGGTGATATATTTTGTTTCCAAATGTTGGAAACACTGATTCAAATCAATTATAATGCTTGTTGAGCGAGAAAGCAAAAAATGGACTGTATTTTGGGATTGATCCTAGATAATTATCAATCTTCTAGTAATTTGTTAAATTAATATAAAAAATGAGCGTAAAACGGGAGAAACAAAAAACCATCAAAGTACTCACTTTGATACACCTCATAAGTGTTGTAGGGATACTCCTGGGTCTGTTTTTCTTAATGCAAATCTCGGGTGTATATCGGGCAGCGACGCAAACATGAATGTATGTCCAGGGCAAAATAGGTACTGACTTTGAATTGTCGACAATTGGACCGGCCTTATACGAGTCTCCTCATTTTATTTACGCGAAAATAAGGTTGTGAAAAATAATACAAATATACATAATATTAAATGCTTTGAAGCTTTGAATGAATACCAAACAGTGATATCATCTGTCAGTTTCAACGGATTGTTTATAGTTTTGATATTTGGCTTGGCATAATAGCATATCTGAAAGTTGAGATATAATGAAAAATTTATCGAATCATGCGACAATACCAACTGTTTAGTGTTACCAACGGTTAAAAATATAATTTATCTATTATTATAGAACCGCGAAAATAATAAATGTGAGGGATTGGAAGAGGTTAGATGTTGGGTTGTCAGTTATCATTTCTTGTTTTTTGCATTTGGTTGCGCGTGTTTTTATGAGTTTCAGAAAAATATAAGAGAAAATTGAAGAAATATGGGTAAATTTCCACAAAGTTGTTTTTTTTATCATTTTGTCCTTAATGTCAAAATTCCGAGACAAAATACGAAATTTCGAGATAATAATCTCGACTTTAAAGTAGAAATTTGGACAAGTCGAAATTTTTATTATAAATTATTTACTTACTAGCCTAATTCGTAATTTATACTTTTTAAATTAAATTTCGAGATTGAATAATGTCGGAAACTTCGACTTTTTTCTCGAAATGTTAACTTTTATGTCGAAATTACGACTTGAAGGTCGAAATTTCGAGTTTTTTCTCGAAATTAAACTTTTTTCTCGAAATTTCTACATTGAACTTGAAATGAAAAAAAAAAAAAAATTCAGTATAATAGAGACCTTAAATATTTTGTCAGTAATTGTTTTGCCAGTAATAGTTTTGTCAGTAATTGTTTTGTCAGTAATTGTTTGGCAAGAAACATATCTAGGAATAGAAAATAACAGTATCAAAATATTTTCCACACGATATCGTGGCAAAATACTCACATTCTGTCAGAAACATCTCGGAGGTAAGTAAGTTTGATAACATGGATTCGACTTCCGGCAGCGGTAGAAGCCAGGTTAATGTGATGTCCGCCGTAAAACCATAATGTATAGTTTGTGGTTAAAACGTGCCAGCAAATATTAAAAAGTGTAAATGATATGGGATGCAGTTTTGCCTAGAGCCCCCCCCCGATACAGCCTCGCTGTCTACGCCGGTTAAAGGCCGGATGGGAACGGATTTCTCGCAGCGGGTCATGTCCATATAGCGCCGAATGGAAGCTGACGGAAAAGAAATGACGAGAGAGAGAGAGAGAGAGAGTTTGATAACATCCTAAGTATTGTCAGGGTGATTAATCTGAATTGTAGCAGACAAACATTAAATCAACCTGATACTGAACTCGGTTCCTCCCTACTTAAATTTTTTAGTTGGGAATTTTAACTTGAATGGAATGCGTTTTCCAAATACTCTTATTTTATACTTCGTATGGAATGAGTTTAATTTTGTTATTCTCAGTTCAGAACCCTGGAGCAGTTGGTATTGTCGCATGACAGTATGGCGACGGTGAATATGGTCAATAGAATTTTCACGATATAGCGAAAACTGGTAAACACATTTGATACATCGATTTTCAGAAAGAAGAATTTTATTTCAATATTGACTAGAACTTTTATTAAAATATTGAAAACGGCAATAACAAATAAATAATGAAAAAGTGTCGGAGCTGGAATTGATTGAATGAAAACTCCTAACGAGGCCTGTTGAATTATGAATAGCTGCTTTTAAAATAGGATGTCGATGGCTTAGAGTGCAAACCGGCTAACTCCACTCAGAGCTGTGCCGAGCACTGACAAAAAGTGCTTTGAGTACTAAGCACCAAGCACTCTTGAAAAGTGCTTGGGAGTCGCGAGCACTTCATGAAAAGAAGTGCTTAGTGCTCGAGACTCCCGAGCACTTTTCAAGAGTGCTTAGTACTCGAAGCACTTTTTGTCAGTGCTCGACACAGCTGAGTGGAGTTAGCCAGTTTGCACTTTAAGCCATCGATGCGTGTTGTCTCCAGAGGCTCCAAAAGGTCCAATTCGATAGAAAACAGTCTATTTAAGCAACTGTAATCAAATTTCTACCAGTCCGTTCTTTCCTTGGCTAAAGTGTGTAGTTTTGGCCAAAATCGACTCCAAAACCATAGTGAATGATGACTGTATACAGCACATTACGATTGAAATATTCAAAATAGAATCTTGTTAACACTGGTACAGGATCCAAATCCTAGTCCACAACAATGTAGTCCCGTTAGAGCTAATTGCTCTTAAATTTGAAAATAATTTTTGTCTTTTTTAAGCTTCCTTATTGGTTTTTTAAAATCCTCTTGATACAAATATTTTTATTTCCAACAAATGGTAGATATGGATACTGTTATGAAAAACAAGTCTGTTGGGGGACGTTGCCAAGAAAGGGATTCCTGGGTTAATAACAAGTCCACATGAGAAACGTCTGAAACCTGCATTTTCTGTTTCATATTTAGCTGCAGCAGCATCCTCTTTATCTAATCCAGCTTTCATGGCTGCTGTTATTTGTTATTTTCAGACCAAATTTGGGAGAGAAAATTTTCAATGGCTGATGCCTTTGTTTAATTATGGATCCAAAGAACCCCGCACCATTCTTAAGGAAAATGGGTCCCGGTGAAATTCGATAAATTTTTGATATGATGTAGTTCAAGTCAAGCTGATCAAAAGTGTCCATGGGCCTAACCCAATCCTATGGCTAGTTTTCGAGATACAGGGTGTCAAAGTTGGTAAGTAGACATTTTTTTAAAGTAATATTGCTTTCATCTTAAATAAAAATGTTTTGGGCGACGAATATTGCTTGCCCATAAAGCAATACTTTAGGACTGGTTTTTGATAAAAAATATTGTTGGATACAGGGTGAGTCCAGCATTATTCAAAATGAAATTATCATTCGACCCTATAAAATGAAGATGTAATTAAACCAAGTAAAACGCTGAAATGCTCATCGTTTGAATATGTCAAAATTGATAAATTCATCATTTTGTACAGGGTGAGTCAAGAAGTGACAGTTCTTCTGCTGACAGTTTGTATATTTTTATTTTATATGTTGAGCTTGATATACAGTGTGAGACAAACAGTGGGTGATAACAAAAATTGCAAAAAAGGAAATAACTGATCCTGTAATTGAATTTTTGATATGATAGAGTTCAAGTCAAGACGATCAATAGTGTTCATGGGCCCAACCTCGAAAAATGGACAGTTTTTTTCTTTACAATGCGTTGAAGGTTACGGTTTCAAATAGTATATTAAATTATTTTTAGATTTTTCCTTTCCAGCCCCATATAAAAAGAAAATTCCTGTTATGTCTAGGGAATATCATGATGTAAAGGAATAATTATCACCGAATAATATTTTAGATGACAGTTCAATAATGGTGTCCGGTTTTCGTCGTTATTTCATTATTGGTCATTGAAAATATTCACCCTGTACATAATGAACATCCTTTACCAAATTCCTGAAATAAGATTTGAAAACAAAAAATATGACTATAAGCTCGGTGGAATATGTGGATAACTGAGTTAGTCTTATCTGTAAACCTTCAACAACGTGTAGAGAAAAAACTGTCCATTTTCATACAGGATGAGTTATAAAAAAATCTCCATTTCGCAATTTTTGTCATCACCTAGTGTTTGTCTCAACTGTATATCAATTTCGTTCAAGGATGTTCATGTTCGTGGTTAAGTATTCCTAAAGCTCAAAATATAAAATGAAAATGTCAGCAGAAAAACTGTCACTTCTTGATTCACCCTGTACAAAATGTTGAATTTATCAATTTTTACATATTCAAACGATGAACATTTCAGTGTGTTACTTGGTTTGATCACATCTTCATTTTATAGGGTCGAATGAGAATTTCATTTTGAATAATGCTGGACTCACCCTGTATCCAACAATATTTTCATCAAAAACCAGTCTAAAAGTATTGCTTTACGGGCAAGTAATATTCGTCGCGGAAAACATTTTTATTTAAGATGTTTTCCTGAAAGCAATATTACTTTAAAGAAATGGCCACTAACCAACTTTGACACCCTGTATCTCGAAAACTAACCATAGCATTGGGTTGGGCCCATGGACACTTTTGATCAGCTTGACTTGAACTACATCATATCAAAAATTCATCGAATTTCACCGGGACCCATTTCCCATAAGAATGGTGCGGGGTTCTTTGGAAGATGAAATCATAGTCATTCGTTTTCTTCTCCAAATTAGAGAAGCACAGTAG
Source organism: Chrysolina oricalcia (assembly GCA_944452925.2). NCBI lineage: Eukaryota > Metazoa > Arthropoda > Insecta > Coleoptera > Chrysomelidae > Chrysolina > Chrysolina oricalcia. The sequence continues at coordinate 4,691,932 of OX101824.2, read as the reverse complement.
GTTTTTGTTTCATTTTCTATGTTGTGTGCTTCAGAGTTACAAGAAACAGAATCATTAGTTATTCTTTCACCTTTGGTTGAAGTATTGGGATCATTTTGAGATGATGGGGTTCAGAAAGAAAACCTAATGAAAATATTTTCTAAATTTTGGGATTTGAACAACGAGAATGGAACTCTACATCTCAGAGATATAAACGGTGTCTTCTGCTTCTTCAATCTTTCACTCTCCTTCAGATGATCTCCAAAAATTTTTTTACAATGGAAGAATTCTAGTTCGTCTATGGAAAGATTCAAAGGGAACAATTTTTGCGCTAGTTCTTTAGTTTTCGGAAATCTGTGAAAAGTTTTTCTCTTTGTATATTCGTACAGATTCCAGCAAAATGGAATACAAACAACATTTGCAACGGACGATTTTTTTGCAAATATTTTCTCAAAAATTTTTATTTAAAAGAATTCGATTTTACACTAGACAGTGTTGACACATGGCAGTGTATCAAATCAGTGTTTCATGTCAAACATTTGAAAACAGAATTTATTACAAACCTGACAGCAAAAAAAACGATCACTGGTAGCCTGTGGAATATTGTCAATGCATGTATATTGAGTGAATACATTTTTCAGCTTCGTTTAGATGTTTCAAGGTACTTGTTAACCGGTCTAGAGTATTAATGATAACTTTGGAAAAGCAAAAATCCGTTCTTTTGTGAAATATTACATATCACAATGTACGTTTTGGTACATTTCATTGGCATTAATGAGGAGTAAAACTCGAACTTAAAATAGTTAGGGACTTTACTTTTATTTTGTGTGAGACGGTAGTATAATCTAAACTTCTGCGTGAGTATGATTATTTTTTTGACTTCAACGGCAAATCAGGGTCACGGAAATGTTTTCAGCATTTCCCGGTTGATTTGGTGAAAGAGTGTTTCTTCGACAAATCAATTTAGACAATTCTTGAGGCCCTAAGTGCATTTGTTCTATTGGATTTTTTTCAGTATTTTGCAAGGTGTAGTTCCAAGCAAATCCATTGTTTTTGTTAAAAGAGTTTTTGGAGAACTGTGCTATTAGAACTTCTCTTTCATCAGTTGAAACTATTTGCAATGTTCAACTGTTACCCTCAGTTTGAAATTTTTGAATACTGCTTGATATTGCCCTTAAATTGTCTAATATTTGAATTAAAGCAGTATAATTCAACATACTTCGGTACTACCATCCTGCATTGCCATCTTAAGGAGAAAATCCAAGGATATCAAATCGGGAGATCGTGTAGGCCAATCCTCCACTACAGTTTACAATCCAAGCAGTCATCTGAAAAACTAACTTGATAACGCCTGATACCGGAATATTCAGGAAAAGTAACCATCAGACAGAGATAATTTTTTGTGAAACATCTAAAAGGAGATTAAGTTGGATAATTTTATTTCTTATCTGATCATCTTACATTTTTGAGATTTCCTCGTAAACGCTGAAATTTAAACACCGTGTAAACTGATTGTTTCTCTTGTTATTCATGCTTTTGCAAATGGTAGGTTGACTGACCTAAAATGGTTCATAGTGCACGAATTTCCGAAAGCAAATGTTGAACAACCGCTCTGGATTTGAAAATTTTGATCTGAGGATGGCAGAGTAGAAGACATTGCAAAGAATATCAAAAAAATTCACCCAGTTTTCAGAAATCATGAAAAAACAAAATACAGGTCGTTTTCTAAATCCCGTTTTACAAATCTCCAGTGTGAGCTTGGCATTAATAACAGCTTGTAAATCTAGAACTTAGAGATATAAATCAAATGAAAATGTAAACCCATAATGAAATAATTATTTGTGTGCCTTGTCTACAATTTTTTATTGAGGAATTCCTGAAAGAGGACAGTTGATAAATGAAGTAGTTTTGTTATATAAAATGAAACCGTTTAGCTTTGATCAGTATTATGTGTTATATCAATGTGCCTGGATATGTTCGAAAGGTTTATTCTGACGTAAAAGATGCCATCGTTTTGGCGTAAGGCCTAAGACTAAAGTATCCATAACGCGCGCCACGTGTGTGGTGGACTTTAGATACCGCGCGCCACGTGTGTGGTGGCCTTTAGTTGTTTTTTACCAGTTGACTTTCGGAATGGTTTAATTGACCCTCTGTTGATCGTACACTTAGGTTGGAATCGTTTGGTGCCAAATTGTCCGGATTTGTTGTAGCGAAATTTTAAATTTGTTGGCTATTGTAATTTTTTTTCGTCTGAAATTATCGGGCGACGATTAAATGTGTATATATTTAAATGTACATATTCAGAATTACTGTTAATATTGAAGCTTTAAGTATTACTTATATTATAATAGATTATAATAATATTTATAGAGGTTTTCAGTTGTTTTATGTTATTTCCTATTTGATATATTTCGACATTGAATGTTTGTAATTTCATTTTATGCTCTAACATACTTGGAATTACGAAAATATAGACATGATTCATTGTGGAGTTTGTGTTTTTATGGGATAGTGGGGGACAGTGACGAATCCAGAAGATACACTAGAATACTGTAAACCCCGATAGGGACGCGCTCTGTAATTGGTTCAGATGAAATGCATGCGGGACCTGCTCTCTGAATTTTAGGTCAATAGTCTTATATGGATAATAATTTCATAAGGTTATTCTGTTTTGGATCACTGGTTTGAATTCTGTGAAGCTGAAAAAGGTAGAAGACGGTTCGCTCATCGGGGAGGTGGGATTGCCCCACACCTGACACCAGTTTGGTCGTTCTCTTAAACGCGCTCCTGGTCCAGATTCAACGGTTGGTAATAGAACGAATGCTATTGATTATTTGAATTCGGATTATGAACACTGTTAACTGTTTACAGAAATATCAGGTTTGTTCATCTGAAGCTTTCATTAAACATTTTTTGAGGAACATTCCAAAATAGTGCTCGAGGACGGCTCGAACGGAGAGCGCCTGGTAACCGATATCTGAAGCCAAGCAACGCTAGGTGAGATCGGGCTTTGGATGGGTGACTGACGGATCGTCCTAGGAATCGCACGTGAAAAGGTAAGACCTTGTTAATCCCTGGCTCGCATAAATTTCGACTTGTGAGGGCTGCCGTTCGTAAGTGGTCATTTATGGAGTAACGAACGCCCGGTGAAACAAATATGGCAGACGAAAAAAGACTCAAAAGAAAAAGAGGAAGACCAAGAGAAACATGGGATGGGGGTAATTGAAGAAATTTTAAAGAAAAAGGGAATAAGTTACATAGATGCAAGAACCTTAGCAAAAAAAGTGGTGAGTGCCTAATATTGTCTTTCACATATAGTGCGACGCTAAATTAAGGAACAAATTCATCATTTCTGAATATAAAGATATATGGGAAAAATCCTCGGACAGGTCGATTTTCTTTTCCGATGGGCCAATTTTTGAACCTCACCCAATCGCGGATAATCCTATATATTTTGGGTGGGGTTCAAAAATTGGCCCATCGGAAAAGAAAATCGACCTGTCCGAGGATTTTTCCGAAATATCTTTATATTCAGAAATAATGAATTTGTTCCATAATTTAGCATCGCACTGTATATACATATGCGTAAACTACCAGGTTTGTGATCGTAGATCAACTTACGTCCCAGTCCTCTCACATATCCCTTGAGAGCCAATGGTTCTTGTATGAGGACCAGATCCGGCGATATGCTGTAGGTTCGTCTGCAACAGTCACTATCTTTCTGGTTAGATGGACCTGGCTCCCAGAGAATCCTAACGTTTAATCGCTCCAGCCCCAGAAAGACTGTGAGGTTTAGAGCTATGAGCTTAACGATGGACTATAAGCCACGATAGTTTTCTCTTGGGGCTTTTCTCGGCGGCGGATTCTTCCAATGCGGTCTTGGGGACCCACATCAGAACCTTGCTGACACTCAGTAGTTCCTTTACTGGTCCTATACTTAAGGACAGCCCCCTTTGGTTGTTGGAGTTGTGGTTTCCTTGAGTCAGGTAGTCGTGTATTCACCCACACAGGTGAATACTAGTCCTCCAAGGGGAAGTACCAAAATACCGTTTTGCATTGGAAGGCAGATATTTTCCGTCCCTTCTTTGGAAAGCTCTTTGGGGTGGTTTCGCTTCAGGATGGCTAGCTTGGTCCCCGTGAACTCCTTGAAGCTTTCCTTGTCCCCACTTTTCTCTTCGATGTGGGGATTTTTTGCAACGCCTCGTTAACGTTTCTTGAAGAACTGTTTGTAGTGTTGTTGGTGTCGATATGGTTATTAGTAATTTATTCATTTTTGCGTATACATCATTCCTGTTGATCATCCTGATCCGCTAGATGCATCAGAGCTTCGGTAACATGGCCCAACTGGGATCATATCACAGGGATTTAATAATAATGATAGTAATAATCTAGCTGTTCAGTTCAAATTCTGCAATCGATTTTGAACCAACTTCAAACATAGATCAGAACTGGATGGCAACAATGCAATATGATTGCTTACCCCACGTTTTTCGTTCTGGATCTCACAAGTATTTTCATAGCTATCAAAAATTCACCGTCATATATTGGACCCCGCAAACTCCTTAAGGAATTTGGGTCCCGGTGGATTTTTTTTGAATTTTTGGTATGATGTAGTTCATGTAATTCTCAACCAATGTTACCATTGCGCCAACCCAAAATAATGAACAAGTTTGCTGCTAGGGGGCGTTGAAATCACCCCTTGCGCAGATTAAACTATTTATTTTTGAATCCGGTAACAATAATTCCACTTGTTTCATTATTGCTAATGTTGCACAAATTTGTGCTGTTTTATGAAAAAAAATCTTACCCTCCCTCTTCTTCTCCACAACTCCTATTACAAAACGCAAAAAAATGTTGCTCGAATGCTTTTAAATGTATCGTGGATTGTTTAAATAGGCCTGAATAAGGGAAATAACCGTTTTTTATGATTATCCCCCCTCCCCCTAAACGAAACGAAAAAATGTCGGTGGATTTTTCTGAATTTTTAATATGACGCAGTTCAAGTTATTTTCAATAGAAATTAATTGGGTGACAAACCTCAAAAACGGATAGTTTTGATGCTAGGGGGCGTTGAAATAATACCTTGCTCAGAAATAGACTACTCATTATTATTGGCGGAAACAATATCTACGTATTTTAGTTTAAATTGTGCCGAACAATTTTGTAATTTTTCATAAAAAACCCATCAACCTCTATTTTAAAACACGAAAAAATCACTTCTCGACTACGTGTGAATGCTTTATAAAAATAAATGTTTCAATCAGCTCGAATTGTACAGTTGTTCGATTTAACCATTTTCCTTCCTTCAAAAAAATATTGGTTAATTTTGCTGGAGGTAAGCATTTTTTTTATAAAACATCACAATATTGTACAGCACTACCAACAATGAAACAAGTGAAAATATTGTTAACGGATTAAAAAATAAATAGTCTGATCTCCGCACGGGGTGATTTCAACTCCCCCTAGCAGCAAAACTAATATTTTTTTTGGGTTGGCGCAATGGTAACATTGGTTCAGAATCACATGGAATACATCATACCAAAAATTCAAAAAAATCCACCTGGACACAAATTGCATAAGGAGTTTGTCCTTTGCAAAATAATCTGGGGATAGGAATCTGTTTGGGGTTTACTGGGTTTACTGAGAATCCCCATACGTGTTATGCAACAATCCGTCTCGCCCCGGCCTCTAACCGGCGTAAATAACACGGGCTTCGTCGAGGGATGAGGATTGTCTTGCTCGAAGCAATATCCCCACCCTGGTCTATTGTTTGCTTACACTTCATGCACATTAGATATTACATGGACTAAGACCTAATGGCATACATTCAGTAACATTTACATAAACTTTATGCACATTATCTATAATTGCAGACATTTACTTCTACAATAACTTGACTTCCAACACGAGGCCGCCGTCTGACCTCAACCGCTGCCGGAAGTCGAATCTATGTTCAATGTTTATGATCGAGAAGCAAAATGAACGAATATAGAAATTTACGAATCTCAAACGCATGTGCAATGGTGTTCATTGTTGACATCGCAAAAAACACCATATGACGATAACATCATCGCGGCGAGGAGTAATTTGTAAAAACGCAACTGTGACATCTTAGAAATGACAAGTCATAGATTAGCTTTTGTACATCGCAGCGATGCAACGTATGTAATATCGTATTGTTGCCTCATTGCGACATCTCAGAGATGTCATGTCACAGATGTATTTGCGTCTGTACATCGCAGCGATGCAATGTTTTTGATATCGCCGTGTTGCCTCATTGCGACATCTCAGAGATGTCATGTCACAGATGTATTTGCTTCTGTACATCGCAGTGATGCAATGTTTTTGATATCGCCGTGTTGCCTCATTGCGACATCTCAGAGATGTCATGTCACAGATGTATTTGCTTCTGTACATCGCAGCGATGCAATGTTTTTGATATCGCCGTGTTGCCCCATTGCGACATCTCAGAGATGTCATGTCACAGATGTATTTGCTTCTGTACATCGCAGCGATGCAACCTTTTTGATATCGCCGTGTTACCGCATTGCGACATCTCAGAGATGTCTTGTTACAGATGTGTTTGCTGGGTTATAACAACATGTTCGAGGAGAAACAATCGGCCGAAACGAGCAATAAAGTATGCAGAACAACGATTGGATAAACCGTAACTCGTATATGTTAGGCCAATCGTTTCAATTAGGCGGCAGATGGGATTTTGATAATACATATTATTGTTGTCGCAAAATGCTGATTGAGTTTATTTTACATATTTATTATTGTTAGAAACAAATTTCTGCCGTACGCCACTGATTAGAAACATCCGTTTCATGAATATCCAAAGCAGACCCGCAACGGGTCGCGCAAAAAACCGTCCAATTTCTTCACGACCGACATAGCACGCATCCACCACATAATCAACATTTCAATGGAATTGAATATTTGGACACATGAATATAATCTCGCCGGCGAATTTGAAATTCAAATTGAATAATTCCAAAGCCGCAACAAAATAGGTAATAAAGTTTCCTTCATTTTCCTGACCCTAAAGTTGGGAAATTCCGACTAATTCGCCTCGATTCAACTCGACCGTATCTTACAAGCCGTAGAGATTTAATCACGGGCCTTTGTAGGACCTAATTAGATATTTCAGTAGTGAAGAATGATTATTATAAGAGGAGTTTGGGCTAGTGACGTACAAGGCAGGCTTTAAAAATTGGTTTTTGAACGAACGTTGTAATGAGAAAGTTCTTAGAAGACTGGGGTGCTCTAAAAAGATTACTTCTTACTAAGACAGAACGAAAGTTTATTCTTTTTATGCATCTTGTTTGGGGCTATGGATTTATTTTGAACTGGTCGCCTTCATATCCGTTTTGCGAGTTCATAATTTCGTGTACAGTGTGTCCATTTAGTGCGAAATTCTTCGATATTTCAAAAGCCATATCCATTAGAAAAAAAAACTTTGAGAAAGTTTGAGGGGGGTTTAATGGTGCAATCTTGTTGAGTTTGCAAACAATTCATGTGTTCAAACCCGAATATCAGATTCTATTCGTAAGTATCATAGGCGTTACAGTGGGTATCAATCTGTTTTCGCCGAACATAATGATATTAATACGTGTATTCAAACCTTTATACGTGGAGATAATGAAATAGACACACCACGAAACATTTACTACTTCATCAGGTCTTTGGATGATGCATTTAAAAAAAAAGGTTGCCGAAAAGTCCAAGAAATGTCTATCAAAATTTGGATTTATTTTTTGGTTTCCAGCTGATGTCACAGAAAAAGCGGCTTGGTTGAAAAAGTTGGGAATGAAATGTGCAACTGAATGTGTGTTCAAAAGTCTGCTAGGATTTGCTGCGAATATTTATTCTCCACAATATTAATTTATTTTAATATCTATCTAAGAACATCGAATATATGAATTGCCAATTTTTAGTCAAAACTTTTCATTCTTTTTAATTTTCATTGAAAACGAGAGTCTTAAAAGTATTTTTTTTTTATTTTGCAAACTTTGTGAACCTAATTTTCTAATGATCGATATTATCTCAGTCAATGAAGTATTGCATGACATCAGGTATGTCATACGAGTTTTTCTATCTCATGAAGTCCCATCGGATGTATATTCTATCATTTTCGGTTTTCGAAATTCTGCATTTTTTTGTGATTGGACCCTATTTTTATCAAATGCGAGCGCTCCTGTCGTTTGCGGAAAGGTCATAGTCTATCGCTAGTTTCTCTCTTCCCCGCAGCCCCCGCGCCTACAAAATGAGCGACTCAAAGCAATCCGTGTCGTAGGTATGGCAATGCTAAGTCAATCTGTATTTATATGATATTATACGTCCATGATATTTATATTAACATGTCGTTATCATTGCCTTCGTCTTTTATACATTCAGCCTTAGCTTATTGATATAAAAAAAAAATCTGAAATGTTCTTCAAAAAGTTATTATTCTTTTCAATTGCTGTATCCTGACTCTGGTCACTTGCAACTATTATAGTGTCATCTGCAAATAGTATTATAAATTCACACGCTTTCACATAAATAATATCGTTCAAGTAGAGAATAAATAATGATAATAATATTTATTTCGCTTGTTAAAAAGTATAAAATTATCACAATTAATATTTCTGTACAATAACAAGGAAGACGTCAGTGTAAAAACAAATAATATATAGATAAAAACAATAAATTGACATGAAAAAATTGATTAAAACATATGAAGATAAGTTACATTTTATAAAAATTGTTATTAAAGCCAACGGTGTAGCAATTTTTTTCTATAAGATATGCTTTTAGTTTCCTCTTGAATATGGAAATATTCACTGAATTCTTAATAGACGTATCTAACTTGTTATATAGTTTCGGTCCGAGGTAGAGATGACTCTTTTGATAAAGAGAGGTTCGGTGGGGATTCGGTATTAGTAAACCTCTAGCTCTAGTTGGATATGCATGGTCTTGTTGATTTGCCATAAATTTTTGTTTATTTTTATGAACGTACATGCACATCTCATATATACATCTTCGCACTTGATTTTACCGTACTGATGAGAGCTTAAGCTCGAAACACGTGTCTACGGTTGCAGAACAATTTGAGGGTTATACCCAATAACTTTTCTACTTATATTTTCATATATTGCCCCTCGCTAAATCCATCCTTATTTGTATTTTCCTGGGTAGGATTGTCACGCTGGTAGCTATAGCTGCCTCCGTGGCGACGTTAGTTGTTGCCTTGTAAGCACAAGGTCTTCTAACCGAAGCCACAAATGTGTGGTTGGCTTCCTGTTGTTGACTTCCTTTGTTTCTATTTTTACATCCAAGTGTTGTACATCTTCGCACTTGATTTTACCGTACTGATGAGAGCTTAAGCTCGAAACACGTGTCACCGGTTGCAGAACAATTTGAGGGTTATACCCAATAACTTTTCTACTTATATTTTCATATATTGCCCCTCGCTAAATCCATCCTTATTTGTATTTTCCTGGGTAGGATTGTCACGCTGGTAGCTATAGCTGCCTCCGTGGCGACGTTAGTTGTTGCCTTGTAAGCACAAGGTCTTCTAACCGAAGCCACAAATGTGTGGTTGGCTTCCTGTTGTTGACTTCCTTTGTTTCTATTTTTACATCCAAGTGTTGTACATCTTCGCACTTGATTTTACCGTACTGATGAGAGCTTAAGCTCGAAACACGTGTCTACGGTTGCAAAACAATTTGAGGGTTATACCCAATAACTTTTCTACTTATATTTTCATATATTGCCCCTCGCTAAATCCATCCTTATTTGTATTTTCCTGGGTAGGATTGTCACGCTAGTAGCTATAGCTGCCTCCGTGGCGACGTTAGTTGTTGCCTTGTAAGCACAAGGTCTTCTAACCGAAGCCACAAATGTGTGGTTGGCTTCCTGTTGTTGACTTCCTTTGTTTCTATTTTTACATCCAAGTGTTGTACATCTTCGCATTTGATTTTACCGTACTGATGAGAGCTTAAGCTCGAAACACGTGTCTACGGTTGCAGAACAATTTGAGGGTTATACCCAATAACTTTTCTACTTATATTTTCATATATTGCCCCTCGCTAAATCCATCCTTATTTGTATTTTCCTGGGTAGGATTGTCACGCTGGTAGCTATAGCTGCCTCCGTGGCGACGTTAGTTGTTGCCTTGTAAGCACAAGGTCTTCTAACCGAAGCCACAAATGTGTGGTTGGCTTCCTGTTGTTGACTTCCTTTGTTTCTATTTTTACATCCAAGTGTTGTACATCTTCGCACTTGATTTTACCGTACTGATGAGAGCTTAAGCTCGAAACACGTGTCACCGGTTGCAGAACAATTTGAGGGTTATACCCAATAACTTTTCTACTTATATTTTCATATATTGCCCCTCGCTAAATCCATCCTTATTTGTATTTTCCTGGGTAGGATTGTCACGCTGGTAGCTATAGCTGCCTCCGTGGCGACGTTAGTTGTTGCCTTGTAAGCACAAGGTCTTCTAACCGAAGCCACAAATGTGTGGTTGGCTTCCTGTTGTTGACTTCCTTCGTTTCTATTTTTACATCCAAGTGTTGTACATCTTCGCACTTGATTTTACCGTACTGATGAGAGCTTAAGCTCGAAACACGTGTCTACGGTTGCAAAACAATTTGAGGGTTATACCCAATAACTTTTCTACTTATATTTTCATATATTGCCCCTCGCTAAATCCATCCTTATTTGTATTTTCCTGGGTAGGATTGTCACGCTAGTAGCTATAGCTGCCTCCGTGGCGACGTTAGTTGTTGCCTTGTAAGCACAAGGTCTTCTAACCGAAGCCACAAATGTGTGGTTGGCTTCCTGTTGTTGACTTCCTTTGTTTCTATTTTTACATCCAAGTGTTGTACATCTTCGCACTTGATTTTACCGTACTGATGAGAGCTTAAGCTCGAAACACGTGTCTACGGTTGCAGAACAATTTGAGGGTTATACCCAATAACTTTTCTACTTATATTTTCATATATTGCCCCTCGCTAAATCCATCCTTATTTGTATTTTCCTGGGTAGGATTGTCACGCTGGTAGCTATAGATGCCTCCGTGGCGACGTTAGTTGTTGCCTTGTAAGCACAAGGTCTTCTAACCGAAGCCACAAATGTGTGGTTGGCTTCCTGTTGTTGACTTCCTTTGTTTCTATTTTTACATCCAAGTGTTGTACATCTTCGCACTTGATTTTACCGTACTGATGAGAGCTTAAGCTCGAAACACGTGTCTACGGTTGCAGAACAATTTGAGGGTTATACCCAATAACTTTTCTACTTATATTTTCATATATTGCCCCTCGCTAAATCCATCCTTATTTATATATATATATATATATTTATATATATATATATATATATATATATATATATATATATATAAATACTCACAGTTGCCGGTCTATATATACATATATATATATATATATATATATATATATATATATTTTTTTTTAGTTCTCCAAAATAATTTCTGCATGTCTGCCGCCATCCTAATTTGGCAATTATTCTTATATACAGCATACTTTTGCAGAATGAATACTCTTTCAGCAGAAGAGCTCATACCCCAGTTCAAGATTGCATAGCGTAAGTGACAGCCAATAGTGGCATGATACAGATTCAATAGAACTTTCTTTCCACAATGATTTGACATAAATCTCAATGCGTAACAGGTCTTTCTCAGTTTATCACATAGTGAATCAATATGAGGACTCCAAGTGAGTTTATAATCTAGAGTAAGACCCAGCATTCTCGTTACTGAGTTGGATGTCATCTCTAGTTGGCTGTTGTGAATTGTAAATTTTACCAATGCTGTTTTGCTGATATTGAGTGTTAAATGGTTTTTATCGGCCCATGTCCTCACTCTCTCATAAATGGTTTCTGTTGTTGTAATAGTAATAGTCCGAACACACTACCCTGTGGTACTCCCGAGATGACTGATTTTTTTTTGTGATATTACTTCATTTACCTTTTTTGTTCGAAAGCGATTAGTTCGATAGTCAGTCAACCATTTTAGAACATGGCCATCAAAATTGAAAAGTCATGTTGATTTGGGCATGGTTTATTCCTATATCAAAATTTTGTTTAAACTTTTGGCACACAGTAGAAGCACGTTTTCACGAACACGAATTTAGTGTTTTCGCTGTATATTCCTTTACTAGGTGCTCAAATTTGCATTTTGAATATTCTAAAATTTAGACGATATTCACTGGAATTTTTCAAAAGGAACACCCTGTATTTTCCTCATAAAAGCATAAATTCCATCCATACCATCTTCAAGTCTCCCAGGAATCTCGATTATATTCCCAAATTTCCGCAAGTACTTTGAAAGTTTTTTCGTTAACGAAAGTGTACGAAATGAAACAAACAAACCTTATCCATTATAATTTTATTATTTACCGGTAACATTTGATATTCAACGTTACAACTATTTCATGCTATAAAGTATATACAAAATGAACCAACTCACTAACAAAGTGGATTCAGTCGATGTTTCTTCTGTGACAATTGTACAACTAAAAAAATGTATAGAAAAGAAATCTACAGTGAATAAAAAATCAATTCAAATATCTCGTGATTATTCAATAGTTCTTGAAATAACACATATTAGCACCATTCTGGCCACAAAGGAAACAAATGAGATCCACAACTCATAAGGGACATTTTTGATATCCGTCGATGTTTCTTCTGTGACAATTGTACAACTAAAAAAATGTATAGAAAAGAAATCTACAGTGAATAAAAAATCAATTCAAATATCTCGTGATTATTCAATAGTTCTTGAAAAAACACATATTAGCACCAGTCTGGCCACAAAGGAAACAAATGAGATCCACAACTCATAAGGGACATTTTTCATATCCGTCGATGTTTCTTCTGTGACAATTGTACAACTAAAAAAATTTATAGAGAAGAAATCTACAGTGAATAAAAAATCAATTTAAATATCTCGTGATTATTCAATAGTTCTTGAAAAAACACATATTAGCACCAGTCTGGCCACAAAGGAAACAAATGAGATCCACAACTCATAAGGGACATTTTTGATATCCGTCGATGTTTCTTCTGTGACAATTGTACAACTAAAAAAATGTATAGAAAAGAAATCTACAGTGAATAAAAAATCAATTCAAATATCTCGTGATTATTCAATAGTTCTTGAAAAAACACATATTAGCACCAGTCTGGCCACAAAGGAAACAAATGAGATCCACAACTCATAAGGGACATTTTTGATATCCGTCGATGTTTATTCTGTGACAATTGTACAACTAAAAAAATGTATAGAAAAGAAATCTACAGTGAATAAAAAATCAATTCAAATATCTCGTGATTATTCAATAGTTCTTGAAATAACATATATTAGCACCATTCTGGCCACAAAGGAAACAAATGAGATCCACAACTCATAAGGGACATTTTTGATATCCGTCGATGTTTATTCTGTGACAATTGTACAACTAAAAAAATGTATAGAAAAGAAATCTACAGTGAATAAAAAATCAATTCAAATATCTCGTGATTATTCAATAGTTCTTGAAATAACATATATTAGCACCATTCTGGCCACAAAGGAAACAAATGAGATCCACAACTCATAAGGGACATTTTTGATATCCGTCGATGTTTATTCTGTTACAATTGTACAACTAAAAAAATGTATAGAAAAGAAATCTACAGTGAATAAAAAATCAATTCAAATATCTCGTGATTATTCAATAGTTCTTGAAATAACATATATTAGCACCATTCTGGCCACAAAGGAAACAAATGAGATCCACAACTCATAAGGGACATTTTTGATGAGTATTAATTTTTTGCATCTAACTATTGAAATTACCATAGAGAATCCACTTTGATATTTTGGCACTCATTACTATTTACAATTTCACTCGAAAATATAACTTCCTTATCAATTCCATGTAGACTAATTGTGAAACAGAATTTTCCGTCGACCAACTTGAAAAATGACGCATCTTGTTATGTAGATATATTAGAAGGGCTCCAGGAAGCCAACAATTCATAGGTCAATGAACTTTTACGTCGTTATATATGAAAACGGAGACTAGAAAAAAATTGTTAATTAACAATAGTATAACTTTTTGCATAATAGACTTACACATTTTTTTCCATGGGGATTTATGGGTCAAAATTCCGAAACTATATTTTATGTCCGGCGTCTTTTAAAAAAATCGGCAACTTTTAGACAAGAGTAATTGAGGTATACTACTCAGACATACGAGGATGTATTGATATCTAGTTAGCCTAGACCAGTTCCTTGCATAAACAAAATATTGCGTTACCATAGCAACGAACAATAACTTATTAGAAGTGTCAGTGTAAAGTTTGACGTCAAAAAAGTAAACCAGAGTTACGCAATAAATTAAAATAAAAAATATGTCCACCGAAATTGTGAAAATCGAAAAATTGGAGTATCGAGCCATCATCAAGTACCTGTATTTAAAAGGGTTAAGAGGTAAGCAGATTTACGAAGATATGCTTAATACCCTTGGTGATTAATGTCCTTTGTATGCGACCGTGAAAAATTGGACAGCAAGCTTCAAAGGAGGTAAATTTTCCATTGAAGATGATGACAGATCGGGAAGGCCAGTTTCTGTGTCAGTCCCCGAAAATATCGATGCAGTTCATGTCATGATTTTAACAGACCGTCGAATTGGGCTAAAACGGATATCTGAAGCACTGAATATTTCATACGAACGCGTTCATCATATAGTTCTCGTCAATTTAGACACGAGAAAAATTGCTGCAAAATGGATCCCCAAATGTTTGAATGTTGACCAAAAGCGTTGAAGGGTAGTAGCATCGCGTTCGATCTGTGCTCGATTTGAAAACGATGTAGACTTCTTAAACCGAATTGTTACTATGGATGAGACTTGGGTACATTTCTACGACCCAGAAACAAAGCAACAGTCGATGGAATGGCGACACTCCGGCTCTCCAAGACCTAAGTAGTTTCGTATCCAAAAATCTGCTGGAAAAGTTCTTGCTTCAGTTTTTTGGGATTGCCATGGAGTAATCATGATGGATTTTTTTAATAAGGGTAGAACAATAACTGGAGATTACTATTCGACATTACTGACCACTCTACGGGAAAAAATTAAAGAGAAGAGACGCGGAAAGCTATCCAAAGGTGGTTTGTTTTTGCACGACAACGCCCCTGCACACAAATCTCATGTTGCCATGCAAAAAATTCGTGATTTAGGGTTTGAATTACTAGAACACCCCCCTTATTCACCAGATTTGGCTCCGTCCGACTATCATCTCTTTCCTCAACTGAAAAAAAGTTTAAAAGGTCGTAAATTTTCTTCCAACGAGGAGGTAATAAAAGCTGTGGACGTCTGGTTTGCAGAGCAAGAAGAAACATTTTTTTTGAAAGGTCTAGAGACGTTGCAGGTTCGCTGTAATAAATGTATCCAATTAAGAGGAGAATATGTTGAGTAATAAAATATTTTGACATTGAAATTTTGTTTGGTTCTATAGTAGGCTAAGAATTTTTCAATATATCCTCGTATATTCCCGATTTACAGATTAAGAAACTTTCGACAAATTTCTACCATAAATATGTTATTTGTTCAAGCAAAGTGATCAAAAACATTCCTCTGGACTGTCACTGTACTAAAGCTATAGTATAATCATTGTTTATATAGAAGATGGTTAGTCAACCCATTGTCTAAAGAAGAATAGTCAAACAATCCCTGTGCAAAATGCATTGGATGGCCGTCACCTGAGACATCTATACTATTTTACTGGAAACATTGAAAATGTATCCAGTAATGTGGCGCCATTATCGGATGGCACGCAAAACTATACTTCTGTCTCTTTTTAAAATAGAACGCCAGTTTTCATTCTCTTCATTCAGAAATGTGCAGAATATTGTCATTGGTGAGATGTTTAGAAGAATAAAAGACGAGTCAAAGTTTGCATTCGGATGTTTCGAATATCAGATGATGATCAGTGATAAAATTTTATATTGCTGCAATTAAGCCTAATATAATGAAACACGTAATGTAGCAATATTCTTACTGAAAAATGATCCCTAAGTATAGGTACAAAAAATGTTCTATTACGATATTATATCGCAGTTGATATTCATTAGTGCTTGAAGGCACCTAATAAGTAGGTAAATAATAATATATCAGTATTATTTGTACAAGCTTTTGTTTAGTTTCACTCACACGTAACAGGTATGGTATCTACTGTCTAGGTATAACGGGGTCAAAACTTCAGTGGAAATTTTGAGCCAATTTCACTGATCCAATTATCTTTAAATTTGGCAGGTGTCAAGTTCGTTACGACATTCACAAGAGAAAAAACAAGATAGCGAACAGTTTTTGTGATTTATTGTTCAACTATTCATATGCGAATCTCGAGTAGTTTTGTATTTTTTCAAAATTCGAAATGGCGAATACGATTTTTGATTAGATTATTTAAAAATTGGTACCTATACAAGGGCTTGTTGTGTTGGAGACCAATACGAACATTCAAGATGGAGGACAAATTTTGTGATTCATGTCCGAATCCGTCCATGATAGATCTAGAATTATTTGGGTAGGACAGTTCAAGGAAAATTCAAGTGTTGGTGGACAGGTGTTCTTTAATTGATGGTTCGACGTTATCAACAATGTATATGGACATATAAGGAGAGTTTCAAAGGAGGTGTTGTCACCAGAAATCATTCATCTTCTACACGGGCCTAAAATACATTTTTTGTTGTACAATATAGTTATTTGTGTATTTAGAGCGCGAGGAGCGCGGTAATCTTTGGAGAGCGGCAATGGCACTTTGTTTTCGAAATAAACACATGTTTTTTTTCTTCAAACGCAGCTTTTAAACATAGAAACGATTGACAATTCATTCAACATAGGCACCTAACATTACCCATGAGAAAATAAACACTCAATAGTAATCCCAAATGAATAAGCTAACCAAATATCCAATAATTCACATCTCTAACAAAACAAGATAACTTGCTTGAAAAAAAAAGTATGTCGAGATCGAATCACAGGCCTTCAGCTTGTTAGCAGCTACGCTCTCAACACCACTACAGTTCCTAAGAGTGTTATGAATTTATTGTCTATACTAAAGATCATGCAAGAATAGGTTCGTTTTCAACGAAAGCTATGGAGATCGACCGTTTCTTCAATATTTTCGCACTAGAGCGAAAAAGCTGTCACAAAACATTTCTGAAAAAACATCAGCTTTGCGTTGAGATCTGAAAGCGTCAAAGGCTACCTACTTAGGTAAGCGGTTGTAGAAAAAAATATAGTTTACTGACCATGCACGATCATCGGGGAGATGGAAATATTTATGGTTTTACGCAGTGCCTAAAGTGATACTTTTCAGGACACGTAAGTGAAAAAATCAAATATGCGTAAAGTTATGTTTTACGCATCGTTCATATAATTCCAAAAGACAGTATTTTGCGTCAGATTTTACTCGAAAGTCATCAAATGAAAACTTCATAGAATAAAATATACTCAACAATTGCTACAATTTGCCAATATAATAACAGGCGTAGAAATAAAATTGTAGATACATTTTCATAAAGAGCTTTTTTGTACTCACGTGTTTCCACGCTCATAAAAAAGTCCTAATTTATGAATTTTTGTATCATATATAAATAATCATTTCATCTTCTTTATATGAGTTTTCTGTGCGTATTGGTCATGAAGTCATAAAGTTTCATTTTTGATAAGGATATCCACTAGAGGTTATTTCGAACGATCGACTGAAACTTCAAATTCAGTCGCAGATAATGCAGTACCTAATTTCGAAAAAAAACCCTTATTAGGTTATACAACTTTGACTTCATGGTAAATAAATAAACTTGAAAAAAAAAACATTTTAGAGAAAAGTTTCTATTTAAATGTACTAAAAAGAAGAAAATAAATTTTGAAGTGAATAAACCCATCTTTTTGTTACATTATAAAATTTTAAATGATATAAAAGCTTGTCGCG
Organism: Chrysolina oricalcia; assembly: GCA_944452925.2. Classification (NCBI taxonomy): domain Eukaryota; kingdom Metazoa; phylum Arthropoda; class Insecta; order Coleoptera; family Chrysomelidae; genus Chrysolina; species Chrysolina oricalcia. The sequence goes on along the minus strand of OX101824.2, from coordinate 4,673,965 downwards.
AGAAGTATATATGTAATTCTTATAGTAAATTAAATTTATAATTACCTCAAGATTTATTCTCACGACAAGCTTTTATATCATTTAAAGTTTTATAATGTAACAAAATTATGGGTTTTTCGCTTTAGTGCATTTAAATAAAATCTTTTATATGAAAAGGTTTTTTTAGTTTATTTATTTATTTTTTTAGTTTTCTGTGAATATGTTTCTTAGTCTGTTCATTTCAATCAATGCGCCATTGTTGCACGGTCGCTTGCCTGTTAATTTACCGTTGGAAATTTTTCCTAATTTCTACGTGTTCTCTGAATAGCTTTAGAGGGGGGCAGAGGGGTGAATTTTTTTAAAACCGTTTTGTTCAATAGCCAGATAATTTTCACTATTTTTACGGATTTTTTTGATTTCTATTCCGCGAGTTTTCCTATTTTTTTGTGACAGGAAAGGAGGGCGAACCCCCCGATCTATTTTTGTTTTCATCATTATTTTCCGTCCGAAACATTTCCGAATTCCTTTGCGTTCTCTACCTAGGTTTTGAGGGGGGAAAGGGGAGGCGAAATTTTTTAAAACATAATTTCCGACGGTCAGATATTTTTCACTATTTTTACAGATTTTTCCGATTATAATTTCGCGTTTTTTCCATTTTTTTTTTCGAGAAAAGAGGGAGGCGAGTACCCCCCTAATTTATTTTTTCTTGCTGTAATTTTTGACGTCCCAATCCGTCAAAAAAACGTCCAAAAACCTTCGCGTTCTCTATCTAGCTTTCGGAGGACGGGGGGGGGCAATTCCTTGTTATAAACCATAACATTCGATTGTCATATATTTTTCACGATTTTTAGAGATTTTTCCGATTTTAATTTCACGAGTTAGTTTTCCAACTTTTCGAGAGAAGGGGGCATCCCCCCTCCCTACTTATTATTTTCGTTGTTATTTCTGACGTCCAAATCCGTCAATAAAACTTCCGAACTTCCGAAACCATACGCGTTCTCTATCTAACTTTCGGGGGGCAGGGGGGACAATTTCTTCGACATTAATGTTTTGTCATCGGAACTGAATCAACACGAAAAATGTCAATTCCATAGAATAAGAGGAAGTGGTTCTAATTCAGCTTGCAAGATTTGTACCCATCTAACACACACAGAGCAAGTTAAATAAAAGCTTTCAATAAAAACAGAAAATAATATGGTAACTGTCGGAAATGGTATTATCACCTTCATAACTTGAAACCAATCATCGGTTGTCATCAAGAACGTTGGACATCTTCCCCCAAACATTAGTCAAGAGAAATCACCCTGAAAATATCTATGTGAATTCGAAAGCTGACTGAGACCTAACAAGACAAAAACAATGAAATGGCAAACACCACGAAAGTTCGCTACTTTGCTCTCTCGTTTACATGCAAATTGCAAGTGGCAGGTGGAACGGACACTGAGCCAATCAAAAACACGAAATAATGTCCATTCATTATTCACTTTACGCGATTACTACGACACTTTCCATCTCATTCGTTTGTCTCCTTTTTGGGGACAATCGTGCTGGCGCCATCTACTAATAAACCCCATCGTCATCCAATAATAATCCCATAAGGTTGACTGACTATACTTCTTTAGACAATGGTCAACCTTATGGGATTATAATTGGATCAAAATGGATGCGACATGTAGATGGCGATAGTGAGCTCGCATCCAAGTCATGTCGTAACTTCAGTGATCTGGCCTCCAAGTCATGTCGTAACTTGATTGAAACAATCGGACAGCATTAAAATCAGGGTTTTTTGAAGAAACCTGCATTAAAATGACGTCAAATATTCATGTTTGTAACTAATCACGCTAGATGACACTCGCGTTTGCGTCCAACACCAATTACGCAGGCATTGACTATCTTACTTCTATATAAACAATGGTATAATGTAGCGTTTACTGTCCAGACACTAGTAACTTTCATAGAAGTCAATAACTAATAAAGCACTTGACTATAAAGCAAACAAACTTTGGAAATTATTTCACTTTCTTTTTTAGATTTTTAGTGAATTAAGTTAGAATCAATGTCCCTAGCTTTTATCGTCATTCCTCTCTCACAATTTCAAAATTCACTAATTGTACATTAGATTACGCCTTTTCAGTTGTGGCTGTTACGGAAGGCAAGTTGCAGTTTCATGGGTTGAAAAATAGGGTTGTTGATAAAAGGAATTGTTTGTTACCGGTGGATTTAGAAGGAAATCGTGGTTTCCATACGTATGAAAACCGCTCATGGACCGTTTTGGAGGGAGAAAAAGCGCGAAACCGCGCGCGCCACAAGACCGCGCGTAATTACAATTTAATTATAGACCTATAAAAGGTCGCGTAGCATCTGATTTTGTCACTATTCACCAGAAGACGACTGCGGATTCAAGCAATTGAAACGTTGTGAAAAAATTTGAAAGAGATAGAAATCTTTTAACCATTAAGATGATGGACGTCCGAAATATAAGTAATCAAGTTACTACATCGTCTAAAACATTCAAACACACATTATTATTGATGGCTTCTTCAATTTCTCCACTCGAAGACAGTCCAGTTCGCGACATTTCCACAAATAAAATACTTTTCTGACAACACAAGTTTGAGAAAAACTGACATAACGCCATCAAAAATTTGTTTACAATGCTGGTTGTCATGCTTTCAAAAGTTAGATTCCGTCAAAGAGACTAAACTTACACGAGGGTTTAATAAGCTCTAGCCAATCAGAATCTTGTGGCATCAACGCGTCATAGTGACGTACTGGGACATGAGTACAGAGTCGAACTCGAACCAACCAACAAAACTGTCAGCAGTATCTCTCATATACCAAGAGCTAGTCCGTCACTGTCTATAGAGAACGGCGGCAATGACACGTCCTACTACGTCACATTTCGTCACAAATGTTCTTTTATCTCTTTCTATTGGTGTCCCCATTGTCTTATGGGGATTAGACTCTCCTGTTAAATAATTTTTAGTCTCCTTGAGGTTCCGTTTTGTTGCTGGAAAAGTTATGTCAAACTTTTTTCGCTGTCATAATGACAAAACACCGCGACATATGGCATTCTTAGTGCATGAATTAAATTGTCAGCTATACATTAAAATTTTTAATAATAGAGACAAAGTTCCGGGAGTCTAAACATTTTTAATGGAAATTTTCTCCTCTTTACGGAACTTTTTAAAACATTCCTTAAATATTACTAGTTTTTGAGTTGTTGACAAATAACTGAATATTTTTTTTTTCGTCTTATTTTGTTAATGACAATCGCAAATTTTTACTTGCGGGAAAATCCTTGGAAACCATTTTTCTAGTGGTCATTCCGAATCCAAAGGGCGATCGCTCATATTTTTAGGAGCTTCATCTGTATTTTTTAGGTATTTCAACTTCTTGATCAAACTTCCACTTCGTACCAAATTTTGCGACTTTTAACGACATGAAACAGCAATTCTACATTACTTTAAAAAATACTGTAATTGGAGCAAGCTCTTTTCTAGATAGATATATTCATTAAGTTTGAGTTGGTGAACCCTGTAAAACTCAACATAAATTAGGGGTAGAGCTGAATTTTGGGTTGAATGAGAAACTGAAATATGAATTTCGCGATAAAGGATAGCGGCAATCATACGATCAAGCCCGTCCAGTTCCTTACAATAATTAGGCCTTTATGCTTTTTGGATGGCATTGTTTGGAAATTTATGACTCGGGTTTCCGTAGTGCCCTTTTCGTGCTTGTAATTTTCAATAGAAATACATGCGAGCTACTTTTTGCTGCTTTATGGGAAAAGGAAAATATTGGATATCCCAGTTGAATCAATTCTCCTGAAATGAATGTTTTTTCCCGTTAATATCGAAAGTGACCATTTTGGCACCTTTCATTTTAGAAAAAATAAAATAGGCCTAATGCATGACTTCAATTCTAAATGTATTTTTCAATGCTGAGCAACTTTTCCTCAACATATTTCAATATTTTTCACAAGGTTTTCCCGGATTTTCTCAGTGGAAAACGCACCGATCCGGTCGTATGGAAATCCAATTTGTAGGTTTTATAAATCTCCACAAAAGTTCCATTGACTATAAAACGATTCCTTGAATAATCTTTGAGATATTTCCAAAAAACCAAAAAATTTATAATTAATTTCACTATTTCTTGTTTAAAAAATTCCACAAAGCGATTTTGCCGGGGCGAAAGCTGGGGTTTTCATCAACGAACAATCGCATAATAATTAGTATAGGCCATTTGCCAAATACCTCTGAAAACGGAAAAAAAACCTACGATAAAATTGAAGTTACTTTTTTTTAATATCTAACAGAAAACAACTACTTCCCCGGCTAAAGCCACGCTGGACATTCAACTACATCTGATAGATATTGAGAAAGACCCTATATTATTTGAGAGAAAAAATCTGAAAATGAAAATTTGCATTTTCGTTCAGATAGTTGATTATTTATTAAATGTCCAGTTTCCATTTAAGATTCTTATCTACAAAGGAGATAAGGGAGAATGTTATTCAGAAGTATCACTCAGAAAATCGCGACTAAATTCACACTTTCAGTGCAGATGATTCCACAACTATCCTGCTCATATTTTCAATAAAACCAAAACACTGTATTAGTTATAAAGTAAATATTTCTTTGAATTAATTTTTATGGTCGAGACTGTGATGCCTTCACACTTAAATTCCTTGAGATAACCCATTGGTTGAGACTCTGCTGTGACCAAAATAACTGATCATGATGTGAAATTTGCCCCTTTTGTCATTGATCCAATTTCAAAGCTAGATCGAACCATTTCACAATTACTCTACATATCGAAAGTTCTTCCTTCAGTTGAGCAATCACTCTTTCATTGAAAATATTTTAAGTAGTATTAAACGTTGGCTATGGACACATTTTTCTACATATTTTACATGATACTAATAAGTATATCGACATTTTGTGAATCTGAAGCTCTCGTTGCTGGAGGTTATTTACTGAAGTCTATTGACAAAGAAAAAACGATATATTTTCAATGGAAAGCACCTTAATAATAATAATACAGTATAAAAATCTACCAACGTTATTTACAAACCTACTTACAAACCCACATGGACTACCTTTGGACGCCGAACAGACACAATAACAAAACTAAAAAAATCACAGAACACTCTTTCGAATGCGCAGCGTTGCTCAGCGCGCTCGCGTGGCAGCTGCTGTCCTCGGGGGGCAGCTCCACTATGGGGACGGTAGCGCCCGTGGACACGTCCACGCAGGTGGACTCCTTCACCGTGGCGTACATGCGCATGGCTGCCTCCACGGGAGCGTTGTGCGAGTGGACGCTCTCTCGTATCCACCTGCGGAACCAGTGGCCCAGCCATGCCAGGTGGCAGCCGCAGCGGAAGGGGTTGTCGGAAATTACCAGGCCACCTGGAAATTCAAAAAGGAAAATATCAGTGGAATACACTTTCGAATTTGATATCAAAAATTACAAAATGTAACAATTATTCATTCCACCCCGTATATACAGTGTGGTCCACTAAGTGTGCAACAAATGGGAAACTTGTTTATTATCGATTTCTCAGAAAATTTTATTTTTGACAAAATTGGTGCATGTTCCAAAACTATACCAAGTGTACCTGAAATGGCTTTATAACACCATACAGGATAGGCCAAAAAATATAAAGTTCGTTCAAGAGTAAAGTACCCTTATTTCAAAAAATATAGAAATATGCTGAAGAGAAAATTTGCTTAGAATTGAAAGTTATGTTCAGATACGAAGTCATGGCCTGCTATTCGAATTTTTTTTCGTTTGGAAAATATTGAATTACCCCCGTATGATACATATTTTTACTATTTTGATTTAATATGTATGTGAAGTAGCCACAATCAAATCAGTTTGGAATATTTTTTATCAAATTAAAGTGTATTTGTAAAATTTACTTGGATTTGTATTTTTTTAGGTCTCCGTCAACTTCATGTTTGTTGCAACGATATTTAACAGAACTCTGGAATAAAACAAATACTCTTTTTGACGAGGCAAATACTTTACTAAGTAAATTTTCACATGAATAAACTGTCAATAAAAGTTTAAAATTTCTGTTCTTCAACAATGCCTCAACTAGAACAGATATTAAAAAACACTCCAAAATCTATCGCGGATAGCCATGAACAAAAAACACATACGCCCGAAAACAATACTGTAGTTTAACAGTGTGGCGTCTTGAAACTTGCCTGTCAAACGTTTTCATATTTGTCTTTAATTAAAAATGCCTCGCCCAGTAGTATTAACGTTAACCGAAAAGGCAGAATTAGTTTTAATCTGTGGTGATGGTTATAAAACAATGCGCGAAGCTGCAAATATTTTCAACGAGCGGCATCCAGACAAACAAATTTGCTATTCAAGTGTAACTAGAATTTTAAATAATTTCAAACAGCCCGTCTCACTAAAATATAAACATAATACGGAGCGTACGAAACCTGTATGCACAGAAGAAAACCAGCTTGACGTACTTCAAGCAGTAGTAGAAAATTCTAGAAGGTCCACCCAAGAAATCAGTGATTATACCGGCATAAAAAAAACCTCTGTGAAGCGTATTCTCAAGAAACATAAGTACCATGCTTACAAACCTACATTCAGTTGTACATTGCAAGAAAGAGACTATGATTTGAGATATGATTTTTACATGTGGATTCAGGGTGAAATAGAAAAACAAAGAGATTTTCATCGATGTATTCTGTTTGGAGATGAATCGACTTTTACAACAAATGGTGTTGTAACATCACAAAATTGCAGATGGTGGTCAGATGTCAACCCAAATTTTATTATTGATAGCAAAAATCAATACTATCAGAAAACAAACGTTTGATGAGGTATATTAAATGATACATAACTAGTTCCGTTTTTTTTCAAGAGAAATTGAATGGTGACAGGTACTTGAACTTTTTGGAAACTGAAATAGGAGAGTTTTTGGATGATATGGTATTAGAAGAACGGCAAAAAGTATGGTTCCAACATGACGGATGTCCTGCCCATTCTACTAGAAATGTTTCTCAGTGGCTGAATAGGACATTTCGTAATAAATGATTAGGACGAAATACCGATCCTCGATGGCCTCCTCGTTCTCCAGACCTTACACCTCTGGATTATTTCTTATGGTGATCCTTAAAACAAAGTCTACAGAGATCGCCCTTTTAATAATGTTGCTGAGCTTGAAACTTCAATACAGTAAACGAATTTTGTGAGCGAACAATTAGATGCATCGAAAGAGAAGGTGGACATACAGAGACGCTTCGATAATTTTTATTGTTAGCACCTGTTCAGTTACCTACTGTAAGTTTCTGTACTATCGCTTATTGGTTCTTTTTTGTTCATGGCTATCCGCGATAGATTTTGACAGTTTATTTATATGAACATCTACTTAGTAAAGTATTTGCCTCGTTAAAAATAATATTTGTTTTATTCTAGAGTTCTGTTAAATATCGTTGCAACAAACATGAAGTTGACGGTAATCTAAAAAATACAAATCCAAGTAAATTTTACAAATACACTTTAATTTCATAAAAAATACTCCAACCTGATTTTATTGTGGCTACTTCAAATACATATTAAATCAAAATAGTAAAAATAAGTATCAATAAATATGTAATTCAATATTTTCCAAACGAAAAAACAATTCGAATAGCAGGCCATGACTTTGTATCTGAACATAATTTTCAATTCTAAGCAACTTTTCTCTTCAACATATTTCTATATTTTTTGAAATAAGGGTACTTTACTCTTGAACGAACTTTATATTTTTTGGCCTATCCTTATGGTATTTGTCATAAAGCCATTTCAGGTACACTTGGTATAGTTTTGAAACATGCACCTACTTTTGTCAAGAATAAAATTTTCTGAGAAATCGATAATAAACAAGTTTCCCATTTGATGCACACTTAGTGGACCACACTGTAGAATCAAAAGATCATTTTTAGTCTGAAAAAGACACTAAAATTATTACTATCACCAGTATTTCGGGACTAAAGTGGAGTATCACCCAGGAGTGCCAGGAAAGCCCTTTGTACGGCTTTAGTGCATTGAAACCATAGAGATATATATTATATACTTACTCTAGAATGCTAATCCCCATGTCAAAAGTATTGTAAAAAGTTCAGGCTAGTCCGCAATGCTCATGCGCGTCATTAGTGTTTTTTGTAACGGGCCCGGTTTTAGTAAAATATTATGGAACTTGTGAAGATTAACACACGTTAATTCTGAATCTCGAAGAATAAGGTTGGAAACCCCATTGTACTTATTTATACCTGTTAATTGTATTTAGCCGATTTGAATACATATTTTCACATATTTATGATCCCAAATGTTCAGCAAAGGCCATCAGAAAGTAGAGTACGGTTATTATTATTATTTATCGCTCTGAAGCGACTGATTTTTGGTATAATATTCACTTTCCATCTGTAGTTAACCAACAAAAACCTACGGAACCACCCCAAATCGTCGGTGCGAATTTCAAGGAAGCACTGGATTGGAAAATAAATTAAAAGTACAAAAAACTATGAAAATTTATTTCAGCTAATATCATGAATAATTTCAACTCAAATTGGATTTATAAAATTGGATGCTTGGAAGCTCGAGGTTTTTTTCTAGAACGATTCATGTCAAAATATGCAACTGCATTTAATTTAAATCATTTGAAGAGATTAACATGCTATTTCTACGAGTATTTCTGGTTGTATTACCTTAGTGCAATTTTCACAATAGGGGTGCATGAAATAGTGAGGTCAGAAGCATTTTCCTTACCATCAAAGAAAAGCACTTCCATATTGACATTAATTTTCTGAGGCGATTCTGTGTATGTTTAGTACTTTTTGTAGGAATCTAGAACTCATAATATAAGCGGTGTGGCAGAAAGTTCTATCACTTGCCATGCATGCTTACGCAGACACAGTAATGGTACTGCACAGGTTTCAAATTATTCTATTGTCGATTTCACATGAATCTTCACGAGGAAAATGTCTGCCACAAATTACAATTTTCTCTCTAAAATATTCTGCTGGAGTCTTCTTAAAAACAATAACCAAAAATCATGCCTTTTTTGTCAAGCTAAAATAATATTTAAGCTATTTTGAGCAAAGCATATAGGTACATAAAAAATTTCATTATCTACCAAAAATGATTTATTTCAAGTATTTTTTCCTTTACACAACACTAAATAGTTCATTGTTGATTTGTAGAAAGAAACGGATGTATTAGAAATTGTCTGTAAAGGAACAAGATTAATGCAAATTCACGAAAGATGAAAGTATTACCAACGAAAACGAACACCACACAAAACGACAAGAGAAAATCTGAAATTCTAAAAACCGTCTCTGATCTCTGACAAGAGAGACAGATCCTAGTGACAAGTCTTCCAGTTGTTGAAAAAGCACTGTTGCATGGTCATTATAATTACAGTAGCATCGGGTACATTATTGTTTTAAATAAGTTTCTTTCGCGCCTAAAATTCAGAGTAATCTATCTCTTAGGTTCTTTTCGGTTTTAAAAAGTCCTAAATGCGCTGTAAAATGTATCTCTTTCAAATGACATGTGCCTCATAACAAAAAACTCTGAATTGGAAAACCAAATTGTTTTCAAACTTGGCAACGATCTACCCAAACTACACTGATGACGCGCATGCGCACATCGTAAACGGGTCGCATACGCGGCATGCTTTTTGCCGTGAAAATTGGCGGGATTAGCATTCTAGAGTAAGTATATAATATATATTTCTATGATTGAAACATTCACTCTTGTTTTGTATTGATTCGATCACTATATGTTCATTGCCATATGGCTGACATCGAAATTTTTTACTAAGTCGATCAGAAAAGTATCACTTTACGCACTGTGAACATTTTTTGTCAGTTTATTTCTAGAAACTCCGTATATGGATATGAAATTAAATTCTAAGCAACTTTTTCAATAACTTCTTTCTATATCTACCTTACCAAAACTTAGGTTTCTGAATGCCTTACGAAAAAAATCCATCACATACTTCAACATTCAACTCACCTGATATCAATGTCGTACCAACGTTCCTCCATCCACTGGAGTTCCCATAAAATATCTCGGGACTCAAATGAGACAGCAAGTTGAATCTGACATCAATCTTCAGATAAGCAATCTTGTACATGTTCGCGAACAACCCCGCAGGCAGTTCCTCAATCTGAGTTCCATGAATGCTCAGAACCAGATCTGGATTCCTGGTAAATCTGGCGAAAGCATCTCTGTCTATACTCCTCAAATTCCTCCCAGTTATTTCCAAGTACCGAATCTTCCTGTTCGTCACGCAAAGTAACTGCTCGTCTAGCTTGGTCTCAGAGAAGACGATTCTGAGGATCCTGAGCTGGTCTAAATGCGACAGAAGGTTGCAGAACTGATCAGCGAAGTGATCGAGCTTAGGCCATGTCTCCATCGTAAGCTTGGACAGAACTTTCAGTTGCAATATACTCTCGCTCTCAAATTTGTTAATGTAGTTCAAGTTTAGCAGCGTCAGTTCCTGCAAGGCTTGAAGTCCAGCGAAACTCTCCCCGATCAACTCCTTGAGCGGGTTGTTCGACAAGTTCAAAATTTTCAAATTAGGAAGATGCATCCATAGATGAGAAGGCACCTGACTCAGATAGTTGTGACTCAGATCCAGCGATTTTAGCTTCACCAGTTGCTGTATCGAGTTCTTGCTAACACTCTCTATTTGGTTGTGCGACAAATTCAAGTGAATCAAGTTCGGTAACGGAAAATGCGGAGTAGCAATTATACCCGAATTCGAAAGATCCAAGTGCTTCAGGCTCTGGGCGTAATGAAACAGCTCCTTGAAGTTCGAGCGAAGCGGATTGGAACTCAGGTCAAGGAATTGCAACAGCCCCAGGCTAGTGAACACATTGTCGGGGAGTATAGTTAGTTTGTTATCGCTTATATCTAGATGCTGCAGAGAGGGAACGTCCGGGAATGTTGTGATATCCACGTGTTCGATGTTGTTGGAGCGTATGGATAAATGCCGCAGGGTGATTCCCACGTCGGAGATGCTGGATGTTGGCACAACCGAGAAGGAATTCAAACTTAAATCCAACATTTCCAGCAGCGTGTTGCTGAAAATATCCCTGGGCAGATAACTCAACCGGTTGTCTCCGAGATTTAATATACGCAGATGTGGAATGCTGACAAATTGAGTCGTGTGGAGTTGCGAAATGAAGTTCTTCGATAAATCCAGCACTTGTAGATTCTGCAAGCCGAAAAACGCCTTCTTACTGACGGTTCCGATATTGTTCGTCTTCAGACTCAGCACTTCCAAAGAAACCAGCTGCATGAACGCGTTATGATCCAGAGAGCTTATCGAGTTGGAGCCTAGGAACAACTTCCGTAGCGAAACAGTGTGGTCCAGACACTTAGGAACACTAGCCAACTTGTTGTGATGTAAATCAAGGACCTCTACATTGAGCACTCTAGAATCAGAACTGCAAAACTTCAAGTGATTCCTCGTCAGATTCAAAACTAGCGGTCCTGATATGTTGGCGAAATACTTGAAGCTCAGTGTCCCCAACAGATTATTCTGCAAGTCGATCTTCCCTAGTGACGATAGGTTCGAAAACGCGTCGTGGCTAATATGCCCCAACTGATTGTCTGAGAGTATAAGGCTACTGAGGCTTGGTAGATGCTCGAAACCTGCTCGTTGAATGTGCTTTATTTTGTTTCCCGACAGCGTGATCGCTTCCAAGTTGCTGAGTGAACGAAAAGTTCCAGTTTTGATAGCAACCACCTCGTTGTTCGATAGTCGAACATCTTTCAGCTCAGGTAGCGAACTTAGAAGACTGCTGGGAATCGCTCGCAGCTTGTTAGACTCGAGGTTGAGGTATTTCAGCTGTCTAAGCGGCTGGAACAGCTTGTCTGGAAGGGTTTCGATGTGGTTGTTGTCCAACGACAGCCACTGTAAGCTGACTAGTGGAGCGAAGAAACTTTCAAAGATAAAGTCTGGGTCCATACAGAAGGACAACTCCAAGCTCTCCAGCTTATCCAATCCCGTGAAAGCGTCTTCGTCGATGTGCAGCAAGGGGTTGAAGCTGAGACTCAATTCCTTCAAAGCCTTGAGCCTAGAGAATACATTAGCACCTAACTGTGACAACCTGTTGTTTCCAATGATCAGGCTACGTACGTTGATCCCCCAGTTCGTAAAATCCTCCTCGTTGACTTCTTCAATCTCGTTGAAAGCTACGTTGAAGTGCGAGATTCTCGTACAGTTGTACAAAGCCCTGGACGGGATACTTGTCAATCGGTTGCCACTGATGCTAACCGCCTTGAGATTGGAGAAGTGCTTTTCAAAAGCAGAGTCTGCTATTTCGCTTAAAGCATTGGACGACAGATAAAGGTATTTGAGGTGTTTCAGCTGGCTGACAGCCTGGGGAATGTGCTGAAGGTTGTTGTGGTCAAAGTCCAGGTACTCCAAATTCTCTTCGATGCCAGCGAAGGCTCGTACGTCTAGGTTTTCCAGCAGGTTGTAGGAGACAATTATCCTCCTTGTTTCCAACCCGGCGAAGCTTTCGGCCGCGAGAGTTCTGAAGTCGTTGTGTGCCAAGTTCATGTCTCTGATGCAAATGGAGTTGTTGAAAGGGTACCTCGGTAGGGACTTGAGAAAGTTTTCGCCGAGGTCTATCTTCTCCATCCAGAGCCTCCTAGGGAACGTGTGATCTGGGATGGACTTGATGTGGTTTCCTCTCAGGTACAGCCACTGGAGATGGGGTAAATTGGCTACTAGATCCGAAGGGAAAGATTCGATCAAGTTGTGTGAGATGCTCGCTGTTTGCACGGCTGTTGGGAGGGATTGCTTGTGGATTTTATGGATTCGGTTGCCATCTATGTTGAGCCAGATCAGGGATTTGAATTGACTGAGGCCGTGGGAGAATTTTGAGATGTGGTCGGGTGGGTCTGATGGGATCTCGGTGATGTCGTTTTCTCCCAGGAAGAGCGTTGCCACGGTGGGTCTCAGGTGGGACCAGTCTCCTAGCAGTGATGATATTTGGTTGCTGAAACAAATGTTGCAGTCAGAAACTTGAATACTTGAGAAATAATCTAAAAACTGGTTTAATCACTCTTATTTTCAAAAAGGGGGATTAATACATCTTGAGCAATTTCTGGCTAGAAAGCATTCTAACCGTAGTAGGTGAAGGTTGAAAAATTGTATCTATAGTAGAATGTATTCAGTTCGGAAAAAAACTGGAATAGTCTCAGAATACCAACATTGTTTTCGTCCTGGCGAGTCGAAAGTGCTTTTTACAGGTTTTATCAATGAGTAAATGAGTCAATGAGTAAATGACTGTTTTTAGATCTGTTGGAAGCAATCCATTTTATTGACATTATCGGAAGCAATCTTTATTCCTAAGGTTTCCGCTGAAAGTTTAATACAATTGTTTCAGAGAAACGTCTCTCAAAATAAACGAATATCGCTCGGATTTTTAAACAATGGATTTGAGAATACCTCAGGGATCCATGTTAGGTCTTTTGATATTTTTGCTCATGGTACAACGTTTGCGGATGAAGCTGAGAATCCGGAGGAACTATGAAGGAATGTGAAAACGTTAGGAAAATAATTCAATACCTGACAAATTATTTTATTGTGGATCCCAAAAAAAAACACGTGCTTGATTACAGATCTAGCAGAATGGAAAATATCCATGTGAAAATGGAGCAAGATGAAAATGATGAAATAGGTCCTCCTGGAGGTAGGTACTGAATTACTTGTGTTTTTGAAGACTGATATGAGTTGGAAGAAAAATATAAATGCTGTTTGCAAATAGTTGAGCAGTGGCATTTACCCATTCTTCAGATGAAATGTATTTTCAATTTGAAGGTACCAAGCATCAAATTATGGTATTTAGTTATGACCTGAAAAAGTTAAATCATTTTTAAAAATTGTACAATTATGATTGGAATTGCGCTTGTCACTCTAATCCATAGATGGAACCATGTTCAATGAATCACTTGGATTTTTTTACATAAAGTAGGTTCCAGCTTTTGGACTCGTATGGTACCCTCATCTCAAATTTTACGAGTTGGCACTTGTTATCTTTTAGTCAAACCCTATCCATTTGTTTAACAAAAAGAGCTGTCAGACTGATGTTCAATTAGAAAATAAGAGATTCCTGGAAAGAGATTTTCAGGCAATATTACATTTTAAGTTTTCCTCGTATATGCATTCTGAAAGGTATTTATTATGAAATTCCTAAAACAATTACATATCTATTTATGACACAGTGTTTCAGTTCTACAATTATTTCACTAGAAATGTAGATATTTTCAGAATTCTCACTCACAACAATTTTTTTTCTCCAAACATGTACTGATAGCATTACACGTATGGTATGGAACATATAAACAAAAGATTATACAATTCATTCAAATTGTGCAAAAATGGGCTAACCGTTACTATTATGTAAATAAATTATGAACCCTTTCATCCACATTTAGCATTGTACCGTTTTTTTAGTTTCCATGAATAATTCGTCACATGAAATCAATAAAGGAAACAGCCTCCAAAGGAATAATTTAATTTCCCTCATTCCTTACTCCCCATTCTTCAATTAATTTAATAAAAAAATTGTCAATTTTTAATGTCGTCAAAGTATACAATCATCTTCCATCAAATATTGAAGCTAATGAATGGTATAGTATTCAGATCTACCGTATAAAAATAATTCTAGGTTTAGCTATTTATGATGTTCAGGTATTCTGTCAGACCCCTTTCTACAACCGAACAGAGACATTATAGTAAGACCGTAATTATATTTTCTACTATTCCATTTAAAATTTGCATTATATTTACAAAATTTATGGACTGATGGGAACCGCATGTTCAGAATCATGAAATATACTTTTATTTTCGATTAGCAACTTTATGACTCACCTCGGTATATATTGAATCAATCCAATCTATATCTAGGTGTTCGGGAGTTAACGGCGATTCATCGTTGTTAGTGTAAGGGTATTATTTTCGAAAAATGTACCCTACTCGAAAACTAGTCATCTTCTAAATTGCGAGAAAATCATGCTTATCTGACACCATGAAAAAATATTTCTAAACTTCTAGATTTAAATGAAACAAGTACAGGGTGGTGCAGAATTCAGAATTTTGATCACCCTGTATCTGTCCCAATTAAATGGCAGTAGATAGTTAATAAAAAGTTAAGATATGGACATGCAAGCCGTTTTGAATATATTTTGAAAACGCGACTGTCATTTTTTTTTTCGTTTTCGGCATCAAGAAGGCCATTAAAAATGCTATTAGTTTACCTATTTAACCGAATTCGTATAATCAATAATAATGTAGTTGGCAGTGGCCGACTTAATTTGGAATTTGGAATCTAATCTGTTTTTTAAAGTAATTTGTTTAATAAATTCATTATTATCATTACGTATATTACCACAAAAAGGTAGTGTTTTTGAGCAGTAACCATCCACCCCAATTTTCAAATAATTGTCTAAAATTTTTTTAAAACTATTCTTAAGTATGTCAAGTTTGTCACCCTATATTTGGAAAAAGACCAACTAACGGGCATAATTTTATATTTTTTTAAATTTATATTCATTTATAGTAACTTCACCTTTTGAATTTTTTTACACTTACTTAAGACACCCCCTGTAGCATTCACGCTCTCGAGTTGACAAGATGAAATCTCGCGTGATATTATTTTGCTCAGTGTTAAGCAGATAAAATACATTATTGATATTCTTTCCATCTGGATCCGAAACAAAAACTATGCCAACAAAAAATTTCACATAAAACCCACATTATAGAAAACCTCGCAACTTTCCGCAAGAAGAAAAATTTATAACTCCCTCGTGATTAGTACCTTTTTGGGAACGATTAGTGGCAGCGTATCCAACACACTTCCCCCGATTAGCAAGGGCGATTTATCAAGGTAAAGTATTCCCACCTGATTGTTTTCGATAAGTGAAATTTCTTCGGGGAAACCTTTTCTTTGGAGCTTTAGCATCATTAATAAAAATGATTCTGAGCCTAATTGTCTTCGCGTTGGCTGTGGCAAATGCGGAGAATGGATCAATGTTTAATGATTCTTCCATCGTCTGGAAAGAAAACACCTTTGGAAACTGTGGTAATTTCTCTTAACAGAAACCCCTCATTGGGGTTGTTACAGAAAGCTCTATGAATCGTTTTATATCTTGATTTTCAAGAAAATATGTACAGGCAATCGTCTAAAACTAGAATCTGAGAGCTTGGGAGCACCGGAGAAAAGACTGAGTTTTTATTCATTTTAGGCCAGTAGATATACAGTGTGACCCGTTCAAAATGGAAGCAACCTTATAAAATCTTTATTTTTCTACCAATTTGAATGATTCTTTTTCCGTTAGGTAGACATTCATGAGCGATTCATTTAGAATAATTATGACTACACCACTGGATTGACGACATTTTCAAATGATTTATATAATAATTACGTTGGAATGCATCAATAAATAAAAAAGTTGGAAAATATGATATTTAATCAACTCACCTCTTCAATTTCAAAACTTTTATCGAAATTCTGACTATACCCCTGGATTTTGGAGGTCTTGAAATATCACTGATCAGAATTTTATCGAAATCGGATGATAAATAAAAAACCTGTGAAATAATAACATTTAAAAATATGTTGTTTAGTGCAATTTTAGGTTAATTTTATTTGTTTCTCTCATAATTTTGTGAAATTTTGATCAGTGATATATCAAGACATTCTGATTCCTCTAGTGTAGTCAGAATTTTGATAAGAGTTCTGAATTTTGCAGTAGTGGGTGGATTATTTAGAATGTGATATTTATCACATTTTTCAAATTTCATTCCCTTATAACTTTTTTTATTGGTGCATTCCATTGTAATTCTGACAAAATCATAATTTTATAAAAAAATTTGCATCTGAAAAATAAGAATAGGAATTAGGACTCATTCATGATTTTTGGTGTCCTAGTGTCTTTTTGAATGTCTGCCTAAAGGAAGAAGAAATGAAAATAAATTATAACATTTTGGAGAAGTCTGCTATAAACGGAACATTGTTTAAAAACGTTTTAATGCTGTATTTTTGCACTGAAAACTGCAAAAGTTCTGCAAACTATGATAACTGTTAGAAATGATGTTCTAAAACAGGCATTAAGCTCGCAACCTTGAAAATATGACGGAACATTGTTTTCCCATTTGTTTCAGTTTTCCACTGTAATTAATTTCAAAAAATAACAAAAGCTCTGCAAATTGTATGAGTGAATGAATTTTTTTTAACACATCCCTGTACATTCGCAACCATGTCTGAAAAACGCATCAATCATTTATCAAATTGTTTTCCTCGACAGTACCATGTTCAATATATCCAAGCATTGGAGTAATTACAAAAATTCGAGCCGTTTAACTTCCGAGCCCTTCAACTCCCGAGCCCTTCAACTTCCGAACCCGTCAACTTCCGAGCCCTTCTACCTCCGAGCCCCTCAACTCCCAAGCTCTTCAACTTCCGAGTCCTTTAACTTTTCAGCCATTCAACTTCTGAACCGTTCAACTTCCGAACCATTCAATTTCCGAACCCTTCAACTTCAGATCCCTTCAACTTCAGAACCCTTCAACTACCGAGCTCTTCAACTTCAGAGCACTTCAATTTCCGAGCCCTTCAACTTCCGAGCCCTTTAACTTCCGAGCTCTTCAACTTCTGAACCCGTCAACTACCGAACCCGTCAACTCCCAAGCTCTTCAACTTCTGAGTCCATTAACTTTTCAGCCATTCAACTTCTGAACCGTTCATCTTCCGAACCATTCAATTTCCGAACCCTTCAACTTCAGAACCCTTCAACTTCAGAACCCTTCAACTATCGAGCTCTTCAACTTCAGAGCACTTCAATTTCCGAGCCCTTCAACTTCCGAGCCCTTTAACTTCCGAGCTCTTCAACTTCTGAACCCGTCATCTACCGAACCCGTCAACTCCCAAGCTCTTCAACTTCCGAGTCCTTTAACTTTTCAGCCATTCAACTTCTGAACCGTTCAACTTCCGAACCATTCAATTTCCGAACCCTTCAACTTCAGAACCCTTCAACTTCAGAACCCTTCAACTTCAGAACCCTTCAACTATCGAGCTCTTCAACTTCAGAGCATTTCAATTTCCGAGCCCTTCAACTTTCGAGCCCTTTAACTTCCGAGCTCTTCAACTTCTGAACCCGTCAACTACCGAACCCGTCAACTTTCAAGCTCTTCAACTTCCGAGTCCTTCAACTTTTCAGCCATTCAACTTCTGAACCGTTTAACTTCCGAACCATTCAATTTCCGAGCCCTTCAACTTCCGAGCTCTAAAACTTCTGAACCCGTCAACTACCGAACCCGTCAACTCCCGAGTCCTTCAACTTCCAAGCTCTTTAAATTCCGAGCCCGTCAACTTCCGAGCCCTTCAAATTTCGAACCATTCAACTTCTGAACCCTTCAAATTTCGAATCC
This sequence comes from Chrysolina oricalcia, assembly GCA_944452925.2. Classification (NCBI taxonomy): domain Eukaryota; kingdom Metazoa; phylum Arthropoda; class Insecta; order Coleoptera; family Chrysomelidae; genus Chrysolina; species Chrysolina oricalcia. The sequence continues at coordinate 4,655,517 of OX101824.2, read as the reverse complement.
TTCTTCTTCCGAGCCCTTCAACTTCAGAGCCCGTCAACTACCGAGCTGTTTAACTTCAGAGCACTTCAACTTTCAAGCTCTTCAACTTCGACCGAGCCCTTCAACTTCCGAGCTCTTCAACTTTTGAGCCCTTCAACTTCCGAGCCCTTCAACCTCCGAGCTCTTCAACTTCCGAGCCCTTCAACTTTCGAGCCCTTCAACTTTCGAGCCCTTCAACTTCCGAGCCCTCACTGTCATCTGTCCTACATAATTCGTCAACTACAATAGCGTTATTTTATTTCGAACGGTGACCTCCAATTAGGAATCAATTCGTAGATATCGACAACGCTTGTATCTCTTCGTACATCTCAACAACCCTTCGACGGTTCGAGCTACAAAAGGCACGGCGGCGAGGTAGACAGGGCGCCCTCTATAATTGAACCCATTAGCTATTCACGTTCTGAATAATTCAGTAAGAGCAACGGAGTTTGTTGGAGCTTAACCCGTCAAACAACACACGAGCCCCTAAATGGGGTGGAGGTATGTTATTGGGTAATTAGGGTTGTTTCTTTTCCTCGCTTCTACGAAAAGTTAGGAACATTGGGGAAAATGTGTCTAAGGGGGTGAAACCGTCAAAGTATCAAGCGACAAAAAAAGTAGCTTCGTTTTTAAGTAGACAAGATATGAGTATTATACAGGGTGGGGCACCGAAAACGAAACAGATCGAATATCTTCAAAACGCATGTGTTGTGAATAAAATGCAAAAACAGGTCGATTTTTAATCCAAGGGGGACATCTTCCTATCATAACCTCAACTGTCATACCTCTCCCCCCACCCCTTGGGCACTATCACCCGAACAATTTGAATATGGAAAGTAGTAAGTGTGACACATCATTGAAAAGGTAATTTCATAAGGATTTCAGCCATGTCAATTTTTGCCACCTAACCTAGAATTCGACGAACGCTGCTTTTAGAAACTCCAGAAATAGTGTCAAGTTGTCACTGCATGTCCTACAACTGCAACAGCGACCCCTTCATTCCTCATAGGCTTCTTTCGTCCATGCTTTTCATTCAGCACTGATCCCGACTCCATGAACTTATTCATCAATTGAAGCACGTACTGGTACTGATATGATGTGGTTTTTTCTGGATGAATTCAATAGAAAATTCTAGCACTTCGTCCATTTTCAAAATACGCAGCTACAATGGATATTCTCTCTTGTATAGCATAAACCATTTTCGAAAGGTTCAAATTGTTGAATGAAGTGACTCGAATACATCAAATACCAAGGCGTAAAAGATATGCGTATACACAAACACATGGCGTCATTTTTTTTTCATAAAAACTTCTGCCTCACCTTCTGAATGATTATTTATGACAGCATGTTATTTCAATACAGTGGCGTACCCACAGTGAACCTTTCTTTCGATGATAACATTTTAGGTGAGGAAAAATAAAAATATCTTGATGAAACATAGTTTTCATTACAACTTCAACAGCACTTGATCGATCCTCAATTTCAGTACACCGATGTATTGGGGATTGAATCACCCTCAAAATGATGTATAATAAGTATAGTAGTCCCATTGAAAATTCTGAAGTAGGGGTTGCTGGGGCTGAGGGAATTGACAACACAACGATGATGTATTTGGTGAAAGTGTTCCCCCTTGACATAAAAATCGACGGGTCTGAGCGATTTTCAATTTTTTTCACGAGTTCGGAGATTAGGGGGATGACAAGTTCTAGCTGAGACACAATGTATAAGTTACCGATATATTGGCATGATTTACATGATGGGTTGAAAGAAAACAAATAGAAAAAATCATGTAGTGAGGATGAAATAACACTAACATACTAATAAATCTTTCGGATGAGGTTCTTGACACCCTTGCACAGGAAATAAATATTTCATTTGCTACAGGCAGATTTCTTTCCAATCTGAAGATGTCTGTTGTAATTCCATTATTTAAAGGAGTAGTCCCATCAAATCTGGCAAACTTTCGCAGAATTTCTCTCTTATCCACACTATCAAAAGTAATTGAAAAATTAGTAAAAAAATAAATCTGCAGCTATCTAAGCAAAAATAATATTTTTTCACCATGATTGGATTTCAGAAATATGAAAATAAAAATGATGCTTTTTTCACCTTTCTAGAAAATCTTTATTTGATGCTTAACACTGAGGATGTGAAGCAGCCTTTTGTGATTTCCCAGAAGCATTTGACTGCGTCAATCATGAACTACTTTTGAATAAAATTAACAAGTATGGATTCAGAGGACTAGCTTGGGATTGGTTCGACTCATATTTTTCAGGACGTTATCAAATTTTAGGCAGCGATGGGAAATACTCGGAGATTGGCAGCGAATCGATGGTGTACCACAAGGTTCGGTTTTAGGCCCAGTTTTATTTGAACTTTACATAAATGATTCATACTCTATAAATATTCATGGAAATCTTACTATTTTTGCCTACGACACTACATTGTTGTGGAGTGGGAAGGATTCATACACTTTGAAAAATAATATTTCCCTTGACGTCGATAAATTAAAGCAATGGTGTGATACCAACTTCATGTGTTTTAATATATCTAAAACCAAAATACTATCCTTCAGATTTGACTTCGATGACCTGACCCTGGGAAACCAGGCAATAATAAATGGTGAATGCAGTAAATATCTAGGACTACCAATTGATCATGAATTGAAATACATGGACCACATATCAAATCTAAACGAAAAATATTAACAGGCTGCTTTGCAGTTCGAGTGGTATTCCATGAACTAGTTCGAAGTTAAGCAAAAATAACATATTTGGCACTCGTTGAGTCCCATATAAGAAATGGTATCGCATTCTGGAGATTCTGTAGCTCTCAGCTGTTAAATTCAGTCTTTGTTCTACAAAAAACAGCACCCCGCCATATATGTGTGCAAAACCGAAAGATCATTGTAGGTCACTGTTCGAAAATCAACAAAAACTGGTAGTTATTTGCCTTTTCGTACTAGAGACTGCTTGTTTAGTACACAAAAAAATATGAAAACACATTGAATGTTGAAAGACAAGAACATCACTCATGAAAATTCTATAATATACGAAAACTTAAAGATAAATAATCCCCTACCAGCAAATATAAGAAAAGTATGTGATAACAATCAATTCAGGAAAAGCCTAAAAGGTATGCTTGCCACTGAAGCATACTATAATTTAAGTAAATATTACTGTGATCACCTATAGTGTCTTCCCTAGCTCACACAAATCTCTCGAACACTTCCGAGGGTTGCGCGTAGGGGTGCAATCGGTTGACGGAAATAACAATAACAACAACAATAACAACAGCTCAAAAAAAACTTGTAATACTTTATGTAAATTGGATCAAAATTTAATTTTACAAATGTGTGACGGTATGTACACCTACATCTATATTATGAATATAAATGTTTTTATTGTGTGACTAATTTCATCAATGATTCAATTGTGACTGTAAATCCTTAGGCCGCCTCTTATTTTACTAATGTATGTGTATTCAAAAGTATGTTCGGAAAGATTTCCGTAGTCAGATATATGTACATTACTGAGTTCATGGGTTGAACCCGGGCTCGTCCTGGTGACGGGCCCTTTCCTGGATGTGGTCTGTGGCCGGATGCAGTTGGCGTGCAGGAAAATAGAAAGGTGGTACGAGGAAGTCGGCCTCTCAGTCAGTCCGACTAAAACAGAGATGATTCTCTTCACCAAGAGAAGGAAGGTAGATGGGTTCAGATCACCAGTAATGGGTGGAAAACCCCTACAGCTGGCTAGAGAGGTAAAATACCTTGGGGTGATTCTGGACTCGAAGCCAACTTGGGGGCCACATGTCGATCGAGCAGTCGAGAAGGCGGTGGTCGCTATATGGAGTCTGCGCCGGGCAGTGGGAGGGAGGTGGGGCCTCAAACCTCACATTCTTCACTGGATCTACACGACGGTAATCAGACCCAGAATCCTATATGGAGCAGTGGTCTGGTGGCCGAGAGTGGACCAGATAACTACAACCAACAAGCTGGGAAAAATTCAAAGACTAGCTTGTAGGGGAATACCCGGCGCGATGAGCACGACCTCCTCGGCAGCCCTAGACGCCCTGCTGAGTCTGCCGTCGCTTCCAACTTGTATAAAGAAGGAAGTGATGGCGTCCTATCTGAGAATGCGTGACTCAGGGAGATGGCGAGGAGAGGGGTACATAGCGCATACCGAAATCGCTGTGGTAGCGGAGAAAGAAATCCCACTATCCGCTATCAAAGTGATACAGGCAGAGGATAAAATTAGGTGGAAAAGGACGATCTCGCTAGAGATCCTAGACAGGAGAGAGTGGGAAGAGGGAAGGATGATATTTCCCCCAGAAAGCCTGATCTGTTTTACACACGGGTCCAAACTGGAGGAAGGACAAGCTGGGGCAGGAGTTTACTTGGAAAACGGAGAGAAAAGACCCTATGCGCTAGGTTGTCTGACAACAGTTTTTCAAGCAGAGGTGTATGCCATCCTGGAGGCAACCAGAATGGAAGAGGTGAGGTCCGGCCCAGAGAGACATGTATATGTCTGCTCGGACAGTCAGGCCGCCATCAGAGTTCTGAAAGCAACTAGAACCAGATCAGTACTGGTTCAGGAGTGCAGAGATGCCATGGAGAGTATTGCGACTGAAAAGGAAATAACGCTGATGTGGGTCCCGAGCCATTCAAGGCAACGAGCAGGAGGACCAGCTAGCCAAGCAAGGAGCCGGACAACCCTACTACGGGCCCGAACACGCACATGGCAAGAACTGCCAAGATACTGAAGCTAAGCCGCAAAGAACTCCGACTGTTGGTGGGAGCTCTAACCGGCCACTGCGGCCTCAGGAGGCACATGACTCTCATCAGAGTTGAGACAGACCCACTATGCACGTAATGTGGGGAGGAGGAGAACTTCTTCCACTTGCTGTGCGAATGTGGTATTTATGGCAGGCTTTGACAAAACGTCTTTGGAGCTGCCACTATTAAGGAGGAAGAATTGCACATACATACAGTTTGTTATATAATGTCATTGCCTATCGGCATTAATTATGAGTAGATTCGATTTGATTTTGAGAGCTTCCAGAAATCCTTTCTGACGAGTGGGTTACCACGAAACAGCTGTGCAACCGTAGACACGTGTTTCGAGCTTAAGCTCTCATCAGTACGGTAAAATCAAGTGCGAAGATGTACAACACTTGGATGTGAAAATAGAAACAAAGGAAGTCAACAACAGGAAGCCAACCACACATTTGTGGCTTCGGTTAGAAGACCTTGTGTTTACAAGGCAACAATTAACGTCGCCATGGAGGCAGTTATAGCCCCTCGATAAATCCATCCTGATTTGTATTTTCCTGGGTAGGACTGTCACGCTGGGAGCTATAGCTGCCTCCTTGGCGACTTCAGTTGTTGCCTTGTAAGCACAAGGTCTTCTAACCGAAGCCACAAATGTGTGGTTGGCTTCCTGTTGTTGACTTCCTATTCTATTTCCACATCCAAGTGTTGTACATCTTCGCACTTGATTTTACCGTACTGATGAGAGCTTAAGCTCGAAACACGTGTCTACGGTTGCGCAACAATTTGAGGGTTATACCCAATAACATTTCTCTATATATTTTCATATATAGCCCCTCGATAAATCCATCCTGATTTTTATACGTATACCTAAGTAGAAGAACACGCGCTCAGTGAAGGAGGCCACAGGATCCTGTTAGAGGACATGAAACTTCTTGCCCCCAACCAGGGATACCAAAGTCGACTTTCAAAAATAACAAAGGAAGACATGAGGACATAAGGTAAAAAGGAATCAACTATGGTTAATGGAAATGTATCTTATCCGGACTCGGCAAACAAAAACAGCAAAGGAAGACAACAACATTAAGACAACAGGTAAAGAGGGAATCAACTACGGTTAATGAAAATGTACCTAATCCAGATACGGCAATGAGCACACGGACCTTCCTGAGTCAGAATAAATACAATCTCCGGAGACGGAATCTTCACCGACAACTTCGGCCGCGAAAGCCTCAACCATTCTGTTGGATAATTGTCTCTAAACATCAGAGTATTTCTTTTTTCGTAGATACCAGATGATATAAAAGAGGAAAGTCAACCACCCCATTGGGTGAATGGGACGCCTTCATGTTTTCAAGTCTGTCACTTCAGTCACTGGTTCCTGCATTGAGCAAGTCATCGAATTTCATCATAAATGCCACCCTCCTTTCAATAACATCGCATTTTCCAATTTTGAAGGCACGCTTCAAGACTTAAAGTGGACCAGTTGAAGCTAAACATAATTAATTCTATTCATCATTCATTACCTACTCCCCTGACTGAAAGAAATATTTCAATTTCGTGAAAAGATAAAGTTACCTTCTTCAAAATACTCCGTATCCTTCCTCTAGGGAAGATGTAAATAATGCTAATTGTTGGAATATCAGATAAGCCTACACCTCGATATCCATTATGTTTAATTCTCTTTGAATTTAGCCCTCTTCAAGCTTCAACAAGACTGCGAGCTCAAATTCCAAACGGGCTTTTAACTAATTTATATATTCTATGAATAATGGATATATTGTTCAGCTGTTTGTCAAAACTGGATGTTATTCAATCAGAGAGATAATTCGGTTATTACTTGAAAGCTCTACGATTAAAACTGCATTATAGAGGTGTTAACAATTATTGATTCATTCTGTGAACAGTGTATCGTCAGCTTGTTGACAAAATGAAAATTAATGAGGTATGAAACAAGACCAAAAAGAAGATCATTAACGATGAATTTTGAAGAAAGAAATTTGCAGATGAAAATGATACTGATGATATTGGAAAAATTGCCTTTTGTAGCTCGAACCGTCGAAGGGTTGTTTAGATGGATGAAAAGATACAAGTGTTGTCGATATCTACCGTTACAACTTGAAAATGGTGGTTTTTATGCTATTTTTGACATTTTCAAGGCATTTATTTGAAAAACAAGAAATGCTGCCTCCATGAAATTCGGTCCGGTAAATCTTTTACAATATTGGAACTGGTGATAGACCAGGTCATAACTATTCAGAATATCGGAATTTCACCTCAGTAAAAATCTCACCGTTTTCGAGATAATGGCATTTTTTGAATTTCGGGAAAATCACTACCTCATCTTGGATTTCTGAGTGCCATGTCTACAAATTGAGACCAATTCAAATATCTTTGCTGCTGAAGATTACTGATTAGTAATGCTTTCAGATGTATAAAACATTTTTTCAGAAAACGATACAATTTTTCAAATAATGAGGATAAAATTCCAGATTTGAGTTTCACCAATTTTTTTAACAACAGTTTGACATTATTGTTTGAAAAAAAACGTAATGAAAGTGAATATTCATTACAAAAGAATGCCCATTTTGTCCAGACTCTACCATGCTATGAAACATACGATAATTATTTTTGCAAGGAGTAGAATTTCGATTATATTAGAGTGTGATGTTATTCTGAGCTAAAATCAACTCCAGTAGACTTTTTCAGTAATGTCTTTTATTTTTATCCTATCAAGATGAAATGATTAAATAATCATGAGTAATAACGAATCAACTGCTTAGAAGCATTCAATGAGATGTTAAGAAGTAAATACTAATTCAACGCTTTTTTTGAATCAGCATACACTATAAACCACAATAACGATTATTCAACATCGCACTGAATAATATTACAAAAATGTTTTTTTCCATCCACTCGTACGCAGAGACGACATTTTTTCAAGAAGAATCTTTTCAAATGCGTTATAGGTTATAGCCCCCAAATCAGCGATTCTATGAGCGGCATTGTGCAATCGGATATAGTTCTGCATAAAGCGCTGCTGCAGCAGTAGCACTACCTCCACATTCACCATAAATGTTATGCATTTGCGCATATTCTCGGGGAGTATGACGTATGTACGGCATGACAAAGAAATAAATACCACGGAATGAAACAAGCGGTATAATTTCAAAAAACTACGATAGAAGTCACAAGTTGTTCAAACAAAAGTTTTTAATTTTCGACAAGGATTCATCTCTTAAAAAAGTTTGCACCTATTTGGTTACTCCCTGTATATCTGTCGGTCTCTGAAACTTCGTTGGAATCTGGATGTTGTACAATTGCGACATTTATCATAAGAATTCGTATTAATCGGTGCCATGTCAAATAATCGACATTTAATTTTGATAATTTCATTAGGCCTAATTACATGAAAAGTTAATTTTATTGACATACTATTTAATGCTACCAAGCATTATTTATTATTAATAATTATTTCCACTTTTTATCTTGATAAAATCTAAATAAAATAATTTTTGGGCGTAAGTATACAAGTTGATCAAATAAATGAATATTTTGGAACCTTTGGTGTGAATTCAATTCAAGAAAAAAATAAAATACCCAAACACTAAAACTACGTCACAATCTTAGAATCTTAAAAGTATACTTTTAGCTCCTGAAGATGCTAACTTTGTTGGCGAAACGCGCGTCGAGTGTGATTGTGACGTAGTTTTGGTGTTGGGTAGTTTCCTTTTTTCTTGAATAAAAATTGATAGAAGCCTAGATTAAAACCACGCCTAATTCAATGGAAACCACTTCTTCTAAAAATAATTATAGTTTGTTTCATACCTTGGTAGAGTCTGAAAAAAACGAGCATTCTTTTGAAATGAATGTCCACTTCCAATTGGCTATGTTTCTTTCAGATAATGTCAAACTTTTTTTAAAAAAATTGATGAATCTCAAATCTGTCATTTTACCGTCATTTCTTGAAAATTTTTTCACTTTCTGAAAAACTGTTCTGTACGTCTAGAAGCATCACTCATCAGTAATCTTCAGCAGCAAAGATGTTTGGATTCGTACCAATGTGTATACATGGCACTCAAAAATCCAACGTTAGGTAGCGATTTTCCAGAAATTCTTAAAATGCCCATTATCTCGAAAACGGTGATATTTTTACTGAGGTGAAATTCCGATATTCTGAACAGTCATGACCTGGTCTATCACCAGTTTCAATATTGTACAAGGTTTATCGGACACCCTCTGTATACTCTTTCCATCTACGATAGTGAAAATTTTGAAAATTCAGAGGGAAAGTCGAAAAGTGATTAAAAACCAGTTTTTATGCTGTTTTTGACATTTTAAATGCGTTTATCTCGAGAACAAGGAATGGTGCAACCAATAAATTCAGCAGAAATATGGAAAATTATATACTCTTACCATCTACGATGGCGAATGTTTCAAAAATCCGGGAAGAAAGTCGAAAAGCGATTAAAAACCATTTTTTAATCTGGTTTTTGACATTTCCAATGCGTTTATTTTGAGAACAAGGAATGGGTCCATCATGGAATTCAGCAGAAATATGGAAAATTATATTCTTTTTTCATTTACGTTGGTGAAAATTTTAAAAATTCGGGGAGAAAATTGAAAAGTAATCAAACTCCCGTTTTATGCTGTTTTTATCATTTTCGAGACGTTTTATTTCGAGAACAAGGATTCATGCCACCATAGTAATCAACAGAAGTACGTAAAATTATATACTCTATTCCATCTATGATAGTTAAAATTAAAAAAACCGAGGGGAATAGAAAAATTATTAAGAACCAGTATTTATGCAGTTTTTGACATTTTCAAGGCGTTTATTTCGAGAACAAGAGACGGTGCTCCCACGAAATTCAGCAGAAATATGAAAAATTATATTCTGTCTCCATTTACGATAGTGAAAATTTTGAAAATTCGGAAGGAACGTCGAAAAAAGATTAAAATCCAGTATTTATGCTGTTTTTGACATTTCCAAGGCGTTTATTTCAAGAACAAGGAATGGTGCCACAATGAAACTCAGCATGAAAATGGAAAATTATATACTCTTTCCATCTATTATAGTGAAAATTTAAAAAATCCAGGGGAAAGTCGAAAAGTGATTAAAAACCAGTTTTTATGCTGTTTTTGACATTTTCAAAGCGTTAATCTCAAGAACAAGGAATGGTGCCACCACGAATTTCAGCAGAAATATGGAAAATTATATACTCTTTCCATCTACGATAGTGAAAATTTGGAAAAGGGGGGGGGGGGAAATTCAAAAAGTGATATTGAAAATTTAAAAAATCCGGAGGGAAAGTCGAAAATGGATTGAAATCCAGTTTTTATGCTGTTTTTGACATTTTCAAGGCGTTGATCTCAAAAACAAGAAATGGTCCCAACATGGAATTCAGCAAAAATGTGGAAAATCATATACTCTTCCCATTTACGCTAATGAAAATTTAAAAAATTCGGAAGGAAAGTCGAAAAGTGATTAAAAACCAGCATAAAACTGGATTTCAATTTCTTTTCGACTTTCTTCCCGGATTTTTTAAATTTTTTCCGTCGTAGATGGAGAGAGTATATAATTTTACCTTTTTCTGTTGAATTTTGTATTGGCATAAATCCTTTTTATCGAAATAAACGCCTCAAAAATTACAAAAACAGCATAAAAACGGGAGTTTGATTACTTTTCGAATTCCTCCCCGAATTTTTTAAATTTTCAAAAACGTAAATGGAAAGAGTACATGATATCCCCTCCTCCGGATTTTTGAAAGTTTCGATATCGTGGATAGAAAGAGTTTATGATTTTCCATATTTCTACTGAATTTCTTTCCTTGTTCTCGAGATAAACGCCTTGAAAATGTCAAAAACAGCATTAAAACTGGTTTTCAATCACTTTTCGACTTTCTCCCTGAATTTTTCAAATTTTCACTATAAAAGATTGGAAGAGTATGCAATTTTCCATATTTCTACAGAATTCCTTGGTGGCATCGTTAGGCTTAAAGTTTATGTTCAATATGAAACGCTCATGCAGGATCATCATTAAAACTTGATCATAATCGAAAACAAGATGTTTCTAGATTGCCATATCATCACAGTAGTCTTGGAATTCTGATAACTCTTAGATACGAACCAATAGGCGTGTTCGGTAAATGCAGATCTGACAGCTCTATTCAATCTGTCTGCTCCGTTTTCCACTACAATTATAGGAAAACCACGCCTACAGATTGAATCGAGCTGTCAGATTTGCATTTACCGAACGCGCCTAATGTAACAGCGAGGGTTCTGACAAAAACCAATTCTTTCAATTCAGCGCCATCTGGTGCGGGGAAAATGAAGGAGTTCTGTCATTATCATCAAAATACAAATGTTCTACTACAGACATGCCACTCAGAAAAAAACTTTGATTTTTGTAAAGAGATACATAAAAAAATGCACTTTCAATTTTTTTCGATTTATTGCTTGAAACACTGTAAGTTAGTATAAAATTAAATTCCAGGCAACTTTTTCAAATACCTTTTTCCAATATCCTTTCATCTCACCCCATTTTTGACCTCTTAATGGCATTTCTTCCAAGTTGCAGCCATACTAGTGGTCACTTGACATGTGTCAAAATCGATTTTGGGGTTAACGTATAGATAGATAGATCGTTTATTTGCTCCGGTTACATATTATGTACACGTATAAACTCCAAGGTGTGTGGATATACATAATCGACATCATCACATAAGTAGATTCAACACATGAAACAAAAGTATATAATTAACATTCATAAAGTAAGCATTCTATCATTTAAAAATTCCTGTAAGTTATAGTAAGGTTTTCCTAAGAGGTTCCTTTTCAAACGACATTTCATAGTTGAAACTGAAAGATTTCTTAGAGTGAGCGGAAATTTATTGTATACAGTGTGACTCATTTTTAATGGAAACACCCCCCTAAAATTTGAAGTTGTAAACCGATTTTAATAATTTTTTTCACACCTGTTTAGAGGCACTCTGAATCCAGTGGAGTAGTTATTTTTTCAATGAAAAAATCGCTAATAAAAAATCCCTATTTTCGACTAAGAAAAAATTTCGTAGTATGCCCTGAAAATTTCAAATTGTGTCCCAAGGTAGGCCTTTTAGTACTTAACATTTCAAATAAAAATTTTTGAAATCGGTTTACAACTTCAAATTTTAGGGGGGTGTTTCCATTAAAAATGTGTCACTGCTAAATAATGCTAAATAATGCTAAATTTGACATTTCTCTGTATGTATGCATAGCTACATTTCTCATTCCTAAGATGATCCTTTGTTCTTGTGTTATAGACGTGATCCTTTTCACAGTCAATGAAAAGTTCCCATTTATTTTCTGTTACAAATACTACTGCTTCATATACAGTCTGGTCCACTAAGTATGCAACAAACGGGAAACTTGTTTATTATCGATTTCTCAGAAAATTTTATTCTTGACAAAAGTTGGTGCATGTTCCAAAACTATAACAAGTAAATGTCCATATGAATAAACTGTGAAAATCTATCGCGGATAGCCATGAACAAAAAAGAACCAATAAGCGATAGTACAGAAACTTACAGTAGGTAACTGAACAAGTGCTAATAATAAAAATTATCGAAGCGTCTCTGTATGTCCACCTTCTCTTTCGATGCATCTAATTGTTGTTAGATCGCAACACATTAGCGGGAATATTTCTGCAATGAACTCGTATTGAAGTTTCAAGCTCAGCAATAGTATTAAAGGGGCAATCTCTGTAGACTTTTTGTTTTAAGTATCCCCATAAGAAATAATCCAGAGGTGTAAGGTCTGGAGAACGAGGAGGCCATCGAGGATCGGTATTTCGTCCTAACCATTTATTACGAAATGTCCTATTCAGCCACTGAGAAACATTTCTAGTAGAATGGGCTGGACATCCGTCATGTTGGAACCATACTTTTTGCCGTTCTTCTAATACCATATCATCCAAAAACTCTCCTATTTCAGTTTCCAAAAAGTTCAAGTGCCTGTCACCATTCAAATTCCCTCGAAAAAAAAAACGGACCTAGTAATGTATCATTTAATATACCACACCAAACGTTTGTTTTCTGATAGTATTGTCAATAATAAAATTTGGGTTGACATCTGACCACCATCTGCAATTTTGTGATGATAGAACCCCATTTGTTGTAAAAGTCGATTCATCTCCAAACAGAATACATCGATAAAAATCTCTTTGGTCTTCTATTTCACCCTGAATCCACATGGAAAAATCATATCTCAAATCATAGTCTCTTTCTTGCAATGTACAAATGGATGTAGGTTTGTAAGCATGGTACTTATGTTTCTTGAGAATACGCTTCACAGAGGTTTTTTTATGCCGGTATAATCACTAATTTCTTGGGTGGACCTTCTAGGATTTTCTACTACTGCTTGAAGTACGTCAAGCTGGTTTTCTTCTGTGCATACAAGTTTTGTATTATGTTTATATTCTAGTGAGCCGGTCTGTTTGAAATTCTTTGAAATTCTGCCTACACTTGAATATCAAATTTGTTTGTCTGGATGCCGCTCGTTGAAAATATTTGCAGATTCGCGCATTGTTTTATAACCATCACCACAGATTAAAACTAATTCTGCCTTTTCAGTTAACGTTAATACTACTGGGCGAGGCATTTTTAATTAAGGACAAATATGAAAACGTTTGACAGGCAAGTTTCAAGACGCCACACTATCAAACTACAGTATTGTTTTCGGGCGTATGTGTTTTTTGTTCATGACTATCCGCGATAGATTTTGGAGTGTTTTTTAATATCTGTTTTAGTTGAGGCATTGTTGTCAGATGAACATAAATTTTATACTTTTATTGACAGTTTATTCATGTGAACATTTTCTTAGTACAGTATTAGCCTCGTAAAAAAGAGTATTTGTTTTATTCTAGAGTTCTGTTAAATATCGTTGCAACAAACATGAAGTGGACGGTCACCTAAAAAAATACAAATCCAAGTAAATTTTACAAATACACTTTAATTTGATAAAAAATACTCCAAACTGATTTGATTGTGGCTACTTCACATACATATTAAATCAAAATGGTAAAAATATGTACCATACGGGAGTAATTCAATATTTTCCAAACGAAAAAAAAAAAAATCGAATAGCAGGCCATGACTTCGTATCTGAACATTACTTTTAATTCCAAGCAACTTTTCTCTTCAACATATTTCTATATTTTTTGAAATAGGGGTACTTTACTCTTGAACGAACATTTTATTTTTTGGCCTATCCTGTATGGTGTTTGTCGTAAAGCCATTTCAGGTACAATTGGTATAGTTTTGGAACATGCACCAACTTTTGTCAAGAATAAAATTTTCTGAGAAATTGATAATAAACAAGTTTCCCATTTGCACACTTAGTGGTCCACACTGTATATAGAGATTCATCAAAGTTAAACTTTTGCATGTAATAAAAGCTTCTTGCAGCTATCGTTTTTTTTTCATCTTATAGATATATCTGACACATTTTTTTGGAATATCAGTATCCTAGAAATATCTACAGAGTTTCAGAGTATGCACAAACTTTTCCTGAGAAATGTTTTTCCAATACTGTAACAATAAACTTTTTTCCCATATGGTACATACTTTTTGACGGCCACTGTATATACGCTCATCTCTTGTATAAAATGGTCTCTGAACAAAGCTTTTGTAGGGGTGGTCATAGCAACATGATCAGATGTCTAGTCAATTCGTGTACCTTATAAGCTCCTTTGAAAATTCAGATTCAAAAGGCCAAGATCCTGCGCACCCTCTAATTCTACGACTCTGGATCTGAGTAAACAACCCCTCTAAGCGCTGCCAATAAAAAGTCTCTCGAAACTATCGGCCGATATTCCCCGGAATGATTTATAAGAAACCCATCAAAACTAATAAAGTTTTTATCGACAAAGAAATCACTCCGTGCGGAATCTCGTAAACCGTTATTATCCGGTCCAATACTTTCCGGTCTTTTATTCATTCGTTCACGGACTGCGGCCAATAATTCCGGAAAATAATTGGGGATTTCGTGCGGCAATTTTGTTCCTTGGGAGGCTTCGGGTCAATCTGCGTTAAATTACCGAAAAGCGAAAATCGGAAAGAGGGGTTGTTCTACAGCCGGAGGTGGGAGCGTGCAGGTAAAGTATGAGTCGATTCGGGTTCAGCTGGGGAACGCAGGGAAAAAGTCGATTTTTGTTCGGAATGAGCGTCAGCTGACACTTCGCCCTTTCATCTATGTCAGACCATATAATTATGTATGAATTTATATTTTTTGCAAGATGAATAAAGACGATTTATTATTATTATATCACAAGACCTATAAATTTAATCGATTAAACTATCAAAATATTGAAGCTGGAAGCTGAAGCTGGAACAGAGGCTGACAGATTGTTGGCAGTTGTTGATAGACCGGTCGATTTGATATCATACATGTTTTTCATTTTGTTAATTATATCCAGATGATGAGTGGGATCCATTTGAAGATATGGTTTAATAGAAGATGCGCTGTTATGTCCTGTCATTAGTTGCTGTTCTTCAACTCCACTTTTAGCTAGCGTACTAACTGCCGTTAATCGGTTAGAATGGGTGGTTATTTGTGCTTTCTTGATTCCGATTGTCTGTGCTGCTTCTCGGGTCCATTTCGATATTTGATTTACTCCTGTCTGGCAATTTTTGTACCAGGTAGTAGATTCGGTTTTTTTCCAAAAAGGATTCGGGGTTAAGAAAAACCTATCTGATGTAATATTATTGTCTCTTTTGCTGAGAAGCTTTTCAAATAATCTCACAGGGCACATTTTTGTTTCTGTAGTATTCTGAACCAACCATTTGCTGTCCGTAAGCTTTTCATCGCCTCCTTGTGAAGTTTCAGTGAATATGAGGTTGTATTTTATTCTACCTAAAACAAGAAAAAAATTATACTTCTAGAAAGAAATGCTTCCCAACATTTTACCTGTAGAATTTTTTTTATGGTCGACTTCTTCTTTAAAGTAACTTATTAGACAGAAAGTCGCTTTGCCACCTCTCCACGCTAATTCAACGGCTATTATATGGTAGAGTTTTTTTGCAATGCCTCGGGAGTATTCTCGTCCCTTAACTCAACTACTTTCAGATGTTATTCATCACTTGAAGCAGAAGAGCTTTCTTTTCTTTTAATTGTGTTTTGCTGAAGAATTCTGCGTTTCACATTTCTTGCATCTCTGGCAGTTTTGAAAACTATATCTTTAAATGGATCGAAACTTACATTATATTGAACTTGGTACATTTCTTGCAGTTTTTTTGCTACGATATTCGACATTGTCTTCACCACACCTTCTTTATATTCCGTTCCGTCTTTCTTCCGCATATTAAACCCACGGTCTTTAAATATTACAGCCAATTAATCAATTCTGGTATCTTCATTGGAAGAGTAACCTTTTGTCTCACAAAAGTCGGAAAACTGTAGCCATGGGTTTTCATAGTGTTGACTGGTGTACTATTATGAACTGCCAAATCGATATTTTCACACGAAATATTACTGAAATGTGAATTTATTTTTGTGTGTATGTATGTGTGTATTGTATGTGAATATATATATGTATATAACAGAAAGTTACTTATGACATCTACAGTCACTAGTTGAAACTTAATTTGACACGAACCAAGGAATCCAAAGTAGAGGTTTGTCTACAAATTCACAGGCAGCCAACAATTTGTTGTTCTGACCAACCCAAGGTTCAATCAAGTTTCTAGTACGTTATGAGGAACGCAAGCAGAATCTAAGTGAAAATAGAGTATATTTCGTTTCAATTCTGATTGGATTCGTTTTGATTTCGAGAGCTCCATAAATCCTTTCTGATGAGTGCGTGAGCACGAAACAGCTGTCAAAGGTTGGAACTCTCGGAATTAAAACGAAATATACTCTATTTTCAATTATATATATATATATATATATATATATATATATATATATATATATATATATATATATAAAGCAGGAAATTTATTGTCCACTGTACGACGAAATTTTGTGTCGTACAGTGGACAATACCTTAGTCATTGACTGGTATAGAAAACCCATAAGTAGTGGAAGATTTATGAACTATCACTCATACCATAAACAATCCATGAAGGTTAATTTGGTTAAACAAATGAAACATCGAATACTCTGTATTTCTGACTCCTCTTTTCATCAACAAAATTTAAAAATCTTATATAATTTATTCATTGATAATTCATATCCTCCTTCACTATTAAAAAAGATTTTATACAGTACGTCTACCATAGACACACATGATTCATTAAATAATATCAATAACATTTCGCAAAATAATATCACTACTACAAATGATGCAGATAGGATCCAAATCCAATATTTTTTCACCTCTCTTCCTTATATCGCAGATGTCTCACCCAGGCTTGCTAGAATCTTCAAAGTTTTTGAGAACATAAAAATTGCAAAAAAACAATATTAACAATTAATTCCATTTTTACCAAAGTTAAAGATAAAACACCTTTAACTTCACAATCACAGTTGGTGTATTGTATTCCTTGCTCTAATTGCGATAAAACTTACATAGGTCAGACTTCGAGGACATTAAAAGATAGAATCACTGCACATAAAAGTGACTGTAAATGCCATCCTGAAAGATGTGCATTAAGTGAACATGTTAATAGCACTGGTCATAACATGAATTATAGTAATACAAAAAATTTTGACTAAAGAAAACAATACCACTAAAAGACTTTTCATGGAAATGGCTTTCATCTCTCAATCAGATTCTTGCATAAATAAAAAAACTGACGTTAATCACTTAAGTGAAATTTATTCATATTTACTCCTCATCGACAATAATATTACACATAACTTAAATAATTCTCCCTTAGGGAACACTTCATCTCTTTTGAGTTGAGACAATTGGTTAATTTCACCCACTAGCAGCGGCCAATTCGTGGTTTCGTGTCACACTTCAAAAGTGTCTGACATCTAATGTCAATAATGTCAACTGTCTGTTGTCGAATAATCCTAACCAAATTTCTTATGTTACATTTGAATCTCTCCACGTGTGGAGATAATTCAAATAAATGTTTAAACAAATTTTATAACAATCACTTAATATTAATATTTTTATTGTTTGACGTATTTTAATGTGTTTTGTTCATCTTTGTCACATGTGACTTACATGACATGTTGTTTATAATTTTTAATATTACATCCATAGCAATCATTCTCATCAACACAGTAAGTGGTTCTTCTTCAAAGTTTTCTTTCCATTAATCGTACAATTTTGCTTGTTACTTGTAGCTTCCCTGAAGATGACAGTATTCACTGTTGAAATATCGGAAATATAGTGTTAAAAGAGTACACGTTTTGCTTGCTGCTATACCCAAAAAATTTCCTGCTTTGTATCCTAACTAGTCAGCAAAGACTACCCTTCTACTATATATATATATATATATATATATATATATATATATATATATATATATATATATATATATATATATATATATATAACTGTTTGTAGGGCCTGCAGCGATGTAAAAGGAAACTCTTTTAAGTTTTTCCAAGCTTTCGGAATCTTTTATTCCATCATCAGGGAGACTACAATTGGAAATGTCATATAAGATTGTAAATTCAAAATTATAAGTACTCACATCTTATTTGAGGATGCTTATATATATGTTCATAAAAGTTATTTATAAGAACCATTTTTTTTATAAGAAGATTAAGTTTCTGCTAATTATACATATCAGAAATGCAGTATTTTCAGTTCTTTTTTAAAAAAATACAAAACTGATAAACTGGACGAAATGACAAATTAGTTGTACATAGAGACATACTTCATTTGTTTATTTTCAAATGTGACAGTTATTAATTTGACAAGTGACATTATTTTGTTCCGACAAATAAACTTCAGTGTAGGTTAGAATTTCTGCGTTCGGTTACTCTGATTTCATGGTGTTTTATGTCAAGAGAAAGTAAAAAAGAATAAATTTCACTCAAATGGCTTATATCTGTTCGTTTATTGATGGAGTTATTATGAACATATATGTAAGCATCCTTAAATAAGATGTGAGTACTTATAATTGCCAATTGTAGTCTCCCTGATGATGGAATAAAAGATTCCGAAAGCTTGGAAAAACTTTCCTTTTACATCGCTGCAGGCCCTACAAACAGTTTTACTCTTAACTAGTCAGCGACTATCCTTTTTTTCTATATATATATATATATATATACATATATATATATATATATATATATATATATATATATATATATCTGTCTCTGTGTAAACATTTTGATTTAGTGATTTGATTAATCAACGAGAATGCAAAATTTGTCGAAAATTGTGAAGTTGATATGAATTAATAATGAGTGCTTATTTAGTTTTGGTCAAAGTTTGTTGTTGTGTCATTATAGGAGCTTGCTAGTAGTAAGTTTGTTTTTTAAGAAAACCAATCAGGAATCGAAGTACAAAATCGAAAACACATCATATACATATCCAGTAGCCAATCAAGAGCCGAACTACAAAATCGAAAACATGATGTTTTCAATTATCAACACAAAAATTTCAACCAATCAAAATACGCTACTTTAGAATACGTGGAATAATCGACAGGATCATAAGAGCGCTGAAAAGAGAAACATTCTGAATTGAAAACTGAACCAAACATGACTACTTTGTAAGTAGAGCTAGGTATTCCTAATAGTTCAGTCAACAGCCATTTTCTCGTGGAATTTCGAGAATCAAGGTCGATTTCCTTGAAAATTTGGAATTAGGTAGTATTTTTAACATCTTCTTAAAATGTACCCTAGGCCAAAGCGAGCTTTTGCCCTTGGGGTGAAAACAGCCCCACCTAGGGGATGAATATTTTTTCAATCGAAATTTGAATGAATGAATGAATTTATTGAATTGAAACTTCAATACATGGTGAAAGTCAGAAAATTTGGATACATGGTGCCAATGGCCATCTTATTCTTGTTCCTATTCTATATCATCTATATGCATACGTACCTACATATACATTGTGTTTTATAAAATCCTTTCATTTCCTAGATGTTAACCAAAGTGCTTGTGGCACTTGTTCTGTTCTGCATCTAGGATTGTCAGGAGTATTGTTTTGTCTACATGGTGTGAGTAGGACTCTATATATAATTTCTCATTGGACAGGTCATGTACCAATTTAATACATTTTCCATACACTTATTCCTATTTTCATTATCATTGAACCCTCACAATCCTAAGAGACTAACCTAAATGCTTGGCATTTGTTTTGTTCTATCTCCAGGATTGCTAGGATTGCTGTTAATACTGTGTGTGGTTGGAGGAAAGATTTTTTTAACGATTTTAGGTTGAGAGTTAGAGGTTGTGACCTAGAATGGTTATTTTTTTTCAAAAAATTTTAATTAATGTAGTGTAATTTGTAGTTATGTAATTTTTAATTTCAAGTTTGAATTGAGTAAGTGATTTTTTTTCTTTTATGTTTCGAGGTAGTGTGTTGTATAATTTGGGACCGAAGTAGACAAGTGTTCTTTGTGTATGCGATTTTTTGAAGATAGGTAGAGTTATATTTAGGTTTTCTAATGCTCTGGTATTTTGTGGTCTATATGTGGTATATAGAGGCTTATTTTTATAGACCCATATAATGCTGTTGTAAATGAATAAGCTTCTAACATTGAAGAGTTTTGTTTCATTGTACAGTTGTTCTGTGGAGAACCGCTTTTTCTTATGAAAAATTATTTTTATAATAGTATTTTGTATTGCTTGAAGACTTCTAAGGTTGTTGTCAAAGAGTCCACCCCAAACAGTAATGCCGTATCTAATGATTGATTCTGCCAGAGAGTTATAGATTATTATTAGGTTTTTTCGGGTTAGTATTTCTCTCAGAGTGTATAGTTTATACGTGATTTGTCTTAAGCGTTTGATGACATGTCCAACGTGTTCATCCCATCTCATATGTTGATCTAGTATAATTCCAAGGTATTTTAATTTCGATACTTTTTCTATAATTGGGCAAGTGCATTGTTCATTCATCATGCAGTTAGATTTGTGAATTTTCAGTGTTTCACGAGTCGGTTGATCGGTACTTAATAGTGTGAAACATAAGAATTTTGTTTTGAGTACATTTAGACTTAATAGATTATAATTTAGCCATATTTGGATATCTTTTAAACCAATTTCAGCAATTTGGTATGTTTCTTGCCAGGATTTTCCTGAAAATGCAATTGCAGTATCATCTGCATAAGAGATGAGATGATCGATGGAGTTTATATTGCCAATACTATTTATGTATACTAAGAACAGGATCGGGCCCAACACTGTGCCTTGCGGAACACCGACGGTTATTTTTTGTGGTACACTCGTGTATTTATCTATTTTACTTTTTGATATCTACAAGATAGATAGTTTTGCAATAAATCTTTCATAGGTCCACGAATTCCATATCCGTAAAGTTTATCAATGAGCTTGGAGTGTGATACTGTGTCGAATGCCAGAAAAACTGCTAGGCATTTTTTGGAGTTCTCCAGGGCTTCAACTATCTTTTTTGAAAAATGTATAACAGCTTTTTCAGTACTAGAATCCTCAATTAATCCAAATTGTTTTTTCGTAATTACTTGATGAATGTTGAAAAAATTTATCAAACGTATTTTTAATGAGTGTTCAAAAATCTTTGCAAAACTATTTATCCCAGATATATAGAAATAACCACGGAAGTCAATATATTGACTAATTCTAAGCAACTTTTGTTTCATAAAGTTTTTTTTGTAAAGTTGATACTTTCCGAGTTATTAGAGATTGAAACTGTGCATTTTTTATTGAAAAAAACCACGTTTTTCAAACGTTTTTCATGAATAACTTAAAAAAATTAATTTTATCGAAAAAATCACACCGAACAAAATTGTAGCTAGTAAAAAAAAAAAAATTCGTGTCTGAAAGACCAATGTAAACTCGATAGCGACGGAGTTATTGCTCTTTGAAGGATGGTTATTTTCGAAGAACCTTGAAATTGAGAACCTTTAATCTCAAATAACTCGAATATGGTGAAAATTTTGGGAAAAACTCAGAAGACATTTTTTAAAGTACATTAAATAACCTTTCAAATGAGTGCTCACAAAAGTCTTGTACATGAAAATTGACTGACTTATGACCAAAATAAAGTACTCCCTATTTTTTTTTCAATTGGAACAATCAAACCCTCGTCATTACAACCCTAATATAAATGAAGGGCTCCTCACTACAATTATCTTTATTTAGGTATTGTAGTACTGAGACTTTTCGAGCTCAATTGTGGCCCTAGAACTTCATTATGTCAATAAAATCCACTGACATGACGATGTCACCATGACATGTCAGCAGATAAACAAACGAATTATGGCGGAGGAGCCGGGTACAAAGCATCGAATCACCAGAACATGAGACATATGCCTACTTCATTATATGAATAACATTCTGCTGAACTAGAAAACATGAAACAATGCAATTACTGGTTCAACATACTTTCATCTTGTAGCTAGTTAGGCAAATCTAAAGCCGCGGAATGTGGAATATCGTATCAAAGCGTGTTCTACGAGTCTATTCCGTCTGTTCAGCTCCGCGCGACGTGGTACAGACGGCGAAAAGAGAAAATTCCCGTCTTATTATAGCCGCTATAGGCCAATTGTTTTAGTATTTCAGATGAAAAATGGGGAAAAAAATAGTAAAACGATGCAAAGTTTCACAACACAACATCGTTGAAAATTTGAATTATAAACAATTCTAGTTATTTTTGTAGAGAAAAAAACGCAAAGGAGTCGCAAAATGACGAAAACAAAGAAAATCTTATCCTTTATCGTTCCCCAATTTTGCGACCATTTCCAAGTTTGGTATCACAGTAAATAAATTATTTATTCGTACTTTTGTTAATAACTCTGCCAAAAAAAAATCTAAAAGCTTGGTGAACACAAAGAAACGTTTCTCTCCGTGTCATAAGTTTCGCCGAACATAAATGCCAATTCCGCCAATGACGGCAATGTGCTTTTTTTTGTTTATTTTACACTTGAAATTCTTCTTTGCTACCTGAATGTATTATGGAAATAATTCAAACGCTTTTTTTAATTGGTCGGGGACGTAAGGAGTATTTTCCAGAAAACATATTAAAGGTCCTCGATAGAAAACAAATGGTAATTTGGCTTTCGATCGAATTCGATAAAATTTTATTATGTTATAGTGGAATAAGTCGTTAAAAAATGGGTAGGATTGACAAGGAAATAAGACAAACTCAGGATGGAAATGTATCAATCGAAGCTCATCAACTTGTACAGTTATACAGGGCATACTTAAATAAGTAATTTTTGAGATTTTTTTAAAGCACTATTACAGAAACAATAAGTTATATTATGGTAGGACATCATAGTATCAGACTATTCTAGGCGATCAAAACGTGTTTTGTTTCTTGATAACTCTCGTTGTTTGAAATACGAATTTTTTAAATTTTGGATTATACTCCTGTACTGAGAACAATTTACAGGTCGTTTTTGACTACAAAAAAAATATTTTTTTCCAATGTTGACTGAAGAAAAGATATGGTAACTTTCTCTCATTTTTTTAGTGTTATTTGCAATGTTTTAATTGAATATCTCAAAAACTGTTCAGTCAATTTGGACCTAATTTCACTCACACTATTTTGAAATTGTTGACTATTATACAGGGTGATTCAAAATTCGATGTAAATATTTCAAGGGCGTATTTTTGAGATCAAAATAAGACTTTTTCTTCGAATCAACATGTATCCTAAAATGCACCCCCTCCGACCTACAGCCCCTGTAAGTTAGGAAAAAAAACAAGATTATCAAAAACTGTGACTATAATAACGAATCGCATCTTCTGAAAATTGGCATGTCCCTATTTCTTTAGGCGCTCTGTTCTTTTTTTGCTTTAAAAATTATGTAAACCCAGTTTTGGGGGAGTTGGAGGGAGGTCCACACTTTTATTGGCCCAATTTTTATGTTCAAAAAGAGAAACTCCGAATTCGAATAGCATAATCTTATTGGCCATAAAAAAACTAAGAATTTGGTCTCTTGCATTTTTGTCGTACTACCAACCGTTTGCTGGAAAATCGTAAACAACGAAAGGGGGGTATTTTCACAATATCAAACTAACAAAACATGTACTAGCTAATTTATTCAAAATTCGATGTGAATATTTCAAAAACGTATTGTTGGGATCAAAATAAGACTTTTTCTTCAAATCAACATGTGTCCTGAAATGCACCCCCTCCGAGCTACAGTTTTAGTTAATCTCGGGTTTTTTCCTAAATTACAGGGGCATTTTAGGACACATGTTGATTTGAAGAAAAAGTCTTATTTTGATCCCAACAATACGTTTTTGAAATATTCACATCGAATTTTGAATAAATTAGCTTATACATGTTTTGTTAGTTTGATATTGTGAAAATACCCCCCTTTCGTTGATTACGATTTTCCGGCAAACGGTTGGTTGTACGACAAAAATGCAGGAGACCGAATTCTTAGTTTTTTCTTATGGCCAATAAGATTATGCTATTGGAATTCGGAGTTCCTCTTTTTGAACATAAAAATTGGGCCAATAAAAGTGTGGACCTCCCTCCAACTCCCCCAAAACTGGGTTTACATAAGTTTTGAAGCAAAAAAAGAATAGAGTGTTTAAAAAAATAGGGATATACCAATTTTCGGAGGGGGTGCATTTTAGGACACATATTGATATGAAGAAAAAGTCTTATTTTGATCCCAACAATACGCCCTTGAAATATTTACATCGAATTTTGAATCACCCTGTATATGAAAGTTTTTTCAACTTTGTATGTTACGTGTCTAAGATATTCATTTTAGAGTTTACGGTATTACGGTTGTTAAGGTCGTTAATTATAATACGTTCTTGAGTTTGCGTGTATTAATTCAATCTTGTTGTTGAGTATAGCTTGTGTTATTTATAGAATCAAACAATTGATTTCGAAAAGTTTTGTGATTGAATTTATGAAAATGTTTCCTAGAGTTTTGTTCAATTGATAGTAATTTATCGTAGGGCCGTAAACTTTGAAAATTCATTTCTCAGAAACACCACATACAAAATTGACAAAACTTTCAAATATAATAGCCAATATTTCCAAAATAGTGTGAGTGGAATTATGTCCAAATTAACGGAATAGTTTTTGAGATATTGAATAAAAGCATTGTAAGTGACCTAACAAAAAAATTTAACGCACCCTGTATCAGATTGAAAGGTGATATTCAATCAACAGCAGAAATAAATTATTTGTTTGTATTAAAAAACAACCAGTCAATTTTTTTCAGTATAGGGGTATAATCCAAATTTTTTAAAATTTACTTTCAAACAAAAAGTTACCAAGCTAGGATAGACTAGGACTATGATGTCTTGCCAAAATATAACTTGTTGGTTCTGGAATAGTGATAGAATAAAAATCCCCATAAACGACTTTTTTTGCTATTCCCCGTAGACACTCTAATGTACTTTCATCAACAAGATTATAATTGAACATGTTAAAAAGTTCCGATGAATATATTTTCATACTGAATTTGTCTTATTTTGACTAACATGATAGTTTTTATCGTCATTCCTACCCAAGTACAACGTTTTCAAGAAGTTTGACCGCTTATTTTTCAAAAACGATACACGAAATGATTTAAATTCACACATTTTTCCAACAACCCATCCCACTATATCAAGATGAAATTTCAACTAATTTAACCTAGTGCTAAATTCCCATATGTTTTCGCGCGGGCTCCTTCACTTCCACCACAGATTTCGGTAACTTCGTCAAATTTGAAAAGAATGAAAAAATACAATTTTTTTTTTTACTAGACAAAGTTCCCGAAATCTGTGATGATGGCAAAATTTTATGTTTTCTAGGAAATTATAGGAAACCAATTCAGGTTGCAAACATAATTTTTTTAAATTAAACAAAAAAATGTATGTTCCTGAAATAATGGAAGAGATTCTTTAGTTGGTCGGAAAGATAGGGGAGTGATCCATCACAAATTTCGGGAACTTTGTCAAATAAAAAGAAAAACTTTCTGATGAAATCAGTTGTTCAATATTACTTTTTATTCAGATAAAGGGTGCGTTACATTTTTTTTGTTGTCATTTACAATGCTTTTATGGAAGATCTCAAAAACTGTTCCGGTAGTTTGGCCATGATTTTACTGTTATAAATGCAAGTTTCCACAACTTTGCATGTTGCGTTTATAAGATATGCATTTTCAAAGATTACCATATTATGAAACAAGGGTATATTACTATCGATTGAACAAAACTTTCGATAAATTGAATTCTATCACAAAACTTTTTCGAATCAATTGTTCGATACTATGAACAACGCAAACTACACTCAACAAGATTGCATCAATACATGCAAACTCAAGAACGTATTATTATTAACGAATTCATCAACCACATATGTCGTAATACCGTAAAATTTAAAAATGAACATCTTAGAAACGTAACATGCAAAGTTGACAAAACTTTCACATATAATAGTAAACATTTTTAAAACAGTATGAATGAAACAAGGTCCAAAGTAACTGAACGATTTTTGTGATATTCAATAAAAACATTGTAGATGACCCAAAAAAAATTGTAACGTACCCTGTATTTGAATGAAAAGTAATATTGAACAATTGAAATCAACTGGAAGTTACCTCATCTTTTGATCAATTAACAGTGGCTATAAATAATATTTTTTTGTAGTAAATAACGATGTTTCAAGTGTTTTTTGTATAAGGGTATAATCCAAAATTATTAAAATTCGTATTAGGAAGTTATCAAGAAACAAATCACGTTTATATCACCTAGAATAGACTAAAAGTATGATGTCCCACCAAAATATGCCCCATTATTGGTTCTGAAATTGGGCTAGAAAAAAAATCTCAAAAAACGACTTTTTTTACTATGCCCCCTATGCAACCTAATGTACTATCATTCATAAACTTATGATTGGACATGTCAACGAGTTCCGAGGAAAACATTTCCATCCTGAATTCGTCTTATTTCGACTAAGAAAACAGTTTTATTCCTTGTCAATCCTACCCAATTACGATGTTTTCACAAACTTTGTCCACTTATATCTCAGAAACGACACATGCAAAATCATTCAGATCTACACATTTTACTGAAGACTCATCCTACTATAACATGATAAAATATCAGCCAATTTGCATTTGCCACTATTTTAGATATTTTTCAGCAGAGTTATTAAAAAAGTATGAATAAATAATTTGATTACTCGGATGCCAAACTTGGAAATGGTCGCAAAATTGGGGAACGATAAAGGATTATATGTTCTTTAATTTCGTAATTTTGCGACTCAATTGCATTTTTGCTCTACAAAATAACCAAAACTGTTTATAATTTATATTTTCATCAATGTTGCCGACTTTGTACCAGGATGCAAATTTTTATTGCTTCATCTGAAAGTTTGCGTTGTTTTTACATTTTTTCTCCATTTTTACTAAAGCGACAAGCCTAAAGAGAAAATTCCCGTCTTATTATAGTCGCAAATGCAAACCGCACATACATACCCGTGCAAATTAATCCACTGCAGGCTCCGCAACTCTTTGAAAGCGACGAAAGGTACGCTGTCTAGTTGATTATAGCTCAGATCCAACGAAGTGAGGCTTTTCCACTGCGTGCTGAAACATAACAAAGCGTTGACACAAAATTTGTAGCTTTGTAAAGAACTTCTTAATTTTTTGAAACTCATTTTTTTCTATAGTGGTTTAAATGAATATATAATGAAAGTAAAGAGTCATGTGGTAAAAAAATATTAGTGTCCGCGATCAAATGTCGCATATAAATGAAGTAATCCCGCAAAAGGGAGAAAGAGAAGAAAGATATAAATGTATGTATAAAATACATTTTTTGACGGGTGAATTCTTATTGTATTTGTTCGTGGGAGGTTGATCTAGACATACGGTTAAGATCCATGCTTTGATTTTTTTCTTGAAGAAATATAAATGGTTGTTTTGTTTTATTTCATCGGGAAATTCAGAAAGTACTATTAGGCCAGGCTGTAGATAAAAATGTGAGGCTCTTACTCGCAAAAGGAAAGACGCAAACGTTTCGTAAATGAAGACCCCGGTTTTTGCCGCAGCAAAATCGCCTTGTGAAATGTTTTAAACAAGAAATAGTGAATAAAATTACAATTTTTTTGTTTTTCTGCGAATATCTCAAAAAGTATTGTAGGAATCGTTTTACAGTCAATGAACCTTTGGTAGATGATTATAGAAGCTGCAAAATGGTCATTCATACGACCAGTTCGGTGCATTTTTCACTGAGAAAATCTGGTTAAACCTCGAAAAAGAGGCCAGTTTTCAAAAAATCACAATTTTTGTAAATCTGAAGTTGGACAAAAAATATTGTGAAAACTGTAAAATAATAACATGTGTTTCAACTGTGCGCAAGATGGTTTCTGACCAATGTCTAGTCTTTGCACAATCGCGTTATAAACAATGTAATGGCAAATCTTTCTAAATGCGCCGATTTAAGGACAATCATCTTATTCAAATTCTGTAAACGGTATTTGGAAGTAGAGATCAATATTTACAATTTGTATATTTTGGATTTTCACCTGAGAGATAGGAAATGTGTTGAAAATGTCACTGGAAGTTACTCTAAATGCTTCAAAGTGCACCTGAAGTCGTCAGAATTTGAATACGACGATTTCCTATAAATCGGCGCATCTTGCATAATAGTACTTTTTTCAAGGGCACTTTGGATGATCTTAATACATTTTTTATCTTTCTGAATTCTTTCAACCGAAGAATTCAGTTCACTGTGAAAATTGAGTCAAGCAGTTAGTAAATAACGTTTTTAACATCTCACGATTCATAAATCTGAAACAATAGAACTCTCCATATATAGAGAACCGACCTCCACTGACAATATTATACCTTTTCACTCCAACCATCCGTATAATAGAAATTTTCACCTTTTCATTAAATTTTTACCGTCTATTTACGATACCTCTCAGTGATTCAAAATCTTCAACAGAACTAAATATAATTAAACAAATTGCCCATAAATATGATTTCACAATCCATCTTATTAATAGATTATATTACAGATTTGTTAATAGATTTTCAAGCTAGGATTAACTCAATCAAATTCACCAAACAAATATTTCTCTCTATCCTATTTTGGTCCGCTTTCAGTAAAACTAAAAAATATCTTGCTCAACAAACTCAATGTCAAAAATATTTAAAATTTCTCTATTTCATTCAAAACTTCTAATAATCTCAAACATTTTTTAGTCAAATCTAAAGAAAAATCCTAATGTTGGGTAGGGCTGGAGTTTATGAATTGAATTGTTTTAACGTTGGTTTTACCTTGGTAAAACGGAAATTCATTTTCAGCCCACAGTTTTTGTTTGAAATTTTTTAAATTTTTTTTGCATTACTCAATGTTTTTGTGTAAATTCCGGAACCTCAGTGATTTTTGGTTATGATAATTTTCAAAAAAAAAATTTAAATAAAATGATGAATTGAAAAAATTGAGAGTTTCCGGAATTCTTATGGGACCACTGAGCCCATACAAAAATTATCTCTTTCTTGAAACCAATGATTTTTGCCAGAAACGGATTCTACGATCGGGAAATTTATACCTGATTGGCGCTGTAATCGAGTACGGACAGGTGCTGTGTTGCCAATGTTCATCGAGTTCATTATCTCCACTCCCACTCTTGATAACTATGCCAACAAACCTGAGCAGGAGGGGATGAGGAAGAAATTCGACTTTTCGGTGATGGTGGCTCTTAAGTTTGCTATATTGGCCAAACAGGCCGCAAGTTTATAACACGACTATCAGAACACGTTAGAATAATAGACTCCAACTCTGATAGAGAAAAAATCAATCCAAACATGTCCTTGATGTAAGTCTTCCGACTACATTGTATCTACAATAAAGATTGTTTTTGGTGGTGTTAGAATGAATGTTTTTTTATCTACTCAGTTATATCTCACCTCCACTGTATGTTTGTAGATTGAGCGGAGAGAAAAATTATTTAAATTTAAAACAGCCTAATTTATATTCAAATATTTTTTCTCTCCACTCAATCCAATTTAACTGAAGATGAACTGAAGTGTCCGGCATAAAGTTCACAGCATACTTTTTTTTATTGAAAAATACATCTTCCAAACAGAACAAGTTCTGGTGTAAGGAAGATAATAATACATTATATATAATTACAAGTGTCAATAATTTTAAAATCAATTAAATATAACAATTATAACAACTTTGCATATTAGTTTGATGAACATCAGTATGATATCAAATTTTGTTTGTTTTTTCGAAAAAATATATATTGATTTTGATTTTTTTATATCATCTGAAAGTTTATTGTAACTTTCTATAAAACTAGATACTGGATTGTTTTTGCCTTTATTTGAATGAACGTTATTCAAATGGAAGTTATTTGCATGTAATTTTGATTTTTTCTAAATGACTATTACTTTTTTGTAAATTATTTGTTACTTTGTGAGCAAATTTTGCTCTTTCAAATTTTATTAGTGTATCTAATGTGAAATTTCTGGTTTCTTCGTACAATTTTAGAGGAGTTTCCCATGGTTTTTTAAAAATTACTTTTATTGCTTTATTCATCAAACGATAAATGATACATTTTTGGTTTTTACTACAAGCTGACCATATTGTTATTGAATATCTAATATGTGAGACAAAATGGGCATTATAAATGAGATTCTGAATTTGACTATTCAGAAAGTCAATTCTTCTTATTGTTCCAATTAAAGCAATAATCGATCTTTTTATTTTATTCACATGACATTCAAAATTTAAATTCTTATCAATCATCAATCCTAGATATTTGTGTTCTTCAACTTCATTTAATATTTTGTTCTTTATTTTTAATTTTATTTTGGTAACATATTTTTGTTTGAAAATCATATAAACAATTTTTTCTAAATTAAGATTCATTTCATCTATCCATTTTTCAAACAGTTGAATATCTTTTTGAATATTATTTTCTAAAATTGCTGTATTTTTGGCCGAATAGTAAAGTACAGTATCATCT
Organism: Chrysolina oricalcia; assembly: GCA_944452925.2. NCBI lineage: Eukaryota > Metazoa > Arthropoda > Insecta > Coleoptera > Chrysomelidae > Chrysolina > Chrysolina oricalcia. Next base: position 4,624,695 of record OX101824.2, on the reverse strand, counting down.
GCAAAAGGAAATTGTTTACCTATCAATTTTATTTTCTTTATACTATCTACATAGATCGAATAAAAAATTGGAGCCAATACTGAACCTTGGGTAACTCCAATGGTAGATTATTTTTCAATACTTTTATTTTCATCTATAACAACATACTGTATACGATTTTCAAAATAATTTTCGAAAAGTTTATAAGAGTGACCTCTTACTCCTAAATTATTTAAAAAGTCTAATAATATTGAATGATTTACTGTATCAAAAGTTTTTTTATATCTAAGAAAATGGCAACGCCATATTTGCTTTCATCTAGAGTTTCAAAAATATCATTCATGAAATCAGTTACCGCTGATTGAGTATTTGAATTTGGCATGAAAGCGTATTGAAATTCATCAAAACCAGAATTATCATTTATGATATTTATTAGTTGTTCTTTCAATACTTTCTCAAAATTTTTGGAAAAAACATTTAGAAGAGCTATTGGGCGATAATTAGAAACATAATTTTTTTCTCCTCCTTTATAAACTGGTTTTAATATGGTTCTTTTGAGGTAATTTGGAAAGACGGCTTCTTCAATACATTTATTAATAATCAGTGATAGGGGTAGGCTAATATTATTGAGTTCTCAAAAAAAATTACTCCTGATGAAAACCTCTGCTTCATCCCAAACCTAAATTGCAAATACCATAATTGAATTTTATACTACCATATACGAGCGATATTGAAAAAAACGTGGAAAAATTAAATTGATCATAGGTGGCTGTAATTTGAATTTCTTAATCAACATCCGATTCTGAACAATATTTTCCCCATACTTTTAATTCTATCGCTAAAAATAAAGTGATTTTTTTGAAAAGAAGGCATGTTTTTTAATATCGCTCGTATATGGTAGTATAAACTTCAATTTTGGTATTTGCAATTCAGGTTTGGGATGAAGCAGAGGTTTTCATCAGAAATAATTTTTTTTGAGAAATCAATAATGAAAAAGTTTTCCATATGCTGCGAACTTTATGCCGAACACTGTATATGTTTAAAAAATGTCTCAAGCAGGATCTTTATCCAGATCTTCCAATTAAATTTTACATCGGGAAGACTGTGTGTCATTCTTCCAAAAAAACATATTATATTGTCATATAGCTCCAAACCTCGAAAAATAGAAAATGCTTGTGGAGCTGTTAATGATGATTGAAAATTTTTGATTGAATATGCCACTGATCACTGTCTGGTCATCAATTCAACAAAATCAGAATTCATGTTTGTATTTGGTTGTAAACATCATAGACAAAACTTGACTCTTAATATTAAAATCAATAATAAAGAACTAGCAATGGTAAATGAAGCTAAAAATTTTGGCGTGGTATTGAATTATGTCTTGAGATTTGAGAAACATAATATCAATTCATTGATACAACGAACTTATTGTCACATTAAGTTGATTCATGGTTATCGCCATCTATTTATCATTCACGATCATTCAATTATGTAGATGCCCTTTATGGGTTGAACTTAACCGTCCAATTGAAAAATGAAATTCAAAAAGTTCAGAATTCATGTCTACGTCTGATGTTTGGAATACGGAGAAGGCAAAGGATTTCGCGTAAGTTGAGGAAATTCAGGTGGTTGAATATGGAGAACAGGAGAAGCTGCATTTCACTAATGTATGTCATGGCGTAATTCTGAATAGTAGCATAGTAATTCTAATAGTAGCATAGTAAAATTACTTATCACTTTGATATACAGAATATTAATAATCCTTCCTTCCTTCAGGACATATATTTTCAGATGTTCTTTAGGCTACCAAATATGTCATTTATATGACTCTGTTCCTTCAGAGCTTACAAACTTCAGTGGGCCAGAATTAAATCGAAAATTCAAAGCACACCTCTTAGATAATCAATAACATTGATAATTTTTCGAACCTTCGGTTTTGTGCGTAGGTAGGTAAGCCTAAACTTATTTCATAGTTTCAAGCGCTGCATTTTCAATTAACTTTTTCAAATAATTCTCTCGCAATACATAATCGATTATTATAAACACATCTCTGTTTTTTGGTTAAGCGGAAGAATATTTTTGGTTATGTCTAGTAAACGATCAGAAATAAACTTCTATGGCAATATGTTAAATCTATGTCATCGATACCGCATGCATAAACATTTTTAATTGATTATAATTAAGACGATTATTATTGTCAACATTTGAGATTGACCACCGATACTTTCAAGAACCGAACAATTCGAAATAAGCTCGCGATTGCCAGTTTCTCACCTGAAAGCCCGGTCCGCCACGTGTTGCAGCTTGTTATTGGTCAAAACGAGGGCTTGCACTTGGCAGCCGGCCAAGCTCTCTGCCTCCAGGATGGCGGTCTTTGATCCCGTCACTTCGAGCTGGTTGATACTGCCCTCGGGCAAGTCTGAAACAAGAGCGATACGATGCAAATAAAACATTACGGACAAATCCGGAGGTTATGCACAGGGCCGGAGCGGAAAATCAGATTGGCGTAATACTTGTAAAGTAATCTTCGGAAACACACATTTCGAAAGAACAATTTAATGATAAGTAATAGTGAAACCATTATCATTCTATTTTGTTCGTACAACGAGAGTGAAAGTACTGATCGACAAGCGTAAGGATGCCTCCAAGAATTGGTTGCGCAGTAGACAAAACCCTGGAGTGGGGCAGGAGCTCAATCGCTCTGCCTTATTAAACAGTAGTCGATCTTTGTCGCACATCTACTCACGCTTTCTACCGTTTGCGCATCTCAGAGGCATCCTTACGCTCGTCGATCTGTGTATGCTATTAACTGACAACATAAAACAAATGTACCAACAACAAAATATAGACGCATTCGCCAAAATTCATAGCTCCTCCACCAAAAATTAAATGCAAACCACTGCGATATTTCTGGATAATACTGAAACCAGAATCACTCTATTTAGTTTTCATCGTACAAGCGGACGTGAACATACTTGCAATGGAATGGCCACAATAAAACAAATACCTCGCCATTATTAAAGTATTCACTAAAATCCAAAGCGACTTCACCAAAAATCAAATACAAATAGCAATATTTATGAAAAATACTGAAAACAGATTTATTCTATTTTGTGTTCATCGTACAAGCGGAAGTGGAAATACTTGGAATTGAACGGCCACAATAAAACAAATACTTCGCCATTATTAAAATATTCTCCAAAATTCAAAGCGCCTCCACCAAAAATTGAATACAAATCACAGCGATATTTCTGAAAATTACTGAAACAAGAATTATTTTATTTTGTTTTCATCGTACAAGCGGAAGTGGAAATACTTGGAATTGAACGGCCACAATAAAACAAATACTTCGCCATTATTAAAATATTCTCCAAAATTCAAAGCACCTCCACCAAAAATTGAATACAAATCACAGCGATATTTCTGAAAATTACTGAAACCAGAATTATTTTATTTTGTTTTCATCGTACAAGCGGAAGTGGAAATACTCAGAATTGAACGGCCACAATAAAACAAACACTTCGCCATTATTAAAATATTCTCCAAAATTCAAAACGCCTCCACCAACAATGGAATACAAATCACAGCGATATTTCTGAAAATTACTGAAACCAGAATTATTTTATTTTGTTTGCATCGTACAAGCGGAAGTGGAAATACTTAGAATTGAACGGCCAAAATAAAACAAACACTTCGCCATTATTAAAATATTCTCCAAAATTCAAAGCGCCTCCACCAAAAATTAAATACAAATTAAAGCGATATTTCTGAAAATTACTGAAACCAGAATTATTCTATTTTGTTTTCAACGTACAAGCGGATGTGAAAATACTTGGAATTGAACGGCCATAATAAAAAAAAGTACATGTCATTCCGAACTGCCACAATAAAATAAATACCTCGTGAACATCAAAAAATAGGCGCATTCGCCAAAATTTGAATCGCCTCCACCAAAAATTGAATTAGGCCAATAAACATTGCAATTTTTCACATAAAAGTTCAACTTAAATTGCTCCACCGATTCCTTTCCTGCAATTCGGTCGTATTGGCAATAAAGTTATCACCCACTGGGGGGGGGGGGGGGGGGGCAACTCCCCAAGATTTGAACTCGGGAGCTCCGGGGTGGTACTTAGTGACTCTGTCCACGAACCCACCATGGGTTACAGAAAATTATCTCTACACTGGCAATTCAACTAAGTGAGTAAGTAGTGTTTTTATGTACCTTGATTCCCTAATATCTGAAGAATGGTCATCTGGTCAAGCTAGCAGGTAGGCATGCAAATATAGTACATACTAACACTACTCAATCGTACACATTTCGTTCGTTTGAAAATAACTAATGTCTGACGGCCCTGGGATCTTACTCTATTATTTCATATGTCATTTGGTACAATATTTGTATATTGGCTAGTTGTGGTAGTATTTTTTTATTTTAATTTATTAACATAAGTGTTTTGTCCAAAATAATGTACATGTTCTCCATGATAATAGAGTATATTGATTCATTGATCATAATAGTTTTATTCGTGGAGGTTTAAATACCCCCTCACCCCTCAAAAAAAATGTAAAACAGTATTTTCGCAACAAAAAAATCCCCTCGTCTCACACACTAACATACTAATTTCTCGTTATCCCTATACGTGTATCAGACACTCCTCTTGAAGCAATCCGAAACGGGAAGTAACCCAACTGAAATAGTGGTTTTCCATGCTCCACGATCGGGAAAATCGCGGTGTCCTCACTTGCAGTGCAGATAAACTGCTTTCCATGAACTCTTCTGTTTCCGCTCCTATAAATTATTCTCTGGAAATACCTACACAAATGCATTCGATTTTCCACAAAATAACCACATTCAGAACTAGTTACAACAAGAATAAATCTCTCGAACATCGAGAGCCGGTGTTTAATTGGGCCGGCTGGGTCGCGTGGGCGGGAAAAAGCAGTGGCGTGCCTACGCGAATATATCTAAAAAAGGAACAAATCTAGGGTGTTGTTGGCGATGGTATTTCATTCAACAAGTTTTTTTATTTACGAGCCGGAAATTTACACAGACCAGCGCAAAACGATAGAAACAAAAAAGAAAAAAATGGCGCTGTACAAACGCATTATGCAACACCTCTCTCCTAATTGAAATGGAATTGAATTGTTCAATATCTCTTCGATTTTCTGAATGTACTACAATAGGTTTGTCTACTAATTCTTAATTATAATGCATTTCGACAGTTATTTCTGTCTAAAAATACATTACCAGCACAAAGTCTCAAAAGTGAAAATGTGATTAAATAAACGCAAAACAAAAAGGTTTAAATCAGCGAGGCTAGAAAACGTACCCTACACGAGGCTAGCAGCAATGACGTCACATCTTTGATAGTGTTAGCGATCCGCTCAGCGAAGTGAATACCGCGCGCTTTTATTATTATTATTTATGTGTTGATCATTTACAGCAGTGGGTTTCGCTGGATTTCGTCTGTAGTAATGTTTCAAAATGAGTGCTAATAAGTGGTGTTTTGTTCCTGGATGTGTAAACACGTCCAAAAATAATATGGAGAAAAAATTCATAACAGTTCCACGAAATCTTTAAAGAAAAAAGAAATGGTTTACTGCTGTAAGAAGGAATATAAAAGATGTGTCCGTAAAAACAGTATTTTTTTGTTGTGAAGATCATTTCAATGTGAGTTAGGGTCTTTGTAAGTATTAATAACGTAATATTGAACAATTTGATGTTTACAGCTTGCAGGAGATATGGAAAACTATTATGAATATAAGTTTAGTAAAGTTAAAGCTCGAATGAAGCCGGAAGTAGTACCGCATATTTTCAGTTAGCAGGCGGATAAAAAAACAACCACTCACCGTTTGAGTAGCGAAATAAGATCAAGAAAAAGGAAAATTTCTGAAATTTTGAATGAATCTGAATTGAATATACGCAAGAGCTCAATTGATAATGATGATTCAACAATGCTAATACTACCGAGTACATCAAATTTACCCGAAGTCACCGATAACTCAATGTTTAAGATGGATTTTTCTTGCCAGGCTCACGTAATTCACTATCGTAGCAAAGCCATCCAAGTAACATTTCCAAAAGCTTTAAAAAAATTTGGAACATCGCTTATTACATTAGCGATTCCCGTCGTTCCGAGCAGCGACAAACAAAAACATTTGTGTTTCAGACGTTACTGCAGGTAGTCCTAAGTTATCCGAAAGTTTTTATTCAAGTGACGGTATCAGTGATAGTAGTAATAAGTTGAGTAATGAACAAAATAAGCAGGTTATGTTCAGAGATATGTTTATGGACATTGTGAAAAAAAAATTGCGAATGTACACGGGCGTTCCCAAACAAAAAAATGTTTCTAGATCTTTTGGAAATCAGAAGTCCGTTTAGTCTTGTTATCGAGGTATCATTACTATACCAAAGGTTCCAAACAGTGTTTTACAATTCTCGCAATTATTATTATCAGCAAAAATCATGAACTGCGGTTTGAATTATAGAAACACTTATTATTATTTACCACTTTTTTTAAATTTCAGCCAATATTATCACGAAATCCAAGCTAACTAAAATCGAAGTAAACCAAACATTGTCATTAGCTACTGATTTTGAAAAATATGCTATTTTAATAAACACGACAGTGCCATATAGGTAGGTATTTTTATTCAGAAATTGCGATACTTCACCTAACTTATTTTATTGCCGCTATGTTCACCTGACAAATCTTGAAAGTTGAACATGATTTTGAACAAATGTGCATATTATCATCACTATTATTGGTAGCAGGATCACTATATAGTCTCTGCCATACAATTAATTATCGAAATATGCACGTATACACTCACTGTTTAGCATTTACTCCACTTGTTTGCGGTTGATTCAGGTTTTTGCATTGTGTTAAAAAGTCAGACACCATAACAACATCTACTGTTGGCAAATTATGGGAATAAGCCTTCTGAAAACTCTCTTCCATTATGCTGTTTCCAGTAGAACAATTAACACAGGAAACACAAGGTTAGGGCTTTACTTCGACAGAAATGCCAGCGTTCAATGTGAAGCGAATGCACCTTTTTTCGTTTTCGCGCGGGACTCACGACCGAATCGCTGACGTCAGGCCAATCGTAGAGCGTTTCGTGCATTCAAACGAATGCGGCCATTTCAAATGAAGATTTTGGGCTAACACCTTTCTGGAATTTCATTAAACTTCACAGATCTAATTATTAGGTCATAATGGATGGTTTTATTGCATTTATGCGCAGTTTTAAATTTTTGTGAACATCCCTATTCAATCCATAATCAAGTAAACTTTCATGTCTATTCTCTAAAAGATCATTATTCAAGGAATCGTTGATTAACGATTGTAGTTCAATTAACGATTACATTAGTCTTAACGGAAATAAAAAAATTCTCATTCTGTAAATGCTGTCATTACGGCTTCAGTCGTTACCAAATAAATAACGACAAACCTGAATTTTTCAGATAACTGAAAATTCATGTTTTGTGATTGAGTGATGGATAAAACCAGTGGTGGCTGTGGTGGTAGAGCGTTCGCTTTTGTAGCGAAGGGTCGATGGTTCAAAGCCTCGCATGATCATCGGTCTCGTGCATGGCATCATATGTTAAAAGGTAAGGGCTGCGTCTTCCCTAGCTCACACAAGTCTCTCGAAGACTTATGAGGGTGGCCAGTTACCTAAGCCTATTGAGTTCCTGCATAATTTAGTAGAATTTGAATCAAGTCAAAGCAACCAATAATGCCAGAATCATTGAGAATATTAGTGAACCAGTGCGTAGGGATGTCCTCTCGTAGGTTTATTTTTTGAACCGGTCCTGTACCTACGTAGAGGAAGACGAGAAAGATTATTCGGTAAGATCATTGTTAGAATTGAGAACACGTATGAGAGTTTTATAGCAGAGTTATTCTGCGATTCTGTTTGTTAAATGAGAGAATTTTGGACAGAATAGAAAAATAGTATATTGTGCAACAAATGGGGAAAGTTCAACTTTTCTCACGAGTGTGGAAGTTTGTGGCACGAGCCTGAAGGGCGAGTACCGCAAACACACGAGTGAGAAAAAGTACTTTCCCCACATGTTTCACACTATACTTTTCCTACAACTGAAAAAATTTAAAAAATACAAGTAATATACCTCAATATTTATTTTTTCCTACAACTGCACAACTACAATAACATTGGAGTATCCTACCTCTTGACAGATAAATGATTTTTTCGTATGCCAATTCATACTTTTTTTTTGTTATTTCCGGCAACAAATCCAACGATACTTTCGCAGCTTTTTCCAATATCTTTGAAGGAGTATTATTATCGAAATCATCACTATTGACAGTATCCATATTATTTATTATGAGTAAGTATGTCTTATTGGAATAATATTCAATAGAAACCGCGATTTAATTGAAAGCACGAATGAAAACTATCTGAAGAGTTCAAAAAACTTCTAAAATCTGACAGTTCTGATAACTATCTGAAAATGAACAGCAGCCAACTACCTAGCCAAAAGTGTCGTGAGAAAAAATATTTGTATATGAGCAGATAGTGGATTATTTGGAGGGCAGTAAAGTCCTATGTGAAAATCAATCGGGTTTTCGGAGCAAACATAGTTGTGAAACTGCGTTACAATGTGTTTTAACAGATTGGAAGAAAAGTGCGGAAAATGATCAGTATACTATTGCAGTATTTCTTGACCTTCAAAGGGCATTTGAAACTGTAGATAGATGCAGACTGATTAGAAAGATTGAAAGTGTAGGTATTGATGGAATAGCACTGAACTGGATCATGAATTATCTAAGCAATAGACAGCAAAGGTTAAAATTAGATGAATTTTATTCAGATAAAATGCAAAATAATATAGGTGTGCCTCAAGGGTCTATTTTGGGACCATTGTTTTTCCTCATATATCTAAATGACATTGTAACCACAGCAGAAGAATGTAAAATTCACTTATTTGCCGACGACACCCTACTGTACTTTAGTAGTGAAGATGTACAAGAGTGTGTTGATACTATGAACGCTGGTCTTGAAAGGGTGTATAGATATTGCTGTGCAAATCTGCTAAAGGTGAACGTAAATAAAACAAAATGGATGTTATTAGGGAAACATAAAGATCATAATAATGAAAACCTGCTTCTAAGATTGAATGACAGTGATATAGAAAAGGTAAACAAATTCGTGTACTTGGGTGTAACTATTGACAGTAAATTAAAATTCAAGGAACATGCTAATCAGGTTATTAAAACAGTAGCTTACAAAATCAACTATTTAAGAAGATGTTCCCCATATCTTAGCCAGTGGTCTAAATTATTAATATACAACTCCATAATCCTTCCACATTTAAATTATTGTTCTACCATTCTGTTTTTTCTCAATCAAAATGAAATAAACAGACTACAAAAGATGCAGAATCGTGCTATGAGAATAATTTTACAATGTTCGAGAATAACACCAATATCAAATATGTTGCAAATACTTCAATGGCTACCAGTGAAAAAACTGTTCGAGTTCCAAACACTAATTTTCATATTCAAAATCAAAATTGGATATTCACCTGTATATCTACAGAATAAATTAACTTATGTGGCTGAAATACACGAGTACAATACAAGAAACAAAAACAACATACAAATTGAAAAGTATAAAAAGAAAAGTACACATAATTCTTTATTTTATAAAGGAGTAGATTGTTTTAATGACCTCCCACAAGAAATTAAAGAGAGTGGTTCGATAAATACATTCAAAAGACGATTGAAGGATTACCATATGAAAAATTAGTATATTTTTATGTATGACTTTTGTATGTAACTTTTTATTTATACGTGTGAATTTTTAATCAGACTGTTTGTATTTTTTTATGTAAATTTATTTTATTTATAAGGTGACATTGTATTTACTATTGTAAATGAATTAGTTTTCCAACTAAATAAAGATATATATATATATATATATATATATATATATATATATACAGTATGAGCAATACATCGTTTTGAAATTAAGTAAGCTATGAGAAATACGCTACTTTTCATAGCAGTTGTAGGAAAAGAATATTTTTCTAGGACCGTGCGTTTTTACCCACTTTCCCGCACTCATTTTAGTTTAGAAAGTGTCACTTTCCCACTAGTGCGGGAAAGTAAAATATTAAGTAAAAAATTTATCGTTATTAAATGTACATTTCATTGTTGCTGAGAGTTATTTGGAGGACTCCGTAGAACAGAAGAAAACCATCTCGAATAAAATTCTTTCATGTACTGGCAAGTTGCAACCGATGCCGTCTCCGCCATCTTCATGCACTTTGCAATCTACGAGTGTTACTCTTAACAGCCAGTTACCACCAACTAACTACTCTGGACCGGCTATTCTGACGCATTTGCAGAATGCAACAAATTGGGTTTTCAACATTAATATTAATAATAATTAGTGGATTTTCATGGAATGTTTTGTATGTTGAAATAAAATATATATTTTCAATGTGCTTTTTGAATCTTTATGCGGTCGTAGAAAAAATAATGTTCCTAATTCATGCGTAAAGTGTCTTTCCTGCCCTTGACTGCTTGCCCGAACTCCGCTTCGCGTCGTTCGGGTAAACGGCAGTCGCGTGCGGGAAAGTATCACTTTCCGCACTTGTTAGGAAAATAACTATATCCACACGGGGTGCGGAAAAGTGTAATTTTACACAAGCACATGCGTGCGGTAAAGTACTACTTTTCGCACGCTCGGAATTTTTTTTGCACCCTGTTAAAAAATATCCTACTTTTGACATTTAAAAGTCATCAAAAATGACACATTTTTGAAGTAGTTATTGAAAAAAGTTATTTTATTATTTTTAGTACGTTTAACATACAATTTTCAAATAATATTTAGTCTGCATTACCTCTGGACTCGTAATGATGGACAAACCCTGCAGGCAAACACGAAACACCTCCCACCTCATTATCCTTGCTCGCGAAGCAAAAAACTTGTAATTCTCTAAGCTCGGAGCATCAGACAAATCGCTTCGACGGAGCAAAAAACATTGACAAAACAACAACGTCGGAACGAAAGAACTAAATCTGCCTACTATGTGGAACTGCGAACTTCATTAGGCGACCTTTCAATTTTTCATCCGGCTTTGCGACGCTAATATAAATAAAAAAGACCGGGCATAATTAAACCGGCAACGTGTAACAACATGTTCGAGGAGAAACAATCGGCCGAAACGAGCAATAAAGTATGCAGAACGACGATTGGATGAACCGGAATTCGTATGTTAGGCGAGTCATTTTTGCTTTCAAAATCAAAAAATGGGGAAGAAATTGTAAAATAATGCAAACTTTCACAAACGTTCTATTTTAGTGCGCATTGGAAGTTTGGAAATCTCCCCCCTCGTACAAGGTCGGTGAAATTGTTAAAAATGTATATTACAAACAATTCATTTACGGAACACCAAGAGCGAGAGATTTTTTCATCTGATTCATTTCGTTTTATTTATACTCACCTTTTAAGGCTAATCAGGGGAACTGTAAACAGTTTTGATAAAGTAAGTTTCCTCCAGTCGTGAATTGAAAAGTATCAAATATAATATGCTCATTTCAAATAAGAGTATACTCTAATGTAATATTCTACCTGAATTTCAATTGTGAACTTGATTAAATCCATTTTAAAAAGATATTCAATGTTTACAATTTCCCGGATTTTTTCTTTCGTTTTTGAAAATTTTGGGGTGATTGTAAACAAAATTCGCGGTAAATGTAAACAGAACTAATTCTTCTGTACTGACTACTACTGGTTGACAAGCCTAAGGATGCGTCCGAGAATTGGTTGCGCAGTAGACACAACCCTGGAGTGGGGCAGGAGCTCACTCGCTCTGCATTATTCAATCAGTTAACGTCGTGAGTGTACAGTCAGTGGAATAAAATTATTGTGGCGTTATTCTGATTGTGTGTTGAATTTGAAATCCTTGTGTTGTGTATAGTTTTGGAATATTATTAGATAGGTTATAGTGTAGTTTGTTGTGTTTGAAAATGCCTTCAAAGAGTAAAGTGAGAAATAAGATTCTGAGTGGACAAAGTAGGGAAATTGTCAGTAATGTCATCAAATTTATGCAGGCAGAAGCAATGATAGGTGAAACCAGTATTCCTCTTGTGAAGGTTCAAGAACGAGTTGCTGCCGCAACGGGAGTTTGCGTTAGAAGCATTAGGAAAATTAATTCAGAAATGAATAAAATTGAAAAAGGTGAAATGGAACAATTCTCAACTCCAAATAAAAAGAGAAACAAAAAATCAAAAGTTACCATGGACAATGCTGATTTGGCAGTGGTCAGAGGTCATGTGATATTGTTAGTCAACTTCTGTAAGTATGTTCCTCGTGTTCTTTATTATATTTATTTACCTATTTCTGATATTGTGTGGCGATGCATTCTTTTTCTAGTCGTACTTTATTTACATTTATGGCTTCGGGAAAATTATGCAATTTTCATAAACGGTCCAGTGATCACAGACAATTATATTATTCGAACAGTTCATTAGGAATTAATGAAAATTCAGATAAGAACCTACGTTCCTACGTGTTGCAGAAAAATTTCGTCTTTGTCGCACATCTACTCACGCTTTCTATCGTATGCGCATCTCAGAGGCATCCTTATGCTTGTCGACCTGTAAATAAAGCAAAGTATAGAGTAATTGCTACTAGTACTTCCTAAGTGTTAGTTCAAGAATTATGTAGAGTAAATACTTTGATTTTTTGAAGTGAAAACTACAACATGGAGCATTAACTTGAAGTACAAGCAAATACTCTTCCTAATCATACCACCCATTGTCTCCGTCTACAATAATGAATACTCTATTCTGAGCAAGGTATGATTTCAACGCCCCCTAGCATCAAAACTATTAATTTTTGGGGTTCGTCACCAAATTAATTTCTATTCAAAATGACTTGAACTGCATCATATTAAAAATTCAGAAAAATCCATCGACATTTTTTCGTTTTGTGCCCTTCGGTGTGGAGGGGGATTATCATGAAAAACTGCTATTTCCCTTATTCGGGCATATTAAAACATTCGACAATATATTTAAAAACAATCTAGAGTTTTTTTTTTCTTTTCATAATAGGAGTTGGGGGGAGCAGGGGGTAAGAATTTGTTTATAAAACAGCACAATACTGTGCGATATTAGCAATAATAATTGTTACCGGATTCAAAAATGAATAGTCTAATTTGCACAAGGAGTGATTTGAAGGCCCCCTAGCAGCAAAACTGTATTTTTTTGGGTTGGCGAAATGGTAACATTGAGAATTACATGGACTACATCATACCAAAAATTGAAAAAATCAACCGTGACCCATATTACATAAGGATTTTGCGGAGTCCTTTGCTGTCATCACATATTTTGGGAAATATGTCAAATAAAAAAAAACAATTTTGCATTTTTTTCATTCTTTTCAAATTTGAGTTCTCGAAATCTGTGCAGCCGATAAACAGAGTTGAATACTGCTAACTGTTCAGTCTTCGTGAATATTAAATGTATCTTGTGCCTAATTTGTCGCGAGTATACAATGACAAAATGATATCTCACTCTTCACAAGTAGGCGAGAAAGAAAATAGACAGAGAGACCACGACAAGGGCCCATCAGACCCATCCGTGTGTGCGCACCAGATCTCGCCGGCTACCGCTTCCAATAGTTCCAATCGTATCAATAATAATTGTTAAATAATATAATTATTTATGCTTCCCATAGTTTTCCTATCGTGTTTGTGTGTGCCCGTACAACAGAATACGTGCCCGTACAGTGCATCCCATTTTGGGTGAGACAGCCAGGTTTATCGCTTGTTATTTAAGATAGAGCCTTGCGGTTTTCACGTTCCTGTCCTTTTTTTTGTGAAACTCAAGTTGGCCTAATCAGATTTTGCATAACTGTTTCCGTTTATGAGATACAGGGCGATTTTGGAAATTGATACTTTTCGGACCCCTTCTTTATCTCCGAAGTTATTAGAAATAATGCTGAGCTAAAAACTACATCTGATACAGAATTCTGCGTAGAATCCAGTCGCGTACTTATTTTTTTTTCGGGGTATGGTTTTGAAGATACGACGCAAACCTATATTTTTTTCAATGGAACACCCTGTATTTTATTACTTCGTTGAATTCGCTATTTTTTCCCTTCAAAATTATGTATAACACTATATAGGTAGGATGTTCAGAAATGCTAAAAAACACTAAAACATCACATAATGATAATTTTTCGTTAGTAAGCCATGGATTTTCCAAGTTTCAATAAGAGGATTATTACTTTTGATTATTAACATTAGTAGGTCATGGATGATACGAACATCCTTGTTGTTATTATGGCTACTATGCATTTGGAAGCATTGTTTTATCAAATAGGCATTGAAGAGAAAAAAAAACAAATCTGATCTAGCTGTCATCGCTACGAATTATTATTGTGTTTCATCGTGTTTGGGTTTGAAGGAATATTGAGTATTGTAGAAATAATTGTTTGTGAATTTGTTGATTGAGAACTGATAATGGCTGGAAGAGATTTGGTTTTTCAAAACAATGAAAAATATGACATTATACAATGTTTGAATCAATCCAATGAAAACGTTGGCGAAGCTTTGGAACTTTATTTGAACAGGTATGACGTCGAGAATTTTACCACAAGACATTTCCTTACATCGTGATTTAAAAACTTTCAGATATCCTGAGAGGCATCATCCTAGTCGAGCAACTATATTCAGACTAAAGTATAATTTACTGAATTATGGTGCATATTCTAAACCTCGACCCAAGGTATATAATAAAGAGAATCAAGAAGTAGATGAAATAAATGTGTTAGCTAGCGTTCATGCCTATCATCAGACTTCTTGTGCAAAATTAGAGAATGATACTGCTATTTCCAGATCACGGGTACACAGAATTTTAAAAAAGTATAAGTTAAAACCCTACAAAGTCAATATTGTTCAACACTTATATCCTGGTGATGCAGCAAGACGTGTGAATTTCTGCAATTGGTTTTTGAACCATGCTCGGAGAGACGTTGATTTCGCAAAAAAAGTTATTTGGTCAGACGAATCACATATAAGCAGTGCTGGTATATTTAACAGGCAAAATACAAGGCATTGGTATGATGAAAACCAGCACTTGATTTTTGAACGACAACAACAGGGTAGATTTGGTTTTAATGTGGCATGTTTCATATTGGGGACAAAAATCATATACCGCATTTTTGAAGGATCTCTTACCGCAACTAGGTACTTGACAATTTTAGAAGACGTGTTACCGGAACTACTGGAAGATGTTCCCCTCGCCTTTCTTCATTCCATACATTTCCAACAGGACGGCGCCCCTGCCCATAATTCAAGATTGATCGGGCGGTTTTTAGAAAATAATTTTCAGGGTTGTTGGATTGGAACTCATGGACCCATCAGGTGGCCTCCAAGGTCACCTGATCTGTATATATTAGACTTTTTCTTGTGGGGCTATTTGAAAAATAAAATATACAGTAACAGACACAACAGTCCCGAAGAACTTCGTGCATCAACAGCGGCAGCTTTCCGAAATTTACAAAACCGCCCTTTTATAATATTAAATGCACTCAGGCGAATTGAAAAAGTTTGTCAATTATGTATTAGGGAAAATGGACAGCAATTTGAACAGTTTAATTAGTAAGATATTATGTAATGTTGAAAATTTTTATTAATGATAAATAATTTATTGGGTATTTCTTTTGTATCTAATTTGTATTATGAATTGTTATATTATTTATTTTTTGCTATTAGGTAGGTACCTACGTTTTGTTTTTCGTGTTAGTGTATTATCTTTATTTGCTTACTCTCCTATAAAAAAAAACACAAATGAAAATTATTCAATTAATTCTTCTTTTATATGGGAAATCCATGGCCCACTAACAAAACATTATCATTAAGTGGTGTTTTAGTGTTTTATAGCATTTCTGAACATCCTACCTATATAGTGTTATACATAATTTTGAAGGGAAAAAAATAGCGAATTCAACGAAGTAATAAAATACAGGGTGTTCCATTGAAAAAAATATAGGTTTGCGTCGTATCTTCAAAACCATACCCCGAAAAAAAAAATAAGTACGCCACTGGATTCTACGCAGAATTCTGTATCAGATGTAGTTTTTAGCTCAGCATTATTTCTAATAACTTCGGAGATAAAGAAGGGGTCCGAAAAGTATCAATTTCCAAAATCGCCCTGTATCTCATAAACGGAAACAGTTATGCAAAATCTGATTAGGCCAACTTGAGTTTCAAAAAAAAGGACAGGAACGTGAAAACCGCAAGGCTCAATCTTAAATAACAAGCGAGAAACCTGGCTGTCTCACCCAAAATGGGATGCACTGTACACTGTTACTGAGTAGATACCATTACGTGAGTTCCTGAGAAGAGGACGGCCGTCCAAGCTACATTCTCACCAGCAAAAATGGAAGCCAACCACTAAGGTAAGTGTGAGAGAATTTTGTCATTGGCGAAATAAATATAAATAAATTAAAGATACATTCCACCGCTCATTAATTCTCGCTCACTAACGGCTAATCAACAGCAAACTGGAACAAATCAACTATTTACATGTTTGAAAAATCTTCTTTTCCTAAATATCTCTAAAATGTGAAGTATTATGACTTTCACTAGAAAATTCATAAAATCAAGAAAGAAGTGTAATGTTTCTCGGGGAATTTATTGCAGAATAGATAGATAAAAAAAGTTTTCAGAAATTGAAATATTTTGACGACAAAGTCAATAAAAGTCAATAAATTTTTCAATGTAGTGCATAGTAACAGAATGTAGATATTTGCATTGTGTTCGACTTAAACTGGCGCCAATTAATTATGTCATAACGGGTCGACCGATTTTCGAAAACTTTTTCTTGAAATACAGTACTCCTAGAGCTCTACATCATGTGATGAATTGTTTCATTATTCATTTTTACCACAGCCTACTACGATAAACAGATCCTCTGAATTTCATTCCATGATCTTCAAGGGGCTGGCAATCCTCCGTGAACACCCAGTGTAACTCAGAATCTTAATTTGAACGCCATTAGGCAATACATGCACGAAACAACTCAGGGGATAGCAACGAGGTTAAACCTCTAATTAAACCACGTCTATATTATCGGAAATTAAATTCGATTATAGCTCGGGTTTCCAATTTGTTAATCCACAGAGAATAAAAACCGACACGGTTGGGCCACGTTGAATGAAAGTAGTAATTATATTGCGTTGACGACAACTGCTTGATAACTAAATGATCTAGGTGAAGCTTGTTGAGTTCGAAATATTGTGAATTGGCGTTTGTCCAGGACTAACTGAGTAGATTCTGATCCTTAACAGATTTGAAACATTTTGGAAAACATATAAAAACAACATAATATTCAACTTTGAACAAATATAAGATTGAAATTAATTGATGAATCTCTCCTTGACTAGTAACTTTTTTAATGAATAGATGACCTATACTTACAATCAAGACTTACAGTTACATTTTTGGAACAAACTTCCTCCACCAGCAATCGCTGCACCCACTGAAGAAGCTAGTAATATTTGGCGACTAGGTTAGCTTGCTCAAGTTAGGTTTGTGAGTAAATTTTTAAGGTTTTTTTAGCAAAAAGACCTCTGTTCATGTAGATACAAATCGCATCTAGTTCGCACTACGAGCCCTTTGAATGCTCTGAAACAGTTTTTCTCCAACTTGATTATAAATTGGAAAAATGACAAAAAAATTTTAAAAAAACAAAAAATTTTGACTCATCTTTCTGAAAGCCAACAACTCGAAAACCAAACAAGATATCCAAAAATTTTACAGGAACAAATTTATTCTCCTTGGAAAGGCATACGAAAAAGTCTGGTGAAAAATTTTTAGTTACCAGTAAAACAAACGAGAAAACTACGATTCTGTAGGGAAAATTATATTTTTGATTCCAAAAAGCCATTTTACACAGTGGGGTCAACTGTTTTATTTGAAGAGATAGAACAATGATTCAGAGATGAAAATGATCTTTATCAATAATTTTGATCAAAACAAAAAAAATTATTATTATTATCATTATTTTACAACGATCTCTTAGGAAGTTGTATTATCTACGATTGCCAAAAACACAGCAGAACTAACTTTTTTATTTGAAGAGATAGAGTCATGAATCCAACGGCACAATGTTCCTTATCAAAAATTTGGAGAAAAACAAAAAAATAAAATATGATAATAATATTTTCATCTACTGGATGGCACTATCTCTTTTATTTGAAGTGATAGAGAAATGGTTCCTGGAGATAAATATTCTTCATAGAAAAATAAAAAAAAATGAAGAAATAATAATAATTATAATGTAGGTACAAATCTACCCTGGAATATACAGGGTGTTTCCTAACTACGATTGCCAACTGCTGGGGGTGACTTGTTAGATCATCTTAACAAGAAAAGTTCCTATGAATATATGTCCGGAGCTGCTACGTTTCTGAGATACAGGGCGTTCAAATAAAAAAAATCGGTAGTTATAAAATATCATGAATATCCTAGAACCGATTTCGTTGAAATTTGGTACATTCATTTGAATTGATATGGCGCAGAATTAGCCCCTACCAGAATGAAATTATTTGATCCAGTGGCGTCTCAGTGGGCACCATAGCCAAAAATATTGTAAAAAAGTACGCCACTGATTTTTTTCGTAGATTTTTATTTTTTATATTCAACAACTGTTTTTCTAGAAAAAAAAATTGAAGCCACTCTATCATGAACACCTGCATCGGAGACCAGCTGACATTGATTGACACATATTTCAGTTCAAATTGAAAATGTTCATTTTTGTTTTGGATTATTGGTTCTTATTTGTTCACCTTACGTAATAATTTAATAGCCTAATCCATGATAGGTGTACCCGCACACGAAAATGAAAAATGGACATTACATGCAGGTAAGGTCTTTTACAATAACCATTTTTGGGTCGACGAAAATCCCCACGCTATTAGAGAAAATCATAATTTGTATCAATTTCCGCTGAACGTTTGAGTATAGGAATTATTGGTGACTACCTACTTGTCCCATGTTTTCAACAGAAAGGTATTATGTGAATCCTACACTGACTATTTGCGAGATCGTTCACCCATTTTATTATTAAAATTGTCATTTCCGTCAACCGATTGCACCCCTACGCGCAACCTTCGGAAGTCTTCGACAGACTTGTGTGACTTGTAAGAAGCAACATGTGGTTTATGCATGACGGGGCTTCAGCTCATTTTGGTTATCGCTGGATTGGACGTGCAGGACCTCAACATTGACCAGCTCACAGTCCTGATACGAACCCTCTGGATTCATATTTATGGGGTCATCTGAAGGCTCTTGTTTATAAAAGAGTTGAGGACTTGAATAATTGACAATTACAATGTAATAAGGACTACTCCAGGAATTTTTGACAGACAATCAATGGCAAATCGAATGCGGTCGTGTATTTCATCACAAGGTGGACATTTTGCTCATTTACTGAAATATGCAACTCGCGCAAAAATTGTTTATTGCACTCGAAGTGTTTAACGTCGAGTGCATAAACTCTTAATTTCGCACTTGTTGCATAAATAACTATTATAACAATTACTGAGTGGTAGTCGCGAGTGATCAAGTAAACAGTAGGTATTGTAGATATGCGAACAGGCAAATGATTGTACAAATCTAGAATAGCTATGATCAACTCGAATGTCCCCACACTACGGGATTACAGACACAATCTGTTTCCATGGCCTACGTCGCGCTTCATGTAAATGATTATATCAACGGAGAGAGAGACAATATTGAGACACCCGACGCTAGCGAAGCTGCAGCGACCAATTATTCCAATACAGTGTATGCGAACGTATAAGACGTAATTTATGGTCGCGTTTGAGCCACCGTTCCGAAATTTTACAGTGATTTTCAATTTATATTTCCAATTTTAGCGATGCCCGGCCTCGGATACGTACCATAAATGTAATTTATGGCTATATCTCCGCCAAAGCAAACGTGTTCGAGTAGGCGATCGTAATGTACGGATCATCTCCGTATAATATGATATACGAGGACTGCGCCGTATTTATTGGCACTAGAATAGATGGCGCTGCGCGTGTTGTTAGTTTGGATTGTCTGGCAGTCTTCTGCGCTTGTTATAAATGACTGATTCGCAGCTATTTGTCATTCGAAAATGTTAGTTTTGCGATGTTAGAAACGAAGCGATATCTTGAGGTTTTGTTATTCAAACGCATGAGAGAGAGAGCATATGCTTTATTGCCCAAAGACATAAAATCTTGTTGATCAAATCAATTATAATTTATTGTCCGAGAATCAGTCCTTATTGACAAAGTAAATGTAAATTGTATAAAGTCATAAAAATAAAAAATATAATGAACAAACATTATAAAAGTTGAAATAAATGTACACAATAGTTATTTATGGTACTAGTGTGTTATGTTGAAAATAAGTCGAGCGAGAGAGAGTGGTATAGATTCTCAAGTAATAATAATAATAATAAATCGTCTTTATTCATCTTGCAAAAAATATAAATTCATACATAATTACATGGTGTGACATAGATGAAAGGGCGAAGTGTAAGCTGATGCTGTTTTTCAACTTAACTCTTAAAAAAAGAGAGGAAGAAAAAAAAGTTTAACAATTTTATAGAAAGCAACAAAAAATATCTTATACTACTATCATCTCGTAACTATCATTAGAGAGAAATAATCAATCAATTGTACAAGCATTGTCAGAAGTATATCTAATATGAGCATTTCAGTTATACAATAGTTCTTTCAGTTTCTTTTTGAAGTTGATTATATTATAGTTCTTAAAATTATTGGGTAAAGAGTTGTAGTATTTGGAAGCTGTGTATGAGAAGCTTCGTTTGTACAAACTGGTTTTGAATTTTGGAATGACCATGGTGTTTCTGTTTCGTGTTCTTGAAGTATTGTAATTACGGAAGGTGATCAATTTGGCAGCTAGGTATGCCGGTGTAGAACTTGTTACTACTTTGTGGGTTAATGTTAGCAAATGAAGTTTTCTCAATTTTTCCAATCTCAGCCATCCGGATTCCCTGAACTTTGCACTGATGTGATCATACTTACGAATACCGTAAGCAAAACGTATGCAGGAATTTTGAATTCGCTGTAGTCTTGAGGCGTCACTCTGCAAGAGAGCGGGGCCATAGACGGCGTCGCAATATGAGAGCTTGGAGATAATTAACAATTCACAAAGGTTTAGTTTAAGTTTTGAGGTGGGTAAAATGTCCCGAGAGGGGTACAACTGTCTCAGCACATTGAAGGAACTCTAACATAAGTGACTAACGTGCTTTGTGAATCGTAATTGCTGATCGAACCAAATTTTTGCATTCGCTGTCAAATGGAATTTGTTGATCTGAGAGATGAAGCGAAAAATTAGCTTCGGCCATTAATCGTTTATAATTATTTCCGATAATCATAGCATGGGACTTACGAGGATTGATCTTCAGTGATCTTCAGTGATTTGGGAAATATAACACACGCGTGGCATACAATGTTTTATCCAACAAGTGGAAGAAATAATTTTTTTTGTGAGATGATAATTGATACGTTTTATGATCAAATTAAAACTTCTTGCGTCTCAGTACCTTATAAATGTCAGAATGACTTGACAGTGACTTTTTTACATTTTGGTCAAAGTAGGTTGTTTGTTTGGTTGCCACAGGCATGATACATTGTTAGCTGATTAAATAAATTTTGACATTTTGTCAGTTGTCCCTGCAGAAAAGGAAAGCTTTTTTGAAGAAAATGACGTATAAAAAATGGAGAAAACTGATGAAAATTACGTTCCTGAGGATATCCTCACGGAAGCGAAAGAAGCAGTGATGCAGAGTTTACCAGAAAAGTACCGAGATGCTTACGACAAGGAGTTCAAAATGTTTGAATCTTCGATGAATTCACGGAAGATAAAAGGTATCGATGAAAATATTCTATTGGCTCATTTTTTACATTTGCATAGCAGCCATTATTTCCGTTGAAGTGTCTACTTTCAGATTAGTTACTGAAAGAGTAGGTAGCACTGCTATGGATTTTTTCCCAGAAAACGCGAAAAAAAGAAAAAAACAGATTTCCAAAATCAAATTTTTGAATTTTTGTTATAAACTCATATTTATTTATTGGAATAAGGAACACAAAGTCATCTACACATATATTTGAATCAATAGGATCAGTTTCCTATTGGTTTGGACAGTAATATAATTGATAATGGAATATGTAGAGAGAAAACCTAACTAATTGACGAAAAAACAACAAGTTGATAACATTTTAAATTTGGGAATGAAATAGATACAAACATTTTTTTAATTCGCAACAAAACCAACCACAATGCAAGAGCTGGTTTAACAAAAACTTTTGTTAAACCAGCTCGTGCATTGTGGTTGGTTTTGTTACAAATAAAAAAAAAAATTATATCTATTTCATTCTGGGGGTCTACCCCTATATTATAACATTGATGTGGTTATCCCAAATTTAAAATGTAATTAAGTTGTTGTTTTTTCGTCAATTAGTTAGGTTTTCTCTCTACATATTCCTTCATCGATTGCATTACTGAAGATGAACATATACAGGGTGGGTCACGGTCGATGGTACCTTAGACGTTTACGAAGAACGGGAAATAGGATCATTCTGAAAATTTGGTTTCTTAATTAGTTGCTCTTGGTCTATCGATCTAAAATATTTTCAGCAATGCAGCGTTGCCGCTTATACCAGAAAGTAGCAGCATCTTTGTTATTTCAAATGGGTCACCCTGTATATTACCGCATTTTTGAACTTGTCATTCCTTTCTGATTGATTCTGCCTCATACTCCCCTTTACCTATCTCTAACGGTTTTTGAGATGTTGGTTATTTTCCATATTTTTTATCCAAAACATAGCTCGAATTGAATGTTTATTTCTGCGGTATTTGGATTCTTAGGAAGTTGCAATTTTGTGTTTAGTTCATCAAGATCATTGATCATTGTACATTGATTCTGTATAGAGAAGTTTGTTCTGCGTTATACAGGGTCGTTCAAAATTCATGATCTTACTGCTAGATACGAAAAGGGTGGAAAGTGCGTTTATTTAAATGGAACATCCTGTATATTATGAAATATCCTAAAAGATGACTAAATTCCCTTCGAATTGATAAATCATGTTCCTATACCTAAATAGCCAGAATTCCGAGATAATAGCAATTTTCACTTGTAATCTCCCAAGTGCTTGAAATATTGCCGGAAATTTTTCGAGTAGGTACATGAATTTTTTGAAAATTACCCGAGTCGCGAAGCGACGAGGGTGTACACAGTGCACAAGACCTGCGCCAACGAGTGATCAACTGCACTGAAGAGCTAGATGCCAGTGAAATAAGGAGTGCTACAACTGTACCTCCAAATACCAGGATTTTGAAATGTTTGGAAGCCAATGGTCGGCATTTTGAAAATTTATTGTGAATGTTTTCTAATTTTGACAGATAATTAATAAAATTATGTTTAATCGTACAAACTTCCTTTTGTTCATTGGATGTAAATCAGTGCAGTTGAACGTACGTTTCATTGAATTTTCTGCACGTTCTTGCTTTAATTCTCTCACATTTTCCATGAAGAATAAACAAGTTCATCAGAACTTCGCTTGAATAGTTATTTCCCTCCATTTCAATTATTTTTGAGTCACTTTCGTTAAGAAACACATAACGGTATTATTAATAGTGCACTAGTTGTCAAATTTTCATATTGTCATGTACTATCATGACATTTAATAGCCACCTTAGATGAATAAGAGAAAAATAAATCGATTTTTTTTGAAAATTTCACACCTCACTGTTGTAGCAAATCAAGAAGGCACTAAATCGCACCTTTGAGTTCTATTTTTATTTTTATTATATATTGTTAATTTTACAAAATGTCTAATGAAAATAAACTGTTCTTTATATAAAAATTCGTTCTTGTTTAGATACCATGGCAACCCAAAACATTTCCGGAAATTTTTATCCTCCTGGGTACCCTGGGCGAAATTAATGAGTGGAAATTTTTCTGTCAAACATTTGACAAGTGACAAGTTGATATTTTGCTTTAATGTACAAATGGAGGTCTAGTTTTCATATGAAAGGAAATAATTATGTATTTACTAGATATTTGGAATGTGTCTGAAAATATTTTCTCCACGATTATTGCAGAAATTGTCAATTCTGAAGTCATATTTCAGAAGAAGTTCAATAAACCATTTGTCATAAGTTTTTATCACAAGTCCCGTAGCTAAGCGGTGGTGTTGCGGCCTATGAGTCGGTAGGTCGAAGGTTCAATCCACGATAAGAACATAACTTTTTTGTTTGTTTCAAATTTATTGATGAAAATTTTGTTAAGTATTTTACATATCAATATTTCAGTTGTTATAAATAGTTTAGGTGAAACCATCGTTATTTATTTCTTATGAATTGTTGGATGATTTTCATTTCTCGGTGTGAAATTTTTTTACCGAATCCCCCTCGTGCTTGAATTAATTGCCGTAAATTTATCTCGTACATGAATTTTTAAAGAAAATTACCCTCGTCGCTTCGCGACTCGGGTACTTTTCAAAAAATTCATGTACTCGAAAAATTTCCGGCAATAATTCAAGCACTTGGGAGATTACAAGTGAAAATTGCTATTATCTCGGAATTCTGGATATGTAGGTATTCGAACATGATACATCAATTCGAAGGGAATTTAGTCATCTTTCAGGATATTTCATAATATACAGGATGTTCCATTAAAAAAAACGCACTTTCAACTGTTTTCGTATCTAGCAGTAAGATCATGAATTTTGAACGAACCTGTATAACGCAGAACAAACTTCTCTATACAGAATCAATGTACATGATCTTGATAAACTAAACAAAAAATTACAACTTGCTTAGAATCCAAATACCGCAGAAATTAACTTTCAATTCAAGCTGTTTTGGATAAAAAATATGGAAAATAACCAATATCTCAAAAACCGTTAGAGATAGGTATAGGGAAGTATGAGGCAAAAATAATCAGAAATGAATGGCAAGTTCAAAAAAGCGGTAATATACAGGGTGACCCATTTGAAATAACAAAGATGCTGCTACTTTCTGATATAAGCGGCAACGCTGCATTGCTGAAAATATTTTAGATCGATAGACCAAGAGCAACTAATTGAGAATCCAAATTTTCAGAACGATCCTATGTCCCGTTCTCCGTAAACGTCTAAGATACCATCGACCGTGACCCACCCTGAACATGTCTAAACCAATAGGAGACTGATCCTATTGATTGATTAAAATATATGTGGAGATGACTTTGTGTTTCTTATTCCAATAAACTTGGTCTTCCACTTTGAGTATGGACAACTACTTTCTCATATTGATTTATCAAAATTATTGAAATCAACAGTTGAAACCTTTTGAGAATATCAATTTGATGTTACCTTAATAGGGATAAAGAATAAACTAGGACATAAATAAGGAATCGAATATGGCAGAAGGACGAAAGTAGGTGAACTTCTGGGGGTAAAAATGGTTCCTCACGATTTGCAGCAAAAATTAAATTCCTACAAAAAAAAGTTCATCAATCCTTGACAAATTTCCTTATTTTATCTTGTCGAAAGTGAACATAACATGGTGTACAACATTTCACATTTCCTCGAGTATATTCCCAGTGCCCTGGAAATGATTGCAATCTTCAACGGCGACTATTTTTAACAGAAATTGCATTCCAAACATCCTCCAGGATATATGTGACAAGCAAAATCCATCCCTCTCGGATGGAACGGATTTTCGATCGCCGTAACCATCAGGGAAAGTGAATATTTTCTGCGTTCGGGCACATACAGGGTGTATCAACGATGTGTGGGTGGACGATAGGAAGAGAGGAAAAAATGTTTGAAAGGAAAGTTGTAGAGAGCAATGGAAGCTATGTTCCGAAAATAACTATCAACATACCAGGTGTCCGATGAATGTGTGACTTATCAAATCACAAAAATATAGGCTGTATATGTATATATATATATATATATATATATATATATATATATATATATATATATATATATATATATATATATATATATATATATATATATATATAAGGGGTTATATTCGTGACTGATTCGATAAATAATGTTCAAATTAGTGGGAAGTAGTCAATTGTAGACCATTAATACGATTTCTTCGTTTTTTCGTCAAGCTTTCGAAAATTTTTATTTTCTTCTTCAAGACTTAACTAAAATTAGTTGTATATAAAAATGACATAGTGTTACAAATAGAGAATACTTACTAACATGAAATTCAGAGTAAATTGGGGACAAAAAGAAACATGGGTGTCAAAAATTTGAAAGGGCAGGATGACAACAAATTATGATTACTTAATCATATTATCGGAATTCCAAAGAGAGTGATACAGAGTGAGAAAATAAAAATGTATAATAGTAGGTATAAATATATATAAATCACTTCAAGGAGGACGAGGTGAGAAATTTTCTTTATGTTTTTTTAATAGATACGTATATATGGAACTGAGGTCATTGATATCTGTTCTTTTATTCATTGTTTTTTCTGTGTTATTTATATGAACCATTTCAAGAAAGAGACGCTTGTTAAGATTTTGTTCACTATTGAGAATTTTGGCGTTATCGTAGTCAATTATATGGTCTTTATCTATTGCATGTTCAACAAGGCTACAAGATCTCACATTCCTTCTGCAGTCGCTTTTATGGGACGTTATTCTGTCTTTGAGCATTCTACATGTCTGACCAATGTATACTTCATCACAACTTCCACACGGAATTTCATAAATTATGTTGGATCTATTTTTTATTGGTACAGGAGTTTTCAATTTTGAATGTACTTGTGATAACGATTTCAAACTGTTTTTTTTTATTCAGCTCCTCTAATTCTGATTCCAATTTGGATTCAAGCAACCACTCACCAAGAACCAATCAAATTGCAATTTACAAATCTTTACCTCACATAGATGATTTGACTCCAAAATTAATTAATTTATTCAGAAATGTAGACAATATTAAAATAGCTAAAACCAGCTTGAAATCGTTATCACAAGTACATTCAAAATTGAAAACTCCTGTACCAATAAAAAATAGATCCAACATAATTTATGAAATTCCGTGTGGAAGTTGTGATGAAGTATACATTGGTCAGACATGTAGAATGCTCAAAGACAGAATAACGTCCCATAAAAGCGACTGCAGAAGGAATGTGAGATCTTGTAGCCTTGTTGAACATGCAATAGATAAAGACCATATAATTGACTACGATAACGCCAAAATTCTCAATAGTGAACAAAATCTTAACAAGCTTCTCTTTCTTGAAATGGTTCATATAAATAACACAGAAAAAACAATGAATAAAAGAACAGATATCAATGACCTCAGTTCCATATATACGTATCTATTAAAAAAACATAAAGAAAATTTCTCACCTCGTCCTCCTTGAAGTGATTTATATATATTTATACCTACTATTATACATTTTTATTTTCTCACTCTGTATCACTCTCTTTGGAATTCCGATAATATGATTGAGTAATCATAATTTGTTGTCATCCTGCCCTTTCAAATTTTTGACACCCATGTTTCTTTTTGTCCCCAATTTACTCTGAATTTCATGTTAGTAAGTATTCTCTATTTGTAACACTATGTCATTTTTATATACAACTAATTTTAGTTAAGTCTTGAAGAAGAAAATAAAAATTTTCGAAAGCTTGACGAAAAAACGAAGAAATCGTATTAATGGTCTACAATTGACTGCTTCCCACTAATTTGAACATTATACAGTGACCGGCAGAAAGTACGCATCATATGGGAATTTTTTTTATTAATAAATTTTGACAAATATTGATATTTGCAATCGCTTCTGCATCAAAAGAAACCCCAAAAGACGTTGTACAGTGCCGTTCGTCTTTTCGAGGTTGGCGGGAAATTTAAAAAATTTGAAAATTATTTCTCAAAACACGCTTGTTTGTGAAAATATCGAGAAATGTTAATCAGAAAAATTGTTCAGATTGACATTTTATAGCTATGTACAAGTTTTGAAAAAGATCTGAGATAAAAAAATAAAAATCAATTTTTTGATACAAAAAAAAAAATATTTTGGAAACATACATTTCTGACGAAGAAACTCATTAGTAAAGCCAACAGTAATATTTCAAATAATGTTTTGTGAAGATTCGCAAGCTATTCCTATTTTATTCGGAGAAAATTTGAAATCTGTGATTTTGCAGTGTGATCAGCTGCTTCATAAGAAGTCACTGAAATATCTACAGGACATTATAATTCCGATACTTTTTATTATTAATTAAGAACCAAGTATCTACACAATTTCAATTTGAAATTCTCAATATGTCCTGTAGATATTTCAGTGACTTCTTATGAAGCAGCTGATCACACTGCAAAATCACAGATTTCAAATTTTCTCCGAATAAAATAGGAATAGCTTGCGAATCTTCACAAAACATTATTTGAAATATTACTGTTGGCTTTACTAATGAGTTTCTTCGTCAAAAATGTATGTTTCCAAAAAGATTTTTTTTTTGTGGCAAAAAATTGATTTTTATTTTTTTATCTCAGATCTTTTTCAAAACTTGTACATAGCTATAAAATGTCAATCTGAACAACTTTTCTTATTAACATTTCTCGATATTTTCACAAACAAGTGTGTTTTGAGAAATAATTTTCAATTTTTTTAAATTTCCCGCCAACCTCGAAAAGACGAACGGCACTGTACAACGTCTTTTGGGGTTTCTTTTGATGCAGAAGCGATTGCAAGTATCAATATTTGTCAAAATTTATTAATAAAAAAAATTCCCATATGATGCGTACTTTCTGCCGGTCACTGTATATATATATATATATATATATATATATATATATATATATATATATATATATACAGGGTGGGTCACGGTCGATGGTACCTTAAACGTTTACGGAAAACGGGACATAGGATCATTATGAAAAGTTGGTTTCTCAAGTAGTTGCTCTTGGTCTATCGATCTAAAATATTTTCAGCAATGCAGCGTTGCCGCTTATACCAGAAAGTAGCAGCATCTTTGTTATTTCAAATGGGTCACCCTGTATATTACCGCATTTTTGAACTTGTCATTCCTTTCTGATTATTTCTGCCTCATACTCTCCTATACCTATCTCTAACGGTTTTTGAGATATTGATTATTTTCCATATTTTTTATCCAAAACATAGCTCGAATTGAATGTTTATTTCTGCGGTATTTGAATTCTTAGGAAGTTGCAATTTTGTGTTTAGTTCATCAATATCATGTACATTGATTCTGTATAGAGAAGTTTGTTCTGCGTTATACAGGGTGGTTCAAAATTCATGATCTTACTGCTAGATACGAAAAGGGTTGAAAGTGCGTTCATTTAAATGGAACATCCTGTATATTATGAAATATCCTGAAAGATGACTAAATTCCCTTCTAATTGATATATCATGTTCCTATACCTAAATAACCAGAATTCCGAGATAATAGCAATTTTCACTTGTAATCTCCCAAGTGCTTGAATTATTGCCGGAAATTTTTCTAGTCCATGCATTTTCTTTGAAACGTGCGTGACCTAGCTAAAGTCACCACTATCCTAGACCACATAATGAATCTTTCATATAAATTTTACAAATATCACATTCCCAAAAGTTCACTCACCAGGGAAATAACAAGAGTAAGGGCACACCACAATGAGCCCCGCAAACACGGCGGGCTCATTTACCAAAAACTGGACTTGTTCGATGAATGCCAAGACTGAGCACCAAGTCACCTCTATAGAGGACTAAGACCAGAACCCGGTTTTTTGCCGAACACTTTTTCCGGGAATCCACAACACCCCTCACAAATCACACTTCTAAAATCTGATCAATCTGACAATCAACCCCTGTATTAGCATAGCGGGAGACAGGGTATACTAATACCATGATGTAGGAAGGTAAAATCTGAGTTACACCCGTCAACACCAGCGGGGGTGCCTCACCTGTTCCTCTTGAGGAGCCGAGGAGACACTACATTCGGGACAACGCCGACCCCTGGCAACAGGGGTCGACGGAGCTCCCCCAACCCAGCACTCCCTAGCATCCCTATCATTCATTCAACGATGGCCGCGAAAGCCTTTCACAATTTGAGAATATTTTAACTTAACAATGCTGTTCTTTGTCGTACTGATATTTTTTGTCTCTTTTTATAAATAAAAAATAACCTTTCAAATCTTATCGGGTTGTTGGGATGCCATATGACAAAGAAAGACAAATATTTCTAGAATTATCGATATTAATGTGTTTGTATTCAGGACTTTATCTTCTAGGGTTATGAAGTATTCGTCAGGAGCTTCAGAAGGATGTACAAAGACCCTCATTTCTATTTATTTTTTTCCCAGATGGCGCCCAGTCACCATATTGAAAGTTTCAACTATCAATTTTACTTCAAAATATAGTATTCATGCATCAATTTCATTATCCCCAGCTTCAATTCTTTGAGTTGACCCGTTCAAAAAATAAAAGTGGGTGGGGACACTGTATATGAAAATATGTTCAATTAAAGCTAAGTATTTATTTCAGTAGAGAAATGTTAATTTTTCTGGGTGATCATGTACAGGGTGTCCCAAAATCGAGCCTCATCATTGGGATCTCGGAAACCAGAAGAGATACGAGGTCGGTTAAATGGAGGCAAAGTTGCGCAAATTAGTGTTCATTGAAACGCCGCTTTCATATTTGAAAAATTCCGAATTCTTCCGAAGATTTTTGGAAAAAACCGATTATTCGCGATTTCATTTTTATTTTTTTGTGACTCTATTTGAATAGATATAACAAAACAAATTTCACATTCTCATTGTCACTTTTTCTGTTCTATAAGATGGTGTTATCAGATTTTCAAACAGACGTTTCGTATTTGAGCTGCCATCATCAACTTTGTTTTTTTAAATACGGCCCTGGATTTTTTATTATGGATTTTAAAATCTTCTAATGACCCAAAACAAATGATGTATCGCACTTATTCGAAAAGTTTATATTAATAGCATTTTCCATAAGAACTCATGTGTTAGAGAGAGACAGAGAATAGATTTTTGGTAAGATCTTAGCAGGACATCGTTAAAATAATTTTTTCGAAAAAGAACGATACATCATTGTTTTAAGGACCTCAGGAGCTCCTAAAAATTGATATAAAATAATGCGTGATGTTCAACAATAGGCATGATGTTTTAATTATTCCAAAAAAAGTCAAACAAAAACTATAAAATTGAATACCCAATGAAAGTTAAAGCAAATATTCAAATTGTAATCCACCTGTTTGAATGCATTTTCGTGTCAGTCTGTGAGGTTTATGGATGGCACGCTGAATGGTCCTTGCAGGGATAGCCCTGATTTCCCTTATTAGGTCTTGTCGTAATACCTCAAGATTTTGTGGCGTGTTTCGATAAAGACGGTTTATGAGAAATCCCCAAAGAAAGTAGTCTAGAGGGTTCAGGTCGGGGCTTCCAGCTGGCCAACGTACGGGACCTTGGTTTCCAATCCATTTATTAGGTAATAATTCATTCAATAAATTTTTAACACATCTCCCATTATGAGGTGGTGCACCGTCTTGTTGCCACTATAGTTGACGTAATACGCCCAAAGGTTCTTCCATTAAGAAATCCAATATTTTGGACATTATTAATTCTGCATATCTATCGGAATTTAATTTTCCTTGTATAAAAAACAGGCCGATAATTTTATTGTGCCACATACCGACCCATACGTTAAATGATTGTCGTCCCTGAGGTCTTACTTCTTGATTCTGCCTTGTGTTTTCTATTGACCAATAGTGTTCGTTATGTCTGTTAAATAGTCCATCTGTTGAAAAACTGCATTCATCTGTCCATATAGTTTTATTTAGGAAGTCATCATTTTCATTAATTTTATTTTGCAACCAGTTACAAAATTCTAATCGTCTCTCAGCATCGCCAGGTCTTAGTGTTTGACTAATATGAATTTTGTAAGGTTTATATCCACGCTTATTTAAAGTTCTCCAAACTCTCACTTGCGGTAATCCTACTTCTTCAGAGAAAACTCTAACTGAAGTTCGAGGATTATTATTGGCCTTAAAAAATAATTTAAAATTATTCATTTTACTTTCTACTTTGTAACAGTTTTCAAACTTACAGTGTTCAAGATAATTTGTTCCTCTTCTGGATCGATTCGTGTTCCATATTCAACCCTTGGCTTAACGAAACTTCCGTACTGAGCTAAATTATTATCAATATTAGCAAAATAACTATAATGCGGCTGCCGTCTTTCTGGATATTCCAACAAATAGCGCTCACAAGCCGTATTTGAATTTCGATTCGAAATATAATAAATCCTTATCATGTCTCGTTTTTCTTCGTTAGAAAAAGTCATTTTCGTTTAATAAGCGTTAACGATTAGTGAACGAACAGTGAACTGTCAAAATATTGGATAATTTAAACATTAACAAATGAACTAAGATAGCCAGAATGCACGATGCACAGCCACTTTGATAAAATGCAATTATTTTTGTAAATATAGCTTAGGGCCTAGAGTTTGAGGGATGACACTTCAATTATATTATTTATTAACCACCCACTTTTATGTTAGTTTTTGAGTTTTATGCAGTGCGTTATTGCAAAAAATGTTTGTTTTAACTCTATTAAAAATCTAATTTTTGTCTCTCTCTATCTCATGAGTGCTTATGAAAAATGCTATTAATATAAACTTTTAGAATGAGTGCGATACATCATTTATTTTGGGACATTAGAAACTTAAAATCTATAATAAAAAATCCAGGGCCGTATTTAAAAAAACAAAGTTGATGATGGCAGATCAAATACGAAACGTCTGTCTGAAAATCTGATAACACCATCTTGTAGAACAGAAGAAGTAGCAATAAGAATGTGAAATTTGTTTTGTTAGATCTATTCAAATTGAGTCAGTTTTTTCCAAAAATCTTCGGAAGTATTCGGAATTTTTCAAATATGAAAGCGGCGTTACAATGAACACCAAATTGCGCAACTTTGCCTCCATTCAACCTACCTCGTATCTCTTCTGGTTTCCGAGATCCCAATGATGAGGCTCGAATTTGGGACACCCTGTACATATGTTTTCGCCTCTTTTTGAAATAGTTTGAAGAATGTTATATCTTTTAGTTTTTTTGGTAAAATGTTGAAAATCTTTGGACCATAAAAGAGAAAAGAATTTTGGGTGACCGTTTTATCAAAGAATTCAATTTTTACCTTCAGGTTTATTTTCGATCCAGTTTCTCTTAATTGTTTCTGTGTGAAATCTTATCAAGCAGTGATAAGTGTATATATAGTTGGTTTCTTGATATAACTCTCTTGTTGAAAAGATTCCATTTTTTTGGAGATAATTTTGATAAGTCACACATTTATCGGACATCCTGTATGTTGGTGGTTATTTTTGGAACATAGCTTTTACTGCACTCTACAACTTTTATTCGATTTTTTTCCTATCTCAAATAGGAAAGCAGCTATCGTCCGCCCACGCATCGTTGATACACCCTGTATAGGGGTCGAACCCGAAGCCATAAAATCGTGACAACTCCAAGGGGCGACTGCGGATGGGTCAACCAGAATTAATATATCATATTACTCGGAGATGATCTGGACGTTACGGCCGGAGAGCGGGTAGAATTTCTACCGAAAATACCAGGATTGTACGTAAAATATCGGCAAAGAGGTTGAGTTTCTTTTACGATCGGGGTTGATTATTTTATCTGTTGTGTCGTGTTCGTATT
This sequence comes from Chrysolina oricalcia, assembly GCA_944452925.2. Lineage (NCBI taxonomy): Eukaryota > Metazoa > Arthropoda > Insecta > Coleoptera > Chrysomelidae > Chrysolina > Chrysolina oricalcia. The sequence continues at coordinate 4,590,961 of OX101824.2, read as the reverse complement.
TCGGTTTGCAGAGAAAGGGGTTACGTAACGTATCAGATCTACGATATGGGGATAACCAATGCTTATATTCAGGAATATAAATAAGTATTCTTGAATGCACCTAACAAACGGAAAATAAACAAAATTTCAAGATCCTCTTACATTCTACAAAGGGGTTTATGTACCTGGAAATCTCCCCCATCAACTACTCATTGAGAGAATGAATTCAACGAAGCCGAATTATCGAGATCAAAGGACCCCGCACTTTTCTTATGTAAAGTGGCGACCGGTCAAAGTCTCTGAAAGTTTGGTATGTTGTTGTACCCGACTCAATAACCAAAAGTGCCAATGGGCCCAAACCAATCCGATGGCTAGTTTTCGAAATACGGGGTGTTAAAGTTGAAAATTGCCCAGATTTTCAGATTTATTTTTTATTTATTAAAAGTTAGATCAGATTTCTGTTGCATACAGACGTTTACTACATGTTCTAGTAATGAAATTAGTGGATACGTATGATTTTTGCCAAAAATCACTTTTTCTACTGTGACGTCAGAGAGGCATGTTTTTGAAACATTCTCTTCGATATAGTATTTTGACGAGAAATTATTGCACAGAACATATTTTTTATACAGGGTGTTTCACATAGAGAACCACTAGACAAAATTATTTTCTTTTAGGATTAATTCGAAACCCTTTATTTATGGATTGATTTTTGGGAACAGTAATATCACAAACATATGTGTGTCTCTAAGCTCCAAAATATTCAAGGTGGTTTATTCATAGGAAGGTATTCTATTTTGGGAAAAGTACAAAAAACATGAACAACCTGTATTAAAAAATTTCCCTGGTCAAATGTAACTATTTTCTCACTATATATTGATTTTCATACCATCTTCAGAGGTATGAATTATGAATCCGATACTATGACCAATTTTAGAGATACAAGTGGAAAATTACTGATTTTATCAGTTTTTTCTTCATCATTGAAAAGCCGGATTGATTTTATGTTGCGCCTATGAGTTTAATATGAGTTTCAGTCAGATGTACACGGAAAGGTTCAGCTAAAAATATTTACTGTTACAGGGTTATTCGCGAATAAATCACAATAGGTTTTTGCAAATACTCAAAATTCTACAGTTTCGTCACAGATAAATTATTCCATGAAGTTTATACCTAGTCGTTTACAATTTTGAGTCTAAAATGATTACTTTTCATACAGGGTGAGCCATACAGCCAACCATACCAAAAATAATTATGCTTTGAAATAATTGAAATGAGAACTTTTTTAGTGAATTTTGAGTAACTTTATTAGCGCGCTTACCCACTGCGCTATGACTCCCAAAAAGATGATAATTATCCATCTTCTTGTGTAGGTATAATTCAAACCTATTTGTATAGGTAGGTACTTCACAATATACGTGTAGAGCGAGTTATATACTTTTCCGTTACCAGCACTCTGATGCTGATCAGGAACAAAATGCTTCGTAGATATTGTATCTATATCATAAAAGAATCATAAATGTTAAATTAATTTTGTTTATAAAGTGTAGAATAAATGAAAAAACTTCTTATTATCATTTTCGCTGCCACGTGTATAAAAGCTTGTCGATTACTTATATCGGACAAAGATGTATATTTTTGGTAGGTGATTATGACTAAATCACCTTGTATATTTAAAATTCTCATGGTTATGCTTACTTGATGTAATGTTACAGTTACTCAAAATTCACTAAAAAAGTTCTCATTTCAATTATTTCAAAGCATAATTATTTTTGATATGGTTGGCTGTATGGCTCACCCTGTATGAAAAGTAATAATTTCAGACCCAAAATTGTAAACGACTAGGTATTAACTTCATGGAATAACTTATCTGTGACGGAACTGTAGAATTTTGAGTATTTGCAAAAACCTAATGTGATTTATTCGTGAATAACCCTGTAACAGTAAATATTTTTAGTTGAACCTTTCCATGTACATCTGACCGAAACTCATATTAAACTCATATGCGCAACATAAAATCAATCCGGCTTTTCAATTTGAAGAAAAAACTGATAAAATCAGTAATTTTCTACTTTAACGCCCTGTATCTCGAAAACTGGTCATAGTATCGTATTCAGAATTCATACCTCTGAAGATGGTATGAAAATCAATATATAGTGAGAAAATAGTTACATTTGACAGGGGAAATTTTGTTCATGTTTTTTGTACTTTTCCCAAAATGGAATACCTTCCTATGAATAAACCACCTTGAATATTTTGGATATTAGAGACACACATATGTTTGTGGTTTTACTGTTCCCAAAAATCAATCCATAAATACAGGGTTTCGAATTAATTTTAAAAGAAAACAATTTTGTCTAGTGGTTCTCTCTGTGAAACACCCTGTATAAAAAAAATATACTGTGCAATAATTTCTCGTCAAAATACTCGAAGAGAACGTTTCAAAAATATGCCTCCCTGACGTCACAGTAGAAAAAGTGAATTTTGGCAAAAAACTACCGTCATACATTCGTGAATCACCTTGTAAATATAAATATTTTTCATCATACCTATCCACTAATTCCATTACTAGAACATGTAGTAAACGTCTGCATGCAAAAGAAATCCGATCTAACTTTCAATAAATAAAAATTAAATCCGAAACTCTGGGCAATTTTCAACTTTAACACCCCGTATTTAGAAAACTAGCCTTCGGATTGGGTTGGGCCCATTGACACTTTTGGTAACTGAGTCGGCTACAACAACATATCAAACTTTCAGAAACTTTGACCGGTCGTCACTTTACATAAGAAAGTGCGGGGTCCTTTGTCTTTAAGTCAACTATTTGAAATTTTCAGTCCATTAATTTTTAGGAATTCTGAGTATCTGAGTTTTCCTTTGATAATTTCGAAGGTTTCATCAGAGTTATGATCTTCTTCTGAAACATTACTGTTGAATTTACTTTTTTACATAACTCATGCGATGTTCATTTATTCTGTTTTTGAACGATCTACCTGTCTGTCCTACATATATACCTTGAAACGAGATGATATTTTGTGGATGATTTTTGTGTCTTATATTTATCATTTTTAATGAAACCCCCAATGTGTTTTATAGGCTACTCTCAAATTTTGTTTATGTAAAAATGAATCTAATTTGTGTGTTACTGGTCCTGAATAAGTTGAAGTTCTGTAATTACTCTCATCTATCCTAATAGTAGGGTAAGCTTCTAGGGTAGCCTTCTAATTGAGTATTTTAGTAATAGAATTCTCTATCAAATCAACGATATATCAATTGTTGACTGTTTTGATATTTGTTTATGATGTTTAGTTCTTTGTTAATAAAAATGGGTAGATGAAAAACTTCCAGTCTAACTTCATCAAAATTTTCTTCATCGTTTTCCAGAGACACACAGAAATATGTTTCGAAGGATTAACCCTTCATCTTCAGTGAATGAGAGGGGTAGGATACATAGAGATCTGAGGAAAAAGAGTTACAATAGAATTGTGAGAAAAATAATGAATTGTACAGGTCGACAAGCGTAAGGATGCCTCTGAGATGCGCAAACGATAAAAAGCGTGAGTAGATGTGCGACAAAGATCGACAACTGTTTACGGCTGGTTATCATCGGAATGTACAATCGGGAGAGAAATTTTTCTGCAACACGTAGGAACGTAGGTTCTTATCTGAATTTTCATTAATTCCTAATGAACTGTTCGAATAATATAATTGTCTGTGATCACTGGACCGTTTATGAAAATTGCATAATTTTCCCGAAGCCATAAGTGTAAATAAAGTACGACTAGAAAAAGAATGCATCGCCACACAATATCAGAAATAGGTAAATAAATATAATAAAGAACACGAGGAACATACTTACAGAAGTTGACTAACAATATCACATGACCTCTGACCACTGCCAAATCAGCATTGTCCATGGTAACTTTTGATTTTTTGTTTCTCTTTTTATTTGGAGTTGAGAATTGTTCCATTTCACCTTTTTCAATTTTATTCATTTCTGAATTAATTTTCCTAATGCTTCTATCGCAAACTCCCGTTGCGGCAGCAACTCGTTCTTGAACCTTCACAAGAGGAATACTGGTTTCACCTATCATTGCTTCTGCCTGCATAAATTTGATGACATTACTGACAATTTCCCTACTTTGTCCACTCAGAATCTTATTTCTCACTTTACTCTTTGAAGGCATTTTCAAACACAACAAACTACACTATAACCTATCTAATAATATTTCAAAACTATACACAACACAAGGATTTCAAATTCAACACACAATCGCAGAGAGTTGAAGTGATTACAGTACGTGAACCTTCACGTAGACGTTAAGGTACGAAATATAACGTTTACGGGTTGTTATGAAATTGAGTTGAAGTTGAACGTATGTCAACCGTAACCCTAACATGTTAATGTGTGTTTATTTCGCTTTTATGCTGTTTTATATGAACAACTGGAAGATGAACTCTACTATGCGTATCTTAATAGGGATTTTGACCATATACCTCCCTTGCCAAATGCAAATCAAATTCTTCCGGAATTGGCTTTTCGAAATGTTCATTGTTTTAAATAAAGCGAAATACCGAGCAAGATCATCAAAAATACATTGAAGAAATGATGATTGATGTAAAATTGTAAATATTGCTTTGTCACTTCTTGATTTTATGGCTTTAAAGTCAAAATTTGCTCATTCGCAACTCATCGGTGTGATTCGTATATTCTTCGGTTAACGTGCGTTGATTTTTCAACGTTAACGTGAATAGCTGACGAATGCGCATGCGTAGATATCAATTTGTACGTTAACGTTTACATTCATGGCAGCACTTCAACTCTCTAAAACGCCACAATAATTTTATTCCACTGACTGTACACTCACGACGTTAACTGTTTGAATAATGCAGAGCGAGTGAGCTCCTGCCCCACTCCAGGGTTGTGTCTACTGCGCAACCAACTCTCGGAGGCATCCTTATGCTTGTCGACCAGTACTATATACCATTTCAAGGTGGAAAGGTTGAATTAGTTTGGAAAAATACAAAAGTATTGAAAGTAATGAAAAATGAAAAATTATAATTATTAGCAGGTCCTAATTACGACCTGGCCGCATTCAATGCGGGGCCCACTGGGGTTAGGAGACATGATTAGTCCACCCAAGTAACATTATTATAAAATATTTTCAAAAGTAGATTTTTTACATGAAGTGTAGCAAGAGATGAGATACAGGGGAGGGATTCCTTGAGCCATGGCATTCTATTGTCGACAGTTGTTGTGTCTCTGTCTCTCCCATGAATTCAACCATAATGGCACCTCACTTATTCCATGAAAAGTAGAATTCTATGGCTCACGGAATCCCACCCGAGAGGTTACAAAAATTGACATCTGTCATAGGAAAAATTCTTGTCTCGAAGTGACAGAGAAATGGGTGTTCCATGATTGCATGAAACTAGAACTAAATATTGACATAACTGATTTTTAATATATTTGGCAAACTTTATCGATCAGATGGTCCAAATTACGACCTGGTTTGCATCCTGTGCGGGATTACCAATACTAGGGATCTATGAATGTAATTTAAACGCAACCAAAAAAAAAGCAACACAAGTTATGATTTAGTAAACTGTCTGATGGAGATTCTTGAAAGAAAGTGGACGAGAAAATATGGGTGTCCCATGTTTCCATGGAAAAAGAAATAAAAAAAAAGTGAAGATTTGAAAAGTATCAAACTGTCAAACTGAGTCTGTCTATTTATACATTGAGAATCCGAACACCAAATCGCCTTGTTGCAAATTAAGTGTTTTGCCTCCATCACAAATGTGCAAAACCTGTAAGTCGGAGTCTGGGGAAAAATTATGTTTCTCATTTACAATATGATTGGAAAATACTGAATTTGAATCAATTCCTTCTTTTTCAGAGTTGGAGCCTATGATTCAAATATGTTCAGCTAGGCGAGTTCTGAATTTGCGGCTTGTTTGACCAATGTAACAAACCTTACAATCAGGATCAGAACACTTCAACTTATAAACTCCAGACTTTTCTAAGATTGGGATTTTATAGAAGTAGTAGTAACCATTCACATTCATTTGTGCTCTTCGGCAAAACCTTCGAACTTGTGCGAATTATTCGCATTTACTCTTTCTTGAGTCTTTGCTGACTCGAGGAGTGCTTACTGATTTTCCTGGCAGGTGACGCTGCGACTCTGACATTACTGTAAGTCGCTGCTTCATCAGTATGGAATTATTAGATAAGTAATAAATTATAATTCATTTGGCAGGGATAGGACAACTCAAAGTTGTCGGACCTACCCTTGCACTGATGAGAGACAAGAACCTCGAAACATGTCTGCAGGTGGTTATTACCAGCTAAATAAGGATAATCTATTGTTTGTCTACAATAAGCACTTGCAATTGAGTCTTCTTGGAAGAACGTTGCACAAATATCTGTCAGATGTAGTTCAATATCAGTCGTGGCATTATCTAGGGAAGTAGTTGTTTTCTGTCAGATTTCTGCCTCATATTTGCCACTTTGTGGAAATATTTGGAGAGAAGGGTACTTCAACTTTGTCAATTTTATTCACAAGAAAAGAATAATTTAAAACACTGAATAGGTGATGGCTCACTAGATTCAACGCTGAGCCAACAAGAACTTTCAACTATACACCTGTCCCGGAGAAAATTCCATCAGCGTTGAGATATTCCCAACAAGATAAGATTATAATGATATAACCTTTGAGAGCTGTCTGCGAATATAGTAATAATATGCTAGGCTATTACCACAGCGGCTGTACCAATTTCCAGGGAGGTTGCAAACAGAAAAGAGACTCGCATAATGCAGTGCCGTAATGAGATTCGTTAAAATTTCAGCATAAATTCGAGAAATCGTGTTAGCATTTAGCGGGGTCGGTGGAAAGACAGCAGAAAACTTCGTTTTTTTTTGAGGTAATAGAAAAACTTCGCTGAAAAGAATGGAACGAAGAAATGGTTCGTTTAACTCTGATTCTCTCATCTAGGATAAAGTGGAGCATCTTGGGAGTAATTTCTGTCAACCAGGGGTAAACATGGAGGGATATAATAGAGCGTATTCAGAATTTTGCTAACAGTATAGATATAGTATAGGTTTTCAAATATCGAAAAATAAGAGAGGGAAAGAGAGAGACAAATTTACTTAATTATTTCATGATGTATCATGTTCAAAAGGCATGGACAATAATATAGTTATTTTCTTCACAAATGTGTGAAGTATTACTTTTTCGTATGCAAATAAAGTCAGTCAAAAGATGGATAAGTTTTAGCTTGCAGAAAATGCACTTTGCGCACGTGTCAGGAACTACTTTTTTCTATATCAGATAACAACAACAAAAAAAAGTAAAATGATAATTCACTCAATAACTCTTAATTTTAACTTGAAAGGAAGAACTTTCACCATTCATTTATTGATTGTATGCCAAATATCCCATTTCTAGGTTTTCGTCTGCCTGGGGGTCTATTCTCGAGTTTCAACGTATACGAATTCAATGTTGTATCTCTTTCCAACGCGTGGTGTTTGTATTGCTTTATGTTACTTCAAACGTTTGAAAATGATTTCGCATGAACTCGAGAATAGACGATTGGAAAATATTCCCTATTTTGTAGAAACTTCACATTTAATATAATTAAAAAAAAATAAAAAATTTCTTCGTCTAAATTGAATTTTTGTTTTCGAACAGAGGGGAACAGAGAGGAATTAGTCCCAACCTTGAGAGGGTTAGTGCTCCTGATACATTTCAATTTTCTCTAGTTTCATTGGAAACGGAACTTTCAAATCAATACATTTTCCACGGTTTTCGACTCATACAGAATTATATTTTTTCATAAACAACATTTTTGTCTATCGGATTCCATAATATGTAGCCATGTTCGTTTTGTACCCATACCAAATTCCAACTGGTAAATTTTCACTTGAAATTCACGCTATATACGTAAAATTTCAAACTGATTCCAAAAATCTATGTTTTGTATGTGCTCAGATTCAAGAAATAGCCGAAAAGAATAATAAAATGTCGAAAATTTTGAAATTGCAGGGGTTCAATTAAAAAGCGGTGAGAGATAGACCAATTCTGCGATGGCCACTCGATTCAAAATGGTCGAATTAGTATATGCTGTGAATTTCAGCACATCGAAAAATGAAAATTACTCGTGAAATTCCATGCTGATTCCAAAAATTTATGTTTTGTATATGCTCAATTTCAAGATATAGTCGAAAAGAATAATAATATGTCGAAAATTTAGAAAAAAATTGCTAATCTATTCAAAATGGTCGAACTTGTATATGAAATTTCATGCTGATACCAAAAATTTATGTTTTGTATATGCTCAGATTCAGGATATAGCCGAAAAGAGGAATGAAATGTTGAAAATTTTTTCTGTTAGATATTACAAAAACTAGCTTCATTTTTATCGAATTTTTGACATTTCCAAAGGAGTAATGTTTTTTCTATTTTCAGTTGAGAATATTTCCCTTTTCAACATGGCTCAAACATCGAACTGTCTTTGTCTTTTTTGGCAGGAAGTTTAAGATCCCACTTTACTGAAATGTTCCCAAATGTACATGCAGTGCCTGTAATGATCCCAGAGACCATCATGAATTTGTAGCATATGCGGAATTGGCCCAAATCCAGCGTCATAAAGCCGCATTAGACTTCCATTTCATTAAATCAAGCAACCGAATTAGGAGTTATCAGAAACTACCGTACCAAAAATGCAGTTCCGCCGCTACCTGATCACGTAGCGAAATGGCCGCTTTCTACATTTTTATTGCCCACTAAAATTTCCATCTATTCATATTTTAACGGCTTTACATTTTACGGCCGTTTAAAATGACACTTTTTTATTTATGCCTTCCGGAAAAATGTTTCAATATCCGCTGCCATTTGTAATTCGTAAAAAATACATTTCGATGCTACACGACTTCATATAGTGGAGATAAACGGTTGATTTCGATTGGGTGGATACCCGATATATTGCGAATTGCCGTTGATGTTCGGGTTTTATGGATATTTTTCATGTAGTGGGGTTTATCGCAACCAAAGTTTCAGTTTACGGTGGCACTTTTCTCGATTTCAGTAGTTGGTGCAGATGAATAATAATAATAGAGTATTTGGTCAGAATAACACAATAAAATAGTAAAAAGATGGCTAGCCTATATGATTATTTTTTTAAAGATACTGGAATTAAATTTGGACCACGCACAATTCTTATGCAAAAAGTCTTTCCGTCAAATTGTACAAAATTTCAGTATGATGTTGAACTCGACATAGTGAACAAGAGTTACCATGGACACACACAAATTCTATGTGTAGTTTATGAAATATAGAGTGTTGAAGTTGTAAAATGTTACTTTCATACCAATATTGACTGCACTTTAATGCGGGTAATATCACTAAGTTTTTGATCTACATCATAGTATTAAACTTGGCCAGTGCATCAGTATTATTTTTGAGCAATTTTTAAAACAATATACAGGGTAGATCAAGAATTTTTCTAAGTTACACAAAATAAAAATAATGTCAGAACAAAGGATCAACGTTATAATATAATATTTATTCAGTATGTATTCAATTAAATAGGATATCCTAATATAAACACAATAATAAACAAATATGCAAAAAAAAATAAAAAAAAAGTTTATCACATAACTATGGATGATACCACAGCACATAATGACATAATAAAATAACAAAACAATAAAACAACAATAGCAGTAAAATAGCAAAGAGACAAATTTATAATACTTGAAAATTAAAAACAGCTGGAGTTTATGTCGTATACGACTCTTAATATAGTATTATACTAGTTAACTAGTTGAAATAATTTACGTTACATTCACAATCAGATCACATAATAGCCACAAAACAAAGAACCAATATTTTTACATATTTAACCAATTCAAGGGATTGCCCTTAACTTCACAATGGCCTTGGAAAAAAAAAACATAATGATGGCTATTTACGAATGATTTTAATCACATTCTTCTTGAAGCTATCAATAGATTTAAGATTAACAATACTCTCCAGGAGTTGATTGTAAGTATCAAAACCTTTGAAAAATAGTGAGTTCATAGTACTGGTTTTCTTAGTTCTAGCTATATTCAACACATCATTAGTCCGTGTAGGAAAATTATGAATGCCCTTCGATGAATGATGTAATTGTTGAAATATGATGGAGCAAGATTGTGTAGTATTTTGTGAATCAATAACATTGTTCTCAAGAATTTTTTTTGCTTCACATTCAACCATTGTAGAGATGTCCACATCAATGTGATGGGAGTATAACGATTGGTTTTCAAAATTATTCTCATATCTCTATTTTGTAATTTTTGTAGTTGGTCTATTTTGTTACCATTAAACATATGTAAAACTGAGGAACAGTATTCAAAGTGAGGCTGTATTATAGCATTGTACACCGTTATTTTGGTTTGAGTTGATAAATGCAAATTTCTGCTGAAGAAGAACAGTTGTTTTGAAATTTAGTGGTCATCAAAAGTAAGAACATTGTCAATTTGGAAACCCAGATATTTCATGTTACAAACTATTTCAATTGGCTCATTATTTATTGTTGGCATTACATCAGTCACATTTATCAAACGGTATTTGTATTTACTTGTACATAATTATTATCATAGCTTCCGTTTTAGTTGTATTTAATTTAAGTTTAGTCGCCATTAGATATTCATTAACTGAAATTGGAGCGGTATTCATTTTATAGAGCTCTGTCCTAATTGGCATCATAGCAAGCCGATAGTGTATCATCAGCAAATAGATTCACAAAATCTACATCAACAAACAGATCAACATCATTTTTTTATAAAATGAAAAGTAAGGTAAAACACACAGTGACCGTCATGGGACCAGTATTCGTCACTTCCTTGAATTATATGCAAATATTAAGGTTTGTGATCACGAAAATTGTTAAGTTCAACAAAATAAAATTTCTAGTGATATTTGTCGGTATTGAGTTGGTATTATATACACCCCAACGTAACTACATTCCAGTTCAGTAACAGTTTACTTTAGTGCTTCAGCGATCATCGCAGTTTTTGACAGTTCGTTAAAGTGAGTATATTTTTCTTAGTGACATAAAACGAGTTTCTTAGAGGTATACGGCATTTATTACTATACAGATAGCTTATAACATATTAAATTATGATTTAAAACTGAAAATATAAGCTTGAAACCTACCTTCATCTGAATTTATGGGGTGACGAACACTCGTCCACCAGAAATAGTACTAAGCTCAATGTTCGTCATGGCTGACGATAACTGGTTGATTTCATCAATGCCATATTATTCGATTTTCAGCCTTACTGTACGACATTATAGAGCCTTAACAGGCTGAATCTATTCTTTTTATATTATAATACTGAAGGACCAGTAACCGTCATACATTTTTGTTTTATTTGAAACTTTAGCATGCGTTTGAAAACTATTACGATAACTGGATTTTTGTTTTTTTTGCATGTCTCGAAATAAATATCCAGAGGACGATATGAAAAGTGCCATAAAAGCTGTGAAAAACAGAAGAATGAACATCCGAGGTGCTGCCACATAATTTAAAGTACCGCGGATGACATTATCAGATAAATGTAAGGGAAAAACCCCGCTTGCTAGAAAAATGGGCCCACCTACCATTCTAGACGAGAATGAAGAGAACAATCTAGTGCAATGGATTTTACACTTAGGGGAAAATGGTTTTCCAGTTTCCAAGGACCATTTACTAGACAGCGTCCAAATGGTGATAAAAAATCGTAAAAGAGAAACCCCCTTTACTGATGACCGACCAGGAAAGCACTGGTATAAAGCATTTTTAAAACGGCATCCTATTATAACACAGAGGGTATCGCAAAATTGAACGAGAACTAGAGCAGGGGTCACAGAAGCAAATATGGTTTAATGAAATTAAAGAATACCTCGAGGCAAAAAATATTTTTGATATCGTTTTAAACTTCGGAAACAGAGTATTTAATTGCGATGAAACCGCGTTCTTTTTGAGTCCTGCAGATAATAAAGTTTTGGTAAGGAAGGGTCAGAAAATCGTGCACAACATCATCAACTCCGATGAAAAAGAAAACCTGACAACATTATTGATGGGAAATGCAGCAGGCGAAATTGCACCACCGATGGTTGTTGTTAACTTGAAGCGTATACCGAAATCAATGACTGAATCTGTGCCATCTTCTTGGGCCATCGGAAGATCCGATAATGGATGGATGACCAGTCAAACGTTCTTTGAATACTTTTCTATGGTGTTTTATCCTTGGTTGACGGAAAACAATTTCGAGTTTCCGATAATAGTTTTTATGGATGGTCACGTTTCTCATTTAACGCTGCCTTTAAGTGAGTTCTGCAGTGACAAAAACATCGAACTCATTGCTTTATATCCCAACTCCACTCATTTTTTATAACCCATGGATGTGGCCATGTTTCATCCCCTTAAAGCGGCGTGGAAAAAAGAGGTTTATAAATGGAGGTTCGAAAACTCGGGAACACGTTTGAAAAGAGACAATTTTTGCCCCCTATTAAATAAAGTTCTTGAGTCAACATTAAAAAATGGGTTTAAAGCATGTGGGCTTTTTCCTTTCAACCCAGATGCAATTTCATATTTCAAAACTAAACAGGTACAAGGCAAATCTGTTAGCGAAGAACGGAGAAGAGGAATTATTTCATATACACAACTGGAGTTTATTGAGGAAAACATTTCTGATGAAATGTTACAATGATTTAAAAACTCTGGTGACATATGGTCTGGAGATATTAAGGACACCAGTTTATTTTATTTTTGGCAAAATGTTAAAGAACCAAAGTCACAAAAAGTTGACGCTGAAATTGAGAATAATTCCCATAATGAGAGGTTTACAGAAGTGGATGAACTTTTTCTAGATGATATTTTGAGGAATAAAGATGTTTTAGAATTTGAAATTGGTGATGGCGGAATTTTGGAACATGTGGGAATCAATCCAAATTCACATATGTATGAAAATACGAATAATGAAATGGGGAATGAAGAAACTGAAACTAACGATGTCATACATGAGTGTTTGAACAATGCACATGAGGAAAACCCAGATGAAGAGGATCAAAATGGGATCAATGAAGCTTTGAAAGAAAATTCAGAGAATGCGCCAGGAGAAAAGCCAAATGAAGATGAAGAGCAGTACCAAAACAATAAAACTTCGAAAGGATATTCAAAGGATGTATCAGGAGAAAGATTACATGAAGAAAAGAACCATATTGAGAATAGTGAAACTTCAAAAGATTATTCAGATGATGATAAAGAAAACACAAAACCGAACAAAGAATGCGACATTGAAAAAACACAAGTGACACCTCCACAGTCACCCAAGCCAACATCATCAAAACAGCAGCAAAATATTCCAGAAGGGGTTGCGACGCCATTTAAAAATCTTTTATTCTGGCCGGAAATGTCACCGAAAATACCAAAGAAGGTAGTAGAGCGAATTCCATCAGTAGCCACATGCGAAAAATGGAAAGAATATTACAAGAAAAAGGAAAGTTCAGAAACAAAATGAACAAGAAGAGAGAAAACGAAAAAGATTAGAGCAACAAAGTAGGAAGAAAACCAAGAAAACAAATGAAACTAAAAAAACAAAAAATGATGAAAGCGACTGGCATTGTGTTATTTGCGAGGAAAACACCATTGAAAATATGATTTGTTGCATGAAGTGCAAGCAATGGATGCACAATAAATGTGCAAATGTATCCGATAAACAAAAGACATTTTACTGCGGTTCCTGTGCTGCTCAAAAAGAAAAATGAGTTTTTTTTATACCATTGTATATTTTTGGTACCTAGTTACTGAAATTTTTTCATTAAAAAATATTCTTTCAATTGCTTATTAATAATTTTTCCCCTAGAGCGACTGTGACGAACTCTGGTGCTAATTACTGACGACCACTGGGTTTACAGCATTTCTGACATGACGAACACTGGTACATCGGTTCCTATTTAATTGAAATACAAATTAAAATTACATCAACTGTATGTAGTATAAACAATGTAACTTCAAGGTATCTTTACATTTGAAGGGCAACAACACAAAAAATTGAAAGCTTATCTCGTTTAATACTATTTTTCAGAAGCGAATTTCTATAGCGTTAGACCTTAAAGTGACGAACACTGCTGCCTTTACCTTAGTGGTCCAAGAACACTTCCTTGCGGAACACCTATATTGAAATCAGATTCCACTGATATATAATCTTGAACTTTAACTTTTTGTTTTCTATTTGACAGATCCTCGGATATCCATTTATAAACATTACCTGTAATGCCATAACCTCTCAACTTTACCAAAAGGATATCACGGTCAATAGTTTCGAAAGCCCTCTTTAGGTCAAGAAAAACAGTTACAACATATTTATTACTATCAATTTATGTTTTATATTTGGATAAAGTTAATTGTAATGCTGCTTCACAAGAATATTCTTTCTGAACCCAGATTGATGATTTACCAAAATTTTATTTTTTTCTATGTGCTCCATGATCTGATTATAAGTAGCTAATTCAAGAACCTCTTCTATTGGTATATCTTGGGTATTGGAACTACAGTACTTACTTTTACTGAACTGGTATAATGGAACTTTGGAGAGACGTATATATAAGATTTAGCATTACATGACCACATGTTTCAAAGACTGATTTCAACATTTTGGAATTTAAGATCTCATGGGCACTACTTTTATTATCTACTGATTCAATAATCGAACGTATTCATCCATCGATAATAGATTAAACTCTGAAAAATTGGGATACAAGTTATAGTTATTGAATTTCCACACATTACCGTTGTCAATTCTATCTACAATTTTTTTAATACAAGTTATAAAGTAGTTGTTGAATTTCTTCACAATTTCAGCTTTATTCTGCTGAATGCTCACCTCATTATCTATTTTAAATTCAATTCAATTTGGAAAACTCTGATAGTTAACATCTATTAACTTTTTTAACGTCCTCCACACGAGTTGGAGATTGTTTCTGTATCTATCTACTTTTTCATTATAATACTTTTCTTTTTTATTTTTTAACAAATTAACTACTTCATTTCTTTGCTTCTTAAAGTTTTCCCATATCACAGTTTTCTTTATATCAGCAGACAATATAAACGATTTATATGTTTTATCTCGTTTTATTTTGCAATGAATTTCATTATCAAACCAAGCTATGTTACTTTTGTACCGGCAGGTTTGCAATGGTGATTTTTGTTTATAACTTTTTCGCATTCACTGAACAAATTTTGATATACGAGGATATATTGAAAAATGTTTAGCCTACTGTAGAACCAAAAAAAATTTCAATGTCAAAATATTTTATTACCCAACATATTCTCCTCTTAATTGGATTCATTTATTACAGCGAACCTGCAAAGTCTCTTTAAAAAAAAAAATTGCAAACCAGACCTCCACAGCTTCTATTACCTCCTCGTTGGAAGAAAATATACGACCTTTCAAACTTTTTTTCAGTTGAGAAAAGAGATGATAGTCGGACGGAGCCAAATCTGGTGAATAAGGGGGGTATTCTAGTAATTCAAACCCTAAATCAAGAATTTTTTGCATGGCAACATGAGATTAGTGTGTAGGGGCGTTGTCCTGCAAAAACAAAACACCTTTAGATAACTTTCCGCGTCTTTTCTCTTTAATTTTTTTCAGTAGAGTGGTCAGTAATGTCGAATAGTAATCTCCAGTTATTGTTCTACCCTTATCCAAAATATCAATCATGATTACTCCATGGCAATCCCAAAAAAACTGAAGCAAGAACTTTTCCAGCAGATTTTTGGACACGAAACTTCTCAGGTCTTGGAGAACCGGAGTGTCGCCTTTTCATCGATTTTTGCTTTGTTTCTGGATCGTAGAAATGTACCCAAGTCTCAGACATAGTAACAATTCGGTATAAGAAGTCTACATCGTTTTCAAATCGATGCTACTACCCTTGCACGCTTTTGGTCAACATTCAAACATTTGGGGATCCATTTTGCAGCAATTTTCCTCATGTCCAAATTGACGTGAACTATATGATGAAAGCGTTCGTATGAAATATTCAGTGCTTCAGATATCCGTTTTAGCCCAATTCGACGGTCTGTTAAAATCATGTCATGAACTGCATCGATATTTTCGGGGACTGACATAGAAACTGGTCTTCCCGATCGGTCATCATCTTCAATGGAAAATTTACCTCTTTTGAAGCTTGCAGTCCAATTTTTCATGGTCGCACAGACATAGACATAGACATACTTTATTTAACTACATTCATGGTTTACATATGTAGCAGGTCATGTGAGAGGAGCTGAGCCCACAATAAAACTTATGTTTTAGCTTATGTTTTAACATGTCACCAAATAATAAGTATCAATGGCATTTACACTGATATAATACGAAGGACATTGATCACCAAGGGTATTAAGCATATCTTCGTAAATCTGCTTACCTCTTAACCCTTTTAAATACAGGTACTTGATGATGGCTCGATACTCCAATTTTTCGATTTTCACAATTTCGGTGGACATATTTTTTCTTTTGATTCATTGCGTAACTCTGGTTTACTTTTTTGACGTCAAACTTTACACTGATACTTCTAATAAGTTATTGTTCGTTGCTATGGTAACGCAATATTTTATTTATGCAGGGAACTGGTCTAGGCTAACTAGATATCTATACATCCTCGTACGAGTATAACGTTAACATCTACTGAGTTCAAGTCCCAGTTGTGTGTAATCAAATCTAATTAAATTTTATTTAAATTTTGTTCACTAATGTTTCTATAGGTTTTAATGGAATTATTTTCATATACGTTATTATTTTTTAGGCAAACAGATATTACAGAGTGATTACTTAACCTAGGTCTGACTGTAGCGAAATTTTCTGTGTTGGATTTGGTCAATAAGATTTGCTGAACCCAAAAAAAATATGTATTTTTTCAAATAAACAGGGAATATTGTGAGTATAACTGTAACTGTTATATTTGCTTCATATAACGCGATTTGATCAATTCAATGCACCGATTATATGTGCATGTGTCCACTTCCAGAAACAGAAATTAGGAGTATTATACTTATTGCTAAAATGCCCTGTTTATAAAAATCTGACAGGTTAATTTTTCTGTTTCCTTCTTATTTCACAGATGATATATCATATGAACTTGTGTGAAATTTATAGTATTTTTATGTCTAGTTTTCGTTTAATGCATGAAGATGCTGAAAAACTGAATGATTATTGTTTTGAAGCATATTTTAAATTAAATACTCACAAAAAGACTACTCAACAATGAAATCAAAATTCAAACAAATACCAAATTTCTGGGAGTCTTTATAGAGGAACATTTACAATGGAACGTCCATATCATAAGCTTAGGAGTAAAACTGAACCACATTTGCTATAGCATTAGAGCCGTAAGCAAATACCCTAACGAAAAATCCTTAAAAATTATATACTTTGCAAATTTTGAATCCTGTGCTAAATTTGGAATAATATTCTGGGGATCCCAAAGTAATATCAATGACTTATTTTGCATTCAAAAGAGAGAGATTAGACCTATGTTCAAAATGAAATTTCGTGAAACCTGCAGAGGTGTTTTATCAAAAGAAACAACATAATGACAATCTATGCCTTTTAAATTTTCCGCTACACAGATTAGTAATATCAGAAAAGCATCCATCATATGCATAAATAGAATTTTTCAATAAATTACCAAAAGGTATAAAATTTTTGAAGAGCATCAGTAAATTCAATAAAGAAATAAAGAAGGCACTTATTGATCTTGAGCCTTACTCCCTTGATGACTATTTTCTACATACATAAACATAGCTATAATCCCGCTCTCATGGTTAACATTGAATTTGTTTCTGCCACTTATTTATATAATTATAATTTTTTATTTTGTATTCATCCATGTTATACATATGAAATATTCTATGAAATAAAGACTATTTATTATTATTACTAATATTTGGCAATACACTTTACTGTCAGGTATTCGGTTATCAGGTGATGAATAGATGTTTATTTCAGATCCTAGTTTGTAGGATTAGGTACCGAAAAATTAGTATTTCTATTTGAACTCCAAAATATTATATTTCTCACATATGCTTTGCTTATCATTTTGTTCACAAGCGTTAACTTATCATAAAAAATCTAGAGATGCCCAATCTGGACAGAAAGCTGGCCATACCGTTTCGAATGTTCAATACTCACTAGGGAACTTGTAGAACGGCACTGCCAAACAAGCCACGCTGTGAATGGTCCTCGAAGCGGCAGCATCCTGTTGTCCCGAAGAGCACGTACACATCGAGCTGAAACCGCAACTGTTTGATGTCAGCCCGCTACATCGGAGAGACAGGACAATTAGGATGCTCCATACCGGACGCATTGTACCTGAAACGGAAGATAGACTTTGCATAGAAAGGAGGCTGTGATCGTGGTTGTTTTTCGCTAGCGGGAAAGAGCAATGAAAATACGGAGTTCGCTTGAATGGGATGTTATTCTAACTCAGCACTTCGTTGGGTATATAAACATAGAATGATTACTTGAAAAGAGTCATTTGAATAAACGCATAAATCGAGGTTATTCAGAAAAAGCTTTCATTGAAAGATTCCTATTATTTGTTTTATAGAACAACTCGAACATTTGTAGGCAGGGACAATTTTGATTAGTTCAGTTGAACTAGTTGAAATATTTGTTATAGTAGAACTATAACTATAAGAAGGTCGAAAATCACCAACCACTTGAGGTATCAACAGTCAAGCAGTCGATTCTACACAGAGTTGTACCTGCCCTAGCCATTAAATTTTAGGTATGATGATATTTGGTTGAAGAGCCCACTATTATAAAAATACCAAACTATTTCATGAGATACTTCAATCCGGACCTGGGAATCTTTTAAGGGACACACACTTTTAATTCTTATCTATATTTCGAACAATCAGTAATAATGATTGATTTACAACATTCTTATAGTTATGGTTCTACTTTACCTACTTCATTTTTTCTGGTTTTATCCAATCTGGACATCAACAACCTTGTTTTTCCGAATGTTACACAAGATAGGGCAATACTAGGGCGGACTCTGATAGTATGAGGCTAGGAAGATTATTTGAAAGCCAATGTATACTAGACAGCAGACTATAACCAGAATTGTTGCCGAATATACTGGGCGAACCGAGAAAAATCTTCAGGATCTGGTATATTTATTTTAAATGAAATGCCTTGCACTTTCATCCACCCCTCCAATATTACAAACTATCTCCCAATCATTTCAAGGTTATGATTTTTTTGTCGAAATAATTCATTCTGTAGGTGAATATTGAAAAAATTACTGTCGTCACGATTATGGAATTTAATAACAATAGCTTTCATAAGAAATAATAATTTAGGTAGAATCCTGTTCAATGCAAAACCCAAACGAGATAGAATGAAATAATCTGGTATATATATAATAGAATGTGGAGAATGCTTTGCAGTATATACAGGCCAGACCGGTAGAAATTTTGACGTAAGGTTCCGTGAACACGTCCATTTCGACAAAAATCCACAATGTACGAACATCTGCAAGAATCAAAACACAAGATATGTGAAGATAATCTGAAAATCTCACACACAAGTAATGAAGGAAAGAAAATGAATTCGTTGGAAGCCATGAAAATTGATAAATCGATTAAATACCCGAAATATAGAACCCTCGACAAGCATCTCGATTTATGTAGGTCTCCACTCTTGAATTTATAAGTTTGACATCCCTGGTATTTTCTATAATCTTCAGTGCTAAATTTATATAGTTGGCACCCCTGCTCATTTAATTACATCTCCATCCAGCTTACCTACAAACTCTCTATATAACCATGTTTTTAGATTCCAAATGTATTAATTAATTATTATACTTGATAATGGGATAAACCGGAAACCGGTCGTAAAAATAAAATAACTAGTGGAACTTAGAGAAAAGTGTATTTCATTCATTTCATTTCAGGTATTTAAATATAATTTGCGCCATAATAAAAGTACTGGAAAAAATCCACACCTGACACCAAATAGAAAAATATCATTTCCACAAGTTTATTATGCTGTTTCGTCATTATAACTTTTCATGATCCGCAAGAAAATGTTTAAGAATCCTTATTGATTCTCTCTATTGACATAAAAGAACGAAAATATGAGTTTTCAAGACAATCTCATCATGAGTATCTGAGATAAAGTTCAATAATTTCATATTCAACACTGACTTCGTTGTATTTGGCTACAACGGACTGTATAATACTTTATCAACTATTTGGTGCGTATGACAAGACTAATTTGGAAAATATTTCCAATAATGATTCAAACCAAACGAACAGGTATCAACAAAGTTCAACATCACATCCCTGATTGGGTGTACAACAAAAGATAACTTTCATCCATCCGAATATTAGGGTGTAAAGTACAGCCAACGTTGTATTATGTATTCGCACAACTGTTCAACAAACACAATATGTTTACAGATGTTGTGTGTGAAGGGCGGGAAAATATATATTACGTTGATAAAATGAATCTGTCGGTCGGATTGAGCGGAAGTCAAATAAAATTAACCCCGATCTCGCGTTTGATGAGTGATGCTGGGATACGTGAACACAAAGAGTTTGTATCACTTCGGGGATGTGATTTTTATCATCGGATTCATTACTGGGGATGAAAATCGACCCCAATTGAGAACAAGTTATGATAGATAGATAGATAGATATTTATTGACTACGTTATATAAATTTTTTTACATTTGTAGCAGGTCATGGGGTACATTGTACGTTTCGTATATGTATATAAATAACACGTATCACTAATAAGACAAAACATTACATAGGTACGGACTAAAAACAATAACAGTATAAGTAGGTGTATAGTAGTTGTCAAAGTGGGCAACAGTCTAACATGGAAAATAATGTCAAATCTGTGAATATGAGTCATGATTTAATGAAAGAGAAAAGGAATTATATATTACAGGCCACAAATTCATCAACTGATTAGAACAGTGGTGGGAGCATATTTTAGTAATTTCTACTTTATACTGTCTATAATTTAGGCTTCTAGTTTCTTCGGGCAATTTATTATACAGCTTAATATCTGCTGAATTTCTGGCTGATTTACCAAGACGGTATCTAGGTTCTCTTATCATGTTTTTATTTCTTGTATTATGGCTATGATACTCTGCATTAGTTGAATATGTATTTTTGGTTTTATGTATATGTAGTAGCGACTGGTAAATATATATATATGCTGAATACTTGTTTCAAGGAGCAATAAATGTTCCAGTGACTGTAAAACAGTCGAAAACAATCCTTTAGGAACTCACTACACCTTTGTATAGATTGTATGTCCGACAGAAAACAACTACTTCTCTGGCTAATACCTCGACAGATATTGAATTATATCTGTCAGATATATGTGCAAAGATCCTTACTTTGAAGGAACAACTTTGCAAGAGCTCTCAGAGACAGACAGCAGGACACCGCCTGATCCAAACAAGGAACCAACTGCAGACCGGTTTCGGGATGAAGTCCCTCATCAGTGCAGTCCAGGTTATCACGGTTGTATACACGCGGGGGCCCGGTGCCCGTCATCGTTCGCCGGGATGAACACTGCAATCGCTTACAGGATCCACCACGGCAACAGATTAGAGAGCGCTCCAGAAGGACATTTCGGCTGCGAAATGGTATATGCTGAATACTTGTTTCAAGGAGCAATAAATGTTCCAGTGACTGTAAAACAGTCGAAAACAATCCTTTAGGAACTCACTATACCTTTGTATAGATTGTATGGCATATGTCCGACAGAAAACAACTACTTATCTGGCTAATACCTCGACACATATTGAATTATATCTGTCAGACATATGTGCAAAGATCCTTACTTTGAAGGAACAACTTTGCAAGAGCTCTCAGAGACAGACAGCAGCATTCAATATCTGTCGAGGTATTAGCCAGAGAAGTAGTTGTTTTCTGTCGGACATATGCCATACAATCTATACAAAGGTATAGCGAGTTCCTGAAGGATTGTTTTCGACTGTTTTACAGTCACTGGAACATTTATTGCTCCTTGAAACAAGTATTCAGCATATACCATTTCGCATCCGAAATGTCCTTCTGGAGCGCTCTCTAATCTGTTGCCGTGGTGGATCCTGTAAGCGATTGCAGTGTTCATCCCGGCGAGCGATGACGGGCACCGGGCCCCCGCGTGTATACAACCGTGATAACCTGGACTGTACTGATGAGGGACTTCATCCCGAAACCGGTCTGCAGTTGGTTCCTTGTTTGGATCAGGCGGTGTCCTGCTGTCTGTCTCTGAGAGCTCTTGCAAAGTTGTTCCTTCAAAGTAAGGATCTTTGCACATATGTCTGACAGATATAATTCAATATCTGTCGAGGTATTAGCCAGAGAAGTAGTTGTTTTCTGTCGGACATATGCCATACAATCTATACAAAGGTATAGTGAGTTCCTAAAGGATTGTTTTCGACTGTTTTACAGTCACTGGAACATTTATTTCTCGGAAAAGAAAACTAATTCACAATGAGCTTATGACTTTAGGCATAAGATGTCCGGAGGACTGCTCATTGCAAATATCCTATACAATAGGAGAAGTTGGGTCGAAAATCCATCAGAAAACAACTACTTTCCTGGCTAATGCCACGACGAACATTGAATTACATCTGATGAAATTTCCGTGCAGAGTTCCTACAAGGTTATCTCTGCAATTGCTTGGTTGCATGGGAATGTTCATCGAAACATTCGGACCACCTATATATCGATTTCGGAGTGTTGCTCCTCATCAGTATAGGGTAGGTCTAGCAGTCAATAACTAATGACTGCAACGAATGAATCGACAGCCAAACCCATTTACAGACCGAAACTGATGGATTTTCGACCCAACTTCTCCTATTGTATAGGATATTTGCAATGAGCAGTCCTCCGGACATCTTATGCCTAAAGTCATAAGCTCATTGTGAATTAGTTTTCTTTTCCGTTTCATATACGGTCTTGACGATCGTGTCATGGGTATTGCTTTGGTTGGGCTTCCGGCACTGAGATGGCGCTCGCAGTTTGGAAATAATCCACTGTGCGGGCGCGGTCTCAGTTTCGGTCTGTAAATGGGTTTGGCTGTCGATTCATTCGTTGCAGTCATTAGTTATTGACTGCTAGACCTACCCTATACTGATGAGGAGCAACACTCCGAAATCGATATATAGGTGGTCCGAATGTTTCGATGAACATTCCCATGCAACCAAGCAATTGCAGAGATAACCTTGTAGGAACTCTGCACGGAAATTTCATCAGATGTAATTCAATGTTCGTCGTGGCATTAGCCAGGAAAGTAGTTGTTTTCTGATGGATTTTCGACCCAACTTCTCCTATTGTATAGGATATTTGCAATGAGCAGTCCTCCGGACATCTTATGCCTAAAGTCATAAGCTCATTGTGAATTAGTTTTCTTTTCCGTTTCATATACGGTCTTGACGATCGTGTCATGGGTATTGCTTTGGTTGGGCTTCCGGCACTGAGATGGCGCTCGCAGTTTGGAAATAATCCACTGTGCGGGCGCGGTCTCAGTTTCGGTCTGTAAATGGGTTTGGCTGTCGATTCATTCGTTGCAGTCATTAGTTATTGACTGCTAGACCTACCCTATACTGATGAGGAGCAACACTCCGAAATCGATATATAGGTGGTCCGAATGTTTCGATGAACATTCCCATGCAACCAAGCAATTGCAGAGATAACCTTGTAGGAACTCTGCACGGAAATTTCATCAGATGTAATTCAATGTTCGTCGTGGCATTAGCCAGGAAAGTAGTTGTTTTCTGATGGATTTTCGACCCAACTTCTCCTATTGTATAGGATATTTGCAATGAGCAGTCCTCCGGACATCTTATGCCATTTATTTCTCCTTGAAACAAGTATTCAGCATATACCATTTCGCATCCGAAATGTCCTTCTGGAGCGCTCTCTAATCTGTTGCCGTGGTGGATCCTGTAAGCGATTGCAGTGTTCATCCCGGCGAACGATGACGGGCACCGGGCCCCCGTGTGTATACAACCGTGATGACCTGGACTGCACTGATGAGGGACTTCATTTCGAAACCGGTCTGCAGTTGGTTCCTTGTTTGGATCAGGCGGTGTCCTGCTGTCTGTCTCTGAGAGCTCTTGCAAAGTTGTTCCTCCAAAGTAAGGATCTTTGCACATATGTCTGACAGATATAATTCAATATCTGTCGAGGTATTAGCCAGAGAAGTAGTTGTTTTCTGTCGGACATATGCCATACAATCTATACAAAGGTATAGTGAGTTCCTAAAGGATTGTTTTCGACTGTTTTACAGTCACTGGAACATATATATATATATATATATATATAAATAAAACCAGTTAATATTGCAGCAAAGTCAAAAGTGTACTCTTTTATAGAGGTTATTCCAAGCTTTCGTAAATTTTATTTACATCTTCAGGGAACTACAAAGAATTATTATGTCAATTATACATTTTGATGTTATTAAAATTTTACTTACAACTATAGTGAGGTTAGTTGACATGTTCTTAGTTCTTTGGATAGTGACATTACAGCTTAAAATTGTAAATAATAAGGAAAAAAGACTTTACGAATATAAATAACAGAAAATTTTGAAATTTCAGTCGAAAAACAAAAGACTTGTTGATTGTATCCAAGGGACACAAATCAGTTGTCAATAGAAAAGAAATCTGTAATTTTCAAGTCAATGTTACCAACTGTAATCTTGTACCAACTGTAATCTTGTACCAACTGTAGTCTTGTACCAACTGTTGAAATATACGACTGTTGTTTTGTAAGTTAGGAAAAAATTACATTTCCAATTGAGTAGTTATGGAGATATTATTATTCATATGGAGAGTGTGGTCTAACGACAATAAGAAGGAATAAATCTCACTCAAATGATTTGTATCAGTTCTTTTATTCATACATTTTTTGTCTTGAGATATGAAGGCCATTTCCAAAAAAGTTCTCTTAGTCATATGTGTCTCTTTAGCTAATATTTTAGTTGAGTTATAATTTATTCGATGGTCAAATTTGTTTACATGATCAGCAAGAGCACATCTACAATCACTTTTATGTGAGGAAATTCTACTTTTTAGGCATCTAGAAGTCTGGCCGATATAATTTTTATCACAGTCCTGACAAGGAATGCTATATACTACATTTGAAGTGGAAGTTAATGGAATTTTATCTTTTACTTTTGAATAAATTGATTTTATTGGTAAAATAGTTGTTAGTAAAATTTTAATAACATCAAAATGTATAATTGACATAATAATTCTTTGTAGTTCCCTGAAGATGTAAATAAAATTTACGAAAGCTTGGAATAAACTCTATAAAAGAGTACACTTTTGACTTTGCTGCAATCCCCAATATTAACTGGTTTTATTCTTAACTAGTCAGCAACGACTACCCTTTCTATATATATATATATACATCTACGTTAGCAAACTTTTTCAGTTGACGTAAAACGAAAAGATATTTGGAATTTTTCTTGCTTAGTTCCTCTATGTGTGCGGACCAGTTCAGATTTCCATCCAAAGTAATTCCTAAGAGATTAGCAGTAACACCTTCCGATAATGTATGATTGACGAAGAAGTTCAATTTTTGCGTTTTATTTCTGTTCAAGCAGAGAAGATTATTTCTGTACCAGTGATCTGCAATGTTCTCCTCCTCATCTTCAATGTATTTGAGGGTGCGCAAGTCTGAGTTTTTATTAATTAAAGTTGCATCATCAGCATACATGCCAACAGTATTAGGAAAAAGGTGGTTAAAAAGGTCATTGATATAAATGATAAAGAGAAGTGGTCCAAGGACCGACCCTTGGGGCACACCATATTTGATTTCACGTAAGTTAGATGTCTTCTGGTTATCAGAGACACATTGAGTTCGTCCTGTGAGATAAGATTCTATTAGTTGGAGAGGTGGACCTCTGATGCCATAATCTTCTAGTTTTTTCAGTAAAAAATTGTGAGAAACACAATCGAACGCTTTACTGAGATCTACAAGTGTAATTGATGAATTCCTTCATCAAAACCGTCAACTGAACTGTGTATTTATTCACTGTTTATGTAAATTCACTGGGAAAAATTTACAGATTGTTGCAGAAACGTGCTATGATCTGAATCCAGCACCATTAAGGAGATAATAGAGTTCAAAGTACAAACTTTCTAAGGTAACGTTCGTATCACAACCACAGAGAATATCATCTACTTAGCACTGATACAGAATGGCTTCTGAAGCGGACTGGTATTTTTTTCTGTTTGTGATTGCAATGTCTTTAAGGACTCAAGTGGCAGCAAAAGGTGCGAAATTGGTTCCAGATGTGATAGTTAAGAGTTACTATGTATTTAAGAGATCCATTTGGATTATCGCGCCAAAGAATGTTTTGCAAGAAGTTTTGTTTTGGGTTCATTTTCACCTGTCTATACAGAGAACAGAGAAGGGTCGTTTTGAAATATTTTTTCCAACGTGACAAACCTTTTTGTGCGAGTTTTTAGGAATCACCCAGTTCCAAGTATTCTTTAGGGCATATCTCATTGAAATCTACCATCTTGTAGAAATTATAGTCGTTGAATTGAAAATATAAGAGGGGGTTCTTTCATAAAAACAAGTGCAAACAAATGTGTGATTATATCCAGTACAATACAGGATATCTGAATATCTTGTTTTTCATCAATTTTTTAATGTAAAGAAATGTCACCCATTTGAATCGGGAGTGAACTCATTTTTGAAAAGACAGAAATCTTAGCAACTTTTTAATAAGTTACACCCTGTATTCTTCTGAGTGATGAAACATGTTTGACTACCATTATCCAACAGGACTGGGTACAGTCATTACTATCATTATTTTGGAGTGCAGATGAGATGACATTTTGATTGTGGGGCAAACTACATTGCGAATTCTTGTTGACCACGATTTATTGAGATGATAATCGTTTCTGTTCTGAGAATTGGGAATAAAAACATCATCATTTTTCTTTTTCTCTCTATGGGAGGCCTGTGAACTTTTGAAACGAGCAAATACGATATCCAAGAGTATGACAAACTACACAATGTCTAGTCGAATAAAAAAAGACTTAATTAAAACGCGCTGTGTTTTGTGAATGAAGAGAAACTTAGCTGTTATTTTTTCGTTGAGGTTGTAAATCGCCACTTGCTGAAGTCTCCATAACAACGCATTTTTCTTAAAAAAAATAGAAAAATCTTTCACAGTTGCTAAAAAATCTTTGCCACACTTTAGCTGAAAGTCTTTTTTCACGAAGTAGTCTTATTTTTGACTGGCAATATAGATGAGGATATATTCATCTATAGTTTTACGAGAGATTCTACATTTTGAACGAATATGGTAACAAATTCTTTCAAATTTCCTGCTACAGTAGGTAGTTATGTTAAAGATATTTGTCATAAGTATGACTATTGACAACACTAGATACATTTTCATACCTAGCTCTCAACGCGGAACATGAGTTGCAGACAATTTTCTAAAATTATTCTGAAATATGGTTAAAGTTCTCAAAGTCTCTGAATCCTCAACATCTTCAGAGTCTTCCACACCAACCAAGTCTTTCAGTTTATCCTGAGGATAGGGCCATGAGTTCAATCCCCAGCAAGGTCAACTTGTGCATGGCATCACACGTTAAGAGGTTAGGGCTGCGTCTTCCCCAGCTCTCACAAGTTGACCGAAATAACAATTTTCTAACATTTGTTGCGTTACTCTTACAGTTCCAAAACCTTTTCTTGAAGACTGCCTGCTGGTTTTCCAGCTGGTTATTTTTCATTCGTGTACGAACCAAATATATTCAATGGGATTGGGATCGGGGCTGACGGTTGGTCAATCCAGTGAGTATTTGAAAATTTCGCTCTTGTAAGAAACCTTGAACAGTTTTGGCAATTCTTCCAAAAACGTGCAAAGAGCTGTGCCTCCAGAAACTTTTTCAACCCCAAACCATCACGGATCCACATCCGAAAGTCGTCACTTCTCACAGTGTGGAATTCAAATATCATTCCCTTTGTCTTCTTTGGCTCGCACATGTCTCTCGAAGACTTCTGAGGGTTGCTCGTGAGAGTGAATAGTCGGTTGACGGAAAGAATAAACAAACAATGAAGAGTGAATCCAGTGGACAAAGTACACGGAAGTGTGTGAATAATTAATACTGAAAATGACGAGGATATCATGAAAATTAGAGTGGATGAAGTATACGGAAGTGTCTGAATAATAAATGTAGAGAATGATGAGGGTATCATGAAAATAAGAGACGTAACAACAATCTCAATGAGTGATACCTTTCGTCGTTATACTAGGGTTCGCGGGTACATACAATAGTGACAGTTATGACTTGTTTATTTAAATCTTAATTTTCCATTATGAAAACCAAAAATTTAATTATACACTGCTACAATAATGTGCGTACTTCAATGGATTAGTATATTGTGTAACAAGGTTAGAATGAAAATTCCATGCGAGTGGAAAGTTCCGAGCGCGAGCCGAAGGCGAGCGTGAGGAACCACGAGCATCACGAATTTTCATTCTAACCGAGTAGCAGACTATACTTTCTCCACGATCAAAGATATTAAATACATATTTTTGAATGGAAACGAACGAAAGATAATTTATATTACAGAACTCAATCACAATACATTATATTAGGTAAACACTCAATAATTCAAGAAACATTCTACTTTGTATTGATTGTTGAAGATTTCCATTTTTCCGAAAAACGCAATCAAAATATTTTCTGAAAAGGAATCCGTTTGCTTTGTTTGTTTCCAATCCATGAACAGTTTGTAATATTTTTCATATTCATTCTTTGATTTTTTTGTTAGTAAACTTTCCAGTATGTTATTTGCACTCTTTGTAATTTCAGGTGGTCTATTTTCACACTCTGATTCTGAATCACTGGATACATTCATGATACTTTTTATATTTTCGACTGGAAACGTGACAGCAATAATTTTGACACTTACTCAAATTTTGCCACTACGATGACAATCAACTGCGTCAAGGCTAATGTTATTATTGCTAACCAGTGTGAGAATATTATTCTATCACAAGAGAGAGAATGTAGTTATTTATGTATCAAGTGAGTAAAGT
Source organism: Chrysolina oricalcia (assembly GCA_944452925.2). Taxonomy (NCBI): domain Eukaryota; kingdom Metazoa; phylum Arthropoda; class Insecta; order Coleoptera; family Chrysomelidae; genus Chrysolina; species Chrysolina oricalcia. The sequence continues at coordinate 4,561,842 of OX101824.2, read as the reverse complement.
GATACTTTTTTTTACGAGTAGTTAATGTTGACGCACGACGCCGTAGGCGGAGTGCGGCAATTCCTACGAGTAAAAAAACCACTTTACTCACGAGTTTCATATAATATTTTTTCTACAACTGTCAAAAAAAGAAAACCAACCAATGTTTTTATACTATTTATTACCCACTTTTCATCCTCATTCAATTTATTTCAAATTAACAACACAAAAAAATAAACCACAGAAATACAAAAAGACGTCTCAGGGTTCATTTCAAAAATTGATGTTGAAAACACAATTAATTGCATTATTGCCAATGGAAATTCATTCAAATATGCAATCAATTTCGCATATTTGCTTATGTCAATATTATTATTTAATAATGTCGTGGACTTCAGTTTCGAATAACTGGACCATAGAGATGAACATTTCATTTTCTTGGATTTATCTTCGAAATAGGCGAGCAATACTCTCTCTGTAAAGCTTCCAATCCGGGTTTTTTTTGACGCCATGTTAATAAAGACTCATTATCTTTCAAATACTCCTTCTTCGATTTTTCTGGTAGCAAATTCATTACTGCAGCTTTCGCACTATCTACGATCTCGAAATTTCGAAAGATTGTGAAAGATGCAATTTCCTAATTTGAAATAAGTACTGTCACATTGTCACATTCAGGATTTCGTTGTTATTCGAATCAGTTTGTCAGTGTTGTTGCCTAGACAACCGTTAAAAAAGTGTACTTTTTTTTACGCTTTTCTGTGTAATACTGAAATCTTAATTTGATATAAAAATATTCATATGCTTTAGGAACTCAAAACTACACAAAAAAGTGCACTTTTTTGACAGTTGTAGAAAAATACATTTGAATTGCATGGGGACAGAGGTGTTGCAGAATATTTCTTCAATCTCAAGAGAGAGAATTCCAGCATTCTGTAATCAAATTTGATTTCAGAATTGGCAAATTCTGTGCTGATCGGGGAGAAACTTATTTATACTCCTCATTCAATTCAGCTTAACTTCACGAAACTTTAACTTGTACTTAATCTCAAATCGCCTTTCTTATACAGTGTCTTTCGAAGTGTAGGCATCATTTGGGAAAAACTTCAAATAATAATTAATGTTTCTGTCTGTTTAATGTTCTTCAATGCGAATGAAATCGGCCATTGATGAACGATTTGTTATTAATGGATGACTTCGAGTGACTTGAACTTTCGATTTCCAAACGGGACACCCAATATATTTCACCTATTTGTCTCCACATGACACGCTGAATACAACTATACCGGGTGGCTACGGAAGTATTGCTTACGGAATATCTCAGTTATTGTATGAAGTAGGTTTGTGAAATTTGGAGCGTCGATATAATGACATAAGAGCTAGAATTTGAGCATATTGACATGTCGAAGTTAACTTCCGGTCTGACCGGAAGTAACATAAACTTTCTTATTTTAAATGGAAACCCTATTTTTTTTTACTTCTCGCTTTATTCAGCATTCAATTCCCTTTCTAATGACATATCACAAGTTAGTTGGTATCTAACCAGAAACTAGATCAGAAAAAAATTATTATTGAAATTCACCGAGTAGGCCGTGGAAGCAAAATGAAAGCCAAAAATTGAAAAGTTGGCTATGGAAACCATACGTCACTTGATAACAGTTGCTACTACTGTGATATTTTATTTTCATTCGTCGGCGTTATAAAAAGCCGCCAAAAAAAATATTGGAAAAATTGGGAAAAAAACAATACTCTGTAGGTCCATAACTTAAATAGGAACATACAACTTTTTCTTGCCTGTACTATTCAGCATAACCATTCCTTTCTAATGATATAATAGAAAATAATTTTTTCAACTGAGATACCGAAAAATCCAATTATTATTCTTCAAATAACAAAACAGATTATCGCCATACGCAAAAATAAAATTAAAAATAATGTGGAATGATAAATTATATCCTGTAGGTTCTAGGTTAAATAGGAACATAAACGTACTTGGTCTGTGCCATCGTCCATAGATATTCTAATATCTACCTATGGACGATGTTTGTGCTATTCAGAATAATCATTCCATTGCAATAATCATTCGAACCAAAATATTAACAAGTAGGCTGATTAAGATGTATTTTGGAATGAAACAAAAAAGAAATGAGAGCTGTCACGAACGCTGCTATCCATATTATTTTGACGTTCGAAGTAGTGTTTTTGATTCTGCCATTTTAAAAGGGTTTGGAAATCGAAATCAGTTAGTGGAATATTAAAAAAATGCCCCGTTATTCACGAACCGAACAAATTGACATGCTTCTCATTTATGGTGAATGTTTAAAAAATTCTTATGCCGCTGAACGATTGTATTTAGAGCGATATCCAGGGAGGCAGCAACCGTCAAGAAGGTATTTCCAGTGGCTTGAAGAAAAATTAAGAACTGAGCCTGATGTTCACGAAGACCAAGAAGCATTTGTTATTAATGAGGAAACTGAAATTAATGTATTAGCTTTAGTACAATATGATAGCACAATTTCCTCAAGGCAGTTTGGCGCCGAAATAGCTATAAGTAAGGACTCTGCTAGGAAAATTTTGAAAAAACATCGATTGAAATCCTTCAAGTATCAGTTGCATCAATATTTGTATGAAAATGACGGTGAAAGGGTGTATTCCACACAGCATACAACTCTACATGAGCTGGAAGTAAAAATTCGTAGAGCTTTCCAAGATATCACGCCCCAAATGTTGAGAAACGTTTTACATGAAAATATCACCAGAGTCAATAAATGTATTGACGCTGAGGGAATGCATTTCGAACATTTGTTTTGAATTTATTTTATCTTTAATCCTATCAATTTGAATTTTTTTTTCGATAAATCTGTTTTTTCGTTATTTGAAGAATAATAATTGGATTTTTTGGTATTTCATTTCAAAAAATTACTTTCTATTATATCATTAGAAAGGAATGGTTATGCTAAATAGTACAGGCAAGAAAAAGTTGTATGTTCCTATTCAAGTTATGGACCTACAGAGTATTGTTTTTTTCCCAATTTTTCCAATATTTTTTTTGGCGGCTTTTTATAACGCCGACGAATGAAAATAAAATATCACAGTAGTAGCAACTGTTATCAAGTGACGTATGGTTTCCATAGCCAACTTTTCAATTTTTGGCTTTCATTTTGCTTCCACGGCCTACTCGGTGAATTTCAATAATAATTTTTTTCTGATCTAGTTTCTGGTTAGATACCAACTTGTGATATGTCATCAGAAAGGGAATTGAATGCTGAATAAAGCGAAAAGAAAAAAAATAGGGTTATTATTCAAAATAAGAAAGTTGATGTTACTTCCGGTCAGACCGGAAGTTAACTTCGACATGTCAATATGCTCAAATTCTAGCTCTTATGTCATTATATCGACGCTCTAAATTTCACAAACCTACTTCATACATTAACTGAGATATTCCGTAGGAAATACTTCCGTAGCCACCCGGTATATTATTTGTCACTATTTGTTATAAATTTTTTTTTTCAGTTTTGGTGCTATGGATACGTTCAAATCACTAATTACAGCCATTATATTTTGGGGAATATTTATGTGCTATGTAAAATTCAATTTATAAATTAATATTACTATTTTTTACAAATGGCAACATGCTGGCTCGTCGGGTTGAGAAAAAATAACATTTTATTACGATTCATTTGATACCACGCACTTATAAGGTTTTTAACAAAAAAAACTACTTATTTTAATCTCTTCTAATGTGATCTTGTGATCTTGTGAAGTTTGTTTGAAACCTAATAAATCAAATTAATCGAATGCTCTTTTTCCAAATCCGACGAGCAACCATATTGCCATCTGAAAACAATTAGTAAAAGAAAATTCAAAATGAAAATTTGCATAGCAGATACATTTTGATCAAAAACAGTAAAGTTGTATTATTCTCAAAATTTTAAGACTGAAATAAGTGATTCAAAAAAATCCATAACACACTTGAATGAAAAATAAATACAAAAATAAAAATAGAATTCGGTTACCAAAAGTGATAAGTATTGCATGGTTGTATTCAGTAAATCATATGGAGCAAAACTAAATGAAAACATACCGGGTGCCCCATTTGAAAATCAAAAGTTTATGTGTTTCTTTGGGTTCACTCGAAAAGTGTTGGACAGATTCCGTCTCAAGTCCCACGGAATATCAATTTTGTTATCACAGACAAGACCGATTGTTTTGAAAAAATTCATACAAATTCGTTGTAAAATAAATACTAATCAAAAGAATCGCATTTTTCAATCAATTTTGTGAGATTGAACATGTAGAAATCAGTTCTACCACTTTTCAGTCCCTTATTTTCAGTATTTTTTCTATATATCTAAGACTACTGATTTTGAGGGGGAAAATAAAAAAAATCTCCTATTGTCGTTTTTTAGATATATTTCCCGGACAGAAAAAAGGTATTTTGTGAAATTTGCAAATATATCGTCTTCTTCGAGTTTATGAAAAATATACCTCATACAACACCAGTGAGAATGAGCAGTCACACCGCTATCATGCCAGAGTATTTCCTCTTTCAGTGTTATAAAAACTGTCTACAGAGACTGGCTTTGAGAATAAAATACTCTTAGAATTTCTGTAGATGGCGTCCAAACGCCAATTTTTATTTAGCTATTTCATTCTCTCTGCTATGAATTGAATCTCTAGGAATATCTTTGGGTTCATTCACAAACAATCGTACCAGACCTTTGCCTCCGCAATAAGAGTTAGCCTTCCGCATTGTTTGTATAAGGAAAAGTTCACGAAGGAAACTTTTAAAAAATTGATTTGGTATGAGTAGAAAAACTATAGTGCACAGTTGAGCATGAAATGAGCCTTTTCGAGGAAATATTTGTCATTTTATGGTCATTGCACTATACACTATTATTTCGACTAGTTTAGTACACGAATTCCTGAGAGCCGGCCCCGAGGCTATTAGCGCCTGCCCATCACGATATTTCCACGATTCCATAATCGCACCTCCGCCACCCATATTTCCTCGTTTCCCCGTATAATAAAGCCGCACTCGTGAATAAGTCAGAGCGACTTTCGCTTTTTCGCCCGTACGAACGCACATAACGTATTCCCACGGTCGTAATAAAATGCACGCGCCGCCCCGGTTCCGGATTTTCGATCATACGAGGCGGCGAACGCGCTCTCTGCTCCACTTGCCGCCCATCTTTCGCGATTACAGCCGGTCAGCAGGGACCCCGTTTCCGGAGAAGATGTTATCCCGGACGACGGGTGTTCCGGTCACAGAAAATCCGGTGGAAGTAACGTGTAGAGTTTACCTAGATAAAATGCAATAATATTGGTGTGCCCCAAGGGTCCATTTTGGAACCAAATATATAAATACGTTTTTAGATTCCAATTGTATCAGTTAGTTATCATAGACCGGGATCCCACGCCTATTTTCAAAACTGATTAATAACAGGCTGTATCTTCCTGAGTAGCTTCATTTTGCCGAGACGCCCAACTTTTTCCTCTACGAGAATTATCGATAGTGGTAGCTAATAAAATGCGCAGGCGTCAATCATGTCGATTTGGTGAGTGCAAAAAAAACATTAATAACAGTTAGTTTTTGAGTTGAACCTCGAGATAATTCGATGAAGTACTCGAAAAAACTTTTGTCCTACAAAATGGATGGTAGGACTGAAGAGTTCCCCACTCCCAACATGTACCAATGACGAGGTCATAAAAATTCTTTAATAACCAGCGGATTTTTTTACCGTTGCTTGGTTAATATTTGTATAATTGAATGGTCATATTGTCCTACAAATTAAATGGTAGGTGTTCCCAGTCCTACGCTCTGAAATTGTCAATTCCATTGTGAAAAGAAATTATTAATAACTGTAGGACAATGATAACACATGAAAGGTTAGTGTAATCTTCACCTAAATAATACAGTGTCCTACAAAAAAACGGGTATGTATCGCTAGTCCAACTAAAATTATTCAAAATAACGAATTATTTTGAAATTGTGGTTCAGCTAATTTAATATACTTTTATTCGTAAAGTAATGTTACTTTCAATGTATAATTGTTTGTTCAATTAAAAAATATCATAATATACGTGAAAAGTTTATGAAAAAAGTGGGAAATTTTGTTCAGCTTTCATAATTTTTGTAAACTTATTGAAAACAATAATAACAAAGTAAAAACATTGAAATAATCAATCTGCCCTCCGGGCGGCTTAAATGATGTCTCATTCACTTTAACAGATGCAGGGTAACCCGGAAAAACCTGCAACACCACATCGTCGTCTCAAGAGCTGATATTTATAATTGGAAACTTTCAAAGAGGTCAGACGAATTGTGAAAATCTGTTCTAGGGTAAAATAAGATGTATGGTATCTCCAGAGGCCTCAAAAAGTCAGGTTCGAAAGAGATATTATATTTTACGGGGGTCAAGTGGCCAAGTAGAAAATACCGATCTTTTATCCACTCTGGTCGCCGGCGTGGGTTCGAAGCCTAGCGACTGCTTATATTTCTCTGATGGCCCGAGAAAGTGGAAAAGCACGTAAAAAGTGAGAATTCGTTAATCCTTGGCTCTCACAAGTTTCGTCTTTTGAGGGCTGTCGTTCCTAAGGAAACGACATCTGCTTAACGGAAAAAACAGTTTTAAACAATGAGGAAGGGAAGGAGAGAGAACATTTTTCACCAGCTATTCAAGGAGGTATCACCAGAAGAGATTTCTGAAAAATGTAATTGGATGCGATTGGCTGTAAATCAGAGAGTGACGGGATTTGCTGGAAATGAGGGGAGTTGATGGGAGAATTATTTCATGAGTATAATTTCACTATAATTCTCATATCCTAGTAACACATATGGACAATTCGTAATAATTATTTCATGTTGTTCCTGAGACATAGCCATTTTAGGCATTCAAATTGTCACTGTGTACTTGTGTACTTGTGCAACGTTTCTCAGAAGACGCAGTTGCAAGTGCCCTCTATGACCAAACAGCAGAATTATGTTTTGATTTGGACAGGGTGACCACCTGCAGACTAGTTTCGAGGTTGTTGCCTCTCTTCAGTGCAAGGGTAGGTCAACACAGACAGCACTGAAGCCATCTGTTCCTTGTCCCAATCATTACACACTCCGCTGGTTTGGTCCACTCTGGTTCAACAAGTATCTGTTGAATTTAATTCAATACCCGACGCGGTCTTAGCCAGGGGAGTAGTTGTTTTCTGACAGGTACTTGCCATAATAATCCTACGTAGTAGGTGTATATGGGAGTAAAGGGTTCATCATCGGTCGGTAACGACTGTTCGCTAATACTTTCAATATTATGATTACTCAGAATAGTGAAAATTATTCAGGATAACGTATTGAGTTGTTTAATAATGGAGAAAAAATTAAAGTTTTCAGCGGCCTCTAGCGTTAAAACTAGCCTATAGAAAAAGTTATGCCTATTGGACTTTATGTTTGGAATGATTTGGACTATAACATATCAAAAATTCAGGTAATTCGACAGGGGGCCACTTTCCCTATTATTGAAGTGTGCGGTATCCTTTAATGATATGACACTTGTTACGGGTTTATTTTGCACTAGAAAACCCTTTCTGTTTTAATACAATAACATCAGAAATTCTCTGTCATTGATATACACTTTCCAATCTGTACGCCACTGTATCAAAATGACAACTTGATCGTTGTCATGTATAGCTTGTTCCGAACGTTAGTATTTACCTTTGCTGTACTAGTTCGAGCGGACATGAACCGGCCTTAAGCTATTGACAGTTATCAGTTGTTCTATTTTGCGGTATGACAGCGTTATTTTGTAAACATACTTATGGTTAGTCTATTGTTTTGTGCTTAGAACACAAAACCGTAACATTCCTACTCTATCTCTATCTTGTGTCATTGAGGTACCTACTTCACATTCGAATACTTGACCCTTTGTTTATTTGTGTTTGGTTCTGAGATTGAGAGGCTGGCGTTTTCATCTTGGTTCGGTTGGCAACACTGAATCTTAAGGTGTTCTTTTCATAGCTCCAAGTAGCTCGAGGTAGTTCCTGGACTGTTCCCACCGAACACTAATGAACAAGAAAGCGTCTTGTCAGATATTGACAGTTTTGACTTTGACGTCTGAGATATATTTTCCTCTTCCTTATTTGATATTGATGAGTGACTGACCTATTTTGAAGATTTCCAAGTAAAGTTTGATCATCGTTGATGGATCTTGGGAAAATTCATATCAGGAGAGTTTCTCATATTGTTTGCGAATTTTGACGCTATATATTTTTGAGAAATCTCCGTTCGCTTTGCGGATTTTTGAGGTCAGAAGTCACTTCATCATTGTGTGAAACCACTGGAACGAGAAACTCGCTATCAGACAGCAAACAGACCATCAAAGCTGTTATCAGAACCCTCCCACTTAATAGAGGTGAGTATTTGCATTTGGGCTCTACTTATGGCCCCATAAAAGTGTAATCGGAAGTCAGACTGGTATGGTTTATTCTAGGGTGCTCCTCTGCGACTACCACTTTGCTACTACTTTGCTACTGTTACCTCTTGGCCGCTGGTAGTGCTCAACTACGAATTATTGCTACTACTCTGCCACCGTTTATTGGAGTTCCACTAATGTGATTGTTCCACTGTTTCGTTGCTACACGATTGTCTTTCCACTGTTTCACTGCTGTGATTGTTCCTGCTCGACTGTGGTTGTCCTGCTGTATATCTGTTGTTCAGCATTCCTTCGCTATTCGTCCCAGCTGTACATGTACTTTGATTGATTGTGTCGTACCCACTGTGCACCTGTATACACCAAGGCACTGATGAACTACAACCACAATAATTGGTGAACTGGCATGCTTGAGAATATCTACATAGTATCAGATAAGTTTAGAATAAGACTGCCCCTAAGGCGTAAGTATCCATAATTGTAAGCTATCATCGTGACGTCACAGGCATAGCCCTCACTGGAGGTTTCATATTGATATATTCAAACAATACCATACTCTCAATCACAGCATTCACTTGAATTCACTTGAATTCATTGGTGAGCTGAACTGTGCACATACAGGGTGTGTAACGATCAATATATTTTATTAGTAAGGGACATGACTATTTCTTTTATTCTGGTCCAAGTTATCTAAGCGTAAGGGAAGACAAAACCTCTACATATTTATATATTATTATTATACAATTTACAGGTATCTATTGTTTAATATTTTAGTAATATTAGTGCAGTGGGTTGTCCCATTCCATCAGGGTGGTTTCGGATTTTTCACTAGCGATAAATCCGTGGCGCTCCGGAAAATTAACCCCATATTTCAATCTTATCGAAATCAATTTTTATTGTCGAATCCACGCCAACTGAGCTACTGGGTATGTTAGAGGCGTGACACATCATTGCACATTCACTGCTCTCCTTTCCTAAATTTCGCCCCTAACACACTACCCTTCAGTAATTCCGCCAAAACCGAAATAAAATCCACCAACTGAATGATATTGCGCGAGTCCCATTTCTCATCGGATTGACCTATCTTGTATAACCTCGCATAAGTTTTTCGACTCGAACAACCATTACGTAAGAGAAAATCCCGATCGTCTCTTGCGACACTTTTCGATCTCGAGAGAAAATCCTGCCGTTTCATAAAGCCCATATTTGTATGTAAGCATTCACTTCCTGGTTTGCGACCGAAATGAACTTTACGACCTTATTTTCGCGGAGCTCAAGTTACCCACTAATAATTCACACACTGCGGTCCCTGAGGATTATACCTTGGAAATATTCTCCTCGGTGACCAAACGTATGTATCAGAGTTGAATATAGACCGGGAAAAGTAAAGAGAATCCAGATCGGGTGTAATCATACACTCGTAGTCCATTATTTTCGAAACCGTGTGTGCATGTCTTCTGGAAAACAGTGCAAGTAATATATGTTTAATTGTGTTATACAGTGTGTTTCACTTCTCATGGAAACTCCCTCATATTTTCCGTGATTTTGACGTAGAACCATGAAATTTCCAGTATCGATAGATACACTAGAAATGAACTCACCGCACTACAGGGGCCATTCTACGATAGTGGAAGAGCCCGCGACACTAGACCTAGAGTGATAAATTTTTTAAGTTTAAAACATATCTCTCGTTTCTTCATTGCTTGAATTTTATTTTTATTAATAATATAATAATAATAATAATAATTTATTCATCAATAGGAAATATTTAACAATGAATATACATATTGACATAACAGGTAATGAATACGGTTAACCACAAAAGGAGATCTTTGAATGTGGATTTTCCTGATATCCCTAATTAAGTTAATTACCATACTTATAAATTGAAAATATGGAATAAGAATTTCCGATAATAAATGAATATAAATGTAGTTGTAAAAAAAAATTCCATAGATAATACATACCGAGACATACACAAAAGAATATGTGTATTTTTATATTATAATTTTTTTCAGTTTTGTTTTTCCACACATAATAAATATTTTTGATATCAACATACTGACTGATCATCAAGCGAGTCATGGTAAGTATTAATTTTTTCAGTTTTTTTTGGACATTTTCGGAGAGTTTACTTGTCTTAGTTCCGGGGAGATAATATTATACAACTTAGGTCCCAAGTAGTAATAGCTCCGTTGTAAGGTATTTTTTTCAGGTTTTGGAACGCATGAAGAATTTATTCTATATCTAGTATTATATTCATGGGTGATTTGAACGAGATCTTTTTTATATTTTGTGTTGTCTTGTCACCGTAGTCAGAAAGATAGTTGCCGTATATCGAGTATTTGGGTTTCCTTATATAATTTTTCCGTTGGGTAAGTTTGTGGTTTGCAGTGAATTATTTTCAAAAATCTTTTTTGGGTTTTTTCCAGATTTGAAATATATGTAAATTGCATTATCTAGTAATGTTGGAATCCCAGTATGTAATAAAATATGATTGACAATAATGTATATGCAACTGTTTAAAACGTAATACAATCTTATAGAAAATGGGCTAAATATGGCATCTATTTGACTTTTATGTTTGTCATGGTTACAGAACGCTTTAGCAAAATGACAGATTGGTGCAAAAATAGTATATTGTGCAACAAGTGCAGAAAAGTGCTAAGGACCCCGCACCGTTTTAATGGGAAATTGGCTTTCGGTAAATGTTCTAGAATTTTTTATATATTGTAGAACTCGTTATGCTGATCAATTGTCTCCATTGCGCGAATGCTCTAAATTCATCGGTTTAGATCATACAGGGTGCTGAAGTTGACTTTTCCAAAATTTCAAATGACCATTGTGAATCCATTTCTTCGAATATGTGAACCAACTCAACCATGCATGGATTATTTATATGGCCGATACAAATCCACTATAGAGTATAATAATTCCTGCACATACCCACCATATACAGGATGAATGCAAGGCTAGCAATTGTTTTTCTGATTTGGTGAAAATTGAGCGGTGGAATTTAATTCATTTCCAGATATTTAGAAGGGTACTGAGAACAAATTCTATTGATGGTATTAGCATCTCCTGAATCGGACTGCAATATTTTACACAACAACAACTGAGGAATATTGCAAATGATACGTATAAATCTACATTTACTACAAGTAGTAGAATAACTTGAGTGATAAAGGTAGAATTTAAAAAGAATTAAAATAAAAATATGGTGTAACAACCAATTTCATTTTTTCTCACAGAATTTCATCAGATGCTATATTTTCATTTGCTATATAAATGTATGTGGAATTTTAGAATGAACCATAATCGTCACCCAACAATGATATGCAAAACTTCCTATTTGCAAAACATAAAAAAAAACATAAAATGAATTTCAGAACCCTATAACTTCTTCAAAGATTTCATCAGCAAAAGCCATAATAGTTAAAAGACCCTGTATATTTTGTGCATCTGCAGATTATACTCTCATCATAAACGATCGAGTTTATTACCAAGTTATTTGGAATTCCAGGCAAATGGATATATCAACAAGCAGGACGGGTGCGGCTTCAAGAGAAATAAAACACCTTGTGTAAAATATTGCAGTCCGATTCAGGAGATGCTAATACCATCAATAGAATTTGTTCTCAGTACCCTTCTAAATATCTGGAAATGAATCAAATTCCACCGCTCAATTTTCACCAAATCACAAAAACAATTGCTAGCCTTGCACTCATCCTGTATATGGTGGGTATGTGCAGGAATTATTATACTCTATAGTGGATTTGTATCGACCATATAAATAATCCATGCATGGTTGAGTTGGTTCACATATTCGAAGAAATGGATTCACAATGGTCATTTGAAATTTTGGAAAAGTCAACTTCAGCACCCTGTATGATCTAAACTGATGAATTTAAAGCATTCGCGCAATGGAGACATTTGATCAGCATAACGATTTCTACAATATATAAAAAATTCGAGAAAATTTACCGAAAGCCAATTTCCCATTAAAACGGTGCGGGGTCCTTTCTCACGAGTTTGAAAAAGTTGCGGCACGAGCGCAAGCGAGTGCTGCAATTCAAACGAGTGAGAAATTGCATTTTTGCTCGTGTTACACACTATACATTTTCTACAACACCCTTTTCGCTAAAAATAATACTATACTAAAAGACGGAATGAAATGTCAGTGACTCATTCTTATATTTTCCTCTTGAAGTTGAAGGAAGTAAATTCAATGACAATGAATTAACTTGTTCTCTTAGTTCTGGCGGAGTATTTTCAATTTCAGAACTGTCGCTATCCATTTTAGTTCAATCTCATTAAAAAATGACGGGACAAGAATATTTTACGAATATTTTATGCTCGACGTTTGTTGACATTCAAATGATTCAATAGATGTTGCTCCGTTACCTAGCAATGGATATTGTGTATGTGGGTATTTGAGACAGCAGTAGTGATGTCTATGATTTTTGTTCAGAATATTATGAATTTGTACGACAATTTCCCTCATATTATATAAACCAATAGACTTGTCTATTCATTCTTGAAGTTGCCTGATCGAATATCCCTTCGAAATGCAGAATTTTCAAAATATACTTTCACCTTGCTGTCACGAAAACTGTATTGCTTAGAAATTAGGTACTGAAAAATGTTGGCACAGAAATGTCACTTTGCGGCACACTAATGTCAAATTTCAATTATTGTGAGAAATAATCATGTTTGCGAACGTAAAACTATGCAGAAAAGCATGTTTTGGAGTGTGGTTGTAGAAAAAGAATTTTTTCTACAACTGCTATGAAAAGTAGCTTACCTAATTTCAAAACGCTGTATTGCTCATACTGTGAGAATAGTATATTCTTCAACGTGCGTATAATGATAGCTATTATTCTCGAGGATAAAAATTCCGAAACGAGCCGAAGCCGAGTTTCGGAATTATCCGAGAAAATAATAGCTATTATACGCGAGTAGAAGACCATACTTTCTCTACGACTATACGATAGTCAGAGTCTTAATGAAATCTAAATATTATTTATGAAAATAAGTATATATTATAAAGTAATATAAGGTAGAATAACAATTATACATGAATAATCGGTATTCATTCATGGATGAATAAATGCCTTAATTGAAAATGATTTTAAAAAACTTCCATGAGTGGGATTCGAACTCACCTTCGTTATACATTTACTTCTTGTACACGCTTCTACCAACTGAGCTATAACAGTCACTCGAAAATTTGTGAATGAAATACCTACTAGAGAAACTCTGACCAAGAACTTAGAGAGTGTGGAACGTTCAAGTAAAAATTGTTTGACATACCTTTGTTGCAAAATAGATTTCATCTTCCTCACTATCACTGCTTTCCCAATCCTATTAGGTACTTGTCACACAGATTAAAGTTAAAACTAAGAAAATAGTCAATCTGACATTCGCTGATGCCAAGCTGTGACAAAAGTTCAATCAAGCAAAGCCTTCTTGAGAAATTTGTTTGTTAAATCTCTCAGTTCCCGTGGATTCTGAAAATTCTGAACCTGTGATTGACCGAGTGCCGTTGAATAATGAGTTAGGATCCACAGTGTCTTGGAATCATCTTTATTCTTCAATTAAAAATCAATATGTAATGAACGTAGAATACAATAGTCGTAAAGAAATATTTTTTCTCACGGCACTTTGCCCATATACAACAAAAATCGACAAAAACTAGTTGGCTAGGTAGTTGGATGTGGTTCATTTTTAGAACTGTCAGATTAATAGTTATTTTTGTATCTAGTGCGCGAAATGCTACTTTGGCGATCGAGAACTGATTTTTTTTAACGAGGCGCAGCCGAGTTAAAAAAAATAGTCGAGATTACCAAAGTATTTCGCGCATGAGATGCAAACAAAATTTTGTCTACAAACGTCAAAAATATTGTTCTAAAATAAGTAATAACTATGAAAAATAGTATTGAACTGGCTTAAATAATTTTTCCAAATCAAGTAATTACTGTAACTATGGAAATAAAATGGCATTTGTTGACAATTATTTCAAAGTGACAGTTCTTGATAATTATTTTGGAGTGACTTTTTATTCGCGTCAATTTCGTGCGTGATATTTATTATTGTAAAAGAATGGAAATTTCGAGCGACGATGAACTAAGCAGTACCCCACCTAACTTGATAGATGCGGCCAATTCCGTAATTTCCAACCTTTTACCGGAGAAATCGAGGCGGCAGTATGAAAATGCATATCAGCAATTTAAAGAGTGGTGTGAAGCAAATAAAGCCAGAAAAATATCTCTCACAATTTGAAAGCCTTAATTATTGTTCTAAATTAATAAATAAACGATTTCTTGTTTTCTGCTTGATTGAGGAGTTGAGGGCCATATAGGTTAGAATATGAAAATCCCATATAGTTTACATGCAGTGTGCGAAATATATTTCGCACACATTACTTCGCGCACGGTGTCATGGTAACGAATGAAAATGAAAAAAAGTACCACTTCGCATACTGTTGTCAATGCGCGAACCTTGTCATTTTTTGACGTTTGTAGAAAAAGAAGTTTTATAAACTCTTCAGATACTTTTCATTCGTGCTTTCATAAAAATCGCAATTTGTATTGAATATTATTTCAATAAGACATACTTACTCATAATAAATAATATGGATACTGACAATAGTGACGATTTTGATAATAATACTCCGCCAGAGATATTAGAAAAAGCTGCGAAAGTAACGTTGGATTTGTTGCCGGATATTTAAAAAAAAAGTATGAATTGGCATGCGAAAAAATTATTTATCTGTCAAGAAGTAGGATACTTTAATGTTATTGTAGTTGTGCAGTTGTAGGAAAAAATAAATATTGAGGTGTATTACTTGTATTTTTTAAATTTTCGCAGTTGTAGGAAAAGTATAGTGTGAAACATGTGGGAAAAGTACTTTTTTCTACAACCACACTCCAAAACATGCTTTTCTGCATAGTTTTACGTTCGCAAACATGATTATTTCTCACAATAATTGAAATTTGACATTAGTGTGCCGCAAAGTGACATTTCTGTGCCACAAAGTGACATTTCTGTGCCAAAATTTTTCAGTACCTAATTTCTAAGCAATACAGTTTTCGTGACAGCAAGGTGAAAGTATATTTTGAAAATTCTGCATTTCGAAGGGATATTCGATCAGGCAACTTCAAGAATGAATAGACAAAGTCTATTGGTTTATATAATATGAGGGAAATTGTCGTACAAATTCATAATATTCTGAACAAAAATCATAGACATCACTACTGCTGTCCCAAATACCCACATACACACTATCCATTACTAGGCAACGGAGCAACATCTATCGAATCATTTGAATGTCAACAAACGTCAAGCATAAAATATTCGTAAAATATTCTTGTCCCGTCATTTTTTAATGAGATTGAACTAAAATGGATAGCCACAGTTCTGAAATTGAAAATACTCCGCGAGAACTAAGAGAACAAGTTAATTCATTGTCATTGAATTTACTACCTTCAACTTCAAAAGGAAAATATAAGAATGAGTCACTGACATTTCATTCCGTCTCATAGTATAGTATTATTTTTAGCAAAAAGGGTGTTGTAGAAAAAGTATAGTGTGTAACACGAGCAGAAATGCAATTTCTCACTCGTTTGAATTGCAGCACTCGCTTGCGCTCGTACCGCAACTTTTTCAAACTCGTGAGAAATTAGCATTTTTCTGCACTTGTTGCACAATATACTATATTGTACTCAGTGTAATAAAGAAAGAGTTTTTCCGCGGAATACAGTTCAATAAAGTTTTGTTTTTTGCGTGAACGTAGAAAAAATAAATAATCAGTAATAGTTGATTTATCAACTAGTGAATTAATGAAGGTGATTAATGATCGAGATATTTTTGAGGTCATTAATCGCATTTTAATTTAAGAGTTGATTACAATATTTTTCCGTCTACCTCGCTCTTGTTGAAATAAGGGAATTCTAATTTTTTTTGGCAATAAAGTTGAAGATGCTACTTTAGTAGTTTCCGCAATTTCTGGCAATTTCTCGAATCAGCCATTAAAAATGAATCGTTCAATAATAGGGGTTATAAATGGTCGATTTCATTTGCATTGAAGAACATTAAACAGACATGTTAATATACAAGGTAGAAGGAAAATACTTTCAAAAGACGACTGAAGGACGACAATGCAAATGAAATCGTTCATTGATAGGGTCATCAAAATTGAAATCGGAAAAATCCATCAACATGAAGAATATCTGACCATCGAATACTATGGTTTGAAAAAAAAATGGCCCCCCTGCCCCCCGAAAGCTAAATAGAGAACGCGTAGGGTTTCTGAAGTTTTCTTGGCGGATTTGGACGGAAAAAATTACAGTGGAAAAACAGATTAGGTAGGGGGCTCCCCCCCTTTTCCCAAAAAATTGTAAAACTCGCTAAATTGAAATCGGAAAAATCAGTAAAATTAGTGAAAAATATCTGACCGTCGAATATTATGGTTTGAAGAAAGAAATTGTCCTCCCTGCCCCCCGAAAGCTAGAAAGAGAACGCGTAGGGTTTCGGAAGTTTCATATACATATTTGAACGTCAAAAAATGAAAGCTAAGAAAAAATTAGGTAGGGGGAAGGCGAGCTCACCGCCCCATTTTCTCGAAAAAAATTAGAACACTCGCGAAATTGAAATCGACAAAATCCGTAAAAATTGAGAAGAATATCTGGCCGATGAATTTTATGGTTTGAAAAAATCATCCTCCTGTGTCCCCCAAAAGCTAGACAGAGAACGCGTTTCAACAGTTTTCAACAGTTTCAGACATGGAAAATAATGATGAGAAAAAATTGAACGGGTGGCTCGCCCCTCTTTCCTGACACGAAAAAAATTAGGAAAACTCGCGAACTAGAAATCAAAAAAATCCGTAAAACTACACCTTTTTCATATGTAATTCAGAAAGTATAACTTGTAATTCAGATTAGTAAAATGTAATTCAGAAAACGTAACTTGTAATTCAGAATTGTTAATTGTATTTCAGAAACCGCAACATGTAATTCAGATTAATAAATTGTATTTCAGAAACCGTAACATGTAATTCAGATTAGCAAG
Source organism: Chrysolina oricalcia (assembly GCA_944452925.2). NCBI lineage: Eukaryota > Metazoa > Arthropoda > Insecta > Coleoptera > Chrysomelidae > Chrysolina > Chrysolina oricalcia. The sequence continues at coordinate 4,544,380 of OX101824.2, read as the reverse complement.
TTGTATTTCAGAAAGTGTAACTTGAATTTCAGATTAGTGAATTGTTATTCAGAAAGCGTCAATTGTAATTCAGAAACCATCAAAGATCTGACCGGTGTGAAAAGAGCGGCCAAAGATAGCAGCCGAAATCTCCGGAGACACCCCGGAGACACCAAAAGGGGGCTATTATGATAAATAATAACAAATATCTACAAAATAGAGTATGTGGGGTTGAAAGTGGGTGGGTGAATAATGCGGTTGTAGCGTAAAATGACCTCCGGTAAATTAAGGTATTGTAATAAAATAATTTCGCTTTTGGACTAGGGTTGGATATTTTGAATATGCAATTTTCGTAAAGTACTGAATAATGGGTTTCAGGGTTGAAGTTTCCAACCCTAAAATTTTGAATATTCATTTCAAATTGGTTATAGCATACACAGATTTTGACTGTCCATTTTTTATTGTAAAAGGACCATTCTGTTAGAGAATTGTTGACCTCCGTTGGGATCCCGGGGTGGATTTTTCAACCCTACTATCGGGGGAGCCAGGTGGTGCGTTTAGCACTTATCTTAAAAATTGGACTTATGAGTGAAGTCGTCGTCGGAGCACTAACAAATTTTGTCAAAATGTTGCAAATCACTTTTCCTTTACTGTTTGATCAGAAAATTCGACTTCCCGTTTGAGGATTTTTCCACTTCGGAGGGTTGTTGAGGGTAGTTTCTGATTCACAAATTATTTCACCCGATAGAGCGTGTTCAGTAGCTGTAGAATAATTCATTTATGTCAAAAAAAATCGAGCAACGGGTTTTTAAACTGTTTCAGGATATTTCAACTTCAAAGGGTTGTTGAGGGGTAGTTTTTGATTCAAAAATTATTTCACCCTACAGAGCGTGTTCAGTAGCTGTAGAATAATGCATTTCCGTCAAAATACCTCGAGCAACGGGTAATTCAACTGTTTCAAGCTTTTTCTAATTTAGAGGGGTGTGGAGGGGTAGTTTTTGATTCACAAATTATTTAACCCCATGGAACATATTCAGCAGGTTCACAATGGTTCATTTCCGTCGAAAAACCTTGAGCAACGGTCATACTTGAAGCGAAAAAAAAAGAAAAAAAACCGTTGCTGGAAAAACCGTTGCTGCTTTCACACCCGTGGTCTTCATTAGTTTTTCATAAATTCAATGAGGAAGGTTCAGGGTTTTGTTTGTTTGACTTGATTGATTTTTTGAGATATGCGTCAATATGCAATGAGGGTCTGTATAGATTTTGAGAAGGATCGGTAATTGCATAACGATTTCCCGGGCAATTTTCCGAAAAGAAAAAAACACGAATAAAAACCGTACCGATGACTGAAATGAAATTTTTAATAGTGCAATGGATAGATGGGAAAATGCAAACAAATCATGTCACTTGAAAATTTCCGAAAAAATGATTGGAAAACTGAGGAAACTTGAAAAATATGAATAAAAAAAGTGATTTAAACCCATCATTTACAACTTATTTTTTTCTTTTTGATACATTTAAATGAAAGCTTCTCTCTAAAAAGTTATTTTTATTCAAGTTAATTTATTAATATTGATTTTATTTATTTTTACACGTATATACTTTTGTAAATGAATTAGTTTCCAACCAAATGAAGAGACATACATTATAGTATTATGGCTTTATCAAGGAGATCTCCATTTTTCGACAATAAAATATATTTTGATCGACTCATAATGTTATCGTTCTCTTGATGATGGACGCTCAGAGTCATCAACCAAAACGTTTTGAAATTCGTTAAAATCAAGATAACAGAATTTCAAGATGTTCACTGATCCACGCCACCTACACCAGCGTTTACCTCGTCTAAACAAAAGCATCAAACTAAATGGCGGAGCTCCAAATGATAAACCGCGCTCGAAATATTCACCACTAAATATTAATAAACCCCCCTCAAACTAAGTTTGGGTTTACCGAATGAGCCGAATTAGCATAGTTTTCGTGTTAACCCCAAAGTTCTGACACACGGACGATCTACAATCCTTAAATATTTAGTAGTGGGTGTAGATAGGTATCGTAAATGTTGCATAATATCGCAATAACTGTGCCGGGAATTGCCACTATACCGGAGGAGCTCGGAATCTGCGAACCGAGTTGCTAGTTTCCTATTAGGTCTTTCCGTTCTTGAAAGGACCGATATCGAATGCAATATCTTCAAAGCAGAAGAAATGAACATGTTTGAGTATGTGTTTTACGAATTTCCAGAGGCAAGCAGTGATACTATCAGAAAATGCATTTTCTGTTAATTCTCATAACTGTGGCTATCAGTCCGTCAGCCCGCTGCCAAAATATGTAATGAATTTATAATGTGATTACTTATATTTCGGACGTCCATCATCTTAATGGTTGAAAGATTTCTATCTCTTTCAAATTTTTTCACAACGTTTCAATTGCTTGAATCCGCAATCGTCTTCTGGTGAATAGTGACAAAATCAGATGCTACCCGACCTTTTATAGGTCTATAATTAAGTGTAATTACGCGCGGTCTTGTGGCGCGCGTGGTTTCGCGCTTTTTCTCCCTCCAAAACGGTCCATGAGCGGTTTCCATACGTTTTCAATTTCCACGCTTGGTTGACTGAAGGCACCATTGGCTTCTATGTAGGTGGTTTCCATAAATTTCCGTTTGAACCAATGTTCCTCTCTATGAAGAACACTAGCTTCGTCCCAGAGAATTCGGTGGTGTTTTGTCCAGGCATATATTATAATTATTTGACTTAACTATTTTTTGATAAATTTTATTATATCTGATAATAAAGCCGGTTGTCAAATTTAATGACTCACCCTGTATATTACAACGAATCAGTGTCCAGCCTCAATTCAATACCCTTTACAGAAAATGAAAATATGAAGCTCACGGTGTTAGTAGGTGCGGTGTCACTACATTCGATTAAAACAACGATGCCTCTTCATGTTTGACACCATATATCTCAAAAACTGTCCATTAGATCTCGTTGTGTCCATGGTGACATTGATCAGCACATATTAAACTACTTTATACTGAATTTTCAACCAATTCGACTGGGACCCATTTTCCATAAGAACCGTGCGGGGTCCTTTATAAAAATTAAAATGAGGAGTAAGCCAAGAAAAATAAATTTACAATAAACAGATAACAATGTTCAACTCATATGCCATGCAATATCACATTTGAATTAAGTTTTTGCCTCCCAGGTAGCACGGTGACGTCAAAATGACGTCCTAATTTGGTCAAATAATTGACCGACTGACGTCAGGAAGTGACGTCTCAGAGACTCTGAAAAGACGTCAAAATGTCACAGCCATAGGACGTCATCAGCAGGACGTCATTATGACGTCTGAAAAGAAGACTATAAATGACGTCAATTTGATGACCTTTAAGACCATTAATAGACGTCAGTCAAATGACCAATAAATGACGTCTTCCACAGGCCCTCGTTTTCATGTGGAAATTGATAGTTTCATGAAAGTAGAATAAAATTAACTGAATTACAATAATACATTTAATAAATTTCAAATATAAAACATATTACATGATGTTGTAGTAAACTTACATTCAATATCAATTAACAGTGCATGAAATATGATAGATCTTAGAAAATAGTTTATTTTTGGGAAAGAATAATCACCAATTTGTATTCTTTTGTAGGAATTCAGGTTTCATAATATCACAAAGAATTCATTACTTCAGCAATCCTGGGTGCTCCTACTTTTTACCTAAATCGCAGTTTTTCGGTGTTCTTCTGTTCATGAATACTAATCTGTACCATACAAACATCGACTGATTGAATGGAACTTCCAATCTTCTTCAGCCTCTATATCTTTGATGATATATTTATCGCAACTCCTTTGGTTTTTCAATGGCGGCCACAACAGTTCCTGTTTTCTTAGCTTTAGCCACCTTTTGTCCTTCTCGGAGAACTCTACCAGTACGTAGGACATTATTTGATGATTGATCCGAGAGCGTAACAACAAAAAAACACAAAAATGTTAGCACCAAACCACCAAAAAAACCAACACAGCAGCAAACCAGAAAAAAAGATTTTAGCTACTCTAAAGGCAATGTCATTCGACAAATAAAACATAATTCAAAAGCAGCAACCCATACCGCAAGAAGACTAAAAACAAGGAGGGTTTAATAAGCTCTAGCCAATCAGAAACTTGTATCATCAACGCGTCATAGTGACGTACTTGGGTATGAGTACAGAGTCGAACTCGAATAAAGCAACAAAACTGTCAGCAGTAACTCTCATATACCAAGAGCTAGTCCGTCACTGTCTATAGAGAACGGCGGCCATGACATGTATAACTACGTCACATTTCGTCACAAATGTTCTTTCATCTCTGTCTACTAGTGTCCCCATTGTCTTATGGGAATCAAACACTCCTTGTTTTTAGTCTTCTTGCCCGTACCGTACCGCTGACGATCGAATCCAGCCGAGTCCGACCGACAACCCACGCTGCCGCGACAGAGTTGCCAGGTCAAAGAAACCATAATTTTATTTCACCAAATTATTTTAAGATTATCAATAACTTTTTCAGAATTGACCCCTTGTGACAACTTTTTTGTAATGACAATTTAATTGACAGAATTAAACAAAATATACTTCTCTACCATCTAGTGACAAAACAAAAATAAAATGTTCTTGGGAACATGCAAATGGATATCATTTGCAACGCTGTCCGTTACCATGGCTGAGTGTTTTCAACAAGCGTCTACGTCCCGACTGCAGCAACTCAGCGATTGGTCACGTAATAGCGGGAAGTTTAAATGACAAGACAGAGTTGAAATTGCATACTAAGTTGAAAATGCGTTAATGACTTGCCAACCTAACCTGACTAATCTTACGTAAACAAACAATCATACAAAATTGGTACAATATAACAACCATTTATACAAATTTCAGTCGTGAAGTAGACGCAATGTTACATAACGCTTCATACAGCCGGCCCTAAGTTATTTTTGAAGAATTGCTAACAGGAGAGGTCCAGATTTCTGTAATCACGTATTCTGAAATAATTCTCAGTAACGGTCTCTTCATATTGACAATTTTCGGATAACAAATAGTTGACTTCGCAGAGACATCATTATGACCTCCACGAAATACGTCAATTTGACTTCATGAAATAAGACGTCATTTTGAGGTCTCATTTTGATCGAGGACGTCACGGACCAGCAGGGACTTTAATAAGACGTCATTACGACGTCATTTCACTAACCTGTGCTACCGATACTTCATTATGATGTATCTTTAACCCTTTTTTGAAATTCTAAAGACTACACGATCTGAATTCACTGGGTAATTGATACAATTTAAGAGCATTGTACAATTTAAGAGCATTGTGTGAAAAGCTGCTGGACAATATCAAAATTTCCTTTTTCCAAACATTCGAGAGATATAAAACTATTTTCCTGTTTGATACTCAACGGATGTTGAACTTCATCTGAAACAGCGGATATTGAACTACATCTGATAGATATCTCTGTAACTTTGATCAAAGAGAAAACAGCACATACTCTTGAAATGCCATACAGTGAAATCCACAACACTTATCTCTATTCCTGGGGAACGATTTTTAATTTATAAACCCACTACAGTAACTTGGGAGACAAAGAGTCACTTCTTTTTCCTCAGTCGACTTGGCAAAAAACTCCGACTCGTATTTCTCATTTCAAGTTGTGTTTATTCGTGGTATTTATGAAATGTGGATCATAAATTTCCGAGCTAAACAACTTACTTTGTTGGCTCTGGGTATTTTTTCGGAATTTATGGTCGCTTTCAACGACTGCTCTATGAATAAGCACGTATAATTCTTTGAGTTGCATGACTATGCCTTCACCCTGGGTATTTTAAAGTCTTGAGTCATCGTGGCGTTTCAAGGAGCTCTTGGTGTAATGCTTGTTTACTCAAGTTATTCTGTGAAGGAACAGTGATTATCAGTGCAGTTGAGCCGCTTCCCGAAAAAATGAGAACAGGATGCATTAGAACGATAAGGTGGCCGTTTGAGGAACTTCATCCCTGAAGAAAAGGGGATCAGATACGATTTTATTTTCTGATTGATGAAGGGCTGATAAAAATAACAAAAAAAAATCATTGAGTATTTAATAAATGAAAAGGATGTTTCCTCTTATTTTTGGGCATTTTTGATCATTGCCACCATCAAAACAACATAATATTTTGGAACTGATTCATTTCAGTATTGAAGTCTATCATTTACTTAGTTGAACGACTTTCTCATTTTTCTTCTCAATGTTTCCTTTTTTCTGTGAATTATTTTACAAGGATGTGTTGTTTTTGCGAAAAGGATTTCCTTGCATCATTATATTCCAATTGAGAAATATCTAGTTTTATCAAAGTCAAGTAATGAAGGTTTGGTTAAGACGTCGACTAGTGAAAACTAACTGTCACTTACATTTCTGGATTCAGATATGGAAATGAATTTCTTTTGAATGACACGTCCCTCAGGTTGCTCCTCCCATACGGCTGGTGAGGAAAAGAGAGAGTATCATATAGCCATTGTGAAATTTGACAGGTGTTCATCACGTGGGGGACAATACTTCGTGACATTTTTATAATAAAACAAAAATTTGGACATGTTTCATGATTTCTGATTCGATTCCATTCAAAATTGGGTCGGGATGTCATGATTTTTTTGATATCCGTAAAAGGATTTTGGTGGTCGGAGATCATGATTTTTTTTGTCAATATTTGATAATTCGAATTGAAGGCTCCAAAATGGTGAACGAGTTTTGTAATTATGGTAATTATGGTCCGATTCCGTTAAAATTGGATGTAGATATGGTCGGAGATTTTGACTTAAAAAATTGAATATCGCGGCCCAAAGATGTATGATTTATGGTCAGATTCTATTCAAAATTTGCATTTGCATTTTGGGATAGAAGATGAGTTTTTCAAAACTCAATAATTCAAGATGACATATTTTGCGAGTGACCTTTCAGAAAATACTTGTTCTCAGTGCATTTCAATGAAATCTTGTCTAAACATGTTTTTCTCGGAGTGTCACATTTTTACGCGAAATTTCTAAAAAACTTGCTCTATGTCTGCAACTCTATTCTACATTGATATCCAATTAAGAGTTTTTCATTTTTGATGTCCTGTTGAATTGGAAGAGCCATATTGAAATTTATTAGAATGTTCTAATGGGGCAAGGTAAACAAACGAAATATTGACTTTCACCATGGAGACCTAATAGCTGGTGATTAGTACGGCTTTGTTTGTTCCTTTACAAGTCAAACTGGATAAAAGAGGATTTTTATTTTTTTTATTGGGTTTGATCCAGGAAAGGAAAAACAAATTCAAATACCTACTAGCTAAATTCGCGCGAAATAATACCGGTATTTCATTGGAGGAAAACAAGTGACGTCAAAGTCTCCTGACGTCAAGATCTCCATATATTGACTATTTGCCTGTCTGTTAGTATCAAAAGAAGATTTATCCGGTGTACACTTTGATTTGAACTAGGAACAATTATTCCTTGTACAGAAAGCATTCTCTGAGGACTCAACGACGTTTAGAATAATACAAGTGACGCCAGCCCGCGTTTGAATCTTTATCCATTTGGAACAGTTTTGAAGTGGATTGTAGTCGACATGAAATAAATAAATAGGTTCGGGAAATGATTTTACATGCATCATATATACAGATAAGATCATTAGTTACGAATAAAACGTAATTTTTTATTCTAGTGTAATTCCCTGTTACATTAAAATCGATCAATAAGATTACAAAGAAATTGCTATGAGATCTTATTGACCACTATTTTCAGTAGTGTTTCATTCAATTTTGAAATATACCTGCCAGGATGAATTAATTCTGAGAAAATATATAACTTACCACGAAAAGGCCCAAATGAAATTATTTTGAGAATCAGACTATAAATCACAAAATCAATTATATCAAATTAATGCGGAAAATTGATATTGTGAAAGGACCCTAACTTGAAAGACAAAATCTGATAAGTACTTGATATTTCAATGTTTTCTTAAATCTGAACACCTAGTTCATATTTTCGAAATAATTCAAATTTGGTAATAAATTTATGTTCAAAAACACCTAACTACATTTTTTTGATCCCATTCTCAGAAGATGCACAATATTGAATTCAGTTTTTTTTTATTTAGAAACTGTTGCTTTTACAGAAACAACTCAAGAATTTAAGAAGTTCAATACTGAATCATGTTTTTCAATGGATACTTTCAAATAGAAAATATTATTTTGTTAAAAAGTTAAAAAATGGAATGGGAAGATAAAGAAAATAAGAAAAATTCATAGCTATACTTTTTATTGATAGAACACCCCTGAAAAATTCCATTCTTTTAGATCTTCAACAATTTCAAAAGTGTGAAAAAAATTCCTTTTTTTTGTAAGCGTGTAACCTTTCAAGGACATTCCTAAGAGCATTCGTTTACATGAATGACACCCTTTAATTTTTGACGAGGAATCACCCCCTTGACGTTTCGCACTTATTTGGAAACACCCTGTATATGATGCTGTGCCACAACAGTTGTCTCCGCAAAGTGATAGATATTATTCTCAAACTAATGTTGTCGAATAGCTCAGCTAAACTCTGCCAGAAAAAATAAAGAACATTTATTATTATTATTATTATTTCCAGTGCTTGTAATTTTATGTCATAACTGGATATTTCTTAGATAGGAAAGCTAATTTCAAACTGTCCTGCAATCTAAGATCACTTAGAGCCGTTCCCATTTTCACTTAAATGCGAAGTTTTAGAATACCCTGGAAGTTGGTCCACTTCCACTTCCAACTTCACCTCTTCCAATTGCATCCAAACTTATAGTTTTTCCTAATGGTAACTACCGTAATTATGAAGCTTCTTGTGTCGGTAAGAAGTTCCAGCTCAAAGAAGTCGCAATAAAAATATAAGTACATCGTTGAAGTTAAGTTTAGAGTGCCATTGGAATTAAATGAAATCTTGGAAAGTCTTGCGAAGTTCTCTGTAACTTTTTAATGTTTTAGTGACATATAACGTGCCACTTTTCATTAATGGTTACGTCGGCGGGATTTTTACTCTTCTTTACTGCGAACATGAGCGTTTTAAATGGTTTAAATAGTCTTCAGAGCGTTTGTGGTTTACATTGTCATTATTGATTTTATTTTTTTATCCAACTATCTTTAGACGAACGGCTTCTTCTTTCAGGTTCAAACCTCATAAACTGAGAGCTGAAAGCTACTCATGTATGGCATGGCATCACACGTTAGAAGATAATGTCTACGTCTTTCCTATCTCGCACAAGTCTGTCGAAGAACTTCTGAGGGTTGCATAATTTTTTAACTCTGACTAAGATACAAGTTTGTGTACTTAATTGGCAATCAGTTAGGTAAGAAAACAACGATCTAGTTGAATTTTTGCTGGTGCAGCATAACCTCCCAGATTTTTGAAAACGTAAACATTATGAAAACTATGTCCTTCCACAAAGCTGGCATTTGAATATGTTTTGATTTATACATTTTTATGTATAACGTTAAAATTTCCAGACGATTCGGAACTGTAAAAAAATGTAAATGTTTACTTTTTTTCACCGTGAAAAAAGTATTATTTTTACCGTCAATTATCAATTGATTATTGATTTATTGGGATATTGATTGATAGTAAAGTTTGAATAATCACTTCCAACATAAATTCCCGAAGATGTTCCATGTTGCTGCTGATCAGAAAATTTGTTTGGAAGATGGACAAATCAATGTTTTGTTAGAAATCTCAATTTTGTTATTCGAACTATCTTCTATATATGCTTCTGCTACGAAGGCAGATTTCCAGCCACCGTGACGTTTTTTCATGTAATGTTGCCCCCTGCATTGGCCAGAAGAGTTACAGAGCTTCTCCTGAAACAGTGACCTGTGTAGTGTCAACAAATGCGTGCACTTGGATCGGAAATTGGAGGACAACTAGCCTCATCCGGCTAGCTCAGCAACTCCGGAACTCTTCTTTCAGGATCAGTCGGGAACAGTACAAATTCTTTCTTAATGTTGTTGGTGTTAACCAACGACGTTTCATCTATCTAGGCCAGGCCGTAGATTTTTAGGGGAAGCTATGACCTGGCCAGAAATACTAATGAATATTAATAAACACCAGAGCCACCAAGGCTACCACTCGGTAGCCTTGGAATTTTCTGGGCCCTGCCTTCCACTGAAGTACAACGCTAAACTTATAGTTTGCTGAGCCCCACGTTGGGCGCCATGTCAACAAATGCGTGCATTTGGACCGGAAATTGGAGGACAACTTGCTTCATCCGGCTAGCTCAAGTGTCTCCAAGTGCAGCATCGTCGCAATTATCCAGCAACTCCGGAACTCTTCTTTCAGGATCAGTCAGAAACAGTACGAATTCTTTCTTAATGTCATTGGTGTTAACCAACGACGTTTCATCTATCTAGGCCCTGCCGTAGATTTTTAGGGGAAGCTATGACAGCCACCCGGGCTACCACTCGGTAGGACAACTACACACTGGTCTGTGGCTCCCGGATAACGAAGATTTCAGCCAAAAAGGAGCTCTTAAATAGATAAAATGCACATTTACATGTTGGTTAATACATTTCTCTCTCGAATATTTCAAAAATAAACTGTTACTTTTTGTATGAGGCGGCCAAAGTGCTCTATACTTGCGGGGTATCTTAATATAATTAGAATATGAAACAGTAAACGTTCTCGCGCAATAGGTCTTCGTATCAGGTATTTTAACAATCAATAAAGATTCAGCATCTTCAATGGCATCAATAGTTATATGTAATAATTCTTCACAGCGACAAGCACCGCTGATACCCAAAATCAGGACAACCTACAAATAAAAAATATTGATATTGCTACTAATCTTACAAAATTATGTTTGTATCTGTACCATATGAAGTGAATTTGTTTTGTTATCAGTATCTCCCAAGTAGCACACCTATCTTGGTAAAATATTGGTATAATATTTTGAACATATTGGCGAAATATTTTAAATGCAATATTGGCGAGAAAAAAAAATGTGAGCATTCGGCGATATTTGTCCAATATTACTTAAATAATATTGGCGAAATATTCTTGAAGTAATACTGGCTTCAAAATGTTCGGCGATATTGTTACAATATCGCTAATACAATATTCTGATTATTCTGACAATATTGGCACAATATTCAAAAGTTATATTTTCGAGAAGTGAAATGTGAACATTTTGCGATATTGGTCGAATATTGTTTGAATATTTTAGAAATAGTTTTGATGAAATATTTTTGAAGCAATAATGACCTCAAAATATTTATCGATATTGGTACAATATTTATCGATATTGGTAAAATATTTATCGATATTGGTACAATATCATTTGGATATATTGGTGGATGTCAATATACCTTGGCAAATTACTGAAGGTCTTTCAGTTGAAGGTGACACCACAGTCTGCCTTTTGATCGCCATAACCACTGGGTGAGCTGTCTTGAAAACAAGTTACGGGAAGTAATTAATATACTTTCCTAGGTTTTAGAAGACGTTCTATATATAGAGCCACCTAGCGGATTTTTATTCAGGTTTGATCATGATATAATTTCAATATGTTCCATTGAATATTCGGCCAATATTCAAATTTCATCTCAATCTAGATGTGGGAAACAATATGAAGACAATATTGTTTTAACGATATCGATAAATATTATTGAACCAATATGGACCCAATATTAATTAATAAGATTTGTTGAATATTGGCGAAATGATATTCAACCAATGTGTAATCACACTTGGAGATACAATATAGTTTTTATGCCTAGAATCGATATTAGGGGAATATTGGGATTGCGATATTTATTCTAGATGTTAAAAACGATGTGAAGACAATATTGTTTTATCGATATTGGTAAATATTATTCGACCAATATTGACTCAATATGAGTTATTACAATTTGTCAAATAAAGTGAAAATGATATTCAACCAATATTCTAACAAACTTGGAAATACAATATAGTTTTTTCCCCTATAATCGATATGACTGGAATATTTGGATTGCAATATTTATTCTAGATGTGGAAAACAATATATAACCAATATTGTATTATCGATATTGGTAGAAATTATTCAACCAATATTGACTCAATATTTCGTGTGATAATCTACATTCAAAACTAGTTCAACCCATATTCCACCAATATTATTAATACAATATTGTTTTTTGAATATTGACCCATATTGGACCAATATTGATTTTTCATTTACAATATATATATATATATATGTATATATATATATATATATATATATATATATATATATATATATATATTGGCCCAATATGGAACCAAGATTCAGCCGATATGATGTGCTACCTGGGCTTGAATAAATTTATTGATATCCCTTGATAAAACTTCTTTCTTTCCTCGGTATCCGACGCTTTTGTTCTTAATGAGCGGGACGAATTTTAAAAAATTCCTTATATCAATATTTTCCTCAACATTCAATGTACTTTTCAACATTGAACATAATTTTTGATTTTTCCTCTAACCACTACCACTATCATAGTAATCATCCATCTTCTTGAAAATAACTTGAAATTGAAGCAACTACGAGCAAACACAGTCAAACACGCGGCGTATCAACAAACCGTTTCTATAGTTACGACACAGAAAAGCCACTGGATGCTGTGAAATTGTATTGGAAGTATTGAAAACATGTATGGAAAATTGCTTTTTTTTCAAAAATGTAACATGAATTTTTACAAAAGAATGAATCATCTATTGAATGAGTAAGATGAGTCTTAACTTCACTAAAACTTTGCACCAAAGCTTTTTCCACACTATTTATTATATTTAAAGAAAATGAATTATTGATCGAATTTCCGTCTATTTTCAACTCTCTTTCGGTGCAGATATGGCATGTGTTTCAATCCATTCACTAAAAACTCCATCCAATTAAAAACGGATCAATTTACCAGATGATAAATAGCCACAGGCCCACCAACTTTACCGAAAGAGCAGCTCCGTCCAAAAAACCAAAAAACCCGGAACGGGCGCGAAAGCAAAGCAAACACAGACGTGTAGTAATCAAGTTTTCCCACTCGTGATCTAGGTCAATCACTAGTGAAAATGGAGGAAAAATAGCAAAGCGATGCAAAGTTTCACAAACGTTGTATTTTTGTGATCAATGAAACAATCAAGGTAACCCACCTTCAGGGATTTCGGGAACTTTGTCAAATAAAAAAAACAATTTTCCATTGTTGTTGAATAGGTTTTCTGAGAAATTACTTCCTACATTTCCGACCAATTCAAAAAACTTTTGCATTATTTCCATAATCCATTCAGGTTGCAAACACATTTTTTTTGCGTGAAATGAACAACAAAAAATATGACAAAATGATACAAAAGATTTTTGAGATGGTAGGAAACTTAGGTAGAGCAATTTTCTATTCCCTAGAAAACTAATTATAAAATTTGCTACAATCACAGATTTCTGGAACTTTCTTAAAAAAGAAATTACATTTTTTTCATTCGTATTAAATATGATCTGTGGTAGTGGCTAATTCAATGTTTTGTTACAAAGTTCTCGAAATCTGTGGTGGTGGCAAATTTTTGCATTATTTCCATAATCAAATTATTCAGGTTTCAAACAAACTTTTTTAGTGTGAAATAAACAATATAAATTTGTTGCCAAAATAATGCAAAAGATTTTTGAGTTGTAGGTAGTAATTTTGGGTTGTAAACTTGCCAACACCACAGATTTTGGAAACTTTGTCAAATAAAAAAAGAACAAATCTACATTTTTTTAGAAATTGACAAATTTCCCGAAATTTGTGTTTGTGGCAAATTTTTTTTGTAAAATAAACAAAATAAATTGTTATCGCTATCGGAAGAGGTGGCAAAGTTTCGGCGAGACTCATGACGTAGAGAAAAACATTTCATTGCGTTTGCCAATCTTTCGGATTTTCTTCGGCCAAGTTATCAAAAAAAGTATGAATATAGCATATTTCATTAGGAGTCGAGAAAATAGGCTTTTTCCGCGCACGTGCGACAAGTTCCCGCAGGGGTCGCATAAAACCACAAATTGTTAAGAAAAATTTATTTTTAAAGATGAACGAACAAAAACATGCATTTTTAATTGTTAATAATTGAATAAATTACGTGGTAGGAAATCATCACGAAAAATGAGAAATAAAACTTTCTATGTTTTAATACCACTTCTATTTGTAACTAATGTTACTGCAGTTTCGTCCTATATGGATATTATCAAATAATACAATAATCTAAAATCATAAATAACACTCCTTAAATACCCTTAATTCTACCGGAGGCCTGTCTTAGTGACTAACGGTCATTGATGACTTTTACTTGGACCTTGTTTATTTGCGACAATGTGGCTGAGCTGCCTTAAAAACCGGTGAATAGACCAAATCCAGTTGATCATTCTGTAGGTTACATCCACAATATTTGTGTTTATGAATTTCTAGGGATTCTAAATAATTCAGTTTCCAACCCTTGCTTGCATAGTGCAAAATTTCGGTATCGTTCAGACTCGGAAACTTGTGGTTGCATTCCAAGAAATGGTATGAAAACGTCGAAAAAATGTTTCCTAGTCTAAAGGACATTTCATGTTCAGCGTATCTTTTTGAAAAATTACGTCCACATTGTCCCACATAAACACCGTTACACTCTGGACTCTTAAGCCTATAAACTCCAGATTTTTCCATTTTTGCTTTTCTATCTTTGGCATTGAGAAGAAAATCAGACAACCTGGCATGCGGCCTGTATGCTACTTCTATATTATTCTTTCTAAAGAATCCCGCAATAGCCTCTGTTCTTCTCCCGAAGTACGTTAAGGTTACAAATTTCTTAGTTTCTGATTGTTTGACCTGGGGGTATATTAATTTGTGCGAAAATTTAAGACGATGTTTTCTGACTAACTTTTGAATTGTGGCCGCTTTGAAACTATTATTTTGTCCTATCTGTATTATTGTTTTAATTTCTCTGTCTAGATTATTAGCAGACAAAAGTAACGAGAACGCTCTATGTAACATTGAATTATATGCTGCTAATTTTTGACTATCGGGATGGAAATAATCACTTGGGATTGTAATGTCCGTGTAGCTCGGTTTTCTGAATACATTGAACTAAAATTTATTATGATTATGCGTGATGGTTAGGTCTAAGAAATTAATTTTGTCTCTCTATCTCTGTCTCAAGTATGAATTGTATGTTACTATTTAGATTATTTATAAATATCAGAAACTGGTTGAGCTGTCGTGTGGTACCTCTGAAACAGGCAAGAATATCGTCAACGTATCTATACCAAAAATTAATTTGTTTTTTACCAATTTCGGAATTTAGTATATTGGTCTCCAAGTTATTCATAAATATATCTGCTAAAAGTGGACTAAGGGGGGAACCCATTGGTAAACCTGAATCCTGTTTATAAAATTTGTTATTGAATTGCAAATAATTCTGATCTAGGCATACATCAAAAGCTGTCGAAATTTCAAAAGAAGTGATATGGTCTACTTTGGCCTGATCTAATATATTTAAAATGAGAGACTTACATTCGTTATATGGTATGTTGGAGAACATACTTTTTATAATTGAAATAATCATGGTACATTTTCGATAAGTGTACTTGATAGTATTTTGGAGTTGATTTTGCTGCTTCACGTGATATTTCTTTCACAGGTGATTTCATTTTTTAAATTTTCCACTGAAATCATCTAAATATTGTCACAAAACAAGCGTTATTTCCCCGTTTCTCAGGAAATATACAAACAATTTGCGATTTCTAGAGAACTGTCAATAATACATCATTCTATTGTGACAGGTAAGTAGGCAGCTAATGACACTAGCGCAAAATTGGGGAATGATAAAGAATGTTATTTCCTTTGTTTTCGTCATTTTGCGGCTCTCTTGCATTTTTTCTCTACAAAATAATCAGAATTGTTTATAATTTACATTTTTAATAATGTTGCCGACCTTGTACGAGTGCGGACATTTTTATAATTTCATTGCACACTAAAATAAAACATTTGTGAAAGTTTGCATTGTTTTGCTATTTTTTCCCCATCTTCGATTTCAAGCGCTAAAACGCTTGGCCTATAAACCAAAAAACCCCGAACGGGCGCGACAGCAGAGCAAACACAGACGTGCAGTAATCAAGTTTCCCCACTCGTGATCATGCATCCCGCGGAAAATATTAAAGCAAATAGAGTTTTTCGCTCGCGAGAGCACATACACGTCGCTCGAATTAAACTCGTCTTTGTGACTTGGGGCTACCATTCCCCATTCCCGAAGTTTCCGAAGACGGAAACGCCATTCAGAAGAGCTGCGCCGTAATTATGTTTACTTTTTCCTCTTTCGGGGCCTTTTTATCCACATCGAGTCGTGTGATAAAATTGGAAAAGGCGCGAATTGCCTTGCCATTTGACGGCGCCGTTATGAGTTACGGTAATTTCTGAATTAGGAAACGTTTATGACGGTAGGGGGCGCTGAATGGCTCGGCATCGTCGGCCCAGTTCGGAAATTAGAACGTACACGTCGGGGGATCAAAGAAAAATATTAGCTTTCAGAGAAATGAGGAAAATATGCTGAAACTGTGGCTGTATCATTAGAATTCTCCATGGCGTTTGTTCGCGTTCGTCACCAGAGACTCCTCGTCAATTTATTATTATTATTATTACTCGGCGGGGCTGGCTATAGACCGAAGTTCAGGTACCCAAGTAGCGCACCTATATTGGTAGAATATTGGCACAATGTTTTAAAGAGAAACATTCTCAATAGAAAAGTGAACCAATACGACTCCTCTGGAAATGGAAACGTTATTGGTACCGGTAACCGATGTAATTTGTTTAATTTTTCGAAAATGAAAGTTACGTCGATAGGGGTTTGTCAGTTCATCAGTTAGATGTTGGATTGGTCCGCCTAAAGCCTTGGAGTCCTAGGTCACAATTGAAGAAGTATGTAAGTACTGAGTTTTATGTTTGCGATTTAAAATATCAGTTTTGGAAATAAAACAGGACGCAAAACATAACTGACAAATAATGATAATAAATCATAATAGCTTCTTTATTGTCCATTCCAGTTGTTTTTAAATAACATTATATTATATGCATAAAAAATAACAGCATAATAGGCGGAGTTCAGCTTAGGTACAAAGTTGAAACATATTGATAAAAATAATTATAGTGAGTTGTTCATATTAGCTGCTCTTTTTGAATTTTACCAACAATATTGTTGTTTGTGCTGAATGCAAATCTAATCTAAGAAAGATCAAAGACGGACTGACTATATCTATAACAAACCCATGGTCACTGCAACCCCGAATATCAAAAAAACAAATGAAATTAATACAATAATTGATATACAGGTGAACCGAAAAAAGGGCAGTACCAAAGATTCCCAAGATCTCGTCCTACTGGAAAACCGATCTAAGAAAAAGAAACTGGAAATACTAAAAACGATTGAAAAGGACAAAAGGAGGTCTCTATCCATGGTAAGACTGGATGTTCGGCAAATCAACCGAAATTTGCAGACAAGGAGAATACATCACTATTTCTGAAAAATGTGGTGTACACCCATTAAAAACTGAAGACTCCGCAAATTTTCCGAAACTTGCAGACATAATTCAGCACGGGGGTTCAGTTCGAAAAACGAGGTGTCCACCCAACACAAATCTGAGGGCGCTGCAAATTTTCTGAAGTTTCAGACAGGACACAGCAAGGAACACTGAATTCGAATAAAGAGGTCTCCACCCAACAAAATTATGGAGGCACTGTAAATTCCACCAAATTCACAGACAAGACTCAGTAGAGGCCACTGAATTCGAATAACGAGGTCACCGAGGTCTTCAGCCAACGAAACATAATAATAATAATAATGTTTATTCACCAAGAGTTATAACATATATAAAAAATATAGTGGGCAAGTATACAAAGCAATCACTGAAGCAGCTTGGAGTTAGCCGCTTGTTTGTGATACTGCGCCTATTAAATAAAATAGTAAATGTATAATTTATACTAACCTAAACAACACAATATTGAATATATAAAAATTAATATTAGTTAAATACACATACCGGATGGCCCATCGAAAACTTGACATGGGGGTTTTGGGTACAAATATCGTAGATCTGGAAAAACGCTCGGACAGGTCGATTTTAGTTTCGAGGGGGACATTGTGCCCTCCTACAGGCAGCACCGTCAGGTCAACCATCGAGCAGTGGGGTGAGCAACCCTTGAAATTTGAATAGAGAATAGGAGTCGAGTGGCACATCGTTGGAAAGCCCGTTGAATTCTCGAAACAAAACGGTCGGCAGTTTTTCTAACGGAAATGAGCCATAATTAAGTTAAGAGTAAAATTCACTTACATTAGACTCATCGTAACAAATGCTCGAAATGCGCACCTCCAACTTCCATGCAATGATACAGAATTTGTTGAAAACGTTCTCGTACATTTTGGAGCATGTCTGGGGTGATTTGGCGACATTCTAATGTGATTCGTTGCGGTAAATCTGGTAGTGAAGCTGGTGGTGTAGCATAAATTCTGCTTTTCAAATGACCCCACAGAAAGAAATCTAAGGGAGACAGGTCTGGTGATCGTGGGGGCCATTCAATAGAACCTCGCCTACCAATCCAATGACCAGGGAAGTGGTGATCTAAATATCGCCGAACAGGCATAGCATAATGCGGAGGAGCACCATCTTGTTGAAATATCAACTGATCTTCCTGATAATGATGGTCATTTTCAATAATGTTAGTTAACATTGGTTCAATTGTGTCTTCAAGCAGTTCTAGATACATTTCCCCTGTTAGATTGCCTTCTAAGAAGAGGGGGCCCACGATACGATCCCCAAAAATACCAGCCCATACGTTTAATTTTTGAGGATATTGCGTATGTACCTCATGAAATATATGGGGATTCGAATCAGCCCAATATCGACAATTATGGCTATTAACTATACCATTTAAAAAAAAGAACATTCATCACTAAAACAAATGTTGAACAGACACTGAGGATTTGCAACCGCCTGCTCACTTAGTACCTCACAGAATTGTAAACGCCGATCAAAATCATCTTCATTCAGTTCGTGTGTTAATTTAATTTTGTAAGGATGGAATTTATGTAGTTTTAAAATACGCTGAATGCTAGTTCTTGAGATACCGGAAACAGTTGCTAGCTGTCTTGTACTCAACGTATGGTCAACCTCAACATGGCCCAAAATTGCCACTGTTGTCGCCTCATTTCTTACTGGCGGTTCGATTTGCCGTTTTTTATTTGCTACCGATCCCGTTTCTCGGAATTTTGATACTAATTCAGACACATACAGCCGCGACACAGTCCTGCCATATTGTTGATTGAACCGTTCCGCAGCCCTTTTCGCACATCTATTGTTTTCATAATACAGTTCAATCAACGCAACCCTCTCTGCCACTGTATACACCATTGTTTCGTTTTAATTTCGACGTATGATACCACACGTGTAGTACACACGTGAAAAACAGAAACTGCATGCTCTATCTGTTTGTTCTATTTTATTAAAAAAATTTCATGGGTACCGCGAAAAAAACTGAGCAAAAACATTCACAGTATCGTAGCAAATAAATGATAGATTGCAAAAACTGGCAAATGAGTTTTCCAGAGACGTACAAGTAAGCTCTTAACTTTCGTACAGGTTTATTCCTGAATTTATTTTTTCCCAAACGGTCCATCCCAACTTCAAAATCGGGACGCCGTTGGATAGAGAACTTAACGGGCTTTCAAAAGATGTGCCACTCCACCATTATTCCCTATTCAAATTTTAGGGGTTGTTCACCCCACACCTCGAGTGTTGCCGTGACGGTGGTGCATGTAGGAGAACAAACTGTCCCCCTCGAAACTAAAATCGACCTGTCCGAGGGTTTTTCCACATCTGCGATATTATCACCCAAAACCCCGATGTCAAGTTTTCGATGGGCCACCCTGTATATTACATTACACATATTATATTGATTAAAATCATGAAATAAGATAAATAAATAAATAAAAGCAGGAATTGAATACATAGCGGTTTCAACAATTTAAATTATGAATCTATTAATCACCAATGTCTCATGTGTCATGAGTCAGTTAGGAATATTTTGTGTCACAAAATCTTCAAAGGTTGATCTCTCATTATTCATAATCCACATTTTAATTTTTTTCTTGAATAATTCTTCACTTTTGATATTTTTTATTTCGATAGGAAGCATTTGAAAAAGTCGTGGTCCCAAATAAAAGGCATTTCGTTGATCGAACAGCTAAGATACTACAAATTGAACCAAATTCGTAGACAGGACTCAACTGATCTCGAAAAATTATTTCTCCGAGGTTTCCACTCAACAAAAACTAGAGGCCCTGTAAGTTTCAATAAATTCACTGACAAGGCTTTGTAGAGGTCGCTAATCAACAGTAATGAGGCCCGCGAAGTCTACATTCACAAAAAAAAAACGTAGAAAGAACCTTGAAAATAGCCAAAAAACATAACAATGAACTCATAATCCCGAAAAACAATGAATAAACCACCAAATTACAAACGGTAGAGAAGGTATGGATACAATCGTTACTAGCCCCCTTCAAAATGGAAGGAATGATAGAATAGAGAAGATGACGGCTCTGCAAGTCCTTCATAAGACGTCATTCATTGGTCATTTGACTGACGTCTATTAATGGTCTTGTAGGTCTTCAAAATTTCGTCATTTATAGTCTTCTTTTCAGACGTCAAAGTGACGTTTTACTGATAACGTCCTATGGCTGTGACATTTTGACGTCTTTTCAATGTCTCTAAGTCGTCATTTTCTGACGTCAGTAGATTAATTATTTGACCAAATTAGGACGTAATTTTGACGTCACCGTGCTACCTGGGATACAACCCAAAGGCTGTTATTCAGAATAGTACACCTTGCCCTGATAAAAATAAACGAGAAAAGCCAAAACGATTCCAACCATCCCTCATAATTGTCCGTGTCGAATTTCCGCGAGTGAAATTGCAGAGCGTGTTTGTTCAGTACGAGTAATCGAACCGTAAAAATAAAGAGAAACGGAAAAGAAACATTTCCGTTCTCCCCATCCGTACAAAATCAATTTCTGCTCCGCTTGCCACATTCGTTCCATATCGGCATTACTCCCAGTATATTTGCATACTATTATTCACTCATTTTCGTCAAAACCCGTACGCTCCAAAGTCTCGAATGCCTCATGAAACAAAATATTGATATTTCAGTTGTCAAAACGTAATCGACTTCTTTATATCCCTACTAGTAAGGTCACGTTAGGGTTTCACCAAAAATGAGAATATTTGTGTAAACCTTTGTTTTCGCATTTTGAATGATGTGTCGAAAGTCCCATGGAATTTTGTATCCGCGTCTTAAGATATTGAAGATCAAAGATCACTAGAATCAGTTTTTTGCAAATATCTCGCTCCCTATGCAATGAATGTTATACACATTCATTATAAAAGTTATAGAGCGTAAGATTTTCTATTCGATTTTCAGTTTTTGAGATAGAGCGCGGAGAGCTCGCAGTGTTCATCCACAATACAGGGTGTAATCTAACCTCTTGTACTCCCGAGAAGGAGGGGTGTATAAAGTCATGTTATAACGAATGGCAGGTGTGAAAAATGCCAAAAAAATTGAGAATTTTAAAATTTTATGAAATGTGAGTCTCTCTCTCCCAAGTAGCACACCTATATTGGTAAAATATTGATACAATATTGTGAACATATTGGCGAAATATTTGAAATGCAATATTGGCGAGAAAAAAAATGTGAACATTCGGCGATATTGGTCCAATATTACTTGAATAATATTGGCGAAATATCCTTGAACTTATAGTGGCCTCAAAATGTTCGGCGATATTGGTACAATATCGCTGATACAATATTCTGACAATATTGGCACAATTTTTAAAAGTTATATTGTCGAGAAGTGAAATGTGAACATTTTGCGATATTTGTCGAATATTGTTTGAATATTTTAGAAATAGTTTTGTTGAAATATTCTTGAAGCTATAATGGCCCCAAAATATTTATCGATATTGGTACAATATTTATCGATATTTGTACAATATTATTTGGATATATTGGTGGATGTCAATATACCTTGGTAAATTATTAAATGTCTTTTAGTTGATGAAGGTGACACCAGAGTCTGCCTTTTCATCGCCATAACCACTGAGTGAGCTGTCTTGAAACAAGTTGTGAGAAGTATTTAATATACTTTCGTAGGTTTTAGAAGACGTTCCATATGTAGAGCCACCTAGCGGATTTTTATCTAGGTTTGATCATGATATAATTTCAATATGTTTTATTGAATATTCGGCCAATATTCAAATTTCATCTCAATCTAGATGTAGGAAACAATATGAAGACAATATTGTTTTAACGATATCGATAAATATTATTGAACCAATATTGACCCAATATTGATTAATAAGATATGTTGAATATTGGCGAAATGATATTCAACCAATGTGTTATCACACTGGGAGATACAATATAGTTTTTATTCCTAGAATCGATATTAGGGGAATATTGGGATTGCGATATTTATTCTAGATGTTAAAAACGATGTGAAGACAATATTGTTTTATCGATATTGGTAAATATCAGTCAACCAATATTGACTCAATATGAGTTATTGCATTTTGTCAAATAAAGTGGAAATGATATTCAACCAATATTCTAACAAACTTGGAAATACAATATAGTTTTTTTCCCCTATAATCGATATGACTGGAATATTTGGATTGCAATATTTGTTCTAGATGTGGAAAACAATATATAACCAATATTGTATTATCGATATTGGTAGAAATTATTCAACCAATATTGACCCAATATTTCGTGTGATAATCTACATTCAAAACTAGTTCAACCAATATCCCACCAATATTATTAATATAATATTGTTTTTTGAATATTCATCCATATTGGACCAATATTGATTTTACATTTACAATATATCTATATTGGCCCAATATGGATCCAAGATTCAGCCGATTTGATGTGCTACCTGGGCTAGACCTCTGTAAACTTAATCTTAATTCGGTTCGACATTCAGTGTCTTTCCTTCACCGGCAATTGCCAAAATGTCGATCCATATTTCACAAAATTTTAAAACTCTCAAACATTTTTTTTTCGCATTTTCACACCTGCCATTCGTTCTAATTCGTTCTAACATGCCTTTATACACGCCTCCTTTACGGGAGTGCAAGATGTTGTATTACACCCTGTATATGACCGGACGCAAGGTCAACCGCGAATCTCAGTCAATAGTACGTTGTATATAAGTAAGTGTGCTCAAGTATTTCAACAAGTAAGTTGCTCTGCACAAACATTACTTGAAAATGGAGTACCTAACTTGTTGGTATTACTATAACATGGCTCAATGGACCTTTTCACGAGATATGAGAAAACACTGTAATGAGAAAGTATATACGCTAATATCACTCGGGAATTTTTTTTCTGACCGCTAGTTTCTATATAATCAGAAGAAAAGTGATTCGTGGCGTCACGTTCATCAAAACTAGACTTGGCAACGTTGTTAAAGTTGTGCACCAAATACTCATTCAAATATAATGTGTCGTATGACAGTTGTCATTTGGTACCAGACGGGTTCGTTCGTCTGTTTCACGGAGCAAACCAATAATAATCGTTTGTCTCTGATACTACGTGATTTCTTATTTGAGGTTGATGCAGTTTTCAAAAGTTTCTGTTGTTTGTATTCTAAAATTCTTTTAATTTCTGTACCTGTCCCTGCAATAAAGTGAACATGTCGAAGAAGTGCTTCGTACCCGGTTGTCTGAACTCCAGTGAAAATGTGAAAATTCTAAAAAACAATTTTTTCATGCACCTAACGATTAAGCGCGTCGTAAAATGTGTTTCGAAGCAGTGAATAAACCCTGTGTAAAAAGCGGAAATATATGTATTTCCAAGTGAGTACTTTACGTTATGTTATTATTGTATTCAAAGCAGAGAAAGATTGAAAATATTAGTCATAGCAAAAAAGACCTTGAACTGTCAAAAATTTTTAGGTACCATTGAAGATTCAGAAAAATATACTTGAAAAACCAAATTCAAAGAGATGAAAGTCACAATGAAATCATAGACATTGCTATATCTGATTTGATTTCACCCGATGAATAATGAGCACAGTATTACGATTTGCGGTATTGCCAATGCTCGTTTCTCATCAAAAGGATGGTCCGTTCAGAAAATTTGAAAACTATAAATACAATAAAAATAGGTAATATGTGGTTTTTTTCTCTGAGTTGACAATGTTTTAATTATTTCACAATGGCTAATATCAAGCTAGAAGCTGTATTTTTAAGGAGAACGGTATTGCCTGTTTGGGAACGTGGATTATGGTGGGGGGTGTTTCCGATGAACATGACGTCAGCGGCACACTTTCACGTAGTTGGACATGTCATGGCAGCCGTTTTCTATAGACAGTGACTGACTAGCGCACTCCGCACTCTTTGTATATGAAAGTTACAGGTGCCAGTTTTGTTCCTTGGTACGAGTTCGACTCAGTACACATGTCCAAGTACGTCACTATGATGCTTTGATGCTACAAGATTCTGATTGGCTAGAGCTTACTTAACCCTCCTGTTAGTTTACTCTCTTTAACGTAAGACAGCACTCTATGTATTTAGGTGACCGACAACGTAATCAAAGCGAAATGGCACTATTAGAAATACCTTTATGAGTTAGAGGTTGAATTCTCGGGGCGTTGGCTGCTCCATTCAGCTACGCTTTTTTCGTAGTGACTTTCCTCAGGTATGCAGAAATATCTTGTACATCACGTGCTATAGATGTTGATTTGTATAACTTTTTTCTCGTTGTTTTTTTTTTCTAATCAACCTTGGTAAAATTCTTTGCAACCCTTCTTTTGATTTTTTCTCGCTACCTCTTGTCAATACACAATTCCCTAGTTACCATTTCCAGGTGTCTTTTCCACTGGTTTCACAGCATTCGGGATCACTTTTTTTTAATATTTAATTAATGAATTAAAAGCTTTTATTTAACTTGCTCTGTGTATGTGTTGGATGGGTACAAATCTTGCAAGCTGAATTAGAACCACTTCCTCTCATCCTATGGAATTGAAATTTTACATGTTGGTTCAGTTACGATGATAATACATTAATATCGAAGAAATTATGTCCCCCCTTTTCTCGAAAAAAGTTTGGAAACTCACGAAATTAAAATCGGAAAAATCCGTAAAATTAGTGAAAAATATCTAACCGTCGATAATGGATTAAAAAAAATCACCCTTCCTGATAGAGAACGCAAAGGAATTAGAAAATTTTTCGACGTTTTGGACATGAAAAATAATAATTCATCGCCTTCTTTGCTGTTACGAAATAAATTTGGAAAACTCGCGAAATGCAAATCCAAAAAATCCGTAAAAATAGTGAAAATTTTCTGACCATTGAATAATACGGTTTCAAAAAAATTTACTCCTCTGTCCCCCCCGAAAGCTATATAAAGAATGCGTAGAAATTCTGAAAAATTTCCAAGTGTTTCATACATGGAAAATTACGACAAAAAATATGTCTGCCGGTGGGCTCGCTCCCTGCCCTCTTTTCAAAAAAGTTGCGAAAACTCGCGAAAACAAAATCGGAAAAATCCGTAAAATTGTGAAAAATATCTAACCATCAAATAATAAAGTTTTGAAAAATTTTACTCCCCTATCTAGATTGAGAATTCGTAGAAAATTGGAAAATATCCTGATTGTTTCGGATTATAAAAATGATGTCGAAAGAAGATATTGTTCAGGGTGCTCAGACCCTCCTTAACTTTCGAAAACTCCTATGGTCACGGTACTACTGAACGAAGAATGATGTCAATTATATTATGCTGGGCTTGCACAGTACACAAAATGCAGGGCAGTACTGTTGACCATGCCGTTGTCTATCTAGGCTCAAAGCTCTTCGCTGCTGGCCAAGAATATGTGGCTTTAAGTAGGGTCAAGTCACTGGAAGTTCTCCTCATTGAAGACCTAGTTAGAAAATTAACAGGTAAGCGACTGTGCAAAAATGACGCATTCATTAAGATGAACAGACTAAGAAACATCCAAAGGAAACTAAAGAATAAATAAACAGATAAACTTTAAAAAAAACTTTTTAAAGAAAACCTTTTATTTAAATGCACTGAAGAGGAGAATTTGAATTTTAAAGTGAATTACACCAATCATTTTATCACATTGTAAAATCTCAAATAGTATATAAATAATAAATAAATCTTGAGGTAATTTTAAATTCAGTTTACAATAATAAACACATAGATAGTTCTCATGACAAGCTATCGTATCATTTAAAATTTTATATCGTAACAAAATGATGCGTTTGATTCACTTTAAAATTTATTTTCTTCTTTTTAGTTCATTTAAATAAAAAAAAAATCTTTAAAAAGTGTTTTTTAAGTTCATTTATTTATAATTTCCTCACTTCTAATTAACCTATGAACAATTTTTTTCTATACTGGATTTTTGAATTTCCTTATTCTGATTCTTTTGAAGCTTTCACATTTTTTAAATTTTTCTTTAAATGTGATGCAGAAATTATTTTGGCCAATCTCCTTAGCAGTTTCATTCCAATCTATTTTCATTGTTCAGTCCAAGTTTGCCTTGACTAGAAACCAAATTTCCTTCACTGCGTGTTTCATTTTTATTTGCATTTTGATTCTAATTTTTCTGTAGATTTTATTTTTTCCTTCGTCATTACTTTTTCACTTCTTTTTGATTACTTCTAACTTCATTCATATCATTCATTCATAATATGAAATTCTTTTTAGGAATTTGAGCTGCTATTGGAAGAGTTTGAGCTGGACACGTATAGTCCAAAATTGGGAATGTTGACATTTTAACTGCTTTCTGTTGGAACTTTGGTCTGTTGCTGAAGTTGTAAGAATCTTCTGATTGGCGATATAGTATTAGCTTGGTTTTTCTGACAATTTTATTGATTTTGAAATTTTTAATTCTACATCTTTTCTATAAAGCAATGTTTATATAACAATATATTATCAGAGGTAATACCACGAGGCTCGCAATACTATCGATAGTAATTCTGTCAGAAATCAATGAGATCAAATTGCTTGGTAACACCTCGAGTCCTTTAGGACGAGTGGTGTTACCTCAGAGCAATTTGATCGAGTTTAAGGTTTCTGACAGAATTATCGATAGTATTGTGAGCATGAGTAGTATTTGTTGAAATAATATCACGAACCAACAAGGTAAAAAAAGTTCCATTGTCGTGAATTCTGCAATAGGTATAGATACTGCCTGATAGACATGAAGTCTGTCATACTGACATTAATTTTATTAGTGGCAAGATGTTAAGGTGCATTTAGTCAACATCATTATAAAATTGTGCATAAATATATGTTAAAAACGAAAGTTGAATCTGTTAAATCAAATGGCACCGTTTATACAACAATATTAAGTTTATGCTAAAAACATGTCACTTTGAAAATCCCAACTTTATAAGAATCTTACTTTTACTATGAAAATATTGTCCATAATTCACGTGTACCTAAAGTTTCATGTCATAAAATGTACCTATCATTCTCAAATGTATGCCTAAATCTAAAACTCGTAAAATATTAGGTCTAATACAAAATTATTTTCAAGGTTATTTTTATGTCAGTGCTTGTGCTAAAGTTACGTTTATGTTGACTAAATGCACCTTTAGTTTATTCAGCCACATTACAGAATAGTAAATCCATTTGTGGTAGGTCCAGGACATAGCAAAATACAATGAAAAGATATGTTCAAAACAAAACAATACAATAATGCAATTTACAATTTAAAATTTTAAAATTTAAAAATGAAATATATATATATATATATATATATATATATATATATATATATATATGTATATATATATATATATATATATATATACAGGGTGTCAATTTGAAAACTTCCCACCCTTAATATCTTCCTTCCAGTAAACAATATGAGTAATCGAAAAAACAGGTCAATTTTATTGTCAAGGGGGACACTTTCACGGACTATTTGTAGCCCTCGTGGTTCAACCCCCTAGGAGGGTTAGATGTTACCCTTAGAATTTTAAATGGGAAGGGGGGTCAAGTGGCACATCATTTTGATGGGCGTTCAATTCTTGTTCCAATGGTACCCTGACTTATTATTTTGTGATGAGCATTTTCCGAAAAATTGCGTTCTAAACTAACAGAAGTAATTATTAGAACGCCTATACTGAGATGCATTATTGTATTGACTCCCTTTAATAAAAATGGTTAGAAGAGTAGGTGGCACCGCTCCAACCCTTGAATGACAGGAATAAATTTATTACGCATGGGATTTTTTATTTGGTGGTTATTTTCCTTCTACACAATAAAATTTAATTTGCGAGAAAGACATTTCCAACATAAAATCTACTTACGCTTATCTTATTAGCTGTTCGAAATGTTGTCCATTTTGCTCTAAACAGTAATACAGTCTGTTTTCGAACTCCCCTCTAACATTACGGAAAACTTCACTAGGAATTGACCGGCATGCTGCTGTAATTCGTCTTTTAAGTTCGTCAATATCAGAAGGTTGTGTTTTATAAACAACGGATTTAAGATGCCCCCAAAGAAAGGAATCTAAGGGTGTTAAATCCGGTGATCTCGGAGGCCATTCAACTGCTCCCCTTCTGCCAATCCATCTACCCGGAAATCTCTCGTTTAACCACTGTCGGACGGGAAGAAAATAATGAGGTGGAGCACCGTCCTGCTGGAAATGTAACAGATCCTCCTGCAAAAGTTCATTACCTTCTGCATCAATTTGAGTTTCTAGCTCGTGAGTTATAAGAGGATCGATAGTCTCTTCAAGCATATCAAGGTACAGATTGCCAGTCAAGTTTTCTTCCAGAAATAATGGACCAAGAATGGCATTTCCAAGAATACCAGCCCAAACATTAACTTTTTGTGGGTGTTGTGTATGCCCTTCCCGAAAAATATGTGGGTTTTCGTTACTCCAATAGCGACAATTTTGTCTATTAACATTGCCATTCAGAAAAAATGAACACTCATCGCTGAAACAGATGTTTAACAGAAGATTAGGGATGGTATTGACTCGATGAGACATGATTTCACAAAACTCTATTCTTCTATCATAATCATCCTCGTGGAGCTCTTGAAGAATCTGCATTTTATATGGATGAAATTTATGCATTTTCAATGCTTTTCTTATAGTCTCGCGTGACATTCCCGTCTGTTCTGATACTGATCGCAAGGAGCTCGTGGGCTCTGCAGCAAATGTTCCCAAAACTTCAATTTGAGCTGCTTCATTTAGTACTCTGGGGTTATTTCTTTTTTTATTTGTCACTGAACCAGTTTCGTAAAACTTATTCACCAAATCAAGCACATACCGGTGACTTACATTACAATTTGGATGTCTTTCGTTAAAAAGACATGCCGCCCTTCGTGCGCACTTTCCAACTTCTCCGTAAATTACAATCATTTCAATTCTGTCTTGAAGAATGTAAACCATTTTTACACTTTTATACACTTATTAAAGTAATTCCTAAACAGCCCAACAGGTACAACGGTATTCACAATACTACCACATAGTTCAAATTTGCTAACCAATTTTTTGCCGGAAAACAGAAACTTTTTACAGCAGAAGTAGCAAAAAAGGAAGGCTATCTGTACAATTTCTGCGATGACACTTAAAAATTCAGCATTTAATAAACACAACTTTACTACCATCTACGTTTTACTATTAGACTACTTTTTTATGTAAAGTGTTTGGAGCTAATGGCTAATGTTACCCCTAATAAAGGGTTGGAACGGTACCACCTAATATTCTAACCAGTTCTGGCCAAACCATGCATCTCAGTATAGGCGTTCTAATAATTACTTCTGTTAGTTTAGAACGCAATTTTTCGGAAAATGCTCATCAAAAAATAATAAGTCAGGGTACCATTGGAACAAGAATTGAACGCCCATCAAAATGATGTGCCACTTGACCCCCCTTCCCATTTAAAATTCGAATGGTAACATCTACCCCTCCTAGGGGGTTGAACCACGAGGGCTACAAATAGTCCTTGAAAGTGTCCCCCTTGACAATAAAATTGACCTGTTTTTTCGATTACTCATATTGTTTACTGGAAGGAAGATATTAAGGGTGGGAAGTTTTCAAATTGACACCCTGTATATATATATAATTTTAAATTAGGTAAAGAGTGCTCCTCAATGGCTTGTGTTGGAGTAATATGTTTGTTATGACTTATCTGTAGTTTCCCATGAACTCACACTAGCCTTCAAATACTTCCCCTCCGAGTAGAAGCACTGCGACAGCAAATATCTTCGAATGAGTATCTTGAACTTATGTGCTCTGGAAATTTATTATATAACTTCAGGTCTAAGGTATTGCGTTCAGAAGTCAATAAACGATGTCTAGTAGGTCGAATCAAATTACAATTTCTTGTGCTATAATTGTGAAATGAATTACTACTATGAAGTTTTTCTTTATTTCTATGAATATCCAACGAACAATTGAGAATGTGAATACATGGTAAGGTGAGTATTTCTAGGTTTTCAAATATGGGGCTGCAGCTGTCCCTAAAATTGTCTTTAGATATTATTCTTAAAGCTCGTTTCTGGAGTCTGAAGATTCTCACAGAGTCTACAGCGTTTCCCCATAGAGTAATACCGTAATTAATGTGGGAGTGAAATAAGACAAAGTAGGCTGTTTTCAAAACTGTAAGGTTAGCAAATCTGCTGAGTTTACGCAAAATGAAGAGAGTTGAGTTTAATTTTTTACTTAGGTGCTCAATATGCGCTGACCATTTTAATTTGTCATCCATAACAATTCCAAGTAATTTAACTTCTGAGCTGTTGGCAATCGTATTGTTGGTTGAGAAAACAATATTTTAAAATTGTATTTATTGAGTTTCAAGCAATTAGAAACGAACCATGTTTCGGCTTTTCTTGAAAAATCCTGTGAAGTTTCTTCCAAGTAATCTAGTTTCTTGTCAGATGCATAAAGAGAGCAATCATCTGCATAACAAATGCATTTGGTTGGACACATGTAATGAAATATGTCATTTATATAGACGATGAATAAAAGTGGACCAAGGATAGAACCTTGAGGTACCCCATAATGAATGTTCTCGATTTCAGAATAGCTGTTGTCTATAAGTACAGCTTGTCTCCTACCATTCAGGTATGATTTGAATAATTCCCATATACCGTAAAATTGTAGTTTGTCTAATAGTACTTTGTGAGAGACACAGTCGAAGGCTTTGCTCAGGTCACACATAGATACAACCGTATGTAGACCAGCCTCAAAACCCTCGACTATGTCAGCCACAAGTCTTTGTATCGCTTGAACAGTGGAACAGTTCTGTCTGAAGCCGAACTGACCTACATGTAGCGTTTTATGTATAGTAAAGAACGAAATTAAGCGGCTTTTTAGAATAATTTAAAAAAATTTACCGAAAATTGGTATTATAGATATTGGTCGGTAATTATCAATGGTATTTTTGTCACCTTTTTTAAATATAGCACTTTAGTTAGCTTGAACTCATCAGGGAATTTACCATTGGAGATACAATGATTGAAGAGAATAGTAAAAGGTTCTAGAAGAAAAAAACAAGTGTTTTTTATTATTTTGCTCGTCATTTCGTACATATCAGGACAAAATGAATTTTTCAGTTTTAGAATGGCATCTAGAACTTCACTTTCAGTTACTAGATGGAGAAAAAGCGAGTCTTTAGGAGAATTCAGTGGGTCAAGAAAATTTATTGCATTCTGATCGCAATCAGGTAGTGAGCTTATAATATCATTTGAAATATTTATAAAAAAATCATTGAGGGTTATAGTCACATCTTTCATTAACTTTTTTTTGCCTCTATTGCTTTCCGTGTTTATCAAATTCCAGCATGTTTTAGCTAAATTGTCAGATTTCGATATCAACTGATTATAAGCTTCTGCTTCGCTTTTTTTTATCTCTTGATTGTATCTCGATTTGAACTTATTGTAGAAATTTTTCTAGAAATTATCATTCGAACTTTTCGAAATTGTATTTAGGATCGAGAGAAAGTCTCTCATTTTTCTCAAGTTTTCATTAAAATATTTTACTTTAAGATTGCAGTTGTCATAGACCCCGCAATCTTAAAGTAAAATTTTTTAATGAAAACTTGAGAAAAATGAGAGACTTTCTCTCGATCCTAAATACAATTTCGAAAAGTTCGAATGATAATGTCTACAAAAATTTCTACAATAAGGTCAAATCGAGATGTAATCAAGAGATTAAAAAAAAGCAAAGCAGAAGCTTATAATCAGTTGATATTAGGTTATCCGTTGTTGTTTGGATACTTGGTTGCCATGACAAAGTGGTATTACCAGTTCGAAAGCTAGGAACTGCGTGTTATTGGTCCTAATATTGCAGGAAAGCGAGGTTTCATACGGCCAGTGAAATTATCATTAATATACCCGTCCGAAAAACACTAAACAGCAGTAATATCAGTCCAAAAACTGACAAAATTGCTCGTCTCATGGCCTAGCCATTTCAAGAATTCCATATTTCTAATATCCTATACAATACGTGTGTCCCCTAACCCGATTCATCAACTTCCATTACAAACACCCAACCAACGACTCCGGTTTTTCCCCGGCAATACCGGCGCGAAACTCATATCGAAGCAGAGTCTGTTACCGCAAAATAATTAGCAGGAACCGATTTACATACGGAACACGTAGCACGTTTATTATTTCCCAGTCTGAGGCGGTGTAAATGAAAAGCGGTATCCTACCTACCCCCTATAGTACGCGGGCCATTTTCAGTCACGTACCGGGTTTTCTTATATAATGAAGCCTTTATTGAGACCCAACACGCCCTAATATGTGCATGTGTGCAGGGAACGTGGGGAATATTGTCCCTCGTAATGACTTTGATAATGACATCCTCCGTAGCCAATTAATATAAATGTTTATTATTATCATTATTATCCAACTTCAATTCTATTACATAGGAGCAGATACTGCGTGTGAATCTATATACTTGGAATTGGCGATAAACCCAAAACTAAATTAATAGTATATTGTACAGTGAGCATGAAATGATATACAGGGTTTCCCAAAAGAACCGGAACGGCTGAATATTTCAGCAACGGCTTGACATAAAGTTATGAAATTTGGTTATCAGTAGTTCCGGATCTAAAAATAATATTTGCAACGTTCTTACCGAATCCCTCGTGTGCTCGAATTAATTGCATGAAAATTATCTCGAACATGCATTTTTCGCGAGTCGGGTAATTTTCAAAAAATTCATGTACTCCAAATATATCCGGTAATAATTGGAAAATAATAAGTGATAATTTTCAAATTTTGGCAGCTCGGAAATAAAAATACCATTCGGTAATAGCTATTCAGAGCGCGAAGTGATTGATTCCCGCTCTAGGCGCGGTAATCTTTGGAGAGCGGCAATGACACTTTGTGCTCGAAATACACACATGATTTTTTTTACCAAGGCAGCTCTTAGACATGAAAACGATCGACACTTCATTCAACATAGGCTCATAATATTACCTATGAGAAAATGAACACTCAATGGTAATCCCAAATGTATAGGCTATCCAAATAACAAATAATTTACATCTCTAACAAAGAGAAAAAAGAGAAATAACTTGCTAAATAAAAATAATGAATTCCGAGATAGAACCATAGAAATATATACAGTGCGGTCCAAAGGTATGGAATAAATTCATTTTTAGCGTTATTATGTATTTTATGAAAAAATCCTGAAACAGGTCAATTTTTATTGGCAATTTGACAATTTACAGTATGAAAATATTACCCCCTTCTTGCACCCCCTCTGAATTATGAGCACCCCCTCAAAAAATTTAAATGAGAAGGGGGGTCGTGTGGCATCTTGTTCGAAAGGGATTTTCATTATCTGTTCAGCAATACTAAGTTTTTCATATTTGGTGCAACCATAACGAAGAAAATTTTTTATTAAAATTTAAAAATATTGACACTGTAAATTATGTATCCGTTGAAACAACCTGAAACAGGTAGATTTCTATTCTCAATTTGACAATTTATAGTATGAAAATATCACCCCCTTCTTGCACCCCTTCTGAATTATGAGTACCCCCTCAAAAAATTTGAATGAGAAAGGGGGTTGTGTTGCACCTTTTTCAAAAGGGATTTTCATTCTCTGTTCAGCAATACTAAGAAAATTTATTCTGAATATGTAAAATGTTGATAGACTGAAGGAAATAATGTAACATAATGTTTAGGAAGTATATTTCAATTTGTTTTACAGTTAAATTAAATGTTCAAAATGACCACCATTCACTTCTTGACAATAAGCAAGGCGATCTTGGAATTCTCGTAGAACATTTTGTAGGACCTCAGGGGTTATGTTGTTAATTTCTTCCGATATCCTAGTTTTTAAATCTGCAATATTGTCTGGTCTATTGAAATATACTTTTGATTTTAAATAACCCCATAAAAAGTAATCGAGAGGAGTCAAATCGGGGGATCTAGGCGGCCATTCAATCGTTCCACGTCTGCCAATCCACCTATTGGGAAAAACTTCTGTCAAATAATCTCGAACAATACGTGTGTAATGCGGTGGAGCTCCGTCTTGTTGATACCAAATTGATCTATCTATTCCATTTGGATCATTAACATCGGGAAAAAGTCTTTTTAATGTAGGCACTAAAAAGTTCATCAAAAAACCTAGATAAACCTCACCATTAATTGTGCCTTCAAAAAAATAGGGGCCAATAATTTTGTTTTTAATGATACCAGCCCAAACGTTCACTTTTTTGGGATATTGTGTGTGAGCCTCACACATCCAATGAGGATTTTCTCTGCTCCAATATCTACAGTTTTGTCTATTAACCGTTCCATTTAAATAAAAAGTAGCTTCATCAGAAAACACAATTTTGTTTATGAACTGCAAATCTGCTTCGATTCTATCCATCATCAGTTCACAGAATTGTTGCCTTCTATCAGGGTCATCCTCATTTAACTCCTGAACCAACTGAACTTTATAAGGATGGTATTTTTCTTTATGTAAAGCTCTCAATATCGATGATTTACTTACATCATTGTCGGCGGCAAGTTGTCTACTTGTCATATGCGGATTTTCCTCAATCGCTAACAGTACATCTAACTTTTTCTCCTCATCCAATGCAGCATTTCGATCTGGTTTTTGACGAGTTTTTACATGTCCAGTTTCACGGTATTTTGTTTCTATTTTGCTAACTGTAGATTGTGATACGTGTTGACCAGGGTATTTATTATTGAACATTTCACAAACTTCCGTTTGAGTTCGTGTTTTATTACCGCATCCAAGCATAATTAAAATGTATATTCTTTAAGTTTCGGATAAATGAGCCATAGATGAATCGAATACACACAAAAATATTTTTCAATACACCGACGTCTGCCAGCAACTCACAAATATCAAAATAACAGTAGTTTACTAGATTGACATTATATTATTTATGGGTTTTGTGAATAATTTTTTGGTGTCTTCAACGACTTTTTCCTGACTTTTTTAGCAAGACAGATAAGAAAGTATAAATTGTCAAATTGAGAATAGCAATCGACCTGTTTCAGGTTTTTTCAACGGATACATAATTTACAGTGTCAATATTTTTAAATTTTAATAAAAAAATTTCTCAGTTATGGTTGCACCAAATATGAAAAACTTAGTATTGCTGAACAGATAATGAAAATCCCTTTCGAACAAGATGCCACACGACCCCCCTTCTCATTTAAAATTTTTGAGGGGGTGCTCATAATTCAGAGGGGGTGCAAGAAGGGGGTAATATTTTCATACTGTAAATTGTCAAATTGCCAATAAAAATTGACCTGTTTCAGGATTTTTTCATAAAATACATAATAACGCTAAAAATGAATTTATTCCATACCTTTGGACCGCACTGTATAATATACTTACTCTAGAATGCTAATCCCCATGTCAAAAGTGTTGTAAAAAGTTCAGGCTAGTCCGCAATGTGCATGCGCGTCATTGGTGATTTTTGTAACAGGCCCGGTTTTAGTAATATATTATGGTACTTGTGAAGATTAACAAACGTTAATTCTGAATCTCGGAGGAGAATAAGAGGTTGGAAACCTCATTGTACTCATACCTGTTATTTTTTTGTATTTAGCCGGTTTGAAAACATATTTCCACATATTTATGATCCCAAATATTCAGCAAAGGCCATCAGATAGTAGAGTACGGTTATTATTATTATTTATCGCTCTGAAGCGACTGATTTTTGGTATCATATTCACTTTTCAGCTGTAGTTAACCAAAAAAAAAAAAATACGGAACCACCCCAAATCGTCGTTGCGAATTTCAAGGAAGCACTGGATTGAAAAATGAATTGAAAGTACAAAAAACTATGGAAATTCACTTCCAGATAATATCATGAATAATTTCAACTCAAATTGGATTTATAAAATTGGATGCTTGGAAGCTAGAGATTTTTTTTCTAGAATGATTCATGTCAAAATATGCAACTGCATTTAATTTAAATCATTTGAAGAGATTAACATGCTATTTCTACGAGTATTTCTGGTTGTTTTATCTTAGTGCAATTTCCACAATGGGGGTGCATGAAAAAAAAAGAGGCCAGAACCATTTTCCTTACCATCAAAGAAAGGCACTTCCATATTGACATTCATTTTCTGAGGCGATTCTGTAAGTTTAGCATTTTTTGTAGGAATCTAGAACTCATAATATAAGCAGTGTGGCAGAAAGTTGTATCACTCGTCATGCATGCTTTCGTAGACAAAGTATTGGTACTGCACTAGGTTTCGAATTATTCTATTGTCGTTTTCACATGAATCTTAAAAACAATAACCAAAAATCATGCTTTTTTTTCAAGCTAAAATAATATTTAGGCTATTTTGAGCAAAGCAAATAGGTACATAAAAAATTTCATTATCTACCAAAAATGATTCATTTCAAGTACCTATTTTTCCTTTACACAACACTGAATAGTAGTTGTTCATTTGTAGGAAGAAACAAACGGCTTTATTAGAAATTGTCTTTAAAGGAACAAGATTAATGCAAATTCACGAATGATGAAAGAATATCCAACGACAACAAACACCACACAAAACGACAAGAGAGAATCTGAAATTCTAAAAACCGTCTCTGATCTCTGACAACAGTGACAAGTATTCCTATTGATGAAAAAGCACTGCTGCACGGTCATTATAATTACAGTAGCATAGGGTGCTGTTTTAAACAAGTTTCTTGCGCCTAAAATTCGGAGTAATCTATCTCTAAAAAGTTCTTTTCGGTTTTAAAAAGTTCCTAAATGCGCTGTCAAATTTCTCTAGTCCAAATGACATGTGTTTTATTGCCTCATAACAAAAAACTCTGAATTGGAACACCAAATTATTTTCAAACTTGGCAACGATCTATTCAAACTACACTGATGACGCGCATGCGCACATCGTAAACGGGTCGCATACGCATAGCATAGCATTCTAGAGTAAGTATATAATATAGTATATAATATATATTTCTATGGATCGAACCAAGGCCTTCAGATTAGTAGACAGCTTCACTAACCTAGACAGCTTCACTAACCTTGGCACCTTCGCAATTTTATTCTCTCAGGTACCTCTCCAATCATTGTAGCCAACAAATTCTGTTAACCCTGTATTATGCAAATTTCAATTCTCAACTCAGGTATGGTATTTTGAACTGGGGTACAAGCTTCTCTGTTAGCAGAGTATTCATAATTCAAAAGTATGCCATAAGGATCATTGCCAAGTTGGGATTCAGGGACTCTTGTAGAGAAGCATTTCAGAATATGAAAATATTAACAGTTGCTGGTATATACATCCTTGAGGCATGCACATATGTATACCGTATCAAAAACAAATTGGATGCCAATAGACCACAACATTCCTATTCCACACGCAATGCCCACTTACTCCTTCCCAGTCAGCATCGCACTGCACTATTTCATAAATGTTTTGAATATCAAGGATGCAGACTATATAACAATCTTCCCAAGGACATCAAAATTTCAGGAAATGTATATCTTTTCAAGAAAAGAGTAAAGCAGCTACTTTTGTCAAAAAATTGCTACACTGTGGACGAATTTCTGTCGTGACTTGCTATTATATGTGACGGGTATGTTTTTTCTTTTTTTATACTAGAGCTACTTATATTTATACAAATTTTCTATTATATTATTTTTAAAGTGTCTGTGATGTCTCTATATACACCTGTACTTATACCTATTTATATTTGTTATTTTATATTTACACTTTTATTCTTTATGTTGTCAAGTAGACTATGTTTGGTAATTTTTAAATTTCACTGACGTTTTCCTCTTTTTTATTTGTATCCCCATGCTTTTGGTGGGCAAACTAATTTGAGAAAATAAAGATATTATTCTTATTATTATTATTATTAATATTATTATTATTCCTTCATGCAAGAATACGTTCGTTTTCAACAAAAGCTTGGGAGATCGAGCGTTTTTTAAATATTTTCGCTCTAGAGCGACAAAGCTGTCATAAATGGCATTTCTGGGAAAATCTCAATTTTTTTTATAAAGGCCTTTCAAATAAAAGTATTGTATCACTTAACGATGACCAATTTTTTCCATGTTTTCAAATTCACTGAAAACTTTTACTATTGATGGCTGCCAAACAAATACTAAACAACGCGGCGTCTTCAATCTTGAAACGTATGCTGTATAGATTGTGTACTTTCTGATACAAAGGTATTTTTCAAGCAACTACCGCCATCTCTAGGTCAGGCCAGGTACTTCGGGGACCATCCTCGCATACCAACACAGACAGTCCTGGAATCTATGTCAGACGTTAAAAAAGTTTCCACAATGCCAAATCTATTCTGGTATATGATTAAGAGACAAATCTGTATAATTGTACAGAAAAACAAATGAACATGGATAATTAGGCTTTAAATCGAGCTGGCGCCCGGACTATAACAGACGATGGCGACGCAACATCTTCTTGCTACTAACTATCCCGACTTCAGGATCCACGACAATATACCTCGCTTCCATGGCCCACTTATATGTTTATTCTCTGTACCTTCAAAGGCTTGCAAGCAACTATATTGTTGTGCGACTTCATACTTGAAGTTCGGATAGTGCAGGATTAATACATGAAAAATGTGGGAAACACAAAAGGATGCCCGACAAGCCTCCGCAGAAACTCCGCCATATTCAAAGCACGGATTCTGGCTTGAAAATGTTTAGGAATATGCGGTGATGATCCAGGGGTCTATACAATATGCATCTTTGTCAACCATTGTTGTCGTGTGCGCAATACCAATTTGGCTCTTCAACTGACTGATTATTTCTTCCATTTTGTCGATTTCTGCTTTGATTCCGCCTTCGATTTCGTCAATGATTGTCTCCTTCATTTTTCCCTTAATGCCTCGATTTCATCTCTGATTCTTTTTCTATTTTTGCCTTGATGGTTCCGATTCTGTCTTCTACTAATCGGTTCATCACACCACCAAGCTCTCTTTATAGACCTTTTGTGTTTTCCAGATGCTTCCCCTCCAGACTCCTCATATTTCCTCGAAGGTCTTCTTTCAGGCTATTTGAATTTTCTTGGAGCTCCTCCTCTAGACTCCTTGAAGTTTTTCTCTCAGGCTTCTTGAATTTACTTGGAGTTCTTTCTTGAAACTTATCGAAATTTCGTCGAGTTTATTCAAATCGATTCCAGAAATTTCGAACAAAAAGGTTTTAGGATCTCCACCCTCTTCGATTAATCCCTCTGTAAGTCTTTCCTGCAGAACGGCCTTCTTATCAGTACTCTCAAGTTCTCTTTCTTCCCATTCCAGTGTTCTCGAACACATTTTTGTCTTTTAGAGATATCCGTTTTACACAAAAAGTTTATCAGTTCATTGTTTCGAAATTCGAAAACAATTCACCACGTAAACACTTGTTTTACCGGCCTTCAGTCTATTTTACCCGAAAAAGGTCTATCAGTTCATTTATTTTTCCGCAACACGAAGATTGTCCACTACACACTATTTGTTTAAAAAATCCCATTTCTGACACCACTGTAATTAATATAAAGTCTAAACTGTTTAACGGTAATTTATTTTATACATATAAACTAACTTTTGATTCATATCACATGAGTACAACACAATTTATTTCAAACTATACAGTCTATGATGAGCTCTCTACTTGTCTTTCACTATGTCTCTCTGCCCTCTTCACGTGCGTTGCGGTATATATGCACTAAGGTCGCTTTTCGAGACAATTCTAGATAGCTTCTACGAGTCGATAGAACGTCGGCTGACATTCCGAAGCGATGGTGAGGTGAGATATGCCAATGAGGCGACAGGTCCGGTCTCAGAAATATCACAATTTATTAAATTTTACCGAACGTACTCAGATAGCCCTTTGTCCAGCAGCAACCAAAGATAACCGCTTATTTTATGCATATCGAAAGGGAAAATATATCATTCAAATTGTGTGTAAAAATCATCATCATTTATAAGGTAACTGAAAAGTAGCAAATATTCTTCAGTTCAAAAATAATAGTCTGCCTTACTTTTAGTTTGATCTGGGGGAGACTTGAGAATCAAGAAAAATGGCGGCTGGAAGTCATCAACGGTCGCTGAAGGTATTGATGAATCGGTAGCACACAGGACAGAAATAGCTGTGTGGCAGTGCTGAAATAACACCCAATTTGCAGTTGTGTCCATGGCAGAAAAAAATTTAATTTCAATGCAAGAAAATTCGACTGTAGTACCGAATAATTCAAGGAACATGTTAGTCATGCAATGCACATTTAATTGTACTGTTGATATAAAGAAGATGTAACTTTTCTATTATAAAATATACTATAATTAAATGTCTACCTTTACTTTCGTGTATATTTTGTTACTAATTTTTTTTCATGAAGTGAGAGAAAGGTTTGCCTCTCGTTGTGGTGATAAATGAAATGATATTAAGTGTAGTGATTTTCCAATTGGAAGAAAATAACAATTTTTTTTTGTGATAATAATAATACTTTGAAAAGAAAAAAAAAAGAAGATGTTGTTTTATTAACTGTTTAATTAGTTCTGAAATATACTGGCTAGATACTTACTCTTTATTTATAACTTTTACTTTTTCAATTTACCAAACAGCTCTGCTCCGTTGATAGCTCCAAGAACATGAGAAAACTCCTTCTCTCAGTTTAGTTCTTTGTAAGGCCTCTGATATCAATTTGTTAAATTTTTTGATTCGAAATGAATAGTGGATTCAAAAAAATTAATAGTTGTTGAAAAATATGAATGAAAGCAATTTGTCACGATATCTTAAATTTCTATTTTTTCTGCGACAACTTATGAATCTACTACAATTTGGCTGAGAAATTCACCAAAGTGAGGTTAGGTCAGCCAAATCATCGGTGTCAAAAAAAACACTCTGTTTATGGACTGGATTGAAAGTTTTGTGATGAAATTTGCACACAAAATTGATAACTTTCTGAAAATGTTTGTGGTGAAGCACGTCCAGATGATTAGAAGCATGCTTGGTTGAAGTTTTGGTAGATTCAAGAGGATAAATACCTTGGATAGTCTCCTTTGCTCCTTGTGCTGCACTCCAACTTTTCTTTGCCGGATTTTGTGAGATGTAACACTGCTAGGTAAGTACTTTCACTTTCTACGTAGCTTACAGCAGGTTAAATTTCGATATCTCATGATTTAAGTTAATTTTCATTGAAATTTGCTTTTTCTTTAATAATCAAATGCCGGCATCAAAAGTTGTTCGTTCTTAAATGGCTGCTTAAGAAACAATCTCTTTCCGTTATTTTTCAATCAAACTCCTCAGTGAAATATCACCATCGCATCATTCCTGTCTCTGTTGAACTTTCAAGGCACACACGATTGTTTTTGCTTATTCTAAAATCTTATTCTAATCATGGTCCTCCTTAAAATTCACTAAGAACTAATTCTTGTAATCTAAAACATGTTTACAAGGCTCTTTATATTTTTTTCAAAGGTTCTTTCTACTTCGGAAACTATTATGACTAGTTATTTGTAACTAGCCTCGTCCTTCCATTTACGGATAGTCACATCCTTCTTGATTTCTTTTAGTCATTTACTGGGTGCTTTTTAGTTTAAATGAATTTTTATTTTTTTTATTCAGTCTTTGTTGAGAATTTCAATTATATGGATTCTGGTTTATCCTGTATTTCAATTTTCGATTTTTTTAAAATATTTTAAAGAATGACATGTAAATGGTTACGAGTGACAATAAATAAGAAACATTCAATTTTGAGTACGGTTTATTTAGTACTTCGGGAGAGATTCTTCAATTAGTTCTCAGGCAGTCCTGAGGATAAAAGTTCTCCAGACGTTCATGGCTATTCCTTCACCGGGTAGGTGACTGTATAATATTCAATTCTAAAAGTCTTGTTGTTTATAAATGATTGAAGTTAGTTCTTCTCTTTCTTTCAGCAAAGCAGTGGCTGTTAGCAGTTAATTATTGATGTCACAAAAGATGGTATCGTAAAGCTTGCTTCGGACAACATTTCTGCTATCTTACTGACTGGTTTTTAATGGACTATTTTGCTGTGGTTGAAAAGATGAAATGTTACAAAGTTAAGGCAAGGTACCTAGCTTGGTCTTCAGCCTTCACTGGGATGTGATGATAATAATAATACCAACATTTTTATTGATACTAGTTTTTCAACCAATACGAGGATGTATTGATATCTAGTTAGCCTAGACCAGTTCTTTGCATAAACAAAATATTGCGTTACCATAGCAACGAATAATAACTTATTAGAAGTGTCAGTGTGAAGTTTGACGTCAAAAAAGTAAACCAGAGTTACCCAATAAATTAAAAGAAAAAATATGTCCACCGAAATTGTGAAAATAGAAAAATTGGAGTATCGAGCCATCATCAAGTACCTACCTGTATTTAAAAGGGTTAAGAGATAAGCAGATTTACGAAGATATGCTTAATACCCTTGGTGATCAATGTCCTTCGTATGCGACCGTGAAAAATTGGACTGCAAGCTTCAAAAGAGATAAATTTTCCATTGAAGATGATGACCGATCGGTAAGGCCAGTTTCTGTGTCTTTCCTCGAAAAAATCGATGCGGTTCATGACAGGATTTTAGCAGACCGTCGAATTGGGCTAAAACGGATATCTGAAGCACTGAATATTTCATACGAACGCGTTCATCATATAGTTCACGTCAATTTGGACATGAGAAACATTGCTGCATAATGGATCCTCAAATGTTTGAATGTTGACCAAAAGCGTGCAAGGGTAGTAGCCTCGCACTTGATTTGAAAACGATGTAGACTTCTTAAACGGAATTGTTCCTATGGATGAGACCTGGGTACATTT
This sequence comes from Chrysolina oricalcia, assembly GCA_944452925.2. Classification (NCBI taxonomy): domain Eukaryota; kingdom Metazoa; phylum Arthropoda; class Insecta; order Coleoptera; family Chrysomelidae; genus Chrysolina; species Chrysolina oricalcia. The sequence continues at coordinate 4,501,051 of OX101824.2, read as the reverse complement.
CTACGATCCAGAAACATAGCAACAATGGATGGAATGGCGACACTCTGGTTCTCCAAGACCTAAGAAGTTTCGTGTCCAAAGATCTGCTGGAAAAGTTCTTGCTTCAGTTTTTTGGGATTGCCATGGAGTAATTATGATTGATTTTTTGGATAAGGGTAGAACAATAACTGGAGATTACTATTCGACATAACTGACCACTACGGAAAAAATTGAAGAGAAAAGACGCGGAAAGCTATTCAAAGATGCTTTGTTTTTGCAGGACAACGCCCCTGCACACAAATCTCATGTTGCCATGCAAAAAATTCGTGATTTAGGGTTTGAATTCTAGAACACCCCCCTTATTTACCAGATTTGGCTCCGTCCGACTATCATCTCTTTCCTCAACTGAAAAAAAGTTTAAAAGGTCGTAAATTCTCTTCCAACGAGAAGGTAATAGAAGCTGTGGAGGTCTGGTTTGCAGAGTAAGAAGAAACATCTTTTTCCAGGGGAAAGAAATAATTTCATAAAAAAAAAATATTTTGCTACCTGTCAACAGAGATAAAGTGTCAAACGTTTCTCCCGTCACAGAAAAAATTATAATTTATTGTAACTTCCTGGTAAATATTCTAGAACGACGAAATATTCCTGGGCTATATCCGCACCCGGAGCATCAAAGCCGCCTACGTCAGCCGGCGAAATTGTTTCGCGACTTCATTGCTGCATCTGGAATGCCGTGAATGCAGCTACGAGCTCGTACTCGTTTTCTTTCATATTAAGTAATACGGCAAACGAGGCAATCGGATTCGAAACTTCAACTTCGCCGCTTTCGCAGAGACAGACATATTGAACGAGACTATTATAAAATACCGGAGTTTGGTACTTTGTACTTTTCCTCCGACGACATCAAAGGTATGCGTGTCAATGAGAAATGAGGTGGCGAAACTTGTTTCAAAGGCGGTTTTGAGAGAGCTTTTCGCGTCTTTGATGAACAAAAATCGCAAGATTCCGAAACTAGAAACTCTTGTAATGACTTTCTAGACACCTTATTTCGAAAGTAATCTCGATTTTGCTAGAAATTCCAAAGCGGACCGATTCGAAACGGAAATTATCGAGTTGGCGTTGAAGTCAAAATTATGAAGAAAATAGTTATTTATGTACCAAGGGTATAAATAGATGTTTATGCCCTGAGACGTTTTACGAACCCGGGGGCCTCTGGCCCGAGGGTTTGTAAGTCGCCCGAGGGTATACACATCTGTTTATGCCCGCGGTACATACATAACTTTATGTCATATTAGTTCGTTATTGCAATCCAATCTCAATACAAATCAGTATTTAAAAAAATCCGGTTTGAATTAATAACATTGCCATATTATCATAGTAGACAATATCGTTGCTTGGTGAATGTTGACAAACGTCATAAAATCACAATAATTTTTATATGTGTCAAAGTTAGAAGTCAAAATGAACGAAGATTTTGGAATTCCTGACGAAATTATTTCTCTTTAAGCCCGCGCGGGCCATAAAGTGAACTTTATGCCCGCACAGGCATAAAGTACGGCATTAGATAGTTGGTAACTAAGCAATAAAAACACGATAATGAACTAGTATGACATAAAAACATTTATTTTTCATTTATTTATTTATTTTACGATAAATACGGTTGCTATAAATACACTCCTTATGAGCGGGCATAATGGCCATAACGCCCTCTCATTGTACAAGGAGAAATGAATCAAAAGCTAGAACGAAATTATTTATTTGTGAACTTTTCATGCAAGTACAAACAACAACCCAACAAACTAAGTAAAACATTAAATTTTTTTTCAATAATCTCACCTAGTTGATATTAAAAATTCTATTTTCGAATTTTCCGGAAAAACGATGCGATCTTCAGGTTTTTCGAAACTTTAGAAGAAAAAATGGCGCGGAAATTCTGTCATCGTTGACACTTTGTTTTTAGAGAAAATGCTCTCTTCCATGTAACAGATGCACTCCTCTATTTTCCATGCATTTTTGAAGTTTCATACGATGCACCGTCCTCAATTAAAAGAGTTGTGGAAGTTCTTCTCAATGTCCAGCAAGTATATTCATTTGTATTATCCAATTGTAAGTATTTGGCAATCATTGAAGGCACACTTCTCATAGTATTTTTTTCAACAGGTTGGACAGTGCACCGTTCATAAGAAAAAATCTGAGATCCCTAACTCCAGTGGGTCTTAAGGATAGATATTTTCTGACCAACCTCAAAGCCTCTATTATTTCCTCCTCTACAATACTACATCCTTCTTACATACCGGTTTCAGTTTCCGGTATTTTGACAAGTGAAAAGCTACCTTTATTATCTACTCTGATCTTCTCACTGTTCCATGTATATCATGAGATCAATACCGTCATTAAAATCAACATTTTCTGACTTTTCGACAAATAGTGATGACCACTGCTATAATACTAGATATGGTAACCTTCTACAGATACCATGCCATAGAACAACATTTTCCGAAAACGCCCCTTAAAACTTTAGAATAAATTATCTGTTCCAATTGGGAATAATAATAGCATAATTCAAAAATAAATTGAGAGATTATCTAGTAAGCAAATGTCACTATGAAGTGAAGGAATTTTTACAAGACTAACAATGTTTCATGAATTTCATGAGACGATAGATATCCAATATGTATTTTAATTATATGTATATTGTTGTGATTTTATTTTCAATAGTGATTTACATGAACAATTTCGACTGTTCTATACTGACTTTTCCAATATCGTGCAACAATAATCTTGAATTGACTGGAATTGAAGAACTCTATTATTTGTAATTATTATTTCCTATGTCGTTCATAGTGATTTTCAGAAGTTCATCCCTGGTTGGTCCTCCAAAAACACCAATTATTATAACTACTTCATGTAATAGATGGATTTCATCTGAAGCTTCCCTTATAAATGAAAGAACCGATAAAAAGGTTTTGACAGCAGATAATGACAAGACCTTGGATTTTTTTGGAATATATCATTTAGATTTCATTGTTTAAATTGCTATCGGCAGCGAAAAATGAGAAATATATGTATTTTCGTTGACTATGGGTTGAGTGTTGATTTTGAAATAGAAAATTTTGTCCACAATGAATTTGGAGAAAATTTTTCGCGCTAAAATAAAAAAAATCAACCAAAAACATGAACTAAATGAGAGAAAAATCGAATAACATTTCAATTTCTATTGAATAAATAATGCGTAATCCTTGTCGTACAAGAGTATGGATTTTTCCGGCAATAAATTTTTGATTGCTGCGAGTGCATTTTTTAAATGTTTTTTTGGTCAATCGGTATTTATTTGCATTACTTTTATAAGACGTATATATTATGAAGCAGCAATAACAGTTTACTAAATATAAGAAACACTGACAACAACATTCAACAAACCTCAGAATATCAACAAATGCCATGCCCAAGGAGACTAAACATTATTTAACAGGAGAGTCTAATCCCCATAAGACAATGGGGACACTAATAGAAAGAGATGAAAGAACATATGTGACGAAATGAGACGTAGTTGGACGTGTCATGGCCGCCGTTCTCTATAGACAGTGACGGACTAGCTCTTGGTATATTATTATGAGAGTTACTGCTGACAGTTTTGTTGCTTGGTTCGAGTTCGACTCTGTACTCATGTCCAAGTACGTCACTATGACGCGTTGATGCTACAAGATTCTGATTGGCTAGAGCTTATTAAACCCTCCTGTTAGTTTAGTCTCTTTGTGCCATGCCTACTGTAAGAAGAAAAGTAGGAGCAATGAACCGATTTGAAAATCGGTTTTTCGTTAAAATAGAATCATTTTTTTGTGAATACTAAAATATTTTGTTCACCACAAGCATTACTAAATCCTAATGCTCATCAGGAAACATTCATCTCTCTTGCCAAAGGCCCTCGGGCTGAATCATGCTACGCTCCGGGCGTTAATAGGATCCATATTACGCACTTGGTGGATAAATATCTATCATCTATGCTTTCGTACAGTTTCGCACAACCCGAGTTTTCTTTAAGGAATAAGACAGACATTTCCCATTATCACAGTAAGAAAAGTCAATTCCTCCGTATACCTGATACTCTGCGACTTTACATCCTTCCCAATTCCAGCCAATTCGTTTCCATCATAAAACAAATCTATAAGAGGCCCGTGCGTGCGGCCATATATAACAAAAAGAAAAACGCCGAACCGTCGTGGAATACACGAACAAAACAAACACAAAACGCAATCTTTTCATGGCTGGAAGATTCGAGACTGCGAACATCTGTGTATGCACATGCATGCATGAAATACAAAACTCCGAACGATTTACACCACACAGCCGAGCTCGATCTCACGGCTTTTCTGTTCTATTTCTCTTTCGCTGGGAGAGGACAGAACATGCGAAGTTCAATACTATAAAAAATTGTTCATTTTTGCCACGAGTTGGTGGTTATTTTATTATTTATTTACTTTTGGGGAACTATCCCACGTGTATATTATTATTATATTGTGTGAGCTAGGGAAGACGCAGCCCTTACCTTTTAACGTGTGATGCCATGCACGAGACTGGTGAATCGGTGGATCGAACCCACGACCCCACGTTTGCGAGGCGTACGCTTTTACCAGCCGACCACCACGGCCCATTATAATGAAGCCATATGATCGATATGCTGAACTAAAAATGTAATTGATCTGTTGATTGAATGCGAGTTGATGATCAAAATAAACACCTAATCCTGAATGGTATTACTTATATCCAAAATATCATTATCTATTCTGCAGTTGGGTCACGTCAATTAGATGTGGAAAATTGGACGCACGACTATTGTTCGCAGTCAATTGGACGCGCGACCTTTGGACGCAAAAACAACTGGGCGCAGGGACAACTGGGCGCAGGGACAACTGAGCGCAGGGACGACTGGGCGCCAAAAACACAAAATTAATAATAATACATAACATGTCTATGAGTTACGCAATATAGGGGGATTGTAAGCACAAGGTCTTCTAACCGAAGCCACAAATGTGTGGTTGGCTTCCTGTTGTTGACTTCCTTTGTTTCTATTTTTACATCCAAGTGTTGTACATCTTCGCACTTGATTTTACCGTACTGATGAGAGCTTAAGCTCGAAACACGTGTCTACGGTTGCAGAACAATTTGAGGGTTATACCCAATAACTTCTCTACTTATATATATATATATATATATATATATATATATATATATATATATATATATATATATATGAACAATTCCCTACATGAGGTTCCATTTGGGACATTTGCTAAACAACGCACAATTCTCTTTTGGGCTACAAAAACATTCTGAACGCTACACAAGTTTCCTCAAATGACTATTCCATAAGTAATTCTACATTGAATTTCACCAAAGTAGAAGAGTAACATTCCATGAATATCCAAAATGGATTTTAGAGATCTTAATTGATAACATTTAGTGTTCAATGTTTTAGATAGTGCTTCACAGTGAGTATTAAATGATAAATTCTGGTCCAATTTGACACCTAAGAGAGTAATACACTCCTGTTTATCTATTGTTTCGTTATTTATTTCTATATCTAAATTTGTTATTTTATTATTTTGCCTCTTGACTGGTTTTGGAAGCATTTAGGAACAATGAATGTTCGTAAGACCACTTGCAGAGTGACTTGCAACAGGAGTTAATTTAATTTTGTATTTGAGCTAAAGATTTGTCTGTGAATAAGAGCGTGGAATCGTCCGCATAAAGACAAGTATACGCATCGTGGAGTACTAGAGGTAATTCAGTGATATAAATGATAAATAACATGGGGCTCAGCACAGACCCTTCGGGGACCCCTATTCTACTGGAAAGTAGGCTAGAAATGTGCTCTGTTCTCACATTACCCTTTTTGTGATTTATCTTGACCTGCTGAAGCCGTCCGTTCAGGTAGGAGAAAAACCTTTCATAGAGATTTCCGCGAATCCCATGTTGATAAAGTTTATCCATCAAGAAGTCATGCTGGACACAGTCAAAAGCCCAGCTGAAATCACAAAATATTCCTACCGAGCTCTCGCCTGCTTCCATAGAATCCAATATTTTTTCGTAGAAATCATAAATTGCGGTTACTGTGGAACGACCAGAGCGGAAACCATGCTGGTTGTTCAGAATTATAGAATTTTTGTCCAAAAAGTTTAATAATTGATCTAAGATAGCTTACTCAAAAATTTTCGAGACAACGGATGGGATTGTTATGGGACGGTAGTTTTCTAGATTTTCAGTTTCCTTTTTTGACTGTTCTATCTGTGTATAGAACTCGTTAAAATAAACCACTTTTTCCAAAAATATGAAAATTATAAAAGGTTACATTATTACAAAACGTTTCCAATGCGGTCATGTCTAATTGAAATAAGGTCTTCACAAAGTTGTCACAAACTGAACTTTTCATGAACACCCACAAAAAAAGTCACATGGATTCAGGTCTGGCAACGTTGGTGGTTATGCAACTGGTCCATTCCGACCGCTCCAACTATTCGCTTATTTTTCAGTTTTCTGAAAAAAGTTACATGAAAAAGCTGTTTATTTTAAGCAGTTCTATACACAGTTGAGAGAAAGTACCAACTCAGGAATCACCCTTTAGACGTGTTAGTCGTAGATATTCGAAATTGAAAAGGATAAAGATCCCGGGGGCCGGGATATCAGTCACCGCCAAAGCGGAAATGTGTCAGTATTTCATTAAATGCGCACCTCTCGGCGTGAATTTAATAGAACCTCACCCGAAGACAAAACACAATTTGTCACTTTTGATGAACACGAAACATATTTCTCGCAGGGCGTGCGGCTCGGCGGATAGAAAATCCCTTTCGAGCCGCAGGCAAGCGTTTCCTCGCGAGGGTCATGCTATCTGGTAATAACGCCTCTCCCGGGGAGCGGAGCAAATTGGACTATTTTCAGTTGCGAACGATGTTTTATTTTTTTCTTTCGGGTGCGACACGGGATCCGAATGGGGTTTCATTAATATGTGTCTGGATTTGCGGTTTGGCGTCCCGCGGCTTGTCGCTCGCCGTTTGTGCGTTTTTCTGGCTGATGGAGATTTTTCTTTCGGCTCTCGTAGAGGCGGTCTCCAGCGGAGGTGAAAAACTGTTTAGTCTCAAGAGAGATTTCATTTTCTGTTTTGAAGTCACATTTCCATGGAAAACATTTCGATTACTCAAAATACACTCTATACAATTACGGATACAAGCCTACTCAGCTAGGCACCGAAGATTATGCGTGGCAATAACACTGGATGTTAAGAACGCATTTAATAGTGCTTCATGGTAACTGATCCTGGAAGAGCTGAGGAAGAAGGGTATTGACAAAAATTTGGTCGGAATCATAGCCTCATACCTTTCAGAAAGGGAAATCCTTTTGGAAGCAGAGGGCAAATCTAAGGAAGTAACGATAACCAGTGGTGTCCCACAGGGATCAGTTCTGGGGCCGACCCTATGGAATATCATGTACGATGACCTATTGCGGATAGAACTACCGAGAGGGACTACGCTGATTGGCTTTGCTGATGACGTGATGTTGGTAGTGACAGCCAAAAATGGGGAAACGCTAATGAATACAGCGAACACAGTTCTCCAACGGGTATCAAACTGGATGGAAAGAGGGCAACTTGAATTAGCTCCACATAAAACTGAAGCTGCGCTCCTCACCACAAAGAGGAAAATAGGCCCAATACAGTTCAACATTCAAGGTCAAGTGGTTGAACTGTGCAAAGCTGTGTAATATCTCGGGGTGTGGCTTGACACCAAGCTCACTTTCGCTGAACACGTCAGCAAAACTATAGAGAAATCTGAGAAGACAGTAACGGCTCTCTGTTGTATCATGCCAAACATGGGAGGACCTAAAGCCTCGAAGAGGCACATGCTCGTCAGCGTGGTTCACTCCCAGTTGCTATATGCTGCTCCTGTATGGCACACAGTTACAGGAATCAAGAAGCTGATCCAATGACTGAATAGAGTTCAGAGGCAGATGAACATTCGGGTCTGTTGTGCATACAGAACCGTTTCGACAGAGGGCGTGGGTGTTCTTGCTGGAATTCCTCCAGTAGAGCTCCTGATTCAAGAAAGATTAGAAAAATACAACGGAGTACCGAGAGCCACAGCCAAAATGTATGGGCGCTGGACATGGAGCCTCATTTCGGACATTCAAGATAGATAAATAAGCCCTACGGAGAAGTTGATTATTTTCTCACCCAAGCACTATCTGGTCATGGGTGTTTCAGAACATATCTTTTTGAACGAAGAAGAGTAGAAACGAACCAATGTAATTACTGCCCAGGAACCGAGGATGATGTGGCTCATACTCTATTCATGTGTTCCAGATGGGGAGAAACGCGAAAGCAGTACGAAAGAACGACCAACACGACATTTAATGCCTTCAATATGATGGAAAGTCTCATAAATCTGAAGAAACCTGGAAACAAGCCTACACTGTTATAAGATACGTGATAGAAACTAAGGGAAGAGAAAGCAGAAGTCAGTGATTGACAGACAGCCTTCACGCTGAAGTAATGCGAGAGCGGATGCCAACGAGAAGAGCTAAGATGAACGAAGGGGAAGTTTTTTAGTCGGAAGGCGGCCGTAAGGACCGAATCCGACACTGACCAGCCGATAGAACACCAGGCTGGTGCGTCTTTGGAAGATGTTTTACCCCTTCAGCAAAAAAAAAAAAATTACGGATACTATAATCGAAACGATAATGTAATAGTAGTTTTCAAAAGGGAACAGTATTCATCTCACGAACTATTAGAATTAAATGGTAGCAAGCCTCTCAGACTGGAATGGTAATGGGTGGGGAACGCAAGCGTTCAGCGACTATGCCCCAGTGGGCCCTTTTCGCAATCCTCGGCATCTTCACCCATCCCAATGTAACCTGCTCGAACCTCTTCGACCTTCTTGTCCTTTCATTGCAATTGGTGCAATTCTTCCTCCTCAATAGTGGCAGCTCCGAAGACGGTTTGTCTGAGCCTGCCATAAATACCATATTCGCACAGGAAGTGGAAGGAGTCCTCCTCACCACTTTCCGCGCATAGTGGGTCTGCCACAACTCTGATGAAAGCCAGGCGCCTCTTGATGCCGCAGTGGCCGGTTAAAAATCCCACCAAGATTTGGAGTTCTTTGCGGCTTAGCTTCAGTATCTTAGCCGTCCTTGCCCTGTCGGGCCTCGATATCATCTGGTTTGACTGCCTGCCACCGTGTATTCCTCTCCACTCTTTTTTCAACGTATTAACGACCAACTCATTCAGTGCCGTTGTTACTTATCTCCTTGTTGTGTCGAGTGCGAGTTCGGGCCCGTAGTAGGGTTGCCCGGCTCCTTGCTTGGCTAGCTGGTCCGCCTGCTCATTGCTTTCAATCCCTGCATGGCCCGAGACCCACATCAGCGGTTATTTCTTTTCAGTAGCAAGACTCTCCAGGACATCTCTGCACTCCTGAACCAGTTTTGATCTGGTTCTGGTTGCATTCAGAGCTCTGATGGAGGCCTGACCAGACCTCACCTCTTCCATTCTGGTTGCTTCGGGATAACATGCATCTCTATTTGGAAAACTGTTGTCAGAGAAAGCGCATAGGCTCTCTTCTCTCCGTTTTCCAAGTGAACTCCTGCTCGGTCTGTAAAACAGACCAGGCTTGGTTGGTTGGTTAGTAGGTTGGTTAAAGGCTGACGAGCGAAATACTGAGTTTACCTTGTGGTTTCCCTTAGAGACCAGCTGGGGTCTATTGTATTGTTCTGTCGTCAGTGGTTCCCAGTTAAATAGGCCTGTGTTTTTCACCAGGTTCAGTAGTCTATTTACTAGAAGTTTCGGATTCATGCCTGTTTCTAGGTTGACCTGTCCGAATATTCAGTTGCGCTTGTTGAGCAGCGCGTCGCATTCGAAGATGATGTGAGAGGCTGTTTCCTCCTCGTCACCACAGAGTCTACAGTCCACCGTTTCTCTATTCATTCCCGTGGTGTGTAGGTATTTCCTAAGGCCGCAGTGTCCAGTTCGTAAGCCAGTGATCGTACGTATCTTGGGTCTGTTGAGTTTGAATGTCTCAGCCGTCAGTGTTTGGCTCAGTTGCCTAACCATGGCTGTACTGTGTCGATGCCCTCCGATTTGGTCTCAATATGTTTGGTGTTTTGATTTCTTCCACTCATTGATTAGGTTTCCGCATCAGGTTTTGCTAATTCCAAACGCTGGTTCTGAACCTGTGAATGGTGATTCATATGCTCTCTCTGCAAGTTGGTCTGCTTTTTTATTGCCTTCAATTTCCCTATGTCCGGACACCCACACAAGTGTAATCTTGTTGCGTTTTGACAGTTCATTGAGGCTCTGAAGACATTCTCAGACTTGCTTTGACTTCATCTGTATTGAATTCAGAGCTTTCATATTGCTCTGGCTGTCAAATAGAATGTAGATGTGTTCCCTTCCATACCCACGGTCTAGATTCATCTGTGTGCATGTCTCTGCTTGGAATACTGTGGTGTTGTTGCCAAGTGGAACTATTACGTTCCTTCTTGGCCTCACTCCGTATATTCCTGCTCCTGTTCCTTCATCTGATTTTGAACCATTTGTGTACCAGATAATGTTTTCAGATGATAGTGATTGTACCCCCGAGTCCCATTCATTCCACTTGAGCTACGTTTTGAATGGTTTTTCGTACTAGTATTGTGGTAGCATGTAGTCTGATATCATTTCCAGTTCGGTATTGTTGACTTCATGAATGATCTTGGTGTGCTCAGTTTGTGGTTGGATTATCCAATTACCTCTTTGTTTAAGTCTGTATGCACTCATCCTCGTCTCCCCCAAGACTGTGATGTCTAAAGTTGGGAGGTTTGGGATGATTTCCATAGCAGCGGTTGGAGTGCTATTTATACCACTCGTGATACACAGACAGGCGAGCCTCTCTATTTTACCAAGGTTGGTTTTCGACTGTCTCTGTTTCATCTTGGGCCACCACAAAAGTGAGCCATATGTGATTCTGGGTCTTATGATCGCGGTGTAAAGCCAGTGCATGACTTTCGGTTTCAGTTCCCATTTTTTTCAAAAGCTCTACTGCACATCAGAAACGATGCTTTGCTTTTATTGACTACATGTTGTAGATGACTGTTTCAGGTTAGTTTTTTGTTCAAGAGCAGCCTTAAATATTTGACATGATCAGCAACTTTTAGTGTTACGCCTCTGAATCCTTTTGCGTGTGAAGGGAATGAGTATGGTTTTGCTAGGGTTTTCCCTCAGTCCTTCTCTCTTGCGCCATTCCTCTACGGTCCTCAGTGCATTTTGCATTAGCTCAGAGGTTATTTGGGCATACTTTCCCTGTACGAAGACTACTATGTCGTCCGCATAACCTTGGGAGTAGTATCCCTGATTGTTTGAAGATTCCTGAAGTTCGTCTACTACCATGTCCCACAGTTAGTTCTCATTTGATCAATTATATTTTTCTAATTGATTCGTTTTAAAATCATGGATCGATTCTCATTGTGAAAACAGGCAGCAAAGGGTGACATTTTTAAATGCACCCAGGGCACTAAGCCAGAACAGCCACTTATTGCCCTAATCGTTTCCAATTGCTGAACCGAATGGATGAAAGAAAGTTACCGATCTGAGCCTCTCACACTGTAATATCACAGAGTATCGTCATTATGGCTCTTATCATCTCATTATACATAATAGCGCAGGATAATATTCGAAGTTTCAATAATATTCAGCACAGCGGAGAAGCATGCCAGATGAGGAGTTGAACAAATTATATTAAATCTGCATTCAAGGGCCGGCACTGCTGGTTAACATAAACTAATAACATACATGTATGCTCTCGAGTTTTACATTAAATTCCCTCCGAGTAAGGGTAAATAATGAACATGATGTTGACAGCAAACTAGGTGAGACAAATTAGGGTCAACACTGGTCAAAATGGAAAGTTTCGAACCATGAGAATCACTGGCCATATTACAAATTTTCCAATCTGAAATTGATTATGAAATACTCGTTTTCGATACCCTTCTTTATGCTCGTATCGAAATTACTACTCACAGACTGTTGAATCTTGTGTTATTTTTTTCTTGCTTTATGTTGTTTATTTTTGTACACTTTGTATTTGAATTGATTTGAAGATCATGTCAGATAGATGACAAGTAAAAACATTTCAAGAAACAGTCCGATATTTTATTGATTTGACGACTAAACACAGAGTGATATCAAAATGAGAGGAGATACATTTTTCGGGTTCAACAAGAATCCATCTTCAGCCTCACATAATTTATATAACAAATATCAACCTGATATATTAATATATTGCGGACCAAGAGTTATTTACATGGAGAGAAAAATATGTATTTTTGAATATAATTGTATATACGAAAGTGTTCGAGATCGAAGTGTGGTGTCGAAATCAGGTTGGAATGTGACCAATTGAAAATGTGCTTGTCAGCTGTCAAGTCAATTCATAATAGGGGCTAAGACACAATAAACATTCACAACATTTTGTGTTGAGTTGAAGTGTAGACCAAAACAAAGCAATGGTTCATCACGTCGTAGAGCTACTTGGTGAAAGTATTAGGAATAAAAGTAATTGAAAAATTTTATGCAATCAAAATTTACCTGTTCATTCAAAGAGTTAACATTGACATTTTCCAAAGGACGATTCATTTCGAAGACTTCAATATGCCATTAAACTTGCGCAGAAGAATGTATTTTGAAGAAGACGATGCTCCAGCACATTATAGTTGAAGTGCGTGATTCTCCGATCACACATTTCCTCGTAGAAGGATAAGACGATATTCAGTGAATATCCTAGATCTCTCAGTCTAACCCCATGCGATTTATTTCTATGGGGATATTTAGAATCTGAGGTTCATAAACACAAACCTTTTAGAGATCGAACACCTTGGGAAATTCAACATATATTTTCCGAAACCACTGACAAACAACACCGAGCATGATTGGCAATTCATCCATCAAAATATTGAAAACAACTCGAATAGTTTTTCAAGCATCCTATTACAGAAAATGATATCATAAATGTAATGAGCAATTGAAAGAACTCCAACTCTAGTGGTATCGATAATAAATCTACTGAATTACTTAAACAATGTCCTGCCAATTACCTCATCTTATCAACTCATCCTGAGACAAAGGTGCTTTTCCAACTGACCTAAAAATAGCAAAGGTTGTAGCGATAAAAAGTTTTATCGGTACATGTAGCGACATCTAGTGTCGAGTGGCGCAATGGTGAACGAAATGAAATCTATAATAATGATTGTGTGAAAGTATTCATGCAGCGACATCTGATGGCGTGTGGCGCAATGTAGAGATATTATTATAGTATTCTACTGAAGGTTTTGATCTCTATCACAGATATGTTATTCGAGGGTAAGATGTTGGTGAAGCGTTTGCTTTCGCCCTCTTTGGCTTTCCAACAGTTGCACGGTCAACAAGTGAGCTCAAAATTTTCCTTCGTTAATCTGAATTTGTCCATGTGATCATTACAGTGAATCAGTCAAATTCAGGCGCAACCGATCTGGAATTAACTCATCGAGAAACTGGGATCGATAATTTGGTTCGATAATTACTCCGATTGGAGATATTAGAAATCTCGATGTATAGATAAGATGGTGGTTTGAGCGATCTGACGTAATAGCTGCGCTGAATTTGATCCAGTTGTGGACAGATTGAGGATTGAGTCCAAAGTTTCACTTGCGATTCCGCAGCCGATAGCACGTTGGATTATTACTGTGAGTCAAGTAATATATTTTATTGAACACGAGGAAATTCTGTTTGTCCACCGGAAGGGGACACCATTTTGGTTGAGTTGTCCACTGTCCAAATCCACCAAAGTGTGAGATATACCAACAGACAGATCAAGGTCACAAAAGTTATCATATAAGCTAGAAACTAACGTGTGATTTTTTCCCAGTTGTTTTCAAACCAAGGCTGTGTCAAGTCACCGGTCGGACAAGGCACGCGCGTTCAGTATGAAGTATGACGATGAGTCGGACCGATCAGATGATTGAAAATATTGGTCACATACATACAGTTCTAATTAGGTCGTCAAGTCAACCAAATGACCGCGCTGGTCTAATCATATTGGTCAGACCGGAGACTTGACTCAGCCCAAGTAACATTTTCAATATCCGATATATGACAAGTTCAGTAGTGATTTCAAAATGAAAATAATGTTATCATGGTGCACCATTTAAGTAATATATTATGTTAATATTAGTTAACCTTTAAGTTGCGTGATATCTCTACTTGTGTGTTGGGGATTCCGCACATTGATATTGAGTGTCTACTATGATCAGTGATTTATAATCTTTCATTCTCTAATGTTCACGTAATGTTTTTCATGACTACACTTATGTTCGAGAGAAAGTCAAGGACACTTCCACGTCATTCCTGAAGTTTGGAGAACAGGACGATCTCAGTGTCACAGCATATTCATCACTCTGAACCTCGTTGGAAATCACATGAGCAACAATTTCATCAGGACTCAGTCATCTCCCAGACACGTCCTTCCAAGGTTCTTCTGACTCGTGAGTTCACCACGAACTGGATAAGAGGTAACCTCTGTAAATGGTGACAAATTCATTAATCGAGTTTTTGACTTATCTCATGAAAAATCTCTCAATAACTTTCAAATTCATTTAGATATAAAACCTGACATAGCTTTTCTTGTTGAAACGCATAGTTTTTATTGTGTCACCTGGACACCAAACTTGCTTATATTTTATTGTTAATATATATATTTGTTATGAACATGTGTTTTTTTTTGCTGATCTGCTTATAGAAGGAAAATATCTCTATCTCAATTATCAGGTTATTTTTATCTCAATAATTTGCAAATTATCTCTGTCTTATTAAATTAATTTGGTGTTGATTATCTACTTATCTTTTATAGGTATTTTGTCTTTTTTTCCTTGTTAAATTAAAAACTGCTGGCGCTCAAGCCAGTCAAATTCTTATCGTTCAGATTTTGAAACACTGTCACAAAAAAAATCAGAAACTGGCAATATAGTACCAAGAACCTACACCGTTCTCTGCTGAGCCACCCGGGCAATAAAAGTAGCCCTGACTACGTTACAGGGTATTAAACATGAAATCTCAGTTAAACAGTTTCCTTACGCCGAAAAATTAAATAATCCATTGTCTTGAAGATTGAAAGTTAGTAATGGGCCTCCTCATATTATTCTCTAAAGCACTCGACTGTGTCAGTCATAAGATTCTTTCATCAAAATTATCAAGGTATGGATTGAGGAAAACATCGTTTCATATTCATCTGATAGAGAGCAAATTGTTGAAATGAACAACATAAGTAGTCATTCATTAGGCATTACTCAATGTGATTCTCAAGGATCAATATTAGGCCCTTTCTATTGATAGTATTTACCAATGATCTCATATCATATCTGAATGGACACAATCGAATTACTGCAACCTGTTATGCAGACGACACAAACATTTTAATAGTGCAAAATGGCTCATTGTCATTGGCTGAGAATACCTATGCCAAGGTGATATGGACAGATAAAAATCAATGGACATGATGGCCCGAAAACACCATCATCTCTCATTGTTTGAGAATACCCATGACACAGTCTCAACATCTGAATCCATCAAAATGTTAGGAGTAATTTCTGTAATTTATGTTGAGTTATTGAAGCAAAAATATCCTCTTGCTTCTATACTTCGCCCAAAATCAAGAATGAGAGATTCTAGCAGAGATTTCTTCCAAAAATAGGTTATTCTGACTGTTATGAGCACCTATATCCTCAAAGCCTGTTTTTCCATATTCTATGGCTACTTATAATCTTATCAGAACACAAAATGAGTATGATACCAGCTTAAAGAAACTTATTTTACCACATCGCCATAGGACTGATCGTTATCAAAAAAACTTCTAGTATATTGGGTGCAAATTCTTTGATTCTCTGGTAGAGCATATACAGATGTCCATAACAATTTAAAAAAGAACGACTGAAAAAACATTTACTCCTCAAAAATTGCTACACCAGAGAAGAATTTTTAAATAATGGATTAATATAATTCAGTATGACTTCGCAAATTTCAACATTTTTATTTATATATTCCGGAGATTCTATTTCAATGGGTTTTTCCTCCAGAAGGAGA
This sequence comes from Chrysolina oricalcia, assembly GCA_944452925.2. Taxonomy (NCBI): domain Eukaryota; kingdom Metazoa; phylum Arthropoda; class Insecta; order Coleoptera; family Chrysomelidae; genus Chrysolina; species Chrysolina oricalcia. The sequence continues at coordinate 4,484,940 of OX101824.2, read as the reverse complement.
ATGCTAAATATTCCGGCCTAGACTCTAATTTGATTATTAAATCTAGTGAGATTTGTTATTTAATCTCTTTTTGGGTTGCCTCGAATTTATTGCGGTATCGTCTTAGACAATAATTTGGCTGTAAAATAATATAGTAGACTGTAGATGACTGCATTGTTGTCGAAGAACAAGAAGTGGTTTTGGACGTATGAATGTCAGAAATGTCAGAAATGTCAGAGTGTTAAGGATGCGTCAGCCTTGGCTCCAATTTTAACATGTCCGGATTTCGGTATTCCCTTTCTTGTGCAAACTGATGCTTCGGCCTATGGTATAGGGGGCGTTTTGTCCCAGAAACAGCGAACATGTAATAGGTTATGTCAGTAGGTCTCTTACTCGTCAAGAGCGAGACTAAAGTACGACCGAACGTAAATGTCTTGTTGCACTACAAATTCACATTATCGACCGACCATCACAGTTTGGTATGGTTAAATAATCGATGCGAACAAACACGCCGTTTGTTGCGTTGGGCAGTCATCAGTTAATTTGGTGTGATCATTTGTCACAAACGTAGACGCGGCGACAGGAGGGGTAGGTACACGAAAATACGAAGAGGTCTTCAGGGAAAATGATCACTTGAAGTTTTGAAGGAAGAGAACAGCTTTGGGTTTGAGGCGACGAGTTGAGTTGGTCTAGGCAAGCACTGTGTTTGCATATTTCCATCCTGATCGCAGTGTATTCATTGCCAAGTTCTAAACTGATAACCCTTTGGCTACTAGGAAATATTGATAATATTAATTAATCTGAAATCGTTTTTGATCAATGGTTATGTAATAATAATAATAATAATAATAATAATAATAATGTTTATTCACTCAGAATTTCATATCGATTTACAAAATATATTTTCACATATTATAAAAGAGGAAGCAAACTACTAATTCGAAAAGCTATACAATACGAATAAACAAAGGGGTACCACTAAGGCTAAGCCAGCGCGTGGTATAAAATGTCTATATATAAGTAACACATTTTCGAAATAAGTGTTGTTTCATTTGAACGATTCGTAAAAGATGACAAGAAACTAATATTACTAACTATATACTAATTAACTAATAATTTTCAATAATAACAAGTGATAATCAGTTAAGAAATCAACCATTCGGGTCTATTACATTATGGATGTATATCCTCTCTGTTATAAGATGATAGTTCTTTATGTTTTTTTTAAATGAATAAATTGATGTTGATTCTTTGATGTTCTTGGGAATGCTGTTGAATATTCTGGTACTAAGGTAAGTGTATCCTCTTTGACCAATTGTTTTGAATGAGTATTCAGTGCGGAACATGATCTCCTGTTTTGCTCTAGTGTTGTAGCAGTGTTCAATAGGCTTCAAATTATTCTTATTTTTATATTGATCTATAGCCATACGTAGGAAATATAGTTGCCTAAGGTCTAATATTTTACTCTCAGAAAATAGTAAGTTCGAAGGGTAAGTACGATTTTTATTGAAACATATGTGTGGATATTGAGTGTTGATTAGCTCAAAAAGGATGTCTAACTTCAAAATTATTATGCGCCTGAGAAGGAAGCAAAGACCATTGAACCAGAGAGAGAGAACTTCAAAATTATTCAACACCAAGGCTTCTTCTCTACTCGGAAACCTCTTATTCGACATATATTTATATTACAATGATTCAGTTTGTGGTATCTTGTGCTTTATTATATCTATGAACGCTTTTTGACATTTGTCACAGCTTTGTTTAAATTAATTATTGAAATTTGTATGATTATTTCTGTGTTTGTCTCCGCCAGCAGATTTATTGCTGTTTTCAACACGATGTGTGCTCTCTGGGGTGAAACACCCCTAGCTGCATTCAATCAGTTTCAAATTATGAAAATGTTGATGCGATGCAAGAGCGCTCACACAAACGCGAAAATGTCAATCCGCAAATATCAATATGAAATATCAAATTTATTGCCGCAGAACAGCAGTGTCCATTATAGTTTATATCCGAGTCCGTATGAAAACGATTCATATTTATTGCCAGTGTTTGATATAACACAAATGACTTGCTAATGAGCAGATTATCATATAAATAATACTCATCGATTGGGGTTGGTTTTTGAATAGGATATTATCAGCGTATTGCTCTTTCAGTGACTTGTACAGTTGGAATTGAATAGGCGGGTTCGTGATTACGCAGCCAAATTACCACTAGAATTACCTGATGGACATTAGTATGAATTTTTTTTCATGGAAATATTCAGAAAGTTTTATTGCTCAAAGGAAAGCATATTTACTAAATGTTTTGCAAAACTAAATGAATAGATACATTTTAATAATTATTTTTTTGCTATAGGTTATGTAGTTGATACAAGTTTTATGTATATCGATACAGATGCAGTGAAATAAAAATAAGATGTACCATACAACACTTTGATATACATATACACACATAAAAATCAAGTGAGGATGAAATATGAGGAAACAAGAGATTTAAGAACAAAATTAATTATATTGAAAGATAATCATCATGTAGGTATAAACTCGACCTTTTCAGTATATCATCTAATTACTAGTAAAGAAACCGTCTGCTGGGCATAAAATGTAGCATGGATGTAGTTTTCGAATTTCTCCAGGTCTAGGCCAAGAAGGTGGGACGTTTGAAAAGCAGTCAGTTTGTTAGTAATCCGGAAACCGTCTGCTAGTTTTATATTTTGGTGGATATAGTCCTGGACATACTTTTGCCAAGTTTGACATCAGTGAGGTGACAGGTCTGAAAACCGTTAAAAATCTTTTTGGCTGTGGAGGATTACTTTCACCATGTGAAAATGCTTCCAGCAGATGCGCAGCTGGCCAATGACTATTTTGACAGCAGCACTTTGAAATGATCGAGAAATTGCTAAATCCTACATATTTTGTTATAAATGAAACAATTAGCTATGAACATTTCTGCTGCTTTTTTGTATATACCTATATGTTTGATAAAAACCAAACAGCAGACGTTTTCAGAAAGAAATAAAGTTCTTCTTCAGTTCTCGAGAGTTACGAGAACAAATTCTACAATCAGTATACGTTACAAATATTTGGCAAAATGCCTATATGCTGGAAATTTGGAAGTACGATCACACAAAAAATAGGTGGGAAATGGAAACCCTTTCAAATGCACCCATTCAAAAAATCGATAATTTCTGAATGAGTTAGCCTTCTGATTCAAGAAACAGGTACATTTTCGGATTTGTTTACGATTTGATGACACCAATTCCTTGAAAATTATTGACTATCGAGTCCCATCTCAATTATGGCATTATTGGATGGGGCGGAGTATGCAGAACATATCTGAAACCTCTTGAAATTATCCAAAAGAGATCGCTGAAAATGATGCTATCTAAACGAAAACAATACCCACCGAAACATTATACAAATTAGCAACAAAACTGGCAACAACACAATATTCGCATCCAATGGAACTCATTACCTATTCGCACAAATACGAGACGCGACAAAAAAAATTCAATTTTCCCACTTACTTATGAACAAGACAATCGGACAATGCAGCTGTCAGTATTTGGGACCAAAGGCGTTCAATATAATACCTGAAAGTGTCAAGAACGAACCTACGATCCATCGCTTCAAAAAATCTCTCAAAAAATTTGTGAAAGGATTACCGTACCTTTATATTGCGCAGTACTTGAAAAGAGAGGGTACCAATTAGATAAAAAAATTTATATGTAAATGTAAAATGTAAAATTTATATTTTACATTTTATGATTTGTGACTTTATATCTTATATCTATAATGTATATGTTGTAATGTGATAGAATTTTAAAATTATTAATCTAATCGTTCGTTCTATTTATTTTAAATCACTAAAATTATTATTATTATTTTTTGTGCACTATGTTATGTTATATAAAATTAATTAATATCTTGTTCAAATCCTATCTTATATTATATTATATTGTATTACGTTTTTTAACCCTACACTTTTATAATTATTACTATGTGAAACCTACACACAGATATATGGCTACGGAAGTATTGCCTACAGAATATCTCAGTTATTGTATGAAGTAGGTTTGTGAAATTTGGAGCGTCGATATAATGACATAAGAGCTAGAATTTGAGCATATTGACATGTCGAAGGTAACTTCCGGTCTGACCGGAAGTAACATCAACTTTCTTATTTTAAATGGAAACCCCATTTTTTCTTTTTGCTTTATTCAGCATTCAATTCCCTTTCTAATGACATATCACAAGTTGGTATCTAACCAGAAACTAGATCAGAAAAAAATTATTATTGAAATTCACCGAGTAGGCCGTGGAAGCAAAATGAAAGCCAAAAATTGAAAAGTTGGCTATGGAAACCATACGTCACTTGATAACAGTTGCTACTACTGTGATATTTTATTTTCATTCGTCGGCGTTATAAAAAGCCGCCAAAAAAAATATTGGAAAAATTGGGAAAAAAACAATACTCTGTAGGTCCATAACTTAAATAGGAACATACAACTTTTTCTTGCCTGTACTATTCAGCATAACCATTCCTTTTTAATGATATAATAGAAAGTAATTTTTTGAAATGAAATACCAAAAAATCCAATTATTATTCTTCAAATAACGAAAAAACAGATTTATCGAAAAAAAAAAATTCAAATTGATAGGATTAAAGATAAAATAAATTCAAAACAAATGTTCGAAATGCATTCCCTCAGCGTCAATACATTTATTGACTCTGGTGATATTTTCATGTAAAACGTTTCTCAACATTTGGGTCGTGATATCTTGGAAAGCTCTACGAATTTTTACTTCTAGCTCATGTAGAGTTGTAGGCTGTGTGGAATACACCCTATTTTTGAAATGCCCCCATAGAAAAAAGTCACACGGAGTAACATCAGGTGACCTTGGTGGCCACCTGACTGGACCATGGGTTGTTATAAGTCTCTCTTGAAAGCGAATTTGAAGATAATTTCTCGCTATTCTTGAATTATGCGGAGGGGCGCCATCTTGCTGGAAGTACATTCTCTCAGTTATTTCCGCTGGTAGGATGTTAATGAATACCGAAATTTCATTCGTTAAAAAATTAAAGTATCTCTCTCCGGTTAGTTGGCCTTGAAAAAGAATGGGGCCAACAATATGAGTTCCAACTATTCCTGCCCAAACATTTACACCAAATCTCTCCTGGAAGCCGCCTTGTCGAAACCGGTGCTCGTTTGCTATCGGCCAGTACACTTCGACTATCGACAATAATCCAAATAAAGTACAGTACCTACCTTGTATTATTCCTGTTAAATAATCCATTGTTGGTAAATCTTGACTCGTCCGTAAACAAGATATAATAGTTAAATAGGTGATTCTCAGCATTTTGTCGAAGAAACCAATTACAATATTCCAGGCGCCTTTCACCGTCATTTTCATACAAATGTTGATGCAACTGATACTTGAAGGATTTCAATCGATGTTTTTCCAAAATTATCCTAGCAGAGTCCTTACTTATAGCTAATTCGGCGCCAATCTGCCTTGAGGAAATTGTGCTATCATATTGTACTAAAGCTAATACATTAATTTCAGTTTCCTCATTAATAACAAATGCTTTTTGGTCTTCGTGAACATCAGGCTCAGTTCTTCATTTTTCTTCAAGTCACTGGAAATACCTTCTTGACGGTTGCTGCCTCCCTGGATATCGCTCTAAATACAATCGTTCAGCGGCATAAGAATTTTTTAAACATTCACCATAAATGAGAAGCATGTCAATTTGTTCGGTTCGTGAATAACGGGGCATTTTTTGAATATTCCACTAACTGATTTCGATTTCCAAACCCTTTTAAAATGGCAGAATCAAAAACACTACTTCGAACGTCAAAATAATATGGATAGCAGCGTTCGTGACAGCTCTCATTTCTTTTTTGTTTCATTCCAAAATACATCTTAATCAGCCTACTTGTTAATATTTTGGTTCGAATGATTATTGCAATGGAATGATTATTCTGAATAGCACAAACATCGTCCATAGGTAGATATTAGAATATCTATGGACGATGGCACAGACCAAGTACGTTTATGTTCCTATTTAACCTAGAACCTACAGGATATAATTTATCATTCCACATTATTTTTAATTTTATTTTTGCGTATGGCGATAATCTGTTTTTTTATTTGAAGAATAATAATTGGATTTTTTGGTATTTCATTTCAAAAAATTACTTTCTATTATATCATTAGAAAGGAATGGTTATGCTGAATAGTACAGGCAAGAAAAAGTTGTATGTTCCTATTTAAGTTATGGACCTACAGAGTATTGTTTTTTTCCCAATTTTTCCGATATTTTTTTTGGCGGCTTTTTATAACGCCAACGAATGAAAATAAAATTTCACAGTAGTAGCAACTGTTATCAAGTGACGTATGGTTTTCATAGCCAACTTTTCAATTTTTGGCTTTCATTTTGCTTCCACGGCCTACTCGGTGAATTTCAATAATAATTTTTTTATGATCTAGTTTCTGGTTAGATACCAACTTGTGATATGTCATTAGAAAGGAAATTGAATGCTGAATAAAGCGAAAAGAAAAAAAAAATAGGGTTTCTATTTAAAATAAGAAAGTTGATGTTACTTCCGGTCAGACCGGAAGTTAACTTCGACATGTCAATATGCTCAAATTCTAGCTCTTATGTCATTATATCGACGCTCCAAATTTCACAAATCTACTTCATACAATAACTGAGATATTCCGTAGGCAATACTTCCGTAGCCACCCGGTATATATATATATATATATATATATATATCCTTGTGGATATATTTGTAACTCGTGGGTATACCTTCATTCATACACTTAAGACATAACCTGAATTAATTAATTGTAAATGTACTTAAAAGATGTGAAATAAATTTATTATCAACCAACTTAGAGCCCATCCATCAAAGTCGAAAAATGCAATATTCTATATGGAAGGAAATCGAATGTTTCGAAAATTTTTATTTTCCATTTTTTGAAAAATCGCTCATTTCGAAAATCACCTCAAAAATTAAATTCGACAAAGGGGTAACTGGAAAAATGCAATTGTTTAGACGAAAAAACGCGCCCATCTACAAAATCGTCATTTTCTAAATGAATTGCATTCTAATTCGAAAACCATGTACATTTTTAGAATCAAGAAAAATTTTTCTGTAAGATGAAGTGATATTCGCGGGATTACACATTTTTGAAATATTGCGAGGCGATCAAAGTTGAAAATGCAATATAGAACGAAATCGATTCTTCAAAAAATATTTTTTTCCATTTTTAAAAAATCACACACTTCCCTCAGAAGTATATCGACCAGCTGATTCCGAATAATACATGAAAAATGGAATTCGACAAAGGGGTAACTGGAAAAGGGCAATTTTTTCGACAAAAAAAAGCGCCCAACCACAAAATCGAACTTTTCGAAATAAATTAGCATTCTAATCGCAAAAATAAGTACACTTTATAATTCAAAAGGAAATTTTCTATAATTTGAAGTGATATTCGCGGGATTCCACTTTTCTCAAATACTCCTCAGGCGATCAAAGTCGAAAATGCAACATTCTATATAGAAGGAAATTGAATTTTTAGAAAATTTCTATTTTCCATTTTTTGAGAAATTTCACACTCTTCTCAGACGTATTTCGATGAGCTGATTCCGAATATCACATCAAAAAATTTATTCGTCAGATGGGTAACTGGAAAAGTGCAACTTTTCGACGAAAAAATGTGCCCATCCACAAAATCGATATTTTCTAAATGAATTATTCTGACTTGAAAAACAAAAAAATTCGGATTCACATGAAAATTTTCTCAAAGAAAAAGTAATATTCTTGGGACTCTGCATTTTTGAAGTATTCCCAGGTGAACAAATTCGAATTATGCATTTTTTTTACCAGAAGATGTACCCATCCACAAAATCGACATTTTGTAATCGAATCAAACTTCTCATGTGAAAATTATTACATTTAGGAATTCAGAAAGAAATTTTTGGTAAGATGATCTAAAATTTGCGGGATTCCGCATTTCTAAAAAATTCCCAGGCGATCAAAGTCGGAATATGCATTTTTTTACAAAATTTCTGGAAAAATGGGTAGGATGAAACACTCCCCTTATTAGATGGGCTTCACACTCACCCGACCTAATGCCACTTGATTACTTACCTCGGGGTACCATCGAGGAAAAATTTTATCGAGATCGTCCCAAAAATGTGAACGATTTGAAAGAAAAAATTACTACGAAAAGTCACAAACAACTGGAGAAAAAGACTGGAAAATAAATTGCTGCACAGGTTGGTGTAATTAAAAGCGGTTAAATTTAAAATTGTTAATTTCTACTCACTACTCCTTTTTTTATTATTCATGTTTTTGGTATAAGCCTATAAAAAGGTAAAAATGAAATAAACTTGATCTTGTTATTTGAATTGCATTGATTTAATAAAAAACGATTCATGATGCAAATCAGAAATAAGAATCTATAATCGAATTATTTTCAAAACTTCGTGGCGCATGTAGTATAAACAAAACTTCTGAGCAGATTTTTTTTTGTTGATATTTTCGTATTCATCATGAACACTCTGTATAAGATATGCAGATGGATGACATTAGAAGAATTGATACACTAGGTGACTCTCGATCTATTGGCAAAATTTGCCACACCCCCAGTAGCGTTTACATAGGGCACTCTCAAAAAGTAGAATTTTTCAATTTTTGCACTCAAGTTGTGAACACTCGGTATAAGCTACGATATCGGAACATGGGATTTGGGGATTCTAGATGTGCCTGAATAGAAGGATATACTTGTTTTTTCTTAAAAAAATTCCAATATACTTTCGTAATTTTTGGGGTCTTATTTGTTATCGTAGTAGGCTGTGGAAAAGTGGAATATTGAAACAATTCATAACAGGATGAAGAGCTCTCGAAGTACTATATTGAAGAAAACATCAAAAATCGGCTGACCCCTTATGAAATAATAAATTTTCGCCACTTGAAGTGAGTATATTGAGTGGTAGGTGTTTCATTTTAACTCTAGGTGTTTTTTTCTTTATACAAAATTATTTATAGAAGTTACATCTCAAGTTGTAGGTACCCAGATCTCAAAACCAGTAGGAGCGAGTACCATCTGCCCTTCTAACCACAGTCTTTTTGTCTATATCAAAGTGAACCCTGGAGTTTTTTTTCACTGACTTTGCCTGGAGCAAGTAAAGCATACCACGACAAAAAGCTGACGCCCGAGACATCCCTTTACTTGAACTGAGGCTCCAAAGTAACCCGTAATGACCAAAGACCATTACAACTCCGAAAAAGTTAGCCAGATAGTAATATTCAATTCAATAAGGAAACCGAATCAGCCCAGCTAATTTTCTCATCTCAGTTGATCCTTGCCCTGAGAAATCCAAGGAAGAAAAATAATTTAGCGAAAACTTTCCCGCCTAATCTCGACAAACAGAGGTTTTTCTTTTATTACTTCATTTTAATTTCGGTAAAAGTTTTCATACTGACAATCTGGAACGCGGGTTTTGTTCTTATTATGTTTTCCCATCGAATGGAGAATAAACAGCCTCTGAAAACTTTCTTATTACTCCCTCGGTCTTCGATTGCCAAACACGTCAAGGTGCGAAACTGTGAAACGTAAATTTTATATTCGCGAGAAGTTTACGGTTTCATAAAACCATTGGTGTTCGTGAGGAAAGTCGTATAAGTCGGGTGGAATCACGGGTTTCCTTCGGAAACTGGTTGCGGAGAATCATGGGAAATACGTCTATACTCGAAACTAGTTGCTTGAATGAACAATTGTGCTATAAACCCAATCACGAAGCCAGCTGCTTCTTTATTTCCTCCATTTTTAAATGTATCTATTTATAGTCCTGGGAAACATGGGAAAAATTCATAATGAAAGGAAAATTTTCTGTGTATCATGTATCTACACTTTCGTATAAGCATTTCGATAACCGAGTTTTCTTCATGAGTAGGAGTACTATCAACTTCACAATAATTAGTCATATTATGATGGCTTTCATCAGAAGTCTCATGCATTATGATCATAGAAATATATATTATATACTTACTCTAGAATGCTAATCCCCATGTCAAAAGTGTTGTAAAAAGTTCAGGCTAGTCCGCAATGCGCATGCGCGTCATCAGTGATTTTTATATCAGGCCCGGTTTTAGTAAAATATTATGGTACTTGTGAAGATTAACAAACGTTAATTCTGAATCTCGGAGAATAAGGTTGGAAACCTCCTTGTGCTTATACCTATTATTTGTATTTAGCGGATTTGAATACATATTTTCACAAAGGCAAAGGCCATCAGAAAGTAGAGTACGGTTATTATTATTATTTACCGCTCTGAAGCGACTGAATTTTGGTATCACATTTACTTTTCAGCAGTAGTTAACCAACAAAAACCTACGGAACCACCCCAAATCGTCGGTGCGAATTTCATGCAAGGAAGCACTGGATTGGAAAATAAATTGAAAGTACCTAAAAACTATGAAAATTCATTTCAGCTAATATCATGAATAATTTCAACTCAAATTGGATTTATAATATTGGATGCTTGGAAGCTCGAGGTTTTTTTTTTCTAGAACGATTCATGTCAAAATATGCAACTGCATTTAATTTAAATCATTTGAAGAGATTCATGCTATTTCTACGAGTATTTCTGGTTGTATTACCTTATATAGTGCAATTTCCACAATGGGGGTGCATGAAAAAGTGAGGCCAGAAGCATTTTCCTTACCATCTGTTGGAAACTAGATAGAAAAGTGAATCACTCTGTAGCTAAATTTGGATATTAGTTATTCGTTTCATGTGAATTGAATATGTGTTACTATGGATTTTTTTGTAATTAGATATAACAATTTTTATATTTCGAAACCTTTGTCATTTTTACTCGAAAAATAAACCAAAAAAGAAGTTGATTTGTCTAAATCCAATCCACTACAGTCCACAAACATCGCCTTTGAAGACAAAATGAAAAAAATTTCGAATATGGACATTTGGCCGATTTTAACAAAATTTTCACAGATGCCTTAAAACAGCGAATAATTGATAATGAGATTTTTTTGCGGAAAGCACGTTTTTTTGGATTTTTTCGATAAAATGTGTGGCAGTACATACCCCATAATTATACAAATTATAACCAGTTTAAATTGAACTAACTGTCTGCTTCTGTGCTGTCTATTCACTTTCAAAAAGTACCAGTAACTATAAAATGCTAATTTCAAGCCATACAAGAAACGATTCATACAGGGAATGGTTTTAAATTATTATAAGTTTCAATTCATTTGAAATTGAAATCCATAACATTGATATTAATTCAATTGTCAAATGTCAGACACGGTGAAGTCTGCAAAGAGAACAAAGCGACGTTGCCAGTTTTATTTTAATTCCTGCAAACCGGGATCAGTTTGAAGGTTTTTTTTTTTAAATTATGTTGAAAATAACTAAAAAATTGTTGGATTTGAGGCTGATTTTTGTGTTGATGAAATGACGGAGGGATCGTCCTGATCTTACTGATACGACAGATCTAATCTTTTAATGAAGAAGAAAGAACAACCTGACCTAACTTTGGCAGTTTTGTTACAGACGTTGCTTTCGATCCCTTTACTTTTTAGCTTTGAAACAGTAAATTGAGATAGTTGCTCGCTGCGCTCACGGTCATTATGCTCGCTTCGCTCGCCCCTATTGGGCAACGACGACTGCACACACATTTAATATTTTAACGTAAAAGAAGGGAAAATCACCTAACCTAACTTCGTCATTTTTTCTGCAATTGTTTACGGTCCGATCACTTTTTAGCGTTGAAAACGTTAACAAAAATAGTTGCTCGCTGCGCTCGCCGTCGTATTATGCTCGCTTCGCTCGCCCCTATTCCGCCCCGACAACTGCACACATATTCAATTTTCTGACGTAAAAAGAAGGGAAAACCACCTAACCTAACTTTGGCACTTTCGTTACAGAAGTTGCTGACTATTCAATCACTTTTTAACGTTGAAAACGTAAAAAAAATTGTTGCTTGCTGCGCTCGCCGTCATTATGCTCGCTTCGCTCGCCCCTGTTCCGCCCCGACAACTGCACACAGATTCCATTTCCTAACGTAAAAGAAGGGAAAACCACCTAACCTAACTTTGGCACTTTTGTTACAGAACTTGCTTACGATCCGTTCACTTTTTAGCGTTGAAACCCTAAATAAATATAGATGCTCGCTGCGCTCGCCATCAATATGCTCGCTTCGCTCGCTCATATTCTGCCTTGATAACTGCTCACAGATTCAATATTTTAACGCAATAGAAGGGAAAATCACCTATCCTAAATTGGAACCCTTGGAAATATTTGTGATTCGACTTATACGGCGAAAAAATAATTGTTATGTAGTAATATCTAACTCCAGGCTGAAAAATTACATGTTATCATTCAGCGCAATTTTTTCGCCGTGTACGTCGAATCGGAAGAAAATTGCGAAAATTCGCAAGGATATGAACGAGCCTTTAGGAGGTGGACGCACGCTAAGGAAGTGAAAGTTGGCAACGTTGCATTTGAATGTATCCACCCGATCCGATCATGTTCATGAGAGCTGTCATTGAATTTGTCAAATATTTTTGAAAATCGAGTTTAAAATTTGAACTCCGTAATTTCTTGAGCTTCATTCAGTCAATTAATCTCCTTTATACTTCTGAGAGTTTATGTTTATAGTTAATGACCAGTTATTTGAATTGGAAATTACGTGAATTGTCTTGGACTGGGGAGTATTTTGTGAAGTGACCACTATGAAGGATTTTCGCCAAAAAAAAGGTTCTCACATACATCTCTGACAAGCGTGACAGATCTCAGTGACAAGTCTTCCTGTTGATGAAAAAGCACTGTTGCACGGTCATCATAATTACAGTAGCATCGGGTACATTATTGTTTTAAATTAGTTTCTTTCGCGCTTAAAATTCGGAATAATCTATCACTAAAAGGTTCTCTTTGGTTTTAAAAAGTCCTAAATGCGCTGTCAAATTTCTCTCTTTCAAATGACATGTGTTTTATTGCCTCATAACAAAAAACTAATTGGAACATCAAATTATTTTCAAACTTGGCAACGATCTACCCAAACTACACTGATGACGCGCACGCGCACATCGTAAACGGGTCGCATACGCGGCATGCTTTTTGCCGTGAAAATTACCGTGATTAGCATTCTAGAGTAAGTATATAATATATATTTCTATGATTATAATGAATGAACTTAATAATCATAGCCTACTTCAAAAATGGTTCATGCTCATGAGTATTTATATGATATATCAAAACTAACCCATTTCACGTCAAACGTTTGCCTTAACACATTTCAATTACGTTGGATTTTTGGTCAAATTAAACGATAAAAACTGCATGATTATGAATGTATCAACTGAATGATGATAACTTTGAATAAATTGATGGATGTAGCTGTTACTATTTGGTAGGAAGTCATCATGAAAAATGAGAAATCAAACAAATACTATAAACTGATTTAAAGAGAAACATTCTCAATTGAAAATTGAATCAATACATGACTCCTCTGGAAATGGAAAAAACCCTACGACAGAATTGAAGTAACTTTTTTGTAATACCTAACAGGAAACAACTACTTCCCCGGCTAAAGCCACGCTGGACATTGAACTACATCTGATAGATATTGAGAAAGACCCTATATAACTTGAAGAAAAAAATCTGAAAGAGAAAATTTGCATTTTCATTCAGATAGTTGATTATTTATTAAATGTCCAGTTTCCATTGGAGATTCTTATCTATGAATGAGATGAGGGAGAATGTTATTCAGAAGTATCACTCACAGAAAATCACTCATTCCATTGATGCGAGAATTGCATCTCTTTCGCTAGGCCTCCAATACATTTTGATCGACAAAAATCTATTTCACTCTTCTAATATCATCAGGGAGGTCGGAAGAATTGGAAAACATACTCTTCAGAAGCAATTTTACACTGTAATGAGGAATTGTTGGACTATTTCTTGTGCGGTGAAACTTTGAAAATATTTTTCTGACAAAACCTATCATGGGTATGGCATATTGATTTCATTGAAAATATGAACAGAATGTTCATAAAGTCAGTTGTGGAATCATCTGCGACTGAAAGTTGGGATTTAGTCGCTGTTTTCCATCGTACAAGATAACCTCTCTTGGAAGGGATTCATGTTTTAAAGAAAAACATTCTCAATTGAAAATTGAATTAATACATGACTTCTCTGGAAATGGAAAAACCCCTACGATAAAATTGAAGTTACTTTTTTGTAATATCTAACAGAAAACAAGTACTTCCCCGGCTAAAGCCACACTGGACATTGAACTACATCTCATAGATATTGAGAAAGACAGGTTTTCAAACATGAATCCCTTCCAAGAGAGGTTATCATAGATAACATAGATAAAACACATTAACCATTTTGTTGTAATTCAGCTGGAACACCTCCATTTGATCAATTGGTAATCAGGACAGAAAACCCCTTCCACATTCTGCCCGAAAACAAAATTAAATATCTTGGGATAATAATTGATATTCATATGAAATGGGATTTGCATATAAAATATACTGTAAACAAATTGAGAACCATATTATACAAATTCAGGAAACTCAAAGAATTACTACCACTGAAGCACCTTAAAACATTGTATTACTCTTTAGTTGAAAGTCACATTCGTTATGGAATAGCAGTGTGGGGGGGAACTTTGAAAACTCATATCCACCCTATCGAAGTAATGCAAAGACGTTTTCTGAAATTGATATTTTCTAAAAACAGTAGATATTCCTCTGATGCTTTGTACTCTGAGACTCAAATTCTGGACATAAGACAATTGTATTTTCTATGTTCTTGTATTAACTATCACGCAAATAAGCACACAGCACTGCTCCCCCTTCATCAATATAACACTCGCCAAAAAGATCATTATGTAACACCCCTGATGGTTAGGGTCGCTGCCCAAAGATCATACTCTTACTTCGCTCCCAAACTTTATAATAGTATACCTGAAACAATAAAATCATTACAAAATATCAATCGCTTCAAAAAAGAACTAAAAAAACATATACTTCGAAGTAAGAGAATTGAACTACATAGAATATTCGAGTAGATAAGGAAACAAAAAAATAAAAAATCAATATGCTCAAATTCTAGCTCTTATGTCATTATATCGACGCTCCAAATTTCACAAACCTACTTCATACAATAACTGAGATATTCCGTAGGCAATACTTCCGTAGCCACCCGGTATGTTTATTCATCATAAATGTACAACAAAATTTCATCAAGTATAATTATTTTGATAAAACACTGCTCAAGTGAGTAGTACTTGAGAGCTGAGTGAAATAAACAATGGCATCACTGAAGGAGCAATTCTAGAAAATTACTCCTTGTGCGTGATATAGCCTCTAAATCTAGATCTAATAAAATACGTAAGATTAAAATATAAAATAAAATAAAGTATAAGTATAAAATATATGGGTAAAAGTTGCAATCTTGCTGTGTATTTTTAGGTGAACAAATTTAAGTTGTTTGGAATGTCATAATAAGTAGTTTTCCCATGTATCACAGAAAATAAAATTTCACAATTGTTGGTAAAAGGGTCACATCCAGGTAATTATCACATAAAGTTAGTGGCTTTATCGGGTTTAAGAGTCACATATACACATACATCACAGTCATATGATCTTGATCCCATGTGAGTGTTACACAAGATAAAATATTACAATTAGTAAAAGGGTCACATACAGGTAGGCCCCACATATGGTGAGTGTCATAATCGGGGTTTAGAGTCACATATACACATACATCACAGTCATTCGATTTTGATGAACAATCCGTGCTAAATAAAAGTTGAAACCATTTTTTGGAATATTTGTCTGTCATTGCTTTGAATCCAATTTTTAACTTTTTTTTAAAATATTTCGTAGCTCCGGCTGGTCTTCATTGTTTCAGGCAACAATTCCCAAGCTTTTGGACCCAGAAAGCTGCAGTGCCTCTGACCCACTGTTTTGATACATTTCGGAACCACGACGCTGTGGTTTCGTCTTCTGGTATTATATGGGTGATCTGAGTGCGTTATTTCAATTTTATTTTTATATATTCCTTGTAACATATTTTGGCAATAGAGTTGTCTGATATCAAAAATGCCACATTCGTTATACAGACTGTCGGTAGAGTACGTCTTTCCTTTGCCGAATATTATTTTAAGAATTTTCTTCTGCACAATATTCAGGCTATTTAAATGTCTTTCATTTACGCCTCCCCATCCTGTTGTACCGTATATAAGTTGGGATTGAATTAGGCTATAATATATAGTTTTCAAGTGAGAAATATCAAGGAATTCTTTCAACAGTTTAAATCTTAATATGAATCCACGTAGTTTTCTTGTTAGATACGATATATGTGAAATTCCATTTCATATGTCTGTCAATTTGTATACCAAGGTATTTTAAGGAGCTGGCTTCTGGGATGGATATATTTTGATTTATTTTTAATAGTCCCATATTCGGCAAATTATTACTATAGGAGGTGAAAGGTAAGTATTTGGTCTTTTCCGCGTTTATAGTTAATTTATTGCATTGGAACCATTTAAATATGTTGTTGAAGTATTTTTCCGCCTTTGCTTTCAGTTGTTGCCATGTGTTGTCATTGTAAATTACTGCCGTGTCATCAGCAAAACTTAGAATAGTACCCACAGATGTCATTTTCAACAGGCTGTCTATATAGATAGTGAATAGTAGGGGACCCAAGACCGTGCCTTGAGGAATCCCGTAAGTGATTGTCCTCGGAGTGCTCACCACACCATCAATATCTACTACCTGTTTTCGGTTTGAAAGGTATGATTTTAAAAAGTCATACGGCTTACCCCGCATACCAATTTTTCCAGTTTCTCTAGAAGCCTTTTATGACAAAGGCTTCTAGAGAAACTGGAAAAAATTATATAGAACAATACTTTCCGAATCTGTATATTACCCCAATCCATCAGTGTCGCCACTATTTTTGGCGATTCCAGTACTGTCACAGTACAAATCGGAGCATCCACTCAAATGAACACGAATGAAACAAAACCCATCATAAACATCATTCAAAGAGATTTAACAAGTTCGCGCTGCCCTTAGCCTCTGCGTCCAATTGACTAAAATTTATAACAACGTTAATTTTCCCATTCACCTACACAGGCACGCGTATAACCTGCAATGAAATAGGTATCCATTTTGAATTCAAATACCATGAATTCTGGCCGGCAACGCTGAAATATTTATTGTGGAATCCGAAATATAACACCGCTTCAGCTCGGGCTGTATCAAAAAAACAATAAATAATACAACTGGCCCCGGCTCCAGAAGCACACAGGGTGAGTGATATATGATAACTATCAGCGATGCTAGAATGAATGTCTCATTTGTAACAAATTCGCATTCGGGGATATGAGTGATCTGTTGGCTGTTGATGCGGTATACAGAACTCCTCGTGACGTGCCGGTCTGATTTGTATCTCTGGCAATTTTGTTGGTAGCCATGCGAGGATTCGCATTGGGGAGTTTTCGATATTGTTTAGGGGAGTTTTCGATATTGTTTGGGGTATTTTCTTTCATTTCCGGTTGCGAATTATTACACAGCGTATTTCATTTTCCGTATTCCGATATACAGGGTGGGAATCAGAAGAAAACGAAGTGAAAATT
The DNA here is from genome assembly GCA_944452925.2 of Chrysolina oricalcia. Classification (NCBI taxonomy): domain Eukaryota; kingdom Metazoa; phylum Arthropoda; class Insecta; order Coleoptera; family Chrysomelidae; genus Chrysolina; species Chrysolina oricalcia. The sequence continues at coordinate 4,467,267 of OX101824.2, read as the reverse complement.
ATTATCGTTGCTAAAATACAATACAATACTTTATTTTCTGAGACTTTACAAGCATGGAAATCGTCAAATAAAGATGATGAATAAAATCTCAGTTTGCTATAGTTATAGCATTGGATATAACCACGTACAGAGCAGCTTCTTATAGCCCCCACCTGCTGTTAACTTTTGAACGGTTTGACGTTCACACGTGGAACAAAAACCATTTTGAATGGTATTACCGATACTACTTTTTGGAATAACAGATTGCCCTATAGAGGGCGCGGTGTTGCACATCAGTTTGAAAATTTCAATTGGCACATCTCTTTTCAACCAGCGACATTTTTTCGATTTTCGTTAATACATATTTTTACAATTTGACATCTTTGGCTTTCGAAATTTCCAATTTGATATTTCGTCATCGTCATATGTCGTGTAATTGTGCAATGTATCTTCTCTCAAAAAGTATTAGTACCATTCAAAATATTTTCTGTCCCATTGTTCCATATGAAACCATTTTTTAATCGAGGTTCAGATATTCAGATCGGATCAGACGAAGATCTATTATATACTTAAAATTGATATTTCGAGTGCGTATTGTGAAAAAATTCCGAAAAATTCTAGACGGTCAAGTTTCTAGTACGTTATAAATCCTTTCTGATGAGTGCGTGAGCACGAAACAGCTGTCAAAGGTTGGAACTCTCGGAATTAAAACGAAATATACTCTATTTTCACTTAGATTCTGCTTGCGTTCCTCATAACGTACTAGAACCTTGATTGAACCTTGGGTTGGTCAGAACAACGAATTGTTGGCTGCCTGTCAATTTGTAGACAAATCTCTACTTTTGGATTCCTTGGTTCGTGTCAATTTAAGTTTCAACTAGTGAGTGTAGATGTCATAATTAACTTTCTGTTATATCTGTCTTGCCTTCACGGTATTAATTCTTGAGTGGATTCGTTTTGATTTCGAGAACTCCATAAATCCTTTCTGATGAGTGCGTGAGCACGAAACAGCTGTCAAAGGTTGGAACTCTCGGAATTAAAACGACATATACTCTATTTTCACTTAGATTCTGCTTGCGTTCCTCATAACGTACTAGAAACTTGATTGAACCTTGGGTTGGTCAGAACAACGAATTGTTGGCTGCCTGTCAATTCGTAGACAAACCTCTACTTTTGGATTCCTTGGTTCGTGTCAAATTAAGTTTCAACTAGTGACTGTAGATGTCATAATTAACTTTCTGTCATATATATATATATATATATATATATATATATATATATATATATATATATACACGCTCATATAACAAATCCTTGGAATGAATATGCAAGAATACAAATACAGATACGAACATTTACAGAATACATTAATGAGACTGTATGAAAAACCACATGTAAATAAAATTAGCCATACATTACATTTTACAGAAATTAAAAAATTCGTCCAGTGAATAAAAGGAATTAACAGTCAAATATTCCTTCAACGTTTTTTTGAAAAAAAATGGTATTGATTTTTTTGAAATGAGGAGGCAAAGCATTATATATTTTTATACAATTATAGTACGGACCCTTTTCAAATAGACTTGTTTTATGTAGTGGAATGCGTAAAAGTTTGCTTCCTCTTGTCACCATATTGTCTATTTGTTGATTATTTGTAGGAAATGTTTGCAAGTACTTTTTGGCAAAAATGGCAATGTTATATATGTAGGCACAATGAACGGTCATAATTCCCAAGTTAATGAACCACTGTCTGCAAGATGTGTCATTTTTAAGGTTAAGCATAGTTCTTATGATTTTTTTCTGATAGATGAATATATCATTAGATGTTGGTGAATGATACCAGAAGATTACGCTGTAGTCAATCACAGAGTGTACATAAGCAAAACATTTTGATATTGTGAATACTTATTTGGTCCCTGAGGTATCTGATAAGACAACAAGCTGTCGACACTTTACATATTATTGCTTTTACCTGATCGGTCCAAAGTAAATCTTTATCTATCATTACCACTAAAATTATTAGTCAAACACTAAGACCTGGCGATGCTGAGAGACGATTAGAATTTTGTAACTGGTTGCAAAATAAAATTAATGAAAATGATGACTTCCTAAATAAAACTATATGGACAGATGAATGCAGTTTTTTAACAGATGGACTATTCAACAGATATAACGAACACTATTGGTCAATAGAAAACCCAAGGCAGAATCAAGAAGTAAGACCTCAGGGACGACAATCATTCAACGTATGGGTCGGTATGTGGCACAATAAAATTATCGGCCCGTTTTTTATTCAAGGTAAATTAAATTCCGAAAGATATGCAGAATTAATAAGGACCAATATATTGGATTCCTTAATGGAAGAACCTTTGGGCGTATTACGTCAACTATAGTGGCAACAAGACGGTGCACCACCTCATAATGGGAGATGTGTTAAAAATGTATTAAATGAATTATTCTCTAATAAATGGATTGGAAACCAAGGTCCCGTACGTTGGCCAGCTAGAAACCCCGACCCAAACCCTCTAGACTACTTTCTTTGGGGATTTCTCAAAAACCGTCTTTATCGAAACACGCCACAAAATCTTGAAGTATTACGACAAGACCTAATAAGGGAGATCAGGGCTATCCCTGCAAGGACCATTCAGCGTGCCATTCATAAACCTCACAGACTGACACGAAAATGCATTCAAGCAGGTGGATTACAATTTGAATATTTGCTTTAACTTTCATTGGGTATTCAATTTTATTGTTTTTGTTTGACTTTTTTTGGAATAATTAAAACATCATGCCTATTGTTGAACATCACACATTGTTTTATATCAATTTTTAGGAGCTTCTTATGTCCTTAAAACAAAGATGTATCGTTCTTTTTCGAAAAAATTATTTTAACGATGTCCTGCTAAGATCTTACCAAAAATCTATGCTCTGTCTCTCTCTAACACATGATTTCTTATGGAAAATGCTATTAATATAAACTTTTCGAATAAGTACGATACATCATTTGTTTTGGGACATTAGAAGATTTTAAAATCCATAATAAAAAATCCAGTGCCGTATTTAAAAACACAAAGTTGATGATGGCAGCTCAAATATGAAACGTCTGCTTGAAAATCTGATAACACTATCTTGTAGAACAGAAAAAGTAGCAATGAGAAAGTGAAATTTGTTTTGTTACATCCATTCAAATAGAGTCACAAAAAAATAAAAATGAAATCGCTAATAATCGGTTTTTTCCAAAAATCTTCGGAATCTTCGGAATCTTCGGAAATCGCTAATAATCGGTTTTTTCCAAAAATCTTCGGAAGTATTCGGAATTTTTCAAATATGAAAGCGGCGTTTCAATGAGCACCAAATTGCGCAACTTTGCCTCCATTTAACCGACCTCGTATCTCTTCTGATTTCCGAGATCCCAATGATGAGGCTCGAATCTGGGACACCCTGTACAGACGTCTGCGGCAGCACCTCACGGCAGTGGCGTAGCTAATACCAAGCACGCCCCCCCGCTGGGACGTCCTTGGAGCTCTGGTTTTAATTTGCTGCAAAATTTTTGGTTTCCTTGCGCCCCTCTCGCGTCGCGCGGGTTGCGGGGGTGTTAGCTATGCCACTGTCACGGTGCTTTTCACAGATAATCGAGGTAGCTGCAATGGTTTTTCTCTTCCATTAAAATTTGGAAGCAATCTCTATCAAATCGAAATGAATTTGGTATCAAAAGAAATGTAAAACGTTGATCTATGTACGTGATGTAATGTTTTTTTTTGAAATTGTTAGATTATCTACCCAAAAAATTGCTTCAAGTAACTGCATTTTTGGGACATTTTCCAGATATTTTTTGTGAACAAGTGGATTGAAATTTCAATTTCCATTACAGCACGTACCTAGAATAGAACGTCTTCTAGAATCCTGTCCTTGTTTGAAATAGAACCGTTATTGACTCTTTTACCCTAAAAAATGTTCCGAATATGATCGCGCTCATGGCATCCTAAGAACAATAGCTAATCTACAGTAGTTTGTTTCTCTGTTCAATAGTTAGAGTTTGTACCTTCTTATTCTTTGGAAATTGAGTTTTCCTTAAAAAATAAATTTATAATATGAGTTTGCGTTTTTTTATGAGCGTATTTATACATGAGAGGTTTTTGACTTGTGAGTTTTTATCCGTGTGTGCAATTTTCCACGTGTGCATATTTCTTGTGGGCAAATGTAACATTGCGCCTTTTTCTGTGCGTTTATTTCCGGCCACGTGTATACTATGTGGTAGGGCTCTGACTTGTTAGTTCCAAAGCTGATTCCAGTGGAATTTGGGGTTTGTGGATAATTTCGCCAAATTGCGGAATATCTTTCACCTGAAATTAACAAGAATTTGAAACAAAATTTACCGTCCAATCTACAATGAGCACAGTTGAATGTAATATGATCCCACCGTCATTTCATATTACAACAAAAATATTAACTCCTGTGACGTTGAAGCTTCACGAAATATGTGACGTTGACATTATATTCTTCTGAAATTTCAGATAATCAGTCAAAATATTTGTAGAAAATCTTCGTCTTCGTGAATTTATTCACAAGAATGAATTCTTCATTGATTTATACCTGTACTCAATTTTTGTAATACTGGGAACGAATACGGATGGAATTTCTGCTTTTCAAGTAGCTGCAAAGTAAGAAGATACGCCACTGACTGGCTGCACCTTACGCCATTGGGAATACTCCATCCACTGCACCTGAAAATTCCTCCTCTCTGCTCCAATCTACAATGAGCACAGTTGAATGTAATATGATCCCACCGTCATTTCATATTACAACAAAAATATTAACTCCTGTGACGTTGAAGCTTCACGAAATATGTGACGTTGACATTATATTATTCTGAAATTTCAGCTAATCAGTCAAAATCTTTGTAGAAAATCTTCGTCTTCGTGAATTTATTCACAAGAATGAATTCTTCATTGATTTATACCTGTACTCAATTTTTGTAATACTGGGAATGAATACGGATGGAATTTCTGCTTTTCAAGTAGCTGCAAAGTAAGAAGATACACCACTGACTGGCTGCACCTTACGCCATTGGGAATACTCCATCCACTGCACCTGACAATTCCTCTTCTCTGCTCCAATCTACAATGAGCACAGTTGAATGTAATATGATCCCACCGTCATTTCATATTACAACAAAAATATTAACTCCTGTGACGTTGAAGCTCCACGAAATATGTGACGTTGACATTATATTCTTCTGAAATTTCAGCTAATCAGTCAAAATCTTTGTAGAAAATCTTTGTCTTCGTGAATTTATTCACAAGAATGAATTCTTCATTGATTTATACCTGTACTCAATTTTTGTAATACTGGGAATGAATACGGATGGAATTTCTGCTTTTCAAGTAGCTGCAAAGTAAGAAGATACACCACTGACTGGCTGCACCTTACTCCATTGGGAATACTCCATCCACTGCACCTGACAATTCCTCTTCTCTGCTCCAATCTACAATGAGCACAGTTGAATGTAATATGATCCCACCGTCATTTCATATTACAACAAAAATATTAACTCCTGTGACGTTGAAGCTCCACGAAATATGTGACGTTGACATTATATTCTTCTGAAATTTCAGCTAATCAGTCAAAATCTCTGTAGAAAATCTTCGCCTTCGTGAATTTATTCACAAGAATGAATTCTTCATTGATTTATACCTGTACTCAATTTTTGTAATACTGGGAATGAATACGGATGGAATTTCTGCTTTTCAAGTAGCTGCAAAGTAAGAAGATACACCACTGACTGGCTGCACCTTACGCCATTGGGAATACTCCATCCACTGCACCTGACAATTCCTCCTCTCTGCTAATGAACTTTCGGAGATGTAGAAACAATTAACTTCTCAGGAAAAAATCAGAAAAACGCCGAACGACCTCTTTCAACTGGAATTGTTAGGTGGAGCGTGGCCGTAATGAACAGTTCGAAAATAAAAATAAATACCGCCAACTACGCCGAAGGCAGCCGGTATTCTAGTTAGTAAATTGTTTTCCATTGATGTGTCGAGAACACATTTTCAATTAGTATTCGTCAAATAACCGAGTTTATTACATTTTTAACATGCGACACTGGAGGCGGTTGCTTGGGGGATTGCTATGTTGCGATCCAGCTGCCAAATGGAGTTTGAATTATACCTCGCTCATATTCCGAACATTTCACTCACCCAGTAGTTTTACTGTCCTGTACAGAGTGGGCTCAAATGGGCAGTTTCAAAGGGAAAGTCCTGTTTTCACACAAAAAATTAATGTGTTGTAAAAAAGTCTAAACTTTTAGAGAAAATCTTCTTGTCGTGAGAAAAGAATCCCAATATGTATTTTTCCTAATGAAAAATGCTCGGTCGCACCATAGGGACCGTTGATAAAGATTGACAAAATATCCTGAATTGTCGCTATTTTTGACCCACCCTGTATAATAGGTGGCTTCTTCTATCGTAACGACCGACTAACTGACATGACTTTCGACTTTCTTCAAACCAGCAATGCTACTATTTTGTTTTCTAATAATCTAAAAAGTAATACTTTTGTATGAGTGAACCTTGCTATGTTTTGGTAAAAACAACAATTTTTATGATTTTCAAAAATTCGTTTATCCGAAACTGGACATAGAAACTAATTCAAACTTGCATGTGTAACTTCTAGTGACTTGTACTTTGTCTGTTTCCTATGTAAAGGGAATGTTCATCTCATCGAATATCTTTTTCTAAGATGACCACTAAATATTTCATTTTGTTTTTGTTGATTTTTTCAATCATGGGACAAGAACATGTTTTATATTCTTGTTTATCATTATTTTATGGTCATAAATTTAGTTTTATCAATATTCAAGCTCAAGAGGTTGAGATCAAGCCAAACTTTTATATCCTTCATTCCTTTATTAGCTGCTACATACTAGCCGATAATATCACATCTGTCCATTATTTCTGGACCATAATCAATATTTTGCGGAAGGAGTCCTTCAGCATCATCGGTGATTTCATTTCCAATCGTGCGTATTTTAAGAGCCACAACATATGCATCATGGTGCGTGCACAAAATTTGAACCCCAGACATAATACACATGGAACAATATGCATATATGGGTATATTAGTGTACTTTATACATTTTCCTTCCGAAAGACTATTTCCATACACTATCGAGCTTCCCTGTATAACATCGACCACTATGGTTCAAACTAATACATTTTTGGATATAGGATTGAAGTACCTCATAAACATATTAGTTCTACACTCCACGCTCGGAGGCCACGTTCAAATAAATACAATTACCAGCCAGAAATTATTACAGACTGTGTAGGATTCAGAACAATGTTGGAAAATATAGAAAAAAACTTTGGTACATAACTATTTTTGATATTTTCCTCACACACAATACCACGTCCAATCTTCTCTATTCTCGCGCTACATTTTATTAAAAATTACATAGTTAGCTATGACAATAGTACATTATATACCGCGGGACTGAAGTAGTACATTTAATCCTGAAGGTAAAGTTTATGGCCCGACCGCAGGGAGGGCCATAATTTACCTGAAGGATTAAATGTACTTCAGTCGCAAGGTATATACGATACTTTTCGTACTTCCGGTATGATTTTATTAATTATTTCAATAATTTCAATCAGTTTTTTCTCTCTTCAACTCATTTAATAAACTGTCTTTAAAATAAGTTACCATAGTAACATTGCGTTGTGACAGTTATAATTTAGAAACATTGTCATTACTAGTGTCGTAAAGAAACATTGTTATTGATAATTATTGGTATCATGAGTGAAGAAGGTGTATCTGATATTGATAAAAGAGCAGCCGAAGTAGGTGAAGAATTGTTACCACCGAAATCTAGAAAACTATACGAGCAGCAGTACGATGCTTTTAAAAAGTGGTGCCGCTTAAAAAATGTGAGACAACCTACTGAAAATGCGCTGTTAGTCTACTTCGATGATAAATCAAAAGCGGTTTGTGCCTCAACTCTCTGGGCACATTACTCAATGCTGAAATCGGTTATTAACATTAGAGAAGATATTGATATAAGTAAATTTCCAAAATTATTAGCTTTTTTGAAGAGAAGAAATGAGGGATTTAAGCCAAAGAAGTCAAGAATTCTCACGTCTGAGCAGGTAGACCAGTTCTTACGGGAAGCTCCGGATGATAAATATTTAATGCTTAAGGTAAATTTGGAAATTTGTTTATATTCAGAAATTTTAAGAAATCAATTTTTTTGTAGGTTGCACTTATTTTGGGCGTTGCGGGAGCTTGTCGTGGAAAAGAGTTGGTTGATTTAGAAATCGACGATGTGAGAGATTTGGGCGATTCCTTCCTAATTGCGATTAGAAACACCAAAAATAAAATTGACCGAAATTTTGTGATAAAAAATTCAGAAAACAGTGCCATCAGTTTTGTGGCGATATTTCGGAAATATGTGGCATTGCGAAAGACAGGGACAACTCATTCAAAATTTTTTGTTCAATACATCAACAAAGAATGTACTACGCGAGTAGTAGGAAAAAACATGTTTGGTACATTTCCACGGCAAATAGCAGCTTTCTTGAAATTAGAAAATGCGACGTCTTATACGGGACATTGTTTTAGACGCACATCTGCGTCTTTGTTAGCTGATTCGGGAGCAACAATAGACGTGCTGAAGAGACATGGAGGATGGAAATCCTCCAACGTGGCCGAGGGATATATTGAATCGTCTATTAAAAATAAACAAAAAATTTCAGATAAAATATTTGGTCAAGTCGCCGATTCGTCCACTATAGTTATGCCACAGTCCTCATTCTCGCTTCCTGTTTCCGCAGGATCTTCGAAACAAACACCAGTTCAATATGAAAAGGACCTATCTGTTACTCGTCAGTTACCTGCTGCATTAACCCAGGAAAGACTGGTCAATATGACGAACTGTCACAATATTAATTTGAATATTAACGTTAATTACCATTCTAATTAATTATATTTTTCAATAAAATATCCCTTAAATTCGTTTGTTTGTGATTTAATCGTTCCGGGAGTTTCGTCAATATTTAATCCCGGAGGGATTAAATGTGACACTTTAGTACCTGTCACAAGGGAGTGAAGTTGTCACTTTAGGCCCGGAAGTACGAAAATAATATTATGCGTTCACATCAGTAGATAAATACCTTCTGTTATTGTTGTTCATCAATTGTTTGTTGTTTGTTTTAATATCCTGTGTACCATGGATTGGGTCTTTTAGGGAAACCATGTGGAAAGATGCCTTCTTTATATATTCCTATGTATCTCAAAAACTGGTCATAGCAGAGCCAAAACTGTTAGACATTATAATAGTGTACTCAGAGTAATGACAGAAAATTGGGAAATTTCAGGAACGAAATTTTCAAATACAGAGTGAACTAAGAACTGAACACCTTTTCGCAAGTTTTGTCATCACTTAGCGTTTGACTCACACTGTAAATCAATTTCAGACAAGCAGTATGCTAAATGGTTCGTAGTCAAGTATCCCTCAAGCTCAAAATATAAAATAAAAAAACTGTGACTTTTTGACTCACCCAGTATAAAATTTGAATTTTTCGATTTCGATATATTCAAACGGGGAGCATTCAGTTTGTTACTTGGTTTGATCACATTTTCAGTTTATAGGGTCGAATGAGAATTTCATTTTGAATAATGCTTGACTCACCCCGTATGTGAAAATAATTTATACTGAAACCTAGTCTAGAATTATTGCCTTATGGGTAAGCAATATTTGTCGCGCAAAACGATTTCATTTAAGATGTTTTCCTGCGAGCAATGTTGCTTTAAAGAAATGGCCATTTTCCAACTTTGACACCCTGTATATCGAAATTAGTCATAGGACTGAGTTTGGCCCATAAACACTTCAGTTTAGAAAGTCATATTCTACAACATACCAAAAATTCAGGAAAATAAACTGAGACAATTTTTCCATAAGGCTGCTGCCTGGTGCTTTCCAATACAATTGAAAAAACTATAATATTCCGTTTTTCTCTAATTTTTTTCATTTTAGATAAATTATTAGAAAATGAAAAAAGGTCTAGATTGAGTAAGAAGTTTTCCCCCATAGAATTCCCAAGAAAAAGACATTTATTGGTCATACGATGTCTTCTAATGAATCTGTGAGGATTCAAAATGACGTCATACTTTAGTCGTTCTCCATACGTCAAGAAGACGTCTTATAACGACTTCTCGGCTATGACATTTTGTCGCCTTCACAGAGTCTTACAGACGCCATTGTTCATGTCAGTTTGGTCACTCTTTGACCAAAGTAGGATGTCTTCTGTACGTTACTCTGCTACGTGGGATTTTCGGTGGATACTTTCTCCTTGAAATCATTTTGTTATTCGAGATGATGTTATTTTTTGTTCAGACGAATTTTCATAATTTTTGCAATAATTACTAGTAATCAAGGAAATTGAACTGTAATATAACTTCAACTCTAATTCCTGACTTGAATATTGGTTTGAATTTGATTTTGAATGGTTTCTCTTGATAAAATTCTGCGAAAAAATTTCTACGATGTGCCGATAACATGAAAAAAGGCAAAAATGCTATATTAGACTCAAGGTGAAAATTTCAGTCTCGCACCTGGCCCAAAGTAAACACGTTTTCGTGCCACAAAACGCGTCCATATCACGTTCGACCACAAAAAATCCCCTTTCATACGGCTCCCTTCACAACTCGTGAAAACATAAATTTTAACGTGACCATTCGCGTCCAGTTTTCCGAGAACTGCTCCTGTTCGCCCAGTTATCGACCAAATTTCGCCGTGTAAGTCACGAATTAAAACCAACTTCGGCTCCGGTTGGAGTTCCAGTTTCGAAACCACCTCCGGAGCGAGGCTAAAGACCGGAAAAGGCGTCTGAATATGAAAGTCTGGAATGTGGATGTGCAGTTAGCACCCCATAAATTCAGAAAAAAAATACTTTTATTGTTCACATGACGTCCTCTGATGAACCTGTAGAGCTTTGAAATGACGTCTTACTTTGGTCATTCTCCACACATCAAGGAGTCAACCTATAAATGACGTCTCTTGGCTGGGACAATTTGATATCTTCACAGAGTTTTACAGCCGCCATTCTCTACATCAGTTTGGTCACTCTTCGACCAAAGTAGGACGAATCTTTATAAAATTCCCCAAAAGTTACAAGTTATTGAGAAGATCAGCCAGTAATTCATAACTTCAATACACGAATCGAAAAGACAAAGACCAATATCAAAATGAAATGAAATTTCCAACACAATTTAAAAAAAACTGTTATATTCCGTTTTTTTCTATATTTTTTTCCATTCTAGATAAATTATTAGAAAATGAAAAAGATCTAGATTAAGTAAGGAGTTTGCCTCCATAAAATTCCCAAGAAGACATTTATTGGTAATACAATGTCTTCTAATGAACCTGCAAGGATTCAAAATGACGTCTCACATTGGTCGTTCTCCATACGTCAAGAAGACGTCTTATAACGACGTCTCTTGGCTGTGACATTTTGACGCCTTCACAGAGTCTTACAGACGCCATTGTTCATGTCAGGTTCGTCACTCTTCGACCAAAGTAGGACGTCTTCTGTACGTTACTCTGCTACGTGGGATCTTCGGTGGAAACTTCCATCTTATTATTCGAGATGATGTTATTTTTTGCCCAGAAGAATTTTTATAATTTCCGCAATAATTACTAGTTATTAAGGAAACTGTAATATAACTTCAACTCCAATTCACGACTTGAATATAGGTTTGAAGTTGATTACGAATGGTTTCTCTTGATAAAATTCAGCGATAAAAACTCTACGATGTCCCGATTACATGAAAAAAGGCAAAAATTCTGTATTAGACTCAAGGTAAATATTTCAGTCTCGCACCTGGCCCAAAGTAAACACGTTTTCGTGCCACAAAACGCGTCCATATCACGTTCGACCACAAAAAATCCCCTTTAATACGGTTCCCTTCATAACTCGTGAAAACACAAATATAAACGTGACCATTCGCGTCCAGTTTTCCGAGAACTGCTCCTGTTCGCCCAGTTATCGACCAAATTTCGCCGTGTAAGTCACGAATTAAAACCAACTTCGGCTCCGGTTGGAGTTCCGGTTTCGAAACCACCTCCGGAGCGAGGCTAAAGACCGGAAAAGGCGTCTGAATATGAAAGTCTGGAATGCGGATGTGCGGTTTGCACTTGTTTTCGCTGACGGAAAATTAGCGAGGCATCAGCGGATGTCTGGCAGACTGAAGGGATTGCGTGCCGCGTCAGAATTTGTCACGCAATATGTGTTAGTGGAATTGCCAGACACGGGGTTGTATAACTGAGGCCGTAATCAGAAATATGGGGTTCGGTCAGACGCATCTCGAATGGAAGTGGATCTGTTTCATGGTTGTTTTTATTTTCTGGCTCTTCTGTATTTATAGGCGGGGTGCCACACATCTTCCAGAAAGCAAACAAACTAAACAAAATGCATTCATTCATTTATCTTGGTATCGATGATAATAATTTTACTTTCATTCATCTGAAACTTAATGACAATAATAGAAATCAAAGTCTCATCATCTCAACCAATAATAGCATAGCTCAAGGTCATAGTAAGAAGCTGCTTTGATTAGTAATCGATGATAAACTAGATTGGTCTTTCAACTAAGCTGAAAACGCACAAGCTCTTTTTTCTGTGCTAATCAATTTGAATAATAGTCATCAATAGAAACTAACTATTATCAGCTATAATATCTCTAGGACATTGATAACTGACGAAATAATTTTATAATAGTTTCCGAAAGCACGTTATCTGGTAACATCCCGACGCCATGCACGAGACTGGTGAATCGATTGATCGAACCTACGACCCTACGCATGAGAGGCGAATGCGAATGCGAAGCGAATGCGAATGCGAATGCGAATGCGAATGCGAATGCGAATGCGAATGCGAATGCGAATGCGAATGCGAATGCGAATGCGAATGCGAATGCGAATGCGAATGCGAATGCGAATGCGAATGCGAATGCGAATGCGAATGCGAATGCGAATGCGATTGCGAATGCGAATGCGAATGCGAATGCGAATGCGAATGCGAATGCGAATGCGAATGCGAATGCGAATGCGAATGCGAATGCGAATGCGAATGCGAATGCGAATGCGAATGCGAATGCGAATGCGAATGCGAATGCGAATGCGAATGCGAATGCGAATGCGAATGCGAATGCGAATGCGAATGCGAATGCGAATGCGAATGCGAATGCGAATGCGAATGCGAATGCGAATGCGAATGCGAATGCGAATGCGAATGCGAATGCGAATGCGAATGCGAATGCGAATGCGAATGCGAATGCGAATGCGAATGCGAATGCGAATGCGAATGCGAATGCGAATGCTCCACTAGCCGACCACCATGGCCCGTTTTGCATGTCTTCTTTACACCTTATCAAATTTCACATTTTTAAATTTTGATATTCTATAAATTAATGAAATGGAAGTAGTTTTGAATTTTGCTCGAACTACACTGACCAAAATAAATGGAAACACTCAACCCACGAACAAGTTTACGCCTGTGAGAGTTCCTCACTTTACTTTCCTTAGAGTTCGTAATATACTTGTATATATATTTTTATAATTTTAGCATCGTACTTCTTCATGGTGAATGAATTATTATTTTCATTATTATATCTTGAACTCGAATTCTTTGATATGTGTTGAATTCGACTTCATTACATGTTATGAACATAACATTTCAGTTCTAGACTGACATCTTCGTTCTACCTTCCCGACAGTGATGCTCACACCTTCTCGCTGGTCCTTGTCGAGCGGTAATAGTTCCTACTCAATTCCGCTCTCTTGAGTCAATCAAGGATTCATTAGATGGAACTATTATCGGCCAAGTGAGCAAAAATATATTGTATTCTTTCGTTGCTCTCTTATTTTCCACCGACTTCATTTTAGAATTTCATTCTGAAACCAATTAAATTATTTTGGCTGACTATGAGCTCAGGTTCTTGAATGTTAATTATAATTCCATTTCTGTGAATTTGATATAATTTATAAACCTAACATTCCACTCCTCAACTAACAGCCCATTGCCAAATCCCATTCTGACAAGGGCGCACACACCTTCCCGTGGTCCTTGTCGAGCGATAACAGTTCAAATCTGAGAAAAACTAGTTGTATTGATTCATAACGATAGGAAGAAATTATCATCGACCAAGTGAGCATTTTTCGATGTACAAATCCAATATTTGTGAACTACTCTATTCCTTTACTTTCAATCTCATCGTCAATAACTGGAAATAAACACCCCATCGTCGTTTTTCGAATAGTCCTACCAACAAACTAACACACTAAACTACCTCGATAAGACCCCTATCTGTTACATACTAAACTACTTCGATAACACCCCTATTTGAATGCTAACAATGGGTTGTATATTTTCTCGGCGTGATCAAAGGATTCTCGATCATTAGTTCATTGTGTATGAATAACTAGTTTTTTTGTCAATCATTTCAGATCTAACTTTGAGAACATTACAGATTTTTTCTTTTCGTGTGATTAAATTTTGTACTTTTTCTATATCGACACGTGTAAAGCCAGTGCATGACTTTTGGTTTTAGACCATATGTTTTTCCAAAAGCTCCTCTGCACATCATGAACTATGATCTGCTTTTGTAGACTACATGATGCAGGAGCATGTTTCAAGTATCTAGGTATCTAGCATTTTTCGTTTCTTTTATATATGATATCCAAAGGTCAGTGACATTCGCTTTCTACAAAGAAAACTTATGTTTTTATGATATATTTTGGCCAAAAGTCTCAAATCTGACAAAAACTGACTTGGTCACTTTTTAAATGAAGCCACAGAATTATTTATCACAGAACAATATATTCAATTGTAATTGAATGGAATTAAAGATGAAGTTCGAACAACCTGTATATCAGAGTTGTTCAGGTTTAATCGGCCTTGTGTGCAGACCCATCCACCATCATCGCTCCAAGTGATTCAGCGTCTAACACGTAAAACACAGTTAATCTTGTCCATTTGTAACGCGCCGGCATCTCATTGAACGCTTCCCTTGTCCGTTTCCTCAAAGGATTTCCATCACGAGCACGGAACGTCGAGAACACGGAGCAAAACATGGGGGGATCCCAGGATAATTCATGCTAATACCGCTCCATCATCCGAACCGGTCCGGCCTTGTGATTCAGTCATTTCGGACGCTGCACTAAATCCATCAAGCAAGTTATAATGAGTCTAGTAGTCTGTGTCTGTGCCTTGCCGAGCGAGCTTCTGAAGGATAATCGACCATCTGTAATCCTCTCTGTAATATGCCATATCTCACGTAAGAGCATGACGTGTCGTAAAGTAACGGTCACTGCCAGATGCGGCAGAGAACGTTCGCCTAATGATTTATAAGGCGATCTCTAGAAAAAGTTCAATTAGATCGCATCCGTTAGGCCAGGTGAGAGCAGAATTGGTTTCGAATATCAGTTCTTAATTTTATTGGTACGTCGAACTCATGGATGAATTCAATATATCTTTTTTTGTATTGTTTCCATCTGAATCACTTTTTCGCCCAGTTTCACAATATATGGTGATCTTTTTAGTCACTTAACCACATACCATTTGGTTTTCTACTGGTAGTCTGAAGTGTTTCACAATAACAAAAGTTATATTAGTCAAATAACCATTGGTGTTAATTTTCTATATGTTGGCAACGAGATTTCATGTTGACGTAGTCAAAAGGTTGACATTAATGAGCAGTTGAATGGAATTGGAATGGATGGGAAATTATGGAGACCGAGCTAATAGCAATAAATTATTCATCAGTGATCTCTATTGTAGAACAATTCATTTTTGTAGAAAGAAATGGAAACTGTAGTATTAAAAAAAAAAGAAGCTAAATACTCTAGATCTGCCAATTTTACAACGAATGAGGAGCAACTCTTGATAAGTCTTGTCGATAAATACAAGAAATTGTAGAATGAAAGAGATGAAATTGTATTTCATGGAAGGAGAAAGGAAAGACATGGAAAATAATACAGAAGGAATTCAACTCTTACAACGGAAGAAACTATTTCATATCTCAGAAAAACCTGAAAGAAAAATACCATAATATTTAAAAAACGAAACAGAAATGGGCTGACGAATGACTAATGATGGTGATAGAATGTTTGTTAATGCTGATCCTCAGTGTGGAAGTTTCAAAGCGAAAGAAGTTTCACAGTCTTCACTAGCAGATGATGATGAGTTTGATAAAACATCTAAACACAATTCTATTCTGAACAGCAATCCCAAAATTGCCAATATTGAGGTTGATTTATTTGATAATGGTCAACTCAGTTTCAATGCGGCTGATGATATTTGTCAGGAACATGATTGGACGTACAAGTAAGGGTTTGGAAATACCTATTCCTCAGAAGTTGAGAACTAAAACAAATGTGAAAAAAATTATGCAAAGCAGTGTAACAAAACAAAAGTACGAGGCTTGTTTGGTAAGTCCGTGACTTTTTAAATTTCCCGCGCAGTAACTTTAAATGCAACACTGCTGCTGTCAACCACCATCTTTCAATAGACTACTGACAAATTTTGAGCAAGCTGCGACATTTGGTTTGTGTTTGACAGCAATTAGAAGCAGACAACCTCGTGAATTTTAACAAAAATGGAAAAAAGTGAATTTCGTGTGTTGATTAAGCATTATTTTTTGCGTAAAAAAACCATAACTGAAACCAAGGAAAGACTTGATAAATACTATGGGAACTCTGCACCATCAATTTCAATGGTTAAGAAGTGGTTTACTGAGTTCCGTTGTGGTCGTACCAGCACAAGTGACGCCGTACGTTCAGGTCGCCCAAAAGAGGTCATCACGCCAGAAATCGTCGATAAAATCCATGGAATGATATTGGACGATCGTAGAATAAAAGTACGTGAGGTAGCTGAGGCTGTAGGCATCTCAACTGAGCGAGTACATCACATTTTACATGAATATTTGGACATGAAGAAGCTATCCGCGAGATGGGTGCCGCGATTGCTCACACTCGACCACAAGCGCAACCGTGTGACCACTTCAAAGGAGTGTTTGGCAAAGTTCAATCGCAATCCGGGCGAGTTTTTACGCCGTTATATAACCGTAGACGAAACATGGATCCATCACAATACCCCAGAGACCAAGGAACAATCAAAACAGTGGGTGTCAACTGGTGAACGTGCACCAAAGAAGGCTAAGGTGCGTCTGTCAGCCAACAAGGTTATGGCCACAGTTTTTTGGGATGCACGCGGTGTCATTCATATAGATTACTTAGAGAAGGGTAGAACGATCAACGGCGAATATTATTCAGAGCTTTTAGACAGATTCGATATTGATTTGAGGCAAAAACGACCACATTTAGCGAAAAAAAAAGTGCTGCTTCATCAAGACAATGCACGAGTGCACACGTGTGTAGTCACTATGGCAAAAATTCATAAATTGGGCTACGAACTACTACCCCATCCAGCATATTCTCCAGATTTAGCCCCTTGCGACTATTTTCTTTTCCCAAACCTGAAGAAATGGCTGGGTGGTAAGAGATTTGGGTCGAATGAAGAGGTTATAACCGAAACAAACGCCTATTTTGAGGGCCTTGAGAAAACCTATTATTTGGAAGGAATAAAAAAACTGGAAAAACGCTGGACTAAATGTATTGATCTAAAAGGAGATTATGTTGAAAAATAAAACGCTTATTTGCCAATTTTTTTTTTCTTTATTCAAATAGTCACGGAGTTACCAAACAGCCCTCGTATCTTTTGTAAAACTTCAGATTGAAAAATTTTCGGAGGAACATTACCTGAAATTAGAACTTCTGAAGAAGAAAATTGATCTCATTGATGAAAAACTGAAATCTCTGAATAACTTATGTATTTGTGTGTAACTGACAATTAAGTATCATTATATTATTATAGAGTAACAGATAGAAGGCTTTGATGTTACTTACCCATTGTGTCGTACGAACACCCTTTTTCTATCGTAAAACGAGTCCACCCAACACCATGCACCCCCTAAGGTTGAGGCCCGGAAGGATGAACGCCCCAGCACTCGTACGTACTCGAAAGCTCACCCCCCACTATCCACCACCCCCGCTCGTTAAAGCAGATCCTCATCCTGATGATTGGCGATCAGCAGAATAAAATCTGATCGTTTGATATGGAGTGCTCGGCCAATTCTCGGCCTGAAACTTTCTTATATCTGACATGAGTTTAATTTGATTTTACAATGACTTTACTTAATGTGCATGGTGCCCCCCTGAAACTGGCTGAAGGCCTGAAAAACACTTGGCTGAGGGCCAAGTGTTGTGTATTGAATTTACTGAGTTTACCACTTGGTCGGTTCTTCTTGGAATCTGAAACATAAAAGCATGATTATCGAAATTTTAAGCCTGTTGAAGTAGACGTTGGCGTCGCCGAAGGTTTCGCTTCCGTCTTACTTCTTCAGGGGTGTCGTTGTCTCCCTGGTTCACTGGTCGTCTGTATTTGTCTCTGTCTCTATCGTCTTGCTCACGTCTGTTCTCGAGGAGCTCCGTGAGCAACGGGTTCGTGTGGGTCTCTACTCTGTCTAGAGTAGTCCCCACGTGATTCCTGATCAGTCTGTCAATGTAGTCCGGATGGATGTCTAAGTCTCGATATATAAACCTGTTTGGCATATATCGTGGTGCGTCTGTTGCCATTCTCAGGCAGACATTGAAGAAGGCCTGCATCCTCTGCCTGTAACTGTTCGCGCATTGCCCCCAAGCAGTAGACGCGTACATCATGATTGGCAGAAGGATTGTCCTGATGAGGCGTAGTTTCAACTCGAGTGCCATGTTGCTCCTACGCCCGATGAGTGGATACAGCTTACGCCTCGCGGCTTTCGCTATTGCCAATCTGTGGGAGACGTGCTTCTGAAACGTGAGTTTCTTGTCCAGGGTTACTCCTAGGTATACGGCTTCGTCTACCCATGGAATTCTCTCATCGTTCATAGTAACATGGCCCTCGGGTGTCCTACGTCGCCTCGTGAACAGTATGGCCTTGCTTTTGTCTGCATTGATTCCGATCTTCCAACGATTGAACCACGGTTCCAGCTTGTTTATCTGATGTTGCAGCTTTGATGTTACTCCTCTCTCATGGGATGACTCAGCAAAGATTGCTGTGTCATCTGCATAGAGAGCAAGTTTGGTCATGGGGTTGTCCGACATAGGCATGTCTGCAGTGTAGATCGAAAAAAACGAGTCAAGGGTTCATATTAAATGAACTGAATTTAACGAGAGGTTACGTCTTACCAAATATCTCGAAGGCGGTTTTCTAGATGGAAGTATGGCTCCTGGAAGTTCTGGAACGAAGTGGATGCTGCGCCGGCCGGCGTATAGAGATGACCGTCACTGCACTTTTATATAGGTTTTTCTATTTGGTTGTAAAACTAACTATTATAATTATAAAGAACTGGATGATATATTGTCGGTAGGTACCATTGTTCTGTCTCTGTCACGGTACTACCTTTTTCATTCGGAGTCCTTCTTCTCACAGGGGGGGGGGGTGAACACGATATGCGCCTGGCGCGACGTGAACCTCTGATAGCCACGAAATGTCCCAATACAGGGAGACAAATATACGTATGTAGTTTGGCTTTGGTAATTAAGTAATTAAATATTATGAGGGGCAATGTGGACGAAACACCCAGTATTGGATGTTTTTCAAAATTGTTGATATTGTACACAGATTGATAAGTTATTTTGAATATTGAACAATTTGTTTAATTTATGACCTTTTTTTTCGCTTTGAAACACATAATAAAAATATATAAAATGTTTTTGAAGTAATTGCATCTCTGATTCCTTTCATAATCCTTTCGACTGATCTTGGAGTCAGCCTAAAACCTAAAGCCTAAAAAGTAATTTTCATCATATTCTTCAAAAAAGTTCGGCCTTGGACTAATTATTTTTGACCGACACACTTCATCCTTGTCTATATTAAAGGCTTTTTCAGAATTTTATTAGTATAATTCTTATCTTGGGATCATTGTTTGTCAAAAACTAACTTTCAAAACAAAGCGAAAGTAAGGTTATTATCTGGTGGTCAGTTCTTAACCATCGAATTGTGTTGTAGTGAAGTTGACCAATGGTTAACTTTAATCAAATTCTTAACCAACAACTGAAACACTTTTCAATACTCAACCACTAGTCAAATTCAAACCATTTGGTGACAAGACATTGTGAATAAAAGGGGTAATGATATGATGACGAGCATTAGTATTGTATTTTTATTCTCATTCAGTTGCATGCGCCCTTTCTCGCCGCAGTGATTCCTCAGGTGGTACTGTAGGTTTTTCCGGTTTTTTCCTGCAGTTGGAATAGAAAATGCGCCACCTTTTTTTGTGAAGTTGCCCCGGAGCGCATATCGTGGCGGTACTCTCTTTCGTCTGCACTTATGGGGAAATTATCACCATTATAGTCTATAATACATAGCTATTTCAATTAACATTTTCATTTATACTTGAAAGCTTTGTCGATAAGTTGAAAAACTTCTGGCATTAGAGGACTTTTCCATAGTCATTTGACCTATGAAATCATTTTGTGGGGAAATTTGCTACACTCAAATAAAATTTTCATTTTGCAAAAAAGGATCATTCGAATCTCAGCAGAAGCGGGTTACAGGGATCATTGTCGTGCCCTCTTCTTTCAAATTTCAGATCATGCCATTTCCATGTGCTTATATGTACTACTCTCTCCTTGAAATACATAAAAATAGAGCGGATTTTATTTTGCTCTTCATTCGGATTTAAATCAGTATCATACTAGATCAGGAAATTTACTGAGACCTCCTAGATACAGTCTCTCAATACCTCAAAAGAACTTTGAATATTCAGTTATATAACAAGCTACCAGAAGCAATAAGAAAGCTGAATTTTCACATGTTCAAAAATGAAGTTAAATCGTTTTTGCTGAAGTACTGTTTTTACTCGGAAAATGAGTTTCTCATCTACGACTACAAGATCCAGTACTGGTGAAAAAACCTGGGATTGAATGCCTTCAATCTAGTATATCTAAGTTAATCTATTTTATCTCCTTTGTTTTCCTTTTTCAACTAGAATTGTTATTGTAGATTGCCTTGTGCTTAGTATAGTGTCTGAATTATTTCAATTATATTGAATTTTTTGCTTTTTTTTTAATATGTACTGTCTTTTTTAATCATAATTTTAACTACTACTATTGTAATTATTATATATTTACAAATCAACCAAGTTACAGATATCTTCCCTCACTGCTTTGAATCATAAGGAAAAAAACTTGTATTCGTTCCTATAACCGAAAAAAAGTGCATTGGTGTCTGCTACCATTATGATTGGTAAAAATTTTGATTACCCCTTTATTATACAAACCGATGCTTCTGCGCATGGCTTTGGATCTGTCTTATCCCAAGTGTATGACGGCGAGGAGTATGTTATTTGTAATTTCAGTCGTTCTTTGATGAAACAAGAACAAGGAAGTTGTGCTCTCAGACTTCAACAGTTTGAGTTTAATATTCTTTGTCAAAAAGAAAAAGACAACGAACAGCCGGTTGCTCTATCACGTCTCATTCCTTCAAATGAACTTCAAGTTGGCAGTTCATTAGATATTAGGACGGGTGAGATAAAAGATCGTTGGTATGTGAAGTCGAAATGTAGTATCTTCATCCTAACCTTAGTGTGACTATTGAGTTGTTTTACAATTTGGTAGATGTGATTTTTCTGAACGTCGGAATGATAGTGATTGGAAAATGAAAGAATGCAGAATAACATTTTTATTCTTTCAGTGTGTGATAACCGATCATTGCAGCTTATTATCGCTAAACAATTGGAAGGATACTCAAGGTTATTTGGGAGGTTGGGCTTTCAGACTTCAACAGTGAGTTTTATACTCTGATCAAAAAAGAAAAGATAATAAACCGCCACATGCTCTATCACATCTCATTTCTCCGCATCAGTTGTAAGTTGTCAATTCAATGGACATTAGGACGGGTCAAATAAAAGATCAAAAGATCATTAGTATGTAAAGTTGAAGCGTATTATATTGAAAAGAACTTCATCGTAATCTCAAAGGCGTGTGTTTCATAATGAGTCGTTGTACAAGTTTGTTGAGCCGAGCATAGCAATAGAAGTATTGATTTGATTTTTTTAATTTCTAATATTTATGGGATGATCGTTCCAAAAACATTGATAATACTTTTATTTTACAAACCGATGTGTCTTCGCATGGCTTTGGATCTGTCTTATCCCAAGTGCTACGGATTATATTATTTGTTACTTCAGTTGTTCTTCAACGGAACAAGAACAGGAGTTTCAGACCACTGATAGGCAGTGCTTATCAGGAACTTGGGCGGAATAGAAATTGCGATGGTATCTGGAAGGGTAAAAGTTCAAAGTGATAACCGATCATTACAGCTTACTGTGGCAGTTTAAAGAATACTCAAGGTCGTTTGGGACGTTGGACACTCAGACTTCAACAGTTTGAGTTTGATATTTTGCATCAAAAAGGAAGAGACAAATAATAGCAGGATGCTCTATAACGTATAATTCCTTCGAATCAACTGTAAGTTGTCAATTCATTAGACATTAGGATGGGTGGAATGAAAGACAATTGGTATGATAAGTTGAAGCGTAGTATATTGGAGAGACCTCCATCGTAATCTCAAATGCGTGTGTCTAATAAGTCGTACAAGTTTGTCGAGCCGAGCATAGCAATTAGAGTATTTATCTGATTTTATTGAATTTTTAAATTTTGTTCAATCAGGTTTTATAAATTTCACTCATTTCAATCAAAACAGTTAACAAAACAGAAACAAACAAATTTAGTGTACAGTTGGTTGAATTCTCAAGGAAGATACCACTAAAAATCCTTTTTGATGGGCAAACATTTATGATTTTTTTGTTCATTAACTGTCTTGGGAAGAATGCGTATATTCTGAAATGGTTTTTATACGTTGTGAAAAACAGTGATTCTTATAAAAATTCTTATTAAAAGAAGGAAACAAATATAATACTTAAAAATGGACATAAGATATTGGGGCATCAAACTATCCGCGGGAGAAGAGAAATCTCAACTGAAGTTCAACTGAATTCGTGTTTTATGTGCATTCGTATAGATTTCATCAAGTTAATATTTTATTCCGAAACCAAATTTTCATGAAAAAATATCGTTGGTGCTAGGCGAAAATACCATTGATCTAATAATGAAAAGTAGATCAAATAATTGTCAAAACTAGCCTTCGCTGATGAGTGGCAAGAACCATGATATATTTCCACATTTCAAACCGAAAAATGGTTTCAGCTATGATATTTAGAGAGCATTGCAAATTATTTCTAATAGAAACCTTCGTCAAGAATCCAACAGACATAATTCAATTGTCGTAGGAGGCAGTAGTTGTTTTCTGCTGGAAACTTGTCGGTGAATATTCATGGGATGATTATAACAAAAATAGTTGTTTCCTCCATTTCAAAGAACCTAAAACTCCTGTTAATCCTATCTCCAAAATAGTTGCCTCAACCTTTGATGTTGCGGACGTTTTGATGTGCACTGTAAATTCATCTATAACTCATAGAACTCCATCACCATTAACCCGACCTCGACAATATCGAAACACAAATCCTGCTCCATTCCAGCCGGCTTAGCCGCATTATCACATCACACGGATGTACTTTCGATGTCGCCGATCTAACTCGCGCCGTACGCTTCTTCATTCACCCCCGGAAATTTGATTAACGACAATTCGTCATTGGAGATTGGGCCGTCCCTTAATCTATCTCTATTAGCCGAAAGACTGTCGATAATCACCCGACGCCCGATTATCTTTTGATGGCAATTATCTTGTGCAACACGGCGTGGATTATCGAATTTGCCGATTATTATTTCCATTGTGCGGCCAGCAGGACTGAACACACACTAGATTGTCTCGGGAATAGTGCGGATAAATTATTGACAGAGGAATGACAATGGGACTGCGATTGGGGACCTGACCGATCATTAGCCTGAGTGGAAAGATAATTTAAATTCTGAATAGTGGAGTTGGAATGATAAATATCTGATTTACTCGAATGCACCACCAAAATATGTTAATATCGCAGACGAGAGAGAGCGAGGTTTCATAGCCAACTACTCATACGATGTCAGTTGTTTCATTCTCAGAGGTATACAGTGTTTTAAAATTCAAACTTGCCAGTGGTAATATCTCAAAAATGAAAAAATATAGTACCTAAGTTAAAATGACAAAAAAAAAATTATTGGTGCCCAATTTCACCTATAAAAAGCACGCCTCAGCATGTTTAAATCGAGGTTTCAAAAACGCGCTTTTTTTGAGTTACCAACGTAACATAAAAAATTCGAGAAACGTGAAGTCTAATAGACAATTTTTGATTATTGATCTGACAGCAGTAACTTGTAATGTCAAATGAACAACTCGTTCATTCATATGTGTTACCTTTTGCTTTTTCATCTATTTGAAGAACTTGTCATTTTATTTTTTATGCGTATCATTAGATTTTTGCCATATTAACCGCGATTCTGCTTTACCATTCAAAGAATCGATATTAGAATTCAATTTTAGGCACTAATAACAGTTAATCTTTGATGACAAATTGCAAATTAATCTCTGTTTTTTTCATTTCCATGACAACGAAAAGTTGTGACAATGATGTCATATCACGAATTCAACCATTCTACATTATTAGTACATATTATATTTATAATATAATATGTATATATATATAATATGTATATTTATAATATAATATGTATAAGCCTTTTAATCTCAAATTCACGTTTCGGACATTACTGGTTTTTTTTGTGAATTTGGATTAATAAACGTCTTATTACTATTATTATTATTATTATTATTGTTAACACTTTTTGAAGTAATAATACCAGTATTCTTGATTTCGAATTGCAGCAATAAAAAAAGAGTAAAGTATTCGTGGGTAACTGGCCTTTCAAAGACTTGTTTGAAAGACCGTTTTATCCACTTATACTTTAAGATACTATTTCAGCATTTCTTATATAACTTGGGAGGTTGAAGGATTGGCGGCCAATGGGATAATACCTGACGTGCATTATTTTCACAAAGGCTACTAGTTTGTTCAAAGAGGCATATTCTGCCATCTAGTGGTACTCAACTGAACCTGCAGAAAAAGTACTCAAAATTAGTTTCTACCATTTCAGGAACTTAATATTTCGTGACTCTTCGTGAAAAAATTCGATAGTGCCCCGCAGCCTTTGGTTCGGAAGGCACCACTCGATTTTTGAGAACATGAATTAACTTAGTTCTCTCCTTCTTGAGTCACTCTAGGTTCCGGAATAGAAGAACAGGAGACAAGTGTGAAGAATACTTTATTGAAACTGGACTGGTGAATAATGGTTACATATCATTTTATACACTTTTGAGACAAATAATAAGTACTCGAAACAAAGAGTTCTAACATGATATCTACCGGGTGATTCTCCAAGGTGGCTCACCCCTATAACTTTTTTATTATTGAAGATAGAAAAACGAAATTTGGGGGTTGTGTATTATAGTTCAATTTACATTTTTTGACATATTAACTTGCTTTATCGTACTTCCGGTTCGACCGGAAATGAGCATAACTTTCGATTTTTAAATGGGACATCCTATATATTTTTACTTATTTCGATCGAGAATGACATTCTAAATCCAACAACACCTCACTTGTCAATATTTGACAAATGAAGTAATTTTTATTTCAATTTTTATTTTTCGATCTAGAATGCCATGGATCGTGTGAATCGCCTCATTCTTGATCAAGTAACATGGGAAAAGTACGACTTTGAGGCTTTTGAATTCACAGTCGCTGTAAGAATTATTCAAAAGTCTCAAATATGAATTTTTCCAGTTAACGTGAATTTTTCAAATGGAAAGGGGGTGGCTCGTCGGCTTTTTGTGAAAGATCATTTTCTTACGAATAATTTGATACCCCACACTTTCACTTTATTTTCACTATATCTGTGAACGATTGCAAGAAGCGATTATACCCAATAACAAATAATACGTATTCGGTATACTTATGCACTAAGTCCTGTTATTCTAGTTATTCGTGACAAACAATTGAATTCACAGTCGTTTTAAGAATTGTTTAAAAGACGCAAATATCACCATTAGTCCATTAAGTTTCTAAATTTTCAAAATGACCCCCTCCTTGATCACGGCAAAGTTCAACTTTATCAATTGTTGCGCGCACCACATTGTTTAGCTGTTCCGCAGTAACGTTCTGGAATGCCACCCTTACTTTATACTCCAGTTCTTCACGAGTAGCTGATGTTGTATTATAAACCTGATTTTTAATTGTTCCCCAGAGAAAAAAATCTAGTGGAGTGAGATCTGGTGATCTAGAATATGAAAAAGAAATAATACATTATAAAAAAATATGACATCTCAAGAATGTACCTCGCAGGCCACTGAATAGGTCCATTGGTGCCAATCCACTTTTCTGGGAAGGTGTCATTCAGATGTTCTCTTACGATTTGGGAATTGTGAGGTGGCGCTCCATCTTGTTGAAAATAGATATCAACTTGGGTAGCTAGTGGCAAATCTTCAATGAAATCATTTATTTGATTTCTAAGGAACTGCAGATATTTTTCCCCAGTAAGTTGTCCGTCGAAAATTATTGGGCCTAAAAGTTTTCCTCCGATAATACCCATCCAGCAATTGAAACCAAATCGCTCTTGAAAATTTCCTTCTTGCATGAGATGTAAATTTGTTTGTGACCAGTACCTTTTATTATTCCGATTAAACAGACCCAAGTTGGTGAATCGAGTTTCATCTGAATAAATAATTTTAAATGGAAAACGTACATCTTCTCTGTATTTAGTCAAAAACCAGTTGCAATAAGTTAATCTTCGGTTGTGATCGTTATCGTAAAGATGTTGGTGTAGTTGGTACTTGAATGATCGATAATTATATTTGTGGAGAATTCTCCAAACGGACGAATAACTTACATCACACTCAGAAACAATTTGGCGAATTGACGCCGTACAATTCACTTCAACATAGGCCAACACGTCTACTTCTTTTTCTTCACTGACGATGAATTTATTGGCATTTTCTTCTGGTTCATTTCGCATTTTCTTTTCCAGTTTTGGAAAATAGTGCCGAGTGGGATGGCGACGATTAGGGAATCTCTGAGCATAAATTCGAGCTGCATCAGATGCATTCTTTTTTGCTTCTCCGTAAATTAGCAACATGTCAATTTTCTCGTTTCTAGTATAATTTTCCATATCAAATTATGAACTATGCAACAAAAGAATTTTTGAAAGTGACAGCATATTCATTGGCCTATTTGTTTAGGTATAGTCCTAGCAACAGCTTCAATTGTTTGTCACGAATAACTAGAATAACAGGACTCAGTGCATACCGAATACGTATTATTTGTAATTGGGTATGGTCGCTTCTTGCAATCGCTCACAGAAATAGTGAAAATAAAGTGAAAGTGTGTGGTATCAAATTATTCGTAAGAAAATGATCTTTCACAAAAAGCCGACGAGCCACCCCCTTTCCATTTGAAAAATTCACGTTAACTGGAAAAATTCATATTTGAGACTTTTGAATAATTCTTTCAACGACTGTGAAGTCAAAAGCCTCAAAGTCGTATTTTTCCCATGTTACTTGATCAAGAATGAAGCGATTTACACGATCCATGGCATTCTAGATCAAAAAATGAAAATTGAAATAAAAATTACTTCATTTGTCAAATATTGACAAGTGAGGTGTTGTTGGATTTAGAATGTCATTCTCGATCGAAATAAGTAAAAATATATAGGATGTCCCATTTAAAAATCGAAAGTTATGCTCATTTCCGGTCGAACCGGAAGTACGATAAAGCAAGTTAATATGTCAAAAAATGTAAATTGAACTATAATACACAACCCCCAAATTTCGTTTTTCTATCTTCAATAATAAAAAAGTTATAGGGGTGAGCCACCTTGGAGAATCACCCGGTATGTGACAGATAATTTTAAGTGTAAGAGAAGAAGTTGGGTAGAGTGATCATTCCGCCGGAGCTTCTAGTGCAGAAATACAATTTATCAACAAAATGCAAATATCGATGGCTAGTCAAAGTGTCTAGGAAAAAATGAGGGGCCGATAAGACGTCTACACCATACGTTCACATCTCACATAATTGGTTTCTCTTATTCAGTAAGGGTTGTCCTGTTTCCGGCGCGTTTTTTTCATAGTGGCATCCCTTCAGGCCTAATTTACTCTTAAGAAGTGAAAGTTCCAGGATAATAAATTGCTTCTATGTCAAAATGAAAAATCAAACTTATCAGATTCGAATCAGTTCTGGACCAATGTTGAAATCGATTTGCAGTGTCTTCGGTTCAATTCAAATGGTGAACAGAAGGAAATGTAATATTTTGTTGGTTCCTGCGTATCCTAGGAACCATATCACACTGGATATGTGTGCGCAAGTCTCTCGTGTCCTAGCACTGGACTTACAAGTACCGTTGTGACGTAAGATGGGCTGATCTTCTAGATTATCATTCTCGCTTTCTCTAAAAACTACCCATAACTTAGGTTACTTGGAATTTCTGAAAATATTTGGAACCTCAAAAAATGCTGTTCTTCAATGGATTGGTAAATCTCATTGAGGGTTTTCAACTGACCCCCTAATCCATTAAAAAAATTGGGTAAGTGGCTGCCACTTTTAGGGGGATGAAGGAGGGGTGATTTTTATGTCCAGAGTGTCTTTTCGAAAACCTCACTTTATAAACGTCGTAATCATGTTTCCGACGCATGCCTTTTTTTCTGGTATTGCAATCAGTTTTTCTTCCTATATGCCAATTCCCATAAACGAGAAATATTCTTGTGATTTTCCCGCAAGTTTTCCAGTTTCATATAGAATGATAAGCACGAACGAGACTTTTTTTCATAACAGACTTTTACATTAACGAATTTTTATTGTACATTATTTCTTCACGAGGAAGTTTGCCGAAAAACGAAAAAAAAAATCACAAAATTTTCCGTCTTGAAAATTAACCTAACTGCTGACCGGCTAATGGGAATGTTTTTTTGGGTTCCTAACAATATTAAATTTCATTCTGTCGATTGCCATAAGCGAGAAAATGCTTCAGCAACCAACTATTACGTGCAAACCTTATGGCTTTGGTTTTTCACTATTACATTGTTATACCTATTCATCTGTTAGAATGCCATAAACGAGAAAATTAAAAAAAAAAACGATATTTTTCTGCAAAAGGAGAATGAATTTTCTATATACCTAGCACACGTCCAATCGCTAAATTTTAATTTTTTGAGCTCAACACTGACATAATTTTCAATGGTTAGAATACCAGAAACGAGAATATGAGACAGCAAAATCTGCCGTTATCTGACTGTCTATAACGGATCAGTGAGAAAATTGCTAAAGTACTGCCCGTCATATGTTTGCTTTGAAGTAATAACAAAAGTTATATGATACTTTCGTGGAGTTTATCACCATGAATTTCATTGCAATTCATTTAGGAATTTAAAATTCTTGTGTTGCTTAAAACAAACAAAAATTTACTGGCGTTCACTTCACAGCGTTTAGTTGTCTATCGGAAGACTCAGTGATAATACCGTGCACCGACTCCCGCATCGATTGAATCGAAGACGAATTAATTACTCAGTATCCTGTCAATCCCGTTGCTGCAGCAGCAAGTTCTAATTGAGCGATCACATCCCGTTAAAAATCGTTCAGTTTGCAGACGGGATTAAATGACGAAGATAGAGAGGGATTAGCTACTCATTGGCAGAATAATTTATAGAGGGAAAGATCCGATTTATTTTCCGGCGACTAAACAAAAAAGAATCACGAGTGAGAGAGGACTCTTCCATCAGTCAAGTGCTCAGACGTTTATTAATTAATTTGTCGGCTGTATCGAACGTTTGGTGAAGATTCTTTGAAAGTGGCACGTTGTTGCAAACATATTTAGTACATACAGGAAATATCAAGTTGCCCCTTCATCAACTTCTCACGTTCCTAATTAGGAACACTGGAAGTAAACGCACAAAACTGATAAAAAACACTCAATCACCATAATCGACAAAATTCAAAACGTGTTTCATTCAAAAATGTATCGCGTATCATACATGAAAATGAGTTATATCAACACTAAAATAGTATGACCGGAAGTGATATTTCTCTTTCCTTGAGCTGCTAAAGATTTGATACCAAGCAATTTGATCTCGTTGATTTCTGACAGAATTACTATCGATAGTATTGCGAGCACTCGTGGTATTACCCCCGATAATTTCACTCGCCGTATGAAACCCTCCTTTCCTGCAATATTAGGACCAATAAGGGACGTACGCCTCGATAATACGCAGTTCCTAGCTTTCGAGCCGGTAATACCACTTTGTCATGGCAACCACGTATCCAAACAACAACGGAGACTATAATATCATCTTGCTACTAATATGAATGTCATTCTGTCAGACGTCATGTCTATCAGGCATTAACTATAACTATTGAAGAATATTTTTCTTTATCCTATTTTGGCCACCTTTCATTAAAACTTAAAAATACCTTGCTCAACAAACTTAATAACAACAATATTTCAAACCTATCTATTTCATTTAAATCTTCTAATAATCTTAAACATTTGTAAGTCAGTTCTAAAGATGAAATCTCAATGCTGGATAAGTCTGGAGTTTGTTACGGGTTTATTTTGCACTAGAACACCCTTTCTGTTTTAATACAATAACATCAGAAATTCTCTGTCATTGATATACACTTTCCACTCTGTACGCCACTGTATTCTTCTTCTTCAGATTCCCCAAAATGACAACTTGATCGTTGTCATGTATAGCTTGTTCCGAATATTAGTACTTACCTTTGCTGTACTAGTTCGAGCGGACATGAACCGGCCTTAAGCTAATGACAGTTATCAGTTGTTCTATTTTGCGGTATGACAGCGTTATTTTGTAAACATACTTTTGGTTAGTTTATTGTTTTGTACTTAGAATACAAAACCGTAACATTCCTACTCTATCTCTATCTTGTGTCATTGAGGTACCTATTTCACATTCGAATACTTGACCCTTTGTTTGTTTGGTTCTGAGATTGAGAGGCTGGCGTTTTCGTGTTGTTTCAGTTGGCAACACTGAATCTTAAGGTGTTCTTTTCATAGCTCCTATTAGCTCGAGTTAGTTCCTGGACTGTTCCCACCGAACACTAACGAACAAGAAAGCGCCTTGTCAGATATTGACAGTTTTGACTTTGACGTCTGAGAGATAATCTCTTCTTCCTTATTTGATCTTGATGAGTGACTGACCTACTTTGAAGATTTCCAATTAAAGTTTGATCATCGTTGATGGATCTTTGGAAAATTCATATCAGGAGAGATTCTCATATTGTTTGCGATTTTTGACGCTTTATATTTTTGAGAAATCTCCGTTCGCTTTGCGGATTTTTGAGGTTAGAAGTCACTTCATCATTGTGTGAAACCACTGGAACGAGAAACTCGCTATCAGACAGCAAACAGACCATCAAAGCTGTTATCAGAACCCTCCCACTTAATAGAGGTTAGTATTTGCATTTGGGCTCTACTTATGGCCCCATACAAGTGTAATCAGAAGTCAGACTGGTATTGTATATTCTAGGGTCCTCTGCTGCGGCTACCACTCTGCTACTACTTTGCTCCGCTGCGGATAGTGCTTGTTACCACTCTGCTACTGCTCCTCTGCGACTACCACTCTGCTACTACTTTGCTCTGCTGCGGCTAGTCCTGCTACTACTCTGCTACCGTTTATTGGAGTTCCACTAATGTGATTGTTCCACTGTTTCGTTGCTATACGATTGTCTTTCCACTATTCCACTAATGTGATTGTTCCTGCTCGACTGTGGTTGTCCCGCTGTATATCTGTTGTTCAGCATTCCTTCGCTATTCGTCCAGCTGTACCTGTACTTTGATTGATTGTGTTATACCCACTGTGCACCTGTATTCACCAAGGCACCGATGAACTACAACCACAATAATTGGTGAACTGGAATGCTTGAGAATATCTACGTAGTATCAGATAAGTTTAAAATAAGACTGCCCCTAAGGCGTAAGTATCCATAATTGTAAGCTATCATCGTGACGTCACAGGCATAGCCCTCACTGGAGGTTTCATATTGATATATATTCAAGCAATACCATACTCTCAATCACAGCATTCACTTGAATTCATCTTGGTGGTTGATATTTACATTAATTTCATTTTCTTTTGTATGGTGAGCTGAACTGTACACGTACAGGGTGTGTAACGATCAATATATTGTATTAGTAAGGGACATGATTATTTCTTTTATTCTGGTCCAAGTTATCTAAGCGTAAGGGAAGACAAAACCTCTACATATTTATATATTATTATTATTCCATTTACAGGTATCTATTGTTTAATATTTTAGTAATATTAGTGCAGTGGGTTGTCCCATTCCATCAGGGTGGTTTAGGATTTTTCACTAGCGATAAATCCGTGGCGCTCCGGAAAATTAACCCCATATTTCAAATCTTATCGAAATCAATTTTTATTGTCGAATCCACGCCTACTGAGCTGCTGGGTATGTTAGAGGGGTGACACATCATTGCACATTCACTGCTCTCCTTTCCTAAATTTCGACCCTAACAAGTTTATAAACTGAACTGTTCCAACCTTGATTGTAAGGCTTGCTATATTGGTCAAACTGACCGCAAGTTTAGAACTCGACTATCTGAACACGTCAGAATTATAGACTCCAACTCCGAAAAAGAAAAAATTAATTCTAATTCAGTTTTTTCCAACCATATCGTAAATGAGAAACATAATTTTGATCCCAACTAGGACTTACACATTTTACACGTTTGTGATGAAGGCAAAAAACTCAATCTACTAGAGACTCTTGAAATAAATAAAGCAATAAAAAATTCAGATTTTCAATGCATGAATGAACAGACCCAGTTTGACAGTTTAAAACTTTTCAATTCCTTGCTATTTTGATATAATTTCTCTACAACTCATAACATAATATTTCATTGAAACACAGCCGTATGCATAGTCATTCGCCAGCGACTCGCCAGAGTTTCGCCGTTCGCTACACAATGATTATAATGCAGAGGTGAGCTCCAAAAATGTGACAACTACGCGATAAGTCACATTTTGGCGAAACGCTGGCGATGTACCACTTTTTTGGAGCTCGACTGTGCATAATAGTTATTGTGTAGCGAGCGGCGAAACTCTGGCGAGTCGCTGAAATTGACTATGCATACGGCTGTTACATTCTTTGGTAATTCTTTCTATTTTAATTCTCAATAATTTTTTACAAGTGAAATCACAATTTCCTTCAATATTCTACAAAGCTGTCAATCGACAATATTTTCAGGATTTTCTTGTTCCATGATAGCATGGGACATTCCATTCTGTTTTTTGCCACCTCGAACCATGACGTTCCAGATGACAGATGTCAATTTCATAACCTACTTGTCAGATGTAAACACACTTGCCGCATGGTTTAATTTAAATTTCAAAACGAATTATTAATTTTTGATATGTTATTTGAGTGGACTAACCATGGTCCCTAACATAGGTGGGCCCCGCACTAGATGCGGACCATTAATCGGTCGTAATTAGGACCATAAGTTTTTTTTAAGTTTTTCCGTTCTAAATGTTATTTTTCCACCATATGATCGACTTGTAATCAACCCCTATTTTGCTGAAGATGAAGGATTAATCCTTCGAAACATGTCCTATCTATTGATGTAAGTCTTCCAACTGCATGGTATCTGCCTGTTGTTAGTCTTCGGACTACACAGTATCTTCAATAAAGATTATTTTTGGTGGAGTTAGACTGAAAGTTTGTTCACCTTCCCAGTTTTATCTCACTTCCACTGTATGTGATGGATCGTCTACGATGGTTATTGAAGAATTCTCGACCACGGAACTTTTTTTACTTTGTTGGTTCGTGAAATTATCTCAATGAATACTACTCATGCTCACAATACTATCGATAATTCTGTCAGAAATTTTAAACTCGATCAAATCGCTTTGAGGTAACACCACTCGTCATAAAGTACTCGCGGTGTTACCAAGCAATTTGATCTCGTTGATTCCTGACAGAATTACTATCGATGGTATTGCGAGCACTTGTGGTATACCCCCGATTATTTCTTTCGTCTATTAAATATCAGTCATCAACCAATCATACGTTTGTTTCCTGTTTGACAGGACCAATCAACACGCTCTATTAGCGACTATTTACATGATGCACAATAGTCACCGACTATTCAGCATGATACTCATATCAAGGAGCCTGACCATCTGACAGTACTCTAAATAAATACATATTAAACGTCAAATAAAATCAATCGTGTTGAAGCTGTATAAGAGAATGAATGTGGACCTTCTACGGTTAATACTGCAAGTTCTTCAAAAGCTGAACAAATGTCACAAATTACGCATGGTGGAAATGTCACATACAATAATTGTGTTTTTAATTTCAATTGATAAATTATAAAGATGGTGCTGTTTTTGTTTAGATTTTGTGCTTTGTTCTTGATATTTTGAATAAATTATTCCAAATTGTTTAATTTTCATTCATTCATATGACTGATATAAAGAAGTAGATTCAAGAAATAATCTTCACAAATATAACACGACCTTGATTAATTGTCGACTATTTTATTGCTGCTAAATTTCTCTTGTATTTATTAATTTTACTCGACATTATTTTGGCATTAATAATCAGAGATGAAAGCCCTCGAGCTTCGCTCTCGGGCTCTCATCAGATTATTAATGCCAAAATAATGTCTCGTTAAATTATTATAAAATACAGTCGAAATTTAGATGCAATAAAAATAGTCGACTATTTATCAAGGTCTTGTTATATTACCCTTGAATATCTCTTACTCTTATAATGGCAGATGGTTGTACATTTTTCTGCTTTGGTGAGAGACTTTTGGGTAAGATCTGATGAAGGTTTGAAAAGGGATATTTTGATTAGGATGCCAGGTGTGGGGAGCAATTCTTGTATTTTTTATGCAATAGGGTACAGTTCACTCACCAGAATTAATATTTTCTGTCTCAGAAATAATAGACGGCATATGGCCAGGTACTTGGCTTTGTATTCTTCTAACTCGTTTCTGCAGTAAGAAGACTTTGTTGAAGCGGTTTTTCAACTTCAAAAACGTATACTATGCATGACAACCAGTTATTTCAACAAACTCTTGTTGTGTGTCTATGAAAGGCCATTAGTTTCTCGCTGAAAAGTACTCCAACCCACTTAACGACATTTCGCTAAAAGTAAAACTTTAGAAAATTATTCAAGTAATCGTTTTTTTAATAACAACTTCTCCCTGAATGATTTACCGGGGCTTTCGTTGTGATCCTCGCTTATAATATTTGGTCACGAAACTCCGCTTTAAATATGAGCCAATAATTTCTCAACACCCGAAATTAGCCATACTTGAAAGGCGCAACATTCATTTACATGTTTATCAAACTAGTTCCGACCCCTGACGAATTTCGCGATATTTGCATACCGAAGGCCAGAACATGGCATTGGACATAATTACATCAAGCTATTGGATGTAGTTATTACGATTATTATTATGAAACGAGCCGAGGTTGAAGGCAAGAAAGGTCAATGCTGCACTAACGATTTAGTTCTAGAACAATTTGGTTTTATTACGAGGGTATAACTGAAAATTGTTGGAAGCTGTGTTTCACTATTATTATTATTAGTCGCCGGGGCTGGCCATCAGCAGAAATGGAGGTAAGTCTGCTTAGAACTGTTCTGCTCCTGACAGCAGGTCTATCTATCTCGGCGCGAAAAATCGTGCTAGTAAAATTTGTTACTTTTCTTAATTTTGTGCAGGTGAAATTTTCTGAAGTGAAAGTTTTTAAAATTTTGTTTGATAAATCCATAATACTGAGCCACAGCTAACTGATTGGGACAGAAACAATAATAATTTTTATTGAACCGATTTATCTGAAATATAATGTCATTTTATGTCCATATTAATGTCATTATAATCAGTTTGTACTCGTGAACTCATCAGGAGCAGACAATTATATATAATAATTACGGAGATTCATGGTGCATATACTGAATTTAATTTTTGTTATAATCGACTTTATAGTTTCGATCTGTTAGGATCTCAGGGAAGGTGAGTTGCAGTGAATTTTTGTTTTCATTTGTCAAACATGTTGACTTTATCTATGCAAAATAGTACTATTAGATTACTTTTCCGTATCAAATTCAACCCTGTTAAATGGTTGGTGTTACTCGTAGTAGTCTTGGGAATAATCACAATATATTTTTTTAACATAATATCCCACATCTGGTGCTTCGTGATACGGACATTTATGAAATAATCAAATTGGGATAGAAAAAAAGTATATGACACTAAGGGAAACACGATTAAATTTCCACAGATTATTGTCTACGCGACATGTTTCGATATGCTGTATCTGCTTCAAGCGGATGTAATACATTCGCTATATAGAACGACTGAGATGACAAATAACATATTCCCCACCGTCATACACCAGGGAGAGGACAGATCCAAAGCCATGCGAAGAAGCATCGGTTTGTAAAATGATGGGGTAATCAAAATTAGGAACGATCTAAACGGGAGCAGACACCAATGCACTTTTTATACGTTAAAAGGTACGAGAACAACTTCCAGACCAATCAGACTTATTACACTTTCGAGTCAAAGCTGTGAGGGATAATGTTATAAGCGTAAAAAATTGGAAATAAAAAAAAATATCAATGTTACCACGAATCACACCAACTGCATGTGTTGGTGTGATTGCGTTTGAGATATCAAATTTCAATAAATTCTTCTCTCTTTCTGGTTCAAACCTCTCACAGAAACGCTTGCTTCCTGCGTCAGTGTAACGAAAGAGTTTTAAAATTATATTCAGTATTTCCAAAACTAAAAGTAGATGTTTTCTATCTTTTCCATGTCTCAAATTCCTTACTGCAAGAGAACTATCAACAGTGGAAAGTTTTCAAATTGACACGCCGTATAGTAGAGTTGTAGGTTTTCCATGATCACCGACTCTCCACTATTTCTCCATTTAGAACTCATCAATTCATTGTTGCACCGATTCATGAATAATAATTCTGATTCGATTACATTCCCATGCCCTATTATGAAGGCAGTGAGTTGTTTGTTTTATTTGCGTGCTAAATGGGCACTAATACTGACTAATTGCTATAACCAAACAACTATATAAATGCATTACTGCTCTTCGGCAGATATAGCTAATAAAATTTCGATTAACGTTTTGCAAACGATGGATTGAAGTACCGAATTTATAGCGAAGTGCACATTGTACCGGTAATTGAAAGCTTTCGTAGTGTTTCAGGCATCGCCGGTATGGGCTGCGTAACATGCTAACGGCATCATGATGATTTTCATGAATGCACTTAAGCCGATAATTCCCACAGTTGAAATTTCCTCAAATAATACGTTTGCTTCCGTTTAGGAGCAAAAATAGGAAATGGTGCTATGAATGTGAAATACCTACGAGCCATTAGCAGAGATTTTGGTTTCAGCTGTGAATTATTCATGTTTGTGCATATAAAATTATATCATTCCGTAAACGCCAGAACCATATCATCATAGTATCAAGACGAACATTTTATTTGCTAGCTATAACTACTGAGGATAAGAACGTTTGGCTACTGTAAAACTTGTAGTTAGGGAAGTGGCGAGCATTTCGGTATATGATTAGTACAAGTTTCACATCGAGGTGGATTGCAATTAAGATCACCATGAATTGATTTGGTTCAGTCAATAATTCATGTCCCATGATGCTGCGTTTCCGCGGGTTGAAGTTGCTAAAAAATGGAGGGGGGATATTGAATCATTTGCACATGTCTGCCTCTGGGGTTTATGGTTACACTCATCCTGGAATCGATGAAAATCGAAAAAGCGGACATTCAGGGCTCTGCATTTTCACGGGACGGAGTTGTAAAAATATGAAAAGAGCTCTATGGAGTCATTTGCACACTGTTCTCATTGCGCCCATTCGACTCCCTGGACTCCCTGGATATGAAAAAATATTTGGCAGACACTTATCTCACAGATTTTCAGCTGTACAATTGTTTGAAAGGAAAGGAAGGACAAACTATAGAGTTAGTTTATACCTGCGGGGACACAGTTGAAAAAAAATCAGCGTTGAAAAATAATGAATCACCAGCCCAGATGGAATTGAAAATGAGGCGGTCAAATTGATGGCAGAAAATATATCTGCACCATTATGTCGCATTTTCAACCAAAGGCCTTCAAAACTACCATTATAATTTTTGAAGGTGGTGACAGATCAAGTATGTCAAATTACTGACCAATTTCACTCATATCGGTCTTTTCAAAATTATTTGAGAAAAAACGACTTATAGAATACCTTATCAATCAAATATGCTTCATTGTCTAAAATGATTACAATAGAAGTCCACACAACAATATATACAGGGTGTCAATTTGAAAACTTCCCACCCTTAATATCTTCCTTCCAGTAAACAATATGAGTAATCGAAAAAACAGGTCAATTTTATTGTCAAGGGGGGCACTTTTACGGACTATTTGTAGCCCTCGTGGTTCAACCCCCTAAGAGGGGTAGATGTTACTCTTAGAATTTTAAATGGGAA
This sequence comes from Chrysolina oricalcia, assembly GCA_944452925.2. Taxonomy (NCBI): domain Eukaryota; kingdom Metazoa; phylum Arthropoda; class Insecta; order Coleoptera; family Chrysomelidae; genus Chrysolina; species Chrysolina oricalcia. Next base: position 4,428,645 of record OX101824.2, on the reverse strand, counting down.
GGGGGGTCAAGTGGCACATCATTCTGATGGGCGTTCAATTCTTGTTCCAATGGTACCCTGACTTATTATTTTGTGATGAGCATTTTCCGAAAAATTGCGTTCTAAACTAACAGAAGTAATTATTAGAACGCCTATACTGAGATGCATTATTGTATTGACTCCCTTTAATAAAAATGGTTAGAAGAGTAGGTGGCACCGCTCCAACCCTTGAATGACAGGAATAAATTTATTACGCATGGGATTTTTTATTTGGTGGTTATTTTCCTTCTACACAATAAAATTTAATTTGCGAGAAAGACATTTCCAACATAAAATCTACTTACGCTTATCTTATTAGCTGTTCGAAATGTTGTCCATTTTGCTCTAAACAGTAATACAGTCTGTTTTCGAACTCCCCTCTAACATTACGGAAAACTTCACTAGGAATTGACCTGCTGCTGTAATTCGTATTTTAAGTTCGTCAATATCAGAAGGTTGTGTTTTATAAACAACGGATTTAAGATGCCCCCAAAGAAAGAAATCTAAGGGTGTTAAATCCGGTGATCTCGGAGGCCATTCAACTGCTCCCCTTCTGCCAATCCATCTACCCGGAAATCTCTCGTTTAACCACTGTCGGACGGGAAGAAAATAATGAGGTGGAGCACCGTCCTGCTGGAAATGTAACAGATCCTCCTGCAAAAGTTAATTACCTTCTGCATCAATTTCAGTTTCTAGCTCGTGAGTTATAAGAGGATCGATAGTCTCTTCAAGCATATCAAGGTACAGATTGCCAGTCAAGTTTTCTTCCAGAAATAATGGACCAAGAATGGCATTTCCAAGAATACCAGCCCAAGCATTAACTTTTTGTGGGTGTTGTGTATGCCCTTCCCGAAAAATATGTGGGTTTTCGTCACTCCAATAGCGACAATTTTGTCTATTAACATTGCCATTCAGAAAAAATGAACACTCATCGCTGAAACAGATGTTTAACAGAAGATTAGGGATGGTATTGACTCGATGAGACATGATTTCACAAAACTCTATTCTTCTATCATAATCATCCTCGTGGAGCTCTTGAAGAATCTGCATTTTATATGGATGAAATTTATGCATTTTCAGTGCTTTTCTTATAGTCTCGCGTGACATTCCCGTCTGTTCTGATACTGATCGTAAGGAGCTTGTGGGCTCTGCAGCAAATGTTCCCAAAACTTCAATTTGAGCTGCTTCATTTAGTACTCTGGGGTTATTTCTTTTTTTATTTGTCACTGAACCAGTTTCGTAAAACTTATTCACCAAATCAAGCACATACCGGTGACTTACATTACAATTTGGATGTCTTTCGTTAAAAAGACATGCCGCCCTTCGTGCGCACTTTCCAACTTCGCCATAAATTACAATCATTTCAATTCTGTCTTGAAGAATGTAAACCATTTTTACACTTTTATACACTTATTAAAGTAATTCCTAAACAGCCCAACAGGTACAACGGTATTCACAATACTACCAGATAGTTCAAATTTGCTAACCAATTTTTTGCCGGAAAACAGAAACTTTTTACAGCAGAAGTAGCAAAAAAGGAAGGCTATCTGTACAATTTCTGCGATGACACTTAAAAATTCAGCATTTAATAAACACAACTTTACTACCATCTACGTTTTACTATTAGACTACTTTTTTATGTAAAGTGTTTGGAGCTAATGGCTAATGTTACCCCTAATAAAGGGTTGGAACGGTACCACCTAATATTCTAAGCAGTTCTGGCCAAACCATGCATCTCAGTATAGGCGTTCTAATAATTACTTCTGTTAGTTTAGAACGCAATTTTTCGGAAAATGCTCATCAAAAAATAATAAGTCAGGGTACCATTGGAACAAGAATTGAGCTCCCATCAAAATGATGTGCCACTTGACCCCCCTTCCCATTCAAAATTCTAAGGGTAACATCTACCCCTCCTAGGGGGTTGAACCACGAGGGCTACAAATAGTCCTTGAAAGTGTCCCCCTTGACAATAAAATTGACCTGTTTTTTCGATTACTCATATTGTTTACTGGAAGGAAGATATTAAGGGTGGAAAGTTTTCAAATTGACACCCTGTATATATATACCTGGTGTAAAAAATAAATTTTCGAATAAATAAAATAATAATATAAAAGACGAAACACATTTACGTGATGACGTGGTGACCAACAATATATAGGTATTACATTTATAAAAAACAAGAAAAATATACCACAGTTCACTTCTCATGGAACGACTAGAACCTATAAGCAAAGTATTCCTCTAAGGTATAAAAACATTTCCATTTCTGAAGTTTTTTAACGTTATTTTTAATTTAATTTATACTTGTCATTTCCGTGGGTAAATGACACCTGCTTACTTCTGTAAATCAGAGATTCCCTTGTCAAGGATGAAGTTGGAATTGGGGTAGGAAGTTTTTTTTTCTTGTCGAGTAGGCCTCTCTACATTGGGGATTAGGAAGTTATTTCTATATTTATGCAATAAACAAGCCGTCTCTAGAATGAAGATTTCTATTAGTGTCAAAATTTTGTGTCCGGAGAAAATCGGGCGGCACGATTCTCGCATCTTGACTTTGAATATAAATCTCAGAGCACGTTTCTGTAGCACGAATATACTTTGCAACAGAGCTTAGTTATTTGGATAATCAATAGCACCTCCTCCTTTGTAAAGAGGTATTACCATTGCAGACTTTAAACTGGAAGGGAATACACCTGTAGCAAAAGACCTGTTTATAGCTGCTACCAGAGCGCTTAACAGACAATATGGGTTCAGAGAAAATCGAAGAACCCAGGATGCCATTGCAAACCTCACTTGACAAATATACGCTGCTGTGGACAATAAACAGCCTTATTTGGGTGTTTTCGTAGACTTAGCAAAGGCTTTTGACAAGGTCAGTCATGAACTTTTATTGGAAAAGCTTGAAAATCTAGGCATAAGAGAAAGTCCATTGGAAGTTTTCAGATACTTCCTCAAAAACCGCGTACAAATGGTAAAAGTAAATGGAGGAATAAGTAATCCAAGATTGGTTTCGTGTGGTGTACCACAGGGTACAGTTCTTGGTCCCATACTATTCATAGTATATTTAAACTCCTTGCTAACTTCAGATATTGTTGCGGAAATTGTCTCATACGCTGATGATACGACTATCATTTATGTTGCTGATTCGTGGAATGATGTGAAGAAAAGGCTGAAGAGGATTTGATAAAAGTAACCATTTGGTTCAAATTAAATGTTGCAACGGACTTAGTGTACGTTATCTTGGAATATTTATCGACTCTTGTCTGAAATGGGTCGTCGTCACAGAAAATCTCAAGAAAAAATTAGGTTTCTATTGTACAAGTTCCACCAATTTCGATATATACTTTCACTTCAAAAAACTGAAGGAGAAATATTTTGCGATTGGAGAGTCGTTATTGAGTTATGGTATAATAGGATGGGACGGGGCTCGAAAAACTCTGATGGAACCCCTGCTGGTACTCCAGAAGAGAATTCTTGAAATGATACCATTCAAACCATACCGATACCCATCCGATGAACTCTTCAACGATATTGAAATTTCAGATATTAGACAAATATATGTCAAGTAATAGATGATGTTTATATTCTCAAATAAGTCATCCTACCTCAATAAATCTCACCAATCTCCTAATACACGGAGCATGAGAATAAATAACGCATATCTACCGAGAGCCAACGAAGCGTTAGGGCAACGATCTCTTATGTATAAATCCCCAAAATTATACAATAAACTTCCGGAAAGTATAAGAAATATCGAATCGAAACTGTTCTTCAAAAAAACTATTAAGAAATGGATTCTCCAACGTGGAAGAGTATACTTTCATTGAATTATTGATTGGGTAACAAATAAAATCTTCTCATATCATCATATTATGCCTTAATTTTTTCATTCTTTACCTTAATTCAAATTTATATATATATATATATATATATATATATATATATATATATATATATATATATATATATATGTACATTACTAAGTTCATGGGTTGAACCGCGTTGAGAGTTTATAACTCGACGTTTCGGCTCCTGCTTTGGAGCCATTTTCAAGAGTGTGACTGCGAGGCCTCTATCTGCCTACTCCTCGAGTCGTGGTCTTGAGAGATATCAAGGTCTCAACCTGCCTACTCCTTGATCTCAAAAGACGATCCGATGTTGGTTGCACTGTAGTATTTATAGGTGGTTGGCTACCTGGAGGTGGGCGGGTCTTACGGGTTTTCTCGTTTGTCTTGTCTGCTGGTGCCTGCTGTGTAGTTGGAGTTAATGGGATAATAATTGATTGCGGATAAGTTTCACGTGGCCTGGTAATTACGGTTGGAAGAAGGGGCTTCCAAATGGGGTTCAATTTACGGCTATCATCTTTAATGTTCAGGCAATCAGGCCGTTTTTCAATTTCGATGGCTTCTCTGATAAAACGAGAAGTTCTTGAACGTACTGGGGCGATAGTTTTCGTTTTCTCGAAATCTATGGGGTGACCCGTTTGGATGAAATGAAGAGCTAATGCGGAGCTGGTGTCTCGATTTCTAACTGAAAGGGAGTGTTGATAGGATCGAAAATGGATCTGTTTCGAAGTTTCTCCTATATAAGAGTGGGGGCAGATAGAACAGGGAATTTCGTAGATACCATGGTCTTCGTTGGGAATTTTGTCTTTTGTTGGTCTGATGAGGTGTGATAGTTTTTGTTCTGTGGTAAAGATGGTTTTGATATTTGCTTTTCTGAAAAGTCGACTGATTTTGTCCGTCACCCCTTTGATGTAAGGGAAGAAGACTTTGGATGGACGGTCTTCAACTTGTGATTCGTTTTTGGTTACTAATGGTTTCTGAAGCTGTTTTTGGATGTTTCTGTCTATGTGGTCTGGTCTGTATCCGTTTTGTAGGAGAGCTTGTTTTACGTTGTGAAGTTCGGATTGTCTGTTGTGGTTGTCGGTTAGTCGGATGGAGCGAGATATCAGAGTATTTACGACTGAGTTGAGTTGTGAGGGATGATGGTGGGACTTGGAGTTGAGATATCGGTTGGTGTGGGTGGGTTTTCTATAAACCGTGTACGAGAAACCTTGTTTCTCTGATATCTCGCTCCATCCGACTAACCGACAACCACAACAGACAATCCGAACTTCACAACGTAAAACAAGCTCTCCTACAAAACGGATACAGACCAGACCACATAGACAGAAACATCCAAAAACAGCTTCAGAAACCATTAGTAACCAAAAAACGAACCACAAGTTGAAGACCGTCCATCCAAAGTCTTCTTCCCTTACATCAAAGGGGTGACGGACAAAATCAGTCGACTTTTCAGAAAAGCAAATATCAAAACCATCTTTACCACAGAACAAAAACTATCACACCTCATCAGACCAACAAAAGACAAAATTCCCAACGAAGACCATGGTATCTACGAAATTCCCTGTTCTATCTGCCCCCACTCTTATATAGGAGAAACTTCGAAACAGATCCATTTTCGATCCTATCAACACTCCCTTTCAGTTAGAAATCGAGACACCAGCTCCGCATTAGCTCTTCATTTCATCCAAACGGGTCACCCCATAGATTTCGAGAAAACAAAAACTATCGCCCCAGTACGTTCAAGAACTTCTCGTTTTATCAGAGAAGCCATCGAAATTGAAAAACGGCCTGATTGCCTGAACATTAAAGATGATAGCCGTAAATTGAACCCCATTTGGAAGCCCCTTCTTCCAACCGTAATTACCAGGCCACGTGAAACTTATCCGCAATCAATTATTATCCCATTAACTCCAACTACACAGCAGGCACCAGCAGACAAGACAAACGAGAAAACCCGTAAGACCCGCCCACCTCCAGGTAGCCAACCACCTATAAATACTACAGTGCAACCAACATCGGATCGTCTTTTGAGATCAAGGAGTAGGCAGGTTGAGACCTTGATATCTCTCAAGACCACGACTCGAGGAGTAGGCAGATAGAGGCCTCGCAGTCACACTCTTGAAAATGGCTCCAAAGCAGGAGCCGAAACGTCGAGTTATAAACTCTCAACGCGGTTCAACCCATGAACTTAGTAATGTACATATTTCTGACCGCGGAAACCTTTCCGAACATATATATATATATATATATATATATATATATATATATATATATATATATATATATATATATATATATATATATATATATATATATATATATATATATATATATATATATATATATATATATATATATATATATATATTTCTTGTAGACTTAGTTTATGTTTTCTGAATATTTTACTCATTTATTGTTATGCTATTTTAATGAGTGTTTTTATATATTAATTTTGTTTTTATTACACGCACACTTTCATGAAAGCAAATAAGCGTAAACCACTACTAGGCCAATCAACAGGGCTATCATCCTCAACTTGAGTTGCTCCGCCCATAATTTTTTTATAAATTGTGGAATACAGTGTGCACATTACTTCTGAGAAAAATTATCACCTCCAGGGGGGGTGGAACCCCCCCAAAAAACGCGATGAAATTAATTTTTGAGGAAATTTCGAAATATCTCAAAAAATTTACTTTAAATCAAAAAAATAACTTGATATTCAGAAAGAGGACAAATTTTTACATAAAAAAATATCTCCACCAAAATTTTGAGAATTCACAGGGTATTCTTGAAAAAAATTGTTGAAGTTGAAGTTTTTTCAACCAGCTCGTGAAGTAAAGTTCTATAACTCCTCTCATAAATGTTCAATTCTGATAAATCTTACGTCCTTTTGAAGATAAATATCGCAGCTTTGTATTATGATATTATTATTATTTATACGCTCAGTTGCCAGCTGCAAAATTGCAATTGAAAATCTTATAATATTAAAGTTCCTGACTACGTGAAATAATGCTTGTGATTACTGAAATAATGTCTTATCACTTGTAGCAAGTAAAATGAACAGTTGAGGAATACTTCATTGTCAAATTGCATAACGTTTAACCGGTCCAAATAATGTTGGTTTAAAATATAATGTTTTCAATTCTTCGCATATTTTAGGTTACAAAATCTTGGGGGAGTTTATAAGTTCAAATGCTAATAACTCAGAGATAAAAGCACGTATCAACATGAATGAAAAGCCAGTTTGCAGAAAAAACCCTGCTCTTATTGAAAATATTCATACAGATTTGGTTACTTGTACAAATTTTAAATGCAATCCTGTCAATCTTTCAAGTACTTAAAATGCAGGTTACTCGGCATTTGATCGCATTATTGTTCTATGGAAAGAAAAATAAAATCAGTCTATGATAGAATATGAGAATTCGAGACCAAGGAAGACAGTGCACCAAAGGAAACTGCCCCGAAGTGTATCTGCTTTAAACTCAATGAGATTCTAAAACCTGAAAAATATCGGCTTGGGACCTTGTCAATGCGGCAGCTAGCGCGCCGCTGTATAGTATACAGCGGCGCGGTTCTGTCGGTGCGCAGTGAGCAGCAGTCAACGTTGCTCTATGTAAACGTCAGATAATATGAAAGTTCCTGTGCAGAAAACACTGGATACTGGGATAACATCAATAGTCGGAGACGGGAAAACATCTCTTAGTGCTTTGTCACTGTTATTAATTGAAAATGGTGAGTTTATTTTTAAAATATTTGTTTCATATTCAACTCAGCTCTGTTTCAAGATATCCGGATTGTGAAGGTGAAGACGAGGAGACTGAAGATGACGTAGATGATGAGTTGTATGAGTGAATAAATATATTTTCCTATACATTTCTTGATGGTGATTACTTGTGGATTCATTTCTCCATACCCTTTCTTGTTATTATTGAAAAACACTCTCATATTTCATTACCTCCGGTCCGCGTTTGATTTATACAATAAGATGATCTTCTCTCGAATTTGCAAATAATTTTCATAACAATACTTCTAAATCTCAATAACGACAGTTCTCAACGATTATTCACCCACATTTATATCTAAGAGTAGTAGTTTGAGAGCTTTTTCAAATATTCTCCCCCTTCCCTCTTGCCCCAATATCTCCGCGATGCGGGGGATAAGCCCCGAATGCGGGGGCGGGAAAATCATTTGTAATAATTTATATCTATCATTTTTACAAATTTTCGCCCTGTTTCATTACTCAGGACTGACAATTTTACATATTCATTGAAAATACCCCAAAACAAAGACGATTTCGGGAAGGGGATGATGCCCCGGGAGGGAGTTAAATTGTTGAAAATAATTCGCCCCATTATTAATACCGATTTTCACTCATATTTATTGCCCATAGCTGAAATGTCGAGAAAACACCTTCCAGATTTTTTTTATGATTTTGGGGGGGTTGCACCCCCCGGGGGTGATAACTTTATTGCTTATTATTCAACCCTCCGTGACGACCGAATTGCAAAAAAGAAATCGACGGAGCAATTTAAGTTGAACTTTCATGAGAAAAATTGCTCTGTTTATTGCCCTATACCATAGACAGTCCTTTCCAGGACTACATGGCGTTTTTGTTCATTTACTTGGTATTTATACACATTCTGTTTTGTAAGTTTTTTTTTATTTGTTACCTTGTGAATAAACATATATTCTATTCCATTCTGTACTATTCTATTCAATAGTACAAATAGAGATAGGTAAAGTGAATTCGAAGGACAAACTAACTATTGGAAAATTATACTTGTTTACACAATGAGCGAGAAGAAATGTTATGGTTCTGTGTTCTAACTAAAAAGCAAAAGAGTTGTGACCAAAAGTGAGTTTACAAAATTTACTTAAAGTTTGTTCATTTCTGCTCGAATCAATAGGGTAAAGTTTAGGACTAAAATTCGTTATCAAGTTATCATTTTGAAACAGTGGTGTACAGAGTGGAAACTTCATCTCAATGACACATAATTTCTGACGTTATTATATTGAAACGAAAAGGGTTTTCTTAATGCAAAATAAAAAAGGGGATACAAATTGTATTGAAAATTACAGGCCCATAAGCTTACTCCCAAGCTTCTCCGAATTATTTGAAACTGCAATGTGCAATAACGTTATACAGTTTTTTCATGAGTGTAATATTTTCAGTGATAATCAACATGGCTACTTACGAAATAAATCAACACAAACGGCAATCTTTCAATACACACAGAACATCATTAATCTAATGGAAAAACGGTATTTAGCTTTGGGTATGTTTCTTGACCCGTCAAAAGCGTACGACTGTCTGGATCACAATATCTTGTTATTTAAATAAGAAAAATATAGAATAAGAGGGAATGCTCTGAAATGGTTTCATTCATATTTAGCAAACAGACAACAGAGAGTAAGCATCACTAAAGACTCGAAAAATTTTAAATCTGATATTATAACAACAACTATAGGTATACCTCAAGGAAGTGTAACGGGCCCACTGTTGTTTGTTATATTTATGAATGATTTATGCCAATCTAAATTAGCAGAGAATCAATTTATAACAATATATGCTGATGATACAAGTCTACTGGCAGGGGGAGACACATATCCGGAGATGATGGCAAACTGTAATAACATTTTTCAGAAAACTAAAGATTGGTTGAATACGAATAAGTTAGTATTGAATGAGTCTAAAACTGAAGCGATAATGTTTGCGAACTATCTAACAGCAGATGAAAAACCAAAAGATATATCATTTACTAATATAACTTTTCAGTTATCCCAAGAAACCAAGTTTCTAGGTGTTCATATCGATGAATGGCTGAACTGGTCACAACACATAGAGGAAATCTCTTCGAATCTTGGAAAAGTGTCCTATGGACTTCGAATAATCAGCAAACATTTAGAAAAGCAAGCAGCTTTGTCTCTTTATTTTGCAAATTTTGAATCTGTCATGAGATATGGAATAATTTTTTGGGGCTCTAATAAGAATACAGAAAGGGTATTTGTTATTCAAAAAAGAGTAATGAGAATAATCAATGGCTTACGTTATAAGGACTCTTGTCGAACAATTTTTAAGAAAAATAACATAATGACTGTTTATGCTCTGTACATTTTCGAATGTTTGATGTACTTGTTTAAAAATCGTGAACTTTTCAATCTAAATGCCACAGATAACGAATATAACACTAGGAGGCACGACCTCACGTATCCATATCATACATTAAGACTTACTGAAAAATCTCCCTATTATATGGCAATCAAATTTTACAACAAATTACCAGTACTCGTAAGACATTCTGCTAGTAACAACCAATTTGAAAGAAACATAAAAAAAATACTTATAGATTTAGAACCCTATTGTATTGATGATTTTTTAAAACATTAGTTTTGAAATATCACTGTGTGTGACGTCATTTTATTACATGTTGTAATTGTTTTTATACAAATAATTGTAGCATTTTTTAAAATAAACATTATTATTATTATTATTAATTCCGTAACACACCTACTAATACACTGCAGTAAATGAATCGTCATTCATGACTGAAACAATCCCCTAGCGATCAGCTTACGTGGCAAGTACCGATAATGATTTGTGACACAGTCTAACGCTTCCCAAATTCGAGTTGAATGGCCTCCATTGTTTCCGCCAAAATCGAAATTGGATATTCCAAAGTTCCTCTAGGGAAACTGACTAATATTCGACGTATCCTCCATCGTCTACAGCTACAGCCAACAATCAATTAGCAATTTCCTGCTTCGTAATACGATAATACCATCTTGGAATTTAATAGGATATTCATCATCCCATTGATGATTCGGCAATTATCAAGAATTCTCATTACTCCTTCGCCTGCGTGATATTCGGGACCGTTAACAAAAGCAGTATTTCCGGGAGTGTAATGAGATTTTATTGAGCAGGCCGAATTAGGAACGTTAAATTGAAATCAACCAATGGCAGCGTTTGTTCTGTTCGACGAAACAATCACAATGATTTTGTGCTCAAGAACCCATTAGTGATTGTAATTGAAACAATAGCTCATTATCTGACAAGTTGGTGGATCACTTGATATCGCTACTCTTGTAAATATTGAATATAATGAGAAACGTATCTTATTCCTCATCTCATTTAACTCAATAGTGGTTTTCTTATCAATCAATCAATCAATCAATCGAGATATACTTTATTGTCGGAAGAATCGAGTTCTTAAAGACAAAACATGTGTAAGCAAGTAAGGTATAGCTAAAAATAAAAATAGGATAATAGTTGTTTATGTATCAAGGGCGTAAAGTAGGTGTTTATGGCCTGCGGCGTGGATGATGGCCCGATGGCGTTAGCCGAGGGCCATCACACGCCGAAGGCCTTAAACGCATTTTATGCACGTGATACATACAAAATATTATCCACTAGCGGTTTTATAGCGCGAATCACAAATACTGACTTGAATTGCAATGGTCTACACGTTTCATACGTTATGCATACAATAATTGAGGGTAACATAATATGAGGAATGTGAAACTATAGTAGCTGAGTGCTATATTGGAGAATCTATTTCAAATAAATAGATCATCACAGAAAAAATTGCAACGATTATGAACAAATGTTAGAAAGAGTATTGCTCTATTGAACTGAAATGATTCTAATTCGTGTTTGGAATTGTATGAAATGATGTGTGAGTATAGACAATTTGAGAATTTTGTCGATTTTACGGCCCGCCGGGCCATAATGCGCCCGCGGGCGGTAAAGTGCCACTTTACGCTTGCTGAACCGGGCGGTAAAGTGTACTTTACCGCCAGCTAGTGCATACACTCAGAAAATTTTCTTAGTAATTCCGACAAAAAAAGTAGGTTGAGTTAACAGTGGTAAGATCTCTATTTGGTAGACCTTAAATTCTGTTAATATAACAGTTGTTATACTATTAGTTGGTCACTTGTATATTATATCCTATAGATACAATAACTTTTTTATTGTGATAATAGAAGGGTCCGTTTCGACGGTCGATTTCTTTAAATAGTACAGAAAAACTGTTATTGTAATAAAATGCTTGTGAAGTTTCATGGGGTTATTGAAGAAATACTGTTACGTGTATATACATCACACTGTTGAATCAACAATCAGTGCTTTTCATAAAAAGTAATTGTTGTATTGATAACAGAGGGTTACTGTCAAATAAACAACTGATAGATATTATTTCTTGACAAATATTTTATTGCATGAACAGAAAAATATATTTTTTTTTAAAGTGTTCATAAATTCCCACCTGTTGAAACAACCACGTCTAAAAAAAGTGACGACTGACTTATAATCGATTCTGCCTTTTGAAAGAAACACAGTACATAGTACTGATACGTAATAATAATAATAATAACGTAATAATACAGGTGTTTTATAAATAAAACTATAAACAAAAAACTTTTTAAACGAACGCAATGCACTATACTTTTATCAACTTCCCGTATTCCACTGAGCCCGAACAATATTTCCATTTTTCGTTTGTATTGTATGGATTTCTTCCCAACACCACCATAATAACTTGGTGAACAAGGACACTGCAAATTCTAAACTCACGAATTACGAAGACACGAATTCTTTGAAAAGTGAAATGACTTATATGAATCGTCATTCATGACTGAAACAATCCCCTAGCGATCAGCTTACGTGGCAAGTACCGATAATGATTTGTGACACAGTCTAACGCTTCCCAAATTCGAGTTGAATGGCCTCCATTGTTTCCGCCAAAATCGAAATTGGATATTCCAAAGTTCCTCTAGGGAAACTGACTAATATTCGACGTATCCTCCATCGTCTACAGCTACAGCCAACAATCAATTAGCAATTTCCTGCTTCGTAATACGATAATACCATCTTGGAATTTAATAGGATATTCATCATCCCATTGATGATTCGGCAATTATCAAGAATTCTCATTACTCCTTCGCCTGCGTGATATTCGGGACCGTTAACAAAAGCAGTATTTCCGGGAGTGTAATGAGATTTTATTGAGCAGGCCGAATTAGGAACGTTAAATTGAAATCAACCAATGGCAGCGTTTGTTCTGTTCGACGAAACAATCACAATGATTTTGTGCTCAAGAACCCATTAGTGATTGTAATTGAAACAATAGCTCATTATCTGACAAGTTGGTGGATCACTTGATATCGCTACTCTTGTAAATATTGAATATAATGAGAAACGTATCTTATTCCTCATCTCATTTAACTCAATAGTGGTTTTCTTATCAATCAATCAATCAATCAATCGAGATATACTTTATTGTCGGAAGAATCGAGTTCTTAAAGACAAAACATGTGTAAGCAAGTAAGGTATAGCTAAAAATAAAAATAGGATAATAGTTGTTTATGTATCAAGGGCGTAAAGTAGGTGTTTATGGCCTGCGGCGTGGATGATGGCCCGATGGCGTTAGCCGAGGGCCATCACACGCCGAAGGCCTTAAACGCATTTTATGCACGTGATACATACAAAATATTATCCACTAGCGGTTTTATAGCGCGAATCACAAATACTGACTTGAATTGCAATGGTCTACACGTTTCATACGTTATGCATACAATAATTGAGGGTAACATAATATGAGGAATGTGAAACTATAGTAGCTGAGTGCTATATTGGAGAATCTATTTCAAATAAATAGATCATCACAGAAAAAATTGCAACGATTATGAACAAATGTTAGAAAGAGTATTGCTCTATTGAACTGAAATGATTCTAATTCGTGTTTGGAATTGTATGAAATGATGTGTGAGTATAGACAATTTGAGAATTTTGTCGATTTTACGGCCCGCCGGGCCATAATGCGCCCGCGGGCGGTAAAGTGCCACTTTACGCTTGCTGAACCGGGCGGTAAAGTGTACTTTACCGCCAGCTAGTGCATACACTCAGAAAATTTTCTTAGTAATTCCGACAAAAAAAGTAGGTTGAGTTAACAGTGGTAAGATCTCTATTTGGTAGACCTTAAATTCTGTTAATATAACAGTTGTTATACTATTAGTTGGTCACTTGTATATTATATCCTATAGATACAATAACTTTTTTATTGTGATAATAGAAGGGTCCGTTTCGACGGTCGATTTCTTTAAATAGTACAGAAAAACTGTTATTGTAATAAAATGCTTGTGAAGTTTCATGGGGTTATTGAAGAAATACTGTTACGTGTATATACATCACACTGTTGAATCAACAATCAGTGCTTTTCATAAAAAGTAATTGTTGTATTGATAACAGAGGGTTACTGTCAAATAAACAACTGATAGATATTATTTCTTGACAAATATTTTATTGCATGAACAGAAAAATATATTTTTTTTTAAAGTGTTCATAAATTCCCACCTGTTGAAACAACCACGTCTAAAAAAAGTGACGACTGACTTATAATCGATTCTGCCTTTTGAAAGAAACACAGTACATAGTACTGATACGTAATAATAATAATAATAACGTAATAATACAGGTGTTTTATAAATAAAACTATAAACAAAAAACTTTTTAAACGAACGCAATGCACTATACTTTTATCAACTTCCCGTATTCCACTGAGCCCGAACAATATTTCCATTTTTCGTTTGTATTGTATGGATTTCTTCCCAACACCACCATAATAACTTGGTGAACAAGGACACTGCAAATTCTAAACTCACGAATTACGAAGACACGAATTCTTTGAAAAGTGAAATGACTTATATGAACCACAAAAGTTACAATCGGTCTATTATCGGTGCAACTCGGTTGTTTCCGCTTGCAGTGCTTTTATTATTTCATTTCAATTGCTCTTGTTAGAAGGCAGACAATCACATTGTAAATTTAATATTCCTTGGTTAAAATTCACAGAATAATTTTGTCAATGCAACATTCAAATTGTCGATGTCGATTTTTTGTTTGAAATAATGAAAGACTGTTCTGGTGACGGCATATTTTTATACATAATAATGTATACTGCTGGGTCAACCGGCTACCGTATAGTCTATATAAATTGTTACCATTAGATGCAGAGTGATTATTTTGTTCCATTTATGGAATTATTATTGATGTTTGACTGTAATTTACTGTCAGGATAATAAAAAAATGCGATGTATATAATATATTCTTATACTCACAATAGAGGTTTTATGGTTCCGAAAACAATATAAGATTTAACGACTACAAAAAAGGATTTGTTGTACGCACAATATTTTTCATAGTGTGAATTTTATTTTTGTTATGTTAATAGATATTATACTTTAAACTGTTCATATAAGTACCTCTGTTAATAATACATACGAAATTTTCTGAGTGTAAAAATAACATTATGACACATCTATATCTAAATAAATCTCTAAAATATGGTGTATACAGACATATAGGACATTCGAGAAAATACAAGCAGTGGCAAATGAATAAAATAAAAGGTTATTATGAACACAAAACATGTAAAGTCTAGGTACATATAAAAACTAACAAATATTTTATTTTCTATATACAGTCATAACAAGTTTTGCAAGGGTTCCAAGATAATTCCTAAGCAAGGAGAACTGAGCATGTCATAGGTTTGTGGTAGAATAATCTTCTAATTCATAGATGATATAATAATATAATATATGTTTATTCATCATCATCATCATACATCATCATCACAGTCTGGGTTAAAATATAAACATTTAAGAACAATAATACGTTAATGAATAAACACAGAAAAACCACAAGGAAATGAATCCGCGCGTGGCATGAAATCTTAACATTAAAAGTGAACGACAGTTAAATACAGATGTTCCCAATTCTGTTAAAATGTAAATATATACATATATACACACACATACATATATATATATATACATATATATACACATATACACACATACACACACATACATACACATATACACATATATATCTGAACAATTAAATAACAAGACAGATGAATCTTAAAAATAAAATAAAATATTGAATAAAAACACCATTGAAATACAAATATTTTCTAATTTTGTTAAAATAGAAAATTAAATAAATATAAAAATTATTAAGATTAAAAGGACTAAACAATCAAAATTCAAACTAAAGGATTGAACAATTAAAAATGAAATTATTGGTATTGTTAAAATTTTATATAAAAGCTTTAGACAACACAATTCTAAAATATTAAATTTTATATCAGATTGAGGAAATATTTTGGCAATAAAGTCGCATTGGAATAATAACATCTACAGGCATAAGCAACACCTCATGCAAGTCTATAACATACTCTGCTTGTAGCTATAAAGCTTTCTAGTGTTTCCAACGGAATACCGAATAGCCAAGTTCTGACCTTTTTCTTGAACATTTCGTATGAGTTGATCGTTTTGAGTTCGGGCGGTAGCTCATTGAAAAGTTTTGGTCCCAAGAAAGTGTAACATTTTTGTCCTATCGTTTTTTCAGTTCTTGGTATCACAGCGTTACTTTTATGTCTTGTGTTGTAAGGGTGCTGAATAGGTACCAACGACGATTTATGTCTAAACTGCCTCAAGAGGATCGCAAAAACAAATATCTGACTTACATTCATTATCATTGTTTCTTGATATAGGCTACAGGATGGATATTCTCGCGGTTTTTTATACATCATTTTAAGAATGCACTTTTGAATTTTTTGGAGGTTATTGATAAGTGTTTTTGAGGCTCCTCCCCATGCAATGACTCCATAGGAAAGATGACTTTCGACCAAAGCATGGTACAATATTTTCAGATATTTTATATTAATGATGTTAGATATGTTTTTGAATTTGTAGACCATGAATCGCAACTTTTTAATCACATAATTAACTTGATCTTCCCATTTCAAATGAGAATCTATATATATACCCAAGTATTTGAGCTTATCGACAGACTCTATTTTCAAAAGTGTTCCGTCATCATATGGTATTTCCAGTTCTTTATATTCTGGTAAATTTGTAGAGTAGGATGTAAACGCCAAAAAATGAGTTTTTTTATAATTGATTGTAAGTAGTCTATCGTTGAAAAAATTGATTATATTTTGAAAATCAACTTCAATGTTATTTTTGAGAGTGGTCCAGTCAGTTCCTTCGTAAAAAACGGCAGTGTCGTCCGCGAAACTCACAACTTCCCCACACGTATCTTGTTCGAAAAGATCATTGATATACAAATTGAAAAGAATTGGCCCCAAAACAGTACCTTGAGGCACTCCATATTTTATCATTCGATAACTGCTCATAGTTCCATTGATATGGACGCATTGTTTCCTGTTACATAAGTAACTCTCAAGTAATTTATGAGCAACTCCTCGAATGCCAATATTTGAGAGCACTGACAGTAGTTTTGAATGGTCAACGGTATCGAATGCTTTTGCCAGATCTATGAAAACACAAATAGAAGGATTTTTTTTGTCAATTGCATTATTTATCAACCCTGTCAATCTGGCAATAGCATCAGACGTTGAATTATTCTTACGAAAACCATATTGTCTACTCGATAAAATATTATAACTTTCGAGAAATGAAACCAACCTCTTCTGTAAGGTTTTTTCGAAAACTTTTCCCATGCTCGATATCAATGAAATAGGCCGATAGTTCGTAACATCGAGTTTATCACCATTTTTGAAGAGAGGTTTTATTTCAGCAATTTTCAAGATGTCTGGAAATTTTCCATCATTCATGGACTTATTTATTAAATAAACTAACGGAGGTGCAATTTCTTCCTTGATATCTTTCAGAATTTCAGATTTTATGTTGTCAATACCCGGTGATTTGTTATTTTTCAGATTCAGTATAATCTCTATCACTTCTGCTTCGTTCGTCTCAGTTAAAAAAATTGAATTTGGATTATTTTTATGTCTAACAAGTTTTGTTTCCATTTTGTTACTTAAATTTTTTGCCATTTTTTCACCAATATCAGTAAAATGTTTACAAAACTCATCAGATATTTCTTTAGAATCATTTGTTTTTTTTCCAGTGGAATTTTTTATTTCTTTAATTTCTG
This sequence comes from Chrysolina oricalcia, assembly GCA_944452925.2. Taxonomy (NCBI): domain Eukaryota; kingdom Metazoa; phylum Arthropoda; class Insecta; order Coleoptera; family Chrysomelidae; genus Chrysolina; species Chrysolina oricalcia. The sequence goes on along the minus strand of OX101824.2, from coordinate 4,410,819 downwards.
TTTTTTGTTTATGATTTTTTGAAATTTCATTGATACATTCCCATAGGCTTTTACTCGTGTTCTTATTAGCCTCTATTTTGTTATTATAGTAGTCACTTTTCGCCTTTTTTATTAAAAATTTTAACCTATTGCTGTAGTTTTTAAATTGTTCTTTGTTATGTTCTGTTGGTCGATTTTTCATTATTTTGTATAGTCTGTTTTTTTCATGTGTAGATTTTACTATTCCCGCAGTTATCCAACATTTTCTTCTTATTTCGTTTCTCCTAATTTTTATTTTTGTTGTTGAGTTATCCAAATGGTTTTTTATTTTATTTATAAAATTTTCGGTACACACGTCAACGTTATTTTCAGTATACAAATCCAGCCAATTTTCCTGTTTGATTTTTTCTTTAAATTTATGTTTATTAAATAGATTTCTGAATCTTTGTGGTTTATCAGTTCGTATTATTTCAGGTGTAGTGAAGTGGTTTATGATGCAATAATGGTCTGTTATATTAGATTCGAGGACTACAGGAATATTTTTATAAAAGGACTTTTTTGTTTTTATGAATATATGATCCAAACAAGATTTCTCATCTCCTACATTTCTAGTGCACTTATTAATCAAACAATTGAAGCCTTCCTCACCCATAACATTCAGGTATTCATGTACATGATTATCATTTTTATTCAAAATATTAATATTAATGTCACCCGTAATTATGTGAAGATCTGAGGTTTGACAAGATTTGAGATAGTCTGACAGGTTACTTATAAAGTTTTTTTCAGATGTTGGACATGGCCTATAAATCCCGTTGAGTAATATTTTGGTATTGTTCAAAGTAGTGATCAACTCCAACATATTTATTTCACCAAGTTTAATCACTGTGCATATACAGCAGAGATTCTCTTTCGCAAAGATAATTGTCCCATCATTTTGGTTGAAGGAACTTTCATTATAGAATAGTTGATACCCATCGAGATTAATCAGAGATATATCTGGTATTTGCCAAGTTTCTGTGATTACAATGAAATCAAAACTATTTCTCACATCCGAAAGCAGAACTTTCAACTCATCTATGTTTCTGTTTGCACTTCTTATATTCATATGAAAAAGGGACAGTTCAAGATTATTCACCTGTTCCTGAAAAAACGTGTTATAGTCTAGGGTACCGCTGATAACATTTGTTTCTATTTGTTCGATATCAAAGTCTCTTAGATAGTTATCCATTTTGAATTTATAAAAAAAAGAAAATTATCTTCCGCTGTTTGTTCGCGTTGACATTCTTGGTTTTTCACCTGCTTCCTTCGTAGATTTCACAGTTGAATGTAGTGGTGGGGTGCTTTTTTGTTGCAGGTTTTTTTTGGTCACTTCCAGAGGTTTCACACTAAGTTTTGTAATTTCTTTTGTTGTTGCTATGGTTGGTGTACTTGGGGCACTCTGTGGTTTCTCGAAAACAGCTTCTTCAGTTTCTTCCAAGATTTCTAGATCTTCCGGACTGTAGATTTTCCCGTTCACATACAGTTTATGTCCTTTGATGAAGCAATTTTCTTCGTTGTTCCCTTTTGCTAAGTTGAGATGTTTTCTTAATAGCTGATTTTGTTTTCGCTGTTTGACTGTCAAGTCGTTAGCAATTGAAATATTGGTACCTTTCAATTTTTTAGCGTTTTTCAGAATGGCTGCCTTTTTGAGGAACGATGTGAATTCAATTTTTATTGGGACGTTGCTTGTTTTGCCAAGTGGGTAAAAATTATTGAGATCACTGTCGACAATATTTACACCGACTAGATTTTTCAATTCCTTTTTGATGAGGTCAATTGATATATCTTCCGGATTTGTTTTCAAACCAAAAATAATAATATTGTTTTCTTTAGATTTCCTTTCCAATCTTTCAATGTTGTTCGTGGTTTTATCGTTGTCTCGTTCTAAAGCGCTGATGCGTCGGTTTAAGTCCTCCAATTTCAAACTTATTTTCACTTCTACTGCTTCAATTAACGATTTTATTTCCTGCCTATTTCTTCTTATCTCTTCCAATATAGTTTCATTTGTTATTGACATTATCAGCGACAGGAACAAGTATGATGTTATTTATTAAAAGTGTATGGTTTCCTTTACAGATACTGTTCGCTGATAGTGTGTGTCCACGACAAAAAAGGCGAAAAGTTTGCTGTGATTCTTTCTCAAGAATGTTAATGTACGATTTAACCTTTCTTATTGTTGATTGTTCTTGTAATTCACTTATTGGGAGACACAGTGGATTTCTTATGTATTCGGTAGGTGAAATATTCATAAAAAAATACACTAATTACCTTAGATTTGATTCGATTTACGTGGAGCTAACTCACATTTACTACATAGATATAAAGGTTCACATACACAATGATTGCTATAAGAGGAGGTTTTTTGTATCCCTTCTGAATTGACTAATACATGTTGTATCCTTAATGTTTATGGGCAGGTGATTATACATTTTGATGTCGTTGTATATTATTGAGTCTCGCACAATATTGTTAGTTGGTCTAGGTAATCTTATGAAGTTACTTCGACGTGTGTTGTGGTGAAGCTCATGGGTTTCAAGGAGATTTTTATTTTTGTGTATTAGGCTAACGGATTCTAAAATGTAAATAGATATTACTGTGAGTATTTTATGATCCTTGAATAACTGACTACATGAATCTCTTGGCCTTTTTTGCAAATATACCTCAGAGCTCTTTTTTGGAGTACAAAGACATTTTTATGTAGGTACCCCAAAATGCAATACCATACCTCAAATGTGACTCAATTAGGGCAAAATAGGCGGTTCTAATGGCTGCGGAGTAATCCAATTCATATCAAGTTAGTACTTCCCTCAGACAATTTTCTTATGATATGAATGAAATATTATTTTTCAATCCCTCAAAGTTTGAAATCATTCTTGTTTTTAGTTTTCGAGATTTGTAGTATGAAACATCACTTTTGTTACTTCTTGTACCTTGAAAACTCTTTACTACTTTTTGAATTCAAATAAATTTTTTATTAGAGAAGAATTACAATTCATTGGGTCAAAATCATTTAGATAATTCATTATTATTTATTTTGATCATCGCAGACTTTCCATATCATGTTGAATCAATGTTATGAAATGTATTTTTCTACGTCAGTGCGTAAATTGAGTTTTTACGCACTGCTGACAGTGCGTAAAGTGCGACAGTGCGTAAAGTAATACTTTTTCGCACAAGTGCGCAAAAAAATCACCTGTTCGTAAAATCACCAACTGTGCGTAATAGTATATTACATTACTAGTGCGGAAAGTGACATTTTTCACACGAGTGGAAAATATTGTGGCACGAGGCGTTAGCCGAGTGCGGCAATCACACGAGTGTGAAAAATCACTTTCGCACGAGTAATGTACACTATTTTTTCTACGACCACATAATAATTTTACCAAATAATGTATAAAAATATTATAATTAAAGACGACATAGTTTAAGATTGCCTGACTAAAGTAGGGATTTGATATATGAAACTATTCCGCGGGGATAGCTCGAACGGAGAGCGCCGGTTCACCGATATCTGAAGCCAAGCAACGCCAGGCGAGGCCATGGTTTGGATGGGTGACCAACGGACCTCCTTTTGATATTCTCCTCGGATCGTGCTAGGAATCGCACGTAAAGGTAAGACCTCGTTAATCCTTGGCTCGTACAAGTTTCGAGTTTTGAGGGCTGCCGTTCGTAAGGAGACGACAGCTGGATAACGGAAAAAACAATTTTAAACAATTTAACGAAAATACACATGAATTTTGAAAATTCCTTGCTTTATTTAGACGATTCAGAATGCTTTTAAACGGATATTTGTTTAAATCAAACTCCAAGAAATATAGATGATATTGACATGTGTCCATAGAAATCATAATATATTATAATATATATATATATATATATATATATATATATATATATATATATATATATATATATATATATATATATATATATATATATATATATATATATCTATGCATGTGTCCAAGAAAATCGAATGAATAGTCCTACTGAGAACCATTCTGACTTCATTTATTTTTAATAAATAATTTAAATACAAAATATTTTCTTTATGATATAATACCGACGAGATCAAATTAGACATCTTTTATTTTTGATAATAATTACTAATTAAGATACATTCTAATACAATATATTTTCTTGTCATAATATGTGTCCAATACCTCAGTTGGTAAGCAGCGGGACTCGACGTGACTTCTGACGAAGAGAACCCGGGTTCGATCCTCGTCCGCGGAAACTTTTTTTTTAAGAAGATGAAAAAAATTACACTTCTCAAATAGATTGCTTCAAGATTTTGTTGGTAGGATTTTAGATAGTATATATACTGATTTTTAGATAGTATCAGTTGGTAGAGTTTCGGCCTTCTGAATGAAAAAAAAAATCTTTTCAAATAGATTTCTTCAAATTTACATATTAAATAAGTAAATCTAAATTGAAATAATATATTTGACAACTTGACTTCGGCAAATCTTAATAGAAGTTATGCATTTGACAACTTATTCGCAAGCGTGCGAAATACTTTCCGCATGCGTGCGGAAAGTAACTTTCCGCACGCTTGCGGAAAGTATTTCGCACGCTTGTGGATATGATCCACTTTCCGCGGGACTGTACGGTGCGATATACGTTACTTTCCTATGTGGTTGTAGGAAAAGTAATTTTTTACACGCTGTTCATGCATTTATGCATCTTTGAAAAATACAGTAATCAGCGTCAAATATAACTTGGGAGTCTTTATTTGACGACAAATGAAAATGAAATGAAATGAAATGCTTATCATTAAACATTCAAATTATTGATATAATTACCACAATTTGGCAATATAATAACTGACGAAGAAAAAACTTTGTATGAAACACTTTCTTAAAGGGCTTTTTTGTACTCGCGTGTTTTAGACCGTCAGATAGTGACAGATTTAGGTGCCCCATTTTCACATACAAGCCTCGAATAGGGTTGAAAAGTAAGTCGAGTAAAATTAAGGAAAATTTACGAGTGGCTCGTGGGGAAAACATATGGAAAAATCAAAAAGAATTTCCATTACATTTTCCGACGACAAAATATACTTTTCCATTCACGCCACTCAAGCCATTATGTTTTTCGGTCTAGTGACGATGTAGGTTTTCATAGTTTCAATGGGCTTGCGTGGGAAAACCTGTTAAAATCTCGATATTTCTTTACAAGATTACAGCCTCATTTCAATCCTTTAGCCACCTTCAACACTCAAGCCTTTGATCTTCTGAAGCCAGGTTCTATTAATTAATGATTAGATGAACACGGCTCGTGTTAAAATATGGAAAATCGAATTTTACATGGAAAATCGAATTTTCCATATGTTATCCCTCCATTTTACTTAACATCGATGTACTTCTCAACCCTATTCGAGGCTTGTATGTGAAAATGGGGCACCTAAATCTGTCACTATCTGACGGTCTATTTGTTGAACTCGGCTGCGCCTCATTCAACAGAATTCAAGATCATACAAAAAAGTCCTACTTTACGAACCTGTATCATAAATAGCTATTTTGTACAAGTGTCAAAAAAACTTGTTGTTTCTGCATCTCTATTGATGCGTAAATATTTACTTTTTTTCACTACCAAAATAATTTACAAAATAAACATGAAATATCACTTTTTAAAGGATTTATCTTTAACAGAGTCAATTATTATTAAATTATTCTTCAAAAAACAATTTCATTTATTGGAATAATAATTATATAATATACAGTGCGGCTTTTAATAGTTCCCCCCTGTTAACTTTTGAACGGTTCGACGTAGAAACATGGAAAAAAACGTATACTACTTTTTGAAAAAAAAGAATAGTGATTGCACGATAGGGGGCGCAGGGGGGCCCATCAACTCAAAATTTTTAAATGGCATGTGTGGTCAAGTGTCACATTGTTGAAAAGAGAATTCAATTCTCTTTATGATCATCTGAATATTTTCGAATTTCGGTAATATTTTTTTTGCAAATAAAATTCGAAATATTAAACAAAAGAGAACAAACATATTATATCAAAACAATTAAACAATAGATATAATAAAATTTTCAATGGATCAAACAATCAAATATAGGTCTTTACAAATATATACATATTACCTATTCCAATCTTTCTCAAGAAACTCTTGGACACTATAAAACACCTCATCAACAAGTAATCTTTTGACAGATCTCCTAAAATGAGAAAGCGAAACGATGTCTTTGGAGGTATGAGGGAGATGATTATATTGTTTAATTGCACCATAGATCAGGGAATTCTTCGTCATATTTGAAGACGGAATTGGAAGTCTCAAATTGTTATTTTGGCGAGTGATACCCACATTTGCATCGTACGAAGATTTGTTTTTGTGTACTAGACACACCGTTTCCAGAATGAATAATGACGGATCGGTGAGGATTTTTATTTGACCGAACAGTGGTTTACAAGATTCTCTGGGTCCAACCCTGTAAAGGTATCGAACTGCACGTTTTTTTAGAACAAATATACTATGGAAATTTTGTTGGCTGCAGATACCACAAAATGGTATACCAAATCTGATATGTGATTCTATCAGAGCGTGGTATACCACCTTCGCAGTGGCTGTGCTGGGTGCACATTAATTTAAAAATTTCGAAAAGTATAAAAATCAAAATTAGGAAAAAAATTATAGACAAAATTTAAAAATATTTAGATGGTTGTAAAGAGAATTGAATTCTCTTTTCAACGATGTGACACTTGACCCCACATGCCATAAAAATTTTGAGTTGATGGGCCCCCCTGCGCCCCCAATCGTGCAATCACTATTTTTTTTTATTTCAAAACGTAGTATTGGTGAAACCCTCGAAATGATTTCTTTTTTCATGTTTCTACGTCGAACCGTTCAAAAGTTAACAGGGGGGGGACTAAAAAAAGCCGCACTGTATATATAATATAATTTATTCACAAGAATAACAATTACAGAATAGTATTTTTAACAAATGCAGTGTTATTGTGAATAAAGAAACTATACCACGAAAGCAGTTGGTACTGCTTGTGTGTGGGCGTATAAACCAAGAGTATACAGGGCAATTCAAATTCGACCCCCACCTATGGGATCACCTAAACTACAGGAGATACGTCGAAGCTTAAATTGGGGCAAAGTTGCGTATTCTGGTGCCTAACAAAATACTGTTTTGAAGCTTGGAAAATTCCGAGTATTTCCGGAAATATCGGGAAATAACTGAAAATTGGAATTTTTGTTTTTATTTTTTCTATCGTTATTTGACAACATAGCTCAAAACCAAAAGTACATTTTCATTGATACTTTTTTTCAGCTACACGTTTTCATGTTCAGATTTACTATCCGACGTTTCGTCTTCTGGCATTTATCATCAAATTTTTTTTCTGTTATGGGCGCCATATTGTTTTTTTATACAGAAAAATAGTGATTCTCATTCTGATTTCATTGATGTATAATCTGTTATGATTTGCACTTCTGAAACCACAGATATTAAAAAAAAACAACTTCATCTGAGATGGTCATGACTCCATCGAAAAATTTTGTTTAATAAACACTAGTTGTCAGAACTCATTAAACATCATAAGTTTGCACAAATACTTTAAATTTCGATAATCATGCTTTTATGTTTCAGATTCCAAGAAGAACCGACCAAGTAGTAAACTCAGTAAATTCAATACACAACACTTGGCCCTCAGCCAAGTGTTTTTCAGGCCTTCAGCCAGTTTCAGGGGAGCATCATGCACATTAAGTAAAGTCATTGTTAAATCAAATTAAACTCATGTCAGATATAAGAGAGTGTCAGGCCGAGAATTGGCCGAGCTCTCCATATTAAACGATCAGATTTTATTCTGCTGATCGCCAGTCATCAGGATGAGGAACCGCTTTAACTAGCGGGGGTGGTAGATAGGGGGGGTGAGCTTTCGAGTACGAACGAGTGCTGGGGCGTACATCCTTCCGGGTCTCAACCTTAGGGGGTTCATGGTGGCACAAATACTTCAGTAGAAATGTCCTCATTCTCAAATGAAGAAAAACGAGATATGTTGAAACTTTATTATAAATTTGATAGGAATAGTACGAAAACAGCACAACTTTATTTTGAATTATATCTGGAAAGACAACAGCCGGATAGAACATTATTCGGAATTTTGGACAAACACTTGGCTGAGTACGGTGCGTTTCAAAAAACAATAATGAAATCATGAGCTTGTAAAAAATGCACAAAAAGTATTACAACAAGTGTTCGAAATGATGGCCTTCCTCTTGAATATATAACCGAGCTCGTCATCTCAAATTAAGAACAGCCCTAACAATATCCCTTCCTCTGATAGACCTGAATTGCGTGATGATATTGTCTCTAAGTTCATTCACTGTGTCATATTCTTGTTCTCCATAGATTCTGTTCTTTAAAGTGCCTCACAAGAAAGTATCCAAAACTGTAAGGTCAGGTGACCTTGCCGGCCACTTCACTGGTCCAGAATTTTCTAACCACCTACATATTAGGAAATCTTTGGTGTAAATATTCGCAAACTGCTCTTTTATTGTGTGGAGGAGCCCCGTCATGCTGAAACCAGCAGCTGTTATAATTAACAAGGGGAAACGTATCCATATATTCTTCGAATTCGTTTCTTAAGGTCTGTTTACATTACTGTTTACGTTACTTCTTTTTCCATCAATCTGTCTATCTGGAAACCATGGCTTGTCTAAAGAATACGCTGAAACCCGGTACAGTATATTTTCTTTACTCTTCTGAAAGTCTGCTTTTGTGTGGAGTATCACATATGGAGTGACTATCAAATTAAATTTCTCAGTTTCAAAAGTCAAAGTACCCCGTTCCTGGTCGTCTCTTTCACATTTTCGGGCATTTCTATCAGGCCCGTATGTGCGCCAAACCAATAGGAAGTAGCAGCACCACACATTTCTTTTACAATCCGAAAGCGTAAAAAGTCTGAGAGGCTCGACGTGATATACGCAAAATTTGCATGATACTCGAGAAATTTTTATTCGAAATACTCCAGAATTAAAACGGAATTCGTCCTCCACGGCGGCAGTAAAAACTTTACAACCTCGTCGAGAGAGGAAAGGTAACCTTCCGAAAAAGTCGTGTCACGAAATGTATATGCGCCGAGGCTTTCGGTTCATCAGACAATGTTGAATGCGAACGTTTTTCAATACTCATAACGCTTCATGAATAACGGTAAAAGCAGAAGCCGTACTTTTATAATGAAACTTTATGAGGGTTGCAATATTTAATTTTTGACAAATATAAAAATATTTATAATCGGAAATACCTTTATAGGCCTAGCTGTAAATGAATAGCTATTTGTGTATTCAGAGCGCAAAGTGATTGATTGCCGCTCGAGAAAGAGAGTAACCGCGCGACGCGATGCGAAGCGCGGTAATCTTTGGAGAGTGGCAATGATACTTTGTGCTTGAAATACACACATGATTTTTTCTACAAACGAAGATCTTAGACATAAAAACGATAGACACATTCAACATAGGCACAATATATCACCTATGAGAAAATTTACGTTCAATAGTAATATATATATATAAACATCTAACTTTGGATTCCATGGTTCGTGTCAAATTAAGTTTCAACTAGTGACTGTAGATGTCATAAGTAACTTTCTGTTATATCTGTCTTGCCTTCACGGTATTAATTCTTGAGTGGATTCGTTTTGATTTCGAGAGCTCCATAAATTCTTTCTGATGAGTGCGTTAGCACGAAACAACTGTCAAAGGTTAGAACTCTCGGAATTAAAACGAAAAATACTCTATTTTCACTTATATATATATATATATATATATATATATATATATATATATATATATATATATATATATATATATATATATATGTGTTCGGATAGGTTTCCGCGGTCAGATATTTGAAAACTAGAAGTTCGGGTTGAACCGCGTCTGGAATTTGTTGAAATTCGACGTTTCGGCTCCGATTTTGGAGCCATTTTCAAGAATAAGAAGGATAGGTATAGTGAGGAAACGTGATTCTACACTGAGGTCTCAGTCTGCCTACTCCTCAGGTATTATCGCGTTAGGATTTTGTGACTTGACGTCGGGGTCTCAATCTGCCTACTCCCCAAGTATCGTCACTGGCTCTCTCTAAGGTCTCAATCTGCCTACTCCTTCGAGAGAATTGAGGATTTGCGGGTTGTGGACCTATATTTATACTAGGTTTAATGACCGTGTGGGCGGGGCTGACGCGTGATGAGCTTTGTGCGGGAACTGGGTTGGCGCTAGCGCTGTGTGCGGGAACTGGGTTGGCGCGGAGTGAGGGGATATGAGCAATGAGAGGCTTCCAGGTATTGGGAAGTCTACGTCCATCGTCGCGGGTATTGAGGCAATTAGGGCGCTTCTCTATCTCAAGGGCTTCGCGTATGATCCTGGTTTGCAGAGTTTTCTCGGTGGTAATTGTTTTGGTGTTTTTAAAGTCTATTTTGTGGCCTGTGTCTTCACGATGTCTTGATGCAGTCCGACAAGCATCATCCACATCCGCACTTTATAAACATCGTGAAGACACAGGCCACAAAATAGACTTTAAAAACACCAAAACAATTGCCACCGAGAAAACTCTGCAAACCAGGATCATACGCGAAGCCCTTGAGATAGAGAAGCGCCCTAATTGCCTCAATACCCGCGACGATGGACGTAGACTAACCCAATACCTGGAAGCCTCTCATTGCTCATATCCCCTCACTCCGCGCCAACCCAGTTCCCGCACACAGCTCTAGCGCCAACCCAGTTCCCGCACAAAGCTCATCACGCGCCAGCCCCGCCCACACGGTCATTAAACATAGTATAAATATAGGTCCACAACCCGCAAATCCTCAGTTCTTTCGAAGGAGTAGGCAGATTGAGACCTTAGAGAGAGCCAGTGACGAGATATATATATATATATAGAGGAAGGGTAGTCGTTGCTGACTAGTTAGGAATGGAACTAGTAAATAGTGGGGCTTTGCAGCAAAATCAAAGAGTACTCTTTAAAGTTTGTCCAAGCTTTCGGAAATTTAATAACTTATTTCCATCATCAGGGATACTAGAATTTGCATGTGTAAGTAATATAAAAAATATATATTTATATAATATATATTATATATATATATATATATATATATATATATATATATATATATAATATATATTATATATTTGGATAAAAATACGTTAAATTTAAAATGTTAAAATATAAAGTAATTTTAACATTTTAAATTTAACGTATTTTTATCCAAATATTTTATGACATCTTTACAAATTCACTTGTTTTATATCAATTTTCATCGTGCACAATGTGCCACTTATGGTTGAATAACATCGCGTCGAACAATCTCAACAAAGATGTAAGTTAACCGTACATATATATATTTTATATTACTTACACATGCAAATTGTAGTATCCCTGATGATGGAAATAAGTTATTAAATTTCCGAAAGCTTGGACAAACTTTAAAGAGTACTCTTTGATTTTGCTGCAAAGCCCCACTATTTACTAGTTCCATATATATATACATATATATATATATATATATATATATATATATATATATATATATATATATATATATATATATATATATATATAGCCAACCTTATGGGATTTATATTGGATTCAAATGGATGCAACATTTAGATGGCGACAATGATCTCGCATCCAAGTCATTTCGTAACTTGATTGAAACAATGGGACAGCATTAAAAGGTTTTTGGACTTCCGGCAGCGATTGAGGTCAGACGGTGGCCTTGTGTTGGAAGTCAGGTTGATGTGTGTAATGTCCGCCATCTGAGGACGTGCATCGATCCAAGATTAAAGTGTTCGTTAAAAATTAAAAAGTGTAAATTAATATGGGATGCAGTATTGCATAGAGCAAGACAACTGCGTCCCACCCATACAGCTTCGCTATCTACGCCGGTTCTAGGCCGGATGGGAACGGATTTTTCGCAGCGGGGCATGTCCACATAGCTCCGAATGGAAGCCGACGGACAATAATTGAAGAGAGAGAGAGAGAGAGCAGTAAAATCAGGATTTTTTGAAGAAATCTGCATTAAAATGACGTCATATATTCATGTTTGTAACTAATCACGCTAGATGACACTCGCATTTGGGTACAATACCTTTTCCACAGGCATTGACTAACTATCTCCTATTTAAACAATGGCAATACCAAATGTATAAGCTATCTAAATATCCAATAATTTACATCTCCAACAGAAGGAAAAGAGGAAAAAAATTTGCCAAAAAAAAATTGCCGAATCCCGAGATCGAAAACCCAGTTTAATCGGAAGCATCTCTAACCTTAACACCATCGCAGTTCCTTAGAGTACTTTGAATTTCTTGTGTTCACTTTCCATCGTGCAATAATAGGTTCGTTCTCAACAAAAGCTAGGGAGATCGAGCGTTTTTCAATATTCTCGCTCTAGAGCGTGAAAGCTGTCACAAAATGACATTCCTCGGAAAACATCAACTTTGCGTTGAGATCTGAAAGCGTCAAAGGCTACTTTGGTAAGCTATAGTAAAAACAAATAATATTATCTTTTTACACAAAATGAAAGATGCAAACGGCCTATACTTCTTTTTATTAGTTCGTAAATGGTTTTAATCGCTTTGTGGAATTTTTTAAATAAGAAATTTTGTAAAAAATTACAATTTTTTTGATTTTTTGCGAATATCTCAAAAAGTTTTGGAGGAATCGTTTTGAGGTCAACAGAACTTATCTAGATGATTGAAAATCCTACAAAATGAATTGTGCATTTTCCACTGAGAAAATCTGGGAAAACCTCGACAAGAAGACCATTTTTCAAAATTTCATAGTTTTTACAAATCTGAAGCTGGACCAACAATATTGAGGAAACTGATAGATAATAACATGTGTTTCAACTGTGCACAAAATGGTTTCTGTTCGATGTGTAGTTTTTGCACAATCGCGTTATAAACAATTTAAGGGTAAATTATCTCATTCAAATTCTGTAAACGGCATTTGGAAGTGGAGATCGATATCTACAATTTGTTCATTTTGGATTTCCACCTGAGAGGTGGTAATTGTGTTGAAAATGTCACTGGATGTTTCTCTAAATGGACAAAATTATGCAAAAGCGACATAATCGTCGAAACTGAGTTCTATGCATGCATCGACGGCTAAATATCTATTCTATTTTTAGCAAAAAAGAACCAAGCGGATTTCATATATTTAGGCATTTGTTTCCGATCTGAGAACCATCTCAAACCGTAGGAATCAACTGAGTTATTGTGCAAAGAACCACGAGAAATAGTTCTTTTTTGTATATCCCCGTTCGAGAATTTTTTGTTATACCTTTGAGATGGATCCTATTTGTAAAATGCGAAAGAGACATGAGATGCCAAATAATAGCTATTCGACCCTTTTTCTTCATCAGTGAAAAGTAATGATTTCACGGCGTACTATGGAGCTGATTCCGCGGTGAAAAAAATCATTTAATAGTGACTTCAATACATAGTGGCATTTTTTTAGGTTCGCAGAAAATATAGAAAAACAGATTAGCAATCGCAAGAAGGGGGTTAATGGAAAATATAGAAATGCGGTGATAACGAGGGAAATAGTTTCGATCAGAGACCGACCATCACTGAATCCGAATTCCGAGGATGATAAGACGGGAAAGCATCCGGAAAATTGTTATGGACGATTTTCCGAAGGAAATCATAAAATCCATTTTTCCAAAAACAAACGACGCCATAATATTTTGCATATGATTCTCTACAAAAAAGATCTCGATAAGTTTTTCTCCAAGATGCACCGTTTTCTGGTAAAAACGTGCTCAAAATTTGAAAAAGTGCGATTTTCTCAATTTTCAGTGCCCTCTTATTCAGTCAAATAATGATATTTTCAGGATAACCTTGTTCCAAATTATTAATATATGTCTCGACTATGAATAACAACAGAGACATTCCTGATATAATCATTCGTGTGGATTTCTCGGCACTGAATTTCCCGATACTTTTGCCGCATGGAAGCAGATTTTTTTATTCGCGAAGTTCACGCCGTGGACGAATTTCTTATAGCGTCAATTACAACGGGTTCAGCACATATTTTGTCATGATCACAAAGCATTTCAGTGGTGGAAAATTGGAAAATTTGTATTAAAAGTACAATAATTTTCCGAGGAAGAAGCAGAGCTGAAAATCATTTTTCACGTAAATCATTGCATCCTAGAAGGCTATTATAGTGTCAGCAGAAACAGACGTTGTCGTGCTTGCCTTTCTACTTTGTCAAGAAATTCAAAGAAATTGGATTTATGGTAAAAATTCAATGATATTCATATTTATAGTTTCGATTGTCAATATCATATGGTTATTCTATTCATTTTGCAGACGTTTTGGATAAAAGTGGGCATTGCAAATAGTAAGAGTTATTCCCCTCCATTTATTTGCCTCTCTCCATGGAGAAAAACGGATTTACCAGCACCATTTACTGGTTCCGATTATACGGAGAAAGTCGAAACTGAGCTATCTGCAATGGAACTCAATCCAGTACAGTTTTTATGAACATTTGGTTAGCAATGATTTGAAAAAATATTATTTATTAAACAATTCCATAATTTACGAAATGTTTCAGATATCTCTGAAGTCGGTATGTACAGAGACGTATACAAACCGCAGAAGAACATTTAGCCAGAATTTCAAAAGAAGAATCTTACCTCCAAGACAATTGATGAATTGAGAGTTTGGTGTTATCATTGTTTAAATAGAAGATAGTTAGTCAATGCCTGTGGAAAAGGTATTGGACACAAACGCGAGTGTCATCTAGCGTGATTAGTTACAAGCATGAATATTTGACGTCATTTTAATGCAGGTTTCTTTAAAAAAACCCTGATTTTAATGCTGTCCCATTGTTTCAATCAATTTACGACATGACTTGGAGGCCAGATCACTGAAGTTACGACATGATTTGGATGCGAGATCACTGTCGCCATCTACATGTCGCATCCATTTGAATCCAATATAAATCCCATAAGGTTGGCTAACTATCTCACTTCTATATAAACAATGGTATTATCATCATGCTAACTGCTCACTTGTAGAAGATTTACCTCCAACAAGTGCATCTATTAAATTACATACTCTCAGAACTTTTTACATAGTTTACAATCAAACTCATTGTTTGGATGAGGATATTTTTCATTTAAACACATTGGATTTCAGAATTATTGTAAACGACAGACGGTGATTTTGGCGTTGCCGAAATTACTCGTATCATTGTTCGATAAAGATATGAAAAAAAAAAATTACCGAACTCAATCACATAATGCATTTAGTATATCACCCACTCTTCTGATGAAATAGCAGTAATCATAAAGGGACTGAAAAATAATATGAGCTGAAACCATATAAAGGCAGCGTCGAATTTTATCATGGCACTCCTGCCTACCCAATTTATTGATGTATAAAAAGGAGACAAAACAGATGAACAGAATTATCCATTAACACTAATTGAATATTTATATCAAATATCTGAAAAAACAAATATAGTTATTGGTTATAATTGCACAAGTGCATAGAAATTATCGCTAAATTTGCAACAGAGCGTCTAAAAAATAGTTTATTTTCAAATTTTGGCAACAAAATATGGAAATAACAGAGTACAATTGTTATATGATAACACGTTTGAAGGTAAAATTATCTGGCCACTTCAATGTACGAGTATAATTCAATGAAATATTTCACGAATAGAGAAATATTGATTTTTTTTGAGAACTGACGAAAAGTATGAATAAAATTGTGCTAGACCCGCGACATTTTTTTACTTTTTGAAGTTTATCTGACGTTTTTCAGTAATGAAAATTAATTTTCTGCACCAGTTGCACAGTATACTATTTCTTCATAGTCGTAAAAAAAGGTATCATTTACAATCAATTCAGTTTCAGCAATTGAGTGACTGATTCCAATTATCTCCATGTTGTCAACTGTCAAAGACTTACATGTCAACTTTTTTTAAAAATGAGTTGTCATATTTATTGTCATGTTTATTGTGAATTATGATAGAGAAGTAAACATTTTCCTCATAATTACGTCAAGTAGTATCGGGTTAAATGGCCTGCTAGGCCGCCAGATCTTTCACAATTAGACTTCTTTCTCTGGCTCTATCTCAAAGAACGTGTTCACGTCAGAGCCCTTGCGAATATCAAGGACCTCAAGAACATAATACGAATGTGTCAGACGTTGAGCAGAGCAGTAATGCCAATTTGTGAGTGATTACTCTATTCGCAAGTATTTTCATCGACTTGCAAGTAAAAGTGCAGTATACGAATTCTAAGAGGATTTTGAAAGTATTCACTAGTTTCTGTGAAGATTTTGGAAGTAATTGGGACAATAATGTTGGTATTGCGTATAGTGTGGCACAGCTTTGAACACTTGTTCCGTGTTCTGTGGACCCCGTGGTACCATATGTGTTCTGTGCTGGTATTTTAGTTATGTGATATTTGTTGATTTCGACGTTTTGTGATTTGACCTGATATTGTCATTTCATCAATCATAAAATGATGATATTTCTAGTAACGTTACTCTGTACTTGTATCGCATAGAGAATAATATCTCTTATTCACGAACATAATAATCGAAACTCTCACTACATTTGACTATATCGATTTCGTCTTCACTTATCCCAAAAAAACTGCCTAGATTATTCTCTCTTCAATATTCAAGATTTCAAAGTGCTCAGTTTGAACAATGAAAGAATTCAAAAAATATTTGTTGAGACAGTGCTTCTACTCTGTCGATGAATTCAGAACACATTTTTGTGCTAACACACATCTCACAAACTTTTTTTTCTTCTACTGAAAAACAGTTTTTATTCAATAACTGACTTTACGGCGGGTTATATTTATACTGTAAAAAATAAATGGCTTGTTGAATGAGCATAAAAATTCGACTTCCGACAGCGGTAGAGGTCAGATGGCGGCCTTGTGGTGGAAGTCAGGTTGATGTGTTGTAATGTCCGCCGTCTAAAGAACGTGCATTTACAAAAGATTTAAGTGTTCGTGAAGTCCGCCCTAAAACCATAGCGTAAAGGTGATGGCTAAAACGTGCCAGCCAAAATATAAAAAAGTGCCAATATAACATGGGATGCAGCATTGCCTAGAGCAAGACTCTGCATTCCCCAGATACAGCGTCGCTGTCTACGCCGGTTAAAGGCCGGATCGGGACGGCCTTCTCGCAGCGAGGCATGTCCATATAGCGCCGAAAGGAAGCTCACGGACAAAAATTAAGAGAGAGAGAGAGAGAGAGAATGAGCATAAAAAATATTCAGTTAAATTTCAGACAGATTTATTTTCGTTGAGGTTATTGTGAGGAGACCGCATGATGTTTTATATGATTCAAATATTTGACACGAAACAAAATGTTCATAATTGGAAACAGCTATTCAGTTTTTTCATTTCAATAAACCATTCAAATACTGTTTTAGGTAAGTTATGATTTCTTCTTCAAATAAAAAAGTTACAGTGCCTCGAATTCCTGTTTGAATCACCCGGTAAAAATCATTGATAATCTAGTAACAGTCATGAAGTAGTAGTTATCTTTATTATACGATATATCCTAATCTTACACAGACATTGATGAAATTTAAATGTGAATAGAAATAACAGTAATTGAAATATAAAGTTACCTATAGTAGAAAATACATAGAACACACACAGATGTAACAAGAATTTTTTTTGTTGATATGATTATTTAAATATATACAGTGTGACGCTAAATTATGGAACAAATTCATTATTTCTGAATATAAAGATATATCGGAAAAATCCTCGGACAGGTCGATTTTCTTTTCCGATGGGCCAATTTTTGAACCTCACCCAAAATATTTAGGGTTATCCGCATTTGAGGAAAAGCGACTTTGGTGATATTTTTAAATGAGACACCCAGTATATTTGTCCATATTTGGTTAGGGATCGTCATTACAAATCCAGTGATACTAAGTTTGATGGGATTATGTCAAACGGCTGCGGAGATATGACCAAAAAAACTTCTCCATATACCCAATGAGTGCGACAGAGACATTTAACATTCTGAATCGTGTGTTACAACCAACTAACGCTCTAGATATTCCAAAAATTTACTTTTAAACTCTTTCACAGTATTCTCCTCTTCGATGACTTGGTGAATTGTTAAATCCTCATAGCCCCTTAAAAAATTAATTTTTCATACCACCACCAATGGAAGTATAACGACTGCATCTCAAAATGATTCTCATACCACGATTTTGAAGTTTTTGAAGTTGGTAAACTCTGTTTTGGTTTGATAAAAGTTGGGCAGTACTCAAAATGAGGCTTAATTGAAAAGTTATATGTTAATATTCTGGAGTTAATAGTCAGATTATTTGCTATTCTAGAAAAAAAATAAAAAAATTTGGACATTTTTTAAATCACATATTCAGCATGACTGTTCAAACTCAGAGTATTGTCTATAATATGGGCCGTGGTGGCCGTGCTGGTAGAACGTTCGCCTTTCGAGCGAAGGGTCGAGGGTTCAAAGCCTCGCATGGTCATCGGTCTCGTGCATGGCATCATACGCTAAAAGGTAAGGGCTGCGTCTTCCCTAGCTCACACAAGTCTCTTGAAGACTTCTGAGGGTTGCACTTAGGGGTGCAATCGGTTGACGGAAATAACAATTTTAACAATTTTTTCCAACAATACTTCCCCAATACTTCATTTTAGACACATATTCTTATGCAGTGTTATCAATTTCAAATTTAATCACCTTATAGTCAATAGAGTTTAATTTATATTTAGTTGATCACTATAACTTTTATTTTGTGTGCATCCAATTTTAATTTGTTTTTATTCTTTTTCATAGAATCTTTGAGAGTATCTACAGCTTTATTCAGTTAAAATTTCGAAGTATAAAGCAATGTTTCACCAGTGAATAGATCACGTCCATATGCCCCAGGAACATGATAAATATCATTTAAGTAAATTATAAATAAAAGTGGCCCTGGTACACTTCCTTGGGAAACACCAATCTTGTCAGATATTGTAGAACTGATTTTCGTTTTCTGCTTTCTTCAATTCATGGCAACGTACTACCAGTATGAAGATGGAGATGTCTCAATATACCTACATAATCTACGACGCACGTCTGTCAACATCTGAACGAATATTTCCTCATGAATAAACCCGTTTTTCACTCGGAACAAGATCCCGCACGGAAAATTCCCAAGGGCCGAATATGGCCAGTCCGTCTCTGCGCTCGTTCCGCAACGTATGCCATATTCTTATGCATGTATATTTGATACATCCAATGCTGAGCAAGTGCTCCATTTGAATCCTTCCTGAGCACACCCCGATGTATTAAATTTTTAGGGCTCGTACAAAGAACGTTTCTTATTTCGAGAAGCCATTTAAGAAAGGGCTTTGAATTATTTATACCACTTTTCTAGGTACCCACATACAACCGGAAGCTTGTTTATCCTCCGATGGAACAGCGCCTTCATACATGCTTCATACCGGGTGTAAACGTATTTTTTGAAAAAATTCTCTCATATTATATGAACCAATCAAATGCCATCATTTCTCGAATTAAACCAATGAGAAAAGGACTTTTTCGGCAAACATCCGGAAAGTGTTCACTTCCCGGACACTTTTTCTTTGGAAAAGTAGCCGGCTTAGTACGGGAAGTGCTCGAATTTTAATATAAATATCGATATAAATAAGAATTAGAATGTACTATTTTTCACGAAATTTGGTGGACATATAACTTATTTCAAGTAAGCTGTAATTTTTTTGTAGTTGAATACAGATTTTTCCCTTTTTTGTCGACAAATTCCGAAAAACGACCTCATCAAAAAGTAGCACTACTGTGCCAATGTTTTCCAGAAAAAGCGAAAAAATAAAAAAACAGATTTTTAAAAATCCACTATTTTTATTTTTGTTCTAAACTCATATGTACTCATTGAAATTATTGAAATTATTGAAATTATTGAAAATATTGTAATTATTGAAATTATTGAAATTATTGAAATTATTGAAATTATTGAAATTATTGAAATTATTGAAATTATTGAAATTATTGAAATTATTGAAATTATTGAAATTATTGAAATTATTGTAATTATTGAAATTACTGATATTATTGAAATTATTGAAATTTACAGTTTTTATTTATGAAAATTGTATGTTTGTCGCAAAATCTAGTGGAAAGGGGGCGGCTGCTGGTTAGGCTGGTGTCAAAATGAATTTTAAAAGCCTGAAATAAGAAAGAAAGTAACAGGCAATAGACTGAGGAATAGCGACAGATTTTGGGACACGATATTACTCAGTATGTCTTTTGGAGGACAGTATTGTCCGTATATTCTCATGATAATAATGCAAGATTTTTAAACCTATTAAAAGAAAAAATTAAGAAAAAATTGTGTTATTTTCTTAAGTAATTTTTTTACACATGAAATAAACAAAATCATATACTTACATGGTGGTTCTTCGGGTTGTAAGGCCGACGTATGTTTATAAAAGATCTCGACCTTTCGCCAACACGAGTGGTTAGCATTTTCAAGAGATATTTTCAAGTTTCTGATTTCTTAATTCGCTGTCAAATGCTTGACATTTGTTATACGTTGTCTCAATAAATACCTGTGATTTGACGTTTTTACATCTGATTGGTCCAGAGCGTTAGCTGACATCATAGAATCGTTCGTACCGTTATTTTGTGGGTAGGGAGCTAACTGAGAATTTTTGAGAACTGGAAGCCAAACCTTGTTCAATTGTCCTTCTTCGGTTTTGTCTTCCAGTTCTCAAAAATTCTCAATAAGCTCCCTACCCACAAAATAACGGTAAGAACGATTCTATGATGTCAGCTAATGCTATGGACCAATCAGATGTAAGAACGTCAAATCACAGGTATTTATTGAGACAACGTATAACAATTGTCAAGCATCTGACAGCGAATTTAGAAACTTGAAAATATCTCTTGAAAATGCTAACCACTCGTGTTGGCGAAACGTCGAGATCTTCTATAAACATACGTCGGCCTTACAACCCGAAGTGACGATGGCCGCGAAAGCCTTTCACAATTTATCAATATACTTATTCGATAATATGAAAGTAAAACTCTTACAGAAGAAAATAAGCCCTGAATCGTTACTGTAGCATCATTCCCCGAGCAAGAGTAGCCATTTGAGAGTATCTATTTTGAGAAACCTTCATATATTTTGAAAAATAATCAATATTCATCAATTTTTCAAAAGAAAAACTTTTTTGGTTTGCCATAGGCTACACAAAACTGTAAGTAACAATTTTCAATACCTTACAATTAACGAGTTATAGAAAACCCGGTTTTTCCGATATAACTCGAAGTATCGATGATATCAAAAAATTATAACCAATTCAATTGATAGATCTTTTCAATACCTACAATTTCCTGATTCATTTTTTTTAAATCATCAACAAAAAACCGCTTTTCGCAAATTTGCTAATTTTTTAGGTTATGTTCGGCAATCAGAATCGAGTCGCATGAAATAGAAACTCATCCTGAATTTTAATTTCCTATACGCTCATATTTTTATTTTTCAGATATTAATTTTTGCACATTTAACATTGGGCCGCTTCCTCGTTTCTTGGACTAACTGTGCGTCTGGAGCATCGAAAGCGTCCCTGCGTCACCTACAGACCTCGGAAAAAGTAACACGGTATAACTACCCCTCGGCCTTCCCTGCTATAATTCACGAACTACCCTTACACAAGCCACCCTCTGCGAACGATCGCACTAAATTCCCTACCGACGGGCATCCACCTCTTGACATTCGAGTCAAGAGTCCGGCGTTACGCGCGTTACATGAGAGATTGACGCGTAATCCCCGCGTTAGCGTTATTGGATACTTTGCGGAAAGTCGCCGCTGGTCTATCTGACCAGAAACGGATCCGGGGACTCGGCGACATTCGGTTTGAGGCTTTGCCGTAATTCTGGCTATTGAAATGAGATCTAACGTCGGACCCTTTCGCTGAGAGAGCGGGGTCAAGTTATAAACCGCTACTCGAAATACGTAATAGCCACGGTGGTGTGGATCAGTTCTGCTCTGGGGTGCAGACATAACACTGGTTATACACGGTGGCAACTTTGAAAGCAGTAATTTTAGTAACGGCATTCACCATTCAGGCACAGACAATTTCAAAGGTTCGGAAATGTGTGTAAAAGGTGGACATACTGGATTTTAGTGCAAATTAATTTTATTTTAATCAGTTTGTACTTGTGAACTCATCAGGCACAGACAATTACAAAGTTACAGACGTTAAAGGTACATCTATAAGCGTGTTAGTTACATGAGAGATTGACGCATATTCCAAACCTTCGCGTTATTGGACACTTTGGCGAAAAGTGGCCAGTCAATTTGACCAGAAACAGATCCGGAGACGTGTGAACTCATATGGCACAGACAATTACAAAGTCACAGACGTTTAAGGTGCATATTGTCGTGAATAGGGCTGCTAGGGTTGCACCCTGAGTAGTATGTGGGGTTGCTTTCCTGATAGCGACTTGGGATGTAGCTACAGATGGTAGCTATCAAAACACAAGAGTGACAAAAAAATATAAACATTGCTTGTACCTACTGGGATAAGGGGGAAAGTTAAATATATATATATATATATATATATATATATATATATATATATATATATATATATATATATATATATATTTCGAATGAGAGACACTCTACAATTATATTGTGAGATGAATAAAACTTACCTACAACTATTACTGACTCTCAACAATGCTGAGTGCTTCGTCCTGTCATGGACAACTTCAGCTAAGCCTATATAGCCAACTGACTGCTAGGACTCTCTACCATAGGGCTCAGTTACTAATCTTCTTTAATTCCAGTCATCTTGTATTTATATAATGATAGAAATGTTTATATTTTCATTCGATCAACGATTTGAGCACGCGACTTTGCACATTTCAATGTCAGCCCTGTGACAATGAACTACCATATCGTTATCGACTCAATAAATTTACTGAAGGCGTACAAAGGGCTTTCCTGACATTCACGACAATATACTGAATTTTTGTTTTGCCACAGACAATTACAAAGTAACAGATATTCAAGGTGCATATTGTCGCAAATAGGGCTGCTAGGGTTGCACCCTGAGTAGTATGTGGGGTTGCTTCCCTTATAGCGACTTGGGGTGTAGTAACAGATGATAGCTATCAAAACTTAAGAGTAACAAAAGGATATAAACATTTTTTATACTCGCTGGAATAAGGGAGTAAGTTAAATACATATTTCAAATAAGAGGCACTCTATAATTATATTATGAGATAAATAAATCTCTTACCTACAACCATTACTGAATCTTAACAATGCTGAGTCCTTTATACTTTCATGGACAACTTCAGCTAAGCCCGAAAGGGCTGAGCCTATACGACCAACTGACTACAAGGACTCTCTACCATAGGGCTTAGTTACTATCTTCTTTAATTCCAATCATCTTGTATTTATATAATGATAGACATGTTTACATTTTCATTTTAGCACGCCACATGACTTTGCCCATTTCAATGTCAGCCATGTGACAATGAACTGACATATCGTTATCGACTCAATAAATAACAGGAGTGAATGTATCAATTTACTGAAGGCGTACAAAGGGCTTTCCTGGCATTCATGACAATATACTGAATTTTTGTTTCGTTATAATTTGTTATTTATTTTGATATCATGGGATCTCAGGGTAAATGAGTTTTAGTTCTGGCTATTGAATTGAAACTGCCACCCACATAATATTTGAAAGCGAAGCCCTGGCTCGTATGAGGAATGATATCTTCGGACACTGCAGTGCACAAGAAATCATTCCACAGGAAAACCTCGTAAGGAATCTCCGGGAGTTCATCAGAAGATCCGGAGTACTCACGAGATAGATCTGACAGCGGGGAGCCAGCTCGACTAGCAATAATGATAATGATCATGAGACTCCAATAAATGAATGAACTATGGATATTATTATGCTAAATAATATCCAAAATAAAAACTAAATTCGAACTTTGAAACATTATTATGTTTGGTGCTATTTCTCATACCTGACAATATTGTTACAAACCTGTTATCATTGTCTAGCGAAAACAATTTCAGTTTGATGACGAGTATAATTTTTCAATTTGTGGAAATGTTTGAAGAGACAGGTATTTCGATATAATCAAAATTTGATTGGGGATCAGGATGGCATGAGTTTAGTTTGGGCAAATCGGTACACCAGACAAGGACAGCATCAATAAGTCTGATGTGAGGGCATTCATCGAACTTCAATCGGCAGTAGTTTATCACAGCACAGTCCCGCAAAAGTGACGTCGCAAACTTGCTGTATCATCGAAACAATTTTCTTTTCCGTCACCGGCGGATTTTCTCATTTGGGAAATTGATGATGTTCCTTTCAGCGAACGGATGGGTTTCATCTTCGAGAAAAAGAGAGACGAAACGAAATAACGACTATTTATTTTTCATTAGGAGCCGTAAAACAAAATGGAAAACGTAAGTAATGAGGAAAGAAATGGGGGAATTTCAAAGAAACCAGAGTTACAAATTAGGTTCAAGAAACAGAAATATATTCAACATGTAGAACTCCGTCAAAAAGTTATTTGATCTCTATAATTGGTGCCCAATAACTTATCAGAGATTGCTTCGAATTGGAAAGATTCGATTGTTTCAGTAATGATGGGTTTTTGTTGCGATGTTTCGAAAAAACAATCGTAATTCAAAAATATAAATACTTCAATTCCTCAGAATATAGAAAATGTACACTCTTGATTTTTCAGACAAACATAAATTTGCATCTAGAGTGCGTTGGAAGCATTTCAACCAATGTGATGGTCATGAACGATAAGTAAAAAACATTGTGTACCGTTTTTCCCGCCTATTTGAGAACCTATGGCGGTTTGTAATTTCGAAAACCACTAATTCTTGAAAAAGATGATCTATTTATATGACTAACATCTTTCAGACAGGCATTTCTTAGATTCTAATTTTAACGACAAATCCATTGATGGTTTCAAATCGAGAATCGGATAGATAGTTATCCTAATACACTAATTATTTGTTGAAAAATCGCAAGGAAATTGGAGTAATTCGCTTATCAAGTATGCTGTGGATACAAAATTTAACGGAACCAGATTCATAACTTCAATTTTGAGTTCAAAATGAAAATTGTACATTATGCTGTGAATTAATCATTAAACAAGTCAAATATTTCGAATGCACCTTATTCGTTCGTAACTGAATCAAACTTTGAAATTCTTGATGAAACACTTTGTATAATTGTACATTCTTCGATTCCAAAAAAAAATCCTGGTAGATCTTGAATCTTAAAACCGAACTAACTTGAAATAATTTTTTCTTGCCATCTTACCTCATTTTTTGCCTCTTCAAAATAAAATATTTCAATTTGCTGTCATACCAGTGATCACATGACATGTGTCAAAATCGATTTTCAGGTTGTCGGATAGTAGTAGTATTTATTGGCCACATAACATACAGAGTAAAATTGGCAGGTCAAAAAAATTTAAATTTGCCTCAGACAGTCATTAGATATAAAAATTGCACGTTACCTTGATAAAAGTTGAAAATATAGGTAAAAAGGTAAAAAGAAAAAATATATAGTACTTACACATTAAAAAGCTTATTCGGCGAACATTCAGTGTTTGGATTCCAACTCCTCTATTGAATAAAAGCTATTTTCCAGGAGGTACCTATTCCTTTGTTGTATTTCAAAAGTTGTTATAGCTCACATATTTTGGCAGGTTGTAATAAAGAGATAAGCAAATATAAAAAGTAGACTTTTTGAATGTTGCAGTTTTATGTTATGGTAATTCCAACATGAAACTTCTTGATGGATAGTTATGTTGACTTTCTATCACGTTGCAGTCAGAAATGTTGCTTTTCACAAAAGTTACACATTTTAAAATGAAAATTCAATGGAAGTGTATAGCCACTTTTTATTGTATAGCCAGTCCTCATGTTGAAAAACTGTTCGATATATGGCTATATGCGAATAGTATATATTCAACAACCCCTTCTGGTCCCAGATTGGTTTCATCTGAAGAATTGCAAAGCATGCTTTATTTAGTTGTTTACAATCATAATCTATATGTGGGAGGAGAATATAAGGTCTGAGCGAAGCCATGTCCCGAGTAACTCGACATTGTCACTAAATATTAAATTTTTATAGAAGGTTTTTGGAAGTGATTTTTTCCTAATCAAATTTATGCAGACTGTGTTATCAGTATTTAAAGTAAGTAGATTTTTTTGGAACCATTACTTCATTTCGTTGAGAGCTTTTTCTATATTACTGGGCAATTCTTCAAGGGTCTCTCCACATACTGTATCTGTATCGTGGTTATATGCTTGGGAATATCGTTAACAAAAAAAAACGAGAAAAATTGAGGGTCCCAAGACAGATCCCTGGAGAGTACCAAGAGAAGTCGTGCATTCATTCGATAGTTGTAGTTGATATGCTCAATCAAAAACCCAAAAAATTGTTTTTCAGTACTCTAATAATAAACTTTTGACCCATGTATACCTTACTTTCTAGCGGGCATTGTATATCCATTATTGTAATCGATGAAAAACAAAATTTATCAAAAACAAGTATGACGTAAAAACAACTTTACCATTGATATGAACATTTCGATACTATACGATATTCACCGCACTAGTTTGGTAAAGTGGTACTTGTGACGTAAAGTAAGAATATCTTAATTTTTGTCAATTTTGAATTTGAATGTATTCAATCGGAAAGGAAACAAAAGCAATCAATTATAAATATATACGCAATAGTGATAATGACATAATTTCAATTAGTAGAGACAAAAAATAGGTATATCCCTACATATAAATTTAACAAAATTAAATGGAAATGAACTCCTCAAAGTTGACAGATCGCAGATAGAGTAACAACCCAGACACAATAAATCAACAATGGCTATGCTTCCAACCTCTGCAAAATCATTAATTTGAGGAATATCAACTAATATTGAGTTAATAATTAACGTTGTTTGTAGTGAGTAAAATATTGTACTATATTCGTATCGTAAATTCTAATGGCCACGTTTGACAAATTCCCATCTCATATCGTATCATATGAATCTTTACGGTACTCAAATCGTAAATATCTGTTACTTAAGTATTTCCTCAGAATAGTTTTCCAGGCTTGAATCCATTATCCTTACAGTTGGATACAGGATATCATCGTCTGTTTCCAGCACATTCTTCCTCGAATATTGGATTGCGTTCTCCATCGAATTCCGCTATGAAATTATATTCGGGAGCTTTGTAAGGCAATACTTTCCAACGTTCTCCTGTCAGGAAAGTATTAACAAAGAAAGAATTAATCACATTTAGAAAGTAATTACATTCCTGAAGATGGGCTACGATTTGGTTTGCTTTTCCGTTAAATATTTGTCACGATGTTTTGACGTTTGCGACCTTTGAATGCCTGTTAATGATCCACTTTGAACAGCTGGCATCTTATGGAGTCATTATGATTCTGTTTACAATCGGATATTGTATTGATATGTTATACTTATGTTTGTTTTCGTAGTTCTCAATTTTTAATTGTGTTTCAATTTCAGTTACTGATCCTTTAAAAAAATCCCAGACCAGTTCGTATGTCTATTTTAATAACAAAATAGTAATTAACGTAACAAGTCCGGAAAATACTGTTTTTTTGGACGAGTAGACCAAATTCTAGGACGAGCGTTAGCGAGTCCTGCCCAGGTAGCACATCATATCGGCTGAATCTTGGTTCCATATTGGGCCAATATAGATATATTGTAAATGAAAAATCAATATTGGTCCAATATGGGTGAATATTCAAAAAACAATATTATATTAATAATATTGGTGGAATATTGGTTGAACTAGTTTTGAATGTAGATTATCACACGAAATATTGGGTCAATATTGGTTGAATAATTTCTACCAATATCGATAATACAATATTGGTTATATATTGTTTTCCACATCTAGAATTAATATTGCAATCCAAATATTCCAGTCATATCGATTATAGGAGAAAAAAACTATATTGTATTTTCAAGTTTGTTAGAATATTGGTTGAATATCATTTCCACTTTATTTGACAAATTGTAATAACTCATATTGAGTCAATATTGTTTGAACGATATTTACCAATATCAATAAAACAATATTGTCTTCACATCGTTTTTAACATCTAGTATAAATATCGCAATCCCAATATTCCCCTAATATCGATTCTGGGAATAAAAACTATATTGTATCTCCAAGTGTGATTACACATTGGTTGAATATCATTTCGCCAATATTCAATAAAACTTATTAATTAATATTGGGTCAATATTGCTTCAATAATATTTATCGATATTGTTAAAACAATATTGTCTTTATATTGTTTCCAACATCTAGATTGAGATGAAATTTGAATATTGGCCGACTATTCAATGAATCATATTGAAATTATATCATGATCAAACTTGGATGAAAATCCGCTAGGTGGCTCTACATATAGAACGTCTTCTAAAACCTACGAAAGTATATTAAATACTTCCCTTAGCTTGTTTTCAAGACAGCTCACTCAGCGGTTATGGCGATCAAAAGGCAGACTCTGGTGTCACCTTCATCAATTGAAGGACATTTAATAATTTACCAAGGTATATGGTACATCCACCAATATATTCAAATGATATTGTAACAATATCGATAAATATTGTACCAATATCGATAAATATTCTACCAATATCGATAAATATTCTACCGATATCGATAAATATTTTGAGGGCATTATTGCTTCAAGGATATTCCACCAAAACTATTTCTAAAATATTCAAACAATATTCGACCAATATCGCAAAATGTTCACATTTTACTTCTCGACAATATAAATTTTGAATATTGTGCCAATATTGTCAGAATATTGTATCAGCTATATTGTACCAATATCGCCGAACATTTTGAGGACAATATTAGTTCAAGAATATTTCACCAATATTATTCAAGTAATATTGGACCAATATCGCCGAATGTTCACATTTTTTTTCTCGCCAATATTGCATTTCAAATATTTCGCCAATATGTTCACAATATTGTATCAATATTTTACCAATATAGGTGTGCTACTTGGGTGGAAGACTGCGAGTCCAAAAAAACTGTTTTCGGATGTGTTGCGTACACTATTTTTTCGGCAATCATGTAGAATAACAAATCAAGTCTAAGAGACGAAGAGAGATCGACTTTCACCCATCTGTTAACCGGATGAAACGATTCCAAATTTGAATATTTCGAACATTTCTGTTCTTATTTGTATTATATATTGAAATTCGAACAGAAGATAGGTACCAACAGAAACATTCTAATTCTTATTTATATTAATATTTGTATTAAAATTCGAGCACTTCCCGGCCTAGTCCGGGAAGTACGTACTTCCCGGACTAGGCCGGGAAGTGCTACTTTCCCAAAGAAAAAGTGTCCGGGAAGTGAACACTTCCCGGATGGTTGCCGAAAAATGTTTTAAATTGTAACCGTCAACATTAAACTAAGAGACTCAGAGAGAGAGAGAGAGAAAATACCTTAATGTCAAAAAAAAACTGTTCTTTTTTTGACAAAAGTTTAGAGCGACATGTTATATCTATTGAATATCAACGTTGTCTTATTTATCACAGTAATTACATATTGCCTATTGTTTTTTTGGAATGTAGTGTATTTAAGACACATATACAGGGTGGGTCACGGTCGATGGTACCTTAGACGTTTACGGAGAACGGGACATAGGATCATTCTGAAAATTTGGTTTCTCAAGTAGTTGCTCTTGGTCTATCGATCTAAAATATTTTCAGCAATGCAGCGTTGCCGCTTATACCAGAAAGTAGCAGCATCTCTGTTATTTCAAATGGGTCACCCTGTATATTACCGCATTTTTGAACTTGTCATTCCTTTCTGATCATTTCTGCCCCATACTTCCCTATACCTGTCTCTAACTGTTTTTGAGATATTGGTTATTTTCCATATTTTTTATCCAAAACATAGCTCGAATTGCATGTTTATTTCTTCGGTATTTGAATTCTTAGGAAGTTGCAATTTTCTGTTCAGGATCATATACATTGATTATGTATAGAGAAGTTTGTTCTGCGTTATACAGGATCGTTCAAAATCCATGATCTTACTGCTAGATACGAAAAGGGTTGAAAGTGCGTTTTTTTAAATAGAACATCCTGTATATTATGAAATATCCTGAAAGATGACTAAATTCCCTTCTTATTGATATATCATGTTCCTATACCTAAATAGCCAGAATTCCGAGATAATAGCAATTTTCACTTGTAATCTCCCAAGTGCTTGAATTATTGCCGGAAATTTTTAGAGTACATGAATTTTCAAAGAAAATTCGTGTACTCGATAAATTTACGGCAATTAATTCAAGCACGAGGGGGATTCGGTAAGAAAATTTCACAACGAGAAATGAAAATCATCCAACAATTCATAAGAAATAACTAACGATGGTTTCACCTGAACTATTTATAACCACTGAAATATTGATATGTAAAATACTTAACAAAATTTTCATCAATAAATGTTTGACATGTGACATGTGACATTTGACATGTGACAAGTTGATATTTTGCTTCAATGTACAAATGGAGGTCTAGTTTTCATATGAAAGGAGATAATTATGTATTTACTAGATATTTGGAATGTGTCTGAAAATATTTTCTCCACGATTATTGCGGCCTGTGAGTCGCTAAGTCGATGGTTCAATCCACGATAGGAACATAACTTTTTAATTTTTTTTTGTTCCAAATTTAAACACATTTATTGATGAACCAATATCGAAACTTTCAATCTCTTCTGTTTTTTCCATTTTCTTAGCCAAAACTTTTGTTTTTAACATGTATTCAATGTTTTAAATCATGTTTTATAAATGTAAAAAAAAAACTCGAAACATTTCCGGCAATAATTCAAGCACTTGGGAGATTACAAGTGAAAATTGCTATTATCTCGGAATTCTGGCTATTTAGGTATAGGAACATGATATATCAACACGAAGGGAATTTAGTCATCTTTCAGGATATTTCATAATATACAGGATGTTCCATTTAAAAAAACGCACTTTAAACCTTTATTGTATCTAGCAGTAAGATCATGAATTTTGAACGACCCTGTATAACGCAAAACAATCTTCTCTATACAGAATCAATATACATGATCTTGATGAACTAAACACAAAATTGCAACTTCCTAAGAATCCAAATACCGCAGAAATAAACATTCAATTCGAGCTATGTTTTGGATAAAAAATATGGAAAATAACCAATATCTCAAAAACCGTTAGAGATAGGTATAGGGGAGTATGAGGCAGAAATTATCAGAAAAGAATGACAAGTTCAAAAATGCGGTAATATACAGGGTGACCCATTTGAAATAACAAAGATGCTGCTATTATCTGGTATAAGCGGCAACGCTGCATTGCTGAAAGTATTTTAGATCGATAGACCAAGAGCAACTACTTTAGAAACCAAATTTTCAGAATGATCCTATGTCCCGTTCTTCGTAAACGTCTAAGGTACCATCGACCGTGACCCACCCTATATATAGACATTTAAGAATACATAAATATCATTTTACAATTACACAAAACTGCATGGATTGCCTCTATCAAGTCTCAGAATAGTGCTCCTCCGAACTATAGTAAGCTCTCTGAAGTAATGCATCTTTAACAGACTTTCGAAATGTTTCGAAAGAGTTAATAGTCTTTGAGTGTAAGGAAAGGTGGTTGTATATTTCAATGCCTTAGAACACAATTGATTTTCTGGTCAGATTCGAGGAAGGTATAGGTAGAGGTAGAGGTAGATAAAGATTACCTCCTACGTGTTCTGTGATATATCTGGGGATTATCCAAATCATAATTAAGTAGTCTCAGATATTTCCTTACTTTTGAATTGAGTACTCTTGAATCGAAAATATCTAGTATTCGTTCATAATTATCATCTATCAAAAATTGGTTAGAAGTTTCATGAGTCTCCAATCATGGAATCTACTCTCCAGATCTCTATATTTGTGCACTGCTCGATTTCATGAAATTTTTGGATCTTAAATCACAGAATTCTTCAATAAGAAATTCTTGTTCAATGAGCTGCCCATAGATAGTGCTTGCGCAAATTTTCCCAAATTGCAGAATGAATAGAGTAATTACTATTCCTGATTTTTCTTAGATGCTAGATATTTTAAACTATTGATTGTTTTTATGTGATTAAAATAAATAAAGTTTAGGTCAATTTCAAAGATGTTCTCATTATTCTGGCAAAAACTCGATGCTAGTTGAGAAAAAGTGTCTTCTAAATAGTTTGGTAGACTTTTCATGTGCAATGGTGTTGAAAATAAAGTTTTCCTTGACTAATAATGATAATAATAAAATATTTATTGTCATAAAATCGTCAAGGACATGAACAACGTCAAAAAAGAGTAAAATACACCGATCACGTAACATAATGAATAAAACAATACAAAAATACACAACTCACGTACTCAACATGTTGTAAATATAAAACTTTGCTCATTAGACAGGAAACAATAGTAATCATTCAGAAAAATCAAACTTGTAGCCTACTTCTTAATTTCTGAATATTGCTCATATCTTTCAACTGAGTTAGCAGTCTGTTATAAGCCTTCCTAGCTCTTTATTCAGTACTCCGTCTGAAAAAGGCAGTTTTGTGATGTGGAATCCTGAGATCAGCCCGGTTACGAGTTAACATATTCATTTCAGTTGAATATTTACCTGCATTTGTAGAGAACAAGTATTGGTGTTACTTCACGAAAATAACAAGAGATAAAAAGTATAAAGAAGGTACTGTTAATGAATACAGGGTGTCAATTTGAAAACTTCCCACCCTTAATATCTTCCTTCCAGTAAACAATATGAGTAATCGAAAAAACAGGTCAATTTTATTGTCAAGGGGGACACTTTCAAGGACTATTTGTAGCCCTCGTGGTTCAACCCCCTAGGAGGGGTAGATGTTACCCTTAGAATTTTAAATGGGAAGGGGGGTCAAGTGGCACATCATTTTGATGGGCGTTCAATTCTTGTTCCAATGGTACCCTGACTTATTATTTTGTGATGAGCATTTTCCGAAAAATTGCGTTCTAAACTAACAGAAGTAATTATGAGAACGCCTATACTGAGATGCATGGTTTGGCCAGAACTGGTTAGAATATTAGGTGGTACCGTTCCAACCCTGTATTAGGGGTAACATTAGCCATTAGCTCCAAACACTTTACATAAAAAAGTATTCTAATAGTAAAACGTAGATGGTAGTAAAGTTGTGTTTATTAAATGCTGAATTTTTAAGTGTCATCGCAGAAATTGTACAGATAGCCTTCCTTTTTTGCTACTTCTGCTGTAAAAAGTTTCTGTTTTCCGGCAAAAAATTGGTTAGCAAATTTGAGCTATGTGGTAGTATTGTGAATACCGTTGTACCTGTTGGGCTGTTTAGGAATTACTTTAATAAGTGTATAAAAGTGTAAAAATGGTTTACATTCTTCAAGACAGAATTGAAATGATTGTAATTTATGGCGAAGTTGGAAAGTGCGCACGAAGGGCGGCATGTCTTTTTAACGAAAGACATCCAAATTGTAATGTAAGTCACCGGTATGTGCTTGATTTGGTGAATAAGTTTTACGAAACTGGTTCAGTGACAAATAAAAAAAGAAATAACCCCAGAGTACTAAATGAAGCAGCTCAAATTGAAGTTTTGGGAACATTTGCTGCAGAGCCCACGAGCTCCTTACGATCAGTATCAGAACAGACGGGAATGTCACGCGAGACTATAAGAAAAGCATTGAAAATGCATAAATTTCATCCATATAAAATGCAGATTCTTCAAGAGCTCCACGAGGATGATTATGATAGAAGAATAGAGTTTTGTGAAATCATGTCTCATCGAGTCAATACCATCCCTAATCTTCTGTTAAACATCTGTTTCAGCGATGAGTGTTCATTTTTTCTGAATGGCAATGTTAATAGACAAAATTGTCGCTATAGGAGTGACGAAAACCCACATATTTTTCGGGAAGGGCATACACAACACCCACAAAAAGTTAATGTTTGTGCTGGTATTCTTGGAAATGCCATTCTTGGTCCATTATTTCTGGAAGAAAACTTGACTGGCAATCTGTACCTTGATATGCTTGAAGAGACTATCGATCCTCTTATAACTCACGAGTTAGAAACTCAAATTGATGCAGAAGGTAATGAACTTTTGCAGGAGGATCTGTTACATTACTAGCAGGACGGTGCTCCACCTCATTATTTTCTTCCCGTCCGACAGTGGTTAAACGAGAGATTTCCGGGTAGATGGATTGGCAGAAGGGGAGCAGTTGAATAGCCTCCGAGATCACCGGATTTAACACCCTTAGATTTCTTTCTTTGGGGGCATCTTAAATCCGTTGTTTATAAAACACAACCTCCTGATATTGACGAACTTAAAAGACGAATTACAGCAGCATGCCAGTCAATTCCTAGTGAAGTTTTCCGTAATGTTAGAGGGGAGTTCGAAAACAGACTGTATTACTGTTTAGAGCAAAATGGACAACATTTCGAACAGCTAATAAGATAAGCGTAAGTAGATTTTATGTTGGAAATGTCTTTCTCGCAAATTAAATTTTATTGTGTAGAAGGAAAATAACCACCAAATAAAAAATCCCATGCGTAATAAATTTATTCCTGTCATTCAAGGGTTGGAGCGGTGCCACCTACTCTTCTAACCATTTTTATTAAAGGGAGTCAATACAATAATGCATCTCAGTATAGGCGTTCTAATAATTACTTCTGTTAGTTTAGAACGCAATTTTTCGGAAAATGCTCATCACAAAATAATAAGTCAGGGTACCATTGGAACAAGAATTGAACGCCCATCAAAATGATGTGCCACTTGACCCCCCTTCCCATTTAAAATTCTAAGGGTAACACCTACCCCTCCTAGGGGGTTGAACCACGAAGGCTACAAATAGTCCGTGAAAGTGTCCCCCTTGACAATAAAATTGACCTGTTTTTTCGATTACTCATATTGTTTACTGGAAGGAAGATATTAAGGGTGGGAAGTTTTCAAATTGACACCCTGTATAATTGTGATTGGGACGATAACCGGCTCCAAGTATCTCCGTGATTTTCACTTCACAACACTGTTACAGCTAAGAAATTTTATATCACTTTCAAGGTTATGTTTTGAGATACTTATTTTCTCTAAAACTGTTTCATTTGTACTCGTAATTATCTTTATTTTTGAACTTATTTCTTTGAATTATAAAAAGCACAACCAGCTTCTATAGCACCAAATATTTTCGTGATATGGCTAAAAAAAAACTATATACTGAATGTTTTCATTTTTTTGACATTATAGGATGTGAATTTTGCTTTCAAATACTTTTAAAAATTAATGTCTGAATTATTATTCGAAATTTTGCATCTGTGTGCTTCCAAATGAATAATTGAATGATTTCTCACTAAGATTTTTTCTGTTTCAAAGTTTTGTTTCCTCCGGCGTTTATTTTGATTTTATTTCTTCTAAAATTGTTTTAATTTATTAAAAAACATTGAAATATATGCTCCTCGATGATATCCTATTAAAATAATAATAATAAAAATAAGTTTATTCAAAGTATATAATTTTTTTAACAATTTTAAGTGAACATTCAAATGACAAGATGGTATATTCTGGTAAAAAAACAATTTCGAATAAACAAGAACCCACTAAGGCAGTGCCTGTGCGTGGGCAAGTTACTTATTCTAAGAAAAAGAAAAAATGACAATTATTAGTACAACACACTTTAAAATCGAGTTGAATTGAAATTTTAATAATTGTAAATATATCTTATCTTATTTTATCTTATCTTATAAATTTTGTTAAAATAATCAAAATATAATAAAATTGTAGTAAATATAGTAAAATAAAACTAGATAACACTCAGAACACATAGAAATTTTGGTAAAACAATGGAAATATGATAGAATTATCATAAATACAGTTAAAAAAGCTAAATGACACATAAATAGAAATATTGAAACATAAATATCACACTTGGGGAAAATACAGTAACAATAATAATAATTAGGTATAGATGGTTTCAACATATTCTAATATTTAAACAGTGAATGGATAACCATACGTTCTAGAGAGAGAAAATAATATTTGGTCGTTTTTTTGAAAGAGTATATGTTCGAAACATTATTGATTTCAGTTGGGAGAAAATTATAAAATCTATTAGCTAAAAAGTTATGACTTCTCTGCCCTATTCTCGTTCTAGATGATACCATTTCAAGAGCGTTATTCGTTTTCAGACGAGTTTGGTAGACATGGCTGATGAGACGTAGATTAAATCTGCGTTTGAATTGTACTATCACAATTTTATAGAAATAATGCTGCCGTAAATCAAGGACTTCCGTTTCTGTAAATGTAAGGTCGGATGAGTATCTGATTGGTTTTGATGATATAATTTTTAAAAATCTTTTTTGTATAATTTCGGGATTCTGCAAGTGTGCATCCGTTGCTGCCCCCAAGCCAGAATACCGTAGGTCAGTCTTGTTTCAACCAATGCTTGATAAAGAATTTTGAAATATTTGAAATCTAGTATTTGCTGAAAGTGTTTGAACTTGTAAAGGAGCGAACGAAGAGTTTTGCAGACTTGTACTAGATGTTTATCCCACCGAAGATGGCAATCTACTATTATGCCCACATATTTTGAGTTATTGGCTCTTTGTATCCTAATTGTTTCATCAGAACGAATATCAATTTGAAAGGTGTCGTAGTTAGGGAGTCCACTGACGTAACAAGAAAATGGAACAAAACAGGTTTTTTCATAATTTATCGACAGTACTTTTTGTCCAAAACATGGTACAAAAACAGAAATTGCTACGAAACAAGCGTTATTTACCTGTTGGTAAGGAAGCATTAAAAAAATATGCGATATCTAGAGAACTGTCAACAACATATTATTCAATTTTTACATGTAAATAGGCAGCTATAATGACACCAGCGCAAGGAAAATTTTTCGGTGCGGGCGCAGTCGTATAAGGGGTTGTTTCCCTTATACGAAATGCGACTTGGGGCGTAGCTACAGATGGTAGCTGTAAAAGCTCAAGGGGTAACAACATGACATGAACATTGATTAAACGACAACTGGGAAACGGGGGGAAAGCTTTATACATAATTTAAATAAGAGACATTCAATAATATAGTATGGGACAAATAAAACTCTTACATAAAACCATTACTAAACCAATACTTACAGCTAAGGCCAAAAGGGTCTGGCCTATAAGGCTAAGTGAGCTCTAGGGCTCTCTCCTCTATAGGAGTCTATTACTGACTATATCCTATCTTCCCCTTCCTCTTATATTTATATGAAGGAATGTTTATATTTTCATTTGGTGAACGATTTTAGCTCGTCACGCGATTTTGCTAATTTCAATGTCGGTCGTATATGACAATGAACTTCTATCGTGATCGAATTAATGAATAACAAGAGTGATTGGATCAACGCACTAAAATAATTCAAATGACATTGCTCGTTTACTACAATATTTACCTGACAACCACAGATTGTTAAGAAATACTTATTCTTAATGATGAAGGAACAAAAACATGTATTATTAATTGAATCATTTATTGTGCAAAAATATCCAGAAATTGCCACAAAACAAGCGTTATTTACCCTGTTCTAGAGAACTGTCAACAACATATTATTCAATTTTGACATGTAAATAGGTAGCTATAATGACACTAGCGCACGGAAAATTAGATAGGTATAATGAAAACATTATTTATGTACCTCTACTATTCAAAAACGCACGCGACCGAATCAACATCCCGCCAACTCCGATCCAACGCGAAAATCCAAGGCAAAAACAAGCCAAGGAGGCGGACGAAGAAGCCGGCGAACGGATCTCCAGATGACGTCTGACACGAAATCGCCCACCGCCATAAATCGCCCTCTCCGACTCCGCTTCAAAAGCCCTATCTATGGTAAGTGCACAATCAGACGAACAGATACCGGCGGCAATCCAGACAAATGACTCGGTAACGCGGGCTCGTTCATCAGGCCGCGCGTCCTTCGCAAATCTCTCGACGCCCGGCGAAGCGTCTCGACGCGCGTCTACCTACAAGACGCCGCGGCCGCGCTCCTTGCGTTAAATCTCGGCGGGACTTTCGCTGATTAATCTGATGTTATTTATGGGATTCGCAAGGGGCGGCGGGGGATTAGCTCGGGGAAACGGCCGACGGCGTTACGCTGGAACTGGAGATTACTCTCGAGAATGATTTCTTCTTCATGGTGACGTGTTTGGAAATGCCTGACGTTAGGATGATGAATGAAAAATGTATTTAGGGTTCCATAGCAAGAAATATCCTATACAACAGGGATTTCATCGAGGAGCATTGAAAGATACGATATAATAGTGTTACGGACCTGATAATCAAGGGTCTTCACCCCTGCAGAAATGATTTTTCTCCTGGTTGATGAAGGGTTGTATGAGTGAATAAGAATTGAAATAATCCAAAAGAGATTCTGCTTCAAGTATTAAATGAATCTAAGGGATATTTCCCAATATTTTTTGGAATTTCTCTTCATTTCCAACATCAAAACGAACGTATATTTTGGTGATGTTTCATTCCAACATTGAAGTATATCATTCACTTAGTTGAACGACTTTCTCATGTTTTTTCTCCATGCTTCTTTTTTTTGTGAGAAACTTTGCAACAAAGTATTGTTTTGTGAAATGGATTGTCTTGCATCATGCCATTTGGAATAAGGAATTTCCAGTTTTGTCAAAGTCAACTAATAAAGGTTTGGTTCAGTCGACGACAAGCGAAAACTAAATATTACTTACAATTCTGGACTCAGAAATGGAAATGAATTTCTTTCAAAAAACGCGTCCCTCAAGTAGCTCCTGACACATTGCTGACGAGGAAAAGAGAGAGTATAATACTCGTGTAGCCGGTGTGAAACCTAGCAAAGGGACGGATCGATAATGTGTACACGTTTATGTCAAATATCTCGCAAGTCTATTATCTTCCAGTCGACTTAAAATCTGACAGGTGTTCATTACTTGGGAGAAAATACCTCATGACATATTCTCATTGAGAAAAAAACAAGATGTTGGCTCCAGAATGATGAAGGAGTTTCGTGATTTCTGATTTAATCCCTTTCAAAATAGGAATATAGGAGCTTTTGGGTTGGGGTGTCATGATTTTTTTGCCATTTCTGAATTCAACGTGGCAAAGAAGTGGATGAAATTTCTGATTCATGGTCTGATTCTATTCTAAGTTGGTATGGGTTAGGGATTTTTGTGGTCAGATATCATGATTTTTTTGTCGATATTTCCCAATAACAAAATGACAGCTCTAAAATGGTAAAAGAATTTCACAATTACGGTCCGATTTCTTTCAAAATTAGAATTTAGGGGTTCTCTTTGTCGGAGATTTTGACTTTTTTGTGAAAATTCAAGATGGCGGCCTCCAAGTGTACGATTTATTGTCAGACTCTATTGATTCTGAAATTGGCATCCACCAGTTTTCGAGATAGAAGATGAGTTTGTCCATCCAAGATGGCATATTTTACCAACTATCTGAAAAAATATTTCTTTTCAGTGCATTTGAATAAAATTTTGCCTTAAAACATTTTTCTATTCATACTCATCAGGAAATACACTTTTTACTTCGGCTGGGCTATTTAGCGAAAATCTCAGAGTTAGTGGCATATTTTTACACGAAATTACTTGAAAATTTGGCTCTTATGCTCCTATGTCGGCAACTCTATTCTACAGTGGTTTCCAACAAAAGGTTTTTTTGGGGCGACATCTTTGATGTCTCTTCGGAGTAGAATAACCACAGTGATTGAAAGGTAGTGTTTTGTGATTGGCTGCTTCAAAATCATAGAGTTAACACAAATTTTATCAACTTTATTCTATTTCCCGACGAATCCGATTTACAAAGTTATATTCGAAAAGCAAAATAATCTGTACTGGGCACAACAAAATGAACATGCAATGAGTGACAGCACTTTTCTAGAAAGGTTTGGCATCAATGTCTGAGCTGGTATCGTTGGAAACCAAATAATTGGGCCGATATTGTTTCAACGTCAGTTAACAGGGGTTAGTACTTGGGTTTTCTTCAAAATGAAATCGAGGATCATCTTGATGATATATCTTTGGCAGTTTAACGGCAAGATGGAGAACAAGATGAAGCACACCCTCATAATACCAGAGAAGTCCATAATTACTTGATAGAGCATATTAATAATCAAGTTATTGCAACCGATGGTCCAGTACTGTGGCCTGCCCGCTCACCGGATCTCACTGTGCTCGATTTCTTCATTTGGGTATACAAGTAAAAGTGAATGAATTATCATCCATGACAAAAGTAAATAAGGTATTATCCAGTATTTTCCTTAGTTACAGTTAATTTACCTTCTTGTTTTTAATACCGACGCAAATAAATAGATAGTTTCGTTTTTTGAAGTAATTTCCTTTCTGAATTCGATGATGTGTCACATACTGGTTTCATTACGTTCAAGATATGTTTCGGCCATCATCACGATTTTTTAAAGAGATTTTCACCAATCATTTATCATGTCAACCCAAACTTTAGATATTCCTCAGATCTGGGATATCTAATTCCACATGTTTTTACAGATCAGGCTCGAAAATATTTTCAAAGATTGTATACGTTCTGACATATCTGACACATCAATGAATTTAAAATGAAAAGTACTTTCAAAATCTGTATTTATTCAAGCAGAGTTGTATTTAAAAGATTAAGTTGAAGCGGTTGTTCGATAACAAAATGTCGAATAGTAAAAATGATTTCATCACAAAAAGTATCTTTATATTAGATATCCCTTCTGTTATGCAAATTTTCTCCAATTCAACCAAAACTGTGTCTATTACCGTTTCTGATATCCCTGTGTTGTACAATTCTATTTTGGACTTACCTACTGTATATTTATAATACCTTACAGTCGCTTGTTTCTGAACAGATAATGGGAAACATTATTGAATTTGTAGAATTTATTACTTTTTTTCATTTAAATTAATATCTGCCTGAAAAATCGATGCATTATTCTTGTGTGTCTCATTTTCTCTTATTACTTATTGTCCTATCTTCGTAATTTTCTAACAAATATTATTACTATTTTGATGAACTCAGTTCCTCTATCATTAATATCTTATTTCAATCGCCTCACAGGATCCCGACATTAATTTCGGTATGGGGAAGTCGGGACAAATTTTCTGATTCGATTTCGTTCTAAAACGCAGGGTATCAAAATTAAGAGAAAAACAATTTGTCACAGAGGAAAAACTCCCAAACTTGTTCAGGACGGTAAGAACAAATTAAAAGTAAAGCAAAGGAAAGAAGACATTGTTAAAATGGGATATCCACATTGTCTTTATCAGTGGGATTCCTCTTCAAAATGAAGAAGAACATATTATTATAGTCTGCTAGTTCAATTGTGAACGTGCGTATTAGTGTTACTTCCTGATGAAGATAACTTAGCTTTCGAAATGTTTATTTAGATTACCTATCCTTTTGAACAATAGTGTAAGAATGGAGAGGTACATCTGGTGCATAGCTTTATGAAGCAACTCCGGTGTAGAAATTCTAGAATCTGAGAGCACAGTCGATATCCCAATTCTAATTTCGAGTTCTCGAATTGAAGATCCCGAAACTTTACAGTCAGGATTATAAAAAAAACGAACTTTATATATAAAATCATATAAAATCTGTTGAAAACTGATTCCATTGTGCATTGTGGCAATGATTGCTATGGTCATATTCACGTAGCTTTTAATTCAGCGTTCCAAAAATATACTACAAAACACGCTAGCATGAAATGAATCCTTCGGTACGACACACAATGTTTTACGGGTCAAAATATTTTTCAGCAAGTTTAATTTCAGTCGAATAAAACATGCCGTGTGTTCGGGTGCGTTGACCTATATGAACTATTTGAATATTATCATTGTTTTCGTCAGTGTTCATAAGTGAACTGACAAAAGAGAAAAAATACAAACACACACGTAGGTAAATGCTATTATTTGGTACGTCGACTGTCCAATATAGCTGTTTCAACGTTCCAAAAGATAATTATATGATTATGAATTTAACACAGCTAGAAATATACAGTACGATAAATTTAAGACATGTACCTGCCTGAATATTTCAACACCTATAGAACATCTGAAAGTATGCAAAAACATATCAACTCTATTTTCAAGGAGGGGTTCTTATATTTGTTCAGCATGTAGTGATTTTTTCCTGGCGAAAATTTAGATTGGTGGCTAACCTCCCAGAACTCTTGTAATGCGGCATCAACTAGCTAAGATTATATTGACCAATACTACTATTGATGTGTACATCCACTGTAGGGCCTTTGGGTTACATCCCCAGTTCTTTCCCTCAAAGTTTCTGCACACCGTAAGGGCTTTTCATGTCTTTTCCAGTGGAGTTTGTTATCTTGTATTAGTACCAGATATTTGAACCAATCTTAAGCTGTTTCAATAATATTCTCAACAGTTTCATCAGCTTCGTTTATACCTATTCTCATCGAGAATATCACCCGCAAAGAAAATGGATGATGGTAAATTATTTATGTAGATTGAGAGCAGCAAGGGACCCAAAACACCGCCTTGCGGAATTCCATTATTTATTAACAGTTGACTACTATATTCATCATTGTGAAACACTGTTTGCTTGCGACATGACATATAAGATACCCAATTCCAATACCCCTCAATCCATAGTGTAAAAGTTTTTCTTTACTCAAATCAACAAAAACTGCCAAAGCTGACTAATTTTAAAAGTTTTTCTAGCAGAATATTTTTTGCTACGATGTCAAAAGCTTTACTCAAATCAACAAAAACTGCCAAAGCTGACTAATTTTCTTCAAAACCCTGACCAATGACACTAGTCAGATTCATAACTGCTTTTGCTCTGTTCTTTCCCCTCCCGAATCAAAACTGCATGTTTGTGAATGAGTCATTTTTGTCAAGAAACAAAGTTATTCTCAAATCAATCACCTTTTCGGGCAACTTACCTGATATTGGAAGTATATGATGTCATCATCTCCAGATTTATATAAAGGTATAATTTTAGCAACTTTAAGTTTGTCTGGAAATATTACACCGGTCCTTAGAATAATATTAATAAGATGAGCAATATATTTTGTCAGATTATTCTTGTAGTCGTATATTGAATGATCATATATGTCAGTAGTATCAGGAGTATCATTTATTCTTCCTTCAGGCACATTCACAAAATATTCATTGAACTCTCTAGCCCACAGTTTCAGTTATGTTATTTTTCTCTTCCTATTTGATTATTTACTTGTTTCCAAGTGGCTTTTTGTTCATTTGAGGCTTCTCGAATATGTTCTAGTGTTACAATTTTTCCTTTTCTTGTATAAACCGTTCGTATTTGAATATTTTTAATTTGAATAATTCTTTCAGATCTTCAGTGTTAGGTCAGTTGAGTTCTATCAAACAACGCAGGTCTGGTACATAAGCCTTCATCTTTTTTATATCATCATCATAATATCTTAATATAATTAATATGCATTATGTCTACCAGGTTTCACTCTTATTATTGAAAATCTAATATCATGATAATATTGCAGAGTATTCAGGAATATCTCAAAGCATATATTGGGATTTGTTTTATTAAACAATATCTCTCAAGAATCTTCAGATAAAAAAGTATCAAAAGTTTTTTTTATTGCACTATTTTTATCGACAGATATATTCTAGAAAACGTCGACGATTTTCGAATGAGAAAAACTGTGGAAGGATAAAATCCCAAGAAAACATGTCAAGAAATGAATTTTTCCTCCTACACCTAGAGAAAATACACACTTTCCTCCCTCAACCAGGGAGGAAACTCATACTTTTCCTCCCTAGGGTGGAAAGTACTTTTTCTCCCCCTCATTTCAAGTATGTTGTAAACGATGAAACTTGTGAATCTATTATGATCAAATTGTTTCCGTAATTTCTAGAACATCTTATATATCCTGTATTCTGGTAAAAATCAAACATGAATGTTACTTCTACTCTAGTTCTTTAATAGCTATTTGTGTATTAAGAGCGCAAAGTGATTGATTGTTGCTCGACAAAGAGATTAATCTTTGGAGAACGACAATGACACTTTGTGCTCGAAATACACACATAATTTTTTCTACAAGCGCAGCTCTTAGAAAAAAAAATGATCGACACTTCATTCAAATAGGCACATAACATTACTTATGAAAAAATCACTCAATAGCAATCCGAA
Source organism: Chrysolina oricalcia (assembly GCA_944452925.2). Taxonomy (NCBI): domain Eukaryota; kingdom Metazoa; phylum Arthropoda; class Insecta; order Coleoptera; family Chrysomelidae; genus Chrysolina; species Chrysolina oricalcia. Next base: position 4,366,509 of record OX101824.2, on the reverse strand, counting down.
ATTTATAAGCTATCTAAATGTCCAATAATTCAAATCACTAATAAGAAAAAAGTAAAAAATAAAAAGTTGTAATTGCCAGGAGATGAACCCGGGACCTTCGGATTACAAGCCCAAGACGCTAGCCATTGCACCACCGCAGATTCTCAGATACACAAGACTGTATTGTCTATACTTTCCATCAAGTAAGAATAGGTCTATTTGCAAACAAAGTCACAAAAAGGTTTTATTGAGTGGGTAGGAGGAAAAATCATAAGTATTACATGGGAGTAAAGTGCCTTTTCCTCCCTTGGATGTAAACTACATCCTGCGGGAGGAAAAGTGTCACTTTCCTCCCTAGTAATACAAATAGCTATTCTCTACAATCAATCAATACCCAACAAAAATTCGACAATGTTAGAATAGAGTATCATAATAGACTATTTCATTGTCACTATAGAAGCAGGGGAACATTTAGAACATTTGGTAGGGAGATAATATGAATTAGGAATTTGTTGATTTTTTAATGAAATCACATTGACTTGAAGGCATTCAATAGTCGTCCTTCTTCACTTTGAATTTGTTGATTTTTTAATGAAATCACATTTACTTGAAGGCATTCAATAGTCGTCCTTCTTCACTTTCAGAATTGTACTGACCGCAGGGATATTCCAAAATACCATTTTTGGAATCGAAAATTATTTCAAGTTTGTTAATAAAAATATTAATATCGAAATATTGAAGAATCGTAAACCCAGAACAAATCAAATGATTCAAAAAACAAGACGGTATTGGAAAGAACTTTGAAAGGCACCTTGATGAAGCATCTATGGAAATTTACGCTTCAACTGTAACTCAAAATGGAGTCAAATACAGTTTTTTTGATGCTTTTATCTAACTGATTCGATTACTTTAAAGAGGTGGGATGATTTTCAACCTCCGCACTATATAATAACATATTTGTTTTCTCTTGAACTGTTCTGTATGATGAATCAGAGAGACAGTCCACCTAAGATCTATTAGAATTCGGTAGTACTATTAAAAACATTAGTCATCATATATAGGACGGGTTCTAATGGAAGATTTTCTCTGACGGAAATTGAAAGACGTGTTGAATTATTATTACTTCCTTGCTCAAATATCAAACTGTGCTAATCTGAGTATAATGTTGAACATGGATCAATTCCGACGAAGTCAAAATGCCCTTCTCTCGAATATTTCTACGAGGCAGATAATGAGGTGAATACGTGATAAAAAATGGTTAACTTTGCTTATGCCGTGACGGATATTGAATTGTGTCTGACAGTTACTTTTCGACAAGAAGGATACTATTGCTGGTGAACTAATCGATAAGAACTATCTTGTATGAACACCAAAACTCAACTCATGAACTGTACTGGAACTATTGACTGTTGTGTTCTGAACTGTGTCTAATATGGCAGCCGAAACGGCATACTTGATAGTGAAATTAGGTTGAGCGAGAATAACAGTGAAAGAATCTGGCAACTTGTTACTTCCCAACTGGGAAAACAGTCATTTCAAAACGTTTCAAATCTTTTTAGTGACAATCCGGAAGATTTATGTACGGAACTGGATAACTTTTTTCTAAATGTAATTTTTACCAACTCCTAAATTTACTGATTACCTGATTCAAAGGTGAACTGCTAATGCCATATCAATTTTCTTTTACTCTACTGTTGAGAAAAAAGTATTAGATACTCTCAATAATATGAAATCTAAAAATTCACGTGGATGACAATTCCTCAAAATTACTGGAAGAGTTTATTCAGGTTCTCTTACCTCATATACTTTTTAATGAATCATTAGCTCAGGGAATCGTTTCAGCTTGTCTAAAAAAATGGCATGTGTTACCGCTTTATAAAAAAGGAGATAACAACAATATCCCTTCAAAATGCAGAATTTTCAAAATACTTTCACCTTGCCAGTCGCTCAAACTGTGTTGCTGTACAAAACACCACTCGAGCAAGCTCTCGTGGTGTTTCTAAGCAACACAGTTTTCGTGACAGCGGACAGGTGGAAGTATTTTTCCGAAAATTTCACAACTCGCTTTTATAGCCGATCAAAAAATTGGTTGTTGTTTAGTTGCCATGGCAACCTAAAAAAAATCGGAAATTTTCATTCTCCAGGGTAACCTAAAATAAACGAAAATAATAAGGACAACTTTTCTGTCAAATATTTGACATACGATAGTTGACATTCTGCTTTTTTGTACGAATGGAATTTTATTTCTCATATGGAAGAAGATAATATTTCATGATTATGTAATTACTTGATATTTCGAATGTGTCTGAAAATATTTTGAGGACTCCTTGCATTTCAACAATGAATAGAACCATCGATAAAAAAAAATAATATCAATCAAATGTCTACCTATACTTGACTACATGAATTTATTATTTGAAACAATTTTATTCCACTTATCTTTTCGTGAAAACTTGGTTGAAATTTCCAGACGCTTTCTTTGTACTAAGCTGATTAATTCCCCATTTTTGTTCAAGTATTTCAGTTATACGAGGATGTATTGATATCTAGTTAGCCTAGACCAATTCCCTGCATAAACAAAATATTGCGTTACCATAGCAACAAACAATAACTTATTAGAAGTGTCAGTGTAAAGTTTGACGTCAAAGAAGTAAACCAGAGATACGCAAAAAATTAAAAGAAAAAATATGTCCACCGAAATTGTGAAAATCGAAAAATTGGAGTATCGAGCCGTCATCAAGTACCTACATTTAAAAGGGTTAAGAGGTAAGCAGATTTACGAAGATATGCTTAATACCCTTGGTGATCAATGTCCTTCGTATGCGACCGTGAAAAATTGGACTGCAAGCTTCAAAAGAGGTAAATTTTCCATTGAAGATGATGACCGATCGGGAAGGCCAGTTTCTGTGTCAGTCCCCGAAAGTATCGATGCAGTTCATTACATGATTTTAACAGACCTTCGAATTGGGCTAAAACGGATATCTGAAGCTCTAGACATTTCATACGAACGCGTTCATCATATAGTTCACACGAAATCAGAAATCAGAAATTTATTGGTGCTTGTCAAAACTACAGTTTTTTACACATGTCAAAAATAGGAATAATTTTTTAAAATAGATTATTTTTTAACATTCAAATCTAGACATAGTAAGTATAAATAAAAACAAGAATAAAAACAAGTACATACAAGTCAATTTACAATGTTCTGTAGTCAGTATAATTTATAAGAACATCATATTATACATACTACAGTAAGGATAAAAATTTGAGTCTACATTTAAAAAAGGCTATTACAGTTTATATATTCTTCATAATTATAGAATGCTTTGTTTAAGAGCATGTTTTTTATCGTAGCAGAGAATTTCAAAGGAGGTAATGTTAAGATTTCTTTTGGAATTTTTGCAAGGAATACAGTACCATAATAATTTGGAGCAATCCGTGAACATTTAAGTCTGAGGAATTCATTATGAATGGTGTTTTTGTTTCGGGTATTGTAGTCGTGTATGTCACTGTTGAGAATGTATTTGTTTTGGTTTTTATATGCAAACATAATGCATTCATAGATGTATCGTCCAGGAATGGTGTGGATCTTATTTTCGATGTATTTTTGTTTAACATCTGCTCTGTAGGGGAGATCTGTTACTATTCTAACAGCTCTTCTTTGTATGATAAAAACTGTTTTACTATGACAGGAGTGCCCCCACGCCAAAATTGCGTAGCAACCTATTGATTGAAATAATGCATGATAAGCTTGCCAACATACCTCCGAGTTTACTACACTTTTAAGTTACCTTAGGAGAAATATCTTTTTTGAAAGCTTCTTAGCAACTGAGTCGATATGGCTTCTGAAAGTCAAATTTGGGTAATTGTAAACGCCAAGAAATTTAACTTCCGAGGGATTATCCACATTTTCATGTTGCCTTAGACTGAAGGTCATTTTTACTGTTTTGGATTCGTTTATTGAAAGCTTATTTGCTATAAACCATTCGTTATATTTGGTCATATTTGTCGTAATTTTTTCAGTCAGCTCTGTAAAGTCATCACCTGTATTTATGTTTGTGGTTTCATCGGCAAATAGAATTAATTTTGTGTCACTTACGACAGAATCAATATCGTTGATATATATATATCATAAAAAGTAGAGGCCCCAGAAGAGAACCCTGCGGAACTCCATGCTTTACATCTGCCCAATTTGATGTCTCTTTGTTGAAGTAAGTTGTTTGTTTTCTTTCATTTAAGTAACTCTGAAGTAACTTTATACTATGTTGATCCAACCCGTAGTAAGCAAGTTTCATCAATAAAATTTCATGTGAAACACAATCAAACGCCTTTGAGAGGTCACAAAATGCGGCACCCACGAGTTGCTTCCTCTCAAAGCCATTTGTTATTGTCTCTAGTAGATCGAGAATTGCCAGACTTGTTGATTTATTCTTTCTGAAGCCATATTGACAGTTTGTTAGAATATTTTCAGTTTCGAAGTAAGAGTTCAGTTGTGCTTTTAGTAAAAACTCATATATTTTTGAAATCGCAGGAATCAAGGTAATTGGCCTAAAATTTTCAGTGGAGTTTATATCTCCCTTTTTGTGTTTTAATAGTTTGAAGCATTGAGGAAAAATTCCTTGCCTAATACTTATGTTAAATAAACGAGAAAAATTGCTGCAAAATGGATCCCTAAATGTTTGAATGTTGACCAAAAGCGTGCAAGGGTAGTAGCATCGCGTTCGATCTGTGCTCGATTTGAAAACGATGTAGACTTCTTAAACCGAATTGTTACTATGGATAAGACTTGGGTACATTTCTAGGATCCAGAAACGAAGAAACAATCGATGGAATGGCAACACTCCGGATCTCCAAGACCTAAGAAGTTTCGTGACCAAAAATCTGCTGGAAAAGTTCTTGCTTCAGTTTTTTGGGATTGCCATGGGGTAATCATGATTGATTTTTTGGATAAGGGTAGAACAATAACTGGAGATTACTATTCGACATAACTGATCACTCTACGGGAAATAATTGAAGAGAAAAGTCGCGGAAAGCTATCCAAAAGTGTTTTGTTTTTGCAGGACAACGCCCTTGCACACAAATCTCATGTTGCCATGCAAAAAATTCGTGATTTAGGGTTTGAATTACTAGAACACCCCCTTATTCACCAGATTTGGCTCCGTCTGACTATCATCTCTTTCCTCAACTGAAAAAAAGTTTAAAAGGTCGTAAATTTTCTTACAAAAAGACGGTAATAAAAGCTGTGGAGGTCTGGTTTGCAGAGCAAGGAGAAACATTTTTTTTTGAAAGGCCTAGAGACGTTGCAGGTTCGCTGTAATAAATGTATCCAATTAAGAGGAGAATATGTTGAGTAATAAAATATTTTGACATTGAAATTTTGTTTGGTTCTATACTATGCTAAGAATTTTTCAATATATCCTTTCTTCTTCATCTTCAAAAAGTTCTTTGCTGTATGCATTAGGTATATTTTTGTTGTTTTCCCACTTTTTCTTAACTAATTATAAAGTATTGTCCGCAATATTATCCTTCTGAAATCTTGAAAAAAACTTTACAACAAAGCGAACTATAAAATTGAGCCTGACTGGTTAGTGATTAAGCTGTCAAAATGGGTGCCTCTAACAGCATGCAGCGGCCATAGCCGCCTTTACGCTCCACGTGATAGACGGCTGACAGGTTTTCTAGCCGCTACAGATGAATAAATCACTTTATCATCCGCTGGATTTATTTAAAGCGGTTCAGTGGTCTGTAATTTGGACCGTCTAGAAGACTTCTGAAGCGCTTTTATGCTTTATCCAGCAAAGCGCTTTCCACTTTTCTCTGATAGACACATATTTTCAACACACCGCTACTATAATACGAATGCGTATCTGTTATTGTGTCAACAAGAACCATTCATGGCCCACTGATGTTAGAACTTGTTTTGTTTTGAATAATCTCCAAGTCAGATGTAGTTAGCATTAATTTAATATATTTTGGTGTGAAATTTTCTTACCGAATTAATTGCGAGAAATTTATCTCGCACGTACTCGAAAGTGGATATTCTGCACACTGATAAAAATACCCGATTAGAGACAAAAGAATCATGCTTTTGGATTATTTTCTCTTCTAACAAAGAAATTGTCTTCGTCCCAAATATTTTGCTCTTGAATGAAAATCGCTGTTGCTTTTGTAATAAATTTTCTATTCTTTTGGCTTCAAATGCTTTTGAGAGAACATTATTAACTTTGTCTGCAGTCCTGCTTGGTTGACTCTTGTCTCAAAACCATAACCACGATACAAGGTCCAAATATGTTTGGTTGACATAATCTACCTCAGCTATCTTCGCCATGCATGAGCTCGGGTCTACCGGTCTACCCGAAGTTTGCCGATACCCATTTGAATTTGAGCAAGTCGCAACGACCTGCGACTGCGCAGCGGGCGCAGGTGCACAGTGCAGGTGTCAGCGTATCAGTTTACTGGTCACTAGTTTAGTTAGCGCCATTCTATTTTCTTATGTCGAATGTCGATGAGTTGATGTTGATAAATGGTGTTTGTCGGCAAGATTTGTGTTGTGAATAGGTATGATGAGTGAAACCGGTTTAAAAAAAAGTGGTATCGGTGATACTATTCAAAACTGTTTTTGTAGGTAGAAATTTATTTGTTTTACTTCCTTTACGAGTTTTATGATTTTGTTGGTACCACCTAGAGTTAGTTTTGTTTTGTTCCTTATTCACCAGCAATACCAATTTTTCCCTGATTTGTGTTCAGTAACCAAAGTAACGTGTTATGTGTTATTATTTAAATAAATACGTTTTTATTAATATTTGTTTTTCTTAATATCCCTATAAGTTTTTATGAATATTTAAATTTCAATTTTGAATTTGATTTTATCCAATGCAAGTTTGTTGCTTTAAAACTTTCCAAATTTTCACATGAACAATTATTACCTTTTAAAAAGATCCTCAGGAAATTTGGCCTAGACCATACACATTTTGTCACAAGACCGTTTTGGATCTTTTTGAAAAAGAGTAAATTTTTCACTTGAGGACGCAAGGTTTCAAAACAAGAATTCAACATAAACCTAAGATTTTAAATGAAGCATTTGTTGGTTTTATATCAAAAGCCTTTTATTTCAAGACAATGACATCATGTCTATTATTTTAAAGCACATAATTTTCAAACAATCTCCTAATGAATTTGATCGAAAACTTAGGCTCTGTTGCTTTGAGTTCACATGACTCTGAGCTAGAAAATAGATGGCATTTCCCTCAAACTTTTCACAATTTGGAAAAATAATGATTTTGAGACAAAATCATTTTATATTATGACAAAACTGAGGTTTCTTACCTGGCATTTATATAACTTTGTGCTAAAGAAAATGATGCGTTTGCCTCAAAGAAATTCAAATTTTGGTTCAAAATATCCATGCATTTCGCCCATATCAAATGCTGGGCGCCCTTGAGGCAAGTTCAAATTCTTTCAAATCAAGGAATCCTTTTTATCTGGCATTTTCTTGGAATGTTATTACTGATAATTTTGAATTGATTTTTTCTTCCCACTTATGTGTGATCCAGATGCTGTAAAAATTGTTTCAGCTCGGCCGAATCAATAGGTTTTTGATAATTTATGAGAAAACCGCAAAGTGGTAGTAGATGAACAGCAAAGAGACTAAACTAACAAGGAGGGTTTAATAAGCTCTAGCCAATCAGAATCTTGTAGCATCAACGCGTCATAGTGACGTACTTGGACATGAGTACAGAGTCGAACTCGAACCAAGCAACAAAACTGTCAGCAGTAACTCTCATAATAATATACCAAGAGCTAGTCCGTCACTGTCTATAGAGAACGGCGGCCATGACACGTCCAACTACGTCACATTTCGTCACAAATGTTCTTTCATCTCTTTCTATCGGTGTCCCCATTGTCTTATGGGGATTAGACTCTCCTGTTAAATAATGCGTAGTCTCCTTGGATGAACGGTGTATTTGCGGAGTCAAAGAAGTAGTTGGTAGCTGCTAGATATTCTGTTTCTTTATGGATTCATGCAAATGGCTGTTCCTTATGTTTTATGGAATGTTCTCAAACAGCACAGTATCATGGAAGGGCGATTTATCTTCCCATTATATTAGAACCGCTAACACTGCAACGATCTCACATTAACAGAGAAAACACAATAAAAACGTTGAAACACATCCCAAGACTGGTATGAATCATATCATTTTCCAGACAAATGTTGTTTTTGCGTGCCAATGCACAATTATCCTGTATCAACGTAAACTGAAACAACATCATACACAAATTTTATGGACTGATAATGTGTGTTTTCGCCGTGGAAAATTAATTTGAGGCAATTAATAGGTATTTTTTCGTCGGTATCATTTACTACCAAAATACACAAATAGTAATTCAAATACATGACTCCACTAAGACCTGATAGAAGGTTATATAACCCGATTATTTTTGATGCTTTTTATGATCTGAATAATTATTTAGAAATACAAAACTTCGTTAAATTCGTTTTAATTGGAACGAAATGAACCCCATGAAATGTATGTGCATTTTGTTCGGTGAAAGTTTTAACGAGTTGAAAAAACTGCACCAAAAATTCTTTCAATTAGGAACTTCATTACGTTTATGACGGTTCTGGAAGCATCAAGTTATGAAGCTAAAAATTTCCTGACCCATATTTTCAAGATGATGAAAAACAAACAAACATTAATAGTGGCAAAGGCACACTATTCAAAGTTTGTAATTTGTACCATTATCCTACGTATTCAGCTATAGCAACCATGTCCGAGCAGTTTTTCATCTGTACTGAATGGAAATTTACGTAAAATACTTTTCCCTTTGAACATTTATCAATAAAAATAAATAACGTGTTTAGGGGAAAAAAATTAAAAATATGCAATATTTTTGTCCAATAGTGTATTTGAATTGTACCTCATTCAATCAATCAAACTTTTATTGAATAAGTTTTCTTCCACAATAAATATTAGAAAAAATCAAAACTTCACTACAAAATACTAACTAATAATAAAAATAGGTCTACGCTGTGAAATTAATATAATATATAAAAAAATTCATTTATTACATATATAAATATATATAAAATAAAATGAATATAAAATAAAGTAAGATGTGAACTGTACACTAAAAACACATTAAAATTGAATATAAAACAATAACACTGAACAAATATTCACATACAACATTGAAATGTCATTAAAATAACTTGATCACAGGATTCTTGGAGAAACTCATCAACAAAGTAATATGCTCCTTGCAATAAAAACAGTTTAAGTTGCCTTTTGAATACATTGATATTTGACGACGATTTCACGTCATCACTAAGCTTGTTATATAGCTTTACCTCATAGCACATGGGATGATTCTGCGATACGGCCAATCTACCACTAATGGAAAAAATCATGGATTTTATCTCTATTTAGATTTTTGAGGAATTTTCAAAGTTAGATATTTTACGATTTTTCGGACCTGTTTGAGGGGTAGTTTAAGGGTGAAATCGTGCCCGGCAAAATAATATCTGGTCTAGGTCTTCTTCACTGGTATCCCCAGAGCCCATTGATAGAAAAAAATATTGATTCTAACTGCATTTAGGTTGTTGAGGATTTTTCAAATTTCGGGATTTTACGATTTTTCAGAATTGTTTGAGGGGTAGTTTAAGGGTATTATCGTGACCCGCAAAATACTTTTTGGTATTGAACTTGTTCACTACCAATAGGAAAATTTATGGATTTTTTCTCCATTTAGCTTGTTGAGGATTTTTAAAACTTTGGGATTGTTCGATTTTTAAGACGTTGGGGTGTTTGAGGGGTAGTTTAAAGGTGAAATCGTGCCCGGCAAAATACTCTCAGTTATGGATCTAGTTCAACTGTACCCACAGAGTACATTTATTGGAAAAATTATGGATTTTATCTCTATTTAGCTTTTTGGTGATTTTTCAAAGTTCGGGATTTCACGATTTTTTGGACTTGTTTGACGGTTAGTTTAAGGGTGAAATCGTGCCCGGCAAAATACTCTCAGGTATAGATCTTGTTCAGCTGGATCCACAGAATCCACTAATGGAAAAAATCATTTATTTTATCTCTATTTAGTTTTTTGAGGATTTTTCAGAGTTCGGTATTTTACGATATTTCGGACCTGTTTGAGTGGTAGCTTAAGGGTGAAATTGTGCCTGGCAAAATAATATCTGGCTTCTTCACTAGTTTCCACAGATCCCATCGATGCAATTGATTAGAAATTCTGGTAAAGTGTACATGAATTTGTTAATTTTTGGGTAAACTTGAAATATTATTTTTTATGTATACTAAAGTTTGGTAAATATACAAACTAGGCATTGTTAGTATTTTATAATATATATATATATATATATATATATATATATATATATATATATATATATATATATATATATATATATATATATATATATATATAATGGCCTGCAATGATCTCTAGAGGATGCACCTGCCATAATTCTCAATACCTTTTTCTGTACAACAAATACTTCGTGGGCAGATAGGCAGATAGGCCCCATTGTTCTAGACCGTAAGCTATGACAGTCTGAATTAAACTATGGTATAGAAGTTTGATAATATCAGAAGAGACTGTCTCAATTGTCGAAGTGAAAATATATGTTTACTAAGCTTCAGTTCAACACTGTTGACATGGTTGTTCCATTTTAGCTTATGGTTAATATTGACCTTCAAAAATTTAGTACAATTCACTTGATGTATTGTCTCATTATTTATTTTAACCAAATAGCTTTTTTCTATTGTACGAGGGCTGATTGGTAACTCCGTGACTATTTGAATAAAGAAAAAAAAAATTGGCAAATAAGCGTTTTATTTTTCAACATAATCTCCTTTTAGATCAATACATTTAGTCCAGCGTTTTTCCAGTTTTTTTATTCCTTCCAAATAATAGGTTTTCTCAAGGCCCTCAAAATAGGCGTTTGTTTCGGTTATAACCTCTTCATTCGACCCAAATCTCTTACCACCCAGCCATTTCTTCAGGTTTGGGAAAAGAAAATAGTCGCAAGGGGCTAAATCTGGAGAATATGCTGGATGGGGTAGTAGTTCGTAGCCCAATTTATGAATTTTTGCCATAGTGACTACACACGTGTGCACTCGTGCATTGTCTTGATGAAGCAGCACTTTTTTTTTCGCTAAATGTGGTCGTTTTTGCCTCAAATCAATATCGAATCTGTATAAAAGCTCTGAATAATATTCGCCGTTGATCGTTCTACCCTTCTCTAAGTAATCTATATGAATGACACCATGTGCATCCCAAAAAACTGTGGCCATAACCTTGTTGGCTGACAGACGCACCTTAGCCTTCTTTGGTGCACGTTCACCAGTTGACACCCACTGTTTTGATTGTTCCTTGGTCTCTGGGGTATTGTGATGGATCCATGTTTCGTCTACGGTTATATAACGGCGTAAAAACTCGCCCGGATTGCGATTGAACTTTGCCAAACACTCCTTTGAAGTGGTCACACGGTTGCGCTTGTGGTCGAGTGTGAGCAATCGCGGCACCCATCTCGCGGATAGCTTCTTCATGTCCAAATATTCATGTAAAATGTGATGTACTCGCTCAGTTGAGATGCCTACAGCCTCAGCTACCTCACGTACTTTTATTCTCCGATCGTCCAATATCATTCCATGGATTTTATCGACGATTTCTGGCGTGATGACCTCTTTTGGGCGACCTGAACGTACGGCGTCACTTGTGCTGGTACGACCACAACGGAACTCAGTAAACCACTTCTTAACCATTGAAATTGATGGTGCAGAGTTCCCATAGTATTTATCAAGTCTTTCCTTGGTTTCAGTTATGGTTTTTTTACGCAAAAAATAATGCTTAATCAACACACGAAATTCACTTTTTTCCATTTTTGTTAAAATTCACGAGGTTGTCTGCTTCTAATTGCTGTCAAACACAAACCAAATGTCGCAGCTTGCTCAAAATTTGACAGTAGTCTATTGAAAGATGGTGGTTGACAGCAGCAGTGTTGCATTTAAAGTTACTGCGCGGGAAATTTAAAAAGTCACGGACTTACCAAACAAGCCTCGTACTATTTTTAGTAACAAAGTTGATTATTTGAGATTTTGCTGTATTGAGCAACAGGACATTTAAAGAACACCACTCATAAATTTGAGCTGTAACTTCTTGAGCTTCATTAAATACTTCAGACGTATTACCAGCAGATACTAAAATATTAGTATCATCAGCGAAAACCACAGTAATAGATGCTTTCGTACAGAATTGGGGTAGATCATTAATGGAAATTAAAAATAAAAGTGGTCCCAAAATGGAGCCTTGTGGAACTCCAATTGATACACTTCTTAGACTTGAAGTTGTCCCATTTACACTGAACCAGCTGCTTACGACCAGATAGGTAAGACCTAAGCCAATTCAGTGCAGAATCTCGAATGCCATAGATTTATAGTTTGTGCAAAAGCACAGCATGGTCAAGAAAATCAAAGGCTTTGCTCATGTCAAGAAATAAGCCTAAAATTTGCTCTTTTTTGTCTAACATTTCTAGTACGTGTTTAATAAGTTGATCAATTGCGGTAATAGTAGATTTATTTTTTCTATAACCATTCTGACTGGAAGAAAATAATCTGAAAGTTCCAAAATAACCATATAATCTTTGATAAAAACAATGTTCAATAATCTTAGAAAACTGATTGAGCAGTGATATTGGTCTATAAGAGGAACAATCTGCACGAGAACCTTTGAAAATTTTGATATTTTTAAGATATCAGGAAAACTCCCCTCAATGAACGAAGTGTTCACGATATTACTCAATGGTTCAGAAATATAATTTGCGACTTTTTTTATAACATGGCAAGGAATTTCGTCAATACCAGAAGATTTTTTCTTGCAAACTATTTTAATGATCTCTTCCATCTCAAATTTTGTGGTTGGATATAGATAAATACTCTGTAGGGAGGGTAAAATAAAATTCATATTATTTATATCAGGTTTGGATATGCTACTACTCACAGTTGAGAAGTAATCACAAAAAGGTTGCTAATGGTCAAATTATCAGAAGTATCTTCATTATCAGAAATTTTAAGAAATGGTACACTACTGCTTGTATGATGACTTTGTGCTTCCTTGATTATTTTCCAAGATTCTTTCACCTTGTCTGCTGAAGAGATTCTGTCGTCATTATAAGTTTTTTTGGTATGTTTCAGTTTAGCCTGATATGTTATTTTGAGCTCTTGGTACTCCAGATGATACAAACCATTACCATGTATTTTATTCAACTCAGATATCTCAGTTATCTTCGTACTCATTTCTCTCAACTCATCAGAAATCCATTGAGGGCTCTTACATTTTTTATTCAAAATTATCTTTTTTGGGAATGAAAGATCAAAATAATAAGAAATCATATTATGAAAATGTTCAAACTTGGAATTCACACAAATTTTATCATACAGTGAAGACCAATCAGTTTCAGATAGCAAACTACTGAACTTATACAGGCTGATTCACGGTGGATGGCACATTAGACGTTTCTGGTGAACCAGACAACGGATCACTTTGAAAATTTAATGGAGAGCATATTCGGACATTCTCTAGCCAACTAAAATATTTTCGATAATGCGGTGTTGCCGCTTCTATTAGAAAGCAGTAGCAACTTTGATTTTTCAAATAGAACACTCTGTATATAATATTATTTTTGGAATCTCCAACAATTGCCCGACAACTTTTCTTGATATTTCCCTATACCTATCTGTTACCGTTTTCGAAATAAAAATTAATTTCAATTTTTTTCTTCGAAAATTATGACTTCTAAAAATGCAGATATCTTTTAGTTAAGAAGTACTATGATATCGAAATTTGATTTGGAGTTAGGTGATACTTGGACACTTCCCACACGTCAGCCTAATCTCCGTTACTTCAATACAGGGTGGTAAAAAATACAGTTTTTTCGTTTGCTTGAAAAAGTTGCGGAAATTTGATTATTTTAAATAGAACACCCTGTATATTATTGAAAATTCGGAAAGCTGCTGAAATTTGCTTTCTTTCTATGTATATTATACCTATACCTAACTAGTCAAGTTTCGGACTTACGAGCATTTATTTGTGAAAATGTCCCTTCAGAATGGTATTTCCATTCGGTATTTGGTAAGCAGGCCATGATTACTATTTGACAGTAGCGTTGTGACATTCTCCTAATAATATCGACATTTTCGTCACTTCAGAAGTTGCAAATACCTTCAAAACGATGGAACAAAACTATTCAAACGAAGTTCTTATGAATTTGTTTATTATTTTTGGACAGTGTGATAAAATTATCCGCAGAACATGTAGAAAGTTCAATGAAATGTATCCTAATCTACCGCCAATGAACCTCAAGAAATTTATACGAATTCAGAACAATTTCAATGCATTTGGATCAACTTTAAAAGCACCAAGAAACTTGCCTCGACCCGTAACTTCTGAAGACAACCAGATTAATGACTTAGCATATTTTCACGCATTTCCCGAGTCATCGATAAGAAGTGCTGAAGAATATTTGGGTATAAAATATTCATCGGTTCAAAGAATCTTGCGAAGACATAAAATGCATGATTATAAATTCACCAAAATTCAAGCAATGAAGCCTCAAGACCCTCAACAGAGAGAAGAATTTTGTGAAATGTTGTTGGCACGCATTCAAGAAAATCCACTTTTTTTAAATAAAGTTATTTGGACTGATGAATCGAAATTTTCGAGAGAAGGGATTTTCAATAGAAAAAAGCGTCATTATTGGTCCAGTGAAAATCCTCACGTCACAAAAGAAGCCGGATTTCAAGAAAAATTTAGTCTTGAAATGTCTTCTGCATGTTGATGGACAACAAATTGAGGTACGTGATATACGAGGAGTCATTAACATCCAGAAGCTACCTGAATATTTTAGAGAATACTGTAGAGAGTTTCGTGGATAATCTGCCACTCGAAGAATATCGAAACTGTTGGTACCAACTAGACGGAGCTCCTGCACATTGCACAAGAGAAGTGAGCGCAGAACTGGAAAGACTTTTTGACGATCGGTGGATAAGGCGCTTGGGACCATGGAATTGGCCAGCGAGATCACCCGATCTTAATCCATTAGATTTTTATTTGTGGGGAATGTTTAAAGAAAAAGTTTACAAAATACCCATGCGTTCGAGAGATGAATTGTTAGAAAGGATTGCCCAAACATTTGAAGATTTGGATCCCAATGAAATCAGATCTGCCACCACGAAAGCAGTCAACACCCGCATTTTAAAGTGCTTGGAAGTGAACGGCCAGCGATTCGAACATATTTTGAAATATTCCACATGATTGTTTTACTTTTTTATAATTATTCATATCAATATTTCCAATTTCAAGTTTCTTGGTGCTTTTTTAAAGTTTATCCAAACATATTGAAATTGTTCTGAATTCGTATAAATTTCTTGAGGTTCATTGGCGGTAGATTCGGATACATTTCATTGAACTTTCTACATGTTCTGCTGATAATTTTATCACACTGTCCAAAAATAATAAACAAATTCATAAGAACTTCGTTTGAATAGTTTTGTTCCATCGTTTTGAAGGTATTTGCAACTTCTGAAGTGACGAAAATGTCGATATTATTAGGAGAATGTCACAACGCTACTGTCAAATAGTAATCATCGCCTGCTTACCAAATACCGAATGGAAATACCATTCTGAAGGGACATTTTCACAAATAAATGCTCATAAGTCCGAAACTTGACTAGTTAGGTATAGGTATGATATACATAGAAAGAAAGCAAATTTCAGCAGCTTTCCGAATTTTTAATAATATACAGGGTGTTCCATTTAAACTAATCAAATTTCAGCAACTTTTTCAAGCAAACGAAAAAACTGTATTTTTTTACCACCCTGTATTGAAGTAACGGAGATTAGGCTGACGTGTGGGAAGTGTTCAAGTATCACCTAACTCCAAACCAAATTTCGATATCATAGTACTTCTTAACTAAAAGATATCGGCATTTTTAGAAGTCATGATTTTCGAAGAAAAAAATTGAAATTAATTTTTATTTCGAAAACGGTAACAGATAGGTATAGGGAAATATCAAGAAAAGTTGTCGGGCAATTGTTGGAGATTCCAAAAATAATATTATATACAGAGTGTTCCATTTGAAAAATCAAAGTTGCTACTGCTTTCTAATAGAAGCGGCAACACCGCATTGTCGAAAATATTTTAGTTGGCTAGAGAATGTCCGAATATGCCCTCCATTAAATTTTCAAAGTGATCCGTTGTCTGGTTCACCAGAAACGTCTAATGTGCCATCCACCGTGAATCAGCCTGTATATCATATTCACTAAAAGATCTAACGAGTGTTTCACGGTTATCGTTAACCCGTTCATAATGAAAAGTTGCAAGTTGAAAAGTGTGATCAGAAATACGTGAATGATTAACAGAGTGTGGATAAAATATTGTCAATACAAGTTGCAGAATCACCCCATATGAGTTGATTCGCTAATAATTGCTTTTAAATTGTGCTGCTCAAGTATATTCATGAATTCAGTATTCATATTGCTGTTTTTAACATATCAATGTTGAAATCACCGCAAATGATTATGTCAGAGTTCTTGTTCTCACTATATAGCATTCCTGAGGACGACCTGTAATCTTTGTCTTGTCTGAATCTGCTAAAAAACCAGTTGTTGATAAGAGAAAGTGTGCAATCAAATGTCGACAGTAGATATTCATGCTCACACCTTTTGAACTTCCTCAGTCTACTATAACCTTTCAAATCTCAGAGCGTCTCCTCACATCACCATTTACACTCAAAACATAAATCAACGTCGGATCTCCTTGAAATAATTGGGCAAAGACGCTCCAGTCCATGTTAAGCAGAGTGACGAGGGTGCAGTCACGACTGTGTTTTTCCGGATAAAAAACAAGACAACTCTCCGGAGAACAAGTTTTTAACCCGGTTATAAATTATTCAAACAAGGGTCGTACCACTTATATGCGTTTTTCAATTCCCCCGTGTCAGCCAGGGCGAAACGAATCGGACATTTTGAAAAATGCTGGAACAAGAGTTCAACGTCAACGCTTTTTTGGATTGATAAACGGGTTGGATGGGATTGGGCAGATTTTTGTTGTGGTTTTGGTATTTTTGGATACGCGAAAGGAAACACTATGAAAAACTGAAAGAGTTTTGTTTGTTAGGAGCGAAATTTAGGAAAGGAGAGCAGTGAATGTGCAATTATGTTTCACGCCACTAACATATCCAGTAGCTCAGTAGTTGGCGTGGATCCGTCAATAAAAATTGATTTCGATAAGTTTGAAATATGGGGTTTAATTTTCCGGAGTGCCACGGATTGATCGCCAGTAGAAAATACGAAACCACCGTGATAGAAAGGGTGTGACCCACTGCACTAATAATATTGAAATATCAAACAATTGTGGTATAAAAGTAAAATATAAATATGTAGAGGTTTTGTCTCCCCCTATGCTTGGATAACTTGGACCAGAATAAAAGAAGTAGTCATGTCCCTTACTAATAAAATATATTAGTCTAAGAGCTGAGGGACCAAAACTGCAAGAGTTTTATAAAAGCTGATATTTTGATATTGGGTCATGAATAGGTTGCATATCAATAGCCTGCCGTCAGTCAGCCAGTTTTTGGGACAACTGGCGTGGGGGTGGTACCAAACTTGTAAAAAAAACACATATGTCGCAACTCTTTTATAAAATCTGAAAATTTGTCTGTGGATAGCTAGGCAACCAACAAACCGTGTGGACATAGTCAGTCAGCACAATATTGGAACACTACGCGTCAGCGGTCCGGCAAACACGTCAAAAAAAAATGGGTGCGTGAAAGAAAAATCGAAGTTTCTAAGATTTAATTTAGGTTATGAATAATGACACATATAAACTGGCAGAATAACGGCAGTCACTATTAAAATAAAGTTGCCTTAAATTCTGCCTGACGTTATTGCAATATCTCTCTAATGAGTCAGCAGAATCTGTCCTCATCTGACGGTCTGTAATAAATGAGTGCAAGCATATTATTTGTCAGCCATTTTTTTTCATGAACAAACTAGTCAAACGTACTTAATATACGTTTACTAATTTACAGATGCTGAGTCGGAGGTGACCGACACCGAAGAAGAGTCTGATAAAGCCTATTATAGCAGCGATTCTGATTAGAACATTTATTTTTATTTTTAAAGTATTGATTTAAAAATAATATTGAAATAACCTTAATTTTTTTAAAGAGGTATGTATATACGACATTCAAATTGAGACGTTTGTTTTTCATATTTCCAATCCCATAAACACTCAAAGAACATAATAGTTTAAATTAATCAAAAAGAGCATACTAACATGAAATTGCGTCTATCTAGTTTAGCATTTATTTCAAGTAGCTAAAAATAATGTTTAGGCGTATATAGCTACTATACTATTTATATAGATATTTCGAACAGTAATATTAGTTCTTTATGTAAGTAAGCATTTTTCAGTAACATAACAAATGTATTTGATTACATGAAGACACAATAGTTCGTAATTACTACCATCTTGTTGCTCAACAAAATTAAAAGTAAATAAGCCACTTTTTCTTTGTTTTCCAATTGTCAATTCCTGGAATTATTTTCTAACGTTATCATATAAAGGTTGTTTCATTCAACAAAATCAACGATATTGTTGACGGAACATTTCTTTGCATTGAATTAACCTGTAGTACTATTTCTTTGAATGAACTAATTGTTATATAAAACATTTCTCCAACCACATTTTGTCCCATTGTTTATTTGAATGTTGCATGTTGACCAAAATATAAATATTGCTTGTTGCATTATTAAATATCTCTTTCCTACCGTTTCTTATTGAATATCTTTTCATCATTGTATTGTAATATTGAACAACTTAGTCAGCGCCATAAAACACGCTATATGAATTAAGCGCGCGGCGCGCCTTTCCATTGCCTGCTGACGGCGTTTGTTCCATGTAACTTCTGACTGACTATGTTAGTCTTGTTTTAGGTACTATGAACTAGTTTCTCGAAAATTTTCTGATATTATGAACAGTCTTTCACGAACCAAATTTTTTTTACGGGTTTAGAGGCAGCTGACGGGAAGTTCCCGAATATTCTGATGACTGACTATGTCCACTACGTTTGTTAGTTGTCTCGCTATCCACAGAATAATTTTCATATTTTATAAAACTCTTTCACGAACCCATTTTTTTTACGGGTTTAACGGACCGCTGACGCGTCGTGTTCCAATATGGTGCTGATGACCGACTATGTCCACACAGTTTGTTAGTTGTCTTGCTATCCACAGAATAATTTTCATATTTTATAAAACTCTTTCACGAACCCATTTTTTTACGGGTTTACCGGACCGCTGACGCGTCGTGTTCCAATATGTTGCTGATGACCGACTATGTCCACACAGTTTGTTAGTTGTCTTGCTATCCACAGACTAATTTTCAGATTTTATAAAACTCTTTCACGAACCCATTTTTTTTACGGGTTTAACGGACCGCTGACGCGTCGTGTTCCAATATGGTGCTGATGACCGACTATGTCCACACAGTTTGTTAGTTGTCTTGCTATCCACAGACTAATTTTCAGATTTTATAAAACTCTTTCACGAACCCATTTTTTTTACGGGTTTACGGGACCGCTGACGCGTCGTGTTCCAATATGGTGCTGACTGACTATGTCTACACAGTTTGTTAGTTGTCTTGCTATCCACAGACTAATTTTCAGATTTTATAAAACTCTTTCACGAACCCATTTTTTTTGACGGGTTTACCGGACCGCTGACGCGTCGTGTTCCAATATGGTGCTGACTGACTATGTCCACACAGTTTGTTGGTTGCCTAGCTATCCACAGACAAATTTTCAGATTTTATAAAACAGTTGCTACATACGTGTTTTTTTTACAAGTTTGGTACCACCCCCACGCCAGTTGTCCCAAAAACTGGCTGACAGACGGCAGGCTCTTGATATTCAAATCATTCATCACTTAATATCAAAATATCAGCTTTTATAAAACTCTTGCAGTTTTGGTTCCTCATCTCTCGGTCTATATTGATTGATGTTACACAAACTGAATGTGCACAGTTCGGCTCATAATACGAAATGAAATTGAGGTATGGCACCACCAAGTTGAATTTAAGTGTACGCTATGATAGAGAGTAGTGTATGGTTTCAGTATATCAACATTAAACCTCCAGTAAGGGCTATACCTGTGACGTCACGATGATAGCTAACAATTATCGATATGCGTTGGGGGCCCAATCTTAAGCTAAACTTATCTGATAGTAAGTAGATTTTCAGTAGTAATATCCCGACAAAATGCTGAATTTTCAAGAAATACTTTCACCTTGCTGTCACAAAAACTGTGTTGCTTAGAAACACCACGAGAGCTTGCTCGAGTGGTATTTTGTACAGCAACACAGTTTGAGCGACTGGCAAGGTGAAAGTATTTTGAAAATTCTGCATTTTGAAGGGATATTCGATCAGACAATTTCACGAATACGTTAAATTAATATGGACTAAATGCGTATTGCAGGAACGGTTCATCAAGTGTCATTAATGCCAGTTGAAGAGTTGCACCGTCATACTGACGTTTCTCTATTCACAGAAATTGTAACTATGGAAACGTATAAATAAGGAAGAAGCAAAACACCGATTGAAACAACCACAGTTGAGCAGGAACAGTGGAACAATCATAGTAGTGGAACAATAATACAGTAGCGCAGCAACGGAACACCAAAAAAAGCGTAGCGGAAACACCCTAGAATTAACAGTACCAGTCTGACTTCTGATTACTGGGCCATAAGTAGAGCCCAAATGCAAATACTAACCTCTATCAAGTGCGGGAGTTCTGGTAACAGCCTTGATGGTCTGCAAGATGCATATAACTCCTGGTGCGTTTACTGATTCGCTTTTGTTTCAACTAAAGTTCTTGATCCTGTAATTGCGTCAATAGAGTTTGTTCCATTCGTCAATAGATGACGCTTAAGTCGAATATAGTGGAGTTTCCAACAATCCAAACTGCCTACTAGATAAATTTTTTGAGTTTTTGAACGTTAACATTATTTTGAGGTTATATACTTATATGTCAATTACATTGCATATTAGTAAGATGTATAACATATTAGGCTATCCAAGATGCTGTCAAACTAAAATCAAGATGGCCACCTGAAGGCACACATTGTATTTGTTATTGTTTGAACGAGACTGATTATTGTTAATGTTCATCTATTGGAGTGAAATTTTTGTATGAAACTTTGCCGAATAAAAAACAGGCCTACAAAGTGTTATGTTGTAAATTGTGGAAGCCGTGGAGATCGCGACTTAGTGAAGTTTTTAAAAATTCCTAGCTAGCTACATTTTGTTAATGTGGTATATTAAATCACAGACTAGATAGATAGATGTTTATTAAGTAGGATACCCAAATATACATAGTTCCATGTTACAAAATAACAAATTAGTAGGTAAAAATATGTAACAAGTGAAAATAAATTACTTTGCGATATCTGACACTCATTGTGTAAAAAAACGACCAATCCAATGAAGATTTGAAAATAAAAATAGATAAATGTGTAGGCAATCATATATTACAAATAATAGTGTTGAGGAAACAGTCATAACTTCATGCACTGAGAACCAATCCAGGGGTTTTTTGGTACATCGGACAGTCCTATAGGGTCCAATAGAATTTCACAGATATCATTTTCACACTGCAGCACAACTCGGCCATCCTCACCTTTTCACAAAGACACCATCGTTACTCTAAAAAATGTCTTCCTTTTATGAAACTTAGGTAGCACAACTACTTTACGAAAATTGTACGCTTTTGGGAAATCAACTATCCAGAATTATTCATCTGGGAAAATTTACTCATGAACATATATCCTTTGGGTGACCAAATCACAAAATCGCAGTATTTTCATTCAGTTAGTTTCATCTGTAAATGAGTTTGGTAATAATAAGCATGGTCACATTTTAGGGTAATTGCAATTGCTTATTATAGTTGAGGTTTTTAAATTTGAATACTGCCCCATATCAATATTCCTTAATGAATATGGACACTTCACTTCCATAGCAGCCACAAGACATCGTCGCATCAGGAGAACCATCAATTTATTAAATAATCTATACTTTCAACAAAGGAATATCCATTCGCTGTGAATGCCTCATCTGAAAATTAATTGGAAACATTAAT
Organism: Chrysolina oricalcia; assembly: GCA_944452925.2. Classification (NCBI taxonomy): domain Eukaryota; kingdom Metazoa; phylum Arthropoda; class Insecta; order Coleoptera; family Chrysomelidae; genus Chrysolina; species Chrysolina oricalcia. The sequence goes on along the minus strand of OX101824.2, from coordinate 4,344,324 downwards.
AAACAGTTCATAAATTACGAAAAATCAGTACCTACCTTGGCAACAACAACAGTATGTTCATCCATTTTTCTTGCTTCACAATCATGGGCAAATCCAGCTTCAAGATATTCATAGCCTGTTAAACTTTTGTAGGCCTTCATTGGCTTTCTTGTTTATGAGTCAACAGCAGATATGTAATAATGTCGAATGCCGTTACTGTTGTGGAAAGATCTAGAGATATGTCCATTTCACAAGGACTGAAAGTAAAAGGATCCATGCACTTTATCACTCTCCTTTTGTCTCTATAGATCGATGCAGTGTCTTTGTTTACTCGTTCTAATGATAATAAATAAATCACTTTTAGTTAAAACAGCCATAATAACATTTCAAATCACAACTAAACAAAACTATTAGCAGTAGAAGCTAGTGCCAAACACAAACACCATTCATGTGTGCCTACAGCCGGCCATTTTTAAAGAGCCGTGGTCACGTGTTCTGGATAGCCTAATTGGTATTTATCGTGTGATTTTTCTGTTCTTTTAATACTTTTCGCTCAGTTCGGTAGTTTTGCGACGTTTTTAGTTGTTGGGTTATTGTTATTTATTTGTTCTTGTGTTTTTCTGTCATTCGTAAAAGTTAGGGTAGTGTATAGCATTTTTTGTGAGTCTCGACTTCGACATGACAATCATGACATGGTTCAATTTGAGGTTATGTCGATGACGCAGCATGCGTTTGTCAAAACGACATGTCAAGTCATCATGATCGGTAATGATTTGCCTGCCATCTATGTTAAAATTGAGTAAACTCTCTTGACGCAATAAAAATGTCATGAATCAAGCAGGCCGTACATCAACAGTTTTGGATTACAATTTCACAGCTATAAGTAATTCCACCAGGAGTTATATGCATCTTGATGGTCTGTTTGATATCTGATCGCTAGTTTCTTGTTCCAGCAATTCTACCGATGAACAAATGACTACAGGTCTTTCTAACCTCAGAAATCCGGAAACCGAACAGAGATCTTCTCGAAAATATACAGCGTCAAATATCACAAACAATATGAGGAAATCTCCAGATATGAATTTTCCCAAGATCCATCAACGATGATCAAAATTTAATTTGATTTACGAACATTCTGAATAGGTTAGTTGTCAAAATGTCAATTATCAAATATCGAACCAGAAAACGTTATTCAAAATGACTCAGACGTCAAAGTCGAAAACAGTCACTATCTGACAAAGCGCTTCCTTGTTTGTTCCTAGTCTGTGAGATCAGTCCAGGAACTACCTCGAGCTACTCTGAGCTACTCCTTGGGACAGTTGGACAACGATTCAGGTGAACAGAACACCTAGATATTCAGTGTTGCCAATTGAACCAAGACGAAATCGCCATCCTTTTCAATCTCAGACCCAAACACAAACAAGGTCAAGTATTCGAAAGTGAAGTATAGTTGTGTGCATAAAAAAGTCGTACACGGTACGACCCAATTGAGGCATTACACTAATTGCACTAAAAAATGTTAAAATCACGTTACTCACAAAAATAGTTTGAATTTCGACGCTACTTGTCAAAGTCGATAGGAAGTAGAGCCTGACTCACAATATTCAGTAACTGCTGTACGACTCATTTATGCACACAACTGTACCTCAATGGCACATAATAGAGATAGAGTAGAAATGTTACGATTTTGTGTTCTAAACACAAAACTATATACTAACCAAAATTATTTTTTACAAAATAACGCTGTCATACCGCAAAATAGAACAACTGATAACTGTGTAGTTGTAGGTCGGACACAAAATTTCTGGGTTTACATATTGATGATGAACTGAAATTTGAAGATCACATTGAAAGACAGAATGTTTTGCAGTAAGAACCACTTCATGGGAACTTGGTGAATATATGGCAAAGAGTGTGTATTATGCATTAGTTGACTCACATCTAAGATATGGCATTTTCCTAATTTTTTTATATATTTTCTTATATTTTTCATTTTCTTATATTCATACATTTTTGTTGTTGACGATGAAAATTTTCTATAAATTTTTATACTGATTACTTGTGTGCCTATTATGATGTATTTTTATTTATTACTCAATTTGTACTGGTATTTTTATATTTTTACTTGTTTGTAGATGACCAGTACGGTGAAAATATCGTACCAATTTTATTTTATTTACTTTTGCGCATATTATGTTGTTTTTAATTCATTATTTATTTTGTACCTGTTTGTTGTATGTGTGCATGTATGGTATGTATGCGTATCTGTATGTATCTGTATGGTATGTATGAAAATAGAGTATATTTCGTTTTAATTCCGAGAGTTCCAACCTTTGACAGCTGTTTCGTTAACTCAAATGTTAAAATTTTAGACAGAGTTAATAATAATAAAACCAGGTTGTTCCTTGAAATGTATCACATCAATAAAAAACAAACACCGTGAATTATAAAACAGATACAGGTCAACTAAGTAACATTTATTGCAATATTTTGAATTCTATTTGATATGTTTTTCTTTATGATGAATGATGAACAATTCCAAAACATTTTTTACTGATAGATGATATCATTTCAACATTGTTTTCCTTCATTCATTGTTTGGGGAAATTGCAAAAAAACAAAAATCAAACAGCCATGAATTTTAAATCATTAACTCATCTAGTTTATTTATGTCACGACGTCACGACGGACATCACGACGGATGTCACGATGACATTATAGTTTCTCCATTCAGTTAGTTTTTTGCAATATCCCATGAACATGAACATGATATCACTACCAACTCTGTGATTGTAAGTAGATTTATCTTTTCCGTTTTGTAATTTGTCTATTTTTTTTTTAATTTTCTGTAGCTATATCTCCTGAAGAAGCTAATGAATATTAGCGAAATATTGAGTAAAGAATAAATGAGTATTACTGGTAAACAGACCGCAAACCCGAGAATTCCCCAACTTAGTTTATATAGTTATATATATATATATATATATATATATATATATATATATATATATATATATATATATATATATATATATAGGAGATATATATATATATATATAGGAGAGAGGTAGTCTTTGCTGACTAGTTAAGATCAAGCTAGGGAACTTGTTGGGTGAACAGCATGCAGGAAGTATACTCTTATAACACTTTATTCCAATATTTCGACAAGTATTATTGTCATCATCATGAAATATTGGAATAAAGTGTTATAAGAGTATACTTCCTGCATGCTGCTCACCCAACAAGTTCCCTAGCTTGATTATATATATATATATATATATATATATATATATATATATATATATATATATATATAGAATTTATTGAAATTCGACGTTTCGGCTCCGATTTTGGAGCCATTTTCAAGAAAGAGAAATAAGGATAAATTGATCGAAAAGGGGGGTGAGGGTAGATTCTACACTGAGGTCTTAATCTGCCTACTCCTCAGGTGTCATCAGGATTTTGTGACTTGACGCCGGGGTCTCAATCTGCCTACTCCCCAGGTCTCGCCACTTGTTCTCTCTAAGGTCTCAATCTGCCTACTCCGTATATATATATATATATATATATATATATATATATATATATAGAGGAAGGGTAGTCGTTGCTGACTAGTTAGGAATGGAACTAGTAAATAGTGGGGCTTTGCAGCAAAATCAAAGAGTACTCTTTAAAGTTTGTCCAAGCTTTCGGAAATTTAATAACTTATTTCCATCATCAGGGATACTACAATTTGCATGTGTAAGTAATATAAAAAATATATATGTACGGTTAACTTACATCTTTGTTGAGATTGTTCGACGCGATGTTATTCAACCATAAGTGGCACATTGTGCACGATGAAAATTGATATAAAACAAGTGAAATTGTAAAGATGTCATAAAATATTTAGATAAAAATACGTTACATTCAAAATGTTAAAATTACTTTATATTTTGACCACGTCAGGCCAAATCAATGCTATTGGTTAAGAGAAGACAGACAGTTGACATGACATATGACTTAGTCAGTGGTACCAATTTACAGTTACCAACTTATGGTAAATTGGTACCACTGACTAAGTCATATGTCATGTCAACTGTCTGTCTTCTCTTAACCAATAGCATTGATTTGGCCTGACGTGGTCAAAATATAAAGTAATTTTAACATTTTAAATGTAACGTATTTTTATCTAAATATTTTATGACATCTTTACAATTTCACTTGTTTTATATCAATTTTCATCGTGCACAATGTGCCACTTATGGTTGAATAACATCGCGTCGAACAATCTCAACAAAGATGTAAGTTAACCGTACATATATATTTTTTATATTACACATGCAAATTGTAGTATCCCTGATGATGGAAATAAGTTATTAAATTTCCGAAAGCTTGGACAAACTTTAAAGAGTACTCTTTGATTTTGCTGCAAAGCCCCACTATATATATATATACATATATATGTGTGTGTGTGTAGGAACACAATAATTATTGTTATTTTCTTTTATGTATAAATGACTTTGTCAATAAGCATTATGTTCTTCAGACAATAAAGTATATTTAATTTGATTTGTCATTAGCTTAAGGTTGGTTCATGTCCGCTCGAACTAGTAGGGCAAAGGTGAGTACTACTATTCGAAAAGAGCTGTACATGTCAACGATCAAGTTAACATTTTGAAACAGTGGCATATAGAGTGGAAAGTTGATATCAATGACAGAGAATTTCTGATGTTATTGTATCAAACCAGAAAGTGTTTTCTAGTGCAAAATGAACCCGTAACATGTTTGATCTTTTTAAAATCCATAGTCCTGCATTCTGTCATTTTTACACTATGAGAACATCACGAATTTCAATGAGATTACGTGAGTATATTGAATAATTTTGAAGAACCTTTTATTTTTTATTTTTATTTTTCACTTGACAGTATTTAAAAATTCTGCATTTTGAGAAGATAATCGATCAAACAATTTCAAGAATGAATAAACGAATATAAACTTCATCCGTCTTGCCAAAACGGTTCATGCTGCGTATTTGGCGTCTTCCAGGCTTAAAACTGACGTTTCTATATTTACCATGATTGTTGTAACTATGGAAATGTAGAACTCTGGAATCGTTGAAAAACCGATTTGAAAATACTATGATCCAGCTCGTCCAAGGTCCAAGTGCGGATCCTTGAGGAACACCATTTTCAATTTGTTCGAAATCTGATTTCCTGTCATCCAAATCGACACACTAATAAAAAACAAAGCAAAAGTTGACCGGACCGAGTGGTTCTTTGAATAGATTTCGACTGTCTGGAAATATTTTTGTCTAGTTTCCAATGACCCACTCCGTACAAGCGAACTTTCGAACTCCTCCAGTGAAAAATGAAAAATATTGCCCTCATCAGTATTGTGTAGCAAATAACAATAATAATCCAGAATGATATCCAGCTTCCGAAAGTTCCGTATAAAAGTTTCATTATTAAAAGTTTTGCAGGAAGAGTGCAGAGGTTATTGGATGGGATGAATTTCTGGATGATAATTAAATCTCGTCGAGTTAACTCTCATCTTTTTCAGATCCAATATCCCCGATTGATTAGACAAAAACTGATTACTGAAAATTTTATGAGGCCATCGAAAGATCTGTAATGGATAGACTAGGATGATCAGTAGTAATATTAAGGAGCGATTCATTATTGGTATTTCCAGTGGTGGACACATGATTTTTAAAATGATACTCTGAAAGACAAATAGAAACGGCCTTTCGGTTTCTCAATATGGCTACAGATATAGTGATAGTAATAATAATGAAAGTATTCCGTATTAGTTTAATTTTCTACCGAAATATTGAAAGACTAGGTAGCAACGTCGCTTTTTCCGGGACGGCGTGTGTGTGTGTGTGTGACTAGAAGAGAGAATCTATGAAAATTTGTCAGTTGAAAATAAATTCGATTCGTGTGAATTTGAATGTTGTTAAAAGCGAAATTCGGCATTTTCCTTGTCCTTTTTCACCATTCTAAATTTTCCTTAGTGCCAGCACATGACTTCTGATGGATTCGGGGCCATTAGCAGTTTGATAAGTCGTGAATTATTTAACAAAAAGTAGTATTTATTTATCAATATAAGTCAGTAATTTTAATTTACAATGAGTTGTTTATTATTACAATCTGTTTTTCAAAGTTAAAATTTTGGAACTAATCATTTTAGTTTTTTATTCACATTATTTGTTTGGATTCCCCACTTTGAGTGGTAGTACAAATGAATTCCAAGGTATTTTATATATTTCTTGAATTGTATTTTTATGGGGGAGTTTATCGATGCAATTTCCAATGGAGTGTATTAAATTACTTCATTATGGTATTCGTGGCATACCATACTAGTGGATTAAATCCTATCTGGAAAATCGCAAAGTGTACGTAGAAATGCAAACGCTGAATCATACTTCTCTTTCAAAAATTCGATCTGATTCCGGAATTTTTAAATACGGTGTACCTCAGGGATCAATATTGGGACCTACCCTATTTTTGATATATATAAATGACCTGGTACAGAGCTTTTCAACAGTATCTTTCTTTCTATTTGCTGATGATACGAGCATTCTCAATTCAAACAAAAATATAGATGAATTGGTATCAAACTCAGAAAATACGATGAATGATATTCTAGACTGGTTCTCAGCAAACAAACTCCTAATCAATTTCAATAAAACATATAGTATGATCATTCATCCTAATAAGTCTTGCGAACAACCTGAAATTGTTACAAAAGATGGAATATTGAAGCCAACTACGGAAACCAAATTCTTAGGATACATTCTTGATGAGAAGTTAGACTGGAGGGCGCATATATCAGCTATGAATAAAAAGCTATCTAGTGCCATATATGCAATAAAAACTATCAAGAACGACTTGAGTTTCAACGTAGCGAAGACTGTATATTACAGTTATTTCCAGAGCACAATTTCTTATGGTATCGAATTCTGGGGAAATTCAGTCGAAAGCAACTCGTCACTTATTTTACAGAAAATAGCTATTCGTGCTCTTTTGGGACTACGGAGGTCACAGTCATGTAGAGAACATTTTCTTAATTTGAAAATATTTACACTAACCAACATGTACATATTCAAAGTTGCCATAGCGGCATTCAAAAGAAAAAAAAAATTCACAAAATTGTCTGACATTCACAATTACAACACCCGTAACAAAGATAATTTCTTGATACCATCATTCAATTACCAAGTGAATCGAAAAGGACCATTATACATGGGAATAAGAATACTAAACAAATTGCCTAACTCTTTCGAAAATATAACTTCAGCGAACAAATTCAAAAAACAATTGAGAAAAAACAATCGTATCATATATAAAAAAACAAACCATTCTCTTTCTCTCATGCTCTATGAGCGAAACTTGTCATTTTTTAAATGTATATTTTGATAAAAAAAAAAAAAAATTGATAAATGTATGTAGTTTCTTGGGAAATAAAATTTTTCTGTCTGTCTGTCTATGATGGGAGTCAATTTGAGGTACTACAGAAAGGAAATATCCAAAATTCCAAAATCTTCTTCAATTTTCTTTTTTAAATCATCTTTGTAGAATACAGCAGTATCATCAGCAAAACTCATGATGTCTCTTCTGATTGGTAGAAGAAATAAATCATTAACATATATAGTAAACAATATGGGTCCCAATATAGCACCTTGAGGCACACCATAATCGACTTTTTTGAAACCACTGAACGTTTCACCAATTTGTCTATTCTCTAGATAACTTTGCATTAGTTTTAAGCTGTTGTCTCTGAAACCAATGTAATGTAGAGTCATAAGTAATTTTTCATAGCTGACAGTTTCGAAGGTCTTTGTAAGACCAACAAAATTGCAGATTGCAGGCTCAGTTTCGTCTATGACTCTATAAATTGAAGTTGTTAGATATACAATTGCATCTTGCGTAAACTACATAATATCTTGTACTTGTTGAGATATTCCGATACCCTCGTTTTTATTATTACGTCAAAGTCTTTAGTCAAGGCAGACATCAATGATATTGGTCTGTACTGACTACAGTTTTCTTTGTCACCCCATTTAGGTACTGGTATTATGACAGCCTCCTTAAAATTCAATGGACAATGACCTGAGAGATGCATTTTAACCAGTGCTGATGGACAACAAAAAATATAAAAGCGGGAAAAGTTATTAACAGCATGAGAGCATGAGATCTATTGGAAGAGAAGCAAAATATTGTTCGAATGACGGAAAAAGTGTGGAAGGGGGTGAACTTTTAGGGATTGAAAGCGATTTTTAACGGTTTTTCGCGATTGACAACGAAAGTTGACCTCCTGTCGGAAAAAGTTGTTTCAGAAAGTTGTTCAAAATGATAAGATCTACAACTTTTTCATCAAATATTTTTCCAAATTACCCCAAATTTTCCGGGAAATTCGAAAAAAAACAATTTTTCAGTTTCCAATTTTTGCTCGCACAAGTCAATTTTTTTTCACGAAATTTGGTGGTAACTCAACATATTTCAAGTGAGCTAAAATTTTTTGTTTCAGAATATAGTTTTTTTTCAACAAATTCCGAAAAAAGACCTCATTTTCAACTGAAAAGTTTCACCGATAAATTTCTTCTTTTCAAGCACACCAGCTGCCAGTTTTTTCGTTGAAGCGTCTACTTTCAGATTATGTAACGGAAGATTAGCACTACTGTGGAAATTTTTTCCAGGAAACGCGATAATATGAAACAACAGATTTCATTTATTTATTAAAATTATTGAAATTAATAGTTGAAACCTTTCGAGAATGGAAATTCCAATATTGAATTTATTTCACCGCAATAGGTACAAAATATAAACAAGGACGTAAATAAGGATTTGATTATGATAGAAGGGCGAAAGGAGATGAACTTTTGGGGGTAAAAATGGTTTCTCACGATTTGCAGCAAAAATTAACTTCCTACAAAAAAACAGGAACGGAAAAGTTGTTGGCAATAAATAGATCTACAACTTTTGTATTCAAGATTTTTCCACATAATCTCAAATTTTCCGGAAAAATCAGAAAACCCGTTTTAATTTGGTTTGAATTTGTTTTTTGTATGAAAATTTTATGTTTGTTGCAAAATCTAGTGGAAATCTTTTCATGTTCTGAATTAGATAATGTTTTTACAGCGAAATAATAATTTTTCTCGAACCTCTTTGAAGTACTCGTAAAGGGGGCGGCTCCTAGTTAGCAAAACGAATTTTAAACGCCTATAATAAGAAACGAAGTAACAAGCAAGGACCAGGTTGAGAATGTTGTAGAGGTTCCAACTTCGACAAAAAAAAATTGAACATAAAACCACTCAAAATGGTGAAATTGGGATGTAGTTTAGGGGTTGAAAATGGTCTTTTTCCGATTTGCGGGGAAACGTGACTTTTGAGCAGGAAATGTTCAGGAAATAAGTTGTGGATAATAAAAAAATCGAAAACTTTTGAATGAAACACTTTTTGGTATAACCTCAAATTGACCGTCAAAATGGCGAAAAACCGATTTTTGAAAATTTGAGATTATGTGGAAAAATCTTGGATACAAAAGTTGTAGAAACATTTATTTTCAATGACGAAGGAACAAAAACATGTATTATTAATTGGAGTATTTATGGTACAAAAATATCCAGAAATCGCCACAAAACCAGCGTTATTTACCCTGTTGGTAAGAAAAATATTCAAACAATTTTCGATTTCTAGAGAACTGTCAACAACATATTATTGAATTTTGACATGTAAATATGCAGCTATAATGACACCAGCGCACGGAAAACTTTTCCGTGCGGGCGCACGGAAAAACACTTTTTCAGTAGGTTTGCTAAATAAGCATGTAAATATAGTGTTTTCAGATAGGTATAATGAAAAACATTTTACAGTCAAAATTTGGAGCTATCATATAATGAAATGTCTGAGGTAACTCAGGTAATTGGACTCAGGATACGTGTCTAATTGTGTGTAATTTGGAAGAGAATTAGTGGGAGATCTGAGGCCGGAAAAGTGCTTTGATCTGTGATACGGGCAAAGTCAATTGGAATTTATTCCATTACTGAAAGGGATTACCTATCCGAGCTCTCGACACTTTTAGTGGTGCATTATACTGGTACGAATTGTGGAAGTTCTCATTTTCATAATGAAAAGTTATCATCGATGTGGAGCTGGAAAATTTGTAGAATGAAACACAATGGCACTACTTAATATAATTCAAATGCTATACCAATATGGAATGTCTAACAAGTTATTTAAGAGTTCAAGATGAATTTATTGAAATAAACTTTATGTCAAATTTGTTTTTTTTAATAAAAGAAGAATGAAATAAAAACTTTTCAACTCATTCCTTATAAACATTAATCACATTTTCACAGTTAGTAATAGAGAGCTGCTTATAATATGATTTACTGACATGTAAAGAAACCAATTATAATTTTCGAGTTCTGTTTGTATGTATTTAAAAACTATACAGATTTCACAATGAACAATTCCAGACACAGATACGATACACGCCAAAAAGATGACTTACTTATATGTTCCATTCAGTTTCACGAAAATTCATTTCAATTCCTGTGAATCTATGGCTCCTAGACTATTTAATTTATTACCTGACAAAATAAAGCATTCCAAAACAATCTACAGTTTCAAGCGAGAGTTGAAGGACTTCTTAGTCAAAAAATGCTTCTATTCAATAGAAGAATATTTTCAATGTGAAAGTGATTGAATAAACTCAAATGTTTCTGTGTAGCTGTAAGTTTTAATGTGCTGTTCTAGTTGTATCTCCTATTTTCCTCCTCTACATGTATTGACGAATCCTATACAATTTGTAATTGTCCAGTGGAAAATAAAGTATTATTATTATTTTTTTTTTTTTATTTTTTTTTTTTTTTTTCCCGTTGGGAATGTACCAGTCAGGCCCTGTCTCCGGTGCTCCGATACATCCGGAGGGCGCGCTGGTGTCGTTAACCCCAATAACCACTCCCTACGTCCGTAGGGTGAGTGACTATTGGGTCCGAGAATCATGTGCCCTGAGTAGACGGAGCGAACCAAGGATGACGGCCTTCTGCATTCGCGCTGCTAAGATTTCTGCCATATTACGGCAAGCAGGTATTATCTTCAAGTTGGAGAGCAGTGTGTCCATCATTCCACCAAGGACTCCTATGATCAGAACCACCATTTTGACAGAATGGTCCGGATATAACCTGCGGAGTTCAAAGAGGAGATCTCGATATTTAGTCCGTTTTTCCTCCTCTTTTCGAACGATATTCATTTCGCTTGGAGCGGAAAACTCCATGACGAATATCGTTCTACTTTGGTGGTCGAGGAGGACAACATCAGGCTTATTGGCTTGTATTTGCCTGAGGGTGGGGAATGAGTAGTTCCAATAGATCCGGCACCTCTCATTCTCCACCACGGACTCAATATCCCCCGGAACATAAGGCAACACCGGTGTCTCGTCTATACCGTACGAGTGTCGTAGATGGTAGTATAACACTCGTAGCGCCGCGTTATGCCTGTGGATATAGGCTGAGACCGCATAAGATGGGCATGCTGATAGCAAATGCATTACGGTCTCAGGTGCCCCACGACATGCCCTGCATCGGGTGTCAGGGACGTCTATACCCATCACGCGACTACGGTAGACGAGGGTGTTGAAGACACCATCCTGGCAGGCCATTATGAATCCCTCGGTCTCCGACTTTAGCTCACTCGACCTGAGGAAGGCAAAGGTCAAGCTTTTGGACAAGCCAATGTCTTCGATGTTGTGAAAGAAGACACCATGCATTGGCTTATCCATATGTAGCTGTAGCAGGACCTCTGTCTCCGCAGCTTTGATGTGAGCTTTTTGCTGAACGGGTCCCAACTCGGTGACAGAGTTTGGGTTAGCCCGTTCAGTGTCGAATACGAGACCGAGTTCATCGGCCGCACGGGTTGCTGCCTTAAAAAGAAATGCTCCAATCCCTGCTTTTTCATGGTCGCGGACCATGCAGAGAAGGGGATCTGAACTCCTGATGACTTTACAGGCCCCATCCAGAACCATTCTGTTATGCAGACACTCCAAACTCAAAAGTCCACGGCCTCCCCGTTGTCTGGAAAAGTATAACCGTGGAACGGACGATTTAGGATGCAAGCTCCTATTGAGATGCATCATTTTGCGAGTTTTAACGTCGAGTTGTCGCAGCTCTTCCTTAGTCCACTTCATTACTCCGAAAGAGTAAAGAAGGATCGGAACGGCAAGCATATTGGTTGCAGCAACTTTGTTCTTCCCCGACAGTTCTGATGACCAGATCTGTCGGAGTTTATGCTGATACTTGCCGCGGAGAGAGTTCTTAACTGTGAATACCTCTTGGGAGTGGCGTTGCTCCACCCCTAGGTAAGTATACGTCTCTCCGGCATCCAGATGATGTAGGATGCTTCCGTCTACGAGCTGGACATCCTCTCCGTATTCCTCGCATCGTCCTCTTTTAAGATGAACCGTGGCACATTTGTCGATCCCAAATTCCATTCCGATAGCATGCGTGTACTCTTCCACCACCCTAAGGGACTGATGTAGGTCCCTTTCTCCAGAGGCATATAATTTTAGGTCATCCATGTAGAACAAATGGGTGACTTTATGCCTCCGGTTGCTGGGGGTGCCGCAGTTGTACCCACGGGTATTCCTGAGTACAACGGACAATGGCAATAGTGAGATGCAGAAGAGAAGAGGGCTGAGGGAGTCTCCCTGAAACACGCCTCTTCTAATGATGACCTGCTCTGTTTGGACTGTGTCTCTACCAGATCTTATGGTGAAGCGAGTCCTCCAGAGTGGCATCAGTTGTCCAATACATCCCACTATTTGATCGGGTACCTCAAGACATCTGAGCAAATGCATGATTAACTCATGCGATGTTGTATCAAATGCCTTGCGGTAATCGATCCAGGCCATCGAAAGGTTACGCTTATACTGCACGGAGTCCTGCGTGATACATCTATCGATGAGCAGGTTCTCCTTGCAGCCGGCGACCCCTTTCTTTGACCCTCTTTGCTCATATATCCGTTCGTACACCGGATCAACTGCGGAGAGAATGCGCGTGTATAAGATGCGTGTAAACAACTTATAACAAGCATTCAAGCATGTTATCGGCCTGTAATTCTTTGGATCAGACAAATCTCCATTTTTGGGGATGAGCACGGTTCGCCCCTCGACAAACCACTCCGGAATCTGCTGCTCCCCATCTAGCCATGAGTTAAAAACTCTAGCCAGATGGCGGTGGGTTGTTGGAAACTTTTTCCACCAATAGTTATTCAACCCATCAGGGCCTGGAGCAGCGAAATTCTTAGAACCTTTTAGGGCCCTTCGAACTTCTTCCGTGGTTATCGGATTGCGCAGATCATTGTGCTCATGCTGCCGAAGCGTCCTGCAGTAAGCTTCGAACTGCGCTAGGGCTGGAGTGTCTACATTGAGTGGTTGCGGAAACTCATAGATGTTCTTCCAGAAGGTTTCTACCCGATCAGCAGCCGGCGGGTTATCGACAACACGTGGAGGCTCTTGGAATAAGCGAGAAGGTTTATCGCGGAACTTCATGTTTTCCGCGATACTTCTCGCCCGCCTCACTAGTGACTTCTTTGCAGCCACTAGCATTCGTATCCTATCAAGACAGTGCTGTTTTATGGTAAACAGCACGCCTTGATTCAATGTGTGGTGAGCTCGTCTTAGCTTTGCAGCAATTCGCCGCACTGCCGGCGTAAAAGGCCTATTGGCCGACATGTAGTCCACCACACACTGGATACGAGACGCGTGTTGTCTCGCCGACTTGATCTTAGCTTCCATCTTGTGAACGCGTCGCTCATGCCTCCCAACAAGAGCGGTGGTTTCCCTCCTCTCCGTCTGGGATAGAGCACGAGCGGCGTCGTACACGACAGAATTGATCTGCCATATGGTAGCCTCTTCTGAAAGAACATCGCCAATCTCTGCATCCACTCGTGCCAGTTCTTGCGGCTTCAGGGGCTTCATATTGTGAAGCGCCCTGCGGGTTCTGATGTCCTCCATTGGTGGTATTATTATTATTATTATTATTATTATTATTATTATTATTATTATTATTATTATTATTATTATTATTATTATTATTATTATTATTATTATTATTATTATTATTATTATTATTATTATTATTATCATTATTTTTTTTTCCGTTAGGAATGTACCAGTCAGGCCCTGTCTCCGGTGCTCCGATACATCATTATTATTATTATTATTATTATTATTATTATTATTATTATAATTATTATTATTATTATTATTATTATTATTATTATTATTATTATTATTATTATTATTATTATTATTATTATTATTATTATTATTATTATTATTATTATTATTATTATTATCATTATTTTTTTTTCCGTTAGGAATGTACCAGTCAGGCCCTGTCTCCGGTGCTCCGATACATCATTATTATTATTATTATTATTATTATTATTATTATTATTTTTTTTTTTTTTTTTTTCTCCTAGGAGTGTACCAGTCAGGCCCTGTCTCCGGTGCTCCGACCCATCCGGAGGGCGCGCTGGTGTCGTTAACCCCAATAAACACTCCCCACGTCCGTAGGGTGAGTGATTATTGGGTCCGAGAATCGTGTGCCCTGAGTAGACGGAGCGAACCAAGTATAACGGCCTTCTGCATTCTTGCTGCTAAGATTTCTGCCATATTTCGGCAAGCTGGTATTATCTTCAAGTTAGAGAGCAGTGTGTCCATCATTCCACCAAGGACTCCTATAATCAGAACCACCATTTTGACAGAATGGTCCGGATATAACCTGCGGAGTTCAAAGAGAAGATCTCGATATTTAGTCCGTTTTTCCTCCTCTTTTCGAACGATATTCATTTCGCCTGGAGCGGAAAACTCCATGACGAATATCGTTCTACTTTGGTGGTCGAGGAGGACAACATCAGGCTTATTGGCTTGTATTTGCCTGAGGGTGGGGAATGAGTAGTTCCAATAGATTCGGCATCTCTCATTCTCCACCACGGACTCAATATCCCCCGGAGCATAAGGCAACACCGGTGTCTCGTCTATGCCGTACGAGTGTCGTAGGTGGTAGTACAACACTCGTAGCGCCGCGTTATGCCTGTGGATATAGGCTGAGACCGCATAAGATGGGCATGCTGATAGCAAATGCATTACGGTCTCAGGTGCCCCACGACATGCCCTGCATCGGGTGTCAGGGACGTCTATACCCATAACGCGACTACGGTAGACAAGGGTGTTGAAGACACCATCCTGGCAGGCCATTATGAATCCCTCGGTCTCCGACTTTAGCTCACTTGACCTGAGGAAGGCAAAGGTCATGCTTTTGGATAAGCCAAGGTCTTCGATGTTGTGAAAGAAGACACCATGCATTGGCTTATCCATATGTAGCTGTAGCAGGACCTCTGTCTCCGCAGCTTTTATGTGAGCTTTTTGCTGAACGGGTCCCAACTCGGTGACAGAGTTTGGGTTAGCCCGTTCAGTGTCGAAAACGAGACCGAGTTCATCGGCCGCACGGGTAGCTGCCTTAAAAAGGAATGCTCCAATCCCTGCTTTCTCATGGTCGCGGACCATGCAGAGAAGGGGATCTGAACTCCTGATGACTTTACAGGCCCCATCCAGAACCATTCTGTTATGCAGACACTCCAAACTCAAAAGTCCACGGCCTCCCCGTTGTCTGGGAAAGTATAACCGTGGAACGGACGATTTAGGATGCAAGCTCCTATTGAGATGCATCATTTTGCGAGTCTTAACGTCAAGTTGTCGCAGCTCTTCCTTAGTCCACTTCATCACTCCGAAAGAGTGAAGAAGGATCGGAACGGCAAGCATATTAGTTGCAGCAACTTTGTTCTTCCCCGACAGTTCTGATGACCAGATCTGTCGGAGTTTATGCTGATACTTGCCGCGGAGAGAGTTTTTAACTGCGAATACCTCTTGGGAGCGGCGTTGTTCCACCCCAAGGTAGGTATAAGTCTCTCCGGCATCCAGATGATGTAGGATGCTTCCGTCTACAAGCTGGACATCCTCTCCGTATTCCTCGCATCGTCCTCTTTTGAGATGAACCGTGGCACATTTGTCGATCCCAAATTCCATACCGATAGCATGCGTATATTCTTCCACCACCCTAAGGGACTGATGTAGGTCCCTTTCTCCAGAGGCATACAATTTGAGGTCATCCATGTAAAATAGATGGGTGACATTATGCCTCCGGTTGCTGGGGGTGCCGCAGTTGTACCCACGGGTATTCCTGAGTGCAACGGACAATGGCAATAGTGAGATGCAGAAGAGAAGAGGGCTAAGGGAGTCTCCCTGAAACACGCCTCTTCTAATGATGACCTGCTCTGTTTGGACTATGTCTCTACCAGATCTTATGGTGAAACGAGTCCTCCAGAGTGGTATCAGTTGTCCAATGCATCCCACTATTTGACCGGGTACCTCAAGGCATCTGAGCAAATGCATGATTAACTCATGTGATGTTGTATCAAATGCCTTGCGGTAATCGATCCAGGCCATCGAAAGGTTACGCTTATACTGCACGGAGTCCTGCGTGATACATCTATCGATGAGCAGGTTCTCCTTGCACCCGGCGACCCCTTTCTTTGACCCTCTTTGCTCATTTATCCGTTCATATACCGGATCAACTGCGGAGAGAATGCGCGTGTATAAGATGCGCGTAAACACCTTATAACACGCATTCAAGCAAGTTATCGGCCTGTAATTCTTTGGATCAGACAAATCTCCATTTTTGGGGATGAGCACGGTTCGCCCCTCGACAAACCACTCCGGAATCTGCTGCTGCCCATCTAGCCATGAGTTGAAAACTCTGGCCAGATGGCGGTGGGTTGTTGGAAACTTTTTCCACCAATAGTTATTCAACCCATCAGGGCCTGGAGCAGCGAAATTCTTAGAGCCTTTTAGGGCCCCTCGTACTTCTTCCGTGGTTATCGGAATGCGCAGATCATTGAGCTCAGGCTGCCGAAGCCTCCTGCAAAATGCTTCGAACTGCGCTAGGGCTGGAGTATCTACGTTGAGTGGTTGCGGATACTCATAGATATTCTTCCAGAATGTTTCCACCCGATCTGCAGCCGGCGGGTTATCGACAACACGTGGAGGCTCTTGGAATAAGCGAGAAGGTTTATCGCGGAACTTTATGTTTTCCGCGATACTTCTCGCCCGCCTCACTAGTGACTTCTTTGCAGCCACTAGCATTCGTATCTTATCAAGGCAGTGCTGTTTGATGGTAAACAGCACACCTTGATTTAATGTGTGGTGAGCTCGTCTCAATTTTGCGGCAATTCGCCGCACTGCGGGCGTGAAAGGCCTATTGGCCGCCACGAAGTCCATCACACACTGGATACGAGACGCGTGTTGTCTCGCCGACTTGATCTTGGCTTCCATCTTGTGTACACGTCGCTCATGCCTCCTTACCAGAGCGGTGGTGTCCCTCCTCTCTGTTTGGGATAGAGCATGAGCGGCGTCGTACACGACAGAATTGATCTGCCAGATGTCAGCCTCTTCTGGAAGAACATCACCAATCTCCGCATCCACCCGTGCCAGTTCTTGCGGCTTCAGGGGCTTCATTTTGTGAAGCGCCCTGCGGGTTCTGATATCCTCCATCAGTGGAACAATGCGATTCTCCTCCACAGCCAAACCGACACGTGGCATATCTGCCACTTCGATAACCGGCTGAGGAGGAGCTCTAACGTAGCCTCGAGTCCGAAGATGGGATACATAATCCCTGAGATTTTGTGCGGAAAACGCTGCATGCTCTGGGTGTCTCTCACACCACAGAGCATGCATTCTCGCCATGTATCCTCTCCGGGCGGGCTCACTGCTCTCGTAGCAATGCAGAAGTCCGTCCCTTAATTCGTCCGTCCACTCAAAGCGTCCGTTGTTATCGCGGTCGTCATCATTTGGCAAATCATCGTTGGCCCCACCACCTTGCCTTTGACCCCTAATCCGAGGGGGTCGGTTGTGGGGGCCTCTTCCTCGATTGTTGGGAACCGAGTAGTAGAGTTTACTGGGGGGTTAACCCAGTAAACCCACGGCCGACACCGGAGGGAAAGTTGCTTTTTCCCTCCCGGATGCGCATTAGCTGCCGGTCCGATTTTGCATCCTTTGCTCGGGTAGGTGGTGTCGCTACTCACCAGGGCCTTAGGTGTTGTTTGACCCCCCTGCCTATTTATTATTATTATTATTATTATTATTATTATTATTATTATTATTATTATTATTATTATTATTATTATTATTATCATCTGCTGAGCATGAAATATATTTCTTGGTGTTGGGCGTTTGTGAAAATTCAGCATTTTGTCGGGATATTACTACTCAAAATACCACGAGTTGGAAGCAGTGTTTTCAGAAAGTAGTGTTGTTATTGTATAGATTGAGAAAATTATGACAATTGACAATATTTCACAGGATTTTGGTGATTGTTTTTCTGCTGTCAGGTTGGTAATATATTTTGTTTTCAAATGTTGGAAACACTGATTCAAGTAAATTTTAATTGTCATCTATCAACTTCAACAAATTGTTTACTATTTTGATTATCTGAAACTGAAAGTTGAAATATAATGAAAAATTGATAGAATCGGATATTCTCGGTTTTTAGAGAAACATCTATACATTTATGCATTGCTCTGAGTTGCTGAGTTCACACATTTTTCCACTCATGGATCACATGATCTATATAGTAGAAAAATACTGAAAACTGGAATGAAATTGGGGTATTATTCAACTACAGGAGATGAAAAAAGAATCAGTAATTGGGACTAAACTAAAAAAAGAAATTATATCAAAATATTGAATACAGCAATAACGGGGCTGCTTTAATTGACTCGGTGGTGCATTCGCTTTTACAGCTGTAGAACACCCAGAAAAACCTATAACACCACGTCATTTGAAGAATTGGAATCAATTGAATGAAAACTTGTATGGTCTTTAGAGGCTCCAATTCGATAGAAAACAGACTATTTAAGCAAATGTCATCAAATGTGTACCAGTCTGTTCTGTCCTTGGCCAAAGTATGTAGTAGTGGCAAGAATCGACTCCAAAACCAAAGTGAACGCTGACTGTATAAAGCTTATGATTGGATTTAAAATATTCAAAATAGAATCTTGTTAATACTGATACAGGATGCAAAGCCCAGTCCACAAAAATGTTATCCCGTTAGAGCTAATTGCCCTAGAATTTTAAAATAATCTATGCTTTTTTAAAGCTAACACTCCGTTACTGTTGTCAAGAAATATCCCTGTTCCACAAATGGTTTCACAGTATATTTTTCTTACAATCCTCTAGATACAAATGTTTTTATTTCCAACAAATGGGTGATATTGATACTGGTATCAACTCTGTCAGACTCTGTTGACAAGAAAAGGATTCCTGGGTGAACAACAAGTCCACATGAGAAACATGTGAAATCTGCATTCTTTGATTTGTTTTGTTGTTTTTGTTTGTTTTTTATTTCATGTTTAGCTCCATCATCATACTCATTATCTAACCCAGCTTTCATTGCTGCTGTTATTCATCATTTAAGCCTTCTTTTCGATCACGGGTCCAAGTTTGGAACATGTCATCCTAGTTATTCGTTTTCCTTCCAAAGGACCTCGCAATATCCTTATGGAAAATGGCTTTCTGCTAAATTCGCTGAAACTTTGCAGAAAGATAGTATTCGGTATGCTGATCAAAGTTTCATGAGGTTTTGAGATGTTTAAAAAATGTATGCACGCCGATGTTTCTTTGAGAGGTAATATGTACTTCCCATAGAGGTCCCTGAAGGATATTCAATGTTCTGTTTCCGTTCTTTTGTGGAGTTTTTTTTTAATGCCCATAGGAATGTATCGGAGATGTGCACAAAATGTATCTGGTGGATATTTTCATTTGGCATAACATAGTTCACCCTTGAAACGTTCACCGAGAATATATTTAGCACTCGCGCAATCGCAAAGGTGATCATATGATCTCGGTGATGTTAGAGTTGACGAAGAGTATGGTGTCTATTTTTAACTCTATTTACCCCATTTTGTTTCTCGTAAAAGTAGTCTTTTTAGAGTGAAGTGAAACGTTTGGTCAAGACAAAATATTATATTTAGCAACCAAGTTGATGACGAACTGCAAATTAAGGAATGAATTGTCGATATTCAGAAAATATAAAACCTCAAAAACATTTACCGGTTCTGACTTGGAAAATCATCATACTGATCATTATGTAACTTATCTATGTGCAGTGAGTATCCACAGTTTGTTTAAATTCAGTTGAACCAGACAGTGTTGGTGATATTTACATTTTATTTTAAATATTCAATTTGTATATGTATATGTGTTCTTTGTTCCAGTTAAAAAAAAGTTTACCAATGATTTCTTTCGAATCGTCCCAGAGTCCTCTGCATGTTTTGACTATTGTTAATATGTACAATCAATGAGAAAAAAAGAAATAAAAGTGCATTTTGTGATGTCCCTGGAACATCTCTAAAAATGTTTTATATACAGTGATTAATGTAGGCGAAAAGCTTTGAAAATGTTATGTTGTGTCCTTGAAAAGGCTTTGGGAAAAACGTGAAAGAAATGCCTCTTGTGATGTCGTAGGAACATCCTAAAAATAGCCGCCTGTGGCGGACATTTGCACCTACATACTCATTCTATTCATGTATGAACAGAACAACGCAGTGGAGGTTTGATGTCTCAAAAACTTTTACTTCTAATATCTCTGAGATGTTTCTGTGGGTAATGGGGCGGTAATGAAGGGTTGGTTAGTGGAGCAGGGGTGTGGGCGAGGTGTGGTGAGGGTAGAATGTAGGATTCGGTTGAAGAAAGGGGTGAGCAGTGAAAAGAAACGCTTTGAAGATTAATTGAAACTTATGCATTAACACACCGAATAAAGTGTACATTGCTGGCTTTGGGGGGCTATAGGGGGTCGAGGGTCGAAAATGGAGGGTTGTGCCCATTGAGACTTTTGATCAGCATACCGAATACTATCTTTCTGCAAAGTTTCAATGAATTTAGCAGAGAGCTATTTTCCTTACGGATTTTGCGGGGTCCTTTGAGAAGCACATTGGGGATTTGTTTTATCTTCTATGTTGTGTGCTTTACTCAGCGGCAGGGATAAACTATCCAGTAACTCAGCACAATTATAACCATGCTCAGAAAGACAACAGTCAACAATTTCTTCCGTGGGCTCGGTGTGATATGGGCTATCTTCTTCCACACAACCAATAGTATTACTTTCTTCATTAACCTTAGTAAACTCACCAACAACAGAGTTACAAAAATGAATCTCACCAACTTCTGAGTTACAAGAAACATAATCATCAGTTATTCTTTCACCTTCTATAGTTTGAGACTGAAGTATTGGGAACATTTTCAGATAATGGGGTCTAGAAAGGAAAATGTTTTCTCAAATGCCGAAGTTGAATATCGAGAATGGAACTGAACAACATCAGAGTTTAGGCATAAACGGTATCTTCCCAATCTTCCACTCTCCTTGAAATGATCTCCAAAAATTCTTTCACGATAAAAGAGTTCTAGTTTGTCGATGCGCAAGTTCTTTGGTTTTCGGGAATCTGTCAAACGTAATTTTTTTTTGTATATTCCCACTCATTCCAGCAAAATGGAACACAACATTTGCAACAAGCTCGATTTTTTTGCAGATATTTTTTCAATGAATTTAAATTTAAAAAAATGAATGAAGTGTTCACACATGACAGTGTATCAATTCAGTGTTTCAAAATTTATTAGCAACCTCACAGTAAAAAAACGATCACCAAAATCCTGTGGAATATTGTCAATTGATTGATTTATATGATATAAGAGAAACTGTCAATAACAGATAACATAAGACTTCAGGGTTCATAATTTTAAGAGCGTCTTTTCGAAGGTCTTATGCCCTATGTCATCACTTTCACCTGTTAAATTAATTTCTTCGCATTGTGTCAAACACTTTCCCCAACATAAACAGACATTTAGACAGTTTGTCCTTTGTCATGCAAACTGGAATCGTACGGATATTCTCACCTTTGTATGCGCGATTGTGGGCTCACACGATCTCGAACAGGCTCTCCGCTCGAAGACACGAATCATTGTCATCCCGCCGCCTCTCCATGCTTGCCGCTGAAACCGAAGAAAAGGGATGAGCAGGGCACGATGCACAAAGGGCGAGGGGCGGTAGGCCGCCTCGTCAAAGGAGGATTCCTCGAATGCCGCGAGTAAACAAGAACTGTTTACTTTACGTACCGCAACGTCGGTGGGACGCCGGGTGGAAAGTAAACTTATACAGGGGGTGGTGGTGGTATAAAAGCCGGTTTCACTGTGTAACATGTTTATAAAACACATTCTATAACATTCCATTACAAAACATTTCGAAAAGAGTAGCAGAATGCCACGTTAGATAGCATTTTGTTCACAACTGAAAGAAATAAGATTTTGGAAAGTGTGGTGAACCAGAATTTTTTGCGAGCGCAGCGAGCATTTAATGTAATTTCACTTCTTTATACTAATTAGTGATCGAATCAACAGCAACTTGGATAGATAGGTTTAGTTAGATTAGGTTGTGTCCCTTCCACACGTTGAATCAGAAGGCTTTCTTTTCTCATTTAGAAAATGTCGATTTTGTAGGTATGTGCATATTTTGGTAGAAAAAATTGCTCTTTTCCAGTTACCGCTTTGGAATCATCTTTGATATCAGCTCATCGAGTTACGTCTGAGGGAAGTTTGCGATTTTCCAAAAAATCAAAAATAAAATTTTTGGAAAGTGTGGTGAACAAGAGTTTCTTTGGTAAACCGGCTTTAAATTACTTAGTTGCACTTATCTGTACTTTTGTTGCTTCGTCAGTCAGTCAGTACACTGTGACAGCTGTTGATCGAATGAGAAACCAGAATAAAATCATATCAATTTGCGATTTTATGTTGCCTAAATTTTCCCATGAAAATTCAAGGTGAAAGTAGAAATATCAAAGTATTCTGCATGTCTCCTATGGGACTACATTGGCACCACTGATCGAAACGATACGACTATCAAATATGGGCACGATATAGAGACTGATGAGAAACAAATTTAATTATCTTTAGGCTGAAGCAAGATAGACTGGATCTAAAAATTAATTAGACCGCATACATAACACTTTTCGAAAAAGCAAACATATCATGTTTTTGAGAGATATACCGATAACCTAAACGTAAAAATATACTAACTCTGAAGCAAGGTGAACTGAATTTAAAAATTGAATTGAACAGCCCGTTTTCGATGGCATATATAATAACATTTACCTAAAAAATACAACTACATGCAAAAGTGCACTATTCGAATGATTTGTCGTGTGGAAAGAATCATTTATTCGCACTAGTGCGATAATAGTATATCATCAGACAACAAGAGGTTTCAAAACGACTCTGCCTCTTTTATGATGCTTATCGAAGTAATTATTTGTTCAATTGTAACTTCCATTATTCTGGCTCTTTCTAGTTTCCAGACAACTTACAATACAAAATTATGTTCGGAAAATAACTACCATACATGAACGAAGCAATTGCATCTGATGGAATTCCTCTGATCGTTCTCAAGAAATGTGCGCCTGAATTAAGACCGTTTTTTTGTAAATTTTTCAACCTCTCTTATGATTTCGACGTATTTCCGTCTAGCTGGAAAATTGCAAGAGTACAACCAGTTCCCAAAAGTAATTGAATTTCATTTCTTTCTATTCTAAGTTGTTTTCCGATAGCCCTCTTACTTTCCGAGAGAAATCCAAAAACAGTATTTTTTTTGCAACATACTGATAGATTTGACCATTGACCCATTTGACATTCTAGTCATCTTCGATGTGGTATCCCTTTTTACAAATGTCTCGTTAGATGACGCCATGAGGGAAATTGAATTACTGTACCCAAGCGATATTTCAAAACTTTTCAGAATTTGTTTAGTGTCATTGTATTTTGCTGCCAACTACAAAATATACGAACAATCAGATGGGGTCTCAATGGGAAGCCCGCTAATCCCAGTTATCGCAAACTTTTTCATGGAAAGACTAGAGGAAAAAGCAATAGAGATGGTACGATCCAAATCGAAGTTATGGTTATGATATGTAAGAGACACGTTTAAAATTTGGAGCCATAGACCAGAAAAACTCATTAAATTCCTCGAACACATCAACAGTATACACCCGAATAGCCAAATTACCATGGAAGTTGAATCGTTCCTTAAACTAACATATTATGGCTTTTTTAATCATCATTCGAAATATGTCTTCAGCAGCTCCAAGGCCATGGTATAGTCGTCGTTACCCAACATGACTTTTCAGTTAGCAGCTATCACGTCGGGGCCTCCCAATGGCAAGCACAGTTTGAGAGAATATTTGTGTTCCAAAATTTCTAAAAACTGCAGTAGTATTCGAATCGAATATTTAGCAAGAGTATTTTGAATAAAGAGAGATTCTGCACAGATAAAAAAGATTTCTTCAATCAAAAATAATGCATACTCTTGAATAGAATAATCTTCTGAAAAGAATAATTATTTCTAATTGATGAATATACTCCCATTTCAAACTGATTGAGATGGTTGATTCTTCACATGAATTCTCTTGAAATGAATTTGCTTGCAGTGAAAACATTTTACTCTCCATCTTAGAAAACACCCACATTAACTCATTGAGAAACTCAATCCTTTTGACATAAAAATATAATTCCTTGGTAGAATCACTACCCGTGCCACGTGACACATTCAATGAGCAATCAAAGCAGCTGGCGACACCGCGACCTGTGAATACGACTTCCATTTCGACCATTTCATCCAGTTTGACCATTTGGGTTGGAGGTTAAGAGGCTATGTGTACCGATATGAATGTTAGTTTTGTGCCTATACAATAAAAATTCAATATCAAAAATTAAATTTGGCTCATTACGGGCTAGTTGAGAAAATGAGTAAAAAATATTTTGGTCTTCTACAGTTTTGTGTCTGATAGCAAGTGGCGTTGTTTATGTATTCAATCAAACTGCAATAATATTGCAGTTTGATTGAATACATAAACAATGCCACTTGCTATCAGACACAAAACTGTATATTATGCGTCACTACTAACTGGTTTTATTGAAAATACAGTTATTAAACTCAAAACTATGCCTAAATTGTTCATAGTTGTGAATCTATGATTTGTTTAATCTATTCAATGTTGCCAAATTGAAAATGGCTTCCATATTTTATAACCAAGTGCAAAGTGCAGATTGGAACTCAACCTCCAAGTTGATAGAAGAATTGTATTCATTATTGAAATTGCAATATTCTTTTCTCAACCTAATCAATGAATGATTCAACAAAAAAGTGCTCATTATTAAAGCTAAAATATTCTTTCAGAAGAAAATATTTGATGACACTACTTGGCAGAAGCCCATTAAACTAATAATAAAATGGATTAAGCAATCCAGACTTCTGCATTTAACCTATACAATAGGTATAATCGTCGGCAAGTCTCTAACAGGAAACAACTACTGCCCCCTACGACCATTGAATTATATCTGTTAGATTATTGGCAAAGTATTCTACAAGAACTACTTTGCAATGTTCTCCCAATCTCAACGCCAAAACATGTCTCAACCCACACGAGGGAACACCTACGGACCGGTTTCATGGTTCCTTGCCAATCATCAGCGCAGGGTAGCTCACCCAACGCAATCGAAAAATATCTTGACCCCAAGATTCGAAGAGCACTCTGACTATGGTGTCGACTTCGTCTGAAGCCAAATAAATTCAGAAGAAAATATTTGATGACACTACTTGGTAGAAGCCCATTAAACTAATAATAAAATGGATTAAGCAATCCAGACTTCTGCATTTAACCTATACAATAGGTATAATCGTCGGCAAGTCTCTAACAGAAAACCGGTCCGTAGGTGTTCCCTCGTGTGGGTTGAGACATGTTTTGGCTTTGAGATTGGGAGAACATTGCAAAGTAGTTCTTGTAGAATACTTTGCCAAGAATCTAACAGATATAATACAATGGTCGTAGGGGGCAGTAGTTGTTTTCTGTTGGAGACTTGCCGACGATTATACCGATTGTATAGGTTAAATGCAGAAGACTGGATTGCTTAATCCATTTTATTATTAGTTTAATGGGCTTCTGCCAAGTAGTGTCATCAAATATTTTCTTCTGAATTTATTTGGCTTCAGACGAAGTCGACACCATAGTCGGAGTGCTCTTCGAATCTTGGGGTCAAGATATTTTTCGATTGCGTTGGGTGAGCTACCCTGCGCTGATGATTGGCAAGGAACCATGAAACCGGTCCGTAGGTGTTCCCTCGTGGGTTGAGACATGTTTTGGCGTTGAGATTGGGAGAACATTGCAAAGTAGTTCTTGTAGAATACTTTGCCAAGAATCTAACAGATATAATTCAATGGTCGTAGGGGGCAGTAGTTGTTTTCTGTTGGAGACTTGCCGACGATTATACCTATTGTATAGGTTAAATGCAGAAGTCTGGATTGCTTAATCCATTTTATTATTAGTAAAATATTCTTGCCTCAACCAACTTATGAAGCAAGTGTTCACTTGTTTCAAAATATTTTTCTTGTAAGTGGCCAAGAGGATTCCGTCAAAAAATCAAACTAATATTTGGATGGACCTATTCAAGAATACATCTTCGAATGCTTTGATGCAAAAAATCCTTTTTATCAGTGTGATGTTATCCTATTCAACTGGTTTTCCTTTTCGGGAATGGAACATGAAAGAATGCCTTTTTATGAGATCAAGTTTTTTTTTGCAGGCTTTTCATCAAGAACAAAATTATATGGCAGTCAGAATTGAGTTTTGTTTCATTTTTTGCGCATATTCTGCCGCATACTGTATAACTAATTGGCTGTAGAAAACTCCAGTAATACCTGCTTTTCATATGCCCTAATGCCGTAATCTTTCATTACAATGTCACATCTGAAGAGCACAATGCCATTCCCGCGAATCATCCCCCAATCTTTCCACTCCCCCTCGCGGAAAACTCAAATGATTTCCTAATTTTTTCCTAATTCCGCACGCAGCGATTGCTTACGGCCATCGAACGGGAAAATATTCCTCCATTCCTCCTGAAAGGAATTGAATTCTGCTGGAAATTTAATCAGGATGTTGGTTGCAATTCGACATCAAAATTGAATAATGCCAACGTCGTTATTAAAATTTCGCGTCTAAGAGTTTCGCAGGCAATCTATAAAGTTATGAAACTTCCAGGGATCTATTCAAGGTTTGGCAGGGGGCGAATCTATAGCGAGTCATGTATCAATATCGATATCAATATCAATCTGAACGGGAGTTTTCGCATGCGAAAGTCTCTTATGGCCCGGCAACAAACATTTGTTGGGGGAGGAGGGGTAGGGGAAAGTTGGGACGGATTAATAGCTCATTTCGAGCCTGGATTTTAGTTTCAGTATTTGATCACATGCACTAAATATCTGATGAAATAATAATTAAAAATAGACGACATCATATCGAATTCTCGTCACATGGAAAATGCAATACCTCAAGGGTCTACTCTGAATGTTACTCTGTTCGACTCACTGTCGGTGGTAGATTAGACGTTTATGGTAAACGCAACGCAGGATTTTACTGAAAATTTCATTTCTTACATTTCGTTACCTGTTCTATCAATCTAAAATGTGTTCAGCATTGCGGCGTTGCCACTTCTATCAAAAAGACCTAGCAACTTTATTTTTTCAAATAGAACAACCCGTATATAAACATAATGTCATAATGTCCAATACCTATCTCTATCAGTTATCGACATAAAAAATAATTTGTGTCAAATATGGTCCAAAACAGCCCTAATTGAACATCGGTACATCAGTACTCTCAATTCGTGAAAAAAGTTGATATACAGTGTGTTCCTAGACAGTGGGACAGTTGAATATCTCTTGAAGCAATAGGAATTTTCAAAATATTATTATTTGACATCATATTGCTTTATGAGAACTAAGTTCAGGAATGATTATTTTTTATAAGAAAAGCTCCCACAATCGAACATCAGTTTTTTTAAATGGAACACCCCATATATTTCAACACATCTGAATTCTCGTTTAGGCTAATTATTATTTTTTTATTTTTGAAAATCCGACAAGGCGTTGCCAAGTTATACCAGTTTTTCTTTAAATGCAGACATTTTTTAAGACAAACCCATTATTCATACTACCAAGAATTTATGAAATCATTTAAGGCTTTTGGTAGTCGGTCTGTCTTATGAAATACTCATCTCCTTCGAAAGTTATACAGGGTGGTCAGAAAAATTATATGATTTTCACGAAATTCAAACTTTCCTCTCATAAATTTTTCAAATCGTGCACCCTACAATATGCATGATTTTATATCCAATTGGTGGTTCGATTACTTATGGTCAATAGTTTTTAAATTAAGTTGTCAAGTCTGGCGAACGAGCCGGCCATTTCATTGGTCCGTTCGTTCCGAGCCATCTTTGAGATGAAGAACGTTCAAATAGTCTGTCACGATCCCAGCATCATGAGGCGGCGCTCCATCCTGCTGAAAAACCCTTTTTCTTATGTGTCCAAGGGGAACTTCATCAAGATGATTATTGAGTTCATTTTGAAGGAAATTAAGGCATCTTTCACTATTTAGAGAACCTTGATAAAAATATGGCCCTATCAAGTTATTCTTGAAAATTCCACACCAAACATTTACTCCCCAAACCTCCTGAAAATTGGTTTCTCGAACCCAGTGCGGGTTTTCTGCAGACCAGTAATGTACATTATGACGATTTACTTTCCCATTATTGTGGAAGCGGGATTCATCAGACCACATAATTTTTAACAAAAAATCACCGTCATCATGGATTCTTACCATCATCTAAAAAATGAAATCTATCCGCCTAACATAGTCAGTTGGTTTTAAAGCTTGGACTAATTTTAATTTATATGGATGTTGCCTGTAGGTCTTCAAATCCTGTGTACAGAACTTTTCGAGATCCCTGATTCCTCAGCAACTCCTCGTACCGATAAATGAGGATTTTGGTGTATATATGCTAAAATATTAATCGATATATAATCAATCATTCACAATTGACTTTAAATGTCCTGGTTGTTTGTTTGATGGTAATTCCTGATCATTTCGCAGTTTTGCCTCAAGTCTAATGAAGGTAATTTTTCCTGATTGTCTTCGATCTGGGTAACGTTCACTGTACAATACACACGCTCTGCGAGAGTTTTTTCTAGCTTCGCTAAATATTAGCAACATGTCAACATATTCATCGGGTGAAAATAACTGTGGCATTTCAATTTGATTTGTTTCACAAATAACGGAGCAGCAACTAAATCCGTCTTAAGGGGCTTTGGACAATGGAACTACTTTATTGGATATAATCTTGAGAAACACAATAATTATTGATGCACTAATGTATTCATATTGGATGAGCGAATGTCATATAAGTTACATGACTTCAAATGTTCCAAAGCCACCCCGGACGGCTTGAGTCATTAATTTATCCTCGATCGTGTGAAGGATACACAAACTTGAAGGAAATTTTGGTTATCAATTTGTTTCAAAAGAGTTACAAAAGTGATTACCTGTAGACCATTGACCATAAGCAATCGAACCACCAATGGGATATAAAATCATGGATATTGTAGGGTGCACGATTTGAAAAATTGATGAGAGGAAAGTTTGAATTTCGTGAAAATCATATCATTTTTCTGACCACCCTGTATAACTTTCGAAGGAGATGAGTATTTCATATGATGGAATATGCTACCGACTACCAAGAGCCTTGAATGATTTCATAAATTCTTGGTAGTATGAATGATGGGTTTGTCTTAAAAAATGTCTGCATTTAAAGAAAAACTGGTATAACTTGGCAACGCCTTGTCGGATTTACAAAAATAAAAAACTAATAATTAGCCTAAATGAATGAAAATTCAGATATGTTGAAATATATGGGGTGTTCTATTTGAAAACAATGTTCGCTTTTGTGAGCTTTTCTTGCGCCCCTCGTATCAAAAATAATAATTCCTGAAGTTAGTTATCATAATGCAATATGATGTGAAATAATATTTTGAAAATTCCTATTGGTTCAAGAGATATTTAACTGTCCCACTGGTCTAGGGACACACTGTATAGATGATAGTTTGTATATAACACCAAGAAATCGACTCCATATCATACAGGGCGTTCTTTTCCGTCGAAACTCCTATTGTATAGGAAATTTGCGAAAGACTGGATTATTAAAACTCCATTTTCATTGAGGAAAATGCAAATTTTCACATTCGGATTTTTCACACAATATGTATCAGATGTCCAGCGTGGCTTTAGCCGGGGAAGTAGTTGTTTTCTGTTGGATATTACAAAAAATTACTCCATTTTTGTCGTGTTTTTTTTTTTAATTCCTAGAGGAGTTAGGCCAAGCTGTAGATAAATATGAGAGGCTCTTTTCACACAAAATGAAAGACGCAAACGGCCTATACTACTTTTCATAAGATAATTCGTACATGAAAACCCCGGTTTTCGCCCCAGCAAAATCGCTTTGTTGAATTTTTTAAACAATAGTGTAAAAAATTACAATTTTTTTGGTTTTTGGGAATATTTCGAAAAGTATTGGAGGAATCGTTTTACAATCAACGGACAACTACAAAATGGTTTTTGAGACGATCAGATCGGTGCATTTTTCGCTGAGAAAATCCGGGAAAACCTCTAAAAATAGACCATTTTTCAAAAATTCATAATTTTTATAAATCTGAAGCTGGACACACAATATTGCGGAAACTGATAGATAATAATATGTGGTTCGAAATGTTTTCTTTCCGATGTGTAGTTTCTGCACAATCGCATTATAATTAAAGGTTAATTAATCAGAAATCAGAGTAACCGAACGCAGAAATTCTAACCTACACTGAAGTTTATTTGTCTCGGAACAAAATAATGTCACTTGTCAAATTAATAACTGTCACATTTGAAAATAAACAAATGAAGTATGTCTCTATGTACAACTAATTTGTCATTTCGTCCAGTTCTGTATATTCACAAATACTAATGTCATTTACAAACTAACATGTTCTAATTGTGATAAAGTCAACATTGGACA
The DNA here is from genome assembly GCA_944452925.2 of Chrysolina oricalcia. Taxonomy (NCBI): domain Eukaryota; kingdom Metazoa; phylum Arthropoda; class Insecta; order Coleoptera; family Chrysomelidae; genus Chrysolina; species Chrysolina oricalcia. Next base: position 4,313,316 of record OX101824.2, on the reverse strand, counting down.
AACAGGTCGCAACTTGGCAGGACGCATCGCGTCCCACAAGAGCAATTGTAATCTCGAAAAGAACAGCTGTTCACTTGCTGAACACAGTATCAATACTTTTCACCATATCAATTTTAATGAACCTACAATTTTAGCAAAGGAGGACAATTGCCTTAAAAGAAACTTTTTAGAAATGGTTTATATCCATAATGAACCTAACAGTATGAATAAAAGGTCTGATGTTGCTAACCTTAGCTTAATCTATAATTATATCCTCAAATTAGAGTCTGACAACTCACGAAATTCACATATTACTCTTTTCTCCAATTCATATAATCTCCCATAGATGGCATTCTGCAATAATCATAAACAAGTTTCGTGGCGGCACAAATCTCATTGACAAGTTATTTGACAGCTCTGTGCTCTGCAACGAAATGCGTGAAATGGTTGACACATTTGTTATACCCTGTGTCAAGTCACCGGTCGGACCAGGCACGCGCGTTCAGTATGAAGTATGACCATGAGTCGAACCGACCAGATGATTGAAAATATTGGCCACATACATACAGTTCTAATGAGGTCGTCAAATCAACCAAATGACCGCGCTGGTCGAATCATATTGGTCAGACCGTAAACTTGACTCAACCATATTTTAAAATGTTTCGAATATTGTTAATCTAAGTGAATCCTTAGAAATAGTTTACTTTTTTAATCTTTTACTGCAGTTGTCTCTACCGAGATCTGATCTTACAGTGTTTTAATATGTTCGTATTTCGTCATCTTGCTTTAAAAAAACTTGTGTCTACATAATGACCGATGAAAAAGCATTAGCTATTTTCTTCAAACTATCCTTACGTTAGTAAGTTGTTTTTCTCATTTATCAGTGTTATGTGTACATCATTATTAATTTTTCAGAAGTCTTGAGAATGAAAATAAAGTTTTTCGAAAGCTTGACAATTTAGCAAAGAGTTTTCCTACCAAGGCCTTTTTTTCTGATTGCATCCCCAAGGATATTCTTTCACTTAGGTTGAGAATATCTGAGTTTAACTGGCTATATATATATATATATATATATATATATATATATATATATATATATATATGTTCCAGTGACTGTAAAATAGTCGAAAACAGTCCTTTAGGAACTCACTATACCTTTGTATAGATTGTATGGCATATTTCCGACAGAAAACAACTACTTCTCTGGCTAATACCTCGACAGATATTGAATTATATCTGTCAGACATATGTGCAAAGATCCTTACTTTGAAGGAACAACTTTGCAAGAGCTCTCAGAGACAGACAGCAGGACACCGCCTGGAGACCGGTTTTGGGATGAAGTCTCTCATAAGTGCAGTCCAGGTTATCACGGTTGTATACACGCTGGGGCCCGGTGCCCGTCATCGTTCGCCGGGATGAACACTGCAATCGCTTACAGGATCCACCACGGCAACAGATTAGAGAGCGCTCCAGAAGGACATTTCGCATCCGAATGAAAACTAGAAGTTCGGGTTGAACCGCGTCTGGAATTTGTTGAAATTCGACGTTTCGGCTCCGATTTTGGAGCCATTTTCAAGAATAAGAAGGATAGGTATAGTGAGGAAACGTGATTCTACACTGAGGTCTCAGTCTGCCTACTCCTCAGGTATTATCGCGTTAGGATTTTGTGACTTGACGTCGGGGTCTCAATCTGCCAAGTCAAGTCACAAAATCCTAACGCGATAATACCTGAGGAGTAGGCAGACTGAGACCTCAGTATAGAATCACGTTTCCTCACTATACCTATCCTTCTTATTCTTGAAAATGGCTCCAAAATCGGAGCCGAAACGTCGAATTTCAACAAATTCCAGACGCGGTTCAACCCGAACTTCTAGTTTTCAAATATCTGACCGCGGAAACCTATCCGAACACATATATATATATATATATATATATATATATATATATATATATATATATATATAAAATATAAATAGAAAAGTTATTGGGTATAGCCCTCAAACTGTTGTGCAACCGTAGACACGTGTTTCGAGCTTAAGCTCTCATCAGTACGATAAAATCAAGTGCGAAGATGTACAACACTTGGATGTAAGAATAGAAACAAAGGAAGTCAACAACAGGATGAGCTCAAGCTCGAAACACGTGTATACGGTTGCACAACAATTTGAGGGCTATACCCAATAACTTTTCTATTTATATTTTTAAATATTGCCCCTCGATAAATCCATCCTGATTTATATATATATATATATATATATATATATATATATATATATATATATATATATATATATATATATATATATATATATATATAGAAAAGGGTAGTCTTGTTTGCTGACTAGTTAGGAAATGAGTTTGCTAAATATTTGGGATATGCAGCAGACCAATAAGAGTACTCTATTACACAGATTCCAAGCTTTCGATAATCTTTATTATCATCATCAGGGATGCTACAATATGAGAAAGACATTCATTGGTATTTTACGTGTCTTTCTCATATTGTAGCATCCCTGATGATAATAATAAAGATTATCGAAAGCTTGGAATCTGTGTAATAGAGTACTCTTATTGGCCTGCTGCATATCCCAAATATTTAGCAAACTTATATATATATATATATATATATACAGGGTGTTAATTAAGTACGTTGACAAACTTCGGGAGGTGATTCTTTGAAGGTTTTCAGGACGAAAAGTTCATATAAACATATGTCCCAAACGGCTTGGTTTTCGAGATACAGGGCGATAAAAATACATTTTTTTCAAGATTTTTTAGAGTTAACTTCGACATTTTCGACAATAATCAGTTCAAATTAGGCAAGTACAATCCATTCAATAGGGCGCACGATACAAAATAATGCATTTCTTAAATAATTCACAGGGTCCTCCTTTTTTCAGAGTCAAGCTTTGTTCAACCCTTCAGAATTTTTTTTCCGCCGCCACTGACATATTATGAGAAAGCAATAATCAATGTTGTTTCATTTAACATCTTTCTGCTCTCTTGATGTTTTTCATTTACTTGTACGGTTCAGGAGTTACAATGAAAATATTAACGCAAACATTTTCCAGTGTGGCATAACATTAGAAAATTTGAAAATTAAACATTTTCAATTATTGTAAATTGATGGAAATATTATTTCAGAATTAGAAAAATCTACGATGAATAAAAATTATACAATAAAAAATATAAAGACAAGCTTTTATACAAATGCACTGAAAATGAAAAAATAATTTGTTTCATTTTTTGTAGGTTATTCTGTGAGTATCAAAATCTTTCTGTACAAGATTACCTAGATCAAACAATGAAATGAATTATTTTTTCCTTTTCAGTGTATTGTATAAAAACTTTAAAATGTTTTCTTTTCATAATTTTCATTTTTAACATTTTAGTTTATTTTTTATGTGAAACTGAAAATCTCCAACCCAAATACCATCACATACCAATTTTGAACAGAATCGGATCATAATCACAAAACTCGTCCGCCATATTGGAGCCGCCATTTTGTTTTTTAACAAACATTTTTTTAATGCATTGTCACCGGAATTACGGAAACCTGCCAAATTTCAAATTAATCGGAGTATTAGAAGTGGGTCAAATTCAACTTTTATTAAATTGTTTGTTAGTTAGTTACAAGTGAAGCTAAATAAAAGCTTGTTATTGTAAAGATGTGATTTCTTTTTGTGATATCTAACAGAAAACTACTATCTCCCCGTCACTGCGGTACGCTGGATATTAAACTAGATCTGACAGATATTGGGAAAACCTTAACTTTCAACCTGAAGATTCTGATGGTAAAAATGTGCATTTTCATTGAGATATTTGATTAAAAATGTTTTTACCCATCAGTCTTGATAGAGAACTCATACAAATTTTTTGTTATTTAAAAAAAAGATATTTTTTAGTTTTCAATTGAACGTTTCCTTTTCAACATAAAAAACTTCCGAAAGGTAATCCTGTAATGGAAGATAGTTAATAGGGTTTATCTAATAGTCGCAGATCATTACACATTTGATTTTCATTTATGAATCTCTGGTCATAACTCCGAAAAACTAAATCAAACAAATTTTTGTTTCCGTACGGAGTACATTATTTTATCAGAAATTTCGGTTTGTTTTTCTTCTGCAGTAACGCAGAAATTTTGTAATCAATTTGAATTCATAAAAATAGCAAAGTGGGCTTTGATATTAATTCATTTATTTAAATATCAACAACTTGACAGTTATCGAAAGTTGAGAAACTGTCTCATTGTTAATTCTTCATTAGTGCAAGCTATAAAGCAGATTCATTCAATATTCCTTTGGATAAAATGGTTGAATATACAAATTCAGAAATGGCAGACATGCACTTAATGTATGGAATGGCTGATGGTAACGCTCGTGCCGCCAGACGAATGTATCTAGAAAGATTTCCACAACGTCATATTCCCAGCACACAAATGTTCATCAATATTCACTCCCGTCTTCGTGAAACGGGTAATTTCAAGAGGTCTGCTGTTCTCATAGGAAGACCCAGGAGAGTTAGAACAGTTCAGATAGAAGAAGCTGTACTTAACGAAATTGAGCAGCATCCAGACACCAGTACAAGACAAATTGCGGCACAGTTTAACGTAACCCATGTATTGGTATGGCAACAACTTTATCCCTATCATATACCAGCGTGTTCAAGCTCTTCTGCCAAGGGATTTTCCAAAGAGATTAACTTTTTGCATTTGGAATCGAAATAAATTGTTGGAAAATCCATGGTTTTTATCTCAAGTGTTATTCACCGATGAGGCATGCTTTTCCTGTAAACCCATTATTAATTTTCACAACAATCATATGTGGGCTGATGAAAACCCACACGCCGTGATTGAAAACCATTTTCAAGAGACGTTTTCTGTGAATGTTTGGGTTGGAATTGTAGGGAATTTCCTTATCGGGCCACATTTTCTGCCTCATAGCCTCAATGGTGACCATTATCGACATTTTCTTGAATTCATCTTACCTGGACTCCTAGAAGAGATCCCACTGAGGGAAAGAATTGGAATGTGGTTTATGCATGATGGTGCTCCAGTACACTTCAGATTGGTTGCACGCCAATATTTAGAAGAGAATTATTCTGATCGCTGGATTGGGCGTGGTGGGCCACAACTTTGGCCACCAAGGTCACCCGATATGAATCCACTTGATTTTTTTCTCTGGGGGCACCTTAAATCATTAGTTTACCGAACTCCAGTTCAAAGTGAAGAAGACCTGAGGAATCGCATACAGGAGTCATGCGGAATTATAAGAAACACTCCTGCTATTTTTGAGCGTGTCCGCCAGTCTATGGTTAGGCGCATAAACGCATGCATTGAAGTTGGCGGTGGCCATTTCCAGCAGCTGCTCTGACATATCAATTTCAATAATGGTCCTTTTCTGAACTTAATTTTATTCCTAGGGAATTTATGTTACTTTGATAATAAAGTTATTCACTATTGAAAATGTCCAAAATTATTTTGCCATAATTAACTTTGTGCAATACATATTCAACCTGAGTTATGGTAAAAAATGTATGGGAGCTCCATAACATTACATTTTCTCTACACGAGCAGAAAATAGCTATTTGTGTAATGAGAACAAAATGACGTATTGCGTCACGCGCTAATCTTTGGAGAGTGGCAATGATACTTCGAGAAATGAATTATTTTATATCATGCGCACTATTGAATGGATTGTACTTGTTCAATTTGAACTAATTTGGATCGATTATTGTCGAAAATTTCGAAGTAAACTCCAAAAACTCCTAAAAAATGTATTTTGATCACCCTGTACTGCGAAAACCAAGCCGCTTGGGACATGTTTATATGAACTTTTCATCTTGAAACCTTTCAAAGAATCACCCTTCAAGTTTGTTAGACTATTTGCTTCTCAAATTTCTTTATGTTATGCGTTACTGGAAAATGTTTGCGTTAATATTTTCATTGTAACTCCTGAACCGTACAAGTAAATGAAAAACATCAAGAAAGCAAAAAGATGTTAAATGAAACAATATTCATTATTCCTTTCTCATAATATGTCAGTGGCAGCGGAAAAAAAAATTCTGAAGGGTTGAACAAAGCTTGACTCTGAAAAAAGGAGGACCCTGTGAATTATTTGAGAAATGCATTATTTTGTATCGTGCGTACTATTGAATAGATTGTACTTGCCTAATTTGAACTGATTATTGTAGAAAATGTCTAAGTTAACTCTAAAAAATCTTGAAAAAAATGTATATTTATCACCCTGTATCTCGAAAACCAAGCCGTTTGGGACATATGTTTATATGAACATTTCGTCCTGAAAACCTTCAAAGAATCACCTCCCGAAGTTTGTCAACGTACTTAATTAACACCCTGTATATATATATATATATATATATATATATATATATATATATATATATATATATATATATATATATATATATTTTCACTATTGCGTGTTTAAAAAATTTCACCGAGCGATTTTGTTTAAAACTGGAGTTTCCATTAACGAACTATCTTATAAAAATTAGTAAGAGTATTTGCATCTTTTATTTTGTGGGGAAAAAACTTCTACAGCATGGTCTACTTCACGTTTTATCAATTGAGAATATTGCCATTTTCATATCATTCTACTAATAACTTCCAGTGCCCGCCTCGTATAAACACCGCCCGTAAGGGAAAACTAAACGTTTTTCCCATCCACTTCACATCTCAATTTCAATTCCGGCCGGAAATCAATCTCCAGGGAACAAATGCTCCACTTTTCTCCATAATAAAAAAATCCGGAAGTGAAGTTGCAAACCTCAGCGAGTTAATCAACTTCGCGAGTTCCCACCCTGCCCCGAAGCGGGGAAAAATTGTGTTTACATAACAATGCGCTTAGCAACCCGGAAAAACTCTATTTTACGAAGTTGTTGTTCCTTTGGACGGCAGAGCATCTCGCTGCATCTCTCCGGATGCTGCGAAGCGAACTGATTATCAGCTGCTTCAAAGTGAAATCTGAACGGGCCGGGATTTATTTCAGCATCTGCTTCGGAATATATGGTCCTCGGAGAGAAGGCCCGCTTTATATGCGAAATAGGAAATAAACTGGAGATGATTGTCAACTGATACATGGCGAAAATATGCAAGGGTCTTCGGATTCGTTTATACAGCGAAGGTAAACTGGAATAATAAGAAGATCCGACATCTAATTTCATCTAAAAACGCAGTACTACATATAAAGGTATCAAAAACGAAAAAACTTTACTTTCAGGGGTAATACCACGAGTTCTCGCAATATTATCGATTGTGATTCTGTCAGAAACCAACGAAATTAGGTTGCTGGTAACTCCACTAACCACTACTTAAATGGTTTCCTAGGTTAGATCAAATATAATTGGTAATGAATTGGTACTTATCAGAAGTTTATTGAGAGTCAGGTATACAAATGAACCCTGATCAATTCACGATGAGTATTTGAGGGAACACAGCGTGATAACTCTGGTTTTGTAAACCTCTTTTGTAAAAATAATTTCAGTTATAATTTTATTTTAGATATTAACATCTATATCAAATAAAAATTATATTTCCAAATAACCATTCAGATGCTTTAATTACAAACCAATCTAATAACAAAAATATCCAAACTCAAATATACAACAAAGGAGGAAGGCATTACCGCAGGTGGTACTATACCAGGGCGTGGTGCTACATTGGTGTCAGGTTCAGGGTAAGTTACGTCATCTAAATCTCCTGTTACTTTCAGATCTGCTGAAGGATAGATAGATAGAAAGCTTTATTTCCCAGCTAGGTACATAGTTTATGTTGGTAAATTTTTATAACCTCACATGTAATGCTTGATATTAATACCATCGATACCTATTGTAGATGGCTTAGGGGAAGCGTTGACCATTAACGTTTTTTTCAAAATCAAATGCCCTGTATGGGTATGAGTGAATAAAAAAAGAGGAATGATTCAAAAAATATATAAGAATTGGGAATATTGATTCAGCAAAGTTCATTGGAAGTTGATGTAGTAATTTTTCAACTCATTCAACGAGAAGAGTTTGAAGGAGTTTGGGAGATGATTATAAGTTTTATTTGCGTATACAGGGGTCCATTGCGCATTCGGTTGTATCTATGATTTGGTAGGATGGCTGATAGATTCCTTGTTGAATAATGTTGTCTATCAGCGTGTCGTTCCAGAGAGTTTCTGTTTTTATGGATCAAGAGATATACTTTGTAATACATACACAGATCTCGTACAGAGGGAGTCGGTCCCTTCGGGTTTTCCACTCGTTTGGCTGCTTTTTCTTTGTTTTTGATCTAATTCTTTTTGTTTCCGAAATAATATTGCTGTTGCTCTGAGGTATATAATTTCGAGGATGTGACACCAAAATGGGGTAGTGCTGTAGGTTTTCCGGGATTTCCTAGAGGTGAAAAGGGAATCCGCCACTAAAAATCCGTAAGTCGTCCCGGAGCGTCACGGCAAATAATAATAATAGCCGTCCTCCAACCGCACAGGCTATGCCTTCGGGCACACTACACGAGTGTTTATGAGGTAGTCTCATTATTATCATTAAATTATATTTAGTTTTATTTCGGTATCGTATATCCGATCGTTATAGAGTATATAATGACTTGTTTCAAGGAAATGAGAGACATTTACACTTCTTGAGTGATAATCAGGGTTGAAAAAATCATGATTTTTTTTGAAAAACATAAGAAATCATTAATTTAAAAAACAAAACATCTGCTTTAAATTTTGAAAGGTTACCAAAAATCTTCAAATAGCGTAACAATCAAATGCAAGGTTTTGCCGAAAGAATGAAATTTCACTTAGAAATTTTCGAAATTGCTGAGAAGTACAAAAACGATATTAACAATATAATAAGAGAAAAATTCTCAATTCATCACTCGTCCTAAAGGACTGGAGGTGTTGCCTAAAAGCAATTTGATTGAGTTCAAGATTTCTGACAGAATTTTTGGTAGTATTGTGAGCACGATTTGTCTTTATTGAGATAATTTCACGAATCAATAAAGTCGAAAAAGTTCCATTGTCGTGAATTCTACAGTAGTTATAGATAATATCTGATGAACATGAAGTCTGACAGACTGTTATTGTTTGGAGGCGTGGTTGTCATTGACGACATGGTCTTACCGGCTTGAAAGGAAGGAACCAAGTACTACCGAGACACACCGTTATTATTGGTCCTTATATCGCAGTAGGAGAGAGTTTATACAGCAAGTGAAATTATCATGGAAAGACAGTGGAATGTATCCAAGTATCAACTGACTAATCATATAAACAAAGAGAGTGAACTTATAAAAACTACGACAACCTAACAGTTTGTTTCTCCGATATTTCTCCTTGAACTGCTAATTGGTGACTCTCTAAATTCCATAAGAATCAGGTTACTCCAATTAAACTAAATCACGGCAGATTTCCAGCCCATTTATATAAAATCGGTTTATCCCAAACACCTTATTGCACATGCGATGACCCATCGATCTGTGACTTAAATCACATATTCTTTTCCTGCTTGAATCACACTCCAGAAATAACACGACTCCTTAATCTACTGCAAATACATACTATTTCATTTCCGTTAAATATAACATATCTACTCAATATGCAGAATAAAGATATATTTGACATTTTGGTAATATTTTTGGAAAATATTGGTCTAGATCTCTAAAGCTATAAGCTAACAAAAGTCTGTGGCAAATGGATTCATCCAATGCCAAACCACCCCTTTTACATACATACATACATACAGGTTACTCCCAGGAAACTTTGTATATACTGGAACCTTAATTAGGGTAAATGAAGGTTTCGTAAAGATGTCAGCAATTTAACGTTGACATTGGTAACAAGAATACATTTTCTTGAAATTTTTCACTGAACATGTTGGCTCTATTAGTGAAATCCAATATGTTTCACTAATATTGTAGCACTTTGATTTTTCACAAATAAAACAGGCCTTGCGGTAGTCTACTCAAATTGAAGTTGACTATACTGAGTGTCCCAGAAGTCGCGCAGCCCATTACAGGGATCGAAAGAGAAAAATATTCTGAGACAAAAAGTCCTTAGCCATTTTTCAATCAGTTGCATAGATAATTAATTATTATTCAATGGAAGTGACCAATCAGGAGCGCGCGACAGAAGAATAAAAAAAGTGAGTGGAAAAGAAGCAAGAGACGCGAGAGTGAGACGCCAGAGCTGCTGCCGGCTTCTCACGCAGTAGACCGAGAGTGGGGACGCACCAACCGTGGACGGCGGATTCGATTTGTTTTCGCGCGTTCATGATTGGTCACTTTTATTGATTAGTAATCAATTATCTATGCATCTGATTGAAAAATGGCTAAGGACTTTTCGTCTCCGAATATTTTTCTCTCTTTCGATCCCTAGAATGGGGTTCGCGACTTCTGGGACACCCAATATAATTTCTCAAGTGTTTGACTAGAGCTGCTATGTAATATGTTTCTATCGAAAGTAGAAGTACGTAACTTTGTTTCTGAGATCCCCATGTTACTGAACCATTTCCCTAAAAGAAAACATCATCACCTAGTTCTCGTATCAGCTCTGCTTTATATCAGTATTAGAGTGATATAAAATTCCAAAATTTATAGTTTATTTAAGATATAATTTTTTTTTTTACTGAATTCCAATAATTGCTTCTGTTAGCATTTACAAAAAATATACTGACCCTGCCTATTATACAATGAATTCCCTAGAAGGTAAAAGTCAAAGGCGAATCTCGCTCCTTCGCACTCATAGGTATTTCCTATATGAATAATTTATAATTTCAATTAAAAATTTGTGAATTTTACATTGGGTTTTCCTTATTTGAAATAAAGATCTATGGATCCATAAAGAGACCTTGAGATCGAATAGTACAGTACAAGCGATCATACGAGGTATCAATATACGAATAATAACACGTATTCTCTAACCGCTCTTCGTCTCAACTCGATTGGCAGTCCACGTGGAGATGACATATTCTGTTACATAAAAGGGGAGAGGGAAATGACAACCGAAAGCCTTTGGTTGGCCGGTGTCGAATTCTAATTGGTGAGATACCGAACTTCCTTGACCTGCCGCTGTCGGAATGAGAATAGTAGTGGTTCTTCAGATAATCAAATTGTGAAAAGAATATGCGATTCAACCGAGATTAGCAGAGATACTGTGTTCAGAGTAATTCAAGCCAGAGATATGGTCCACCATTCTGTCAAACGAAAGATAGGCGGACAGAGACTCAAGAAATTTGATTCAGCTTCCAAAGAACACATTCGCAGATATGTGTATAAGTATAAGAAAATAAAGTGCCGACATTAGAATTGTTTCATCATGAATTACGTGAATATCCGGATTGTGTTTATGAATCGTTAGATACTTTGAGGAACATTTTACTGGATTGTAGATTCAAATACAAAAAATTGAATAAACGAATGGTTATAAAGGAGTCAGCACGAATCGATATCCATCGACAAGATTGCTTGAGAAAAATAAAAGAATATCGAAATGAGAATAGAGACATAATACGAGGGTGTATTGATATCTAGTTAGCCTAGACCAGTTCCCTGCATAAACAAAATATTGCGTTACCATAGCAACGAACAATAACTTATTAAAATTGTAAAGTTTGACGTCAAAAAAGTAAACCAGAGTTACGCAATGAATTAAAAGAAAAAATATGTCCACTGAAATTGTGAAAATAGAAAAATTGGAGTGTCGAGCCTTCATCAAGTACCTATATTTAACCCTTAACTACTGTGGTGCGGTCACCATGACCGCTGCCTATTTGAACATATCTATTATTGAGACCCTTCCTAGTTGTATAGCCTTGGGCGTCTCTGTACCTTCAAATTAGTGCATTTCAAGAAAGCAGCCAGGGTAATCTCGTGTTACGCGCTTTTGTTTTTGAATTACATCGAGTTGAAATTTTTTTGCGGTCATTGTGACCTCAGCACAGTATTAGGGTAACTTATTCTTGCCATGTTTGTTACTGAAGAACGTCTGGAAGTGCCCATGGAGAAACTTGAAAAAGGAAAATCTTGCTACACTTGTCCTTCATGACTAAACAGAGAAACTTTTCACTTGTGTTACACGTGTACCAAGCCTATTTGAGGTGAATGTTCAACATATATCTGTATAAACTGCAAGTCTAATTTGTAATTCTTTACATCGTGTGATTTTTGTGAAAATAATTTTATTTTATCAATGTTTTTAATTTTTTTGTAAGTTTATACCCCTGTCCTACGAAAAATAATGCTAGTTTCATTTCAGAATTATTATATTTTGTTAAATGTTTAATAATGAATACAAAATCCAATTTTGTTAAAAAAAGAAGCAGTTAACCAAGAAAATAAAATTTTGTAAAAAATATGCCCGGTTTTTAATTGTGTTTATTTTATTTTCATCAATAAATGTTCAATTTATATTATTACAATGAAATAATATGAAAAAACTAAATTGTATAATTTTTTATGGTATATATATATATATATATATATATATATATATATTTCGGTCACCATGACCGCACCACACGCGCACTGTCATCAAACTTGTACCACAGTAGTTAAGGGTTAAGAGGTAAGCAGATTTACGAAGATATGCTTAATACCCTTGGTGATCAATGTCCTTCGTATGCGACCGTGATAAATTGGACTGCAAGCTTCAAAACAGGTAAATTTTCCATTGAAGATGATAACCGATCGGAAAGACCAGTGTCTGTGTCAGTTAACCAAGAAAATAAAATTTTGTAAAAAAGATGCCCGGTTTTTAATTGTGTTTATTTTATTTTCATCAATAAATGTTCAATTTATATTATTACAATGAAATAATATGAAAAAACTAAATTGTATAATTTTTTATGGTATATATATATATATATATATATATATATATATATATATATGTTCGGAAAGGTTTCCGCGGTCAGAAATATGTACATTACTAAGTGCATGGGTTGAACCGCGTTGAGAGTTTATAACTCGACGTTTCGGCTCCTGCTTTGGAGTCATTTTCAAGAGTGTGACTGCGAGGCCTCTATCTGCCTACTCCTCGAGTCGTGGTCTTGAGAGATATCAAGGTCTCAACCTGCCTACTCCTTGATCTCAAAAGACGATCCGATGTTGGTTGCACTGTAGTATTTATAGGTGGTTGGCTACCTGGAGGTGGGCGGGTCTTACGGGTTTTCTCGTTTGTCTTGTCTGCTGGTGCCTGCTGTGTAATTGGAGTTAATGGGATAATAATTGATTGCGGATAAGTTTCACGTGGCCTGGTAATTACGGTTGGAAGAAGGGGCTTCCAAATGGGGTTCAATTTACGGCTATCATCTTTAATGTTCAGGCAATCAGGCCGTTTTTCGATTTCGATGGCTTCTCTGATAAAACGAGAAGTTCTTGAACGTACTGGGGCGAGAAAACGAAACCCATCGCCCCAGTACGTTCAAGAACTTCTCGTTTTATCAGAGAAGCCATCGAAATCGAAAAACGGCCTGATTGCCTGAACATTAAAGATGATAGCCGTAAATTGAACCCCATTTGGAAGCCCCTTCTTCCAACCGTAATTACCAGGCCACGTGAAACTTATCCGCAATCAATTATTATCCCATTAACTCCAACTACACAGCAGGCACCAGCAGACAAGACAAACGAGAAAACCCGTAAGACCCGCCCACCTCCAGGTAGCCAACCACCTATAAATACTACAGTGCAACCAACATCGGATCGTCTTTTGAGATCAAGGAGTAGGCAGGTTGAGACCTTGATATCTCTCAAGACCACGACTCGAGGAGTAGGCAGATAGAGGCCTCGCAGTCACACTCTTGAAAATGACTCCAAAGCAGGAGCCGAAACGTCGAGTTATAAACTCTCAACGCGGTTCAACCCATGAACTTAGTAATGTACATATATATATATATATATATATATATATATATATATATATATATATATATATATATATATATATATATATATATATTTCGGTCACCATGACCGCACCACACGCGCACTGTCATCAAACTTGTACCACAGTAGTTAAGGGTTAAGAGGTAAGCAGATTTACGAAGATATGCTTAATACCCTTGGTGATCAATGTCCTTCGTATGCGACCGTGATAAATTGGACTGCAAGCTTCAAAACAGGTAAATTTTCCATTGAAGATGATAACCGATCGGAAAGACCAGTGTCTGTGTCAGTTCCCGAAAATATCGATGCAGTTCATGACATGATTTTAACAGACCGTCGAATTGGGGTAAAACGGATATCTGAAGCACTGAATATTTCATACGAACGCGTTCATCATATAGTTCACGTCAATTTGGATATGAGAAAAATTGCTGCAAAATGGATCCCCAAATGTTTGAATGTTGACCAAAAGCGTGCAAGGGTAGTAGCATCGCGTTCGATCTGTGCTCGATTTGAAAATGATGTAGACTTCTTAAACCGAATGGTTACTATGGATGAGACTTGGGTACATTTCTACGATCTAGAAACAAAGCAACAATGGATGGAATAGCAACACTCCGGTTCTCCAAGACCTAAGAAGTTTCGTGTCCAAAAATGTGCTGGAAAAGTTCTTGATTCAGTTTTTTGGGATTGCCATGGAGTAATCATGAATTATTTTTTGGATAAGGGTAGAACAATAACTGGAGATTACTATTCGACATTACTGACTACTCTACGGGAAAAAATTGAAGAGAAAAGACGCGGAAAGCTATCCAAAGGTGTTTTGTTTTTGCATGACAACGCCCCTGCACACAAATCTCATGTTGCCATGCAAAAAATTCGTGATTTAGGGTTTGAATTAATAGAATACCGCCCTTAATCACCAGATCTCTTTCCTCAACTGAAAAAAAGTTTAAAAGGTCGTAATTTTTCTTCCAACGAGGAGGTAATAAAAGCTGTGGAGGTCTGATGCAGAGCAAGAAGAAACATTTTTTTTGAAAGGTCTAGAGACGTTGCAGGTTCGCTGTAATAAATGTATCCAATTAAGAGGAGAATATGTTGAGTAATAAAATATTTTGACATTGAAATTTTGTTTGGTTCTATAGTAGGATAAGAATTTTTCAATATATCCTCGTATATCTTGACGAGATGTGGTTTGATACCCATGATATCGTCCAATGCGGTTGGGTAGATGGAAGCAACTAGTGTACTTTGGAAGCTCCATGTTCTAGAGGAAAAAGAATTATAATTCATCATGCCTGAAATTAAGACTAATTCGTTGCTTATGCGTTTGTGACGAAACCATTGTCCTTTTTTGTATAGTCTGTTATTTACAGATATTTTTTATTAGTATACTGCCTTTTTTTTCTTATTGGTTGTTTTGTTTACCATTTGCGTCGTCCGCATTATTTTATTTGTGGTTAGGTAGGTATGAAGTATGGCGTCACTTTTGTCATAAATTAGCGTTAGGCAATCTTTATGCCGTCCGTGAGTATGGATGGTTGCATATCCTAAAGGTCAGTAATTGCGAATAAATTTCGTTTCTCGTGAATTGAGCGCATTCCTTTGGAGGGATTGTAAAAAAACGCTATATACGCTTTTTTTGTAACATCGTTTATTTTATGCGAAATATAAATCAGGTTTCCAGTGAGAAATAAGTGTTTGCCATTGACACGTTCCAAATATAATTATTTAAGATAGCTCAAATAATTCTAAATGCTTTTGGTTTTAATCCACAAATATAAGCCATAGCTCATATTTCGTATGGTGTGCCTGCATTTGTATAGGTAGGTTTTAAATCAGTTTGTTTCAGGGGTATATAACTTCATTTCCTAAAATACACCCTGAGTATTAACACATTTGTATAGTTTTAGCTATCTACAAAATCTGATATTTTCATTGGAGCCACACGTGCCAAGCACCTTCTTGACCACTCAAATAAATCGGCAAAGCCAACCGGATCCAGGTCATTTTTATTTGCTCCCAAGACCCCAAAAATACCCTAAGATAACGAGATCCTTTGCACGTTGTTGTTGTTGTAAAAACTATTAAGCATTTGAGCTAGGTCATGCAATTTTTATAAAAACCCATGCCGTCTTATAAGATTAGTATTAACATATATTTATTCTACCATAAAAAAAATTCCGCCGCCTCCGTTCCATAAATGAAACTCTGACCCTGAATGGAATTTCAGTTTTTCTGCTGTCTCAACTTTATTCGTATAAACTATACCCTGATTGGTATAATTGAAAAAAAAAGTCGATCCGATATAACTGCCGGGTATATCCGAAAAGAAAATTTTCCATATTCTTTGTATTAATTCGAGAGCCATGCTTAGGATGTAAGAAAGAAAATCTGATTTATAGAACATATCAAAGCGCGGAAATGACGGAAAATAAAATTCTTGAATTTTACGACAATCCAATCTGAAACGTGATATGAAATTTATTATTCTCATTCCCCATTTTTATTACGTCTATTACTATGGGAATCATCTTCGACAAGAAGTTATATAATTCAAAGTGCTTTAAGATATGAAGTCGAGATAAATATGTGATATTTTCGAAAGGAACTCTACCATAACAACCTTGAAGAGTATTTTCATTGAGGCCAACTCATATTTTCTTATATTTTCATTAAACACAGTTAGTCAAATGCATGGACTCGCCTATTTTTCCCAGTTAATAAGAGGGTTATCAAAAAAAAGTTCCCATAAAAGTTAAAGGCTATTTCACTCTGCAATTTTCTATTAATTCAAATATTTTTTAGATGTACTATTGGTGGAGTAGTGACGTCATCGGCATTTTTTTAAAGGGTACTATACAGGGTGTAACATAAGTACGTTGAAATATTCGAGTGACGTATTCCTGAGACAATTTTAAGAAAAAAAGTCTATATAAACTTGTGTCCGGAAATGTTTCGTTTCGGAGATACAGGGTGTTGAAATTGAAATTTTGGGTTCGTTTTTTAAAAGTAACATTTGCAAAAAATAAGTTATTTGCACGAAATTTGGTAAACGGGGTTTTTTTGACGTGGGAAATCATATTTTCGTATAAATTTTCATGTAACATCTAGAGGGCGCTGCGTACGCTGTCATTATTTATTTCAAATTGCCCTAACATTTTTGACAGTGAACTTTTGGTACTTTTAATGAAAAAACCTTATTCCCATACCTTTTCCAAGTCAAAAAGGTACACTCTCTCAACAACGCTGGAGGTGATCGTTTTCGAGATATTTACAATTTTCTATATCGATACATGTTACTTAGCTCCTAGGGCGCTAGGTGAAGTTGCTGAGAACATTACAAAAACTATGTATGTGGTAGATCTCGTCATAATAAACTACTTTTTTCCTATGAAATGTTTATCGAAAAATGATTTGTTTTCGAGGTACAGATGGTTGAAAATTTCCAAAACATGGTTCGTTTTCGTCATAAGTTATTTGCAACTGCAGTTATTTTCATCAAACTTTAAATACAGACTTCTTTCAAACTGAGCATTTTCAAACTGCTTAATCAATCGAAGTTAAAAAAAATTGTCAGGTTCAATTATTCAATTAGAAAGTGCTACATTTCGGAGTTTGTAAAAAAAACAATTCGGAAACGAAGAATGACGTCACATGGCAGGTTATGAAATTTATCTGTGTTGTTATTCATACTGTGCTAGTCGTCTTTCATAGGAAATTTGTTTTTATTTATACGGGGTGTCCGGTAAACCTTGTACAATATTGAAACTGGTGATAGACTAGGTCATGAATGTTCAGAATATCTGAATTTCACCTTAGTAAAAATCTCACCGTTTTCGAGGTAATGAGCATTTTTTTAATTTCTGGAAAATCACTACCTCACCTTGGATTTTTGAGTGCCATGTCTACAAATTGAGACCAATTCAAATATCTTTGCTGCTAAAGATTAGTGATGAGTGATGCTTTCAGACGAACAAAACAGTTTTTCAGAAACAATACAATTTTTCAAAAATTGAGGGTAAAATGCCAGATTTGAGTTTCACCAATTTTTTTAAAGACAGTTTGACATTATTGTTTGAAATAAACATAACTAAGTGGAAGTGGATATTCGTTACAAAAGAATGCCCATTTTGTCCAGACAAAACATACGTTAATTATTTTTGGTAGGAGTAGAATTTCGATTATATTAGAGTGTGATGTTATTCTGAGTTAAGATCAATTCCAGTAGACTTTGTCAATGTCTTTAATTTTTATCGTATCAAGATGAAATGATTAAATAATTATGAGTAATAACGAATCAACTGCCAGGAATCTTTCAATGAGATGTAAAGAAGTGAATACTAATTCAACGTTTTTTTGAATCAACCACAATAACGATTATTCAACATCGTACTGAATAATATTACAAAAATGTTATTTTCCATCCACTCGTACGCAAAGACGACATCTTTTCAAGAAGAACCTTTTCAAATGCGATTGGTTATAGCCCCCAAATCAGCGATTCTCTGAGCGGTATTGTGCAATCGGATATCGTTCTGCATAAAGCGCTGCTGCAGCAGTAGCACTACCTCCATATTCACCATAAATGAAGTGCATATGCGCATATTCTCGGAGAGTATAACGCGTGTACGGCATGACAAAGGAATAAATACCACTGAATGGAACAAGCGGAATAATAAAAAAAAGTCACACGTTGTTCAAACAAAATGTGACAGCCACCTACTAGATTTTTTCAATTCTATTTAAAGAAGATCCGTTCATGCACAATGCTATTGCAATTGTATTGTTTTCTGAAAAACTGTTTTGTTCGTCTGAAAGCATCATTCATCACTGATCTTCAGCAGCAAAGATATTTGAATTAGTCCCAATTTGTATACATGGCGCTCAAAACTCCAAGGTTAGGTAGCGATATTCCAGAAATTCTTTATATGCCCATTATCTCAAATACGGTGATATTTTTACTGAGGTGAAATTCCGATATTCTGAACAGTTATGACCTGTTCTATCACCAGTTTCAATATTATACAAGGTTTACCGGACACCCTGTATATCTGTAGTGTTTTCCATTACACAGTGCGATTTTGGTCTAGTGACTGTAAATTATCAAGAACAATGACTGAAAGTGGTTTTGTCAAAGCACATTCCGACCAAAACTAAATGCTTTTATGATGACAGCATATTTTGTATCCAATCCAGATTTCACGTCTGCTGAGGTCAAAGGAGTGAAAGCTGCAAGGTAATTGTTGTGAAACATGATATTTTGTAATTTACTAAATAAGTTTCCATGCCAAACGTAAGCTAAAATGTTGTATTCATACAATATACTCACATTAAAGTGATCTTCATAGCAATGCAAATATGAGATTGAAGGTACTTCGTCTCTTCTTATAACCTTACACCATTGTTTACGTATTTTCGCATCTCTTGGAACAGAAAAATGCGGTAAAGGTAAGCTAATCGGGCTCATTCTTGAAAAAAAAAGAAAAGTGGTGTTACGTAGTTTTATATCCTGAGCACGAATCCGAATGAATTTTGTGCGGGTCTCTTATACTTTTCGAGTTATGACCTTTTTGATCTTGAAAATCGACCATTTTCAAACACGATTTTTTCAATAAAAATCGCAGAAAATACCTCCTTCTTTTTGTCGACACTTTTTTCATTCCCTAATTAACTCTTATTTCACAAATTACAAGTACCGAAACCAAACGTTTTACGAAAAAATTAACCTTCTTATATTTCACTATTCTTAACCTCACTCTTCATTGGCGTCCGTTCTAGGGATGTGGGAAGGGTTATGTATACTTTATAAGAAGGTTGATTTTTTGTATAAAACTTGTGGTTTTAGTGCTTGTAATTATGAAATATGAGTTGATTACGGTCTCAAAAAAGTGCCAACAAAAAGAAGAAGGCATTTTCGAAAAAATCCTGTTTGAAAATGGTCGATTTTCAAGATTTAAAAGGTCATAACTCGAAAAGTATAAGTGACCCCCACGTCGTGTTCAGGAGATGAAACTACGTAAGTAACACCACTTTTCTTTTTGTTTCGAGAATGAGCCCGATAAGCTTACCTTTATCAAAAATGCTTTATTTGGTGTGTTTTGGTATTTCGGTACTGGACAATACCTATAAAATGTTTTTTTTAGCATTTTCCATCATCGTAATAGCGATTTAAACTGCAAATCCCTAACCTAATTATTAACTGTCAATAGTGTCAATGCATATTGTAAACAACACTGTAGAAGACCAAAACTATAGAAGGAGACAAGTGACGTCATCAACAGCGCGCGGAAAATGGAGGCGTTCAAAAAGGTCAAATTCAAGCGGTATTTTATATTTTATTTTAAAAATTAATTCCAAGACTTTCAACAGTATTTATATTTTCACTATGTTGTAACGAAGTAAAAAATTAATTAAACAAATAATAAAAATTATGCATACTCCCTATTCACTTACCTATTGCTTAATTTGTTCAAAATGATTCTCAATCATGGAAGCCTGGTAGATATTTTGAGCGATATGGTAATTTGATTCAGACAGTGGCGTACGTAAGTTTATATAATAGTTATTTATGCAACAAGTGCAAAAAGTGAATGTTTATTGCACTCGACGTGAAATTGTCCGACGAGGCCGTTAGGCCGAGTTGGACAACACGATTGTCCGACGAGGCCGTTAGGCCGAGTTGGACAAGACGTCGAGTGCACTAAACAATTTTTGCACGAGTTGCATACAACATTTTTTCTACGTTCATGCAAAAAGCAAAAAATGATTTATTGAGGTGCGGCACTAGGTGTAGGAAAATGAAAAGCGCAACTTGAATACTTTATTATTAATATCGATTTGCATTGAAACAGGAACTAATACGTTACGAACAATTTAACTCAAACTTTATTTTTACCCTCAATGTTGAAAGTGAATGAACAATTGGTGCAATTTTCAATATGAATATTTCGTAGTGAAGTAGCTATTGCCAATCTCACAGAATATCTGCTAAATATGTAGTAGGTTTAAACGTTTATGTTTGTCACGATGACAGCACGTTGAAGTAGAATGACAGATGAGTGCAATAAAAACTTTATTGCACTAGTGCAATAAAGAACTTCTTTTTCCACTGAATATAGTTCAATAAAGTTTTGCTTTTTGCATGAATGTAGAAAAAAAATATTTTGTATGTCCAACATTGACCGTTTTTTCATTGAAAAATTCCAATTACGATATTTACAATTAACATTCGCCTCAAAAAATGAGTAATGGTTATATGATATTTTCAAAATTTATCTCAATGGCTCAGCCATTCAAGATATTACATTTTTTATATCAGATCACGGGTTCAAATAAAAAATTAGTTTTCAGGACTAATTAATGAGTCAATGAAATAGCCGCTCTACACATTTGTTGTCCTTTTTTTCAGTGAAAGACTAGTAATATTTCCGACTATTGAAACGAATGACAATTTCTGATGTTTTCTCTTACCTTCTATTTAGTAAAAATTCAGGATTAGGACACTTCAAATATTTTGGAACTAAATTATCTATTGACATTTTCCTACAGAACTAGAAATGTTGTTCGAAAAATAATCATCTGAGAAACTTATATATACGTACGCCACTGTCTAAATGTAATTGCCATATTGCTAAGAATATCCAACTGGCTACATTCCCCGATTAAGGAATTTTTCAAAAAAATTGAGCAATTAATTACAGGTGGACACAAAAATACAAAACACATTGTACCTATCGAGGGAATTAGAATAATATTGGTACAACTGAAATGAGAAGAAAACAAGCTATCTATAGCGATACCAAACATGACATATGGTACCAAAAAAAATGTCGATGACGTCACTTCTTCACCAATGGCAAATCTAAAAAAATATTCAAATTTATAAAAAGGAAAACCCTCATATTAACTGAGAAAATTGGGCGGGTCCATACATTTCATTAACTCTACATATACTAGAAATGCGAAAGTGAATTCACTAGTGCCGTTTGTACTTGTACCGTTTCATCAACCAGCTGCACCCATTCTATTCTATTGTTTTGTTCTATTCTGTTTCATTTTGTTTTATTCTGATCTATTCTGTTCCATTCTGTTCTATTGTGTCCTATTCTGTTCTATTCTATTTTATTGTGATCTGCTGTTCTGTTATGTTATATTCTATTCTACTTTGTTTTATTCTGTTTTATGCTGTCCTTTCCTATTTTGTTCTATTCTGCAAGATTCTGTTCTGTTCGTTTCTATTTTGTTCTATTCTTTTTTTTGTTCGGTTTTCTCGAAAAGGAAAATCCAGTAATGTTCAAAGAACATCGTGTCAGCCGAAGGAAAATAGGTAGGAATTGGTGTTTGTCTTGAATTTTTGAAGACTGTATGCTTTGTGTTCCAGACTGTTCTCTTATGTTGTGATGTGGTGTGATTTAGATTCAGATTTATATCCAGTGTACCGCTATTTTTTGTTGTTTAAAAATTAGAGTTTGAAATGTTTTTGTTAAACAAAAAAAATCAAAATTGTAATACTCTTTGACAAACACATGCATCGATTAGTGTAAATCAAAATATCTGAAAACGGCTGCTTGTGCGACTTTTGACAAGCATACCGTTTTCACGTGAAAATATTAGAGAAATCGGTTTTTCTCTCTGAAAATGTGACACAAAGCTGTGACTCCCGAAAAGAGACAAAGACCTGTAGGAGGCACCCCCTGCAATGAATTTGAATTCTTCAGAGTGAAAAATCCTCAAAAACCAATCTTTGACCAAATATCGACATTACTTTAAAAATTATTTACGAAAATCCGAAATGAAAATAAATTTTTGACACCATGTATCTCAAAAATTAAGGCCTTGCGGACCCATGCTTATGTGAACTTTTTACCTCATAAATAACTGTGGAATCGTCCTGTAAAATATCGGACACATACGTAACATAACACCCTGTATATATTTTTTTTTATATCAACAACAACGAACAAAATTTTATCATCGTCGTCATCATCAACAATTCCTTGGCTTCAGGAAAACTTTCATTGCTCTAATCAAAATATCTGAGAACGGCTGATCGAAACGACTTTTGACAAGCATATTGTTTTCACGTAAAAATGATAGAGGAATCGATTATTCTCTCTGAAAATGTGATACATACATGCACAACAAAGCTATGACTTCCCTAAAAGATACGAAGACCTGTAGGATGCACCCCCTACAATTAAAGGCCAAACTGAGATCAGATTTGAATTTCTCATATTGAAAAATCCCCAAATACCAATTTTTGACCAAATATCGACATTACTTTAAAAATTATTTACGAAAATCCAAAATGAGAAAAAATTGACACCATGTATCTAAAAAATTAAGGCCTTGCGGACCCATGCTTGTATGAACTTTTCACCTTATAAATAACTGAGGAATAGTCCTGTGAAATATCGGACACATACATAACATAACACCCTGTATATTATTTTTTCTATATTAACAACTACGAACAAATTTTTATCATCGTTGTCATCATCAACAATTCCTTGGCTTTAGGAAAACTTTCACGACCTCACAAAAAGAAAAAAATCATCAAAAATTATTGTTTTTCACATTAAAAATTCACAATTTGTTTACCAAAATATTTAGAATTCATGTTGGAAATAGTGGATGTGTACCAATACAATTATTTCCAAAGCTCGTTATAAACATTTCGAAAGATAATGATTGAAATGCGCCGGGATGTAATTGCTGATTTATTATTTTAAAATTTTCCAGTTTTCTGCGATATATGGAAATGTTTTGTTCATTATGAAAGCTGGCATATTGTACAAAATATATTAATGGATATTGAAATCCATTGCATTTTAATTTGCAGGTTGGTGAAAAACTGATGTTATTCACAGAATGGGAACTGATTAACCGGTTTCAAAGGATGGAGTTGATCAATGATATTTGAATAACTCATATTTCATACAGGGTTCTAGAATAATATACAGTGAATCTGCTTAAGTTGGCTACATATGGAAAAGTTTTTATTATTAATTTTACGAAAAAGAGTTATTCTCCATAAAAAGTTTTGCATGGTGTAAAACCCATGATGAAACCATTAGATATCAAATTTTATCTATCTTATACGAGATATGTCAAAAAATATGAATTTTACTCAATCGTAAAGTTACTTTATTATTCACAATATCGAAAATTCTTATCAAGAAAAGATGTTCGGAATCAAAAATTAAGTTTTTATAAGCAATTACATTCTGATTTTTTTGGTTGATATATCTTACTAGTGACGTTATCGATCTGGGCGTGATGACGATTGTTTTTCAATGAGAATAGGAGTCGTGTGATAGCACATTTGAAAGGGTATTCAATTCTCTGTTTAGTAATATAAAAATTAACATATTTATACAAAGTGGCCAAATATATTTAATTTTTTTTAACAAGAAGTATGTAATTTATTTAATACAAAATACATTTCACAACTGTCAGAAAATAGTAGCAAATGTTTATTTGACAAATACTTGCTTTTCGCTCGAATTAAATGTTCAAATTGCCGCCCACCTGCCTCTTGGCAGTATTAGAACCAACGACCATATTCTTCTTGAACATTATGTGTAATTTCTGGAGTTATATTACGAATTTCCAATCTGATTCTATCTCTTGAATTTTACAAATTTTGTGGTCTATCGTTGTGAAATTTTGATTTTGAGCAACCCCATAGGAGGAAATAAAGTAGTGTGAAATCTGGAGATCTTGGCACAGTTTGAGTGACAGTATCTTGAAAATTCTGCATTTCGAAGGAATATTCGATTAGATTGATGTCACGAAAACTGTGTTGCTCATAAACACCACGAGAGCTTGCTCGAGTGGTGTTCTGTACAGCAACACTGTTTGAGCGACTGGCAAGGTGAAAGTATTTTGAAAATGCTGAATTTTGAAGGAATATTCGTTTAGACAATTCCACAATTCATGTTATTATGGTCTGAATGCGCATTGCAGGAACGGTTCATCTTGTGTTATTAATGACGTTTCTAAATTTAGAGTGATTTTTGTCTCTATGGAAACGTATAAACAAGGAAGAGGCGAAATACCGATTTGAAAATACCACGGGCTGGAGACAGTGGTTTCGAAAAGTCCTTTTCTCATTGGTTTGAATTCAAAAAATGATGGAATATGAAAGGTTCATATGGTATGAGGGAAATTGTCAATAGAATGGAACACCTGGTACTGTGGATGTTCAATAATGCATAAACAGTTCCTTTATTCTTCACCATTTCGAATAATGTTATATTTTCGTCACAAACAAATTATTTATTATTTGGGAGCGTCCATTACCAAATAATTGTAGCAGGCGTGGATAGTGTGTAGTTCCATAAAGGACGAATTGGACATTTCAATTTACGCAACCGTAATCAGAGCTGAGTGACATCTACATGAATATTTTACATAATAATCACATGGAAAGGGCCAGTTGTCTATGCTTGCATGCTGATATGCTTACAATCACATTAGTGCTATTTTGTCATCACCGCTAAGGGCGAACTTTTATTATGAATCGAAGTTTCTATGATTTTTAATAATGGTTATTGGTGACGGCTTTATATTTTGCACAAAACATTATATTGGTAAACAGTACGCATCTGAAGTTCCCGCCCCCTCACCTAGCGGTTAGGTTTCACGAAAATTCTGACAAGATACTAATCAAAACGTCCGGATGAAAAAAACAGGAGCTTTGGTTTCCACAAATTTTATCAGGAATATTATAATTATTTTCTTTTCATGGAGGTTATTCCATATATTTCTGATATCTAGGCCACTCATATTTATGTTATACACATTTTTTACCAGTCTCTTACAAGTCTGGTATGTATCTATTTCATTAAAACTTAGGCGTTTATTCACCTGTTATTTTTACACATTCTTTGATACATACAGTGAGCACGTAAAGGTTGGAACAAATTCGTTAAACGTTTGTAGGGACAATGAGCTCAGACACGTCGATTTTAATTTTCGGTGGCGCATTTTTTGGCCCACTTATATTTTTGATGACGTCATCCCTGTTTAAGTTATAACGTCATCATAATTTTTTTCAAATGGCAATACCCTATTTTAATAATACCTTCAAAAAGAACGCATTTTTCTGTGTATGGATGTCATATTTTTTCTTATGTTACATAACCGCATGTTCGAGAAATAAAAGATATTTCATTATTCACAATAATGTAATATTACGTCTGATAACGTGAACTTTTGACTTGAGGTGTCCCCACAAAAAAAATTTAGTGGGGTTAGATCAGGAGATCTAGCTGGAAACTCTAAAAATCCTGCGATCGAAATAATCTTCATTAAGTTCATGAATTACTTTCACTTCATATGGGTGCCACTTATTCTTTTTTAGTCATTTTAAAACAGACGTTTTACTCATTGATTGCTCCAATGCAACTAGACACTGACTGTACGTAAACATGTTTCTAAAATTCTGCTTAACAATAATAGTTAGCTATCAAATAATTGTGGTATAAATAAGTTATCGACACCATGCGAAAAGCGAAAAATGAAGCACTATCATTTCAAGAAAATACTCATATGAATCATGAACTTAATGAAGATGATTTCGATCGTAGTCGATGATTTTTAGAATGGCCAGCTAGATCTCATGATCTAACCCCACCAGATTTTTTGTGGAGATCCCTTAAGTCAAAAGTTTACGTTAACAGATCGAATATTACATTACTATGAATAATGAAATATCTTTTATTTCTCGATCATACGGGAAACATAAGAAAAAACATGACATTCATACTCAGAAAAATGCGTTCTTTTTGAAAGTATTATCAAAATAGGGTAATGCCATTTAAAAAAATATAAAATGACGTCATAACTCGAACAGAGATTACGCCTTCAAGAATATGATTAGATCAAAAAATGCGCAACTGAAAAATAAAATCGACGTGTCTGAGCTTATTTTCCCTAATGGACATATCAAGCGTTTAACGAATTTGTTCTAACCTTTACGTGCTCACTGTATATACATGATTTTATTTTACTTTTTGAATTTTAAATACATTTTATTATTATTATTAATAGGTAGGTATATCCTTTATTTTAATACTTATAATTTTATACTGTATCGCCGATCTTTTTTCATCAACCCTTGTTAGATAAAGGTATTCTAACAAGTCATAATTTTTATTTAATATCATTAGTACCTTATAAGATTTAATTTGTTCAATGCTGAAACAAGTGGTCCAGCACCCATCGGATTCTGCTGCTTTATTTACGCAAGCTTTATAAAATTACGAATCTTCTGTGATATTTTTTGTGAATAAAGATTATTATTATTTGAAAATGTTAACTTTGTAAATTTCCATTTACAGCTTGTCATTTTTATTGGAATATTACAGCCACGACGCTTCCAGATTTTGTTTTTACAAAAATTTCTCGACTTATTTCATATGCATAATAATGATGATGTGTGGTAAAAAATCAAATAATCGAGATGTACTTGCATTTCAACTAGAGAATGTAACGCAACAAGCAAATGTATTGATGACTTTGTAGTAAATGTAAACATGAACACAAATAGAACTGAAATCATACAGAGTGACCCATTTGAAAGCGGCCACCTCTCTAAAACTGTTATTTATCATCCGATTCAGAAGTATTTTTTTTTCAATGGTTCTGGTAGGGTGTTGTGGAGTCATGATAGAAATACAATTTTCAAGGCCAACTTCGAAATTTTTTCAAGGTTAAAAATCCAAAAAACATACTAGCGATTTTTAAAAATAAAATTTGACGACGCCACTGGTTTTATGGAACAGTTAATTCTCAAAATTCAAGGTATTGGACGGAAGAAAACAATTTGAATGGTAAATTTTTTTTGAATTTTTTGAAAAACGAGTTTTTCAACGCTATGGATGAACTTCCACTAGCAGAAGAGGCCAATCTTATATTTCAATTAGATGGCTGTTCCATCCACAATAGCAGGATTGTTAGAGATTGGTTGGAAGAAATAGTCCACTGATCGAGTTTCCCCCCAGATCCCCGGACTTGACTCCACTTGATTTTTTTATGGGGCTCCGTTAAGGAAAAAGTATACAAAACTCGCCCAACGAGCAAAGAGAAACTGCGTGAAAGAATAAGACAGGTTTGCAGAGATATAACCCCAAATAAATTATTGATATGATTTGATGAATTTATCGAATTGAATGGAAATTTGGTGATAGAGTCCAAAAATCAATGTGTAGGCACTGTCATGTCAATACATTCTTTTGTAGTGGTTCATTTATGATATTTATCTTTTTTTTTTTTCATTGGTGTTTTGGCATCGACTGCTATGGTCATTAACCATGTGTTCTTTATAGACCTTGTTACTAACTCCATACGCCACCTTAGGAGCAGCACTGTTAATTGGAACGCAACAGTGAATCGTGCAGGACTCACCCTACTCGAGCCACGAGACTTTGATAATTGAATCGGTTAAATTAAATTAAAAAATCCCAGCCTAACCAGGATTCGAACTCCGGACCTTTCGACTCAGAGTCGGACGCTCTAACCACTGCGCCACGCCCCGACATATTATGTTATTAATATTGGTAATTATATTATTTGATTTAAAGATGTGCATTTCTATTCTTTGACAACAAACTGCAGTGTGCTAATAGAGATAACTATATCGCACAACAACAGAGTTGTTATGTTCTGAAGGAGTATTTTAATAGTTATTTAAGTAACAAGGAATGTAAAGACGTGTTAACATTCGAGGTGAGCGAGTACGAGCCGAGGCAAAGCCGAGGATGATAACAGTCGATACAGTCCGTGTTACTTATTACGTTTTTCCCGCTGCTTGTTGACATTTCTCAAAATTTGCCTGAATTGAAGTTTGTTTTCTTACCCTTCCTGCATGATTATTCAATCGCTATTTCATTCTAAGTTGCTTGTGTGTGTAACTAAGTTACCGAATAAGTAGACAACAATAATATTCAAAAGGTCTCATAACCTAAAAATTGATATGAATGAAGCTGAAAGTATTACTTGTCAAAGTCAAAGTCATTATTACCCTAGGCATGTAAATGACACTATTAAGTTCCGTTGTCAAGATGAATTAGTAAACGAATGATATAGGCCATTTACCTGTTTTGTTGCTAAGCATGTATGGACTATTTACAGTGTCAGCAGCGGGAAAACCACATTATTTGAAAAATTGTTATTCGATATAGAACTATTTGAATGATTTTGACAGTGATTGGAATATTTCACTTATGCTATATTTCTGTTAAAAAATCAATTTATCTTGAAATTTTAGGCACAACCTTTCGAAAGCATCACAAATCGAGTGGCGTCGTCAAATTTCATTTTAAAAAATCGCTAGTATGTTTTTTAAATTTTTGACCTCGAAAAAAAATCGATGTAGGCCTTGAAATTCATATTTTTATTTCGAATTTATGGCACTCAACTAGAACTATTGAAAAAAAAACTTGAATGATTTTGGTTTTTGTCAAATAGTTGAAGGTAAAATAATTTTTATTATTTTATTTAATTTTTTATTGTCCAAGCAAAATCATGATCAAAATATTTTGAAAATTAACAAGTATTAATTTATCACATGTTCGAAATGACGTTCATTGTTTCCAAAATAAAACTGTTCCCTGTTCATAATAGTGACACTCACCTCTAGGATATCTACCGCTCTAGATAGGCATACGCCATATCTATGCCTATTAATTTATTTATTGAAGCGTTCGTCACGGTGAGTCATGATCTACTTCTGGAGACACTAAAAGATATGGGTATTAGGAATAATTGTCTGAAACTGTTCAAAAGTTATCTAAACGACAGATTTCAGTCTGTAAGAGTAGATGATGTACTTAGTGATAGAAGAAAAACCGAATATGGCGTTCCTCAAGGAACCGTTTTGGGCCCCACTCTATTTGACAAATATGTGAATGGCATATTCTCTATCAGAAGCAGTGGACAAATTTTGGGATTTGCTGACGACACTATGACTTTTTATGAGGCAAGTTCTTGGGAAGAACTAAAGGAAATTGTGGAAGCTGACTTTCCTTTGATCAAAAACTGGTTGGAACATAAGCTATTAACTGTTAACCTGGAAAAAAAAATTTTATTTGTCATTCAGCTGCAATTGGTCAAATTTACCAACTTTTAAATGTCTTACGTTTGACATAATGGGACAACGACATGCTTGAAACCTGCCTGAAACCCAAGTCAAGTATTTGGGAATTATAACAGATACCCATCTCAAATGGGATGCTAATATTAATTTTGTTTGTAAGAAGTTAATGATGATCATTTACAAATTCGAGTGCCTGAAAGATATATTACATTTTGATCAGCTCAAAGTATTATACCACGCATTAGTCGAAAGCCATCTACGATATGGTATAATTAGCTGGGGAGGAGCCCTGAAGACCCATATTTATCCCCTAGAAATTCTACAAAAACCATTCCTCAAGCTGATAATGTCTAAAGAATTTAAATATCCATCGATGCTCTATTTTCTGCAGCCCAAGTATTCGACATTCGCCAACTTTTTTATTACCATATCAATATTAGATATCACAAAGATGAGCATAATTTCAGCTAACCGAGCCATCCTTACCA
This sequence comes from Chrysolina oricalcia, assembly GCA_944452925.2. Taxonomy (NCBI): domain Eukaryota; kingdom Metazoa; phylum Arthropoda; class Insecta; order Coleoptera; family Chrysomelidae; genus Chrysolina; species Chrysolina oricalcia. The sequence continues at coordinate 4,282,856 of OX101824.2, read as the reverse complement.
AACAAGGCAAAAAAACAACAAATAGTTCCAACCAGGAACAAATCTATAGGTCAATAATGGTCTTACAGATCAAGATCATCGAAAAACTCTTCCAACAATTTTGTTAATAAATTAATGTAACGGGGTCCGTTCAAAGTAGAAAAACGGACCCATAATTCTGCCTCTAAATAAACCACACCAAACATTAATACTAAATCGTCTTCGCAGATTGTGGGGATGGACTAGAAATGGATTATGTCTACTTCAATAATGAAAATTATTTCTATTATACATCCCACGATTCGAAAAATTGGCCTCATCGCTCCATATAATATTTCTATAGAAGTTTGGATCTTGTCTGCATGTATTCATAAACCACCGACAAAACCCCAATCGTCTCTCAGGATCACCAGGTTCTAGTGTTTGCACTGGTCTTAACTTATAAGGAGAAATCTTATGTTTCTTCAGAATTCGTTTGAATACCAGACAGTGGAACAACTATTTCTCTATATAGATAAATTTCTGAAGGAATTATTTGGATATTCCTCAAAGGATAAAACGTCAATTTCTGTATCTTCAGATATTACAAAACGTTTTTTAGTTCTCCTCTTCTCAAAAACTTTTTCATTGTTCCTGAATCGACGATGAAGCACAGCAAAATAACGCCGATTAGGTAATTCACGATCGGGGAACGAATTGCTGTAGTGTTGAAGTGCTCTTGCACTATTTTTCTGGCAAACCAAGTAATAATAATAGTGTTTATTTGCAAAGGTATTTACAATAAATATATCTTAATGAATTCTAGCAATATAACGCTTGAGTTAGCTCACTGAAGCTTCCGCTTGTTAGTGAGTTGGTTCACATAAGTGTACCAATAAAAACACTTATAATAATAAAAATATGGAAGTCTAATGTAAAATTATTATAATTTAAATTGAATAAAGTTTTTGTCCAATAGATCTGTGTGTCCGAGGGCACTGGAATTGCATGTGACGCCTAGTGTGATAATTGTGAGTGAGTTTCTCCAGTTTATCTTTATTTTTGAATTGTCTGGTATTACTTTTTTTATAGTATAGTTGCCTAAGGTCTAATATTTCGGATTCTTTATATAATTGGTCACTTGGAAATTTTGAATTTTTAGAGAGCATCATTTTCAGGAAGCGTTTTTGAATGACTTCAAGTGGGCGAAGGTATGTTTTTGATAGCCCCCCCCCCCCCCATCCAAGTAGACCATAGGTTAAATGACTTTCCATCAAGCTATGGTATACCATTTTTTTCTGTTTCAGGTCTAGGATGTCAATTAATTGTCGAATTTTATAGAGGACAAAACGGAGTTTCTTGAGAGTAAAGTTCACATGTTGATCCCATCGCATGTGTGTATCTGTCATTATACCTAGATATTTCATATTAGTTGCTGAGGTGATTTGTAAATTATTTTGCAGAGTGAGATGTTGAAAATTTGGTAAAGTGTACTCATATATTGTGAAAGGGAGGAAATATGTTTTGTCGATGTTAATCGTGAGTAATCTATTATCAAAGAATGTTTTTATTAAGCTTAGATCAGTTTCTACTTCATTTTTTAGGCTTTCCCAAGTTTCACCTTTATAAAGAATAGCGGTATCATCTGCGAAGCTTATTATTTTTCCTTTACTTGGAATCGAAAATAAGTCGTTAACGAATATGGTGAATAGCAGTGGTCCTAAAACTGTTCCTTGTGGGACTCCACACTCTATACTCTTGTAATCACTATAGGTTTCATTGATCTTAACGCATTGTTGGCGATTCTCAAGGTGGCTCTTGAACAACTGTAGGCAGTTATCTCTTATGCCAATATTTTCTAGTATCGATAGTAATTTTTCGTGACTCACGGTATCGAATGCTTTCGCAAGGTCCACGAAGACTGCAAGGCAGGGCTTACTCTCATCTAGGGCTCTGTAGATACTGTTTGTCAGTTCTATTATTGCATCTTCAGTAGATTTACCTTTTTTTAATCCAAATTGCATATCGGATAGTAGTCCATATTTATTCAGGTAGTTAGTTAGTCTGTTTTTCAAAATTTTCTCGAATATTTTAATGAAATTTGTGATTAATGATATAGGTCGATAATTTTTTGGTTCTGTGATGTCACCTTTTTTTAAGATCGGTTTCACCACAGAAGTTTTGAATTCGTCAGGGAATTTTCCAGATTCTATGCATTTATTGATTATATATGTTAGTGGACTGACTATGTGATATGCAATCTCCTTGATTGTCTCCGCTTTTATGTTATCGATACCAGGGGATTTTCCTATTTTCAGTTCACGTATAACTCCGAGGACTTCGTCTTCTGTTACCTCACCAATGAAAATTGAGTTAATAGTAAATTTTTCTCTCATAATATTCGGCCCATTCGTAACGATTTTTTTTGCTAAATTGCTCCCCATTTCAATGAAAGTCTCGTTGAAAATGTTTGCTTTTTCGTTATCATTGGTAATAATGTTATTTTTATCATCATTTATTCTGTTAATACTTTCATTTTCACGGCCTCCAAACATTTCATTGATGTTGTTCCATAGCCTTCTTGCATTATGTTTGTCTTTATTTATTCGCGATTTGTAATAATTACATTTTTGCTCTTTTAGCAATTTACTAAGAACGATTTTGTATGTTTTATATTCATGTTGTAATTGTTGATTGTGTGGATCTGTAGGATTCTAACATGTCACAAACGGCGTTCCGAAAAATATTCAAACAGTAGTTGGCAGTTACAATAATTTATGACATTGTCATGACATACTTGAGAATATTTGACAAATAGTATTTCAACAAAGTTTCAAGGCAACTTGATTGCTCATAATAATTATGTTTTATCGAATCAAACACAATTTTTCCAACCACATTCATATAACCCTCCAGTATTTTCTGATCTGTACAAAAACAGCTTCAAAGTTATCATTACAGCAGACATATTTTGATCCACAAAATAAATGCGGCTAGCGGAATGGCTTTAAGATGGAAATTATCGTTTTGTACATTAATACCAAATAGCATCAGTGGTGTCAATTGAGTGGTGCGACATGGTGATCACGGGTTTCACGAGTTCACATCCCAGCGCAATTTTTTCTTTTTACTGTCTTATTTTGCTATTATTAACAAAATATTGTCATTGGGTGTTTGGACAATCATGAGGTTTTATTCGCCAAAACAAAGAATTTTTTTATACTAGTGAAAGAAATTAAACTTTCCAGATAATAATAATAATAATAATAATATTTATTTACCAAAAAAAAGGTACAGTGGATACATTACAGTTTTCATTATGGTAAGTAGGCAAATAATAGAAGTGACACCCAAAAAAGCCCTCGCGAGGCTTGTCTATGGGTGGTTTCAACAGTTTTACTACATCATGGCTTACTGCTAATCCTTGTTTACGTCTTTCATTATTACATATATAGACATAATAATATACCCAATTTTCCACACCTATGGTAACAGAGTGGGTATGGGGTTTCGTAGTAAATATAAAATAAATGAGAAAAACTAGTACCAATAATAATGTACAAATACAAAAACATCAAAAACATCAGTGTAAAAATATAACTATATATAAATGAGAGGAAGGCTATTATTATTTTGATTCAACAATGTTATGGAATATGGTGCGACTTGTAGACAAAATCCAAGTTTTCACTCTCTTTTTGAACATACTTTTTGAGTTAATATATTTTATTGTTGTAGGCATTTTATTTCTCAATCGTGGAGCAATATGGATGAAAGATCTCTGACCCACTGATTTTTGCGCTCTTGGTAATAATTCGTTCGATACTGTTCTACACATAAAACCAACCCGGTGTGTCTTGTTCGAAGACGACATAACTTTTTACAATTCCGCTTCGAATACACCAGAGATCAATCAGAAGGATGTTGAAGCATCTAACAGAATCAGTGGCTCATTCAAAATGACATCAAAACGCACTCTATCATATTTTCTTCCGACACGCTCCCTTCAACAGACGTACCAGTTGAACTGTTAGGTTTCCCCTGGCCAGCAAACTCAAATGGGCTGAACACATTGACATACTTACTGTGTAGGAATTCTTACGCATTTCTGGAACACTGTTGATGAGAATGACATATTTTTTTCACTGTTTTTGTTTCATCTGAAATATGGCATACTTTTATGGAGAAAGTAAATCGAGCCTTCATTTATTAAAAGATCGCCAAAGCAGCTCACAGAGAATCCTGCAAACCGTTATTCAGGAGATTGGAAATATTGACACTTCTTGAACTTTACGTTTACTGCCGTTTGATTGAAATACATAATCAGATCTATTGCTATAACAGATATAGACCCCCGTAAAGTACGCAGAACCACTTAAGAATTTTCAATTTTTTTTATTCAAATTTTAAGCTAATGACCTCATTCTCTAATTCTTTTCTCTTTAATTGTGGTAGATATCGCGGTTTTATGAAAAATCCAATCACACCATAATTTTAGGCTCTTTTTGGGACCACGTTTGAACCAATCACCGATTTTTTAAAATGCGTTTAAAAAAAATTGCGGTCTGTTAGCTTTAAGGTAGCAGAACTCAACTATAAGAAACAACTCAGAACAAATCCAGTGGGACACCCCCTCAATGTTCACCAGTATGCCTACCAGGCTGGCAAATCAACAGAACTTGCCCTCAATAACCTTGTCTCAGGAATAAGCGACGCTCTGGAACACCAGGAGGTAGCAGTCGCTGCATTCTTGGACATAGAAGGGGCATTTAACAATGCACTACCGCACTCCCTATATGAGGCCACTGTTTCTAGAGGGATCGAACCGATACTATGTGACTGGATAAGAACTATACTTCACAACAGAACTATAACGAAGTGTCAGCATCAAGCCAGCCAGGGGCTGTCCCCAGGAGGGGGTCCTCTCCCCACTGTTATGGTCACTGCTGGTGGATGATCTGCTGGACATTCTCTCGCTTTGGGAGGTAGATCTGCAAGCATATGCTGACGATCTGGTCCTAGTAATAAACGATAAATCCGAAGAGATGATCTCCTACGTCCCTCAGGATATATTGGATAAGATATAAATGGTGTGAGAGGGAGGAAATGTCCATTAACCCCCACAAAATGGTCATAGTACCATTCACCAGGAAGAGGAAGCTAGAACATTCAATACCTCCTTCCATCAATGGTGTAACAATTCCTTTTGCGAGTGAAGCAAAATATCTGGGAATAACCTTGGATAAAAAACTTAATTGGAGCTCGCACTTGGAAAAGACTATCCGGAAGGCTAGCCTATCATTATGGACATGGGGCATGTCACCAAAACACGTATATTGGTTGTACGTGACCGTCATATGTCCAACGATAACGTATGGCTCTATACTCTGGTGGAGCAAGGTCCATAAAAAAATGGCCATTGCTAAACTTTACGGACTACAGAGACAAGCGTGCCTGGCGAATAATGAAAGCATTCGCTCTACGCCAACGGCAGCAATGGAAGCCCTCCTTGGATTACTTCCTCTCCACATAGTTCTGGAGAGAGAGGCAAGATGGGCAACATAAGACTCTACCAAGCGACCATTAGTCTACCGCAGGCATGTGTCATGAGAGGCAGCAGCATGCTGGAGGGCATAATAGCTCACAGCATTCTAGGAATGCCCTCAGACATCTGTATCGTAATTATGTTCTATCACGGAAGTTACTGGCTTATCATAGGTGTGGGTTAACACAATTTGACAATAAAGTTGTCGCAAGTCCATGATTCCAAGTTAGTTGAACAAAGGTTCAGAGTGGTATCGTGGAGGTTTATCACATATAATTCTCAGTAGGCGTTTTTGTACGGTTTCTAAAGGTTTCAATTTCGTTTTACGAATACCTCCCCAGCCTATCATACCATATTGTATTATGGATTCTGCTAAGGAGTGATATAAAGTTTTCAACTGCTTCAGCTGTAAAAATTTGTTCAATTGCTTGAATTTGAAAGTAAGTCGGCGGATTTTATTAACAACTGTTTGAATGTGTTTGTCCCACTTAAGGAACGAATCGATCATGATGCCAAGATATTTGGCTGAGTTCGTAAGTGGAACGGAAATGTCATCGAGCTTCAAATCATTAAATGCAGGTAGGAATTTTTCGTATGACGTAAAGGGAACAATTTTAGTTTTGGAATGGTTAATTGTTAAGCTGTTTTCAACAAACCATTTTGAAATATATATCAGGTCTTTTGTTGCAGACTCCTCCACTTCACCCCAGGTATTTCCTCTACAAAATACTACAGTATCGTCAGCAAAGGAGAGTATGGTACTATGGCAGTTTAATACAAGCAGGTCATTCAAATAAATTATAAAAAGTATGGGTCCCAGTACCGCACCTTGAGGTACACCACAAGTGACAGTTCTGGCGGTGCTCAGACTATAAGTTGCTCATTTTCCACTTTAGGAAGAAATGTGATATGAGCTTTGTTGTTGAGAATGTTATTACGAAACGAAACGCATGAAAAAATATAGGGTGTTCCATTGAAAAAAATATCATTTTATGAAATATTCTGAAAACGCGAATGTCAATTTTTTTTTGTTTTTGACATCGAGAAGGCCATTAAAAATGCTACTAGTAGTAAATTACTAGTAGTAATAATAACGAAGTTGGCAATGGTGCCGACTTAATTTGGAACATCCTGTATATTCCTGCAGTTTGTTCATATTTTTGGAGTATCCAACATTTTTGTATTCGCTCTGCTCCAGTAGATTAGATTTAATTTTTACTATAACTAGACCTACTTGAATTGAATTGAACTTATATTCCTTGTGCCGATGATTCAATTTTATACATATTCTTTGTAGTGTTTTTATTTATACTGATTTCAATTCATATTGATTCATTTGTATCTGAATCTGAACCTGTTATTTAATTTCATTATTTCTTATGCGAAACAAGTGTTATAACACTTATCGCCAACCTACTTTATATAGTATTTTGTAAATCCATCTTCTTCTTTTGAATAAAGTTATATTATTATAACAACCTGAGTGCCTTTACTCTTCGGAGATTGACTCTCTAACACTCAAAGGTTACCCATGCTGTTCTTGAGGTATTCGATATTGGCAGGTTTTTTAAAGCAAACACGTTCTTTGAGATAAGAGTTGACGAAAAAGTCAAGTGGTATAAGATCTGGCGAACCAGCAGGCCATTTCTGTTCTCTGCCTCTATCACCACATAAAAAAAATTGAAAATTAATTCGAAAAATACCGGGTGGCTACGGAAGTATTGCCTACGGAATATCTCAGTTATTGTATGAAGTAGGTTTGTGAAATTTGGAGGGTCGATATAATGACATAAGAGCTAGAATTTGAGCATGTTGACATGTCGAAGTTAACTTCCGGTCTGACCGGAAGTAACATCAACTTTCTTATTTTGAATGGAAACCCTATTTTTTTTTTTTCGCTTTATTCAGCATTCAATTCCCTTTCTAATGACATATCACAAATTGGTATCTAACCAGAAACTAGGTCAGAAAAAAATTATTATTAGTAGGCCGTGGAAGCAAAATGAAAGCCAAAAATTGAAAAGTTGGCTATGGAAACCATACGTCACTTGATAACAGTTGCTACTACTGTGATATTTTACTTTCATTCGTCGGCGTTATAAAAAGCCGCCAAAAAAATATTGGAAAAATTGGGAAAAAAACAATACTCTGTAGGTCCATAACTTAAATAGGAACATACAACTTTTTCTTGCCTGTACTATTCAGCATAACCATTCCTTTCTAATGATATAATAGAAAGTAATTTTTAGAAATGAAATACCAAAAAATCCAATTATTATTCTTCAAATAACGAAAAAAACAGATTTATCGAAAAAACATTCAAATTGATAAGATTAAAGATAAAATAAATTCAAAACAAATGTTCGAAATAAAATAATATGGATAGCAGCGTTCGTGACAGCTGTCATTTCTTTTTTGTTTCATTCCAAAATACATCTTAATCAGCCTACTTGTTAATATTTTGGTTCGAATGATTATTGCAATGGAATGATTATTCTGAATAGCACAAACATCGTCCATAGGTAGATATTAGAATATCTATGGAGGATGGCACAGACCAAGTACGTTTATGTTCCTATTTAACCTAGAACCTACAGGATATAATTTATCATTCCACATTATTTTTAATTTTATTTTTGCGTATGGCGATAATTTGTTTTGTTATTTGAAGAATAATAATTGGATTTTTCGGTATCTCAGTTCAAAAAATTATTTTCTATTATATCATTAGAAAGGAATGGTTATGCTGAATAGTACAGGCAAGAAAAAGTTGTATGTTCCTATTTAAGTTATAGACCTACAGAGTATTGTTTTTTTCCCAATTTTTCCAATATTTTTTTTGGCGGCTTTTTATAACGCCGACGAACGAAAATAAAATATCACAGTAGTAGCAACTGTTATCAAGTGACGTATGGTTTCCATAGCCAACTTTTCAATTTTTGGCTTTCATTTTGCTTCCACGGCCTACTCGGTGAATTCCAATAATAATTTTTTTCTGATCTAGTTTCTGGTTAGATACCAACTTGTGATATGTCATTAGAAAGGGAATTGAATGCTGAATAAAGCGAATAGAAAAAAAATAGGGTTTCCATTTAAAATAAGAAAGTTGATGTTACTTCCGGTCAGACCCGAAGTTAACTTCGACATGTCAATATGCTCAAATTCTAGCTCTTATGTCATTATATCGACGCTCCAAATTTCACAAACCTAGTTCATACAATAACTGAGATATTCCGTAGGCAATACTGCCGTAGCCACCCGGTATAGTTGACAAGTAAGTCTTTGGTAAATAGAATCAGAAAAACTGTGTGGTCAGCTTTTTCTTGAAATAAGGAAGTGGATCACCTGGCATTCGTTAACAATTTCTTAAATCGATATTTCCACGTAAAATACAAATAGAAACATACATTATATGTTCGTAGAGTCCGGAAAAGTTTTCAGCTCGCACAGACGAACACAGTCAAGAAAGTAACGACTTATTCAAATCTATCAGACAAATCACTTTCTGAGTTCTGGTCTGAACCGATCACTCATCAATACCGACGAGACCAATCAATCCCGTCGCATGAGAAAAACAACCGCCGGCGACAGGAGCGATGAAAAATTGATCGAGTAGGCCGAACGCAACTCCAAAAGTCGAAACAACCGCCTGTCGGCAAATTCCAGCGCGCACTGCGATCTGGAGAGCGGATTTTGGAGTTTCGGAGCACATGACACCGGACAGGTGAAATACGTAGGAAGTTCGGAGTTGGAAGTTTATTGTGCGCGTGTTTTGCGAGCTCGACAAGGGATACTACAAGAATTACTCGGGATAAAGAGGAGTCGAGTGGCGTAAGAATAGTTGCGGCTTGATAATCATTTTTACACTACGTTATCAGATTTAAGATTTAAGCTGAAGGCTAGGCAGAGAATGAGCATAATTAGGTTTATCTTTTTTTTAACGTTACCAGACTCTTCTTAGTTTTTTCTACCAAGAAAGTGTGAAATCACAATTTCAATTTGACTTGATTTCCTCAATTCAGGTACATATAACATTGTATAGAATCCCACTTGTATGTACCAGCAACAAGTGAAAGAAACGCTGAAGTCGATCCAATATACCCTTAACGATAGAGAATGGTCTAATTTAATTGTTATAAATCCACAAATTCCAAAACTTTTCACTTTTGAAATTATACATATGGAAAATAAGCCTATCAGGCCAGTAGTCTCTTTTGTAACATCCCCATCGGTTGCAATTTCAGAAAAACGTATCTCTTCAATTCAAAGTCATTGCAATTTCACACCAAAATTTAGTATAATATACAGGGTGTTTCTTAAGTACGTGTAGAAAATTCAGGATCGTGTTGCTGATATCAAAATAAGAAGAAATGTTCCCATAAACATATGTCCGCAAGTTATTAGTTTCTGAGATACAGAGTGTCAAATTTGAATTCTTGGTTTTATTTTTGTGAATACTTTCAAAGTAATTTTGATATTTGGGTTGAGTTTGGTATCTGGGAAAATTCATTATTTAGATTGTGAAAAAAATATATTCTTGGTAGAGATCACTGAGAGCAACTTTTTACGAGTAATTGAGATTTGAAGTTATCGAAGCATGTGATTTTAAATGACAAGATTTTAAAATTTAAATTAAATTAGAAATTAGTTTTTTCACAATTGACATAAAATTTGATTTTGTCATTGAAAAATCATCCCAGATACCAAACTTCACTCGAATATCACAAATATTTTGGAATTTATTCACAAAAAACAAATATAAGAATTGAACTTTGACACTCTGTATCTTAGAAACGAATAACTTGCGGACATGTGTTTATGGGAACTTTTTTTCTTATTTCGATGTCAGCAACGTGCTCCTAAAGTTTCTACACGTACTTAAGAAACAACCTGTATATACAGGGCTATTCAAATTCGTTTCTGTACATGGGGATCTCGTGAACGATGAGAGATAGAGTGTCGGTTAAATTGTGGCAAAGTTGCGTATTTTGGAGACCTATTCAGTGATGTGAAAAAATCGAATTTAGCTCTTTTGGTTCTGGATATATACAGGTAAAACCAAAAAATCCCAAATTATTTTTTTGCCTGTATCTTCTTTATTCGAATACATATTGAAAATCTGTCCACATTTTGCTATTGGCACTTGATGTGGGCTATCAGAATATGTCCATAAATCTTTTATACAGGGTGTCATCTGACTTGGGACAATCCCATCTTTGAATTTTTAAATATGGACCTGTATTTTTTGTTGTAGTTTTTTTGTATCGTTGGCGTTCACTTGTTACTGATAAATTGAATTAAATTTTATATTTCGGGATGTTTCGGTAATATTTTATTGTAATTGGGTGAATTATTCCTTTTCAAATTACGTCCCTGGAAATTGGTTGACTGAGTTAAATAAAACACAATACCAACTTTCACGTCTCCCCTTGTACCATAGTGTTTTTCGAGAGTATTTCCTAGATTCACTAATGTTGCAAGAAAATGTGGAAGACTTGAGATTGAGGATTTTGAATGCTTTCGCAACAGTGCAGCAAAGAAGTGTATTAAGGGCAATGAATAATATGAAAAACGAGTTCAAAAATGTCTCGAAATCATTTATTGCACCATTCATTTTTTTGTGTATATAAATTACTTCATTTCAATTTTCATTAAATTACGGCCCTGGAATAGCAACTTTCACGTCTTCCCATAAACCATAGTGTTGTTCGAGAGTATTTTTTTTTCATTTTTAGGTACCAATTCATATTTCTTCACATTTTCAATGCTCTTTGAGCATTTTCTACAATGAACTTCGAATAGCAAAACCTTTTATGATTATCTGAAACATATCTACAACAAAAATAGATTATACGTATTTTGATGATCTGAAAAAGAAATGATAGCAATAATTACATCCGAAACGAACACTTTAATTGTAATGAAAATTGAAAACAAGTAATTTATGTAGGTAAACAAAAAAATTAAAGGTGCAATGAATGTTCGAATTGGAGTTCTTCCATTTCGAAATATTTTTGAACTCGTTTTTTCATATTATTTACTGCCCTTAATACACTTCTTTGCTGCATTATTGAGAAGTCAATCAAAATCCTCAATCCCAGTCTTCCACATTTTCTTGCACCAAGAGTGATTCTTGGAAATACTCTCGAAAAACACTATGGTACAAGGGGAGACGTGAAAATTGCTATTGTGTTTATATTTAACTCAGTCAACCAATTTCCAGGGCCGTAATTTGAAAGGGAATAATTCACCCAATAATAATAAAATATTACCGAAATATCCCGAAATATAAAATTTTATTTAATTTCTCAGTATGAAGTGAATGTCGACGATCCAAAAACTACAACAAAAAATACAGGTCCGTATTTAAAAATGCAAAGATGAGGGTGGCCCAAGTCAGATGACACCCTGTATAAAAGATTCATGGACATATTCTGATAGCCCACGTCAAGTGCCAATAGCAAAATGTGGACAAATTTTCAATATGTCTGCGAATAAAGAAGATACAGGCAAAAAATAATTTTTGATTTTTTAGTTTTTCCTGTATATCTCCAGAACAAAGAGAGATAAATTCGATTTCTTTACAACATTGAATAGGTCTCTAAAATACGCAACTTTTCCACAATTTAACCGACTCTCTATCTCTTATCGTTCACGAGATCCCGATGTACAGAAACGAATTTGAATAGCCCTGTATATAGGTTGAGTGTAAGAGCGCCGCTTCTCGACTTCACAGTTGTAGAAGTGCGAACTCTGCCTTTTGCAATGATAGTCGTGTTCATGCATTTGTATATATATTATGTACTAGCATATATACATACATATTCATTAGTACATAATCCAATTATTTTTCATATATGTATATAATCACCATGTACTTATCTATCTATTGCAATAAAATCATTTATTATTATTATTGTAATGAATAATATAGCATTCATTGCCCAACAGAAAACATTTATAGTTAGGGAGGCGAGGTAGCTAAATGGCGTAATTCAACGGCGCCGTCGAGACCTATCACAATCGAAAGATAAAATAATTTCGAAAAGAAAGGCTCGTATGGTAAAAACCATTTTAGCGGTGGGTTTCGCGTGTACGGTTTTTCAAAAATGTTAAAAAAAACCGTTACTTGGGCATTCTCGAGCGCGTCAGATATTCATACTACGTATGCCCCAAGTGCCTCTGATATAACGGGTAGGCATATAAAGTAGTCAAAAATGCAAAAAAAAAAAATTACCCGAGCGCGTCAGATTTTCGGAAGGGGTGTTAAGTAGGCCCCAAGGAAGCTCCCTTTAAAAAAACTGACGATTTCGGCCTGACCATAAGTTACAATGAATTTTTGAAAATGCAAAAAAAAAAGTTTTTTTGAAATACTCGAGCGCGTCAGATTTTCATAGGGGAGGTTTATCTCGGTATCCTGAAAGCATATTTTCTTAATCTGACAAAAATGTTGGTGGGTTCTCTTGATCTGACCGGAAAGGTTTTTTGGTTTCTTTTTTTCTTTTCTTTCTCCTTGATAAAACGGGGAATTTAAGAATGACAAAGCGATAGTTATAACCAACGTAAATGAAGATGAAATGTAGTACGAATTGTGTTATTTATTGTTTAAAAAAATGAAATTATATAAAAATTGTAATATACATATATGAAACTGTACATGTTAATAATACTTTTGTATACAGATACGCGTAACTTTTTCCGAGTCCACGAAAATTGTCGAGAAGCTTTAGAAAAAAATTTTTTTTTGAGATATAATAAAAGTCACATAATTTAATCATCGTTATTTCATATCCATTTTTTTAACACCCTCAGTTTTCGAGATATACTCAAAAAACCGGGAGTTTGAGTTTTTATGATGCTTCAAGTCAAAAAGTTTTAACTTTGGACAAAAATGTAAAGAGACCTTTTTTGTGTAAAATAAAATTACCTTTTTTGTTTATTCAAACTTTTTTTTTGGAAAATGTATCGTTCGCGACTTATATGCCGCAACGCGTTTTTCGGAAGACGAAATGGCTCCTCCACACTTCCGGTCACGCGGAAACCGGCAGATTTTGTATTTTTAGTAAGTTTTAGATTATATTCTTCAAAAAAAAAAAAACAAAAACGCGCTCGAGAATGCCGGATTAACGTTTTTTTTTTACAAGTTCGCGACCCTATAACTCGGTGGCGTCAATCACTTATCGTCAGATTAGTTAAATTTAGTCTTAAAACACTAAAATCAACCCCCAATATCTTAATCTGACGCGCTCGAGTATTTCAGACTATCGATTTTTTTTTACTAATCTGATCGTCTATCCTAGGCGCGCGTCACTACATATAGAGCTAAATACTTTACAAGGCTGTTCTATTAGGTCCAAGGTATCTCTCATATCTTAAACTGCCACGCTCTAGTATTACCGAAAATTCCCCTATACGCCTCCCTAACTATTACATGGCAATTTTTAAAGTATATCAAATAAAATATAATCAAAAGTATAGTAACAGTGTTAAACATACAAAAGAAGGCATGGGGACAATATAAAAATAATAAGATTCATCCATTATTGATTCCCAAATTGCTTATAGATGTGCTCGAGATTTATTTCTTAATTCACTCTTACTGCAGTTAAAAATAGCACATATATTTGATAATTTATTAGCATTAGAACACATCACATTAATTGGTGCTTTACACATAATTTTTGTTTGAGCTCTTTTGCATTTAAAAGTGATATTTGATCTAGACTCCAATCTCGGCACATGAAAATCAATTTGTGGTAATTGTACTGGAAAGTCCACTTCACCATTCAACAGCTTATGAAGAAATATAATGGATGCTCGATTTCTGCGTTTTTCTAAAGAAACGAAATCGATTCTGCGTAGTATATTCATATAATCAGACCCTCTTGGAGGATAAACTCCATCAACCTTGAAGCATAGAAATTTTAAAACTTTTTTTGGACTTTCTCGATATTCTAGTTTAGACCTTACTAGACTGAAGAAGAGAGATGAGAGTGCAGTAATATCATTAAAGTTCCTGCAATGCCTGAAGATGAAACTATATGTACGATATGCTGATTTAGTAATTTTGTTAAGTCTCTAATATTATCAACATGTTCTAGAATTGTATTATTATTTGTGTATGGGTAAAAAACAGTATTGGATTTTCTAGTGAAAGTCAATACTTTACATTTAGAAATATTTAAGAGAAGTTGATTCTTCAAACACCAATCATGTAAAGAGTTGATTTGTTCCTGTAGTATAATACAATCATCCAAATTGGAAACAGAAACATATAATTTTAAATCGTCTGCAAACATTAATTTATTGCAATCTATAGTGTCTCGCAAAGATCACTGATAAGTATCAAGAATAACAATGGCCTCAATTTGAAACCTTGAGGGACTCCATTGGTTGCAATATAGTTTTGTATACAAAATCCATCGTAAGAGACATACTGTGTCCTTTTATTCAAGTACGATTTCAAAACATTTAGAAAAATGTTATTGAATCCCAAACATGGAATTTTCTTCTGGAGTATTTCATGGTTTATTTTGTCAAAGGCCTTGGAGAAATCAGTATACACCGTATCAACATGTCCTCTTCGGTCTAATGATTGACATAAGTTTTGACTAAAAATGGATGAATTGCTGATTGTAGATCTTGAATTTATGAAATCATGTTGAGATTCAGAAATGACATGTTTGATTGCTAGATAAATGCGGTTATACAACACAATCTCCAAGACCTTTGCAGGGTTATTCAGGATTGAAATTGGTTTATAATTACTGATAGAAGCACAATCTTCAGATTTGTGAAAAGGGCAAACTTTTGAAATTTTGCAGATATCAGGAAAGATCGATGTTCTGAGAATTACATTAAAGATTGTACGTTAGTATAGAAAATTCTAACGAACTTATTGATAATATTAAAGATATTAAATTACCGAATAAAACCAAATTAATTTCATCCAACATACAATATAAGAAAGCAATTCAAGAAGTTTATCCCTCTTTGAGAGACCAACAAAGGTTCAAAACAATAACTTATATCGGTGAACCAAGTAATAAAATAGGAGCTTTCTTGAAAAACCAAGGTTTTAATATTGCTTTTAAGACAGACAATACATTGGGCAAACAAGAAAAGTGTGGAAAAACAAGAAAAGTGTGGAGTCTATAAATTAACCTGTGGTAGCTGTCCCAAGTTTTATCTTGGTTAAACTGGTAGAACCTTCAAAAAGCGTCTAACCGAACATAGAAACAAATTCAACATATGCTACCCATTACAAAGCGAAAACCATGCTTTCGACCATGATTTTGAAATCACTCATGTTCAAAACAAAGGCATGAATTTGAATCTTTTAGAAAGTATGGAGATTCTTAAATGGAAAAATTCTGAGAAACTTCCTAATGACCAACTAGAACTGAATAATTCACCCCTACTCAACATGTTTTCCTGGAAAGGCTAAATTAAATATAATCAGTAATATTGGTATTTATCGGGGGTTTATTTGGAGACAGGTGTACACCTGAACCCTAATCAATTCACGGTGAGTATTCAAGAGAACACAGCAAAGTTGTGATTTAGATTATCTTGTAATCCTTTTTAGTAAAAATCATTCATTTAGTTCAAATATGGCTATTAATAGTGTTATTTTCCCAACTGTTATTAATGCAGAATATCAATCAGTCGAATAACAAATCATTCAAATTAACAATTGGTAAATCTGTATTCAAGTCGGATACAAAAAACAAAATAAACAATCACCGTCCAAATAGCATCATATCTAATCTGGCAAAACATTTAAAACAATTATCAAAAAACGTTTGATGGCTTTCACAGAGAGACATCATATTTAATTTCAGATTTCCAATTTGATTTTCATCTAAGTCACTCAAATAAATGAACATTCAAATAAAAAACGACCCTGACCATAAAAAATCACTGTCCAAATTGAATAATCTTGGTCTGGCAAATAGTCTCATCAGAAACTACTTTAATGAAAAAATACAAATGATTTTAATGTATGGCGTATTCAGCGACCCATTGAAGATCAAGTAAAGTGGATGAAGTTCCTCAAAGTATTGTCTTAGTGCCAATAATGTTCATATTATATTTAAATGATCTGCTATCCACTGATATTTCTGGCAAAGTGGTCTATGCTAATGATACAGTGTTGGTAATTGCAGAAAAAACCTGGCAAGATGTAGCATCTCATACAAGAAAAATATTGACAGTATAGTTAATTGGCTTGGTGATAGTTCAATGATAATAAATATTGATATACCATCTTAAATAACATTTTGTCGTAACAGACATGATTTGACCAATGCAAAAAACATCAATTTTCATTCAACTTGCAGAAATAAGAGCATAATAATAGAGCGGAATACATATTGAGCATATTCTCAAATGGAAAATACATGTTAGACCAGTACTGATGCGTTCTTGAGATAAAAAAAAATTATTAAAAGCATGAGACTTACTGAAAGAGAAGCAAAATTTTGTTGGAATGACAGGAAAAATAAATTGGAGTCGAAAAAATGAAGAAGGGAGGAACGGGGTGAACTTTTATGGGTTGAAAGCGTGAAATGGAAATATAACTTGTGTTTCAAAAGTATGCTGTAATTTTTTTGTAGATTTTTTTTTCTTATTTTAGGTGTTAAAAATTCGTTATGCTTACTAGGAGCCGCCCCCTTTTCGAGTACTTCAAAGAGAGAAATAAATATTTCTCTGCAAGAAAAAACATCTAATTCAGAACATAAAAAGGTATGTTTCCACTAGATTTTGCGACAAACATACAATTTTCATACAAAAAAATCACATCAAATTAAAACGGTTTTTCTGATTTTTTCGGAAAATTTAAGGTTATGTGGAAAAATCTCGGTAACAAAAGTTGTAGATCTTTTTATTGCCAACACCTTTTTGCCAATTCTTTTTTGTAAGGAGTTAATTTTGGCTGCAAATACTAAGAAACCATTTTTACCCACAAAAGTTCACCTCCTTTCGCCCTTCTATCATAGACAAATCCTTATTTATATCCTTGTTTATTTTTTTGTTCCTATTCAGGTAACATGGAATCAACATTGAAATTCTTATTCTCGAAAGGATTCAATTATTAATTTCAGTAATTTTATTAAATAAACTGAGTTTAGAAAAAAAAATTTAAAAACTGATTTTTGAAAATCTGTTTTTTCATTTTTTCGCATTTTCGGAAAAAAAATCCACAGTAGTGCTACTCTTACATAATCTGAAAGTAGACTTCAACGAAAAAACTGGCAGCTGGCAAAATTGAAAAGACGAACTTTATCGGTGAAACTTTTCAGTTGAAAATAAGGTCGTTTTTTCGGAATTTGAGAAGAAAAAAGGAAAATTCTGTTTTCTGCTACAAAAAAATCATAGTTAACTTGAAACATGTTTAAGTTATATTTTCACCAAATTTCGTGAAAAAAAAAGATTTTTGCACAAGAAAAAAATAAAAAACTGAAAAATTGGTTTTTCTGATTTTCCAGGAAAATTTGAGGTAATGTGGAGAAATGATTGATACAAAAGTTGAAGATCTTTTTATTCTGAACAACATTGCAATCCAACTTTTTTTGATAGGTCAACTTTCGTTGTCAAACGCGTAAAACCGTGAAATATCGGTTTCAACCCCTAAAAGTTCACCCCGTTCCACCCTTCTCCATTTTTTCGACTCCAATTAATTTTTTCCGTCACTCGAACAATATTCCCCTCCCATTCCAGTATGTCTCATGCTGTTGATAATTTTTCCTTTTTTTCCAAGATTCCAAGAATGCATGTGGTTTTTCTTCAGCCCAAAGTTGATTAAAGGTTTGGATGGCATTTCTGGAAAAATTGGCTTCATTGGTGAATAAAATGTAAGTTTCAAATACTGGATGTACACTTCTTGTTTAGTTTAGTTTAGTTTATTTATTGGCAAAGTATTACACTAAAGTGCTTTTACAGGTCAGATATAAAAAAAGAAAGAGGAAGAAAAATGTAACAAATAGTATAAAAATAGGCAATAGTAAGATAAAGCTTATTAGGTAATATACTAATGGTAGCAATACATAGGAAGACAAACATCAAAACATAGAAACAAATACATTTACAAATTAAAATCACTTTCTAGATACTCTTTGATGGAATAGAAGGCTTTTTTTATAAGATACGTTTTGACTTTGGTTTTAAAATAGTTAAAATTTAGGTTTTTGACCTCTATGAAAACCTCTTGGAAAAGCCGTTGGCAAAAGTTCATCCGTCAATTTTGGAAATTGTGGTGGACAAGAATATTTTGATAAACCAGCACTGATGCACTTGGTTGCACTTAACTGCACTTTTGCTTCTTCGTTAGATACTGCTGTTAATCGAATGACTGAATACAATCATAACCAATTTTGTCTTTCAGAAAATATAAATTTGCGTTTTAATGTTGCTCAAATCTTTCCATGAAAATTCAAGGTGACAGACAAAATGTCAAAGTAATATTCTACATATCCCCTATTCAACTTTATACAGTGACCACGTTAGGGTTGGAAAAAAATTCGTTAAAAGCTTGATATGGCCATTGGGGGAAAAAGGTTAGACACGTCGATTTTATTTTTCATTTGCGCATTTTTTGGTATACTCAGATTTTTCAAGACGTCATCGCTGTTCGAGTTATGACGTCATTAAATTTTTTTTAAATGGCATCTCCCTATTTTGATAATACCTTCAAGGGCCAGTCTTTTCAGTTTCAGTTAAACTCCAGATAACCAACTAATAGTTAAGATGGTGAATGACATTTTTCAAATGACGTTTGAATGATCACATTCTAACCATTAGTCAATTAATCTGGTGTTTACCTGGAACTGAAAAGACTGGCCCTAAAAAGAACGCATTTTTCTGTGTATGAATGTCATATGTTTTCTTATGTTACACAACCGTATTTTTGATAAATAAAAGATATTTCTTCCATAATTAGGTCTGTAAACGTAAACTTTTGACTTGAAGTATCACCACAAAAAAAATCTGGTGGGATAAGATCAGGAGATCTAGCTGGCCACTCTAAAAATCCTCGTCTGCGATCGTAATGCGAAGTATGAGGGAATTTTTCTCAAGTGTCGATGGGTGATCTCATACCCTGTTGTGAAGCAAATGCGATGTTAGTTGCCTAGGTGTTTGCTCGAAGTGTGCAACCGACCACCCGGGATATATCTTTCATCTCTCGGACATACGGTTATTTAACATCAGAAAAGATATGACATCCATATACAGAACAATGCATAATTTTTGAAAGTATTATCAAAATAGGGTGAGGCCATTTAAAAACATATATAATAACGTCATAACTCGAACAGCGATGACGTCATCAAAAATCTGAGAAGACCAGAAAATGCGCAACTGAAAAATAAAATCGACGTATCTGAGCTTATTTTTCCTAATGGCCATATCAAGCGTTTAACGAATTTGTTCTAACCTTTGGTGATGGTAATGGTAAGTTAGATGGTAAGTGATGCGTTTCGACCTGATTAGATCTATTGTGCCCCATCTTCTTCTGCTATCTCAAGGTGTTCTCGTTTACAGCAGCCCCTCAAGCCTCAATTCCTTGAGGACTTTAAGACCTTTGAGGAGGACTATTCGTGGTAGTTCTCCCACCGTCAGCTGGTGTGATCCCAGTATATTCAATCTCTTGTGATACAGCATAACACTCCATCAATATATGGTGGGGTGTTTCTGGATGTTCCCCACAGAATCTGCAGGTGCTGTCCTCCTCTAAGCCTAGCTTAGGTGTTCTTTGAGTCTGCAGTGCCCCATCAGAAATACCGTGATTGTCTTTAGACTAGTTTTGCTGAGGTTAATCAGTGTCTTCGATCTTGCTCGGTTGAAATTGCCGAGGAGATCTTTGGCCCGTCTTAGCCTTGGAAGTCTTTGCCAGTATGTTGCTCTCATTGCTTCTTCAGTTTTCACCTTCACGTACTCACTGTATGAATCACCCATCGAAACGAGGCTAATATCAAATTTCGGTAAGATATATTGATATCAAACAAATAAAATTATCTATAGGCTGAAGCGAGGTAAACTGGATTTGAAAATAAATTGAACAGCCACCATCAAGTATGTGGGAGATATGCCGATAACGGAAAAATCTCCAGAAATTAAAAGAACACCAATTTTTACCTGCTTTCACGTTACAGAACTTTCCTTTTTGTGGGTACAAAAACAAACAAAAAAAATCTACACCATTACTCTACACCACACGACTGTGCTATACAGCGAAAAACACGAAAGCAACCAATCGCGTGCCGATTGTGTAAACAAAGCTCGAAATTTGTTGGGAGAGATAATCTTTTTGTTCTGGCCGAAGGGCAATAATGAAAAATTGATTTCCCCGTGTTTGCGGAAGACCATAAAGAATAGATTTTTTGTCAATGTCGAGCGTGTGTTGTTATTCACCGGCACGGCCGTTCGGTAAATAGTTCCTTGTGTTTGGTTTGGAAAGTGGCCCTTGAACTCATTAATCATCCCTTGTTATTCGGTAAGAAAGGAGTGTGAACGCAAATATTTTCGAAGGGGTTGCAGGCAAATGATTGATAAATCGATTGGACTCTCGGGGTCTTTGGTATCGTGACCTTTTTGATCGATAAGGACTCAGTGGACCTCAATTCACCGCTGAGAGCTTAATTTATAACCGCGCTTTTAGAAGTTGATTTTGTTAGGTGTTGGATTACTTTTCTTCGTGCATTTTTTCGTAAGGGTTGCAGATAATAATGATAATTTGAGATTAGGCTGGCAGGAACAAAGACAATAAGAAATAATCTGAAATTAAGAAATTGTCGACGTTTCGACGTTCATTTGTGACGTCTCTTTCGCGGCTTTTTCAGTTATTCATACATACATTATTGAAATAAATAGTTACTAATGAAGAAACCTTTGTTGTATTGATTACTTTCCTACTTAATAATACTTATTACTTATTTCTGCTTATTGCTCATTACTGCTCGACTATTCCAAGGCTTTTGACAGTAAACTCATAAAGGAGACAGCGACCCTGCTAATTGAACCCCTGGTAACCCTGATTAATCTATGCTTCCTCCATGGTATTTTTCCTGACAATCTAGAAATTGCAAAAGTGCTCCCAATATACAGTGACCGCCAAAAAGTATGTACCATATGGGAAAAAAATTTATTATTGGAGTATTGGAAAAAATATTCTGGGGAAAAGTTTGTGCATGTCCGATAACCTAAAAATCAATTTTGACACATGTCACGTGATCGCTAGAATGGCGGCAAAATGAAAAAAATTGCAATGCAAAGGCAAAAAAGGGGTAAGATGGCAAGATATCAAAAAAAGTTATTTGAAAAAGTCACTTAGAATTCAATTTTATACACAAACGAAGTTTCAAGAGATAATTAAAAAAAATTGAAAATAGCAATTTTTTAAAAATATTTTCCCATCTATTTAAAAATATTATTTTTTTTCCTTATGAATAGCTTGACTATACTGAAACATTTGCATTTTAATGATAATGACAAAACTTTCTCATTTTCTCCACACCAGAGGGCACTAAATTGAAAAAATTGGTTTTTGCCAGAACCCTCGCTGTTACATTGGTTCTTATCTAACAGTTATATCAGAATTCCAAGACTATTGTGTTGATATGGCAATCTAGAAACACCATGTTTCCTGATTTCAATCAAGTTTCAATAATAATGCTGTATGAGCGTTTTACTTTGCACATAAACTTTAAGAATCTTTAATTTGACGCACTATTTTCAAGTTTATGTGCGAAGTGAAACGCTCATGCACGATTATCATCGGAACTTGATTATAATCTGGAAATTACCATGTTTTTGGAGTGTCATGTCATCACAATGGTCGTGGAATTCGGATATAACTGTTAGATACGAACCGATGTAACAGCAAGGGTTCTGACAAATTCCCATTTCTCTGGTGTGGAGAAAATGAGAAAGTTTTGTCATTATCATTAAAATGCAAATGTTTCAGTATAGTCAAGCTATTCATAAGAAGAAAAAAAAATTTTTAAATAGATTGGAAAATATTTTTAAAAAATTGCTATTTTCAATTTTTTTGAATTACCTCTTAAAACTTTGTTTATGTGTATAAAATTGAATTCTGAGTGACTTTTTCAAATAAATTTTTTTGATATCTTGCCATGTTACCCCTTTTTTTGCCTTTGCATTGCAATTTTTTTCATTTTGCCGGCATTCTAGAGATCACGTGACATGTGTCAAAATCGCTTTTTAGGTTATCGGACATGCACAAACTTTTCCCCAGAATATTTTTTCCAATACTCCAATAATAAAAATTTTTCCCATATGGTACATACTTTTTTGCGGTCACTGTATAAAAAAGGTGACTCAGATCTGACTACAAATTTCAGACCTATCTTCATAATCCCGATTATCGGAAAGATTCTTGAAATAATTCTGAGAGAACGATAGATGATTTTTTTATTTTTTTTAATACACACACACACTTAATAAAAGTTCACGATTCAGGCTGTAAGCTTCATTGTTGCGAACATAGTCGAGGGCCTCGAAAATGGTAAACACACCGAAATCACCTTGTGTGACCTGTCCAAGGCCTTCGACTGTGTATCTCATGAAAAATTACTTGATAAATTAAACTTCTATGCGGTGCGGGGGGTACCACTGAAACTGATAAAATCCTATCTCAATAACAGAATTCAGTTTGTAACTATCGAGAACAATCTCTCTGAATTCCAGAACATAAACCACGGAGTCCCACAGGGAAGTGTACTGGGACCACTATTATTTATTATTTATCTCAACGATATTTTTCACTACTTGTCCCCCTCGGGGTGCATCTGCTTCTGGAAGACAGTTTAATAGATCATGTTGCAACTGCAATTACCATATTGCTCTATTTTTTGCTTATTGGTCTGTAGTTCGAATACAGTCGCAATAGTTATTTCAACTTCGTCAGATTCAATTATTTAAAAGTGATATTTTCTTTGAAATTCCTACAATTTGTTTTTTCAAGAATAAAAGTTCATTAGTCTAGCTTAGTTTGAGAATCCAGAAAAATTACAGTTGAAGTTCCGTCATTTTTCGATCAAGTTGATATTTGAACTCGTGAAGACCAGGCTTTCAGGTCCCGATCTGACAATACCGTAATTACTCATGAAAGTCAAGTAAATAGTTAGCCCGTCGCGAAGAAACGTGCTTTGATATCCGCGTGTGTTCTGGAAAGGTATTTGGTAAAGATGAACACGCTCAGTTGCATTTTGAGTCAGTATTATCACTCTACACCAAGAAAAACCTATTTGAAGATTTCAGTACTTCAATTTGGTAATGAGAACTTCAAATGTTAAAGTATTATTTTCAATTCCTAGTTCAATTATTTCAATTGTCTAGTCAGTCAATATAATTATCTCATTTTATACATGACTCTTTCTAGCCAATAAACTTGAAAACAACCAAAGCTAATAATCTGATAGAATTTGAATCAAGTTGAAGCAACCAATATTGAGAATACCAGTGAACCAGTGCGTATGGATATTCTCGCGTAGGTTTATTTTTCTAACAGGCATCCAACCGGCCCTGTACCTACCTAAAGGAAGACGAGAAAGGTAATTCGGTAAGTAAGATCATTTTTGGAATTGAGAACACGTATGATGGTTTCATGGCTGAGTTAATTTCCACAAAACAATTATTCTGTGAGCATTTTTGTCAATTTTTTTTTTTTTAAACTTTATTATCAACTATATGCATATTATATACTTACAAAAAAAATGACAAGATTCATTTTTTCTTTTTTTTCCTATATATTTATACCTAGTTAAATAACAATAATATTCATTCTTCAAAAGTTTAACAATTTATTACTAAAGTTGCCTGATTGTATTTTAAAATATTTATCATATTGAATCATTCTCTGATATTCATCTAAGGTACTAGAATAGAACAAAACCAATTATTACAATAGCTTAGAGAATTCACACGATAACGTTCAACCGGCGCCGGCGTAACGAATCAAATGAAAATAACTGAAGGGGACATCGAAGAGTTATTAATAAGTTGAGAGCAATAGTACGACAGGGACTTTCTGATATTCAATTAAATAAATGTTCAACGTTTATCTACTATGAGATGAAAACATTTCCAAAATGAAAATTCATTAATTTCCCAGATATAACTCAGCCTTACTAAAACTCACCTATCCTGAGATCCTACTGGATCAAAATCAAAAACTCATTATACAACTGATTATAACAAAACTAAAATTCAGTATATGTACCCTGAACTTCCGTAACATTGTAATTGTCTATGTCTGATGCTTTTACACGTACGAACTTATTACAATAATCAAATCAATGAATATTTTGGAATCTTTGGTGAGAATAAAAGCTTTTATCTCCTAATGATGCTAACTTTGTTGGCGAAACACGCGTCTAGTGTGATTGTGACGAAGTTTTGGTGTTTGGGTAGTTTCTCCTTCTTGAATTAATTACAATAAAATCAATATTTACTAAAACCCAGTAAATCCACCGTTTACACACATTCACGTATCTCTGGAATTGTCTGTTCCTGAAAGGTGAATGCCGTGGGAATTTTGTTGTTCAGCGACGCCGATTTTTCCCGAGCTCTGGCGGAAACGACTGAAAGCTGGTCAATGGTTTGTACCCTGCAATAATTGTTTTCATTGATTAAGGAAGCAAAATGAGCTGCTGTGACAGATGTATTCCACCTATATCAGTTCAATAATGACAGTAAATGTTTCTTTTCAATCAGTTACCTGTAGCTCAGATTTTATAGATTCTTTAAATAAAATTTTATTCACAGGCAATTGTTATTCGTGGTGTTTGATAATGATGATAATGAGTCCACATCACAATTTTTTTTTTCAGAGAAAAAAATGTTAATTTTTTGTAGATCTGTTTGAGTACAATAAAAGTGTTCATTTAAATTTTTTGATATCTCGTTTAGTTTTCAAATTATTGGTGTTTGAAAAACAAAAAATACGAAAAATTTTTCTTAGTCCGCATCTTAATTTTTTTTTCAATATATCAAAAAGTTTTATGATAACTTTTTGTTAATCCATTTTTACCAGTATATTTATCAAGATATGGAAAAAGTTGATGAATCTTTTTTGTAGAACTAGAAGGAAAATAAAACTACAGATATATTTTTGTGATACCTAGTTTCGTTTTCGAGTTTTTGGAGATTTTAGACACAAACTACATACTTTTCAAATTTTTTTTTTCAGTTTTTCCATCATTTTTCCACTTTCTAATGGAGTCGGAAGAAAATGGTTCGGAACATTGGTAAAACTTGTAAATACGCATTTGCAGCAAATTTGAAAATCTCAATGTTGTCATTACTACGGTCAATATCTCAATTTTCCTTTTTTAAAAATATTTTCTGGGCCATTTATTTTCCTGAACAATTTTCCTGACATTTTTTGTAGATTTTTTTAAGGCAGTCAAAAAAAAATCTTTTAAAAAATTCCAAAGAAGGAAAATTTGTTCACATTATCAAGTTCTATCCACTGCAACTTTCGAAATTCAGTTAACAAAATCGGTTCATTTATTGTTCGACTTTTTCACTTTTCGCCCGGAAAACTTTTAAGCATTTTCCGATCCTTCTCAAAACAAAAACTATACACTCTAGCAGGGCATATAGGAGTTCACTTTCAGGAAATATGAAACGAATCAAATCACTTGCCTGACCTGTATCGAGTGAACTTGAGAAAAACTTTAACACCCCGTAAGAAATTTCCAGATTTTTTTATAGAAAAAAAATTGAGCAATATTGTCCTCGAGTTATTGATGCAGTTCAAATTTGAAAGGGACGCGGGAATGCGAACATTTCGAAATTTTTTTTCTTTACATATCTTTATTTTTCGATGTGGATCATTTCATTTTCAATAACTCTTACTCCTGAAACATGTTTTTTGTTGGCGGAAGTTGCAGAACTATATTCCACAATGAAGATTACATCTTCCCGAAATAGAGAAGAGTCAGCAACAAATTTCACTTGGACGATTTATACCTAGGTAGGTACCTAGGGGCCTAGCAAATTGCAACACACTGTATAAATAACCGTTTCCTGAAATTCACAATATAGAACGAGTAGACCCTTATGTAGTTTCTGAAAAACGAAAATTTCGAAAACTTTGTAACATCCTTACTGTTTAAACTAAGTCGTGTCTTTCCTCGAAACACATCTGGCATGTGCCTCGACTTCCTCAACTTCCGCTCATAATCAAAAGTACGCAACACACATCTTAATCATAACTCGGGTAAGTTGATCAAAATAACAAAGACTCGACTTCCGAAACTGACATAATCGCAAACGTAAGTAAACCGGAGCTGCAAATACACGGCAGTGTAATCAAGATTTCAGACTTCCTCACTTCAAACCGTTTACTAGAACAACTCGCAAGTTTTATTAGTTTATTAGATACACAAAACTTCATTTGCATTCAAAGTACCGAGCGCAGGTTTTCATTTTTCATTGACAGGAAGTCTTTCCGACCGCGGTGGAACTTTCCGAAACTCCAGAGCTGTGCAACTACAACTTAGACGGGTACTTCGGATGCCTCTATTCAGTGGTTTGGATTGTTTTTGTGGCCCTCACCTGTAAGTTGGTGTAGAATCTATATTCGTTGTAAACATAGTGTCCCATTCAAAATTTTCAATCTATCATTATGATTTGTTTGTTTTGTAAAGGAAGTCATTTTGATTTGATTGTATTTCTGAATCTTTCATAGAATGAAAATTTTGCCAGGCCACCTTTTTCTTTCTGTTACCTGTATTTTTCCTTTTACTATACCTCTTTTTCACAGCTCAGTCGAATTCGAACATAGGAATAGCTCTGTCTCAGTAGGCCAATCAATAGAGCATTTTTTCTAACAAAAGTACTAGGTAGTAGAAATCCGATTGTGCCATCACATGGAAGGTACTCCGTGGTTATATTCTATATATGTTTTCGACTCGCAACTGTCATTTATTAATTTGCTATAAACATTTAAGTTTACATTTTGTTATTGTTTTGCTTATAAAATGAAAACTGATGGAGCAAACCACATTGCTCCATCAACAAAATCAACAAAATGAAATGATTTATTTAAAAACTCATAACTCCGCCATTTTTCAAGAAATAGGGTTGGCCCTTCTCATGAAAGTATTTTACACTATCTTGCGCATGTCTGGATGCTCTAATGATAGTCTGATTTCAATTTCTCAAACGGATTTTGACAGTAGAAGTACAGTACCACAAAACGTATATTCTCATTTTGCGCTAAAATGCTGCGAAATGGGTGAAAAATGCTTGCGAATATGACTGAAAACGGACGAGCTGGTGGAAGCGGTCGAGTGGTAGGAGAGAGCGGGAGATGAGGGGAAGCGTCATGAAATAAAAAATAAGAATGCATGTGGATACGATGACCTATCTACCAAAATTTTTTCGCACCTACCAGACTCTGCTCTAGTGATTCTGGCTGACGCTATTAATTTTTCGTTTTCAGCGGGAGTATTCCCAGCATGTCTAAAAAAGGCGGTGGTGATTCCGTTACACAAAGGTGGGGATATTGAATATCCAGCCAATTTTAGACCCATTTCATTGTTACTTTCCCTTTCAAAATTAATTGAGAAACTTGTAAAATATAGAATGATGACTTTTTTGGAAAAGCACAACGTTATCCATTCTTTTCAATTTGGGTTACAAAGATCGAAAAGAACAAGTGATGCTATTTTTGACTACTACAGGATGTTATTTCAATCTCAAAGCTGGAGATGTTGCGGCAGCGGTTTTTTGTGATCTAACTAAAGCGTTTGACTGTGTCAACCATAAAATCCTGTTGAAGAAATTAGAAAAGTATGGCTTCAGAGATATAGTTCTGAAGTGGTTTGAGTCGTACTTATCAGGTCGTACGCAAAGCGTGTCTCTTCAGAACAAATTATCACAATTATTGATCAAATGGGGAGTACCTCAAGGATCAGTGCTTGGCCCAACTCTCTTTTTAATCTACATAAATGACATAGCCTCAATAAAGATTACGGGAAAGTTTACTAAGTTCGCAGATGATACTACCTTACTTTGGAATAATAGAAATGACGTTGATCTGCATCAACAAATCAATAATGATGTTATCAAGTTAAAGCAGTGGTGTGATGCCAATTTATTATCGTTGAACATATCGAAAACGAATATCCTCACTTCTGAAGGTCATCTGCCAGAACTGTATCTGGGTAATGAAGTTATTAGCAGTACAAGAACAACGAAGTTTCTTGGCTTGTACATTGAGGAAAAGTTAAAGTTTGAGGACCATATAAAAAGCTGGGTGGAAAAATAGCCTCTGGATGTTTTGCAGTGAGAACGACCTCGTGGGAACTTGGTAGGGATATGGCCAAAAAAGTATACTATGCGGTAATTAATTCTCATCTGAGATATGGAATCTGCCCTTGGGGTTCTTGTAGTGGATTTTTATTCGATACTATTTTCATATTGCAGAAAGGGGTAATTAGATACTTGTGCAGAGCTAAATTCAGTGATTCTTGTAAGCCTTTATCCATAGAACAACGAATCTTGACCTTAACTTGTATTTATATATTAGAAGCAGTATGCCTGATTCACAGTGAGTTTGGGGATCGAGTTTATAGCACTGCTTAATATATCACAAGACAAACCCTTAATATGACTTTACCAGTTCCAAGATCTGCACAAATAAAAATAGTATATTCTTCAACGAACGTATAATGATAGCTATTATTCTCGAGGTTAAAAATTCCTAAACGAGCCGAAGGCGACTTTCTAAATTATCCGAGAAAATAATAGCTATTACACGCGAGTAGAAGACTATACTTTCTCTACGACTATACGATAGTCAGAGTTTTAATGAAATCTAAATATTATTTATGAAAATAAGTATATATTATAAAGTAATATAAGGTAGAATAACAATTATACATGAATAATCGGTGTTCATTCATGAATGAATAAATGCCTTAATTGAAAATAATTTTAAAAAAACTTCCAATAGTCGAACTCACGCCTATATAACTTACCTTCATTATACATTTTCAAGTGCCTGTTATAGCTCAGTTGGTAGAAACGTGTACATGAAACACTTTTCTACCAGTTGAGCTATAACAGACACTTGAAAATTTTAGAGAAACTCTGACCAAAAACTGAGAGAGTGTGGAACGTTCAAGTAATAATTGTTTAACATACCTTTGTTGCAAGATAGATTTCATCTTCCTCACTATCACTGCTTTCCCAATTCGCTATATTCATTTTTATATTAGGTACCTTGTCACAGATATTAAAGTTAAAACTAAGAAAATAGTCAATCTGACATTCGCGGATGCCAAGCTGTGACAAAAGTTTAATCAAGTAAAGCCTCGAGAAATTTGTTAGTTAAACCTCTCAGTTCCCGTGGATTCTGAAAATTCTGAACCTGTGATTGGCCGAGTGCAGCTGAATAATTATTTAGGATCCACGGTGTCTTGGAATCATAATTATTCTTCAATTGAAAATCAATATGTTATGAACGTAGAATACAATAGTCGTAAGGGAAACTCCATTATACAGTGTGTCCGAAAAGTATGGAACAAATTCATTTTTAGCTAAACAGGTCATTTTAAGAAATAATCCTGATACACGTCGATTTTTTATTTTAATTTATTTATTTATTTATTTTTATTTATTTATTTACGGGATAATCCCCATTACAATGTAAAAATATCACAAAATATAACAATATAAGTTCTTAATTTAAAAAATAAATACAGAATGTTTTAGCAGCAAACAACAAAACATAAAAGTATATTAAAATATAAGATATAAAAAGATATAAAATTAGGTACTGTTACAATACGACATTCATAAGCAATCACCAACTTATACTATTCAATGATTTTTTAAAAGTATCATAGGATACTCCAAATAAACTGATATCTTTGTCATTCAATAACTTTAGGGATCTTTCTAAGGGTGTATGTTTGCCATAATTTGTATGATGGAAGGGTATATAAAATAAATTATTATGTCTGAGATTTTTATTTGGAACGTGGAAATTGATAGATTCAAGTAATTCCGGACAGGCCATCAGTCCATTGAGCAGCTTGAATACATAACAAAGGTCTGTGTGAATTCTTCTTGTTTGCAACAGTTTCAGTTCTAATTCTCGCAATAATACTGAATAGTCGTGGTTCAGTACTTGGACACCCATTTTAAACGAACAAAATCTCAAAAACTTATTTTGCACTCTTTCAAGAGTTACACTGTGAACATGATAAAATGGAGACCAAATTATACACGCGTATTCTAACTGGGATACCACTAGTGCCAAGTAAACCCTTTTTAATGCTTCCATTGAAAAATCTTTACAATTGCGTAGAATAAGTCCTAATGTTTTAGATGATTTCACACTGATTTTGTTAATGTGGTTAACGAATCTGAGCTGTTCATCAAAAATGACCCCCAAATCTTTTATAGTTGATGTATAACCTAACTGTTCATCATTTATAATGTATGATGTATCAAATTTCCTACCAACTCTTGAAAAACTAATAAAATGGCATTTATTCACATTAAGAAACAAGTTGTTCCAAACACACCATTCATACAATCTATCTATATCAGCCTGTAGAAGAATTTGGTCATTGGATGACTTTATCGGCCTGAACAGCTTCAAGTCATCAGCAAACATTAGAAATTCGCAGTTATCAAAACAGTTCCCGATGTCATTCACAAAAATGTTGAATAACAGGGGTGAGCAATGCGATCCTTGCGGCACTCCTGATGTTACTGATATATTACTGGATTTGCATCCCCCGATTTTCACTTGTTGTGTGCGACCTGTCAAAAAACTTCCGAACCAATTCACCAGGTGTTCCGAGAAACCGAAATTTTCGATCTTCTTCAATAAAATATGGTGATTAACTCTATCAAATGCCTTGGAAAAGTCAGTGTAAATGGCATCCATTTGACCTCTACCTTCCAAGACATTCAATATTTTTTGCTCATAGATAAGTAGATTGGAAACAGTTGACTTATTTCGAGAAAAACCATGTTGATTATTAATCAAACTTTCTCTGCACGAGAAGTTGAGTTGATTTGAAATTAAACTGTCAAGTATTTTTGGAATAGATGACTGATTACATACACTCCGATAGTTTTGTATATTTTCCTGGTCGCCAGATTTGAAAATTGGAATGATGAAACTGTGTTTCCAATAATTTGGAAAAACTGCCTGGTCTAATGAACTATTGAAAAGGAGAAACAGAGGACGAGTCAGGGAGTAAATACAATTTTTTAGGAAAATATTTGGAATTCCGTCTGGACCTGAACTGAGTTTGGGTGGAATTTCTGAAATTTTCTGGAAAATCATCATAACTGATAAACTGGGATTGGATATATACGAATTTATATTGACACAAGAATGCTTGTCTGACTCACCAAGGGAATTGTCATATACTGTGGAGAAGTATTCAGCAAAAGACTCTGCAATTTGTTCATTATTCCTTGCAATGAACTCTTCGTAATGCATTGTAGACGGCAAACAATTGAATGATTTCTTGCCTTTAATGAACTGCCAAAAATATTTTGGGTTTGTATTGAGCGTGGCATTAACACCCTGAATATAGTTTTCATAACAAATTTTCGATTGATTTTTACAAGCTCTTCTTAAATCGGAAAAGTCTTGATAGTCTTCATCGCTCCTGCTGAGCAAAAAATTTTTGTGAGCTAACTTTTTCTGCTTGACCAGAAACCTTAGATCCGCATTAAACCATTTGGGGTAAGTGGATGTTTTGAATCTTTTTACAGGTACAAAGAAAGCTATTGCCAAATTCAAAATGTGGTGAAATTCAGTGGTTGCTTCATTTATATTGGCTAAATTAAGATTTTCATTCCAATTTATGGCATTCAAATAGTTATTGAGACCTTGATAATCAGCATTTCTGAAGTCATAATAGAATTCGGTGTAATCCATGTTACCGTATTTTAAAATAATAATCTAATATACAGGGTGGATTACGTTCGAGTAATGACGTCACCGTCATTTTTTTAAATGGAACACCCCTATTTTATTCCAATATTCGGATTACTCTAGCTGAGCTGATTCCAAAAATGTATCACATGTTGATTTCAATTGGTACAGGGTGGACAAAAATACAATAGTTTTGTGTGTGCTCATAAAGTATGGAACAAATTCATTTTTAGCTAAACAGGTCATTTTAAGAAATAATCCTGTAACACATCGATTTTTGATTTTAATTTACCGTATTATAAAATAATAACGTTCGAGTAATGACGTCACCGTCATTTTTTTTAAATGAAACACCCCCATTTTGTCTCAATATTCGGATTACTCTAGCTGAGCTGATTTCAAAAATGTATCACATGTTGATTCCAATTGGTACAGGGTGAACAAAAATACAATAGTTTTGTGTGTGCTCATAAAGTAACGCCTAACATTCTTTATTAGGTAAATTAACAATATTATCAAAAATACTTATTGTCTAGCGAACAGAATATGCTGGAATACATGACTTTATAAATGTTCGAACTGCAGCCCTTGCTGTATTTGACAGTAACCCAAACGGTGTACAAATTCTTGTTGAACCTTGTGTATGCCCTAGTAACAATTTAAATGTTATTTGGATTTATCCTAGTTTTATGAAAGTTTTATGAAGGTTAGGTAATGCCCAATTTATTTATGCAGGTCATATATTATTCCTAATACGCTACCAGAACAAACAGATTTATGGATCAGTTTCAAAACACTCCTGAAGGCTATAAGATAAAACCATTCAGCATTTAAGTATATTTGTTTTTATGGTGGTTTTACAATGGCTTATACACATACACGATAAATCTTTTTGGTATTTAAATAATCTACATAGAAACTTAGTTTTGTGATGGTTTTATAGCATTCCTCAAGTCCATGCAATGGTTCTGTAATAAAACTAACGATGAGGTTTTATTAAGGTTTTGAGATGTACTCTCGAAAACCGCTATAAAATCAAAGCATAAAACTATTTCTACTTAAATGCTAGTAGCTCCCCCTAATCGGTAATAAATAAATCACATTGGGTAAAGATAACTGGAAAAAGAAATAGTAATTAAACGTTTCACAAGACTTAGACACATAATACTTATCACGGGAGTATAGACACTGAGGATACTGACCACGTCGATCACGAAAAGACGAATGTCAGGCGGGATTGACAATTGACAGTTGAAATATTTTGAAAATTGGATTAAATAATACCAAACGAACTTTTTTAGGATAAAATGATTTTAAAATGGTTTCTTTTGAGGAGATACGACTTTATGACTGCAATATGTGCAGCTAAATAGAATTTTATTACAACCAGAAGGAACAACTAAAGAGAGCCTAATTTCAATTCATGTTTCTTGCAATTTGGTGTGTATGACGGAATGGAAATACACAATTATTGGTATTAATTTGTATTTAGATATAGTACAACTCATTCCGGGAAAAATATGAGTCAAAATAATTTTTTTATTTTATGTGGTATTTTTGCAGATTTACCACCTAACTGATGTCATTTTGTCAAAAAAATTTCATTCGCAGATGATATTCGATATTTCACGTTGTTGAATATATTCTTCATATATCACTGCAAGGACGCCATCATTATATTTTTGCTTGTAAATTAGTCGCCCTATTTTTCACAACTGAAGAATTAGATTATTAAGTCCGTTTTGGCTGTAGTTATTTATGGAATATTTTCTAACCCAATTTCATTCAAAAAAAGATATTTTGATGCCAAATAGATTTTTTTAATGACATATAGGTTTATAACAGCCCCATGATTTGGTTTTATAATGATCCTCAGGAGGTTATTAAGAATCCTGCGAATGAGGCAAGCAGGTTTTATGCTTACATTTCAAAATAGCCCTGAGAACCTTCATAGGAGTGGGCCCTCGTAGATTTATAGCAGCTTTAAGGAGGTTTTATGGATGTCGTTACAGCAAAACAGTTTTATCGATGCTGTGATTGTTATGGTCTTCAGAACCTTCTGAGGGCTATCACAAAACTGAAATTGTTACTTGGGATGGTTTCTTGCGTAATATTGATTATTTCTGTTCGAATTTTCTCTTGTACCACTTCAGTATTTGCTGGTTTCGTTTGATAAATAACATTCTTCAGATGGCCCCATAGAAAATAATCCAAAGGATTTAAATCTGGTGACCTCGCTGGCCATTCAGTGTGTCCACGTCTACCAATCCAACTGTTCGGAAAAATTTCATCTAGGTACCTTCTAACATCTACAGCATAATGTGGAGGTGCACCATCCTGTTGAAACCATAAACTTTCATCATAACCTCAGGAATACGTCTGCTGGGAAACAAATTACGTAATGTAGGTACGAGATAACCCCTTAAAAACTCAAGGTACGTTGCCCCGTTTAAATTACCTTCGATAAAGTAGGGTCCGATGATTCGATTTCGTACAATTCCAGCCCATACATTTACCTTTTGAGGGTATTGTGTATGATGCTCACGGATCCAGTGGGGGTTTTCTTTTGCCCAGTATCTACAATTCTGACGGTTAACCTCACCATTCAACGTGAAAGTGGCCTCATCAGAAAAAATAATGTTTTGTATCAAGAGAGGGTCTCGTTATCCATCATGTCTTCGCAAAATTGGAGTCTTCTATCGGGATCATCTTCGTGTAATTCTTGCACAAGTTTGATTTTATAAGGATGCCATTTTTCAAGCTTCAATAGTTTGTGTACCGTTGTTTTGCTAACATCTTCAAAACTCAGTAAAACATCTAATGCTGCATCAGCATTTGCAGGGGGACGACCTGGTTTGCGTACATTTTCAATCTTACCAGTTTCTCGAAATTAAGTTTCAATCTTACTGACTGTTGAACGCGTTATAGGCCTTTCTGGATATTTATCATTAAACAAATTACACACTTCCATCTGAGTTCGCGATCTGTCTCCATACCCAATCATCATAAGTATTTCTATTCTTTGTTTTACACTTAACTCCATTTCTACTTCCAATTAAATCTAAGCAATCATTCGAATATTCACGAATACCAAAAATATTGTAGTACTAAACTGTCACTGAACATCAATAAATTACTAAACAAATAATGACATTTCACAAAAACCTAGACGACTATGTTTATTATAAATAGATAAGAAATAATTTCTTTCATATTCTGTCTGCTAGACCACAAGTACCAAACATGTTTGGAAACAGCTCATTTTAATCACTCTAAACATATAGCAAACTACGGGGTGTTACATTTAAACCAATTGCCGCTAGACAATAAGTATTTTTGATAATATTGTTACTTGTTACGCGTTACTTTATGAGCACACACCAAACTATTGTATTTTTGTCCACCCTGTACCAATTGGAATCAACATGTGATACATTTTTGGAGTCAGCTCAGCTAGAGTAATCCGAATATTGAGACAAAATGGGGGTGTTTCATTTAAAAAAAATGACGGTGACGTCATTACTCGAACGTAATTCACCCTATATATTAGATTATTATTTTATAATACGGTAAATTAAAATAAAAAATTGACGTGTTTCAGGATTATTTCTTAAAAGGACCTGTTTAGCTAAAAATGAATTTGTTCCATACTTTACGGACACTCTGTATGTAATGGCATAAAAATGTTCTTACCTAACGAAATTAAAACGATTATGAATAAAAAAAATTAAAATTTTCTGTGAGAAACGTTTTACTCGGCAGAGCATTCTACTCGTTGGACGAATTTTATTTCGAGAAATTTCAGATTTTTTTTTGTTTGTTGGGCGTTTTAAATCGACTGATACGTAACGGTATCCACTTTGTATGTGTTATCCTGTTGTATTTCATTTTATTTCTATTTTATTTTTATCACATTTTAATTAATTGAAAAGATCAGAATTATGAATTCTGTGTATATCCTTCATTTTTATTTATACTTTTATACCATAAATAACACCTCCAATTTTAATAAACTGACGTCTAGTAACAAACAGTACTATTGTTTGAAATTTATTTTATGTATTTGTTTTTTGTATATATTTATAGACTTTTACTTATATGAATAATTTGACGTGTACTAACCGCTCTACAAATTTTATGTTATGAATGATATGGTAAATGTTAATATATTTTGAATATGTAACGAGGTATGTATGAAAAATATGCATATATTCAATTGCTATTGATGTTTGTTTTTTACTGTTCTGTTTTTCACTTTGTCAATAGGAATTATCATTCTTGAGACAATAAAGTAATAGAAGAATTCCCCTCATCTCCCGGACTCTCCTAGCTTTCGGCAGCTAACGCGGGCTCGGCCGTTTTCAGTCATGTTTGCATGCATTTTTCACTCATTTCGCACCATCGTAGCGCAAAATGAGAATATACGCTTTGAAGTAGTATACTTCTACTTCCATAGTCTGCTCGAGAAATTAAAATCGGACTATCACTAGAGCATCCAGGCACGCTGAAAGAGCATGCAAAAAAAATTTAAGTTGCAATTGTGATGATGAACACTTTACTCCCATATACACCTACTACGTACGCTTATTATGGCAAGTACCTGTCAGAAAACAACTAATCCCCTGGCTAAGACCACGACGGGTACTGAATTAAACAGATACTTGTGCAACGTTCCTCACAGCATCAGAGGACGCAGTTGCAATTATGTTTTGGACAGGGTGACCACCTGCAGACTAGTTTCGAGGTTGTTGCCTCTCATCAGTGCAAGGGTAGGTCAACACAGACAGCACTGAAGCCATCTGTTCCCCGTCCAAATCGTTACACCGTATATGGTAGTAGTAGATCTTTATTCAGTAGAAGAACCTAATTTACAAACACAATTACACAATAATAAAAATGTATACATGAAATAAACATACAAGTACTAAAAGATAAAATATGAGAATATAAAATGCTGTAAAGTGGCTAAAAATAAACGTATACATATATATCAAGTAACTCAAAATTTTTAGTCAGTACAATTCTGCTAATTCTGTTCTGTTAATATACTGTTAATATTACTAAAGAAACAAGTAGGTAAGTATAATTATAATATTAAAACCGTAAAAGTCAACTCCTAATATGACTCAAAAGATTCTATTTAAAATTCTGAATGTTATTAGCATTTTTTATACAATTTCGTAATTTGTTATATTCATTTAATCCTTTGAAGAATAAACTATTGCTGCCCAATGCTAGATTTGTTCGTACTATATAGAAGTTGTTACTGTTACGAATATCATGGTCATGAATCTCATAATTCATAGTTACAAACTGTTAACAAGTATTGTTATGATTTGAAATTTTTTAAAGTTTTACCGGGATGAATTATTGTAGAATGAATTTTTTTTAAATAAATGAAATATACTGAAATGAAACTGGAAAAGATATTGCAATTTTAAGTTTTGTATGATTTGTTGGAAATAGTAAATACAATATTTTGTAGTTCATTTGCACAGTTGAAAATGTATTTGATATTTTATATTTTATCAATCCATACAAACATAGCGTCCACGTGCTAACGAATCCAACAGAGAGACAGAGAGAGAGAGAGAGAGAGCTGTTTTTATGATCGAATCCGACTGAGCTGTGAAAAGAAGGTATGGTAAGATGAAATATACAGGTAACAGAGAGAAAAATGTTGCCAGGCAAAATCTTGACAATTTTCATTCCATAACAATATTTCAAATAAGATGGGTCCAAGGACAGTTCCTTGTGGTACCCCGTATTCAATCGTTATGAGCTGTTCTCGAAAACAACTCACCGCTGCTCTTCAGAAATGTTTGCATATCCTCGTCACGTCAGTATCAGTGCGTTCAAATTCGTAAACACCCCCTACCCCAACTAACCCCGAAAAGGCGAGAACACAGAAACCCTCCGTAGTGCCAGTAACTATGCAAATACGCCATATCTACATATAAATAGTAATCCGACAGGGTTATTTCACCTGATTAATTATTAGACGGCGTCTTCTCTTTGACGTCGCGACGCTGCCTCAGTCTTGATACTATATACATGTGTCAAGTTTTTGTGAGAGACCCCAGTCTAACAAATTGAGGAAGGAAACGTACTTTGAGATAGAGACGTAATATACTGCGTAGACCTTTTGTATAATTTATTTCTTGATTAAATTCAGCCACTTGAGTGGCGTAAGAAGCATTAAACTACTCCTTCATAATACAAAAGGGGCGGCCAGGGGGGTTGTTACCCTACATATTGTGATAAGAGCGTCTGAATTGCTTCTGTAGGTATGGGGACGTGGGATGTAATTGAATTATGGCGGAGGTGCGTTTCTACGGAGTGTACGATGTGATTGTTTTGTTTAAACAAGATTAAGAGTAATAAGTCGTGGCAGTTCCTAGCACATACAGCGACGATTTTGTTCTACTCAGAATTCTCCAATGATTGTTGAAGAGACATATAAGAAAACACTGTAATCAGAAAGTGTATACGCTAATATCATTCGGGAATTTTTATTTATTTTTTCTGACTGCTTGTTTCTCTATAATCAGAAGAAAAGTGGTTTCGTGACGTCACGTTCATCAAAACTAGACTTGGCAATGTTGTAAAATTGTGCACCGTGGAATCTCAAATTCTCATTTGATTATAATGTGTCGTATGACAGTTGTCATTTGATACCAGATGGGTTAGTTCGTCTGTTTCACGGAGCATCAATAAGAACCGTTTGTCTCTGTTTAACTCGTTTGCCTACTTTAATATTGAAACAAGTAGAGCAGTTCCATCAAATATGTATGCTGCAAACGAACAGGCCCTACTTGATTTCTTTTTTGAGGTTAATGCGGTTTTCAAAGTTTTGAAATGTTTTTGTTGTTTGTGCTCCAAATTTTTTCCTAATTCCTGTATCTGTATCCCTGCAATAACTGTGAACATGTCGAAAAGGTGCTTCGTACCTGGTTGTCTGAACACCAGTGAATATTCTAATAAACAATTTGTATGCTCCTATATACCTATGAAGCGCATTGTAAAATGTGGTTCGAAGCAATGGATAAACCTTGTGTAAAAAGCGGAAATAGGTATAATGTTTTTGTGAAGAACTTTTCCAACTGAATATTACTGTATTCAAGCAGCGTTCAAGGAACGATTTTGAATTTTAGTCATTGCAAAAAATAAATTCATATTTGTTAAATAGAAAGGGTCAATCATCTCATAATCTACCCTCGGTAAATTATCCGAACTGCCCTTCACGAAGCCTTTCCATAACTGAATGATGTTATGCAATATGGGTCAAGCCACAGTCAGCTATAGTTTCGTAAAAAATATCAAAATAGTTTAGCAGATCATGGAATGATGGAATGTGGCTTGATACTATCGTCAGTGGATGGAGCCCCCTTACAATTGCGGGTTGAATCATTTTTGCTTATTGTAGAATAACACTTTGGCGATTCCGATGACTGTGATAGCTCAATAGACCGCGGGCATATCTGACAGACGACAGTAAATGACAGTTGTCAATCCAGCCTGCTGGACAAACAAACGGATCTACAAATGCTTATTGTGCATTTATGTCATATTTTACAATAAAAATTCTCGATAATGCCTCAATTTTGCGCGATTGTGAAATGCGGAAGTAGCAGCGGCAGAGATAAGGTTTCATTCCATCGACTCCCTTCTATTTTCGACAATAGAAAAAATATTAATCCTCTTGCTGAAAAGAGACGTGAACTGTGGATTCAGGCAACTAGAAGAGCAGATTTAACTACTGAGAAGTTGAAATGGGCAACGGTATGTTCAAAACATTTTGTAAATATCTCTTCTGGACATCCTTAGACAACGTGTTGAAATAATCACTTTTATCAGCCATATCACAAACAATCTCGTTGCAA
Source organism: Chrysolina oricalcia (assembly GCA_944452925.2). Lineage (NCBI taxonomy): Eukaryota > Metazoa > Arthropoda > Insecta > Coleoptera > Chrysomelidae > Chrysolina > Chrysolina oricalcia. The sequence continues at coordinate 4,242,529 of OX101824.2, read as the reverse complement.
TCAGGAAGAATACTGATTACAATATCAAATTACGTTCCCCTCTTTCAGGTATACAAGAGATTAAAGGTTTACTTTAATCTTCTCAGAATTGCCATTATAATATCATTAAATTACCATTGTTGTTTATTCAAATACAGTTTGTTTGTCCAGCAGGCTGATTGACAGTTGTCATGTGACTTCAGATGCCCGCGGCCTATTATTAAAAAATATGGCTTGACTCATTGTTGCATAACACCATCCATTTAATACACAAATCCACACCAGATCGGTCATAATAACACCTCGCTACAGTATTAATGAATGCATCAGTTAAATATCGAATGTAAAAAACAAACATTAACGTCAAATCTCGAGATCATTTTTGTTGCGTGAGAACTGTCATAATGATTTGCGGTGTTGTCAATGATCGTTCTTCATCGAAAGGATGGTCCGTTCAAGAAATTTGAAAGTTACAAATACTTATAATAAAAAGTAACTAATATGTGGATTTTTTTCTATGAGTTGATCAAGTGACGAAGTTTCAATTATTTCTCAATGGCTTATACCACTCTGGAATCTATATTTTTGAGGAGAACGGTAAAATGGATTATGGTGGGGGTTGTTTCCGATGAACGTGACGTCAGCGGCACACTTTCAAATGAGATATTCTTTCAAGATGAAAAAAATATAGTAGAACTCTTTGTTAAATGGACGTTTCAGACTAGAATCTATCGATTTAAAAGAGTTTTGCAATTTATTTTTCATAAATGTAAAGGTCCAATAATATCCTGTAATCCAAACATATTGCTTTTGAAAATATGATATGAACAAAATATGTAATATAAGCCTGCTTAAAAAATATATTTAACTACGTCTGATCTTTTTGTGCCTTTGAAATGTAACAAAAATATCCGATTTTACTTATTTGGCAAAAAGAAAATTAATACACTAGCCAATCGTAACAGGTATCTGACTGAGGAATTTCCGTTTGTATGAACTAAAATAACTTTTTTCTTTGAGTATCCAAATCAAAAAGTCAAAATTGCTTAATTGAGAATTGAAAACCCTTTCAAACGCAGTATCGCACGCTACCCCTTTCAATTTATATTTTTTTAAGGGGTAGCATTTACCCCTTGGGAGTTGAAAAGGCCGGTGAATAATTTTATTGAGCAAGTATGAAAATTTACCTGTTTCAGGATTTTTCAATAGCATTCATGATTACGTAAATATAGAATTTATTCGTTACTTTAGGACCTCACTGTATAATATCCAACAATCTGATTTTCTGTGCTGTTGTCAATATTTTTTTTACTATATACACTCGAAATATCAAATATAAGTGCGGTTCTGAAAGGTACTCTTATCTCGAAACTTTGAACGGTGTGTAATTTGACCCCCCATGCCATTTGAAATTTTTAAATTGATGTGCCCCCCTTCCCCTTCATCGGCCAACCACAATGTTTTTTATTTCAAAAAGTAGTAGCAGTGATACCATTCAAAATGTTGTTTGTTTCATGTGTGTTCGTCAAACCTTTCAAACGTTAACAGGGGGGGAGGGTCTAAAAAAGGCCGCCCTGTATATAATGGGCCGTAGTGATCGTTACGGTGGAGCGTGTGCCTTTCAATCATGGGGCCGTGGGTTCGATTGCCAGCACGGTCACTGGACTCGTGCATGGCATCACACGTTAAAAAGTGAAGGCTACGTCTTCCCTAGCTCACACAAGTCTCTCGAGGACTTCTGAGGATTGCTCGCAGGGGATCTCAGCCGTCCAACGGCAATAACAACAACAGAAAATAATAATATAATTCCGCCTGAGTAACCATGTTTATATATTTGGGAACTTTTTGGGTGAAATGCTCGTTTTGGTCTTCAACGTCTTCAACGCACTGATTTCAGTAATTATGTAATTATAAGGACTAAACTGGTTTTCGAAAAGCTTTCAATTTCAACACAATTATTGAGTGTTGATTAAAAAAAAGAGTCGTGTTTCCTACTGTTCACTGAACAGAACATTAAATCATAATGAATAACGTAATCTAATCACACGTTTTCAATAATGAAATTACTGTAAATATACTCAAATAATAATATCAAATAAGTTAAACTCAAAGTTATATTATTTCATTGTTAGTAGTAGTAAACTTCAAACAACTTCAAATAAAAATAAATATTAGTTAATATTGAAGAAATAAGTTTGAGCTGAAAAATATTAAATTAGTATTAAACTACTAGAAATGTTCAAACATATATGTTTGTCGTAAAATGACATTAGTTTGGCCATATTCAAAAGCATGGTTTTTTAACATTAAAAACATTTTCTTTATTGCTTACAAACTGTTCTCTCAGTGTACCAACTATTATACAGGGTGTCCCACGAAGATAAGGGAATATCTCGGGACTTGAGAGTAGTAGAGAATTGTAATTTTGGGGTTGTAAATAAAATTGGTGTAGCTTTTTTTTTGATATTATGTTACTCAATGATCTTTTTGTTTTCGGTCACTGACATCAGATTCAAAATTATTAATAGGACAACCTGTACATTTTGTCATTTCTATGTTCCTCCCGATAAAACGATTCCAACAAACTATGGGGGAGTCACTCTTTAACTGGTTCAGATCTTATCTCTCTGATAGAAAGCAGCGTGTAAAATCATCCACTACCTCTGATACAATTTAAGTAAGGTGTGGAGTGCCCCAGGGCTCTGTACTGGGTCCTATACTTTTTCTTTTGTATATAAATGACCTTACAATACTACCAATTTCGAGAAATTTAACGTTATTTGCAGATGATACTACCATATTATGGCACCATAAAGATAAAGAAAGACCACGAAATGATGTGTGATGATATGGTCTTAATCAGAGACTGGTGTGATTCTAATTTACTTTCACTAAAAACCAAAAAAACAAGTGCCATTTTTTTCAAAACTGTGATACTGGATGTGAATATAGGTATTCAAATATAAGTAAATAAGGACACAACACACAGCAAAATTTTTAGGAATTCATTTGGACACGAATCTGAAATTTGAAGAGCACATAAGAAACTTGAATAGAAAATTGGCATATGGTTGTTATGTTTTGAGGGTGGTTTTAATAAGTTGGGATGGCTGCTGCAAAATCAGTTTATTACTTACTTGTAGAATCCCATTTGCGTTATGGTATATCATTTTGGAGAGTTTGTAACAACCAATTGTTTCAGTCAGTGTTCATACTATAGAAGCGAGCAATTAGATACCTATGTAAAATAAAATTTAGGGACTCATGTAAACCACTCTTTATTGAACATGGGATCCTGACCCTTGTTTTAATTTTTATATTAGAAACGGTTTCAATAATCTACAAAAATAGATTGGATTAAGAAGTAAATGATGTCCCCTATTATACTCGTCAAAACGAAAATTGTTTAAAGCTCCCCGTTCCCATGACAAATATAATAAAAGACTCTTTGATCTATAATGGGGTGAAGATGTATAACAAATTACCTTGTGAAATTAAGGAAAAAAGGTACAACATTTTCAGAAGCATGACAAAAAACTACTTAGTGATAATTCATGTCATAGTTTAGCAGAGTTTTATGATGATTCATTTTGATGTTTTCTTTTGTAATTTTAAAATAATGAACTTTATATTCAACACATTTCATATTCTAACCGTAACATATCTTTATAATGCCTACATTGTTATTATTTGGCTTTATTTCAAATTTTAAGAGTTTGTATATCACATGTTATTTATAATTTCACCCGTGTTTGTCAACAAGAATTTATTCTTATGTACAATAAACATATAAATCATCATCATCATCATCATCATATCACACTTGTGGTCTAAAACGATTAGTTCAAGAACTTACAGGTACTTGAATATCCTTTGTCCTTCGACGTTTTTTAATATAATATCGATGGTTAACATAATTTTGCCTGGTTTCAATCATCTCAAAAAGTATAGGACTTCCCAAATATACAGGGTGACCCAGACCCTAAATAATTTGGCAATTGCTCGTTTCAGACTTCGTGGGACAAAGGATATTGAAGTACCTGTATTTCTTGAAATAATCGTTTTAGACCACAATTATGTTCGTTGACATTGTTTTATCGGGTGGAACATAAAAATGCAGAAATATACATGTTGTCCCATTAATAATTTTGAATCTGATGTCATGTGACTGCTTTAATTAAGAACCCCAAAATTACAAAACTCCATTACTTTTGAGTTGCGAGATAATCCCTGTGCTAACCTTCGTGGTATGCCCTGTATGTCTAAGTTCATTTTATTCATATAAAAATTAGGCAATTCTTGATATTCAATATTTTAGGATATCGTTCTTTAATAAAGCTACTTATCTACTTATATTGTGAAAAATTCCATTGAAAAATAATTTCAAAAATACGATTGAACTCTCACGACGTTTCGACATAATTGCACCCGTAATTTTTTTGTGTTTCAAAAAATTAAAGGAATGGAGTACCTTTAAGGATGCACTCTATACAACGAACAACCCACATGTACTTGTTGGTATTTTCCAAATAGGCGTCTGTAATTGAATCGAACACGAAACTCTCAGTTTTATTCCGAACCCCACGCATTTGTCAAACGAATCGAACAAACTCCTGAGTCCTGATTGCCGTCGACATCCTGCTGTGACAATTTTTCAGACTGCACACCTGACCTCCAAGTTGCACAACAGTTTCCACCTCGGAGAATGACATTTGTCGCAACGAAACTGATTGAAAACAAACATTACGGCATTCCGCTCCAGCGGAAATCAAAAGAAATGCGCGAATGGCTCCGCTGAGACTAGATGTGATTTGTGGAACACGGGACGGTCCTGCAGGATCGCATTAGCATAAGAGTTCGCAAAAGTTACAACTTGTTCCGAATTGATGAGGGTCTTTGTCCAGTCCGGTTGCCAAAAGGACGGCGATGTTTTCCTTTGTCTCGTTTATGGCTGTTTCAAACCGTTTGAAAGTTTGTAGGTCCGAAAAAAACTTTCTTTTCTTTCCGCATTACCTGAATTACACACCATATCTACTGTATAGAAAACAATGAATATTTGTCTTAATAAAACAAAAAAAAATTGAAATTAATCTTTATTTAGACTTTTCGTATATAATTTTTAAAACAGTATCAATATTTGGACGAAATTTGGTATTTGGAGATTTTTCAATGTGAGAAATTCAAATTTGATCCTAATCTGGACTTTAATAGAGTCACTGAATTGTTTTGTTTGTTTAAAATTGTTTTTTCCGTTAACCAGCAGTCGTCCCCTTACGAACGGCAGCCCTCAAAAGTCGAAACTTGTGCGAGCCAAGGATTAACGAGGTCTTACCTTTTTACGTGCGATTCCTAGCACGATCCGAGGAGAATATCGAAGGGAGGTCCGTTGGTCACCCATCCAAACCATGGCCTTGCATAGCGTTGCTTGGCTTCAGATATCGGTGAACCGGCGCTCTCCGTTCGAGCTATCCTAGAAGGCTTTGTCCTTCTTACGGGTATGGCCAATGGGTGGAGTCTAAATAGTTCGAATGTTCCAAAGAACACCACGAAAATTAGGTCCGATGTTTGAACTAGTGACACATGTCAAAAATCAATTTTTATGTCATTGGAAATATTTAAAAATAGTTTTAGCAGATTCACAGAAAAGAAAAAGCAATCAGATTGTCCCAACTCAAGTCCCAAAATCTTCTGATGAGCCCCTGTCACTGATCCAACTTGGGAATAAGTTTGGTAAAATTCCGTTAACCGGGCGCTACAAGATATCAAAAAAATCTTATGGGACTTACGTAGTTTGACCTCCTGAACAAAAAATCCAAATGAAATTTTTGGCGGTCTCCAGTAATTTCGGAGATACGGGCCTTTTTTTGAATGAAAACTGGCATTTTCTAACACACGTTTCTTCTTCGAAAAACACACTCAAATGCCTCCTTATTTTCACCAGCACAATATACACACCCTAATTCACCAGTTTTACACTTTTTTTATTGAAAACAGTTTTTTATCAACAAATTCGCCCGACAATTCGCGAATCCGCACGCGCGAAGTTGACAGAAATCGACAAAGTAGTGATGGGAATGCGCGCGCTCGCTTCGCTCGCGTATTTCTGGTCTTGTTCAGTAACAAGGGATGAAAATTTCTACTCAAAGTTGACAGAAATCGACAAAGTAGTAATGGAAATGCGCGCGCTCGTGTCTGTCTCGCAGATATCCTCACCAAGAAGTAAGAGATATGTTACATAAGTTACAAAGTAGTAATAGGAATGCGCGTGCTCGCTTTGCTAACGTATTTCTTGCTGAATATCTTCACTAAGAATGGTTCACTCTTCGAGTGTTTATGAGGAACTATCATTATTATTATTATTTGTGAAAAAAGTGCCAGTCTCTAGGGCGCCAATACTTCTGAAAACTATCCACTACAAACACTTCATATTCATGAGTATTCAGTATTCAGGAATTTTAGGGAATCTGACAACGTCGCATTGTATTGTAAAGTTTTTAAGACTCGCTGTTGTTGATTCAATTAAAGACATTGATACTGGCTACCTTGTTATGAAACAAGCCATTTGCACAAAAGATATTTTTGAATAGACAGAGCTAGGAGGCATATTTTGCGAAAAAATAATTACTTGAATAAACGTGTCCGATCACATTCATTTTTGGTAAGTGCGCATAGGGCAAACAGATAGAAAAGACGCAACCTAACTGTATTGTATAGTCGGGTGAGTTCGGTTGGGTTTGCATGAGATCGGGTCTGTCGGGATAAGTTATAGTCATTAAAGTAGGTTCATTTTATGTGAAAAGTGCTCATTATTTTTTGTGCGCATGTGTATTCATGTTATGTTTGCGCACATTTCCGTGATCTGTCTCGTCCTTTGAATTTTGCTAGTCATTTAGAAGCAGTATAAGTACTATTGTTTCAAAGGTGCAGTAAGTCTCAAAAAAAAAGAATTTTTTATAGCTTGTAGCGCCCGGTTAACGGAATTTTACCGATTGAAGAATACATTTTTCCCATCTTCCTCACTAAAGACAATTACAGATTATATTTCATTCAAACTTTTTTTTCAGGATTGAGACAGGAAACCTTGAGAAAGAAATAGCTATCCATAATGAATAGTTTAGTGGAAAATAGTGACAGAAATTAGGACTAAAACTGAATTCAAAAATGAATTTAAGGAATGTATACCCACTCAACAGAGGACTTCAATTCCTATAATATAACAAAGTTTAAAGTTTGACTGTCTTTTATTTGGTTTCTTTTTGCTTTGATATGACTTATTTACTCATTTCACAAATTATTCTCATAATTTCTTTTTAAATAATTGTTCTTCTTCATCAATTTGTATTAAATATGTAACGCCTTTATACAATTTATGTAAAAATGTAATCCCTTTCTTTGGATCAATGAATGAAGTGAAGTGTGTGCAGTGTAAGTATTGATATTTTTGTATTCACTAGGACTGACACATTTTTTTTGAATTGTTCACATTATCAACTCATTTTATCAATTTTCAGATTCATTTTGGAACCAAAGACCAAAAAATGGTCTTTGAAAATCGTGGCCAATTCTGATAAGCACCTAGAAAGGAAAAGTTGTAAATTGCAAAAATGGAACCTTTTCTTTCGAACAAGGTTAAAAATTCTATATTGACTTTTGTCTTGAGAAAATTGGTTAGACCCTAATATAAAAGATAGTGTTAGAGTATTGGCTTTAGAACAGCTATTTCACTGAAGTGGCTATATTTTCTTGTTTTAACCATGCCATGTGGAGGTCATAATTCACGTATAGATTTCGCAGATATTTGTGAAAACTGGATGTTTTTTGTTTATTTAAACAACACTATCTCAAGAAACTTCGTAATTTATGGTAGGAATACAAAAAAAAAAGAATTCATTAGGTAAATAAAGGAACTTTTATACTCATACAAATAAGAATGTACAAAAATGGGCTAGTCAGAATAATTCAATTGCAATGTTTCTCTGGGATATATTATCATCGGAACGAAATAACAAATAAATTTCCAGCCGACACTCGATGAAACTGATCCGAGTAAAAGTAAGTTCAACCGATCCGAATACCTCACGAAGCCATTCATCAAACAACTTCAATGGAGCCGCAGGAGTTATATTCAAAATTTCGGTTTTATTGTTCCTGTTATTATTTTAAAAGTTTCGCCATAAATCTTCCACGATAACTCTATTATGTTCGTTTAAAGTGACTTTAAAATTTTCTTTTCAACTTGATTTTTCTTTATTCCTCTCGAACGGGCAATCATTTATTCTTAATGTTGAAATTATATTCGTAACGCGAGTTTTATGATGTTTTATAGGGCCTGGGTCGTTTCACGAACATTTTTCAGCGTTTCGATTATACGAGGGGTAATCGCCAAGTTGCAAGTGATCGTTGTTGTTAAAGATAATTCACAGAAATAGAGTGTTGCGAGACATAATGGAGAAGTTTCCTATACAGAAATTTTTATTTTCATTCAAAGTTTACGTATGTTTTCTTTCATTCGTGAAATCACTTCAGAAAATAAATTAAAATGGACTGCAGCCCCTAAACACATCGTGAAACTTTTAGTATCTGCCAAAAAAAAATCCATCTGTCTCGTCATGCTTCTTCTACAAGCTTGCTCACCTCTCTGAAACACAACAGAAAGCACTTTGGAGACATACCGAATATATCTTTTCCAGAGCTTGTCGTTTCAACTAATGGCTTAGGCTGGCATTCCTGAGGCATTCATCCTGCAGAAATTCAGGAAGAACATCATTTCCTACCTACTCAGTTATACATGTCTCTTTCCTTGGATTTTGGAATTTATGTTAAACCTACTAAAAGATAACTCTCCACCGTATCTGTATCATAAATTAAAATACAGAACTGATGTACATTCTCTTAGTTTGAGACATAGAAATTCTCTTACTGTTGATTAAACGGCATATTTTCAAATTTTATACCATCATAACTTTTCCATTCATGGACGAATTCCAACGTTATTTCTATTTCAACCAATGTGTGTCAGATTTTTTCAGGAAATCTATTCTAATTTTTAAGTTGGCTCTGAAAATGAGGACCCATTCATTAAATTCAGCGTCTCAGTGAAATTTTTTAATGTCTACGTTAGGAATTGAAATTCTGATCAGTTAAAAAATATTAGTTTTATAAGGGCGCTTCCATTTTAAATGGGCCACACTGTATAATTGAGTAATGTTTCCTATTTGATACAAAACTGGTAATCCAATCCTCTTATACCGTATTTATACAGTTTATGTACGAGGCTTGTTTGGTAAGTCCGTGACTTTTTAAATTTCCCGCGCAGTAACTTTAAATGCAACACTGCTGCTGTCAACCACCATCTTTCAATAGACTACTGTCAAATTTTGAGCAAGCTGCGACATTTGGTTTGTGTTTGACAGCAATTAGAAGCAGACAACCTCGTGAATTTTAACAAAAATGGAAAAAAGTGAATTTCGTGTGTTGATTAAGCATTATTTTTTGCGTAAAAAAACCATAACTGAAACCAAGGAAAGACTTGATAAATACTATGGGAACTCTGCACCATCAATTTCAATGGTTAAGAAGTGGTTTACTGAGTTCCGTTGTGGTCGTACCAGCACAAGTGACGCCGTACGTTCAGGTCGCCCAAAAGAGGTCATCACGCCAGAAATCGTCGATAAAATCCATGGAATGATATTGGACGATCGGAGAATAAAAGTACGTGAGGTAGCTGAGGCTGTAGGCATCTCAACTGAGCGAGTACATCACATTTTACATGAATATTTGGACATGAAGAAGCTATCCGCGAGATGGGTGCCGCGATTGCTCACACTCGACCACAAGCGCAACCGTGTGACCACTTCAAAGGAGTGTTTGGCAAAGTTCAATCGCAATCCGGGCGAGTTTTTACGCCGTTATATAACCGTAGACGAAACATGGATCCATCACAATACCCCAGAGACCAAGGAACAATCAAAACAGTGGGTGTCAACTGGTGAACGTGCACCAAAGAAGGCTAAGGTGCGTCTGTCAGCCAACAAGGTTATGGCCACAGTTTTTTGGGATGCACGCGGTGTCATTCATATAGATTACTTAGAGAAGGGTAGAACGATCAACGGCGAATATTATTCAGAGCTTTTAGACAGATTCGATATTGATTTGAGGCAAAAACGACCACATTTAGCGAAAAAAAAAGTGCTGCTTCATCAAGACAATGCACGAGTGCACACGTGTGTAGTCACTATGGCAAAAATTCATAAATTGGGCTACGAACTACTACCCCATCCAGCATATTCTCCAGATTTAGCCCCTTGCGACTATTTTCTTTTCCCAAACCTGAAGAAATGGCTGGGTGGTAAGAGATTTGGGTCGAATGAAGAGGTTATAACCGAAACAAACGCCTATTTTGAGGGCCTTGAGAAAACCTATTATTTGGAAGGAATAAAAAAACTGGAAAAACGCTGGACTAAATGTATTGATCTAAAAGGAGATTATGTTGAAAAATAAAACGCTTATTTGCCAATTTTTTTTTCTTTATTCAAATAGTCACGGAGTTACCAAACAGCCCTCGTATTAATAGTATGTGGTTGACACAGTCGAAAGCTCTGCTGAGATCAACAAAAATTCATACAGGACACATAATTCGCAATAGATGAATAATACAATTGAATTGTTATATAAGTGTACCAAATCTTTTCTAAGTGCAACCTTGCAAATAAAAATAAACGACATTGAACACCCTTACTGATGAGGCTGGAATAAAATATTATATTTCATCAAGTCAGAAGAACTATAACATCACACGCAAAGGTACGTGTAATGTTGAGACCACCCCGAACCTATCCCAAGAAGTTTTACCAACCCGTTCTCCGATAACAGGCTATACGCGCCAAATGGCTTTCGGAGGGTAATGGCTAAACACATGTAATAAATTTCCTTCACTTCCCGAACTTGACGTAACTCGAAGTACAAGCGCTCTCCGACTAGAGCCCATTGAAAAAGCAGGGACTCGTTAGAAATATAGATCGATAAAATGGAAACAACTGGGTTCCTCGTGAAATACGGCCGCTGAATAAAAGACTCGCCGGTTGTGTTTGTTCACATATTCTACATAATTTAAACATAACTTCTTATTATGCCGGTATTAGACCGTTTATCATACATTACCATGATATTGGAGGATATATCGGAGGTACAGCTGAGAGATCGTATACTTCATGCATCTTTACTACACTCAGGCGGAAGAACGTGGAAATATAGAGGGGCTGCTTTCTCGTAGAGGTCCATGGCTATCCAGCAGATGAACCTATTAGAGCTCATCAAATAACAGGACAGAACAAAGTTACACAATATAATAACTAATAACAATTTGTGTCCTAAGGTAGGAAGTTCAATTAAAAGAAAAAAGAAAATGAACAAGAACAAAATAGTTAATTTTTTTTTTTGGTTGACGTGGCCGTTGACGGAAATTCATAGTATATGACACTAAGGTAAACACGATTAAATTTCCACAAATTTATTGTATACGCGACATGTTCCTGTATGCAATTTGACATTAGATCGTATATTAGAGTCGGGACACTCTTTGACAGGACATGGAAAAACCGCATTTTAGGTTATATCTCAAAAATTATTGTAAAACAAAATATTTTTTGAATGGTGAATTCTATCAGTCAAACAAGAACAGAAAATATTTCTATACCGTTGATGTGACAACGGTCGACCGATAGTATTGACAGTACAAAATATATCTCCCTCTCTGTCAACAGTGGCGTTTCGTAAAAAGGGTGAGAAAAATCTTATTGAACAAAACACGCAAGCAGAATATCTGCACAGATGAATTTTTCAACGAAGCCATTAGTACTAAGATTTGAAAAGGTGATTTCGATCGTAGAACATTAAAACCAATAATCTTTCACTTTCAAACTAGTTATGATAGAGATATTCCAACGACGATGATCGTATCATTTATTTATCCTGCCCCGCGGTTTTGGGAAGACATCATTTGTAAATGGATGTACCTTAGCCAAGTTCATTTTCATATTCGCAATAGGCGTTATTTTTTCATTACGCAGAATTTTTTAATTCTATAAATAAGGCACTCCTACCTACATTTTGTCTGATTTGCCATATCAAACTGACGACCATTATTACTGTATGCAAAAACAAATCAAATTTATTTGAAATTTTCTTTAATAAATACTCGTTGTTTTCATAAATTTCATTAATTTTCCTTGCAACCCTCCAAATATTTGACAATGCAAATTCTAAGTTTGTATTCAAAATTACTGGAAGTTATCACTTTTTGTTTATTCGTTTAGGGTGTGATTAATGTTCAACAAATGATTGATCAATAGATTATTCAAATTAAGTGACTATTAAACCAAATAGGACATGAGTTGACTTGCCTAGTTCAGATGGGGTGCCAGGCTGCGAAAGACAGAACAGAAGAGAAAGATAAAGTATAACCTGATATCTAGCTTGTGTGGGAAGGCAGAATAAATATGCAGAAATGATAACAGATAACAATTTTATTACTGTTTCAAAAAAATTACAATAGACTGAAAGACGAAAAAGATTAGTTGAATGCTATAAAATTGAGTAGCTGAAAACAATAAAAATTGAGTCGCTGAAGGCTATAAAAATTGTGTAGCTGAAGGCTGGAAAATTCAGAACATTCGTTTCTCTTGACTTCAGACCGGAATATTTCCACTTAGCTTTTGATTAGAAAGGCCCATATCTGTGGTGACATTAACGATATTGAATCCAAGAGATGTTTATAGTTTCTAATAAGTGTTTTGCCTAAGATTTCCCCTTCATTTTCTTCCAGGTGAAATGATATGAGTTGTTTCCATCCACTTGCAACTCCACCTAACATGACAGCCAAAATATGAGTAGCTATTTCTGTTCGTTTTTCTAACGTTCCCCTTCTCATATTAGTGCAAGTAGCTACACAGTACTGTTCTCCAGGTTCTTTAACTGATTCATCCAAAAATAAACAGCAATCTTTCTTGCAGTCTGAAAAATTTTGAATTTTGATCTTCAAATAATGAAGTATTTCATCTATTATGCCTGGAGAAAATTGAATATGACTTATTTTACGATTCAACGATTTTCTACTAGGTAACGCATAATTTAGTTTTAATAAGGTTTCACATCCAGAAGTACCACATGCGAATATAATAATTAATGCTTCCTCCACAGTGTCAGGTCGCCATCTTTTTCCTTTACGGATTCTATTTTTATGTGAAAGTAGATCTGAACTGAGCCAAATTTTCCGTAAACATTCAACTTTGTTTGCAAATTTTCGTTTCTGATTTGAACTCGTTCTACCATTTCAATCGTTCTTGAAATAGAAATAGCATCAGTTTTCAACTTCTTTGCGACATACCACTCTAAATCTACTTTATTGAAGTGTACCTGTATGAAAAATATTATTTAAACTCTGAACAACCTTGTATACATTCAGTCGAGTTTTTCTCGAATGGATAAAACTCTTCTGCCCAAAAGTTTCACTAATTCAATAGATATTACTCTTGACATATCATTTCAATTCATCTGACAAATTCGCGCTTTTGATGTTATATTCCACGCCGACTTCCATATTTGTAATAGAACTGGATCCCCAGGAAAATGATATATCATTGGAATTGCTCTTACAATTCTGTAACGAACATATTACGGTATGAATATATTATGTTTTTCGTTTCGGAAGATTCAGTACAAATATTCGATTTTGATTTATTCGGGTTACGTGTACCCCAAAACATATTTTTACTATTCCCTCCCTGACGATACGCCCTTGTGCTCATTTGGCCTCACAAGGTAGACATAACCTAAAACGCGTTTTTTTGATATCCTGTCAAAGAGTGTCCTGACTCTAAATATACGATCTAATGTCAAATTGCATACAGGGACTCTACACAGTATCTTTCTCAAGCGAATGTAATACACTAAATTATTCTACGTTGAACATTACTTAAATACCCTTCTTAGCAAATTAGGACCTACCTATAATGAAAATAAAAATTGACAATACAAGGTTAATAATTATTATAATTAATAAAGGTTTAACAAAGGGGAAGTATTAAGGTCCAATTGATCATTTCGTAAACAATTCCAATTTTTCAATTCATTGATTTCCAAGAATTCTAAATAATTAAGTCTAATACCCTTATTTTCAACATGAATGATTTCAAAGTTTTCATCTAAGTCATGGTCTTCTTCCAAAATATGATTGGTATACGTTGAATGTGTTTTGTTATTCACATAATTCATACGGTGTTCACGTACGCGGCTTTTGAATGGTCTGCCAGTCTGGCCTACATATACTTTGGAACAAGATCCACAATTCAATTTATAAACTCCTGATTTTTCAGATTTTTGTGGTTTATCTTTATTATTTTTGATAAACCTTCCCAGCGTGTTATCTGTTCTGAATGCTACTCTAAAATTTTGTTTTTTTCAAAAATGACGCTATTTATTTTCTGAAACAGGTCCTGAATAAGTTAAAGTTCTGTAATTATTGTCAAGGTTCCTCATAGTGGGGTACACTTCTTGGATAGCCTTACTATCTATTTTTCTTGCAAAAATATTCTCTATTAATTTGACTTGATATCCATTATTAACTGCTATCTGTTTTGTGATATTTAGTTCTTTGAAGAAAATTTCTACAAAGAACCTTCCATTCCAAAAAAAAAGTTATGAGCGCGTTGCTACATACTCTTCGACATTTCTGGTAAAAAATTCAGTGTTGTTACCTTCGCTGCTTCTATTATGTTCGAAGATGTCAAATCTAAGTCGATATCACTATCAGTTTTCATTTTAATCAATAGTTTTTATAGAAAACAACTATGAAATTATTCGTTACCTACTAAAATTTTGACAGAAACAATCTGCTGACATTTCATCAATTTGTCGCTGGACGTCATAATTTGACAAGCCGTAGTCGTGATTTTAGAGTGAACCTAGACCTAATACGAAATATTCCATTTCGCATTTGTTGCTTAGCAACTTGCCTACCAACCGATGCAAAAATGAAATTGTGAAGTGTTGTTCAAATATTGTCAAATATGACTGAAGTGAAGCTATCACTTTCAAGCAAACTAGTATGAGTTTTCAGCACAGATCATAGAGTTTTTACTTTCCTGCTTGGATAGGCAAAATGGTGTTTCAAGACAATTATGAATGTAAAATCCGTCATTTTACAAGGAGGCCAGAACACTTTCTACTACTTTTAGTTACTTTTTGCTATCTATAAACAAGAAGAAAGTATCATTTTGACTACTAATAAAAATATCAGATTGTTAAAATTGTTAAATTGTTGTTAAAATTATTATTTCCGTCATGTTTTAATTTGAAAAATTGTAATGTATCAATTCTTCTTGAGACTGGAAATATATTGATTTTATGCTAGTTTGTTTAAAATATCCCCAACTGAACTCAAAGTTTGATTTCCATGTACCATGATACCTACTACGATAATAAATATAATGTGTATCACGTGTGTCATCCTTTATCGAAATCGAAGGTAGTTTTGTTTTGCGTGACAATAAAAAAGAGCGCATCGCGTGTCTAGCTCGACTCGTCTTGAAGATTGAAATGGAAGCGATAAACACTTTTCTGCTTTCCTTTGTAATAAAGCAGGTGATTTATTTCCTCTACATTGTGATGAAACTAGTGCAGACTAGTAATTCTACAAAGTGATTGATTACTGTTCTATGACATTCAATTTGCACAATGTTAATAGAATTTCATGATTACAATAATTATTGGAGAGATACCTGAGCAAATAACAGACATTTTCTAATTTTTTACATAAATTATCTATTTGTGGCATTCATTGCAATCTGTTTAGGCCAATCGACAGGGCTATCAACCTCAACTTAAATTGCTGAAACCCTCGAAACGGTTTTTTTTCATGTTTCTACGTCGAACCGTTCAAAAGTTAACATGGGGGGAACTATTAAAAGCCGCACTGTATATGCAATATCGTTAGTTTTATAGAACTCCTGAAATTTGTTCAGCACCAAGAATTTCCCTTCGCAGAAAATTTTTCTGATTCAATATACAGGGTGTTTCTTAAGTACATGTAGAAAATTTAGGAGCGTATTGCTGACATCAAAATAAGAAGAAAAGTTCCTATAAACATATGTCCACAAGTTATTAGTTTCTGAGATACAGAGTGTCAAAGTTGAATTCTTATTATTATTTTTTCTGAATAATTTCAAAATAATTTTGGTATTTGGGAAAAGTTTGGTATCTGGGAATATTTATTATTTAGATTGTGTAAATAAAATATTCTTGATAGAGGTCACTGCGAGCAACTGTTTTCGAGTTATTGAGATTTGAAATAATCGATGCAAGTGATTTTGAATGACAAGATTTTTTAATTCAAAATAAATTCAATTAGAAATTAGTTTTTTCACAATTAACACAAAATTTTATTTTGTCATTAAAAAATCATCCCAGATACCAAACTTTACTCGAATATCACAAATATTTAGGCATTTATTCACAAAAAAATAAATGTAATATTTAAACTTTGACACTCTGTATCTTAGAAACGAATACCTTGCCGACATGTGTTTATGGGAACTTTTTTCTTATTTCGACGTCAGCAACATGCTCTTGAAGTTTCTACACGTACTTAAGAAACACCCTGTATATATATACAGTGTGTCTTACTTTTCATGGAAGCACTCCCGTAACTTCCGTAATTATTAAGGTAGAATGATGAAAAAAATTAAGTCTTGAAAAATCCGAGGTTGAATGATGATACTCTCAGGACTGAAGGAAATTATGGAAATGCACATACCTACTGGTTCAATAGTGATGGCCTAAGTGATATACACTGCCCGCCAGTAGCGATAGAAAAATGGTTGTTCCATTCAGAATTCCGTCAAATAAATGAGGACTCAATAAGGCAATCAATAAGGATAACGTCGATCCAAACGATTTGCTACAGGGTCTGCCTACACCGTGTTCATCCTTTTTTCTAGAGCCAGTGACAAGTCACGAAATCATTGATGCAGTACGTAACTTGAAGAATTCGAAGTGTACTGACGTATATGGGATGAACAGTGAACTTCTGAAACAAACTTTGGACCTGATTATCGATCCACTTGTTACTCTTTGCAATGCATGCATTTCAAAAGGAGAATTTCCTGATATATTAAAAGGTGCGAAAGTAATACCGATATTCAAAAAAGGGGATGCTACACAACTACCAAACTACCGCCCATTATCTATAATTCCCATTTTTTCCAAAGTTTTTGAGATTATACTGAAGCAGATAATTATGAAATATTTTGAATCTAATAAATTTCTCAACTGCTGTCAATTTGGTTTTACAACAAAATGCAGCACCACACATGCCGTTTTAAAAATCGTGAGTGAGATAGTCGAAAGCTTGGAAGAAGGCAAGAATACTTCCATTACTCTGTGATCTATCAAGGGCCTTCGACTGTGTCTCTCACTCCACTCTAGTTGATAAACTGCGGTTTTATGGCGTCAGAGGTCTCTCGATTTGATACAGTCCTACCTGAGTGACAGAAAACAAGCAGTATATATAAATGAGACATGTTCTTGGCCCGTCACTCTTCATTATCTATACGTGAACGATCTCTTTCACTTCATGTACCCTAATAAATGCATTGCTTACGCCGATGACACGACATTAATACAATCTTCCACTCATGCAGATAGTCTTTTAAACACCATGGCTGATTCTTTGAATAGGGCACAGAACTGGTTTAATGCAAATAACCTCAAATTAAACAACAATAAAACGCAAAAACTGATTTTCAATAAAGGCATTGCGGGCAATGAAAAGAGTGTCAAGCTTCTCGGAGTACTTATCGATGATTGACTATCATGGTCATCACATATAGAACAGTTATGTCATAAATTATCAAGTTCAATATTTCTTTTGCGCAATTTGAAAAATCAAGTCTGCGACAACACTGTACGGTCGTGTTATTTCTCTTTCTTCCACACACATATTAATTACGGCATACTGTTATGGGGAAACTCTGTTCACTCATGTAAATAAAGTCTTTAAAATGTAAAAAAGAGCAATAAGAATCATTGCTGGTGCTGGTTGTTGTTGTACTAGTTGTTGTTGTTGTTCTAGTTGTTGTTGTTGTTAATTGCGTCAACCGATTGCACCCCTACGCGCAACCCTCGGAAGTCTTCGAGAGACTTGTGTGAGCTAGGGACCATTGTCAACAATTCTTCAAAGATCTCGCTATTATGCCTGTTCCTTCCTTACTAATTTATAATACTCTTCTAGACACTTACAAAAAAAATTATTTTTGTTCCAATTCGGATTTTCACAATTATCAAACTCGTGCAGCGAACGACATAAGACCTTCCCGATATAGGCTCAACAAATCTCAGATGAATTCTCTGAATGTAAGACTCTACAATTTTTTGCCTCAAGCGTTCAAGATGCTCAATTACAATTGTTTCAAATTAAAACTAAAACGACACTCACTGTTCCACTGTTTTTACTGTATCGACGAATATCTGAGAGCGCCCCCACTTCTCAATCTTGTGTCCTAACTCTAATTTCGACAATAAGTCATGTTCTTGTTTCGATTTTAAATATTGTTATGTCTGTTTGTGATATTTTAGGTGTATTTTTAAATAACTTTTAATTAACGTTTTGTACCTGATTGCCTTGCCAAAAACATAATTGTTTGGTCAAATAAATTCTATTCTATTCTATTCACTCTATTCTGAAGTTTAAAATAAATCGACTGTAACTCAGGATGTATCGAACTCCGCGAACTTCTCGAATCGAATATTTTTATTTTTCCAGATATTTTTGCGAATGTGGCAGGTAGGGAATGTACTTATTCTAATGAACCGTTGGAGCGAGAAAAAGTAACGATTTCCTCCATACCATCGAAGACATTTACGCATTGCCGAATGTTCACAGATTCTTCTCATTATAATTTTAATGGTGTGTTGTCGCCACGTGTCATTTGAATAATTGCGATTGGGTGCGACAATGCCATAGTGACTGTCGTGAAGGGTTGAAGTAAGTAAAGAATGATTGTTCCATGCATATTGTATTAAGTATACTGTTGCCCTTTAAGAGGCCATGGGCGAGATCATATTTGGGGCGTTTTTTATGGTAAAAGAGTCAATTGATAACTCAAAAACGGTTTGTTGCATCGATTACAAACAACCCAGACAACACAAGTGAATCCATTGGACAACCAGTGGACATCCAGCTTTGGATACCCCTGGTCATCCATTTTGGGTGAGACAGCCAGGTTTCTCGCTTGTTATTTAAGATAGAGCCTTGCGGTTTTCACGTTCCTTTCCTTTTTTTTTGTGAAACTCAAGTTGGCCTAATCAGATTTTGCATAACTGTTTCCGTTTATGAGATACAGGGCGATTTTGGAAATTGATACTTTTCGGACCCCATCTTTATCTCCGAAGTTATTAGAAATAATGCTGAGCTAAAAACTACATCTGATACAGAATTCTGCGTAGAATCCAGTGGCGTACTTATTTTTTTTTCGGGGTATGGTTTTGAAGATACGACGCAAACCTATATTTTTTTCAATGGAACACCCTGTATTTTATTACTTCGTTGAATTCGCTATTTTTTTTCCTTCAAAATTATGTATAACACTATATAGGTAGGATGTTCAGAAATGCTATAAAACACTAAAACATCACTTAATGATAATGTTTTGTTAGTGGGCCATGGATTTCCCACATAAAAGAAGAATTAATTGAATAATTTTCATTTGTGTTTTTTTTATAGGAGAGTAAGCAAATGAAGATAATATACTAACACGAAAAACAAAATGTAGGTACCTACCTAATAGCAAAAAATAAAGAATATAACAATTCATAATACAAATTAGATACAAAAGAAATACCCAATAAAATATTTATCATTAATAAAAAATTTCAACATTACATAATATCTTACTGATTAAACTGTTCAAATTGCTGTCCATTTTCCCTAATACATAATTGACAAACTTTTTCAATTCGCCTGAGTGCATTTAATATTATAAAAGGGCGGTTTTGTAAATTTCGGAAAGCTGCCGCTGTTGATGCACGAAGTTCTTCGGGGCTGTTGTGTCTGTTACTGTATATTTTATTTTTCAAATAGCCCCACAAGAAAAAGTCTAATATAGACAGATCAGGTGACCTTGGAGGCCACCTGATGGGTCCATGAGTTCCAATCCAACAACCCTGAAAATTATTTTCTAAAAACCGCCCGATCAATCTTGAATTATGGGCAGGGGCGCCGTCCTGTTGGAAATGTATGGAATGAAGAAAGGCGAGGGGAACATCTTCCAGTAGTTCCGGTAACACGTCTTCTAAAATTGTCAAGTACCTAGTTACGGTAAGAGATCCTTCAAAAATGTGGTATATGATTTTTGTCCCCAATATGAAACATGCCACATTAAAACCAAATCTACCCTGTTGTTGTCGTTCAAAAATCAAGTGCTGGTTTTCATCATACCAATGTCTTGTATTTTGCCTGTTAAATATACCAGCACTGCTTATATGTGATTCGTCTGACCAAATAACTTTTTTTGCGAAATCAACGTCTCTCCGAGCATGGTTCAAAAACCAATTGCAGAAATTCACACGTCTTGTTGCATCACCACGATATAAGTGTTGGACAATATTGACTTTGTAGGGTTTTAACTTATACTTTTTTAAAATTCTGTGTACCCGTGATCTGGAAATAGCAGTATCATTCTCTAATTTTGCACAAGAAGTCTGATGATAGGCATGAACGCTAGCTAACACATTTATTTCATCTACTTCTTGATTCTCTTTATTATATACCTTGGGTCGAGGTTTAGAATATGCACCATAATTCAGTAAATTATACTTTAGTCTGAATATAGTTGCTCGACTAGGTTGATGCCTCTCAGGATATCTGAAAGATTTAAATCACGATGTAAGGAAATGTCTTGTGGTAAAATTCTTGACGTCATACCTGTTCAAATAAAGTTCCAAAGCTTCGCCAACGTTTTCATTGGATTGATTCAATCATTGTATAATGTCATATTTTTCATTGTTTTGAAAAACCAAATCTCTTCCAGCCATTATCAGTTCTCAATCAACAAATTCACAAACAATTATTTCTACAATACTCAATATTCCTTCAAACCCAAACACGATGAAACACAATAATAATTCGTAGCGATGACAGCTAGATCAGATTTGTTTTTTTTTCTCTTCAATGCCTATTTGATAAAACAATGCTTCCAAATGCATAGTAGCCATAATAACAACAAGGATGTTCGTATCATCCATGACCTACTAATGTTAATAATCAAAAGTAATAATCCTCTTATTGAAACTTGGAAAATCCATGGCTTACTAACGAAAAATTATCATTATGTGATGTTTTAGTGTTTTTTAGCATTTCTGAACATCCTACCTATATAGTGTTATACATAGTTTTGAAGGGAAAAAAATAGCGAATTCAACGAAGTAATAAAATACAGGGTGTTCCATTGAAAAAAATATAGGTTTGCGTCGTATCTTCAAAACCATACCGGAAAAAAAAAATAAGTACGCCACTGGATTCTACGCAAAATTCTGTATCAGATGTAGTTTTTAGCTCAGCATTATTTCTAATAACTTCGGAGATAAAGAAGGGGTCCGAAAAGTATCAATGTCCAAAATCGCCCTGTATCTCATAAACGGAAACAGTTATGCAAAATCTGATTAGGCCAACTTGAGTTTCACAAAAAAAAGGAGAGGAACGTGAAAACCGCAAGGCTCTATCTTAAATAACAAGCGATAAACCTGGCTGTCTCACCCAAAATGGGATGCACTGTACAGCATTCTCCAATATATGTCCAATGGACATCCATTGGACGATACATGTCCGAAACATTGGACATACATTGGAACTCCATTGGATACCCATCAGGACATCCGATGGATTTCCATAGGTGATCCAGTTTATGTCCATTCCAGTTGGAAGTCTATTGGATACCCATCAGACATACAATGGATTTTCAGTGAAGATCCATTTCATAACCATTCCAATTGAAAGTTCATTGCATACCCATTAGACATCCAATGGGTTTCCATTTCAATTGAAAGTCCATTGGTTGCCAATCAGACATACAATGGATATCCACTTGACATCTACTGGACATCCAATTTATATCTAACTATACCTAGCTCAGATTGAATGAAAAATAATATTCGTAAAGTGTTTATTATTGAATGATTAATGAAAGTTATAATTATACCTTACATAGTGTAACATAAAAGAAACCAAAACTAAATTTCAAAGAGGAACATAACCGAAAGATTTACACTATATCAAACAAAATAAAAATAAATAAAAATTACTTAGCAGGTTCTACTCGTAATCCATAAGCATTTCTCTTTTGCTCTCCTCACATATTCCTTGATGGCATCCTCCACTGATTTCCTATCTGTGTAAGTTGATACTTTTTTCCGCTGCTTCTAGAAAACATTAGAAAATATTTTATTCAGACTTGAAATGTACTTTCAAGAGAGGTTAGAAATTACAGAAATAATGCATGAGTACCAGTACACATTTCACAACAATATATCAGAATGGAAACAAAATGAAAACAAATGAAAACACTTACCCAAATCAGGCAAAGTAATGAGCACTTCAGAATGTGTTCAGACCTCAGATAATCACACACTGTATTATTGTATGTTTGTTTACGAACACCACCGATGGATGCTATGTGGATGATTTGACTATAAAACTGATATCCACCTTGATAACAGGATGAAAATACAGATTTTTATGCTGTGCTTTTTGATGCTGACACAGTAAATATTTCTCGTGAAAGGGTTTTACACCTTAAATGCTATAACTAAAATGGCGTCGCAATTGGCGACTTTGGTGAATGGCCGAGTGGCGTTCCCTCTTCTCTTCCGTTCAAACTTTTAATATATTCACTGACGTCACACGTCACTTTACGTCATGTCACGTGTGGTCGTGCTGCAAGTACGCGGCGCCCTCGTCTTGACACAGCTATATAGTTATTATGTAAATAAAAAATGTCTAATTTCACAACTTTCATAACTCGACAATAATGGATCTGATGCGTAGATGGGAATAGGTTGATTTATAACAATCGCCCTTCTTTTATTTATGAAGATAGTTGGTCAACCTTATGGGATTATAATTGGATCAAAATGGATGCGACATGTAGATGGCGATAGTGAGCTCGCATCCAAGTGATGTCGTAACTTCAGTGATCTGGCCTCCAAGTCATGTCGTAACTTGATTGAAACAATGGGACAGCATTAAAATCAGGGTTTTTTCAAGGAACCTGCATTAAAATGACGTCAAAAATTCATGTTTGTAACTAATCACGCTAGATGACACTCGCGTTTGCGTCCAACACCAATTACACAGGCATTGACTAACTATCTTACTTCTATATAAACAATGCTAATATACATTTATCTCACAACTTTGTCATGGGTTATTTTAAAAAGACCTCCATAATGAAACCTAGAGCAAGGTCAATTTTGACGCGGTGTTTGTTTTGTTATGTGGTTGAGGTTGAGCCATAGAGAAACGTAAACTTTAATGTTTTTTTTTATTTGTGTACGGGTTGAGCTCATTCATTTAGTTTGTTATTCAAAGGCCGTGCGGCGTTACTTTAGAAAAAATAGAAAATTGCTTTCCGTAAAATGAAGTACAAAAGGTTTATAACTGAGTTTTGAATTGATATAGCCGATACTGTAGTTCTGCTTCCAATCCATATATATCTATTAACTACGAATTTGGATAATAAAGACAGCCTATGGTCATGTTCCGATATTCCCGAACAGTACTGCCCAGTAATTTTGGTCGTTCCGATTTTACTGAAATTGACTGGTATATATTTCGCGCCACTTTTCATGGAACCTTGTTAGAGGCATAAATTTACTGGTTGCTACTGTTACAAAATGGTCCTGTAGTCCCAGTATCCCCTCCCCGAATTGATACTAATTTAGGTTAGGATATGTAATTCAATATTTATCCAATTCATTGATAGCATTCTCATTATACAATTAGCTCATCTGTAAAGACAGCAGAACAAATGTATCAAGTGTAATTAGAAGACTTGCTAATAGAGGTTGATGCCGAAACCGCCGCTCGCCGCTAATTTACGAGCTTTATTCTCTCTCGTCTCTCTTATCCATGTATTTATGAAAATAAATATTTCAGATCAAAATCATGCCAGCTGATATTTGCATAATAGTAATGATATAATTTTGAACTAGATATGTTCCCGCCTTACATTTGACAGTCTGACTTTCCGAATCGTTCCGAAATTAAATGACAGTTTCAGTTACTGTTACTGTTAAGCCTGATTCACATAATGACAGTAGCAGTGGCGTCACCCCCCTCTATTGATAAGATAACCAATGGCAAACATGTTTAGACGACGCTGAAAAATCAAGGTCGCGCTGCTGAAAGTTTGATTCATTTAAACTTTTTGCAGTAAAATCTAGCAGTGTTCGCACTTCTAACCTTAAAATTATCATGAAATCGAGATTGCTGTTATGATTCCTTTCCACTGCTTTTAACAAACAATTAGTTGAAAATTTCCATTCCAATGTCACACATTCGGATAACAGCGTCAAAAGGGGCGGAGTCACTGCCTTTAGTGCCTCTGCTACTGCCATTATGTGAATCAGGCTTTAGGCGTTCCGAAATTACCTACAGTTGCCAGTACTGTTCAGTAATATCGGAACATGAGCTGAGTGATGCCAAGAAAATGAGCTTCGACTTTGAATTGGACGCTGCTGAATTATTGCGCTTGCGCCAGAGATTCCTATTCAAAGACACGATTTTGTTTTTTCATCTCTTTCTAGCGTGCATGGTTCGGCAGCAACAATTATCGAAGATATGAGAAGCATATCTTATGTGGTGTTAATTCGGCAAATTCCAACATAACCTCGCATAATATGGATAAGTTTACAGAGAGCAAGTGTAGATTGTGCTAATTAAAAGAGGGCTGCATTAAATGGGTTTTATTCCTGAGAATATGACACATTTTATAAATGTCTAGATTTTCATGCCTGAAAGAATTTAAGATCGCCGCGTTTTACTTCGAGTTCGTGTTCAGGAGAAAAACATACATCACTACCAGCAAACTATTTTTCTCGGCTGTTATGAGGCCGATTTGGAACGAGATTTTCTTTTTCAAACAATTGTCCTTCACATACCCAATCCATATTTCTTCAAGTTTAATGAGTTTTTATCCGCTTATGGCAGAAAATTGATTGATGAAACCCTGGTAGCAGGTAACAAACAGACATTTTGTTACAAATGAATCAATGAATCTTTTTTTTTTTAATGACAAAGATTAATTCACCGTCTTGCATAATTCTCATTCTTCATTTATCCACATTATAGAAAAATGTTAGCCCATTTTCAGCATAACCTCAAAAATGTATGACATTTCTCATGATTCAGAATTCGGCATGCGCAATAGTTTCTCAGCGCTCGTTTGAGAACAGGTAAGATAGATATTTTTAGCTTCAATTCGATTACATTGCGTCTTATGGCGTGTTATCAATATTTGTAGTTGTAGATGTATGTTTCAATCTGATGAGTGGTGACATCTATCAATGAGAGGCAGAGCTAGTAGTAGTAGTAGTAAGTAGTGATCTCTCTCGAATTGACCCCAATAAAAAGTTCTACCTTTCATGAAGAAAGGTCGCTTCGTATTCTCCGCACAAGGTGCGACATCTACCTTAATTTGATTGAACTGATACATCAGGTAGTTCATGCCAAAAGCGGTAGTGTTTATCTATTTCAACTGTTTCTGCATTTTTAATCGACACATGATGAGTTTCTATCAATGGTTTATAGAATAGATCGAATCATATTGGTTTTCATAATTGCTCAAATCCGAATAAATGTCAAACCCGATCCGATATATATCGACAGCACGTAATCTCAATCATTTCATTGGAAAATCCAATGGAAATTAGACAAAAGTTATATTTTATTAAATTCAGCATGAAAAATCTGATATTAATTCAAAACAACTGCGGCTTATTGGTAAAGTGTGTGTATGTTCATTGATTTTGCTTTAATAATCAATTTTTGAACAAAAAATTGGTTCTGTGATATATTCTTAAGTGATGAAATCTTGATCATACCCTCGCGATTTTCGCAATTTTTCTGCTAATAAAATGGCTGCCGACATGATGGTTCTTCATCAACTATCGGTCCCAAAGAGATTAAACGTTATTTGACTACTAATCCCCATAAGACAATGGACAATGGGGGCACTAATAAAAACAGATGAATGAACATTTGTGACGACATGTGACGTAGTTGGACATGTCATGGCCGCCGTTCTCTATAGGCAGTGACGGACTAGCTCTTGGTATATGAGAGTTACTTCTGACAGTTTTGTTGCTTGGTTCGACTCTGTACTCATGTCCAAGTAGGTCACTATGACGCGTTGATGCTACGAAATTCTGATTGGCTAGAGCTTATTAAACCCTCCTGTTAGCTAAGTCTCTTTGGCTGCCAATCATATATCTATTTATATGCTGCCAATATGTTTCTGCATCAACGATTGGTGCAGCACTACTGGCAGCCATTTCATTCGCAGAAAAATTCGCAAGGGTAGGAACTAGACTTTATAGGCGTTTTCCATTTAGGAGTGTTGAGCCCCTGAGATCGGAAATTACGTTATCACTAATTTTTTCGCCAAAAAAATGTGTATTCGCGTTTTGACTTTTGTCTACTTGTGCTTCATGCACCAATAAAACGGGTGGTGCTCGAGGGGCAAGAGGAATGTCAATTGGTGCTTGAAGCCCCACTAAATGGAACGCAGGGTCATACGCTCTGGGTAGCTCTGAGGAGCTCGTTACGTTAAATGGAAAGCAGCTTATGATTGCAGAATAAGTTACTCTGGCGGCAGATGTCAAAAATGCTTCTATCGGACAACAGGGAGAAGTTTCTCCACATTATTTTTCAATCCAAAATAAAAAAGTTGCTGGTATTAATTCGATATTAGATACCAGAGCTAAGATGTCGAAAGGTCGAACCACTTTTGTGGACATTGACCAACATAAAAACAGAATATATTCACCATAAATAGTGAAAAATCTGTTCGAAAAGTCCAACCTCTGTCGCGTACAGTGTAACAACATGGTAACAACATATAAGAAGAGAATAATCACCATAAGTATGACACAAATGATGGTCCTATGGTGGCAGAATGTACTTGCCAGTGGGTAAACATTTCGCCACATTAGCGGCTGGCATTATCAGTACATAGAACTCTAGGGTCACTGAATCCTAGAAGGCTTTGGCCTTCCAAAGCCTTCTAGGATCAGTGACCCGAATAGAACTCTTCTGTATTGTGCTTGAATTCTGAGCGCCATCTAGCGGGAATGCATTTCACGAATAATAAAAGTTCTATGGTTCGACTCGAATTAAGGCTTGTTCATACACTTGCGAATACTTGCCATTTTTTGCGATTCGACTCACATTGCGAAAAAATTGAAGTAAGTGATTTCAGTATTTGGGGTTAGATATTACTACCAAAAAAACTACATGATGAATCATCATTCACCGCAATTTTTACGACGTTTGAGTCGACTGCAATTTTTTTTTTTTTAAATTTTTGGCAAGGGTATGAATGAGCCTTTAAGCTTTACACCGACTCCACACTGTTCTACACTGATTCTGCTGACGTGAACACGATAATTTTGATTTTTGACAAGACAGAAGCTCACAGAAGACACAATTGACACATGCGCAATGATCTTTTAAGAAAAGTGCACTATAAGTGGGATCTGTCACTAGATTACAAGTACAAAATCCTTTAAAATATTTATACCGATTGGTGTTTTAGTTAGTTTTCCAGTGTTAAGTTGAACAATGTCTAAACAGGAGCAAATACTGCAAATAGAGCCCCAAAATGAACTTAGATTCAAAGGTGAGGGTCAACTAGTAGTATCGACGTATTCGTGACCACCAATAATAAATAGATCATCTTCAAATTCAACGAGAAGAGTCTATTTGAAGACTATCTGCACCTGATAATAGTTGTAATGAGTATTTTTATTGAGCTAATTCATCCAGAGTTCGAACGGTATGTAAATTTGTGCAATATTCTAATGAAGGCCAAAGTTGATTCCTCCATGAGATGCTATGCTAGACTAGAAAAATACATAAATTTCAGTTCATGACTCATGGTCGTAAGTATGAACCGAAGTTATTCAATATTGATAATCGGCGAATTTGATTTAACAAGGTGCATATGAATCTACAGCTTTGTTCAACCACCTTGAAAATATTCTACTTACCTTATATTACCTGTCAAAGATCAAATTCCACTCAGTGCAGGCTAACAAGTTTTCCTTGCTGTGATTAATGTTGAAGTGACGGCATAATTATTGATGAAATAATAGTATAGTTTTGATGCACAATAGGGTAATCCAATTACATCTCCCTACGAACTCCTAACACTTCCGCTGAAATGTAAAATTCACGAAAATATGTATAAAAATAAGTGTCCTGTTCAATGTGAAATGAAAAATTAACATTCAACTCCACCAAATGCAACCAACTGTTTGCATTAATAGTGCTTCTGAAAGCCTGTAACGTATTCAATGGAATTCAATTAGTTGGTAATTAAAACAGTAACCAACATATTAAGAAAAACACAATGCATCAGAATCAGACTATTCTTTATTGTCAGAAGAAAAGTTATTCTTATAGACAAGGATATGTAAGAGTACAACAAACAATATAACAAATATAAAACATGCATATCATATAATAATACAATTTTAAAATAATGTTACAAATAAAATCTGTCATAAAAAGGATTGACTATGTGGAGTAATGATTGAAATTCATAGCATGAAGACTAAAACACCTCACAAAAATATTCCTCCAATTCATAATAGGCTTTTTTAGCAAATAACTGTTTGAGACTCTTTCTGAATTTTTTATTTTCTGTCATTTCCTTGATATAAGTGGGTAGGTGATTATACATCTTTAATCCACTTGGTTTTTTAGTATTCTCAGGTCTCGTAGATGAAGAGGGTATTTAAATGGAAGGAACAAATGTACCAACAACTAATTTTCAATCAGAACTGAACTTATAGTGATTTGTTCTATGGAATAAATTTGACAGTACATGATATCTTAAAGTACCTATTGCAAAAAATACCGGAAATAACCATTTGTAACTCTTTTCTTCAAGATGCCATTTCCTACTTTTGTGATATTGGAAATTCACAAATATAGTAAGGTGTTTCCAAAACATTCCATCAATCATAATTTTTCTACAAGATATGCATGTTTATTGAATAATACAAGACACAGGTTAGCAGTTACTGAAAAAATTCGCAGAACTTGTATTTCTATAACTACTGGTCAATAGATGTTTTTACAATAAATTATGATATATCTTATTAGGATAAATGTTTGTTGACTTCTTATTCATTTATGTGACAATGTACTTACTCATTTCTAGATTTCATTTATTACGGGGGTAGTTCCTAGGGTGGGTATTGAGATACAAAATCTGAAATAGGGTAGGTATGCTTTCTCAGCTCGTTCTGAATAAACAGTGAAAAATAACTTTCCAGAAACGAGTAACTATGATTTTCAATTTTTTTCATTATGGGGGTAGTTTCCAGGGTGAGTATTGAGATACAAAATCTGAAATGGTATGGGTATGCTTCTTCACCTCGTTCTGAATATATAATGAAAAATAAATTGTATATTCTTATAAATATGATCTTATGTTTTTTTTTGAAGCACCATTATCATAATTTTATCATTTCCGTGTGTAAACCTTCATTCATCATAATCATTATCATGATAATAATGTAGAAAATTCCAATTGCAATATAAATTCGGAAGATTTCGAAGGAGTAAAATATGCAATCCTTGCCATATACTATTATTTCGTTTCTGGCTACGCAACCGTTTCTGTTCTCACACTGGTCTCTTTTTCGAGGTTTTCCCGGATTTTCTCAGTGGAAAATGCACCGATCCGGTCGTATGAAAATTGAATCGTTTATTTCAGAAACCTCTTGCGATTTTTTCAACTTTCGGAAAACTAAATAAAACTGTATTGCAGCTCAAGTATTATAGGTCTACTCTCCTTCAAACATTTTTTTACCAAAATAAAAACATGCTATTGGGATAATCTATTAAAAAAAAAAATTCCTTCAAGTTTTTGAGTTAAACATTTAAAAAAAAATGCACTCAGGTGGTTTCTGCAAAAAATGAGTGTATCCAAAGTGATTTTAAAAAAATCATTATTGAAATTAAGTGAAACCATTGATTTTTACCTATTTTGGTATCAAAGGTAAGTAACAGACACACTCAAGTATAAAAAAGAATGTTTTCACTAGGCCTAAATCGAAAAATACAAGTATACTACACGCTACAGTATGTCTATATACAAAGATTATTCAATCGGTGTGAAAGCAGCGGCCAAACTTGGCAGATCAAATCACCGAAGATACCCGATCGACCAGTGGCGTACCAATAAAATTTTCTCAAAATTAAGGGCTATTATGATAATTACTAAGAACTATTTGTGAAACTAAGTACATTGACCTTCAAAATAACTTCACATATAAGTGGGTTGGAAGGGGGGAACATATAATCTGAAATTCTTTCTGAACGAGATTTTCGAATGTTCATTCCAGAAAGAAGACTTTGTTCTAGCCTAAATAGATTTTGGCAGTCGATTTTGTGTTGTAGAAGGACCATTTCGTGAAAAAATGATGGACTTCTCTTGGGATCCTAGGATGGATTTACCAACCCTTACGTTTTAAAAATTATTTCTGAAAAAACTCTACAGATTTGGGCAGTTGATTCTGTGTTGTAAGAGGATCATTTTGCTGAAAAAATTATGTACTTCCCTTGGGATCCTGGGGTGGATTTTTCAACCCTCACATTTCAAAAATAATTTCTGAAATAAGTCTTGGTTGTAGCATAAACAGATTTTGGCAGACAAGTTTGAGTTGTGAAAGGTCCATTCTGTAAAAAAATTATCTACTTCCCTAGGGACCCTGGGGTGGATTTTTCAACCCTAAAACTTAACCCTTAAATTAATTAATTTAATTTAAAGAAGTACAAAATGCTTGTGGCCTGATCGCCATGTGAACGCAAATCTGCAACCTTATTGGTGCATTTGAGGAACAGTGGGGTGTTAGTGGAAACATTTAAACAGATGAGTGAGTAGGTGCTCTGTTTTCTGCAGGTTTCGTAAATATCCTTGATATTTATATTATTTTCAAAATATCGAATATTTATCCGATATACAGTGTCCTTCATGAAGTCGGCATCATATGGGAAAATATTTCATCAATATTTCATGTTGAACATCAACTTAGGCGTTAAGTTACTGTAAGGGTTGATAAATCCACCCCAGAACCCCAAGGGAAGTCCATAATTATTTCACGAAGTTAACCTTTTACAACACAGATTCGATTGCCAAAATCTGTTCATGCTAGAACCAAGACTTCTTTCAGAAATAATTTTTGAAATTTAAGTGTTGAAAAATCCACCCCAGGATCCCTAGGGAAGTCGATAATTTTTTTACAGAATGAACCTTTCACAACACAAACTTGTCTGCCAAAATATGTTTATGCTAGAACCAAGACTTATTTCAGAAATTATTTTGGAAATGGAAACGATTCCTTGAATGATCTTTGAGATAGGTATTTCCAAAAAAACAAAAAAGTGGTAATTTTTTTCACTATGCTAGTTTAAAAAAATCCACAAAGCGATTTTGCTGGGGCGAAAATTGAGGTTTTTATCAACGAACTATCTTATAAAAATTAGTATAGGCCATTTGTGTCTTTTATGTGGGGGAAAAACCTCTATAGCTATTAAATAAATCACGTCATCATTTTCTCAAGCTAAACCGAAGACAAGACTTTTTGAAAACACTGTTTCCAGCTTGTGGTATTCTCAAATCGGTATTTTGACGATGTGGTGTTTTGTACGGAAGCACAGTGTGTGTGACAGACAAGGTGACATTTCATTTCCTTCCTATCTTCCCTTGGCTCTCACGATTTTCTATGAGAATATTACTTTTTCCTTTTTGTGAGAACCAAGCCAAACAAATTCCTTGTTATAGAATTGGTTAGGACGTTCTATATTATATTTTGTTCACAGGTCCTTTCAATGTCCCTGTTACCTCTTACATGAAACTGACCAACCCTTCGGATAAGAAGGTGTTGTTCAAGATCAAAACCACAGCTCCGAAGAAATACTGCGTTCGTCCCAACTCGGGCGTCCTGGATGCTAACAGTAATGCTGAGATAGCGAGTAAGTATTGACCATTCTGTATATTCTCTTGGAGGATGGAAATATGTGAGGCGCCGTTTGGGTAAAACGTGTTTTTGCAAATACATAATATTTTGTGTCAATATATTTATTTATTAGTTGTAGCAATATTTTTTATTTTGCATTCCGATATGTTTATTTTTGATCAAACACAATATATTTACGTTTCAAGCCTTATAAACATATAACATCGTGGATTCCCATATATTTATAAATTTGAACTATTTATGGTCTTCAAGAGATGGCGCAACCGACGCGATTTAGTACTCTCGTTCAACATGGCAACTAGGCAAAGTCATTAGTACTTAAAGTGGCTAACAGAAGGCAGCGAAACAGTCATTTTTCTTGAATTCTATAAAAAATGGAGTTTTAATAAAAATCAATATCAGGTCATTCAAACGATTAACAAATTGAAAACGACAAAACAAAAACTAAAATAGAGGACAAATATATTTTAACTGCTATTAAACAGGTCTTGTGATTTAATAACTTATCTAAACATAATTTATTTAAAAAATGGTGGTATGGTTGGTCAATTTCACGATCAATTTAATTATCGAAGCATGAATAAATTTTCTTTTAGGAATTTTTCTACAGGGATTTTTTTCTAGGATTTATGACCCGGGATTTTTTTTAGGTGCTTTTTTTCTTGTTACCTAGTTACCTAACTCAACTTCTGTTGATCAGTAAGTATTGATCATATTATGACACGAACTCCATTGAAGACAATTCAAAATTGTTAGAAAATAAATAAAGTTTAATTTCATTTATTTCTTCCGAAAACGTCAAAATTGATCACCGACTTCTTTATTAGTAACGAAAAAATACGTTCCAACCCAACAGTAAATGGTTAGAACTTACAAATATGTTTAGAACATCCTGCTGGAACAAACCATGAATTGATGTTGAATATGCTATAGTAATAAAAATAATAAAACCAGAGATTCGTTGCAGTTGCTTTTTTTAGTCATTAAAAACATGTGGTATTATTGCTGTCATAAAATGAGATAAGAAAGGAAATCAACAACAAATTTAAAGAGAATAGGTACGAAATACAAGATTGAAAGCATAACTTCGGAACGCTTGCTATTACTTGACACACCTTTACTTTTAAGATTTTTTTGGGATGACTTGGAAAATTACATAACGGGCTTTTGCATTTCTAAGTGTATTTTTTCGTTCTAATGTTTCAGCTGACACATTTTTCCTGAAGTTCTGAAAAAATAAATTGTTTTCTCCCGGTATATTTACAATCTCTTAACGAAATTGAAAAGTTCATTGGGGGAACATTTTAATTACCAAGTTATCTGGCATCACTGCTGATTTTTCAAGTATGGAATTTTTTTATTTATCAAAATTTGCTGTGTGGCCCGTTTGGAAGTTTTATGATGCACTTCTGAAATGCTCATTCAAGTCTAAAAGTCTGTTGATGTGTATTAGTTATTTTTGATGATGTCACTGATGTATTAGTTCCACAAGTTCAAAAACGTGTTAATTCTTGCTAATGCGAATTGAATCACGTCCGATGCTTTATTGGATTCGTATTGACTTCTAGAAGAATTTTGAGGCCGCACATACACAATTGCAAGCAAAAGTCATAAACAATTGAAGATTCCAAAAAAATGATATATCACAAAATGTGTGTCTGAGAAGTATCATATTTTATGAAAAGAATTCGTACTATTTTGGAGTATATTTTACACAAGGGGTACACTCCATTATGTTTACTAAATTCTTAAACAATGCAAATTTAGCGGTCGTGTGTTAACGAAGTGTTCCTATGGGAATAATGTTGGCGGCATTTTCTTGCCCTCACCATCTATTGGCGGGTTTGTGTACTCAATATTAGTAATAAGCCAGATTCGCATTACAAAGAATTACCACGTTTTTGAACTTGTGAACTCTATGAGATGATATAATAATTTGACTAGAAGATTCTACCTTCTCTAAAAATTTTAAAATTAAAAGAAAATCACAAAATCTCATTTGTATGTAAAATTGAAAAATAAACTTCTTTTTTCTGAAACCAGCGAAATAGTTATTTACCTGACAAGTGTGAAAAGTGGTATCTGTCCCCACGTGACGGCCGTTAAGTTCGGATAATTTCACTAGCCGTATGAAACCCTCCTTTCCTGCAATATTAGGACCAATAAGGGACGTATGCCTTGATAATACGCAGTTCCTTACTTTCGGGCCGGTATTACCACTTTGTCATGGCAACCACGCATCCAAACAACAACGGAGAATAGAATATCATCTTGCTACTAATATGAATGTCAGTCTGACAGACTTCATGTCAATCGTTTTACTTTGTTGGTTCGTGAAATTAAGCGTGTTCCGTTTCATGCATTCATCGCATTACTGTTGCAGACATAATCAAGCGTTCCGTTTCAACTAACATTGACGTTGGTGGGTTGAATCGGAACGATTTTTGCTTGCGTGGTGCATGCCGTTTCCCGCAGATGTTGACATTTATCACTTTATCTGTTAACCAAATTCTTATGTAACAAAAATAAAATCTGTTATCTGGTAAATAAATTAATATGGGTAGAACGAAAGTGTTGATGGCAAGAGTAGGAGGCGAGCTTTGTGAAAATGAGAGTAGCTCAGCAGCTGATTCTGATACAAGTGATAGTTATGAGGATAATATCGTCTGTCCCACGCCAAAGCCGCGAATATGCTAATTCCAGGGTTCTGACTTCACTATGTAAAATACTAATTTTCTACCAAAATTTTCAATGCCAAACTCACGAAAGTGCTATAATTATCTACTGTGAACGGGAGTGAATTCGCGAAAGTGAAAACTTACCTAGGTTTTCAAAGCAAGAAGCACGAATATTCTCCAAACTCTTCTCATTCGAAATGACAAATTGCACATTCGTGGTGTTGGCATGAGACCGACGATATGATATTGAATGAATTGACGATTTTTTCTTCCATTGAAATCAGATAAATGTGATAATGCACAAAACTTAACACTTCATCAAATATCAAATTTAAACATTTATTCGGTTTCTTACGTTTCTGTTTGAACGAGAAACCACAGACAAGAAACTCTTCGTTTTGACTAAGATGTGTTTGGACTTTTGAGTTTGACAGATCTAAATTGGATCGCATTCATCGCTGCTAGACGAACGGGCAGTAGTTCATGTACTTTCGATGTCTCAAGGCCAAAGAGGGGAATATAAAATTGGGCGTGTCAATGCGCTCCCAATGTAGGAAACGGAACGGCCATATGCGCATTATGTCCTCAATGCATGAAACGGAACACGCCTATTATCTCAATAAATACTACTCGTGCTCACAATACTATCGATAATTCTGTCAGAAATCTTAAACTCGATCAAATTGCTTTTGGGTAACACCACTCGTCCCAAAGGACTGGTGGTGTTACCAAGCAATTTGATCTCGTGGATTTCTGGCAGAATTACTATCGATAGTATTGCACTCGTGGTATTACCCCTGAAAAACCATTTCCGTATGTTATTAACCACGAGCCATAGGCAAGTGGTTTCTCATCTTGAAACACGAGTATGAAATATCCAGTTTTCGCACGAGTTTTATACTCTACTAGGCCAATCAACAGAGCATTTTTTCCTAACAAAAATACTAGAAGAAAACCGAATGTACCATAACATGGAAGACAGTCCGTAGTTAGATTCTGTAATGTTTTCGATTCGCAACTGTAATTTATTAATTTGCTGTAAACATTTATATAACAATAACGTGTTTTTTTTAATTTTTTTTGCTTATACAATGAAAACTAATAGAGCAATTTGGTTGCTTTAATAAAAAGAATTGTAGATAATCAAAATACAAACAAAATGGGATTTTTTACGACCCTGTCAGATCATTAGTAACGGAGGAAAACCGGAAAAACCGGAAAATTTTACGATTTTTTAAGAAATTCATTATTCAGACATTTTCCAAGAAATAGGGTTGGCCCTTCTTATGAAAGTATTGAATCATGTGTATTTTGTGTGTGCACAAAACAGACTCTGACGGATCATCAGTTTTGGCACAATAGGGAATATGCATAATTTTTTTTTATTTGTTTAATAAATTTTTTACTTCGTTACAACATAGTAAAAAATATAAATACGGTTGAAAGTCTTCGAATTAATTTTTAAAATAATATATAAAATACCGATCGAATTTGACCTATTTGAACGCCTCCATTTTCGCGCGCTGTGGATGACTTCACATGGCGCGATCAGTGTTGTTTTTCTTCAGTGTCGTTCGTTGAGACGTACTCTGATTGCTCTACTTGCTTGAAGTTGATATTTTATAAAAGAGTGAGACAAATGCAGTACAAGTGTTAGAGAGAGATGAACATATGTGAAAGTGATCTCGATCAACCAGAGCAGTCTTCAATGAACAAGGCTTTCTATGGTTATGGCCATTGACATTATCGACAGTTATTAATTAGGTTAGGGATTCGCAGTTTTAATCGCTATTACGATAATGGAAAATGCTAAAAAAACATTTTATAGGTATTGTCTAGTACCGGAATGCCAAAACACAATTATAAGTACACCAAGTAAAGTATTTTTTCTGTTCCAAGAGATGCGAAAATACGTAAACAATGGTGTAAGGTTATGAGAAGAGGCGAAGTATCTCCAATATCACATTTACATTGTTGTAAAGATCATTTCAATGTGAGTACATTGTATTTCGATAGTTACCATGAAGTGAATTGATCAGAAGTAAGTTTTGTATGCATAAATGTTTTGTATATACCTGCCTCACCTAAATTACAAAAGGAAAACTATCATTTGATAAACAATTACTACTTATCAGTTCAGGTATTGTCGGATTGTGCTTTGACAAAATCACTTTCAGTCATTGCTCTTGATAATTTACAATTGTCACTAGACCAAAATCGCACTATGTAAAGGAAAACACTACAAATATATAAATAAAACAAATTTTCTATGAAAGACGACTAGCACAGTATGAATATCATCATAGATAAATTTCATAACGTGCCATGTGACGTCATTCTTCGTTTCGACCAATGGTGATGCGTTTCGCAAATTTGATTTCCGCGCGCTTATTATGCACTTTTTGAATAAAGTTTTATGGAGTTAAATACAAACCAATTGATGAACTAATAGTTTAGGTGTAATTTCAAGACAATAAAGTATATGAGGTAAAAAAATCAAGTAAATTTAAATCACTTGCATATTCCCTAAATTTGAATTTTTTTTGGATCTTGCCGCTCTAGTGATAGTCCGATTTCAATTTCTAAAACAGATTTTAAAAGTAGAAGTACAGTACCACATAACGTATATTCTCATATTGCGCTAAAATGCTGCGAATTGGGTGAAAAATGCTTGCAAACATGACTGAAAACGGCCGAGCTGGTGGAAGCGGTCGAGTGGTAGGAGTGAGCGGGAGATGAGAGGAAGCGTATTATCACGTAACCCGTTCATTAGAAGAATACCCCTCACCTCCCGGATTCTCCTACTACTCGACAGCTAGCTAACGCGGGCTCGGCCGTTTTCAGTCATGTTTGCATGCGTTTTTCAGCCATTTCGTACCATTGTAGCGCAAAATGAGAATATACGTTTTGTAGTACTATACTTCTACTTTCATAATCTGTTTGAGAAATTGAAATCGGGCAATCACTAGAGCATCCAGGCACGCTGCAAGATAGTGCAAAAAAAAAATTGCATTTGTGCCAAAACTAACGATCCGACAGCGCCCGTTTTGTGCACACATAAAGTAAACATGATTCAATACTTTCGTGAGAAAGGCCAATACTACTTCTTGAAAAATGGCGGAGTTATGAATTTTTCAAAAAATCGCAAAATTTTCTGGTTTTTCCAGTTTTTCTCCGTTACTAATGATCCGACAGGGTCGTTAAACATTCCATTTTATTCGTCTTTCAAATATCTACAATTCTTCTCATTGGAGCAACCAGATTGCTCTATTACTTTTTATTTTATAAGCAAAGCAATTTGAAAATTTGTTATTTAAATGTTTATAACAAATTAATAAACGACAGTTGCGAGTCGAAAACATAACACAATATAACTACGGACTATCTTCCGTGTAATGGCATAGTCGGTTTCCTACTAGTATTTTTGTTAAATACTCACTCATTTTATTCTCTATTCCTTGGCGTAATTAGAGATGAGAGGTGTAGGTAAATAAACACAGTTGTCTTCGGTTCAGTGAATATGATGTTTACGTAGCATCTGGCCTATCTAGGGTTCACTTATTGATCTGAGGTAGTCACTCATCGTCAGTTTACAGGGTTTCAGTACTCTGAAACCGCGTAAACTGACGATGAGTCACCATCTATTATTATTCTTCTTCCGTTCCAGTATGTCTCCAGCCGTTCCTCTTCGACCCCGCCGAGAAGAACAAGCACAAGTTCATGGTGCAAACGGTGTTCGCCCCCGAAGGGGACGTCAACATCGAGCAGCTGTGGAAGGAGATCACGCCCGAGCAGCTGATGGACTCGAAGCTGAAGTGCGTGTTCGAGATGCCCCCCGAGCAGATCGACGCGGGAGGGGCGGAAGACGCCGTCAAGGCCAGTCCGAAGGCGGCCGCCGCCTCCGCCGTCGCGAATAACTCGGCCGACTCGGAGTTGCACAAGGCCGCGCAAGAGGTGAGACGTTCGTTGGTCAATTGATCGCGATGTTACCGATTTTTGTCTTAGATGTACAGAGGAAACTGTTGAAATAAACAGCTCTTTCAAATAATTTTTTTTAGAAAACTGAAAAATAAGCGAATAGGTGGATCGGTCGAAATGGACCGCATGGCTACCAAGGTCGCCAGACCTAAATCCATTTCACTTTTTTTGTAGAGGTTTACGAAAAGTTTAGTTTGTGACAACTTTGAACTGTTTTATTTTTCATGTTTTTGAGTTATTTGAAAAAGTTGTTTTATAGCCCCACCTTTTCTGCTGATTCTCTTGTCCGTTTTACTAGAGTGTTGATACCTATCATCGAGTTGTTCTATCACAAAATGATATATTAATGAAATCATCAACTTCTTCACAGAAATTGGCTTAACAATTCAATACTGTATTGAAAAATTTGTCACCATATAAAAAGTCAATTTTTTTAAAGCCAGGTTCAGAATAGAAATTAATAAAATAATTATAACTCTCGAATCACGTACAGCACCTGGTGAAGATCAAATTATTTTAATCAATTTAAAAGATATTGTTAATCTAGTAAGCTTACCTCTATCATTAATTATTATTAATTGTATTGAAAATGGTACTTTTCCAGACTATTTGAGGAGAACAAGTTTGAAACCTATTTATAGAAAAAACATTTCAAATTACTGTCCAATTGCACTTTTGAATGTTTTTGCTACAATTTTTGAAAAAGAGTTGAAAATCCAATTAATTGATTTCATCGCTGCTAATTTTGGTTTTGATAAACTTCAACATACATTCCAACAACATTTCAATACCCAAGCAGCAGTGAATGCCTTTTTGAGTAGTATTTTGTGAAATTTTAGATACAAGTTATTATGGTGTTGGATTGCAATATTCATTGATCTAAAAAAAGCTTTTGACTCTGACAATCATACAATCTCTTAGACATTTTGAATAACCTGGGTATGAGGGAACATGCCTTGAATATATTTCAAAATCGTAGATAATATGCACTTATTGGCCGATATAAAAGTTACGAAAAAGTATCAACATTTGGAGTTCCGCAGGGTTCCGTTTTGGCCCCAATTATTTATTTGATTTATGTGAATAGCATTATTGATTTCAACCTAATTGGTAATCATTTTTGTGATGCAGATGATACTGTACTCTATCACACACCTAAAAATGTCCAAACTTTAAAAAGAAATTTGGAAAATATATTAAAATAATACAAATATGGTTGAATAAACCTAATAACTACTAATTCAGAAAAGAACTATCTATATGATATTTGAACAAAATAATATGGAAAACATTAAATTAAACATAATTATTAAAAACAGAACTATTGCTGAAGTTGAAAAACACAAGTATTTGAGTCGGATGATTGACAAAAATTTTAATTTTGAGAATCTTAGAGAAAATCAAAAATTCTATCATTCCTCTAATAGAAACTATCAGAAGAATATCATTTCTAAGAAAAATATTCAATTGTTAATATAACGCACATATTATCTCTCGATTCAGATATATGATCACATGGGGGTCATCATTTAGTCAAAAACAAGAGAAATAATTTATAGATTGATGAATAAAGCAATAAAAGTAATATTCGAAAAACCTTTTCCTCTTATTTGTACAAAAGCACCAATAATTTGACATTGAAACAACTTATTAAATTTGAAAAAGCTAAATTTGCATTGTAATACTCGGATTTTGAACCACTTTCACTTGGACAATATTTATTCCAAGAAAGGAAAAGCAAATACAATTTTCGGCTCCATAGAAACATTCAATAAACTACTAGAACAAATGAATTTAAATATAATAGCTTAATTTTCCAAAAATTTTAAAGAAATTTTACTATTGAGATGGTGTTCATAAATTACTAAACTTTGTTTACTTTGTTTGTTGTAAATTATTTGTATTATTTTGGTAGTCTTACAGCCGTATGCATAGT
Source organism: Chrysolina oricalcia (assembly GCA_944452925.2). Classification (NCBI taxonomy): domain Eukaryota; kingdom Metazoa; phylum Arthropoda; class Insecta; order Coleoptera; family Chrysomelidae; genus Chrysolina; species Chrysolina oricalcia. Next base: position 4,201,639 of record OX101824.2, on the reverse strand, counting down.
CAATCGCCAGCAACTCGCCAGAGTTTCGCCGTTCGCTACACAAGGATTATAATGCACAGCCGAGCTCCAAAAAAGTGACAACTACGCGATAAGTCACATTTTGGCGAAACGCTGGCGATGTACCACTTTTTTGGAGCTCGACTGTACATTATAGTTCTTGTGTAGAAACGGCGAAACTCCGGCGAGTCGCTGGAATTGACTATGCATACGGCTGTTAGAATTTGTATACTGTATTTGATCATTAATGTACGAGGATGTTTTGATATCTAGTTAGCCTAGACCAGTTCCCTGCATAAACAAAATATTGCGTTACCATAGCAACGAACAATAACTTATTAGAAGTGTCAGTGTAAAGTTTGATGTCAAAAAAGTAAACCAGAGTTACGCAATAAATTAAAACAAAAAATATGTCCACTGAAATTGTGAAAATCGAAAAATTGGAGTATCGAGCCATCATCAAGTACCTGTATATAAAAGGGTTAAGAGGTAAGCAGATTTACGAAGATATGCTTAATACCCTTGGTGATCAATGTCCTTCGTATGCCACCGTGAAAAATTGGACTGCCAGCTTCAAAAGAGGTAAATTTTCCATTGAAGATGATGACCGATCGGGAAGGCCAGTTTCTGTGTCAGTCCCCGAAAATATCGATGCAGTTCATGACATGATTTTAACAGTCCGTCGAATTGGGCTAAAACGGATATCTGAAGCACGGAGTATTTCATACGAACGCGTTCATCATATAGTTCACGTCAATTTGGACATGAGAAAAATTGCTGCAAAATTGATCCCCAAAAGCGTGCAAGGGTACTTTAGATGAGACTTGGGTACATTTCTACGATTCAGAAACAAAGCAACGATCGTTGGAATGGCGACACTCCGGTTCTCCAAGACCTAAGAAGTTTCGTGTCCAAAAATCTGCTGGAAAAGTTCTTGCTTCAGTATAGGATTGCCATGGAGTAATCATGATTGATTTTTTGGATAAGGGTAGAGCAATAACTGGAGATTACTAATCGACATTACTGACCACTCTACGGGAAAAAATTAAAGAGAAAAGACGCGGAAAGCTATCCAAATGTGTTTTGATTTTGCAGGACAACGCCCCTGCACACAAATCTCATGTTGCCATGCAAAAATTGCAGAGCAAGAAGAAACATTTTTTTGAAAGGTCTAGAGACGTTGCAGGTTCGCTGTAATAAATGTATCCAATCAAGAGGAGAATATGTTGAGTAATAAAATATTTTGACATTGAAATTTTGTTTGGTTCTATAGAAGGCTAAGAATTTTTCAATATCCTCGTACATTCAAACTTCCTTATACCAGAACTTGTTCTGACTGGAAGTTATACAATAAATAAAATAAATATATAGGTGGGTATTCCCATGTAGTAATTCAGCGAAATACAAGATAATTCAAACAATAAACACTAAGGTAAAACATTATTAAATTTCCACGGAATTTCTTATACTCGCGACATGTTCCGCTACCCTGTAGCTTTATCATTCGCTTTTTGTATTCTAACATGTAGCGGAACATGTCGCGAGTGTAAGAAATTCCCTGGAAATTTAATCGTGTTTTACCTTAGTGTTTATACAATGGATTTCCATCAAGTAAAGACTGATTCAATCCAAAATTCAAACAATGACGAAAATATTTCATTAAACAGGTGCAGCAACTCAGGGAAGAAGAAAGCCAGCTGAGGCAAGAGAACCTGCAGCTCAAAGAAGAGATCCTCCAGCTGAGACAGCAGGTGGGCGTTGCCCGCGCGGCCCCAACCAACAGATACGCCCCCCCGGTGCAGGAGCAGAACGTGCCCATGGTGTACGTCGCCATGGCGGTCATTTTGGGCTTTATAGGAATAATATTGGGCAAGTTTGCACTCTGAAACAACCGTCTGGATAGAAAAGACTCGGCACGTGGATCATCATCATCGATGTCGTGCCCTGAACACCACTCTAATGTATATTTATTACAAAGTTATCCATTGTCTACTGTATATTGAAACTGTTTACACTTTTTTGTTCTGGGGAAGAGGTGGGGGTGGTTTGGTGTGTGGACGATTAGGCCCCGATGTCGAACGGAAAAACTCGAAGATGTTTTGCGATCTTTGTCTCTTTTCGATTCTTGTAACCGCTGGAACAACGCGCGATTTGATCCGCCATTTTTTCAATATGGCGGATCTGCCCGGCCTGTACTCACTGATATCAAAACCTCCGTTTTTTCCGTAAAAAACTGCGCGGCGCGGCCTACCAGACTGCTTTTTCACGGGGCGGCTTGAATGGAAAACTAGAACTTGGCATTTTAATTTTTTGTTATTTTCATAGTCGATAGTCTAAGTGTAACGACACTATGTGCTAGGTTGACCCTTTTTACAGCGTGTTTCACATAATACTATTTCGCTTTCTATTTTTTTTGTTGACTAATATTTAATGTTTGTAGTGGTCCTGTGACGATCGTATTTCTTTCGTTGTTTGTAAATAAAAGTCTTGATGCATGTCTGGAAATACTGTTATTCGAAACACCCTGTATATTTCTACCTTTGCGGTTGCTGTGACCTTCCTTTTTTCCTAGGCGCTCTTGTCTAGCTGTCCGAAGGTGTGTGGCCACTATTTAGAGTGGATGTTCTGTAGCTGAGCAAAATAAAGTACTGCTCTATGAGTTGTCAAATAGTAAATATTAGACAGAGGCAATGAATAAGCTGAATCGAAATGGCAGTATATCTTTTTATTTAAACTGGACAAAAACAATCCATAAGTCTTTGCAAAGTTGTTGGAATTTTTTTAGTCCAAATGGCATGCGGTCGAACTCAAACTTGTCCGATATTTGGGAACATGTTCTGAATTTTGTGCCATTTTCGAATTCACGTGATAATATTCCTTTGACACTCTAGTAGCTAGACAGTCAAAACGTAGGATTGTAGTTTTTCGAACCTTGAACTTGTTTTTCTCTCCTACTCCAAATAGTGGCTATTCTCATTGAAAATCTTCACACTTTACTCAGTAGTTTCGATTCTGCTAAGATTTATTAAATTTTGTATCGGTTCCATGCAGGTTTTGGATGCAACAAGAATAGCGAGTAATTTTTTTTAAAGATCCCGCAACTAAAAATTATTAAACCTTTTGCAGAATCGACATCTAGTTTTGTTTCCAGTTCCATTCTTTTTATGTTTCGAAATGATTGCTTGTATACAGAGGAAGTCTAGAATTCTTGTTGATTATTTCGGATTTCTTCTTTATATTTTTTAACGTGTCAGCCAACTTTGCTACAAAATTCATTAATCCATGCTGTTTCCGATATATCAAGGACGTGGATGTTTGGCTGGTGGAATATGATTTGACGGCAGTAACCCAATATCATACATAATGATGCAATTAATGGTGTAATTAACTGAACTGATTCTCTTAATGAATTTTTCTGAATTTCCACTACCAGACCAAACTGGCACCAATCCCTAAAATACTCGTCGACAGTTGTACACCTCTCGTTACACAAATCTGTCTTAAAAAATGACTTTGTAGACTGAAGTGATCCTTCGAAACTCTCGTTGATATCTGTTAGTAAACGTTTGGATGATAGTGGCAATAAACATATAAGACTATTGATCTATTTTCTCCACACAGTTCATAATCTTTTATAATAATCGGACACTGAATGTTCGTCGAAAAGTTGTCTGACTGCTGATTTTAATTTATTAAATGTGGTGAGGAACGGTTTTTTAATTATGAATTTTGTTTTAAGGGTAAAAGCACTTGCCAAGGTTTATCTTGAAGAATCACCTATAGGTTAGAAAATGTATTATAACAGAGTTGCATTTTATTTGTTTTGGAATCATCGTGAGCCATACTAGGTTCAATTCGCATCTGATAAACACACACGTAGGTAGCTGGTGGACGATTTTTTTTTACAATGTTTCCAGTAAAAATTCAATCGCCTTACTTTTCTGGCATTTTCAATGAAAATTTATTGTATTCAACTGAATTCTTCATGATTATCTACTATCCGTTGAAATTTGTCCAACGAGTGTTGAACGTGTTTCAGGAATATCAAAAGCAGTTGTATTTCACGGGATCTTCATGAATAAATTCTGCTGATTTTTCTGGAACTCGACTTGAAGATGATTTTGAATGCGTTTAGGAATCGCATATGTGTTTTTCTTTGGTTGCTTAGAGTTCATCTGATCAACTTATTTTTTTTGACCTGTTCTAAAGCATGGAAGAGAGAACTTGGCTTGATGCGAACTGTTCATATGTACTATACTTTTAACACGTTGTAATTTGTTGACGGTGTTAGCCTGGTAAGTGTAATTTCTCTAAATAAAGTATTATACTTCAAACACTGCCGTTTCATCTGAATTTTATCGGATTTTCAACATCAATTTTTCAGTAATCGATAATAAAGTTCCACTATGATCTACGCAGAGAAGAAATGATAAGAATTCATGTGGGAGCTAATTTAGGACTGGAATCAATGTAAAGTTGAATAAAAAACTGTCATTTTGTGGCAAAAACTTTATATCTATCCCAGTCTCGACTCACCTCCGAAACAAATTATTATCGGATCACCAAACATGATGTCAAACTGATTTAATTGTCAAATAATAAACATTAGACAAAGGCATTGAATGAGCTGAATCGAAATGGTAGTATTTCTCTCTTTTTAAACTGGAGAAAAGCAATCCAGGAGTCTTTGCAAAGTTGTTGGAAATTTGCTAGCCCAAATGGCATGCGGTCGAACTGGAAAGTGACTCGATATTAGGAATTATTTATGAATTTTAAGCTATTTCCGAATTCACTAGATAATATTCGTTTAACACTCTAGTTGCTACAGATAATGAAAACGTATAATTGTGGTTTTTTGAGCCTTGTACTTATGTTTTTCTCTCCGACTCCAAACAGTGGCTATTCTCGCTGAAAATTTTCACACTTTACTCAGTAGTTTCGATTCCGCTGAGATTTAGTAACTTTTGTATCGGTTCCATGCAGGTTTTGGATGCAACAAAAGTGGTGAGTCAATTTTTTCAAAGACCCCGCAACAAAAAAATAATATACCTTTTGCAGAATCGACGTAAAGTTTTGTTTCCAGTTCCATTCTTTTTATGTTTTGAAATGATCGCTTGTATACAGAGGAAGTCTAGAATTCTTGTTGATTATTTCGGATTTCTTCTTTATATTTTTTAACGTGTCAGCCAACTTTGCTACAAAATTCATTGATCCATGCTGTTTCCGATATATCAAGGACGTAGATGTTTGGCTGGTGGAATATAATTTGACGGCAGTAACCCAATATCATACATAATGATGCAATTAATGGTGTAATTAACTGAACTGATTCTCTTAATGAATTTTTCTGAATTTCCACTACCAGACCAAATTGGCACCAATCCCTAAAATACTCGTCGACAGTTGTATACCTCTCGTTACACAAATCTGTCTTAAAAAATGACTTTGTAGACTGAAGTGATCCTTCCAAACTCTCGTTGATATCTGTTAGTAAACGTTTGGATGATGGTGGCAATAAACATATAAGACTTGTCGCTTTGATCTGTTTTCTCCGCACAGTTCATAATTTTTTATAATAATCGGACACTGAATGTTCGTCGAAAAGTTGTCTGACTGCTGATTTTAATTTATTAAATGTGGTGAGGAACGGTTTTTTAATTATGAATTTTGTTTTAAGGGTAAAAGCACTTGCCAAGGTTTATCACCTACAGGTTAGAAAATGTATTATAACAAAGTTGCATTTTATTTGTTTTGGAATCATCGTGAGCCATACTAGGTTCAATTCGCATCTGATAAACACACACGTAGGTAGCTGGTGGACGATTTTTTTTTACAATGTTTCCAGTAAAAATTCAATCGCCTTACTTTTCTGGCATTTTCAATGAAAATTTATTGTATTCAACTGAATTCTTCATGATTATCTACTATCCGTTGAAATTTGTCCAACGAGTGTTGAACGTGTTTCAGGAATATCAAAAGCAGTTGTATTTCACGGGATCTTCATGAATAAATTCTGCTGATTTTTCTGGAACTCGACTTGAAGATGATTTTGAATGCGTTTAGGAATCGCATATGTGTTTTTCTTTGGTTGCTTAGAGTTCATCTGATCAACTTATTTTTTTTGACCTGTTCTAAAGCATGGAAGAGAGAACTTGGCTTGATGCGAACTGTTCATATGTACTATACTTTTAACACGTTGTAATTTGTTGACGGTGTTAGCCTGGTAAGTGTAATTTCTCTAAATAAAGTATTATACTTCAAACACTGCCGTTTCATCTGAATTTTATCGGATTTTCAACATCAATTTTTCAGTAATCGATAATAAAGTTCCACTATGATCTACGCAGAGAAGAAATGATAAGAATTCATGTGGGAGCTAATTTAGGACTGGAATCAATGTAAAGTTGAATAAAAAACTGTCATTTTGTGGCAAAAACTTTATATCTATCCCAGTCTCGACTCACCTCCGAAACAAATTATTATCGGATCACCAAACATGATGTCAAACTGATTTAATTGTCAAATAATAAACATTAGACAAAGGCATTGAATGAGCTGAATCGAAATGGTAGTATTTCTCTCTTTTTAAACTGGAGAAAAGCAATCCAGGAGTCTTTGCAAAGTTGTTGGAAATTTGCTAGCCCAAATGGCATGCGGTCGAACTGGAAAGTGACTCGATATTAGGAATTATTTATGAATTTTAAGCTATTTCCGAATTCACTAGATAATATTCGTTTAACACTCTAGTTGCTACAGATAATGAAAACGTATAATTGTGGTTTTTTGAGCCTTGTACTTATGTTTTTCTCTCCGACTCCAAACAGTGGCTATTCTCGCTGAAAATTTTCACACTTTACTCAGTAGTTTCGATTCCGCTGAGATTTAGTAACTTTTGTATCGGTTCCATGCAGGTTTTGGATGCAACAAAAGTGGTGAGTCAATTTTTTCAAAGACCCCGCAACAAAAAAATAATATACCTTTTGCAGAATCGACGTAAAGTTTTGTTTCCAGTTCCATTCTTTTTATGTTTTGAAATGATCGCTTGTATACAGAGGAAGTCTAGAATTCTTGTTGATTATTTCGGATTTCTTCTTTATATTTTTTAACGTGTCAGCCAACTTTGCTACAAAATTCATTGATCCATGCTGTTTCCGATATATCAAGGACGTAGATGTTTGGCTGGTGGAATATAATTTGACGGCAGTAACCCAATATCATACATAATGATGCAATTAATGGTGTAATTAACTGAACTGATTCTCTTAATGAATTTTTCTGAATTTCCACTACCAGACCAAATTGGCACCAATCCCTAAAATACTCGTCGACAGTTGTATACCTCTCGTTACACAAATCTGTCTTAAAAAATGACTTTGTAGACTGAAGTGATCCTTCCAAACTCTCGTTGATATCTGTTAGTAAACGTTTGGATGATGGTGGCAATAAACATATAAGACTTGTCGCTTTGATCTGTTTTCTCCGCACAGTTCATAATTTTTTATAATAATCGGACACTGAATGTTCGTCGAAAAGTTGTCTGACTGCTGATTTTAATTTATTAAATGTGGTGAGGAACGGTTTTTTAATTATGAATTTTGTTTTAAGGGTAAAAGCACTTGCCAAGGTTTATCACCTACAGGTTAGAAAATGTATTATAACAAAGTTGCATTTTATTTGTTTTGGGATCATCGTGAGCCATACTAGGTTCAATTCGCATCTGATAAACACACACGTAGGTAGCTGGTGGACGATTTTTTTTACAATGTTTCCAGTAAAAATTCAATATCGCCTTACTTTTCTGGCATTGTCAATGAAAATTTATTGTATTCAACTGAATTCTTCATGATTATCTACTACCCGTTGAAATTTGTCCAACGAGTGTTGAACGTGTTTCAGGAATATCAAAAGCTGTTGTATTTCACGTGATCTTCATGAATAAATTCTGCTGATTTTTCTGGAACTCGACTTGAAGATGATTTTGAATGCGTTTAGGATTCGCATATGTGTTTTTTCTTTGGTTGATTAGAGTTCATCTGATCAACTTATTTTTTTTGACCTGTTCTAAAGCATGGAAGAGAGAACTTGGCTTGATGCGAACTGTTCATATGTACTATACTTTTAACACGTTGTAATTTGTTGACGCTGTTAGCCTGGTAAGTGTAATTTCTCTAAATAAAGTATTATACTTCAAACACTGCCGTTTCATCTGAATTTTATCGGATTTTCAACATCAATTTTTCATTAATCGATAATATAGTTCCACTATGATCTACGTAGAGAAGAAATGATAAGAATTCATGTGGGAGCTAATTTAGGACTGGAATAAATGTAAAGTTGAATAAAAAACTGTCATTTTGTGGCAAAAACTTTATATCTATCCCAGTCTCGACTCACCTCCGAAACAAATTATTATCGGATCACCAAACACGATGTCAAAACTGATTTAAATAAACATTAAACAAAGGCAATGAATTAGCTGAATCGAAATGGTAGTATTTCTCTATTTTTTAACTGGAAAAAAAAATCAATCCAGGAGTCTTTGCAAAGTTGTTGGAAATTTGCTAGCCCAAATGGCATGCGGTCGAACTGGAAAGTGCCTCGATATTAGGGATTATTTCTGCATTTTAAGCTATTTTGGAATTCACTAGATAATATTCGTTTAACACTCTAGTTGCTACAGATAATCAAAACGTAGAATTTTGGTTTTTCGAGTCTTATACTTATGTTATTCTCTCCAACTCCAAGCAGTGGCTATACTCTCAGAAAATCTTCACACTTTACTCAGTAGTTTCGATTCCGCTGAGATTTAATAACTTTTGTATCGGTTCCTTGCAGGTTTTGAATGCAACAAAAGTAGTGAGACGTTTTTTTAAAAGACCCCGCAACTAAAAATTATTAAACCTTTTGCAGAATCGACGTCTAGTTTTGTTTTCGGTTCCATTCGTTTTATGTTTTGAAATGATTGCTTGTATACATAGGAAGTCTAGAAATTTAATTAGACAATTTCGGATTTCTTGTTTATACTTTTTAACGTGTCAGCCAACTTTGCTACAAAATTCATTGATCCATGATGCTGTTTCCGATATATCAAGGACGTAGATGTTTGGCTGGTGGAATATGATTTGAAGGCAGTAACCCAATATCATACATAATGATGCAATTAATGGTGTAATTAACTGAACTGATTCTCTTAATGAATTTTTCTGAATTTCCACTACCAGACCAAACTGGCACCAATCCCTAAAATACTCGTCGACAGTTGTACACCTCTCGTTACACAAATCTGTCTTAAAAATGACTTTGTAGACTGAAGTGATCCTTCCAAACTCTCGTTGATATCTGTTAGTAAACGTTTGGATGATAGTGGCAATAAACATATAAGACTATTGATCTATTTTCTCCACACAGTTCATAATTTTTTATAATAATCGGACACTGAATGTTCGTCGAAAAGTTGTCTGACTGCTGATTTTAATTTATTAAATGTGGTGAGGAACGGTTTTTTAATTATGAATTTTGTTTTAAGGGTAAAAGCACTTGCCAAGGTTTATCTTGAAGAATCACCTATAGGTTAGGAAATGTATTATAACAGAGTTGCATTTTATTTGTTTTGGAATCATCGTGAGCCATACTAGGTTCAATTCGCATCTGATAAACACACACGTAGGTAGCTGGTGGACGATTTTTTTTTACAATGTTTCCAGTAAAAATTCAATATCGCCTTACTTTTCTGGCATTTTCAATGAAAATTTATTGTATTCAACTGAATTCTTCATGATTATCTACTATCCGTGAAATTTGTCCAACGAGTGTTGAACGTGTTTCAGGAATATCAAAAGCTGTTGTATTTCACGTGATCTTCATGAATAAATTCTGCTGATTTTTCTGGAACTCGAGTTGAAGATGATTTTGAATGCGTTTAGGATTCGCATATGTGTTTTTTCTTTGGTTGATTAGAGTTCATCTGATCAACTTATTTTTTTTGACCTGTTCTAAAGCATGGAAGAGAGAACTTGGCTTGATGCGAACTGTTCATATGTACTATACTTTTAACACGTTGTAATTTGTTGACGCTGTTAGCCTGGTAAGTGTAATTTCTCTAAATAAAGTATTATACTTCAAACACTGCCGTTTCATCTGAATTTTATCGGATTTTTAACATCAATTTTTCAATAATCTATAATATAGTGCCACTACGGTCTACGGAAAAAAAAATAATAAGAATTCATGTAGGAGCTAATCTAGGATGAGAATCAATGTAAAGTTGAATAAAAAATTGTCATTTTGTGGCAAAAACTTTATATAACATGATGTCAAAACTGATTTAATTGTCAAATAATAAACACACAAAGGCAATGAATGAGCTGAATCGAAATGGTAGTTTTTTCTCTCTATTTAAACTGGAAAAAAGCAATCGAGGAGTCTTTGCAAAGTAGTTGGAAATTTGCTAGTCCAAATGGCATGCGGTCGAACTGGAAAGTGCCTCGATATTAGGGATTTTTTCTGAATTTTAAGCTATTTTTGAATTCACTAGATATTATTCGTTTGCCACTCTAGTTGCTACAGATAATCAAAACGTAGAATTGTGGCTTTTCGAGCATTATACTTAATGTTTTTCTCCCCGACTCCAAATAGTGGCTATTCAATCTGAAAATCTTCACACTTTACTCAGTAGTTTCGATTCCGCTGAGATTTAATAACTTTTGTATTGGTTCCATGGAGGTATTGAATGCAACAAAAGTAGTGAGACGTTTTTTTAAAGACCCCGCAACTAAAAAATTATTAAACCTTTTGCAGAATCGACGTCTAGTTTTGTTTCCAGTTCCATTCATTTTATGTTTTAATGTTTGCTTGTATACAGCGGAAGTCTAGAAATTTCATTAGATATTCTCGGATTTCTTCTTTATACTTTTTAACGTGTCAGCCAACTTTGCTACAAAATTCATTGATCCATGCTGTTTCCGATATATCAAGGACGTAGATGTTTGGCTGGTGTAATATGATTTGACGGCAGTAACCCAATATCATACATAATGATGCAATTAATGGTGTAATCAACTAAACTGATTCTCTTAATGAACTTTTCTGAATTTCCACTAAACAGACCGAATTGCCACCAATTCCTAAAATACTCATCGACAGTTGTACCCCTCTCGTTACACAAATCTGTCTTAAAAAATAATTTTGTGGACTGAAGTGATACTTACAAACTCTCGTTGATATCTGTTGGTAAACGTTTGGATGATAGAGGCAATAAACATATAAGACTTGTCGCTTTGATTGATGAAGGTTTATCTTGAATAATCACCTATAGGTTAGGAAATGTATTATAACAGAGTTGCATTTTATTTGTTTTGGAATCATCGATTGCTATACTAGGTTCAATTCGCATCCGAAAAAACACACGTAGGTAGCTAGTGGGCGATTTTTTTACAATGTTTCCAATAAAAATTTAACATCGCCTTGCTTTTCTGGCATTCTCGATGAAAATTTATTGTATATAACTGAATTCTTCATGATTATCTACTATCCGTTGAAATTTGTCCAAGGAGTGTTGAACGTGTTTCAGCAATATCAAAAGCAGTAGTATTTCACGGAATTTTTATGAATAAGTCTGCTGATTTTTGTGGAACTCTACTTGAAGATGATTTTGAATACGTTTAGGATTCGTATATGAGTTTTTTCTTTGGTTGCTTAGAGTTTATCTGATCAACTTATTTTTTTTGACCTGTTCTAAAGCATGGAAGAGAGAACTTGGCTTGATGCGAACTGTTCATATGTACTATACTTTTAACACGTTGTAATTTGTTGACGCTGTTAGCCTGGTAAGTGTAATTTATCTAAATAAAGTATTATACTTCAAACACTGCCGTTTCATCTGAATTTTATCGGATTTTTAACATCAATTTTTCAATAATCTATAATATAGTTCCACTATGGTCTATGGAAAAAAGAAATAATATGAATTCACGTAGAAGCTAATTCAGGATTGGAATCAATGTAAAGTTGAATAAAAAACTGTAATTTTTTGGCAAGAACTTCATATTCATCCCACTCTCAATTCACCTCTGAAATAAATTATTATCGGATCACCAAAGTCGTCAATTGATAATAATAACCCATCTTATGAACATCACGTAAGGGTACCCAAATACATGTGAGAATACAAAATGACTATTATTAACCATGGATCCACTTACTGATTTTATTTTGGTTTTGAACTTTAGGATATTCCGAAAAGACCTACAATACCATTCTGGGTGGTTAATAATCATAATTTACTGCTGAAATGAAATAAAAATTGCCCACAAAGGTTTGTAAATTATACTGGTAATACTTACCGAGAGTATAATAATAATATAGATTAGGGTTGTGAATTGAAGCAATTGGTGTAGATTTTTTGATATTATGTTACGCAATGAGCTTTTTGTTTTTGGTCACGTGACATCAGATTCAAAATTATAAATAGAGCAGCCTGTTTATTTTGGCATTTCTATGTTCCTCCCGATAAAATGATTCCAACAAACTATCATACTTGTGGTCTAAACCGATTAGTTCAAGAACTACAATATCCTTTGTCCCACGACGTTTTTTAATAAAATATGGATGTTTGATATAATTTTGCCTTGTTTTAATTATCACAAAAAATAAAGTACTGCCCAAATATACAGGGTAATTAAATAATTTGGCAATTGCGTTTTAGAGGTCGGCGTCGTGGGACAAATGATTTTGAAGTACCTGTATTTCTTGAAATAATTGTTTTAGACCACAAGTGTGATAGTTCGTTGAAATTGTTTTATCGGGAGGAACATAAAAATGCCAAAAAAGATTGTCCCATTAATAATTTTAAATCTGATGTCACCTGACCGAAAAGAAAAAGCTCATTGGGTAACATAATATCAAAAAGCAGCACCAATTGCTTCAATTCAGAACCTCAAAATTACAATTCTCCACTACTTTCGAGTTCCGAGATATTCTCTGTCCTAATCTTCGCGGGACACCCTGTATATATGATTTGAAGTATTTCTTTACATATTTCGCACTCTGAAACAACCGTCTGAATACCACTCACGATTTTTTTTGTGAAAAAATTAATGAAAAAATAAAGAAAAATTAAAAATAATAAAATATCACGAAAAACTGTGAAAAATAATGAAAAATGATGAAAAATAATGAAAAATCATGGAAAGTCATGAAAAGTAAAATAAAGTTGCGGCGATGGTCCAAAAAATATGGAGAAGGGATGTTTCGAAATAATTTTGAAATGATTTCTAAAATCATCCGGGAATTTTTTTTATTTTCTGACATAATGTAGATGTGTCATTCTTGATAAAAAAGTTCCACAGTGCCTAGACAAACTTCGAAACATTTCAATGACAAAATATCTGAAATGAGAATTCATGAATGAAATAATATTATTTTCCGTTACAAAGGAATTATTGATTATTTGAGAAATCGATGAAATACTATTACTTCAAACCCCTGTATAATTCAAACCGCGAGGTTTTTTTTCTGAAAAAATTCAACGAAACAACATAAGCTTCATGTTTCGTTCAACAACAGACGATGAAGTATTTAAAATTCTTCTTGCAATAAAATCAAATGCGGCTGGTGCGGACAATATTAGCATTAAAATGTTACTACACTGCTAATACCATACATAACACACATCTTCAATACTTGTATTCAAGATTCTCTATATCCAACTATCTGGAAAAAATCCCATATCGTCTCCTTAGCAAAAGTGGCGAATCCGCTTAATTTTGATGATCTTCGTCCTATCAGCATACTTTGTGCAATCTCCAAAGTGTTTGAAAAAATTATTAATTTACAGATGCGTGACTATCTTGACAACTTCAACACACTGCCCTCTAGCCAGTCAGGCTTTCGGTCGGATCATAGCTGCACAACCGCGCTGCTGAAAGTCATCGATGATATTCACACATCCGTAGATCTTAACAAATTATGTATCCTGGTACTGATCGATTACTAGAAGGCACTCGATACAATCAGCCACAAACTTCTCCTAGTTTTACTCAATTATCTTGGATTTTCTGTTAATGCAGTGGAACTAATGAAATATTACTTACTTGACCGTTCACAGTGTGTAACACTTAACCAGACCAAGTCTTATTTTCTGAAAACACTAAATGGTGTTCCACAGGGCTCTATCCTTGGGCCACTGCTTTTCGTGATATATACTTCTCAGTTTCCCAGCTGCCTACAGTATACAAACATTCATAGTTATGCTGATGATACGCAAATCTACATGCAATTTGATGAACACTCGGTAGCGGTGGCTTGTCAAAGAATCAATGAAGACCTTGAATCTCTTGTTAACTTATCAAAAATGTATTGTCTCTCAGTTAATCCCACTAAATCGCTCGTAATGCTCTTTGGTAGATCAGCAATGAGAAAGCGCTGCTTAAATCACATAAGTATTAGTATTGATTACTTGCAATTACCATTGAAGGATTGTGCAAAAAATCTCGGTGTGATGTTAGACCATTCCCTTAGATTTTCGTCCCATGTCTCGCTTATTCTGAAACGAGGATACTGCACTATTAAATCAATTTATCGCAATAGAAAGGTACTCAATCGGAAATCAAAATTAATACTCTGCGAAGCTCTTGTCCTCTCATGCGAATTATGCTGATGTGGTTTATGGGCCTTACCTTCTACAAGTAGACAAACGAAGAATGCAAGTCTTACAGAACTCTTGCCTCCGACTCATTACTGGCACGCGTAGAAGGGACCATATATCTCACCATTTAAACACTCTAGGATGGCTAAATATGGAATCCCGGCGTATCTTTCATGCTTGCAGTTACTATCACAAAATAATCACGCAGACTAAACCAGCTTATCTATACAATAAAATTAAGTTCCGGACAGATATTCATAACCTGAATCTACGATTTATGAACCAGCTGACACCTCCTCGGCATTATACTTCTCATTATCGTGGTTCGTTTTCGGTTTTCATTACTTGGCTATACACCGGCTTCCCAACGAGCTGAAGGACTTGTCTACATTTATTTAAAAAAAAAGACTGAAAAGTTACTTGTTAATGGATAAAATTCCAAATATTTCTGGATTTAAATGTTAAATTTATCTAAAAATAATCTTTTCTAACATTCATCCACTTGGATCTCTGCTATTATTATTATTATTATTATTATTATTGTTGTTGTTACTGTTATTATTCTATACCCCCTTTATACCACCCCTTTAAATAATATATACTATCATAATAATTTAATGTGATTATTTTGATATTTTTTAATATACTTATTTTGTATTGTGTATATATGTATTTCTGTAAACATATATACACTTTTTACGGTTGGATGGAAGAGCAACGTCTGATCATGGTATTCTATATAACGTGGTCATACATTGAATCCTGCCATTTGATAGGATTTTGTATTTTCTATTCTGTATTGTAATTTAAACTGTTATAGATATTCCTATCAATAAAATCTATTATTATTATTATTATTAGGTAGGCACTGTGGAACTTTTTGATCAAGAATGACTCACCTACAATATGTCCGAAAATAAAAAAAAATCACGGATGATTTTAGAAATAATTTCAAAATTATTCCGAAACATCCCTTCTCCATATTTTTTGGACCATCGCCGCAACTTTATCTGGATTCAGAAAAATGAGCACAGACGTTGACACATTTGTATTACATTAGCTACTTACATAGTTTCAAAAATTCAGCTAAATATTGGATGTCCCTGAAGTCGCGCACCCCATTGTAGGGATCGAAAGAGAAAAATATTCTGAGACGAAAAGTTCTTAGCCATTTTTCAATCAGTTGCATAGATAATTAATTATTAATTAATGAATGTGACCAATCGGGAGCGCGCGACAGAAGAATAAAAAGTGAGTAGTAAAGCAGCAAGAGACGCGAGAGAGAGACGCCAGAGCTGCTGCCGGCTTCTCACGCAGTAGACCGAGAGTGGGGCGCTCCTGATTGGTCACATTCATTAATTAATAATTAATTATCTATGCATCTGATTAAAAAAGTGCTAAGGACTTTTCGTCTCAGAATATTTTTCTCTTTCGATCTCTACAATGGGGGGACACCCAGTTTATTGGTGGAAGCTGACCATACAAGGGATACATTTTTCCGAAATTAAAAATATATTTCTGATCGCCCCGTATCTTCCAAATACCTTAAGTTAGATGGTTGTATAATAACAAAATGCCATTAAGTGAGACAAATTGAAAGTCTAATTAAGAAACATCAAATTCAAAGCCTATTATGATGATTTTTTTCAATATCTCCTGTTTTTCGAAAAGAATAATAACTTATGAAACATCATTGAAAAGGTAATAGTTGGTTCTGTTCAAAACAGAAATAATCGAAAGTAGCGCCCTTAAGAAAAAATAAAGTTGATGATGGTGGCCGGAAGACTAAACATCAAATAACAAATCTGAAAATACCATTATGTATCAGGGGAAAAGTGGCAACGTGAAAGTGCTATTTACTTTTGAATCCTTCCAAGAATAAAGCCAAAAAAATATAAAAACCATTTTCCAAAATTTCGGTTTTTTCCGGATATATCCGGAATTTGAAAACTTTTTCAACGGAATGTTGTTAGTCAAGTAAATGCGCAACTTTGCCCCAATTTTACCATATTCGTATCTCTTATAGTTTCAGCAATCCCAATGGTGAGGATCGAATTTGAAACACCCTGTATACGACTTGTTTTGGTCACCATACAGGTATTTAATAAAAATACCACTGCTTTTTCAACGTATATTTAATGAATTTCTCAAAATAATTTCCAACGTAACAATTGAATAACAACACGTAGATAGGTATACATATAACTAAAAGCTCTATTGTTCAAAACAACATAAAACATGAGAATGTGCAAATCTTCACGAATCATCAACAACCTCTTGATGCACGATATATTATCTAATTTAGCTTAGAAATTTTATCACAACCGCGTGTCAACTTCAACTCATCATCCGTGCAATATATAGCGTAAGTTCATCTCGAATTACTGGTTCAAATGTAGAACAACACTCAGTAGGTACAATAATTGTGAATATTGGTGCAAATATATATATAGGTATAAGTATTTGTGCCTGATAGCAAAAATCAAACTCAAACAACGATAACAATAATACCAACGTAGAAAAACCCCACACAACCCCTTAAAAATCAGAATAAGCCCCTCTCGGTTTTTCGAAGGTGATCGGTTTGTAAAATTTTTTCGTCTCCCCCCAGCCTCTCGGGGCCGTGTTGTAGTTTTGGAGGGCGTTGAGGTCCAGTTTCCTTACAGGGGCTGGTTGTTGCACTGATATTTGCAGGGTAGGTTCGTACTCGTAGCTCTGCTGGATGTTTGCCGAAGGGTAGCTGCTGGTGAAAGGTGTGTTGCTTTCCTTTGGTACGAAGACTGATGGGTTCACGTTTGTTCTGAAATTGGGGCTCAGCGGGGCCTTCGGTTTGCATCTGGGGAGAGTGTTTGAACCTGAAACTGAGAGTTTAGTTTGTTACTTTTTGAAACCGCTTGTCTTTATTTTCTTAAAACAATACTCTTTTGTTTGTGGAAAATATCGATTTTGGTGAATTTTTCTTCAAGGGCACCGAAAATGATAATCCAGGGGCCCTATTCTCAAATGTCGACTATCATATGTCGCATGCGACAAAATTTGTCCATCGCCTTTCTCGAATATGCATTGAAAAGAGATGGAGATAATTTGTCGCATGCGAGAAAGGCTAGTAGACATTTGAGTATCGTACCCCTGGGCTCATTCGAATCGGAATGACCTCAAGAAACTTTTTGAAAAATTTGAAGGTGCGCCGACAAAAATTGCAAAGGTTATATAAACAATTTAGTAAAAAAAGGGGGGGGGGGTTGGTTTTTTGCAAATATCTCGGAAACTATCAAAGATATCCAAAAATTGAAAAAAGAGCCTGAAAGAGGAGGAAATTTCATAAAAAATTCCCTTCTCGATGTTCTACCACCGATATTTAGAATTTTATTTAAGAGGCGAAAATTGCGCTAAAGCGGGTGATGCGAGTCCCGCGTGTGCTGACTGATACGGACCCTTGAACAATAAAACTAATTTCAACCCACTAAATATCAATATTAAGAAATAAAAAAATTCACCCACCTTCTAGACACTTGAGTAAACGAAAATCCATGGAAATAAAAAATTTGCTGTAATTATATTATTACATATATGCTTTTGTAAATTAACTAGTTTCTCAAGTTTCAAATTTGCATACAAACCCCGATAATTGTTATAGGTATTAAAAACCTCTAATTTGTTTCACTTCTTGGAGCTATTCTTGAAAGGCTTTAAGAAAGATCCCCATTGGAAAAATAAAAAAATGTTGATTTTCCACTTTGTTATCAACAATCTAAGAGACTAAAAAATGAATAATGCAAATTAAGCTATGAACTTTTTTATATTCCAGTTTGTTCGTTTTTAATTATTTGAAGTTACATAAAAATGATTTTTTTTAAATTTCCTACTCTGATTGTTTAAATAATTGTTATAAACAAATGCTTTGTTTCTAAAATATTTGAACTTTTGTTTTTGGAATTTTAATCAGCAATAAATATTATGATCTTTAAGAACAAAATCATTTCTCAAAAAAAAAAATTGCTGAAAACGCATTTGTTGATTAACTATTTTTTTTGCTATCAAATATTAATATGAGGAACCATTTTTTTCAAATCATGATTTCCATTGCTATTTGATATTCTAAAAATAATATTTATCCATCTTTTCTTTGTTTATTTATAAACAAATGAATTTTCACGATACATTTTTTTTTCAAATACTGCAAAAAATAACTTCGAATAATTAAAATACGAACAAATGGGAATATTAAACAAATAATATTTCATAGCTTTATTTGCATTTTTCATTTTTTAGTCTCTTAGATTTCTTTCGGGGGGAAGGCTAGCACAAGAAATCTAATAAATAATAACCGTCAGTTATAAAATAAAGAGTATAGTTAAAGCACCTGCAAATGTGATACTAACGTTGAAGCTCTTCAGTTATGATATTGCAATTAACAGATGTATTGAATTATTACATCGTATCAAGCCTGAAACCTCCTCAACCTACTAGTGTTATAAGTGATTATAACACATTTTGTGAAAACGTAATTAATGAGTTTTGATTAGGTTATAATAATAAGACAAACCGAATCACATCACTTTCCAGAATGTTTTTAACGTAGGTGTGTACAGGGTGTTTCTTAGGTACGTGTTGTAACTTCAAGAGCATGTTGCTGACGTCGAATTGAGAAAAAAGTTCCCATTAACGTATGTCCGCAAGTTATTCGTTTCTAAGATACAGAGTATCAAAGTTGAATTATTATATTTGTTTTTTTTTTGTGAATAAATGCCAAAATATTTTTTGTTTGGTATCTGGGATGATTTTTCAATGACAAAATCAAATTTTGTGTAAATTGTGAAAAAACTAATGTCTAATTGAATTTATTTTGAATTAAAAAATCTTGTCATTCAAAATCACTTGCATCGATTATTTCAAATCTCAATAACTCGAAAACAGTTGCTCGCAGTGACCTCTATCAAGAATTTATTTTTTACACAAACTAAATAATAAATATTCCCAGATACCAAACTTTACCCAAATATCAAAATTATTTTGAAATTATTCACAAAAAATAAAAGTAAGAATTCAACTTTGACACTCTGTATCTCAGAAATGAATAACTTGTGGACATATGTTTATGGGAACTTTTCTTCTTATTTTGATGTCAGCAATACGCTCCTAAATTTTCTACACGTACTTAAGAAACACCCTGTATAAGTATAAAAAAGTTACAATCATTTTTTAATCACATTAGAACTAGGTTAGACCACTATCACATATATCACAAAGCATGCCAAGCAAAAGCAAAACACTAATAAAGCTTGCCTTCCACTTGATGGTTGTTAATGAAGCTGGCGCTCTCTACTGGCTGAAAAGTGGGATCAGAGGGGGACTGATTGGGAGGAGAGACGTATTTACAAAAGGAACTGTTTTCTGACTGTTGAAACTCCAAACGACTCTGATCCGGCGGGAAATATTGGGAACTGACCTTGACGTTCGCCACTTGGTACATACTGCCAGACATTTCCTTGGATTCGCTCATAATCTGCCCATCGATGGGTTTTGGAGCGGTTCTGCTGAATTTAGTTGACGGGCTGAGTTTTTCTACGACGTCTGGCAAGGGGTCTCGTATTTGCTTGTACTTCAAGCAAGGCATTGCCGATTGCTCGAAAGTTTCTATGAGAGACCTTACTGGTATCTTTTTGTACTCTCCCTGTTCCGACTGTTCCGAAAACGAGTCGGTATATTGGTGCAACATCATCTCTTGTACCTGCTGCTGGTACTTTCTCTCCTGAGTCTGGAAAAATTCCTCATACCCTCCTGTCGAGCTTGGTTCTGACCTACAATTCGTTTCTGGTAGGATAATATCATCACCTACTTTCTGGTAGTCAATATGATACTCCCTCTCCTGTTGGTACTCGATTTTTTCTATCTCCTCATGTTCGCTGGGATACAACATCTGAACCTCAGCCGTCTCGGTTTTCAGAAACTGAGTTGCCAATTTCGAGTTTTCGTCGATATCTTCGAAGCTCTCAGCTTCTGTTTTTTCCAATTTCATCCTCGGTTCAGTCCCATTCGATTTACTTACGTTTTGGCTGACTTCTCTGGACCGTTTCGCCCTTATTGAATTCTGCCTATCTGTGATGGCCTTTTTGAACTCAGAGTTAATGTCCAGCTGCCCAAACAGAGGTCGCGCGCCTATGATGGTTTCTGGAGCTTTCTTGGAGTATCTCGTTTCGATTGTGGAATCAAAATCAGCATTTCTCGAGCCCTTTCTAGGTTCAATGTCGTGGTTTGTACTGGATGGAGATGGTTTCTTTGGTACTGCACCAATATCGAGATGTGTCCTTGGCGGTGATGTTTTCTTCAGTTCCATGTCAAGACCGCTATGGGTTTTTGGTGGTGACACTTCCTTCATGTTATTGTTGGATACAATCTCTTCCCTTGTAGGACTATGTTCAATCGGTGTAATGTTTGGTTCAACTCTGTCTTCCACCTCAGCACTGGACAACATTTCCCTCTCTTCTTCCGTCGTCTCAGCAGCATCATATTCTTCAAAAAGTTGATGGTTGTTCCCATCACAGATTCCTTCCTCTGCTCTGAAATCAGGCGGAGGTGTGATTGCAAGAGTTGCCACCTCATCGTTACTTGGCTTCAGCTTCCTATGTTCCTCAGCATCCATTTCCTGCGTCTGGGTTTCTGCTTCTCTGAGTTCCTGTCCGCTCGAGGACTCATCAGTTTCAATTATCATTGCTCCAGAGTATCTTTCCAGCGTCTGCTCGTTTCTGGACATTTTCTTCTCGTGCAACTCGTTGAAGCAACCCTTCTGCAGCATTATCGTTTCGCATTTGTTTCTCTCGGTGGACAGCGCAATTTTTTTCATGTGTTCTTCGTACGCGGGGTTTTTTGGTTTAACGCTTTCGATTAGTATCGTGGGTGAGAGTTTTTCTTCCCGCGAACTTCTCTGTTCCTTTGGCTTGATAATTTCGGGTTCGTAACTTGGGATGTATACTGGAGAAGGGGAGCATGATCTACTGGCGTTGAAATGGCCCTGACTTTCGAATATTTCCGATTGTAATGATCTGAAGCTAGAGGTACCTGAGAATGTGTTTTCGGTTACTTTAGCATAAGGATCTTGTAAAGCTAACATGAATTCAGGTCTGAGGGTATTTTCCCGTAGTTTTATAGGTTTTGCGGGAATTGGCTTCAATAAGTTGAGGTTAGGCTTGTCCAAGTATTTGAAAATGTCCGGTATGTGGTACATTGGCGATGATGCTGGTGGTTCACTAGTTTTCTGCTCCATACTTCCATTGCAGTTTTCCTCAGCAAATCCTTTGGGGTTATCCATATCATTCTCTGGCTCCTCGTTGAGACTATCCTCTGATATTGAATGTTTGTCCAATGGCGTCTCTATTAATTCAGGATTGACAGAAATATCTGGGATTTGGGGAAAAGGAGATGGAGGTTTTTCGACTTCTTCCGTAATTTCTTCTGTCAGTAGTTCAGGATTGGCAGATATATCTGGGATTGTCGGAAAGGGGGAGGGGGATCTCGCTTCACGCGGCTTTTTTATTTCGAGGATTTCAGGGTTGGTTGAAACATCAGGGATATTAGGGAAGGGAGAAGGAGATCTGGATCCTTCCTGAGAAACGGTTGGCTGCGTGTTAAGCGTGACATGGCTGTAGCTCCCTAGAGTGAAGAAAAAGTTTAATAGCATTAGTGAAAGCTGCAAAAAATGTGAATAAATCCAATTTTACGGACTAATCTCGATGAAGCTGGTATTGGGGAACATGGTGAGTTGAGCGTATTTCACTCTCATTCTGGATTTTCGTGGAAAATATGGAATGCCTGATAAATGAGGCCACCATGCTTCCTTGGCCTATTATAGTGGGCTCTGAAGGATAAAGTACGGATAGAACTTCTTAGAGAACTACTTTATATCGAGAGATTATTGTATATCGGACAGCTCGTGCGTTGCTACCAGCCGAATGTATCTGTCACTGTTCATGACGATACGGAGTACTTTGTTTTGCATCCTCTCCAGTCTCAACATTTGATACTTGAGGAGGCTCCAAAATACTGGACAGGTGTAGGTCATCGCTGGACTGATGTTTGCTCTCATCTGCCTGCCTTGAGCTTCTTGCTACCAGGGGATACGTTCTTTTAATTGCAGCACCTGCACGCTGCATAGCAAGGCTGACATGCTCACCGAGCGTTCGCCTTCTGTCCAGCTGTACTCCTAGGTACCGCACAGAGTCGAACTCGTCAATCTGATTTCTCAGAACCCAGAATACCCCAGGGATCTTCACATTAGTGCGTTTTCATGTGAAATTCATGAATTTTGTTTTAGCTGGATATAACACTATTTTGTTCTTCGCTAGATACTGCACGACATAGTCCTCCAAGTGAGTGTCAATACAAAACGAGGCTGCCAAGCTTGTGGAAAAATGAGCATAGACAGCCGTGCCCGTGGCTTCATTTGTTGGAAAGTCTTGGGTATATAGTCAATACAAAAGTGAAGACAAGGTCGTCTCCAGTGACACACCTGCTCCGGATCGCATCGTTGCCAAGTTGGTGTTGTTCACTTCAACCTTGAAAGTTCTGTTGACTAGATATGAGTCAAGAAGTTTTACTTTAAATTCAGGCATGCCTGTCCTTACCATCTTCATGACCAACCCCTCTATACAGCCGGTATCAAAGGCTTTCTGGATATCCAGCATACCTGTATTGTGGCCTATCAGGAAGCCCTCTCCCACCTCGTAGAAAATCCGGACCAATGGAGAGGACATAGAATGTCCTTTACAGAACCCAAACTGCTCCGCCGGGATGAGTTTGAGCTGCTTTTCCAGGTTCACAAGTCTCTTCAGTAGGATCCTGTCGACGAACTTGTTTATGGCACTCAACAAACAAATGGGGCTTTAGCTCTCAACCCTTGCTTCCGGTTTGCCTGGTTTGGAGATTGGGATAATCTCTAATAGCTTTAGGCACTCTGGGTATTGTTGCCATTTCATGAACCAGTTCACAATGTGAACCAATTGCACAAGAGACCTCCTTGAGGTTGGTAATCAGCTCCGAGAAGGTCCTGTTGCTGATATTTGCCCTTGGTTTTACTCCAAACTCCCTTGCTTTCCTCGAAAATGTCTCCTGCTTCTGCGTGGAGACGATACTCGCTTGGAAGATGCTCTGGTAATAATCCGCGAACATTTTTGTCTTTCTTGAGTCAGCCATAACCAGTGTCCGGCCATTCCCCACCGCTGGCGCTGGGATGTCATTCGGAGACGTTTGAACATCCGCCACAGGGAATTGTCTACCACTTTGAGGCTTTCAAGCTTCCTCTTCCAAACTTCATCTTTATGAGAGCTTATATGCTCATTTATCTATCTTCCTATACGCTGCATGTTTTCCCTATGTGTACTCTCACAGATCGACCCCAATTACTCACATTGATGCCTTGTCATCAAAACTAGCAAAAATGTGTTATGCACTCAGCATAACTTCTCAACAATGTAGCAAAGGTATTGTTAAAAGTCTTTATTTTTGATGTTTCCATTCGAATCTGAAATATGGTATAATGCACTGGGGAAATTCTACAGAAGCCTATCGAATATTCACTTTACAGAAAAGAGCTATCCGTATTTTAAGTAAAATTGGACCAGTGGACTCATGTAAAGAACACTTCAAAACCCTGTCAATTTTAACAATGATTTCGGTATATATCTATAAAGTTGTTTGTTACGTTTTCAAAAACAAAAATTACTTCGAATCCGAAATGGTGCTACATAATTATGGAACGAGAATGAAAAACAGATTGCTACCGTCTAAACATTCATCTACCCTATATCAAAGAGGTCTGTATTATAATGGCTGTAAATTGTTCAATGCCCTTCCTAAATCTGTAAAAGACCTGCAGAATATATGCATCTTCAAAAGAGAGGTGAAACTTCTTCTGTTGAATAAGTCCTACTACTCCTTAACAGAATTTTATAGTGATTTTTAATTATTTTATAAGTCAAATATTTCTATTTTATATATTAACCTGTCTGACATTATTTATTTTTGTACATCTTATTTATAGAGTGACATTGTCACATTAGTCAACTATATAGTATCCCTACTGTATTGTATTTCTTTTGTGACTGAAAATAAATGAAATGAAATGAAATGAAAAGAAAAATTAATGAATAATCAATGACCAATGAAGTTTGTCAATAGCCCGAAGCACCAACCTGAGAAAGGACCAATTTTAGCGGCAAATTTGAAAATTTGTCACGTGGATTTAATGAAAGCTGTTTTTACATGCTCTTAAAGCGTTCTTCACCGGAAAAACTACTTACCGAATGGTTTCTTAGAAGCCCAACCCTGCGGCATAGTCGGCTTGTAAACATCCACGTTGCCGACTCCCTTCTGCAGGTTATCGACGATTCTGTTGATGCTGCTGCTGTTGTAAGCGGGGTTGTGGGCGAACATCTTCTCGCCCTTTCCCTTGGGCACGCTCCAGTTGTCCAGAGAATCTGTTTTAAGGGCCGCTTCGTAGGAGTCGACTGCCGGAGCCACGTAGTTGCCCTTGCTTGGCCACACTGGTTCCTCCACGAATGCGGTGTCTACGGAACCTGTTTCCAACGCTGCGTCCCAGGGGGATTTCACGAGTTTCACGCGAGGACGGTTGAATTTTTCCTTGAAAGCGAAATGTTGATGAGTTTTCGATCTATGTATTTTGTGTGTTTGGAATCTCAAAAGTTAATTCAGAATAGAACAGAACTCATTACAAACAAATACGTTAATAGTCAATAAAATTATATTCTACCTTTATCATGGTATGTTACTTACTACATAAAATCAAGATATACCCTGTATTGAAGATATTTACAATACTCGAAAAGTTGGTGAGGTTCAAAAATGTTTTAGCTCTTTCCTTTGTTGGTTTTGGTTTTTCATCATCCTATCAAATCTTTCACTCAAAATACCTGATATCAAAAACTCAATGAAATTTCATTAAAGTTGTCTGGACTTGTTGTATGGGAATCGAACTCTATTCCATATATTTTTAGGAAACTATTTGTAGAATTTTCTAACAAACCTGAATTCCGTCCAATTTTTGTTTATGCTGTAGCCGCTCTGCAGTTTCCGGTAAGTAGCTTGGGGGTGGGAAGCTTCCCAATGGTGGAAGCGGCGACAATAACGGTACCGGGGTTGGGAGTATTTCAGAAACTGGTGGAGTCTCTCTCGTGCCGTTGGTTTCACCAACAACCCACTTCTCCGAACGTTTGCGTCTTTTTGCGAATAATTCAGCACCTGAACCAAGAACAAAAGATGTATATATGAGATAATCCTGGTAAAGTTTTGGCTACATTCGAAACGTGAATACTCTGTTGCAACGATATTTTCCCTATAAACTTTCCTGAAGTTCCAAAACAGTTTGGTTCAGTATAGTTACCAAGAAAATATCCCAACATTCAACCTCAAAGATTGGAAAGTTAGAGATCATAATCATCAAACGGGTGATTTTAGAGGCTATGTCCATGATCCGTGTAATCTGAATTATCAAAAAGTTATAACAGTGGTGATTCATAATCTTTCGGGATTAAACAATTACTTCATCATTAAAAATTTAGTTCCTAGGGTTCGTTTCTTATAACTTGAGTAGAAAATCCATTCTTGAAGCTATCGACAGAACAATTCTTCAGATTATTTTTCCTATTGGTCACAATATTTCTCTGTGAATTTCAGTTTGAGAACTTGATGATCAGTAGATGTATAATCACCAACATCTGCAATAATTTTAAGTTATTTGTTGAGGAACTGTTCTGGAATATCACTGAATTTTCAGACATTTGTTGAGGATCTGTTCTGGAATATCACTGAATATATTATGGAATGATTAGAAAAATCTATAAATCTGAAAAACATAATATATAATTTCAAAATACAATTGAAATAAATTATTTGAACTTTTGAAAAAGTTTTTATTGGAGGAATGCCCCGGAAGGGTCCTTAAACATTTATGATTTTTCAGAATGATCTAGAATGTTTCAAATTGTTCCAGAAACAGATAGGGATTCTACAAATGTTCTAAACACAGAGCTTTCATTTGATTTCGTATCTTACGGTACCGAATTTATATTTTTCTCCAAAAATTTGTATTTTGCAATGGCGTCGTTTAGTTTAAGTGCGTCTGGTCTTGAATATTCGTGTGAATTACTTTTATTTATCAACATCGAAATTATTAGAACAGTTCTTTCCAGACCTTTGGAATGCTGGTTGAAAATGCTAGTATAATTTATAAAAAATAAGCTGTTCAATTCCAACTGAAATTGTTGGTTTAATGCAAACCTCAATCATTTCGTAATGCTTTTGTATGAACTTCGAAATCGGAGTATTCTGTCATGTGTCCGAAATATTTCTCGAGTTAATTTGTTTTTTTTACCTTTTCCTTTGGGCGAATTGAGTCCCTTCACGATCTCTAAACACACGTCCGGGGATAGTAGGGCAGGTTCAACGTTGTATCCTTGTTTTTTCAACGAGTGCAAGTCCTGGACTTGTCCATACGGGTTCATAACAAGTTTAAGCGGGTCTTTTGGCTTGTCGCCGCCATTTGAAATTAGGTCTGTGCCGTTCAGTCCTCCTTGACCTTGAATAAACAACAGGGCCTTTATTATAATCTTCAACTTCCAATACTCTTCACCAATAGTGGATAAAAATCCATTTTAAAATTTATAGTGAAAGCTCTCGGGAGTTATTTAGATTATTAATGTTCATATGGTCTCATTAAATTGTCCAAATACAAGGTACTCTCTATAGAATTATGAAGAGAAAGAATAATAGTCGGTTACTTGTTATGGTATTGGGATATTACCCAATGACATATTACCGTTAGACTCAGAGTCACATTCTAAGCACAACTTTTACTGCCGCTTATTTTTAGGCAAGTATCTGCTTATATATATTAAGATAAGATAAGATAAGATATTTATTCACCTTTCAAAATTTTTTACAGAAAAACGATGTGTTACAGTATCCACATATAATTTTCGTTTAGGTATACGTCACAATTTGTAGAGTAAAACTCTGACTAAAAAATATTTGAAATGTGTAAAAAACATAAAAATCTAACAAAACTAGATACACTTTTACATCCACAAAAACGTTTTACATATAAAAGAAGATTATAAAAACATACAATAATTCGAAACAAAGCAAAGAGTCCACACACTTAAAAAGAAAACACAAGTATTCAACCCCAAGAGTGAAAATAAATTTCATTTATATCATATAGTGGATTCATGAGCATTTTATTTTTATTTAAGAACATAACATTTGCACTCGTATAGATTTCCATTTGTCATAGGGTTTCCCCTGACTTACGTTCTATCTCACTTGAGTTTTTTTACTGTAGTAAAAGGGTACAGTCATCTGCATACATAAAAACATCAGCAGTATCGATAAATGTTGGTAAATAGTTTATGTAAACGATGAACAAAAGAGGTCCTGACACTGAGCCCTGAGGAACTCCATGTTTGACTTCTACAGTTTTCGACATCTTGCCATTGAGTAGTACATACTGCTGTCTGTCTTTTAGGTACGATTCGATGAGATCTAGCTGTTTCGCGTATTCCATATTTGTGGAGTTTTTCAACAGAATGTCATGAGAAACACTATCAAATGCTTTTGAAAGGTCGCATAAGATCGCACGTGTATGTATCTCTATATCTTGGTTTTTAACTATTGAATGGACTATTTCGGTGACAGCCTGAGAGGTTGATCTAATAGAACGGAAGCCATACTGATGATCAGCTAAGTATTCACCGTTTTCTAGAAAGTTGGTTAATCTATCCTTGATAATAGCTTCTATCATTCTTGAGATTATAGGAGTTATTGTTATAAACCTGTAGTTATCACAATTATTGGCGTCACCTTCCTTCAGAATAGGGATTGCTCTTCCAAGTTTTAGATTTTCCATACAGAGATTTATCAGATGTGTAAGAGGTTTAGCTAAATTTTCATTTTTGTACTGATATTGTACGCATCCATGCTACTACTATTTTTTAAGGTTCTCATAGCTTTTGTAATTTCGTTTTCATTTGTGGGTTTCAAGAATACCGAGATTTTCACGTTCATTTTCAAAAGTTCCTCCCCTCTCAGCTTAGTGGAAGGTATTGTTTCAATAATATTTTCAACCATTGTGGTACTATATTCATTCAACTCTTCAGCAGCGAGGCTCGTGCTTTCACTACTGAAACCTGGTTTCCCTCTGATCTCATTTACTATTTTCCAGGCAGTTTTGATACATTTACACTATTTGTTATGATGTTGTTATACAACTCCCTCTTTGATATTTCAATGTTATTTGTATATTATTTTTTTGCTGAATTATAGGTGTGTTTTGAATTTGGGTTCAGTTCATTTCTCATTTTTTTCAGATCGTCGGTGAACTACTTTGGTTTATGACTTTTTTGATCAACTTTTTTAAAAGGAAACGCTACTTCAATGCCATATGTAATGTTACCGCACACAAATTTGCTAGTATATCTGGATTGTCGGATGAGTAGAATTTTGTTCATGTGATGTTTGAACTCCGCTATGCCCATTTCGCTTATTTGCCTGAATTTTTTATTTATTTGAACACTGATGAATTGTCCAAAATGATCTGATATGATCTCTCTGATAATTCCAAAGTCTCCATAGCTGTTGAAATTTACGCATATGTTATCAATACATGTAGCAGAGTGTCCAGTAACCCTGGTAGGTTCACGTAAGAGAGTTTCAAAATTATAATATACGGATATATTTTGTAGTGTATTTTTCTCTTTGCTGTATGTAATAAAGTTTACATTAAAATTCCTCAATAGTACAACTTCAGTATGGTTCATAGTAATAAATTTAAACATGTTTTCAAGGAAATTTGAGAATTTATCAAAATCACCACGGTTAGATCTATAGATTGTCACTATAACAATATTTTCAATGACTATAGCTGTGAATTCGGCGTCTATTTCGGAACAGAAATGACTAACTTCAAGTTTTTGTGATGATAGATTTTTTTTACAAAAATTGCCACAACTCCATGTTTGAATTTTTACCTACAGTAAGAATTCACTAGTATATAATCCTTAATACCAATGGAATGAACATATTACATGATATACATTTTCCGAGAGAAATAAAGTTAGCATCTATTTTGTTACTAAGACATTGGATATTTGAATGAAAAATATTCATTTTAGCATCAAATAATCTTTGTTTACCCTTCAAGTGTGTATGAGAAACCTCATTTATTATTTTTGTTCCTAAGTGGTATTGATCTAATGAGTTTTCAGTCGTAACTATAAAAAAGAATCTGATCTGTTTGTTTCTACAATATTTCTACAATATTTTTTTCCCTCAAAGTTGGAACCTTTACAACATCCTCCACCTGGTCCTTGCCTGTTACCTGTTAGGTACCAACAGAAACATTCTAATTCTTATTTTTGTTAATATTTGTATTAAAATTCGAGCACTTCTCGGCCTAGTCCGGGAAGTACGTACTTCCCGGACTAGGCCGGAGGGTGCTACTTTCCCAAAGAAACAGTGTCCGGGAAGTGAACACTTCCCGGATGGTTGCCGAAAAATATTTTTTTTTTATTTTTTCGCGCTTTCTGTGAAAAATGTCCATAGTAGTGCTACTCTTTCATTACATAATCTAGTATACGCTTCAACGGAAAAATTGGCGGCTGGCGAGCTTGAAAAGACGTACTTTACTAGTGGGATTTTTCGGAATTTGTCAAAAAAAAAGGGTGAAAAACCTGTATTTCTCTACAAAAAATTACAGCTTTCTTGGAACATATGAAGTTATATTTCCATCAAATTTCGTGAAAAAAATTTACTTTTGCGCGGGAAAAAAATAAAAAATCCGATTTCCCGAAAAATTTGAGATAATGTGGAAAAAAATTTGATACAAAAGTTGCATATCTTTTTATTTTCAACAACTTTGCAATTCAACTTTTTTTGATCGCGTTGTCAATCGCGAAAAACCGTGAAATATCACTTTCTACCCCTAAAAGTTCACCCCGTTCCACCCTTCTCCATTTTTTTTGACTCCAATTCATTTTTTTCGTTATTCGAACTCTTCCAGTAGGTCTCATGCTGTTTTCTTTTATCTCGAAAATGCATCAGCATTGGTCTATTATTGCATAAATAAATTGACATTTTGTTGTTGATTTATTAATATTGCAATGAGTGTGATGTTCAAGGGTATTTCTGATTTCTTATAGAATCCGTCAAAGTTCCGTTGCTGCCTTCAAACTGACAAAGAATTATTCAAAGTCCCAAACTTTTTTGCTAATGTGAGCAATTGACAACAAATAAAAATAGAATGACCGGGACGCAAGAACAGTTTCAATCACGAACGGTGAACTGTCGATGACCTATAGGAAATTCCACTAAATCCAGTATTTATTATTGATTATTTTCAAGAAAAGTGGGATTTATTCACTATTCGCAATGTGTGCTTTCATTAGCGAAGAACTTATCGTCATTTCCATTTCCACTCGGAGATATTTTAAGGTTGATAATCAAATTTCAAAATCACATTTCAAAGACGAGGACTGACATGGAAATGTAAAACAAACACCACAGTCCAACTAACCTTTTAATATTCTAGAACAAGATCCAAGGAAACGAGACCGAGAATGATTTAAGTGGATTTATAATTGAATTTGAAATATACAGGCAGCTGACTGTACAACACCTAGACATTATCTGAAGATAATTTTAGTACCATTTAATTTTATGTTGCACAATCTCAACTGGATGGGCATGGCGCCAAGTCATTTTCTTTTTTTACTTCCGCACGCCTGTATTGTCGGTAGTGTACTTCATTCAAATGTACACTCAGGTTCAAATCACGCTTGACGTCAGCTAAGAAAATATATACAGGATGGTCACGAAAGTAATGATTACGGAATGTCTCGGTTGATATTGATGTCTGACTTGTAACATTCAGATTACTACTGCCCAAGCCAGAATTCCACATAATTGGTAGTAATAATGTCGCCTTTATTATTTTCATTCACTGATTGTCACATTCAACTGATGAAGTTGGATTGAACAATTTGGGAAATACTTGCTATATGAATAGCGTTCTACAAGCGCTATTTATGAAGGTGTCTGTTAGGGACCAAATATTAACCAATAATGATGATATTTCCCAGTTATTCTTTGAACTAAAGCAATTGGAATTTCTTCCATTTCTCAGGTTGATTTCATGAAGTCTTTGGGTACAACTAGTATTTCACCAAGACAACAAGACAGTTTCGAATTTTTGGAATACCTGTTGAGTACATTTCTTGAGCAGGATAATAGTTTGATCAATTCCCGAGAAAGCCCAGATGTTGTTGAATCATTTACTATCGCTTCTTCAGTACAAACATCAATCAGAGAAAGTAAGAATGATTAATCAATATGGTTATGAATTATTTTGTATATAAAAGTCAAGTCAGTCATCTCAAGCTGTTTTTTAAGTAAAACTAAATTGAATTCATACTTTTACATTTATTAGTGTTTATTTTCAGTACACTAAGCATTAAGTGACAACTAGCTAGCTTCTGCTTGTTGATGAGAGTTCAATAAAAAAAATTCAATTGGATTTTGAATTTATGATATCTTCCAACTATGAAATACTGCGGAATCATATTGTACAGGGTGTATCACGATAGCTGAGTCGACATGTATATGGGAAACTACTTTCTGATCAGTTCTTTTCAGTCAAAATATTTCCAGTTGATTACGACAGTTATACCAGAAGTGGACCCGCCCTACTTATTTTTTTTTTAAATTGAACACTCTGTTTTCATTCAACACCAAAGAAAAAAGTCTAATGGACTGATATCGGGCGAACGAAGAGGCCATTGTTCGCTATCCAACAACCTTCCAAATGATTGTCTGAAAAGTTATTCACAGGTGCAATATTCCATGTCAAATCTAATGGATGTAAATAATTTTATAAAATTTCGAGATATCTCTATGACCTACACTAAACCTTGTATATCACCTTTTTATCTCCAATAAGCTTGTCATTCAAATTATCATCATAACAATGCACCAAAAGCACACCGTCATTTTTTATTGCAGCAAAAACATTGAAACTCCAGTAACCAATTGTTGTAAAAAATGTTAGTCTTCGTGAATATTGATTAATGTGAATTCGAAAAAATCATTCCTTCTTTGATCGACACCTGATCTTGAATTTTGTACTATTGAGAATGAATACGGATGCTACTCATATTTTTTAAGAATCTTCTGAATACTCATCACAGGTATTCCCAAATCTCTTTCTACATCTACCAAGGAATGTTCAGGATACGTTCTGAAGTAACTACATTCTCTCCATTATCTAAGACAGGTTCAACGTCAAATATTGTTTGTTGACAATTCAGCATTTGTTTCTTGTCGATTCTTCCAAAAAATCCTACTGATAATTCAATACGGAAATTATAGTTTTTCAATGTTTCTACGAAACCAGTTCAATTTAGACTTAAGGTGTTGCATAAACTCTACCTAATTTTTACGTAATATCCACTGGCGTTATTAGATGATATTTTAAAAAAAAATCTGTTGTGGAATTATCTGATTTCGGTTTTTCCCACGAAAATAAACTGAAACAAAAAAGTTTTATGGTAGTCACATCCACCTAGATACGAAAATTTACTAGAGTATGTGGAATAATCTGAATACGAAAATTTACAGGGTGTCCCATATATTAAAATCAGAAGTTCAGAAAGTTTCTGGTAAAACGTCTCAAAAGTTGAAGGACTGGTTCTCGTACTCCGTATATGAACTTATATCAACCACCACCAGAATTGTGGGCATTTATACATGGTCTTCAATCGATACATCTGCCATGAAAATAGGCGCGAAATGTGTACCAGTCAATTTCAGTAAAATCGGAACGACCAAAATTACTGGGCAGTACTGTTCAGGAATATCGGAACATGACCCTGGACTCTGAATGCCAGAAAATGTAAAAAAATTATTTGGTAAATCAAATATTGAATTTTTGACCTACCTTCTCCTTCATGCACCCATTTGACAGATCTCTTCTTCCTGTTCACGTACATCGACTGTCCTTTGCTGCTCTTATTGCTGATGTCACTCAGAGAACTAGAAATTCTGTGAGCCAGCTTGACTTGATCCTCTACAGTCGGGTGAAAGCCTTTGTCATAAAATGCAGAAGATGCGAACATCTTTCCTGTAAGTATCGATGGAAAGTTCCATAAGTTTCAATTCATTTTGTTTCCTCTTTGACAAATATACAAAGTATTGGAAACGTCACAGAAAGAAGTGATATTCATACATTTGATAGAAAAGAGGAATACACTATTTTTACAGATACAGTTTTTACAACAAGAATGCACAATGAACAAACTGTTTTCAAAACGACAAGAATTCATCAAGGGCATAAAAAAAGTTTTCAGTCAAGAATGTTTTAGGCTTAATTTGAACGAATTAAGGGTTTTGATAGATTTTAGGCAGTCTGGTGGTTTATTAAACAGTTTCAAACCCATATGATCTGGTGAAGAGTATATTATATTATTTCTCGACAAAGGTTCACGAAAATGATTCATTTGACTGGTGTAATGATTATAAGAGTAATAATCATTTTATCATTTGAGAAGTGCGAAATAAAACATGTCAGGTGTATGCTATAAAATTATTTCCTGGAGAACTGAACCTCCAGATATTGAACAAATTTTTAACAGTAACTGTATCAAATACCAGAGACTTCAAGTTTGAAATGAACTGATGAAACTATGAAAGAATTTTGGATTAAGTGAATTTTATACAGGCGGAAAAAATAGTCCTGGTGTATTCAAACTGAATGAGATGAAATAACACTGGTTCAAATTTAACTTTCAACCAGCCCTGATGATTATTTACACCAAATAATATTTGCAGACAGAGACATATTCACGTGAAGAATTTGACTTCTTTAGGACATCCTCTGTGGAGGGGTGCAACAAAATTGTGACTGGGGGACATGAATGAGCAATACGGATCCTAATATTTTTCTTATTAGAGACAGTTCTATCTACTATAAATGTTGATATGACTTTGACACTGGTAAATAAATGAAAAAAACAGCCATGATTTCAGTTGAATTGTTCTTCATAGCATTTTTGCTAAATTCAGATTACTTACTGCTTTTAGTCGGCTTGATTTGATCTCCATCCGCTGGTGTAAATATTTTTTCCAGGTTAATTTGTTTTGGGGGTGCATTTTCATCCTGGAACAAAAAATGTACTGAATTAAATATATAGTTTTGAGAATTTCGTAGTTAGAAATAATAATTATAGAAATTTCAGATATAACATCAAATGGTAATTTTTTGTTCAGCAATAAACTAATGAAGAATGGCAAATTAATTCGGAATCCACTCTACTGCGACTTAATTGCTTCGTGGTGGTCGGCTGGTAAAAGCGTATGCCTCGCAAGCGTGGGATCGTGGGTTCGATCCACCGATTCACCGGTCTCGTGCATGGCATCACACGTTAAAAGATAAGGGCTGCGTCTTCCCTAGCTCACACAAGTCTCTCGAAGACTTCCGAGGGTTGCGCGAAGGGGTGCAATCGGTTGACGGAAATAACAATTTTTTTTAACATGTATCCAAAAGAAAACTAGTTGATAGGAATATCCGAGACACTGTCAGTTGTTTCAAAGAGAGTCTAACATAAATTTTGCCAACATAATGTGTATAGCAATGTACGGATTCAAGAGGTGATCAATTTCAGTTTATTCATTTCCGACCACTTCAGAACATGTTCATAAGTCAGTTACCAAGATATTGGTATCATCAGAATAGCATTTTGTATATGCCAGAGTTGTTATTGATGTTTAAATGTCTGATTAGGTCATTTGCAAATACTAAATAATATACGAGGATGTATTGATATCTAGTTAGCCTAGACCAGTTCCCTGCATAAACGTAATATTGCGTTGCCAACGAACAATAACCTATTAGTGTCAGTGTGAAGTTTGACGACAAAAAATTAAACCAGAGTTACACAATAAATTAAATGAAAAAATATGTCCACCGAAATTGTGAAAATCGAAAAATTGGAGTATCGAGCCATCAAGTACCTGTATTTAAAAGGGTTAAGAGGTAAGCAGTTTTACGAATATATGCTTAATACCCTTGATGATCAATGTCCTTCGTATGCGACCGTGAAAATTTGGACTGCAAGCTTCAAAAGAGGTAAATTTTCTATTGAAGATGATGACCGATCGGGAAGGCCAGTTTCTGTGTCAGTCCCCGAAAATATCGATGCAGTTCATGACATGATTTTAACAGACCGTCGAATTGGGCGAAAACGGATATCTGAAGCACTGAATATTTCATACG
Source organism: Chrysolina oricalcia (assembly GCA_944452925.2). NCBI lineage: Eukaryota > Metazoa > Arthropoda > Insecta > Coleoptera > Chrysomelidae > Chrysolina > Chrysolina oricalcia. The sequence goes on along the minus strand of OX101824.2, from coordinate 4,165,664 downwards.
AACGCGTTCATCTTATAGTTCACGTCAATTTGGACATGAGAAAAATTGCTGCAAAATGGATCCCCAAATGTTTGAATGTTGACCAAAAGCGTGCAAGGGTAGTAGCATCGCGTTCGATCTGTGCTCGATTTGGAAACAATTTAGACTTCTTAAACCGAATTGTTACTATGGATGAGACTTGGGTACATTTCTACGATCCAGAAACAAAGCAACAATCGATGGAATGGCGACACTCCGGTTCTCCAAGACCTAAGAAGTTTCGTGTCCAAAAATCTGATGGAAAAGTTCTTGCTTCAGTTTTTTGGGATTGCCATTGAGTAATCATTATTGATTTCTTGGATAAGGGTGGAACAATAACTGGAGATTACTATTCGACCTTACTGACCACTCTACGGGAAAAAATTAAAGAGAAAAGACGCGGAAAGCTATCCAAAGGTGTTTTGTTTTTGCAGGTCAACGCCCCTGCACACAAATCTCATGTTGCCATGCAAAAAATTCGTGATTTAGGGTTTGAATTACTAGAACACCCCCCTTATTCACCAGATTTGGCTCCGTCCGACTATCATCTCTTTCCTCAACTGAAAAAAGTTTAAAAGGTCGTAAATTTTCTTCCAACGAGGAGGTAATAAAAGCTGTGGAGGTCTGGTTTTGCAGAGCAAGAAGAAACATTTTTTTTGAAAGGTCTAGAGACGTTGCAGGTTCGCTGTAATAAATGTATCCAATTAAGAGGAGAATATGTTGAGTAATAAAATATTTTGACATTGAAATTTTGTTTGGTTCTATAGAAGGCTGAGAATTTTTCAATATATCCTCGTAGAACGGCACCCAGAATTGATCCTTGTGGAACTCACCACCTGCTTACGATCAGTGAAATGAGTAGTTGAGGTGAAAGATCTACACCATATCTTGATAACTTTAGAAACCAATAACCTATTATTTACTCAGACGGAAGTTCGTGAGAAATCGAGAAATAGACTCATCATGTATTCGTTCTTGTCCAGATGTCCAATTATGTTAGAGCAGACTCGGTGCTCTTGTATCTGGTAAAACCATATAGTCCAGTCAATGACCATTTTCTTGTGTATTTATCCCATACAGCACCGATTTTCATAAAAATTTGGGTATAGGTTCTACTCACCATCTTTTTCATTGAAAATTAGTGCTGAAATCGATAAATTGACTGATTCTGAGCAACTTTTAATCCGTGAAGTTTTTTCTGATACCTAGTCAATACTTTTTGAATTCGCGAGTGAAATTGGCGGTTTTCAGGCAAAAAAAACACGTTTCCAGATTATTTTTCGCGAATAACTTGAAAAATATGCATTTTATCGAGAAACCTGTGTAAAGCAAAATTATAGCTTATAAAAAAACAAAGGAAATCCAATACAAACGGTATTATTGCTTGTTGAAAGTTGATTGGTATTTTCAAACGCTAAAATAGAAAGTTTCTGCGTACAATAACCAAAAACCAATGCATTTTTCAGGGAGAACTCATGGAACCTTTTTAAAAGTATTTTAAAAAATCCTTCATTTTTATCTTTAATAAAAGTTCCTAGCATCAACACTAAGCGAGGTGTGAAGAGAATAATGTCGATTCCTATTTTTTCGTTGGAAAAAAAATAGTGAAAATCTCACCCTCTCTTCCACCCCATTTGAAAAAAAGCATTGCCACTTCATCATTCACTTTATTTATGTTCTTATAATACGTTCTGGGTGTTTGATCAGTTTGAAGTACTTATTTTTGAAACAAAAATTGCGTTCAGAGCAACTTATTTTATTTTACAATACAAATAATCTAGTACTCTCAAATATAGTCCAAGTGGTCAGCTTTGTTTAGGACAACCTGTACCTTGAATGACAGCTAACGTCCAATGATGTCTAAACTTACCAGTCCAACTTTGAAGACCCGCTGCGTCAAAGATTTCAAAAACTCCCTCTTCTGCGGATCTTTCCTATCCGAAGGTTTGAATCCTCTAGAAGATTCGATGACGTCGGTGATGCTTTGAGTTTTTCTGAGACCGAACCCTCCGGAAGGCCACTGAGTCGAGGGGGTCGTTGGTACTGATGAAGGAACGAATTTGGAGCTGATGCTCTTGTTGAGAGAATACGTTTGCTTGCTGACGGAATACGAAGACGATGTCTCCGTTTTTGTGTCAACGATTTTGTTGATGATTCTCATTTTGTTTTCTTCTAGTGCCTTTCATATGCCTGATTCGAGCTCTGAGCGTGACAAGGAGTTTGTGAGCACACAGAGCAGATATTTGGTATTGGAAAAGGTTAGTTTCAGTTTGGTAAAATCGAATGACTCATTATTCTCATCTAGGTGATATGAAGCTATTTTCAATGACGTCATAGACTATAAGTCCAGGCCAATTTTATAGGGGTCATGTGACCCAGCTTGAATCAAATTCAGAATTATAGTACCGTACGAAACATCAGGTGAGCACGCAGGTCAAAGAAAATTTCCATCAAGGGGAGAGATTTTTCCACAAGAGATTTTGTACGGCTTATCTCATGATGATAGATCATCGAAAATTAATCAAGTAGGACCTACTGCCGTACAAAAAGAACGGTTCTGAAAGCCAGGAAAAAAATTATTTTCCGCAATTTTTGTCCTCAATGGACCAGTTTTCATTTTTTCATATAAGCTCTTTAGAAATGTCATTACCAGTTCCATCAAGCTTCACCCGTTGAATTCAGTCTTCACGCCCCTTTGTCGTTGTGGAGACTTGCTGAGTATCTCTTTCAACAAGTGGCAACGCTTTGGAATTCGTTGGCTAGGGAAGTGTTGCCAGAGAGCATTTAGAAATTCAAGAAAAACGATAACTTCCACCTCCTTTTTCTTGTTTCTCTCGTTGTTCTCTGAAAATTACAGGATATGCTTTTCCGTGGTCACCAGAAGATAAAAAATAAAGAAAAAATTTTAGAGAACATAAAAAATTTACTGGGTAGAAGAAGGATACTCCACATCTAAGCATTCGAACCGTTCACCTTGATATTAGATGTTATTTATGAAGGTGGTGATAAAAATAGCATAACAATATTAATCAGGTGGTAGACAGCTGTATGCTAAAAATCAAATAATATCTGGAAAAAAACTAGATGGTCGCTCGGTTTTTTTGAACCTTGAAAATTAAGCAGATATCAATGATATAATCAATACAGTAAACTTAGTCTCCTCATGAACACGTGATCGAAATTGATGATGTGTTTACCCAACTATAAATAAGTACCCCTATTACATTCAACCACCAATATCATTCATTATCAAACCGAATTTGCTGCTCTGTGCATCTCAAGGTATTTCTCCTAATTAGTTATCAAATTTGTCTCCGGAAAACACTGAAAATCACAAACGCACTCGCGCGAAACTCCAAAAGGAAGGTTTTCCACAAAGTCCGATTAAACTACTAATTTTAATGAGGCAAAAACGTTTTGTAAGAAATGTATGTTTAACAAAACACAATCCGAAAATAAATCGCCAACGGGCAGGGATTCGGTTTGCATCTGGATCTTTTCCAAACGCTCCGTTAGAATCTATCAGAGATTGACGTTACTGGAATCTTTTTGCGGGATCGCACAGAGCAGAGTGAGGCTGAATGTCGCTTGGTGATCCTGGATCCACGTAATATATCGACAAAAGGTTGGCGCTGGGTTGAGATATAGTGAGATATACCGATTTTTTTTTCTGCTTCTCAAAGTCACCTAAAATATGGTGTTCCTAGAAAAAAATAACGTGGGAGCCAAGAGAAACTGAAAAATGAAATCCTGTTAGCTCCATAGAGTTGAAAATTGGGATCAGGAATCTGATCCTGATAACAATGTCTTCTGATCCAACTCCATTTTATGAGTAGTTTTTGAGATACAGGGTACTGACGTGTAAAACTGCAATTTTTTCAGCCTTTGTTCCTAACAAATTTTGGTTGAGGGCCAGTTTCAATCCACTTTTATCAAACTTCAGTCTGAGATTGAGGGACGATTTTTGTCGTGTGGAAATCTATATTAATTATATCCCTGCGAATGATATGTCAACTTTATTGAAATATATAATCGCTCAATAAACATTTCACACGCATTTTAAAAACTTTAACGATTTCGTCCGTATCTCGGTGCTGGTTTATGGCCACCCTAGGGAGAGCGGACACCTTTTTCAAACGGAATACGAAATGGGTTGCTTAGAAAAAGAGATTAAGACATCTGTCAGCTATTCCAGGCGGGCAAACAATATTTGAGTTTTTTTTAGGACTAAAAGATATACTCACAGGGTCTGAAAGTACCGACATGTTCTATAGAATATTATCTTATGTCTGACCGACACAGTGTGTCTCTTGAACGAATGTTTGAGAATTTTAAGAAAAAAACAAGAGAAAGCCAAGTAATGTTTTCGAATGCAGGTCTGTGGAAAAGTGAGACATATGGTAGGCAGACAAAACGTTTTTTTTATTCCTGGCAGAAAGTTCTTGGAAATTAGTGTGTGTGTGAGGTCATAGCGTTCGAAAAGGGCAGGAGAGACTTTTGGAATGGTGAAAAAGGACACTTAGCGTCGAAAGTCGGTAAAGACGAGACGCGGATATAGTACACTTGGCGTCGGAGACAGGTTCGGACGACACGCGAATAGTACACTTCGCGTCGAGCGTCATTTTGACACTTAGCATCGTGCATCGGTTTGAACGAGACGCGGGCATTCAGATTATCGCGACGATACGCGAGTCGTTTATTTTTTTAAAGTGATTATTGTCCATCAACGAAACAGAGTTCTTGCCACGGCGTAATTATTGTGCGGTATTATTGTGGTTTGCGATTATTGCAGTGCAGTGTTGCGTATTTCCTTGAGGATTCCCGAGTACAGAGCGGATAATATAACTATACCTTTATTTTCAGCAAATATTTGAGGGTACTGTTCCATATAGCGTTCCTGCTTAAGTGCCTGTGTGCGAATTCCGCACAGGTGATATTAACCCATTTTTTTTTTCAGAGATTATTTGAATATATGGTTTAGCATTATACGCGTTATTTAGTTCTGTCTTAGGGGAATTTACTAAGTATAAATCACGGTACGCGATTATTTTTTTCTAGGGAAGTAACTTCACTTTTGACGTTCGCCTAATGTCCTACACAAGATACATAGACACCCTGGTGTGATCTCTTATAACTGTGAAACCGACATACAAAAGTGTTAAGATACGGCCTACTTGATTCGTGATATTTTTACTGCGTTGATACCGTTCCACCTCTTTAGCACACAGATGGCGGCAAAATTACAGATTCATGATGACACTTGGACAAGTGTCATGTTATGTAATTTTCAACATTGAATTTCATTTGTTGTAATATTCATTAACCATAATTTGTAAACATTCAAATTTTAATCAAATGATTATGACTCAGTACTTCGGAATGTTGGAAACTCGGCTATTTTCGACTTATACGCCATCTATCGACGAATGAAGCCAACGGTATCAGTGCAATTACAGTCTCAACAACTTTGTTGAAACAAAAGCGAATCAGTGATAACACCATGGTTTGTATTTATCTTGGTCCTACAATTTACGTCCGAGGACTCGCAGGCAAACAAAAGTTCAACCAACTTCATGTGTATTCCACCCCGCTGAAAATTTCACGAGTTTTATATCCAACCAAGCTCTTGATTGTTCTCTGTTTGAGAAACATCCGGCCTTACAGCCCATTCTAACTGCTCCTATAAGCGGTACATTTTCTGTTGAAAATAATTTTTCTTTTGGGGCTCTAGTTTGGAGAGCCCCACAACCAATAGAAACCCATGGGTTTCACCAGGCGTGGCAGTCAAGGAAGGCGAGCCCCACGCATTTTCCCCGAAGTGCTCACAAGTGGTTGTTGAATCGCGTCGCGTCGAAAATAACGCCACAGAATCTAGTTACCACCTGGATTCTCAAAAAGCGGTTCATTTAAATTTATTTGCATCTCCTAGGTTAAACCCTGCGCATTGTAGTATGGATGATGTGAATATGGATAAAAGTCACGTTGTGGGCTGTCCTGATGAAGACAATGATGATGAATCTCGAAACATTTTTTCTGTTGATCAGAATACAAGGCGTGATCTGAGTCTGATGGAATTTTCAGCTGAAAATTTTGATAACAGGCCCTTGAGGGCCTCACCTAGTTTTTTGACTATCGGCGCTCAAACCCCGAAAAATACCGGCACTCCACGCCGAATTTTGGAAGCATTCCAGAATTTAGAACGTAAAACGAAGCGAGAATGTTCGAACAAAACCGCCCCCGCACTCCTGACAATATTTCCATAATATCGGGTCTCAATATCTCTCGAGCTAGAACCGGGATTAGCCTTGAAAGGGGTCTACTTGCACGCAGACACGTAGTACATCAGGTCAGTGTCCATAACGATACCCAAATTTTTTGCTGTATCTGCTAGAGGAAGAGGTTCATCAGCCACTGATACTCTAGTATTGGTGGAGCATTTCATACGCGCAGCTTTTCTTCCAAGTAGCATTTATTTTGATTTTGAAGGGTTCATTGAGAGGCACTATTTATTAGATACTTCTAGCAGTGACTGCAGATCTTCATTTATATAGTCACAAGCTGTATCCCAGTTTTTTTTCAGGAAATGATATGTACATCTGAGTATCATCGGCATAAAAGTGGAAGTTACTGCGTTTCAAATGTTTATGTATAAAGTATAAACAAAGTGGGACCTAGGATTGATCCTTGTGGTAACCCATTTTCCACGCGAATGAACTCCGAAGTTATTCCAAGTTCAACGCATTGGATATCGGTCATGTAAGTAATTTTACGCATTGTGAACATATCTAAAATCTTAGCTTACGCACTGCGTAGAAAAGAGCATTTTTCGAACGAAAAGAGACTCTGATAAATAACAAATCCGAAGAGACGATTTATTACATCCTTCAGGGTGTACTAAATATCATATACAAACGGAGTGATAGGAAGGTAACTTTAAAATGGTTATAGTACTTCTCACCAAGAAAAGGAAAATGGAACGTATAATCCTTCCTTTCATCAATGTTTTTTTCTTTGGTTTTTCTGGTGGCGCAGTTTCACTCCCGGAGAGTTATTTATCTGGACGAACTCAAACTGTAACTCTGAATGGCGAACAATCTTCTTTCCCAAGAAAACAAAACGGCGTTCCACAAGGTTCTGTCATAGGACCACTTCTCTTTGTCCTCTACATATCCGATTTAAATGAGTACGTCATTACGCGGATGACACTCAATGATACATGTCATTTAGCCTCAGTGAAGTCATCATAGCCTAGAATAATATAAACAGAAACCTGCAACAACTTTTTGACGCAACTAGTGCACATAACTTGAAACTCAGTTCAAAGAAATGCTTGCGGTGCCAAAGGGAAGAGAAATTCTCTTTTTATACGAATTGATAGCAGTCCTATTCATTTAGTAAGTGAGAGCAAGAACTTGGGTCTATGGGTAGATACCGCCCTGAGATTCATAAACCATGTAAATCAGCTCTGTAAGACCTCATACAACGTGTTACAGCAGTTATATCCCAGTAGTCACTTGATGTATTTAGTATTCTGATGACTCTTGTAATGGTTTATGGCACATGTACAAAGGGGATTCAATTCTAACTTTATATAATTTTTCATTCACTCTATTAAACTATATTATTTTTATCTCTACTCTCTATTTATTCTATTTTCTCGTTTCATACATACATATATTAATATTGAATGTTTTTGTAGATTAATTAAGTGTGTACGTCCAAGGTTGGGTTTGAATTCATTGACACTTGTAAAATATATTTTGAAATTTGCTGTCCTTTTCTATAAGTAAGAACGATAGAAGAAGTGGAAAATGAGGAAAGAATATCACTTGCTGCCACAAATTTTCATATTCATAAAAACAAAAATAAAATATCATAGTAAGATGAATCAGTTCCAACAGCTTCAGGATTTATTAGTCAAAAAGCGTACTTTTATGCGTTTTCTACCAGAAATCTCATTCTAGTAAGAATTGCAATGATGCCAATATATGGTCTTTTTCCGAAAAAACAAAATACTTGTTGTCATATATGTTTGAAATTTGGTCATATCAATGAAAATTGCATGATGTAAGGAGTGTGAAGGTAGACATGCCATATTGATGTGCTCAAAAACTTACACTGAAGTCGTTGGAACTACACCTTCTATAAATATTCCTGAACAAACTGTTGGAAACCTTGCTAACAAATTTCATTATGAAACTTTCTTGCAAACCTTGTTGTTTATTTGGTAGGGAACTCCAAAATACGCTCAGTCAGAGCCATCATGGATACCGGATCACAAAGATCTTACATTAGGAGATTTGCAGCTATTGAGATAGGTTATGAACCAACTGAACGAATAATATACATGATTTTTTGGGGGGTTCAGTTGAAGTAGATAATGTTGGTGCCGAATATGCCTGGAACTACTATCAGTAAATAGACATTGATCATTGCCAAGAGATCGTAGGCAGAGTTAAAACATAAGTATTTGTTTCAGTATCGTATATTCGAGATATTGTTCAAAAATCACCCTGTATATTGCATTAGAAAAAATAATTTAATGAATTTCTGAATCACGTTGTACAACCAAGTCCAAGCGTGCTGCCAATAGATTCATTCGAAGCGAGTATAAAAAATTATTATGAATAAACTTTTATGTATTTTTTACGACGAGTTTATATATTTTTGGACACACTTAATGGCGAAATCTACCTCATTAGATCGGTTCATTTGTCGCCTTCGCATTAAGAGACAGAAAAAAAATGAAGCCGATTCGTGCCGTAGATTTTCATGGCTGCCTGCATTCTGCGTTGTGTTTGTTTTTCTTCTCTAGCCGCATAAACAGACGATTATTTTTAACGTAAGAGACGTAAATAACTTGTTTCGCTAATACAATGAATGTACGAGTTATATCAAACATTAATCCTGTGTCTATTTTCTTTCAGTGGATTTGGTAATGTCGGAAGATGACCTACAACATAGCGCAACTGGTGTTTCCATTGTGTAAAGAGGGAAAATCTCGAAAACGGTGAGGTAACGGACCTACGGAAGCGTGGAAGGACCAAGGATTATTTGTTTATTTTATCCTCCATAATTTTGACTTTTACCTCGTTTCGACTTTTATCCCAAAATTTCGACTTTTATCTCGAAAATTTGACTTTAATCTCGAAATTTCGACTTTTCCCAATCATTTTCCCCCACTATCCTTGAAATAAATTCAGTGTCGGGTAACCCAGCAACAATGTCAGTAAAGAAGATGCAACCATCTCTACAACAGCTCTTTTTTTCACCCCCTATAGATAGATAGCTTTTATTTGACCACGTTATGTAGGGTTACATTTGTAGCAAGTCAGGTAAAGATATAAAACAGTGAATACATTGGTATTATCAGTTAAAATATCATGCAAAAAAATTAAAGAAAAAGAGCGAAAACAAACACGTACCATATACAGTGTGTTTCTTAAGTACGTGTACAAAATTCAGGAGCGTGTTGCTGACATCAAAATAAGAAGAAAAGTTCCTATAAACATATGTCCGCAAAATATTCGTTTCTGAAGTACAGAGTGTCAAAGTTAAATTCTTATTTTTATTATTTTGTGAATAATTTCAAAATAATTTTGATAATTGGGTAGTTTGGTATCTGGGAACATTCATTATATAGTTTGTGTAAAAAATATATTCTTGGTAGAGGTCACTGAGAGTAACTGTTTTCGAATTATTGAGATTTGAAATAATCGATGCAAGTCATTTTTACTGACAAGATTTTTAAATTTCAAATAAATTCAATTATCATCCCAGATACCAAACTTTACTCCAATATCACAAATATTTTGGAATTTATTTACAAAAAACAAATATAAGAATTAAACTTTGACACTCTGTATCTTCGAAACGAATAACTTGCGGACATGTGTATATGAGAACTATTTTTCTTATTTCAACGTCAGCAACATGCTCCTAAAGTTTCTACACGTACTTAAGAAACACCCTGTATATATATACATACAATATAGGTATATACAAAGAGAGGTAGTCTATTGCTGACTAGTTAGAATCTTGACAATATTTGGGACAGCAGCAAAACGCTAGTGTACTCTTATAACATTATATTTCCAATATTTCGACAGTGGTTACTGTCATCATCAGGGAGCTACAAAAATGGATGAAAGTATGGTAAAATGGTGAGGATGAGAGTCCTATACTCACAATGTTAGTGAGATTGGTCGCTTAACGACGATGTTACAAAATTAAAAAAGACAAAATCCATGTGCAACATGGGGTACTTAATAAAATTTACGTAAAACATTGAAACGATTGAAAATTTTTATATGTGTGTCGGATGCAGACAACACCTGTAGGATACCACGAGGTAATTTTCTCTTCTCCTACGCTCCTCAAATTTGAATTTATAATTCAGAGAATTCAATAAATTGTTCTGCAAGATTCCGAATATCAAAATTGCTTATAAAAACCAAATGGTATTAAATAATATTTTCTCAAAATTAAAAGAAAAAGATCCTATATTAGACAACTCAAATTTAGTTTATTGCATCCCTTGTTCACAATGTGAAAAGAAATATATTGGCCAAACTAAAAGGAAATTGAAAGACAGAATCACCTCCCATAAAAGCTATATCAGTAATTTAAAAAAAAACTTGTTCTTTAGCTCATCACACCATTTCTCTTGACCATAACTTGACTATCTTAGAACATGAACCCAATTTAAAATAGAGAACCTTTCTCGAAATGACACAAATTTTCAAAGAACCTAACTCAATGAATTCCAGAACTGATATTGATAATCTGATCATAATTTATTCATATTTACTCAGTCGCCCTCCTTATGAGAGAGACCAAAATTCATTTTAATAATGTTCATGTTGGTACCCCTTAGTAATTGGTGTTACTATTTTCCATTTCACTGTATGTTGGCGACAAGGTCACTAGTAATATGTCATTGCTTGCCAAGTGTCAACTTCATTATTCATTTGTCATTGTCATTCATATACATCATTTCCTCTTTAATTCAACATGGCCTCCATAAGAGCCCTTGTGTAATTTTAAATTGTGTTTCTCAGTTATTTTAATCGGCCATGATCATTTTTAATCATATTTTAAAAAAGTTTTGTCATTTTAATATTGTATCAAGAGTGTTGTCCGTTGTGACATGATATTTCATATAGTACGGCGAGTGAAAGGGATTTATAACCTCACTTTCGTAAGTAAACACGTGCCAAATTTCTTTCAAATCAAATAATGTTTCAATTTCAATTCATTGTAGAGTTCCTGATGAAGAGCCAATAAATGACTCGAAAGCTTAAATAGAAAAAAGAGTACACTTATTTTCCATACCCTTGTTGACTGCATACCCGAATTTAAAGGATTCTTCTTTAACTTAGACAGAGTCGTCTAACCTTCACAACTATATATATATATATATATATATATATATAATATATATATATATATATATATATATATATATATATATATATATATATATATATATATATATATATATATATATATATATATATATATATATATATATATGGTCACTAGTTTTTTTTTAATTATGAGTGGATTCGATTTGATTTTGAGAGCTTCCAGAAATCCTTTCTGACGAGTGGGCTACCACGAAACAGCTGTCAAAGGTTGGAACTCTCGGAATCAAATCGAAAAATACTCTATTTTCACTTACATATATATATGCATATATTATTGTGTTCGTATTCATTAACAACTATTATGACTGTATTTTATCGATTAACAAGTCACATATCTTTTTATATTAAGATTGATCATTTATCTATATATACATGTATTCTTATGTTTTCATTTTTGATTTTTTTACAAACTGTGATTGTATTTTATTGTATTGTATTATATTTATTGACAAGTCTTATACTCTTAGATTTTACTTTTATCTCTTATACCTTTATACATTTTCAAAAACTTTGTCCATGAGATAATATCTTCTTACAATATAGGATATTTTGATTGATTGATTGATTGAAAGGTATGATTTTCTTTTCATAAAATCAAAATAATTTCAATGAAAAGATTGATAACAATCGGATTTTATATTTTTGATTAGTTGACAGATACTTTCTATATAGCAGTTAATTTGAACAAATTATTATGTGCTCTAGTAACGACGAGTGTTGATTCAGATGACACATGGACTTTGGATGGTGGGAGCGAGGGTTCAAATCCACGCAGCCACATTTTTCCATTTTATGAAATCGATTAGTGTTTTGATTTTTTATGCATAAAGTTTTTTTTTATTTCCAAGTTGTCAAAATTTGAAAATTTTTAATATTATTTGTTTCACGACGTAGGCAGGTACGTTTACAACAAGAAAAAATAGATGTTTCATTCAACGGGTGAAGAAAGAAAAAAATATCAAAACCATGTAAAAATGACGGCAGGAGAGAAATTTAATGTTTGGGCTGGTATTCTGGGAGACCATATTGTAGGTCCATATTTTATTGATGCTAACCTCAACGGACAAACGAATCTTGAACTTCTTGATACAACTGTGAACCCCATAATCACTCAGTTACTTGAAGACGATGATAGGCTACTTGAAGGTCAGCTCACCTTTCAACAAGATGGAGCTCCTCCACATTTTGTTGCACCTGTACGTCAATTTGTAGATGACAATTTCACAGGGAGATGAATTAGAAGGCGTGGACCAATAGAATGGCCGGCTAGATCTCCTGATTTAACTTCGCTTGATGATCTACGCAGGAGAATTGTTGTGGAGTATCATGTAGTAGTGTGGAGTGTCGTGTAGTGACTCCAGAAATGTTGGGCAATGTGCGAAGACATTTCAAAAATCACTTATACTTCGGTATGGAACTAAATGGTTCACATTTTGAAATTTCCTTACGATTATAACATTTTAGTTGACGAAGAATAAAAATATCTTGATAAAACTTAGTTTTCATTAAAATTTCAACAACACTTGATCGATCCTGAATTTCAGTACACCGATGTATTTGGGATTGAATTCCCTTCAAAATGATGTATCACAAGTATAAATAGTAGTCCCATTAAAAATTCTGAAGAAGTGGGTGATGGGGGTGAGGGGGTTGACAACACCACGATGATGTATTTCGTGAAAGTGTTCCTTCTTGAAATAAAATTCGATGGGTCTGAGCGATGTTAAATTTTTTTCACGAGTTCGGAGATTTGGGGGGGTGACAAGTTTTAGCTGACACACTGTATAAATTATCCTACATATTGTCATCTTTGGCCAGAAATACTATAAAATGAAGTTTAAAAAAATACTCAGTGGAGTATACCTGGAGGCGAGAGCTCTAATAGGCTCCGCCTACTAGTGTTTTTGCAATACCATTGGCCGACTAAAATGTTCGGCCAGTGTATAAATAAAGGCTCATTTGGTTGTTTTCTCCAGAGGCGAGACCTTCGGCGACGCCAACGTCTACTTCAACAGGCACCAAATCACGATTAATCATGCTTTTATGTTTCAGATACCACGAAGAACCGACCAAGTAGTAATTTCAATTTCAGTTAACTCAGCACACAGCACTCGGCCCTCAGCCGAGAGTTTTTTCGGGCCTTCAGCCAGTTTCAGGAGGGCACCATGCACAGTAAAGTAAAGTCATTGTTTAAAAGTCAACTCATGTCAGATATAAGGGAGCTTCAAGCCGAGAATTGGCTGGGCACTCCATATCAAACGGTCAGATTTTATTCTGCTGATCGCCAGTCATCAGGATGAGGAACCGCTTTAACGAGCGGGGGTGGTGGATAGGGGGGGTGAGCTTTCGACTACGTACGAGTGCTGGGGAGTTCATCCTTCCGGGCCTCAACCTTAGGGGGTGCATGGTGGGGTGTTTTCTCCAGTCATCAAGAGCCACCCGAGGGTTCGGACAATTCCTAGGAGAGAAGCCCTCACTTCTGGATTGCTCAGTAGTGTTAAGTGTCTAGTGTAAATAGTATTTCTGGTTCTTAATGATCTTCGGCCTGGCATGCGAATTAATGGAACCTCGTTGGTTGGCAACACCAACAAATCCAGAAAGAATTCGTATGTCAGACACGTTCCTGCTGGTTTTCCAAATAAATGAAGAGCTCCGGAGTTGCTGAGATTTTGCGACTATGCTGTACTTTGGATAGGTGGTACTGAGCTAGCCGGAAGAGGTGAAACATCCTGTTTCCTACTATCCGAGTACATGCATTTGTTGACAATATGGATGAACATAAAATAGTTTAGAAATATCCCATGATGAATTGAAGACCCTTCAATATTTTTGATTGTTGAACTTCATCTGCAATAGCCTTGATTAAACTGCCAACATTTTGATATTCCGTTGTTGTTGATGAAAGAAAATGTAGTTGAAGAATAAAGTAGCATTTTGACTGGTAAGACTGCGAATCGGGTAGGAATTTATGTTTTTCTTGGATTTCTGGAGACTATAAGCTTCGCTAAACACTATGATGGGTAAATTATTTGATGTAATGATACCTTGTTGATAACTTGTGAATAAATATTTGGAACTCGATGTTTTCATGATTTTCAATTATTTCATCTCTCCAAAAATGCCATAAGCATATGAAATCATCTAGTTTTTACCTCTAATATTGATTGTTGAGAAGGTGTCGTCTGTTTTGAGACATCTGATATATTTGTGATATAAAAACAAATGATATAACATAACGATGCGTACCTATCTTCCCTCCCACATAGTTTGTCTGTGCCAAATTCCAATTGATTAGCTAAAAATGAACGAAAATCTGAGTTAACAAGAGTTGCTCAAACTCATTGTTCTCATAAATAGACCAACAAAAATATGTTTGATTCCATGTGATATTTACTGCCAGAAAAATTCAGCAAAAACAAAGTCGAAAGTTAAATTGACGTAACTAAAATGTGACGCCTCATGAGAAACATATGCTGTGATTAGCAACGACAAACTTTCGGTTTCGTATATTTTTGGAATTTTAAGCTGTTTTTCTGTGTTTTTTTCAGTGTGAAAATGGAATGAGTCCTCGTCTTTTTCGTTGAATATACAGTGTGTTTTTAAATTGAGTGTACAGTTGTCCCAATCCATGTCCATGTGTAATGCCAGAAAATTATTTAAATATTCACTTATAATATCACAAGAGCTTAAATTATTTCCGGAAATTTTTTTAGGTCGCGAAGCAACGAGGGATAATTTTCTTAAATATTCGTGCCCGAAATAAAATTTCCTGGAATTATTTAAGCTTGCGTGGTATTCGGTAAGAAAATTTCACATAACACTTCTAATGTAAAAAATATAATATCAAGATGGTTTGTTGCAGTAGGTGGCCGCGTTATAGTAAACCAGCAAACAAAGATATTTTTATGTAAAACATTTCTTGTAATCATTTGCGTTAAACAATTTGAGAAAAATGGAATGCTTTGAAAAGTACCATTTATGTAAAACTACAAAGAGTTGAGTCAAGTGCAAATATGTCATCCAAAATTAATATATTTAACGAATTTAATGGAAGATTGCGACCAGGAAACGTTAGAGTCGAATGGTTTGTTTACGAAAATCCAAGAAAGTCTGCTGCAGATGTCAAGTAAATATGGCCTTTTGCGTAAAAGAGATTTGAACAAAATTGTTTCGAAATATTACATATATGTCTCAAAACACAGACATCTAATTAATTCGTCACCTTCCTATTCACCATTAAGAAGAGAGGGTGGGTTAGAATTCAAGGAATATTTAAATCTTAATATGTTTGAAGATCCTACGTTTTTTGAAATATAAATTGTTAATGCATAATAATTAAACAAATTTGTGTTTTCTGTTTAATGAAACTTTATAGCGAATAATAAATAATAATAGTAATTATTATAGAAATTTTGAATTATCTTTTTATTTTGAAGTATCTACAATATTTAAATTTCCACTTAAATATCGTGGCGCCACGAAAAAATATCCGTAAATTTTTTTAGTTGCCATGGTAACTAGTCAAAATTAAGGCACATCTTAATGGTTAAAAAGTAGAGGTGTGAAATTTTCACTTGTAATCTCCCAAGTGCTTGAATTATTGCCGGAAATTTTTCGAGTACATGAATTTTCTTTGAAAATTCATGTACGAGATAAATTTACGGCAATTAATTCAAGCACGAGGGAGATTCGGTAAGAAAATTTCACACCGAGAAATGAAAATCATCCAACAATTCATAAGAAATAACTAACGATGGTTTCACCTGAACTATTTATATGAATAGTACAAAAAAGATGCATGAAAATATAGATCTGTAAAACACACTTAACAAAATTTCAATTTGATTTTTTTAATAAAAATAAAAAAGTAAAAATGTTTTTGCTCCACTGGGAATTGAACTAGTGACCACGCGACCACGAGGCGGACACTTTACTGACTCGCCACGGAGCCTTTGATTTACATGTAGACAACTGGTGTATTGAACTGTTTCTGAAATTTGATTTCAGAATTTGCAAATTCCGCGATTATCGTGAAGAAAATATTCAGACACATTCGAAATATTTAATAAATACATAAATATGAAATAATATCTCATTTCAAATGAAAAATACAATTCCATTTGTACATCAAAGCAAAATATAAACTATCCCCTGTCAAATATTTGACAGAAAAATTTCCACTTATTAATTTCGGCCAGGGTACCCAGGAGGATAAAAATTTCCGGAAATTTTTTGGGTTGCCATGGCATCTAAACAAGAACGAATGTTTTGGTTCTCTCTAAAAGTGAGGTGTGAAATTTTCGCTGTAAGAAAACTTCTGAAACCCTACGCGTTCTCCATCTAGCTTTCGGGGGGCAGGGAGGGGGGCAATTTCTTTGACGTGATTGTATTGTCATCGGAACTGAACCAAATTTCTATTTCACAGGATAAGAGAAAAAGTTATATAAAAGCTTGTAAAAAAAGTACAATGTTTTATTTGAAATTTTCGATAAAATTGAACAGAATGAATGTTATTTAAAAGAAATACGAAAAGAAATCCTGATTGGAAATTTTCGCATGTTTCATCAAGAAGTAATTTACTATTTCATTGGGTTGCCTGACGAAAATTCGATCGATGACATCATACATGTGGTATGTCATTGATAAGTGAATTTTCCGTTCTATCGAATTACCAACCTTAGGGATATGTGTAACTTATTTAATGATAGCTTCCTAGACATCTCTCAAAACTCTATTAAGCCACGATTTGATAAAATTGAACTTCACAACCATGTCCCCTCTAGTTTTTTTTTATGAGTGCTGTTTTCCCCTTAGAGGTGAGAAATCTACTTAAAAAAACATCCCATAAGCCTTCCGCCAGTATAGACGAAAAACATAGTAAAGCAATAAGACTGGTCATAGAACTTATATGCCAACCCCTAGCAAATCTTATTAATAAGTCATTTATAAATGGACAATTTCCAGAACCCTTAAAAACATCCAAATGCATACCAATTTTTAAAAACAAGGGCTCCAAATCAGATAAAATGAACTATAGATCAGTATGTATTGTGTTCAAAGTCAAATCTCAAAAATCTTCAAACAATGCTACGCTCAACGTTTAGCGGAATTTCTAGAAAAATATAAAATTCTAAATGACTCTCAACATGGTGTCCGTACAAAAAATTCAACAAATACTGCAATTCTAGACTCTCTAGAATTTATCTATAATGCTATGAATAATAAAGAATCAACATTGGGTCTGTTCTGCGACCTAAGCAGATCATTTGATATGATAAACCACAAACTTCTGCTGGAGAAACTTTATGCATTTAGTGTCCGGGGTACTGCTTATAAGTGGGCAGCGTCATATTTACAAAATAGAAAACAAACAGTGGTAATGAATGGTGTGAAGTCATATACAGGACAAGGCGACCTTGGTGTCCCGCAGGGCTCTATACTTGGACCTCTATTTTTTATTATCGTTGTACTGTATGTAGACGACACCAATATCCTGCTAAATAACGCGAATATTGATGAGTTGATAGCAAAGGCCAATAACACTTCCCAGTGGTCCAGCAGCTATTGCACATATAATGGACCAGCAGTGGGACTTTGTGTCATACAGAATTCTACCCCACGTTTTCTACAGTCGATTACTACTTTCACAAGCGATGATCACATTATTTGGCACCCTGTGCTACAGTCGCCTACACATTGGGTTTGTTCGGCAACATACTATCCGATCTAAAAGCATTTTCCAAAATTTGGTGATATTCTAGTGACATTTCATATTCTTGTGTCCAAAATTACTGTCATTGTCACACATTTTTATTTTTAACGGCTGGTAGTTTCATGTGCTTTTCAATTCATTTTGAATAAATTGTGATATTATTGTTGCCTATGAACGTATTGAATTTATTAGCTCTGATGGAAGAAGAAAATATTGTGAGAAGACTATGAGAGAAGCATCCATTTTTAATAGAAGATACGAGGTTTAAGAAGCCATGAGCGCGCTCATATTTGGGATGGTTCTTTTGGTAGATGAGTCGATAACTCAAAAATGGTTCGTTGTATCAATTTCAAACAAGGACAGGCTTCTAGAGGACTATTTATATACGTCTGCGGAAGCACCTCACGAGTCTCTTCACAGATAAGCGAGGTACCTGCAATGGTATTTCTCTTCTATCAAAATTTGAATCAATCTTCATCCAATCGAAATAAATGAAAGGTAAAACGTTGATCTATGTATGTGTTTTAATGGTTTTTTGAAATTATCTGTTCATGGATCTACCCAAAAAAATTGCTTCAAAGAAAATGGAAATTTCAGTTTCCATTACAGCACGTACCTAGAATCGAACGTCCTTTAAAATCCTGTCCTCGTTTAAAATCGATACAACGAACCATTTTCTAGTTATCAATTGACTCTTTTACCCTAGAAAGCGCCCCAAATATGATCACGCGCATGGCCTCTCAAAGAACTCTTTAGAGTAAATAAGGATATTGCTCAATATATTTTTTCAGTATCTTGCCTCAGATGAATCAGTTGAATAATCCTATTGCTATACCCCCAAAAATTTTATTTTTCAGTGTCCTAAGTTTTGTGCAACATATCAACATATCAAAGAGTAATAGGTAGAAGGTAGAAGCCATGCTCTTTTTATAGCTCAGCAATGTGTATCGAGGACCATTGCTATTTTAAATACACACACACACACACAGTGAGTAAGCTTTCCACCTCCTGTCTTTAGCTGATCTTTCTGCAATTTTGCAGCTTTTGTCTTAGTTTTTGACCAAGTTCTCCAATATAATAGGTACCTAAATTTTAAATAAAGAAGTTAGTATAAATAAACACTAGGGCTAATCGATTGAGGCTCAGCACTATTGCTGTACTTTTATGAATACTTATCCTCTATTCTTCGACAGATTTTTCTTCAAAACCTAAAGGTACGGTTCCTTCCATGCGGCCGCCGTGCCCGGCGGACGCAGTGCGGCGGCCGCAACCTACTGCTACACATGTTTTTGAATGTACATGTTTCCTTCCGGCGGCCGGATACGTCAGCCGTGAACGACTGCGATCGTTGCGACGGTACTGCTTCAGAAGCAGTGTAGTCGCAGCCGCAAGAGAGTTTTCGTATTCCTCTGGGGTTATTACGTACCAAACTCGGTTGTATGACTCTGATTTTACATAATCTTTCATCAAGTTGAAGATGTACTCAAACTACACCTTGTTGAATCTGAAATATTCCCTTAATTTGACTTCATTCCCGAGTAGATGTCGATTAATTAATGAGGTACGGTTCCTTCCATACGGCCGTCGTGCACGGCGGCCGAAGTGCGGCAGCCGCAACCCACTGCTATACGTGTTTTTGAATGTACATGTTTCCTTCCAAGCGGCGGCCGCACACGTCAGCCGTGAACGACTGCGATCGTTGCGACGGTACTGCTCCAGAAGCAGTGTAGTCGCAGCCGTGAGAGAGTTTTCGTATTTCTCTGGGGTTATTAGGTACCAAACTCGGTTGTATGACTCAGATTTCACATAATCCTTTATTAAGTTGAAGATGTACTCAAACTGCGTCTAGTTCAATCTGAAATATTCCCTAAATCAAGCAGATGTCGATTAATTAATGTGTTTTGTTACCCCTCTTCATGCTTTTTTTGAATATTGGATTTATATTCGCCTTGCTCTTTTCCAAGTCGATTAACTGCAGGATTACCTCATCGTCATTTTCTTCAAATAATAAGTAAAGTCGGAGAGATCATCCATCTTCACTTCTACTAGTGGGAACTAGCACCAGCGGCGAAAAACCGGCCCCGTTCGCCGTACGCGACATCCTCATGGAAGAAACCATAAGGTCGACCGGCTGACGCATCCGGCTGACGCACTGCGGCCGCCGTGCACGACGGTCGCATGGAAGGAACCGTACCTTAACAGAACACCCCTCTTCACTCCTTTTTTTGAATATTGGATTTATATCCGCATTGCTCTTTTCCAAGTCGATTAACTGCAGGATTTCCTCATCGTCATTTTCTTCTAATAACAAATATAGTCGGAGAGATCATCCATCTTCACTTCAACTACTGTGAACAGCAGTACTAGCACCATCGGCGGAAAACCGGCTCCGTCCGCCGTACGCGACATCCGCATGGAAGAAACCATGAGATCGACCGGCTGACGCATCCGGCGGCCGCACTGCGGAAGGAACCGTACCTTAAGCTGTTAAGCTTGTAGCTCACATTTTGCCACAGAGCGTGACCTTGTGCTTTGCCCTCTATTCACTCCACTCCCTCATTATTTATTAGTTTTTACTATTTGCTTTCGAAATTGAAATACATATATTTGACAACACTGACAGAATTGAATCGAAAGAAAAAAGTTGGGTTAAACATAGAAAACGACATGTCTCGACGTCTTGCTTTCCGGCTACCGGGATAGTCGAGTTTAGGCGATAATTTTTGTACACAGAGTGCCAGTCATATGAAATTCAGTCGATAAGTGGAATTCAATATGACAGAGTCCCGCTGCAGTACTGAATAGTAGTAAAAAAGTATATATGCAGTTTTTTTCCAAAAAATATATCTCGTGACTATAACCCTTCAATTAGAGTTAATAATAATTCTATCAAAAGTGTTTCAGAATTCAAATTTCTTGGACTATACATAGACTCGAAACTCACCTGAGAAAAACATATAAAGCGTGTTCCGTTTCATGCATTCATCGCATCACTGTTGCAGACATAATCAAGCGTTCCGTTTCAACTAACATTGACGATGGTGGGTTGAATCGGAACGATTTTTGCTTGGGTGGTGCATGCCGTTTCCCGCAGATGTTGACATATATCACTTTATCATTCAACCAAATTCTTATGTAAGAAAAACAAATCTGTTAATCTAGTAAATAAATTAATATGGGTAGAACGAAAGTGTTAATGGCAAGAGTAGGAAGCGAGCTTTGTGAAAATGAGACTAGCTCAGATTCTGATACAAGTGATAGTTATGATGATAATATCGTCTGTCCCAAAACCGCGAATATGCTAATTCCAGGGTTCTGACTACAATATATAAAATACTAATTTTCTACCAAAATTTTCAATGCCAAACTCACGAAAGTGCTATCAGGTTGTCTACTGTGAACGAGAGTGAATTCGCGAATGTGAAAACTTACCTATGTTTTCAAAGCAAGAAGCACGAATATTCTTAAAACTCTTCTCATTAAAATAACAAATTGCACATTCGTGGTTTTGGCATGAGACCGCGACGAATGATGTTAAATGAATTGACGATTTTTTCTTCCATTATACGGTAAATCAGGTAAATTTGATAATGCACGATACTTGACACTTCATCAAATATCAAATTTAAACTTTTAATTCGGTTTCTGTTTGAACGTGAAACACAGAAAAGAAACTCTTTGTTTTGACTTTTGAGTTTGACAGATCTAACTTGGATCGCATTCATCGCTGCTAGACAAACGGGCAGTAGTTCATGCACTTTCGATGTCTCAAGGCCAAAGAGGGGAATATAAAAGTGGGCGTGTCAATGCGCTCCCAATGTAGGAAACGGAACGGTCAAATGCGCATTATGTTCTCAATGCATGAAACGGAACACGCCCATAGACACCCTATGCTCAAAGGTGAGCTCTCTATGCTTCTTACTCAGACGGTTGCGTGACAGTGTGGACGAACATACAATGAAACTTGTATACTTCGGTCTTGTACAATCAGCCTTGCAATATGGTTTAGTCTTTTGGGGCTCATCATCTTACTTTTTTACTTTTATAAGGCATTTATCATGCAAAAAAAATCCCAAGAGGTATGGAGAATGTACCACCCAACACATCTTGTAGAGGTATTTTAAAAAAATACAACTTTCTTACTCTTACAAGTTTATATATTTCCCAGTTGATAGACTTTGTTATCGACAGAGAACCCCTGTTCAACAGGAACGGTGATACCATACCAGACAAGCCAATGAATTTCGTTTGCCCTACTCTAGGTTAACGGTAGGTCAACACTCTCCTGCATTCATGGGAAGTAAATGCATTAACAAAATAAGAAAATTAATTCGAAACGTCGATAACCTGAAGGAATTAAAAACTGAAACTGAAAAATTCTTATGTGAGCAAAGCCTTTTTTCACTAACAGAATTATTTGATTATAAAGCTCAAGTATAGATTACTCTCTATATTAATTTATAGGTAGGAAAATTGCTCTTTTATGTTAATCCAGTTTAGGTGCAGTACAATGTATACATAAAACTATATAGTGAACGATATTAGTCGACACAATCCTTCATTCATCCTAATCAGTAGGTGACTAGTCTAATAAAGTGGTTGCATCTGTGCATTAACTTTTGTTATAACTTTTGTAATTCTGCTCTGAAAGATGAATAAATATTTCTTCTTTCTTCTTCTTCGTAAAATTATCTAAAGTATGTTATTTAAAATTCTCGATCTTGGTCTATATCCGGTATAACTGGAAGTGATATTCTATTGTTTTTTCTTGGAAAATATGGGTTTTAAGGAACTTCATCTTCGTTCCAAATGTCAAAAGTCTAACTTGAAAAACAACTTAATGACGCTCTGACCACAATTCCATACCAACATTTGAGTACAACTAAAATAACACACTCACTCACCTGTTCTCTTTCTTGGTAAATTCCATTCCTATTCGAGTAGGAGAAGTTTTCTTTATTTCCTTCAACAGAACCCCTAAGCTCTTCATTCCTTTCCGCAAAACTGTCCAAATCCGAAATAATCTCTCTCAGAGAGTTCTTGATGTTCTCCTCCTTAATCTCTGATTCAGCGGACCTATCCATTGCGCCATTTTGAAACGAGGAGTAGAGAGAATTCATATCTAACGGAGCCAGAGGTTGAACTGGTTCGTATCCCATTTTTTCGAAAAAGCTCTGGGAGGGTGACTTAGATACTGAATCTAAACTAGCAGGAGGTGCTGGGGGAGCTTGGGGAGCCAATGCTTTGGGGGTTTGCTCTGAGTTGCTGTCAAGCGGAGGTCTCGGAGTCGGTACATACGCCTTTTGATAACTAGGAGAGACAAATTTCTGCTCGAAAAGTGGTTCGTAGTAGTCTTGAACCTGCTGGGAAGCAACTTCTGGAACCAACACTGGCTCCGGTTGGGGTGGGGGAGGGGGCGGCTGAACTCTCAGAACCGGTATGGTTCTCACCGGTTCGAAATCCGTTCTTCTTTCTACGCTCGCCTCGCTCGTCTTCGCTTGCGGCTCGTTCTGTTTCTCCAGGGTGGTTTGCGCCTGCTTGACCAGCTCGACTGACTCGGAGCAGTCGAATGGTACCGAGGGGGCGAATGGTTGGAGGGGTTCGAACGACTTTACTGGTCCCAAGCGATTGTATCCTAAATTAGAAAGGGTCGACTGCGATGTCTCTGTGGTGGTGGTGGTGGTGGTGGAGGTGGTGGAGGTCGTTTGAGTGGTGCCTGGAGAGTCCTGTTGGATGAGGGGGTGTTTTTGATTTCAGAAGAGTTAGTCAATAGTGTTTTGAGCTTCAGTTACATACCTCGATTGGGAAGGGAGATCCATATGTTTTGAAGGGACATGAAAATTTTTTATTGGGAAATCAGTTTATTTATACAGTGTTTTTCAAGTATGTGTAGAAAATTGAGAGGTATGTTGCTGATGTCAAAATAAGAAGAAAATTTCCTTCAAACATACAGGGTGTTAATTAAGTACGTTGACAAACTTCGGGAGGTGATTCTTTGAAGGTTTCCAGGACGAAATGTCCATATAAACATATGTCCCAAACGGCTTGGTTTTCGAGATACAGGGTGATAAAAATACATTTTTTTCAAGATTTTTTAGAGTTAACCTCGACATTTTCTACAATAATCAGTTCAAATTAGGCAAGTACAATCCATTCAATAGTACGCACGATACAAAATAATGCATTTCTCAAATAATTCACAGGGTCCTCCTTTTTTCAGAGTCAAGCTTTGTTCAACCCTTCAGAATTTTTTTTTCCGCCGCCACTGACATATTATGAGAAAGGAATAATGAATGTTGTTTAATTTAACATCTTTTTGCTCTCTTGATGTTTTTCATTTACTTGTACGGTTCAGGAGTTACAATGAAAATATTAACGCAAACATTTTCCAGTAACGCGTAACATAAAGAAATTTGAGAAGCAAATAGTCTAACAAACTTGAAGGGTGATTCTTTGAAAGGTTTCAAGATAAAAAGTTCATATAAACATGTCCCAAGCGGCTTGGTTTTCGAAGTACAGGGTGATCAAAATACATTTTTTAGGAGTTTTTGGAGTTTACTTCGAAATTTTCGACAATAATCGATCCAAATTAGTTCAAATTGGACAAGTACAATCCATTCAATAGTGCGCATGATATAAAATAATTCATTTCTCGAAGTGTCACTGCCACTCTCCAAAGATTAGCGCGTGACGCAATACGTCATTTTGTTCTCATTACACAAATAGCTATTTTCTGCTCGTGTAGAGAAAATGTAATGATATGGAGCTCCCATACATTTTTTACCATAACTCAGGTTGAAAATGTATTGCACAAAGTTCATTATGGCAAAATAATTTTGGACATTTTCAATAGTGAATAACTTTATTATCAAATACTAGAGCAAAGTAACATAAATTCCCTAGGAATAAAATTAAGTTCAGAAAAGGACCATTATTGAAATTGATATGTCAGAGCAGCTGCTGGAAATGGCCACCGCCAACTTCAATGCATGCGTTTATGCGCCTAACCATAGACTGGCGGACACGCTCAAAAATACCAGGAGTGTTTCTTATAATTCCGCATGACTCCTGTATGCGATTCCTCAGGTCTTCTTCACTTTGAACTGGAGTTCGGTACACTAATGATTTAAGGTGCCCCCAGAGGAAAAAATCAAGTGGATTCATATCGGGTGACCTTGGTGGCCAAAGTTGTGGCCCACCACGCCCAATCCAGCGATCAGAATAATTCTCATCTAAATATTGGCGTGCAACCAATCTGAAGTGTACTGGAGCACCATCATGCATAAACCAAATTCCAATTCTTTCCCTCAGTGGGATCTCTTCTAGGAGTCCAGGTAAGATGAATTCAAGAAAATGTCGATAATGGTCACCATTGAGTCTATGAGGCAGAAAATGTGGCCCGATAAGGAAATTCCCTACAATTCCAACCCAAACATTCACAGAAAACGTCTCTTGAAAATGGTTTTCAATCACGGCGTGTGGGTTTTCATCAGCCCACATATGATTGTTGTGAAAATTAAGAATGGCTTTACAGGAAAAGCATGCTTCATCGGTGAATAACACTTGAGATAAAAACCATGGATTTTCCAACAATTTATTTCGAATCCAAGTGCAAAAAGTTAATCTCTTTGGAAAATCCCTTGGCAGAAGAGCTTGAACACGCTGTATGTGATAGGGAAAAAGTTGTTGCTCTTTTAAAATTTGCCATACCAATACATGGGTTACGTTAAACTGTGCCGCAATTTGTCTTGTACTGGTGTCTGGATGCTGCTCAATTTCGTTAAGTACAGCTTCTTCTATCTGAACTGTTCTAACTCTCCTGGGTCTTTTTATGAGAACAGCAGACCTCTTGAAAGTACCCGTTTCACGAAGACGGGAATGAATATTGATGAACATTTGTGTGCTGGGAATATGACGTTGTGGAAATCTTTCTAGATACATTCGTCTGGCGGCACGAGCGTTACCATCAGCCATTCCATACATTAAGTGCATGTCTGCCATTTCTGAATTTGTATATTCAACCATTTTATCCAAATGAATATTGAATGAATCTGCTTTATAGCTTGCACTAATGAAGAATTAACAATGAGACAGTTTCTCAACTTTCGATAACTGTCAAGTTGTTGATATTTAAATAAATAAATTAATATCAAAGCCCACTTTGCTATTTTTATGAATTCAAATTGATTACAAAATTTCTGCGTTACTGCAGAAGAAAAAACAAACCGAAATTTCTGATAAAATAATGTACTCCGTACTGAAACAAAAATTTGTTTGATTCAGTTTTTCGGAGTAATGACCAGAGATTCATAAATGAAAATCAAATGTGTAATGATCTGCGACTATTAGATAAACCCTATTAACTATCTTCCATTACAGGATTACCTTTCGGAAGTTTTTTATGTTGAAAAGGAAACGTTCAATTGAAAACTAAAAAATATCTTTTTTTAAAATAACAAAAAATTTGTATGAGTTCTCTATCAAGACTGATGGGTAAAAACATTTTTAATCAAATATCTCAATGAAAATGCACATTTTTACCATCAGAATCTTCAGGTTGAAAGTTAAGGTTTTCCCAATATCTGTCAGATCTAGTTTAATATCCAGCGTACCGCAGTGACGGGAAGATAGTAGTTTTCTGTTAGATATCACAAAAAGAAATCACATATTTACAATAACAAGCTTTTATTTAGCTTCACTTGTAACTAACTAACAAAAAATTTAATAAAAGTTTAATTTGACCCACTTCTAATACTCCGATTAATTTGAAATTTGGCAGGTTTCCGTAATCCCGGTGACAATGCATTAAAAAAATGTTTGTTAAAAAACAAAATGGCGGCTTCAATATGGCGGACGAGTTTTGTGATTATGATCCGATTCTGTTCAAAATTGGTATGTGATGGTTTTTGGGTTGGAGATTTTCAGTTTCACATAAAAAATAAACTAAAATGTTAAAAATGAAAATTATAAAAAGAAAACATTTTAAAGTTTTTATACAATACACTGAAAAGGAAAAAATAATTCATTTCATTGTTTGATCTAGGTAATCTTGTACAGAAAGAATTTGATACTCACAGAATAACCTACAAAAAATGAAACAAATTATTTTTTCATTTTCAGTGCATTTGTATAAAAGCTTGTACTTATATTTTTTATTGTATAATTTTTATTCATCGTAGATTTTTCTAATTCTGAAAAAATATTTCCATCAATTTACAATAATTGAAAATGTTTAATTTTCAAATTTTCTAATGTTATGCCACACTGGAAAATGTTTAAATTAATATTTTCATTATAGCCCCTGAACCGTACAAGTAAATGAAAAAATGCAAGATATCAAAAAGATGTTAAATGAAACAACATTGATTATTCCTTTCTCATAATATGTCAGTGGCGGCGGAAAAAAAATTCTGAAGGGTTGAACAAAGCTTGACTCTGAAAAAAGGAGGACCCTGTGAATTATTTAAGAAATGCATTATTTTGTATCGTGCGCCCTATTGAATGGATTGTACTTGCCTAATTTGAACTGATTATTGTCGAAAATGTCGAAGTTAACTCTAAAAAATCTTGAAAAAAATGTATTTTTATCGCTCTGTATCTCGAAAACCAAGCCGTTTGGGACACATGTTTATATGAACTTTTCGTCCTGAAAACCTTCAAAGAATCACCTCCCGAAGTTTGTCAACGTTCTTAATTAACACCCTGTATGTCCGCAAATTATTCGTTTCTGAGATACAGGGTATCAAAGAATAAATTCCAAAATAATTATGATATTCGAGTAAAGTTTGAACTCTTGGAGAATTCTTCAGTTACAAAATCAAATGTGATGTTATAGACCGCAGATAGTGAAAAAAAATAATTTCCATTAAATTTTCTGACGACAAAATCTAAATCTAAGCCATTGTGTTTTGTGGTCTAGTGACGATGTAGGTTTTCATAGTTTCGATAAGCTTGTGTGGGAAAATCTGTTAAAATCTCGATTATGCCCTCATTCTAACCATTTACCACCTGCAACACTCAAGCCTTTGGTATTCCGAAGCCAGGTAGGTGAACACGGCTCGCGTGAAAATATGAGTAACAACTCCTTTCATTTCTGTTCTGGAAAATCGAATTTTCTATATGTTCTCCCCAGGAGCCACTCGTAAACCCTCCATTTCACTCAACTTCGATGTACTTTCCAACCCTATTCGAGGCTTCTATGCAAGAATGGGGCACCTAAATCTGTCACTATGCGACGGTCTATTAGTTTCGTGGGGGTGGCCCCACCAACATGTCTTTTCAGTAATTTGCAATGTCATAACAATGTTCGTACCTGTTTAACGGTTTATAGTGGAAAAATTAATTATTTGAACAATTTTGCTCAAAAGATATATTCTTTCATTTAAAAATAGGAATCAGGTGTTATTACAATTTAAACGTTTCAATATACCTGGTGTATTTTAGATGGCGTCATATCCAGCAATGATTCGTTGACGAAGTTCTTCGTCGGTTTAAACCATGACCGTATGAACTATGGCCTTTAAATGACCCAAAAAAATCGACTGGATTCAAATCCGGTGACATTGACGGCCCGAACTGATTTGGAACCTAAGCGCCTCGACCAATCCATCTGTTTCTGAATCGCTGATTTAGAAATTCACGAACTACTAAACTAAAATACGCTGGCGCTCCACTTATGTAATATCAGTGTTCGCATCATTGTTTGTTCTTTATTATCTTTGCACATTCACAAGTTTCAAATGGTCTTATAGAATAAAACTGTTGAAACTGACTATGGAAAACACTCTTTGGCTGCTTCTTCTGATGGTGAGTTGGAGTTGGAGTACATCACATCATTTCTTCCAAAACAGCCCAAAAATTAGGCGGCGTGAAATCGGGTGATTTCGGTGGACAATCCAACGGCCTTAAACCAACGATCGTCAGACATTTCGTAAAATTCCCTGGAAACTCTCTGGGTTGAAACCACGAATTCCTGAATTCCTCTAGAGGCAAACTTTCGAGGAAATCGGTAACGGTCGTCCTCAGTATTTGGAGATATCTCTCAGCATTTGGCATGATTATAAATAAAAAACCTAATTTTATTGTTCTTCAAAATATAGAGGACAATTTGGTGAATTTTTTCTTGAAACCCGATTTCATTTCACATGAGGATTATGATCAGCCCAAAATGCTTCCTTCCTTTGAAAATCTCATCACTCGTAAATTTTTATTCGTCGCTTCAAATTATTTTTGACAAAAGTTCCTGATCATCTTGTGTATGTATTAAAATGGATTCGCAAAAATGCAGTGTACCTTCAATGTCTTCTGCTTTGAGAGTTTGAACTTCGAAGAAATGATACGGGTACATTTCGTGATTTTCCAAAATTCGTTCTACTGAAGCATGTGATACACCCAAATTTTTTGTTGCACTACGAATGGCAGGTTCTGGACATTTGCAAAAATCCACCTAAACGTTAACAATATTCTCGTCATTTAAAGTAAAAGGTTTCGGTAATTTTGGATGCGCTGTTAACATTGTACCATAGTTGAGGTAATTATTTTGTAATTTTCCTCTTTTTTATTGTTTTCAATTCTTGAAACATTTGGTTGAACTTTCTGCAAATTCTGGCAATCATGTGATCAAATTGTCCGTGTATAATAAATAATTTCATACGAACTTCGTTTGAATAATCAATCATTTTGAAAGATTTTTGAAATATTATCCTTAACTATTTATACATTATTCAGTAAATTCAGTGAACTATCATAAGCTTGATATTTCCACGGACACCAAAAAATTGAATTCGATAAAAAAAAATTTTTCCCAAGAAGGCGAATTTATTAAAAAAAACTTGATGATTTAGGTATAGGGATACGTCATCCCAAAGCATTTTTCTTCATCTTTTGTTGAGTGATACACAGGGTATTTCATTTGAAAAAATCAAAGTTTTGACCATTTTTATGAATAACGGAAATAATAGTAATTGTAAATGAAAATACATAAACTTTCCATGAAATGAGACTACGAATTTACTTAAATTCAATTAGGACTATGATTCGGACCATATTTGTCAAAACTTATTACATTTATTTCGGAAACCGATAAACATAGATGAAGGGCATTAGGAACAAAAAATCATCATAATAAAAGGGCAATTCTGAAAATTTCTCAATATACGTGGTGTCCAATTCGAAAAAATGAATTTATTAGGATTTTTTAATACAAGCGGCAACGTCGCAATGCTATAAACGTAACCTACCATCGATCGAAAGTCACGCTGAATACTATATATTACAAACTAAAATTAGGTAGGTAAATAGGTACTACATTGAAATGAGTATATATCACTATTTGTAGAGCTCGAAAAAAATTGATCATCTTGTCGAATTTAGCTCTTTTGGTTCTGGGGATATACAGGAAAAACGAAAATATCCCAAATAATTTTTTGCCTGTATCTTCTTTATTCGCAGACATATTGAAAATCTGTCCACATTTTGCTATTGGCACTTGATGTGGGCTATCAGAATATGTCCATGAATCTCTTATACAGGGTGTCATTTGACTTGGGCCACCCCCATCTTTGAATTTTTAAATACGGACGTGTATTTTTTGTTGTAGTTTTTGGATCGTCGACGTTCACTTCATACTGAGAAATTTAATTTAATTTTTTATTTCGGGATATTTCGGTAATATTTTATTATAATTGAGTGAATTATTCCCTTTTGAATTACAGCCCTGGAAATTGGTTGACTGAGTTAAGTAAAAACACAATAGCAACTTTCACGTCTCTCCATGACCATGACGTTTTTCGAGAATATTTTTTTCATTTTTAGGTACCAATGCATGAAAGAGATGTTAATCAGTTTCTGAATTCCACATTCAACAACAGATGGATACCAAAATATAATAGGCCAATAAGATGGCCTGCAAGATCACCAGATCTTACTATTTTGGACTATTTTCTATAGGGGACATTCAAAAATAGGATTTACGCCGGCGGAGAAATAGAAAATGTGGAAGACTTGAGATTGAGGATTTTTAATGCTTTCGCAACAATGCAGCAAAGAAGTTTATTAAGGGCAATAAATAATATAAATAAACGAGTTCAAAAGTGTCTCGAAATGGAAGGACTCCAATTCGAACATTTATTGTGCCATTAATTTTTTTGTGTATATAAATTACTCAATTTCAATTTTCATTACAATTATAGTGTTCGTTTCGGATGTAATTATTGCTATCATTTCTTTTTCAGCGTATCAAAATACATTTAATCTATTTTTGTTGTAGATATGTTTCAGATAATCATAAAAGGTTTTGCTAGTCGAAGTTCATTGTAGAAAACTCTCAAGGAGCATTGAAAATGTGAAGAAATATGAATTGGTATCTGAAAATGAAAAAAATACTCTCGAAAAACACTATGGTACTGGTCAACAAGCCTAAGGATGCCTCCGAAAATAGGTTGCGCAGTAGACACAACCCTGGAGTGGGGCAGGAGCTCAATCGCTCTGCATTATTCAAGCAGTTAACGTCGTGAGTGTACAGTCAGTGGAATAAAATTATTGTGGCGTTATTCTGATTGCATGTTGAATTTGAAATCCTCGTGTTGTGGTTGTGTTGTGTGTAGTTTTGAAATATTATTAGATAGGTTATAGTGTAGTTTGTTGTGTTTGAAAATGCCTTCAAAGAGTGAAGTGAGAAATAAGATTCTGAGTGGACAAAGTAGGAAAATTGTCAGTAATGTCATCAAATTTATGCAGGCAGAAGCAATGCTAGGGATTCCTCTTGTGAAGGTTCAAGAACGAGTTGCTGCCGCAACGGGAGTTTGCGTTAGAAGCATTAGGAAAATTAATTCAGAAATGAATACAATTGAAAAAGGTGAAATGGAACAATTCTCAACTCCAAATAAAAAGAGAAACAAAAAATCAAAAGTTAGTCATTTTCTGTAAGTATGTTCCTCGTGTTCTTTATTATATTTATTTACCTATTTCTGATATTGTGTGGCGATGCATTCTTTTTCTAGTCGTACTTTATTTACACTTATGGCTTCGGGAAAATTATGCAATTTTCATGAACGGTCTAGTGACCACAAACAATTATATTATTCGAACAGTTCTGGTGGATTTATAAACTCAACTAAACTAAGAATTCAAAATTATCAATTAAGAATCAACAATAAGCAATTGAGAAGGTGTTTATAAACGTCAACTAAGAAATTAAGAATTATATCATGTGGAGAAAATCGTTACAACTATAATGAAATCCATCATGGTCAACATTTCTTCTCGATCCAGTGTATTGTTAATGAAAGAAAATATTCGAACAAATCACTGCAAAATATAAACAAAATCATTTTCAAACATTCAATCACCGATTTTGTGCATGCCCGTTTCCATTTTCAACTAAGACAATTCATTCTTAGTTGAAAAGATAAAAGATAACCATCTTCTTAGTTGCTAATTCTTGATTTAATTGACAGCTGAAAGTTTATAAAACACTGATGGGGTTTCCTTGTATTTATCTTTCTCAATTCTTAGTTGTTAATTTAATTCTTAGTTTAGTTGAGTTTATAAATCCACCATTCATTAGGAATTAATGAAAATTCAGATAAGATCCTACGTTCCTACGTGTTGCAGAAAAATGTCTCTCCCGATTGTACATTCCGATGATAACCAGCCATAAACAGTTGTCGATCTTTATCGCACATCTACTCACGCTTTCTCTCGTTTGCGCATCTCAGAGGCATCCTTACGCTTGTCGACCTGTACATGGGGAGACGTAAAAGTTGATATTGTGTTTTTATTCTTCCAACCAATTCAACCAATTTCCAGAGCCGTAATTTAAAAGTGAATAATTAAATTTAATTTCTCAGTATGAAGTGAACGTCGACGATCCAAAAACTACAACAAAAAATACAGGCCCGTATTTAAAAATTCAAAGATGGGGGTGGCCCAAGTCAAATGACACTCTGTATAAAAGATTCATAGCCCACATCAAGTGCCAATAGCAAAAAGTGGACAGATTTTCAATATGTCTGCGAATAAATAAGATACAAGCAAAAAAATTATTTGGGATTTTTGAGTTTTCCTGTATATCTCCAGAACCAAAAGAGCTAAATTCGATTTTTTACTTCATTCACTAGGTCTCTAAATACGCAACTTTGTCACAATTTAACCGACACTCTATTTCTTATCGTTTACGAGATCCCCATGTACAGATACGAATTTGAATAGCCCTGTATATTTAAACATTCCCTATGAGTGAGCTGAATTATTTTTCCAAAAAACCCAACTTTATCGATATATTCTAATTTGTCCAATTAATGGAAAACCACACACAAACTGAAATAAGATACTACGTTGAAATAATATATTGCAGTATATTACATTTTGTAGATCTCGAAAAAAAAGTATGATCGTCTCAAAAAGGTCAACTCAAAGAAAAATTCATTCGTCGGTTTCCGTAATGAAGATATGGAAAAGCGCGCCCTTGTTGCAGTACCCTGTGTAATACAAGGAAGTGGGAAGGGGATTTTCATGTAACTGAAGCTTCAAAACGTTAAAAGAACAGTGTGTTTGCATGTCCAGAAAGCTATATAGAACTGCTGCCTATTAACATTTTGAAGCACAGTTCTGAAATAAAGCGAGGAAATTTACAGATTTTAGTACATTTATTGAAGAAAATAATCACAAAAAGAAAAGAATAGCTATGTTACACAGAACAATCCATATGTATTAGTAGAGCTTCAGTTCTATATAACTCCAGGTTTCTATGCAAAGATGAAATTTCACGAGTCTTTTCTTCAGTTCTATCACATTATTATTTAATTTTCCTAATTAGAGACTAAAGCAGTGAAACCCTGTTTGTGATACCAAAGAATGAAATGAAAAGAGATTTATTGAAACAAGAGTTTCGGTAACAAAAAATGCAAAGGAGTTGTTCGTTCAGTGTCAATCTAGAAGAAATTACCGACAAAAATCAATTTTTCGTAATATCATTCATATGTTTGTAACCTTCAGAAGCTACAGATCAATTATCCTTTTTTTGTTGGCTCAAAAAAGACGATAAAAATGTGTCATTTGTTATACGTTACCAATAAACATTATAAAATTGATTTCATTCACATCTGATTCTGCCACATAATGTTTTGGTGAAAAAATATAATGTAAAGCATATGAAGTGTAGCTGCTAAACTTTTACCTCCGTTTGCTACTCAAACTATATGTAATTCCGCAAGCTGTAGATTCGTTAGAAAATGTTACTGAAACATCAGGTGATGAAAGAATTATGAAATCAGAGACTGACCTGCAGGATTTCCTTGGCACAATTGGTTTTGTCTCGAATAAAAGTTCAGCATCATGGTCCAGAAAATAATAATTCATCATTAGCAGAATCAACCCGAGCATAGCTGAAATGTTATTTTCAAGCAGCAATTCACAATATATACAGGGTGATTTGAGTACCAGTGTCTGCATAGGAAGAGTTTCAGTGATGGTATCAACGGAAAAATATTCATCGATACTAATTCACGTTCAATTTTGTTGTACATGAAACCAGAAAAACTGAATATTTAAGACTTTACTCCTAGTAAATGAGGAGGTATATAATCATATCCAAACATTTCAACAGTCGCAGTTGGCCTGTTATTTGTAGTATGGGAAGAGAAAGATCCGCGAATGGATTAAAGGTGATGGAGGAACTCTTCCAGCAATGTAGACATTTCAAGGAATATTTTAGTTGATCAACAAAATTCTCGTTCACCAGATGTCTCAACAATTTAGTTTTTTCAGCCAATCTATTTTTTGTCACTCCTATATTGGGAATTGAATGAATATCCAGTTCACTAGTAGAAGCCTTTGCATTTTTTGCACTATCCATCCTTTGTTTCATGTACTTATTTATTTATTTATGCATTGTTAATAATACAATATAAATATATAATATATAGAAATATACTGATATCGTTTTTCATATTGTTATGGAACTTTCCTAATTACAGCATAATATACAATCATCAATTTCATCTCTCATTCCTTACGATTTTATGATATTCACGTGTGAGTAGATATTATTTTGAGGTATTTGCATCCACTCGTATATTATGAATTGAAGTGAATTTAGTGCAATTCGTACCCTTTCGGCATTTCTAGTCAGCAGGTCTCTCATTACCATTCAAAGTTTATTCGGTAGTAGAAGAAGTATAGAAAGAGTCAAAATAGATGTTATCTTAGGTATATTTTATACAAATAACTCATATCTTGACAGATGGTGTCTTTCTCGCAAAGGCTAAAACAATAACTTCCTTTGAGGTTATAAAATATGGAAAAATTTATATTTTGATAGAGAAACGGCTTAGTCTATCTACTGCCATTTCATCTCTTTTAGAACTATAGCTACTTTCAAGTTTCTAATGCAGACAATCAAATTCAAATCACCCTGTATAAATACCTTTCAACGTTTACCGTGTGTTACAACTGTAACTGAACTCCATCATTACAAAAATAATTACTAACGAAATCGACACCGAAAGAACAACTCCCTGCGATTAACTAATCTAAACTATGTAACTATCCCTCGAATTCGTATTCTTCCGTTTCTTCCGATTCGTAGGTTTGCGAAGATTCGAAACTAGATGTCATTACCTTTCGATTGGCCGATACTTCGACGTTCTCTGACTGTTTAACGTTCTTGGTGGATTCGATTTGCTGCGTTTTGTGATCTTCCACTATCGACTTCTTTATGTTGCTGTCGAATGTGGCTGCTTTTTCGGTTATCTGCGTGTGGCCGAGGTCTTTGTGGCTCTGAAATAGTTTAAAAATAATAAGAATTCAACAGATATTATTCAACGGTCGTAGGGGGCAGTAGTTGTTTTGTGTTGGAGACTTGCCGACGAATATACATATTGTAAAGGTTAATGCGGAAAACTGGATTATATAATACATTTTCATTAATAGATGAAAAATAATAATAAAAATAATAATATTTATTCAAATATGGTCAACTCAAAATATGAATACATAAAATTATACTGAAAAAATGTATATGTAATCAACCTAAGCAAATAAGCTAATGCTTGTACTAGATTATGTAAATTTTATAAAAAATATCAATGACATAATATAATGGGCTGAAATATACAAAATAGAAATAAATGTAAATAATGACATATAATAATAATAATAATAATAATAATAATAATAATAATAATAATAATAATAATAATAATAATAATAATAATAATAATAATAATAATGATAATAATAATAATAATAATAATAATAATAATAATAATAATAATAATAATAATAATAATAATAATAATAATAATAATAATAATAATAATAATAATAATAATAAAATAAAAATAAAAAAATTTACTGCCTTTCCCACTAAACATGTAATGTTACAAAATATTGCCACAATATTATGTATGGCTTGCCATCGTAAAATGAAAATATAATATTGCATAAAGCTCAATGCTATACAGAGTGTCCCAACGAAAACTTTCCACCCGGATTTACTGGGAAATGACAAATTATTTTCGGAAACGCGAAAACAGGTCGATTTTAATTTGTAGGGGGACACATGTTAGTAATGGATTTAGTCGAGCAATTTCATCCCCCTGACTGGGGCGGCTACCCCCTTGCGAATCATCATAGGGAACGTGGGTCGAGTGATACATCATCTTAAAGCTCTCTTTATTCTCTATCCAAACGTCTATAATTTTTTCAAAATCGAATGAATGGTAATTGAAATTAGTGTTGTTGACAGGTTCAATGTAAATAGTCAATATCTTACCTGTTCCTATTCAAATTCAATTTATGAACTATTTTAAGACTCAATGAGTGGACAGATAGACAATTGCAACATTCCATCCGGTCAGGTAACCCAGTCACCCCACGAAAAACGAAAACAAATTAGTCAAAACAAAGTAAGTAGCCAGGCTGGAACTATTGATTATAATAATAAAAATAATAAATTGCTTTTATTGATAATTGCGAAGATCTTTCAACCAAGTATCAGTTTTATGTCGCTATTCGCGAATACAACATTACAAGCGGAAGATGCCCACCCCAATTGTGAGCGAAACGTCCAAAGGAACCTCCTCCACAGAGGTGAACCGACCACGGCACTGAAGCCCGGAAACGCGGAAACTATATTTCTTAGTTTTTGTTCTGTTGACTTTTTCATAGACAAAAAATACCTGTTTTTTATGGTTCTCCTGCGTGTATGTTCTCAGCATGAATTCACAGTTCGCATGATTCTTATGGAAATATCATTTGATTCGTATTCTGTGAGTTAGGTTT
This sequence comes from Chrysolina oricalcia, assembly GCA_944452925.2. Classification (NCBI taxonomy): domain Eukaryota; kingdom Metazoa; phylum Arthropoda; class Insecta; order Coleoptera; family Chrysomelidae; genus Chrysolina; species Chrysolina oricalcia. The sequence continues at coordinate 4,128,221 of OX101824.2, read as the reverse complement.
CTGCCTGACAATGGTTTACGCATTAGAAGAACGAATTGAGTTAGTGAAACTTTACTACAAAAATGATGATTGTCTAAGAGCTGCAGCTAGAATTTTCAATACAAGGCATCCAGGGAAAAATGCATCTCATACCTATGTTCAAACGTTGATTGAGAAATTCGAAAGAACTGGGTCTGTGGGAAACCAGAAACATCATCCTGAACGTCTGATAAGGAACGAGGCTGTTGAGGTAGCGGTTTTGGGACACGTGGCTATGGATCCTACTCAGAGTATTCGAAGCTTGGCTGACGCGTCAGGTGTAGCGCGATCGACTATTCAGAGAATTCTCAAGTCACATCGATTCCATCCATACAAACTAAAACTTGTACATGAACTGAACAGACGTCAACAGTTTTGTGAGGAAATGTCTGAGCGTCTGAGAACAAATCCCAATTTGCTCTTCAATATTTGTTTTTCAGACGAGAGAACATTTTTTGTTAATGGAAACGTAAATCGTCACAATTGCCACTACTGGAGCGATACCAATCCCAGGTTAATACGTGAGGTCCACACACAAACTCCGCAGAAGTTGAATGTTTGGTGTGGTATTTTTGGCAAAAATATTATTGGACCACTTTTTATAGATGATAATTTGAATGGACAAATGTATTTACATCTTCTTGAGAATGCCATCGATCCCATGATAACGGATATTATCGAAAACGATGGAGATTATTCGGAAGACAACCTCCATTTTCAACAAGATGGAGCACCACTTCACTATGCAGTGGCGGTTAGAAACTTTCTGGATGAACGATATACCAATCATTGGATAGGGCGACGAGGACCAATTGAGTGGCCAGCTAGATCACCGGACCTAAACCCGTTGGATTATTTTTTATGGGGGCATCTCAAAAGCAAAGTTTTTGCCACTCCGCCAGAGTCACTAGAGGATCTAAGTGGTCGAATTGTAAACGAGTGCGGCAGAATAACTCCAGAAGTATTGGAAAATGTTCGTAATAGTTTCGAAAGTAGACTTTATCATTGTATGGAGGTAGGAGGGGCTCATTTCGAGCAATTAATAAATTGAATTTCGATAAGAACAGGTACGATATTGATTATTTAAATTAAACCTATTACCACACTAATCTCAATTACCAGTCATTCGATTTTGAAAAAATATAAACGTTTGGATAGAGAATGACGAGAGCTTTAAGATGATGTATCACTCGACCCAAGTTCCCTATGATGATTCGCAATGGGGTAGCCGCCCCTGTCAGGGGGATGAAGTTGCCTGACTAAATTCATCACTGACATATGTCCCCCTAGAAATCAAAATCGATGTGTTTCAGTGTTTCCGAAAATAATTTGTCATTTCCCAATAAATCCGTGTGGAAAGTTTTCGTTGGGACACCCTGTATTTAAGTTTTTAACATAACAGAATAAACTACAGACAAGTTGTTTGTAAGTTATAAAGCAAGCTATTGATTGAGTTTCAAGTGCAATGTTACATGATCCATGAAAGTTCATTGTAAATGCAACAATACAGAAACTATCTACGAACAACGTGACTGCAAGTTACATTTGGAACTATCGAACAAGTTCAAATCGCAATGTTGCACTGAGTTTGAAATTCCATGATATTTACAACCATACATAAGCTAACTACAAGCGATATTGACAGTATTTAGAAAACACAATACACTTTAAATTTTCGATTGCATCATCGCAGAAATATACAAAATGATACGCTAGGACAATTTTAAATGGTAAGTATAAAGAAACTTGAGATAATATTTCATTTATCAGGAATCCAACCAGTTTTGAATTTCCCGGTCTTGATGAGATGCCACCTAACGGGGCGACCAAGTAACCCAGATCCCAGACAAGCACGCGCCTCGCGCCATTTTGATATTGCAAATTATATTGTTGTCATTGTTGTTGTGTGTCGTGTCTTTGCGTTAGTTTCGTTTTGGATACTTTCATTCGTTGTTACAGTAAACAAATCTAAATTGACTTATCAACTAACACTAATAATTCGTAAATTTTTGTTTTGTTCTATTTTTATGAACATCATTGCAATGGTAAATTTTCAGCTGAAAACAGGATTCGCTTTTCCTTTGATTGAATGAACATTGTCCAAGTGAAGTGGTTAAAAATTCGAGTATTATGACTGTAGTTTGGAATTTTTCCGAATTGGCGTATTACTCTTTTGAATATTCTTGATTAAGTTGAATGCAAATTTAGCTTTCTCAAATCTATTAAGTTGGTTTCTGTTATTTTATTTGTTATAAAGTTATAAATAATAAATAAATAAATGAAGTATCAAACAATTTTAACCAACAAATTATCAAAAATGGTTTTGGTGACAAATGATTTCGGTATAATTCATTCTCTCACATTTGATTAAACGAATCCTCTTTTTGGTTACAAATTACTGATTGATTATTAATAGTGTAAATGTCTCCTGTGAAAAAAAAATTAGCTGATAAAGCTTACAAATTATTCGAGTTGCTCAAGAAAGTTATAATAAGTATAGAAAACTGTTATATTCATCAATGTATAACAACAAGTTATGTGGTGGTCGGCTGGTAAAAGCGTACGCCTCGCAAGCGTGGGGTCGTGAGTTCGATCCACCGATTCACTGGTCTCGTGCATGGCATCACACGTTAAAAGGTAAAGGCTGCGTCTTCCCTAGCTCACACAAGTCTCTCGAAGACTTCCGAGGGTTGCGCGTAGGGATGCAATCGGTTGACGGAAATAACAATAACAATTTTAAGTTCATGTGAAATAAATGAGTATATAATAATGTTTTTAACATTATTCATTGTCTTCCTTCTCTAGCACAGGAATAAACAGAGAAAATAGAGATAAATCAAAGGGGTGGAAGAACTCAAAAGTTGGCGAATCAGTCTTCCCTTTGGAAACTAGGTTTTCTGGCCACTGAAAAAGCTCCATGCAAAATTTGGAAGTTTAAGATCAAACCCAAGTGCAGTTTTCGATTTGTCAACTTAAGCGCTCCCACGAGTTTTTCAATTTGTTAATTCGGTCACACACATTTGTTGGGAAAAATATGACAGAAAAAATCGTTGATGTACCCTGACGCACTCCTGTTTTGTAACTTTTTGGAATTGAATTTCCTTTAGGCCAACCATTATAATAATAATTGGTAATTTCTGATAAAATAGTATCTTTAGATGTTTCTTCTCTGAACTGTGATTTGCTTTCTTCGCTCATAGGTAAATGCTTTGAAACTGAATGAACCGTTTCTAACATGTCAAGATCACGAGTCGTATGCTCTAGACTTGATCTTGACAACATGTCAGCGAAGTGAATCTTTTTACCTGGAACATATAATACACATCCAGCGAATATTTCAATAAATTAAGTCTGAAACGCTGTAATCTACATGAACCTATCTTGCAAATTGATTTTTTCATAATGGATACAATAGGTTTGTGATCCGATTGAACATCGACTTCATGACTATAAATGAAATTTTGGAATTTTGTAGTTGCGAAATATATAGCCAGCTTTTCTTTTTCCGTTTGGCTATAATTTATTTCAGCATCATTCATTGTGCGAGAAGCGCCTGATACTAATTTGGGTGTACTTGAAATAAACAACATCCTAAATAATCTTTGGATGCATCACATTGCAGAACAATTTTATTTTTGAATGATACAAGGGCGGGGGGTTTAGTTATAATATTTTTCAAGTCTTTGAAAACCTCATCATGAAATGGAAGCCTCTGCCATTCAACATTCTTCTTCAAAAGCTGCAATAGTGGTTGCATAATTTGGTCATTTCAGGGATATTTTGTCTGATATAATTAAAAGAACCTATGACTCGTTGCAATTCTTTTTCATCTCTTGGAGTTTTTAATTTGATCAATGACTCAATGCGATCAGGATCAACCCCCATTCCTTTGGAAGAAAAAATTTGTCCCATGAATTTAACCTGATACTGCTTAAATTGTACCTTGTCTTGTTGTTTGAAAGATGGCGTCACCAGATGTTAGTGTGTTAGTAGCAGAGTTGAATAAATTGAAAAAGAGTGAAATTATTGACTTAATCACAGTGCAAAAGTTACCAGTGAATTCAAACAATGAAGTGCTAACTGAGCTTGCCTCTAATTTACGAGAGGTACGTAATCGTGAAGCAGTATCTGACTTACACGTGAACATAACCTCCGAACATATTCAGTGTATTGAAATGAAACACGAGTTAATCTCTTTAAAATGCCAACTGGAAACGCTACAGAAACTACTTCTACATCTAGAGAAGAGAACCCAAGAACAAGAAGAATTAATATCTCTCCATAAACAGTTGAATAATAAAATAATATTACCATCAGAGCCATCTTGCAGTGATTCACTTAAACCTAATGTAAACATTCCTACAAATGGCCAGAAAGCAAATAATATTGTACACGACCAATTTAGAGCACAAAAAACAGTAAATGTGTCTAGCCTGACCATAAACGACAAAAAAGATGCAAAACAAAACGAAGGGAAATCCAACCAAACGTTATCAAAACAGGTCGTATCTTCTGCAGTTTTACAGGCAGAAGTGAGAAATAAAATGGACACTTACATAAACTTAACTAATGACAATAATTCATCGGCGATGTCTAACGAAAATGACTGGCACACATTTGAGAGAAGAAAACGCAGACGGAATGTTATCGTAGGTAATAATGACTCTGATTCCATTAAAGGAGTGCCCAATTTCACATCCCTGCATGTTTATAGAATAGATCCGGAAACTAAATGTGACGACTTCAGAGAAAGAATACAAAAACATTTTCCTGAGGCAAGGTGTGAGCAATTGACTTCGAAATATCCGGATATTTATTCATCTTTTAAAGTCTCAATTTATGGAAAAAATTTCAAATCAGCGATGACCCCTAGTATATGGCCAACAGGTGCATGTGTAAATCGTTTTTTACAGCTGCGCAACAAGATCGATGTTCCAAAATAACAGTTATCGATCCCAATTTGCTTCTTGTTAATGTAAACACCCTTAATGGGGGAAAAGTCAATTGCATCCAAACAGACTTATGTGGGTATGTCAACATGAATTTTTTGTGTCTGGTGGAAGTTGGTCTAGGAGAAGACTCACTAAAAAATGTGATTATTGATGGATACGATCTAGTGAGCTACTTCTGCAGAACGAAAATGTCGTGCGGCGGAGTCGCGATATGGGTCAAAAAAGGTATCAAGGTGAATCAGGTTAACGTGAGAAAATTTTGCATTCAGCAACATTTCGAAATATGTGCCGTGAGTTTCAAGAATAATGGTTCTCTGAACATTATACTCAATTTTTACAGATCTCCATGTGGGGATGCCGAATTGTTCTTAAATAATTTAACAACTGTTATGAATTACTTATATAAACCCAATATTAAATTTATTATTTGTGGGGATTTTAACTTTGATGTTTTTAAAAATGATTATTTTAATGATTTATGTAATGTATTGTCGAATTTTAACTGTACACCAATTGTGGAATGGCCTACTAGAGTCACGAGAGATACATGCACGATAATTGATCAAATTTTCTTGAACTTCAGTAATAATGGCCTATGTTATGTTGAAGACAACACATTTTCTGACCACAGAAGTATATTACTTGAACTTGACAAGTCCCTTAAAGGCGATGAACTTCATAATATCCATAGTCGGCATAGACGAAGTTTTAGTCAATCTAATTTGGAAAATTTTGAAAGAGCTCTAATGAATGAAAATTGGTCTTGTTTAAGCGAAATCCAACAATGTGATGAAGCTTTTCAGACTTTCTATGATATATTCATGTTTCACTTTGAAACGAACTTTCCCAAACGAAAATATTATAACAACGTAGACAGAAAAAAATGGGTCAACGACTCTGTTATTACATCAAGCTCTTCTCTTAAAGAACTGGCGCGACTCAAAAATATATACCCATCGCTAACTGATGTGTACAAAAAGGCCAAAAAAGATCACATTTCTTTAACAAATAAAACTAAAAAAGAATACTATCAAAACAAAATTGCTAAATCCGACAATAAGTCGAAAGCGTCATGGAGTGTAGTTTCTGAACTGACCAATAGGAAGTGCGAACCAAAAAATATTGTTATTGAAAAAGATGGAATACCAATTGAAGATCCTCGAACCATTGCAACTGAGCTTAATAATTTTTTTCTAAAAGAACCAGGTCAAATCGTACATAAAATAGACCACAGTAATACAACAACGAAAACATTCTTTAATAATAACATTAACTTACATACACTATTCCTTCAACCTTATACCGAACAAGAATTACATACCATATTATTCAACAGATTGAAAAACAAGAAGTCCTCTGGCCCAGACGAAGTACCATTATTTTTACTAAAGAGAATGCTTCCTACAATAATATATCCCATAACAATTCTAATCAACCTCTCATTCTCTGAAGGTAATTTTCCTAAGATCATTAAGAAAGGTAAAGTCGTTCCGATACACAAAAAAGACAATCCAAAGATGATGAAAAATTACAGGCCAGTAACTGTCCCATACTCATTTTCCAAGGTATTTGAATATGCATTTTTAGATAGACTCATAAATTTCATCGACAGAAACGACATCATAAGTAAAAACCAACATGGATTCCGAACAAATAAATCAACCAATACGGCGTTAGTATCATTGTTTAATTCAATCATTGATTCTATTGAGGCAGGCGAGTGCCCTTCTGTAATATTTTGTGATTTAAGCAGGGCATTCGACTGTGTCAATCATACTAAACTCTTGTCATCTCTGGAAAACTATGGTGTTAGAGGGGTCTCCTTGAATTGGATTTCTTCCTTTTTGAAAGATCGTGAACAATACGTCTCTTTGCAATACTGCCATAATAATGGAATAACTAAAATCAACTCCGAGTCAGTTTCTACCAATATAGGTGTCCCGCAAGGGTCTATATTGGGGCCAATTTTATTTTTACTATATGTTAATGGAATTGAAACGGCTCTCGAGGAAACTCACTTTACTGCGTATGCAGATGACTTTTCGTTGATTGTGTCTGCTCCTGATCAAGTTACCATGGTCGAAAAATGTAGCAATTCAATTGCACTTGCATCCGATTATTTCAATAATAATGACCTATTCTTCAATGTCGATAAGACCCAAATTGTTCAATTTCACCATCGCCAGAATATAATTCCTCGACTGAAGTTTGATTTTAATAATCATATTTTACAGAGCAGTCTCGACAATATAAAATTTCTGGGCATTCATTTCAATGAGTTTTTGGACTGGAAAGCGCACTGTAAACAATTAGTTTCGAAATTGAATTCTTTAACGTATCTGTTCGTGAATTTACGTTTTGTGTTGGAAACAAATCAGTTATTAAATTTGTATCATGCTCAGGTGGACTCAAGACTGAGGTATGGTGTATGTCTCTGGGGCGACTCTACAATGAACAAAAACGTATTCGTTGCACAGAAACGTATTGTACGATGCATAGCTAGGATATCCAAGGAGGTCTCATGCAGAGAATTTTTTGTCAAATATAAACTTTTACCACTGCCATGTGTCTTTATATTTGAAATGTGTGTATATGTATTCCAGAACAAACAATTTTTCTTACGGAATAGTAATATTCATAATGTCAATACAAGAAACAGAGATTTGTACCATATCCCTTACGCCAAATTCAAAATATCATCCGCCTCTCCAAACTATCTTGGACTGAAAATGTTTAATCATCTTCCTGATATGATTAAAAGAAGTATTACTATTTCTGTGTTCAAAAGTAGGTTAAGAAATTTTTTATATGAGAAATGCTTTTATAGTGTAAGAGAGTTCTTCTCGTGACTTTTCCCACCAAATTGACTATTCCTATAATTTTTGTAAATTATCTGATGGAAAATAAACGATTATTATTATTATTATTATTATTATCAAATCGCGCATTGATTTGCCTAGCTCTCTGAATGATCTCATTTACTGCCCTATCATGTTTAATTTCTGTTCTGCCAGTACTTGTGAAGTTACCGCCCGATTTTGATCTGCAAAGCAGGAATGCTGCAAATGAATGGATTTTCTGGATATCAGTATTCGAAGATTATCTTGTTGATTTCTCTTCTATTTTTCATACACCTCTCAATATCTCTTTTTTTGTACCCATTAAAAAGAAGAGCGTTTTTTAGATGTTTCAGTTCAGCTTCCAGGTATTCAGGTTCGCGAATTCTTCTAGCTCGATCAACAAGGTGTAATCAAGACATTAGTTGATCGAGCTATAATAATTTGCGAACCTGAATAACAGGAAGCTGAACTGAAACATCTTAAAAACGCTCTTCTTTCTAATAGGTACAAAGAAAGAGATATTGAGAGGTGTATGAAAAATAGAAAAGAAATCAGAGACAGAAGAATCAATAGTAGACCAAATGACTGTCCATCCAGGGAACCAAGTAGTAGTCAAACCAACACCGTTTTTTACAGTTTTAACCGTATTTTCAGCCGCTCCATTGGAAGATGGGTGAAAGGGGGGCGAGGTAACATGTTCAGTATTATTTTTATTCAAAAACATTTGAAATTCGTTCGAAGTAAAAGTTGAAGCATTATCCGTGACTATTTTTCCATATCGTGCAAAAGTTGTTCGTAGAATTTCTATTGTTGATTTAGAGGTGATTGAGCTCATTGGAAAAACATCAATCCATTTTGTGTGAGCATCAACCAAAATTAAAAATTGTTTGTTCAAAAATGGACCCATGAAATCAAGATGAATACGAGACCACGGTTCACCAGGCCAAGGCCACTTGGTAAGTATTGCCTTGTTTGGTGTTTTTTTATTCATTATTTTTCGCGACATGTAAAATTTTATAACGTGCAGCGAAAGCACTCAAGCTTGGTTTGAAATGTTCTGTCAGTAAAGTAATCAGCTCAGGGTATTTCTTTGACTCTGGTTCGTCAGGCATGCACAAATTGTGTGCAAGTTTATTTGCCTCTTCATTGAGAACATTCAGTAATATTGCGGCTTTACGTGAATCTTCTTTGATGTCGTTTGCCACAAAATAATTATCAATGCGTCTCTTGAATATTGACCAATCTGACACTGACGGATCAAATTCTCGTAAATGACCGATGTGATCTGTCATATTTTTGAAATTGAATATACAAACTATTTCGCGTGGTATCACTTACGAAAACTGCAATTTGCACTTTCCGCACAATCTCGTCGCCACTTGTAGTGTTTTTAATTTGGAAAATGTATTCCGCTTTTCCCTACTAGCAAATTTATCTAGGAAAGAAAACTACAAAACGTTACTTTAACAAAATCTAATTGTCACTCGTTGCCTTGGCAACCACTCGTAGACAAGCATCTTACATTTGTTTATACAGTACGGGTACAATATGAGTATACTACAATAACGGAAGCAGATAAAGTCTTCGAAACGTCAATTTTGAAATGAATATACCGGGTGGCTACGGAAGTATTGCCTACGGAATATCTCAGTTACTGTATGAACTAGGTTTGTGAAATTTGGAGCGTCGATATAATGACATAAGAGCTAGAATTTGAGCATATTAACATGTCGAAGTTAACTTCCGGTCTGACCGGAAGTAACATCAACTTTCTTTTTTTTTCTTTTCGCTTTATTCAGCATTCAATTCCCTTTCTAATGACATATCACAAGTTGGTATCTAACCAGAAACTAGATCAGAAAAAAATTATTATTGAAATTCATCGAGTAGGCCGTGGAAGCAAAATGAAAGCCAAAAATTGAAAAGTTGGCTATGGAAACCATACGTCACTTGATAACAGTTGCTACTACTGTGATATTTTATTTTATATAAAAAGCCGCCAAAAAAATATTGGAAAAATTGGGAAAAAAACAATACTCTGTAGGTCCATAACTTAAATAGGAACATACAACTTTTTCTTGCCTGTACTATTCAGCATAATCATTCCTTTCTAATGATATAATAGAAAATAATTTTTTGAACTGAGATACCGAAAAATCCAATTATTATTCTTCAAATAACAAAACAGATTATCGCCATACGCAAAAATAAAATTAAAAATAATATGGAATGATAAATTATATCCTGTAGGTTCTAGGTTAAATAGGAACATAAACGTACTTGGTCTGTGCCATCGTCCATAGATATTCTAATATGTTTGTGCTATTCAGAATAATCACTCCATTGCAATAATCATTCGAACCAAAATATTAACAAGTAGGCTGATTAAGATGTATTTTGGAATGAAACAAAAAAGAAATGAGAGCTGTCACGAACGCTGCTATCCATATTATTTTGACGTTCGAAGTAGTGTTTTTGATTCTGCCATTTTGAAAGGGTTTGGAAATCGAAATCAGTTAGTGGAATATTCAAAAAATGCCCCGTTATTCACGAACCGAACAAATTGACATGCTTCTCATTTATGGTGAATGTTTAAAAAATTCTTATGCCGCTGAACGATTGTATTTAGAGCGATATCCAGGGAGGCAGCAACCGTCAAGAAGGTATTTCCAGTGGCTTGAAGAAAAATTAAGAACTGAGCCTGATGTTCACGAAGACCAAGAAGCATTTGTTATTAATGAGGAAACTGAAATTAATGTATTAGCTTTAGTACAATATGATAGCACAATTTCCTCGAGGCAGATTGGCGCCGAATTAGCTATAAGTAAGGACTCTGCTAGGAAAATTTTGAAAAAACATCGATTGAAATCCTGCAAGTATCAGTTGTATCAACATTTGTATGAAAATGACGGTGAAAGGCGCCTGGAATATTGTAATTGGTTTCTTCGACAAAATGCTAAGAATCACCTATTTAACTATTATATCTTGTTTACGGACGAGTCAAGATTTACCAACAATGGATTATTTAACAGGAATAATACAAGGTAGGTACTGTACTTTATTTGGATTATTGTCGATAGTCGAAGTGTAAAGTGCTAAAAGTGTGAACGGTCTTTTGTTCCAGGTACTGGGCGATAGCAAACGAGCACCGGTTTCGACAAGGCGGCTTCCAGGAGAGATTTGGTGTGAATGTTTGGGCAGGAATAGTTGGAACTCATATTGTTGGCCCCATTCTTTTTCAAGGCCAACTAACCGGAGAGAGATACTTTAATTTTATAACGAATGAAATTTCGGAATTCATTAACAACCTACCAGCGGAAATAACTGATAGAATGTACTTCCAGCAAGATGGCGCCCCTCCGCATAATTCAAGAATAGCGAGAAATTATCTTCAAAATCGCTTTCAAGAGAGACTTATAACAACCCATGGTCCAGTCAGGTGGCCACCGAGGTCACCTGATCTTACTCCGTGCGACTTTTTTCTATGGGGGCATCTTAAAAATAGGGTGTATTCCACACAGCCTACAACTCTACATGAGCTAGAAGTAAAAATTCGTAGAGCTTTCCAAGATATCACGCCCCAAATGTTGAGAAACGTTTTACATGAAAATATCACCAGAGTCAATAAATGTATTGACGCTGAGGAAATGCATTTCGAACATTTGTTTTGAATTTATTTTATCTTTAATCCTATCAATTTGAATTTTTTTTTTTTCGATAAATCTGTTTTTTCGTTATTTGAAGAATAATAATTGGATTTTTTGGTATCTCATTTCAAAAAATTACTTTCTATTATATCATTAGAAAGGAATGGTTATGCTGAATAGTACAGGCAAGAAAAAGTTGTATGTTCCCATTTAAGTTATGGACCTACAGAGTATTGTTTTTTTCCCAATTTTTCCAAAATTTTTGTGGCGGCTTTTTATAACGCCGACGAATGAAAATAAAATATCACAGTAGTAGCAACTGTTATTAAGTGACGTATGGTTTCCATAGCCAACTTTTCAATTTTTGGCTTTCATTTTGCTTCCACGGCCTACTCGGTGAATTTCAATAATAATTTTTTTCTGATCTAGTTTCTGGTTAGATACCAACTTGTGATATGTCATTAGAAAGGAAATTGGATGCTGAATAAAGCGAAAAGAAAAAAATAGGGTTTTCATTTAAAATAAGAAAGTTGATGTTACTTCCGGTCAGACCGGAAGTTAACTTCGACATGTCAATATGCTCAAATTCTAGTTCTTATGTCATTATATCGACGCTCCAAATTTCACAAACCTACTTCATACAATAACTGAGATATTCCGTAGGCAATACTTCCGTAGCCACCCGGTATAGTATGCCCCATTACACCAAAATTGTTCAAGATGTCTAATAGAATTGAACAGAAATAATTGACAATGTCAAAAGATTTTTTAATCAGATCAATGAATACTGCAATACCATAAGTGATAGTATCTAAAGTTTCATGAAAACTACTCATAAAATCAGTCACTGCTGCTTGGGTTTTGTAATTTTGTTAGAATGCAATTAAAAATTTATCAAAACCAATATTAGCACTGATGAAATCAACTAATTGGAGTTTCAACGCTTTTCAAAACATTCAGCAGAAACATTGCCATTGGACGATATTTATAAATTTTCGGAGAATTCAACTGTTACTACACACAATTACTATGTATTCTAGTTATTGCTCATTATTTTGACTCACTTCTGATAACGTCGTTTCTTCAACTTCTTCGGATTCAACTTCCCTATTCGGGACGCACACCCCCTTGTTCTCAGGTACTGCTACTTGTGATTTCGACATGACGAATGTGTATGTTGGTGCTCGTAATATTTGAAAGGACTTTCGGGTAAACCTTTTCTACCCCAGGATAACTGAAAAAAAATATCTCCAATTAGTATTAATCAACAAGTTGGCGATTAAAGTACTTTAGTAAGCAATTTTAGACATTTCCACCAAAAAGCGAAGGTTAGGTTCTGTTTTTCGATACATTTTGGTATTTATGTCATACATTTCTTTTCGCAGAAACGTCAACCAGGTTACACCAACAGAACAACAATAGTTCGATGACCATTATAACAACCGGTTAATTAGAAGGAGATACTATCGATTGGCCTCCGAGATCTCCAGATTTGACCCCCTTAAATTTTTGTTATGAGGTCATCTGCAGTTGATAAACATAAAACTCAACTTCATTATGGCATTTGATTATTAATTTTAAAGAATGCAATAGTTATAGAGGGTCCACTTCTGACACCATATTGGGGTTAGCTGAAGGAATTATCCGGATTGATGTGTTGCCCTGTCCTATTTTTCACAATTGTCGTTTCCACTGAGTGAGGAGCTCGTGTAGGATCTCAAGAGAAAAAAATACTCTCGCTTTCAGTAGTAATATCCCGACAAAATGCTGAATTTTCAAAAAATACTTTCACCTTGCTGTCACGAAAACTGTGTTGCTTAGAAACACCACGAGAGCTTGCTCGAGTGGTGTTTTGTATAGCAACACAGTTTGAGCGACTGGCAACGTGAAAATATTTTGAAAATTCTGCATTTTGAAGGGATATTCGATCAGATAATTTCACGAAAACATTATACATATAATCATGGAGTAAATGCGTATTGCAGGAAAGGTTCATCTTGTGTCATTAATGTCAGTTGAAGGGTTAAACCAAGATGCATATAACTCCTGGTAGAATTACTTATAGCTGTGAAATTGTCATCCAAAACTGTTGATATACGGCCTGCTTGATTCATGACATTTTTATTGCGTCAAGAGTGTTTACTCAATTTTAACATAGATGGCAGGCAAATCATTACCGATCATGATGACTTGACATGTCGTTTTGACAAACGCATGCTGCGTCATCGACATAACCTCAAATTGAACCATGTCATGATTGTCATGTCAAAGTCGAGACTCACAAAAAAATGCTATACACTACCCTAACTTTTACGAATGACAGAAAAACACAAGAACAAATAAATAACAATAACCCAACAACTAAAAACGTCGCAAAACTACCGAACTGAGCGAAAAGTATTAAAAGAACAGAAAAATCACACGATAAATACCAATTAGGCTATCCAGAACACGTGACCACGGCTCTTTAAAAATGGCCGGCTGTAGGCACACATGAATGGTGTTTGTGTTTGGCACTAGCTTCTACTGCTAATAGTTTTGTTTAGTTGTGATTTGAAATGTTATTATGGCTGTTTTAACTAAAAGTGATTTATTTATTATCATTAGAACGAGTAAACAAAGACACTGCATCGATCTATAGAGACAAAAGGAGAGTGATAAAGTGCATGGATCCTTTTACTTTCACTCCTTGTGAAATGGACATATCTCTAGATCTTTTCACAACAGTAACGGCATTCGACATTATTACATATCTGCTGTTGACTCATAAACAAGAAAGCCAATGAAGGCCTACAAAAGTTTAACAGGCTATAAATATCTTGAAGCTGGATTTGCCCATGATTGTGAAGCAAGAAAAATGGATGAACATACTGTTGTTGTTGCCAAGGTAGGTACTGATTTTTCGTAATTTATGAACTGTTCATTAATGTTTCCAATTAATTTTCAGATGAGGCATTCACAGCGAATGGATATTCCTTTGTTGAAAGTATAGATTATTCAATAAATTGATGGTTCTCCTGATGCGACGATGTCTTGTGGCTGCTATGGAAGTGAAGTGTCCATATTCAATAAGGAATATTGACATGGGGCAGTATTCAAATTTAAAAACCTCAACTATAATAAGCGGTGGAATTGCAATTACCCTAAAACGTGACCATGCTTATTATTACCAAACTCATTTACAAATGAAACTAACTGAATGAAAATACTGCGATTTTGTGATTTGGTCACCCAAAGGATATATGTTCATGAGTAAATTTTCCCAGATGAATAATTCTGGATAGTTGATTTCCCAAAAGTGTACAATTTTCGTAAAGTAGTTGTGCTACCTAAGTTTCATAAAAGGAAGACATTTTTTAGAGTAAAGATGGTGTCTTTGTGAAAAGGTGAGGATGGCCGAGTTGTGCTGCAGTGTGAAAATGATATATGTGAAATTCTATTGGACTCTATAGGACTGTCCGATGTACCAAAAAACCCCTGGATTGGTTCTCAGTGCATGAAGTTATGACTGTTTCCTCAACACTATTATTTGTAATATATGATTGCCTACACATTCATCTATTTTTATTTTCAAATCTTCATTGGATTGGTCGTTTTTTTACACACCGAGTGTCAGATATCGCAAAGTAATTTATTTTCACTTGTTACATATTTTTACCTACTAATTTGTTATTTTGTAACATGGAACTATGTATATTAGGGTATCCTACTTAATAAACATCTATCTATCTAGTCTTTGATTTAATATACCACATTATCAAAATGTAGCTAGCTAGGAATTTTTAAAAACATCACTAAGTCGCGATCTCCACGGCTTCCACAATTTACAACATAACACTTTGTAGGCATGTTTTTTATTCGGCAAAGTTTCATACAAAAATTTCACTCCAATAGATGAAAATTAACAATAATCAGTCTCGTTCAAACAATAACAAATACAATGTGTGCCTTCAGGCGGCCATCTTGATTTTAGTTTGACAGCATCTTGGATAGCCTCAAGATGCATATAACTCCTGGTGCATTTACTGATTCGCTTTTGTTTCAACCAAAGTTCTTGATCCTGTAATTGCGTCAATAGAGTTTGTTCCATTCGTCAATGGATGACGCTTAAGTCGAATATAGTGGAGTTTCCAACAATCCAAAGTGCCTACTAGATACATTTTTTGAGTTTTTGAACGTTAACATTATTTTGAGGTTATATGTCAATTACATTGCATATTAGGCTATCCAAGATGCTGTCAAACTAAAATCAAGATGGCCGCCTGAAGGCACACATTGTATTTGTTATTGTTTGAACGAGACTGATTATTGTTAATTTTCATCTATTGGAGTGAAATTTTTGTATGAAACCTTGCCGAATAAAAAACATGCCTACAAAGTATTATGTTGTAAATTGTGGAAGCCGTGGAGATCGCGACTTAGTGAAGTTTTTAAAAATTCCTAGCTAGCTACATTTTGATAATGTGGTATATTAAATCAAAGACTAGATAGATAGATGTTTATTAAGTAGGATACCCTAATATACATAGTTCCATGTTACAAAATTACCAAATTTGTAGGTAAAAATATGTAACAAGTGAAAATAATTTACTTTGCGATATCTGACACTCGGTGTGTAAAAAAACGACCAATCCAATGAAGATTTGAAAATAAAAATAGATAAATGTGTAGGCAATCATATATTACAAATAATAGTGTTGAGGAAACAGTCATAACTTCATGCACTGAGAACCAATCCAGGGGTTTTTTGGTACATCGGACAGTCCTATAGGGTCCAATAGAATTTCACAGATATCATTTTCACACTGCAGCACAACTCGGCCATTCTCACCTTTTCACAAAGACACCATCTTTACTTTAAAAAATGTCTTCCTTTTATGAAACTTAGGTAGCACAACTACTTTACGAAAATTGTACGCTTTTGGGAAATCAACTATCCAGAATTATTCATCTGGGAAAATTTACTCATGAACATATATCCTTTGGGAGACCAAATCACAAAATCGCAGTATTTTCATTCAGTTAGTTTCATTTGCAAATGAGTTTGGTAATAATAAGCATGGTCACGTTTTAGGGTAATTGCAATTCCACCGCTTATTATAGTTGAGGTTTTTAAATTTGAATACTGCCACATTTCAATATTCCTTAATGAATATGGACACTTCACTTCCATAGCAGCCACAAGACATCGTCGCATCAGGAGAACCATCAATTTATTAAATAATCTATACTTTCAACAAAGGAATATTCATTCGCTGTGAATGCCTCATCTGAAAAATTAATTGGAAACATTAATAAACAGTTCATAAATTACGAAAAATCAGTACCTACCTTGGCAACAACAACAGTATGTTCATCCATTTTTCTTGCTTCACAATCATGGGCAAATCCAGCTTCAAGATATTTATAGCCTGTTAAACTTTTGTAGGCCTTCATTGGCTTTCTTGTTTATGAGTCAACAGCAGATATGTAATAATGTCGAATGCCGTTACTGTTGTGAAAAGATCTAGAGATATGTCCATTTCACAAGGAGTGAAAGTAAAAGGATCCATGCACTTTATCACTCTCCTTTTGTCAGTATAGATCGATGCAGTGTCTTTGTTTACTCGTTCTAATGATAATAAATAAATCACTTTTAGTTAAAACAGCCATAATAACATTTCAAATCACAACTAAACAAAACTATTAGCAGTAGAAGCTAGTGCCAAACACAAACACCATTCATGTGTGCCTACAGCCGGCCATTTTTAAAGAGCCGTGGTCACGTGTTCTGGATAGCCTAATTGGTATTTATCGTATGATTTTTCTGTTCTTTTAATACTTTTCGCTCAGTTCGGTAGTTTTGCGACGTTTTTAGTTGGGTTATTGTTATTTATTTGTTCTTGTGTTTTTCTGTCATTCGTAAAAGTTAGGGTAGTGTATAGCATTTTTTTGTGAGTCTCGACTTCGACATGACAATCATGACATGGTTCAATTTGAGGTTATGTCGATGACGCAGCATGCGTTTGTCAAAACGACATGTCAAGTCATCATGATCGGTAATGATTTGCCTGCCATCTATGTTAAAATTGAGTAAACTCTCTTGACGCAATAAAAATGTCATGAATCAAGCAGGCCGTACATCAACAGTTTTGGATGACAATTTCACAGCTATAAGTAATTCCACCAGGAGTTATATGCATCTTGGCCTACATATAACCTCAAAATAATGTTAACGTTCAAAAACTCAAAAAATGTATCTAGTAGGCACTTGTTGTTGGAAACTCCACTATATTCCACTTAAGCGTCATCCATTGACGAATGGAACAAACTCTATTGACCCAATTACAGGATCAAGAACTTTAGTTGAAACAAAAGCGAATCAGTAAACGCAGGAATTATATGCATCTTGGGTTAAACCGTCACACTGACGTTTTTATATTTACAGTGATTGTTGTAACTATGGAAACGTACAAATAAGGAAGAGGCGAAACACCGATTTGAAAATACTACGAGCTGGAGACAGTGGGTGGTATGATTGAAAAGATGTTGTAGATTTCACTTCAAAAAATCGAAGCATTTACTCCACATAATGCTTGAAGTAACACTTAAATAAGTACTAGTAGTAATTACTCTATACTTTGCTTTATTTACTTCGATATATAGAAGTTAGTACTGCAGTAATTACTAATTCTGTCAAGTATTACCTCCATTTGGGGGTGTTTGGTGTAGTTTTTGAAAAGCTCCTCATAGACTAACTCCATATCTTCAATTGAAAAGGTGTTATGGTTTTTTTATGAATTATGGTAGAAAAAGGAGGGAAATGTGTAAACGTAGAACGTATGGGGAGGTACAGAGTTCTTAGGATATCATATATTGAGATGAGGGGAGCAGCTTTATCAAATTTAACAGAAAAGGAGGTAATTTTAAGAGCTCTAATTGATCCGGGATTTCAAAAAGGAGTGGGTGTGGATGTCGGGGTACATCAAACAACTGTGTAAAACGTAATCGAAGAAGTTTCAAAAAGAATTGTGTACTCCCACATCTTCAGCAACCTCGGCACTTGGTTCAACACTATCATTAGTCTCACTCATGATTATTAAGTACCACACAGAACAAACAACAACAATCGAACCAATTTGAGGTTAGTCACGTACTAGTGTTTACTAGTAGTTTATACTTCTAACCTAAGTCAACACTTTCCATCGAAGAATTTACCTTATGTAAAACATTATACTCCACAAATTACTCGGAAGTAAAAGCTCTTATTTGAAGTACAAGCAAATACTCTTTTAAATCATACCACCCAGGTTTTCGAAAATTATTTTTCTCATTGGCTTGAATTCAAAAATTGATGGCATTTGATTGGTTTATATAATATGAAGGAAATTATCAAAGAAACACTGACGAAAACATGCGCCGACCGGATTATAAGGCCCTAAGAAAATGATGAGACTCTTATCTAAATAAACTAAATTCACACTAAGATGACGAAAGTCACGGAAGTACTTTGTAATTTAGATACTGCTTTCAATAAACCAAATTCGAGGAATGCGGCTGTATGTTCTAGTTATTCTTAGAACTAATTATCATATATTGGGTTGGAATTAAACATAATTTTCAGACGAAAGGAAACGATGTGGAAAATGGCTTTTTAACGATCCAGTTTAATTTTAGTAGACTAACGTTATGACTGACATATTTACAAGGCGGTATCCAGAAGTGTCGTAGAATCTAGAGATCATCTTGCCAATAATGACTGGTGGTCTGTGAACTGACGTAAAGTCAGCTCAATCAATCAAAAAATTATCTACAGAATAAATAATTACAAAAATAGATGATAAAATAAATTTAATGAAAATATTCAGAAATAATTATAATGACAAACTCTTGTCTTGATAGAAAAATTGAATGAAAAGGCATTGACATGAACTGAAAAACAATGGACCGTATGGCAGAGTTAGCTTTGTATGCCTGATGATGATTGATAGTTATAGTCAAAATCGGTCTTAACGTGTGGGTGTGAGACTTAATCACCGACTAACTTTCTAGTTTTATCTTTTTCCATTGTGTTAAATCATACACTTTCAAATAAAATCCCAACGATAAATGAGACAGACATATACGATTTTCACATGAGAAAAGAAGATGTGTTGATATTTTTCAGCGGCTCTAAACATTAGACTCATCGGCTTTGTTTTGATTAATGGATGACAGTTCTGTATATTTGACAGTTTGAAGTTTGTGAAATGGAGGATAAAAATTAATTCACTGGTTTCTTACAACCGCAAGCAAAAAAAGGGTAAGTACTGAATCTTTTGAGTTATTTCAAAACTAAAAAACGAAATGAAGGTTCGTCTAATAATAATATACAGGAAACAGTAGTGGGAGTAGTTTGAGATCTGTGTAGAAAATTGTGTACGAGAAAAAGAATAATCTAATCCCCAAAATTTCCAAAAAATGTAAAAGACAAAACCAAAGACTGAAGATTTGAGAGATGGTATCAAAATGGAAGTACGCAATGTAATTTATGATTTATATAAATTGAAAACAATCGTGACGTTTTCAGTTTTGAAGGATGCTATAAAAGGGAGGTGTTTTAGAAATTGGGCTTACTGCGTTGTCAAAATTGATTAAAAACTTGGGTTTTTGCTTCAAAAAAGATTGTAACCGAAGATATTTATGTGAAATGCCTCAACGTGAGTCAACGTATTCAGTTTTTGAAAAAATATGCAGAAAATTACAATTCAAAATTAAGACAAATTGTGTTTTTAGACGAAACGTATGGATATTTTCGAATGGGCAGGATGAGTCCGTAAAGCGCGTTAAAAGAAAAAGAGGATGCGGTCCGGGAAAACGGTATATTATATTACATGCCGGTTCTTCAAAAGGCTTCGTTCCAGAAGCAAGTTTGATTTTTTCTTCAAAGTCAAAAAGTTTGGATTATCATGATAACATGAATTGTGACATGTTCGAAAAGTGGCTTAGAGAACGGTTGATACCAAATTTAGAAGAACCATCTTCAATTATTTTGGACAATGCCTCTTATCATTCAAGAATATTAAATAAACAGCCTAATTCTTCTTGGAGAAAAAGTGACATTTATGAGTGGTTAGAATCACATAAGCAAAATGTGTTATAAAATATGTTGAAATCAGAACTTCTGTTGATTGCAAATTCCATGAAAAACCTACAATGTATGCCATGGATGAGATATTACGTGAGCATGGCCATTGCAGGAAAAACATGGGGCTGTAACCCATCAATACTGCGATGGATGTACACCATGATAGTGAGACATACGGAGCAGTAGTGTGGCACGGTAGAACCGAACTCGCCACAACAAACAAAATCCTGGAGAAAGTACAAAGACTAGCATGTCTTTGCATAACAGGAGCAATGAGGTCAACTCCAACAGCAGCAATAGAGGTCATTCTGGACCTCACTCCTCTCCATCTCATGGTGAGGAGAACTGCTTGGGGAGCAAACCTGAGGTTGGCCAAAGTCAGACTCAAAGGGACAGCACACAGTGTAAGGAGCTCAGCCGATCTCCCAACTGAGGAAATTACCAGGAAATTTAGTTTCGAGAAATTTTTTCGAACGGAACTAAATACCAAGAAACAATGGAGCACAGAATCCATTCGATCACTGGGTAAGAATACCATTACATTAAAACTCCCGATGGAACTGGAGCAGGAGTATTTGGACCTCGTACCAAGTACTCCGAACCCATGGGACACTTCCCCAGCATTTTTCAAGCGGAAATTCACGCCATAGCAAGATGCATTCATTTCAACCTCGACAGGAACTACCGGAACAAAAAAAATGCAATCCTCTCCGATAGTCAAGCAGCCATCAAAGCGTTGAGCTCATATAACATCAACTCGAAGATGGTCTGGGAATGCCTAGAAAAACTTAATGATCTAGGCAGGAACAACAGGGTGATCCTCTTCTGGGTGCCTGGGCGGAGTAGAGGGCAATGAACAAGCAGACACCCTGGCACGAAAAGAGGCATCAACGCCACTGATCGGGTCAGAACCATTCTGCGGACTTGGAAAATCTCACTTCCAAGAAGAACTCAATAAAACTGAAGAAGCAATGAGAGCAACATACTGGCAAATACTTCCAGGGCTAAGGCAGGCCAAAGATCTCCTCGGCAATTTCAACCAAGCAAGATCGAAAACACTGATTAACCTCAGCAAAATTAGTCAAAAGACAATCATAGGAGTTTTAACGGGGCATTGCAGACTCAAAGAACACCTAAAGAAGCTAGGCTTAGAGGAGGACAACACCTGCAGATTCTGTGGGGAACATCCAGAAACACCTCACCACATATTGATGGAGTGTTATGCTGTACACCACAAAAGATTAAATATACTGCGATCACACCAGCTGACTGGAAGAAATACCACAAATGGACCCTCTCAGAATCCTAAAATTCCTGAAGGAATTGAGGCTTGAGGGGCTGCTGTAAACGAGAACACCTTGAGATAGCAGAAGATGATGGGGCACAATAGATCTAACTAGATCGCAGCGCATCAGTCACCATCCATACCTACCAATACCATGCGTTATAACGGCTACCACCATACCATTGCCCGTTCAATGCAATAGAACTAATATGGGCTGGGGCTAAATCATACTATTAGAAACATGTCCTTAAATCCGATGAGGTTGAGATGGTTTGGGAAGCTGCACTGGACCACATTACGGAGGAATATTGGAAGAAATCGGTTGAACATACCGAAAAATAAACAAGGGATTGGTGGGATCGAGAACGCTTACTCGATGTCGAAGTGATAATAGTTCCATTTGAAAACGACTCCGAAAGTGATGATTTTATTAGTGACATTAAGTGTTTCTAAGTTTATCTTGTTAAAATGAATTCTATCAATATTTTTTTCTCCTCATTTAACAATTATTCTCATCCACATAGTTTTTTAGAAAGGTGCTATGGCAGTTCAAAAGGTATCGCTGCGAGTAACTGTTTTTGCAACTGTGTCGTCTGGTTGCAAAACCGGCCAACTCCTCATTTTTCGTAAAATCGTGTTTTTATTTTTCTGAGTCCTTTACTAACATTTCCACCTATTGGCAACAAGAAATAATAACAAACCGGGCCAAATCCTTGCGTTTTGTGGGTTAAAATATTTCGGTGTGCTGCAAAATCGGCCAAATCCACCCGTCTGAGTTTTTCAAAACCGGCCATCTCCAAATCTGCCAGGTAGCGTTATTCAAAGTTTAATTCAGTTGGATTCCGTTTTCATAGTTTACTTTTCAGTTGGGTTTCGTTCAATGTTTGAATATTATTTAGGGTCTGAAATCCAGTTTCTAATATCTTTTTTCTTTATTTTTTGTTAGTTTAATTCAGTAGGATTCCGTTTTCAAAGTTTACTTCTGTTGGATTCAGTTCAGAGTTAGGATATTGTTTAGTAATGTTATGATACATAAAACATTTTGGATATAATAATAATAACCGGATGACACATACTTTTTTTTCAGATACATTAATATACGAAAACGCCTAAAATGGGTTGCCTATGAAATGGTGGTCATGACTGTATACAGTGAGTTTCAAAAATTTGCACCATATGGAACTTTTTTATTATCGATTTGTCAGAAAATTTTATTCTTAATAAAAATTGGTGCATTACGAAATACTTATATTCAAGTTATCAAACTTCTAAATTTCCCAACGGTGTACATGGGGAACAAATAATAGAATTATGATCAATAGTAAACTACCCTGGCTGTGATTCCAAATTTGAATATTTCGAACATTTTAGTTCTTATTTGTATTATATATTGAAATTCGAACAGAAGATGGGTACCAACAGAAACATTCTAATTCTTATTTATATTAAATTTCGAGCACTTCCCGGCCTAGTCCGGGAAGTACGTACTTCCCGGACTAGGCCGGGAAGTGCTACATTCCCAGAGAAAAAGTGTCCGGGAAGTGAACACTTCCCGGATGGTTGCCGAAAAAGTACTTTCCCGTATCGAAAACGATACGGGAAAATTTTTGCCGGCTTGTTTACATTTTAGACAGTTATTGAATTCACGCAAACAATATGTAGAATTCCTTAGTTTTTGATAATGCTGATTGCGGTTTCAGAAGAAATAGTATGTGTACCTCGTAGTAAAAGCACATTCCCAGACTTCAATGCTTGTTGGCCTCGGCTTAACGCCTCGGCCAACAATTTACATTGTCGTCCGGGAATGTATTGCTTTTACTACTAGATACACAATATACTATTTTAAAAATGCACGTATAGTCATATAGAATTAAATGTGTAAGACATTTATTCCTTGAGATAAAAGAATGACCTTGCAAGCTACAGTCAATTTTAAAAGGATTGATTCGACTGTTTCAGTCACTTGTTCAATATTCATTGGCCCTTTATACACAGTATCAGAGGCAAGCCATCTTTTTTTTCTTAAGGAGGAAACCCTAAATTTGAATCTGTTTCTTTTCTTTCGATCTGAATTATCTAAAACACTCAATTTGGATAAGTATGGGTTTTGGTCTTGGGCACTCTTGCCCAGTATCCGTATGATTTTGACATAGTTTCGATTTTGGGAACTTTCACAGTTGTTTCGTTGATCCTTTTGCGTCCATTCTTTCAGTAACCTCCTCGCTGTGCTTGCCGGAACAGTGCCAGTACCCACAGGGCTCAGAAACTGAGTAGCTGTTTTCTGTTGGCGAGTTCATGGGCATCCCTGGACAACAAATTCAAAAATTGGTAGTATGTCCAAAAAAATACATAATGACCAACCCTGTAGTTAGAAAATTACTTCCGCATTTCGAACATAAACCTTCCTTTGTTTTCTTGTAGAAGTTTATTGCCATGTCGTTATAATTACTACAGTCGATTCCACATAACAACAAACCAGGTGTACTATTTTGAAACCTTGCCAAATAGCGAAGGTGAAAATATATTACAAGCGGGTGCTGTGAAAATTTAATTGACCGTTACTCGTTTCAAGGCTTATTTCTTGTTTTTTTTTTTGTTTTAGATAACGAGTCGGGTGAATCACAGATGTAGACATAAGGAATTGGTAAACCGTCATTCCACTTTAAAAGAAAGATTTCAATTGAATTCAATTAAAATCGAAGTAAGCTGTGCTCAATCGGTTCCAGGGGTAATTTGTAGATTGTGTCATACTTGTCTCATAGAAAAATACAATGAAATTGGGAGTCTGTCATTCTTCACCATTCAACATGATTCTAGGAGTTCCACAAGGTTCCATTTTGGGTCCACTTATTTTCTTCCTTTTTATAAATGGTATGCCAAATCATGTGAGCACAGATCATATTGTTTTATATGCAGATAATTCTACACTTGCAGCTGATTCTAACATTCCTGCAAAACTGCAAGAAAAGCTAAATGTGCTGTATGAAAACAAATGATTTTCTATTTTTAATGGTAATTTTTGCAAAGAATCTGAAATTTGTACTCGAAAATCCTATGCAAATAATTCATGAACTCATCGATACATGAAATAAATTAAAGGATATTCCCATAATTCAACCTTCTTATTCTTTCAAACTTCATTCAAACTCTACATCTCTATACTGATCATAGGTACATCTTTATATTCTACATTTTATAATAAAAACTCTCACTTTTGAACATCGTATCTACATCTACAAACACATTTTTTAATTTTAGTCAATCAAGAATTCTAACGTTTTTAACACCTCATCATTTTTACATTTGTACAGTTCTTCACCCTTTAAATTTTTTTGTTTTTTATTTTACATTTTCACATCTTACATCTTACATTTGTTATCTCCAAGTTGTTTTTTATAATTCTACGCACTTTTGTGTGATTGTTACATTTTTAATATACTTCTCTCTTTGAGATATTCACATTAGTTATTTTTACAACCAATATTAGTACACCCTACATTAGTCTCATAAGAATAGTATAGAATTTAAATTATCTTTCACTTCACTGTTATAGCAACTTTTATATCCTGAAATTCTTATATCAATGTACATATCTATATTTCTTGAATCATTTATTTTATTTATTATGAAGTTACTTAATCTAGCATAGTTTTTATATATGAACCACTGATGAATACGTCCACAAACAAGCAGTGTCTACTGCTTCGTGGTGTATTCTTTATTCACAACCATGTTGTATTTGTCAAATTCAACTCTGTACCAATCTTTTTGTGAATAAAATTATTATTATTATATATATATATATATATATATATATATATATATATATATATATATATATATATATATATATATATATCAAATCTGAAAACACCTAATATTTCCGAAACATTTAAAAATGGGTATAGGATTTTGTACATGAAATATTTCTGAAAAATCAAAAAAATTAATAAAACAGGTGTTGCGTTTGAAATAAAAAAGTTGGTATTAGCCGCTGTTACATGACACACTCTGTATAAAATTGTTTTGTTGGGAAAAATGTGCTTCGGAAAATACCAATCGACGTGTCCAATCGACACGCCCCCGTTTATTCATGATCGAATTTATTCCATGTGGCTGATACACACTGTATAGGTACGAATGGAATTATTATTAAAGAAAAGTCGTTTCCGACCGATGATGCACCTTTTTCTCCCATATACACCAACTACGTAGGCTCATTATGGCAAGTACCTGTCAGAAAAAAACTACTTCCCTGGCTAAGACCACGACCGGTATTGAATTAAATCTAACAGATACTCGTGCAATGTTCCTCGTTGCAGAGCAAACAATTGCAAGTGTTCTCTGTAACCAACCAGCATAATTATGTTTTGATTTGGACAGGGTGACCACCTGCAGACTAGTTTCGAGGTTGTTGCCTCTCATCAGTGCAAGGGTAGGTCAACACAGACAGCACTGAAGCCATCTGTTCCCCGTCCAAACCATTACACACTTCGTTGCTTGGTCAACTCTCGTTCACGCGATAAAGCGGTTTCTAGGCCGCTCCACCTATCGATCAGAGGGTGAACACTCCGAATCTCCGGGTTGAGAGATTCATGTGGAAACAGAAATGTTTTCTGTTTGAACAACATGTATCATCTGATTCTAAATAATTATACATGGTGATTCCTGAGTTGATATTTTTTTTTTAACTGTGTGTAAAACTTGTTAAAATAAACAACTTTTCCAAATAACTTCTTCCAAAAACATAACAAAAATAAAACAGTTACATTATTTCAAAACGTGTCCAATACGGTCCTGTCTAACTTAAATGGGGTGTTCAAAGTTGTCACAAATCAAACTTTTCACTAACCTCCACAAAAAAAAGTCACAAGGATTTAGGTCTGGCGACCTTGGTGGCCATTTCGACCGATCCACTTTTACGCTTATTTTTCAGTTTTCTGAAAAAAGTTATTCGAAAAAGCTGTCTATTTTAACGAGTTTTATACACAGTTAAAAACAAGGATCAACTTGGGAATCAACCTGTATATACCCTCGTATAGTGGAGTTGAAAAAAAATCAAGTGGACTGAGTTGTTTACTGACATCTTATGAAAACAATTTCAGGCTTTGAACAATAGTATTATTTTAAAACTAAATTCGAACATCTGTAATTTATGGCGCCGATAAATTGCATTTGATGTACTTTTCAAGAACGAGTGCCAAGAATATGTTGCAGACTTAAATTATCACCAAGGATGCTTCCTAGGAATATGATACCGACCAACAAACTTTATAAATTCTGAAGTTATCGCATTTATAACAGTTGGTGGTCGTAAATAACAGATTTGTGCTAAAAACAGACCAAAAATATTTCAAATGGCTCTGCGGATATTTGATTAAAATGAAATAAATAACTAATATTTGATATTGTTATGATTTTTGGAATTGTATATGATATGTGAAAATGTACTTTTTATCGGTTTAATGTTTCAATAATGACGTCAGTCCTAAAAGAAACACTCTAATGAATATAAAAGATTCACAAGTGTTTCGAAAAACAATATGACAAACGACTTACATCCGCTGAAAGATTAGCTACACCAGTTACTCTGAAAGATCTGGAAATGAATCAAAATATCTCTGGTGCATGATAAACTGTGAAAGGAATCACACTATCACACTATTCTCTTTATGATTTCATTGAATTTTCCACTAACGTAGTAGAAGTTTTTATTAAATTTTTACCTGATACCTGACATGTTACAAAAACTTTCCTTCTTCTTCCACATTTTAAGCTTCTTTATGATTGAAAAACAACTTGTTCAGAAATCCATGACCTCAATGACAGCTTTATAAAAATGGGAATTACTCTGTTTTTGAAATTTGCGTCACACATACCATCCTCATGGAAAATCTCAGCAAATTCGTCGATCTCATACCAAAACTACTCATGTACAATTTGTCATTTCGAAAGAGAAGAGTTTTAAGAATATTCGTGCTTCTTGCTTTGAAAACTTTGGTAAGTTATCACATTTGTGAATTCACTATCGTTAACAGTTGACAACCTAATAGTCCTTTCGTGAGTTTGGCATTGAAAATTTTGGTAGAAAAGGAGTATTTTACATATTGAAGTCAGAACCCTGAAATTTGAACATTCGCGGTTTTGGCGTGGGACCGACGAATTATGGAATTAGGGGTGTACTTTTCACACTCATCAAATCATATCCAACGAATCGTTTTCAAACTATATTTCAACAACAAACTATCTGTATTCAGGATCTTCCCGTTTTCAAACGAAGAGTTAACAATTATTACTTTGGTATTCATTTGAAATATTACAACCGACAACGCTGAAATAAGCAATTAACAGCACTTGGGACGTCATCAAGTGGCGCCAAAGCTCACATGTTTGAATGATCCATGAAATTTTATGGTTTTCAAATGGCGCTTGCCGGAATATTACGAGATAACTTGTTATAAAAAGTATGCCTATATATTATTTAATAGCTATATTTCAGTCATATGCACATCCGGATCGGATTGACGCGTTTGTGATCTTGCCTATTTTTGGGAATCACCTGAAGAATATCACTTAAGAAAATCAGATGGTCAACACTTTTCCTATTCATCAAGAAAAAAATTATTACAGTTGAATGAGGTGTTGAAAATACTTATTCCGAAATTGTAAGTATATCACCATGATCCTTACAAAACAAATCCTTATGAAATATAACATTTTAAGATTCATGAATAATTACCTAATCATTGAAAACACTTTTTATTTCTGATGAATTTTGGAACATACAGGATACTAATCATTATAAAACATTATTTTCAATTTTATTTTTGCGTATGGCGATAATCTATGTTGTTATGTGAAGAATAATAATTGGATTTTTCGGTACTTCATTTCAAAAACTTACTTTCTATTATATCATTAGAAAGAAATGGTTTTGCTGAATAGTACACTCAAAAAAATTGCATGTTCCTATTTAAGTTCTTGACTTACAGAGTATTGTTTCTTCCCAATTTTTCAAATATTTTTTAGGGCTTTTTAAAACGCTGACGACTGAAAATAAAATATCACAGTAGTAGCAGCTGTTATCAAGTGACGAATGGTTTCAAATTTTGGCTTTCATTTTGCTTCCACGGCCTACTCAGTGAATTTCAAAAATAATTTTTTTCCAATCTATTTTCTGGTTGAATACCAACTTGTGATAGTCATTAGAAAAGGAATTGAATGCCAAATAACGTGAGAAGAAAAAAATAGGGTTTCCATTGAAAATAAGAAAGTTAATGTTACTTCCGATCAGAACGGAAGTTGACTTCGACATGTCAATATGCTCAAGTTCTAGCTCTCATTTCATTATATCGATAGTTCTAATTTCACAAGCATACCTCATACAATAACTGAGATATTCCGTAAGCAATACTTCCGTAGCCACACGGTATACATCAGGGTGTCCAGAGATGAAACCGACATAACTTATGGGGTTGAAGAGACTGCCCATATGATTGCAAAATGTCATATACAAATATCCAAAACCGCTTCGTTGCCGACATACAGAGTGATTTGTGAAGTTAGACAGGAAATTCAATCCGTAATATTTAATACAGGGATTGGCCGATTGGGTTCAAATTTGGTACATGAATCACACTGAAAGGCCTCAACAAGAAGCCCTTCGAAGGAAACCAATATCAGGATCGGAATATAATTTTTTTCATGTTAAAGTCTTGTAAAACGCACCCTGTATAATGATTATCACATAACGCACCCTGTATAATGATTATCACAAATCTGATCTCAGATTCGAAATCTACGGAAAAATTGCTGTGGGAAATAGTGGAAAAAGTTTCTGGCACCATTTCTGATAAATTCTGATTGTTGGAAATATTGCTATTCTCTTCAAGAAGTTCATGAAGTCATGAAATTTCATAAAATATTCTCATTACCCAAAAAAAATTGAGAGATCAATTCGTATCAGGGCCGGACTGAGTCTTTCTTATGTTAATTTCTTTCGAGAATAACTGTCCTAGTAGTAAGTATCAATAATCTGAGCGCAGTTGCGAAATCTACTAATACAATCGTATGTAAAATTGATTTAAAAAAAATGGACTGAAGTTTTTGTAAATTATAGGTATTTGCCTAATGATGAATTTGAATTTATGAAAATACAACACAACGCACAATAAGTTCTTGTAGTTAGCATAACAAAAATAATTCGTAAAAAACGATTACTAATATCTCAATAAAACACAGCAATAAATTCGTATCAGTAGCTTACAACGTTTATCGTCTTGATACAGTGGGCTTGTGTCAAGACATGTCAAATCGCGAATGTCATCATGAAAAACTAACTGTTGTTTACCTAGTTTCCATGAGAGTTTGTTTTGTTGGTGTTCTACAATGTTCTGTTTTTGGACCATTACTGTTCATGATCTATATAAATGAACCATGTCCATTTTTATCTCCATACGAAAATGTGCTATTCGCTGATGACACAACATTGATTTATTCTCATGAAGCAAACACAGCCAGGAGTATTTACGAGGATATATTGAAAAATTATTAGCACTATAGAACCAAACTAAATTTCAATGTCAAAATATTTTATTACTCAACACATTCTCCTCTTAATTGGATACTTTTATTACAGCGAACCTGCAACGTCTCTAGACCTTTCAAAAAACATGTTTCTTATTGCTCTGCAAACCAGACCTCCACAGCTTTTATTACCTCCTCGTTGGAAGAAAATTTACGACCTTTTAAACTATTTTTCAGTTGAGGAAAGAGATGATAGTCGGACGGAGCCAAATCTGGTGAATAAGGGGGGTGTTCTAGTAATTCAAACCGTAAATCACGAATTTTTTGCATGGCAACATGAGATTTGTGTGCAGGGGCGTTGTTTTGCATAAACAAAACACCTTTCCGCGTCTTTTCTCTTCAATTTTTTCCCGTAGAGTGGTCAGTAATGTCGAATAGTAATCTCCAGTAATTGTTCTACCCTTATCCAAAAAATTAATGTTGATTACTCCATGGCAATCCCAAAAAACTGAAGCAAGAACTTTTCCAGCAGATTTTTGGACACGAAACTTCTTAGGTCTTGGAGAACCGGAGTGTCGCCATTCCATCGATTGTTGCTTTGTTTCTGGATCGTAGAAATGTAGCCAAGTCTCATCCATAGTAACAATTCGGTTTAAGAAGTCTACATCCAGGGCCGGCCGAACGCATCATGCAGCTAATGCACAGCATGAGGGCGCACCTGCCAAGAGGCGCCAAAATGAGTTGAAATATTTGAATAATATATACTCATTTCAAAACTCCCTTGGAAGATTTCGCTAATTCATAACCGATGTTTTCCTGCATCTAATAAGTAGTCTCCTAGCGCCCTGAACCATAATTCATTGTTTTTCAGTATTAAATATTCCATAGGACCTTTTTGGTAATATTGGTATCGTTTAATTTGCTATTGAATAGTTAGAGACAGTTGTGCGGTGAACAATTGGCAGTTGTGTGGATATAAGGCAATGTTTGTTGAGTATTCAATTTTCTCTTTGGGAGGGCTGACGGTAGTACCTAAACATTTTAGAATTTAATATAGCAATCGAAAATTGAAAACGAAGGGTTTCTAGAGACTTAGAATCAGAAAAACAAAGAGGAAGTCTGGTAAAATTTCTGAAAATATTCACTGACAATGGCGAATCGTCCAATTCTCAAACAGAAACTGGGACTGCAGCATGAGTCCATTTCATCCTCTTCATATGTTTCCACAATAGATGGAGAAAAAAATAGCCTGGCTTATTCACCACATGAATATAAAAATGAGGGGCGAAAGGGAGTTGATTTCAGAGTTTATCACTAGGAAGAGGTATCCCAAAAATTCAACCGAAAGCCGGTTGTCTCATTCAGTAATGATGAGAGTAAAGATCCATTACAAACTTTGGAAATTTATCGTGACCCGTCTATATTGGTTATGTTGCAAACTATTTCCAACAACAGAAAATAAAATCAAACTGATTTCCAACGAAATTTATTCTGATTGGCAGAATTTGTCCAACTCTTTGAAACTCCATGATATTTCTTTCGTACATATACAGGGTGTTTCTCAAGTACGTGTAGAAACTTCAGGAGCATGTTGCTGACGTCGAAATAAGAAAAAAAGTTCCCAAATACACATGTCCGCCTGTTATTCGTTTCGAAGATACAAAGTGTCAAAGTTTAATTCTTATATTTGTTTGTTGTAAATAAATTCTAAAATATTTGTGATATTCGAGTAAAGTTTGGTGTCTGGGATGATTTTTCAATGACAAAATCAAATTTTATGTTAATTGCGAAAAAACTGATTTCTAATTGAATTTCTTTAAAATTTAAAAATCTTGTCATTAAAAATTACATGCATCGATTATTTCAAATCTCAATAATTCGAAAACAGTTACTATCAGTGACCTCTACAAAGAATATTTTTTTTACGCAAACTACATGATGAATATTCCCAGATACCAAACTACCCAAATATCAAAATTATTTTGGAATTATTCACAAAAAAATAAGAATTCAACTTTGACACTCTGTATCTCAGAAACGAATAACTTGCGGACATATGTTTATAGGGACTTTTCTTCTTATTTTGACGTACTTAAGAAATACCCTGTATACTGGAAATCTGATATTGAATGAATTATACAAGTTATAAAATTCTTGATACAGAAAAATTTGGCATTCAGAGGATCTTCTGATAAACTTTTCTGTGATATAAACTTGTTTCTTATAATCTATATGAGACCAATGGTAGTCTTTTTCTATTTTGAAAATATTGTTTTATTCAATAAAAAAAAAATTATGTTCATAAAAGTCATCAAGTTAAGCTGCTTCATTTTCAGATAATGTATGGAATTGTAAAAGTGCATCATCTCATATACTTTCTGTTCATTAACGTGATGATTATTATGTTCATCATACTACGATACAATGTGTATAAAGGAGCAAATAAAATTTTGCATGAGGGCGCTCAGTACTCTAGAGCCGGCCCTGTCTACATCGTTTTCAAATCGAGCACAGATCGAACGCGATGCTACTACCCTTGCACGCTTTTGGTCAACATTCAAACATTTGGGGAACCATTTTGCAGCAATTTTTCTGATGTCCAAATTGACGTGAACTATATGATGAACGCGTTTGTATGAAATATTCAGTGCTTCAGATATCCGTATCCCAATTCGACGGTCTGTCAAAATCATGTCATGAACTGCATCGATATTTTCAGGGACTGACACAGAAACTGGCCTTCTCGATCGGCACATCTTCGTAAGTCTGTTTACCTCTTAACCCTTTTAAATACAGGTACTTGATGATGGCTCGATACTCCAATTTTTCGATTTTCACAATTTCGGTGAACATATTTTATCTTTTAATTTATTGCGTAACTCTGGTTTACTTTTTTGACGTCAAACTTTACACTGACACTTCTAATAAGTTATTGTTCGTTGCTATGGTACCGCAATATTTTGTGTATGCAGGGAACTGGTCTTGGCTAACTAGATATCAATACATCCTCGTACATATAAGAGATAGTGCTTCAAAACACACAGACTTAGAGCTAACTTAAAAACCAGTCACAGATAAGAAATACTGCCGATTTAATTTTTTTTGCATTGCAGTTTGTATATTGTAATTTTCTGTATATTACACTGTCTTAACATTTATAAAAGAATGTTTTGTTATTTATTCTTAAATTAACTTTAGTTACTAATATTTTTATGAAGTTGACTAGAAGTGAATCTTTGTATTTTATACTATTGATTATATAACAAATGAAAACTACAGCATAGAATGAACGTCTCTGTTATAAGGTTACCATATGGAAACTGTTTAGCATACTCCTATATGAGATCATTTAGGGATATGTATTATGTTGTCGTAGATACAAGTATCGTAGGAACCTTTTTTGGACTTTTTCAACAAGGTTTATATTCACTTCAGCTTTGGGAGACCATATTATTATTGAAGCATATTCAAGTTGTTGTTTCACCAATGCATTGTAAAGTTTAATGATAGACTTAACATTTTTAAAGAATTTTGTATTTCTAATGACAAAACCAAGAAATTTACAAGCCTTGTTTACTACGAAGTTCAAATGGATGTTAAATTTTAGGTTAGATTGCAGATATACTCCTAGATCCTTACACTAATTTTTCCTAGGAAGTTCAGCGCGTTTTATAAAATAGGTATTTTTAATGCTATCATGGTGGTTCTCGAATAAAAACATCTAAGAACAATTCATTTAAACAATAACCTATATAATAATCTTCAAACTGAATTTAAAAAAAATTAACATGTTTAGAGACTTCATCAATGTTCTCACTGAGCTGCAATTCAAATTAAGTGAAATAAAATAGGTTTTCATATATTCCACTGGTATGCATTTTGACAAAAACAAATCCGTTACCAGACGTTGCCTTGTTTATTCAGATTAACCTCAAAATTCTTTCAACTGTTATTTTTACCTCTACAGCTTGCTGAATGTTGATTATTCGGGAAGCGACAGTATGAAACATACTGTTATTTTAATCTGACTCATTTACTACTGCGGTGATGCCCACCATTCTCTACAGCAAATCACTCAGTGCCTGCAAATTGCCAGAAAACCCACACATACATTTTTCCCAGTTCCTCATAATAAAAAATGGGTCAGCAACATCGAAATACCCAGAACAATCGCGAAACACATTTGCAACGCCCAGTTCGAGTGATATAATTTTCTGTTACATTATACAGGGTGTGCAATAAAGAAGTTAGGAAAACGCCGTGTGGACAAATGCTAAGGAGTTAGGTTGAAGTAGAACCACCATATTTCAGTGTAGGTGTGTGTCACCCTTTAGGCGCGATACACCCCAACTTCAAAAGTAAAATGGCACTGCCGTTTTTGTGATACCTCAACGGTCTCATTTAGTAGTATTCACCTGTATAAGAATTTTTTTTAATCCAATATATGGTGTTACAAAAACATAAATTCGAATTAAATAAATTGTATTGTGTTTTATTTGATCAGATGTTCAGAATGTATTCCATTCTGTTGTGAACAATAGTATAATCGATTTTGAATTCCATTCTAATATTTTGGAACACTTGTCTTGGAATAGATCTGCATTCTGCAAAAGTAAATGCCTGGGCGGGAATTTTGGGCGACACACTGATTGAGCCATTATTTATGTATGGCAATCTTGTGGCGATACTTATTTCGAAATGTTAGACACCACCATTCAACCTCTCATTGTTGCAGAAATAGAAAATTAGTTGGACATTGATGGAAATAGCAACCTGAATGGGAATTTAATACATTTCCAGAACGTTTTTCCAGTCAGTCAATTTTTGAATGTTGCTTTTTCAAAGTCAGTGGATTGGACAGAGAGGTCTGATCGAATGGCCAGCAAGATCTACCGATTTAACACCCCTCGACTTTTTTCTCTAAAATTCGTCAAATTTGAAACACAACCTAATTCAATAGAAGATCTTCGACAACGAATTATTGCAAAATGTAGATCAATTCCAAGTTGGATGGAAAAAAAAATCTTGTATAGGTGGATACTACTAAATGAGACTTTTCATTTGAGGTATCACAAAAGAGGTAGAGTCACTCCTTCACTGAAAGATGGTGGTTCTAGTTCCCCCTAACTCCTCACCATAAGAGCCAATCGATGTTTTTCAAAAAAAAATATTTCGCGAGATATTCGTATTAATTTTTTTTTAATTTACGCCCTGTTACACTGAGGTCCTGAAGTAATGGACAAATTAATTTTCTACTTGATTATGAATGCAAATGAAAAATTCTGAAACAGGTTAATTTTGATATATGAATGTACACTAACTCAATAAAATTATTCGTGGCCGTGCGGGTAGAGCGTTCGCCTTTGGAGCGAAGGGTCGAGGGTTCAAAGCCTCGCATGGTCATCGGTCTCGTGCATGGCATCACACGTTAAAAGGTAAGGGCTACGTCTTCCCTAGCTCACACAAGTCTCTCAAAGACTTACGAGGGTTGTGCGTAGGGGTGCAATCGGTTGACGGAAATAACAATAACAAAAAACAACAACAATTTTAACAACAACAACAACAACAACAACAACAAAAAAATCACATGCCCCTTCAACCCCCTAGGGGCAATAGCTACTCCTATAAAAGTTTTGAATGAAAAGGGGTAGCGTTTGATACCGCATTTTAAAGGGATTCGATTCTTTATTCCGCAATATATGATTTTTTGACGTTGGTAACAAGAAAAATCAATTTTCAATAGTTTAATTTGTACAAATTGTTATTAACGACGTCTAGCGAACTACAATAACAATGATATATTATCTCGTGTACATTTTGGATTTCAGTCACCAACTAACACTAACGATGCAGTTTTTAATCTTCTGAACTCTGTCTACCTGAAACTGAACGATGGTGATGCTGTTGGGGCAATATTCTATGATTTCTCAAAGGCCTTCGATTGTGTAAATCACGAAATATAGATTCAAAAATTTTACTGTTATGGGATCAGAGGTAGTGTCCACTCATATCACTCAGACAGGATGTAAATGGCCAGATTGTAAAATATGACATCGGAGGAATCAAAGATCTGTTGTGGCGTACCTCAAGGATCAGTACTCGGCCCCATTCTCTTTCTATTGTATATCAATGACTCAGCAAGTATCGATATTTCAGGGAAGTCACATTGTTTGCTAACGATACAACCTCAATGTGGCACGGGAATGACATGGATGGGCTGGAAGACATAAAATCGATTGATTTTGAAAAGGTTGATGTCAATTTTCTGTGTTTCAATGCAAATGGAACTAATATTCTGACATTTAAATTCAACTTTGATAATTTGTATTTAGAGAACCGATTAATTCTTAATAAGTTGAAGTTCTTGGGTATAACTCAATGATAAATTGAAATTCTATTATAACATAATGTCCTTGAACAGAAAACTGTCTAGCGGTTGTTGTGCTGTTCGAATAATTAGAAAAGAATTTGGATTTTCTATTTCTAGAGCATTAATTGAGTCGCATTTGCGACATGGCTTTCCTTTCTGGGGATTCTGCAGCCAACAACTGTTCAATTCTGTTTCTGTATAATGCGAAAAAGATAAATACGCCATTTATGCCGAGTTTAAATCTCCAATCACTTCAAATCTCTATTTGAGAATTTTAACTTTATGTAGCATCTTCATGATTGAAACCGTATGTTTGATGAAAAAAAACATCTATAAACATGAGCTCTCTCAGAGCACACGAAACACGAAAAATGGGTGGTTCCTTCGCTGATGGCGTGCAGTGTATATAACGTAGATTGACCATTCCCGTGCAGTGAGTTCATTTCCAGTGTATCTATCGATCCTGGAAATTTCATGGTTCTACGTAAAAAATTACGGAAGATATGGGGGTGTTTCCATGAGAAGTGAGACAAATTCGGATTTTTCAAGACTGAATTTTTTTCAGGGAAAACGTGTATCTGTAGTAAGTTGGTGGTCCTGATCACGAATCTGTAGGAATTTTGAGCCTATTCTGCCCCCTAGTATGTTTTACCGTAAAAATGGTTTGTTCCATCGCGAGTGGCGGGCATTGTATATCACTTAGGCCAATCCCATTCAGGTGGTAGGTGCATTTTGAGCATGTCCATCAGTCCTGAGAGTTTCATGATTTTAGCTCTATTGTTACGGAAGATACGGGGGTGTTTCCATGAGAAGTGAGACACACTATAATGTTGAAATACTGGTCGAGAAACAAACTTTAGGCATTGTGCCGTCAATTTTCCGCGATACAGGTGAGTGCACATGTTAGTTGAAATTTCGTTAAACATTGGGTACTTTTTGATTATATTATACATGACGGCACTATTCTCGTTAAAGAGGCAATGAAAAAAGAATGCTCTAATACCAAGTGCCGTCAAAAAATAGCGGTACCAGAAGTCTTTTGAAATCGGCGATTTTACCCCCTTTTCCCAGTTAATCGAATACTTGACGGCGTTGACTCAGTTAACTTTGACTTTCTTTAAAAAACTATAATACATATATGCAGTCAGAAAAGAGCCGTACATGGTGTCAGAAATCGCGAATCAAAACCCGATTTTTACCCCTTGTGGGTGTGGTTACCTCTTGTGGTCATTTTATACGATCTAAAATGTAGCTATTTCAATGCTATATCCTTCAAAGATAACATATTTTACTATGCCGTCAATTTTATATGTTACAATACGCTGAAAAATGTGGTTTTCGTGTCAAAATCAAATTATTCCGACAATTCGGCTACTTTGGTTTCAACAGGATTGTTGTTCGAGTCACAATGACACAATTTCTTTAAAATACTTTTCCTGATCGCTTGATATCTACACGTGGTACGATCATGTGGCCTCCCAGACCACCAGATTTAAATGATTTCTTCCTTTGGGATATCTGAAAGAATCCGCTTATCGACATGCATTTCAGAGAGAAACAAATCTTGATGAAGTAAGGGGCAAAATTATCCAACTTTGTGCAGAAGAATGAAATTTCAATGGCTTATACATTGTTATTCAAATCCTTAATCACGTATTTTATAAAAAAATTCTATAAAAATTTAAATTTATACTGCTTTTTTGATGATAAATCACATATTTGTGCATGAAAGTTCGCTATTCGATTTTTGGACAGAAAACGAATATTCCCAAGATTATCGTTAAAATTTTGAAATTCTCATATTACGTAAAATTTCCGTTTAATGTTCACGGCTCTACAATTTTTAATTACTATTTAATATGGTCAATATTTTATTGTTAATGCCGTCTTGTAATTTTTGATCAAAATTATGACCAAAACGGTAGGTAAAGCAAGCCAAAAGTAGCAAGAGATTTCACGTCAAATGCATAAAATATAACAAGGTAAAATTGACGGCACTGATTTTTCTATGTTTTTTAATGTTTAAAGAAGTGCTGTCCACAATAATATTTCAAAGATAAACTCTTATAAATAAGCAGGCAATTTTCAAAACTTTTTATTTTTTTTTTCATTTTTATATTATATATAATAATTTGTTTGATTGATGATCTATTTATTTTGTGGAAGTTCATGATGAAATAAGAAAAGGAAGAAAAAATATAACCTTTGTCCAATTTCCACTAACACTTTACTACTTTATTACGACCGGTTTCGGCTTTTACACCATTTTCAAGTAACTACAGATTTCGTCAAGTTCGTTAATATTCATACATAAGAAAGTAATTAAAGAAAGGTTGGGTTAAATTACCTAACTGATGTTTCAAAACAAGTTGGGAAAATACCTGGAATCTACCTGATGAGTCAATCTAATTTATCTAATGCGGGTTCATACAATCGGTGGGTCCAACTTTGTTATCAAAAGTCATACATTCAGAAGTGGAGAGCTACATAATTCTAACTGGTCATTGAGGGTATCGAAATTGGGGTTTTTATTCAATTTGTTTATTTCCAAGGCTTCCAACCAGTTCATTTCTCTTCCTTTATTGCACGTATGAACGATTTTCATGTTATTTTTATTTATTGTATGATTTCCTGATTGTAAGTCCTTACTAGCCGATATTTTTATAGCCGATATTATAGCCGATATTTTTATGAATAACTTAGAAAACACCCGCATCCTAAATAACGCCTTATCTCATAAACATATTGCATGATAAGATAAAATTCACGGTCGAAATAGAACAAAACAATAAAATTAATTTTCTAGATCTTACTATTACAAACATTAATAATAATATTCACTTCAACATATACAGAAAAGATACTTTTACGGATTGTACAATACCTTTAGATTCCTTCAGTCCATTATCACACAAATTATCAGCATTCAGATCAATGATACATAGGGCATTTATGATTCCTTCATCGCATAAGGCTTTGCAAGAAGAAATAAAAATCATAAAACAGATTGCAATAAATAACCAAATTCCAGTCTACTTAATTGATAGGATCATCTCCAATAAGTTATTCATAAAAATATCGGCTATAATATCGGCTATAAAAATATCGGCTAGTAAGGGACTTACAATCAGGAAATCATACAATAAATAAAAATAACATGAAAATCGTTCATACGTGCAATAAAGGAAGAGAAATGAACTGGTTGGAAGCCTTGGAAATAAACAAATTGAATAAAAACCCCAATTTCGATACCCTCAATGACCAGTTAGAATTATGTAGCTCTCCACTTCTGAATGTATGACTTTTGATAACAAAGTTGGATCCACCGATTGTATGAACCCCTATTAGAAAAATTAGATTGACTCATCAGGTAGATTCCAGGTATTTTCCCAACTTGTTTTGAAACTTCAGTTAGGTAATTTAAACCCAACCTTTCTTTAATAACTTTCTTATGTATAAATATTCACGAACTTGATGAAATCTGTAGTTACTTGAAAATGGTGTAAAAGCCGAAACCGGTCGTAATAAAGTAGTAAAGTGTTAGTGGAAACTGGACAAAAGTTATATTTTTTCTTCCTTTTCTTATTTTATATATAATAATTAGTTTCTACTTTAAAAAAACCATGGGCCGTTCTGATATAAATGACCTTATAAGAAAACATTGATTTTTGCTCTCAAATTTTTGTGATTTTTTATTTATTTTTGCATGAACCAAAATTTTTTGACGGCACAATGTTCAGAACACTCAATAAATGTCAACTCAAAGTTAGAAATCGGTGCCGTCAAATTCTGAATGACCACCCACAAAAGGGGTAAAAATCTGGTTCTGATTCGCGATTTCTGACCCCATGTACGACCCTTTTCTGACGGCATAGATGTATTATAGTTTTTTAAGGAAAGGCAAAGTTAACTGATTAACTGGGGAGAGGGGGTAAAATCACCGATATCAAAAAATAAATTCTGACTTCCAGTACTTCTATTTTTTGACGGCACTGGGTTGGAGAGCATTCTTTTTTCATTGTCTCTTCAACGAGAATAGTGTCGTCATGTATAGTACCCACTTTTTTACATTTCAACTCACCTGTGCACTCACCTGTACCGCGGAAAATTAATGGAATAGTGCTTAAAATTTTCTTTTCTACATTCATGCAAAAAGCAAAACTTTATTGAACTATATTCAGTGGAAAAAGAAGTTCTTTATTGCACTAGTGCAATAAAGTTTTTATTGCACTCATCTGTCATTCTACTTCAACGTGCTGTCATCATGACAAACATAAACGTTTAAACCTACTACATATTTAGCAGATATTCTGTGAGATTGGCAATAGGTACTTCACTACGAAATATTCATATTGAAAATTGCACCAATTGTTCATTCACTTTCAACATTGAGGGTAAAAATAAAGTTTGAGTTAAATTGTTCGTAACGTATTAGTTCCTGTTTCAATGCAAATCGATATTAATAATAAAGTATTCAAGTTGCGCTATTCATTTTCCTACACCTAGTGCCGCACCTCAATAAATCATTTTTGCTTTTTGCATGAACGTAGAATAAATGTTGTATGCAACTCGTGCAAAAATTGTTTATTGTACTCGACGTGTTGTCCAACTCGGCCTAACGGCCTCGTCGGACAATTTCACGTCGAGTGCAATAAACATTCACTTTTTGTACTTGTTGCATAAATAACTATTCTCGACCAGTACTTCAACATTATATATGACTCGTGGTATATAAAATCACCACCTGAAAATTTGCCTGGGCTTGTGGTCTATATAGTTATCAGGTTGATTTAATTAATAATTAATAGTTAATTCTTGATTATTTAAGCCGAGTTATAATTCCAATTGGTTCAAACGGCCGTTAGACAATGACGCATATTTTTGATTGATTGGAACATAGAATATAGTTGGTCACCATTGTGATTCTGATGACTCCAAGTAATGATTAAAATTAACATTTGAATGCATGAATAAAAAGAATTGTTTTATTGTGTAATGTGTAATTCCGACAGTACAGACTGTTACAACAACCAGCCTGGTTAACCCTAAAGGCAATAGGTCTTACAATTTAAAATGACTTTTTTCGATATTCGGTCTAAAAAAGCCATTTTTCGTTTCACGGAATGTTAATTTTGATGTCAGGTATTGTTAACATAGAGTCTCATTCAATATATCGAATGAAGAAACTGAGAACATGTCGTTGCTTCCTAGCAACAACTTTTCTAGCTCGACGTGTTTCAATTTTGAAGATTTCGCGGGCTTTTCAGTGCATTTGACAAGGATTATAAAAACGGCATTTCGTAGAAAACATCAACTTTGCGTTGACATTTGAAAGTGTCAAATGTAACTTTGGTAAACGGTTGTAGAAATAGCAATTTATGACACAAGTTCGTAAAGTGGGACTTTTTTGCATAAGCGTGAAGTTTTTTGAATGAGGCGATGCCGAGTTCAACAAAACACGCGAGTACAAAAAAGCCCTTTACGAAAGTGTTTCATACAAAGTTTTTTCTTCGACAGTTATTATATTGCCAAATTGTAGCAATTATATCATTAATTTGGATGTTTAATGATATAGGCCGTGGTGGTCGGCTGGTAGTGCGTTCGCCTCGCACACGTGGGGTCGTGGGTTCGATCCACCGATTCACCGGTCTCGTGCCTGGCATCTCACGTTAAAAGGTAAGGGCTGCGTCTTCCCTAGCTCACACAAGTCTCTCGAAGACTTCTGAGGGTTGCGCGAAGGGGTGCAATCGGTTGACGGAATTTACAATTTTACAAAAATAATACAAAAATTGTCGTCGTATTATAAGACTTCTCAGTTATATTTGACGCAAAATATTTTTTTTTCAAAAATGCATAAATGTATGAACAGTGCGTAAAATATTACTTTGCGCACAGTTGATTTTTTACGCACTTGTGCTAAGAGTATCACTTTACGCACTGTGAACAGTGCGTAAAACCTTAGTTTAATCACTGTCGTAGAAAAATACATTTTTGAGTATAGTCAGTGATGGGGTTTTTATCATACCAGAGCACGTTGATGGTTTTCTATACGAGATATTGTTGAATTCTGGCAAGTGTATATTCATTTTAGTCCGTGTGAAGTATTTATGTATATGAGAACGTTTTTATGACTATGAAATACTTCAACCAGTACGCACATCCTATTAACAGCTTTGTGAAACAAACAAGTCAATTGTTCACTTTCTAGTGTACAGTTCACACCGCAATTTGCAATTCCTTGACTTTTAGACCAATCGCGCTAAACTTTGGCTTTTGGTTACTTGAAACCCA
Organism: Chrysolina oricalcia; assembly: GCA_944452925.2. NCBI lineage: Eukaryota > Metazoa > Arthropoda > Insecta > Coleoptera > Chrysomelidae > Chrysolina > Chrysolina oricalcia. Next base: position 4,085,186 of record OX101824.2, on the reverse strand, counting down.
TATTCCAATTTCCACAAGTTGATTAATTACCCGCCAAAAATATCCACGGGTATTTGTGCAAGCGACGAGAAAGTCTTTCGAAAGCACTGGACGATTCAAATAAATATTCCGAATGTGCTCTAGATATAAATAGCCGTACGAAATCCAACACTGTTTTTGTGTTAGTCCTAGTATTCGCAACTTATTTTTAGACACAGCAAAGCTCACAAAATCTTTTTATTTCTTTGGACAACTCATCAGCACATGCCGAATCAGTCACACTCACTTGTCAATGAAAACACAAACATGTTTCAATGCAATCGGAATTTTTCCGCAAACAAAATCGCTTTTGTTTCTGCGGAAAGTGTTAATCTCGTTAGGATGTTGGTGATTATGATAAGGATTAGTGCAAATATGGCAAAAAGTAAGACTCACTCACATCAAAGAGGGCCAACGAAGAACACTTTGTCAAAATGCTGGTATTTCCATACGGGCGACTGGCGGGTGACTAATTTCGTCTCAGCTTCGACGTCGGACGACGCTGAGACAGGCGACGCCGACGCCAAAGTGCGCATCTCTGGCTCTTCTACGAGGTTGCACGAAATTATCTTTATCTTGCAAAGTTATAGTTCTAGATGAATAGATTTGTAGGTGTTTCAGATACAGTATGGAGTTGAGGGTTGTAACAGTATTCATACAAACAAGTTCATTACAAAAGAATGCTACTTAGAAAACTTTGAATGGTACTCACCTTGGCAAACATTTTTTTCTTCAATGATATAAAATAGAATTTGTTGTGTAGAAGAAAATAGAAACAGATTTTACCTTTTCAGTAATGTATCATAAGTTATCATTCTTTGTCGAAAAATTGAGATTATTCTTATCATAATAGGCTTTCACTTTGATGTTTCTGAATTTGAATTTGTTACACTCAATGACATTTTGTTATTGTACAAGTTATTGAATTTTTGGCGAAAAATGGCTTTCACGAATGAGGAAAAAAGAGATGTGATACAAATTTATTACAAATACAATAGAAACATTGTTGGGATATCGGAAATGTATATAAACTTGTATCCCGAAAGACGACAACCATATTGAACTATGTTCAAGTCATAAGATCAAATCTCACCGAGTTTGGTTCATTTGAAAAGCCAATGAAAAAATACGGAGACAGAATCAACCATCAAAATTTGATAAATTAGGTGTGTGTGTGTGAGGTAAATTAGACATTGTGTCCTTTTCAATGAAAACAGGACCTTGAACAAATAACAATAATTAACTAAAATGTAAAGACGAAAGTAAATCGCAGCAAATGTTCAAAATGCTGGTCTTGTTCATGATAACTATGTCTTTCTTCAAATATTATTCACTGCACAATTAATTTCCCTCCTCCTCAATCTTCCGAACTCTCTAACAATGCTGTGTTGAAAGTCCTCAATATTTTGATAGTTCCTATGACCATAAACTCTATTTTTCAGTGTACCCGATGAGAATGTATCTATAACATTTAATTTTTCTGATTGATTCGGCCGTTACTTGATGAAGATCCATAGTAATTGTATAAACTAAAGACGATTTGATCTTCACACACTTTTACTTCACCACGACATGTTTCGCTATCACAGTAGCTTCTTCAAGTGATTATACAATAAGCTACGTACATCCATTTATATACCCTGAACTTTAATTACAACTAAAAACACACTTAACCAGACAGTTGATAATTCTAATTAACAATGATATACCTGCCCTACCTGCATTAATAAAATTGTATCCGAGATGACAAAAGTAAACATTCTGGTCTTAAAATAACAATCAAGTGAAGGAATTTCTATTCAAAAACATTAATTATAACATAACTTAGCAGATTGATTATAAGACTATATGTACATTAGTTCTCTCTAAGAAAACAAATTCAACAATGGTGAATTATTCAAATCAAGTTGGTCATTGAGTAGTAGGTTTGTATTTTTAAGTTTATTTATTTCTAATGATTCTAAATGATTTAGCTTTAATCCTTTATTTTCTATGTGTAAAATCTCGAATTCTTCACCAAAAGTGTGATTTTCTTCTAAAAGATGATTTGAATATGTTGAATTTGTTTTCTTATTCACATAACTCATATGATGTTCATGAGTGCGATTTCTAAATGTTCTACCAGTTTGACCAATATATACCTTAGGACAAGTACCACACTTCAATTTATATACCCCTGATTTCTCGAATTTGGGAGTTCTGTCTTTATTATTTTTGATAAACCTTCCCAACGTATTATTTGTTCTATATGCGACTCTTATATCTTGTTTATTTAAAAATGAAGCTACCTTTCTTGTTGGTTGTCCAAAATATGTTAAAGCTCTATAATTCTGATTATCTGTTTTTGTGACCGGAAAAACATTGTGAATAGCTTTTGCGTGGAGTTTTTTAGAAAGTATTGTATCTATTAATTTACTATTGTACCCATTGTTCACTGCAATTTGTTTTATAATGTTGAGTTCTTTATTGAAATTTTCTGCTGAAAGGGGCAAATTTACTAGTCTATGAATCATGCTGTTATAAGCTGCTACTTTATGTTGAAAAGGATGGGTAGAATCGCAATGAATAGTAATATCTGTGTGGGAAGGTTTGTGGTGAATTGAAAAATCATGCTTTTTGTTTATTTTACTTATGGTCAGATCTAAGAAATTAATTGAGTTTGAATTTTCAACTTCAATTGTGAATTTTATGTTTCTATGAATATTATTAATATATTCGTGAAAAATGTTTAATTGCCTGTTAGTACCTGTGAAACATACTAAAACGTCATCCACATATCTATACCAATACAAGAAATGCTTAATTAAAGGATGTTTGTGAATCAACTTCTCAAGGTTATCCATGAAAATTTCTGCGAGAAATGGACTCAAAGGATTTCCCATGATCAAACCTTTTGAAGAAGAATAGATTTTATTATCAAATTGAAAATAATTTTGTTTCAGACATAATGACAAAAGGTCTATGATCTCTTGATGGAAATCCATACGAAGTAAAATTAGCGATGATGATGTTACATTTACTAGGGCAGATAAAGGTAACACCTGCTATTAATAGAAATTACTATGTCCAGAAAACCCTAGATTTCTTGAATTCAGGTAACTTTGACATGCTATAACGTGATCCTACTAATTCTTATCAAAAACAGGTAAAGGATTATTTGAAGAATTCAAAAGTAATTTTCGATGAAAGAGAAAAATTCCGGTTAACTTTAATGAACCCTCAAACCCCAAAATTATATTCACTTATAAAATTGCACAAAGATAATTATCCTATTAGACCCGTAGTTTCCTTTGTTACAGCACCGTCAGTAAATTTATCGGAGAAATTAATCACTATCATCAAGAACCATTGCAAATTTCAACCTAAATTCAGTTTACGAAATTCATATGACTTGGTAAATAAAATACAAAATGTTACTCTTCCAGATAACGCTAAATCAATATCGTTCGATGTGCAGAATCTTTTTCCTAGTATACCTCCTGAGGATACTATAACTTTAGTCAGAGAATTATTAGACAAAAATCGAGTAAATCCGATTATCCATCAAGAGATCATAGACCTTTTGTCATTATGTCTGAAACAAAATTATTTTCAATTTGATAATAAAATCTATTCTTCTTCAAAAGGTTTGATCATGGGAAATCCTTTGAGTCCATTACTCGCTGAAATTTTCATGGATAACCTTGAGAAGTTGATTCACAAACATCTTTTGATTAAGCATTTCTTGTATTGGTATAGATATGTGGATGACGTTTTAGTATGTTTCACAGGTACTAACAGGCAATTAAACATTTTTCACGAATATATTAATAATATTCATAGAAACATAAAATTCACAATTGAAGTTGAAAATTCAAACTCAATTAATTTCTTAGATCTGACCATAAGTAAAATAAACAAAAAGCATGATTTTTCAATTCACCACAAACCTTCCTACACAGATATTACTATTCATTGCGATTCTACCCATCCTTTTCAACATAAAGTAGCAGCTTATAACAGCATGATTCATAGACTAGTAAATTTGCCCCTTTCAGCAGAAAATTTCAATAAAGAACTCAACATTATAAAACAAATTGCAGTGAACAATGGGTACAATAGTAAATTAATAGATACAATACTTTCTAAAAAACTCCACGCAAAAGCTATTCACAATGTTTTTCCGGTCACAAAAACAGATAATCAGAATTATAGAGCTTTAACATATTTTGGACAACCAAAAAGAAAGGTAGCTTCATTTTTAAATAAACAAGATATAAGAGTCGCATATAGAACAAATAATACGTTGGGAAGGTTTATCAAAAATAATAAAGACAGAACTCCCAAATTCGAGAAATCAGGGGTATATAAATTGAAGTGTGGTACTTGTCCTAAGGTATATATTGGTCAAACTGTTAGAACATTTAGAAATCGCACTCATGAACATCATATGAGTTATGTGAATAAGAAAACAAATTCAACATATTCAAATCATCTTTTAGAAGAAAATCACACTTTTGGTGAAGAATTCGAGATTTTACACATAGAAAATAAAGGATTAAAGCTAAATCATTTAGAATCATTAGAAATAAATAAACTTAAAAATACAAACCTACTACTCAATGACCAACTTGATTTGAATAATTCACCATTGTTGAATTTGTTTTCTTAGAGAGAACTAATGTGCATATAGTCTTATAATCAATCTGCTAAGTTATGTTATAATTAATGTTTTTGAATAGAAATTCCTTCACTTGATTGTTATTTTAAGACCAGAATATTTACTTTTGTCATCTAGGATACAATTTTATTAATGCAGGTAGGGCAGGTATACCATTGTTAATTAGAATTATCAACTGTCTGGTTAAGTGTGTTTTTAGTTGTAATTAATGTTCAGGGTATATAAATGGATGTACGTAGCTTATTGTATAATCACTTGAAGAAGCTACTGTGATAGCGAAACATGTCGTGGTGAAATAAAAGTGTGTGAAGATCAAATCGTCTTTAGTTTATACCATAACATTTAAGCCTGGAGACCTTGCTGGCCACCTCACCGGCCCATTATTCCCTATCTATTTATCACCAAACCTTTCAGTCAGGTAATTAGATACTCGTCTGGTAGTGTGCGGTGGAGCATCATCATGTTGAAACCAGACGTCGTTATAGTTAGCCAAATGTTGATCATCCAAATAGTCTTCGAAAATCGACATTGAAAACTGGTGATAGGTTTCTCCATTCAGAATTCCGTCAAATGAATGAGGACCCAAAATTCTATCTTTGTAAATTCCTGCCCACACGTTAATAATAAATCGCACTTGAGGTCGAATTTCTCGGAACTGCCTGGGGTTGTTTATGCTCCAGATGTGTTCGTTATTTCGGTTGAATATCCCACAATTCGTAAAAGTGCTTTCATCTGTCCAAATTACATTTTCCAGGAAAACAGGCAGATTAGGTCTACTTATTAGCCAATTACAAAATTTTAATCGCCTTTCGGGATCACCTGTATGCAATTTTAGAGATATGTGTATTTTGTAACATTTTAAAACGCTTTTTTGAGATGTCTCCAAACACTAGTATGGCAAATATTCATTTCTGAAGAAATTTGACGTGTATATTAAACCGGGTTCATGTTTATCTGCAAATCATTAATATTTATTGAAAAGGACACAATGTCTAATTTACCTCATACATACCTCATTTTTCAAATTTTCTTCAGTTTTCTTGTCCATTCTGTCTCCGTTTTTTTTCCTGGGCTTTTCAAATGAACCAAACTCGGTGAGATTTCGATCCAATAACTTGAACATAGTTCGATATGGTTGTCGTCTTTCGGGATACAAGTTTAAATACAATTCCGATGTCCTAACACTGTTTCTGTTCGTCTTAGTCTTCCCAATCTGTTTCTGCAGCATAGCCGACAAATACTTGTCGAGGTTGTAGGTTCGGCATCCTATTACACTCGATATTGGTCTCAGTAGTAGAAAATTGTCAGTAATCCATAGTGCATCGGTGGTAGTGCTTCTGATCTGCAAAGTTTCTCCTTCTCAACGGAGACGGAGAACACAAGATCCTTTTCGAAAACACCGAGAACTAGCAGCATCGAATCGAGTGTATTTAGAAGCAGTAGAAATACACAAACACCAAGAGAACTTCGACAGAAAGGAAGAGAACACATCTATGAAAGATCTGGCATTAAAAGGCGCCAAAACGAAGCAATGTCACCCGAATCGCGCGCAAACCGCCATCACAGAAAGTGCACGGAAAATCAGCACTATAAATGACATGCCAGAGACGATAGCTTCGGTTTTAGTTGATACATTAAGAAGAGTACTTCGAACACGCCACTGAAGATGACTGCCGCAGATGCAGTTGAAATGTTTGGAGATTTTAACCAAAGAAGATCACGGCAAAACCCAGAAACCAACCAAAACACTCGGAATTCTGTTTCGTGCCAAGAGCTATTCTTGGCTTTACACCGCGATCATAAGACCCAGAATTACATATGGTTCACTTTTGTGGTGGCCCAAGATGAAACAGACACAGTCGAAAACCAACCTTGGTAAAATACAGAGGCTCGCCTGTCTGTGTATCACGAGTGGTATGAATAGCACTCCAACCGCTGCTATGGAAATTATCCTAAACCTCCCACCTTTAGACATTACGGTCATGGGGAAGGCGAGGATGAGTGCATATAGACTTAAACAAACAGGTAATTGGATAACCCAACCACAAACTGGGCACACCAAAATCATCCATGAAGTCAAACATTACCGAACTGGAAATGATATCAGACTACATGCTTCCAGAATACTCGTACGAAAAACCATTCATAACGCAGCTCAAGTGGAACGAATAGGACTCGGGAGTAGAATCGAATTTGGAGCAGAAAATGTTCTACTGAGAATGGTGAAAGTTAAGCTTTATGGAAAAAATACTGTTATCGAGACTGTAGCCTTATGTGATGAAGCCTCATCTGTGACCCTAGTAGACGAATCTGTATCAAATCAGTTAGGATTAGATGGTAGACTACAGCCACTTTGTATACAGTGGACAAATAACCTAGCCTCTCGCCATGAAGACTCGACCTGCCTAAATTTTGAAATATCAGGAGTATTTGATGGAGCGAAGCTATTTAGCATGAAAAATGTTCGAACTGTACAAAATTTAGCCCTACCTAGACAAGAAATACGACGGAGAGATTGGGAAAGGTATCCTCATCTAAAAGGTATTCCATTCGATGAAATCAGAGAACGTCCAATGATATTATTAGGCCAAGACAATATTCACCTCACAGTCGCTAGAAAAGTCATCCAGAGTACAGAAAATCTTCCTATCGCTACCAAAACTAATCTTGGATGGATACTCCATGGTGGTGATTCCATGAAAGAAGAACAAGCATTTACCTTTCACATATGCAGGTCTGAAATATCTGATAATTCGCTCAATGAAATGGTTAAACAATCGTTCACCACGGATGCTTTTGGAATATTGCCGATGACGGCACACACCAATAAAGCCGATGCTAGAGCAATGGAAATAATAAACGTATTGGTAATAAATTCGAAATCGGGCTTCTCTGGAAAGAAGACAATATCCATTTACCAGAGAGCAAATCAATCGCCATTCAGCGTTTAAAGTGTGTGGAAAGACAAATGAAAAAAGACAGAAATTTTGCAAAACAGTATTATGAAAAAATTGCCAGCTATGTTCAGAAAGGATATGCACGAAAATTGACCCCTGCAGAGTCCGAAAAAGAAGGCCCTCGTTGTTGGTATTTGCCTCATTTCGGAGTCATTAACCCCAACAAGCCTAGTAAACTCCGATTAGTCTTCGATGCAGCCTCTAAGTCATCTGGAACAAGCCTAAATGAAAACTTGCTCTGTGGTCCAGATTTACTGCAATCGTTGGTATCTGTATTGATGAAATTTCGCCAAAGAAAAATTGGATTTTGCAGTGACGTCAGGGAGATGTTTCATCAAGTATTCATCAGAAAGGAAGATCAAAACTCCCAAAGGTTTTTGTGGCGTGAGGGAGATACTAATCGACAATGGGATGTATACGAGATGCAGGTAATGATCTTCGGAGCCACTTGCTCTCCAACATGCGCTCAGTATATTAAAAATCTTAATGCTGAGGACTCATCTCAACAGAAAAATATTGTGGAAGCTATAACAAAAAAACATTATGTCGACGACTACCTTGACTGTGCTGATTCTGTGGAAGAAGCTTGGGAAACTATCTCGGAAGTTAGTCGAATACAAAAATTGGGTGGTTTCGAGCTAGTCGACTGGATATGCAACTCTGAAGAAATCATGGAGAAACTCTCAGCCAAGAAATTATCAAGCAAGGCATTTTGCTTGAATTCAGATACAGCAATGCAACGCGTTCTGGGACTTTTTTGGGATCCAAAATTAGACATGTTCTGTTTCAAAATTGACGATAAATTTGAAAACCTTCCTGAATATAGCAGACCGACAAAACGACAAATTTTGAAAATAGTTATGTCAATTTTTGACCCTTTAGGACTAGTGGCAAATTTCACAATAAAAGGACGAATTCTTATTCAAGACATCTGGCGTTCTGGGATAGGATGGGATGACAGCATTGATGAGGACCTCCACCAAACTTGGATACAATGTCAAAACGACCTGAAACAGATAGGACAGATTTCCATTCCGAGATGTTATTCTTTGAAAATTTCCAATACCTGTAAAAAAGAATTACACGTGTTCTGTGATGCAAGTTCAAAAGCATTTTCCGCTGCAGCTTATTTGAGAACTTCAACCAAAGATTCTGTAGATGCGTCACTTGTAATGGCTAGAGCAAGGGTAGCACCCACAAAACCTATATCAATTCCTCGTCTGGAATTACAGGCTGCTGTACTTGGAAGTAGACTCTCGAAAACTATAAAAGACACGCTCGAAATTGAAATTAACCAAATTTTCTTGTGGTCAGACTCAACCACTGTCCTCTTCTGGATCAAAGGTGATGGTAGCAAACTGGGACAATTTGAGGGGCATCGCATTGGAGAAATCCAAGAATTGACGAACACTGAAGATTGGAATTGGGTTCCTTCAAAGCTTAATGCTGCTGACATTGCCACTAGAACCTACTCTAAGGATGAAAGAAATGTGACTAGCTATGAAAATTGGTATAGAGGACCTGAATTTTTATATGAACTCGACAAAAGTCAATGGCCGAAAAAAAGGATTTTCACCATGGAAAACACTGACTTTGAGGAAACTGAATTTACTGCACTAACTATAGAAAAGCAATCTCATCTGCCTGATATCGAACGATTTTCCAAATGGTCTCGATTAATACGTGCTACTGCTTGGGAACTGAGGTTTATAGATGTCTTAATAGTGAAATGCAGTAACAAAAATGTATAAAAAAGTCTTTTCAAGTTAATAAAAGTTTAAAGTTGAGACTACCGATAAATTTACTGACCCGACGACGATTTTACAACTATTATCTGGAAACATTATATGGTACACAGATGGTTCAAAAACAGATGAAGGAACAGGAACAGGAATATATGAGGTGAGGCCAAAAAGGAATGCAATAGTCCCATTTGGTAACAACACCACAGTATTCCAAGCAGCGACACATGCCATAAGGACATGCGTACAGATGAATCTAGACCGTGGGTATGAAAGAAAACACATCTACATTCTATCTGACAGCCAGAGCGCTATAAAAGCTCTGAACTCAATACAGATAAAGTCTAAGCAAGTCTGGGAATGTCTTCAGAGCCTCAATGAACTGTCGAAACGCAACAAGGTTACACTTGTGTGAGTGCCTGGGCATAGGGGAATTGATGGCAATGAAAAAGCAGACCAACTTGCAAAGAAAGCATCTGAATCACCATTCACAGGTCCAGAACCAGCGTTTGAAATTAGCAAAACCCGATGCGGAAACCTAATCAATGAGTGGAAGAAATCAAAACACCAAACGTATTGGGGCCAAATCGAAGGGCATCGACACAGCACAGCAATGGTGAGGCACCTGATCCAAACACTAACGGCAGACATACTCAACCTTAACAGATCTAAGATACGCACGATCACCGGCTTACTAACCGGACACTGCGGCCTTAGAAAACACCTATACACAATGGAAATAAATAGAGAAACCGTGGAATGTAAACTATATGGTGACGAGGTGGTAACAGCCTCTCACATCATCTTCGACTGCGACGCGCTGCTCAACAAGTGCAACAGAATATTCGGACAGATCAACCTAGAAACAGGCATGAATCCGAAACACCTAGTAAATAGACTACTGAACCTGGTGAAAAATACAGGCCTATTTAACTAGGAACCCCTGACGATAGAACAATACAATAGACCCCAGCTGGTCTTAGTGTTAAGGGAAACCACAAGGTAAACCTTGTATCTCGCTCGTCAGCCTTTAACCAACCAACCAACCAAGAGCTATTCCACTTTCCGCCTGTTGATTATGATTTATGAGGCACAGATCCAACCTGTCCTGAAAAACTGTTCCCATATATCGAGTGTAGCCCCTAAACACATCCTGAAACTTTTAGATTATGTCTCAAAAAGAGTCTCGTCGGTGATATTGAGCTTAAAAGCCCACTCACTTTCCAGAAACATAGCAGAAAGGTTGGCAATCTGTCTGTGTTTCAAAGATATTTTCTTAGACGACGCTCTTCTGAAATATCATCAATACTTCCACCGTTATCGGTCCCGAGACTGACCCGTCGTCAGCCTTCACATCCCTTTGTCGTCACTTTGAAGACATGATGAACATCTCTTTTCCAAGGCTCGGTCTTCCAACGAACGACAAAGCAAAAGTTTGAACAAATTCCACCGTTACATAAGGCCGGGAGTAGAAATAATATTTGAAATTTTCGAAATTTATGGACGTTGATATTTTTTTTTATGTTAATGCATGTCTAACCCGGCTGCTACACCATTATACACTTGGTGGATATTTATTTGTCTTTCACAAAAAGTTTAAACAATATCGACAGTTGCCTAAGGCCGTGAGTGGAAATTTTATTCGCATGTTTCGGAACTGCTGGACTTTCTTTCTAATCCGGCTGCTATACCATTGTACACTTAGTGGATATTTACTCGTTCTGCACAAAAAGTTCAAACAAAATCCACCGCTGCATGAGGCTGTGAGTGGAACGACAAACTCACTGCCCCGGGAGGTCTGCCCTGAGGCATACAGCATGCAGAAATTCAAGAAGAACACCAATTATTCCTACCCACTTTCGTTCGGCTCTTACGTTGTTATTTGAACATTACAGGATTTCTGCCCTAGTGAGAACAAAACATAAAAAGAACTTACAATAGTGTCCTCCTTGAAATGCATTTCACGTATATCTGCCAGATGTAGTTCAATGTCCCTTATGGTATTAGCAAGGGAAGTTGTTTTATTTCGATCAAATATTTTCCTCATATTTTTCACCTAGTGAAAAGGGGTTCGATGATGTCAAAATTATTGGTTTCATTTATATCGCTATTATTTTCTGATAAATGGATTACCCGTCCTGACAAATTAATCATCAATCATGTTGGAAACAAACTGATATATCTAAAAAGAAACAAGTGCGGTCTGTGAGAAATGAACTCAGTTACAGTTGCGGATGGTTACAGTGATTTATAATTTGTAAATTCCATGCCAGCTTTTCACCACAGATAATCCATTGCGTTTTTTCAAGATGTCAGGTTGTAGGAATTTTGCAAAACATCCTCCTCGAAAACAGAATAGTGAACACGACAAGCTTCTCTTTGAAAAAATCGAGATCGTATAAATAAATCAACGTAATTTTGGAAGCATCCAGATTCGATACTATTGGTAAACTGTACTCGAAATGTTTTTTGAAATTTCGCGTACCCAGTCGTGCACTTGTGAGATTTAATTCATTCAACGTAAGTTGTTTTTTTTTATCAAAAAGGTGAGTTTTGGTTCTGTCTCTCTTCGTATGTATATGTACGAAACCTTATTTGATTTCAACGACCGAGTTGTCTAGAATCAACTTATTTTTTTGTTCGAGCGGCTAGCTCCTTCGAATAGGTTTGTTGGGTGAAGACTAACTTACCCTTAAGCCACGAACAAATATTATATAAAATCTCAGATAAGCCAAAAATAGAAGACATCCTTGATTAGATATCGGAGTCTTCCATATACAGTGCACGTGTGGGAAGGTATATATAGGGACGACGAAAAGTTTCATGGATACTAGGATGAAGGAACATCAAATATACTGCAACCTGGAACGAACGGAGAGTTGCAAAACAAGCGTCCAGTCAATGGGAACGCACAAATACTGTTCGGAGATGTCGAACTTCTTGCCTATGCTTCAGGGTACCACCTCAAATACCGGGATTCAACTCCAGACCGTGGTGTAGGAAGAAGCCATGTTTGGTTTATGTGTGAATGTCTGTCTGTGCTCTGCAAAATTAAAGTTTGTGTTAAAAATATAGCAACTTGTAAAATTTTACAGGGACAATCTATATTCGTTCCTGATTAGGCTGAAGTGGGGTGAGTTTAATCAGAAAAGCGATAGTTACACTTTAAATTATAATATCAAGAGACCTAAAAGGGATACATTTTTTATTTTTTACAGATGTACTACCTAAGTTATTTTTTGAATCATTGAAATGATTTATTTTCTTCTACTAGCTACTGTGCATTTTTTATATACAAAAATAATAAGTTATGTTCGCTGATTACACCTACCCCAGAATTTGAGGCAAATGTAATCATGGTTTGTAATGCTCATATACATCGTATGCTAGAGTAGTATGAAAAATGCAGTATCAACAGGAAAAAATGCCCAATATCTCAATTCATAAGGAAGTTATACGCTTTCTTGTGGACTGAATACAAGTTGCTTGTTTTACAAACGTTTATTGAAATATATGAACATATCAAACAGTACAATGTAGTCTTTCCTTCTACTTTACATTATACATATGTAGCGAAGGATACTGGAAAAATTAATGCTTCTCTTCGTCCTGACTTCGGTTATGGTAAAACTAAATTGATGTCTGATGCAGGCACGGAGTGATGGTCAATTTGTTCAGGCCAATGAAAAAGCGAATGTTGCAAGTTCTAGTCTGATTTTTTTCAGAAATATAATTTGGGGCAAATATAGGCTGGGGCAAATGTAATCAGTGATTATATTTACCCCAGTCTTTATGATTACACATATACAATTTTTAGTGGGGTTAACGTAATCACCACTATTTCGTTTTTTTGTCGTCATCTAAATCGAAATATGACAGCAGGATCGGATACCTTGTTGAAAATAATTTAAGGAAGCAAAATACTAAAATCTCATTGAATTACTTGTATTAGCAATATAATATGAAAAATTATAATCAATATTTGCCTAACAAGTGAAAATATAGGTGGTCTATAAAATAACTATTATTTTGAACTATAAGACTTTGGAAAGGAAAATAAACATCACGAACATCATACAAAGGCGTACACAATCAAATTTTATACAGGAAAAAAAACGAAAACACAAAAGTTAGAGTGCCTGATTACACTGATTACACCCATGATTACATTTACCCCACTCCACCCTAAATAATATAAATGTTATGTAAGAGGGAGAGTGCTGGTGATACTGCTCTGATTGATCAACACCATTATTAGTTTGAGAAAAAGAAATCGCCGAAAGGTGCCAGTATTCAGTTGTACAACTTGCCACCCTCAGATATCAAAACAGAACGAAATGTCTCTCGACAAATAAAAATATTTCTGGTGGACAATAAAATACATCCTGATATGCAGTCAGGATTTCGCAAAAAACACGGAACACAGACTGCCTTACTTAAAGTGTTCGATGTCATCGGGAAAGCTAAAGACAAATCATCAGTTTCTCTTTTAGCTATGTTCGATCAAAGTAAAGCATTTGATCTGGTTGATTTCGAATTACTCAAACTGAAGTATATTGGATTCGGCGACACATCATTGATATGGATGGCAAGTTATCTCACGGGACGAGCTCAACGAGTCAACCTCGATCGAAATCTCTTGTGTTCTACTTTGAAAGGAACTGAATCAGGAATCCCACAAGGAAGTATTCTAGGGCCCTTGATGTTCTCGATATACATATTCGTTTATCCTTCTTTCCTACCGTTTTGTCAAGTCCATCTATATGCAGATGACTTCCAAATTTACTTATCTGGCAAGGCCGATGAAATAGAAAACTGTATTACACATGTCAACCAAGACTTGAATAACACGTTAGTTCACTCCGAAAATCACGGTTTAAGAATAAATCCTTGTAAAACTGTCGCATTATGCTTTGGACCCCTTAGACATAAAACAGAAATACGAAGTTATAACAGACTTTCATTGAATAATGCTGAAATCGAGTGGGTTGAATCCGCAAAACATTTGGGCGTTATTATCGAATCATCTTTTTCGTTCGATAAACATGTTGACAAAATATTTAGAACATCTTTTTTCAAATTGAAACATTTATATAAATTCAAGTACCAGCTGTCTACAGAAATGAAATTAAGTCTAGTAAAAAGTCTGATTTATCCTCATGCTGATTATTGCTGTTCAGTATACTATATTTTTTTGCCACAGTACAAAAAATCAAAACTGCAATGCATACAGAACGCTTATATGAGATTTGTATGTTGTATACCTTTCGGAGAACACGTTTCTTCTTTTATCTTGAGTATGGAAGAATTAAATATCAAGGCCAGAGTGATATATTTGACTTGTATATTTTTGTATGGGTTGCTTCAAACTCAAACTCCTAAGTACCCACATAATTTGATGCGTAGAAGATCCGATCTTCATTTAGCGAATATCAGAATTGATACTTTCAACATTCCTTATCATAATACTTCGAAATTCGAAGAATGTTTTTCATTTTTGGCCCCTTCATACTTGAATGAAATCCTACCATTATTAGATCTTTCACTTTATCAATTTAAAAAAGCATTGAAATCACAACTGATTATTTCCTAAATAAGATTTGTTATTTTTTTTGTTCATATATAAATAGCTCTTGTATTAAATCATTTCCATTTTGTCCTGTAGTTAAGAGATTGATATTTCTTTTAGTTATATTTGAGTCTAATTTATTTATATTATCTAAGATACATGTGAATTTTGGGAAGGGTGGAAGATAGCTTTTGGCTAACCCATTTTCCTTTTGTGTGTAAGATGTACTTTTTATGCACAATAAAAGTTGTATTATTATTATCATTATTATTTCTCTTAAATCGGCGCATCTTGCAAGATGTGCCCTTGAATTGTTTATAACGCGATTGTGCAAAAATTAGTATAATTGCACAAGTGCATAAAAATTACCGATAATTTTGCAAAAAACCGTGTTACTAAAAATTGCAGGAATATATTTTCGTATTTTGCAGTACGAAGGAAGAGTGGTCTTTTACAAACTATGAAAATAACTCTCTGCAATTTTCATAAAATAACATGTTTGAATGTTGAATGTGAAATTATTTGATCATTTTTATGCACGAGTGTAATACATTGGAGTATTTCACGAATAAGATATTTTTTTCTGAAAAATATCATAGAACTAACAAAGATTATAAATGAAACTGTGCTAGACTCGCGACATTTTTTCACTTCTTGAGGTTTGTCCGAAATTTTTCGGTATTGTTTGTGGTGTCATTGCATTCCTCTTGTGAGGTATTTCATATGAGGGAAATATTCCACATCATTGTAAATTACTGTAATTAATCCATAGATTGAGTGATTGAAAAAAACTATATGAAACTCAAACCAAATGCCAATAGATGGAATAGTCTGAATACCCATGCACCCGTTCTTCTGGGTCCATGCAGAATCGAGAAGGCAAATAAACATTTCTGCGTATCTGCATATTTTCGAACGGTTGATAAGATTACATTGATAATGGAACACATAATGAAAATACCAAGGCCAATGGGAAACGCTGAATCAGATGGAATTAAGTTAGGCAAATTAACACTTTACTAAACGGCTTGCCGCTGACGAAAAGAGTGCTGATTTTTTAGTACGAATGTGTCTCCGATTGTATCTCAAGGAAAGTGTATCCGGATTATCGAAATCAAGTGTGCGTTGTTATCGTTCGTGGTTTTGACTGATTTGTGGTTCCCAAATTCGAGTGGTATGCAAAGGTAATGTTTGTGTAAGAGAAAGTCTATCGGATAACTTTACCCTTTCTTGTTGTTTACAATTTGTTGATATTTCGCAAGGTGGGTTTGAGCGGGAATTTGTCAGTTTCTCCCTCTATCTCACTTCCTCTTGCTCTCTAGGTCTCTCTTTCTAGCTCTATCCCATTTTTCTCTTTTTTCTCTCCATTTTCCTTGTACAGTTTTTATCCTCAATTTTATTCATCATGAATACCTAAATTCTTGAACTTTCGATAGGTAGCTGAATGTTTTTGAGAAATTAAAATGATATAATAGCAGTTTTGTCCTGAATTGGTGAAGCAACCGAAGACACGTGTTTATGGCTTTTTGGCCTTCGTCAGCCCAAGTGGCAAAATCTGTTTTATAAGAGTTTTATAAGTTATACAACAATGCTAATAAAACTACAAATATCCTATAACGCCCTTTACAGCTCTAATACAGTATATATACAACCAAAAAAGGCTCAAATTATAAATTATTTTGGTTCTTCAACATATAGCTTATAACTATCTCCTCTCAATAAAATGTTTCTATGTGATAGGTGAAGAACTATTTTATAAGTATGTCTATAAGATTATTTTTACAGCCTATCCAAATATGCGGTCACACCTTTATAATTATATTTTTATATATGTTTTAAAACTATTTTAAGAAAAGCTATACGAACATAATGAACTTGTTTTATGGGAATGATGTAACGCTATCTGGTCAGCGTCCTATAGATGAACAAGAGTGAAATTTTATCTGAAATTTCATTTCTTTAGAGATGCAATTTACAATGACCATATCGAATAACGTTGACAGCTGTTTATAACCGAGTAAGCGACACCTTTACAGGTAGACTATGAAACAATTTTATATTTATTTTATAAAGCAATTGTGTCTATCCTAAAAAACTGTTTTATTCATCACATTATGAAGCTTTCATACAGCTTGTATATAACTGTTACAAAACTGTTTTTACCGCAGAATCATTATAAAGCACTTAAAACACTCTTTCAAAACGGTTTTGAATCTGTCTTTTAATGAGTTGTAAAACTATTTAAAGCCAAAAGCAAGCTTCAATTGTATAATGCGAGTTGTATAAATATTTATACGACAATGTTATGAAAATATTTTTCTACAAACACAAAAATGTCCCATTCAAACTCACTAAGTGATGAAATACTCCTCAATTCGGCACAATAAGATAATTATAAATTATATCAGTTCTATAAAGCAATGATTTTGCTACTTGGGAGTACGGTGTAGCCAAGTGAAACGATGATCAAAACTTGCAGCATTTTACCACCTTGGTTTCCACCAGCAGTCGTAGCCGCTGACGACTGCGACCGGGTAGCCGCGACCATGTCGTCACGACCATGTCGTCACGACCGTACATGTTTTCCTCGGCCTCGCCTTTCACCAGTCTGTTGCCTGACAATGAGACAAAATTCAGAGAATTCCTCAGAGTTTCAAGTCATCAATATAATTACATCAAATGTGCCACAATAGCTGTTTTCACTATCAAATTCGTTGCGAATTGGACGTGCGTCTGCTCCCGGAGCGGAGAAGCGACCGGTGACCATACGAACGGCGACCATACGAACGGCAACCGGTAGTTAGTAGCAGTGATTTGGCAGCAGTTAGGAAAACATGAACATTGAAATACACTGGAGATGTCTTTGCGACGAGGTCGCGGCTACCCGGTCGTAGTCGTCAGCGACTGCGACTGTTGGAGGAAACCAAGGCTTTAGTAGATTTCAGCTTCCTCGGCAGATAATTTTATTGGCAAGTAGGATTCATTTTCAACAGTATCTAGATAGAAGGCATCCAAAGAAAAAATCATTCTGAAAAGTCCTGACTAGAATGTATCAATTATTCTAAACATGAGCGCATCAAACCAGCCACTAATGAGCATAATGAGTTGAGAGTTTTTCTTGCTGTTGAAGAAGATCCTCGTAGGGTCAATGGCAGATTGGTGAAATAGTGGATATAAGTGAGAGATCAGTACAACGAGTTTTGAAGAAGCATCGTTTTCATCCATACCATTTACATCAAGAACTACTGCATGCAGATTTTGAAAAAAAAGTGAGATTTTGCAATTTAGCCATGGAAAATATTCGTCGAAACGACAATTTTTTCAAAAACATGTTATGGTCGGATGAATCAACATTCCATAAAAATGGATTTGTAAATCGACACAATTACCATTATTATACGACAGAAAATCCCCACTTATTGAGGCAGGTGGATTATCAACATAGGTGGTCTATAAATGTGTGAGGAGGAATCGTTGGAGAATATGTTATTGGTCCATACTTTTTTGAAGGACATCTGAATGGAGCAATGTATCTCAATTTCATACGAAATGATTTTCTAGGTTTGTTGGAAGATGTTCCTCTTGATCCTCGCCATATAATGTGGTTACAACATGATGGCGCCCCTGCTCAATATTCGAGAGATCATTTGAATGGGTTATTTCCCAATAAATGGATAGGACGGAATGTACCTGTGAGGTGGCCCACTAGATCGCCAGATTTAACAAAGCTGGATATTTTCTCATGGGGATACATAAAAAATATTGTTTACGTTGAGCCACCAACTTCATCCAAAAATATGCGACTTAGAATATCGAATGCTTTTCGCAGCATTACACCAGCTGTCTTGCGCAAGGTGGAACGTTCTTTCAAACATAGAATTCAGTTATACATTCAAGAGAATGGAAGATATGTTGACCATATTTTGTAAAAGTTTCATTAACTTTCATTAAACTTTTCCCATTATAGTTTTGTAATTTGCAAGTTGACAAATTAAATAACTACCTGGAGCTTAAGCGCAGGATTTATAATTGATGAATTACCTGAAATAAATTGATTTATCAGTAATATTCAATTTTTTTTTCTATAAACGTGTTTGGCTTTATATTGCTCGAGATTTATGTGTAAGATTCTGCATCCAATGAAAAAAATTGATTTTCCATTTATAAAAATGCGAGACTACATATCATACAAAAATGAAAAAATTATTTGGGCACTTTAAATGAAATGTACATAATTGAAACAAGATATCTTTTGTAAATCGTTATCAGTCGACTCGAATGGGTTTCGCCATAAAAAGGTCGTTCATTGAAATTATGGCGAAGGTATAGAAAGAATTTCCATTTTTCAAAGAAAAAAAAAACTTTTTGAGAAAAACTATTGCTTTTAGCCATAGGGAATATTCTTTGCGATTCTTACGGATCGACAAAATACCGTGTGTTCCATTATTTAAAATAAAGAAAACTTTGCTCATTTTTATTTACAATGTTTAGCAAGTTGTTTTTCGCACCCTGTATATCACAGGTCGATTGTTTGAGAGAGTCACCAACGTACATTATTTGACCAAACCAATTTCAATGGGACTTTACATAACTTTATAATTTTAAATATAATGAGTGACCAATTTGAAAAAAAAACTGTCATGCTAAAAATATCGAAAACTGTCCATATTTTCGAAAAAAATTACTTCCATAGAGTAAGGTAAACCACCCAATAATTGACACCTTTAGAACAAAAAATTCAGATTTTTTTTTATGACTGGATAAGAAAAAGTCGTATTTTTTTTCTGTTTATTCCAGATGATGTCTTAACTTGTCCTTCTCCACTTCTACTAATAAAAATGGTTGGGAATCATAAAATTATATTTGTAAAAAAATTAAAGTATTGGTCGTTTTTTGTACCAGTTATTGACAGAACATGTTTCGAGGCTACCCACTAATTGACACCCAGTGTTTGACAGTATAAAAATTTATTAATTTCAGTACTTGTACATATATGATTATATGAATTTCACTTAAGTAGTGTGAAAAATAAACAATTGATTGAGACTTAACTTTCTTAAGCAAGAATATAATAAAAAAGTAAGCAGGAATTGAGATCAGGTCATAATAAAATGAAAAGAATCCCTACGTGCTCCCAAAGACGTCAACTGGTTTTGGGAATTGATATTTCACCCTGTCTCCAATTACAAGGATTTCAGGAAATGGCAATTTTCCTATTATCGCCGACATTTCCACCAGTGACACATCATTGTCATCTACTCTAAAACATCTTTTTCAGTATTGGATACTTTCATTGACATAACTTCAATCTCATTTTCTTCATGTAGTACATTTTGAACAACACAAACATAACGATATTGAGTTGTTTTTCTTTTTCCACCAAAGAATTTCACTAAGACATAGTCTCCAGTGAACACATTGTTCATTCCGTCAAGCTCGCAATATTCTTTTTCTACAGATATAGTCACATCATCCAAACTATCGCCACTATCAGTCCATTCTTCTTCATCCGAACTTTCTGAATCAATTTTCGCCTTTTCTCTTTCTGCTCTCTTCTCCGCTCTCACCCTAGCTTTCTGTTCTTTTTCCTCTTGCTTTTTTTTCTTCTCATTTTCTTTTCTAGTATGATATTCCTGCCAGGCAGCAGATGTGATTACAGAAGGTATTTTTTCTTTGCTTCTCCTCTTCCTTGTAAATACTTCAGGTTCAGGCCAAAATAACGCTCTTTTAAAGGGGGACGGAACGTCCAATGGTATAGACGACCTAGTCACCACTGTAGAAGGGCTCTTGATGAGTGATTGTTCATTTATTACATCTTTGAGGGGAGTTTTGAAGCTTTGCTCCAAACGATTTGTACAAATTGATTGACATGTTGCTTCAGTGGTGTTTGAATCTCCATTTTCATTTGTTAGACATTCGCCATCTTGGTTTACTTCCACTGTTTCATGTTCTTCCCCATTATTTGTATTTTTTCCGGTTTCTCTTTCATTTTCATCCTGTTCTTCTGCTCTAATTATTATTTCTCGGATATTTTCTTGTGTTAGATCTTTCCATATTTTGAAAAGAGACTGTTCAACTGTTCCTTCCCATTTATCTTTATTGAGATTTCTTTTAAATATCATCACTTTATTCTTACCAATTCTGTTTTCCAATTCTGTCAGTAGACCAATGGGTCTTATATTTTCGGGATTTTGTTTATTTTCTAGATTTCTTGATGACACTTTTTCAAAATTTACGTTATCGACATTGAAGGGACATAGGCCACATCTGCGAAATCCATTTTTTAAAGTTTCATGTGATATGGTAGTAAGACATTTTTTGAAAACTTTACCAAAATTCTGTTTCTGAAGTTTATTTCCAGAATTTTCCATTCGCCAATTTCTAACTTCCTTCTGCCAGGCATTTTTTAGGGGTCTGAAAACAGCAACATCCATCGGCTGCAACAGATGTGTAGAGTTTGGGAATAGAGCAAATAATTCTATTCCATTAGCTGAACAGAATTTCGATAAATGGTGTGTCATGTGGGAGACATGTCCATCAACAAAAAATAGGATTGGACGTTCAATATTTTCATTTTTCAGCCATGGTAGGAAAATGTTCGTAATGTATTAAAAAAAAGTCGCACCACACATCCAGCCATTTTCTGATCTGCCAATAGCCCAAGTGGAGAATAGGAGAATACCACCATGGGTGGTGCAATAGTACCAGCAGCATTTGCAGTAACTAAAACTGTTAAATTCTCTTTTTCGTCTTTGTTTCCAGCAAAGTATACATTTTTTCCCCTTTTTTAACAATAACCCTTTCTCCCTTGGATCGCAAAAAAATGCAGCTTCATCCGCATTGAAAACTCTTTCTGGCTGGGAAGTTAATTGATAGAGATTCTTTGATAACAAGTATTCCTTAATTTTGGTAAACCAATTTCGAACTTGAATTTCTGTGACACTCTCTCTGGATGTTGTTAAATTTTGTGATATCCTTTCACTAAGTTCGGGATGTCGTTTCAAGAATAATTTGTACCATTTTTCACCCGGTCGCCCGTTGATAAATGAATTTTTCCTGTTTGTTTCTTTTATGATATACTCCACACTGTCTAACAGCTGGTCTTTTGTTATTGGATAATGAAGTTTTGAAATCGCGATTATCCACTGTACTAGAATATTTTCCTCCAATGCGGTCAAAGTAGTTGATGGTCCCATTGAACATTCTCTTGGACTCATTCCTTTCCATTTATAAAGAAGTGTTACTCTTGGCACATTAAACTCTTTAGCTGCAGCAGAAACATTTATTCCCCTCTCGAGAGCTCCAAGAGCTGCAGCCATTTGCTCCGGTTTATAATTTTTCTTTGGGGCCATACCTGAAAAGTGTTCAACCCAATTATTGACATGTTCTTGTCCAGTAATTGACACTACTGTCGATAACTGGACATTGTAGGTTATAGAAAATGAAAATTATATATTTAAAACCACCTTTTGATGGAGATCTACAAGCAACTCACAACCCAAAAAATATTGATGTTCTAGTGTTCCACACAAGTGTCAATAACTGGTTCAAAATGATTTTTTGTGTACCATTAATTGACACTTGGGTTTTTCTCAGTAAAAATATTTATAGGTTATATTAGATTTGATATGTCTCCCTATCAGAGCATATTGATTGGGTAGAAATATAGACAATTTATAGTTCATACGAAATAAAGGTTATAATAAATATTTTTTCATATCCTTACCTTAAAAATATTTCTAACAATGGGCACAATTATAAACAAATGATGCACATGTTGACTTCATCCACATACTATGATGGAATGGCGGCTAATAATGGCACAAAATGTGTTGCTCAGTTGCCACATATATCAAGGAATCCAACTATTTGCAGATCTTATACTTTGAAGCAAAACTTTTCTTATTTCAGTAGAATGAATTTGAAAGTGTCGATAACTGGCTAGGTGTCGAAGACTGGGTGGTTTACCCTACCTTTCATTTATCATGTAGAAACCGAAAAACTGATAAAAAATGCAGGTTTCCATTTGAAAAAAAAAACAAAATTGGGACCCGCCCAGAAAAAACTGAACACCCTGTGTAAGTTGCATCATTTTAGTTTTGTAAAGCTCAGAAAATAGTATCATTTTGCTGATAAAATCATCCATCTATCTATTTTAATGGAATTATGGAAGACCGCGCCCTTGTTGTTTGACCATATACATAGTTTTATTTTAGATACTAACATGGATTTCATCAATCAGCTACATCAATTCAATTTGTGTAATTGATGACTTGTTTATTTTGTGGAAATTCATGATCACTTTAATGAAACGAAAGAAACACACTTTTGTCTTTTTTCTATTAGTTTTTTATATTATTATTACATTATCAAGTATAAAAACTAACTTATTTAGTTAGTTTTTATACTTGATAATGGGATAAAACCCGAAACCGGTCGTGAAAATATAAAAAACTAGTGAAAATATGATAAAAGTGTGTTTCTTTCGTTTCATTAAAGTGTCAATTCAAAAAAATAATGTTTGAGAGTGGTTGACAATTTATTTGTGTTAGTATAATTCTTCTGGACTTTCATTGTCTAGAAACAAAGAAATTTTTCTTGGTTTCTTGACAATATGAAGGTCCTTAAATAATTATATTTAAACTTATATTTATATTCGAAGTATTATCTTCCGTGTACCAGAACCTGCTTTATTTGGAAGGTTTATTTATTTCAATAAATAAATTAGTAAAAAGTCAAAATGATGAAAAAAGAAACGCTTTCGTAGTTTTTGTTTCATATTTCATCTGGTGATGAAAAGCACAAATACCTTCATTTATTTCATTCACAATGACGATCCTCTTTTCTTGGCCCTCTTTTTGGTACCGCCACTGCAGCGCTCCTACTCAAATTATATTCAAATATGTGTTGCAAGACAGCAAGACACAGCAATCGAATGCAACCAACTCGTTCATTGTGCGTTCTTATCATATTCGACAAAACTACAGGCTATTTTTAAGTAAACGCCTTATTTGTACAAGTAATTCTGATGTAAGTGTCAGAGTTTCGGGTTCTAAATTGAAACCGCACCGCCAAAGGTCAATTCAATCAGATCATCAATCATTTGTGTAAATAGTTTCCAGTGGTCTGTTCGCGATATACTCCGAGTATGCAGTTTTGGAAAAGTGTTACAACAAAGGAGAGAGATGTAAGTACCCAATCAGTAATGCACACTTGCAAGTATATCGGGTGAATAACAATAATTGTTATTTTGACTCTTAAATCATTTCCTTGTCAGTTGGTGTCAATGTCAAATTTTAAACCCCCGTAAAGCTAGCAGGACCACTTTGGAATTTTCAATTTTTTTTAGGCCATAATTTTACGCTAATTTTAGGCTAATTTATTACCCTATTCCCAAATTATTTACTCTTCAATTGTGAGAGATATCGCGGGTTCTGCTAGCTTAACGTTAAGCTGGCAGAACCCGCGATATCTCTCACAATTGAAGAGCAAAAAATTTGGGAATAGGGTAATAAATCAGCCTAAAATTATCCTAAAATTATGGCCTAAACAAATTTTGAAAATTCCAAAGTGGTTCTGCTAGCTTTACGGGGGTTAAACTGGAATAGTGCTTTTTCGGCAACCATCCGGACACTTTTTCTTTGGGAAAGTAGCACTTCCCGGCCTAGTCCGGGAAGTACGTACTTCCCGGACTAGGCCGGGAAGTGCTCGAATTCTTCTGTTCGAATTTCAATATATAATACAAATAAGAACTGAAATGTTCGAAATATTCAAATTTGGAATCGTTTCATCCGGTTAACAGATGGGTGAAGGTCGACCTCTCTTCGTCTCTTAGACTAAATGCGTCTCATTGATTTGTTTTTCTACATGGTTGCCGAAAAAATAGTGTACGCAACACGCCCGAAAACAGTTTTTTTGGACTCGGAGACTTCCAGGACTCTCTAACGCTCGTCCTAGAATTTGGTCTACTCGTCCAAAAAACCAGTATTTTCCGGACTAGTTACGTAAATTACTATTTCCTAAGACCGTGCGTTTTTACCCACTTTCCCACACGCATTATAGATTTGAAAGTGCGGGAAAATAAAATATGTCAATTTATCGCTATTATATGTACATTTCATTGATCATACCGGTATATTACCATTCAAACTGATGTAGGTTTTAATATTTGATCTGACCGAGACTATTTTTCTTGTTATCGCAATTTTTCTATTCATTGGAATGAAATAAAAACTGGGATACTTTTATACAGGGTGTCCCAGAATGAAGGGGACAAACTCCGATGGTAGAATTTTCACTAAGATGAATAATAACCGAGTTACAGGGTGTTGAAAATGACAAAAAAATTTATGTTTTCCAGAATAACTTCATAACGGCTCATCTTTTCTTGATGAAATTTGGTATATCACATGACAGCATTCAGTTCTAAATTTCAATGTTAATCATGAGTTTGTAACTTTGAACAGAGGCGTACCGGAGGTGGGTTCCACTAATTGCCCATACCCAATTTACACGCCACTGGATTAATGTCGATTTTATCGTCTTTTTCTTCTTCTCAATCCCAACATTTCCTGTACAAAAAAGGGATCTGTTTCATTATTAAAAATATCAACGGTTTTCAAGATTTTTTAAGTTGAATAAGGATATTCATAATAATCTTCAATCACCAGTTACGGGAAAGAAAATTGCTAAAGTAAATTTTCCAATTTCATAATGAGGAATTAATTCGTATAATTTGTTCACTTTTTATTAATGGCTACATCGAAAATTACTCAAACTTACAAAAATAATAACAGAGGTAAATAATAACAGAGCTATAACGTATCTTAATGCATGAGAAATAAAGATATATTATTAGCTAAGATGTAGTTGGAGGGCACGCTGGTGTCATTCACATAGAAATGTTTATTATATACTTACTCTAGAATGCTAATCCCGCCAATTTTCTCGTCGAAAAGCATGCCGCTTATGTGATCCGTTTACGATTGTGCGCATGCTCGTCATCAGTCTAGTTTAGGTAGATCGTTGCCAAGTTTGAAAATCATTTGGTCTTATAATTCAGAGTTTTATGTCATGAGGCAATGAAACCCATGTCATTTGAAAGAGAGAAATTTGTCAGCGTATTCAGGACCTTTTTAAACCGAAATAACCTTTTAGATTAGATTAGATTAGTTTTATTTCCCAGAAATACATCATGATACAAAATAAGCATTTTAAAAAGGTTATTTCATAATTTTTACACAGTATTTCAGACTCTGCAGATGCGTCGGGAAAGCAAGAATAATATAATATTAATACAATACGTCTACATACCTACAACAGGTACAATTTTCTAACAGTTTTTGGTTTTTTAGTACTTTGTGAGGTATTATGTTGAAAACAGACTTCAACAATGGACCCCGATGGAAGTAAAGCAATATGAGAATTTTTATTTAACAATTAAAAAATTCTTCTAAACTATAAAATGTTTGTTGCTTCAAGAAATTTTTTAACTCACGTTTGAATTTATTCATAGAGAGGGATTTTAGATTTTCAGAAAGATGATTGTATATTTGTATTCCGGTATAGAGCGGACCTTTTCTTGTTCTTTCGTATTTGTACAAGGGTAAGATGAATTTTTGGTTCCTGGTTGGATATGGGTGAATATCTAGAGGCTTTGATAGTTCGTTTCTAATTTTATGTATGATTATTGCTAATTTGAGAATATACATATCATATAAGGTGAATATATTGAGCTTTTTGAAATAAAACCTACATGACTCTTGGTAATTTAGGTTTGCACAATGTACGAATAGCTCTTTTTTGAGTTAAAAAAATATCCTTTGCATCCACAGCATTTCTCCAGAAATTTATTCCATACTGCATCAGCGAATGGAAGTATGCGAAGAACAGATCTGGCGACAGATATATTTAAATTTTGTTTGATTGTTCGAATGGCAAACAATGACCGACACAAATTCCTTTTCAAATGCCTGATATGATCACACCATCTCAAGTGGTTATCCAAGTGAATTCCTAAAAATTTCGTAGACTTCGTGGGACTTATTATTTTTTCATCGATTTCAATTTGGAAATCTGTAGCTTGGCTGTGCATTTGGAAAATAATAGAGTGGGTTTTGAGGAAATTCAACGACAGTTCATTTGCACCAAACCAGTCATAAATGTTGGACATGGCAAGTTTAGATTTGTTTTGAAGATTCAGTAAATTATCTTCCTGGATGATTATGCTAGTGTCATCTGCGAACAGTGAGAAGTATAAATTAGTATAAAAAGAAAGAAAATTGAATGTGAGGTCATTAATGTATAACAGAAAGAGACTAGGTCCCAGGACCGAACCCTGTGGGACACCGCTGTTGAGCGAAGCAAGATCAGATAGGTAGTTAGAAAGTTGGTTATTTTCAAAGTGATGAATTTTTACAGTCATTCTTCGATGAACAAGATACGAATGAAACCAGTTATGTACTTTGCCGCGAAGAGAAGAGAGGTAGATTCTTCCGAATTTTAGACGCGAAAGAAACCTTCAATACGATAATGTACGCTGATAATCTTACTGAAATTATAATGACCGAGCAACAGTGCTTTTTCATCAACAGGAAGACTTGTCACTAAGATCTGTTACTCTTGACAGAGATCAGAGACGATTTTCAGAATTTCAAATTGTGTCTTGTCGTTTTGTGTAGTATTTGTGTCGTTGGTTCTTTCCTAATTCATGAATTTATATTAATCTTGTTCCTTTAAGATATTTTCTATTGAAACCATTTCTTCCTACAGATAAAAAATGGACTGTTCAGTGTTGTAGTGTGGAAGTTAAGGAAAATTACCTGAAATAAATTATTTTTGGAAGATAATGACCTATGTACCAATGCTTTGTTCAAAATAGCTTATTATTATTATGATTCTGGTTAATGTCTTCAGGAAGAGACCCCAATGCAGAACATTTGAGTGAGAAAATTGTAATTTGTGGCATTTTTCTCATGAAGATTTATATAAAAAAGGCAATAGAATCATTTGAAACCTAATGCCGTACCAACAATGTGTCTGCGTAAGCATGGCGAGTGATATAACGTTTTGCAAACGAATTTCAAGTATTAGGCACACCGCTTATATTAGGTTCTGACTATTCTTGAATTAGTTCTTGATTCCTGCAAAAAGTACTAAACTTAATAGAGTCTCCTCAGAAAATTTATGTCAATATGGAAGTGCTCTTCTTTGATGATAGGAAAAATGCTTCTGGTCTCACTTCTTCATAAACCCCCATCATGGAAATTGCACTAAAGTAACACCACCAGGAATAATCGTGGGAATAGTATGTTAATATCTTCAAATTATTTTAATTAAAATTAAATGCAGTTACACATTTTGACATGAGTAGTTCTATAAAAATAAAACCTTGAGCCTCTTATAATATGGACGCATCCAATTTTATAAGTACAAATTTCAGTTTATTCATAATAATAGCTGAAATCATTTTCATAGTTTCTTGCACTTTCAATTTATTTTCCAATCTAATGCCTGCTTGAAATTCGCACCGACTACTTGGGGTGGTTCCGTAGTTTTTTGTTGAGTTTGTCTACAGCTGAAAAGTGATTGAGATACCATCAAAAATCAAGGGGACGCTTCAGAGCGATAAATAATAATAATAACAGTACTTTACTTGCTGATGGCCTTTGCTGAATATTTGGGATCATAAATATGTGAAAATATGTATTCAAATCGGCTAAATAGCAGGTGTAAGTACATTGAGTTTTCCAATACCTTTTTCCCCGAGATTCAGAACTAACAACGATTGGTAATCTTCACCAGTACCATAATATTTTACTAAAACCGGGCCTGTTACAGAAAACACTGATGACACACATGCGCATTGCGGACTAATCCGAACTTTTTACAACACTTTTGACATATGAGATAAGCATTTTAGAATAAATATATAATATATCATTCACCCAAATAACCCACGTTGGTGGGGTAAGTCACTAGAAAATGATACACAGGAGTGGAAGCTGAAAATGCTAATACATTCGATACAACTCTCAATGCGTAACAGAAGAGAGCTTTTTACACAGAATTTCTCTTTTTTTCGTAACAAAACTAAATAAATGGCTACTTAAAAAAAAAGAGATACCATGACACACCTTTCAAACCGCACTGAATAATGATCACCCTGTATATCAGCTGATGTTTTGCCAATAATCTCGAATTCTAGCATAATGTGTGCGTATGCGAAAGTATTTATCAGTGAGCTGAATATAATTGTTTTTACCGATGAAAATAGATATGAGGTTCAGTCACTTCAGAGAATCCTGAAAAACATACATTATTGAACAGATAGCAGATTTTTTCCAGATACCATTAGTTTTCAGGAAAAATATGTTGATGCATTCATATCTGTCAAGAGGCGAAGAGTGCTCATATCCACAAACGGAGATTCGTCAGATCCAAAGAATTACTCACTGATAATATTCTTGAATAATAATAATAATAATACTGTTAGGTTTTTTTATTTTTTTGTGGGGTTTAGGAACTTCATATTGATAATGCACCTAGTTCTGAAAAATTAATTACACACATATACATAAATCAGGAAATGGTTACTTCCAGCGGAATTATCAAATATCAATAATCCAAAGAATTATTGGGTAGGCTTCAAAAAGGCTGATATCATGAGCCAAAACACATTCTCTTTAACAATGCTAGAGATTTTTTTCAAATCAAGCAAATCTCATTTTCAATAAACTCATAAAAATGAACTGATGAGTCAACACTTTGACTTGCAACTTCTCACACAGGCACGTTGCAAGTCAATGTACCTCATCTCAGTACTGCACATATAATAACACGTTACTTCTCACACAGGCACGTTAGTAATTATTATATTTCCAATATAGCTCACAGACATGTAACTTCTCACACAGGCACGTTACAAGTCCTTCGCTTCTCGAAAATCCAACAAAAGCAGGCAACTCCTGACCTAGCCACGTTGCAAGCCAATAAACACTCAAATCAGCCTAATAATAGGTAACTCCACACACAGGCACGTTACAATCACGAGGCTGAAATGAATACAACCGTGATATGCAACTTCTCACACAGGCACGTTGCAAATCACCGAATGACATTTAACTTCTCACACAGGCACGTACAAGTCCTTGGTTTTTTGAAAATCCAACAAAAGCAGGCAACTTCTCACAAAGGCACGTTGCAAGCCAATAAACACTCAAATCAGCCCAATAATAGGTAACTTCACACACAGGCACGTTACAAGTCCTTGAATTTTCGATAGCTAAACTGAATATATTCACTCAATTCCAATGTGCTGAGACTCATGTACAACCAATAAATACCCAAATAAAACCCCTTTTCAAAACATTACTTTTGTAAACATCAATACAGATATCAACAAGTATTAAATATTCAGTATTGAAGGAAAGCTCCGTACCAATGATCGTAAGAGCAAAACACAAATTCTTCAAACTGTTTATGCTGTCACGAACGGAACTCCCACATGATTTTCTTTGTTTAATAATCAACAAGCAATGGAAAGTACATCCAAGAAAAGAAAAATATAATGAAACATACTGATTCTGAATAACAACCTGCTTTTCTTTTATTGAAAGTAAACACCAACAATTACTCACTCAAACAGGTATTATGGCCATTTGTCCAAGATTCCAAGCAATTTCAAACAAATATAACTCCTACCTTTTATTTCAACCATAGGTATCACTTCAACACAAATGAATATATTTAAACAATCACCCCAAGAACAATGATTTCAGAAACTCAATACCAACTCTCGAGTCAACATCAACTTATTTCCCATTCCCATGCTATTTTTCTCGCCTCCCGCCAGCCAAACGTTTTTGTTGAAGATCCCTAAAAACCGGCATATGACGATATGCGGCACATGACTAATATATACTGGACGTACCATCATAGGCTGGCGTTCGGCGATAGAAAACTCCTAACAATACTTCCTCATAAACACTCGTAGAGTTTACCCAGTTGCCGTTCCGACCTTACTCTCTACCCCTTTGTAGTGAACCTAAATCACCTGTTCCAATTAAATTCAAATCATTTTATTTCATTTTTGACTTTATGACAAACTTATGGAAGACGTCGTCAGTATACGACGGTTGCTATCTATGAATTGAGAATTGGCAACACTGGTGTTGCTAGGCGCGATCCAACTGCGCTATCGAAAAGTTTTACATTTTTGACAGTATACGTAATGAGATCTTTTGTCATAAATACGCTATTTTTATTGTTAATAGACATTTGAAAATTTTATCTCGGCCAAAAAATGGAGCTAAATCGTGCACATTTTCGTGTCATGACTTTTTACGATTTTCGATGTGGATTATCTCAACAGCAGTATGCCAATCAACTTGCTGCGATTTTTGCTGATGAAGCTCCATCCAAGGCCACAGTATATCGATGGTTCAGTGAATTTAAACGTAGCCGTACGCTGGCGGACGTAGTTGAAAATGGACGTCCAAAATCGGTTGTTGTGCGAGAAAACAATGATGCTGTGTCCGAACTGATAATGCAGGATCGTCATTGTAGGAATATTTATCACAATATGTGGTCAGCGACAGAATTTGATGTTATAGAAGATATTGTGGAAAATTGCAGAAAATGTTTGAAACACAAGCTTTCAATTACTGAAACATTGTTATCTACTGAAATACCATGCTCTCCTTGGAATACCTTAGCAGCAGACCTTTGTGAATACAGAGCAGAAAAATATCTCGTTGTTCAAGATTACTACAGCCGCTTTCCCATAGCGCATAAGGTCACAAAATCAACAAGTAGATATGTTCGAAAGTTCCTTTTTTACAATAGATCAGATATATTGCCAACTGATAAGTTGTTTTCTGTTAGTTTAATTTTCTCTGTTCAATAGTTATCTATCATCAACACATTAATATATTAATTTTTCAACTTCTAAAGAATAAATGTTGCCTTTTTACCGATGATTTTATAACTAATAACACGTTTTGTGTTCTTTTTTTGATATGTTATTGTTCCTAGTTCAGTAGTTAGGTATCAATAAAATATTTTTATTTTTCAATGTTTCTTTTTTACCAACAATTTGATAACTAATGAAATCAGATGTTTTGTTAATTTATGTATCAATGCAGTATGCTTATTTTGTTTCTCCTTCAGCTCAATATTTCGTTTTCATCATATATTTGACATAACTAATGAGATGTTTTGTTTTTTCTTATTTTATTTTTGATACTTCAATAGTTATGTAGTTATTCAATACAAAAATTTTATTTTGTATTTTCATGAATGCATACATGTTACAATGAAATGTGTAGAATTGATGAATTATTTTGTTGCAAATAATGAAAAATGGAATAAATAATCAGTGTAATATCAAGAATTTTTCTTTGTGAATATTTTGTTACATTTCCCCGAAATATTCGAATGGAACAAAAAATGAAAATGGGTACTTACATATATTATATACTTTTTAATTTTGCAGAAACAATTAAGAAGAAATTAGGTTGAACTTTGTAATCATTTGAAAAATATTATTACAGCCGCTGATGTTAAGTTGAAATACGATAATATTGGAATTAGTGCTTTCTCATAGCAATTTTAGTAGTAATGTCGCTACTTTTCAATTCGTTAAAATCGAACAAGGGCGCTATACAGGGTGTCCGGTAAACCTTACAATATTGAAACTGGTGATAGACCAGGACATGACTGTTCAGAATATCGGAATTTCCCTTCAGTAAAAATATCACCGTTTTCGAGATAATAGGCATTTTAAGAATTTCTGAAAAATCGCACCTACCTTGGATTTTTGATTGCCATGTATACAAATTGAGACGAATTCAAATATATTTGCTGCTGGATATTAACGATGAGTGATACTTTTAGACGTACGGAAGAGTTTTTCAGAAAGTGAAAATAATTTTCAAGAAATGAGGGTGAAATGACAGATTTGAGTTTCATCAATTTTTCTAAAAAAAGTTTGACATTATTATCTGAAAGGAACATAACCAATTGGAAGTGGACATTCATTTCAAAAGAATGCTCATTCTCCAGACTCTGTACCATGGTATGAAACAAACTATAATTATTTTTGGTGGAAGTGATTTCCATTGAATTAGGCGTGGCTTTATACTAGGCTGCCGTGAACTTTTATACGCCCAAAAATAATTTTATTTCGATTTTATCAAGATAAAATGTGGAAATGATTATATTAATAATAAAGAATAGACTGCTTGGTAGCATTAAATAGTCTGTCAATAAAATTTACTTTTTATGTAATTAAGCCTAATAAAATTATCGATAAGAAATGTCGATCATCCGACATGGCACCGATTAATACAAATTCTTGTGATAAATGTCGCAATTGTCCAACATCCAGATTCCAACAAAGTTTCAGAGACCGACAGATATACAGGGTGTAACCAAATAAGTGCAAAATTTTTTAGAAGGTGAATCCTTGTCGAAAATTAAAAACTTTTCAAACTCCTGTGTTGTGTCCGTAGAAGTTATAGTGTTCTGATGAAAAAATTAAATACAGCATTGTGCATGAACGGATCTTCTGTAAATAGAATTGAAAAAATCTGGTAGGTGGCTGTTTCATTTTGTTTGAACAACTTGTGACTTCTGTCATAGTTTTTTGAAATTATTCCGCCTGTTGTCAACAAATGCGTGCACTTGGATCAGAAATTGGAGGACAACTTGCCTCATCTGGCTAGCTCAAGCGTCTCCAAGTGCAGCATCGTCGCAATTATCCAGCAACTCCGGAACTCTTCTTTCAGGATCAGTCAGGAACAGTACGAATTCTTTCTTAATGTCGTTGGTGTTAACCAACGACGTTTCATCTATCTAGGCCAGGCCGTAGATCTCTAAGGGAAGCTATGACCTGGCCAGAAATACTAATAAACACCAGAGCCACCCGGGCTACCACTCGGTAGGACAACTACACAGTGGTCTGTGGCTCCCGGATGACTGAAGATTTCAGCCAAAAAGAAGCTCTTAAATAGATAAACTCGAAATTTACTTCGGCCAATGCCGAAGCAAAGTCGCTGGTGGGCGGAGCCTATCGGAGCTCCGCTCCCAGATATACTGTCCGAGTAAAATTTTATTTCAGTATTTCTGGCCTAGGATGACACTGTTTCATTCAATGATATTTATTTCTTTGTCATGCCGTACACTCCGAGAATTTTCGTAAATGAACTACATTCATGGTGAATGTGGAGGTAGTGCTACTGCTGCAGCAGCGCTTCATGCAGAACGATATCCGATTGCACAATGCCGCTCAGAGAATTGCTGATTTGGAGGCTATAAGCTGTAATGCATTTGAAAAGGTTCTTCTTGAAAAGATGTCATCTCTGCGAGTGGATGGAAAATAACATTTTTGTAATATTATTCAGTGCCATGTTGAATAATCGTTATTGTGGTTCATAGTGTATGTTGATTTAAAAAAACCTTGGATTAGTATTTACTTCTTTACATCTCATTGAATGCTTCTAGCAGTTGATTCGTTATTACTCATATTTATTCAATCATTTCATCTTGATGTGATAAAAATAAAAGACATTACTGACAAAGTCTAATGAAGTTGATTTTAGTTCAGAATAACATCACACTCTAATATAATCGAAATTCTACTCCTTCCAGATATAATTATCGTATGTTTCGTACCATGATAGAGTCAGGACAAAATGGGCATTCTTTTGTAATGAATATTCACTTCCACTTGGTTGTTTTTTTCTAAAAATAATGTCAAACTGTTGTAAAAAAAATTGGTGAAACTCAAATCTGGCATTTTACCCTCAATTCTTGATAAATTGTATTGTTTTCTGAAAAACTGTTTTGTACATCTGAAAGCATCACTTGTCAGTAATCTTCAGCTGCAAAGATATTTGAATTGGTCTCAATTTGTAGACATGGCACTCAAAAATCCAAGGTGAGGTAATGATTTTCCAAAAATTAAAAAAATGCTCATTATTTCGAAAACGGTGAGATTTTTACTCAGGTGAAATTCCGATATTCTGAACAGTCATGACCTGCTCTATCACCAGTTTCAATATTGTACAAGGTTTACTGGACCCTGTATTTTTTTAGTGAGCCACTATTTAGATCAACAAGTAATTGAACAACGCTTAGAAGAATCTCAACTGGAAGGTCCTATTGGTAAATTTCCCGGTACGCCTTTACGCCCACAATCCGACGATGATTCCCAGTGGCAACTTTGAAAATTGTATAAAAGATTAGAGTCCTCATTACAAAAAAAAACTTTTAATTGGTTTGTAACGTCCAATTTGAATATTTTATATTTTCCGGTACTCACCGACTGCATGAGCCTGAAAAAAATTCCATAGAATCCATCGATCGAAAAATATTCCATATTGGAAATGGCATCAGGCGTTTGCTACGTGCCACGATCATTATCAATGCGCAAACAGATAACCTACAAGTCAGACCTGAACGAAAGAATGGTTTAAATTTCAATATTCACCAGAATATACAATAGGAGGTCTTTCAAATTTCCATTGGCCACATCTAATTGACCTTCGGAAGTTCTCTCGCAAACATATTGTTTGTTTATTCTTTGTTAAACTGGAGTAAACAATATTTCTTTCAGTTTATATTCTAAATATAAATACCTACCAGGTTTCTGTTTGATATAAGACCAGGCACGACAGCACTCACATAAACAAATGAGTTAATGGAAAAACGTAGAATCTAGAAATGAAATTTGTTTTTCACTTGATCTACAGTGACAATCAAAAAGTTTGTCGAATTTGAAAAAAATCTTAATTTGTGACTTTTCAAAATTGTCGTTACCTTAGGCTGGTCTTAAAACCTACTTATCCCCTATCAGATAGACTGAGTGAAATTCTTGAAAATTTCGAATTTTTCAAAATTAGACGAAATCTCAAAAGTTAAATTTTTCTCTGTATATGGCTTATAATAATGTAATTATAATTATTATTTTTAAGAGTTATTTCTATTACACCGGTTTGAAATTATCACAAATGCAGTAGGGTAGACAAATTTTATTTAAAAAAAGCTTATACATTTTTGGATTTTAGGCTTTGAAGAAGTTTCAAAAGGACATTTTCATTTCGAATTTCAAAGTTATGGCGGTATAAAAGAGCTATTAGAGCACATTTTTAGGAAAAAAAATTATAAATTGGACAACAGATTGAAAAGTTACAGGGGTGGCCCGCTTCGCGCTAACACTTCGCAAAATTCTCGGAAGTTGCTTGGCCTAGAAGTTGTACGAATTTTTTAATACTACAACTTCAATGCTTTTAAAACTATAATTGGACAGCAATAATATGAATACAACGACTTTAATCCGTTTATAGGTATTTTTTTATTAATGCCCCATTTTACCTATTTCTAGCACGCATCGCGTTTTTTAAAGTTACCATGGCAACATGAACAGCTCAAGAAACGTGAAGTCCAAATGACAATTTTTTTATTATTGATCTGACAGGAGTACCTTGTAATATCAAATAAAATATTACTGACAAATGAAAGACAACACAACTCGTTCATTTATATTTGGTTACCATTTCCATCCATTTGATGAACTTGTCATATTTTTTTTATACGCTCGTGTTTGAAATACTTTTTAATCCACTTATACTTTAATATACTATTATGCAACAAGTGCAAAATGTAAGTGTTTCTTGCACTCGACGTGAAATTGTCATACGTCGAGTGCAATAAACAATTTTTACAGGAGTTGCATACCATATTTTTTCTACGTTCGTGCAAAAATATGATTGACAATGATATAAAATATGCAACTGTTTAAAACGTTGATTTGACTTTTATGTTTGTCATGATGACAGAACGCTGTAGCAAAATGACAGATGAGTGCAATAATAGTATATTGTACAATGAGCTCCACTCAATTTTCATATACTTACTCGTGGGAAATGTATGTCATTTCATGCTCATTGTACACTATACTTTTTCTACGACCATTTGAATCATTAACAAATCTGTAATATTTTTAATAATCCTTTTTATCATAAACTCTCCTGCCGTCATTTTTACATGGTTAAGATAATTTTTCTTTCTTCACCCGTTGAATGAAACATCTATTTTTTCTTTTTGTACACGTACCAACCTACGTCGTGAAACAAATAACATTCAAAATTTTCAAATGAAAAAAACTGTAATTGGACACCAATGATATGAATACTACGATTAATGCGATACTTGAAAAAAATCCACATTTCCATTTTTTATTTTCAAGATATATGAAAAAATTTCATGAAGACTTTTTGTCATTATTTTTTCAGTCAGAAAAGTATTGAAAATCCGGGCGCGTATCACCCGGAAAAATTTGGGGGAGTGGTGGTGGTGGGAGAGGGGGGGAATGGGGGAATGGGAGCAAACAGTGAAAAATCCGGAGGCAAAACACCCATTAAGATTTGGAGAGGGGTGGATGGAAAAATTATCAATAATCCGGAGAAATTAGGGGGATGGTGGTAGGAAAAGTTATCAAAAATCTGGAAAAATTAAGTGGTGGAAAGGATTTTTTTTTGAAATATTAAGAAATATCATAAGAACATCTCTGTAGACCTGTTCTTGTTCAATAAATCTGATCATGTAAATTTTTTTGATATCCCGTTTTGTCTTTGAGTTTTTGGTATTTTTTAATAAAAAGTCCATATCTCAATTTTTTTTGGAAATATGAAAAAAACTTTTAGGAACTTTTTTTCACCTGTTCGTGGATAATGAAACTGATCATATACATTTTTTCGATATCCCGTTTAGTTTTCGAATTTTTTTAGTTTATGGAAAGAAAAGTGAGCGAAAAAATTCTGGGGAGGAGTGGAAGGGGAAAATTATCGAAAATCTAATTTTTTTTGGGTTTTCATTTGAAAAAAAATTATTTTCCGTTAATTTTCCAGAATATGAATAGAAACTTTTTGTAGACCTGTTTAACACGTTGAGTGCCAGATGAGACCAACGTGGTCTCATGCATATCTGGGCATTAATTGCTTCGTGATACCAATATGGACTCAAATGCATCGCCGATACATTTCGTTACATGAAGCAGCATTGGTATCATTGTATGCATTTAAATCAATGGGATCTTAAAAAGCATGGCCTGACGGTCCAGTTGCTATATTTGGCCTGGATATGCGAGACCGATGTGGCACCCTACAGCAATCTGATTTCTTTTTTTTTGTTTTAAACTAGAAACAATTTTTAATCGTTTTTTAGTACTAATTTATTGATTTATATCTGATTCGAGTTCAAATTCATCTGACGTTCCGTCGGGTTCAAAATCGTTCATTTCCTCTTCATCGGAAAAACATTCCTGGAATAACTTTTGTAATTTTTGCTGTTCTTCCTCATAACGAGACATTTTTACGCGCCGAAAGTGCAACAACTACTGAATTGATATTGTAAACAAAGTGCGAGCGACCACAGCCGCCTCTACTTACATGTCGAGACCTGTGAATACATGAAATCGGCATGGTGACACATTGGTCTCATATGGCCCGTGGGCAAAAATTGCAACTCAGTGGCCGCATGAGACCAACGTGTCACCATTTTTGTTTTTTCTATTTAAATTTCCAATTTTTTTTCTTTTTGCTTCTAGTAGCAAAATAAGTTATTTATGGTTATTTTCCATTGGAGAAAAGCGAAAAAAAATATGGCCTAGCGGGCCAATTTTTTTTGTCAACGGTGGCATTCAACGTGTTAGGGAAAATGAAAGTGATTTACCGAGATATTTCATATTTTCCAAAATTCATATTTTTTTTCAGTTTTCTCGAGATTTCCCAGTTTTCCGATTGTTTTCCTAAAAAATCGTTCTTATATATTTTGTTCATATATTCAAGCTCTACCGACTGTATTTTTCGAAATTAAGTTTCAATCATCGGTTTGGCATATTTTTGAGTTTTTCACTTTTCGGAAAATCGCCTAGAAAAACCGATAGCATTTTCCAATTTTTTTCAAAAACTATACACTTTTGTTAGACGAATACCTCCAAAAAATATGGATGGGAAAAATCAATTCCTGAACCGCTACGAGGGAAGTATGAAAAACTGGAATACCCCCGTAAACATTTTCCGGAATTCCCAATAGCAAAAAAAAATTAAACTGACATTTATTGTCCTCAGGTCGTTGATATGATTGATATCTCAAAGCAAGGGTTCGGAAAATATACCGGTTTGAATTGGTCACGACGGACGGACAGACAGACAGATCGACAAACAGAATTTTCCGAAAATTTTAATTTTTTGATGTAGATCATTTCCTTCAAAGCAACCACGGGTCTAAAAAGTTAAATTTAAATATCAATGTCCGTCTGGAGAACGGTAGAATACAACTTTCTAAGAGGTCGTTGTATGATTAACATTTTTCAAAAAATAGATAAAATTGCTAATGATGACTGTAATTTATTTTCTTCGGGACACCCTGTATATTAAATTGGAGAGGTTCTAGAACATAGAGCGGTATGATTAATAGGAGTATTTGCTTGTACTTCAAGTTAATGCTCCATGTTGTAGTTTTCACTTCAAAAATTTGAAGCATTTAAGCCACATAATTTTTAGAGGAGCAATTATTTCATGATTTGCTTTATTTAGAAGTTAATACTGCAGAAATTACTGATGTTTTGTAGTATTTTCTCTCTTTGGGAGCGTTTGGTGCAGTTTTTGAGAAGCTACTCATAGAGTAACTTCACATCTTCGATTGAAAAGGTTCTCATGAACTATAGTAGAAAAAGGAGGGAAATATGTGAACGTAGAACGTATGGGGAAGAACAATATATAAAATTATTTGGGCAAATCAATTATTTTAGGTAGCTTGCTACTATTAGGCACTGTAACTCTAGCTTGAATGCATAAAATGTTGAATGGATAGCTAGAGGGTTCTTAGGAAATCATATTGAGATGAGGGGACCACCTTTATCAAATGTAACGGAAATTGAAATATTTCCAAGAACTAATAATAAAATGGATTAAGCAATCCAGATTTCTGCATTTAACCTATACAATAGGTATAATCGTCGGCAAGTCTCCAACAGAAAACAACTACTGCCCCCTACGACCATTGAATTATATCTGTTAGATTCTTGGCAAAGTATTCTACAAGAACTACTTTGCAATGTTCTCCCAATCTCAACGCCAAAACATATCTCAACCCACACGAGGAAACACCTACGGACCGGTGTCATGGTTCCTTGCCAATCATCAGCGCAGGGTAGCTCACCCAACGCAATCGAAAAATATCTTGACCCCAAGACTCGAAGAGCACTCCGACTATGGTGTCGACTTCGTCTGAAGCCAAATAAATTCAGAAGAAAATATTTGATGACACTATTTGGCAGAAGCCCATTAAACTAATAATAAAATGGATTAAGCAATCCAGACTTCTGCATTTAACCTATATAATAGGTATAATCGAAGTCGACACCATAGTCGGAGTGCTCTTCGAATCTTGGGGTCAAGATATTTTTCGATTGCGTTGGGTGAGCTACCCTGCGCTGATGATTGGCAAGGAACCATGAAACCGGTCCGTAGGTGTTCCCTCGTGTGGGTTGAGACATGTTTTGGCGTTGAGATTGGGAGAACATTGCAAAGTAGTTCTTGTAGAATACTTTGCCAAGAATCTAACAGATATAATTCAATGGTCGTAGGGGGCAGTAGTTGTTTTCTGTTGGAGACTTGCCGACGATTATACCTATTGTATAGGTTAAATGCAGAAGTCTGGATTGCTTAATCCATTTTATTATTAGTTTAATGGGCTTCTGCCAAGTAGTGTCATCAAATATTTTCTTCTGTATTTTCAAGAACTCTCAACAATCGAACCAATTTGAGGTTAAACACGTCCTAGTATTCACTACTAGTTTATGCTTCTCCTAAGTCTCATCAAATAATTTACTTCATGTAAAATATTATTCTCTACAAAATACTTGGAAGTAAAAGCTTTTACTTGAAGTACACAAGCTCTGCTTTTGAGGGGTTTTCTCCGAAAACCTGGGAGTTTCGTAAAAACAAATTTTACAAAAACAAAATTTTTTTACAAGTAAATATTCTTTTAATCATACCGCTCACCGTCTTGGAATCTCCAGTTTCCTTTTGAAACTGCAAGCAAATAATATTCTCACCATTTTCAGAAACTAATGTCGAATTTTCTGTTACAGGAGAGCTAGCGCGGAAGCCCCCGTATAACGCTCCTCGATGGCCAAACATCCTGAAAGCCGAACCCACCAGAAGAAGCAATCCTCGCGATGCTAGTCCATGCGCCAAAGTGCTCCGAGTCTCCCCCTCCCACTCCCTCGTCAGAGACAGCCAGACCGCGCGGCATATTTAAAAAAGCACACACGTGCGGGAGTTTGTACGCAAAATGTGGCTGCAGCTACGAGAGCAGCGACAAACCAACGCAGTTTCACCACTCCACCGCCAATGGCTCAAGGTCGTCCAGGGGGGCATCCCCTCCAGAGAGGACTAGTTTCGGCCATGCTCCTGCGAAAAGGTACTCGAATCCAGACATTAACCACCACAGGAGCCCGCAAGTTTGTCTGTGCCCGAAAGTGCCCAAAGGAACCAATGTTGTCAAGACGAATGTGTACCTGAAGCATCCCGAAGTCAATTTTCCTATTCCGGTGAGGTTTTTTATTATTATATTAAGATATTGTATTCGTGTATGAGTAATTTTTTGCGCATTATTATTACAAAACACAAATAGGGTAATGCTGTTGACTATTTCACGAGCTTGTCAAATGAACCAATCAGGAGCTCTAGTGAAATTCGGATTATCAAGGATAGAAAAATTACCGATTTCTGAAAAAATGGGTCTTTTAAAAACTGCACTTGTTTATTTTTTTGAACACAAAAGAAAACAAGTGTACTTTTATCAATAAAACAAATTTTTTCAAATTTATCATTGAATTTTAAAGCACGGATGGTATTTGGTAGAAAATTTCAAGAATACTAAAAGATTCATATTATTCATTGTTAAAGTTGATACTACGAGGATATATTGAAAAATTCTTAGCCTACTGTAGAACCAAACAAAATTTCAATGTCAAAATATTTTATTACTCAACATATTCTCCTCTTAACCCTCTATTGTACACACCTTTTTAAACACTCCAAAAAAAAGTTTTCTCTCAAAACATAGGCAGTTGATAGATATTACAAGAAACTAATTGAACAGGAACTCAAATTTTTATTTTAGTTTTTTCAAAAAATTTATGTATATCAAAATATACAATGTGCATATACATCATATAAATAGATACATACTTCGTTTTTATAGATGAAAATTTTGAAAACAATTTCTATCCGGTACGAAACAGAGGTAGCACAAGCATTTTGTGCATTTTACTTTTGTGATTTTTTGACATTTTCCATTTTTGCACCTTCCTGTTTTTTCTTCGTAATTGGGCCAGTGATCAGTCCTGTCTGTACGGCAATCTATATTTGGACGGAGAGAGGGAGCGGCGTGTCTTCTTAGCTGAGTCGGTGACGAGGTGCTGGATGAAGGACGACCTCTTTTCTTTATTTTTCCAGCCCAGCATAAACTCTGAGCCACATCAGCTTTGAAATCATACAATGAAAGCTGATTTTTCTTAGCTACCCCGCAGTCGTTACAGGCACGTCTGTAGAGGAGCCATCCAATTATTACACACATGTCCATCAAGTGAAAAAACAAACGCAAGTAATATTTCCTTGATCGGATTTTAGTTCGGTATAAGGCCAAGATGGAATCTATCAAGTCAACACCTCCCATGAATTTGTTATATACTAAAATAACACTTGGACATTTGACATTTATATCTTGCTTGGTTTTGCGATCGAACCTTCTGACGGTAGTTTCGGGATAAGCACCTGCAAATGTACTGAGCAGAGTCACCACTTTATTGTCTTACCATTTTACTAGTTTCAGTTGAATATTTCCATGAGTTGCAATCATTTCGGAATAGCTTCCTCTACCTTCTTTTTTCAATTCTTTGTCCGACGGTAAAAAATTGTTTGGAACCCGATTTGAACGCACGGTAGCCACACTGTGGATACCATTTCTAGCTAGTTCAATTTGTAATTCAGGGCTGCAGAACCAGTTATCGTAGAAAATTAGAAAATTAGAAAATTTTGGTTTTTTGGTATACGTTCGGCCATACGAAGAACAACGTTGCTACTGGCGCTTACATCGGGTAAGTTTTTGGGCTGATTCATGGTTCCACAATACACTTCAAAATCATAGACAATGCCACTGGCACCTGCTAAGCAGAAAAGCTTATAACCCCATTTCTTTGGTTTTTTTGGATTATACTGTTTTAGCCCACTACGTCCTTTGTATGGGACAATTTGTTCGTCAACTGACAAATGTTGTTCAATTGGAATAGTTTTCATATTTTGTCTAATGCTCTCAACTACTTTTCTTATTTTGAATAAGCGATCAGGTTTATCCATAGGCAAGGTAGAATTATCGGCAAAGTGCAAATATTTTTTTATTTCCTCCCACCTACGTAAAGGCATTACTTCAGAAACTTGATGAATTCTACAAGCACTACTCCAGTATCTTCTAGTGCCAGGCACCCCGATAAGGGACATATAAAAGCACATTCCAATAAACTGTTCCAACTCTGTAGATGACACGGAAAAATAACGCTCAATATTGGTTTGGGCCGCATATAGATTGGTTTGATCAGCAATGTACTTCAGCAAATTTTGATCAACCAATCTTTGGAAATAATGCAGTGGTGTGTCCACAGATATCTCAGGCACTAACTGCGAGGCCCAAAGTGGTGTCGTAGACGGTTCCTGTTTGGATTTTTTCCATTGCAAATTTAGTTTATTTCCTTTGGCATTTGTCTCTTTAGCCTGAGCTGAAATGGTTTGTAGTAGAGTAGCTAGCGGAATATCATCGTCTTCACTGTTGCTCTCACTTTCTGATAGGCCATTTTCCCGTTGCTCTAGATCTTCTTGAGAAGTCGATTCTGCTTCACTGATATCTGCATATAGAGTAAAAAAATAACACTCAGTAAAAAACTAACTTTTCTACAAAATATACAAACCTTCTGAGACATCCGGTATATAAATTTCATCTGCAACGCTATCATCGCTACTAAAGTCCTTTTCACTCTGAACATCAGGTAACAGCACGCGAACTGGCCGTCGACTCTTCCCGTAAAATGAATTTACATCGATTCCATCCATCTCCATCAGTCACGAAATAAATGTACACCGCAATGGAACACTGTATATTTGAACATACAATTACGTCATGCGCATCAAAACACTCCGCGATCCTCTAATCTCATTCAGCAACTTGTCACCGTACCGCACCTAGTCTGTACTGACACTCTATATTTTTGTCGCCGCGAAATTCGTGATAAAGCTACCCAGAATTCACACAGAATGTCGATTATTTTTTCTAACCTTGAAAACTCTGTGAACGTCAAACAACCAGATTATTGAAGAAGTCTCACTTAGTTCCGAACCCTACGCCAATGGCCGATTGGCGACAAACAGACATGTATAACTAATTATACAAAGACCTATTTCAGTTCAAACGCCATAAGAGGCTACAAAGCAACTTACAAGTTTATGTATATTTGAATATACATGGTACTATAGAGTTAATTCGA
Organism: Chrysolina oricalcia; assembly: GCA_944452925.2. Taxonomy (NCBI): domain Eukaryota; kingdom Metazoa; phylum Arthropoda; class Insecta; order Coleoptera; family Chrysomelidae; genus Chrysolina; species Chrysolina oricalcia. The sequence continues at coordinate 4,040,632 of OX101824.2, read as the reverse complement.
TACATTTATTACAGCGAACCTGCAACGTCTCTAGACCTTTAAAAAAATGTTTCTTCTTGCTCTGCAAACCGGACCTCCACAGCTTTTATTACCTCCTCGTTGGAAGAAAATTTACGACCTTTCAAACTTTTTTTCAGTTGAGGAAAAAGATGATAGTAGAACGGAGCCAAATCTGGTGAATAAGGGGGGTGTTCTAGTAATTCAAACCCTAAATCACGAATTTTTTGCATGGCAACATGAGATTTGTGTGCAAGGGCGTTGACCTGCATAAACAAAACACCTTTGGATAGCTTTCCGCGTCTTTTCTACTTAATTTTTTCCCGTAGAGTGGTCAGTAATGTCAAATAGTAATCTCCAGTTATTGTTCTACCCTTATCCAAAAAATCAATCATGATTACTCCATGGCAATCTCAAAAACTGAAGCAAGAACTTTTCCAGCAGATTTTTGGACACGAAACTTCTTAGGTTTTGGAGAACCGGAGTGTCGCCATTCCATCGATTGTTGCTTTGTTTCTGGATCGTAGAAATGTACCCAAGTCTCATCCATAGAAACAATTCGGTTTAAGAAGTCTACATCGTTTTCAAATCGAGCACAGATCGAACGCGATGCTACTTCCCTTGCACGATTTTGGTCAACATTCAAACATTTGGGGATCCATTTTGCAGCAATTTTTTTCATGTCCAAATTGACGTGAACTATATGAGGAACGCGTTCGTATGAAATATTCAGTGCTTCAGATATCCGTTTTAGCCGAATTCGACGGTCTGTTGAAATCATGTCATGAACTGCATCGATATTTTCGGGGACTGACACAGATACTGGCCTTTCCGATCGGTCATCATCTTCAATGGAAAATTTACCTCTTTTGAAGCTTGCAGTCCAATTTTTCAGGGTCGCATACTAAGGACATTAATCACCAAGGGTATTAAGCATATCTTCGTAAATCTGCTTACCTCTTAACCCTTTTAAATACAGGTACTTGATGATGGCTCGATACTCCAATTTTTCGATTTTCACAATTTCGGTGGACATATTTTTTCTTTTAATTTAATGCGTAACTCTGGTTTACTTTTTTGACGTCAAACTTTACACTGACACTTCTAATAAGTTATTGTTCGTTGCTATGGTAACGCAATATTTTGTTTATGCAGGGAACTGGTCTAAGCTAACTAAATATCAATACATCCTCGTATTATGTCTCTATTCTCATTTCGATATTCTTTTATTTTTCTCAAGCAATCTTGTCGATGGATATCGATTCGTGCTGACTCTTTTATAACCATCGTTTATTAAATTATTTGTATTTGAATCTACAATTAAGTTAAATGTTCCGCAAAGTATCTAACGAATTATAAACACAATCCGGATATTCATGTAATTCATGATGAAACATTTCTAATATCGGCACTTTATTTTCTTATACTTATACACATATCTGCGACGTCAAACTTTACACTGACACTTCTAATAAGTTATTGTTCGTTGCTATGGTAACGCAATATTTTGTTTATGCAGGGAACTGGTCTAGGCTAACTATTTTTATCCCAAGAAACAATTATAAGTATTATAATTCATAGCAAATAAAAATATAATTCATGCTACCTAACCTTTAGATTTTTTATCCAGAATAGTTAGATTGAGAGCCAAGATTATTGAATAAAAAAAAGGTAATGTTGAAATATATTTATTGAAATTCTTTGATTACGAGGATAAATGAATCCAATTAAGATTAAAGAAAGAAAATATTTTTTGATTTTACTCTTGAAAATCGTCACTTTTTTATATTATTTATTTCATATGGAAGTGAATTGTAAATTATTATACCATCATGGTATATTGATTGTTTCCGAAGTTAGTCATGAAATTTCCCAGGCTTAGACAGTTTGCTTGTCTTCCGTGATATTTAAATTAGAAACTTTCTGTTCAATATTCTAACTAAATGAATGAGTGAACCAATTTTCACTTTATATACAGATTTCAAATCCAGTAAACTCTTTGGCTTATACAATTTGGAAGTTGGTTCTACAAATGGTAAGTGATAAATACATTTCAGTGATTTATTTTCAGACAATTAAACGAAAAAACAGATTTTGTCATAATGCTCGGCGACATAAATATAAACATCCTAAACGATAACGAACAGAGTAACGAATATTTGAATGTAATGGAGACGGAGGGCTATACATCGCTCATAAACAAACCAACCAGAATACAGGGGAACTCGGAAAGCTGCCTCGACCACGTGTTTGTAAAAAACAATATCTCCCTTGATAAATTCGTATATGTTCCCATTATCGCAAAAACAACAGTAACGGACCATTTCTCCACAGTGCTGCAGATCTATTTTCCTGAAACAGAAAATAAAATCACCAAAAGTAATATAGCCAATAATATACTAGTATTAAACAAAAATCTTTTGAGAGAAAAAATTCAAAATGAAAATTGGAATGATATTTATGAATCAAGTGACCCTGATGAATGCACTAATTTATTCATGAATAAACTGAAAAAATACATTGCTGAAAGTTCGAAAACGGTAAAAACTAAAAGAAAAGAAACCCCCCGAAAACAATGGATAACGAAAGGACTTGTAAACTCAGTCAATAAAAAAGAAGAGCTTCACAAATTAATGAAAACAGATCCATCAACGCGAAATATAAATGCCTTCAAAAAATACCGAAATAAACTAGTTGAACTAATCCGAAAAGCAAAAAAAAATTATTTCCAGAGAAAAATAAATGAGAATATGTTCAATTCCAGTTCTTTATGGAAAACCATGAAAGAAATTGATCGCAATCGGGTAGATAAGCACCCTATAAAAGAAATATACACAGAAGATGGTGTCTTAACGAAAAATGAAGATGAAATTGCAAATACCTTCTGGAAATGCTTCACAGAGATTGGAGAGAAGCTAGCCGAGCAAATTGATGCGGAAGTTGACCAAACATATTCCCAAAAAAAACTACGGAACTCTATATTCATCGCAGAAACCGATCCAGTAGAGATAGCTGAAATTATACATTCTCTCAAAAACAAAAAAAGCCCAGGTATCGATAACATAGCAACGGAAACATTAAAATTATTGTGTGATAATATAATCGCTCCGATCAATCATATCATCAATCAAACGCTGAAAACAGGAATATACCCAAAGGCTCTGAAAATGGCAAAAATCATACCGGTTTTTGAAAATGGAAACAAATTGGATGTGGCTAACTATCGACCGATTTCTCTGATCTCCAGTTTGGGAAAAATTCTTGAAAAAATACTTAAAAAAAGAATAGAAAGTTTTTTAAATAAATTCAAAATATTATCTGACAATCAATTTGGATTCAGAGAAAAAAAATCCACACAAGATGCTCTCACGAAAATTGTGTCCAAAATAAACAATGCCATCGATCGGAAGTCCCCAGCTATTTGCGTTTTTGTAGATTTGTGGAAAGCTTTCGATACGGTCAGCCACACCCAGTTGCTTGACTCACTTGAAAGAATAGGCTTCAGAGAGATTCCTTTGAAATTAATCACCAGCTATCTTAGCGAAAGAGAACAATTGATTAGTATTGGCAATACACTTAGTGAAAAGAGAATAGTAGCATATGGAGTACCTCAGGGAACAGTTCTTGGGACACTACTTTTCAATGTATACCTAAATGAACTCTTTTCAATAAAAGTGAAAGGCGATATTGTCAGCTTTGCTGACGATACTGCAATATTTTATGAAAATACAAGTTGGCTGAAACTGAAAGAAACTGTTGAGGAAGATTTGCCTCTGATTTTCAAATGGTTCAATAGTAAATTATTAACGGTAAACTATAGCAAAACACACTATATGTCTTTCACATCCTATGCCAGTCACTTACCAAACTTTTCCTCCATAACATTGAATCTGAATGGCAGAACCATCGACATATCTTCTGTCCAGCAACTTAAGTATCTTGGTATTTTTCTTGATAGCCATCTGAAATGGAATCATCATACAACTTATGTTACTAAAAAGCTAAGAAGTATGCTGTATAAATTTAAACACATCTCTCAAATATTAGAAATAAATCAAATGAAAATCTTAAATCACTCACTTGTGGAATCTCATATACTTTATGGAATAATAACCTGGGGCAGCACCACAGCAAATCACCTTTACAATCTACAGACAGTACAAAAATTGATCCTTAAACGAGTTTATAAACTACCTCTAACTTACCCTACTGAAAATCTATTTATGGAGACAAAAACCTTTGACATAAGACAATTATTCTATCAAACACTCCTCGTGAGACAACATCAAAACAAACATGAATTGATAGATATTCAACATGAACACAATACCCGCTTTCGAAACAAGAGAGTACATTCACAAAATTGCTGAAAATCGCCTATAACATTTAAAAATATTTTTTTTATCTATAAGTACCTATATAGAAACAAAAAATGTAAAACTTAGATCTATATTTATTTGATATGTAACCAAGTCTACAAATATCCACACCCACATCCGCACAAGTCATTATACACATTATGAACGTACAGGTCTACACCTTTGTTCAATGTGAGAATGACTACATCACACACTCAAACAAACCACATTTACACGTACACACATATACTTACATACTCACACATCATATTACTTTTATTTTTACTATTAATATCCCCGCTCAAGTGTATACTTATTGGGGTTTTGTCACTATTTATTTCTTTTAAAAATTAATGATTGAATTGTACAAATTATTGCTTCTGAAATAAATATTTTCTAGTTTCTCAAGAGATCTCAAGACTGAAATATTAGCAGTTCCCCAAATGGAAATCAAATACTGTAGGTTGGAGTAAATAAGACAGTAGTAAATATTCTTCAGGTATTTGAAAGGAACAAATTTCCTAATTTTGAACAGAACACCAATGACTGCATTAATTTTCTTTCTCAATTTTTCAGTATGTTTATTCCATATTAGTTTTTAATAATAATAATAATAATAATAATAATCTTTATTTTCTTCAAATAGGACATCTTAATATACATACATTTTTTTATAACTAGTTTGGTTAACATTAGTATACATCATCTGAATATAAATAATGATAAAAGTTTCAGCAAAGAATTCAACAAAAAAAAAATGCACACAAAACACTTTACCCACGAGACTGTATATGCTCTATTAGTTTCTTTTTAAATACAAAAATAGTTGTAGACTCTCTCAAAGCTTTAGGCAGTTTATTGTATTCATTCAGTCCCTTATAGAATAAAGATTTAATCGTATTGGAGAGATGAGTCCTAGGCAGGTGAAATTGTTGAGAAGTACTTGCTCTTGTTAGATTTCGTCTATATAAAGACCTAGTAATTTAGTAACTTCTGTATATTTACTAGATTCAGTCATATTTTCACGTATCTCGTTGAGATCGTTTGCAAAATTTATTAATGTAGTGTCATCCGCAAAAAGTTTTTTTTCCTTTCAGTTCCAAATTTGTGATAGATATAAATCAAAAATAAAATGGATCCCAAAATCGATCCTTGTGGTACTCCACACTTCATGTCCATTAGTGAACTGCTAATACCATCAACTAATACCAGTCGCTCAAACTGTGTTGCTGTACAAAACACCACTCGAGCAAGCTCTCGTGGTGTTTCTAAGCAACACAGTTTTCGTGACAGCAACGTGAAAGTATTTTTTGAAAATTCAGCATTTTGTCGGGATATTACTACTGATAATCCACCTCTCGTGGACATTTTGACACATGAGTGAAATTTTCGGGGATAATACCATAAAATATTACTGATAATTCTGAAGAAAAAAGCTCTTACATCACCGATTTCGAGGAACGTGTCTAGACAGGAACAGATCTTAACTTACTGATGGAAATCAGGGAGTTCTATTGAACAGGAAAAATTGTACGTAGAGTCCCCCAGGGATCAGTTTTGAGTCCTATTGTATTTCTGCTCCACATCAACGATATGGCCAACCTGGATATTTCTGGACATCTTACATAATTTTCTGATGAATCCATGATTATCTGGCACAATAAAGATCGTGATGCTCCACTTAGAACTTTTCCTGTTGAAGTAGAAAAAACATGATGACATTGAATGTTACAAAAACAAATCTGCTCACTTCCAAAATGGGCCCAGAACAAGTACCTTTACGTTATCAACTGATTGAAAGCAAGCCCAAAACAAAATATCTTGGCGTACAAATTAAACACAGTCTGAAGTTCGTGTTTCATATAATGGCTCTATGAAAATAAACTTATACAGGGTGGCCCATAGAAAACTTGACATGGGGGTTTTGGGTGTTAATATCGTCTACGGAAAAACGCTCGAGCAGGTCGATTTTAGTTTCGAGGGGAACATTGTGTCCTCCTTCATGCAGCACCGTCACATCAACCCTCGAGCAGTGGGGTGAACAACCCTTGAAATTTGAATAGGGAATAGGAGTCGAATGGCACATCGTTTGAAAACCCGTTGAATTCTCGAAACAACAGTCGACAGTTTTTCAAACGGAAATGAGCCATAATTAAGTTAAGAGTAAAATTTACTTACATTATTCTCATCTTAATAAATGCTCGAAATGCGGACCTCCAACTTCCATGCAATGCAATGATACATATTTTGAAAACGTTTTCGTACATTTTGGAGCATGTCTGGGGTGATTTGGCGACATTCTTCTGTGATTCGTTGCCGCAAATCTGCTAGTGAAGCTGATGGTGTAGCATAAATTATGCTCTTCAAATGACTCCACAGAAAGAAATCTAAGGGAGACAGGTCTGGTGATCGTGGGGGCCATTCAATAGAACCTCGCCTACCAATCCAATGACCAAGGAAGTGTTGATCTGAAAGAGCACCATCTTGTTGAAATATCAACTGATCTTCCAGATAGTTATGGTCATTATGGTTCAATTGTGTCTTCAAGCAGTTCCAGGTACATTTCCCCTGTTAGATTGCCTTCCAAGAAGAAAGGGCCCACGATACGATCCCCAAAAATACCAGCCCATACGTTTAATTTTTGGCGATATTGCGTGTGTACCTCATGAAATATAAGGGGATTAGAATCAGCCCAATATCGACAATTATGGCGATTAACTATACCATTAAAAAATGATGAACAGACACTGAGGATTTGCAATCGCCTGCTCACTTAATTCCTCACAGAATTGTAAACGCCGATCAAAATCGTCTTCATTCAGTTCTTGTGTTGATTTAATCTTGTAAGGATGGAATTTATGTAGTTTTAGAATACGCTGAATGCTAGTTCTTGAGATACCGGAAACAGTTGGTAGCTGTCTTGGACTCAACGTATGGTCAACCTCAAAATGCCCCAAAATTACGACTTTTGTCGCCTCATTTCTTACTGGCCGATCCCGTTTCATGGAATTTTGATACTAATTCAGACACATACAGCCCTTTTCGCACATCTAGATAGATAGATAGATACATCAAATTTATTGTCTAAATGAAAACAATTGTCGACAAAGTCAAAGTATTACACAGGTAATTCTCTACCTATTAGCCTAAGGAGAAAATCTCCCATAAAGATAAAACTATTTAAAATTCAAAAGTTACAAAAAGGACATAAAATGGAAATAACATGTAAAATGTATTATAATATCACAGTATCATCAAAAACAGAATATTGAATAATAAGTATTAAGTATAGAACGACTAGAATGCATATGCAAGATACTCCTCCAAATTATAGAAGCATTTCCCGATCAGAAGTATTTTAACTGATTTTCGGAAATACTTCATGTCGCTTATGTCTCTGATTTGATTAGGTAAGTGATTGTAAATTTGCTTGCTTCTGTAAATCAAAGACTGTTTCGTGAGAGTTGAAGTGGGAAGAGGGGGGGGGCAAGTTTTTTCCCTTACGTGTAAATCGCTTCGTGTTTGAGTTAATGAATTTCTCCCTGTATGTGCATCAAGCAAGCTGTCTCTAAAATGAAAATTTCATAAAGCGTCAATATTTTTTCACTGACGAAAATTGGCCTGCACGATTCACGCATCTTCGCTTTGAAGATAAATTTTAAAGCTCGTTTCTGGAGGACGAAAACACTTTGGAATAAAACTTGACTGCAAGAACCCCAGAATGGAATTGCATACCGTAGGTGGGACTCAATAAATGTGTAGTATGCAGTTAAGGAAGATGCCATTACGAGTTCGCGAGATATAATATTGACAACGTAACAACCAGAGGACAACTTTTTTTTCGGGCTTGTTTTTAATTACTTGAGAACCTAAAGGTACTTGTTCTAGATCCATCTTGAAAGTGACCAGATTTGTTTTTGTAACATTTAATGTCAGCAGGTTAGCCTCACACCACTTTTTGATTTTTTCTACGTCAACAGAAATAGTTCGTAGTTTTCATAATACAAATCAATCAACTCAACCCTCTCTGCCACTGTAGACACCATTCATTCGTTTTAAATCAGACGTACGATACCACACACGAATGAAACTCACTTGTAGAATACACGTGAAAAACAGAAACTGCATGCTCTATCTTGCCCAAGTATAAGTCCCTCCAGACTACTGTGGGTAACACCCCCCCTTATTTATTTCTATTATTACTTGAATGATGTGCATTGCACTAATTATTTTTCTGGGAAATAAATTGTTTTATGTTATTATCTGTTTGTTCTATTTTATTAAGATATTTTCATGGGTACCGCGAAAAAAACTGTATCGTAGCAAATAAATAATCGATTGAAAAAACTTGCAAATGAGTTTTCCAGAGACGTACAAGTAAGCTCTTATCTATCGTACAGGTTTATTGCTGAATTAATTTTTTCCCAAACGGTTCTTCACAACTTCAAAATCGGGACGGCGTTGGATGGAGAACTTAACAGGCTTTCAAATGATGTGCCTCTCCACCATTATTCCCTATTCAAATTTTAGGGGTTGTTCACCCCACAGCTCGAGTGTTGCAGTGACGGTGGTGCATGTAGAGGTGTGAATATTTCATTGAATACCCGTCTGTGATTCTTCTACTACGCCTATACTTGGATATGCGGCTAAAAACAAATTTCCATGCCAAAATTCGCATATCTACTAGGCGGAGTTTATGATTTTCTCTAGAATTAAATTATCAACGTAGTCAAATACAATAAATTAAATCCTAAGATAAGTCCGCGTGTGGGTAAACATCACAGAAACATAAACTCACCTTATCTCGCATTGTCATTCTATGTAGTGCAGTTTCTGTAGACATGAATCCCGCAATGTTTCGGCAATGTTTAGGACCATGTATCCCACAGGTAAATCTTTGATCTAGTACTCAATATTGTAGGGAGAAGAAGTATTTCACTGTAGGTACATCTTTTTTTTCAAAGACGGCTTCGGTAAATTGAGGATTTAAGTTCCCAGTCACAGGCAGATAGTTGAGGTTCCATGATGGTTTTCTCTAACAGCTCGAATTATTGGAATTTTGTTTGATAGTTCTTGAAGAATTCCATTTCAGAAAGGCAAGTGCTTCTTCAACTGGATTTGTCAATCTCAAAGCACCACTTGGTACAGATTTCACAGTTAAAAGTATTTCTAAAGTCTATACCAGAGAAAAATCATCGATTATAGGGACTCTGTTATGAGCCTGAAATTCAGAATAAATACCATCGAATATTCTGGACATCCAGGAAGGAAGGAAGGAGCCCAGTAGAAACTTTCCACATCGTTTTTTATTGGTTATGATCAGACTCGAAATTTTTATTTATTTAAGCCAGATATCACTGGGTTTTATTGTCATTTGAGGTTAAATAAAGTATGAACGTCACTAAGTTATTATTTTGCTAGCAGTCATTGAGACATACTAGATTAGTGGGTGTGGATTTTCGTGTTGAATGTATGTATTTTTCGAAGAATGTTTCGTACAGTTGAGAACCCAGGAAGGTGACAACAGTGGTGGTAAAGTGGTACCGATAATCAAAAACTACAACGAAATGGCGACATCTGCGGATAATCTAGACTCCTTGAAAGTCATAAAACAAGAGCTTCTTTCAATAAAAAATAAAAATGAGAAGAGACCAGAAACAAGAGATGGAAGTGAAAAGGTTAGTCCAGATATTATATCAACAAGTCAGGGTCAACAACTGAAATCACAGAAGAAAACATTATTATTATAATTATTATTACTTGTTGTTTTGGCATAGACTTCTATGGTTATTATCAATGTGTCCTACGTAGGCCTTGTTACTAATTCCATACGCCACCTTAGACGCAGCACTGTTAATTGGAACGCAACAGTGAATCGTGAAGGACTTACCCCAGTCTAGCCACAAGATTTAAATAATTTGATCGGTTGAATTGAATTTAAAAATCCCAGCTCCAGCTAGGGCTCGAACGTCGGACTTTTGGGTCAGAGTTGGAAGCTCTTACCACTGCGCCACGCCCCTATATCTATTAATAATAATAATAAAATTATTTATAACTAATACGAATATACGCGATACAAATTAATTAATTTTTTGAAAATCTCTCCGCTTCCATATTTGTACAGGGTATACTACGATGAGCTGAGTAGAAATATACAGTGTGCCAAGGACAAGGATGAACAGCATGGGGATCTTGGTAAACGTAAGAGTTACACAGTTGGTCAAATGGGCCACTATTTTACCTCTATAAAATGGTGTACACAAAATATCCATACAACGTTTCGCTTGGAAGAAACCATCATCAACTTTGTTTTTTTATATGGCACGGAAAAAAGTACACCCTGAAGGACATAGCATTCGTTATTGATAGAGAGGACTGTAGTTTAAATATATTGCTGGTAGCTCAAATTACAGGAAGATGAAATGTGAAATAAGAAAATTTTATTGGCATTGAATTGTCACATTGACATTTTTTTTAAATAAATAGCAACAGTAGAATTGTTTTTATACAAAGTATATCACTGATGAAACAATATCTGTACATATTCCCCGCCTTGAACTAGCATTAATATGATTGTTCAATACAAAACTATTCAATTGATAATTATAATACACAATGAATCAATTTCATTGATTCAGATCATTTGCATCACTAGTATTTTTCGTTTCCAGTAAAGAAAGTGGATACAGTCTGGAAACTGCTCGCTTCAGTTTGCTTCATGAAGTCTTGATTGTAGCCACCATAGCTACCAAGTCATCGCCGTAATGGAGTTCTTCTATTCACTTATTATTATAAGTCTATTGTCTTATTATTGTTATCTTTATTCAAGGTTGAGTGAAAGATCGTAATCCTATTCGGAAATATATCTGGCATTCAGAATACCGAAGAATTCAGATTGACTTGGTAATGTGGGTTGTTTCAATTTCTCATAAGAATCAACATATGAATAAGGAAATACGCCTTTGCATCTTATCATATTGAATTTTCTATCATCATGAAAATATTTCCTCAGCTCCCGACATTGGGATGGTTAGAGTTTTTTACTCAGATCATCTAGAGATTTGTATAATAAGCGGAGTCAGTAAATCTGAGAGATGTATTTGTCTCTCACTTTGAGATTTTTCATTCCTCCACCAAGTATGTTTTGGTAAATTGAATGTACATCTCTTTATTTTGAGTAATAACTGAGATATTCTCTTCATTCGAAGCTAGTTTTTTTATAAATAGATAAAAATCATAATTTGTCAAATAAGGGAAGGAAACATGAATCAATTTCACCAGATTATATTGTAAATTGCATCTGGAATGAGCCCTTGCGCGGTATACACCTGTCAAGTGACAGTGATCTCGGACTTCGATCTCTTCAGGTTTGAAGGAGTTTGTGGATCAGACAAAAGCTAACTTCTACCATTGAAAGCATTCACTATCATTATTATTATCATAACTTCGAACTTTCAACTCACTTATTATTTTTTATTATAATAATAATTATCATTTATTATTATTAATTGAAAACCTCAAACCTTTCTCCGATTCGTCGCAGGTAGAACTGCCAGCGGACTGCGAAAAGTACGCGCCATCTCAAAAACCCTCGCTGTCTCTGAACCTGTACCCCGAGCTGAAGAATAAGCTGGAGTACCACAAGTACACGGCCCTCTCCTACGAGTCGCACCACCACCAGGTGAACGAGGAGGAGGCGCAGAAGTTCCTCCAAGGCTTCGGCATCATCAACTCCATGGGCAACGGGCTGACGAGCGCGCGGAAGACTTCCAGGAGCTCCATAGATGGACCCACCATCCAGAGGATCCAGCGCAACTCCAAGAACTTGGGGGAAGCCAAGAGGAAGAGTTCGATTGAGCCCGAGGATTACGAGTATCTGAAACAGGTAATTCTGGAAACAATATCCCAATGTAATTTGGAAATCAGTTTGTAACAGTGGGCACTGTTATTTATCCATGGTGTACCCTGTATACGACAGCCCTTAGTTAAGAAACAATCTCATATTTCTACTATTTTATTTAAAAAAATTAATGCTGCAGTGCTGGCAGATTTGGTATCGTCGTAGATCATATCCTTCAACTCAGTTATACTAAACAATATCAAATTTTATAATAATAAAGACACAGGCAGCAACACTGTATTTGCTGATTATGTGAAATTATTTCGATCCGTTCATGAGAACGAATTTGAGGAGATTCGGTGTCGCATTTGGAAAGAGTACAGACTGCCGGATCGGAGGCTGGTCTAGGTACCACCCCCATGAGGGGGACCAGTGAACGAGTGTATTCTGTGGGCACTTTTCTTGGTAAACTAATGTTAAGTAACAGTAATCGTGTCATTATAAATAAGGAGTGGTTAACCGTGTCACAGTAAGTAGTTATATATAATATTCGAGACAGTTTTGTATGTTCAGAAATAATAATAATAAAGATAATAGTGTCGACCTGAGTAATAAGTTGAATCGTCAAAGTGTGTTTTGTTTTGCAAGAGTATCTAGGGCTAACAAGAACGAAATTTCGAGTTGTAATTACACATAGGGGAGACATCTGATGTTCAAATACAATTAGAATTTTATGTTGGTGAATTGCTTGAGAACGATCAAATAATGGAAGAGCAAACTTTAATTTTCTTTATGAGAGGGTGACCATTTTATTTGATAAACTAATAATATTTATTTATTGAATTTATAATAGTGGTTTTTTCTTGCACTATATACAGTGTGGCCCTATAAGTAGCCACAACCTCATATTTCAATGAGAATGAAGTAACTAGATCTTTTTTTCAAGTTATAGTACTTTGTTTGCTCTACCTACCTTCATGTTAACTATGACCAATTGAAAAGTGGAAAGTTCGGAAAAAGATATTGTAGGGGTTTTACCAACAACGAAACTTCCAATAATTTTTATTTCCTAAGAAAGTGATCTTTAACAACATTTCTGAATATTTTTATATTTTTATGTCTTGTACTTTCTTAAATTCAAAGATAATAGAAATGGGGCCTTTGTCTGACTATAAATGTTTATATAGGGAAATTACTTCGAATTTCGTAGTTATATTTTTGGTAATTGGATTACCTACAATGCGAAACCTTGCCAGCCAGCTATTAGTTTTATGAGGACCCTTTCGTGAGCCGGACAGACAATTTGGAAATTTGGAATGACGTAGGCTGGGTTTTTTCATTATTTCGGGCCTGTAATGAAAAGAAGGAGTTTGAAAGATGAGTGAAAATGGTTAGTTAGTCTTGAGTTTCCATGCAAGCCGAGATATTATCCGTTTTTCGAGCTCCTCGACTAGCCTTTATCAGGTCGAGTTTGATAATTATTCATTAGCAAGCTCTATATATTTTTAATTGTCAAGTGTTTTTATTTTGTGTAAATGAACCATTATGGTTACTTATCAGCGGCTGTGTCTGTTATTTGATTACATAAACTCACTCGTACTCCGACAATATCAAAAATTTTTTTATCACAAAACTAACATTCACCTCTATTTCAGAATACCCTAAAACTCTCAGATCTCAACGCTTGAAACAATTGATCATGAAGGGTGTCAATTGTAACTGACAATATGAAAAACTTTTTTTCATCAATAGTTTTGCTCAATTTTCAAAAAATAACCAAATATTACTATTTCATGGTAAACTATGACCACCTGATAAGTAAAAAATTGGGATGAAGTACATTAATGATAATTTTTCATCAAAAAATTACGAACATAAAATGATCATCATGATTCCGATATTCCAAAGCTGTCATTATAAAGGATGTCTAACTTACAGCATCTGAATATGTTGTTTCAGAATTATTATTGGTGTTTGTTGGTATCCTTTTTCAACACTTTTCCAATTATTTGGAAAGTTAAAAACTTGACAAATCCGCTTTTCTTCGACAAGCAACAGTACGAATTGGAAAGTGTGGTGAAACTTCAAATTAACAAATTTTCGTTTCTTTTTGGCGAACAGGACACGCGACTTACTGGTGGCGGATTCACTTTTCAGCTGTAGAAAATCCCAATTTTTATCTCGAATGTTTGTTTTTGTTGCATACTTTTTGGGACACGCTGTATACTTAGGAAACACAATGTATTGAGAATAACTATTATTCAGATATGTCTGATCTATTGTTATAATTCCACAGGTTGTCTCCAAGCTGAAAAATGAAGTCGCTGAAATTGAGGGGAAACACGAAGCAGTTCAGAGGGAGCTATTCGAAACCAAGAAACAATTGAGCAGCAAGGAGACGCAAGTGTTGAGATTACAAAGGGAAGTTCACAAGCTGAAGGTAACGTTTTCTGAAGTCTGTATTCATGTCAATCAGTTCAATATGCGGATTCATTCTTGAAAGGTTATAGAGCGTTTATATCGAGGAATGTAAATGTAGGCTTCTGGAAAAACAATGTCAAAAACATTGGGACGTCAGAGCAAACTAGGGTTTCTATTTGTTACACACATCAAAGTTACTAGGTGCAGAAATGAAATACCATTATTACCAGATATTACCATCATCCCAAGAATCTGAGTTTCCGTAAAACCATCTCAGTAGACTTTCTTCAAATTCAAATTGATGTTCAACACTGTGCAGACAGTAGTCACATTCGCTTCCAGTTCTCATTATATTTGTGGTATGGATTTAGAAACTCAACTAAACTAAGAATTGAATTAACAACTGAGAATTAGAAAGTTGAATAGAAGGAAACACCATCAGGGATTTATATACTTTCATCTGACAATTAAATTGAGAATTATCAACTTAAACGTATGCTCACACGATATTTGTACCACATTTCAAATAATGTATATAGATAGATAGATAATTTATTGGCATTTTATACATTTATTTAATATACTCGTACTCACAATCATATGAATATTCATACATACACAGAAACACATATAAAATGATGAAGTCATAAAATTAAAAGCGACGCTAAGCCAATAAAAGATTTATCTATATCTATGAATTGTTAAAAACTTCAATTCGTAACAGGCAATACAAATTATAAAACAACAATAAAAATCAATTGGCACTCCGGGGCGACTTGATTGATTCCAGTGGCGCATTTGCTCTTTCAGCTGCAGAAAAACCCGGAAAAACCTGCATCACCACATTGTATATTATGTTTTGTAATACATATCAATATTTAAATAGAATGATAGATATTTCAATTTAAAATATACAAACAACAAAATCTACAATACGGTTGAAAATGTATCACAGTGTAGGAATTTTTCAATGCCATAGAAGGCTTTTTTTTAATTCATTTTGGTTTTAATTATGTTATTTGGTAATATTCTTGATGTTTGCGGCAATTTATTGAAAAATTTCACATCCCAAATTTTGACATCTTTTTAAGCAGCCTGTTGCATGTTCCTAGGCGACAACACCAAAAAAAATAATGGATTAGTACAGTAAAAATGAGCTGCCTGAAGAGTTGCTTTTGACACTTGTCTAGAAGGGTTTCTCAGTCAAAATGAATTTCTATTGAGTTTTTTTTGATATTTCATTTATGTGCTGGTCTCATTTTAATATCATGTCAAATGTAAATTAACAAAAAAAATTCACTATTTTCAGAGGGTTGTACAATTTTTAGAGTCATGCATTTTTCAAATATTTTAGATATTATTGAGTGTAAAGAGATTGGTCTGTACTTTGTTGGTTTATTTGGATTTCCTGTTTTGAAGATATGTATTAGTAGTGCTTCTTTTAGCATAGAGGGAAAATGCAGTCTTAAATATATTGGTTCAAGAGTTTTTAGTCCAGGAGCCCGGTAACAATTTGGTCAGTCATTTCCTCTCAAGCGATATTTAGTGGAATGCATCAGAGAGTCGTATTATAAAGATTCGTGAACGTCAGCTGCGATTCCGTTGGTGGGGGCGGGCTGATTAGCACAGTAGCTTCCTACGCACGAAGAAAAAAAATATATTCAATTAAGCCCTCCTTCACGGAAACATGTTAAATTGACGCAATCCGAATAGAGGGTAAAATGTTATTTGAGAGGAAATCATAGAAGGTACAATTTGTTTTGTGTTCGACCAACTAGCTGTCGTATAATACACCATGCTATAGTCAGCAGATTTTTTCTTTCTTCAAGATATTGCTTTAGCGATAATTTAACATGTTTTCAGGTAGGAAAACAAAATTGAATACATTTCTTTTTCTTTGCGCGTGGGAGGCTACCACTGCTCATCCCCCCCACGGAACCGCAGCTGACGTTCACGAAGCTTTATAATATAACTCTCTGATGCATTGCACTAATTTTCGCTTGAGAGGAACTTGGTCATGGAAATCTGTCACTGGCTCCCGGACTATTTGTTAGAAGGATTAAAATTATATTATTTGATAACTTCAATATCAGGACCCCATAATAATTACCAGAATTATTCTATTTCTAACAATGAATCATGTCATCATTGCAAGTTTTCTCCAGCTGTAGCACTCTATAGGCGGATATTATTACTTCAGGTTTACTCAGTCAAATTTCTTTATTGTGATTTGAAACTGATTCATTAGTGAATATTATTAACCCCATAAATCATAGTAATACGACACCAATAATCCACTGTTTTATTATTCAGTATCTTATCGCAAATCACAATAACGGCTCTATAATGTTAATGATGGGAAGCTGTACCCATCAACTACTAATCATTCAGGGCACTTTCGCAATTTCACTACAACTGCTTACCAAAACGCTAACAGTGGACAGATGTTTAAATTTTTTTGGGTCTCATCATTACTGTCTCCTCAACAGAAATATATTTTTTTAAATCCTAAAACAGGTCGATTTTTATTTTAGAAAATCTACATAAAATTTTCAACACCATTTCAACCTCCTACCCTACAAAGTTTTTTACTTATAAGGGGGTTGAGTTGTACCTTCTTTGATAGGTTTTTAAATTCTCAATACAGCCACCTGCTTCTTCTTTTATTTCTCTGAATTTGAAGCATTTTAATTATTGAAAGTAATGATTTCAAAAATTTAACAATGTTCCCACAGATTTCCTTTATGTAAATTTCCACAAGATCTACTCACTAAATATCTGCTTCCATCACCATTCACAAAAAAATTACATTTCATTTAAAAAAGAGTCGATTCAGACAATGGAAGTAAATTTACTAAAGAACTTCGCAAAATTCTTATGGAATTTGGGTCTCGGTCAAGTATTAATTCTCATATTAAGATTTGTGGGAAGAAGGGGGGGGTAGGCATTTTTTCATAAAATAGCTCAATGTTACACATAATAAAATTAATGCTTCTGGTTTTAAAAATAAATAGTCTATTCTGAGCAAGGGGCGATTTCAACGCCCCCTAGCAGAGAAACTGTTGATTTTTTGGGGTTGGCGCAATGGTAACATTGGTTGAGAATTAGATGGACTACATCATACAGAAAAAAAATTATAAATCCACCTAGAACCAAATTCCCAAAGGATTTTGCAAGGTTCTATTCATTATTTTCTAAAATTTCCATACGAATGGCCATTAATTATCACTTATTCATATTCTGTAAACGGCATTTGGAAGTAGGAATCAATATCTACAATTTGTATATTTTGCATTTTTACCTGAGCGGTGGGAAATGTGTTGAAAATGTCACTGGAAGTTACTCTAAATGCTTCAAAGTGCACCCGAAGTCGCCCGAACTCAAATCGAGTTAACTTCAGTGCCAATTCGGGTGACTTCGAACGCACTTTGAAGCGTTTTGATCAACTTTCAGTGACATTTTCAACACATTTCCCACCTCTCAGGTGAAAATCCGAAATAAACAAATTGTAGATATTGATCTCTACTTCCAGATACCGTTCACAGAATTTGAATACGAAGATTTCCCTTGGGTCGGCGCATCTTGCAAGATTTGCCCTTAAATTGTTCATAGCGCATATTATTATCTATCAGTTTCTGCGATATTGTTTGTCCAGCTTCAGATTTATGAAGATCATAAATTTTTTTAAAATGGTCTCTTTTTCGAGGTTTTCCCGGTTTTCCGACCTACTGGAGCAACTTGAAAAGTGTCAGCATTTTATGACTCTCAGGCATTCACCAAATAAGAATTGACTGCAAATATGTAGACTGAATAGCTTTTTCTGTGGAAAATGGGCACTACGAATGTGTTCGTATGCCATTCGGCCTGAAGAAGCTCCATTAACGTTGCAACGTTATGGAACACATTCTTCTTGGCATCCAAAATGAACACTGCCTTGTATATATGAATGATATCATCATTAACTACCCAACCATTCATGAACACCTTTCAAGGTTGACATAATAGTCCGTCAGATAGTGACAGATTTAGATGCCCCATTTTCGCATACAAGCCTCGTATAGGGTTGAAAAGTACATCGATGTTGAGTAAAATGGAGGGATATTTACCAGTGGAAGAACATATGGAAAAATCAAAAAGAATTTCCATTAAATTTTCCGACTACAAAATCTGCTTATCGATTCGCACCACTCAAGCCATTATGTTTTTTGGTCTAGTGATGTAGTTTTCATAGTTTTGATGGGCTTGTGTGGGAAAATCTGTTAAAATCTCGGTTTTTCGCCCTCATTTTAACCCTTGAACCACCTGCAACACTTAATCCCTTGGTATTCCAAAGCCAGGTTCTATTAATTATTGATTAGGTGACGGCTCGCGTTAAAATATGGAAAATCGAATTTTCCATTGAATATCGAATTTTCCATATGTTCTCCCCAGGAGCCACTCGTAAATTTCCCTCCATTTCACTCAACATCGATGTAATTCAAGGCTTGTATGTAAAAATGGGGCGCCTAAATCTGTCACTATCTGACGGACAATAAGTATTTACTAAAGATCCGGAATTGAATGCATAAGAAATTTTCCCCAAACAAAAAATCCAAAAATAATTAAATCTTCTTTGAGCTTAGCATGCTATTATCGTCGCGTCATTTCGAACTTTCCAAAAATTTCCAAACACCTAACGAAACTTTCGCAGAAGAATGTTGAATTTTATTCACTCAGAATGTTCAAAATTACTTATAGAACTGAAATGTGCTCCCACTTTCAGTCCCATTCTGATTTATCCAAACTCTGAAGAACCATTCCTTTTCACGACAGTTGCTAGTGCATTTCCGAAAGATAATTTTAAATTGTTTCCGTGAGTGTTTTTTCATACATATGAGACTTCATTCAATGTCAATAAGAATTATTTTCTTCGTACAATAAAGCATACTTGATTTGATTTGGTTCTCAGCATGGTAAAATGGAAAATGCACCGATCCGGTCGTATGAAAATCCATTTTGTAGGTTTTATAAATCTCTACAAAAGTCCCATTGACTGTAATACGATTCCTTGAATTTTTTTTAGAGTGTTCTTCAACAAACGAATGCTAGCATAGATGGCGAACTTCTGTCCAGTATCCAGAAACAGCATGCCATGGCCAACAGGGCACCCCAAAGCCAACAATCTTCCTATAATAATGCTTCCAAGAAGCAGGGCGTATCTGCTGAGTCCAGCGAAGCTACAGGGGAAGCTGTCAACATTTCAATCACGAAATATGAAAAGGATTTCAGGTACGTAATCCAAGAAGAACAAAAAGATTTATTTTTCAGAATTCGATCGTATTAAGAATATAAATTTCAGACTGTTAACAAAGTCTTTCCTGATAAGTTTCGAACTTTTGAGGGTCTAAAGGTATTCATACCTACAGGCTGCACTCCACACTTGCTATTATTATATATGACAAAAAAATAATCGTGGTCGCAGAGTATACCATCAATTAAACAGTCTTCATATCCAGAAATGCTGCTTTTGGGAACCACACATTCCCGTGTCACATTTGTTTTTGTGTTTGGAACAGTAATATCAAAAAAGTTTCCTTCATAGTCACCAATAATTTAAAAACGGTAATGTATCAAATAACAGCAACAATAAAATAGTTTCTTGACTTAAAATCGAAGATTTTTTGGCGTGATGACACCCAGATCTTCGCTTCAAAAATGCTACTAATGGGAACACCCAGTGCATCTTAATATATCGTACAGAAATCGTAACAGACAGAAATATACTGCATCATATCGTCAAACGGTAGAAATCGCAAAAGATCATATAGTACAAGACAGAAAAGCACAGCGGCATATTGTAAAGTTTCAGAACGTAATCTATCACAACGTACTTTTTCATGACACACTCCGTCATAACGTTAAAATATCAGAAATACAAGATATCATAATATGCCTTCACAACAGTAATGCATCGTAATATCAAAAGATCATAATCGTATTCGGTAGAATTCGTAACGCGTCATAACGTACTTCGTCACAAAATAACACATCAGAACGTGAAGTATCTAACGTACTTTTTCATAATCCTATAGTCCATGCGCTTGCTTATACTATGTGGAAGAAATTTATGACATTGGAGCAACTTATATCGCCATTGAACACTTAGATTTGTTCATCAATTGTTCTTGTTTCTTCATAATTTTCCATAATGAAGTTGACTAATATTTTAATACATTTGGTTGTCTTGAAGTCTTGTTCACGCCACTAAACTATAATTGCAGACGAGTTGGCCGTTGTCTTATCTGATCTATAATTTTTCAACTGTTTGTAGTTTATAGTAAGTTGATTCCAATTTTATTAAACTTTCGGTTGTCAATAGTGTTTATGCAGAATGGTAATATAAGTGTTTAGGCCTCCACTTGAAATTGAAAAAGAATCAGCTGGTGACGGACCTTCAAAATTCTAAAATATGTATATTAAGATGACAGAACCAAAATGAGTAATCTATCTCCAGGTACACAGATTCTAGTATCTATATCTTTGACTTGAAAGTAGCTTGTTTGTTGATGTTTCTTTTGACATCCAATTCTGCCTTCAACAAAGGGTATGTCCCTAATTTGAAAATGCATTTTTTAGTTTTTGATTTAACAAAATACAAACAGTTTTTACACCTTTCTCTTGACACCATTTTTCAAGTATTACTTGCTTCTTCATACGGGCTTCTTGACTCTCTCGCTAAATTAACAGATTCTTCTATATTAGGAGGCAAATCTACATCAGAAAAATCCATTTTAGGCCTAATTCGCAGTAAAATATTCACTACTGACGTATTATTCATCTGAAGGTTCCAGTGGAAAAACGATGAGGTTCCACTTTTTAAGTAGTTGAGAAAAACGAAATCTAATGGAAAAACGATGAGATTCCCCATCGGTTTTCCATTGCGCTGCCTACTTTTGATCGCAGTTTTTTATGGAATGTCATTGTTTGTATTCTGTAAGGTTTGGTATGTTGATACTTCGTGCTATAAGCTAAGAGATGCCTCTAAAATGTCAATTTCGGAAAAAATGGAATCTCATCGTTTTTCCACTCGACCCTTCATTTAGTATCCATAGTAACGCGCAAGTAAAGCAATGAAGGTGAATTTATTAGTACGGTCAAGCGTTGTTATATCTGGAACAACATTTCTTTTTTTATTTTAATGCTGGGTAATATTGAATTTTGTACTCAACACGTCAAAATGTGTCATTTTTCACCCCGTTCAATTCATGAAAATATACCACAGGGACCAAAAAAAAGAACTATTTACGGTCGATCTATACATAGTTTCGGTTGAACACGACATATTGACACTTTGATTTCCAGGTCGAAACAGTTGATAAAGGGCGCTATAATGGACAACGACTTCCTCAAAAACCTCAACACGTGCCAGGTGCGAGAGATGGTCGACTCGATGTACCCCAAGGAGTTCGCCTCGGGCTCGCTGGTCATCACCGAAGGAGAGGCAGGGGGCGCTCTGTTCGTTTCCGCGGAAGGTGACTTCGAGGTCATCAAGGACGGGAAGGTGCTGGGGCACATGGGGCCCAAGAAGGCGTTCGGCGAGTTAGCCATCCTGTATAATTGTACTAGGACTGCTTCTATAAGAGGTGAGTCATTTTTTGCCATCAAAGTTTAGTTTTTTTTGTTTCATTGTACTTCGGTGACTCCGGCTGTGATATGAGTTAGTTGATATGAAAATGTGCATACAGGGAAATTCACAGCAAGCTTCATCAATTTGATTGAAAAATTACGTGACAGATAGAATGAAAAGAAAGTGGGACACTCTTTTTCTTCGTACATACCAGCTACAAGTGGAGTTCCCCTGTGGTCTGTATTCAGCCCACTCCTCTTTGTTGCCCATGCAAGTGACCTTTCTTTTTATATGAAATCCTGCAAGTCGTTTTGAGCAGATGGTACTTCTAAGTTTTTTCTGTTGTGTTTGGGGTTGTTTTAGACATAAACCCACTACTATTTACAGATATATTTACACTTTATACATATAATTATTCACATACACGATTGAGTCTCATTTACAATATTTATTGGACTCTCGATTTTTGGCATAACCAGATAACATCAACCATCATTCATCTACAGACACAAACACATAAAACACTCATATTATTATGGCAAACACACTAAACTGTATAAAAATGCCTCAATAGAACATCAATCCCTCAACTCCACTTCGCTCCAGTGTGATAAATTTTTTTAAAGATATTTGTATTCCTTGATAATATCTAATTAGAAACAATTTGAAACGAAAAAAAAGCGAAAACGCGAAAATATCAAGTTGTTCAAACTGGTTCGAATTTGGTAGGTGGAAGGAGCGATGATAAGTCATGCGGAAATCGCGAAGTGGGCGGAACAGGAGATCTCTATCTATGCTCTCGGAGTGAAAAGCGCACAAGACAGACTGCGATGGAATAGAGAGTTGACTCTTACTATTCCGAGAGAACAATGGGAAGGGAACACGGTGGAGTTTAGCACACGAAGCCTAATATGTTACACGGACGGTTCGCGTCTGACTGACAAACAGGCTTCGGGTGCCGGAATCTACCTGGAGGGAAGAGAAGTACGAGAGAGCTACGCTTTGGGCAGATATACAACAGTTTTTCAAGCTGAATTGTTCGCCACCATATCCGTAGCTACGAGGCAAAAGGTGAAAGAAGGGTCCGAATAGAGAATTTATATCTGTTCGGATAGTCAGGCAGCGCTCAGAGCCGTCTGCCATCCTAAACCAAGCTCAGCGCTTGTACAGGAATGCGGAGATGCGCTCGAGAAGCTTGCTGAAACGAAGGAAATTCAGCTGGTATGGGTCCCGGGACACAGAGGGGTGCGCGGAAACGAGGTGGCAGACGGACTTGCCAGATTCGGATCCGCAGCGCCATTGTGTGGACCGGAGCCTGTACTAGGCATCGCAAGAAGCCAAACCTCTTCAGCCCTCGACGAGTGGGCAGAAGAAGAGACACCGGTGTTGCCTTATGTTCCGGGGGATATTGAGTCCGTGGTGGAGAATGAGAGATGCCGAATCTATTGGAACTACTCATTCCCCACCCTCAGACAAATACAAGCCAATAAGCCTGATGTTGTCCTCCTCGGCCACCAAAGTAGAACGATATTCGTCATGGAGTTTTCCGCTCCAGGCGAAATGAATATCGTTCGAAAACAGGAGGAAAAACGGACTAAATATCTTCTCTTTGAACTCCGCAGGTTATATCCGGACCATTCTGTCAGAATGGTGGTTATGATTATAGGAGTCCTTGGTGGAATAATGCTCTTTAACTTGAAGATAATACCTGCTTGCCGTAATATGGCAGAAATCTTAGCAGCGAGAATGCAGAAGGCCGTTATCCTTGGTTCGCTCCGTCTACTCAGGGCACACGATTCTCGGACCCAATAGTCACTCACCCTACGGATGTAGGGAGTGGTTATTGGGGTTAACGACACCAGCGCGCCCTCCGGATGGGTCGGAGCACCGGAGACAGGGCGTCTGGTACACTCCTAAGGGGAATAATAATAATAATATTGATAATAATAATAGATTTATTCACTACCAATAATACAAAAGATATGATATTAAATACTCATTTACCATAAAATAATAATAATAACAATAATGATAATACATATAATAGATATGATATTCTTATGAAAACATTTATTAAATTATCTGGACGATCCACTTATAGAGTTGAATAAATATGGAGGAAAACACTTAGGCTTTAGTGTCCTACTTATATAACACAAAAAAAATAATATCAAATTGTTATCACGGATGAATTTTGAGTAAACACCTAATTTTAAACTATCATTTATTTACGTTTATTTTACTTATTTATAGTATCAGTTTGTCGAGTGATCAATGATATTGTGGCGAAGCTGCGGGCGATGCCGGACCTGAACTCTCACGTATAGCTAGCGACCAACCGCGGGAGACTGTCGATGCGCTTGCACCGAGAAGAATCTGGGCGGTTCGGTGAGTCTGGGCGATTCGATGGAAAATTCTGGAGCATTCAGAGAAGTCAACGTCGGATATAAAAAGAACTACGCAGCGGACAGACAAACAGTCAGTGAAGTGAAAGTCGAATATAAATACCTAGTTCCGTGATTGTTATGTAAATTAGAGTATTGTGTTATTGTATCATTGTATTTCGATAAATAAATTATTTTAGAGTTAATTGGACTATAAATATATTACAATATTGTGAAAAAAGGGTCTACCCTTTTCTATTATCCACTTCTTTAGGTGTTTTTTCAGTAGACCAGTAGACCAGTGCCATTATTAATAGTTTTGATATGATATGATAGAGTGTGGATAATTTATAATGACAAATAAATACAATGAATTAATGGAAAGTTTAAATTTTTTATAAAGTATAAAATATCTATTCCAGCCGTAACTGACGTGAAGGTGTGGATTTTGGACAGGAAGGTGTTCCAACAAATAATGATGAGGACTGGTTTACAGAGACTGCAAGATAACATCAATTTCCTGAAATCCGTACCGCTCTTACAGAATCTCAGTAATGACGTATTGGCCAAAATAGCTGATGTTTTGGAAGTGGTAAGTCAAAACACTATGGAAGGATCATTAGTGTGATCATAATGTCACCTGCTTGGTTCAAATTTGAGCATCATCATATTTTGGCAAGATAAAGATGAACACAATATATACAATAGACGTATTTTCAACGTCCCAAAAACGCATCTACTAACATTTCGCTGCGAGCTTTCTGACTTGAGCTTAGGCACACATAATATCAAAAATGTCTCCTATATAAAATTTCTCTGATATCCCATCAACAAAAAAAATAAAATTCAAAGAGCATGTCACAAAATTGTGCAAGAAATTGTCCTCCGGATGCTATGCCATTAGGATATCAAGACAGTTGGGTTTCACTACTGCTCATACAACCTATTTTGAGCTTATTGTATCCCATTTGCTCTATGGTATATCTTTCTGGCGTGAATGCAGCAATCAATTATTGCAGACGGTACGAATCACACAGAAACGAGCTATCAAGGATCACTGTGAAGTAAAAGAACAAAGTTCTGCACAGAGCTTTTCAAAAATCACAGAATCCTCACAGTTACTTTGATCTTTATTCTAGAAACTTCCTGCTTAATCCACAAAAATCGTGAAAAATGTACTGCAATGCCATCAGATCTTAACACTCCTTCGCAAAATTTGAGCTTACCATTATACCCAAGATACATAGAAACACTGGTGTGATCTCTTATAGCTGTGAAACCGACATACAAAAGTGTTAAGGTACGGCCAACTTGATTCGTGATATTTTTACTGCGTTGATACCGTTTCACCACTTTGGCACACAGATGGCGGCAAAATTACAGATTCATGATGTATGTAATTTTCAACATTGAATTTCATTTGTTGTGATATTTATGTACCATAATTTGTTAACATTCAAATTTCAATCAAATAATTATGACTCAGTACTTCGGAATGTTGGAAACTCCGCTATTTTCGACTTATACGCCATCCATCGACGAATGAAGCTAACGGTATCAGTGCAATTACAGTCTCAACAACTTTGTTGAAACAAAAGCGAATCAGTGATAACACCATGGTTTCTATATATCTTGATTATACCAATACCAGAAAGCTAAGGAATTGATAATGGACTAAATATTCATGAATGTGCTTATTATTACATCTAAGGAAAATTGAAGCATTTTGATTATTTAAAAAAAAAATGTAAAAGAGTTGCCATACATTTATCCTTTCTACAATATGGAAGAAGTTTTATTCGTGTCAATATTAAAATATGCCTGCTCTTTCATTTCATAAATGATTTTGATATGCTCACATATTATTTATTTTATTTAATTAAATTTTATTCATGTCCTGCGTTTTATTGTTTTGGTATGTTGAATTTTTTTTTTCAATTTTCAATACCACCTGACTTTGGCGATAAGATTTGTTTCTGCTGACGATGAAGTATATGATCGATTGATTGATCATTAGGATCTAAGAAACGGTAAAAAATACAGGGTCTATTGAATTATAGGAATAGGAGTTCAAAAAAATTCTGGCGTTTTTATATCAAAACGAGACACTACTTCAATGCCACTTTTCCTCTCTTACAAGATGATGTTGTCAAGTTTGACATCAGACTTTTCGTTTTCTAGTAATTACCAACTTGAATTTTTTTAATATGATCCTGGGTTTTTTATATCCAGGTCCTATTATAGAAAAATCAATTGGTGATCCTATCAGAAAAACAAAACAGCAAATTTTGAATTTGATAGGGGCATCTTGCAGGAAAAGAAGTGGCCTTGATGATGAGTAATTCAATTCTAAATTATATCTTTTCGAATGACGTAAGAAAAACATAACCATTTTTTTTTCGTGTGAATCTGAGAAATGGTTTTTTGCAGGAATTCTACCCTGCAGGTGCCTACATCATAAGACAGGGAACAAGTGGTGACACGTTCTTCATTATGAGCAGCGGATCTGTCAAAGTAACACAAAGGCCTCCAGGTGAGTTGTTTTTCGCAGTCATGACCAGGGATTTCATAAATGCCATTTGACGTGCATTCTGAAGGGGTTTTTTTGTGTTGCTAAAAAACTTTTTCTTTATTGACTACATTTATCTCACAACTTTGGATCCGCTCAGAATGGGTTTCACTTGACTGGATTCGATACACCTAATCGATATATGCAGTGATCGGATTGGATTGAATCACTCAAGTCAATTCCATAAAATATAGGATTGGACCCAACCGATCGCCTTGAAGAGAAGTGAAATTACGAGATAAACGAGTTTGATATTGACGAATGACAGGTAAAAGTAGCCAAATTCAGATTAGTGTTTATATTGACAATTGTCTTTCTCAAAATGGAGAGCAAAATAATAATTAAGAAAAGAAACGTATGGTCCAAAGAAGAGAGCAGTTTTTTCATTCAGCTGATTGAGAAACACATATTTTGGGACTCATGGGTGGGAAGAGGATTAGGGTTCAAATGAAAACCACAGATCCACGGAACAACGATTCGTGATTTAATTCGCAGAACACAAGCAATTTGGTTACGAAATTCGACATTTTGCTGTGAAGTTAGCTTTTTTCAATCCGATTGAAGAATAGGATTCTTCGATCCACTTAAATACTGCGATATAAACTGAAGGGTGGTTTCACTCCACTCAATGCCATTGAGTTTGAAGCGGATAGAGATCGTCCAAATAAAAGTAGTCATTGTATTTTCATGTTTGAAAGCAATCTTTATATTTGAAGTGGAAGTTTCGAGAATACTACTCAATTTTTCTGAAAGACCAACTACATGAGGTATTTTGAAACATTTTTCATTTCCCAATAGTTCTTCTGTTGTTCCAGGTATGGTAGTAAATCTATTTTGATTTCTGTTATTAATTCTGTTTTGATAATTATTTTTGTACCTCACAGTGTCCTGAAGATGTCCAAATATATTGACGAAACGTTGACTTCAAAGAAATGAAGTTTTCTTCAATGTAAGACCTCAAAAGAGGAAAAAGATTTTTTATTTTATTTTCCAGGACACTTGAATGAAGAAGAGATCAGGATTCTTCAACGTGGGGACTATTTTGGCGAGCAAGCACTTCTGAAGGAAGATTGTAGGACAGCTTCCGTGATCGCCATGCATCCCGGAGTGGAATGTCTCACTCTGGATAGAGAATCCTTCAAACAGCTGATAGGTGACATAAGTGAGATTCGAGAAAAAGACTATGGAGACGAAGAGAGATTGAACAGAACGTCAGCATCGTTGGAACAACAAGGTAGGTTTGGGAATTACATAGTGTTTCTCACGACCCGGGTCGTTGAAAATATACAGAGCGATTTACAGCGAGTTTGATTGTATGGCGTCTTCAGCAGTTCACAATTTTGGATTGAAAATTAACAACTAGAACTTTTCTAGGTTTCGATCTCCTTAAAACTGAGTATTGAACATTACATTCAAAATTCGGTTCAGAATAAAATCAGCATTTCAAATACAATATTGAACTCTATCAAGACGAGCAATAATGAAATAAATGTAAATATTCCTTCCACTTCCAGATCAGTGGGACCTGGAATAAACTTTTCAAACTGCACAATAAATGATCTCAATATTTTTAAGAAATCGGATTAATTACAATTATAATGTTCAATATATATATATATATATATATATATATATATATATATAGAATGTTTATAGTTTTTATATGTTCATTTCCTTTCCTGTCCGGAAAATTTAGGAAACCTCGCGAAATTGAAATCGAAAAAATCCGTAAAAATAGTGACAATTATCTGACCATTGAATAATATGGTTCAACAAATACTTGAATGAAGCAACAGAAATCTTCAGGGACTCCTCAACCTGTATTGACCACTTCTCTGTCAAGATGAACAATAATATGTGTGAAATAAATTTTGATGTTTTTGAAATTTATTTTACAAATCATTTTTCAATTTCTTGTCACATTCCACTCGAGTTCAAAAGCTATGAAGACTCTACTATCATAAAATTATTGAATTTTGATAAATTAGAAAAATTCTCAGAAAATTAAAATTAGGATGATAATCTAAGAGATTATGATCCCAATAGAGCCTACAATAATTTTATATTCAGGTTATATAATCAAATCAAGAAATTTCACGAAATGAAAAATGCATCCAAGGAAGATTAAAAATCAAACCATGGATACAAATGGTTTGATCAAATCTATCAATTACAGAGAATAATTAAAAAAGAAGTTTTGAAAAATCACGAAACCATCGTCCATAGATATACTACTACTACTACTACTACTACTACTACTACTATATACTACTACTACTACTACTCCTTTGATGTGGTCGAAAAGTGACGCTCTTTTTGTGAGCGGTCGTAAATCATACTGAGATCGTTGCGGCTATGCGAACTGATACTGGTTAGCCCACCAAGCCGGCGCTCAAGCCAAACAGACAGGGCAAGGGACGCGCGAGGACCGGAGGGGATGATTTAGGTCGCTTGCGAGAGTGAGCGGACTTATTAGTGTATCTATGGACGATGACGAAACTGTGCAGAAACTGAAACACAGGGGAGTCGTTGAATTATTTGAAAACAACCAAATTATTATGATTCAGAGAAAATATTTTCAATTTATGTTTAGTCACAGGTATTGTCCCAAATTCTTCGAAAAATACATTTGTTACTCCAATATATAAAAAAGAAGATAAAAGGTATTGTGATAATTATCGCCTTTACCTTTAATTGAAAACAAAGTTTTGTAGAAAAGCATAAAAATTAGACTGACAGATTTCCTTGAGAAACATTATTTATTATCTCCAAACCAATTCGGATTAGGAGAAAAAAAGGGAACAGAGAATACAATATTCGATTATACAGAAACTATTCATGAATCGTTTTTTATAGATTTGAATAAAGCTTTTCATACAGTTTCACATACAAAATTGTTCTCGAAATTAGAACGGTTTGGCATGAGATGAATCTGCCTCAAACTATTTGAAAGGGAACAAACTGATCATATCAAAAGTTACTTTAGAATAGTGAAATGTGAAGGAGCAGTTCTTGGACCTATTTTATTTTTGATGTATATCAATGATATCTCAAATACAAAAATAAAAATAATGTTGTTCTCTTATGCCGACGATACAGTTTATATAGTTAATGGAAATACCTGGGAAGAAACAGTATCAAATTCTGAAATTGCTCAACTTTTTCAGAGTATGAATTCATCGACCTAGACGATTTGGATGTGCTGGCTACCTTAGGACTAGGTGGATTCGGCCGAGTAGAGCTGGTCCAATACAACAAAGATCCATCGTTGACTTTCGCCCTGAAGTGCTTGAAAAAACAGCATATCGTGGACACTCAGCAGCAAGATCACATTTACAGCGAGAGGAATATCATGATGAGTTGCAGGAGTCCCTTTATTTGCAGGTGACTTTGTATATTAGCTTTACCCCTAATCTCATTCTCAAAAGAGATTAACATCCAATCTAGATTATAGAGACACATGCCGTAATCACTTTAAAAACATGGAATTCTCACGTTATATTCTGTATAGAACTACAAATACTCTCAAATCTGATCACCACAACTACCCAACTCGATCCTCCAAACTTAGCAGGCCTCCCAAACATCCCAGTTAACACAAACATCTAGGAGATGTTGCTTTCTTGATTATTATGGTAACAAAGTGAGTTGCATTTAGACATCATTTAGACACTTAGTGATGCCAAATGTTATGAATTGTTCGCAATTTCCTTCTCGTTAGTTTCGCTTTGAGGCACAAAAGAAAATTGCAAAGCACATTGAGATGAATTTTGGTTTCATTGCGATTTTGTCGGTATAGAAGGAATTAGGTTGGTAAAAAAATTGAGCATGACATCACCATCACGGCACAAAATGGCCAGAGTTGTTTGTCGAGTCGAAAGTAAAGTAGAATTTGTATTTGGTTGACGCCACTCCTTAAATATTCCATAGGTACTGATAGTGTGTAGTATTCTGTTTGATTCTTTTTATTTCAATAATCAAATCAAATGTGTTCGTTAACATTGCCCAATTATTATTTCTACCAAGAACTGTATACCTTCTTGAGAATGAACTAGTGCACATTTTGGAGAAAACCAGTGAAGTGTTGATGCATCACTGGTGCAAAACTAGTGCAACACTAGTTTTACCAATGGAAATCGCTAATAGATTAAAGGTTTCCTCAAACCGACGCGGGAACGCGGGAGCGGGAGCGGGAACGAGATGAATCCGATACTAAAATCCATAGTGTAGTGTACCGGTGTGATTATTCGTATTCCGAAATGCATAGAAGCAACTAAATATGTATGGTTTGCTACGAGTACTGTTTTTCTAGCAATTTAGCAATCTAGCGTCGGTTTGACGGAACCTTTAGACATGGTTTGTTGAGTGAGACATAGTGGTGGGGGTGTTCCAAAACCGGCTGAAATCTACTACTACAATGCACATCAACCATAAGAAACACACGAAATAACACTGAAAATGCATTTCTTACAGACTTTACAGAACATATCGCGACTCCAAATACGTCTACATGCTCCTGGAGGCTTGCCTCGGCGGGGAGGTGTGGACCATCCTCAGGGACAGGGGCTGCTTCGACGACCACACGACGAGGTTCATCACGGGGTGCGTGATCGAAGCGTTCGACTACCTACACACCAGGGGGATCATCTACAGGGATCTGAAACCGGAGAACCTGTTGCTGGACGCCCGGGGCTACGTGAAGCTGGTGGATTTCGGCTTTTCCAAGAGGCTCGGCTACAGCAGCAAGACGTGGACGTTTTGCGGAACGCCGGAGTATGTCGCCCCAGAGACTATTTTGAATAAGGGGCACGACCGGTCCGTGGACTTTTGGGCCCTGGGGATTTTGATGCACGAGCTTCTAACTGGAAAGTGAGTGTTATTATTCAGTGACGATGATGTTGAAAATGATGGTGATCTGTGAGCCCTTAGAAAAAGTGAGGACTATATCGAGATTATTCGTTGGTATATTCTACAGGGCGTATCACCGATGCGTGGGTAGACGATAGCTGCATTCCTATTTAAGATAGAAAAAACTATTTCAAATAAAAGTCATAGAGAACAATGGAATATGTTTAAAAAATAACTACCAATATACAGGATGTTTTTATTAATGAAATACCCTATATATTTTCACTCCACTGACTTTATTTGGATAATTCCTCAAAAATATAGGGTTAAATGGGTTTATACCAGGTGGTTCTAAAGTTATGGTGACATTCGTGTCCCAAAATGGGTTCATTCAACACCAAATACATATCTCAAAATCAATAATTAGGAAAGAGAAAATTTTTTCATCAAATATCTTCAAAAATGATGTATTTTTATTTCAAATTCATAAATTTACCGTATGGCACTTTTCCCATACAGGGGTAACCAAAACTGGGGAACACTTTTTTCTCAGTTTTTTTTTTCAATGGAATATCTTGTAAATAAGGCCATACCAGATTAGTCCAAACTATTCACATTCCCCAGATAATAAAAATGTAAGGGCTTG
Source organism: Chrysolina oricalcia (assembly GCA_944452925.2). NCBI lineage: Eukaryota > Metazoa > Arthropoda > Insecta > Coleoptera > Chrysomelidae > Chrysolina > Chrysolina oricalcia. The sequence continues at coordinate 4,007,963 of OX101824.2, read as the reverse complement.
AGGTCGTGGAACATTGCTGCCCCTCCGTATCATATTAATTGTCCTTGTAGTTATGTGAAAATTCACGTTCAAGGCATCATCGCAATTTATTCTTTTTCTTCTACGTTTTCTTCACTTCTTGTACTTCACACTTTCTGTTTTCCCGATTCTTTCCTTCGAAAGCTCTCGAGTCACACATTCCTTGAATCAGATTATCGAACTGCATACATTCTACTGGCTTGGGTTAGACAAGTTGACAACTAATAAAGATGACAAATGATTGGGAGGGCATAGTTCAGGTGATCAGGTGATAGGGCCATATTTCTTCTATGGGCCTCTGAATGGAGAAGTTCACAGAGATTTTCTTCGAGATGATATACCAAATTTGATAGGGGATGTACCGATCGACACCAGACATTATATTATCAACATGATGACGCACCTCCCCACAATCACAATCAGGTAAAAAGGTTTTCAAACAGATGGCGCCGATATAAATGTATAGGAAGAAATGGACCCATTCAGTGGCCAGCAAGGTCCCCAGACCTCAAGCCCCTAGAGTTCTTTCTCTAGGAATATGTTGAAGGCAAGGTCTATCAATAGAAATCAACGAGAACAGGGGACATGAAGAATAGAATTAGAGATGTTCTTCGCTCTATTACAAGATCAAGTTTACTGAAGTTCGAAAAGCCATTGTAAATATACTCAATTTTTTGAAAGTATTTTGTTGCCGTGTTCTCCATCATTGAATACAAATATCATTGTTTCTTTTATGGCATTTTTCATGCTTTCCTTAAGAATTAAATACATTTGCGATGGAAATCAAGCAGGCAAACCCTACATTTTCTGAAAGCTCATAGTGTGGACTATTTCAGCATGACCTTATTTACAGGGTGTTCCATTCGAAAAAACTGAAAAAAAGTGATCCCTAGTTTTGGTTTCCCCTGTATGGGAAAAGTGCCATTCGCAAAATTTATGAATACGAAATAAAATTACAGCATTTTCGGAAATATTCGGTGAAAAAATTTTCTTTTTTCTAATTACATTTTCGAGAAACACTCTTTCAAAGAAATTCAATGGAGTGAAAATATATAGGGTCTTTCATTTAAAAAAAACGTAACTTTGATAAGTCACACATTTATCGAAAAACCTGTATGTTGGTAGTTATTTATGGGACATAGGTATTATTGCTCTCTAAAACTTTTAATTGAAACATTTTTTCTTATCCTAAATAGGGAAGCAGCTATCGTCCACCCACGCATTGTTGATATTGGCGAAAGAAAATAAGATCGCAGCGCCACCTATAGCAAGACTTTAAACTACGAATCACGGACAAAGGTTTTTGACTTTACACGTGTTTATATGGCGTTTTGACGATCTGTACTCCTATTTTCAAACAATTTGTGACAATTTGTGATTTCTCTAACTAAAAAGTGATTGTGTTTCTATTGAAAGAATCTAAAGAACATTTCAGTCAGGTGATTTAAAGGAATTTCATCTCCGATTAGTTTTGAATGCTTCTGCAATTCAAGGTTGCATGGCGTTTTGATGATCTGTTCTACTATTTTCAAACAATTTGTGAAAATTTGTGATTTCTTTAACTGAAAAGTTATTGTGTTTCTATTAAAAGACTTGAACGATAGTTTCAGTGTAGTTTACAAATATTTTACGTGTTTTTTGAAGTCATGATTTGTGAATTATTGATCTGATTCATTCTGTTGATTAAGGATATTTCCATACTCGTTTTCTGTTTCTGTTCGTATTTTTTTGGCTTATACTGTTGATAGACTGCCAAATATGGGAAAATACAATCCTAGTTGTTCAGTCCCAGGATGCAGAACATATGACAAGAAGGAAAATGTGGGATATCACAAATTGCCCCCAAAAATAAAAGCAAGGTTAAAAAATCACCAATTGATTCGACCAGATTGAAGAAATTGACCAAAGGAAAGCATGGATTTTGAAACTGAAAATTGGCAAGCTAAATAATATCGAAGTATATGCTTGTTTGACAAACAGACTGATGAATGAATCAGATCAATAATTGATCGCAAATCATGACCTCCAAAAACAAGTAAAATATTTGTAAACTACACTGAAAATATCGTTCAAGTCTTTTAATAGAAACACAATAACTTTTCAGTTAAAGAAATCACAAATTTTCACAAATTGTTTGAAAATAGGAGTACAGATCGTCAAAACGCCATATAAACACGTGTAAAGTCAGAAACCTTTGTCCGTGATTCGTAGTTCAAAGTCTTGCTATAGGTGGCGCTGCGATCTTATTTTCTTTAGCCAATAGCCTGTATTATAAACATTATATAACTTCATATAGTTTTCAACCCTACCTAAATATGTATCTATTTCCTACAGTCCACCATTCACCGCACCAGATCCAATGAAAACATACACTGTGATATTGAAAGGTATCGACATGATCGACTTCGCCAAACACAATGTTGGAAGAACGGCTCAGAGTTTGATCAAGAAATTGTGTAGAGATTGCCCTTCGGAAAGACTAGGATGTCAGAGGGGAGGAACACTAGACATCAAAAAGCACAAGTCAGTATTTAGATTGATCGAAAAATGCATTTTGCGCTAAGGCTTGCCAACGAAAGATTATTTTGGTTGGAAAAGAACCCCTTTGGCGGAATTGGGGATAATTTTTTTTTATTAAAAGCTTTTATAAAAAAAATCATTAAAAATAGTGAAAAATATCTGACCTCGAGTATTATGTTTTAAAAAGATTTCACCCCCTGCCCCCCCTCAAAAGCTGGATAGAGAACGCAAAGGAATTCCGAAAATGTTTAAAAAAAAAAATCGTTCTCTAAAACCAATCTAAGATTGTTTAATAATGGTTAACCATTTGGGAAATCCAGAATGCTTCAATAATCCAAATCAATCTGAAGAGAACAAGAGAGATGTTTGAACGTAGGTACTTAAAACCCTATTAGACAAACATTTCTCGTTTCAAAATATCAGGGGGGATCAGGGGAGTCATGACTCACTCCCTCTGGGCCACGGTCAACCGCTGACTTTTCTTTTCACTACCTGGGATTTTATCCAAGACTGAATATTTTTGAAGATTTTACAAAATTAATTTTGCTGGTTACAGTGATAAATGAAATTATAGCAAGTGTATTGAAAAAAAACAATCCGATCTTATTTTCATTTTCGATACGTATATATTAATGTCTAGAGCAGTTAAGCGTCCAGTGCATTTATACAGGGTATACCACGACGACCTGAGTCGACATGAATATGGGAAACTACTGGGAGTATTTTTGTGAAAATTTGTATACGGAAGTTTTCCGAGGAGTTCATTTCAGTTAAACTATTTTCAGTTGTCTACGACTTATGACCGGTTATGTCGAAAGTGGACCTAACTTAGTTTTTTTTAATACTACACCCTGCTATTTATTGCATTTTTCGAATTTACGATGAATTTAAAAATGATATTATTCGAAGCGTTCTGTCTAAAGGGCTCCAGTTTTCAGTTATTTCAATTTTGATAACAATTTTTTGAAAATAAATAAAAAATATTTTGGAAACAAAGAGAGTCGGATCAAAAATTACCAAAGCTTGCCTGAATATGACCTAAAGCTTCCTGAATCTTTGAAAACTTATGAAAAATATTATACGGGTGCTCAGAAATGGGGGAGTTTATGCTTACAACCCTATATCTAAATTAAACGACTTTTGTAGAAACTTAATTTTTTATCATGCCCCGTGAAGAATTTAAAAACAGGGACTTTAATTTGTCATTGATGGAGAATTTGACGGGGTTGTTGAAAGAGTCTGCACACCGTCGTTTTTTATTGCAGCAAAAACATTGAAACTCCAGTAACCTTGAAACTGTCATTCTCGAAATACGTGTGGATTAGTATCACTGTAGTAATGTGAATTATGTCGGTTGAAAATTCGATTTTTCATAAATTTTACTTCATCCGTATTTTTTTTTTCGTTACAATTATGCTCAATTGAAAATTATTAGCAAATATTGTTTGTTGATACTTTAACATTAGTTTCATGTTTATTCTTCCAAAAAACCATTTAATTTAGGTATTGGGTTGTAAGCCTTAACTTCCACTATTTTCTAGCGTAGAATCCGCTGGCGTTGGGAGAAAATTGGGTTGCCATTTGAAAAAAATTTGTTACACAATTTTCGAAATAGCTGTATTCGGCGCCCCCGTATAATTTTTTTGAAAAGTTTCCATAGATTTAGGAAGCTTCAGGTCTTATTCGGGAAAATTCTAGCAAGTTTCGAACTGACTCTCTTTGATTCCAAAAAATTAAATTTTTGTGAAGGGCTGTATAATGTGTAAAAATCTTCAAAAAAATAGTTATTTGTATGCTAAGGCCGCGAAATACCTTTTTAACGTACCGAAAGAACAGTTATCGCCGAGGCCGCTTACGGCCGAGGCAAGATAATCTTGAGGTCGTTAAAAAGTTTCGCGGCCATGGCATACACACTATTATTCGTGCAATCGTTAAAATTATTAAAATAGATAGTTGTAATTGATATGATATGATATGTTTCAATATATACAAAATATTTTGACAGTTCTTGTCAAAACGCAAAATGTCTGATACTGATAGCGATATTTCAGTACCTTCCACTCCTCCTGAACTCAAAAGCGTTGTAAATTCGGCGCTTTCCGTTTTAATACCCGAAAAATCTAAACGGCAGTACGAAAAATGTTACGGCGAGTTTAAAGATTGGTGTGACAAACAGAATGTTAAGACGATGTCTGAAAACATTTTTGAAAGTGACGTTTGGTTTCGCGGCCGTTGCTATGGGTAACGGCCGCGAAATTAAATTTCGCAGACTGTGCTGAGAACGCGAAATACTGACTTCGCGTGCGATTGCACGAAAAAATACATTATTGAAAACTGGAGCCCTTTAGACATATGATGTTTCGAATAAAGTTGTGTATAAATTCATCGTAGATTCTAAAAATGCAATAAAAAACAATGTGTTCTATTTAAAAAACAAATGGTCCACTCCATTGTTTTTTTTTTATTTTAATCTTATCGGCATTGGTGGAAGAACAGTAGTGGATTCGTCTACGACTGAACCAATTATATCCAACTATCCATTGATATTTTGTACTGTAAAATCTGTATACAAAAAGAAGTGGCTAATAAATGTATTATCATTATTATTACACGAGGTGAGTTGGAAATAATCAATGGTATAATTTTCTAGATGGTTCCAAGGATTCGACTGGGATGGACTGATAGCTCGGACCTTACCAGCCCCAATACAACAGCCCGTAAGAGGACCTTGTGACACCACCAACTTCGACAATTTTGCCAAAGACGACGACATCCCTCCGGATGAATATTCCGATTGGGACATCAATTTTTGACTCGAAATGTTTATTATTATTATAAGGACAGATTATTCATATCATTTGGCAACTGTAGTGGAAGACATACTTTCAATATACGGTGGAACCAAAGTTTTTCTCATGAAATATAGTTTCTCAGCAAATGCTGTGAGGTTTTGATTTCCGAATATATTTTTTGAACATAAAAATTGCACTTTTTCATTGTTACTTTCTAGTTTTTCTTACAACCCATATACCTACACAATTAGTTCTATGATTTATTCGGCTACTGCCCCTTTGAACTCTGTTAGTGAAAATTCAATATGGATTTGCTTCAACCTGTTCTTGGTGGAGCTTCTCGAAAAGCAAAATTCAGAAATCCAATCGATTTTCTTACGGATTATCTGACGGACTCGAGTAATGTGCGAATATTTTGAATTCAATTTACCGCCATATCTCGATCAGTAGCTGCAGTTTATAATAAAATAACGTTTATTCATCATTCATAATTCAATGCTACATGTATAAAATAAAGGTATACCCATTTCTTAATTTTAAGAAACAACTGTAAAATTATGAAAGGGTATTTAGTCAATTATTAATCTATGATGGAATAGCATGATCAGTCAAACAGTTTCGAACCGGTATGAAACTGATCGTGTATTTGTATTTACATATTTTTTTTAAATGAAACATTCAGAATTACAAAGAAACAAAATACACCAAAACAAAGAAGGAATCCTAATAAAGTCCATTTCTTTCTTCGAGAAAATATTTTTTATTTTGATTTTAAATTCAGTGATATTTCTACAATTTTTTAAGTCTTCGGGTATTTTATTGAATTTTGAAAGACCTTCATGCGTGAATCTTTTCTGGCCAATTACAGAATTTGCAGAATCTAGATGGAACAAGTTATGTTGTCGTGTATGGTAATTGTGAATTTCTAATTAATTCAAAATTAGATTTAATCATTTTATTGATAATAAGGTAAGATGCTTTGAGAGTGTCCATTGCATGATGCTCCTCCAAAGAAAATGTGTTCGTCATTGAATAAAGTTGATTTGTTGGAGTGTCAAATGGTAGATGATACAGTACTTTCAAAGCTTTCCTGTATACAGCAGATATTTTATTGAAATTATTTTTAGAACACGTTCCCCATATATTAATCAAATATTTGATTCTACTCAGAATATGTGAATATAAAAATATATTAGCTATTTTGGGATTCAATTTGGGACATCTTCTCAGGGCTCCAATAATGGAAGATATTTTTTTAATCAGATTATCAATATGTTTCTCCCACCTTAACCTATCATCAATCCAAATGCCAAGATACTTCATCAGAGAAGTTTGTTTCAATTGTTCATTTTTTATTTTTATATTTAATTTAATACTTTGTTTATTTCTTTGTTGAAAAATCATATTTTCAGTTTTTCTTGAATTAACAGAGAGAAGATTGGAATAAAGCCATTTTTCAAATTTTTGTAAGTCTTCATTTATCGTATTTTCTAGAATTAAAGGGATTTCATTTGCATATAAAAGCACTGTATCGTCCGCGTATATAGTGTAATGACATGATAAGTTGATTTGGGATAAATTCTGTATATATAATAAGTATAAAATTGGACCTAAAACCGACCCTTGGGGAACACCTTTGTTAATATTCAATCTATCAGTCTCCACGTTATTAGTGTATGTCCTTATAGTTCTTTTTTCAAAATAGGATTTTAAAAGATCATTTACAATTCCTCTGATACCAATCGACTCTAAGTTCTTTAGAAGTATTGAGTGGTCAACTGTATCGAAGGCTTTTTTAAGGTCCATGAATACAGCTACCACATAATTACCTTTATCAAGATTTTCTTGAATCAAATCAATAACTTCTAAAACAGCTGCTTGCGATCCACTCTTTTCTTGAAATGATATGTTTTATTGATAAAATCAACAATTCTATTTTTCAAAATTTTTTCGAAAATTTTTGAAAAAATACTCAATAATGCAATGGGTCTGTAATTTTCAGGATCTTGAGCATCCCCACTTTTATAAATAGGTATAACTGATTACATGTATTTATTAATTAATTTAGTGAGTGGTCCTACCAAAATGTCTTTCAATTCAAAAATATCCCTAGTAATAAAATTATCAGGATCTGGGCATGTTCTTTTAAGAGTTCTAATTATTTCTAATATTTCAGTTTCGTCGGTTGGAAATAGAAGCATTGAGGAATTGTTATGAAGAGGAAAAATATTTTCAGTAGGCATGTTGTTATAGAACATTTTTAAGTCATTTGCTATATTTTCACCAATGTGGGAAAAGTGTAAATTCATTAAATCTGCTATTTCCACGTTATTGGTGATAATATTGCCGTTCAATTATAATGATTTGATATCCCTTTTTTGATCAAATTTTGATTTTTTTCTCATACAATAATTCAATACATCCCACATTTTCTTTGGACTGCCTTGAGATTCTTCAAACTGTTTATTGACATATTGAGATTTTGCTCTTCTAATCATTGTAATTACCTTATTTCTTTGAATTTGTATTCAACGAAAAGTTCTTGATCATTAATATTTTGTTTCATAATTTAGAATTTTTTATTCCTGATTTCAATTTCATGAATACTGGTGATCCAATCATTATTTTAACGAGTTCTATAATATGTTTTAATAATATATTGATCTTTAGCTTCTTTAAGTAATTTCAATAAATCTTCAAGTTTCACAATGATTTCTCTCTAAATCATCAGCAATAAGCTTTCTGAGTTTAGTGTAATCAACTTTTTTAATTTCTCGTTTTTTAATTTTTTTCAGCGCAACATTGACATTTTGAATTGAGATATATATTATGCGATGATCCGTTATTGAAGTGTCTTCTTATTTCATTCTAAAATCTAACTGGTGGCAGTTAGTTAAGATATGATCAAGAATGCTTGATGAATTATTTTGTTTTCTGGTAAAACAGTTTGGATTTATTTTGTTTTTAATTTGAAAACCATTACTTTCTATTATATTTTTATAATTGGTAACAGAATTGCTATCTGTTATTAAATCTATATTAATATCTCCTATCAAAATAATTGTTTTGTTGAGATTCATGATTTTATCAATATATTCAAAGAAATCATTAATTTTTGAACTAGGAGGTCTATAAAGGGCTATTATGTTTAATTTTGATCGAAACTGCGAAATTTCTATTTCTACTGTATTGTATTCTTTATTTATATTTTTGTGAATACTGATAAATTTCAATCCAGTTTTTAAATAAATTACCACTCCTCCTCCTTATTTATCATCACGGCAATGGTGAATGCTTGTAAAGTTAGGTAAATTGAAATAATCAGTTTCAGTCCATTTGATCCATGTTTCCGTCAAAATTAGTATGTGAGTTTGTTTATATTTGTTCGAATATAATTTCTAATTCATTCAATGAGCAAGAAGTGGAATTTCTGCAGTCACTGAAAAAATGGCCATACCCATTACAATTTGAACAAGATATGATATTAAAATCTTCTCTGATTTTGAATCTATGCCATCCCAGGATTACATCTTTGTTTACTAATTTGCGATAAGTTTTACCACTTGTTTCAACATAAATAATACATTTTTTAGAATATTTTGACTGTCTAGAATATTTTATCTGAAGTATATCATCATCGTCTATGTATCTGAAAATTTGAAGCTCTTCTTTGAATTCTTCTGTATTTCTGAAGTTCTTTGATCCTATGAACACCAGCCTTGGAAGTCTGAGTTTTGAAGTTTACATCATCACAATCATTTCCTATTTCTTTTTCAGTAAAATCCTGCAGTCTTTTAATTTCTTCTTCGGAGTTTGTTTGTATTCCGCCTTGTTTGATTTCTTGAATTCTCGTTATGCAAGCCTTGGCTCTCACTGGATTAATTTTGGATTGAATTTCTTCTTTGGTTTTTTTGAAACTTTGTTGAATTTTGGGATTTTTTCGGATTATTTTTTATTACATCAGCGTTCGACATTTTTTCAGTAAATTCAGCTCTATTACATTTGGTGGAGAAACTATCAACTTTATCTTTCAAGAAATTTAACCCCGTTAAAATTTCCTTTTTATCATTACGGTCACTGATGAATTTATTATATTCTTTAGATAAGAAATCTACTTGACTTGAGTATTTATAATCCTTTAATTTTTTGCAATTATTTGGTCTTTTGCTCCCAATAGTTCCAACAAAAGTTCATTTTCTCTTTTCAAATGGATAATCCTTTCATTTTCAGTCTCTATACTGTTCTGAGTTGATTGTGAGATAGAAAAGTCTATGGGTAAAATTGGCTTCTCAGAATTATCAGTGTTCACATAAATCTACTTGGGTGCACTGAAATCCGCCACTGGAATAATTATCCTCCTCTATAACTCCGGGAGTATTTTGTGACATTTCAAAATTATATGTCAAATAGTGTCAAAATTCATTTTATTGAATTCTATCGAATTACTTCAAATGGCAAGTCTTCTCCAATGGTACACTTACAAAATACGTAGAACACGGGAACTGAGCAGTTTTTTAAATTCACAGGTTAGCACTTTAACGATTAAGACCAAATATGTGGCAGACTCAATCTGGTTTTTTGTGCTAAACTATCAAAAACTGTTGTTACTCTTTTGCTATTTTTGAAATATCCAGATTTGAAAGGAGTTCCACTATTCTGCTGTAGCTACTTGTTAGAAACCCCTCTGTTATCAATTTGGGAGCTCTAGTAATAAGTTCATTCTTTGTGCTATCCAATAATCAACTTTCATTGGTGAAATTTTAGAATAAATTTATCAGTTTTCATGGATATCTTACCGTACTCGCAATAATAAATGCGATTATTTCATTGACACATTACTACACCAATGAAATTTCATGATTGAAGTCACATGATGTGTGATATGAGCGGCTATATAGGTATACAAGCGGATATTTAGGTAAACAAACGCGGCTATTCATGTAAACAAAGCTCTCCCCTAATAGCACACCATGTTCCAGGGTCGTCCCTATTTGGTATGTCCGGGAATGTCCGGGACTTAAAATCATTGTCCTTGGGACGTCCGATTCAGTGCATTTTCATGAATTTCCCCAAAGGACTTCCTATGGATGTCCCAATCGGTACATCGTATGAAACGTCTCTGCGAGGACGTCTTTGGGATGTCCTGGGTCGGATATATTTTGTAATGTTTCCTAGGACATCCATCGGACGTCCTTGTTAGTAAGTATTCTGGCATGTCTTTGAAAGGACGTCCCATGGTTGTCCTGGTACGGGACATTTAGGAACATCCCGCATGAATGAATATTGGACGTCCCAATTGGTTAATCTTAGAATACCTCCCTGCGAGGACTTCCTTGGGATGTCCTGGTTCGGATATATTTTGTAGAATTTTCTAGGATATCCATTGGATGTTCTGGTTGGCATGTATTTGGCATGTCTTCGAAAGGAATTCATATGGTGGTCCTGGTACGGGGACATTCTGGAACGTCCTTGATGGATGTACATCGGACGTTATCCCAATCAGTGAATTTCGGAAAATGTCCCTGCGAGGACTTCCTTGGGATGTACTGGATTGAATATTTTTCGGAATGTTTCCTAGGTGCATCCATCCAGTGGCGGCGATAAAGATTCGAGGCCCCCCCCGCCAAATTTTGTTAGGATATTCATACATGTGGCAATAAAATCTGGAAATAGCAAAGAGGTCGAAGGGGCCCCTTCTGGAGCTGAAGCCCTCCCGCACGGCGGGCTCTGCGGGCCCCTTATCGCCGCCACTGCATCCATTCAGAAGGATGGATGATCATAAAAATTAAACAAAATTCGAAAACAGTTACAATAATTAGGCCTCCATGTGTACCCAGTTCTCGTGTATACATCCAGCTAGTGGTTTTACAGAAGAGGTATAAAATGGATCGCATATTTACAATAGGGCTAAACATTATAGCAAAAACGTGCATAAAGTTGTTTTCTATGTTTTGTGTTCTGTGTTCAAGTGAAGTGTTGTCGAATTGACAGACAATTGTTGAGTATTTACCAGCTATGGTGGCTTTTTTATCGTCTTTTGTGATTAATTATACAACGACCTCTTAGGAAGTTGTATTATCTACGGTCTTCCCAGACGGACATCAACTTTTTTATTTGACGTTTTAGACCCATGGCTACTTCTAGGAAAATGATCCCCGTCGAAAAAAAAAATTTTTTTGAAAATGCTGTCTGTCGGTCTGTCTGTCTGTCTGTCTGTCTGTCTGTCTGTCTGTCTGTCTGTCTGTCTGTCTGTCCGTCCGTAGCTCTGTCTGTCGTGGCATTTCAAAACGCTCGCATTTCTAAGCCCTTCAAGATATCGCCTTCAAATTTGAACCATATCAATAACTCGAGGACAATATTTCTCAAATTTTTTTTTTTTGCGATAGGAAAATCAGGAAAATTTTTACGGGGTTTTCCCGGTTTTTCATACTTCCCTCGATAGCGGTTCAGGAATTGATTTTTTTTCTCTCATGTTTTTTGGAGATATACGCCTATATGTCCTACACAAGTGTATAGTTTTTGAGAGGGATCGGAAAATGCTTACGGCTTTTCCGGGCGATTTTCCGAAAAGTGAAAATCTCAAAAATACGCCAAACCGATAGATGAAACTGAAATTTAAAAAATGCATTGGATAGAGCTCAAATAGAGGAACAAAATATATGCATACAATATTTCACCAAAATGATCTAAAAACTGAGAAAACTCGAGAATACTCAAGAAAACTGAAAATAAAAATTTTAATTTTGGAAAATACAAAATATCTCGAAAACGGTCAATATTTTCTCAATTTATCAGGAGATCTTTTTTGACCGCCTTCAGAAAATATACCAAAAATGTCGACGCATTTTTTCTGTAAAATCAATAGTACGGGAAATATTTGAAAAAAATAGAAAATCGATATATTGACCGTACTAATGAAAAAAATGAAAATCTTAAAAATGCTTCGGATACATCTTCACGAGCCACATCGATATTTCTGAACCATTTTTTTCCAACTAGTTAGGAAAGTGGAAAAATATTGAAAAATCTAAAAAAAAAATTGAAAATTTGTACTTTTTTTATAAAATCGTCAAAATCTCGAAAACCAAACAAGATATCGGAAAGTTGTATACCAATAATTTTGTTGCTCTTAAAAAGTTCTATGAAAAGTTTTAGATAAGTTTTCCCATATCTTGAATAACGATAGAGATATGGACTTGGAAATATTTTCCGGTTTTTTGTCTAAAAATACCAAAAACTCGAAGAATAAACGAGATACCGAAAAAATGTATAAGAACAATTTTATAGTTCGCATAAAGTTCTACAAAAAGTTCAATTGAAATTTTTCCGTATCTTGAAAAAAAAATTTGCGATTTTTAAAAATTCGGCACTTAGAAAAAATTTCACATTTTTTATTAAAAACACAAAAAACTCGAAAACTAAACGAAATATCGAAAAAATGTAATCAAACATTTTCATTCAACTCAATTATGTCTACAGAAAGTTTTTATGAAATTTTTGCATATTTTGGAAAATAAACAAAATATTCGATTTTCTTTAAAAAAAACAAAAAAAACTCCAAGATGGCGATAGATTTTCAAGTATCACAGATGACCTTTTTTGATCATCTCATAAAAGTCTACAAAAAGTTTCCTTACATTTTTCCCGTAATATCAATAGTCTGGGAAATATCTAACAAAAACGAAAAATTTGGGAGTTTTGCATATTTCTTCCTCCCCCCTTCGAATTTTTCCGGGCGCAAAGCGCCCGGATTTTTGAATATCCTATTACCCCCCCCCCCTTCGAATTTTCCCGGGCGCGAAGCGCCCGGATTTTTAAATATTTCCTTCCCCCCCTCCTTCGAATTTTCCCGGGCGCGAAGCGCCCGGATTTTTTAATTTTCACTTCATCCCACCTCCTTCGAATTTTCCCGTGCGCGAAGCGCACGGATTTTTGATTATTTAATTCCCCCCTCCTTCGAATTTTCTTCTAAATTTAAAAAATAAGACAGTCATCTATTGAAAACACGTAATTTTGTGGAAAATTATTCAAGACAGTCATGTACTGAAATCGCGTATTTTTGTGGGAAATTATTCAAGACAGTCATTTATTGAAAACGCGTATTTTTATGGAAAAATATTCAAGACAGTCATGTATTGAAAACGCGTTTTTTTATGGGAAATTAGTCTAGACAGTCATGTAGTGAAAACGCGTTTTTTTATGGAAAATTATTCAAGACAGTCATGTAGTGAAAACGCGTTTTTTTATGGGAAATTAGTCAAGACAGTCATGTATTGAAAACGCGTTTTTTTATGGGAAATTAGTCAAGACAGTCATGTATTTAAAACGCGTTTTTTTATGGGAAATTATTCAAGACAGTCATGTAGTGAAAACGCGTTTTTTATGGGAAATTAGTGAAGACAGTCATGTATTGAAAACGCGTTTTTTTATGGGAAATAATTCAAGACAGTCATGTAGTGAAAACGCGTTTTTTTATGGGAAATTAGTCTAGACAGTCATGTAATGAAAACGCGTTTTTTTATGGAAAATTATTCAAGACAGTCATGTAGTGAAAACGCGTTTTTTTATGGGAAATTAGTCTAGACAGTCATGTAGTGAAAACGCGTTTTTTTATGGAAAATTATTCAAGACAGTCATGTATTGAAAACGCGTTTTTTTATGGGAAATTAGTCTAGACAGTTATGTAGTGAAAACGCGTTTTTTTATGGAAAATTATTCAAGACAGTCATGTAGTGAAAACGCGTTTTTTTATGGGAAATTAGTCAAGACAGTCTTGTAGTGAAAACGCGTTTTTTTATGGAAAATTATTCAAGACAGTCATGTATTGAAAACGCGTTTTTTTATGGGAAATTATTCAAGACAGTCATGTAGTGAAAACGCGTTTTTTTATGGGAAATAATTCAAGACAGTCATGTAGTGAAAACGCGTTTTTTTATTGGAAATTAGTCAAGACAGTCATGTATTGAAAACGCGTTTTTTTATGGGAAATTAGTCAAGACAGTCATGTATTGAAAACACGTTTTTTTATGGGAAATTATTCAAGACAGTCATGTAGCGAAAACGCGTTTTTTATGGGAAATTAGTCAAGACAATCATGTATTGAAAACGCGTTTTTTTATGGGAAATTATTCAAGACAGTCATGTAGCGAAAACGCGTTTTTTATGGGAAATTAGTCAAGACAATCATGTATTGAAAACGCGTTTTTTTATGGGAAATTATTCAAGACAGTCATGTACTGAAAACGCGTTTTTTTATGGAAAATTAGTCAAGACAGTCATGTATTGAAAACGCGTTTTTTTATGGGAAATTATTCAAGACAGTCATGTATTGAAAACGTGTACTTTTATGGGAAATTATTCAAGACAGTCATGTATGGAAAACGCGTACTTTTATGGGAAATAATTCAAGACAGTCATGTAGTGAAAACGCGTTTTTTTATTGGAAATTAGTCAAGACAGTCATGTATTGAAAACGCGTTTTTTTATGGGAAATTAGTCAAGACAGTCATGTATTGAAAACACGTTTTTTTATGGGAAATTATTCAAGACAGTCATGTAGCGAAAACGCGTTTTTTATGGGAAATTAGTCAAGACAATCATGTATTGAAAACGCGTTTTTTTATGGGAAATTATTCAAGACAGTCATGTAGCGAAAACGCGTTTTTTATGGGAAATTAGTCAAGACAATCATGTATTGAAAACGCGTTTTTTTATGGGAAATTATTCAAGACAGTCATGTACTGAAAACGCGTTTTTTTATGGAAAATTAGTCAAGACAGTCATGTATTGAAAACGCGTTTTTTTATGGGAAATTATTCAAGACAGTCATGTATTGAAAACGTGTACTTTTATGGGAAATTATTCAAGACAGTCATGTATGGAAAACGCGTACTTTTATGGGAAATTATTCAAGACAGTCATGTATTGAAAACACGAATTTTTGTGGGAAATTATTCAAGACAGTCATGTATTGAAAACGCGTATTTTTATGGCAAATTAGTCAAGACAGTCAAGTATTGAAAACACGTATTTTTGTGGAAAATCAATCAAGACAGTCATGTATTGAAAAATATAATTGGATTTTTTCTCAGGTCTCGCATTAGTCGTTGTATTCAAATTATTGGTGTCCAATTATAGTTTCAAATTACAGTAGTTGTATTCATATTATTGGTATCCAATTATATTTGTGAACGCATTAAAGTCGTTGTATTCATATTATTGGTATCCAATTATAGTTTTAAAGGCATTAAGGTCGTTGTATTCATATTATTGGTGTCCAATTATAGGTAAAAAAACAAGACTACACATTGAGGTCGTTGTATTAAAACATTTCTACAACTTCTAGGCATTTCAACTTCCGAGCTTTAGAAAAGTGCTCGCGCGAAGTGCGAGGTCGAGCGCTTGCGCGAGAGTTAACCGCCGGAGGCCAAGTCTGAGCGTTAGGTGGATCCTAGCGTAGGCGGATCCCACGCCCAGACTTGTTAGTTTAGTGACTGTTCTGTAAGTTATTTTGTGTTCATTCAGTGTATCTATAAATGAAAATAAAAGTTTTGTTATACTATTCAATAGTTATCACTAACCTATTCAACACTGTTTTGAAAAAGGTGCTTCCGTAAAACAAGTAGAGTTGTGTGTATCCTTTGAACATGTACAAAACCGACTCTGAGAGACTCTGAGAGAGTGCTGAGCTTACCTACTGAGTAAATCTGGTTCCATCCAAATTGGTATCTCCAGTAATCCACAACAATATCATAATCTTAGTCCTGAAACACATCTGATGATTCTGCACATGCTAAGATCGTCCCAGATGTACTTTCGATTGATGTAATTCGGGGACGTCCAATGAACATCCCAGGTGGATGTTGATTGGTGCTTCCCACGGATGTCCAATGGACGTCCGCGGTACCAATACTGCACGTCCTAAGGACGTACCAATATTGCACGTCCTAAGGACGTCCAAGATGTACTTTCGATTGAAGTAATTCGGGGACGTCCGATTAACATCCCAGGTGGATGTCCATTGGATATCCTTATAGAACGTCCAATTTTGGTGAGAAGTCGGGACATTGGTGCTTCCCATGGATGTCCAAATGACGTCCGCGATACCAATTTTGCACATCCTAAGGACGTCCCGAATGTCCTGAGAGGATGTCCTATGGATTACCATCGGACTTCATGGTGCTATTAGGGTCTTTTGTTTGTATAAGTGTCAAAGTTTGACATAACTTAGTCGCTCAAAATTGAAATGTCTCGTTTTGGGTTATCTTCTATGACAAATTAATGCATATATAAGCGAATCCTTCCCAGAAAATACCGTGAAGAGTAAAGAGTCTGCCTGGAGACAATTTATGTCTTTTTGTCAGCAGAAGAAATATATGAATTTTGTGCGACTACCCCAACTCTCATGATCGCCGAAATCCTCAAAGATTTTACTTTTTTTTACAATAATCATAAACGTAAGCAGAAATCCATTTGAAGATATCGAATTCCAGAGTGCTAGGAATGCGCGTAATACAAAAAGACGAAACCTGCATTCTTGTCCTCAAAAAAGGAAGGAAAGTATTTTGAAACGTATATGATCAAGTATATCAATGATTTGATGCTGTTCATGAAATAATCTTCTTAATTATCACTTGGACATGATAAATATACACTATTATTTTCTTCAATTCATCTCGAGTAACCTGTATTTTGAGACAATTCAATTTGACCATATGAACATTGATAATCAAAGAATGACTCCCTCGAGCTAAAGCTCTCGGGAGTTATTCAGATTATTAATGTTCATATGGTCTCATTAAATTGTCGAAATACAAGATACTCGCGATAGAATTATGGAGAAAATAATAGTCGGCTATTTGTCATGGTCTTGTGATATTACCTAGGAACATTGTTTATATAGAAGTAAGATAGTTAGTCAATGCCTGTGTAATTGGTGTTGGACGCAAACGCGAGTGTCATCTAGCGTGATTAGTTACAAACATGAATATTTGACGTCATTTTAATGCAGGTTCCTTCAAAAAACCCTGATTTTAATGCTATCCTATTGTTTCAATCAAGTTACGACTTGACTTGGAGGCCAGATCACTGAAGTTACGACATGACTTGGATGCGAGCTCACTATCGCCATCTACATGTCGCATCCATTTTAATCCAATTATAATCCCATAAGGTTGACTATGTTCTATATAAACAATGCTAGGAATATATTGATTTTAGCATACTGCCATCTCTCGTTTAGCAGCTGAAGTTGTTCTGCATACTTGAACCATTGTTTATATGCTTGAACTGTTGTTACTCTTTTGCAATTTTTGAAAACTTGAAATTTGAGAGGTATTTCACTATTCCGTTTAGGCTAGTCGTTAGAAAACCCTCTGTTATCAATTTGGGAGCTTTAGCAGAAAGTTCGTTTTTTGTGCCATTCAAAAATCAAGGTTTGAATTTTTTTTGTTAAAATTCAAAATACATTTGATACAAATTCTCCTTCATAGAGCTCCTTGACACGTAGAATTTAGAAATGCTATCAGTTTTCAAAAATTTAGTACGGTACCTGAGTCATTGTCTAACTTTAGACAATGCCTGAGTAATAAATGTGAATATTTTGAATTCAACAACCGCCATCTCTCGTTCAGTAGCTGAAGTTGTTTGCATAAACTATTGCAATTTTTGAAAAATCGAAATTTGAGAGGGATTTCACCATTGTTTATATTTTCTCTATAAACACTGTTTATATAGAACATAGTTAGTCAACCTTATGGGATTATAATTGGATCAAAATGGATGCGACATGTAGATGGCGATAGTGAGCTCGCATCCAAGTCATGTCGTAACTTCAGTGATCTGGCCTCCAAGTCAAGTCGTAACTTGATTGAAACCGTTGTATACAACGTTGAAACAGTAGGATAGCATTAAAATCAGGGTTTTTTGAAGGAACCTGCATTAAAATGACGTCAAATATTCATGTTTGTAACTAATCACGCTAGATGACACTCGCGTTTGCGTCCAACACCAATTACACAGGCATTGACTAACTATCTTACTTCTATCGTTGTATGAGGTCATACAACCATTGTCTAAAGAAGTATAGTCAGTCAACCTTATGGGATTATTATTGGATGACGATGGGGTTTATTAGTAGATGGCGCCAGCACGATTGCCCCCAAAAAGGAGACAAACGAATGAGATGAAAGTGTCGTAGTAATCGCGTAAAGTGAATAATGAATGGAGATTATTTCGTGTTTTTGATTGGCTCAGTGTCCGTTCCACCTGCCACTTGCAATTTGCATGTAAACGAGAGAGCAAAGTAGCGAACTTTCGTGGTGTTTGGCATTTCATTGTTTTTGTCTTGTCTTGCCTTTTCCGACAGTTACCATATTATTTTCTGTTTTTATTGAGAGCTTTTATTTAACTTGCTGTGTGTGTTAGATGGGTACAAATCTTGCAAGCTGAATTAGAACCACTTCCTCTTATTCTATGGAATTGAAATTTTTCGTGTTGGTTCAGTTCCGATGACAAAACATTAATGTCGAAGAAATTGTCCCCCCTGCCCCCCGAAAGTTAGATAGAGAACGCGTATAGGGTTTCGAAAGTTTTATTGACGGATTTGGACGTCAGAAATAACAACGAAAAAAAATAAGTAGGAAGGGGGGATGCCCCCCTTCTCTCGAAAAGTTGGAAAACTAACTCGTGAAATTAAAATCGGAAAAATCGTGAAAAATATCTGACAGTCGAATGTTATGGTTTATAAAAAGGAATTGTCCCCCCCCCCGTCCTCCGAAAGCTAGATAGAGAACGCGAAGGTTTTCGGACGTTTTTTTGACGGATTTGGACGTCAAAAATCACAGCAAGAAAAAATGAATTAAGGAGGTACTCGCCTCCCTCTTTTCTCGAAAAAAAAAATGGAAAAAACGCGAAATTATAATCGGAAAAATCTGTAAAAATAGTGAAAAATATCTGACCGTCGGAAATTATGTTTTAAATAATTTCGCCTCCCCTTTCCCCCCTCAAAGGCTAGGTAGAGAGCGCAAAGGAATTCGGAAAATATTTCAACAGTTTCGGACATGGAAAATAATGATGAAAACAAAAATAGATCGTGGGGTTCGCCCTCCTTTCCTGTCACAAAAAAATAGGAAAACTCGCGTAATAGAAATCAAAAAAATCAGTAAAAATAGTGAAAATTATCTGGCCGTTGAACAAAACGGTTTTAAAAAAATTCACCCCTCTGCCCCTCTCTGAAACTATTTAGAGAACACGTAGAAATTAGGAAAAATTTCCAACGGTAAATTAACAGGCAAGTGACCGTGCAACAATGGCGCATTGATTGAAATGAACAGACTAAGAAACATATTCACAGAAAACTAAAATAAGAAATAAATAAACTTTAAAAAACCTTTTCAGATAAAAGCTTTGATTTAAATGCACTAAAGCGAAAAACCCATAATTTCGTTACATTATAAAATTTTAAATGATATAAAAGCTTGTCGTGTGAATAAATAAAAAAAACATGTGTTTATTTCGAGAACAAAGTGCCATTGCCGCTCTCCAAAGATTACCGCGCTCCTCGCGCTCTAAATACACAAAATAACTATATTGTACAACAAAAAATGTATTTTAGGCCCGTGTAGGAGATAAATGATTTCTGGTGACAACCTCCTTTGAAACTCTCCTTATATGTCCATATACATTGCTGATAACATCGAACCATCAATTAAAGAACACCTGTCCACCAACACTTGAATTTTCCTTGAATTGTCCTTGAACTGTCCTACCCAAATAATTCTAAATCTATCATGGACAGATTCGGACATGAATCACAAAATTTGTCCTCCATCTTGAATGTTCGTATTGGTCTCCAACACAACAAGCCCTTGTATAGGTACCAATTTTGAAAGAATCTAATCAAAAATCGTATTCGCCATTTCGAATTTTGATAAAATACAAAATCTACTCGAGATTCGCATTATGAATAGTTGGACAATAAATCACAAAAACTGTTCGCTATCTTGTTTTTTTCTCTTGTGAATGTCGTAACGGACCTGAATGAATTTAATGGACACCTGCCAAATTTTAAAGATGATTGGATCAGTGGAATTGGCTCAAAATTTCCACTGAAGTTTTGACCCCGTTATACCTAGACAGTATAGATACTATACCTGTTACGTGTGAGTGAAACTAAACAAAAGCTTGTACAAATAATACTGATATATTATTATTTACCTACTTATTGGGTGCCTTCAAGCACTAATGAATATTCTTTTATGTGTTTTCAAAACATATCAACTGCGATATAATATCGTAATAGAACATTTTTTTGTACCTATACTTAGGGATCATTTTTCAGTAAGAATATTGCTACATTACGTGTTTCATTATATTAGGCTTTGACTCGTCTTTTATTCTGCTAAACATCTCACCAATGACAATATTCTGCCCATTTCTGAATGAAGTGAATGAAAACTGGCGTTCTATTTTAAAAAGAGACAGAAGTATAGTTTTGCGTGCCATCCGATAACGGCGCCACATTACTGGATACATTTTCAATGTTTCCAGTAAAATAGTATAGATGTCTCAGGTGACGGCCATCCAATGCATTTTGCATAGGGATTGTCTGACTATTCTTCTTTAGACAATGATACAACGCTTCTATATAAACAATGATTTCACTATACCCCTTTGGCTAGTTGTTAGAGAATCATCTGTTATCATTGTGGGAGCTCTAGCATAAAGTTAAATCATTAGATTCGTCAAAATATGCTTTTTTCGGAAAGTGCTTGTCAAAAAATGGTCGCCATTTGAAAAATAATAGTTAGACACGAAAATGTAATTTTGCCAACTTGTCTTATTCATATCTATCATACTAGTCACTAAAACTTCGCGATTGTAATATTCTGATATCACCTGAGGTCCTTAGATTAGTTTACTTCCGATCATGGCCACCTAGATGTAATTTCAAAAGTTACTCCAAAAAAATTAAGTAGACATAAAATCTTTCGAAAATGTCACATTCTGATCTAGAATTGTCTCAGAAATCCAAAAATGTTACAATATACAGGGTGTTCCATTTAAAAATTTAGAACCGGATGCATTTCCGGTGAAACCGGAAGTGACCTGAAAGTGAAAAATATGTGAAAACTCTCCTCTTCACATACCATTTACCTATACCAAATCTCATTTTGATACACCTAATGGTCTAGAAGTTTTGACTTGTCTAATAGATTTGTATGTCTTTTTTGGTGTCGAATAAATATTTTCAATAATTTTCGAGGTTCTTCATTATTTTTATAACAAAGAGTAGTTTATATTTAATTAGTTATAATAAAATATTTGCATACATAATTACAATACAAAATTAATTTATTATTATCGTTTTTATTCTTCTTAACAACAATTTAAAATCATTGAAAATATTGAGAAAATCATGATTCAGAGTGACATGTCGGTTTTTCTCAATTTTAATCGATTTAATGATCAATAAACCACCAAGTTACATAGACTATTTTAACAATTGGAATAATCACTTATAGACTATCTGAATACAGAAAAATATCAAGGGTATTTTTTTCGAATAATATACATAGTTCGACAACTAGTCGTCTCCTGAATTGCGAAAGAATCATTCCCATTCGACACCAAAAAGACACAATTCAATAAATTTTCATCAAATTAAATAATCCATAAGCGAGAAAAAATTTAATACTGAAAAATCGGTTTTCCGCCATTTTGCCGATTAATTTGAGGTTATTTCAAAAGTGGTCGATGCAAAAGTTTTCGATTTTTTTATTATCTACAATTTTTTCATTGACAATTTAATTCATGCACTGAAAATGCCATATGTCGCGTTGTTTTGTCATTATGACAGCGAAAAAAGTTTGCCCTAACTTTTCCAGCGACAAAACGGAACCTAACTTTTCTCAAACTTGCGTTGTCAGAAAAGTATCTTATTTGTGGAAACGTCGCGATTTGGACAGTCTTCGAGTGGAGAAATTGAAGAAGCCATCAATAATACTCGCAAACTGTGAATTCAACTCCGTCAATTTGGCAACAATTTGCGATGTTTTGTTTAGAAAAAAAATTAACTCATTGCAGAAACTTCCAATGAAGAGTTAGCTTCTATTTTATGTGACTGGGTATTCAACATGAAGAAGAACAATGGAGAAGACTATAAAGAGAGTGCAGTCAAAACGACTTGTAACACTTCAGCAAATATGTTACAAGAGAAGTACTTTAAAGAATATAATAGAATTTTTAATCCGTTCACGGACATACAGTTCAAGAACACGAATAATGCACACGACACAAAACGCAAAATTTTGCAAGCAATCCTAGAAAAAAGGAAGGTGAGTTCTAAGGCTCTCACAAAACAAGAACTTTTTGAAATGGCACTGTTCTGGAGTGAAGAAGCCTATGAATTGGCTTGGAGAGGTGGAGAAGCAGCAAATTGTGAGGTATTCTATTTTAAAATCGAGACAGACAACCGTGGAAGAGAGACCGGAAGAGTTGAATATAACCCAGTGTTTCGAAGACAGCACAAGGTGGAAATCAGAAGTTGGCCGACAGTAAATGGTTGGTAGCAAACACCAAAGAAGATTGTGTATGTCCAGTAAAATTGTTTAAACAAATTATGGGAAGACGGGGAAACCATATCACATGTGAAAAAAAATTTTAACTCCAAATCCTTTCTGGCAAAAAACAAATTCGAAAGGATTGTATCAGAATTCTGCTATTGGGATAAATGGAATATCTAAATGGATCAAATCCTCGGCGAAAAATATTGGACTTGATGTAAAGCGGGTGAAAATTACGAACCATTCTAATCGAGCTGCCGCCGTAACTGAATTATCCAGGAGTGGTATAGGTGAACAAAAACTTGTGAAAATTACGGGTCATAGCAACCCATCGTCATTAAAACGGTACCTTCAGTTAGATGAAGAACATCATAAAAAAATCATTGGTTCCATTCGTACCACCGTCCAAGAAACAGTTACTACCACCGCTCAAAATACTAGCATGCAGTAAGCTATTAACAAAAGACAAGAAAATTCTGAAAATCAAGCTTTTTTAAAAATTGTGTTTTTAACAATTGTACTTTTCCGTTAAATTAAATAAACTAATTTACATCTTATTCTTCAATTTATTGAATCACATATTCATTAAATTGTCTAACCGAATTACACTCTAGCTTTTTTTATCGAAGTAAACTTGACATATATAATTCGAATTTTGTTGCCATTAGGCAATTCAACTAAAAAAACTGCCAGAAAAAATTACTCGTCCTACGGACTCGTAATTTCTTCAAGGGCAGTTTTTTTCGTTAAATTGCCTGGCAACAAAATTCTCATTAATACATGTCAAGTTTACTTCTACAAAAAAACTCTCGTTTAATTATAAGTGAACATTTTTCACTAGAAAAACGTATTCAACCCCTATACTGCATCCCCATTTCACCATTTTTAGTGTTTTTTTTTTCCACAAAGTTGAAAAAAAAAAATGAAAAACCAACATTTTACACCTTGTCCTTGCCTGTTACTTTTTTCTTTTTCACGAGAACTACAGGCACGAATCTATAATATTCAAACACACGTTAATTTCCTACTTTGTAAGACTCAAATATTAATTATATTCCTAGATTATGCTCATACCACATAAAAAATAGTGAACTTCGCCGATTAAATAATTAACTTTCAGCAGTCACAAGTTTCCATTTTTTCAGCTTATCGCACTTTGTAAATTATTTAACAAGAATTTGAAATGCAAAACTTGATAAAGTTGCGATAATAACTGCTGTTGGCGTTTATACTAGAATGGAGAAGCAGCAATATTTTTACTGCAGGTAAAAATATTTCCTGCCGAATTCTTAGATTGTTAGAACATCGAGTGAAATAGTGCGAGATTTCAAAAAGTAAGTGTGCACTTAGTATTATCACAAAGACCACACGTAATACCGCCATATCTTCAAGCACTCTATGTGTATCACCAAAATGTGAGCGAGAAAATTCATCTATCGCCGCTTGTATTAGTGAAATGAAACACTCAATTAATCGTTTTCCTATATCCTATTTTCAATTTTCGATACCTTTGTAGATTTTCCAACATCAAATAATTTTCAATTGTGCGTGAATTTTTTAAATTATTTTGATTGTCAAGTGGTCTATGAACCCATTCACCCCCTCCGCCATAGTGTTACAATCTTCCTGTCAGATAATAAGCAAGTTTCTTATAGAACTCTTCTTTTGATGAGTCGACCCAGATGTTCCTCAAAGACCAGTCTCAGGGCCGATCGTCTCCATTCTTTATATTGATAAGTTGCCATCTGTCTAGCCAGAATAATTTAATTGTCCGTACTAGAATAAATCGGCTGTGTAACTATGCTGGTGACTTTACTCTGCCATAATAATATGGCAACAAGTTTGAGTGAAAAAGTCTGGAAAATTATTTTATGCTTATTTATTTGTTTATATTAAAATTTAACAACTTTCGAAAACTTAATATAATCTTTGTTGAATGGGAAAACTAAAGGTCCGCTCTATTGACATTTAACAAAGATATCCAGAAAGCAAATTTCTTCATGTAGCTTTCCATGATCCATAATGGATAATAAAGATAATTAGGACTATAAAATATAGTATATTCAACCTATCAGTGAAGTATCCTCATGTAATAACACATTGTAATATCAAGGTGTGAAATATCCCTATGGTTTTACACTTTTATCATGTTAAACTACATTGCTACAATGTAAAATAACTTTGCACTGCAAATTTGAATACATCAATCGATTTCAAAAAAGAGTTTATTAAACAAAACAGTTGTAATACAAAACAGATTAAGTTTGAAGGGAAACAAAAATGAGCAAAAGGATATATTCACCGAGTGAAATACTTTCTTTATTTTGCTATACATGTGGGTGGTAAAAAATTCAAACACATTATTTCTTCTCAAAACAAATGAAATTCGATATTATTTACAGTTTTTCAAGAGCTAGAATAATATCTCGACAACACTTTCTGATTGAAAATAAAGGTACTTTGATCTTGAATAAATGTTCTATATAATTCTTTACTATAGAGATTCGAGTGAACTTATAGTATATATTATGGTATTATATTAGGAAACAAGAATGTGGCCTTTTTTGAGAAATAATAGGTCTTGACAAAATCGATCAACTTCATGTGTAGTGTCTTGATGATTCTGTAGTGATGAAAGTATTGTGAAAATTACTTTATCAAGTTTTAACTCTCTAAGACCTCTTTGTTCGTCTGTTATAATGCCCATAAATAATGATGATGGACATGCATAGACACAACATGAATTTAGAACTCCTCATAGACCATCTTTATACCAATTCCCCCTTCAATCCAAATCAGAATTTGTTTTGTATTGATTTTGATTTTACGGAGAAATACGAATTTTCATATTTGGGAGATATTACCTTACCATCCATTTTGTAGGACAAAAGTTTTTTCGAGTACTTTATCGAATTATTTCGAGGTTCAGCTGAAAAACTAACTGTTATTAATGACTTTTTTGTACTCACCAAATCGACATGATTGGCGCCTGCGCATTTTATTAGCTACCACTTTCGTAGAGAAAAAAGTTGGGCGTCTCATTGGAAAGAATACACTAACGAAGATTCAACCTGTTACTCATAATTTTTTTTACCATGGATTTAACAATTTCGGAGCTTAGGACTGGGAACACCTACCATTCAATTTGTAGGACAATATGACCATTCAATTACACAAATATTTACCAAGCAATGGTGAAAAAATCCGCTGTTTACTAATGATTTTTTATGACCATGTCATTGGTACATGTTGGGAGTGGGGGACTCTTCAGTCCTACCATTTTGTAGGACAATAGTTTTTTTGAGTACTTTATCGAATTATCTCGAAGTTTGACAGGAAAACTAACCGTTATTAATGACTTTTTGCACTCACCAAATCGACATGATTGACGCCTGCGCATTTTATTAGCTACCACTTTCGAGAATTTTCGTAGAGGAAAAAGTTGGGCGTCTCGGCAAAATGAAGTTACTCAGGAAGATTCAGCCTGTTATTAATCATTTTTGAAAATAGGCGTGTGATCCCGGTCTATAAAGTTTTATTCCAAAGTATTTTCGTCCTCCAGAAACGAGCTTCAAAATGTATCTTCAAAGTTAAGATGTGTGAATCATGCAGGCCAATTTTCATCAGTAAAAAAGTACTGTCGCTTCATGAAAGTTTGAGTTTAGAGACAGCTTGCACGTCAGGAAAAAAACTTACCCTCCCTCTTCCCACTTCAACTCTCACGATTGATTGATTTATAGAAGCAAGCTAATTTTTTATTGTCCTGAACGAATCAGAGACACTAGTGACATGAAACATTTCCGAAAATCAGTTAAAACTCTTCTGATAGGGAAATGTTTCTACAATTTAGAGGTGAATCTTGCATGCATTCTAGTAATAAACCTAATAATAATTTCACATGTTATTTTGTTGTTCACATGTTGTTTGTGTTATGTTATTTTCGTAAATATTGTAAAATACTCAATTCATATTTCGAAGTTTTAATGTGATTTTCTGCAGCGTATGGTTTTTAAAGTTGTTATCATTTTGAAGGGATACCACTGTATATACAGTGTGACCCATTTAAGATGGATTGCGTCCGAAAATTAATTCCTTAAAAGTTGTAGGAAAATTGGGGCATTCATGTTGCAGTCGATAAAGAATGGTCCAATTATCCTTTCATTCAGTATTCCACACCAAACGTTCACTTTTTCTGAATACTGCCTTTTACAGTTTATCACCCAGTTAGGATTTTCAGTGGTCCAATAGCGAATATTTTTTGATGAAACCACTCCATATGTTGTGAAACTAAAGCTTTATCACTAAATAAAATTTTCTTTAAAAAATGCCTGTCATTAAGATACTGGCCCTGGGCCCATAAGCAGAATTCCAAACGTTTTTCTTGATGACCTAGTTCCAGAGTATGTAAAAACTTTGGTTTAAATGGCCTCAATTTATTTTTCCTCAGACATCGCCTAACGTTCTCCCTGGGTTAGTTTAAATCTAAGCTGGCAACCCTCAAACTACTATTTGGATTATTTCTGAAGTAATCTAATATAGTCTGGATATTTTCGTTCCTTCTTCGTATATTGTTCTTTAAAATATATGTGGTTACTGCTCCAGTCCGATTGAAAACTTGGTTTATTTTATGTACCGTGCTGTTATTTATGGCTGGACGATTTGGGTGTCTTTCATTGAATATTCTAGTTACTTCTCTTTCACTCTGGTAATCATCACCGGAAAGACGCATAATTTTGATTTTTTCTTGAATTGACAATTGAGCCATTATCTGTTTTTATTTTGGAACATGAATTATTCAGTTCACTAATGGTGCTTAACAAAATGACAATTCATGCACAAATGAATAGATGAGAAACTGTCACAGCTAACTTCATTCATTAATGCATTCTGAATAACAGGCAGTTAAAATTGCAACTCTCATTTTTTGCTATTCAACAAAAGGAAGAAATCGCAGCTGATGTTACCTACTGGAATGATAATAATTATATCCATTGCATATTTTTTTCGTTATAATTTCTATTGGCGAAAGAAAATAAGATCGCAGCGCCACCTATAGCAAGACTTTGAACTACGAATCACGGACAAAGGTTTTTGACTTTACACGTGTTTATATGGCGTTTTGACGATCTGTACTCCTATTTTCAAACAATTTGTGAAAATTTGTGATTTCTATAACTAAAAA
Source organism: Chrysolina oricalcia (assembly GCA_944452925.2). Taxonomy (NCBI): domain Eukaryota; kingdom Metazoa; phylum Arthropoda; class Insecta; order Coleoptera; family Chrysomelidae; genus Chrysolina; species Chrysolina oricalcia. Next base: position 3,979,887 of record OX101824.2, on the reverse strand, counting down.
GTGATTGTGTTTCTATTGAAAGACTCTAAAGAACGTTTCAGTAAGGTGATTCAAAGGTATTTCATCTCCGATTAGTTTTGAATGCTTCTGCAATTCAAGGTTGTATGGCGTTTTGATGATCTGTTCTACTATTTTCAAACAATTTGTGAAAATTTGTGATTTCTTTAACTGAAAAGTTATTGTGTTTCTATTAAAAGACTTGAACGATCGTTTCAGTGTAGTTTACAAATATTTTACTTGTTTTTGGAGGTCATGATTTGCAATCAATTGTTGATCTGATTCGTTCATCAGTCTGTTTGTCAAACAAGCATATACTTCGATATTATTTAGCTTGCCAATTTTCAGTTTCAAAATCCATGCTTTCCTTTGGTCAATTTCTTCAATCTGGTCGAACCAATTGGTGATTTTTTAACCTTGCTCTTATTTTTGGGGGAAATTTGTGATATCCCACATTTTCCTTCTTGCCATATGTCCTGCATCCTGGGACTGAACAACTAGGATTGTATTTTCCCATATTTGGCAGTCTATCAACGGTATAAACCAAAAAAATACGAACAGAAACAGAAATCGAGTATGGAAATATCCTTAATCAACAGAATAAATCAGATCAATAACTCACAAATCATGACTTCAAAAAACACGTAAAATATTTGTAAACTACACTGAAACTATCGTTCAAGTCTTCTAATAGAAACACAATAACTTTTCAGTTAAAGAAATCACAAATTTTCACAAATTGTTTGAAAATAGGAGAACAGATCATCAAAACGCCATGCAACCTTGAATTGCAGAAGCATTCAAAACTAATCGGAGATGAAATACCTTTGAATCACCTGACTGAAACGTTCTTTAGATTCTTTCAATAGAAACACAATCACTTTTTAGTTATAGAAATCACAAATTTTCACAAATTGTTTGAAAATAGGAGTACAGATCGTCAAAACGCCATATAAACACGTGTAAAGTCAAAAACCTTTGTCCGTGATTCGTAGATCAAAGTCTTGCTATAGGTGGCGCTGCAATCTTATTTTCTTTCGCCAATTGGGAGTACATTAGACTTGTCTTAAACTAGTGAAATTGTTTTCATGAAGATTAACCAGGAGTTCTCTCCTGATTGTACTTCTTTATGTGTCCACTCAACTTCGAGACTATTTTTACCATCATGATTTTCATATGTTATAATTGTACTACATTGCAATAATCATCCCAATAATTTTTTCAATAATCAGCAGTGGTGTAGTAAGAACGTGTGACCAGTAATATTTCAAGACATCCTGAATCCAGTGGTGTATTAAGAATTTTTATAAAATTTATGAACCATAGGTAATGGACCTTTTCAATTACGGAAAATAAATTACAAAACTCGTTTAAATCGATAGTTGTTAGTCTGAAAAGTCCATTTAACAAAAAGTTCCATTATTTTTCTTTCATTTTAAAGAAATATCACATTTGAAAGTGTGCCGTTGACGTCACGTTCATCGGAAATATCTCCCACCATAATCCACGTTCCGAAACAGGCAATACCGTTCTCCTTAAAAATATAACTTCTAGCATGATATAAGCCGTTGAGAAATAATAAATACATTGTCACTTGATCAACTCATAGATAAAAATACACATGTTAGCTTTCAAATTTTCTGAACAGACCATCCTTTTGATGAAGAACGAGCATTGACAACAAAACAAATCGTAATGACAGTTCTCAACTGTCAAAAGTTATATGGAGATGTGAGGTTAATGTTTATTTTATTTACATTCAACAATCAACATTCAACTGATAAATTCGATAATAGTGTAGTGACGTGTTATCATAAACGATTTGGTGTGAATTTATTTGTGTAATTGTGTATTAAAAATATGGAACAAGGCTTCGTGAAGGGAAGTTCGGATAATTTACGGAGGTACAAAGCACCTTTTCGACATGTCAGTTATTGCAGGGATACAGGTACTGAAGATACAGGAATTAATAACAAATTTTAGAACACAAACAACAAAAGCTCTCAAAACTTAGAAAACCCATTAACCTCAAAAAATAAATCAAGGTAGTGTTCGTTGAAGTTTAGATCTGATGGAACTGCTTCACTTGTATCAAATGGGTAGGCAAATGAGTTAGACAGAGACAAAATATTCTTATTGATCGCACCGTGTAACAGACGAAAGAACCCATCTGGTATCAAATGACAACTGTCATACGACACATTATATTTGAATGAGAATTAGGTGCACAACTTTAACAACGTTGCCAAGTTTAGTTTTGATGAACGTGACGTCACGAAACCACTTTTCTTCTGATTATAGATAAACTAGCGGTCAGAAAAAAAAAATAAAAAATCCCGAGAGATATTAGCGTACGTACTTTCCAATTTCAGTGTTACCTAATATCTCTTGGAAAGGTCCATTGGTGGGTTGATTAAACGGCATATTTTTCAAATTTAATTCCTTTATAACTTTTTTATTGGTTGACGCATTCCAACGTAATTTAAATGTAATCATTTGAAAATGTCGCGAATCCAGTGGTGTAGTCAGTTTTTTTCTAAAAAAATCGATATTAATTTTTTTAGATTTTTTACCTTGAAAAATAAGATTAGTTGGCCCTGTTAATTGAGATTTATTTATGAAAAATGGTGTCTTAATAGACTTTTGAATATCTACCTAACAAAAAAAATCCAATCGGTTGAAAAATGTAAGTTTTATAAGGGTGTTTCCATCTTAAATGGGTCACACTGTATGCCTGATACTACACGCACAATTCGGAAAGTCTCTGTCGCACTAATTACGCATCTGGTTGAATTACGCATAAACAGCTATTGCTATTTTATCAGGATCGTTAACAATACAGTGTGTCCCACTTACCATGCTCACCATGGGTATCTTTTTAATGGTAAGAGATACGAGGTCGGTTAAATGACACCAAATGTGGAGTTGATCAAGGTCAACTATAATGTGAAAAAATATTTTGATAAAATCTATTCGTTTTTGTTTTATACGCAAATAACAGATTTTGATTATTTTCATGTAAGTGAATTTTGACCCACTTCTGACGGTCCTCCTAACTTGAAATTTGGCAGATGTTCATAATTCCAGTGACAATGCACTATGGAATTTTTATTAAGGAAAAAATGAAAAATGGCGGCTCCTCCAATATGGCGGACGAGATTTGTGATTATGATCCAATTCCATTCAAAATTGGTATGTGGGGGTTATTTTTGAAGTCGGAGATCATGATTTTTTTCTTAAAATTTATATATTCAAGATGGCGACTCCAAAATAGTTCTTGTTTTTGTATAAATGGCGATAACTCCGTTGTTATCAACAAAAAACTATTACTGTGACATATCACCTGTAAGAGAAAAATAAGTTACTCATATATAAGCCATAGTGAGTTATGACCTACATTTGAAAAATAAAAGTTGGTGCTGATATCTCAAATTCTAGAAGAGTTATAGAGGTATAATTTTCATATTTTTTTCGAAATCTCATTGAAAAACTGCCATGAGAATGTGAAATTCCCATCCGAATATTTTCATAAATAAAGAAGTTACGGAGGAGACATGAAAATGATCAAAACCTGTTTTTTGCGTATAAAACAAAAACGAATAGATTTTATCAAAATATTTTTTCACATTATAGTTGGCCTTGATAAACCCCACATTTGGTGTCATTTAACCGACCTCGTATCTCTCACCATTGAAAAGATACCCATGGTGAGCATGCTAAGTGAGACACACTGTATATCTAGTAAATGGTACAAGTTTTGAAAGTTGTCATTTCGTACAGTTGCTAAACATTCATCAATACATTCGTCCCCGCCTATGGCATTCCTCTTGCTCGACCTTCATTCGCGAACCCAACCCCGAAAACCTAACACCACCCTCGTTTTTTCAGCCCCAAGACGCGGACGCAAGCGCCTCGACGCTGCTGGCCATCAACATTCCCTCATCAGGATATAGTCGACGTACCCACAGAATTTCACTCTGTCGTCACTGTCGTCAGTCTACCAGAAGCACGCGTAGTGGAAGTTCCCTGCTTTGCTCCGAGGATGGTCCATATCGAAAATCAGGATGACTCAGTAATTGATTTTTTTCAAAAGATATAAGGCACGAAATTTGCACAGAGTTTTCCAAAAGCACCAAAAATCACACGCTGTTTTTTTATTATGCTTTCTAGATATTTTTTACTTTTACTTTAATGACTTTCACGGATTATGGGGAGAATTGGGGATATATTCAGAGCAAAATAAAAGACTATCAACAACCGTCAACCATGTTTTACGAAAACAAAGTTAGTCATAACACTTCTCAGATTGTCAGTTTGCCTCTAATTTTTCAACTGTATATAGAGCAGGGCTGTAAATAAAAATAAGAGGCTCTTTTCACACAAAATGAAAGAGGCAACTACCAATACTACTTTTTATAAGATAGTTCGTAAATGAAAACCCCGGTTTTCTCCCCAGCAAAATCGCTTTGTGGAATTTTTTAAACAAGAAATAGTGAAAAAAATTACAACTTTTTTTTTTTTGCGAATATCTCAAAAAGTATTGGAGGAATCGTTCAACAGTCGCTAGAACTTTTGTAGATAATTATAAAGCCTACTAAATGGTTTTTTATACGACTAGATCGGTGCCTTTTTCACTGAGAAAATCCAGGAAAAAAACCTCGGAAAACAAACCATTTTTCAAAAATTCATAATTTTTATAAATCTGAAGCTATGGACAAACAATATTGCGAAAACTGATAGAGAATAATATGTAACTCAACTATGCGCAAGATGGTTAGTTTTTGCACAATGGCGTTATAAACAATTTTGGGGCAAATATTTCTGAATACGTCGATTTATGGGAAACCATCTTATTCAAATTCTGTAAAAGGCATTTGGAAGTAGAGTGTGGAAGAGAGAGTTGTATGTTTTGGATTTTCACCTGAGAGGCGGGAAATGTGTTGAAAATGTCACTGGAAGTTACTCTAAATGCTTGAAAGTGCACCCGAACTCAACTCGAGTAAACTTCAGTGCGACTTCGGGTGACTTCGTACACACTTTGAAGCGTTTTGATCAACTTTCAGTGACAATTTCAACATATTTCACACCTGTCAGGTGAAAATTCAGAATATATATATATTGTAGATATTGATCTTGATCTCTACTTCCGTTTACAGAATTTGAATACTACAAATTCCCTTAACTCGGCGCATCTTGCAAAATGTGCCTACAAATTGTTTATAACGGGATGTGCAAAAACTACACAGCGCACATACGAGTATCACTATCTATCAGTTTCCGGAATATTGTTTGTCCAGCTTCAGACTTATAAAAATTATAAATTTTTGGAATATGGTCTCTTTTTCGAGGTTTTTCCGAATTTTCTCAGTGGAAAATGCGCCGATCTGGTCGTATGAAAATCCATTTTGTAAAACGATTTCTTTAATAATCTTTGAGATATTTCCAAAAAACTAAAAAAGTTGTAATTTTTTTCACTATTGCTTGTTTAAAAAATTCCACAAAGAGATATATATATATATATATATATAAGTAGAAAAGTTATTGGGTATACCCTCAAAATGTTCTGCAACCGTAGACACGTGTTTCGAGCTTCAGCTCTCATCAGTACGGTAAAATCAAGTGCGAAGATGTACAACACTTGGATGTAAAAATAATCCTTATTTTTATTTTCCTGGGTAGGATTGTCACGCTGGTAGCTATAGCTGCCTCCGTGGCGACGTTAGTTGTTGCCTTGTAAGCACAAGGTCTTCTAACCGAAGCCACAAATGTGTGGTTGGCTTCATGTTGTTGACTTCCTTTGTTTCTATTTTTACATCCAAGTGTTGTACATCTTCGCACTTGATTTTACCGTACTGATGAGAGCTTAAGCTCGAAACACGTGTCTACGGTTGCAGAACATTTTGAGGGTATACCCAATAACTTTTCTACTTATATTTTCATATATTGCCCCTCGCTAAATCCATCCTTATTTATATATATATACAGGGTGTTAATTAAGTACGTTGACAAACTTCGGGAGGTGATTCTTTGAAGGTTTTCAGGATGAAAAGTTCATATAAACATATGTCCCAAACGGCTTGGTTTTCGAGATACAGGGCGATAAAAATACATTTTTTTCAAGATTTTTTAGAGTTAACTTCGACATTTTTGACAATAATCAGTTCAAATTAGGCAAGTACAATCCATTCAATAGGGCGCACGATACAAAATAATGCATTTCTCAAATAATTCACAGGGTCCTCCTTTTTTCAGAGTCAAGCTTTGTTCAACCCTTCAGAATTTTTTTTCCGCCGCCACTGACATATTATGAGAAAGGAATAATCAATGTTGTTTCATTTAACATTTTTTTGATATCTTGCATTTCTTCATTTACTTGTACGGTTCAGGGGCTATAATGAAAATATTAATTTAAACATTTTCCAGTGTGGCATAACATTAAAAAATTTGAAAATTAAACATTTTCAATTATTGTAAATTGATGGAAATATTTTTTCAGAATTAGAAAAATCTACGATGAATAAAAATTATACAATAAAAAATATAAAGACAAGCTTTTATACAAATGCACTGATAATGAAAAAATAATTTGTTTCATTTTTTGTAGGTTATTCTGTGAGTATCAAAATCTTTCTGTACAAGATTACCTAGATCAAACAATGAAATGAATTATTTTTTCCTTTTCAGTGTATTGTATAAAAACTTTTTATAATTTTCATTTTTAACATTTTAGTTTATTTTTTATGTGAAACTGAAAATCTCCAACCCAAAAACCATCACAACCACCAACAGAATCGGATCATAATCACAAAACTCGTCCGCCATATTGGAGCCGCCATTTTGTTTTTTAACAAACATTTTTTTAATGCATTGTCACCGGAATTACGGAAACCCGCCAAATTTCAAATTAATCGGAGTATTAGAAGTGGGTCAAATTCAACTTTTATTAAATTGTTTGTTAGTTACAAGTGAAGCTAAATAAAAGCTTGTGTGATTTATTTTTGTGATATCTAATAGAAAACTACTATCTCCCCGTCACTGCGGTACGCTGGATATTAAACTAGATCTGACAGATATTGGGAAAACCTTAACTTTCAACCTGAAGATTCTGATGGTAAAAATGTGCATTTTCATTGAGATATTTGATTAAAAATGTTTTTACCCATCAGTCTTGATAGAGAACTCATACAAATTTTTTGTTATTTTAAAAAAAGATATTTTTTAGTTTTCAATTGAACGTTTCCTTTTCAACATAAAAAACTTCCGAAAGGTAATCCTGTAATGGAAGATAGTTAATAGGGTTTATCTAATAGTCGCAGATCATTACACATTTGATTTTCATTTATGAATCTCTGGCCATAACATTACATTTTCTCTACACGAGCAGAAAATAGCTATTTGTGTAATGAGAACAAAATGACGTATTGCGTCACGCGCTAATCTTTGGAGAGTGGCAATGACACTTCGAGAAATGAATTATTTTATATCATGCGCACTATTGAATGGATTGTACTTGTCCAATTTGAACTAATTTGGATCGATTATTGTCGAAAATTTCGAAGTAAACTCCAAAAACTGCTAAAAAATGTATTTTGATCACCCTGTACTTCGAAAACCAAGCCGCTTGGGACATGTTTATATGAACTTTCCATCTTGAAACCTTTCAAAGAATCACCCTTCAAGTTTGTTAGACTATTAGCTTCTCAAATTTCTTTAGGTTATGCGTTACTGGAAAATGTTTGCGTTAATATTTTCATTGTAACTCCTGAACCGTACAAGTAAATGAAAAACATCAAGAGAGCAAAAAGATGTTAAATGAAACAATATTCATTATTTTTTTCTCATAGTATGTCAGTGGCGGTGGAAAAAAAATTCTGAAGGGTTGAACAAAGCTTGACTCTGAAAAAAGGAGGACCCTGTGAATTATTTGAGAAATGCATTATTTTGTATCGTGCGTACTATTGAATGGATTGTACTTGCCTAATTTGAACTGATTATTGTAGAAAATGTCGAAGTTAACTCTAAAAAATCTTGAAAAAAATGTATTTTTATCACTCTGTATCTCGAAAACCAAGCCGTTTGGGACATATGTTTATATGAACATTTCGTCCTGAAAACCTCCAAAGAATCACCTCCCGAAGTTTGTCAACATACTTAATTAACACCCTGTATATATATATATATATATATATATATATATATATATATATATATATATATATATATATATATATATATATATATATATATATATATATATATATATATATATATATTAAGGTGTATCAATCAAACAGAAGCAAAAACAGTCAAAGGTGAAACATTGTTATATTACAGGAAGTCATCTGTTGAGTATACATTTTTTAAGTTCATTTTTGAATTTAGTTTTAGTCCTAATTTATTTTATTGCCTGTGGTATTTTTTATATATCTCAATTCCCTCGTATAAAATATGTACGTTTTTTCAAAGTTTGATTTGAAACGTAATGCGTTTATTTTATTTACATTTCTTGTTTTATGGTAATGGATATTCGAAATATGATCAAAAGTAAGATCCGAATGTTTTTTTCCTGTATCAACATGGTGGATGAAAATTGAAATTTTAAATTCATATAACGAACGAAGATTTATTAATTTATTAGGTTTATATAATTTTTTTGAGGGTTCTAAAAAGGGCAATTTGTATATGCATTTTTTGGAAAGTTTGTAATAATAGAAAATTTGGCTGAGCCCCAAACAGAAATTTTGAAAACTTAAATTTATTTAGTAGCTTACAATTTGGTTTCAGCGCTAATTTATTGACACCGCGGCAATAAATGCACTGATTGATGTAATAAATGAAGACTTTGAGACCCATGGGTACGTCCATGTACAGTTCTTAGACCTAAGTGAGGCTTTTGACTGGGTTCCGCACAATATATTACTTAATAAACTGAAATTTTGCCACTTTTTCGAAAATAGCCAAAAAATGATTAGGTCCTATTTGACAGACAGAACTCAATTCGTTAATTTTAAGGACGTCAGCTCTCAATCGATTAATACTAAATATGGGGTACCGCAAGGCTCTGTCCTAGGTCCGGTCCTATTTCTTATTTGTGTCCACGACCTGCCTAATAGTGCTCCTTCAGCAAAGATTACTCATTTTGCTGGTGATACCTCATAAGAGATTTCAGTATGCTGCTAACTGAGGCCAATAATAGTCTGTCCTTGACACAATATTGGCTACATAATAACAAGTTATTCCTTAACAAAGAAAAGTCTGAGTCATTGATTTGATTTGATTTGAAATGAAACTCAAACCACTAAAGAGATCGAATGAAACCCTACAACTTATGTATTTAACATTTTTTTGTAATATGGAAAGTGAAGAAGTTACGGGGGGGGCGGACTTTTGGTCTTCACTGTATATTGTGTAATGCCTTCTCGATGCTCTCCATAGCCTGCTCTTCAATTTGGCCCATTCAGACTTGCCGTGCGCAGTTACAAGCCCGGCCCTGGTTGACAATGTCATTTTATTGAGTTTCATGGTCTTGGAACCTACATTGTCTGTCGATAAAATGTTGGGTCAGTCTGAATCTATTCACTCAAATACACATACCTACCTGAATCAATATTTGCCTTGCATGTTTCTTGGCAGTGGCGTGAGATTCTGACGCGAAAATTAAAGACCCTCCACATTTTGATAATAAAAATAACTCTGAAAGTCTGAGAGGCTTGTAGAGTTTTGCCACCACGTGAAAAAAATTAGTCTTTATCATTGTTTATATGCCTGTGTAGAAAAACAAGATTTGCGATCTCTCTCCACTTTCTCAAGGAATTCCCCAGTGAATACACAATAGTCTCAGAGATGGTAGCGGGATTCACATTCGTTTCAGATCACACCAGTGAATCGCAAAGTGACTTCCATTATTATCGCATATACGTCTATTCCGTGCCCCGTTGGTCAGTTCTAGATATCAAAAGGCGTTTTCCATTTAGGAGTGTTAAGCCCCAGAGCTTCAAGCCCCTGAGATCGGAAATTACTTTATCACTGACTTTTTCGCCAAAAAACTGTGTATTCGCGTTTTGACTTTTGTCTACTTGTGCTTCATGCACCAATAAAACGGGTGGTGCTCGAGGGGCAAGAGGAATGTCAATCGGTGCTTGAAGCCCCACTAAATGGAACGCATGGTCATACGCTCTGGGTAGCTCTGAGGAGCTCCTTTCGTTAAATGGAAAGCAGCTAAAATGTGATGCAAAATGTGACTCGAAATTAGCTCAATGTGACATTCTATTTATACTTCGGAATCGAATGCACATTGAGACCCTTTCGATGTCACAATGTGAAATTGAATGGACTGGTACTTCTTTTAAATTGTGCTTCACTTTCTGATTCTCCTGTATGTCAAGAATAAAACAAAGCTCAACAGGTTTCAGCACAAATTCAGTTGATTCAGTATGATATACTTTTCACAAAAAAGAAATCAATTAATTAATATAATTCAACTCCAATCCTCTGGACAATATTTTCTTAGCGGCGAAATCAGTACCTATCCTTAAAGTGCCAAATTCCGTAAATCACTGAATTTACCTTTCTAAGTTTCTACTCACCGTTCCAGTCCTTGATACAGTTCTTGGTAGAAATAATAATTGGGCAATGTTAATAAACACATTTGATTTTACTATTGAAATGAAAAGAATCAAAAACAGAACACTGCACACAATCAGATGTACCTATAGAATATTTAAAGAATGGCGTCAACCAATTACAAAATCTACTTGACTCTCGTCTCGACAAACAACTCTGGCCATTTTTTGTGATGGTGATGTCATGCTGAATTTTGTTACTAACCTAATTCCTTCTATACCGACAAAATCACAATGAAACCAAAATTCATGTTAATGTGCTTTGCAATTTTCTTCACATTTTGTGCCTCGAAGCGACACAAACGAAAAGAAAATTGTGAACAATTCGTAACATTTGGCATCACTAAGTGGTAACAGTGATGTCTAAATGCAACTCATTTTGTTACCATAATAATCAAGAAAGCAACATCTCCTAGATGTTTGTGTTAACTGGGGATCATCATGTATTTTTCTAATACCATGTTTCTTGAAAAAAGCAAATTTTTAAAACTTTCAACTTACTTCTGATCATTGAGTAGTGAACAATGCATAGTGCATAAAAAGACTGAAACAAAACCTAAATTGCGAGTGGCTTGGCAGATGATTGTGTTGATATCGTTCACGAAATAGTCATATATAGTGTGGTCCACTAAGTGTGCAACAAATGGGAAACTTGTTTATTATCGATTTCTCAGAAAATTTTATTCTTGACAAAAGTTGGTGCACGTTTCAAAACTATACCAAGTGTACCTGAAATGGCTTTATGACAAACACCATACAGGATAGGCCAAGAAATATAAAGTTCGTACAAGAGTAAAGTACCCTTATTTCAAAAAAATATAGAAATATGTTGAAGTGAAACGTTGCTTAGAATTAAAAGTTATGTTCAGATACGTCATGCCCTGCTATTCGAATTTTTTTTTTCGTTTGGAAAATATTGAATTACCCCCGTATGATACATATTCTTACTATTTTGATTTAATATGTATGTGAAGTAGCCACAATCAAATCAGTTTGGAGCATTTTTTATCAAATTAAAATGTATTTGTAAAATTTACTTGGATTTGTATTTTTTTAGGTGATCGTCAACTTCATGTTTGTTGCAACGATATTTAACAGAACTCTAGAATAAAACAAATACTCTTTTTAAAGAGGCAAATACTTTACTAAGTAAATGTTCACATGTATAAACTGTCAATAAAAGTATAAAATTTCTGTTCTTCTGACAACAATGCCTCAACTAGAACAGATATTAAAAAACACTCCAAAATCTATCGCGGATAGCCATGAACAAAAAACACATACGCCCGAAAACAGTACTGTAGTTTGATAGTGTGGCGTCTTGAAACTTGCCTGTCAAACGTTTTCATATTTGTCCTTAATTAAAAATGCCTCGCCCAGTAGTATTAACGTTAACTGAAAATGCAGAATTAGTTTTAATCTGTGGTGATGGTTATAAACCAATGCGCGAAGCTGCAAATATTTTCAACGAGCGGCATCCAGACAAACAAATTTGCTATTCAAGTGTAAGTAGAATTTTAAAGAATTTCAAACAGACCGGCTCATTAGAATGTAAACATAATAAGGATCGTAGGAAACCTGTATGCACAGAAGAAAACCAGCTTGACGTACTTCAAGCAGTAGTAGAAAATCCTAGAAGGTCCACCCAAGAAATTAGTGATTATACCGGCATTAAAAAACGAAGAGACTATGATTTGAGATATGATTTTTCCATGTGGATTCAGGGTGAAATAGAAGAACAAAGAGATTTTCATCTATGTATTCTGTTTGGAGATGAATCGACTTTTACAACCAATGGGGTTCTATCATCACAAAATTGCAGATGGTGGTCAGATGTCAACCCAAATTTTATTATTGACAACAAAAATCAATACTATCACAAAAGAAACGTTTGGTGTGGTATATTAAATGATACATTACTAGGTCCGTTTTTTTTCGAGAGAATTTGAATGGTGACAGGTACTTGAACTTTTGGAAACTGAAATAGGAGAGTTTTTGGATGATATGGTATTAGAAGAACGGCATAAAATATGGTTTCAACATGACGGATGTCCTGCCCATTCTACTAGAAATGTTTCTCAGTGGCTGAATAGGACATTTCGTAATAAATGGTTAGGACGAAATACCGATTCTCGATGGCCTTCTCGTTCTCCAGACCTTACACCTCAGGATTACTTCTTATGGGGATACTTAAAACAAAAAGTCTACAGGGATCGCCCCTTTAATAATGTTGCTGAGCTTGAAACTTCAATGCGAGTTCATGGCAGAAATATTCCCGCTAATGTGTTGCGATCTACAGAAAACGAATTTTGTGAGCGAACAATTAGATGCATCGAAAGAGAAGGTGGACATACACAGACGCTTCGATAATTTTTATTGTTAGCACCTGTTCAGTTACCTACTGTAAGTTTCTGTACTATCGCTTATTGGTTCTTTTTTGTTCATGGCTATCCGCGATAGATTTTGACAGTTTATTCATATGAACATTTACTTAGTAAAGTATTTGCCTCGTTAAAAAGAGTATTTGTTTTATTCTAGAGTTCTGTTAAATATCGTTGCAACAAACATGAAGTTGACGGTCACCTAAAAAATTAAATCCAAGTAAATTTTACAAATACACTTCAATTTGATAAAAAATACTTCACATACATATTAAATCAAAATAGTAAAAATATGTATCATACGGGGGTAATTCAATATTTTCCAAACGAAAAAAAAATCGAATAGCAGGCCATGACTTCGTATATGAACATAACTTTTAATTCTAAGCAACTTTTCTCTTCGACATATTTCTATATTTTTTGAAATAAGGGTACTTTACTCTTGAACGAACTTTATATTTTTTGGCCTATCCTGTATGGTGTTTGTCATAAAGCCATTTCAGGTACACTTGGTATAGTTTTGGAATATGCACCAACTTTTGTCAGGAATAAAGTTTTCTGAGAACTCGATAATAAACAAGTTTCCCTTTTGTTGCACACTTAGTGGACCACACTGTATAGCATTGACAAATAAAAGAAATAAAATTGGGCCAAATTCGATTCCTGCGGGATTCCCGGTGTTGAGAAAAATTTAAAAAATTCAACTCCCTCATAGTCAACAAATAAGTCTGTGTTAATCAGAAACGATTTCAGTAAATGTTGTATATTTAAAATGCGTTAACAAATAACAATCGCCAGTAGCGGCTGGAGTTCGCATACCGTGTGTGGCTCACCCTGTACAGCTCACCCTGTACAGCAGACATAATGCGAGTTTAATAGGAAACATCCTGAGAAAAACTATTTCAACCGTAGTTATTTTTCGTAGTGCGAACTCTAGACTGATTCATATTATTGACCTAAAAAAGTGAATCCCGTTTGTCTTTCAGTGGTTTCGATAAGGATAACAAAAACGTTAGAGGAAGTGGTTGCGGTTCTCGACGACAGATCTTTCCGACCGGCAGCCAACTAGATGACAAGCGACTCGGTTTGCCATGGACAACATCTTCCTCGAAAAAGTTCACCGAAATTGGTAACTTATATGGAGTTTTCCGACTATTAGCAGACTTTGAGAAAAACAGGAATGCGAATCGGTGAGTTCATTCATTTTTTCAAAAACAATTATGAAATTTATCTTCAGGTCCTGTGTGAATATGCATGCATGAAGGCGAACAAACACATAATATTCAGAGTTATTCAGTGTAGAGAATTGTTTCGGTTTCAACTTCTCCAATTTTATACAGACTGCGCCTAATTTCGGCCACTTTTAGTGGTTCGCTCCAGCAAACACTGGGAAGTAACTGTGAAGTACTATAGATGTAACTCTGCGACTAAAACATCTCATGCGATGTACCAAAAACTTTGCCTCCCGCTCGCATCTACAGCACAATGTCCGCAACATCTTGTACGCATTTCAAATCATTGTGTTATTCAACTTGAGATTTGAAAAAATTGCCCTGATAAAACATCCATCCGTAGTCACTTTGTGGAAGTTTTTGAGTCAATAAATGTCTTTTCAATAACCACATTGGGTTGTTTCATGCGAAGATTCTTCGAGATCTCTTTTTTTCTTTCTTATTTTCACCACACATGGAGAACTCAAGGGTCTTCATCCCTGAAAAAAGGGAAGTCAGAAACGATTCTTTTTTTCTGAATGGTGAAGGGTTGTATGATTATATAAAGATAAAAATAATGAAAAAAATTTTTTTTGAGTTTTAAATGAATGAAAAGGATATTTTCCCCTATTTTTGGTAATTTTCGTTCAGTTCCACCATCAAAACGAACAAATATTTTGATGTTGTTTCATTTCACTATCGAAGTCTTTCATTCACTTAGTTGAATAACTTTCTCATTTTTTTCCTAAATGTTTCCTTTTTTTGTGAATAATTTTACAAAAATGTGTTGTTTTCGCGAAATAGGTTTCCTTGCTTTATTCCATTTGAAATGAGAAATATCCAGCTTAATCAAAGTCAACTAATAAAGGTTTGTTTCAGCCGTCGTCCAGTGAAAACTAATTATTACTTACAATTTTGGATTCAGAAATGAAACTGAATTTCTTTTGAATGATACACCCCTCAGGTTGTTCCTCCCACACGACTGGTGAGGAAAAGAGAAAGTATCATATAGCCAGTATGACATCTGGCACAGGGTCGGATCGGGAATGGGAAAAAATAAAATCCATTCGGGTCGATCGAAACTATGGAATATTATAACTTTTACAATTAATGGCTTTTTTCAACAACATTTGTTGATCACTTGGAGGACAATACTCCATAACATTCTTATATTAGGTAAAACCAAGAGGCGGCTCCAGAATGTTGGACAAGTTTCGTGATTTCTGATACGATTCCATTCAAAATTGGTATATAGAAGCTTCTGGGATTGGGATGTAATAATTTTTTTTGATAATTCCTGGTCTGATTCTATTTTGATATGGGTATTTTTGTGGTCGGAAATCATGATTTTTTTGTCAATGTTTGATAATTGGAAATGACAGCTACAAAACGGTGGACGAATAATAATTATTGTCCGATTCCGTTCGAAATTAGAATGTAGAAGTTCTTTGGATCGGTGATTTTGAATTTTTTGTCAGAATCAAAAAATTCAAGACGTCGGCTCCGAAATTTAAGGTCAGATCTATTGAACATTTGTGCCTAGGAGTTTTTGGTATAGGAGATGAGTTTTTCAACACTAAATAATCCTATGACATATTTACGAATGATCCAAAGAAAATATTCGTTTTCAGTGCATTTGAATAAAATCTTGTCTTAAAAACATTTTTTTATTTATATTTATCAGGAAATACACTCTCCACTTCGTCAGGGCTATTTAGCGAGAATTTCGGAGATATTTTTACGCATATTAAGAAATAACTTGTTCTTGTGACTCCCATATCGGCACCTCCATTATGCATTGGTTTCCAATACAACAGTTTATTTGGGGAATCAATAATGCTTCCAAAGCTGAAAGCATTTTATGTAAATTGCATTCCACCATTTCCACCTAAAATTCTGGACGGGCATCTTCCTAGAGGAATAAGAATTAGGGATATATGCTTCTAATGTTGTTGAATGTAGAGAACGAAATGTAAAAAAGAAAGAAATAGCTAACTTTTTTCAATATTCAAGGGTAATATAACAAGACCTTGATAAATAGTCGACTATTTTTATTGCATCTAAATTTCGACTGTATTTTATGATAATTTAACGAGACATTATTTTGGTATTAATAATCTGATGAGAGCCCGAGAGCGAAGCTCGAGGGCTTTCATCTCTGATTATTAATGCCAAAATAATGTCGAGTAAAATTAATAAATACAAGAGAAATTTAGCAGCAATAGAATAGTCGACAATTAATCAAGGTCGTGTTATATTTGTGAAGATTATTTCTTGAATCTACTTCTTTATATCAGTCATATGAATGAATGAAAATTAAACAATTTGGAATAATTTATTGAAAATATCAAGAACAAAGCACAAAATCTAAACAAAAACAGTAAAGTTATTTTGAGGGTTATAACCAATAACTTTTCTACTTATATTTTCATATATTGCCCCTCGCTAAATCCATCCTGATTTGTATCTTCCTGGGTAGGATTGTCACGCTGGTAGCTATAGCTACTTCCGTGGCGACGTTATTTGTTGCCTTGTGAGTACAAGATCTTCTAACCGATGCCACAAATGTGTGGTTGGCTTCCTGTTGTTGACTTCCTTTGTTTCTATTTGTACATCCAAGTGTTGTACATCTTCGCACTTGATTTTACTGTACTGATGAGAGCTTAAGCTCGAAACACTTGTCTACGGTTGCACAACATTTTGAGAGTTATACCCATCCAATAACTTTTCTAAAAAAAATTATATAAACAGTTTCATTGACCTCGGACAGGTCTACCAAAATTCCGTATGAAGTTTTTTCATATCTTGAAAAATAATAATAATATATTTTTTCAGTCTCTCATTAGCTAGTCGTAGTATCCAGATCATTGGTGCCTAATTATAGTTGTAAATGGATTCAATGATAAATTTAAGACATCCATATGACAAGGGTCGAAATATTCAATTATTGATTATACCGGGTGGCTACGGAAGTATTGCCTACGGAATATCTCAGTTATTGTATGAAGTAGGTTTGTGAAATTTGGAGCGTCGATATAATGACATAAGAGCTAAAATTTGAGCATATTGACATGTCGAAGTTAACTTCCGGTCTGACCGGAAGTAGCATCAACTTTCTTATTTTAAATGGAAACCCTATTTTTTTTCTTTTCGCTTTATTCAGCATTCAATTCACTTTCTAATGGCATATCACAAGTTGGTATCTAACCAGAAACTAGATCAGAAAAAAATTATTATTGAAATTCACCGAGTAGGCCGTGAAAGCCAAAAATTGAAAAGTTGGCTATGGAAACCATACGTCACTTGATAACAGTTGCTACTACTGTGATATTTTATTTTCATTCGTCGGCATTATAAAAAGCCGCCAAAAAAAATATGGGAAAAATTGGGAAAAAACAATACTCTGTAGGTCCATAACTTAAATAGGAACATACAACTTTTTCTTGCCTGTACTATTCAGCATAACCATTCCTTTCTAATGATATAATAGAAAATAATTTTTTGAACTGAGATACCGAAAAATCCAATTATTATTCTTCAAATAACAAAACAGATTATCGCCATACGCAAAAATAAAATAAAAACTAATGTGGAAATTATATCCTGTAGGTTCTAGGTTAAATAGGAACATAAACGTACTTGGTCTGTGCCATCGTCCATAGATATTCTAATATCTACCTATGGACGATGTTTGTGCTATTCAGAATAATCATTCCATTGCAATAATCATTCGAACCAAAATATTAACAAGTAGGCTGATTGAGATATATTTTGGAATGAAACAAAAAAGAAATGAGAGCTGTCACGAACGCTGCTATCCATATTATTTTGACGTTCGAAGTAGTGTTTTTGATTCTACCATTTCAAAAGGGTTTGGAAATCGAAATCAGTTAATCGAATATTCAAAAAATGCCCCGTTATTCACGAACCGAACAAATTGACATGCTTCTCATTTATGGTGAATGTTTAAAAAATTCTTATGCCGCTGAACGATTGTATTTAGAGCGATATCCAGGGAGGCAGCAACCGTCAAGAAGGTATTTCCAGTGGCTTGAAGAAAAATTAAGAACTGAGCCTGATGTTCACGAAGACCAAGAAGCATTTGCTATTAATGAGGAAACTGAAATTAATGTATTAGCTTTAGTACAATACAATTTCCTCAAGGCAGATTGGCGCCGAATTAGCTATAAGTAAGGACTCTGCTAGGAAAATTTTGAAAAAACATCGATTGAAATCCTTCAAGTATTAGTTGCATCAACATTTGTATGAAAATGACGGTGAAAGGCGCCTGGAATATTGTAATTGGTTTCTTCGACAAAATGCTGAGAATCACCTATTTAACTATTATATCTTGTTTACGGACGAGTCAAGATTTACCAACAATGGATTATTTAACAGGAATAATACAAGGTAGGTACTGTACTTTATTTGGATTATTGTCGATAGTCGAAGTGTAAAGTGCTAAAAGTGTGAACGGTCTTTTGTTCCAGGTACTGGGCGATAGCAAACGAGCACCGGTTTCGACAAGGCGGCTTTCAGGAGAGATTTGGTGTGAATGTTTGGGCAGGAATAGTTGGAACTCATATTGTTGACCCCATTCTTTTTCAAGGCCAACTAACCGGAGAGAGATACTTTAATTTTTTAACGAATGAAATTTCGGAATTCATTAACAACCTACCAGCGGAAATAACTGAGAGAATGTACTTCCAGCAAGATGGCGCCCCTCCGCATAATTCAAGAAAAGCGAGAAATTATCTTCAAAATCGCTTTCAAGAGAGACTTATAACAACCCATGGTCCAGTCAGGTGGCCACCAAGGTCACCTGATCTTACTCCGTGCGACTTTTTTCTATGGGGGCATCTTAAAAATAGGGTGTATTCCACACAGCCTACAACTCTACATGAGCTAGAAGTAAAAATTCGTAGAGCTTTCCAAGATATCACGCCCCAAATGTTGAGAAACGTTTTACATGAAAATATCACCAGAGTCAATAAATGTATTGACGCTGAGGGAATGCATTTCGAACATTTGTTTTGAATTTATTTTATCTTTAATCCTATCAATTTGAATTTTTTTTCGATAAATCTGTTTTTTCGATATTTAAAGAATAATAATTGGATTTTTTGGTATTTCATTTCAACAAATTACTTTCTATTATATCATTAGAAAGGAATGGTTATGCTGAATAGTACAGGCAAGAAAAAGTTGTACAGAATATTGTTTTTTTCTCAATTTTTCCAATATTTTTTTTGGCGGCTTTTTATAACGCTGACGAATGAAAATAAAATATCACAGTAGTAGCAACTGTTATCAAGTGACGTATGGTTTCCATAGCCAACTTTTCAATTTTTGGCTTTCATTTTGCTTCCACGGCCTACTCGGTGAATTTCAATAATAATTTTTTTCTGATCTAGTTTCTGGTTAGATACCAACTTGTGATATGTCATTAGAAAGGGAATTGAATGCTGAATAAAGCGAAAAGAAAAAAATAGGGTTTCCATTTAAAATAAGAAAGTTGATGTTACTTCCGGTCAGACCGGAAGTTAACTTCGACATGTCAATATGCTCAAATTCTAGCTCTTATGTCATTTTATCGACGCTCCAAATTTCACAAACCTACTTCATACAATAACTGAGATATTCCGTAGGCAATACTTCCGTAGCCACCCGGTATACCATCAATAATTATAGTTTAAAATCATGCTCTACGATAAATTAGAGTAACTCGTGGACAGGTACCATAAAAGTAGTAGTATTGACATTTGAGTCGTAATATTGAAACAGTTTCTAGGCCCTTCAACTTCCAAGCGTTTCGCGAATCCAAGTCCTCACTTGTTATAATTATTATTTACCGTGCGTATGATATCCTAGTTCTTTGAGAGCTGACCTATATATGTTCGTCCTGCTCCACTTAGGCCGTAGACCTGTTACATCCCACATAAACAAAGGTCCTTGCCCTACATAAATGTCAACTTAACTACCTATATGATTGGAATAGCCCGTGAATAGTAGTGGGACGTCAGAAAATCAATACTTACAATAACATTGACACCAAGCTCGTTTCACTGAAGCTGGAGCGTAACCCCAATATTCCAATTACTATATCAAACCGTCAGATGAATCCCAGAGGATTCCTTCATTTATTGAGTCAGTCATTCTGACGCCGGATATTTTCGACGGAGTAAATATCAAAAGGGACATGCGCCCTCTGAGAAATGGGAAATTCTTTATCCACCCTAATGCTGGGGGACTCAGTTCCTAGTCATACGTTGAGAAAAGTCGGAAATCGACATAACCTTACTTCGAAGTGCATTCAGTGATTGTTTTCGGGTTGTCTCGGTTGGAAGTTTATTCACGAAGGTAAAAAATCCATTGCTTTCAGAACTTCTTGAGAAATGTATGATTGCTAATTGCTTTGTAAGGTTAGGAACTGATCGTATACTTGAAGAGTAGCTAATGATAGCACTCCTGGGATCAGGATATCTTCGAGCTGTGTATCCCCTTTTGCAGAATATGCTGCTAGGGTTTTCCAAACCCATGATTACCCATGGTCCTTCAATATGGTGTCACAAAGCATCAACGCATGTGGAGAAGTTAACGTAAAGCTGGAAATCTGGTGGAGGTCTAAAAATCAATTGAGGATACATCCTAGAATTCATTTTAAGACACGAATGACACTATACAGTGTGTCCAAGAAAAGAATGAACAGCATGGGTATATCGGAAACGGTAAGAGATACGGGGTCGATTAAATTAGAGAAAAGTAGCGCATTTATGTGCCCAACAATATGCCATTTAGAAAGTTTTAATTTTCCGAGTAGTATCGGAGATATCCGAGAAAAACCGAATTTTGAGAATTTCGTTTTTATTTTCTCCTAGCTTTATTTTCAAAGGAAATGAAAAACAAATAGCACTTTGCCATGGCCAATTTTTAAGTAGGTACTACACGATAACGCAAGCAGAATTTTTCTGCGACGTTTCGTCTTTTAGAAAAAAATCATCAACTTTTCATTTTTATATGGGCCGAAACTAAAGTATACCCTGTATACGACTCTACTTTTCATTGTGAATACAGCAACGTATCACACAGTATGATTTCAGAACCATTTCTCGCGCAAAATGAAATTTAGTGATTACTTAGCATATTTTTCTTCAATTTTAGATAGTAGGCGCTGGAAAAAATGTCATATTTTGATACATGAAGTAAATTGATTAGTCTTATTTATACAGTTATAAATTTTAACTTACCACTTGCCGGAATTTTTGCGTTGTTGAATACAAAGATAAGTCGCAATATCAAAACTTTAGTTTATAAATGTAATTGTAATGTAATAACAAGGAGCTAATATGTATTACAGGAAAATAAACAGAAACTTATAACAAGTGTTCAAATAACCCGCCGTTATTTTCTAAGCACAAGTACGCTCTTCTCACAGACGAATTTAAAACTTGAGTTAACATATTCGGAAAAATATTGTTAAAGGATGCAGTAACCGATCTTAGCAAATCTTGAAAATCATGATTAGAGTACACTTGATTCTTGATATATCCCCAAAGGAAAAAGTCTAGTGGGGTTAGGTCGGGGGACCTTGCAGGCCAGGATGTATCACTATGAGGACCAATCCACTGTCCTGGGAAGCGAGTTGAAATAATCTCGAACAATTCTAGAGTTATGTGCTGGAGCACCATCTTGTTGAAACCAGCAGCTGTGAGTAACCGCTAATGGCAAATTATCTAGAGCGCCTTCCATATCATTTACTAACAAATTTATGTACCGCTCTGCTGTTAAATTGTTTTGGTAGATAAAAGGCCCAATTACATTTTCTTACCGAGAATTCCAACTCACATGTTAAAACCGAAACGATGTTGATGTCTGGACACTTTGTGTACACGCAGATTTTATTGTGACCAATATTGAACATTCCGCCTATTAAAATAGTTATTTATGCAGTAAGTTCAAAAAGTGAATGTTTATTGCACTCGACGTGAAATTGTCCGACGAGGCCGTTAGGCCGAGTTGGACAACACGTCGAGTGCAATAAACAATTTTTGCACGAGTTGCATACAACATTTTTTCTACGTTCATGCAAAAAGCAAAAAATGATTTATTGAGGTGCGGCACTAGGTGTAGGAAAATGAAAAGCGCAACTTGAATACTTTATTATTAGTATCGATTTGCATTGAAACAGGAACTAATACGTTACGAACAATTTAACTCAAACTTTATTTTTACCCTCAATGTTGAAAGTGAATGAACAATTGGTGCAATTTTCGATATGAATATTTCGTAGTAAAGTACCAATCTCACAGAATATCTGCTGAATATGTAGTAGGTTTAAACGTTTATGTTTGTCATGATGACAGCACGTTGAAGTAGAATGACAGATGAGTGCAATAAAAACTTTATTGCACTAGTGCAATAAAGAACTTCTTTTTCCACTGAATATAGTTCAATAAAGTTTTGCTTTTTGCATGAATGTAAAAAATAGCATTGTTGGTGATCATACTTTGATCAGACCAAATTATTTTGAAAGGGAAATTTTCATCGTCTTGGTATTTTCTAGTGTACCATTCACAAAAAGTTCTTCGCCTTGCATCGTCACCTGGTCCTAAATTTATATGGATGATATTTATTTTTCTTAAAATGAAGTGAGCGGTGGATTTGGCTACTACGGTATTATCTTCAATGGTGCGAGTGGATTTCTTAGGATATTCGACAACGGCCTGTAACTCATCACGCTGACATTCTTCATTAGATAGCTTTTGTCGGGAAACCACAGGTTTTTTAAATGATCCGTATTCTTTTAAATTAAAAACTAACCGTTTAAATATTGATTTACCAGGTTGTCGCCTATTTGGATACTTATTAGAGTACGCACGTTCAGCATCAACACAATTTCTTTGGCACAGAATGTAACATGACAACATATCAAATTTTTCAATATGCGAAAAGCTGCCGTTTTCCATTTTTAACACAAATTAGGTAGGTAACGAGATGTAAAAGTAGGAACGGGAATATGTCAAAAATTCTACCAAACCACAGTATTATTATGACAACAGAACCTTATATGTCATTTTTTCAAGCACCTATACTATCTAAAACTGAAGAAAAATAGGTTAAGTAATCACTAAATTTCATTTTGCGCGAGAAATGGTTCTGAAATCATATTGAGTGATACGTTGCTGTATTCACAATGAAAAATGAAGTCGTATACAGGGTATACTTTAGTTTCGGCCCATATAAAAATAAACAGTTGATGATATTTTCTAAAAGACGAAACGTCGCAGAAAAATTAAGCTTACGTTATCGTGTAGTCCTTAAAAAGTGGCCATGGCAAAGTGCTATTTGTTTCACATTTCCTTTGAAAATAAAGCTAGGAAAAAATAAAAACGAAATTTTCAAATTTCGGTTTTTCTCGGATATCTCCGAAGCTACTCGGAATATTAAAACTTTCTAAATGGCATATTGTTGGGCACATAAATGCGCTACTATTCTCTCGACCCCGTATCTCTTACCGTTTCCGATATCCCCATGCCGTTCATTCTTATCTTGGACACACTGTATTGAGTTGAAGGACAAAAATTTGTATTTCATGCAAAGTATTTTTATTTTAAAAATCGTAACAAAGCGCTTTCGACTGTTAAGTCGTCATCAGTGCGTACTCGTCAGAGTACGCATTGACTTTACTGTAAGGGGAATTATTAGATAAACAATAAATAGTAATTCATTTGGCAGGGACAAGACAACTCAAAGTTGTCGGACCTGCCCTTGCACTGATGAGAGGTAACAACCTCGAAACATGTCTGTAGGTGGTCATCCCCAGCCAAATTAAGTATAATCTTCTGTTTGTTAGCACTTGCAACCGAGTCTTCTTGGAAGAACGTTGCACAAATATCTGCCAGATGTAGTTCAATATCCGTCGTGGCATTAACCAGGGAAGTAGTTGTTTTCTGTCAGACTTTTGCCTCATATTTTCCAGTTTGTGGAAACATTTGGAGAGAAGGGTACTTCGACATTGTCGATTTTATTCACATTTTTTTGTACTTTCCGGCAAAACCTTCGAATTTGTTCAAATTATTTGTTTTTTCTTTGTTGTAATTTTGACAGTTATCAATGAACATTTCATGTAAAGATAGGTTACAATGAAAGGTGATACATGTACAAACTTCAGTATAGAAAATTTGTATTTCATGCAAGTATTTTTATTTTAAAAATCGTAACAAAGCGCCTTCGTCTGTTAAGTCGTCATCAGTGCGTACTCGTCAGAGTATGCATTGACTTTACTGTAAGGGGAATTATTAGATAAACAATGAATTGTAATTCATTTGGCAGGGACAAGACAACTCAAAGTTGTCGGACCTGCCCTTGCACTGATGAGAGGTAACAACCTCGAAACATGTCTGCAGGTGGTCATCCCGAGCCAAATTAAGGATAATCTTCTGTTTGTTAGCAATAAGCACTTGCAACCGAGTCTTCTTGGAAGAACGTTGCACAAATATCTGCCAGATGTAGTTCAATATCCGTCGTGGCATTAACCAGGGAAGTAGTTGTTTTCTGTCAGACTTTTTCCTCATATTTTCCAGTTTGTGGAAACATTTGGGGAGAAGGGTACTTCGACTTTGTCGATTTTATTCACATTTTTTTGTACTTTCCGGCAAAACCTTAGAATTTGTTCAAATTATTTGTTTTTTCTTTGTTCTAATTTTGACAGTTATCAATGAATATTTCTTGTAAAGATAGGTTACAATGAAAGGTGATACATGTACAAACTTCAGTATAGAAAATTTGTATTTCATGCAAGTATTTTTATTTTAAAAATCGTAACAAAGCGCATTCGACTGTTAAGTCGTCATCAGTGCGTACTCGTCAGAGTACGCACTGACTTTACTGTAAGGGGAATTATTAGATAAACAATAAATTGTGATTCATTTGGAAGGGACAAGACAACTCAAAGTTGTCGGACCTGCCCTTGCACTGATGAGAGGTAACAACCTCGAAACATGTCTGCAGGTGGTCATCCCCAGCCAAATCAAGTATAATCTTCTGTTTGTTAGCAATAAGCACTTGCAACCGAGTCTTCTTGGAAGAACGTTGCACAAATATCTGCCAGATGTAGTTCAATATCCGTCGTGGCATTAGCCAGGGAAGTAGTTGTTTTCTGTCAGACTTTTGCCTCATATTTTCCAGTTTGTGGAAACATTTGGGGAGAAGGGTACTTCGACTTTGTCGATTTTATTCACATTTTTTTGTACTTTCCGGCAAAACCTTCGAATTTGTTCAAATTATTTGTTTTTTCTTTGTTGTAATTTTGACTGTTATCCATGAACATTTCTTGTAAAGATACCAAAAAGGATAGGTTACAATGAAAAATGATACATGTACCAGCTTCAGTAAATTATTTTCTCTAGGATTGCTGATACATTAATTTTAAATCGATATTATTCAACTTTGTTCGGGTTGTGGCGCAGTGTTTAGAGCATTCGACTCTGGGTCCAAAGGTCCAGAGTTCGAGACCCAGTTAGAGCTGGGATTTTTTAAATTTAATTCGACCGATTAAGTCCTGCACGATTCACTGTTGCGTTCCAATAGACAGTGCTGCTCCTAAGGTGGCGTATGAAGTTAGTAACAAGGCTTACCCAAAACAAATATAGTGACTAATGACCTGAGCTGTCAATGCCACTGGAAACATCAAATTAAAAAAATACTAAAAAGGACAGGTTTCACAAAATAGTGATACATGGACCAACTTCAATGAATTATTTTCTCTAGGATTGCTGATACATTGATTTTTAGTCAATATTAACCGTCCTGATAAACATGCTTTGTGCTCTGCGGTACGCTTTTTATCTGACCTCTTCAGTATCAACTTTGCCAAAAAAATAGCCGCTGTTCAAAATTATGAATACATTTCTCAAGATGAAAAAAAAACATTTTCCGTCGAATTGTCATCGAATAAATCAATGAATCTGTAGTGCTAACGGCTTGTTTCAATGTTCATAATACTCGACAAAAAATGTAACGGGTTTTTCTCACATGAATTTCAAGGAATGACTGTTCAAACAGAGAGATGTTCTATTCAGGGTGATAAAACAGAAATATGTTCTTGAGAAGTGCTTTGATTGGCAACCTCGCAAAAAATGGAAAATATATTTTTTCAATTTTTTAGTTTGACTAAAGGTGGCAAATGAAGTTGTTCCACTTACAATGTTTTCATTAACTTCGTCTGACGTCACACAGTTGTACATTAGTTGCACAAAATATCCCCACCTTGAATTGCAACTGCCATGGCAACTATTGGAATGATATTTTGCTGGAGCCAAACACGGGAAAATGAGAATATACGTTTTGTGGTACTGTACTTCTACTTTCAAAATCTGTTTTAGGAATTGAAATCGGACTATCACTAGAGCATCCAGTCACGCTGCAAAATAGAGCAAAAAAAATTTCAGATTGCAATTGTGCCAAAACTAATGATCTGTCAAAGCCTGTTTTGTGCACATATGAGGTGCACATGAATCAATACTTTCTTGAAAAATGGCGGAGTTATGAATTTTCAAAAAAACATAAAATTTTCCGGTTTTTCCGGTTTTCCTCCGTTACTAATGATCCAATCGGGCCGTTAAACATTCCATTTTGTTCGTATTTCAATTATCTACAATCCAACCAGATCGCTCCATCAGTTTTCATTTTATAAGCAAACCAGTTTTAAAAAACACGTTTTTTGTTATTTAAATGTTTATAACAAATTAATAAACCACAGTTGCGAGTTGAAAACAACAGAATATAACTACGGACTGTCTTTCATGTGGTCGGTTTTCTACTAGTATTTTTGTTAGGAAAAAATGCTCCATTGATTGGCCTATCACCAAATATTGGATGATTAAATCTTCTGGCATTACTAATCTTTGAATTGGTACATTTAAAAAAAACTCATATGAACACTGATTGCATAAACTTTGCTTTTTTAATGAAAGAAAGAAGAAAAAACTTTTTTAACTCCACAGAGACCTAAGAAAAAGGCAAAGAGCCTGTCATACATTAAAAAGTTCATGATACTTCATATTACATATATTCTATATCTGTATACCGTGCCCATATAGTAAAACCATTAAGAGGCATCGCGTTGACGTCATTGACAGGACAATAAAATCAGTCGATTGGGAAATCCTCTACAAATATTGTGCAAAGGCCTTGGAAAAGGTAATGAAATGATGAAATAAGTGTGAGAAGGACCCGTTGATGAAAGTGAGATAAAGTTATGAATACCTGTCAACAGAGCGCCTGCGGACATGAAACTGCAGCTCATCGTCGTGGAAACAGGGGAAAAGTGGAGACGAGCTCTGTTAAGGTCAGTACCTTTTCGAATAATCTTCATCTGGTCATCACCATCACCAGAGCGCTTCATTCCATCGAAATTTTCGAGAATTTTTTCCTATCTTTTTGGATGTTACACGCGTCTACCACTGTTTCTCTCATTTTTGTCCGACATAAATTGAAAATATTAGTACATTCTAGGAATATGCTGGAATGTTCTAGAATAGTCATAGAATATATCCAAGAGAAATTCTATGGATATCTGGAATATTTCCAAGATATTCCACGGATATACTATATAAAGTATTTCTATATTACCGATGAATATTCACAGAGTATCTGGAATATTCCAAAATCATGTAACGAATGCTCCAGGAATATTATATTTAGAATAATCCACGCGGAATGTTTTCAGAAATATATGTTTTATTACATGTATTTTTGTGTGAGTCATTTTTATTATCGCTGCGCCGTAATATTGTGGTATCATCCGCGAACAAGGTCAATTTTTCTCTGTCTATAGTTGCTAAGTCATTTATATAAAGATGAAAAAGTTTGAGGCCACGCACCGTTCCCTGTGGAAGAAGTTGTCATTTTCACGATTTGACGTTTTGGTTGACATAATCCTACTCGTCGTCCTGCCATCATATTTGTTTTTGTCAGATGTGGCAGTCACAAGAGGGCGTTGGAATATTTTCAGTTCGATGGCTGGATTTCTAATAATCCATTTTTATTTGATTTCTACTTTTTATAAATTGTTATTCATGAAAAAATACTGGACCAATAGCCTTGATCCAAATATCTGAAACAAATTAGTCTGGCGTAATTTCAATAAAAATGTATAATTCTTGAATTGCTACTTCAGATAATAGCAGTAATTTATTGAATCTGTTGTGTCATCGCTCTCAATCGATAAGATAACGCCTGTTTATCTCATGAAATCTCCAAATGTATATCGACTGTCGACAAGATTTTCATGCATATACCAGGGTACCTCAGTATTTAGTATGTTTAAAATAAATAATAAAAGAAGATTTGTAATGTGTCAATTTTTTCGTTACCAATTTTCATCTCATGCTGAGCCTTGCATAGCTTACCTTCATATCGATACTAATATGGCTAATAAGAATATTAAGATACTTTCAATGAGTTTTTTTGGAAACAAACATACCTGAAATTTTTTTAAACGAAACGCCAATTGATTCATTCATCTTTTTAAATCTAACCTCAACTAACGATGTTACAGTCCTCATATCAAATCTGAAAAATTGATGCTCTCCTGGACCAGACACCATTGCGTCAGTTACAATAAAAAATATTCTTGTACATATAGCTTGGTCTATATTATCAGCTTATGTTTTGCATGTGTGGAAATCCCAAAGCAATGGAAACAATATATTATCACTCCAACCTTCGAAGCTGGCAATTCCAGGCAGCTGAAAAATTAGAGACCGATATCAGTTGTAAATAACTTTGCTAAAATATTTGAACAGGATCTGAAAAATGGAATGCTTGGATATTTGTATATCCACAATATCATAACTGATAGACAGTACGGTTTCATAAAAAAATCGAACACAGAAAATGCAGTAGTTAATTTTTTTAGAACGTGCAGTGAAAGCCATACACGAATCAAAGAAGTGCCTTGCGGTTTTCCTTCATCTCGTCAAGGCTTTCGATACTATTTCCCACAACAAACTTCTTTTTAAACTAATAAAATATGGCACATGCGGCTCTAAAGACATTACATAAACGAGAGATAACAAATTGAAAAGAAAATTAGCTCAGAGACGAAGGTTCAAATTGGAGTACCACAAGGAACAGTATTGAGTCCAATACTGTCCCTTGTATTCATAAACAGTATATCTAAAATAAGTGAATCCATGAGACATCTGATTTGCTATGCAGATGATCGCAGGTAAGGATTGGAAATATGTTAATAACAAAGCGTAGTAGGGATTGAATAAATAAACTTGAAAAACACTTTTTAGAGAAAAGATTTTATTGAAATGCCTGAAAAGAAGGAAATACATTTTAAAGTGAACTAAACCCATCATTTCGATACATTATAAAATTTTAAATGAAATAAAAGCTTGTCGCCAGAAGTATCTATGTATTTCTTATTGTCAATTAAATTTAAAATAACATCAAGATTTATACTCGCGACAAGCTTTTATGTTATTTAAAATGTATTTCCTTCATTTTAGTGCATTTAAATGAAAGCTTTTCTCTAAAAAGTTTTTTGTATGTTTATTTAATTATTTATTTTTTAATTTTCTTTGGAAATGCAACGCTACGCTACGCGTTATCTATCTTGTTTTCGAGGGGAAAAGACAGGTAAATTTTTTTTGAAACCGTATTATTCACAACATTTACGGATTTTCTCTATTTCTATTTCGCGAGTTTTGTTCTCTCTCTAGCTTTTGAGGAGAGAGAGGGGGGTGTGAAATTTTTTTAAACCATAATATTCGACGGTCAGATATTTTTCACTATTTTTACAGATTTTTCCGATTTTAATTTAGCGAGTTTTCCAAATTTTTTTTCGCTGTGGATTTTGACGTCCAAATCTGTCTCTATATATCTTTCGGGGGATAGAGGGGGACAATTTTTTTAAACCATAATATTCGATGGTCGGATATTTTTCACTATTTTTACAGATTTTTCCGATTTCAATTTCGCGAGTTTTCCAACTTTTAAAATTTTTTTTTTCGCTCTAATTTTTGACGTCCAAATCCGTGAAGAAAACTTCCGAATCCCTACGCGTTCTCTATTTAGCTTTCGAGGGAGCAGGGGGGACAATTGCTTTGACATTAATGTATTGTAAGCTTTTAGCTCCTGAAGATGCTGACTTTGTTGGCGAAACGCGCGTCGAGTGTGATTGTTCGAGGAATTTTGCGGCAGTTTTGAAGTACAGGGTACTTCAGAACTGGGATATACGAGGCAAATTTTTTTCTGCCTAATTAATTTGAAGCTATTTTTGAATGTATTAGTTGTAGGAACGTTTTGAGTTCCTTTTCATTTTGTGGTTTCACTATAATTGGTGAAGCAGTTGGTGTGAAAGTGGCCTTTTCGGATTGCAGGTAGAGTTCCAGCTTCAATGGACCTTTCCACGAGATATGAGAAAACACTGTAATGAGAAAGTATATACGCTACTATCACTCGGGATTTTTTTTTCTGACCGCTAGTTTCTCTATGATCAGCAGAAAACGGATTCGTGATGTCACGTTCATCAAAACTGGACTTGGCAACGTTATAGAAGTTGTGCACCATGGAATCTCAAATTCTCATTGAAATATGTGTCGTGAGACAGTTGTCATTTGATACCAGATGCTTGTGTTCGTCTGTTTCACGGATCAAACCAATAAGAATCGTTTGTCTCTGTTTAACTCGTTTGCCTACATTAACATTGGATACAAGTAAAGCAGTTCTAGGCCAATCAACAGGGCTATCAACCTCAACTTCAATTTCTACGACGATATTTTTTTTTATTGTAGAACACAGTGTGCATATTACTTCTGAGAAAAATTATCACCTCCAGGGGGGGTGGAACCCCCCAAAAAAAGCTTTGAAATTAATTTTTGAGGTAATTTCGAAATATCTCAAAAAATTTACTTTATATCAAAAAAATAACTTGATATTCAGAAAGGGCGCAAATTTTTACAAAAAAACTCTTATACCAAAATTTTGAGAAATCGCACGGTATTCTTGAAAAAAATTGTTGTAGTTATACGCTTTCGCAATGGGGCAGGTGATGCGCCGGCTCCCGCCAACGTGCATTTTTTCAACCAGCGCGTGAAGT
This sequence comes from Chrysolina oricalcia, assembly GCA_944452925.2. Classification (NCBI taxonomy): domain Eukaryota; kingdom Metazoa; phylum Arthropoda; class Insecta; order Coleoptera; family Chrysomelidae; genus Chrysolina; species Chrysolina oricalcia. Next base: position 3,948,563 of record OX101824.2, on the reverse strand, counting down.
AAAGTTCTATAACTCCTCACATAAATGTTCAATTTGGATAGATCTCACGTCATTTTGAAGATAAAGATTGCAGATTTGTATTCTGATATTATTTATATTTATACACGCAGTTGCCAGCTGCAAAATAGCTATTGAAAATCTTATAATATTAAAGTTCCTGACTTCGTGAAATAATGCTTGTGATTACTGAAATATTGTCTTATCACTTGTAGCAAGTAAAATGAACAGTTGAGGAATACTTCATTGTCAACTTCTTCGCATATTTTAGGTTACAAAATCTTGAAGGAGTTTATAAATTCAAATGCTAATAACTCAGAGATAAAAGCACGTATCAACATGAATGAAAAGCCAGTTTGCAGAAAAAACCCTGCTCTTATTGAAAATATTCATACAAATTTGGTTACTTGTACAAATTTTAAATACAATCCAGTCAATCTTTTAAGTACTTAAAATAGAGGTTTCTCGGCATTTGATCGCATTATTGTTCTATGAAAAAAAAAAAAAAAAATCAGTCCTTGATGGAATATGAGGATTCGAGACCGAAGAAGACAGGGCACCAAAGGAAACTGTCCCTAAGTGTACCTGCTTTAAACTCATTGAGATTCTAAAACCTGAAAGATATTGGTTTGGGACCTTGTCTATACGGCAGCTAGCGCGCCGCTGTGTAGTATACAGCGGCGCGGTTCTGTCGGTGCGCAGTGGGCAGCAGTCAACGTTGTTATATGTAAACGTCAGATAATGTAAAAGTTCCTGTGCAGAAAACACTGGATACTGGGATAACATCGATAGTCGGAGACGAAGAAACATCTCTTAGTGCTTTGTCACTTATTAATTGAAAGTGGAGTTTATTTTTGAAATATTTGTTTCATGTTCAACTCAGCTCTGTTTCAAAATATCACAATGTAAGATATGACTTACATTTCCAAAATTCCAAAGGTTCACCTAGGAATTCAGGAGAAAATGGTTTTTTGTAACTGCACGACTGGCTGCATCAGAGACTCCTGCACGTGCAAAAAGAGTGGTCTAAAATGTACCAATGTTTGTAATAAATGTACCTGTATCTGTAGAAACTTGGCAGTGATTGTTCCGGATTGTGAAGATGAAGACGAGGAGACTGAAGATGAGTTGTATGAGTGAATAAATATATTTTCCTATACATTTGTTGATGGAGATTACTTGTGGATTCATTTCTCCATACCCTTTCTCGGTATCATTTAAAAACACTCTCATATTTCGTTACCTCCGGTCCGCGTTTGATTTATACAATAAGTTGATCTTCTCTCGAATTTGCGAGTAATTTTTATAACAATACTTCTAAATCTTAATAACGACAGTTCTCAACGATTATTTACCCACATTTATATCTAAGAGTAGTAGTTTGGGAGTTTTTTCAAATATTCTCCCCCTTCCCTCTCACCCCAATGTTTCCGCGATTCGGGGGATATGCCCCGAATGCGGGGGCGGGAAAATCGTTTCTAATAATTTATACCCATTATTTTTACAAATTTTCGATCAGTTTCATTACTCACGATTGACAATTTCAATATTCATAGAAAATACCCCAAAAAACACAATTTCGGGAAGGGTGATGCCCCGGGAGGGGGATTAATTGTTAAAAATAATTCGCCCCCATTATTAATACCGATTTTCCCTCATATTTATTGCCCAGAGATGAAATGTCAAGAAAATACCTTCCAGAAAAAAGTTTTAACGATTTTGTGGGGGACGCAGTCCCCCCCCCCCCGGGGGGTGATAACTTTATTGCTAATTATTCAACCCTCCGTGACGACCGAATTGCAAAAAAGATTAAGTTGAACTTTTATGAGAAAAATTGCTCTGTTTATTGGCCTTCCAACAAATATCTAAGCTGTACACGAACAGGCCCTACGTGATTTATTATTTGAGGTTAATGCGGTTTTGAAAGTTTCTGTTGTTTGTATTCTACAATTCTTTTCAATTCCTGTATCTGTCTCCCTGCAATAACTGTGAACATATCGAAAAAGTGCTTTGTACCCGGTTGTATGAACACCAGTGAAAATTCTGATAAACAATTTTCTTATGCACCTAAATGAAGCTCGTCGTAAAATGTGTTTCGAAGCAGTTAATAAACCCCGTGTAAAAAGCGGAAATATATGTTATTGTGAAGAACATTTCCAAGTGAGTACTTTACGTTATGTTATTATTGTGTTCAAAGCAGAATTCAAAGATTCAAAATTTTAGTCATTGCAAAAAGACTTCGAACTATCAAAAAATTTTAGGTACTAGTAAAGATTCAGAAAAATATTCTTGAAAAACCAAATTCAAAGAGATGAAAATCACAAAGGAATCCTAGATATTGCTTAATCTGATTTGATTTCACCCGATGAATAATGGGCACGTTATTACGATTTGCGGTATTGCCAATGCTCGTTTTTCATCAAAAGGAAGGTCCGTTCAGAATATTTGAGAACTATAAATACAGTGAGAATAGGTAATATGTGGATTTTTTACTCTGAGTTGATCAAGTGACAAAGTTTTAATTATTCCTCAATGGCTTATATCAAGCTAGAATCTATATTTTTAAGGAGAACGGTATTGCATGTTTCGGAACATGGATTATGGTAGTGGTTGTTTCCGGTGAACGTGACGTCAGCGTCACACTTTCAAATATGACATTTTTACAAAAATTTTTCAAATTAAAGTGGAACTCTTTATTACATGGAAGTTTCAGACTAGAAACTATCGATTTGAACGAGTTTTGCAGTTCAGTTTTCGTAAATGTAAAGGTCCATTATCGGAGAGAGTATCTACGGTGTCCGCCAAAATGTTGGAACCATATGGGACACTTTTTTATTAATAGTTTCTCATAAAATTTCATTCCTTATAAAAGTTGATGCATTCAATAAGACTAACTACGCGCATATTCACTATATTTCTTTCATTTTGAAGAAATATCACATTTGAAAGTGTGCCGCTGACGTCACGTTCATCGGAAACACCCCCCCCCACCATAATCCACTTTCCAAACCAGGCAACACCGTTCTCCTTAAAAATACAGCTTCTAGCTTGATATAAGCCATTGAAAAATAATAAAAACTTTGTCACTTGATCAACTCAGAAAAAAATCCACATAATACCTATTTTTATTGTATTTATAGTTTTCAAATTTTCTGAACGGACCATCCTTTTATGAGAAACGAGCATTGGCAATACCGCAAATCGTAATGTGCTCATTATTATCGGGTGAAATCAAATCAGATATAGCATTGTGACTTTCATCTCTTTGAATTTGGTTTTTCAAGTATATTTTTCTGAATCTTTACTAGTACCTAAAATTTTTTGATAGTTCAAGTTCTTTTTTGCAATGACCAATATTTTAAAACTTTCTTTGAACTCTGCTTTGAATACAATAATAACATAACGTAAAGTACCCACTTGGAAATGTTCTTCACTATATCATATATTTCAGCTTTTCGCACAGGGTTTATTCACTGTTTCGAAACACATTTTACGACGGGCCTCATCTTTAGGTGTATAAAGAAATGGTTTATTAGAATTTTCACTGGAGTTCAGACAAACGGGTACAAATCACTTTTTCGACATGTTCACTTCATTGCAGGGATACAGATACAGGAATTAAAAGAATTTTAGAATACAAACAACAGAAAATTTGAAACTTTGAAAACCGCGTTAACCTCAAATAAGAAATCACGTAGAGCCTGTTCGTGCGCAGCATGACTATTTGATGGCACTGCTTGACTTGTGTTCAATTTTGATGTAAGCTAACGAGTTAAACAGAGACAAACGATTCTTATTGGTTTGCTCCGTGGAACAGACAAACGAACCCGTCTGGCACCAAATTACAACTGTCATACGACACATTATATTTGAATGAGTATTTGGTGCGCAACTTTAACAACGTTGCCAATTCTAGTTTTGATGAACGTGACGTCGCGAATCACTTTTCTTCTGATTATAGAGAAACTAGCGGTCAGAAAAAATCCCGAGTGATATTAGCGTATAAACTTTCTCATTACAGTGTTTTCTCATATCTCGTGGAAAGGTCCATTGAGAATATCGGCCGTTTCCCGGTTAGCCGCACGCCACTGGCAATAACCGATATGCGCGTACTTAGTGTAACCACCAACACCAACTTTTCTGAAGAATGAAATTTTCTAAGAAAATATTAATAAAAAATATTCCCATATATGGTTCCAACATTATGGCGGACACTGTATAATCAATTGAATAAGTGTGTATATAGATACTGGGTTTAAACAATCAATAAGGCACTGTTTAAACTGCATCAGATAGCTATCATCGGGTTCCCCTTTGCATATTAGTTTATATGATATACATGGAGGATTGATTGAGGCCCTCTTATAATTATTTTATAATTATCGTTAACATAACTTTGATTTACCCTTTACACAAAAGTGTCTCTCAAATGGTAACTGACTGATCTTAACTTATCTTGTCAGGATGATAGTGATTTTCGAAACTTCCCCAGGACCGTCTTTGTTGCAGTGTGCTTTCCGATCGTACCCCGTATATTCGCCAATGAGTCGGTTAGTCGGTATAATGTCGGCCATGGCTATGACATGAGGTAATAATGGTCCCTCGTTTTGCTCTAAAGGTTATAGATCTGAATCTATTAGGCGACAGCTCGCCGACAACGTGTAGAGTGCCGTGGAAGGGAAACAGTCGAATGTTGACTCACAAACAAACGTCAATCGGTAAATAACTCGAAAACCGCACACCGCGATCGCCAAACAGTGTACCGAGTATAGTTTTAAAACAGGTATCGTAGCGCGGAAAACAAGTGAAGTGTTAGTTCGTTTTCGTGGTACGACAAGGTCATCTTTATAAATAGTTTCGTGTTGTTGTGTTGGTGTTCTGTGGTTTGGTTCGAAACATGTGCGAAAACGGTACACTTTGTTGAAGTACCCACTGTACGAAATGACGATGGATTGATACCCCAATGGGCGGTTTTTTCACTGCCTTATCAAGTGCAGTGTCAATATCATCGAAACAGTTGAAACGCGTAATGTTATTTATATACTTCGCTTGAAACGCGTAAAGCGATAACTCAGAAGGTAAACAAAATTAATCGGTTCACTGATTCGGAAATGTTTGTTAAATTCCGATCATGGTGGGTCAGAAAATAATAATAATGATGATAATTCTTCAATTAGCTCTCAACCAACACTTTACAGTCACTTGAAAATGGGACCTATATGCTTCAAAATATGGATTTTCATTCAGTTTGTTCATTCCCTCTAAGCTTCCAACAAGTGCAATTTTCTCCCCTTAAGAAAAGTATGGACCATTTTTTCATTATCTCTATTCATTGTGTGATTTGTTGCACGTAAATGTCCAAAAAAGGAATTGTTGATTTTTTATCTGACAGAACATGTTCACTTAATCTTGTGTCAAAATATCTGCCTGTTTGACCTATGTAAGCTGCTGAATTTTATTGATGTGAAGTTATCAACAGTTTTCTAGCCATGCTTTAAGTGTCGGGAGATTTTGCGTGTGGCGTTGCCAAGTTTTCCGAATATCTAGCCGTGAATTTAATGTTTATTTGTAAATATTTTTGGTAGATATAATTTAATGTTAACAATTTTTTACGCTGATTCATACCTACAAATAATCTTATAGAATTGAAATATGATTTTGTTGCTTATGGGTGATGTATAATGGTATTGGACTGGAATACTGGTAACGATTTGGTTGAAATTATTTTAAATGTTCACACCGAGATAATCTTGGTAATCCATAGAATAAACCTACAAAGTCGAATCAATTTGGAAAGAAAAAACTGTTATTTCTGACATAATGTTGCAAATATCTCGGTTAATACTGAATGAACCATTTTTTTTAGTGGTTTCAAAACAATTGGGAGTGCCGTGGGGGAAACAGAATGTGCCAGTTTTGGCAGATTGTTGCTTGTTATAACTCGGTTAAAACTGCTCGAATCAAAAAAATGTCAACTCTGAAATCCTGGTAATCCACAGAATGCACTAACAGAGTCAAATCAATTTGAAGCGCCACTAGAAAGACAGGAAGGGAAAAAACTAAGAGGACCCCTCACCATTCCTAAGGGTTTCTGGGTCCCGGTGGAATTGGATGAAACTGTAGTATGAAGAAAACAGAGTTCTTTGGGAGATCGTTTAGTGACGAACAGTCGTTGCCGACCGATGATGAACCCTTTACTCCCATATACACCTACTACGTAGGCTTATTATAGCAAGTACCCGTCAGAAAACAACTACATCCCTGGCTAAGACCACGACGGGTATTGAATTAAATCTAACAGATACTTGTGCAACGTTCCTCAAAGCATCAAAGGACGCAAGTGTCCTCTGTGACCAACTAGCAGAATTATGTTTTGATTTGGCCAGGGTGACCACCTGCAGACTAGTTTCGAGGTTGTTGCCTCTCATCAGTGCAAGGGCAGGTCAACACAGACAGCACTGAAGCCATCTGTTCTCCGTCCAAACCAATACCACAGCATAAGTAACAATCAGCTCTAACACTCGGCCATGCCGCCTTTGATGCTGAAAAGTATCTAGACGCCATGTTGGGAAGAGCTGTTGTGAGGGCAGGACTTGCGCAATGATTTAGGACAGATCCGCACTCGAAATTTTCCAGACCCAATTTTAAAAAAAAATCTATAAATCTCACTAAATACATGAATGGGTCCAAAATCATTAAAAGTAATTCTTATGTCGATAATTTTCCTGGGCCAATAATGTTTTGTATTTAAAAACAGGTTTTTTTATTTTGCAATGGTATTCATGGACAAGTTCATAATCAGCTTGAAGTTTTCTTTGAATTAAAATTACGTATGATTGTGACTTCACTTTGAGTTCACCAAAGTCTTTTGAAATATACAGTGTGTTTCACTTCTCATGAAAACAACCTCGTATGTTCCGTAATTTTTGATGAGGAATTATGAAATTTTCAGGATCGATAGAATCACTATAAATGAACTCACTGTACAAAAGGGGTCATCCTACATGATATACACTGCACTTCAGCAGCGATGGAACCACCTATTTTTCCGGAAATTTATATTAGGCGGCAAAAACAATAAAAGTGCATCGATATGACTGATGAAATGTATTCATTTCTAATCATGGAATATTAGAAGGAATTTCGTTTGATGTAATAATTCGTGTGATGTATTTGTATATAAGGTTTTTTTCATTTAATATATTCCCATTTTTATTTCAGAAACATAAATTATCGAAACAAAATGAACTGTAATGAATCTAAGTAGCTTTTACACATTCTTTGTGGGGTGCTTTTTTAATATTCATAGAATCTGATCGACCCCCGAATGAAATATTTCAGTAGTAGGGATGCTTTCAGGTTTTCGAAGGTAGCCAGCTGATAGCAACTATCAAAGGAGAATAAAATATAAATACCAATATTTATTCATGTCTCCATATTATAATTTTGTTCTTTCTTCTTTTTTTCTCAATATTTTTCTGATATTTGAAATTCCTATTAATATACTTTAATGTATAAAATAATCTTACTGTAGCATATAACTTCAAGAGGTGTGACATTGGGAAGTTTTCACGTGGGTGGGTATACATAAATTGTTCTAATACAGATACAAATCCTGCAATTGCATTTTTTCGATTTTTTCCTACAATAAATTTTTCAAAATTACTTTGATAGCATACTTATTCCAATAATGAGGAAATGAAATGAACAAAATCATTCTTGGTCATCCGTAAGTTCCCAAACGTGTCAAGACTTCCATTTTGAAATGCTCTAAAATAACAATACATAGATTCATCATCTAAATCACAATGTGTTTTGGAATAGCTTAAAAAAAATTTGCAACTATGAATTTTCAATGATTTTTTAATCAAATATCCGCAAATATATTTAATAATATTTTGCTGGAGCACATCATTACTTTGATAATCAGTGTCCTTTACAACAAATTTATGATCACCAACAACTTCTTTGACTTCATTTTTCTTGGGAAAATCTGAAATTTTCAGCAATACAAGCAATACATTATCTGTATCTCCCTCACAAAATTCACTTTCTGAATTCAACAAATTCAAACACAATATTCCGGGCCGACACCTCGCAAAATGGCGGACTCATCGACGCAAAGGGTGTGCGCGAACTTTTCCCGCCAGTCAGAGTGTCAGTGCTGATTGTTACTTATACTGTGCCAATACACACTCCTGTCAACAAATGCGTGTACTCGGATAGTAGGAAGTTAGGACGCATTGCCTCTTACGGCTAGCTCAGACCGCCTATCCAAAGTACAGCATCGTCGCAAAAATCTCAGCAACACCGGAGCTCTTCATTTATTTGGAAAACCAGCAGGAACGTGTCTGACATGCGAATTCTTTCTGGATTTGTTGGTGTTGCCAACCAACGAGGTTCCATTAATTCGCATGCCAGGCCGAAGATCACTAAAAACCAGAAATACTATTTACACTGGACTTTACACTATTAACACTACTGAGCCATCCAGAAGTGAGGGCTTCTCTCCTGGGAATTGTTCGAGCCCTCGGGCGGCTCCTGAATGACTGCCTAAAACACTCACCCCCACTCACCATGCACCCCCTAAGGTTGAGGCCCAGAAGGATGAACTCCCCAGCACTCGTACGTACTCGAAAGCTCACCCCCCTATCCACCACCCCCGCTCGTTAAAGCGGTTCCTCATCCTGATGACTGGCGATCAGCAGAATAAAATCTGACCGTTTGATATGGAGTGCCCAGCCAATTCTCGGCTTGAAGCTCCCTTATATCTGACATGAGTTGACTTTTAAACAATGACTTTACTTTACTGTGCATGGTGCCCCCCTGAAACTGGCTGAAGGCCTAAAACAGCCAAATAAGCCTTTATTTATACCATTGCCAAACATTTAAGTCGGCCAATGATATAACAATTTGCCTATTAGAGCTCTCGCCTCCAGATATACCCCACTGGGTATTTTTCTAAAGTTCAAAACTGTAGTATTTCTGGTAGATTTTGACACTCCGCTGATTAGTCAATTATGGTTCACGCGAAGAAGCGGTTTCTAGGCCGCTCCACCTAGCGAGCAGAGGAAGAACTGTAGTATGATTTTCTCTTCATTATCCTGATCAAAAGTTCCCATGGGCCCAACTCGATCCTATGACTATGTCGGAATTTTAAAATTACGACTTATTAGAAGGAATTTTAAAATTACGAGATGTACCTAATTCAAAACTTTTAAGTAAAATTCCGAATCATATCTCAGAATTTTAAAATTCCAAGATGTAACTCGAAATTTTACCACGAAATTTTAGGAAGATATGTTTTTTTTTTATTTTAGGTGTCCCTTCCAGAGCTTCGTATCTTTCTGAATAACTAACCTATATTACCATACTTTCTTAGGTCCTATAGGTTAGGTTTTTTTATGTTAATTTTTTCATTTTTAGCTATTTTACTGAAAAACCAGTAAAAGAAATGCTACTTTGGCGATCGAGAATTTATTTTTGTCACCGAGGCGCAGCCGATTTAAAAAAATATTCAAGATCACCAAAGTATTTCGCGTACGAGTAGCAAACAAAATTATTTCTACAAACGTCAAAAAATATTGTTCTAAAATAAGTAATATGATTAGCTTAATACAAAAAATATTGTTGAACTGGCATAAAACGTTTTTCCAAATCAAGTAATTACTGTAACTATAGAAATAAAATGGCATTTGTTGACAATAAATGATATCTTGGATTTTTGCTTGATTGAGAACCATAAAGGTAAAAAATATAAAAATCCCATATTAGTCCTAGCAACAGGGAAAAGTGCGTGCAAAAATTAACATCCGAAAACAAAAAATATGAGCGAATAGAAAATTGAAATTCAGCATGAGTTTCTATTTCATGTGACTCGATGGTTATCACCGAACATAACCTAAAAAATTTGTTGATAACTAAAAAACTATAGCTCCGATCGAAAAAAATTAAATTAGGAAATTGTAGGTATCAGAAAGATCTATCAATTGAATTACTTATAATTTTCCGATATCATTGATACTTTTCGAGTTATATCGGAAAAACCGTGAAAAATCGAGTTTTCTAAAACTCGTTAACTGTAAGGTATTCAAACTTGTTACTTACCGTTATGTGTAGCCTATGACGAGCCAAAAAAGTCTTTGAAAAATTGATAAATATTGATTTTTTTTGAAGTTTTCTCAAACAAGATGCTCTCTCAATATAGCTACTTTTGCTCGGAGAATAATGCTACAGTAACGATTCATGGCTTATTTTTTTCTGTAAGAGTTGTTCTTTCATATTATCGAATAAGTATATCGATTTTTTTTTATTTTAAGGGTCAAAAAATGACTTTAAAAAATTGCATAATTTTTTTACATGTTTTTTTTTAAATACATTTCTCAATTTTGTTTTTATATGAATGACTTTCATGAAAATGAATTCCTAGCATGATTTCAAGCATTCAGAAAAAAATTGAATTCCTACGATCACTAGGAGCCGAGATAATTTTTTTATTTCAAAAGAATCTGGAAGACGCAATAATCATCGTACAGCAGTCACCTTCATGGATATTAAGTATAAATACCTATAGTTTAAATAAAAAATACTAGGATATGTCTAGTTCATTTGCAGTATTATTGATTGATGAATAAAGTGAGGCGTGCAGGCGCGGATCGCGATAGCTGCAGCGGGTGGAGGAGTGGGGATAGCACTGAAAACTTATTTCGTGCGTTCAAAGTGGCTTGTGCTTGAAAAATATTGAGTATCTCGGCTTGGTCATCACGTTCGTTTTCTTTTGCAATGTACACTAGTACTTGAAATTGAACCAATAACTTTTCTTTTCTTTTTCAATAACACTGTCAGGACGAAAGTGTCTTAATGTCAACTGTATTTGTATCCCCACTGCGTCACCTGCTGGAATTGCAGCGCTCCTCGCCTGCACGCCTCACTTTGTTTATCAATTAATAATACAGCAAGTGAACTAGACATATCCTAGTATTTTTTATCGAAAATATAGGTATTCAACCTCGATATCCATGAAGGTGACTGCTGTACGATGATTTTTGCGCCTTCCAGATTTTTTTGAAATAAAAAAAATATCTCGGCTCCTAGTGATCGTAGGATTTCAATTTTTTATGCGTGAAGTCATGCTAGAAATCTATTTTCATAAAAGTCATTTCTATAAAAGCAAAATTAAGAAATTTATTTAGAAAAAGCATGTAAAAAAATTGTGCAATTTTATTAGGTAATTTTTTGACACTTAAAATAAATCAAATCAATATACTTATTCGATAATATGAAAGTACAACTCTTACAGAAAAATATAAGCCCTGAATCGCAAGAGTAGCCATATTGAGAGAGCATCTTTTTTGAGAAAATTACATATATTTTGAAAAATAATCAATATTCATAAAATTTTTTGAGTAAGACTTTTTTGGCTTGCCATAGGCTACACAAAACTGCAAGTAACAAATTTCAATACCTTACAATAAACGAGTTATAGAAAACCTGATTTTTTGCGGTTTTTCCGATATAACTCGATAAGTATCAATGATATCAAAAAATTATACATAATTCAATTGATAGATCTTTTCAATACCTACAATTTCCTAATTTAACTTTTTTTGATCGGAGCTGTAGTTTTTTAATTATCAACAAAAATCCACTTTTCGCAACTTTGCCAATTTTTTAGGTTATGTTCGGTAATCAGGGGTGGGATTCCGTGAGCCATCTATACACTCATATTTTTATTTTTCGGATATTATTTTTTGCACGTTTAACATTGGGCCGCTTCTTCGTTTCTTGGACTATATTGTTTACATGCAGCGTGCGAAGTAAGTATTTCGCACACTACTTCGCGCACGGTGTCATGGTAACGAAGGAAAATGAAAAATAGGATCACTTTGCATATTGTTGTCAATGCGCGAACCTAGTAATTTCTTGACGTTTGTAGAAAATAGTATATTGTGTATCTAGTAGTAAAAGCAATACATTCCCATTGAAGTCTGGGAATGTGCTTTTACTACGAGGTACACATACTATTTTTTCTGAAATCGCAATCAGCATTATCATAAATTGAGGATTCGAAATTACGTGCTTTCCTGAAACGTCAAAGTGACAACTATAAACCAAAGACCGATTTTGACGGCCTAGGCCGGCAAAGTACTTTCCCGTATCGTTTTCGATACGTGAAAGTCGAGGGGCGAACCGCTGGTGAAATTTGTACACCGGACTTCACGTTTTAATGGTAATTCACTGAATTACCATAGTAATTCATCGGTAATTCATGTAATTCATCGGTAATTCATGTAATTCATCGGTAATTCATTGGTAATTCATCGGTAATTCATCCAGACTTTAGTTAGTCTGAATTGAGCTGCAGTAACAGTAAAATGACGTCATAATAAAAACATCGTTTCCAGTTGTTGCATGATTTGAAAATTTGCTCATATACAATGGAAATAAACGACCTAAATTTTCAAGTAAATGACTGCTAACTTTAAAAGTATATTTACCATTGTTGAGTAGATCTCAAAATTCTTGTACAACCCAAGTGGACAAATTGTTGCTTTCAAATCTAGAATAATCTCCTATTCAGAAATAGAAAGGTAAAAAAAAAGGCAAGTGGATCACCCTGAATTTTAGTCGAATTTCGGAAATGGTTTTGCCAAAGTTTCACTTTCGAACGATTATTTGTATGCTTTCAAGTTTTTTTTCAATGGAAATCCGCGACTGACTAGGTGAAAATCCATCGTAAATGACTTCATTTGATCATGTTGAGAATTATTAAGTATATGAATTAAATCACTACCCCCCATTTAACATAAATTGGTTCATGAATGAAGAAGATATAGCCTTGTTTCATGGTCACTCAGAATATACAAGGAATATTTCGTAATTCTGAGATTAAACCCTTTTGAAATCGCCAAGTACGTATGGAATCTTAATGAACCAATAAAAAACTGGTCACAAATTGAAGGAATATAATACAAGTCAGGTACACCAATCATAATTTAATATTTCCTTCTAGCATAAACATTAACATAAAAAAACATAACAAGTACATAAATCAACATTTGTGATGAACCAAAAACCAGATCACTCTAGTCAAAACTTATTATAAACAAAAATCAATATTCTATCAAAATGAAAACTCAAATAACAGATACCTATATAAATATGTATGTAAATTTATAAAATAAAAATATTTGATAAATCAATTCCCCTTCTTCATTGCTTTATATCTCCTTTCTATGATCTATCTATCTTCTCTTGATATGGTGAGTGTTGCACACCCAAGCATTTTCAATGGCCCGTAGATTATCTGTATTTTCTGTTCAAAATCAAGGTCTTCAGTTTTTAGCCAATGAAATTCCCCCATATTCTTCCTGAGAAACTTCATTTTGTAACTGCTATCTTCCTTTGCGATGACCCGTCCGATATACCACTGATTGGCATAATAGGTAGCATAATATTTTTCTTCCTCTACTTATATCATCTTCGTTTTCAGAGGAAAATGAATCTTCTTCGGACGAGTCATCAAGATGTATATCACTCTCCATGTTTTCTGATTCTTCTTGTACCTCTTGTTCTGCTCCCTTGTCTGTTCTTTTCTCAATTAAACATTTCAATTTTTTCATGCTCTGTTCTTGGATTGCCATTTCGGATTTGTTTACGTTGAAGTCGAAAATATTGGGTGAAATCGTTGCTTTGTAGTTAGAGAGGTTATAAAATTGTTTAGGTCTATTCGAGATCACCATTGACACGAGGTGGCGCTCCAAAACTCCGGGAAAACAAAGCAAATGTCATTTAATTATCTTGTCCTGACAGTTGACGACTTTTTGATATTATTTTTAATTATTGAATTTTACTTCTACCTCAACTTTGGAGTGCTTTTTTATAAATGCCTGTTGTGAAAATTCATTTGGCTGCAATTTTTCAGTAGTGTTTGAACGAAAAATGGCCCGTGATCCTGAAACTTCAACAGCGTCTAACCTTGATTGACCTTTGCAAGTTTTGAAGTTAAAAAACACAATTACAATTATAAAATCCTGTATTACTTCATTTATTCCTCTATTTCGTTGCCTCAGTGAACTCGTTTCTGCAATTTTTTGAGAAGGAATGACAATTTTTATCAATTATTTTAATGCTGTGTCTAGAAAATAAATGAATTAATTTACGCCAATTATGAACCAAAATTCTCTCATTAGATGTGGAAACATTCAAAATAAAGAGTGCACACTGTTCACGGATGCAAATACACGTATGTTTATGAATTACTTTCCCGATTTTCAGTATAATTCCCAATGTTTTAGCTAATTTCTGGTTTCTGGGAAAAGAGTGCATTGAGACATTTGCAAACGAATAATTCTTGCATTGCGGCACTGGACAATTTTTTTTTGGCCTACTTGTCACATCAAAGCTATGCTTCTTCCATTAAATCAAAAAAAATTAACCAAATATGGAATGAATCACTAATTTATTAACACGTAATCTTATGGCAGAATGTTTGTTTTCCCGGAGTTTTATATACATATTTCGAAATGTAGATGTCGCCCACTCCGTGGTGACCCCGAATTCATTGTGATGCTTATTGGAGCAGCTTCTAATGAATAGCCTCTCTTTTTTCCCGTAAGATAACTGAAAGCAAGAATGCGACCAATGACATTATCTTGAAGTTTATTAGTGGAACTCGAGGTGGAACTCTTTATTTCAAATTCTGAATCCTTGGAAAAATACACCAATCGCCTATGGATACTGCAATTTTTCTTTCCATTGAGCAGGTCCCAGAACTTTGTAATACTGCAGATTTTTCTTTTGTTCCCTTAGATATAAATCGAGCGAGAATAATTTGTTAATAATATGCCGCACATCTTTTGGTAGCACAGGTGAAAGTGTGATTGAAAAAGTGTTGGTAAATTCACCCTAATTTTAAATGGTGATTCAACAAATTTCACATACTTAAAGAAATGTGGATAGTTAATCCCTTCTCTAAGTTGTTTATTCAATGTGATATTCTGGCAAATTAGACCTCCGAAATTACCTGAGGAAAGTAAATATTTTTGTTAGGAGTTCACTTACCGAAATATCAAGATATCTATTCTATTCTATCATAAACTCTTTCAGTCGTTTTGAACTATAAATAGTGATCTATTGCAGCCTGTGATTTGAATTGAACTGAGATGAGAAGCAATGCCGCCCGTGACTGCACTGCAGTCACTGCTGACAGGGCTGAGGGTGAACGCGGAACAGGCCAGTTAGTAGTGGTGCATTCAGCGAATCTAGTTCAAAGCGGTTCAAACTAGTCTACCCATGTCTATTCGTCTCTGTCTCTATCTGCCCTTCGCAGGTCGCCGCATACATATAGGCACTTTGAAATGAAATAACGAAATAATCGAACGCACAATTACTGTTACTGTGCAGGGTGGGTGCAATTTTTTCACTAGCATCGCTTCGCCAAAAAGCATTCAACCTAATAATTCTCACTCCAGATTGTTAACGTATTTCTTATAGCAATCGAGTTTTTTCAGTTTCATTGAGAAGTATTGAGAATAATAAGAAATCTGAATTATGTGTAATATGGAATTCACAAAATTCTTTAGTAATTCACCTCGTAATTCACGGACTTCATATGTATTTCATCGGGACTTCATGTAATTCATTGGTAATTCATCGGTAATTCATGTAATTCATCGGTAATTCACGTAATTCATCGGTAATTCATCGGGAATTCTTGATTTTGTACACCAGAATTCACCAGCGGTTTGCCCCTCGGTGAAAGTATTAAATGGTCCGGGAAAGTTCGTTGCTTAGCAACGGACCAAAATACTGGATTAGCGTATTTTGAGGCCTGCAGTTGCTCCGAGAAAGTGGACATTCTTGAGCGATTTCAGAAAAAGTACTTTCCCGTACCGTTTAGGTCCGAAAACGGTCCGAGAAAGTTCGTTGCTTAACAACGGACTAAAATAGTAGATTAGCGTATTTTGAGGCCTGAAGTTGCTCCGAGAAAGTGGGCATTCGTGAACGATTTCAGAAAAACGTATTTTTTGATTTTCGATCAAAATTGTTCCTATAAATAAATAGTTCTTCTTAATTTTCATGATTCAGTAAATGATTGTTCATTATGATTCATCTCAACTAGATGTGCGATAGTAACCAAGTATATCTGACTTATTCATACTTATCAACGTTTATCAACAAGCCACATATGGTATAGTTCAACAAATTCTAGGAAACTTGCATTTACCCACGTCGTTGATTTTTAGACACATTTCTTTAAAGTGTACAGGGTACGGTTTCTGTTGTAAAAAAGGGAGCAGACAGTATTGTTTTCCAATTATTTATAATAATAATAATAATAATATTAACCCTGGTTGGGTTGGGATTTTTTAATTTTATTTAACCGATTAAATTATTAAAATCTCGTGACTGGACTGGGGTGAGTCCTGCACAATTCACTGTTGCGTTATAATTAAAAGTGCTGCTCCTAAGGTGGCGTACGGAGTTAGTAACAAGGCCTATCCAGAACACGTGGCTAATGACCATAGCAGTCGATGCCGAAACACCAAAGAAAAAAAATAATATAGGTAATAATGACTGGAATATCCTTAGCTGAGAAAATTAAATAAAATAATAATAAATACTGACACTATATGCAGAGCGTGTCGAGGGGCACCTGAGACCATATGTTCCATGGTTAACTGATGCAATCAATAGAGATAGAGCCCTAAAAAAAAACAATTTTATAAACAATTACGTAACTTAGTGAATGTCACAATTAAAAGAGAAAAAAGCGTACATTAAATTTAAGTTGAAAAATCAATCACAAAAATAGAGGTGGTCTAGTCTCAAGACTATTGTGGGTTTTCAGAATAATCATAATGATATGGATTCGTCAAATAAGTGGAATGTGAATGAAATCAATGAATTCTTCTTAAATGCTGTTCCTAAATTTACTCCTGATTATGATACGAAACATTTCTATGAGCATAAAATGAAAAAATTGGTACAAACAACTCTCACGTTTCAGCCAGTATCTGAAATTGATATTCTCAATAAAATAAAAGGTATCAAAAGTAAAGCTGTTGGACCAAATGGTATCAATATTCTTCCTTTAAATTTGTGCACACCATTCCTGTTACGCAGAATTTTCCGAGAGGGAAACATCTCGTACAATAGAAATTTTGAGTCATTTGAGTCAATTTTCATTCATTAAATCTTCGCTTCAGTCATCAGTTTAAGTCTTTCAGTCATCGGTCTGAGTCTTTCAGTGTTTTAAATATTTTAAGTCTCGTACACATTTTAGCGAGATGTTTCCCCCTCGGAATTTGCAGAAAACTCATCATTTATTTTCAAAAATATATTGGTTCATCAGATTTAAAAATACTTATTGTCAAAGAAGTATCATCTGCGAAAACAATGAAAATACGTTGTCAGAGTTTTCTATATCGTTATAGTATAAAACGAATAATATTGGCTCCAAACCTGAATCGCAGGAAGTTTGCGATTTTTTGAAAAATATAAATTAAAAATTTTAGGAAAATTCGATTTCCTGCTTATAGAATATTGCATTTTTGACTTTGATCGCCTGGGAATATTTAAAAAATGCGGAATCCCGCGGATATAACTTCATCTTATAGAGAATTTCTTTCTGAATCCGAAAATGTACTCGTTATTTGAATAAGAATGCTAATTCGTTTAGAAGATGTGGATTTTGTGGATGGGTGCATTTTTTCGTAGAAAAAATTGCCCTCTTCCAGTTCCCTCTTTGTCGAATTCAATTTTTGGTGTCATATTCGGAATCAGCTCGTCGAGTTATGTCTGAAGGAAGTTTTCCCTTTTTTGAAAAAAGGAAATGAAATATTTTCGCAAAATTCTATTTCATTCTATATTGTATTTTTGACATTGATCGCCTGGGTATATTTCAAAAATGCGGAATCCCGTGAATATTACTTCATCTTATAAAGAATTTCCTCCTGAATCCGAAAATGTACTCGTTTTTGAATAAGAATGCTAATTCATTTAGGAAATGTAGATTTTGTAGATATGTGCATATTTTCGTAGAAAAAATTGCCCTTTTCCAGTTCCCTTTTTGCCGAATTCAATTGTTGATGTCATTTTCGGAATCTGCTGGTCGAGTTTGCGCTATTTCGAAAACTGGAAATTACATACTTTTGCAAAATTCGATTTCATTCCATATAGAATATTGTATTTTTCAGATCGCCTGGGTATATTTCAAAAATACGGAATCCCGCGAATATTTCTTCATATTATAGAGAATTTCTTTCTGAATCCGAAAATGTACTCGTTATTTGAATAAGAATGCTAATTCATTTAGAAGATGTGGATCTTGTGGATGGGTGCATTTTTTCGTAGAAAAAATTGCCCTCTTCCAGTTCCCTCTTTGTCGAATTCAATTTTTGGTGTCATATTCGGAATCAGCTCGTCGAGTTACGTCTGAAGGAAGTTTTCCCTTTTTTGAAAAATGGAAATTAAATATTTTCGCAAAATTCTATTTCATTCTATATTGTATTTTTGACATTGATCGCCTGGGTATATTTAAAAAATGCGGAATCCCGTGAATATTACTTCATCTTATAGAGAATTTCCTCCTGAATCCGAAAATGTACTCGTTTTTTGAATAAGAATGCTAATTCATTTAGGAAATGTAGATTTTGTAGATATGTGCATTTTTTCGTAGAAAAAATTGCCCTTTTCCAGTTCCCTTTTTGCCGAATTCAATTGTTGATGTCATTTTCGGAATCTGCTGGTCGAGTTTGCGCTATTTCGAAAACTGGAAATTACATACTTTTGCAAAATTCGATTTCATTCCATATAGAATATTGTATTTTTCAGATCGCCTGGGTATATTTCAAAAATACGGAATCCCGCGAATATTACTTCATATTATAGAGAATTTCTTTCTGAATCCGAAAATGTACTCGTTATTTGAATAAGAATGCTAATTCATTTAGAAGATGTGGATCTTGTGGATGGGTGCATTTTTTCGTAGAAAAAATTGCCCTCTTCCAGTTCCCTCTTTGTCGAATTCAATTTTTGGTGTCATATTCGGAATCAGCTCGTCGAGTTACGTCTGAAGGAAGTTTTCCCTTTTTTGAAAAATGGAAATTAAATATTTTCGCAAAATTCTATTTCATTCTATATTGTATTTTTGACATTGATCGCCTGGGTATATTTAAAAAATGCGGAATCCCGTGAATATTACTTCATCTTATAGAGAATTTCCTCCTGAATCCGAAAATGTACTCGTTTTTTGAATAAGAATGCTAATTCATTTAGGAAATGTAGATTTTGTAGATATGTGCATTTTTTCGTAGAAAAAATTGCCCTTTTCCAGTTCCCTTT
Source organism: Chrysolina oricalcia (assembly GCA_944452925.2). Taxonomy (NCBI): domain Eukaryota; kingdom Metazoa; phylum Arthropoda; class Insecta; order Coleoptera; family Chrysomelidae; genus Chrysolina; species Chrysolina oricalcia. The sequence continues at coordinate 3,929,219 of OX101824.2, read as the reverse complement.
TTGCCGAATTCAATTGTTGATGTCATTTTCGGAATCTGCTGGTCGAGTTTGCGCTTTTTTGAAAACTGGAAATTACATACTTTTGCAAAATTCGATTTCATTCCATATAGAATATTGTCTTTTTGAGATCGCCTGGGTATATTTCAAAAATACGGAATCCCGCGAATATTACTTCATATTATAGAAAATTTCCTTCTGAATCCGAAAATGTACTCGTTTTTTGATTAAGAATGCTAATTCATTTATGTCTGAGGGAAGTTTGCGAGTTTTTAAAAAATAAAAATTAATATTTTTTTCAAAATTCGAATTTCTTCCGTACAGAATATTGCATTTTTCAACTTCGATCGCCTGGGAATATTTAAAAAATGCGAAATCTTGAAAATTAGGAATTTCATCCACACCAGAAGAAGAAATATTTTAATGTTCTCTCACATGTATAAATATCATACAATTCGTGTTTTTTGGAAGAGCAATAAGTAGAAATTGTTTGTTTTTCATTTTGTGTTCCATCCTAACTTTGTTTTCTTCAGAATTCGTTTTATTTATTTTACACAGCACGAGGATGTATTGATATCTAGTTATAGCCTAGACAAGTTCCCCGCATAAACAAAATATTGCGTTACCATAGCAACGAGCAATAACTTATTAGAAGTGTCAGTGTAAAGGTTTACGTCAAAAAAGTAAACCAGAGTTACGAAATAAATTAAAATAAAAAATATGTCCACCGAAATTGTGAAAATCTAAAAATTGGAGTATCGAGTCATCATCAAGTACCTGTATTTAAAAGGGTTAAGAAGTGAGCAGATTTACAAAGATATGCTTAATACTCTTGGTTCAAAAGAGGTACATTTTCCATTGAAGATGATGACCGATCGGTAAAGCCAGTTTCTGTGTCAGTCCCCGAAAATATCGATGCAGTTCATGACATGATTTTAACAGACCGTCGAATTGGGCTAAAACGGATATCTGAAGCACTGAATATTTTATACGAACGCGTTCATCATATAGTTCACGTCAATTTAGACATGAGAAAAATTGCTGCAAAATGGATCCCCAAATGTTTGAATGTTGACCAGAAGCGTGCAAGGGTAGTAGCATCGCGTTCGATCTGTGCTCGATTTGAAAACGATGTAGACTTCTTAAACCGAATTGTTACTATGGATGCAACAATCGATGGAATGGCGACACTCCGGTTCTCCAAGACCTGAGAAGTTTCGTGTCCAAAAATCTGCTGGAAAAGTTCTTGCTTCAGTTTTTTGGGATTGCCATGGAGTAATCATGATTGATTTTTTGGATAAGGGTAGAACAATAACTGGAGATTACTATTCGACATTACTGACTAGTCTACGGGAAAAAATTAAAGGGAAAAGACGCGGAAAGCTATCCAAAGGTGGTTTGTTTTTGCAGGACAACGCCCCTGCACACAAATCTCATGTTGCCATGTGATTTAGGGTTTGAATTACTAGAACACCCTTATTCACCAGATTTGGCTCCATCCGATTATCATCTCTTTCCTCAACTGAAAAAAAGTTTAAAAGGTTGTAAATTTTCTTCCAACGAGAGCACGAAGAAACATTTTTTTAAAGATCTAGAGACGTTGCAGGTTCGCTGTAATAAATGTATCCAATTAAGAAGAGAATACGTTGAGTAATAAAATATTTTGACATTGAAATTTTGTTTGGTTCTAGAGTAGGCTAAGAATTTTTCAATATATCCTCGTATTTGAAAAGGATCTTGTTGAAAAATATTATTCGTTGAACATAATATCACTTATTATTAGTGAATCCTTTATTATCAGTACTTATTCAACCTTAGGTCAAGAGAACTAGATTACGCACCTACCTCATTCAAATTCTAAATTCAATGACAAGTGGTTCGCTATAAAATCTCAAAATACCTACACTTTATAAACAGTAGCTTGTGTGTTCGATAACAAACCAGGATTCCTACTCTCTGGTGATATCATCTATAATTATCCCCGTATCGTGTGGGAGGAATTGAAGCCGCAACCTTTCTATAAACCACGGTGATTCTCCGGTTTGCCCGAACGTATCAATGAATTGCGCAATATCTTTTTCAGTGTTGTTTCATGAATATCATCAATTGAGCATTCACCTAAGTACCTGATAATTATTTTTTATTTTGTTCTGAACAACGTGTAAATTTTTTAGTAGAAAAAATTACCCTTTTCCATTTACCCCTTCGTCGAATTCAATTTTTGAGGTGATATTCGGAATCAGCTCGACGAGTTATGTCTGAGGGAAGTTTGTGATTTTTCGAAAAATAAAAAGTAAAAATTTTCTCAAAATTCGATTATTTCAAATATTTGGAATTTTCTAAGTTTCAAAACAGTATTTTGTTAAGCACCAGAATACGCAACTTTGCCCCAATTCAATCTTCGACGTATCTCATGTAGTTTAGGAGATCCCAATGGTGGGGGTCGAATGTAAATTGGGAATATGCATAATTTTTTGTTATTTGTTTAATAAATTTTTTACTTCGTTACAACACAGTAAAAAATGTAAATACGGTTGAAAGTCTTGGAATTAATTTTTGAAATAATATTTTAAATACCGATTGAATTTGACCTATTTGAACGCCTCCATTTTCGCGCGCTGTGGATGACGTCACATGGCGCGATCAGTGTTGTTCTTCTTCATTGTCGTTCGTTGAGACGTACTCTGATTGCTCTACTTGCTTGAAGTTGATATTTTATAAAAGAGTAAGACAAATGCAGTACAAGTGTTAGAGAGAGATGAACATATGTGAAAGTGATCTCGATCAACCAGAGCAGTTTTCAATGAACAAGCCTTTCTATAGTTATGGTCATTGACACTATTGACAGTTATTAATTAGGTTAGGGATTTGCAGTTTTAATCGCTATCACGGTAAAGAAATAAATACCACATTCCGTTTAGAAAATATAAGATCTCTGACAATGCACCTACAATTATGGGTTTGTCTATTTTCAATAATTTACCTGAAAGTATAAAAGAAGCCAAATATTTAAAAAAATTCAGTAGCTCCCTGAAACGATTCCTGATTGAAAAATGTTTCTATTCATTGGAAGAATATTTTAATAGTTAGGTGTATATGTATAGGTGTATATATGTGTATATATATATATATATATATATATATATATATATATATATATACATATATATATATATATGTGTATATATATATATATATATATACAGGGTGTCAATTTGAAAACTTCCCACCCTTAATATCTTCCTTCCAGTAAACAATATGAGTAATCGAAAAAACAGGTCAACTTTATTGTCAAGGGGGACACTTTCACGGACTATTTGTAGCCCTCGTGGTTCAACCCCCTAGGAGGGGTAGATGTTACCCTTAGAATTTTAAATGGAAAGGGGGGTCAAGTGGCACATCATTTTGATGGGCGTTCAATTCTTGTTCCAATGGTACCCTGACTTATTATTTTGTGATGAGCATTTTCCGAAAAATTGCGTTCTAAACTAACAGAAGTAATTATTAGAACGCCTGTACTGAGATGCATTATTGTATTGACTCCCTTTAATAAAAATGGTTAGAAGAGTAGGTGGCACCGCTCCAACCCTTGAATGACAGGAATAAATTTATTACGCATGGGATTTTTTATTTGGTGGTTATTTTCCTTCTACACAATAAAATTTAATTTGCGAGAAAGACATTTCCAACATAAAATCTACTTACGCTTATCTTATTAGCTGTTCGAAATGTTGTCCATTTTGCTCTAAACAGTAATACAGTCTGTTTTCGAACTCCCCTCTAACATTACGGAAAACTTCACTAGGAATTGACTGGCATGCTGCTGTAATTCGTCTTTTAAGTTCGTCAATATCAGAAGGTTGTGTTTTATAAACAACGGATTTAAGATGCCCCCAAAGAAAGAAATCTAAGGGTGTTAAATCCGGTGATCTCGGAGGCCATTCAAATGCTCCCCTTCTGCCAATCCATCTACCCGGAAATCTCTCGTTTAACCACTGTCGGACGGGAAGAAAATAATGAGGTGGAGCACCGTCCTGCTGGTAATGTAACAGATCCTCCTGCAAAAGTTCATTACCTTCTGCATCAATTTGAGTTTCTAGCTCGTGAGTTATAAGAGGATAGATAGTCTCTTCAAGCATATCAAGGTACAGATTGCCAGTCAAGTTTTCTTCCAGAAATAATGGACCAAGAATGGCATTTCCCAGAATACCAGCCCAAACATTAACTTTTTGTGGGTGTTGTGTATGCCCTTCCCGAAAAATATGTGGGTTTTCGTCACTCCAATAGCGACAATTTTGTCTATTAACATTGCCATTCAGAAAAAATGAACACTCATCGCTGAAACAGATGTTTAACAGAAGATTAGGGATGGTATTGACTCGATGAGACATGATTTCACAAAACTCTATTCTTCTATCATAATCATCCTCGTGGAGCTCTTGAAGAATCTGCATTTTATATGGATGAAATTTATGCATTTTCAATGCTTTTCTTATAGTCTCGCGTGACATTCCCGTCTGTTCTGATACTGATCGTAAGGAGCTCGTGGGCTCTGCAGCAAATGTTCCCAAAACTTCAATTTGAGCTGCTTCATTTAATACTCTGGGGTTATTTCTTTTTTTATTCGTCACTGAACCAGTTTCGTAAAACTTATTCACCAAATCAAGCACATACCGGTGACTTACATTACAATTTGGATGTCTTTCGTTAAAAAGACATGTCGCCCTTCGTGCGCACTTTCCAACTTCGCCATAAATTACAATCATTTCAATTCTGTCTTGAAGAATGTAAACCATTTTTACACTTTTATACACTTATTAAAGTAATTCCTAAACAGCCCAACAGGTACAACGGTATTCACAATACTACCACATAGTTCAAATTTGCTAACCAATTTTTTGCCGGAAAACAGAAACTTTTTACAGCAGAAGTAGCAAAAAAGGAAGGCTATCTGTACAATTTCTGCGATGACACTTAAAAATTCAGCATTTAATAAACACAACTTTACTACCATCTACGTTTTACTATTAGACTACTTTTTTATGTAAAGTGTTTGGAGCTAATGGCTAATGTTACCCCTAATAAAGGGTTGGAACGGTACCACCTAATATTCTAACCAGTTCTGGCCAAACCATGCATCTCAGTATAGGCGTTCTAATAATTACTTCTGTTAGTTTAGAACGCAATTTTTCGGAAAATGCTCATCAAAAAATAAAAAGTCAGGGTACCATTGGAACAAGAATTGAACGCCCATCAAAATGATGTGCCACTTGACCCCCCTTCCCATTTAAAATTCTAAGGGTAACATCTACCCCTCCTAGGGGGTTGAACCACGAGGGCTACAAATAGTCCTTGAAAGTGTCCCCCTTGACAATAAAATTGACCTGTTTTTTCGATTACTCATATTGTTTACTGGAAGGAAGATATTAAGGGTGGGAAGTTTTCAAATTGACACCCTGTATATGTATGTATATATGTATATATGTGTGGACTAATGTATACTTTTATTATTATTTTTTATTGTTATTGTCTGTACTCTGTCTAATTGCTCTTGCATTATATATTGACTATTCCTATACATTTTATATGTCTTGTTGGAAAATAAATATCATTATTATTATTATTATTATTAATGGAAAATGCTAAAAAACCATTTTATAGGTATTGTCTTGTACCGGAATGCCAAAACACAATTATAAGTACACCAAGTAAAGTATTTTTTTCTGTTCCAAGAGATGCGAAAATACGTAAACAATGGTGTAAGGTTATGAGAACAGGCGAAATGTCTCTAAGATCACATTTACATTGTTGTGAAGATCATTTCAATGTGAGTACATTGTATTCCGATAGTTAACATGAAGTAAATTGATCAGAAGTAAGTTTTGTATGCATAAATGTTTTGTATATACCTGCCTCACCTAAATTACAATTACTACTTATCAGTTCAGGTATTGTATCGGATTGTGCTTTGACAAAACCACTTTCAGTCATTGCTCTTGATAATTTACAATTGTCACTAGACCAAAATCGCACTATGTAATGGAAAACACTACAAATATATAAATAAAAACAAATTTTCTATGAAAGACGACTAGCACAGTATGAATATCAGCACTGATAAATTTCATAACGTGCCATGTGACGTCATTCTTCGTTTCGACCAATGGTGAAGCGTTTCGCAAATTTGATCCGCGCGATTATTATGCACTTTTTGATTAAAGTTTTATGGAGTTAAATACAAATTAAATGATAAACTAATGGTTTAGGTATAATTTCAAGACAATAAGGTATATGAGGTAAATAAATCAAGTAAAGGACCCCGCAAACACCTTATGGGATTTGGGTCCCGGTGGATTTTTTTGAATTTTTGGTATGATGTAGTCCATGTTATTCTCAACCAATGTTACCATTGCGCCAACTCAAAAAAATGAACAGTTTTGCTGCTAGGGGGCGTTGAAATCACCCCTAGCGCAGATTAGACTATTTATTTTTGAATCCGGTAACACTAAGTTCACTTGTTTCATTGTTGCTAACGTTGCACAATATTGTGCTGTTTTAAAAAAAAATCTTACCCCCCTCCTTCTTCCCCCCAACTCCTATTACGTAACGAAAAAGAAAATATTTCTTGGGTGCTTTTAAATGTATCGTCGAACGTTTAAATATGCCTTAATAAGGGAAATAGCAGTTTTGTATGATTATCCCCTCTCTCCCCGAAAGACACAAAATGAAAAAAATTCGGTGGATTTTTCTGAATTTTCAATATGATGTAGTTCAAGTTATTTTGAATCGAAAATAATTGGGTGACAAACCCCGAAAATGAATAGTTTTGATGCTAGGGGGCGTTGAAATCTCATTTTGCTCAGAATAGACTATTTATTAATATAGGCTGAAACAATTTTTCTACGTATTGTAGTTTAGATTATGCTGAACAATTGTGTGATTTCTTATAAAAAAAAATCTGAAACCTCCCCCTTACCCCCAACCCTTATTTTAAAACACAAAAAAAAATTATTCTCGACTACTTGTAACCCAGGTAGCACATCATATCGGCTGAATCTTGGTTCCATATTGGGCCAATATAGATATATTGTAAAAGAAAATTCAATATTGGTCCAATATGGGTGAATATTCAAAAAACAATATTATATTAATAACATTGGTGGAATATTGGTTGAACTAGTTTTGAATGTAGATTATCACACGAAATGTTGGGTCAATATTGGTTGAATAATTTCTATCAATATCGATAATACAGTATTGGTTATATATTGTTTTCCACATCTAGAATAAATATTGCAATCCAAATATTCCAGTCATATCGATTATAGGGGAAAAAACCATATTGTATTTCCAAGTTTGTTAGAATATTGGTTGAATATCATTTCCACTTTATTTGACAAATTGTAATAACTCATATTGAGTCAATATTGGTTCAATGATTTTTACCAATATCGATAAAACAATATTGTCTTCACATCGTTTTTAACATCTACAATAAATATCGCAATCCCAATATTCCCCTGATATCGATTCTAGGAATAAAAACTATATTGTATCTCCAAGTGTGATTACACATTGGTTGAATATCATTTCGCCAATATTCAACAAATCTTATGAATTAATATTGGGTCAATATTGGTTCAATAATATTTATCGATATCGTTAAAACAATATTGTCTTCATATTGTTTCCTACATCTAGATTGAGATGAAATTTGAATATTGGCCGAATATTCAATGAAACATATTGAAATTATATCATGATCAAACTTAGATAAAAATCCGCAAGGTGGCTCTACATATACAACGTCTTCTAAAACCTACGAAAGTATATTAAATACTTCCTGTACTTTGTTTTCAAGACAGCTCATGAGCTCACTCGGTGGTTATGGCGATCAAAAGACAGACTCTGGTGTCACCTTCATCAACTAAAGGACATTTAATAATTTACTAAGGTTTATTGACATCCACCAATATATCCAAATGATATTGTACCAATATCGATAAATATTGTACCAATATCAATAAATATTTTGAGGCCATTATTGCTTCAAGAATATTCCACCAAAATATTCAAACAATATTCGACCAATATCGCAAAATGTTCATATTTTACTTCTCGACAATATAACTTTAAAATATTGTGCCAATATTGTCAGAATATTGTATCAGCGATATTGTACCAATATCGCCGAACATTTTGAGGCCAATATTAGTTCAAGAATATTTTGCCAATATTATTCATGTAATATTGGACCAATATCGCCGAATGTTCACATTTTTTTTCTCGTCAATATTGCATTTCCAATATTTCGCCAATATGTACACAATATTGTACCAATATTTTACCAATATAGGTGTGCTACTTGGGAAATGCTTTATCAAAATAAATATTTTATCAAAATAAATGTTTTAATCAGTTCAAATGAAGGAAATCGTACAGTTGTTTAATTTAATCTCTCCCCTCTTCCTTTGAATCCACCAATATTTTTTTGAATGGAGGAAAAGGTGAAATTGAACCACTGTACAGTTTCCCTAATTTTAGCTGATTTAAACATTTATTTTGATAAAGCATTTACAATAAATATCGTGTTTTAAAATAGGGGTTGGGGGTAAGGGGGAGGTTTCAGATTTTTTTTAATAAGAAATCACACAATTGTTCAGCATAATCTAAACTACAATACGTAAAGAAATTGTTTCAGCCTATATTAATTAATAGTCTATTCTGAGCAAAATGAGAATTCAACGCCCCCTAGCATCAAAACTATTCATTTTCGGGGTTTGTCACCCAATTATTTTCGATTCAAAATAAGTTGAACTACATCATGTTAAAAATTCAGAAAAATCCACCAAAATTTTTTCATTTTGTGTCTTTCGGTGGGAGGGGGGATAATCATACAAAATTGCTATTTCCCTTATTAAGGCATATTTAAACGTTCGACGATACATTTAAAAGCACCCAAGAAATATTTTCTTTTTCGTTACGTAATAGGAGTTGGGGGGTAGAAGGAGGGGGGTAACATTTTTTTATAAAACAGCACAATATTGTGCAACATTAGCAACAATGAAACAAGTGAACATATTGTTACCGGATTAAAAAATAAATCTGCACAAAGGCTGATTTCAACGCCCCCTAGCAGCAAAACTGTTAAATTTTTTGGGTTGGCGCAATGGTAACATTGGTGGAGAATAACATGGACTACATCATATCAAAAATTCAAAAAAATCCACCGGGATCCAAATCCCATAAGGTGTTTGCGGGGTCCTTTAAATCACTTGCATATTCCCTGCATATGCACTGTAAAGTATCAATATTGAATAATCAATCAATCGGCCGTATTTTCGAAAAGGTGTTATTTTTATTCTTGTTATGTAGGTATATATTAAGTACAACCTGAACTAACATTGTTATGAAACTGAAGTTTCAAGTACAATCAATGATTGATTGATTGATTGTACCAATATCGCTGAATATTTTGAGGTCAATATTGATTCGAGAATATTTCGCCAATATCATCTACGTAATATTTATTGGACCAATATCGCCAAATGTACACATTTTTTTTTTCGCCATTATATACTAATATTATACCAATATAATAGGTGTGCTACTTGGAATTAGTATCAAGCAAAATATCCAGATGACAAATCACCTTTGACCTAAATCCCAGATCAAGTGCAAGCGTACAAATTACTATTCGTTATGCCAACCACACAGTATTCAACTGCGAATTCCCCGCGAAAATTACTTCATTTTATAGAAAATTTCCTTCTGAATCTGAAAATGTACTCTTGTTTCGAGTCAGAAGGCTATTTCATTTAGAAAATGTCGATTTTGAGGATGGTTACATTTTTCGTAGAAAAAATTGCACTTTTCTAGTTCCCCATTTGTCGAATTCAAATGTTGAGGTGATTTTTGGAATCAGCTCGTCGAGTTACGTCAGAGGGAAGTTTGCGATTTTTTGATAAATGAAAATTAACATTTTTTGCAAAATTCGATTTCTTTCTGTATAGAATTGCATTTTGTCTTTGATCGCTAGGGAATATTTTTGAAAAAAATTGAATGTGTCGATTTTTTAGATAGGTGCATTTTTTCTTAGAAAAAATTGCCATTTTCCAGTTATCCCTTCCTCGAATAAAATTTTTGAGATGATATTCGAAATCAGCTCGTGTTATGTCTGAAGGAATTTTGCGATTTTTCAATTTTTCGCAAAGAAATTAACAATTTTTGCAAAATTCGAATTCCTTCTTCGTAGAATATTGCATGTTTCGACTTTGATCACCTGGGAATATTTCAAAAATGCGGAATACCAAAAATTAGGACACTAGAAGAAGGGATATTTTTGAGTTTTCTCACAAGCATATTATACAGTTCGTGCTCATTGGAAGAGCAAAGTAGAAATTGTTTGTTTTTTATTTTAGGTTCTTAACTAACTTTGCTTTCTTCAGTATTAGTTTTATTTATTTTGCTCGGTATATGAATAGGAGCTTGTTGAAAATATTCGTTGAACGTATCACTAACAATGAATGGATCCTCACATTAGAAGTATCAAATCACGTTTTACGTTCAGAAAAGTTGTCAAGTGTTATCTGAAACGGTGTATTACAGTTTGTTGATCACCGTATTCAGCCTTAAGTCGATACAGCCATAGGCGTACCACAGGGATTCATATTGGGGCCGATAATATTTGTTTTACACAACAACGAAATAGAAAACTTTTCTGTCAACGTTTTCTTCATTGTTTTCCAGATGATATAAAAAAATTCACAAAATTCGATTTTCTGCTATTCGAATATTGCAATTTTCGACTTTGCTCCCCGCGAATATTACTTCATCTTATAGAAAATTTCCTTCTGAATCCGAAAATGTACTATTGTTTCGAATCAGAAGGCTATTTCATTTAGAAAATGTCGATTTTGAGGATGGGTACATTTTTCGTAGAAAAAATTGCCCTTTTTTTTGTCGAATTCAAATGTTGAGGTGATTTTTAGAATCAGCTCGTCGAGTTACGTCAGACGGAAGTTTTCAATTTTTTTATAAATGAAAATTAACAATTTTTGCCAAATTCGATTTCTTTCTGTATAGAATTGCATTCTTGACTTTGATCGCCTGGGAATATTTCAAAAAAAAAATTGAAAATGTCTATTTTGTAGTTTCCAGTCACCCCTTCCTCGAATAAAATTATTAAGGTGATATTTGGAATCAGCTCGTGGTATGTCTGAAGTAACTTTTTGAAAAATAGAAATTAACTCTTTTTGCAAAATTCGATTTCCTTTTTTATAGAATATTGCATGTTTCGACTTTGATCGCCTAGGAATATTTCAAAAATGCAGAATACCAAAAATTAGGACACCAGAAAAAGGGATATTTTTTAGTTTTCTCACAAGCATATTATACAGTTCGTGTTCATTGGAAGAGCAAAGTAGAAATTGTTTGTTTTTCATTTTAGGTTCCTGCCTAATTTTGTTTTCTTCAGTATTAGTTTTGTATTTGAATAGGAGCTTGTTGAAAATATATTCATTGAACGTATTACTAATAATTAATGGATCCTCACATTAGAAGTATCAAATCACAATTTCGGTTTAGAAAAGTTCATCGTTCATCGTAATTCGATACAGCCATAGGCGTACCACAGGGATATATATTGGAGCCAATATTATTTGTTTTACACAACAACGATATAGAAAACTTTTCTGGCAACGTGTTCTTCGTTGTTTTTGCAGATGTTACTTCTTTAACAATATCTCAGCAATCTGATAAAACTCTCGAAAGTCATTGAAATAATATATTTTTGAAAATAAATGATAATTTTTCTGAAAATTATCTTTAAGTACTTACATTTATAGTAAAAATAATCAACATAACAGATTCCGAGGCTCTCATAAAGTAAGTTCAGAATCAAATATCAGATACAATGAAAATGAACAATTATTTGAAGAATTATCAGGAAATGTTGGATAAGGCTTTGAATTGTGAAGTTTGCTGTAACAACTTGAACTGTACCATATCTAATGAGGTTACGTACTTCAAACTGTAAATTTTGTAGCTATTACCTATAGAATATCTTCAACTTCAATGATAAGTGGTCGTCCGCTATAAAATCTGAAAATATCTACACTTTGTAAACAGTAGCTTGTGTGTTCGATAACAAACCAGGATTCCTACTCTTTGGTGATATCATCTATAATTATCCCCGTATCGAGTGGGAGGAATTCATGCCGCGACCTTTCTATAAACCACCAAACCACGTTGATTATCCAGTTCGCCCGAATGTATCAATGAATTGCGTAATATCTTTTTCAGTGTTGTTTCATGAATATCATCAATTGAGCATTCACCTACCTGATAATTATGTTTTATTTTGTTCTGAACAACATGTAATGTGGATGGGTAAATTTTTTAGTAGAAAAAATTACCCTTTTCATTTACCCCTTCGTCGAATTCAATTTTTGAGGCGATATTCGGAATCAGCTCGACGAGTTATATCTGAGGTAAATTTGTGATTTTTCGAAAAATAAAAAGTTAAAAATTTCTCAAAATTCGATTTTCTGCTATTCGAATATTGCATTTTTCGACTTTGATCGCCTGGAAATATTTCAAAATGCGGAATCCCCGCGAATATTACTTCATCTTATTCCTTCTGAATCCGAAAATGTACTCTTCCCAGGTAGCACATCATATCGGCCTAATCTTGGTTCCATATTGGGCCAATATAAAAATATTGTAAATGAAAAATCAATATTGGTCCAATATGAGTGAATATTCAAAAAACAATATTATAATAATAATATTGGTGGAATATTGGTTGAACTAGTTTTGAATAAAGATTATCACACGAAATAGTGGGTCAATATTGGTTGAATAATTTCTACCAATATCGATAATACAATATTGGTTATATAATGTTTTCCACATCTAGAATAAATATCGCAATCCCAATATTCCCCTCATATCGATTCAAGGAATAAAACCTATATTGTAACTCCAAGTGTGAATACACATTGGTTGAATATTATTTCGCCAATATTCAACAAATCTTATAAATTAATATTGGTTCAATAATATTTATCGATATCGTAAAACAATATTGTCTTGATATTGTTTCCTACATCTAGATTGATATGAAATTTGAATATGAGCCGAATATTCAATGAAACATATTAAAATTATATCATGATGAAACCTGGATAAAAATCCGCTAGGTGGCTCTACATATAGAACGTCTTCTAAAACCTACGAAAGTATGTTAAATACTTCCCATAACTTATTTTCAAGGCAGCTCACTCAGTGGTTATGGCGATCAAATGGCAGACTCTGGTGTCACCTTCATCAACTAAAAGACATTTGATAATTTACCAAGGTATATTGACGTCCACTTATATATCCAAATGATATTGTACTAATATCGATAAATATTGTACCAATATCGATAAATATTTTGAGGCCATTATTGCTTCAAGAATATTTAACCAAAACTATTTCTAAAATATTCAAACAATATTCGACCAATATCGCAAAATGTTCACATTTTACTTATTGTGCCAATATTGTCAGAATATTGTATCAGCGATATTGTATCAATATCGCCGATCATTTTGAGGCCAATATTAGTTCAAGAATATTTCGCCGATATTATTCAAGTAATATTGTACCAATATCGCCGAATGTTCATATTTTTTTTCTCGCCAATATTGCATTTCAAATATTTCGCCAATACGTTCACAATATTGTACCAATATTTTACCAATATAGGTGTGCTAAATTGTTTCGAATCAGAATGCTATTTCATTTAGAAAATGTCGATTTTGAGGATGGGTACATTTTTCGTAGAAAAAATTGCACTTTTCTAGTTCCCCATTTGTCGAATTCAAATGTTGAGGTGATTTTTGGAATCAGCTCGTCGAGTTACGTCAGAGGGAAGTTTGCGATTTTTTGATAAATGAATATTAACACTTTTAGCAAAATTCGATTTCTTTCTGTATAGAATTGAATTTTTGACTTTGATCGCTAGGAAATATTAAAAAAAAAATTTGAACGTGTCGATTTTTTAGATAGGTGCATTTTTTCTTAGAAAAAAGTTGCCCTTTTCCTGTTACCCCTTCCTCGAATAAAATTTTTGAGATGATATTCGGAATCAGCTCGTGTTATGTCTGAGGAAATTTTGCGATTTTTCGAAAACAAGAAATTAATATTTTTTGCAAAATTCAAATTCGTTCTTTATAGAATATTGCATGTTTCGACTTTGATCGCCTGGAAATATTTCAAAATCCGGAATCCCCGCGAATATTACTTCATCTTATAGAAAATTTCCTTCTGAATCCGAAAATGTACTCTTGTTTCGAATCAGAAGGCTACTTCATTTAGCAATGTCGATTTTGAGGATGGGTACATTTTTCGTAAAAAAAATTGCACTTTTCTAGTTCCCCATCTGTCGAATTCAATTTTTGAGATGATTTTTGGAATCAGCTCGTCGAGTTACGTCAGAGGGAAGTATGTGATGTTTTGAAAATTAGAAATTATAAATTTTCGCAAAATTCGATTTCCTTCTATATAGGAATATCTCATTTTTTGACTTTGATCGCCTGGGAATATTTAAAAAATGCGAAATCCCGCTAATATTACTTAATCTTATAGGAAATTTCCTTCTGACTCCACAAATGTACTCGCCTTTTGAGAATTTTGAGAATTTATTAAGAAAATGAAAAATAAAAATTTGCGCAAAAATCGATTTTCTTCTATATAGAAAATTGCATTTTTCAAAAATGCGTAATTCCGCGAGTATTCTTCTTGAAAAAAATTTCCTTCTGAATCTGAAAATATTCTCCTTTTTTTAATCAAAATGCTAATTCATTTGGAAAATTTCGATTTTGAGGATGGATGCATTTTCTCGGAGAAAAAATTTACCGTTTTCTAGTAATTCCGCGAATATTACTTCATCTTGTTGAGAACTTCCTTCTGAGTTCGAAAATGTACTCGTTTCAAATCAAAAGGCTAATTCGTTTCGAAAATTTCGAGTTTGAGAATGGATGCATTTTTTCGTAAAAAAATATTGCCATTTTCCTGTTCCTCTTTTGTCGAATTAAATTTTTGAGGTGATATCCGGAATCAGCTCGTCGAGTTACATCTGAGGGAAGTTTGCGATTTTCCGATGAAAGGAAAATAAAAATTTTCGCAAAATTCGATTTCCTTCTATATAGAATATTGCATTTTTTTGACTTTGATCGCCTGGGAGTATTTCAAAAATGCGGAATCCCGCCAATATTACTTCATCTTATAGAAAATTTCCTTCTGAATCCGAAAATGTACTCGTTTTTAGAATCAAAAGGCTAATTCGTTTCGAAAATTTCGAGTTTGTGGATGGATGCATTTTGTCGTAGAAAAAATTGGTCTTTTCTTGTTCCCCTTTTGTCGAATTGAATTTTTGAGATGATATTCGGAATCAGCTAGTCGAGTTATGTCAGAGAGGAGTTTGCGATTTTTCCATTTTCCATTTTTTTCTATAACGAATATTGCATTTTTCGACTTTGATCTCCTGGAAATATTTCAAAAGTGCGTAATCCAGCGAATATAACTTCGTCTTATAGAGAATTTCTTTCTGAATCCGAAAATGTACTCGTTTTTTGAATCAAAAGGCTAATTTCAGAAAATTTCGATTTTGTGGATGGATGCGTTTTTTCGTAGAAAAAATTGCCCTTTTCTAGTTCCCCTTCCGTCCAATTAAATTTTCGAGGTGATATTCAGAATCAGCTCGTCGAGTTACGTCTGAGAGGAGTTTGAGATTTTTCGATCAATGGAAATTTAAAATTTTCGCAAAATTCGATCTCTTTCTATAACGAATATTGCACTTTTCGACTATGATCTCCTGGGAATATTTCAAACATGCGTAATCGCGCGAATATTACTTCATCTTATAGAAAATTTCCTTCTGAATCCAAAAATGTACATGTTTTCAGAATCAAAAGGCTAATTCGTTTCGAAAATTTCTTCGATTTTGTGGATGGATACATTTCTGCGTAGAAAAAAATTGCTCTTTTCTTGTGCCCCTTTTGTCGAATTAAATTTTCGAGGTGATATTCGGAATCAGCTCGTCGAGTTACGTCTGAAAGGAGTTTGCGATTTTTCGAAAAATGGAAATTAAAAATTTCGCAAAATTCGATCACTTTCTATATCGAATATTGCATTTTTCGACTTTGATCTCCTGTGAATATTTCAAAAGTGCGTAATCCCGCGAATATTACTTCATCTTGTAGAAAATTTTCTTCTGATTCCGAAAATCTACTCGTTTTTTGAATCAAAATGCTAATTCGTTTCGAAAATTTCGAGTTTGTGGATGGATATGCGTTTTTTCGTAGAAAAAATTGCCCTTTGCTAGTTCCCCTTGTGTCCAATCAAATTTTCGAGGTGATATTCGGAATCAGCTCGTCGAGTTACGTCTGAAAGGAGTTTGCGATTTTTCGAAAAATGGAAATTAAAAATTTCGCAAAATTCGATCACTTTCTATAACGAATATTGCATTTTTCGACTTTGATCTCCTGTGAATATTTCAAAAGTGCGTAATCCCGCGAATATTGCTTCATCTTGTAGAAAATTTTCTTCTGAATCCGAATATCTACTCGTTTTTTGAATCAAAGTGCTAATTCGTTTCGAAAATTTCGAGTTTGTGGATAGATGCATTTTTTCGTAGAAAATAATTGCCCTTTTCTAGTTCCCCTTTTGTCCAATTAAATTTTCGAGAAGATATTCGGATTCAGCTCGCCGAGTTACGTCTGAGAGGAGTTTGCGATTTTTCGAAAAATGGAAATTAAAAATTTTCGCAAAATTCGATCTCTTTCTATATCGAATATTGCATTTTTCGACTTTGATCTACTGGGAATATTTCAAAAATGCGTAATCCCGCGACTATTACTTCATCTTATAGGGATTTTCCTTCTGAATCCGAAAATGTACTCGTTTCGAATCAAAAGGCTAATTCGTTTCGAAAATTTCGAGTTTGTGGACGGATGCATTTCTTCGTAAAAAAATGCTCTTTTCTTGTTCCCCTTTTGAAGAATTGAATTTTTGAGGTGATATTCGGAATCAGCTCGTCGAGTTGTCAGAAAGGAGTTTGCGATTTTTCGATAAATGGAAATTAAAAATTTTCGCAAAATTCGGTCTCGTTCTATATCGAATATTGCATTTTTCGACTTTGATCTCCTGGAAATATTTCAAAAATGAGTATTCCCGCGAATATTACTTCATCTTATAGAAAATTTCATTCTGAATCCGAAAATGTACTCGTTTTTTGAATCAAAGAACTAATTAATTCAGAAAATTTCGATTTTGTGGATGGATGCGTTTTATCGTAGAAAAAATTGCCCTCTTCTAGTTCCCCTTTTGTCCAATTAAATTTTCGAGGTGATATTCGGAATCAGCTCGTCGAGTTACGTCTGAAAGGAGTTTGCGATTTTTCGAAAAATGGAAATTAAAAATTTTCGCAAAATTCGATCTCTTTCTATATCGAATATTGCATTTTTCGACTTTGATCTCCTGGAAATATTTCAAAAATGAGTATTCCCGCGAATATTACTTCATCTTATAGAAAATTTCATTCTGAATCCGAAAATGTACTCGTTTTTTGAATCAAAGAACTAATTAATTCAGATAATTTCGATTTTGTGGATGGATGCGTTTTATCGTAGAAAAAATTGCCCTCTTCTAGTTCCCCTTTTGTCCAATTAAATTTTCGAGGTGATATTTGGAATCAGCTCGTCGAGATACGTCTGAGAGGAGTTTGCGATTTTTCAAAAAATGGAAATTAAAAATTTTCGCAAAATTCGATTTTTTTCTGTATTGAATATTGCAATTTTCGACTTTGATCTCCTGTAAATATTTAAAAAATGCGTAATCCTGCGAATATTACTTCATCTTATAGAGAATTTCCTTTTGAATCCGAAAATGTACTCGTTTTTTTAATCAAAAGGCTAATTCATTAAGAAAATTTCGTTTTTGTGAATGGATGCGTTTTTTCGTAGAAAAAATTGCCCTTTCCTAGTTTCCCTTTTGTCTAATTAAATTTTCGAGGAGATATTCGGAATCAGCTCGTCGAGTTACGTCTGAGATTAGTTTGCGATTTTTCGAAAAATCGAAATTAAAAATTTTCGCAAAATTCGATTTTTTTCATATAAAAATCAAATCGCTTTATTTCTTTTGAGACAATATACATTGTATAAGAAAGAGTCAGTCAGATGTGGATGCTTCCGCAAGAAATGAATATACATATAAACATAGATGAGTAAATATAAAAAAATATAAATAACAAAACACACTAAATATTGTATGGCGTCCTAAACACTTATATACATGCACATATATATATTATACAATTACAGACTGATATACCTATACACACAAACACGATATCGGATAAAACTGGTACACATGAGAAACACAGATATATTTATATATACAATAAATGAAATTTAGAATTAAAAGTATTCATTCAAAGAGTACAGACATTTTCCAACCAAATATTCTTTCAGTTGTTTTTTGAAGGTATTCTCATGTTTCAACATTTTGATAGAGATAGGTAGATTATTGAATATCTTTGGACCAATTCTAGATGGTGCTTTATAACAAACTTTGCTTTTTGATAATTGTAAACGTAAATCATCCTTGCGACGGGTGTTGTATACGTGGAAGTCGGTATTTCTAAGGAACAAGTCCCTGTTTTTGAATATTGCAATTTTCGACTTTGATCTCCTGGGAATATTTCAAAAATGCGTAATCCCGCGAATATTACTTCATCTTATAGAATTTTTTTTTTCTGAATCCGAATATGTACTCGTTTTATGAATCAAAAGGTTAATTCATTCAGAAAATTTCGATTTTGTGGATGGATGCGTGTTTTCGTAGAAAAAATTGCCCTTTGCTAGTTCCCCTTTTGTCCAATTAAATTTTCGAGGTGCTATTCGCAATCAGCTCGTCGAGTTACGTCTGAAAAAAGTTTGCAATTTTTCGAAAAATGGTAATTAAAAATTTCGCAATCGATCTCTTTCTATATCGAATATTGCATTTTTCGACTTTGATCTCCTGTGAATATTTCAAAAATGTGTAGTCCCGCGAATATTACTTCATCTTATAGAGAATTTCCTTCCGAATCCGAAAATGTTCTCGTTTTTTGAATCAAAGAGCTAATTAATTCAAAAAATTTCGATTTTGTGGACGGATGCGTTTTTTCGTAGAAAAAAATTGCTCTTTTCCTGTTCCCCTTTGTCGAATTGAATTTTTGTGGTGATATTCGGAATCAGCTCGTCGGGTTATGTCATAGAGGAGTTTGCAATTTTTTTTTTAATTTTCGCAAAATTCGAAAATGTACTCGTTTCGAATCAAAAGGCTAATTCATTTCGAAAATTTCGAGTTTGTGGACGGATGCATTTCTTCGTAAAAAAATGCTATTTTCTTGTTCCCCTTTTGTCGAATTGAATTTTTGAGGTGATATTCGGAATCAGCTCGTCGAGTTATGTCAGAAAGGAGTTTGCGGCTAATTCATTTAGAAAATGTAGAAGGGTGCATTCTACGTAGAAAAAAATTGCCGTTTCCAGCTACCCCTTCGTCAAATTCAATTTTTCATATGATATTCGAAATCAGATCATCGAGTTATGTCAGAGGGAAGTTTGCGTTTTTCCGAAAAATGAAAAATTAAAATTTTCTGAAAATTCCATTTCCTTCCATACAGAATATTGTATATTTCGACTTTGATCGCCTGGAAATGTTTCAAGTGCGTTAAAGTATCACTTTACGCCTGTAAAACCGGGCGGTATAGTGTCCTTTACCGCCCGCTAGTGCATAATAGTTATTTATGTATCAAGGGCGTAAAGTAGGCGTTTATGGCCTGCGGCGTGGCCTTAAACGCATTTTTCGCACGTGATACATACAAAATTTTATGCACTAGCGGTTTTATAGCGCGAATCACAAATACTGACTTGAATTGCAATGGTCTACACGTTTCATACGTTATGCATTCAATAATTAAGGGTAACATAATATGAGGAATGTGAAACTATAGTAGCTGAGTGCTATATTGGAGAATCTATTTCAAATAAATAAATCATCACCGAAAAAATTGCCAACGATTATGAACAAATGTTAGAAAGAGTATTGCTCTATTGAACTGAAATGATTCTAATTCGTGTTAGGAATTGCATGAAATGATGTGTGAGTATAGACAATTTGAGAATTTTGTCTACTTTACGGCCCGCCGGGCCATAAAGCGCCCACGGGCGGTAAAGTGCCACTTTACGCCCGGCGAACCGGGCGGTAAAGTGTACTTTACCGCTAGTGCATAATAGTTATTTATATACCAAGGGTATAAATATATGTTTATCCCCTGAGGGCGACGTTTTACGAACCCGAGGGCCTCTGGCCTGAGGGTTTGTAAGTCGCCCGAGGGTATACACATCTGCTTATGCCCGCGGTACATACATAAATTTATGTCATACTAGTTCGTTATTGCAATCTAATCTCAATACAAATCAGTATTTTAAAAAATCCGGTTTGATTATTAACATCGCCATTTTATCATAGTAGACACTATCGTTGCTAGGTGAATGTTGACAAACGTAAATGTCCTAAAATCACAATAATTTTTATGTGTCAAAGTTAGAAGTCAAAATGAACGAAGATTTTGGAATTCGTGACGAAATTATTGAAAAAGCAAAGAAAGCAACTGAAAATCTGTTGCCAAAAAAGTCTAAAGAAGCTTACGACATGGAATACGAAAAATTATTCCGTTTGTAATTTCATTAATAAAGGTTATTGAATCAGTTAAACAAAAAATTATTTCTCTTTATGCCCGCGCGGGCCATAAAGTGAACTTCGTGCCGCACGGGCATAAAGTACGACATTAGATAGTTGGTAACTAAGGAGCAAAAACACAATAATGAATTAGTATGACATAAAAATAATAATTCCAACCGATAGAGAAATGTAAGTTTGATATAGGTGTTTCCATTTCAAATGGGTCACACTAAGTATATTATAATTCCGAAAGTCACCCCCCTCCCCCCTCCCCGCCCAACGTTTCGTCCTCTTAATGAAGTCACATCATATCATTACAGAATCAGTGAAATAAATTACCCCAACGTGCATAATGAATTAAGGAGATTCATCCGTCACATCCACCCTTTGGCAATTCAGCCTTGCCAGTCTGGACCAAGGAGACGAATTATTGGATTATTCGTCCTTGCGTCTAGACACGTCAGGACTCGAAAGATATCGGAGGAGATTAAAATATTGTTTGCACTAGAAAATGGATTACTTAATGGCTATGATGATTGACTACAGATTGATTCTTGATAAAGGCTTACTAGACGTACCTATTTCGGAAAAAAAAATACGAATTGAATTCTGAAAAGTTGCGAGTGTTTGAAATAAAATAACTGAACAAACTGCAACACTTTTATTCCTTCAAAATCTTCAATCACCGCGATCGAAGTTGAAATCAAGAGTAAAGTGCCATAGTTATGACGGTCACGTGATCCTTCCATAGCATCGAGTATTCTGTTTACACGAAACGTCGGATATACAGGGTGTTTCATAATAAATGCGCAGGACTTCAGGATGTGATAGCTCGTCCAAAAATATGAATAAAAGTTTCTATTAACTTACCCTCTAAAATGCACCATTTTCGAGATTCAGGGTGTTGAAATTTTTAAAAAATAATCGTTTTAGCGAATATCTCTGGAACCGTTTATCGCACAGAAAACAGATTTCGTTGGCATTTTCTACTCATAATAAGCTATGTTTTGTGCGAATTTTTTATTTTTTCAAATTCATAATTGGTGAAAATTTTGAAGGGGTGTTTTCTTCTACGCCACTGGAAAAAGTACAGTTTTCCAGCCTCCTATATGAACCGCCAATGTTTTCTACATAAAAAAGTTATTATTGGTCATAAGCTCTAAAGTTGACTGTTTTCAAGAAAAATCATCTTTCATGTTATTTAAATAATGTTTTTTCCTCGAAAAATTGCTGCGTGCATTGAAACTAACGGCGGACATTTCCAACAATTCAACTGATTATGATTGTTATTGTTTTTTTTATTTCACAATTAAGAAGTCAATGTTTGGTTTTGTTACTTGTTTTAACGTTTAAATAAATTTTGTATAATTAGGAAAAAAATTATATAAAAATATTTACCATTCACCACAACATAATGAAATTACAGCCAATTTGGCCGAGAGCCAATTCCCATATGTTTTCGTGAGGGGTAAATTCAAAAACATCATGTCTGGTGGATATTGATCAATATCAATATCAGAACTGAAACATCTGTAATTTTTTTCTCTCATAAGGAAGGTTTTCGAAACTCGAATTTTTTCTTCAATTACTTTCATTTCGGCAGAACTATTTTGATAAACGATGAAGAACTCTTCCATAGATATGGAAAAATACCACCAGAACAAATTTTTACAAAAAAGACGGCGCCGCGTGAAGTTAGCGCTACTAATTTGTTTTTCTTCTTAAATTCCACAATTTGCTGGAACTATTCAAAATTTATATCAGGAACTCCAGAACTCTTTCAAATCTATCCAGAACTCCAAAAATAAATTGTTATTTTGCAATAAGTCAGCGCCAACTTCACATTAGTGTTATCAGGTCAAAAAAAAATAGATTCGACGTTGGAATTCCAATGATACTAAGACGAAAATAAAATTGCTTTGCTACGCCTTCGCACATTGTTAGTAACCCCCCCTTTTCCCATATGCAGTTTTCTGATTTTAATTCTGATTACTTTTCGGCAGTAATTAAACAAGTGCTTCAAAATTACCGATAATTTTCTATGAAAGCATGTTCTCTAAAAACTGCATGAGTATTTTCATATTTTGTCGAAAATAAATATGAAAATAACCGAATGCAGTTTTTGTACTGACAACATGCTTGATTGGAAAATTATCAGGTTTATTTTGATGCACGAGTGTAATCGGTAGAATATTTCCGGAGTTAAAACAAAAATGTATGTGCTGAGTTTGTCAAGATGACAAATGTACATTTTAACAATCGTTAGTATAGATACACGCCGGACCGAGCGGGTAATTTTCGATACCTACCGGGTAATTTTCAGCCTGAAAATGTCCCGCCGGGAATTTTTCGCTGTAATTGATCGAAAATGTCCCGCTTCATATGGGATTTTTAACATACGATGGAAATATTCGAAATAATAAGCCTAATTGACTCTCATCAAGAATTACCCTGTATCATCGTGGAGTTATTTTTTGCGTAACTATTCCACAGGAAATTAGATAGATTTCCATGTAACTACGCCATTATTGAATTCTCATTTACTTAACCCAGAATTCTTTGGTAATGACTCCTTTCGTCGTCTGGCGTATGAATTTTTAAACCTAATTGCAAACCTCCATCTCGGTAATGACTGAGAAATACAATCCTTATTCAAAGAAAGAGGCCATTTGATAGTAAAAATTGAAGGATTCGTTGATAGCTATAATTTGTTCGATCACGATACGTAGTACTCCTAGCAATTCCAGCGTTGCCAAGTTGTCCAACATGCGGTCTTACAGAATACAATTTTCTGTTATCGGAAAGCTATCATTCATATTACAGGTAGTGAGTAATATTGTCGACATAACCTTAAACTGTTATGTCGATGAGTAAAATAATTGGAATACAGTGTGGTGCAATAGTGCATCAGAGGCCGAATATACAGGGCGAACCGAGAAAAATACACAGGGTCGATTGATTTCTTAAAAACAGAATGCAAACACCCCTCCAATATTTCCCAACCACATCAAAGTTATGATATTATTTTGGCCAAAATAATGTCATTTGCAAATGCAAAGCGAAAAAATCACTGTTATCACGATTATAGTATTATAATAATTAGATTGTCTTTTGAAAGACAGATGTGTGATATTTCTGATTCATTCTAATGCCTTTTAAATTATACATGGTTATTTTTCAATTCGGATTTTTTTTTTGAGTTTTCTCGCGTTTTTCAAATGGATGTATATGATGTAGGATTAGGAGACCAATATTTTTTTAAATACATCCCCATGGCTATTTCTAGTCATAGGTTGTGTTAATTTCAATCAGTTGTTTCGAGTTGTGTTTTTGTGTTTTTTTTTTCGTCAGTTTCGCACGTAAATGAAATGAAATTAACAAAATATCTTCAGTTTTCTGATTTCAAATGATTTCCACATGTTTTACTATCCTTTCTACATTTTAAATTCAGGTTCTGGTTAGTGGCTTTTTTCATTAAAACGCCCCAAGGCCTTATTAGATGAATTGAAAAGTTGATGAAATTACTCGTCAAATGCCCCGATTCTAGTATTATTCTACTTCAACTTTAACTTCAGCGATGGTAATTTTCTTTCAAATTTGTATACGTACAGTACAATAGAAACTTCTCATTAATTCTGATAGATACATTTTTATTGAATTCAATGCTTTCAAGGTAATTTTCGTATAACATAAGAAAAATATAATTTTCCTATATTACTTTTTGTGTCATTAAAATCGGATTATAATAACAAAATAATTTGATCATTTTACACATTTTATTGTAACTTGAAAACACAAAATAAATATATTGTGTTGACTAACTACAAAACTATTGAAAAATTAAATAACAAAAAACAAAGCATATTAGTAGTTATTTGAAAACCTTCGTAAAAAAGGTCATTAAATCTATAGGAGGTACCTAACCTATGAATTATGTTAACGATTCAGTTTTTCATA
Organism: Chrysolina oricalcia; assembly: GCA_944452925.2. Taxonomy (NCBI): domain Eukaryota; kingdom Metazoa; phylum Arthropoda; class Insecta; order Coleoptera; family Chrysomelidae; genus Chrysolina; species Chrysolina oricalcia. Next base: position 3,904,490 of record OX101824.2, on the reverse strand, counting down.
GTTTTTTCCCATACTTTTGGTATGCTCTTCCCAAAGCATCAATAATTTTGTCCTAATTCAAATCATTTGGTATATCACAATTAGTGTTAATACTATAGAAATGCCTTTAGTCTTTCATACCCTAGTAAAGACCTCACTCGCGGTGAAACGGCGCGTACTCGACCGCCAGTGGTCCCGAAATTACGTTATAATTTCGTGGTTAGCCTTGAATTTACTACACTATACAGTGAGGACCAAAATTCCGTCGCCCCCCCTGTAACTTCTTTATTCTACATATTACAAAAAAATGTTAAATACATAAGTTGTAGGGTTTCATTCGATCTCTTTAATGGTTTAAGTTTCATTCATACAGAGTGTCTCAAAAAAGCACGGTGACTTAGAAGTTAATTTTTTTAAATGGGACACCCTGTATTTCATTGCATTATTACATTCTACGTTGAATTCTGAACAAGTTTGATAAATGGTTTTCTATCAAAAAAGTTAATAGTTTTGGACTTATGAACACTTGTAAATAATTATTTCGACTCCTTTTGCGCCAGTTCACGAATAAATTAATGAGGTAGGCTATGCACGCTAGGCGCGTTCATTTTATCCATGACAACGAAAACAAAATCTTATCTGTTTTTGCCAAATGTCATTGACATTTTGTAGGTTTTCAAAACTTTGTTTCAAACGGTTTTCAATTTCTCTTGTTGATTAATATGGCTCGTTCAGTAGCAGACAAAGTTGAAGCCGTTATCATATTTGGTGAAGCTAACCGAAATTACCACGCTGCTATTCGCATTTTCAATGAACGGTTTCCAGAACGTCCGATGTGTCGAAAATATCTGCAGAAATTGGTGGCAAAATTTAACCAAACTGGCACCGTGAAAGATGCTCCGAGATCTGGGAGGCCGAAAATAATTACGGAAGATGTTGAAATTCAAGTACTAGCCGAAATGGTAAATAACCCACAACAATCAACTAAGCAAGTAGCTGAGACATGTGATGTTTCTAAAACATCAGTAAAGAGGGTTTTAAAACAAAATAAATTCCATCCTTACAAAATAAAAATTTTGCAGCAATTGGTTGAAGATGATCCAGACCGGCGACTTGAATTTTGCGAGACCATGGCAGAAAGAATTGTTGCAAATCGACTTTATTTGCAACACATCTGCTTTAGTGATGAAAGCACTTTTTACCTAAATGGAAATGTGAATACCCAGAATTGTAGATATTGGAGTGATGAGAATCCCCATGAATTCCGCGAGGGGCATACTCAATTTCCCCAGAAAATTAATGTTTGGGCTGGTATTTTAGGTAACCACATTGTAGGTCCCATATTCTTGGAAGAAAATTTAAATGGTCCCAGATACCTCCAAATGCTGCAAGACACAATAAGTCCCAGTATCGATGAGATCGTTGCGCAAAACCCACATGAATTTTACTTAGATGTAACATTTCAGCAAGATGGAGCGCCACCACACTATTTTCGGGAGGTGAGAAATTACTTAGATGAAAGGTATCCAGGTAGGTGGATTGGACGTCGAGGTACAACAGAGTGGCCAGCTCGCTCACCGGACCTCTCTCCGCTTGATTTCTTTCTCTGAGGCTATGTGCAATCCGTAGTTTTTAAGACAGTTTGTGGGTCGTTAGATGAACTGCGCCGTCGAATTATTGAAGTGTGTTCAGAAATAACACCTCAAACCTTGATTAATGTTAGGGAAGAGTTTACAACCCGACTATTTATGTGTCAAGAAATGCATGGTGGACATGTCGAACATCTTTTGAAATAGATAAAAACTCACCGTTTTTAGTTATAAATTAAAATATCTATTCAGTTTTTAATGCTTCTTGATCTGTATTTATGGACTACCTTATTTGTTAATAAAATGTTTCAACTTCATTTGTACTAGTTTTTCGTGAGATTCAACAACTCTAACAATTGTAAAATGGTACGACGAGGTAAGTTACACATGGTGCCATCAGCAGTTTGCAACATTGGATAGCTTTCAAAAAGTTAGGATAGGAAAGTGGAATACATTGTGATCCATTTGTTACGATTTTCTCATTGAACTGGCGCAAAAGTAGTCGAAATAATTATTTACAAGTGTTCATAAGTCCAAAACTATCAACTTTTTTGATAGAAAACCATTTATCAAACTTGTTCAGAATTCAACGTAGAATGTAATAATGCAATGAAATACAGGGTGTCCCATTTAAAAAAACTAACTTCTAAGTCACCGTGCTTTTTTGAGACACTCTGTATGAATGAAACTTAAACCATTAAAGAGATCGAATGAAACCCTACAACTTATGTATTTTACATTTTTTTGTAATATGTAGAATAAAGAAGTTACAGGGGGGGCGACGGACTTTTGGTCCTCACTGTATAGAGGATCGCACACATGAGCTTGTTTTGACAATGGCATACGACTTTTGATTATTAGACATGTTTTGAGATATCTGAACATGTACTTATGCATAGAAAAAGAAAAATATTACTTAAACTAGAATTTTCAAAATTCTTTGAAAGGGATTCAATTCATAAATTCGTGAAAGTTATTGTAGGTGGGGATTTTTTTGGATAGATCTATACCTACTATAGAAGGTGCTCTAGAAGACCCACGTGTCAAAATATTTTGTCGGGCAGGATTTTATCCTCACCATTAATAATAATTATTTTCAAAATAAATTAATAAGTTCGTAGGTGGTTTTTTTTTGTCATATCTGACATTTCGATATTTTGAAACAGATCTGAGTTGAACATGAAACAAATATTTCAAAAATAAACTCGCCATTTTCAATTAATAACTGTGACAAAGCACTAAGAGATGTTTCCTCGTCTCCGACTATCGTTGTTATCCCAGTATCCAGTGTTTTCTGCACAGGAACTTTCATATTATCTGACGTTTACATAGAGCAACGTTGACTGCTACCCACTGCGCACCGACAGAACCAAGGTCCCAAGCCGATATTGTTCAGGTTTTAGAATCTCAATGAGTTTAAAGCAGGTACACTTCGGGACAGTTTCCTTTGGTGCACTGTCTTCCTTGGTCTCGAATCGCCATATTTATACAATGGGTGAGTTCCTATCTTCATAGTGGACTCTCGTTGTTCCTTGAACTGTTTTGTGTAATTAAATGTATCTGTTTGTTCACTTATTTAAATGTTGACTTGTTTTATACCTTGTAGGTCTTTGAAACCAATAAAGATTATTATTATTATTATTATTATTATTATTATTCCATCAAGGACTGATTTTCTTTTTCTTTCCATAGAACAATAATGCGATCAAATGCCGAGTAACCTCTATTTTGAGTACTTAAAAGATTGACTGGATTTCATTTAAAATTTGTACAAGTAACCATATTTGTACGAATATTTTCAATAAGAGCAGGGTTTTTTTTGCAAAGTAGCCTTTCATTAATATTTATACGTGCTTTTATCTCTGAGTTATCAGCATTTGCATTTATAAACTCCCTCAAGATTTTGTAACTCAAAATATGCGAAGAATTGAAAACACTGGTATTTAAAACCAACATTATTTGGACCGTAAACGTTATGCAATTTGACAATGATGTATTCCTCAACTGTTCATTTTACTCGCTACAAGTGATAAGACATTATTTCAGTATTCACAAGCATTATTTCATGAAGTCAGGAACTTCAATATTCTAAGATTTTCAATTGCAATTTTGCTGCTGGCAACTGCGCGTATAAATATAAATAATATCAGAATACAAAGCTGCGATCTTTATCTTCAAAACGACGTAAGATTTATCCAAAATGAACATTTATGTGGGGAATTATAGAACTTTACTTCACTCGCTGGTTGAAAAAATGCACATTGGCGGGAGCCGGCGAAACACCTGCCCCATTGCGAAAGCATATAACTTCAACAATTTTTTTCAAGATTACCGTGCGATTTCTCAAAATTTTGGTAAGGACAGTTTTTTTGTAAAAATTTGTGCTCTTTCTGAATATCAAGCTATTTTTTTAATTTAAAGTAAATTTTTTGAGATTTAAAGTAAATTTTTTGAGATATTTCGAAATTACCTCAAAAATTAATTTCAACGCGTTTTTTTGGGGGTTCCACCCCCCTGGAGGTGATAATTTTTTAGAGAAGTAATGTGCACACTGTGTTCTACAATTTAAAATAAATTATCGGCGGAACAATTTAAGTTGAGGTTGATAGCCCTGTTGATTGGCCTATTACTGTTTCAAATTCTAATTATATTGAGATATACCGCAAGTATAGTGCACTACGGCCGCCTCATACAGAAAGTAACAGATTATATTTGGATTATTCGAGAGAAAAATGCATTAACCAACATGTGGGGATAAATAAAATAGGAGAAATTCCCAGCTAGTTTGCAAAAGGCTTGGAAAAGACAAGTATAAGAGCTACACATGTCACTGTTTCAGGAGAAGCTCTGTAATTCTTCTGGCCAATGCCAGTGGGCAACATTACATCCATAAAACGACACGGTGGCTGGAAATCTGCTTTCGTAGCAGAAGCATATTATAGAAGATAGTTATTACAAAATTTAGATTTGTATAACAAAATATTGAATTGTTCATCTTATTTCAAACAAATTAGATCATACTGAGTTGATGTGATCGTAGGAATCTTAGATTTTTGTTTACCCCAATTCCATTTTGGAACATAGTATAACTTTGACAAACTTTAAGACTTTTTTGTTCGATTTTCAAATGAACAAACCTGAAACTCCTCTGTATACAGTCAATTAAGTAACTCACTAATGGGTCATTAAATGTCAATAGATACGAATGTTTATAACGGAAAAGTAACATTCCCAGTGCATTAGCTGTACTGATGGTGAGCACCTGACAAAAATGGAAGAAAACGAGTAGGTACAGTTTTATTCTAGAATTCCAGTAAACACAAAATTTTTATCACTTTGTTGATACGCTTCTAATTATATTTGTTTAACAGAAATCCGGTATGTACCAATAAACCTTGGAACATTCGGTAGTTTTCCACAATCGAGAGCAAATGTTGAAACTACAAAATCACTTAGTGGAATGTAAAATTGATTTTCATTGGAAAATAATACGAAGAAAGCTGAAATTTTGGATGTAGTTTGACAATGTCCTGTGTATTAGTTCTGGCTAAGGGAATTCGTTCTTCATTATACAGGGCTGTTGAAAATTTGTTATTTAACCGATAGGTACAAAAGAGGTGAAAAGTGCATTTTTTCAAATGGAACACACTGTATATCATCAAATATCCTGGAAGAAAATTGAATTTTCCAAAATAAAAGCCTGTTTTCTATAAAAATTGGATTATTTTGACATATTTTGTATTGGGTTGATAAGAAATGTCATGGAACATGTCATTATGAAAATTTGAAAATTAGTTCATCAATAATAACGTGAATTTGATTAGAAAAGAATCAAAATGGAACGCAATAATTATTCAAATGTAAATCTGAATAATTTTTGTCGAATTTGCCCCATATTTCTAACTGTTCATTGGAAATTGATATTTAGTATTTTTTTCACAACAGTCTTCTCCAAAAATAATATTTATATTTAAAAAATGGATTTGAACAAAGTGTGCTTGGTTCAGTTTTTCATCTTCAAGATAATTTTATCTCCCATTCAGGGCACTTGGAAAACGTTCTTGAGCAAAACTCAATTTTATTTCAATCAATACATTTTTTTCTAATAATTCGTTCTGAATTTGGATGAAGGTCATTGAATTTCTGGCACGTTCTGGAAATATTTCTTTGGCACTCACCATGAATATAAAATAAATTTAAAATATCTGCATTTGAATACGCACTATCTTTTATACATCTTTCTGACAGAAACACAATCAAATCCACTGTTTGTCGAACTAACAGGTTTTTTTGCTCTTTTCTGGTCACGGCATGCTATAGATTATTTCAATTGGGCAATATTACTTAATTCGAATCTGGTAATTGAAATTGATAGTAGTGTCCCGTGATCAGAAAAAACCAAAGCAAACCTATATTTTAACATGCCGTAATTTTCATGGTGTTTCTGTCAGAAGAAAGTATTAAAAATGGATTATAATGCATATACAAATGATATTTCGAATCTGTTTATATTCACGGTTAGTGCAAAAACATTATATCAAGAACATGCAGGAAATTCAATGAACTTACTGTAACCTTAACTTAGGTACACATTTGGCCAGGCTAGCTTTTTGACTTTCGGAGGCAAGGGCGTAAGTCGACGTCACTAGATGATTTTCGAAAGGTCCAATTTGTGGCACAAGAATAAGTTTCTTATTAACTATGGTGTTTATTGGACGCCATCTACAGTGATAAATGATTTCAAAAACTTATTCCCAGGCCAATCTTTGTAGAAAGACCTTAACTATGCTGAAAAAAAGATTCAACCCCAACTTCAAACAAAAGACACATTAAAATATAAATATTTAATAATTTTAATAATTGTCTATTATAATAATAATAGAATGTTGATAAGATACCAACCAAAAGAATGGGTTCTCCAAGTCGCGATTTAAGAAATTATATCAGTTTTCTTACCTAGTCCGAATGCATTCAAACCTTACACAATTAGACAATTACTAAGGAATCACTACTTTGGTTTTGTTGCTCCCTTTTGGTCTCCATAAATTAATGATTCCACGGAAATCTCTAGCGATGGATCTGCTCCAATATTCTCTTCGGCTTCACAGTACCATGGCAGGCTTTACAATACCATTACAAGTTGTATCACACATCACAGGCTTTACAGTACCATCACAGGCTTTACAATACCATCACAGGCTTTACAATACCATCACAGGCTTTACAATACCATCACCGGCTTTACAATACCATCACATGCTTTACAATACCATCACCGGCTTTACAATACCATCACAGGCTTTACAATACCTTCACAGGCTTTACAATACCATCACCGGCTTTACAATACCATCACAGGCTTTACAGTACCATCATAGCTTTACAAAGTCATGTGAGCTTATTTTACTTTGTTGAATTGGCCTTTAAATTTCAATTAGTCCATATACTGTCTAAAGTAAGTAAATTATCTGTTACAATCTTTGGTAAATTCCTGGCATAGCTATGGCAAAAAGAAAAGGAAATTTTAAGGCGTGCTTTTACAAAAAAATGTTTATATGTTTAAATCTCGTGAAGCGAGTAACCTTTAATAGACCTCTACAGAACTAGAATATTCACCTCTCATTTTGTGTGGTCCAGCAATATTAAATTCAGAAGAATCGAACGGAATTAGACTGTGTTTGGGAATGTTGAGGCGTCAAGAGGTGATCCTTTAAAAACGTGTTGATTTCTGTTGATGGATTTAAATATGGACTTATAATAATCCAAATTTCCTTCAGAAAATTATATGGAAAATATTTGAATAATGAAAAAAACAGAAAATGTTTGGCAATTAGCCGCTTCATGTATGTCGAAGTTGTTGGTAGCAAATTATTGATTTTCTCAAAATCCACTGGAGATCGGTTTATATGAAAATAATCAATTTTTTTGGAGTGTGCTATAGATGCTGGTATACTTATTAGTTCATGAAAAAAGTTCAAGTTGTCCACTAGATTAGATAATAATAATAAGAATCATCATATGGATCTTGCCCCCGTTATGGCCTAATATTCACTAATTGTCAACGTTTCGAAATTTGAGTTATTCTTTTTCAAGGTTGAAATGTACAAATTGGAACTTACATCTGAATATACCGTGCTTAACAAGACTATGGACCGTTTTGCAGAAACGGTTCATTTTGCGTATTTGGCGTCTTTCAGGTGTCAAACTGACGTTTCTATATTTACCGTGGTTGTTGTAACTATGGAAACGTAGAACTCAGGAATCGTCTAAACACCGATTTGAGAATACTACGAGTTGGGAGCAATTTTTTCAAAAAGTCTTTTTGTCATTGGTGTAGATTGAAAAAATGATGACACTTGATTGGTTTATATACAGTGTGTCCCATTTTGAGCAGCCACACTATCATATTTCATTTAGAATAATTTTTTTATGTAAATATTGTAGTATTCAGAAATACCTATACCTCTATGTTGATGAAAAATTAGTATATTTTCAACGGCTAACTATGATCAATTGAAAAGTGGGGAAAACATATTAGGGATAATTTTTATCACAAAATTAATATCAAATTGCAACAAATGACATTCTTGGGGTTTAAGTGTACTCTGAAACAGAATTTGATGTCAATTTTGTGGTGAAACAATCCCTAATATTGTAAAGAAACACTCTCCTTGAAAATTGAACCAAAACATGACTCCTTTGGAAATGGAAGAAACCTATAAAATAAAATCAACATGCCATACCCATGACAGGTTTTATGCCAGAAAAATATTTTCACCGCACAAGAAATTGTCCAACAGTTCCATCATTATAGTGTGAAATTGCTTCTGAAGAGTATGATTTTCAATTCTTTCGACTTCTCCGATGATCTTGGAAGAGTGAAATAGATTTTTGTCAACCAAAATGTATTGGAGGCCTAGAGAAAGAGATGCAACTCACAAATCAGTGAAATGAGCGATTTTCTGTGAGTGATACTTCTGAATAACATTCGCCCCTATCTCATTTATAGATATGAATCTCCAATGGAAACTGGACATAAAAATAATAATAATCTTTATTGCTTCTAAAGAAATATGCATTCGTATTGCAAGAAATTTGGGCGAAAAAATGTCAATCTTATGAAATATTAATATATAAGACAGGAAAAGCAAGATCGTTGAGAAAAAAAATAGAAAGAAGTTAACAATCCAATAAGAAAATTCCGTTCGACGGAACGTAGCAATTATAACAAAATCCGAAAGAAATGTAACATCTTTGGGTTTCACAAGTATAGGACAGTTGAATATGTGTTCAAGAGTTTGAGGAAGATTGGCGTTACAGACAGGACAGAGCTCATTGAAATCTATTATATAGTAAATACCATTATGGGATATTTTTAGTGTATGTTTGTAAGAAATAATCAACTATCTGAATGAAAATGCAAACTTTGACTTTCAGATTTTTTCTTTCAAGTTAGGTTCTTTTCACAATATCTATCAGATGTAGTTCAATGTCCAGCGTGGCTTTTGCCGCGGAAGTAGTTGTTTTCTGGTAGATATTACAAAAATTTGTTCCTTTTAATTTCAACTATCTGATAGAAAATGCAAGTATTCATGTTCAGATTTTTGTATCAAGTTATATAGGGCCTTTTCACAATATCTATCAGACAATATCTATCAGATGTAGTTCAATGCCCAGCGTGGCTTTTGCCAGGGAAGTAGTTGTTTTCTGTTAGATATTACAAAAAAGTAACTTCAATTTTATCGTAGGGTTTTTCCATTTCCAGAGGAGTCATGTATTGATTCAATTTTCAATTGAGAATGTTTCTCTTTACAACATGAATCCCTTCCAAGAGAGGTTATCTTGTACGATGGCGACTGAAGTTTTTCTTTCAGTCGCAGATGATTCCACAGCTGACTTTATAAACATCCTGTTCATATTTTCAAAGTAATCAAAATCCCTAATCAATATGTTTTCCCCACTTTTTCACGTTTAGTCATAGTTACCCGTAGAAAATTGTTATACGAATGTTTCATCAACATAAGGATAGGTATTTCTGAGTACCTAGGTACTATAATGTAGAAAAAAATCCAGTTATTTCATTCTCAATGGAATAATAGGGTGAGGCTGCTCAAAGTGGATACACACTGTATATAAGGGAAACTGTCTCGAAAATTGTATTGTTTTATCATGATTTTAGTCACATAAGTTACGTCATACACGTGCACCTAGTCACTTCGTTTATTACTTTATTGAAATTCTTGCCCAAATTCTGAATATTCCAGAGAGTATAACATTTGACTAACTCAGACTTCACAAGCTTTTCCAAGCTTCATCTGGAAAAAACTGGCTGTGGGGAATTTTGACATAATTACCCTACTAGATTAAAATAAATACCAGACATCATTAACAACTCCACAGCCATTCAAAGCTTAGATTATAGAAATTCATCATGTGAACGAATTTTCTTGACCCATCGTGTGTCGGACAAAAATAATAATAACAAATACAGTATGTGAAAGACCTTCCAAAATGCATTCCATGGAATATATCCGTCAAATAAACGATTTTAAAATATTGTGATATGATGGGACCCTTATCCGTGTCTGAAAATGTCGACAGAAGCTCGAAACGTCTGTCGAAAAGCAACGGCCGTTCGGAAGAAATCCAACTGGAGGATATCAGATATATCGACGAAAACGATAACTTGGATAACTTGATAGTTGAAGATGCCACGAAATCTGACGCTATGCCTAGGCGGGATGGAAAGTGAGTATTCCTTTTTTTAGTACAGTCTGTCCATAAAGTACCCCCCCCCCCCCCCTTTAACATTTGCACTGAGTAACAATCTTTTTCAAATAGTTGGTAATGAACTGCTCATTGAAAACAATAAAAACTGTCTATTTCTAAATGTCTTGAGTTCAGATCAGATCTGATATCTGATTTTATAACTCCAGCACAATCATCAGAAAGTGTGGTACAGGGGTGTATTTTATTATATTCGGCCTATATGATCGAACTGGAATGAAAATTTCCCTGGTACTCATTTTTAATGACTACGTAGGTAATGCAAAAGATTGATTAAGTTTTAAATGTCGCAATTTTTCCATTCTCCCATCTCCTAAATGCACGGATGGGATGTAATCATTAATACTCACGACCTGTAGTCTGAATAGCAAATAAGATTTTCTTCTAAAACATTTTTAAACTTGTTCAAAACTTGATGAGACCGAAAGCATAACAATTTTACCATTATTTTGCCCTCTAATTATCTAACTCCAGCACAATAATCGGAAATAGTGATATAGGGATGTATTACATTATATTCGGCCCATATGAACTGATTGAAATGAAAATTTTCCTTGAATTCATTTTAATATCCATATAAGTGATTCGAAAACATTGATTACCATTGAAATAGCAATAGCAATTTTCCGATCCTCCCATTTTCTAACTCTAGCACAATGACCGATAAATGCAAATAGGTGATGTATTCTTCAATTGTCTACGCATGTGATCTGAGCAGCAAGATAAATCAGCTGAGAAAATATTTCAAAACGGCTTCAAAACGTGATGAGACCCATAGCATTATATTATTTTCATTATTGCGTCCTCTGATTTTCTAACTCCAGCACAATCATCTAAAATGGTGATACAGGTATGAATCACATCATATTCGACTCGTATGACTGGCATGAATATTTACCTGGTACTAATATTTAATGTCCACGTAATTCGACAACATTGATTAACATTCAAATTTCGCAATTTTTCGATTCTCCCATTTTCTAACTCCAGCACAATGAGGTGATGTATTCTACAATTTTCTACCCATGTGATCTGAGCAGCGAAGAAAATGCGCTGAGGAAATAATTTTAACTGTCTTTAAAACGTGATGAGACAGAAAGCATAAAAATGTCACCAATATTTGTTCAGTTGATTTTTCTTGTTGCTCAGATCACATGAGTAGAAAATTTAAGAATAATAATAATAATAAATCTTTATTAAATCCTCTCAGATCACAATATGATATAGGATACGTCAGTAAAATCAGATAAAATCATCCAATGAAAAAAGAAAATATGTATAAACAAATTATCCACGTTAACACAAATCGATCACAAGTAAATATGTATAAACAAATTATCCACGGTAGCACAAATCTATCACAAGTAAATATGTATAATCAAATTATCCACGGTAACTCAAAACGATCACAAGTAAATATGTATAAACAAATTATCTATGGTAACACAAAATTTTCATATTTTTAAAAACGTTGTTAAAATAAAACAAAATCGGTTCACTGAACATCTTACTAATTAAAACAACCAGTTGAGTTAGAATTAGATTGGTCTCACCTACCAAGATATTCATCAACACTGTAAAAACAACTCTTGAGAAGGAATTCTTTGAGTTTGGTTTTGAAACTTTTTTCTATTGTATCATCTCTTATATCTACAGGAAGATTATTGAAAAATGTCACTCCTGCATGGGATGGACAATTTTCAAACGATTTGGTTTTATGCTTTTGGGCTCTAACGATTTTCCCGTGTCTGGTGGGATAGGTGTGCATATCTGAGTTTCGATTATAATTATTTATATTCTTTTTCATTGACAACAGGCATTTATATATATATAAATATATATATATATATAAATTCAGGGTAGACACATAATTCTGTAATCAATAAAATATTGTTTACAGGAATCTCTAAAGCCCAGGTTAAATATCAAACGTATGACCCTTTTTTGTGAAACAAATATTTTATTCACACTGGTAGAGCAACCCCACAAAGCAATATTGTATGAAATATGAGAATGTACAATTGCATAATATATATTAAGGAAGAAGACAGAAATCTTTGGGAGATCGTTTGCTAAGTTGTTTTCTGACAGTTTCTTGCCATAATAAGCCTACATAGTTAGGTGTTTATGGGAGTAAAGGGTTCATCATCGGTCGGTAACGACTGTTCGTTAGATATATTAAGGAGTTGATCTAGATTCAGAGTTGATTTCAATTGTCTTATTGCGTAGTATCCACTATTGACCTTTTTACTTACATGGCTTATACTTGATTCGAACGTCATTCTACTATCAATATAAGTACCAAGAAATCTAGTGCTAATTGACGATTCGATATATTCGTTGCCAACCTTCACACGAAAATTATTAATTTTTCTTTCATTTCTAAACAAGAACTGCATGATAACTGTTTTACTAGAGTTCACGATCAGAGAGTTTTTGTAACACCAGGTAGTAAATTCATCAGACAGCTCATTTAGCTTCTGTTGCAGTTCTGCAGGATTGTCAGAATCAGCTGCAAGTGTAGTATCATCAGCGTATAAAACAACATGTTCTGTACTCACATGTTTTGGCATGTCATTAATATAGAGTAGGAAAATAAGTGGTCCCAAAATGGAACCTTGTGGGACTCCTAGATCCATGTTGAATGGTGAAGAATGGCAGTCTTCTAATTTTACATGTATTTTTCTGTGAGACAAATATGATACTATCCAAGAAAGGAAATTACCCCTGAAACCGATTGAGTACAGCTTACTCTGAATAGTTTTGGGATCAATGATATCAAATGCTTTCGATAAGTCGAAGAATAGTGCACCAACGTATCGCCCTCTATCAAGTGACTCATATACATAAATGAAAAAGACAGATGATGCACCCTCCGTCGACTTACCTGGGCAGAATCCGTGTTGGACCTGAGAGATGATGTTGAATTGATCCAAAAATGATTGTATTTTCATATAAACACATCTCTCGAATGTGAATATATCACCTGTTTGCATTAACCGGTCATTGTGCTGGAGTTGTAAAATCAGAGGGCCCAATAATGGAAACATTGTAGTTCTCATTTCGGTCTCATCATGTTTTGAAGCCGTTCAAAAATATTTTCTCAGCTGATTTTCCTTTTTACTCAGATCACATGGGTGAATAATTGAAGAATACATTTCCTCTTTGCATTCATCGGTTATTGTACTGGAGTTAGAAAATGGGAGAATCGAAAAATTGCTATATTTCAAAGTTAATCAATCTTTTCGCATTACGTAGACAGAAAGCGAATTTCAGTTTTCATCCCGTAATGTAATACATTTCTGAATCACAACTTTCAATGTGCTGGAGTTAGAAAATGGGAGAAACGGAAAATACGGGAGTGAAGTTATCCACATCCACAAATGTACACTGAGAAAAATATAAAAAATCATAGAAGGCCCAAATGGCGATGAACACGTTTCTGCTTCGGATATGTTATGCAGAATGACATTTCCTTCATCCCTGATACCACTTACGAGTTTTCCAGGCCGTCCGAGGGGGTGCAATTGGGGTGAGTTTTCGAAATAAAATCATAGAGGGCACAAATGGCTTTGTACACTTTTCTGCTTCGGATATGTTATGAAGAATGACCTTTTCTTCATCCCTGATACCACGTACGAGTTTTCCAGGCCGTCCGAGGGGGTGCAATTGGGGTGAGTTTTCGAAAAAAAATCATAGAAGGCACAAATGGCTTTGTACACCTTTCTGCTCGGGATATGTTATGAAAAATGCTCTTTCCTTCATCCCTGATACCACGTACGAGTTTTCCAGGCCGTCCGAGGGGGTGCAATTGGGGTGAGTTTTCGAAAAAAAATCATAGAAGGCACAAATGGCTTTGTACACCTTTCTGCTCGGGATATGTTATGAAAAATGCTCTTTCCTTCATCCCTGATACCACGTACGAGTTTTCCAGGCCGTCCGAGGGGGTGCAATTGGGGCGAGTTTTCGAAAAAATCTTATAGAAGGCACAATTGGCTCTGTACACTTTTCTGCTTTGGATATGTTATGAAGAATGACCTTTTCTTCATCCCTGATACCACGTTCGAGTTTTCCAGGCCGTCCGAGGGGGTGCAATTGGGGTGAGTTTTCGAAAAAATCTTATAGAAGGCACAATTGGCTTTGTACACTTTTCTGCTTCGGATATGTTATGAAGAATGACCTTTTCTTCATCCCTGATACCACGTACGAGTTTTCCAGGCCGTCCGAGGAGGTGCAATTGGGGTGAGTTTTCGAAAAAATCTTATAGAAGGCACAATTGGCTTTGTACACTTTTCTGCTTTGGATATGTTCTGAAGAATGACCTTTTCTTCATCCCTGATACCATGTACGAGTTTTCCAGGCCGTCCGAGGGGGTGCAATTGGGGTGAGTTTTCGAAAAAATCTTATAGAAGACACAATTGGCTTTGTATACTTTTCTGCTTCGGATATGTTATGACTGGGTTAGAGATTATAAATTTGCTGTTAGAACCATGTAGAAAGCTATTTGTGTCTTCTATAAGATTTTTCGAAAACTCACCCCTATTGCAGCCTTCGGACGGCCTGGAAAACTCGTACGTGGTATCAGGGATGAAGGAAAGATCATTTTTCATAACACATCCGAAGCAGAAAAGTGTACAAAGCCATTTGTGCTTTCTATGATTTTTTTTTCGAAAATTCACCCCAATTGCACCCCCTCGGACGGCCTGGAAAACTCGTACGTGGTATCAGGGATGAAGAAAAGGTCATTCTTCATAACATATCCGAAGCAGAAAAGTGTACAAAGCCAATTGTGCCTTCTATAAGATTTTTTCGAAAACTCACCCCAATTGCACCCCCACGGACGGCCTGGAAAACTCGTACGTGGTATCAGGGATGAAGGAAAGGTCATTCTGCATAACATATCCGAAGCAGAAACGTGTACAACGCCATTTGGGCCTTCTATGATCTTTTTATATTTTTCTCAGTGTACATTTGTGGATGTGGAAAACTTCACACCCGTCTAATTAGCGACAAAAAGGCTGCATAATATGGAACAATCCGTTATCAACTTTTTCGAAGTTGTCTCGCTAACTTTATATAGGTATTTTTTTTTTTTCGTTTTACCGAAATATTACCGGAACGCCACTGAACAATCGAGAGAGGTCATTGGCTAATTGGTGTGTCTGGGTCCGCTCTGCGATAATAATGAGTTATTTAGTCCTTATCTTCAACATTAGTTGAAGCCTTGAAGAAGTGCCCTTGTCTAAAATAGTAAAGCGCTTCATTGACCAACATATTCTAAGACCGTTTTTAATTAGGATGTAGACCTTCTATTTATGCTTAATCTAGTGATATCCGATCTGTAGGCGCGCTGTTGCCAGACTCAATTAGTTGTGGCCGTGGACATTTTAGCTCCAAGCTCTGAGATATTATTTTTAAATGTATTTATTTATTTTTTCAATTTTTTTTAGCAAATTACGAAAGCGACCGAAAAAATCCAATATATTGGATTTAATAATATAATAATCCCTACTTAAATATATACACAGGGCAATTCAAATTTGACCCCCACCATTGGGATCTCCTCAACTACAGGAGATACAGCGAAGATTAAATTGGGGCAAAGTTGCAAATATCCGGAAAAAACTGAAAATCGGAATTTTCGTTTTTATTTTTTTCTATCGTTATTTGACAACATAGCTCAAAACCAAAAGTACATTTTCATTGATACTTTTTTTCAGCTACACGTTTTCATGTTCAGATTTACTATCCGACGTTTCGTCTTCTGGCATTCATCATCAACTTTTTTTCTGTTATGGGCGTCATATTGTTTTTTATACAAAAAAATAGTGATTCTCATTCTGATTTCATTGATGTATAATTTGTTATGATTTGCACTTCTGAAACCACAGATATTAAAAAAAAACAACTTCATGACTCCATCGAAAAATTTTGTTTAATAAACACTAGTTGTCAGAACTCATTAAACATCATAAGTTTGCACAAATACTTCAGTCGAAATGTCCTCATTCTCAAATGAAGAAAAATGAGATATGTTGAAACTTTATTATAAATTTGATAGGAATAGTACGAAAACAGCACAAATAAAGACAACAGCCGGATAGAACATTATTCGGAATTTTAGACAAACACTTGGCTGAGTACGGTGCGTTTCAAAAACCAAGAATGAAATATGGAAGCAGAATGGAACAAAATATTAGACGTAACTTATTAGCCGAGGTAAAATAACTGTTCATTCCATATTCGAAGAAGTATAATTATTTTTGGTACTTTTTTAGATAAATGCAGATCCTTCCAAATCAACACATCAAGTCTCGGCAGAAATGGATGTGCCACAGACAAGCGTTTGGAGGGAATTCAAAAATAGTGGTTTGAAATGTTATAAGATACATATTTCATAAAAATTACATCCAGGTGATCCTGAGAGAAGGATGGAATTTTGTAGATGGCTCTCGAATAGGGTAGACCCTACAAACTTCTTGAAAAATATTATTTGGACCGACGAAAGTACTTTTTCGATCTGTGGTATTTTTAATAGAAATAATGAGCACATTTGGACACTTCAGAGAAGTCAGACCACAAGTTCGGTTTCGTTTGAATGTGTGGGCTGGAATTTATGATGACCGAATACTCGGACCTCATTTCTTCTCTAATACTTTGAACGGGGAAACCTATCTTCGGTTCTTAAGAAACGAATTCGAAGAATATATGGATACGTTTCCCCTTGCTAATTATAACAGCTGCTGGTTTCAGCATGACGGGGCTCCTCCTCACAATAAAATAGCAATTTGCGAATATTTACACCAAAGATTTCCTAATAGGTGGTCACCTGAACTTACAGTTTTGGATACTTTCTTGAAGACATTTCGACTGAAGTATTTGTGCAAACTTATGATGTTTAATGAGTTCTGACAACTAGTGTTTATTAAACAAAATTTTTCGATGGAGTCATGGCCATCTGAGATGAAGTTGTTTTTTTTTAATGTCTGTGGTTTTAGAAGTGCAAATCATAACAAATTATACATCAATGAAATCAGAATGAGAATCACTATTTTTCTGTATGAAAAAACAATATGGCGCCCATAACAGAAAAAAAGTTGATGATGAATGCCAGAAGACGAAACGTCGGAGAGTAAATCTGCACATGAAAACTTGTAGCTGAAAAAAAATATCAATGAAAATGTACTTTTGGTTTTGAGCTATGTTGTCAAATAACGATAGAGACAAATAAAAACGAAAATTCCGATTTTCAGTTTTTTCCCGATATTTCCGGAAATACTCGCAATTTTCCAAGTTTCAAAACAGTATTTTGTCAAGCACCAGAATACGCAACTTTGCCCCAATTTAAGCTTCGACGTATCTCCTGTAGCTTAGGAGATCCCAATGGTGGGGGTTGAATTTGAAGTGCCCTGTATAAATGAATTTAAATTTAAATATTTATGATATTCAATAAATTTTCATAAAAATCATGAAAGACTTCAAATAATGTCTTTCTTTGAGTTTCAAAGTCTGAAAATGAAAAAGGGGATGTCAGATATAATTCAATGTCCGTAAGGGTGAGTAGTTGTTTTCTGTAGGATATTTGCCCACTTTTCGAAGACACGCTTTTCAAACTTTGTTCGATTTGATTGATGTTCAGATTTCATTTGACTTTCACCAAAGAATGATCTCATTATCTCCAATGACGCCAACGTTTTATTGAAAAAGGGAAGTATTCGAATATTATCTAACCGCTAAGAAGCAACGAATGAAAATAAAAACTGGAATTAGTACAGAAGAAACAATAAAATGCGGGGTTCCCCAGGCACAATGTTGGGGCCTGTTTTATCTAAATAATTTATTTTCACAAAAAAGGGATGGGTGAATCATCAGTTTTGTTGATGGTTACGTCATAGTATACAAAGCTAAAAATTGGTATGACCTGAAAATGATCTGGCCAATTATTTGCCATTCAGCAGCTTTGAGAACTCTCTTCCAAATCATAACCTGTCAATTGAAAACATTTATTTTGACGCCTGTGGAAAAATTGAAATATTTAGTAATCTTTTTGTATCCCCACCTCAGATTGAAACACAATGTTGAAAATCTGGTGAAGAAGTTACGGTGTATTCTGTTTAGGTTTAGGCAAGTGATAGGACATCTTGAAATCAAACCAAAAGTAATGGTTTACCACAGTTTAGTGGAGTCGCATTCAACGCATGGAATCGTGGAATGGGGAGGAATTTCCTGAACTCACCTTAACACCCTTGAAATCTCCCAAAAGAAATTTCTCAGACTTATACTACAAAAACATATGAAATATTCTAGTGACTTACTTTATACTAAAACAAGCACCCTAGGTATTAGACAATAATTTATTACACAAATAGCCATTACACAATATTCAAACAAAAACCAAACTGATAGCATTTAAACATTCTTATAATACAAGAAGAAAACATGATTTTGTTATAACTCTAATGAATGAGGCAATAGGACAAGGATGTTATAATAAAATTATTCAGCTCCCAAAGTATCTAACGTTTTGCCTCACGAGTTGAATGCCTCAATCTTTCATTTTTGTATTGAAAAAACAATTCCAAAAGAGTCGATCTACGTGAACCTCAAGTCTGGAGTCCCGCAATGTTCTATTATGGGACCATTACGTTTCAATATCTACATCACACACATATTGAGGAGTTTGAAGCATTGCAAAATGCACTTATATGCTGATGATACCCAGCTGTATTACTCTTCTCCATATGCAGGGATAGATGATGGCTGTGCAAAGAATATTGAAGATTTAAATTTAAATACAAGCAAGTCTAATGTAATTGCCCTTGGACATAAAAACCACCAATATACTTTGAAAAATTCAATTAGTATCATCATTGTCGACATTAAGCTTTTATTTGAGTGATATGTTAAAAAAACTTGTTCAGAGAGCCATACTCTGAAATCAAACTTATTCAGCTTTCCATTCACAAAATGTTATTGGGAAAATACTGATGAATGCGAAATTGGTATTAATTTCCGACCCACATTTACATCCATCTGCCTAACCTCACAACCTTGTGATTATTTTCGCAGATTTTTTCGATGAATTTTATGTAGAAGGCTGAAAAAAAAAGATGAAACGAACACGAAAATGAGAAAAAAGAAAACCTTCACTAAAATTACAAAGAAACTTTATACTGAATGTACGCACTTCAGTGAAGATGCATGTCAGAATACTCATTCAACGAATTACAAGTCGTTTTGAAAATCATCCTAAACGAAACGTCTTTTATTGATTTGTTTATTTTTTATCAACAAAAATTTATTAGTATTGGTTGTGTATATTCAAAACAGAATGAATTGAAGAGTAAATCTTCCGATCAGGGCCACTATCGCTAGTAAAATGGCGACATTAGACTTGTTTGTTTACATTATTTGTTTATATGAAATGAAATCATCGTCATTTGTAGTGTCGTTCAAGTTTATCGTGTTTGACTTATTGTTGTAATCCCTTCGAGTGTTTTTTCAAATCCCTCAAGTGTTAGTTTGAAGTGTTATTATAACAATTTGTTGGAGAAATCAGTAAGAGGTGGAATGAATATTAATGCAATACCTAGTAACAAACAATCGTTGCCGACCGATGATGAACCCTTTACTCCCATATACACCTACTAAGTTCTCAGAACTCGAAACTACAATCCGCTTCGTTGATATATGCTGAGTCTTTGTGAAGACTCATAGTGCATATACTGTTGCTGCCTAATTCTCCGACGTAAATCCGAGCTACAAGGAAGGAACAAAATAAATTTGAGCTTCTGCGGATCGAAATGGACTTAGTTCGCTGAGCTAGCCGAATGCAGAAAATTTACTCAATTTTTATGAAGTCCTTTCGTTCCAAAAAGATGTCAAACTGTGTAATGGTTTGGACGGGGAATAGATGGCTTCAGTGCTGTCTGTGTTGACCTAACCTTGCACTGATGAGAGGCAACAATCTCGAAACTAGTCTGCAGGTGGTCACCCTGTCCAAATCAAAACATAATTCTGCTCTTTGGTCACAGAGGGCACTTGCAATTGCGTCCTCTGATAATTTGAGGAACGTTTCTCAAGTATCTGTTAGATTTAATTCAATACCCGTCGTGGTCTTAGGCAGGGGCGTAGTTGTTTTCTGTCAGGTACTTGCCTTAATAAGCCTACTTAGTATGTGTATATGGGAGTAAAGGGTTCATCATAGATCGGCAAAGACTGTTCTTTATTAAACGATCTCCCAAAGAATTATGTTTTCTTCACAACACCTTGTGTTATTTACCTCTGTTCCCGACATTCTCAATTATTGCTCTCACAATTAGTACAATTACATCAAAAAAAATACCCATGTGGTCCTTTAATTTTCCCTATAGGAATAAAGGGCTTAGGTTTCTCAGCATCCTTTTTTTCGGTTTTTCTAAAGACAAAAATAATACACAACATTTAATCTAATAAGAACCATGTTCTGCTCTTAATTTTATTATATAGCACAGCAATTATTTTTCACATATAATTATACAACATTTTTTCATCTCCTGTAAGTAATCTTATAATTAGCCAAATTGTCTTTAGTTACATTATGCTCCTTTTATTGTAGAATTACTGAATAGCTCATGATGAATCTATTTAGGTCCGAAACATGTACTACTATGTGACAGTCAACTGATTGACAGCCGTTTTACCATCTTACTGCACCGGATGGTGATATTAAATTGTGGAGACGACTTTGCATTTTACTGATTTGTATACAATTCAAATATATTCAGCCAGAAAATATTAATTTTATCGCAGACTCGCAGACAAGTTGTATATCAATCAAAACCAAAGTTTTTCTTTGAAGATTCCAGTGATATTTCTATTATATCAGGAGAAAGCAAATTAAAAAAAGGAAGACCCAGAAATTAGCTTTTTTCCAGTCTCTTCCTATGAGGCACAATGTTATGTTTGTTATGGTATGGAAGGTGTGAACATTTTGAGTGTGTTGTATAAGTATGTATATTTTTCCTTACATGTATCAAATATTCATAGACGATTTGGGCTAACAGTGTCATAATGCTGAGATTTCGAAAGAGTGGTTTGGAATGATCATCGTAGTTAACTCTTGCAATGTTACGTACAGCAGCGTTTTGTAAAGTAAAAACTCTCTGTAATTTTGAAAAACTTGCGTGTCCCCAACACAGTAAACCCATACCCCATCACCGAGTGGAACATCTCTTCTTGTCTATGCGCCAAATGTCGGTAAACAGATTTTTCCCATCTTCCACAGATATTACTGTTATGTGTACTCCAAGTAAAAGATGGATCAAGATTTATTCCTGGAAATTTAAATGTCGTCATGTGTAATTCATTATTATGGACATTATAATAATCTGAAAATGAACATATATCTCAGTTTTAGTCGCATTAAAAAATAATTCATTATAATCAAACCACTCTTTGGCATGGGCTTTGGCATCAATATCAGTACTTTTATCAACATGCAGAGAAAATGTAGTGTCATCTACATATAGAATCGTCAGTAACTCACGTTTCAATGACAGATGTGGAAGTAGATCTTTGCAAGAAGTAAAAACAGGCGAGGGCCTAGTACCGATCCTTGTGGTCCCCCTTTTTGATTGGACATTCGTGACCTATGTTGTTAAGATTATAAACCCTCTGTGTTCTATATTCGAGAATAGATTCAATTATGTTTCTAGAGACACCTCCTAATCCATACCATTTCAATTTCTCCAGGAGTTTTTCATGACAACCACAGTCAAAGGCCTCCGCTAGATCAACGAAGATGGTTCAACAGTTTTTTATTTTCAAACGCTTCAAGAATGTTATTAGTCCGCATCTATTGTCTTTTCTTCTTCTAAATCCATATTGATGAGTATCAAATAAATTCAGCTTTTCCAAGTAGTTACTGAACTGAGGTCTGCTTTTCCATTACTTTTGATATTGGGGGTAAGATGTGTATTTTTCTGTAGTTTTCAGGCAATTCTTGATCATGTTTTTGGTGAATGGCTTGCTTGGAAGAAAATATTCCATCAGAGAGGCAATTATTGATGATGTGCGTCAGAAATTTGATAAAAACGAAGATACTACGCTTCGTGGAAAGATAAGTGTCCCTCTTCCACCATGTGTTAGGTCACTGAATCCATATCGAAAATACTGATTGAATTTTGCGGTTTCTTGGAAATACATGTGAATCTGGCAACGCCGCAAAGTGATTCTGTGGCATTTGTTTTGCTGTCCGTCTAAACTCTAAGTCGATGAGGTACGCGATTGCCGTCCGATCTCAACGTAGTTTTGCTATTTCACCCGATTGTAATTCAGCCAAATTTTGCTTTCGTTTCCATGAATATTGGACTCTGTTATTAGTGTTGTTCTCTTCGAAATAAGGACAGATGGTGCTCGCTCGTAGGACCAGTTTTTGTTGGAGAGTGAATTCTTCGGCAAACTAGGTTATGTTTGCAGTTTTACGTAGGCTTGTTTAGTGAGTGCTTTTATTAGATTCAATAATTTTTCAGTGATATAACACTAATATTTTACGTGTTACCACCTACGTAGGTACCTGAAGTTTGCGCCGTACTGATTTTTTCGCGGTAGTGGTGTCATTATTATCAATTCTCTCAAGTGTATAAACTTATAAACAGAAGTGACCTTATGTGGTTCTATGCTCCGTTTTTTGGCTGCAAGAGTTTCAACTATGAAAAGGTAGTTGATGTCACTCTACGGATTTATTAGGTAGGTTACCGTATATTTTATTTATTCTTACGGCTTTACAAGGTTATTGTTGTTTTTCAATGCACAAACGAGTGTGGTTAGGTACCTGGTTTTAAGGGTTCTTTTATAGAAAAACACTACCTACGTTTCTGATAATGGGTGCAGTTTTTGTGAGATATACGAATGGTAGATAGAAAGTACCTGCCTACCTACTTTCAAAATAGATCGTGAAAATGTGAACTCCACGTGTACGTGTTACGCATATAGTAAGTTCAAAGAAGGTATACAAAAACAACATTACAAAGTAGAAATAATCTACGATCATTGTTGTTTTAATTTATCTACTCATTATTTTCTATGAACTACTGTATAATAGTACGGTGAATGTTGTATCATGTCAAAAACTACACCGAATGAGCAATTTTTTTAAATAACTTGCCAGGTTCGCGTGGTGACTTTTTTACAGTGTGGAGAGTCTAATTAAGCTAATTAAGTAGATTAATCAATATTTTAATCTTGGATTTCAATCAATAGAAGGGTTATTAAAGGTTGCATAACAAAAATTTGAATCTTAAACGATGAAGTTTTGTACCTGTGGCACTCGAAATACCGATCAAAGGTTTCGATTTTCACGAAATTAATAAAGGTGGCAATATCTCCAACACTATCAATATTTTACTAAGGTCAAATTGTGATATTCTGGTCAGTCATAAGCTGGACTATCAGACCACCAAAGGATGACATTGAGTTTTGGGACACCCTATATATCACTATCTATTTTATACATTCATACACAGATTTTCTACTTATAGAAATATAATCTCCGTTTAACAAATACAGCATTCACTTCCTTTTAGGAATAATATTATTTCCTGTTGACAAGGAAATCTGAAACTGTGTAAATTTAACATCCACCAAAACAAGTGTTGTTTGTTACACAGTCAATATTGAAAAGTTATCACTTGTAATATCACAAGAGCTTAAATTAGGTATTTCCGGAAATTTTTTTGAGGGCACGAATATTTTGAAAATTATCCCGAGTCGCGAAAGAAAATTTCCAGGAATAATTTAAGCTTGCGTGGTATTCGGTAAGAAAATTTCACACCATAATTTGGAAAAAAATTATTAATCCAATCTGACATTTTAAATTAATTTCACTGCTTGTCAAGTTCACCATGTTTCGTTAAATAAAAAATGTTACCAACTTTAGTTACACCAAATGCTAAAACTGAGATGGGTATTAGATCAGTCTATCGCCCTTTCATAATTTTAGGTTACTAAAGGTGGTAGAAATGTATTTTTTGTTAAAGTAATCCATAACACTCCTAATATAAAAAATATAATATTAACATTGTTTGTTGCAGTAGGTGGTCGTGATATAGGCGGCCATGCTTTTGACAGATGAGGTTTATATTGGTAAATTACCTACATTGAGTTACCTACTGTATAGTAAACCAGCAAACAAAGATTTTCTTATGTAAAACATTTCTTGTAAGCATTTGCGTTAAACAATTTGAGAAAAATGAAATGCTTTGAAAAGTACGATTTATGTACCTAAATACTGCAAAGAGTTGAGTCAAGTGCAAATATGTCATCCAAAATTAATATATTTAATTTAATGGAAGATTGCGACCAGGAAGCGTTGAGTCGAATGGTTTGTTTACGAAAATCCAAGAAAGTCTGCTGCAGATGTCAAGTAAATATGGCCTTTTGCGTAAAAGAGATTTGAACAAAATTGTTTCAAAATATTACATAGGTATATGCCTTAAAACACAGACATCTAATTAATTCGCCACCTTCCTATTCTCCATTAAGAAGAGAGGATGGGTTAGAATTAAAGCAACATTTAAATCTTACGTTTGTAGATCCTACGTTTTTGGAAATATAAATTGTTAATGCATAATAATGTTTTCTGTTTAATGAAACTTTATGGCGAATAATAAATAATAATGTTAATTCTTATAGAAATTTTGCATTATTCACATATCTACAATATTTAATGGTTGTAGATTATATGTTCATCTTTTCAACTGTCAAAAAATTTCCACTTAAATATCGTAAATATCCGGATTTTTTTTAGTTGCCATGGTAACTAGTCAAAATTAAGGCATCTTATTGGTTAAAAAGTAGAGGTGTGAAATTTTCACCTATAAATACCGCAGACTTTGTCAAAACCTGAAAAGATTACCTACCTACCCACATATTTTCGCATTGCCATCTGTTATCTAGAGGGTCATGGAAAGAGCCATCAACATCGAGATCATGAAATATCTAAGCGAGGGGGTGACCGGTCATCATAAAATTTACATGTATTTTCGAAATCGCACATGATTTCTTGAAAAATTTGGAATTTCCAAGGATTTCGTGTGAATCCCAATCGATTTATTTTTGAGGATTTCGAAAGATTTCCTAGAAATCATAAGGATTTCGAGAGATTTATCGAAGAATTACTTAGGTACTTGAAGTTCCATTAAATCAAGATATATTTTTTATTATTAATAAGGATGGATTTAGCGAGGGGCAATATATGAAAATATGAGTAGAACAGTTATTGGGTATAACCCTCAAAATGTTCTGCAACCGTAGACACGTGTTTCGAGCTTAAGCTCTCATCAGTACGGCAAAATCAAGTGCGAAGATGTACAACACTTGGATGTAAAAATAGAAAAAAGGAAGTATTTTCGAAAGCTGGGAGTAATGAAAGAAGTTGGTGAAATGCAGCAAATTCCAGAAATTTCAGTGATATTCTGTATTGTAATTTAGGGTGTTTCATAATAAATGCGCAGGACTTCCGGATGTGACAGCTCGTTCAAAAATATGAAAAAAAGTTTCTATTAACTTACCCACTAAAATTCAACATTTTCGAGATACAGGGTGTTGAAATTTAAAAAAAATATATAGTTTTTTGCGAATATCTCTGGAACCGTTTATCGCACAAAAAACAGATTTTGAATGCATTTTCCACTCATAATAAGCTATGTTTTGTGCAGATTTTTTATTTTTTAAAATTCATAATTGGTGAAGATTTTGAAGGGGTAGTGGGTGTTTTTTTCTCCAACTTCTACGCTACTGAAAAAAGTATGATTTTGAGCCGCTTACTTCAACCGCCAATGTTTTCTACACAAAAAAGTACTCTTGGTCATAAGCTCTAAAATTGACCGTTTTCAAGAAAAATCAACTTTCATGTTGAAAAACATGGTAAATTTTTTTAAATAATTTTTTTCCTAATTATACAAAATTTATTTAAACGTTAAAACAAGTAACAAAATCAAACGTTGACTTCTTAATTGCAAAAAAAACAATAACAATCATACTCAGTTGAATTGTTGGAAATGTCCGCCGTTAGCTTCAATGCACGCAGCAATTTTTCGAGGAAAAAACAATACCTATTTATACAAAATGAAAGTTGATTTTTCTTGAAAACGGTCAACTTCAGAGCTTATATGATCAAGAATACCTTTTTTGTGTAGAAAACATTGGCGGTTCATATAGGAGGTTCAAAACTGTACTTTTTCCAGTGGCGTAGAAGTTGGAGAAAAAAACACCCGCTACCCCTTCAAAATTTTCACCAATTATGAATTTGAAAAAATAAAAAATCCGCACAAAACATAGCTTATTATGAGTAGAAAATGCCTACGAAATCTGTTTTCTGTGCGATAAACGGTTCCAGAGATATTCGCAAAAAGCGATTATTTTTTTAAAATTTCAACACCCTGCATCTCGAAAACGGTGCATTTTAGAGGGTAAGTTAATGGAAACTTTTTTTCATATTTTTGGACGAGCTATCACATTCTGAAGTCACCCTTGTATACCTTCCAGACGTTTCAGTAGTATCTACTTATACCCATCTTGTCATATCTAGCCTCGCATCTTACTATCCCTATTATGATAGTATCGCAATTTATTTAATATGAATTTTCCGAATGAGAAGCAATTGAAAAATATAAGACCTGGTCAGAACTTGAGATCCAAGATAGCTATTTATGAATAGCTTCATTTTTTATGTTTGAATTTCAAGAGATGACAATTTAATCATACTATGGTGTTTCATTGAATGAAATAATCATGTTATTCGGAGAATCGAAAGTGAATCATCGCAGATAAAGTACAAATTTATATTCACGTCACTGTTTTTTTACTTTGCTGTATCAATACACTTCATAGACCAAGCTATAGAGGTTTTTTGCCCCAGCAAAATCGCTTTGTGGAATTTTTTAAATAACCGATGTAATTTGTTTAATTTTTCGAAAATTATTATCTATAACAAACCCGAGGGGGAAACATCTCGCTAAAATGTGTACGAGATTTAAAATATTGAAAAGACTAAAAGGATCAAGCCGATGACTGAAAGACTCAAACCGATGACTGAAGAGGAGATTTAATGACTGAAAATTGACTCAAATGACTCAAAATTTCTAGTTGTACGAGATTTAAAGGAGATGTTTCCCCCTCGAACAAACCCATGCGCACTGCAACCCCGAATATCAGAAAAACAAACGAAATGAATACAATAAATAATATACAGGTGAACCGGATAAAAGGGGCAATACCAAAGAGTCCCAAGATCTCCTTCCACAGAAAAACCGAAGGCACAGGCATCATCAATAAACGAAAATGTAAGAAAAAGAATGAACCAGCTTTGAAGAAAATGGTCCCCACCTCTGGAAACACTAAAAACGATTGAAAAGATGACTCCTTACCCTTTTAGAACAAAAGGTCTCTCGTAACTGGATGTTCTGCAAATCAACCGAAATTTGCAGACAAGGAAAATACATCACTGTTTCTGAAAAAATGTTGTGTAAGTACACCCATTACAGAACTGAAGACTCCGCAAATTTTCCGAAACTTGCAGACGTGATACGGCACGGGGGTTAAGTTCGAAAAACGAGGTCTCCACCCAATACAAATCTGAGGGCGCTGCTAATTTCCTGAAATTTTCATAAAGGACACAGCAAGGTACACACTGAATTCGAATAATAAAGTTTCCGAGGTCTCCACCCGACAAAAACCAGAGGCACTGATATTATTATAATAATTATTTAAAAAGGAATTTGAAGTTTTCCACCATCATGAATCATGACTTTGTATGTGTCTCATCAATGTTGACTTTTTACTATAAACCTCATTTTTAATGTCTTGATAAAGAAAATAACATTTCTGAAAGCTCGACCAAAATTATTAATTTACATATAATTGAAGTCAGAACCCTGAAATTAGCACATTCGCGGTTTTGGTTGGTTGGTTTTGTAGATAATACAGTAGATAAATAATTCATTATTGAAGAGAAAGAAATCACAAAATCATCTCCACAACGAACAAGAAATAATTATCATTATTATTTGCAATCTGGCTATCCATAATATAGCTACATAATGCATTGAACCACATTACCACAATTAATACCAGATAATAATTAATAATTCTGTGAGCTATTTCGCAGTACTCCGAATAATGTTGAGATTTGGCAACAATGCATCAGCAGTAGGGTTGGCCGTTGCTGAAAACTGTAATTTATATGGTAATATTATTAAAGATCGCTGTTACTATGGTATGAAAAACATATTTTGTCAGTGCCATCTTACAGTCGTCGTCGTCGTTTGACTTCTAATTGTTTATCAATTATTTTTAGTGATCCGTGATTTTTGAAACATTGGTGTAATTTATTATAAGTGAAGGAACCAGCATAGACAGGTGATTTCTTGTAGTTGGTATGATTGTAGTGCGGTTGGTGTAAGTTCTGGGCATTTCGAGTATTATAGTCATGTATATCACTGCTTTTCAGCAATTTATTTGTTTTGCCAAAAATGAAAGACAAGAGTTTGTATACATATCTTAACGAAAGGGTTAAAATCCTGTTGTTTCTAAGTATGTTGCGACATGTTGCTCATACTAAAGATAAGTCTGAGGATGCGCTTTTGCATGGTAAATATTCGAGAGCATTCTGAGGCTTGAACCCAGATGAATATGTTTTGACTCAGTATACCGGGTGACACAGCAGACATGTAGCAGCCTGTAGTTTTTTAATTTGAAGAGATAAAAATTTGAAATTTGCAGAAGTTACGGAATCAATGATAGCGCCTCATTTGAATCTAACGACAACTTTTTTCAACCACTTGTTTGATCGGCAGTATATTTATCTAGCCTATCTTATTTGTCTTGAAATTCACTATTCAAACGTGTATCACAAAGTGGCATTCGTTTCTCGATTCGCAGATGAATTGCATTTTATTGATATACATCAAGTTGGCTGTTACCCGAATTCGATAATCTTTCGATGCTGGTAGGCTTGGAAATCCAAAGAGTATCAGTTAAACGATATAATTTCAGTTTTTTTCATACCTGATCACTTCCTACAGATTGTCAATAATTTCTTTAATAAAAAGAAAAACATCTGAAAATAACTCACAATATTGCGAAAACTGAGATAGGAACATTTTTTTCAATTTGGCTACTTGTGAAGAAATTATCTGCCTTTCTCTTTGGCCATGTAGCCATATCATGATCTTTCCATTTGGAAACATAAAATTAAAATTGTTCCCCTGATCCACCAATTCACAAGTCTATTAAATTAGTCTAGATATTTGCAATAATATTTTGCCTAGTAGGCGGTGTACACAAAATGTTTTGTGTTTGACAGGTAAACATAATTTGATTGCAATGATTATCTCCGTCGGTTTTATGCTGATTGAAATTGCATCGTTTAATTCGAGGTTTAATTAGATACTAAATATGTATTCAAAGAACGAAAAGGTCGATATGTTGTTGATATTCGGAGAGTGCAAGAGAAATTGTAGACATGCTGAACAATTGTATGTCGAAAGATTTCCGGAAAGACGCCATCCACCTGATTTCGCTAGATTAGAAGAGCAGTTCAGAGCAGTTCTTTTCAAAACTCTTTTAGCGTTCTCTCGATTCACTCCGATTTCGTCCTCAATTTGTCTCAGTGATATCGTCGGATCTGCATGTACTATGGCCAAAACGTTCACTTCCATTTCCTCGTCGACAATGTATTGGAGATTGTTTCGATTTTCCGGTTCTTTAATGAACTGCTCTTCTACTCTTGCGAAATAATTATTAGGCGGATGGCGTCTTTCCGGAAATCTTTCGACTTACAATTTGTTCAGCCTGTCTACAATTTCTCTTGCACTCTCCGAATATCAACAACATATCGACCTTTTTATTCTTTGAATACATATTTAGTATCTTATTAAACGATGCAATTTTAATCAGCATAAAACTGACGGAGATAATCAGTACAATCAATTGATGTTTACCTGTCAAACACAAAACATTCTGTGTTCACCGCCTACTAGGCAAAATATTACTGCAAATATCTAAACTAATAGACTTGTGAATTGGTGGATCAGGGGAACAATTTTAATTTTATGTTTCCAAATTTTAAGATCCTGATATGGCTACATGGCCAAAGAGAAAGACGGATAGTTCCTTCACAAGTAGCCCAATTGAAAAAAACATGTTCCTATCTCAGTTTTCGCAATATCGTGAGTTATTTTCAGATGTTTTTTATTGAAGAAATTATTGACAATCTGTAGGAAGTGATCAGGTATGGAAAAAACTGAAATTATATCGTTTAACTGATACTCTTTGGATTTCCAAGCCTACCAAGCATCGAAAGATTATCGAATTCGGGTAACAGCCAACTTGTTGTTTTTCAATAATTTGCAATTCATCTGCGAATCGTGAAACGAATGCCACTTTGTGATACACGGTTGAATAGATAATTTCAAGACAAACAAGATAGGCTGAATAAATATACAGGGTGTAGTTCAAAAAAAAAGAAGTTGGAGTTACTGAATATCAAACAGGTAGTTGAAAAAAGTTGTCGTTAGGTTCAAATGAAGCGC
Source organism: Chrysolina oricalcia (assembly GCA_944452925.2). Lineage (NCBI taxonomy): Eukaryota > Metazoa > Arthropoda > Insecta > Coleoptera > Chrysomelidae > Chrysolina > Chrysolina oricalcia. The sequence continues at coordinate 3,873,562 of OX101824.2, read as the reverse complement.
TATCATTGATTACGTAACTTCTGCAAATTTCAAATCTTCATCTCTTCAAATAAAAAAACTACAGGCTGCTACATGTCTGCTGTGTCACCCGGTAGAGTAAACTTGAGCATAATAAATTTCAATAAGGGATTTTATTGACATGTCGTTTTTAAGGGAATGCAACATGAAGTATGCTTTGTTTAATTGTTTACAAATATTTTTTGCGTGTTCTTTAAAATTTAGGTGACTGTCAATAAATGTTCAATTTTGACATCTAAATAGACAGCGCACTGTAAAATTTTCCGTGCGGGTGCACGGAAAAAACTCTTTTTCGGTATGCTAAATAAGCACGTATAGTGTTTTCAGATAGATATAATGAAAAGTCCTTTTCTTATTGATTTGAATTCAAAAAATGATGGCCGAGGGGGAAGTAACTCTTTCATTAGGTGTACATCATAACATTTTCATTACTTCATTAATCATTTCATATTCAACTTAAAATCGAAATCTATGTTTCTGGGGATCCTTGATATGATTTTTTTCGGTTCCAAGTTGACAAATTTATGCCGTCTGACAATCGGTAAGTGATCGCCTCGGTGATCGCTGAGCAGACGCGGATTTTAATCAGTGATTTTCCGATGAATAGTATAACATCATTAATGGTAATTATTTTTCATTAGAGTTAATTACTGCATTATTTTCATTAGGTGTACAAAAAAAGGCTAGTTACTTCCCCCTCGATGATGGCATTTGATTGGTTTATATAATATGAGGGAAATTGTCCTACCGAATCTCCTGTGTTCTTGAATTTTATGAAACCTAAATCTTTTTGTCGATTTTTCATCTGCAACTCGGGATAATTTAAAAAAATCGTGCATGTCAAAAATTTTCGGTAATAATCCAAGCACTAGGGAGATTTCTTCTTCTCTCTCCTCTTATTTATTGGAAAAATCAATAAAAAGACGAAAAAAAAACAAAGAAAATCTTGATATTTGGTCTACTTATTGTATTTTTTTTTTTAAATCAAATTCTAAGAAGGCAGAAATATAATCGAACATCCACCTATTTTGTGCCTGGTAGATGTCGGATGTGGATAACTGTACACCAAGTATGCTTAGTTTCAGGGCACCTATTTAACTCACGTCGCTTCCTGTCTAATCATTTCAAATATAAGGTTTCCCATTACTAAACATACGCATATTGCTACACACAGTTCGAAGGTTTCCCAGTTTATATTCCATAGTAATTTGAATCGATTTCGAATAGTTGTTTTGTCTCTTTGTTCGTTTACGTGCATGACATCAATTGGTATTCGGTCAGGCAATTGATGTGTTCATATACGGGTGGTTTGAAATATATGTAGGTAGGCACTCAATAATTTTATCGAATGAGTTTTTTTTTCCAGCGTTTAAAGGTTTTGTCGGATATAGATTGAGATACTTAGAATGCCTCTTTAAATAAATATAGTTTGGTGCTCGAAAAGCAAAAAATAATGTCAGCATCAATTTCTTCGAATCATTAATGACCTAAAACAATTGTATGAATTAAATCACGTAATTTACTCGTATTACTGAGAGATCAGTAATTCCGAAATAGCAATAGATATTTTGTAGAAAGCACAAACGAAATAGTTGATAGTACACTATAATCATGGTGCAATATAAACTTCAACCTATATAAAAGCTTCTCAGAATTCAGAATGCTTACATTAACAGAACTACGTGAAATTTTACTCTCCTTTGAAATAACAAGTGCAGTATACCTACATGAAATATTCAACTCGAAAATATTGAAACATGTTTTTGATGTCATCGGTCATATTCTAGAGGGAAACCTCGCTGAAATTATCACTTCGAAAAATTTGTCGCTTAGGTATCTTTTTTTAAAAAAAACATGTTTCTGCTAGGTTCGTAATAAAGCTAGCAGAACCATCTTGAATGAACTTTAGAAAAATTATAAGTGTACCATAATTTGTCGACAATTACGAGGATGTATTGATATCTAGTAAGTCTAGACCAGTGCCCTGCATAAACAAAATATTGCATTACCATAGCAACGAACAATAACTTATTAGAAGTGTCAGTGTAAAGTTTGATGTCAAAAAGTAAACCAGAGTTACAAAGATATGCTTAATACCCTTGGTGATCAATGTCCTTCGTATGAGACCGTGAAAAATTGGACTGCTAGCTTCAAAAGTGGTATATTTTCCATTGAAGATGATGACCGATCGGGAAGGCCAGTTTCTGTGTCAGTCCCCGAAAATGTCGATGCAGTTCATAACATGATTTTAACAGATCGTCGAATTGGGCTAAAACGGATACTGAAGCACTGAATATTTCATACGAACGCGTTCATCATATAGTTCACGTCAATTTGGACATGAGAAAAATTGCTGCAAATTGGATCCCCAAATGTTTGAATGTTGACCAAAAGCGTGCAAGGGTAGTATCATCGCGTTCGATCTGTGCTCGATTTGAAAACGATGTAGACTTCTTAAACCGAATTGTTACTATGGATGAGACTTGGGTACATTTCTACGATCCAGAAACAAAGCAACAATCGATGGAATGGCGACACTCCGGTTCTGCAAGACCTGAGAAGTTTCGTGTCCAAAAATCTGCTGGAAAAGTTCTTGCTTCAGTTTTTTTGGGATTGCCACGGAGTAATCATGATTGATTTTTTTGGTAAGGGTAGAACAATAACTGGAGATTATTCGACATTACTGGCCACTCTACGGGAAAAAATTAAAGAGAAAAGACGCGGAAAGCTATCCAAAGTTGTTTTGTTTCTGCAGGACAACGCCTTTGCACACCAATCTCATGTTGCCATGCAAAAAATTCGTGATTAGGGTTTGAATTACTAAAACAACCCCCTTATTCACCAGATTTGGCTCCATTCGACTATCATCTCTTTTCTCAACTGAAAAAAAGTTTGGAAGGTTGTAAATTTTCTTCCAAAGAGGAGGTAATAAAAGCTGTGGAGGTGTGGTTTGCAGAGCAAGGAGAAACATTTTTTTTCAAAGGTCTAGAGACGTTGCAGGTTCGCTGTAATAAATGTATACAATTAAGAGGAGAATCCATCCAGAAATAAATGTAGATCTCAATTTGTTGAACGAATATTACTGCTCAATTGCAAATCAATTAACTCAAGACATACTTTCAGCAGTAAATCCCCAACGTACACAAGACTTATATGAACCGAATTCAGTAATAAATGAAATAAAAAGTAATAATTCTTCGGGTGAAGACAATTTGTCAGTTAAGTTGTTTTCACAATTATCAGATGAAGCTCTAAACACCTTAGTATTGGCTACAAATAATTCTTCTGCGGTAGGTGTACTTCCTTCTGGCTTGAAGACCGCAGTAGTAATACCTCTGCATAAAGGAGGTGCCACTGATGATCCTGGTAACTACAGACCGATTTCACTGCTGTCAACACTTTCCAAAATCATTGAAAAGTCAGATAAACGTAGAATAGTGGGCTTTTTAAAATTACACAACATACTGGCTCAAGAACAGTTCGGGTTTCAAAATGACAAGAACACCAGTGACGCCATTTTCAACTTCCTAGAAAAAGTCTACATAAGTCTAAATGAAAAGGAAGCGGCTGCGGCAGTGTTTCTTGATCTCTCCAAAGCTTTTGACTGCGTGAGTCATGAAATTCTGTCGCAGAAGCTCTCCCACTATGGTTTTCAAGGTACAGTTTTGGAATGGGTCAGATCATACCTTACTGATAGGGAACAAAAAATATCATTGGGTAAAAATACTTCTGCGAAGGGAAAGATTGTACGTGGAGTCCCACAGGGGTCTGTTCTAGGCCCAATTTTATTTTTACTTTTTATTAATGATATATCTTGCCTTGATATTTCTGGACACCTAACATTGTTCGCTGACGATACCACAATTCTTTGGCACAATGAAGATCATACTACCTTGTTCCAGTCTATTTCCGCAGATATTCAAAAAATCAAAATTTGGTGTGACGCGAATAAGCTGACATTGAATATTCCTAAAACAAATTTAGTCGCATTTAAATGTAATGTTGAACAAATTACATCGGGAGATCAGCTGATTGAAAGTAGGTCCGTTACAAAATTTCTTGGTGTACAAATTGACAATGATCTGAAGTTTGACCACCATATAACAGCTTTAAAGAAAAAATTATCCTCAGGTTGCTTTGCCATTAATGTAATATCTCGCGAACTTGGACGGTCAGCTTCATTAATGGCATACTACTCATTTATAGAGTCTCATCTGCGGTATGGAATTCCATTTTGGGGTTCTGGCAGCCAGACTCTATTGCAAAGTGTATTCGTCCTTCAAAAGCGAGCTCTAAGATTTATATTCAGAATTAAAATGCGAGAATCATGTAGGCCAGTTTTTTCAGACAATAAGATTTTGACAATATATGAAATTTTCATTCTAGAAACGGTATGCTTGCTTCAGAAATATAAAGAAAAGTTAATGAACGTTAACAGGGAAAGACATACTCGCAATGAAAAACAACTCGCCCTTCCGTTCCCTGTTTCATCTCTGACGAGACAGTCATTAATTTATAGAAGTAAACAAATTTACAATCACTCGCCGAGTCAAATAACAGATATCAAGGGTCTGAAACAATTCAGAAAAACTGCTAAGCACCTCTTGAAGGGAAAATGCTTTTATAATTTGAAAGAATACTTCTCATATTAATTTTAGTCTTTCTATGATTCAACTGCGAGGATTTAGTTTTAAAATTTCGTTAGTCATAACCGTTGTAGAACGTTGATATTTATATGTTCTTATTTATGCATTTCATTTTATCTATATGTATACGTATATAAGTAAATATTATTGACATTTACTTAGTGTTACATATAATGTATTGTGAAAGCTATTAACTTTTATTGACTTTGTCGACAAAATGTCTTCATTTTCGATAATAAAGCTTATTTGATTGATTGATTGATTGAATATGTTGAGTAATAAAATATTTTGACATTGAAATTTTGTTTGGTTCTATAGCAGGCTGGACTAGAAATTTGTCGCTCATCTTTATTGAAAAGAAAATGCCAAAAAAATGTTAATGTTATCAAAATTATATAGGCCAAGCTGTAGATAAAAATAAAAGGTTCTTTTCACACAAAACAAAAGACGCAAACGGCCTATACTACTTTTTATAAGATAGGTCGTGAATGAAAACCCCGGTTTTCGCGCCAGCAAAATCGCTTTGTGGAATTTTTCAAACGGGAAATAGTTTTTTGGAAATATCTCAAAGATTATTCAAGGAATCGTTTTACAGTCGATGGAACTTTTGTAGAAATTTATAAAACCTACAAGACGGTTTTTTTATATGCCCAGATCGGTGCATTTTTCACTGAGAAAATTCGAGGAAACCTCGATAAATAGACCATTTTTCAAAAAACCATAGAGGGATGTTTGAAATATCAAGTAATTTGTTAGTTGCATAATTTCAGAACTAAATGCGGGATTAATGTTCCTAGTTAAATTGAATAGTGAATAAATAAAAATGGTTTCGATTTTATGCATGAAATAATCTTAACAAATACAACTCTTGTTATCGGCGATTATCGTTAATTCCTTCTCGGTTTCACCGATACAATTATGGTATTACCTACGAAAGCTACCCTACAGAAAATCTCATTTTTTTTGTTTTACATAATATTTACGATTGTATGAACAACAGTTGAATATAGATCACAAATAATATGTAAATGTTTTACATTTATCTTAATTCACTCAAAAATAATAAAATTCGTGATTTGGAGTAATTACCTATATATAATATTATTCCAAACACTCTGTATTCATAGCTTCATTATATTTTGGTCGATCAACAAACCATTCTGATTGATCCTCAATGATAAACTCAATAAACTTCTAACCTCGTAGGCGAATTCATTTACTGAAGAATTGAGTTTATTGTTGACAACCCTGTAGAAAAACAGTTGCTTTTTTCATTCTGTATCATGGAGAAATATTTCTTGCGGACTTTAGGAATGCTCAGTCGCACACAATATTGATTATAAATGAGATATTCATATTTTTTTAATCAGCTGAATTTCTCCAAAAATTACAAAATTCATGATTTGGCACCCTCTAGCGCTGAATCTAGTCATATGATCGAGTTGGGCCAATGGAGACTTTTACTCAGAATGGCTCCATCTACTTACATGATATAAAAAATCTAGCCATTTTCACCGAAAAACTTTTTCCTTTTTAATTAGGGTAATAAAATAAAAATCGACAAATTATTGCATAATCAGAAATTCAAAATTCCGAAATGGTTCTACTAGGTTTATGGGGGTGCTAGGGACTTTCATTATAACCGTCTCAACTCCACCAAAGGGTTATATAGGTAAAAACTTGCCTATTCATTTCCAGATTTCCAGACCTACTAGTCTTCAAAAAGTAGTGCAACGAACACCCTGCACGATTCGACTAGAAATCGCTATAACCCGCCCCTGTAATTTCTCTCCATTTCCACGTGCACTCGTCGAACACTTGACCTAATTATCGCCGGTTCATTATCGAGTAATTTTTTCAGTAAACTATGCATTTTTCATAGAAAAACTCGACGATGTCATGTTCAAGCCTGATCCGCCCAAGTCTACCGATCTCCTTTTGAATTCTAGTATCATATTCTTGTTTGGGGGATGCGGAAGTCAATTCCGGTTGGCGGAGATTCAAAACTCTGCCCCCACTACACATTTCATATCGTTCTACCAAGTATGCCATGAAAGTGGAATGGTCAGTTGTTTATTGATATCGATAGTGATAAGATAGTGGGCCCTCATTTCAACGACACATGAAACAAAAATGTTGTTGAACAATGAGACATAGGTAAGCCAGTCCAACCCTTTCGTTTTCGAAAACGGGTAGAAAATTATTGTATCAAAAACTGCCAGCACGTCGATTTTTGAAAAACTATATAGACGTAAAGCATTCTTTCATGTGTCATGCGAAGGTGGTCCCAACAAAGAAAACACAAAATTTTTGAAAAAAATATTTTTATTTTTTAACGTAATCTCCTTTAGCTCCACACACTTTTCCCAGCAATGTTCATTAAGTTCAATACCCTTTTTATAATAAAAATCGTCAAGCTTCTCAAAATATCCATTAACTGCCGACGTAACCTCTTCATTGTTGGAAAATCTTTGACCACCGAGCCATTTTTTCAAGTCTGGGAACAGAAAATAATCCGAGGGGGCTAAATCTGGCGAATAGGGTGCATGAGGTAACAATTCAAACTTTAATTCATTGATTTCGGCCACAGCAATAACGGATGTGTGAGCTGGTGCATTGTCTTGATGAAACAACACTTTCTTCTCAGCCAAATGCGGTCGTTTTTGCTTGATTTCTTCGCTCAAACGTTGCAATAAGTTCGCATAATACTCGCCGTTGACAGTTCTTACTTTTGCAAGATACCTAGTCAAAGAAAATTATCCCACGCGCATCCCAAAAAACCGACGCCATGACCTTGCCTGCAGATGGAACGGTCTTTGCCTTCTTTGGAGCCGGTTCTGCCTTTTCAGTCCATTGTTTTGATTGTTCTTTTGTTTCTGGTGTGAAGTGATGGACCCATGTTTCATCCATGGTTATGAAACTGCGCAAAAATTCGGCTTTATTTCTGTGAAACCTTGCCAAACTCTCGATGGAAACATCTTCACGACGCTGTTTTACTATTTATGGGTGCCAAACAAGTAATAAACAACGTGGCGTCTTCAAACATGAAACATATGCTGTATAGATTGTGTACTTTCTAATACAATGTTATTTTTCAAGCAACTACCGCCATCTCTAGGTCAGGCCAGGTACTTCTGGGACCATCCTCATATGTCTTTCCTACACGGTTGGATATGAGGCAAATACCTGGCCGAAAACTGGCCTGGCTAATGTCACGACAGATATTGAATGTTATGTGACAGATATACTGTGTGTCAAATTCACGTTGCCCGTGGAAATATCTCGCAAGTGGAGACTGAATCGAAAAATACTCTCACCCCCACCGCCCCATCTACCCCCACTTCAAAAAGTTTGAGTAGCAACTCCCCAAGTGTGACACACCCCCAAACCTAGCAGAAGTATTTTGGAATTTTGAATTTCTGATTAAGCCGTAATTTGTTGCTAATTTATCGCTAATATTTTACAACAATTATAAATTTGTCGCAGGATTTGAAAAAAAAATTGTCTCTAATTAATTACCACTTCGAAAAATTTGTCTCTCATCTGTTTTAAAATTCTAGCTAGCAGAACCACTTTCCATATATTTAATTACTTATTGGTAAAAACAACAGTACCAGCATTTTTCGCAAATGTGTCGCTAATTTATCACCACAATAAGAAATTTGTTTCTCGTAATTTTTTTTTTAATAATTTTTTTTTGTCAAAAATGTATTGTTTAATATAGTCCGCAAAATAAACGCATAGAGTAATGAACCGCTCAGATGCACCGATTCCATAGACGTACCGTAATACAACAAGAAGTGTATTTTCACCGATTCTATTATTTTGGAGGTTGAAAACGTGAAATGCAGCAATCATTAGATATATAAAAATAACCAAAAAATAATGGGATCAAAGAAGAATGATTTAGCCGTCTTAAATTATTACAAAAAATTATTTGTGTGAAGTCACAACCAATTGAAGTTATTTTTGATTTTTAACTGAAATAAATTACAAAAGTATGTAAGTTAAGTATATTTACTTCGACTTTATTAAGTATATCAGAGTCGGAAGAAGATGAATCATCTTTATTAAGATCAATAACAATTGAATCAATCAAGTCTTCAAAAATTTTGTCAATTTTAGACTTTTTTTACTGCCAAAATAATTCACAAAATAAACATGAAATATTACTTTTTGATTTTTTTTAACAGAGAGAATTATTAATTGATTATTCATCATAAAACAATTTCATTTATTTGTTGTCAACCCTGTGGTCGAAGATTCGTAACAATATTGTTTCGTGTGGAAAATTCATTCGAAAACCAAACACCACTCAGGCCGACCCTGTACATCAACTATGTATACTTGTTACGTTGCCTATCCTATGAGTCATTTTGCGATAATTACCATTCAATATATCAGTAACTATTAGTTATACAAGAACTTTGTTTACATCACTGAGATGATTAACCAAACACTGATAGATAAGGATGAACCTCGGGATAAACTATTATTACGCGCAAGCCCCAAATATCTGATAATCTTTCGATCAAGAAAGTTTTGCATATTTGTCGATAGGGATTGATTTTATTATAATAGACAAAGCAAACAACAATCCGTTTGATCAAGTGATATTAGAGTTCAATTAGTAAACAAGGCTATTGTATTTTTAATTCGGCTGAAAGTTTGCTATGGAATTGTAGGGTGATGAAAAAATCAAGGTTTTTATTTATTAAAGTATACTTAATTTCACGAATTGAACTCTGTATACGGTGAAACACATTATTTAACATCCTTCACTACAATTTTGTTATTTATTACTACAAGGTGGCCCAAAAACCAAAATTCGTTATTTTCCACTTTCGTGAATCATCTTGTATAAATTATATCAAATGTGATAATAGATGAAATGAATATATAATATTGATGAAACATTTCATCAATTTTTTACTTGTTATGAATACACGGGAGTTTTTTCACAACACCAAACCAATTTCTTGACATGGTCTTTTGGTTGTCTCAACCTTCCACAGTTTGGAAATAAACAAATGTAAATTGATGGAAAATCTATACCAGTGTAGAAGGGCAAATGATAAATTATTTGACCCGATAATTTACTATGCGTTTACAAGGTTGTCCTGAATAAAATCATAAAAATTTCTTTCCGCCTAGCATGAAAAAAATTATCGGATGAAAATTTCACACCTCTACTTTTTAACCAATAAGATGCCTTAATTTTGACTAGTTACCATGGCAACTAAAAAAATTTCCGGAAATTTTTTCGTGGCGCCACGATATTTAAATGGAAATTTTTTGACAGTTGAAAAGGTAAACATATGATCATGTTACTTGTAAAAAAAATATTTCTACCACCTTTAGTAACCTAAAATTATGAAAGGGCGATAGACTGATCTAATACCCATCTGAGTTTTGGCATTTGGTGTAACTAAAGTTGGTAATATTTTTTATTTAACGAAACATGGTGGACTCGACAAGCAGATGATACTATATTCTCCGTTTCTGTATGGATACGTGGTTGCCATGACAAAGTTGTGTTACCGGCTCCAAAAGAAGGAACCTCCGAGCAATAAAAGATATAGAGAGGGCTTCTCTATCTCTTTCTTGAAAGCAACATACCCGACGTTGTTTACAAACATCAATGCCCGAGTCGTGTTAAGAAAAGGAATTGCCGGATATTTCCGTTTGTACTCCTTGATCAAGCTGGAATTCCGTATTATATTCACTCTTAACTTGGCGATCATGTTTGTTTAAGTCGGTTTTTGACTCATTTATAGCCTTGTCAAATCAAACCATGGGCGTCGCAGCAAGGTAATCATGAAATCATGGCATAACCCATATTTAATTGGCATTCCGTGTTTAGTGGTATTGAATGAATTGACTTTCAATGAATTTGCTCATTTCTATCCAGATTTTGAGGCAAAAATACACTATTTATTGAAATAGCTATAAGAGAACTTTGTTACCATGTAAGTCAACTTTAAAAACGATTACATATCAATAATTAGGAAAAATTTGTTGCAGTGTAGGCACATTGAAACGTATGTAAGCATTGTTTATATAGAAGTAAGATAGTTAGTCAATGCCTGTGTAATTGGTGTTGGACGCAAACGCGAGTGTCATCTAGCGTGATTAGTTACAAACATGATTATTTCATTTTAATGCAGGTTTCTTCAAAACACCCTGATTTTAATGCTTTTCCATTGTTTTAATCAAGTTACGACATGACTTGGAGGCCAGATCACTGAAGTTACGACATGACTTGGATGCGAGCTCACTATCGCCATCTACATGTCGCATCCATTTTGATCCAATTATAATCCCATAAGGTTGACTAACTATCTTCTATATAAACAATGATGTAAGTAAACAAACTCAACTATTTATAACCAAAATCAAATCATAAGCCACTAGCTATTATACTAATTATAGCCAGAAAAGACAATAATGTCAGGCAATAATGTTTTACTAAGAGTGTGTTATTGTGTTATATGAAATGTATGTTATTGCTGAATCACTGAATAAATGACTAAATAAATAAATAAATATATACAAACTTCTTTATTGTAAATGGAAATCTGTAAATCATCGCAAGTTCAAAATCTTAACAATGGGTTGAGTATTATTTTTAATCTTTTGAGAGAGACCATACTTCCAATTCCAGGAGATTTCTCATTGAATTCCTTTAATCCGTGAATAAAAAGTGATGGACTCCAAAATTGTACTTTATCATAGAAGGCTATGATTCTCTATATAAGACTTTCTCCCAAGTACATATACAGTGAGCACGTAAAGGTTGGAACAAATTCGTTAAACGCCATTAGGAAAAATAAGCTCAGACACGTCAATTTTATTTTTCAGTTGCGCATTTTTTGATCTAATCATATTTTTGATGACGTAATCACTGTTCGAGTTATGACGTCATTATATATTTTTTTAAATGGCATTACCCTATTTTGATAATACTTTCAAAAAGAACGCATTTTTCTGTGTATGGATGTCATATTTTTTCTTATGTTACATAACCGTATGTTCGAGAAATAAAAGATATTTCATTATTCATAGTAATGTAATATTGGGTCTGTTAACGTAAACTTTTGACTTAAGGGATCCCCACAAAAATAATCTAGTGGGGTTAGATCATGAGATCTAGCTGGCCATTCTAAAAATCATCGACTACGATCGAAATCATCTTCATTAAGTTCATGATTCATATGAGTATTTTCTTGAAATGATAGTAACACATCCAATTGTTGATCTTCTGTAACGCCTGGACGACCTTTCGTATAATTATCACCTACATTGTCAAAATTTCTAAATTTTGCTTCGACTTTGCTCGCTGTCGAACGTGTAATAGGTCTATCGGGATATTTATAGTTAAATAAGTCACAAACCTCAGCTTGCGTACTAGTCTTATCCCCATAACCTCAAATCATTAAAATATCTTTGCGTCATTTCTCGCTTTTCGCATGGTGTTGATTTATACCACAATTATTTGATAGCTAACTATTATTGTTAAGTCGAATTTTAGAAACATATTTACCTACAGTCAGTGTCTAGTTGCATTCGAGCAATCATTGTGTCAAACGTCTGTTTTAAAATGACTAAAAAAGAATAAGTGGCACCCATATGAAGTGAAAGTAATTCATGAACTCAATAAAGATGATTCGATCGCAGACGAGGATTTTTAGAGTGTCCAGCTAGATCTCCTGATCCAACCCCACTAAATTTTTTTTGTGGGAGTACTTCAAGTCAAAAGTTTACGTTAACAGACCCAATATTACATTATTATGAATAATAAAATATCTTTTATTTCTCGAACATGCGGTTATGTAACATAAGAAAAAATATGACATCCATACACAGAAAAATGCGTTCTTCTTGAAAGTATTAACAAAATAGGGTATTGCCATTTGAAAAAAAAGTATGAAGACGTCATAACTTGAACAGGGATGACGTCATCAAAAGTATAAGTAGGCCAAAAAATGCGCCACCGAAAAATAAAATCGACGTGTCTGAGCTTATTTTCCCTAATGGCCATATCAAGCGTTTAACGAATTTGTTCCAACCTTTACGTGCTCACTGTATAAATTACTTCTCCAAAGAGTTTTTTGTGTATTTTGTACTTCTAATATTTCATGTCCCTCTTAGACATATGGAAATAAGAACAGTTTTGATAGTGAATTTAGAGTTTGGGAAAATAACGTTTTCTGAGGAATTCCAAATAGGCAAATAGGTATAGGCTTTCTTATAGGATTTATAGCCTTAAAGAGAAGTGCAAGCCATAGATTTGTTTTCCGAGCTATTCTGTTCATAACATTGTGCCTAGTTGAAGAAAACAGAATTCTGTGGGAGATCATTTAATAACGAACAGTCGTTGCCGACCGGTGATTAACCATGTACTCCCATATACACCTACTAAGTAGGCTTATTAAGGCAAGTACCTGACAGAAAACAACTACTCCCCTGGCTAAGACCACGACGGGTATTGAATTAAATCTAACAGATACTTGTGCAACGTTCCTCAAAATATCAGAGGACGCAATTGCAAGTGCTCTCTGTGACCAAACAGCAGAATTATGTTTTGATTTGGACAGGGTGACCACCTGCAGACTAGTTTCGAGGTTGTTGCCTCTCATCAGTGCAAAGGGTAGGTCAACACAGACAGCACTGAAGCCGTCTGTTCCCCGTCCAAACCAATACACACTTTGTCAACAAATGCGTGCACTCGGATAGTTGGAAGTTAGGACGCATTGCCTCTTCCGGCTAGCTCAGACCGCCTATCCGAAGTACAGCATCGTCGCAAAATCTCAGCAACTCCGGAGCTCTTCATTTATTTGGAAAACCAGCAGGAACGTGTCTGACATACGAATTCTTTCTGGATTTGTTGGTGTTGCCAACCAACGAGGTTCCATTAATTCGCATGCCAGGCCGAAGATACCTAAAAAGCCAGAAATACTATGTACACTTTACACTTAACACTACTGAGCCATCCAGAATTGAGGGCTTCTCTCCTGGGAATTGTCCAAGCCCTCGGGCAGCTCCTGGATGACTGCCTAAAACAGCCATTTGAGCCTTTATTTATACCATTGCCGAACATTTGAGTCGGCCAATGGTATTGCAAAAGTGCTGGTAGGCGGAGCCTATTAGAGCTCTCGCCTCCAGATATACTCCAATGAGTATAGTATTTTCAAAAATTTCAAAACGATGACCGAGACGCCCTGTTGGAAGACAGGGCCAGAGCTCTGCTTGAGGAGATTGACGAAGATGACATTCGTCCTGCCACTGAGGAGGAACTCAGAGCGCAGATCAAATGTCTCAACGTGAGAAAGGCACACGGGGCTGACGCAATATCTAACAAGATATTGAAGAAGCTCCCGGAATGTCAAGTTCTCGCGTTGTTGAACATCATCAACACCTCACTGCGATTGAGGCATTTTCCAAAGAGATGGAAACATGCCATTGTAGTCATGATCCGAAAGCAGGGTCAAAATCCGACATTTCCCCAAAACTATAGACCAATCAGTCTACTTAGCTCAGCTGGCAAGCTCGCCGAAAAAATCGTCCTGGAAAGGATGACGGAAGACATCGAAGACAGGAACATCCTACCCAACGAACAGTTCGGGTTCAGGAGAAACCATTCCACTGAGTTGCAAGCACTGAGGTTGGTAGAGGAGGCCATCTCAGAGCTCAACAGGAGCAAGTGTGCACACCTGCTGCTCTTAGATGTATCAAAGGCCTTTGACCGTGTCTGGCACGAAGGCCTTATATACAAAATGGACCATCTGGGATTCCCCAGAGGTCTGGTGAAGTGGATAGGTTCCTTCCTGGCGGATAGAACTTTCCAGGTACGAGTCGAAGGATCTCTCTCAGAAACGAGAGAAATCCAAGCAGGCGTCCCCCAAGGGGCTGTGCTCTCCCCCACTCTGTACTCAGTGTACACGAGTGACATACCCCGAACGGAACGTGTCAGTATTTCCCTGTACGCCGACGACACAGCCCTACTAGCGAGCTCTATGAATCACCGACAAGGGGTTGTCTATCTGCAAAATGCAGTAAACAACCTCGAGAGGTGGTTCCTCGACTGGAAAATTCGGGTAAACCTGGATAAAACCCAGTTGATAGCCCTAGGGAGGAAAAGACCCCCCAACGATTTGGTAACCATCTCTGGAAGAGAGATAGAATGGAGGAATCAGGCTAAGTACCTAGGTCTAGTAATAGATCGTAGGCTTACCTGGGACCTCCATGTCAACGAGATCAAAAGGAAACTGGCTTCTAGGATGAACGTACTCTACCCGCTCCTAAACAGGAGGAGTAAACTCAACCTAAAGAACAAAGTTCTCCTTTATAACACCATGATCAAATCCGTCATAATGTACGCCTCAGCAGCGTGGGGGCACTTAGCCCCCACAAACCTGAATATTCTGGAGCGGGTCCAGAATAAATATCTCAGGATGATAGTGAACGCACCCTGGTACGTTCGAAACGCCCAAATCAGGAACGACCTGAAGATCCCTACCATCAAGAAAAACGTCCAGAGTCGGAACGCGAAGGTCCTAGAGGCCGCCGAATCGCACGACAACCCCCTCATACGAGCCGCGGTAGATTACCCGGCAGACGCCCCCACCAAGTTCAAACGTCCCAGAATATCCCTGTAGACCAAAGAGTCGAACAAAAACCCTGAAAACAACGTATCTCAAGGAGATTCTAGCTCACACCCAGCGAAAAAGGGGTGAATCCCTGTGAGTGACACCTTAACCCTAAGGCATGTCTTACCCCCCAATTACCCCTGAGTTTACATCAGCCCAACCTGGCACGAGTCATAAGAGTCAGAGGCTTAAGCGCCTAATCTCGAACATAGTTACCACGACCCACAGAAAAATTTCAAAAACTGTAGTATTTCTGGCAAAAGATAACAACTTCGTTGCTTGGTCAACTCTGGTTCACGCGAAAAAGCGGTTTCTAGGCCGCTCCACCTACCGAGCAGAGGAAGAACACTCCGAATCTCCGGGTTGAGAGATTTATGTGAAGAAAACAGAATTCTTTGGGAGATCGTTTAATAACGAACAGTCGTTGCCGACCGATGATGAACCCTTTACTCCCATATAAATCTATTAAGTAGGCTTATTAAGGCAAGTACCTGACAGAAAACAACTACTCCCCTGGCTAAGACCAGGACGGGTATTGAATTAAATCTAACAGATACTTGTGCAACGTTTCCTCAAAATATCAGAGGACGCAATTGCAAGTGCCCTCTGAGGAACGTTGCACAAGTATCAAGTTAGATTTAATTCAATACCCGTCGTGGTCTTAGCCAGGGGAGTAGTTGTTTTCTGTCAGGTACTTGCCTTAATAAGCCTACTTAATAGATTTATATGGGAGTAAAGGGTTCATCAGTAGAAGAATAATTCATTATTGAAGAGAAAGAAATCACAAAATCATCTCCACAACGAACAAGAATTGTAATAATAATAATTATTACTAGTAATCCGGCTATTCGTAATATAGCTACATAATGCATTGAACCACATTACCAGAATTAATACCAGATAATGATTAATAATCCTGTGAGCTATTTCGCAGTACTCCGAATAATGTTGAGATTTGGCAACAATCAGCAGTAGGGTTGACCGTTGTAGAAAACTTTAATTTATATGGAAATATTATAAAAGATCGCTGTAACTATGGTATGAAAAATATACCTTGCCAGTGCCATCTTACAGTTCAGAAAAGGGAAATATTTGACTTTATATGAACCTTAAATACCTACAAATGACTTCAACGACATTTTCTTTTGTTTTCGGACTTATATTCAATATCGTCGAGGTTTATTTTTACTTCGTAAACATCATTTGTTTTTACGCGCGGTATTGATGAATTGCCAAAAATGTTTTTATATTTTCTGTCGGATTTCATTGGCAGAAGTCCAGTTGTTTTTCTACTTTCACTTCTCGTGCAGATACCGTGGTGCCTGTGGCTGTACTGGTGTTATCACCTTTGACTCAAATTGTTTATTGAATATTTGAACCGAATTCTGACGAAACATGTTAGTGGCGTTGATAAATGGTGAGCGTTCAGACGTTACTTTCAACAAATGGACGAGACAAGGTGAGTGAACAGTTGAATTGTAAGACATATTTCAATAATTACTTCACAATGATTGCATTTTGATTAATCGTTTCTTGCAACTTCTCTGTGAAATAAGCCAAAGTTGCTATTCGCGATGCAAGGCAATGAGAAAGTAGAACCTAAACCCCAGCTTGCACGAAAATGCACCAGGCGAAGCCAAGGGCGGATCTAGACAAATGGTTACATTTTTCTTTCAACTGTCTCTAATTTGTCAGAGATTACAATTGACGTTTCATCTGCGAACATTGTTATGAATGTTCCTGGTGTAGAGTTTTCCAAATATATAATACAAACAGTGTGGGTCCCAATATCGACCCTTGAGGTACTGCTAATTCAGAGAAGGCTATGCTGGATGTTGCATGATTGATAGCGGCATATTGTTTTCTATAACAAAGATAGTCTGTTGTTATGTATGTTAACGGTATAGCCCTTATGCCAAAACGGAATAGTTTATCTAAGAAAATGTTATGATCAACACAGTCGAATGCCCTGCCGAGGTCGCAGAGTATCACAAAAGGAAACTCGCTTGCTTCAATATAGTTCATAATGTCTCTATGAAATGATTGTATAAGTAGTTATAGAAGTGGTTTTTCGTTCGTAAATTCATGTTGGGTTTTGGTGAAGATACTTATTATGATCATAATAAAATGATAATAGTCTATTTAAAAAATCATTTTTAGATGTTTTCGATCTACTTGATGGAATTGTTACTGGCCTATTATCTGGCCTATAATCATCGGCTTCGCACGTGTTCGTACATTTTCTGTTGCACATATGTGAGTATTTACATTTTCCACTCGTGAAGAAGGACTAGCATTAAAAGCTCGTTACATAAAATACTATTATTATCTCTAGGCTACAAGAGAAAACTATTTGGAAAGGAGCATGTACCTATTCAGTCTTGAAATCAATGAATTCAATTACTTGATTGGGAATAGATACCAGCAGGTCAAATGTAATGGCTTTGTCCGATAACATAAGTGTTGGTGTACCACAAGGATCCATATTGGGGCCCACTCTGTTTCTCATTTACATCAATGATTTACTAGAACAGATGAAGCATGCTACTACACAACTCGTAGCTTATGCTGATGATACTAATTTTCTTGACTGATAACGTCGATAACCGAGGTTATAACCCAAGCCGATCACGTGAATCATAATGTGAGTGAATGGGTTGAAAAAAATTGTTTATGCCTCAATAATGAAAAATCAGTATTAATTACTTTTAGAACTGGCCATTCTCAGGTTGAAACTACCACTGCTGTTGCTCTGAGCAATAATTTATGTTCGTATAACACAAAGCTTTTAAGTGTCACTCTACTCTGCAATTTGGGAATATTTATACAATAGAAATTTCCTACAAAATATTTTACATACCGACGAAACCGCTTTCATTACAAATAGAGTAGTGTCATCACAGAATTGTCGCTATTGGGCAGCGGATAATCCTAACTGGGTAATGAACTGTGAAAGCCAGTTTTCCCAAAAAATCAACTCTGCTGTGGGATATTGAACGAACGAATTATTGGCCCTTTCTTTTTTGAGGAAAACATTAAGTAATGCGCAGAGGTTTCTAGAATTTTTAAACATAGAGTTTTGGAATGCTATTCACGAGCTGGCAATCAATGAACGATCAAATTTAATTGTCCAGTTAGATGGGTGTTCAGTTCATTATGCCAGAGTTGTGAGGCAATGGCTTAACGAACATTTTCCAAACCGATGGATAGGCCGTGGTAGTTCGTTTATAGAGTGGCCATCCAGATCTCCAGACCTCACAGTTTTGGACTTTTTTCTCTGGGGACTTCTCACACAAAAGTTTTACAAAAACCGCTCAAGAGATAGAAATGAACTTTGTGCAAGAATTCGACAGGTATGTGCAGATATTACCACTCAAGAACTAATGAACGTAATCAGAAACATTCGCAAGCGCTACGACAAATATATCGAAATACATGGTGGATTAGTAGAGGCTACTAGAATATGAGTTAGAATTAATTGTTGCACTGAATCGAAACATTTCAATAATTAGGTAGGTATCATAGTTACGTTTATTAAAATGTTTTGCTTCATTATTAGTTGAATTGTGTGAATGTAATTCCGTTATTTTCATTTAAAAAATTTACGCTATTAATTTTTTTTTCAAGTGCCACCTTCATTGTTGAAATAGGGTATTTTTTGTGACTGTTAGCTGCGTGAGATTTCGAATTTATGAGTTGTCATAACTTTGTTATTAATGAATATTTTTTCATGAAATTTTGGTCACACCTGTTTAGAGGCACTCTGAATCCAGTGGCGTAGTGATTTTCAATAAATACACTGTATATGTAAGCGGAATCTTGATGAAGTCTACCATGATACTGATTGTTTCTTATTTCAAATAGTCGGGTCCTGGCGATTTTTTATTCTTCAGCTCTGATATAACACTTAAACTGTGAAGGATTTGTTGGGAAGAGAAAAACTGAGTTTTCATTTATTTTTTCTCTGTAGCCATCTTCTTCTTGAATCTTTTTTCTAATTCTGAACCTACTTTTATGAAGTAGTCATTGAAGTTAATTGCTATTTCTGTTGGTCCCTGTTTTGAGTTCATGCTGTTTATTTCTGTAGAGCTAGTGTTTGTGACTATCTCGTTCAATTTTTGTCATAATTGCTTCGAGTCGTTTTTATGTATTTCAATTTGATTTCTGTAGTGATCCGACTTTGCATTTTACTTAATTTTTTGAAGACTTTCTTGTAATTTTCTTTCTTTAATTTATGATACATTTGATTTTTTTTATTTGTAGCTTCTACCCATGATTTTGTTATCCAATTCTTTCGTTTCCTCTCACAAATTTTTATAGTTATGGTACCGAATCATATTCTTTCGTGACTGAAAATAAATTAAATGAAATGATAAGATTGATGGATCTTCATCTCGCATACCTATCCTTATCGTATTCTCCTTATATAATTAGACGAAGTGTTGGGTTGAATTTGAAGTTTGTTTTTGTAGTGTATACGCGGAATTAGACTAAACCGTTTTAAATAAACGACACGTGTCTGACGTGTCCCGATTATAGTTTATGCTTTTAGTGATTTTTTTGTCCGAGCGTTCATGACTAATCGCCCCTCTTGTCGTGTTTATTCTGTTTTTAAATCCACATGAAATATCGATTTTACTCTAACAAACATTGTATATAAACAATGCGAGTACTGTTCAATTTTCGTGAAGCGTTTTCGGTATCTATATTTAATAACCGTAATCAGCACTGGCATCTAGTGTGCGTCGCGAAGGCAGAATCATTCAATTGTTTCCGATATTTGTGTTAATTCGTACCAAGGTCGCGCGAAACTCGAAACGTCATTGTGTAATGTAATGAGGTGTGCATTTTGCTTACGTGTTCATTATTTAGTGTCTTCCGTCCCTGAGGTCGACAGTTTCTTGGTTTGAGATGGGTAGGTTACGTTAGCGAACTCACCATTTAGTTCTATAGGCCAATAATTTTTGCATTTAAAACCAAAAATTGGGAAAAAATTGCAAGACAATGCAAACTTTTACAAATGGTATATTTTAGTGCACAATGTCGGCAACTTTGTAAAAAATGTAAATTTTTTGAACAATTTTAGTTTTTTTCAGAGAAAAAATGCAAGAGTCTCAAAATGACGGAAACAAAATATACGAGGATATATTGAAAAATTCTTAGTACTATAACAAAATTTCAATGTCAAAATATTTTATTACTCGACATATTCTCATCTTAATTGGATACATTTATTACAGCGAACCTGCAACGTCTCTAGACCTTTCAAAAAAAAAATTCTTCTTACTCTGCAAACCAGACCTCCACAGCTTTTATTACCTCCTCGTTGAGGATAGAGATGATAGTCGGACGGAGCCAAATCTGGTGAATAAGGAGGGTGTTCTAGTAATTGAAATCCTAAATCACGAATTATTTGCATGACAACATGAGATTTGTGTGCAGGAGCGTAGTCCTGCAAAAACAAAACACCTTTGGATAGCTTTCCGCGTCTTTTCTCTTTAATTTTTCCCGTAAGTAAGTAATTTCGAATAGTAATCTCCAGTTATTGTTCTACCCTTATCCAAAAAATCAGTAATGATTACTCCATGGCAATCCCAAAAAAACTGAAGCAAGAACTTTTCCAGCAGATTTTTGGACACGAAACTTCTTAGGTCTTGGAGAACCGGAGTGTCGCCATTCCATCGATTGTTGCTTTGTTTCTGGATCGTAGAAATGTACCCAAGTCTCATCCATAGTAACAATTCGGTTTAAGAAGTCTGCATCGTTTTCAAATCGAGCACAGATTATATCTTATATCTTGCATTATATCTTAAACTTGAACAGGCATGTCTGTAGACACACTACGTTCCCAACCTGCGGCTCGGGATACTTTTCGAAATAAATGGAAATAAATTCAGCACTAGTGATATCACTTGTGTAGATACTCTCTTTGGACCTTTGTATACCATTCAGCTAAATAAACAACAATTAACAACTTTCAGCTGGGGTACAAAAATCGTGTAAATTTTTGAACGACGTCATTAGGCCATTCCTCTTCGAGATTTTTACTTTTCCAAGCGAACCCGCGTTCGGGACTCTAGCCTTGCCCTTGCATTATATCTTAAACTTGAATAGGCATGTCTGTAAACGCACTATATTCCTAACCTGCGGCTCAGGATACTTTTCGAAATATACGAAAAAAATTTAGCACTAGTGATATCACTTGTGTAGATACCCACTTGGACCTTTGTATACCCTTCAGCTAAATGAACAACAATTAGCAACTTTCAGCTGGGGTACAAAAACCGTGTAATGTTACTTTTGATCGACGTCATTAAGCCACTCCTCTCCGGGAGTTTTACTCTTTCAAGCGATTCCGCTTTCGGAACTCTAGCCTTGCCCTTGCATTATATCTTAAACTTAAACACGCATGTCTGTAGACACCCTACATTCCTAACCTGCGGCTCGGGATACTTTTCGAAATATTCTGAAACAAATTTAGCACTAGTGATATCACTTGTGAAAATACCCCATATGGTCTTCTGTAGAGCCCTTCAGCTAAATAAACAACAATCAGCAACTTTCAGTTGGGGTACAAAAATCGTGTTGTTATTTTTGAACGACCATTAAGCCCTCTTCGGGATTTTTACTTTTTCAAGCGATTCCGCGTTCGGTACTCTAGCTTTGCCATTGCATCATATCTTAAACTTTAACAAGCATGTCTGCAGACACACTACGTTCCTAACCTGCGGCACGGGATACTTTTCGAAATATTCGGACACAAATTTAGCACTAGTGATATCACTAGTGAAAATACCTCCTTCGGACCTTTGTAGAGCCCTTTAGCTAAATAAACAACAATTAACAACTTTCAGCTGTAGTACAAAAATCATGTGATTTTATTTTTGAACGACGTCATTAAGCCACTCCTCTCCGGGATTTTTACCCTTTCAAGCGATTCCGCGTTCGGGACTCTAGCCTAGCCCTTGCATTATATCTTAAACTTGAACAGGCATGTCTGTAGGCACACCATATTCCTAACCTGCGGCACGTGATACTTTTCGATATATTCGGAAATAAATTTAGCACTAGTGATATCACTTGTGAAAATACCCCTATTTGGATCTCTGTAGAGCCCTTCAGCTAAATAAACAACAATCAACAACTTTCAGCTGTGGTACAAAAATCGTGTAATGTTATTTTTTAACAACGTCATTAAGCCACTCCTCTACGGAATTTTTACTTTTTCAAGCGTTCCCGCGTTCGAGACTCTAGCCTTGTCCCTTCATTGAATCTTGAACAGGCATGTCTGTAGACACACTACGTTCCCAACCTACGGCCTGTGATAGTTTTCGAAATATTCGGAAATGAATTACGCAGTAGTGATATCTATCATCTGTGTAAATACCCCGTTTGGACCTTTGTAGAGCCCTTCAGCTAAATAAACAACAATTAACAACTTTCAGCTGGGGTACAAAAATCGTGTAATGTTATTTTTGAACGAAGTCATATAGCCACTTCGGGATTTTTACTTTTTCAAGCGATCCCGCGTTCGGGACTCTAGCCTTGTCTCTGCATTGTCTTGAACAGACATATATGTAGACACACTACGTTCCTAACGTGCGGCTCGGGATGCTTTTCGAAATATTCGGAAATATATTTAGCACTAGTGATATCGCTTGTGAAAATACCCCCTTTGAACCTTTGTAGAGTCCTTCAGCTAAATAACAACAATTAACAACTTATTTTTGAACGGCGTCATTAAGCCACTCCTCTTCGGGCATTTTGCTTTTTCAAGTAAAATATTTGAAATATTCGGAAATGAATTGAGCACTAGTGTAAATACCCGCTTTAAACCTTTGCAGGGCATTTCTTCCGTCACACGCGTACAGACATCCACGTTTATGCTCAGTATATCAAACCACATTAGTGATATCGTAAAATTGAACCATTTGTTCCAAAACCGAAGTCATCCATGAACCGAACGAGCAATATCAATAAAAACGTATTATGCGTGCAATAAAAACAAATCCCTTGAACAAGATAGCGATGATAACACGATTAACACGGACCTATTTTCTTTTCGTTGCAGAATGATATTGGAGCCCAAGTTCGTCGACTATGGAAGCATCCATCCGACATCAGCCGATCTGCCGCAGCTGCAGCACGGAGTGTTGACCTCGAGATCCGTCACCCTTCTACCTCACGCAGCAGACGACGAACTGCCCAACACCTCCAACGAAAGTAAAATGACTCAAGGTTAGTGTTAGTGACCGAATTTTCTTTCGCGAGTTGCTTGGTTTCTTTATTACTATCGAATCCGAGATAAATGCCCGAAAGTGACGAAATTAAAAATTGTTTTTCCCAGTGTGAAAGCTTATTACAAGCATTTTACAAGCATTTTACAAGCTTTCAATCCACTTGCTTTGTTCGTATGACTCTATCTGTCAGTATGCCTGTCTGACTGCCCGTATGCCTGTCTGACTGCCCGTATGCCTGTCTGTCTTCCAGTCCAGTATACCTGTCTGTCTGCCAGTATGCCTGTCTGTTTGCCATTATTCCTTTCTGTATGACAGTATGGCTGCCTGTATGCCAGTATGACTGCTTGTCTGCTGCCAGTATGCTGTCCGTCCGTCCGTCTGTCTGTCTGTCTGTCTGTCTGTATGTCTGTCTGTCTGTCTGTCTGTCTGTCTGTCTGTCTGTCTGTCTGTCTGTCTGTCTGTCTGTCTGTCTGTCTGTCTGTCTGTCTGTCTGTCTGTCTGTCTGTCTGTCTGTCTGTCTGTCTGTCTGTCTGTCTGTCTGTCTGTCTGTCTGTCTGTCTGTCTGTCTGTCTGTCTGTCTGTCTGTCTGTCTGTCTGTCTGTCTGTCTGTCTGTCTGTCTGTCTGTCTGTCTGTATGCCTGCCTACCTGCGTAACTGCCTGATTGCTTACCTGCCCTGATTTAATTTAAACAAAGTAACCAATATAAATAAATTCGAAAAATTCCTTAAAAATATGGAAAGCCATCAAACAATTTATAAAAAGAGCTTTATCAAATCCGTTTGTTATAAATGTTTCCTTTTAATAAAACTGTCTCATTTTCACCTTTACGAAAAAAAGTCAAATGAGATTTGTTGTTGAGAATGTTATTGCGAATCGAAATGCATGAAAAAATATAGGTTGTTCCATTGAAAAATATATCATTTTATGAAATATTCTGAAAACGCGACTGTCAATTTTTTTTTTGTTTTCGGCATCGAGAAGGCCATTAAAAATGCTACTAGTTTGCCCATTTAACAGACTTAATTTGGAACACCCTGTATAATAATTTTTAACACTTTTCTTTCAAAACAAATTAATGTAGTGGAGACAATATATTCATTAAAAAAAATGTTTTACGCTTTTTAGTTTATTTTGAAAATATTACAAAAACGTGTTTCTTAAAAAAGGCTTTCTTTATATTTTGTTAGGTTTTTAAGTCCGCACGCAGAAATATACACGTGCGAGAGTCTCGTACTAGACACGAGACCTCATGCACGAGATTCGAGACGAAACCATTAAAAGTCGCCTCTCGTCCGAGTATCGTCTCGGAAAAGAGACGAAACTATGCGAGACTCTCGTACGCACTACTACTGTGTTTGTCCTAGAACTAAAAAAAATAGTATAATAGTGTGAATCTTTTGGGAATAACAATCGATAGGTGATTTCTATTGACAGCTTGCTCATAAACAATTAGAACTTAAACCTATATAATATAATATATAGGGAAAACAACTACTGCCCCCTACAACTGTTGAATTATATCGGTCATTCATTTCGATCGTTATATATTCAACTGACTCCTAATTTTTTTTCTTTCCAGGTGATTTGTATCAAAGGCAACCGCTACTACCGAATACCAGCAAGGACACCAAGTGGGGCCACAGCGCGCACAGCACTTCAGCAAACGAATACTACGACGAAGACGATGAAGAAATCATACAAAAGAGCAGCGAACGGAACGGTCACATATCGATCGACCTTCCTTCTCCTACTAGGGAGGAGCCAAGGTTTCCGCAAGAAAGGTGCAAGACGTTACTAGGTTAGTAGTTGTATGGTAATAATAACAAGCGGGTATAGAAAGTTGGGAAAGTTTTTCCCAAAGATCTACCTCCCCTCCTCTCTCCTGCACTCGGAGATAGTAACGTTGCATCACTGCAATGCTCCAGACATCTTTAAGAGAAACGCGATTGAGTTTTCCCTTAGATGGTACCTAAAATTCAATGGTACAGTGCCGTATCCATTGCGGTTGACTTGGTTTAAAATTGATACACCAGTACTACATACCTTACACCATATTATATTTTGCAATATATTCCCAATCGCCATTTTATTATCGAATTTGTTTTTTTTTTCTTTTCAGCCGCAATCATCATGCTCTTCAATTTTGTTCTGACACTCACAGCACTGAGTCTTGTGCACGACCGAGTCCCGAACAAACCGCCTCTTCCAGATGTGTTCCTCGACAACGTACCTGCTTACGACTGGGCTTTAGATGTATCAGAGTTTATCATTATATTTTGCGTGAATACTAGTATGATAGCTATGGTATTTCACAAACATAGGTGAGTTGCTGCATGTGTAGAATGTTCGTGAGAAATAACAGGCCTTTTAATGTTTGCTATATTGTCATCTGTTGTAGACCACACCTGACACCATATTCAACTTGTACCACTTCTGTGATCTTTCGAAATGACGACCTTGTAAAAACGATAAAACGTTATGAATGTAGTACATAGTATATTCAAAAAAATTGCTAATATAGTCACAGAATAAGAAATTAGTTGTTTAGAGCGCGGTTGTGGAACTAATCTATGCCACTTTCAGTTGATATCATGGAGCCGTGGTCGTTAACACCTTGTTTTTGATTACAACTGTTATGTATAACATTAACTGCTTCAGAAATGTGAAGAGGACAAAACAGCTATTTTATAAAACGCTGAATAGTCAATAACATTCGGCCTGGAAAAGTAATTTCACATTTTACAATAATAAATTTTTCAGCAGTAGAAGATTTCAGCCAGGTCTGGACCTCCTCCCACCCTGCTATTTTGACATCAGCAGTGGCCAAAGAGACTAAACTAACAAGTAGGGTTTTATAAGCTCTAGCCAATCAGAATCTTGTAGCATCAACGCGTCATAGTGACGTACTTGGACATGTGTACAGAGTCGAACTCGAACCAAGCAACAAAACTGTCAGCAGTAATTCTCATATACCAAGAGCTACTCCGTCACTGTCTATAGAGAACGGCGGCCATGACACGTCCATCTACGTCACATTTCGTCACAAATGTTCTTTCATCTCTTTCTATCAGAGTCCCCATTGTCTTATGGGAATTAAACTCTCCTTGTTAAATAATGTTTAGTCTCCATGAGCAGTGACCACCCAGTAACCTTTTGGGGTATGTCTGGTGCCTAGGTGTAATTCTGTGGCCATGGCGTTTGGATACCCTTGATGGGTCTTCAAATATTGGTTACATGAAGCTTGTATTCAGAGTTGATGTTTGATAGTAGTAATAATAAATATGCTTTATCATCAAAACACAGAATCTTGTTGACAAAGATTGGGCAGTACCTATATAGTTTAACATAGAATAAACTATAGTGTGCATAACAAATAAAATTACCACTTTGGTCAATGGAGGTTGGAGACTAATAATAATAATAATAAATGCTTTTATTGTTAGGATACTTGGTACAGAATAGATACCTAACTTAACAAAAGGCAGGATTCAATATCCGCACATGAAAAATCATTGCAGAGCTTGCTCTTCCATCCAACCACTCAAACATTTAATCAGATAAAATGGACAATACGGTTAAAATTTAAAGGATAAAGTCATTTGTATCAAAGGTTAAACAAGACAGTTAATCAACAACTGGGTTAGTCAATACAAAAACATGAGTCAGCTGAAAGCTTTCGTTAAAATATTCCTGCAAACTATCAGATCGAAATTAAATGTTTGACTGCCTTCATGAATTGGGAGTTATTCAGATTTGCAGATCTTATGTACAGGGGAAGATGATTCTGAGACTCAATGAGCAATGGCAATGTTGAACCCCAATTCTTTAGAAATCATTCTAACAGCATAACATTCCGAGGAGATTTCACCAGTGAGTTGTTTTATATGATCCTCAAATCTCAAACTGGTCAATCAACACACCTAGAAATTGAGTGTGATCTCTATTTTCCAGATTTTCCAGATTAAGCGAGTATCTAAAGATATCAAATTTGTTTTAATTAAATTGAGATATTTCATGTTTGGATCACACCAATCGTTAACTTTTTTCGAAACGGCTGATATTATGTTATGCAACTCGCGAGGGTTTTTCCTATTCCAGAGTCTAGTCTGCGAAGAGGGTAAATTTTCCTGAAATATCGATATTGGTGATGTCATTCACATAAAATACGAAAAGGTAGGACCCTTGTGGAACTCCCGAATCAGTGTCCCTTTCCTCTGAAAGTTCCGTTGTTTTGACCATTTGTTTTCGCCCAGTTGGGCTGGATTCGAACCATTTCAAAGTCTGCATCCATACTGTTGGAGCTTTCTCAGCAGTATTTTGTGATCAACACCGTCAAATGCCTTTGACAGGTCACAAAACACTGCTACTGTCATTTCACCAGCATTCATCTAAGAATCAACTTTATTTAGGAATGAGACAATTGTGTTTTTTTTTTTAATTCTGAAACCCGAATTGGTTGGCACTGATGATATTGTGCTTACTTTAGAACTAGACGTATTTTTCGTTATTTTTCAACTATTTTTGATAGTTGTAATGGGAGAGATAGGACTGATATTGGAGAGATCAAAACAGGTGGTACTGTAGATTTTTCCGGGTTTTTCCTGCAGTTGAAATAGCAAATCCGCCACCTTTTTTGTTAAGTCGCCCCGGAGCGCATAGGGTGGTGGTACTCTCTTTCGTCTGCACTTATGTTCATATCAGAGAGATTATCACCACTATAGTCTATATAGGTAATACATACCTATTTCGATTTACATTTTTATTTATGCTTGAAAGGTTTGTCGATAAGTTGAAAAACTTCCGACATTAAAGTATATTTTGACTTTGGTTACTAACTCATTGAGTTGAAGTTGAGAGGTAAAATTCGGATTACCGACAATTCGACGCGGTCAATTGGGCGCACGAAAATTGGACGTGGAGAATTGGTCGCGGCGACAATTGGACGTCGCGACAGTTGGACGCGGCAACAGTTGGACGCGGCGACAATTGGACGCAAGGACTACCGGGCGCAGGGACGACTGGGCGCCAAAAAATATCTACTAATCATAATTATTATCATAAATTCATTTTGAGTGTAGTATTTTATTAGTCTGATCTAACCTGACCGAACTAACCTAGCTCACTAGTTGGGAGCTTGGAAGTTGAATAAAAATTAATTTTAAGTGTAGTATTTTATTAGTCTGATGTAACCTGACCGAACTAACCTAGCTCGCAAGTTGGGAGCTTGGAACTTGAAGAAAAATTCATTTTATTATTATTATTATTAATTTGGTGTTTTTTGGCGCCCAGTCGTCCCTGCGTCCAGTTGTCCTTGCGTCCAAATGTCGCGTGTCCAATTGACTGCGACCAATAGTCGTGCGTCCAATTTTCCACGTCCAATTGACGTGACACCGTAAAATTCAACTAACAGCGCCAGTTCAATAGAGCTAATCCCCCTTTCCCATTCTTTTTTCAGATTTATCGTCTTTAGAAGAATATTTTTACTAATGTCCTTACTCTACATGTACCGAGCCATTACCATGTACGTGACGGTGCTGCCATTATCGAACCCGAACTATCCCTGTTCGCCCAAGTCCAACGTGACGACCCCCCTGATGATTGTCAAGCGAGTGCTGAAACTGATGTCCGGTCTGGGGCTATCTCTCAACGGACAGCACGTCTACTGCGGAGACTTCATCTACAGCGGTCATACCGTCATCCTGGTGTTTACTTGTCTGCTGATATCGGAATGTAAGTATGCTCGAACATGACGAGTATTTCAGGCTGCAGTAACTTAGAAGTCGCATTGATATACTCTGCAGAGAGGGCTTCCGGTGCAGTCGCTTTCACAGGGATCTTACAAAGTGGAAAATCATAAAAGCCGAGAAAGTACAAGCAAAATTTGATGATTTTTTGATATTTTGTTTGGTTCAATACCTTACATAATTTTGACAAGTTATAATAGGAGTAGTTATTGGAGAGCCGCTAGAAGGCAGCAGAGTTGAATGATCAAAAATGCATTTTTATGGTATTTTCCAGAGAAAAATCATGTTTTATTTTATTGCGATGCATTTTTAATGCACACTGTATATTCAAACAGTGTGAAAACAGCGGCCAAACTTATAACTCGTATATTATTTATAATTCTTGAGAAACAATAACTGAATTTTCCATTATGTTTTCCAGACACACCGAAAAAGTTGTACCTAATCCACTGGTTTTACTGGTTATTATCGTGCATAGGAATCGTGACGTTGGAACTATCCCACGGACATTACAGCGTAGACGTTATAATAGCTTATTTTATCACCACCAGAATCTTCTGGACCTACCACACCCTGGCAAATAATGCTTGCCTAAAAGTAAGTAATCTGTTGATTTTATCATTCCTTCTTCCATTCTAGCAATAAAAACAAATCGACATTCAAAATATAGGACTTGGTTCTTTTGGTCTCAGAATACAGAACCAGTTTATACTATTGTGGCTCAAGAGATGTCCATCATTTTAACACAATATCCTAATTGTTTGAGTAAATTAAAAAAGAATTCATTCACTCAGTAGTGGATTTAGGCCGGTTCTGAGCCTCCCCCCTCTACGTTCACGCTAACAGTGACCTTCCAGCGACCTTGTGGGGTCTGCCAGTTGCATGGGTGCCATACTGTGGCTATGATTTTGAAATGCTCTTGGTGATAAATGTCGTTGTTAGTTGGTTGACTTTGATGAAGGTTGTATAGTTGGTCTTAGGATTTGTATTTGACTTTGAAATTTGGGAAAGTTTGCTAACACGGCAATGAAGATTTTAGATGAGAACTTTTTTTCTAGTGGTGGATGACCTTCATGTGTGTTCTATTGACAAACTTGGCTATCAAATTTGTAAAGAGTATACACAAAAACCATTGAGTGAAAAATGACAAACTCGTGACAATACGATATTTGTCGAGGGAACACACGTCTGTACACCACAAAGCCTTTACAAAGTACTCCCAATCAAAAAGAAAAGTTGATTTTTGGTAAACAAAAAAATTATAAAATGATTTTTGCTGAAAAGAAGTTCCTACTTAGCAGAATTGTTGTGATCCATCATTATAATAGCGAGAAATTGACTGAATATAAAATATTTATGAATATTAATATCAAGACCCTATATTAAATCTCAGCAGTATTCATCCTATGAATGAATTAATATCAATATGATAATTTCGCTGGTTTCGTAACTGAAAGACATTTTGTAATTTTCATTTGCATGGCTTTCTACCGAAAAAAATTAGGTGCTTGTGTAGAGCAGATTTGTTGATGTTTACAGAAGATGATACAACACTTTCAAGACTTCCTATATGAGTGAAAATTTGGTTCACATTTTTTTTTAGTCTTGTTCCCGTAATATTCATGAAATAGGTAATTTAGTGAAAATTTGGTTCACATTATGTTTGAATCTTGTTGCCGTAATATTCATGAAATAGGTAATTTTACTCAGAATATGAAAATGTAGATTTAATTATATTCACAATTTTTGAAATTCTGTTTTTGCCCAGTCTACAAACTATAATTGGCTAGCACATCTTCGATTATTTATTGGAAACAACTCCCAATAGAGGACTTCGGGTAAGGATGCAGTCATGTCACCACACAACTTTTGGCTTTAAAACTACTGACACGTTTTTCAGCAACTTTTCTCATGTCAGGGTTACTGGCAGCCTCAGGAACCCCGTAATATGATTGAAATTGTTCATAACGACGGGACTATTGAGATTTTCCATAAAATACAAAACCCTAAGGACTTTAATTTTGTTTAGGTATTTTTGTTACAAAATGGCGCTAATTTCAAAATGTATATTTCTGAATTTTAAAAAAAATGAGTATTTCACTTTTCTTAGTTGCTAAATAACTAAATCTAGAAAATATTCTGAGCTTGGTAAATTTCATGGATAAACAAACCTTAGTACCTTTTTAATTAAAATGCTCTCGGCTTTTTATTGAATAACTCAACTTTGAGGTTATATCACAGAACTTGTATCAGTTTTGTGGGTACTGTACTGTACCCACAAATTCTTCTAAATGTTTTTCGATATTAGTTGACGAAACTACTGATGTTTCACGACAGGAACAAAAAATGCCCATATGTGTGAGATATATTGAGCCCAGAGATAACATATATAATATACTACGTGAAGATTTTCTAAGATTTGTCTCAGAACAGAGTACTTTATGAAATGATACAATTCTCTCCACACTGAATCGTTTAGGGGTTGATTGTGAATACCTTATCGGACAAGGGTATGATGGCGCTTCTTCGATGAACGGCTTTAATGGTGTCCAAGCAGGTATCCGCCAAACTTATCCAGAAGCATTATACGTTCGATGCAGCTCGCATTCGTTGAGTTTATTGGCTTCGAGTCACTCTTGTCAAATTCAGCCAATCCGAAATACAATCGGTATTATAAAATCAGTGGAGAATTTCTTCAGAGCATCAGCAAAAAAAACGAAAAACTTGAAAGAAAATATAAAGAAAACCTAGCCCGAAGTGAGATGGCAAAATCTTACAGCAATGCGCGAAACTTGCGTTGAGAATCATGATGGTTTAATTAGATTCAAGGAAATATTTAAGGCTATCTTCGGAACTCTTGAAGAACTAAGTGAAGAAAGGGATTTTGAAACTTCATCAAGGAGCGACATCTTTTTTAAGGTCTATGATTACTAGTGAATTTGTAGTGAATCTGAGTTGCTTGACCATGTTGTTTTCATTCATACTTCCACTTTGTAAAAACTCCAGTCGCCTCTCTGTGATTTGCAACACGTTGATTTGATCATAGATAATATCAATAATATTCGAAAAAATATCAAATCAAAATTCGCCAACATTTATAAGAGTATTCTTGGTTTGCTCAAATCCATAAATGAAGAAATAAACATTCAAGTGTCGCAACAGTGTCACAGGGCAAACTATGGAACCGAAGATCCAGAAGAGTACTTTAGAATAAGTAGTATGATTGTACTCCTAGATGATTTCATTGATCAACTCCACTCAAGATTCCAGAAGCATAAATCTACTCTATCATCTTTATATATTTTAATTCCTTCAGTTTGTTGTGAAAAACAGCCCAGTGTTGAAGAATACGATTTCATACTGTATAAAAAGTTTTTGGAATGGGACTCATTGAAAGGAGAATTAGACCTATGGAAAATGATATGCCTACAAGAACCTGTTTCATCTCGACAACATGTACTTCTGAGAGATAATTTTCCTTGCTGAAAAGCCTCATTGATTTGTTTGCAGCAAAAAAAACCTAGAGGCTCAATATTCTTCTTTTATGCGGATCTGATGCCTCTATATATTTCCCATTAATGTATTTAATTTTGTTTGTTTTGTTGTTGAATAAATATGATTGCAAGCAGTGTCAATTATTATTTTATGAATCATTCTGCAAAATTGTAACATGGTTAATACCGAATATCCAATATGATCTTTCCTGGGTAAATTACAAAATTGTGTTGAACATTCAAACTATACTGAAATTGATCAAACTTGGTCCGCAATATTCTTCTTAAGCTCAAGTCAACGGACGCACCCGATTTTTTTTTCTGGCTACGGCCTTGTAGGAACATGTTACATTTTAATCATAACAGTTGGTTAAAATGGATGAATTTGATTTTTTTCGTGGAACAAATATACACTGACAAATAAACAACCCTACATTGCACAATACCTCTTTCAATAACAATGCTCTAGCTCTATAGTTTTGAATTTAGCGCCATTTTGAAAGAAAAAACCCTAAATAAAATTAAAGTCCCTAGTGTTTTGTATTTTATGGAAAATATTAATTTTTCCGCCGTTATGAACAATTTTAATCCTAGTAGGGGTGTCCTGAGGCTGCCAGAAACCCTGACATGACGAAAAGTTGCCAAAAAACGTGCCAGTAGTTTTAAAGCCAAAAGTTGTGTGGTGGCAAGACTGCATCCTTATCCGAAATCCTCTATTGAGTTGAGTAAGACTATACTGTGTGTTTAAGATAGTCGCTAACTGAACTAAACTAGAACTAAACTACCATGACCAATATTTTCAGCAACACTCTCCCAACAACTCATTGGGCCGCGAATGGTGGTTCGGGTTGTTCCTCTACTTCGAGCGCAACGTGGGAGGGCCCCTGCCGAAAAAATTCAATTGGCCCCTGCCCTGGCCAAGGAGGTGGCACCTGAAAAGTAGAGCCAGTTAGTGAAGCCCCCTCGGGCCGCCGTACGAAAGGACTCTGTGAACATGTGATAAAAATATTGTGTAATGCCTTACTAACTCGAATATCCTGTGCTCTTCATATATTTATACAACTATATACAAAGTGTTGATTTTGCTGGTGGCGATTTTTCAGTCTCTCACTTCTCTCGGAATTTTCTTGGAATTTTTATACGTATATTTTTTATTGGTAGTTTTTAACTAATTCTTAGAAGTGTAAGATAAAATTGTGAATATCCGGTCAGTAAGGAACTGAGTAGTTTTATTTTGAAAAAAAGATACTTTTCCTAATAACAAGCGTTTTTGGAGCTTATTAAATGTTATCAAACATGTTGGCCAGGAGACCATTATGAAGTTACTCTATCTTGTTGGAATTATTTTAGAAATTTGACAAACCTAATTTTCCCATAATCACAAATATATTACACTGGTGCCTATAATTTTTGTGAAAAAGAAAAAAT
Source organism: Chrysolina oricalcia (assembly GCA_944452925.2). Taxonomy (NCBI): domain Eukaryota; kingdom Metazoa; phylum Arthropoda; class Insecta; order Coleoptera; family Chrysomelidae; genus Chrysolina; species Chrysolina oricalcia. The sequence continues at coordinate 3,839,342 of OX101824.2, read as the reverse complement.
AGGCCAGTTGGAACCAGTTGGAAAAAATTGTTGAGGTTCCAACTTTAGGGAAAAAATATTTAAACACAATAACACTCAAAATGGTAAAATGGGGGTGCAGTTTAGGGGTTAGAAACGTTTTTTTGCGATTTACGGCGAATCTTGTCCTTCCAGCGGAAATTTTCAGAAGAAAAGTTGTACATAATTAAAATATTGATAACTTTCGTATTCACCACTTTTTTACTCAACCTCATAACCGTCATAATAGCGAAAAGCCGATTTTTCAGAGAAAAAACTTAAAAAAATTTTCTTATCATTTTGACGATTAATTTGAGGTTATGTCTGAAAGTGTTAATCACAAAAGTTTTAGATTTTTTTATTACCTACAACTTTTCTTTAGAACATTTTTCGCTAGGTCACGTTTCGCCACAAATCGCAAAAAACCGTTTTCACCCCTAAACTGCATCCCAATTTCAACATTTTGAGTGTTTTTGTGTTTAAATATTTTTTTCCTTAAAGTTGTAATCTCAACAACATTTTACACCTGGTACTTGCCTATTACTTTTTTCTTAGTTTCAGGCGTTAAAATTTGTTTTGGCACCAGTAATTCTGGTATTGAGAAAAAGCCTCTTGTAACATAAATGATACATGGATGTTACAAACTATGCTAATAACAAATATCTCCACTCTGGGTTCTAGAGTCCATTGTATTGCCAGCTACCCTACAGACGATTTGACAATATTATTATATTCCAAAAATTTGTTATTCAATTCCTTACCAAAATAGTAAACATTTACATCAATAAATATGATTTGTACATTTCCCGATTAATACTGATTTAAATTATTACTTGTTACATACTACGTTACATATATGTTATATTTCAAACTTGAACACTTCTGCTATCACTTAATAATTGGCGAGGCAAATCCCTGATTGTAAATCATAGAATGAATCGATATTTTCTCAAATCATTACTAGGTAACATGCCAATGCTGTTTCACATAAGTTACGTTTCAAACTTGAACACAAGCGTAAATCAATAATTGGGAAGGCAGATCCTTTGTTGTAAATTATAGGATAACTGATACATTGTCAGTACGTTACTGAGCAACATGCCAGTAATTAATATACAGGTAGATGAACAGGTAAGTAATATAATCATATAATCTAAATATGTTGTACATTATGGTAAAGTCATTCATTTGAGGTGTAATTATTGCTAGTTGAAGCAAGTGAAATAAGCGTTAAAACAATTATCGAAAGCCCTTTGAAATATACAGTGACCGCCAAAAAGTATGTACCATATGGGAAAAATTTTTATTATTGGAGTATTGGAAAAAATATTCTGGGGAAAAGTTTGTGCATGTCCGATAACCTAAAAATCGATTTTGACACATGTCACGTGATCGCTAGAATGGCGGCAAAATGAAAAAAATTGCAATGCAAAGGCAAAAAAGGGGCTAAGATGGCAAGATATCAAAAAAAGTTATTTGAAAAAGTCACTTAGAATTCAATTTTATACACATAAACGAAGTTTCAAGAGATAATTCAAAAAAATTGGAAATAGCAATTTTTTTTAAATATTTTCCCATCTATTTAAAAATATTATTTTTTTCTTATGAATAGCTTGACTATACTGAAACATTTGCATTTTAATGATAATGACAAAACTTTCTCATTTTCTCCACACCAGAGGGCACTAAATTGAAAAAATGGGAATTTGTCAGAACCCTTGCTGTTACATCGGTTCGTATCTAACAGTTATATCCGAATTCCACGACCATTGTGATGACATGACACTCCAAAAACATGGTAATTTCCAGATTATAATCAAGTTCCGATGATAATCGTGCATGAGCGTTTCACTTCGCACATAAACTTGAAAATAGTGCGTCAAATTGAAGATTCTTAAAGTTTATGTGCAAAGTAAAACGCTCATACAGCATTATTATTGAAACTTGATTGAAAACAGGAAACATGGTGTTTCTAGATTGCCATATCAACACAATAGTCTTGGAATTCTGATATAAATGTTAGATAAGAACCAATGTAACAGCGAGGGTTCTGGCAAAAACCAATTTTTTTAATTTAGTGCCCTCTGGTGTGGAGAAAATGAGAAAGTTTTGTCATTATCATTAAAATGCAAATGTTTCAGTATAGTCAAGCTATTCATAAGAAAAAAAATAATATTTTTAAATAGATGGGAAAATATTTTTAAAAAATTGCTCTTTTCAATTTTTTTGAATTATCTCTTGAAACTTCGTTTATGTGTATAAAATTGAATTCTAAGTGACTTTTTCAAATAACTTTTTTTGATATCTTGCCATCTTAGCCCTTTTTTTGCCTTTGCATTGCAATTATTTTCATTTTGCCGCCTTTATAGCGATCACGTGACATGTGTCAAAATCGATTTTTAGGGTATCGGACATGCACAAACTTTTCCCCAGAATATTTTTTCCAATAGGTACTCCAATAATAAAAATTTTTCCCATATGGTACATACTTTTTGGCGGTTACTGTATATGTAACATCTTGAAAACAATAATATCCTACAAAGCACGGCAAGGCTCTCCATTGAGAGACGGGCATTGCCAACTTCGTTCCACTGGGTAGGATTTCAGATATTTGAAATTTTCATAATCTTCACCATGTAAGATCTCAGTTTCAGGTCGTAGACGTATTTTTAATGAAACACAGTTTGTTGTTGCTGCTTCCATGGAGAGATAACCGTATAAACTTATTCATTAAATTGTAACATTTATGTTACATTTCAGATCAGCTTATACGTTGATATGTAACAGTTTTGTCACTTTTCAGATCAACTCATTCGTTAATATGTATCATTTCTGTTACATTTCAGATCTGCTCAGCCGTTGATATGTAACATTTATGTTACATATCAGATCCCGGTGAATTGATAGTAGTTATTTTGAATACGCTCTGTATTTAATTTTTGAATTAAAATTATGTCTTGCCGGTGATGGAGGGAAGTGTGATACAATCAGGTAACTAATGATTAGTGACATGATAATGGTGTAAAACCCGAAATCGGTCATAATAAATGAATCAACACAACTTAAACTTCCTAAAAATGAATGAATCATAAATCGTACAAGATTTTACTATTTTTTTGTAACAGAATTAGACCGAATATCTTTAAAAGAACTGATGACTATTTGCAGCATGTTTTTCTCGTCGGTAACTGGATCTACCCTAACGGTGTCGTTGATACGGTGCCAAATAAAAAAGTCAAGCGGGGTCAGATCTGGAGAGCGGGTGGAAATTGCACCTTTAATGGAATGAATATTTTATTTATAATGAATTGATTCTATTGTAATGTAACATCCATGTATCAATGTTACATTTCTCTGATATCTCAGGAATGAATATCAATAAGAGTATCAGAGAGGGTTCTGTACCTTCTGCTAAACGTAATGAAAATGATTTTGCGTTACAGTTTGGAGATCGTTTTTCAATATTTTTTATGTCGATTTTGAGATACGAGAGGTTTTTGGCTATCAAATGATCCTACTGAAAAATAGTCGAATGAAAAGTTATAGGATTAGTAGCTTTGATGTATGTGGTGTGGCACTTGAGGTTTGAAAGGGTGCAAAAAATTGAAGGACGTCAAGTTCCACGTGGTTAGATCTTTCGGCCATTGAAGGAGGACCAAGAGTCATAAGCGTATGTCTTTTCAAACCTCAACTATATATTTAACATGGAATGTATATAGATGTGTTAACATTCGAGGTGAGCAGACACGAGCCGAGGCTTGTTGCTTGCCAAGAATGTTAACTGTCAGTACATTTCGTGTTATTTATTACGTTTTTTTCCGCTGCCGGGCGAAATTTCTTAAAATAGATCCAAATTGATATTTTTCTTCTTACTTGTCTTGATTATTCGTTCTGACTTTTCATTTCAAGTGGCTTGAGCGCGTAACTAGTTTACGGAATGAACAGTTTACAAATGAAGCAATAGCATTCAAAAAGTCTCAATACAAATCAATGAAAAAATTTCCGATTAGATGTCATTATTTTCTAAAGCATGTAAATGACAATGTTTACATTCTGTTGTCAAGGTGAAGGAATGATATTGGTCATTCACATGTTTTGTAGCTAAGCGTGTATTAATACTGAAAAAAATATTCATTATATCTACCCAGTAAATTGGCATGTAAATTTTCCTTCATAAACTGCTGGTTCCATACATCAGAAAACCACATAAATCATAGTCTCCCCCCCAAAAAAAACACGCCTTGGGCCAAAAAAGAAAGCTTGATGAATTACCTGAAAAAAGTTTTCTTGAAATTTTTCATATACTTACGAGGTAGTTTAAAAGAAAGTGGCAATAAGAAATGTTGAAAAAACTATAAACTGTCCTATATAATCCGTAATATCTGGTAGGAAGGTGAAATAATTATTCAACACCTTTATTTTCACCATAAAAACTCATGCAAGTCACTAGAATCTCAGTAACTTTACGTTTGAGCTAGTGGGAGTCAAATTATATCAATGATAAATCGTTAAAATCTATGCCACCTGTTGACATATGATGAAAAAACAAAAGCAGATGGAAGATACAAACCTTCATTTCAAAATATCATTAAAATCATTATAACAGTCACTAGAGTTTTAGTGATTTTAAGCTTGTAAAATTTTGCATGAATTCTTGGTCAAATGCCACTAAATAAAACACCTGCAGAATAAGATTAAAGTCTCTAGCTCATCCGGAGTTGGTTTAAAATTGACCATTTGTACCCAAAAAACAAACAAAAATATGTGCTCTTACCTGTTTTGACTTCCGGTTTCCATCTATAAATAAAAAAACAACAGATGTTTCCTTTAGAATGTATTGAAGTGCGCGCGCATCTCTATATATAGATATAAAAGAATCATCACTGTGCATTTTATACTGCGATTCCTTTTAATATCTTTTTTTTTATCCTGGTACAGGCATTATTCAGTGAGTCCAAGATAAAGTTGTCCACCACGGAGAAATCTGAAACAGTTTTGGTTAAATGTGCAAAAATTTGCGTGAAAAGTGAATGGTCATCTATATGGAAATTCTCAAAAATATTTTTGAATTTCAAATTATTTTGGAAAAACTGAATTTTTCGATTTCTGACTTTATTTTTTTAGTGATGTTATCGTCAGAGCTGGAACAAGAGCTGGAAAAAAATACTTGTTCACAGAAATTCTCAGTAATCTTTCATATGATGGTATCAGTCTTACTATCCGACGTTTCGTTGTAGAACAACCATTATCAACTATTATTTGAATACAGTTCTGTTTTGAGTACCTATGTTTCTGAATTCAATAATGTATCACTCATGACGGTTTCAATGCGTTTCGGAACCTTTTCGACCACCATCATGATTTTTGTAGAGATTGTCACATGTAACTTTATCCTTCAGGTCCATTTTCCCAATTCTGGCCTACACTCACTCTATAATTTCTTCAAAAATTCGAGATGACACATAATGGAACTGCCCTGTGTGATACATCATTGAATTCAGAATAAAAACTGTAATTTTCGAAACAGAGTCGTATTTAAAATGAATAAGTTGATGATGGTTGTACGATAATGAAACGTCGGGCAGTCAAACTGAGTAAGGAGTAAAGCTTATAAAAAGTTCGTGCGAAAAAGTATCGTTTTTCCAAAATAATTTGAAAATGAAATCATTTATACTCGAAAAATCCTCAAAAATATTAATATCCAAAAAAGATATTTTGATACATTGAAACTGATATCATCATAAGAAAGCTTATAAAAAGTTTCTGCGAAAAAGTATCGTTTTTTGGTCCAGCTCTGACTATAACACCTAAAAAAATTAGATAAATATCGAAAAATTCAGTTTTTCCAAAATAGTTTGAAAATCAAATCATTTCTACTCAGAAAACTTTCAAAAATATCAATATCCAAAAAAGGTATAATATTAATAAAAAAATCGCAAAAACGGCTCTCTGTTTGATTTATTTATGAAATTTCCTTTTCGTTTTTACTTGGTGACTGGATAATCATTAAAATTTATAAAAAGTTATGTCAGAGTTGCCACCAATCTGGAAATCCTGTAAAACCTGAAAATATCAGGGAATTGAATTTTTTCAAAAATGTCAGGGAAAAATCAGGGAATTCAGGATAAAGTCGGGGAAATTTGCAGTATTCCGTTGGTAGTCAGGGAATTCGGTGATTTGAAAAAAATATTTGTAAATAGAAATAATTGTCAGTTTTGTTCTTTTGCTCATTCCCTATGTATTGGTACAACTATATGAAGTAGTATCAGTCAATTCAAAATTTACCTTATTGTGAGGAATCGTCAAAAAAACGTATAGACCAAGCTTCATCAACTTAATAATGATGTAGAAATTAATTATAAATATTAATGAATGGGGAGTTTGTGTTTGTGATATAAATATAATAGAGGTTTGCAGCATTCAGACAGATTTTAAAATTCTAGAAAAAAGATTCTCCTCGAGCAGGATTCGAACCCACGACCTCCAGATTGCCGGTTTGGTGCTCTACCAACTGAGCTACCAAGAAGACATTTGCAGATGGAACGCATGTCTTCTCGGTAGCTCAGTTGGTAGAGCACCAAACCGGCAATCTGGAGGTCGTGGGTTCGAATCCTGCTCGAGGAGAATCTTTTTTCTGGAATTTTAAAATCTGTCTGAATGCCGCAAACCTCTATTATATAAATATTAATATTACTTTTCATTATTAATTACAGAATAAACATTTTTTCATTTTGTATGTCTTCAAATGTTTCATATAACAGTCCGATTCCTCAAATCAATTGTTTTCATGGAATATTAGGATTTAGTCAGGGAAAACCTGGAAAAGTCAGGGAATTCACAGAGAAAAAGTTGGTGGCAGCTCTGTAATGTATACATTTTCAGTATTTCCGTTTTTTTTTTTTCAAAATTTTGGTAAAAAATAACAATCACCGACAATTGGCAAATTTCAAGATGTTGGTAATTTTTTTAAAAGGGATAGTGTTATTTTTCACCTTTTATGAATCCAACTAATCCTATTCAACTATGATTGAACATATTTATAAATTATATTGTAGCCCTTTATTTTTCGTGGGCAATAAGCAGTTATGAACACAAAATGTCGGTGGATAAATACAGTTATTATTATAAAATTATACATATCTATGACCATTAAAAATGGCAATGACTGCAAGTAATTTGTATCACTTTCAAAACTCAATTTGATTTCACTCCAAATGACATTAAATGCGGCTTTTAATGACATTTGAGAGGATTAAAAGCAAGATATCGAATTTCTATAAATGAGGAACAAAACAGGCCCATGGATAGACTCTTGGGGGTACCCCACAAGAAATATCTCTCTTCGAGGAGGTTGAGTCCCCCATAAAAATAAATTGCTGTCTTCCTTTGAGGTAGGTAATTTTCAAATATTGCCTCCGATACCAATTTGACTTCTGTCTATATTCCATGAATCTGCTGTGAATTCTCATAAAGTTCTTGACTTATTCTAAATTTCGCGCCAAATCTCTTATCGCAGGTGGTGTTAATGGTAATAACTCATCCTCACTTTCAAGTACATCGAATAGTTACTTGACAATTTTTTATAAATCGACAGTGACATTAAAGTTAAACACAAAAAAATCAACAAACGTCATCAGCGGTAATATAGAAACAAAAAGCTGGTAACCTTTGTTAAAGTAATTTAATTATTTGTATATATTTTCACTCCTAGATACGCATTTCGATTACCAACTTATCTTCATGATAACTATATTTCCATAGACCGCTCGCAAAAAAATTAAATTAAACAAATTCGCGCGCAAATCCTTAATGGAAATTTAGACAAAATTTAGAAATCGATTTTCTCGTAAACTATGAGCTATACAGGAACGTCACTATACAACTTATTTTAAAAAATCTAGCAAGCTTCCTATTTTGTAATAGATACTTTTATATTTTCAACGGTTGACGAGTCACTCTTTTTTGACCCAAGGAGTTTTATTTATGGGGGAAGCCCCCGAAAACGAATGTGGTGTTATGATGGATGAGGTTGACAGTTTATGAAGAAAAATTTCCACGCCGATTAATTTTGGACTATTTTCATTGCTGGCAGCGGGAAAAGGTATATTATTATGTGCAGGAAGGTGTTCGTGAAGATTTTATTGGTGTTTATTTGGAAACTCTTGACATTCAAAAACGAAAACGTGCCAACTGAAAAATTTACTGATTTGATATAAATTTCTGCTTAGAATATTAACACATATGAAATTACAAGAAATGTAACTGTGTTTGTATTGTAATACTTTGGAGCAATCAAAAAATGTTTGTCTTTAAACTGAATATGCTGGTGATTGTTTTTAGATTTGTGATAAACGAGGATATATTTTTTTAGGGACCTAATATAGATTTGTCTGTACTGACTATTGCATCTTATCTTGGTGTTGCGCATTTCAGATCGAGGCTGAAAATCATGAGAAAATTATATTTGACAATAATGGAAGATGACTTCAATGAAACTGTCGAACTTTGATGATGACAGAGAAGTCATGCATACAGGGTACGCGTAAAATGCCTTTGTATGATTCAACCGTTACTGAAAAGGAGAAGAAATTCGCTAAAAATAGGTTTTGTTCAACAATGATTTCAATAATATTAATCTGAAATGGACCAGTATGCTTTATGAGAATACAAAGTGCAAATATTCTTCTCGTTTTCAGAGAGGCAGCGTATTTTTCCCTTACTGCCAGTCAAATCAAATTCAATGTTTCTTATGAAAACTAGTATAGCCCTCCTGGAAGTTGTACCATATGAAAATCAAATATTATGTTTGAAGTTGTTGCGAATCTCAGATTATTTATGTTAAAGTTTGCAATTCTACCCCTATTGAACGTTCATATAAATTGTAATGAACCGTTACATTTTATTTTTAATAAACGTGTCTGGTTAAGAGTACCTCATTTATACCCAGTTAAAACCTCATTTACTCCCAGTTGAAACCTTATTTAAACCCAGTTTGAACCAAGGTCGTCAAATATTCAAGAAGATTATTACATAGAGTGTGCCGTGATAGTCGTAGTTCTGAGTTATTTGTGGTTTCCGGGTTGTTGTCCTCTATCTGCGGCTGGCATTATCAAAGGCGATGAGGCAACGGAACCATTGCGTAAAATTTTATGCTGTTCTCATTAGTGGAATGGGAAATAAAATCAGTATAAACAACAATAAAAGACAAGTTTTATAAAACAACTTTCTCTTCAACTACACTCCTTAAAAAGTCTACAATAGTTGGTACTTCTGCCATAGCACCGGGTCCACTATCACCACATATAAGTACTTTCGCGATCACTGGAATTTCGCGATACCCCCATGTCTTGAGAGTCGCAATTTGCTGAGAGGTTATTGGATGCTGGTACATTTTTGTATTCATCGCTGGACAGAATATAAGGGGCTTGGTCAATTCCCATGCACGAACGACACAAGTCAGCAGATTATCACAAATTCCCTAGAATCATCATTATCAATTAATATTCAACTTCGTCACAATCATAGACATATAATAATATGGACTGGGTAAGAAGAAGATACCATTGCTGCTGGACTTGTGAAAAGTATAAAGTTTACTATACACTAAAATGCACGACATAAGCACTCCGACCAACGCTGGTGTTATTAATTGGATGAATAGTCGTTAAACCGTGAACAATTTTAGATGAATAGTCGTTAAACCGTGGACAATTTTGGATGAAGTCGTTAAACCGCTAACAATTTTAGATGAACAGTCGTTAAACCGCTAACAATTTTGAATGAATAGTCGTTAAACCGCCAACAATTTTGGATGAATAGTCGTTAAACCGCAAACAATTTTGGATGAATAGTCGTTAAACCGCCAAAAATTTTGGATGAATAGTCGTTCAACAGCCAACAATTTTGGATGAATTGTCGTTAACCCGCTAGTAATTTTGGATGAATAGTCGTTAAACCGCTAACAATTTTGGATGAATAGTCGAACCACTAATAATTTTGGACTAGTCGTTCAACAGCCAACAATTTTGGATGAATTGTCGTTAACCCGCTAGTAATTTTGGATGAATAGTCGTTAAACCGCTAACAATTTTGGATGAATAGTCGAACCACTAATAATTTTGGATGGATAGTCGTTATACCGTCAAAAATTTTGGATGAATAGTCGTTATACCGCTAACAATTTTAGATGAACAGTCGTTAAACCGCCAACAATTTTGGATGAATAGTGGTTAAACCGCTAACAATTTTGGATGCATAGTCGTTAAACCACAAACAATTTTGGATGAATAGTTAAACCGCTAATAATTTTGGATGAATAGTAGTTAAACCACTAACAATTTTGGATGAATAGTCGTTAAACCGCTAACAATGTTGGATGAATAGTCGTTAAACCACTAACAATTTTGGGTGAATAGTTAAACCGCCAACAATTTTGGATGAATAGTCGTTAACCCGCTAATAATTTTGGATGAATGTTCGTTAAACCGCAAACAATTTTGGATGAATAGTCGTTAAACCGCCAAAAATTTTGGATGAATAGTAGTTCAACAGCCAACAATTTTGGATGAATTGTCGTTAACCCGCTAATAATTTTGGATGAATAGTCGTTAAACCGCTAACAATTTTGGATGAATAGTCGAACCACTAATAATTTTGGATGGATAGTCGTTAAACCGTCATCAATTTTGGATGAATAGTCGTTATACCGCTAACAATTTTAGATGAACAGTCGTTAAACCGCCAACAATTTTGGATAAATAGTGGTTAAACCGCTAACAATTTTGGATGCATAGTCGTTAAACCACAAACAATTTTGGATGAGTAGTTAAACCGCTAATAATTTTGGATGAATAGTAGTTAAACCACCAACAATTTTGGATGAATAGTCGTTTAACCGCTAACAATGTTGGATGAATAGTCATTAAACCGCTAACAATTTCGGGTGAATAGTCGTTGAGCCACCAACAATTTTGGATGAATAATCGTTAAACCGCCAACAATTTTGGATGAATAGTGGTTAAACCGCTAACAATTTTGAATGCATAGTTGTTAAACCGCTAATAATTTTTGATGAGTAGTCGTTAAACGCCAACAATTTTGGATGAATAGTCATTAAACAGCCAACAATTTTGGATGAATATTCGTTAAATCGCCTATAATTTTGGATGAATATTCGTTAAACCGCCAACAATTTTGGATGAATAGTCGTTAACCCGTTAATAATTTTGGATAATCATCAACTCGCTAACAATTTTGAATGAATAGTCGTTAAAACGCTAATATTTTGGATGAATAGTTCTTGAACCGCTAACGCTAACAATTTTGGATGAATAGTGGTTAACGCTAACAATTCTGGATGAATAGTCGTTAAACCGCTAACAATTTTGGATGAATAGTTAAACCGCTAATAATTTTGGATGAATAGTAGTTAAACCACCAACAATTTTGGATGAATAGTCGTTAAACCCAAACAATGTTGGATGAATACTCGTTATACCGCTAACGATTTTGAATGAATAGTCGTTAAACCGCCAATAATTTTGTACGAATAGTGGTTAAACCGCTAACAATTTTGGATGCATAGTCGTTGAACCAAAAACAATTTTGGATGAATAGTCGTTGAATGCCAACAATTTTTGATGAATAGTCGTTAAACCGCCAACAATTTTGGATGAATATTCGTTAAATCGCCTATAATTTTGGATGAATATTCGTTAACCCGCCAACAATTTTGGATGAATAGTCGTTAACCCGCTAATAATTTTGGATAAATAAAATAGTCAACTCACTAACAATTTTGGATGAATAGTCGTTGAAACACCAACATTATTTTGGATGAATAGTTCTTGAACCGCTAACAATTTTGGATGAATATTGGTTAAACCGCTAACAATTTTGGATGAATAGTCGTTAAACCGCTAATAATTTTGGATGAATACTCGTTAAACCACCAACAATTTTGGATGAATAGTCGTTAAACCGCTAACAATGTTGGATAAATGGTCGTTAAACCGCTAACAATTTTGGATGAATAGTCGCTAAGCCGCTAACAATTTTCGATGAATAGTCGTTAAACCGCTAACAATATTGTATGGTTATTCTGTCTAGGCACGTAAGGTTAGTCAGGTTGGATTAGGTTGGCTAGTAATTCACGCATTTTCGACTCAGTTTGCATTCTCCTCGTGGTGTCATTTAAACTTACCGCCATTACAGTGACCAATTACAGAGCGCTTATGCCGTGCACTTTAGTGTCGTCCAGTAAGTTTATGCAAAACAATTAGAAAGTGTCTTAGCTGCAGAAGGATCGGTCAAAAAATTTAAATCTCGAAAAATGTGTGTCCCAATAATGTTGCACACAGGAGTAATTACGTATAAAATCTGAGCAAATCATTTATGAGAGATAATGTATTTGCTCATCGAGTAGGTAAGTATATGAACTATGAAGGGCCGCATTTGTTTTGTTTTCCGCGCTGACAGTGAAGACTGTTCAGTTCCTGAATATCACCTCAAAAATTGAATTCGACAAAGGGGTAACTGGAAAAAAGCAATTTTTTCAATGAAAAAATGAACCTATACATAACATCGACATTTTCTAAATGAATTACCTTTCTGATTGGAAAAAGAAGTACATTTTCGGATTCAGAAGATTTTCTATAAAATGAAGAAATATTCGCGATACGCATTTTCAAAATATTCCCAGGCGATCAAAGTGGAAAAATGCAATATTCTATATAGAAGGAAATAGAATTTTGCAAAAAAATTTCAATTTCCATTTTTCACATCTCTCTCTCTTATGCAGGCCGCAAGGAATAGTGTGTGAAAGTCAGGTGAAAGCCAGTCCACGGCAATTAAATGTCTATGGATACAATTACCACTACAGGGTTAATCTTAAAGTAAAGTGAATCCGTCACTATTCAGTACTCAGAAACATGAGAAAATGTAAAACTGTTGTAACAATCAATCTCAATTCAATTGTCAAAGTGTTCAAAAACGTAAAATACAGAACACTGCTGCTTACATTCGAAATTTTTGCTAGAGTATTGGCATCCAGGGGAGCAATCAAAAACACATCAGCCCATTTTGATAACTCTATATGTAAGACCGGATCGCCTCGTTTAGACCAGGCTTCCCATTCATCAGAGTCTGAATATACACAGACATCTTCAGAGCTGATTTCAGTGGCAAAATGCTTCGCATGCTCAGTCAAACAAACTTTAACCTGAAATGCAAATAAGAATATTATAATACTCAGATATTCATCTAAAAAGGCACTAATTATAGAAGTAGCAAATAAAGTGAACGTTTTGAACACTCAACCTCATTTTTTCAATCTGAATTTGAAACAATGAACCCTCTTACCTCTACTTTAGAACCGAAACTACTCAAAATCGCTTCAACTAAGTTTTCTAACTTGATAGTGGCAACGCTCCCGGTACAACCTATCAAAACTTTGACCATTTTAGGAAGACTTGTTTTCCAGCTCTGTGAAACCCAATTTAGACCAATCTTCTTTATCCATCAAATTGTTTTCCATTCGGCAGCCCAAGTACTCCTTGGCGTCTTCGCGGCAAGCAGAATTGTCGTTTTTGTTGGTGTACAGGCACTTCATATATTTGACCATCAATTTTCGGCAAAGTCCTTCGTGGTCTAAAGGAAAACTTCCCTTGTCTGGAGCAGTGGGTGTGAAGTTTTTTTGGCCAAAGGTCATAGACGACATCAGTCAGAGGCAGATTTATTACGTAGTAATATATATTTATTAAATTATAAATTGAACATAAAAGTCATAATCATAAAACAAAGTACTACACGCAACCTAACCTCAACCTCAAAGACATTATTCTTCTTATGCTGTGATTCTTCTTCTTAACTTTGGCCTTTTCCGGAAAGGACGTTGGCCAATACAGTATATTTGTACTAATTTGGGTTCACCATAAAGGCTTGTCAATGCCCCTGCGAATTTTACCATTTTTCTGCGAGTAAAATGGATGCCAGTCATGCCCGACCAATCATTGATACAGAACCATGTTGGCTGCCATTTTATTTACAGAAAAATTGTGAAATTCTCGAGGGTATGAATGAGACTTGAGGAGACTTGCCGCGTGAAAAACTCAAAACGAAAGTGTATATAGTAGGTATACTCATACTTTCAGGTAGACTCAATCTCAATATTTTGTAGTATCGAGTTCACTGAACTATGATGGCGGCTCGTCATTCAGTGACCAATCAGAAAAATAAAAGCTGTAATCTCAGCTACAAAAGGAATAGAGCGGGTACGACACATCGTTTGAACGGGATAAGCAGGGTAATCATAATGTGTGATTTCTGTTTTCGAAATTAGGGAAAATGAGAATAATAATTACACTATAGCATATTTTTTGAAGGCCAAAAGACAACTTCTTTTTATGAGTAATGTTTTTTTCTGTATCATTCTCCTTGAAATTCTACAGATTATCCGGAATAAAAAGAATTCTCAGCTTATTGGAAACACTGTGAATATCACGATTCATGATGACAGAGTGACAATAGTAACAAGTACGAGTCACAACGATTATATTCGTAGTATATAATCCTTGTACGAGTCGTACGTTACTCGATGCGTAGCGAATTTCAGATTTATTGGATTGAAACGGAATGTGATTTCAGTCGATATCAGCGGTCTCTGTAGAATAGAATGGGATTATATTCACCCTATATACCACTGACATCGACTCAAGTTGCCTTGTATTTTGAATTGTATTGGTTAACAAAACTGCTCAAATACAATGAATGTCAAACTCGATGTGGATCGAGTGTTCGTAATCGCACCACAGATTTGAGTTTGAGATTACAGAACCAAGTAAAGATACGAAACTGAAAAGCAATCAGTGATGAATCGCATTACGCCATTGTGAAGAGGTGGAATTGCAGAACTAAGGTTTTTTTTGATTTTTCAACTGATTTACACAGATTTCTTTAATTATTAGTTAGTCACCAGACCAAAACGAGAACTAAACTTTATTTTAATCAGTTCATTAGACATTTTCAGCTACACGCAGGTATTGCCATTTCTTGCTTTCTTATTTTCATCTGGAACATATTGTAAAAAAACCTGCTGTAGAGTGATGCATTGGTGTACTGAACAAATAAATAACTTCAAGTCAACTTATTCTGAAACTATCAACAGTAGGGAATGCTGATAAACTCAGCTTGGGTTCCAAATCGATTAATATTGCGAATATACCCACTACCGCTTATGGTAAGAAGGAACTGAGATACTTTAAATCAGTTCAATCACATAATTGTAGATGTCGCACTCTTTGCGAAGATGACTGCAAAAAAAAGCTCATATCACATCCAGACCAGAGTAGGTCTACGACCCCTACTCTTTGATCAGACCATTGTCTAAAGAAGTATAGTCAGTCAACCTTATGGGATTATTATTGGATGACGATGGGGTTTATTAGTAGATGGCGCCAGCACAATTGCCCCCAAAAAGGAGACAAACGAATGAGATGGAAAGTGTCGTAGTAATCGTGTAAAGTGAATAATGAATGGACATTATTTCGTGTTTTTGATTGGCTCAGTGTCCGTTCCACCTGCCACTTGCAATTTGCATGTAAACGAGAGAGCAAAGTAGCGAACTTTCGTGGTGTTTGGCATTTCATTGTTTTTGTCTTGTTAGGTCTCAGTCAGTTTTCGAATTCACATAGATATTTTCAGGGTGATTTCTCTTGACTAATGTTTGGGGGAAGATGTCCAACGTTCTTGATGACAACCGATGATTGGTTTCAAGTTATGAAGGTGATAATGCCATTTCCGACAGTTACCATATTATTTTCTGTTTTTATTGAAAGCTTTTATTTAACTTGCTCTGTGTGTGTTAGATGGGTACAAATCTTGCAAGCTGAATTAGAACCACTTCCTCTTATTCTATGGAATTGAAATGTTTCGTGTTGGTTCAGTTCCGATGACAAAACATTATTGTCGAAGAAATTGTCCCCCCTGCCCCCCGAAAGTTAGATAGAGAACGCGTAGGGTTTCGGAAGTTTTATTGACGGATTTGGACGTCAGAAATAACAACGAAAAAAATAAGTAGGGAGGAGGGATGCACCTCTTCTCTCGAAAAGTTGGAAAACTAACTCGTGAAATTAAAATCGAAAAAATCTCTAAAAATCGTGAAAAATATCTGACAATCGAATGTTATGGTTTATAAAAAGGAATTGTCCCCCACCCCCCCCCCCCCCGTCATCCGAAAACTAGATAGAGAACGCGAAGGTTTTCGGACGTTTTTTTGACGGATTTGGACGTCAAAAATTACAACAAGAAAAAATAAATTAGGGGGGAACTCGCCTCCCTCTTTTCTCGAAAAAACAAATGGAAAAAACGCGAAATTATAATCGGAAAAATCTGTAAAAATAGTGAAAAATATCTGACCGTCGGATATTATGTTTTAAAAAATTTCGCCTCTCCTTTCCCCCCTCAAAACCTAGGTAGAGAACGCAAAGGAATTCGGAAAATGTTTCAACAGTTTCGGACATGGAAAATAATGATGAAAATAAAAAAAAATTAAAACAAAAAAATAGGAAAACTTGCGGAATAGAAATCAAAAAAATCCGTAAAAATAGTGAAACGGTTTAAAAAAATTCACCCCTCTGACCCCTTCTTAAGCTATTTAGAGAACACGTAGAAATTAGGAAAAATATCCAACGGTAAATAAACAGGCAAGCGACCGTGCAACAATGGCGCATTGATTGAAATGAACAGACTAAGAAAAATATTCACAGAAAACTAAAAATATAAATAAATAAACTTAAAAAACCTTTTCAGATAAAAGATTTTATTTAAATGCACTAAAGCGAAAAACCCATAATTTTGTTACATTATAAAATTTCAAATGATATAAAAGCTTGTCGTGTGAATAAATCTTGAGGTAATTTTTGAATTTTATATACTATAAGAATTACATATATACTTCTCGCGACAAGCTTTTATATCATTTAAAATTTTATAATGTAACAAAATGATGGGTTTATTCACTTTAAAATGTATTTTCTTCTTTTTAGTACATTTAAATAAAAACTTTTCTCTAAAATGTTTTTTTTCAAGTTTATTTATTTACCATGAAGTCAAAGTTGTAAAACCTAATAAGGGTTTTTTTTTTTCGAAATTAGGTACTGATATAATGGTATTATCTGCGACTGAATTTGAAGTTTCAGTCGATCGTTCGAAATAACCTCTATAAGTGGATATCCTTATCAAAAATGAAACTTTATGACTTCATGACCAATACGCAAAGAAAACTCATTTAAATAAGATGAAATTATTATTTATGTATGATACAAAAATTCGTAAATTATGACTTTTTTATGAGCGTGGAAACACGTGAGTACAAAAAAAGCTCTTTATGAAAATGTATCTACAATTTTATTTCTACACCTGTTATTATATTGGCAAATTGTAGCAATTGTTGAGTATATTTTATTCTATGAAGTTTTCATTTGATGACTTTCGAGTAAAATCTGACGCAAAATACTGTCTTTTGGAATTATATGAACGATGCGTAAAACATAACTTTACGCATATTTGATTTTTTCACTTACGTGTCCTGAAAAGTATCACTTTAGGCACTGTACGTGGACACTGCGTAAAACCATAAATATTTCCATCTCCCCGATGATCGTGCATGGTCAGTAAACTATATTTTTTTCTACAACCGCTTACCAAAGTAGGTAGCCTTTGACGCTTTTAGATCTCAACGCAAAGCTGATGTTTTTTCAGAAATGTTTTGTGACAGCTTTTTCGCTCTAGTGCGAAAATATTGAATAAGAAATGGTCGATCTCTTGATCTCTTTCGTTGAAAACGAACCTATTCTTGCATGATGTTTAGTATAGACAATAAATTCATAACACTCTTAGGAACTGTGGTGGTGTTGAGATCGTAGCTGCTATCAAGCTTTTTTTTCAAGCAAGTTATCTTGTTTTGTTAGAGATGTGAATTATTGGATATTTGGATAGCTTATTCATTTGGGATTACTATTGAGTGTTTATTTTCTCATGGGTAATGTTAGGTGCCTATATTGAATGAATTGTCAATCGTTTCTATGTTTAAAAGCTGCGTTTGAAGAAAAAAAAACATGTGTTTATTTCGAGAACAAAGTGCCATTGCCGCTCTCCAAAGATTACTGCGCTCCTCGCACTCTAAATACACAAATAACTATATTGTACAACAAAAAATGTATTTTAGGCCCGTGAAGGAGATGAATTATTTCTGGTGACAACCTCCTTTGAAACTCTCGAACTCTCCTTATATGTCCATATACATTGTTGATAACATCGAACCATCAATTAAAGAACACCTGTCCACCAACACTTGAATTTTCCTTGAATTGTCCTTGAACTGTCCTACCCAAATAATTCTAGATCTATCATGGACGGATTCGGACATGAATCACAAAATTTGTCCTCCATCTTGAATGTTCGTATTGGTATCCAACACAACAAGCCCTTGTATAGGTACCAATTTTGAAAGAATCTAATCAAAAATCGTATTCGCCATTTCGAATTTTGAAAAAATACAAAATCTACTCGAGATTCGCATTATGAATAGTTGGACAATAAATCACAAAAACTGTTCGCTATCTTGTTTTTTTCTCTTGTGAATGTCGTAACGAACCTGAATGAATTTAATGGACACCTGCCAAATTTAAAGATGATTGGATCAGTGGAATTGGCTCAAAATTTACACTGAAGTTTTGACCCCGTTATACCTAGACAGTAGATACTATACCTGTTGCCTGTGAGTGAAACTGAACGAAAGCTTGTACAAATAATACTGATATATTATTATTTACCTACTTATTGGGTGCCTTCAAGCACTAATGAATATTCTGTATGTGTTTTCAAAACATATCAACTGCGATATAATATCGTAATAGAACATTTTTTATACCTATACTTAGGGATCATTTTTCAGTAAGAATATTGCTACATTACGTGTTTCATTATATTAGGCTTAATTACAGCAATATAAAATTTTACCATTGATCATCATCTGATATTCGAAACATCCGAATGCAAACTTTGACTTGTCTTTTATTCTGCTAAACATCTCACCAATGACAATATTCTGCACATTTCTGAATGAAGTGAATGAAAACTGGCGTTCTATTTTAAAAAGAGACAGAAGTATAGTTTTGCGTGCCATCCGATAACGGCGCCACATTACTGGATACATTTTCAATGTTTCCAGTAAAATAGTATAGATGTCTCAGGTGACGGCCATCCAATGCATTTTGCACAGGGATTGTTTGACTATTCTTCTTTAGACAATGATCAGACACTGTTCAAATCCTCTTTAGTCAATGCCTTTTTGTAAAAGCCAATCCTAGCTCAATTTTTGAATAAACTAGTGCCATCTATGCGTGACTAGAATAACTCCATTCTCATTTGTCCTGGACAAGTCCTTCAAAAGGTTTCTTCTTGCAGATCTTGGAGCAGTTTACTGTTCCAAGCAGTATTGTGTGGGTTTGGATAGGAGATGGCAGTAAAAACTCATAATCTGAGAATGGTGATCCAGATAAATTCTGTTTGTATAAATTGATATGATCAATATGAAACTTCTACATTACTACATACTACAAGCATGGACCCTTGAGATACTACTAACTATTTTTATAAACTTGTTGACATGTATGTATATACTACGACGGCGTATTGGCGCCATCCTACCAGTATAATTTTTTATTGAAGTTTAAAAATTTTGAGATTTTTTCTCAAAATTTCGACTTTTTTTCTCAAAGTTTCGAATTTTTTTCTCAAAATTTCGACTTTTTTCTCAAAATTTCGACTTTTTTTCTCAAAACTCTGACTTTTTTTCTCAGAATTTTGACTTTTTATCTCAAAATTCTGACTTTTTATCTCAAAATTCTGACTTAATTTTTCTGAAAATTTCGACTTTTTTTCTCAAAATTTCGACTTTTTTTCTCAAAATTTCGACCTTTTTTCTCAAAATTCTGACTTTTTTCTCAGAATTTCAACTTTCAATCTAAAAATTCTGACTTTTTTTCTTAGAATACTTTGAGAATAAATCTCAAAATTCTGAGAAAAATGTCATAATTTTGAGAAAAAAAGTCGAAATTTTGAGAAAAAAAGTCGAAATTTTGAGAAAAAAGTCGAAATTTTGAGAAAAAAAGTCAAAATTTTGAGAAAAAAAGTCGAAATTTTCAGAAAAAAAAGTCAGAATTTCGAGAAAAAAAGTCAAAATTCTGAGAAAAAAAGGCAGAATTTTGAGAAAAAAAGTCGAAATTTTGAGAAAAAATTTCAAAATTTTAAATTTCAATAAAAAACTATACTGGTAGGATGGCGCCAATACGCCGTCGTAGGGTATGTACTAAATGATGTGTTTTAATTTCAGGTGGTGATTTATTGTTATATTTTAAGAAGAAAATTCTATATAAATGTGTGTGTGTTTCATAGTAAAGCTCACGGGTTTCAAGGAGATTTTTGTTTTTTTGTGGCTAACGGATCATAAAATGCATAGAGATGTTATTACTATTAGTTTTATGGTCCTTGGAGAACTGCCTACTTGAATCTCTTGACATTTTACTGCAGATATACCTCAGAGCTCTTTTTTGGAGAATTTTTGATTGGAGTGTGTTTTATTAGCAATATATTTATTTTTCAATTTGGCCAAGAAGATTTACCATGCCAGAGGAAGGTTGTATCATCTGCAAAAAGAGTGATCTGGCAGTGATATTCGTTTGGATAATATCATTGATATAGAGCAAAAACAAGACGGGGCCGAGTACTGAGCCTTGTGGTACTCCCAATGCAATATCAGCAATATTTTAGTCAGCGCACTATTTGACTGTGGATACTGAAGTAGGATCTTTATATCCAATCTAAACTTGTTTTCCTAAAATTAATGTGTATGTTACTGATGAAAAAATAATGACTACGGTATAATGAAGGAAAATTGAAGTTCATTATTTTCCCGCTGCCGACACTGTAAATAGTCTATACATGCTTAGCAACAAAACAGATAAATGGCCTATATCATTCGTTTACTAATTCATCTTGACAACGGAACTTAATAGTGTCATTTACATGCCTAGGGTAATAATGACTTTGACTTTGACAAGTAATACCTTCAGCTTCATTCATATCAATTTTTAGGTTATGAGACCTTTTGAATATTATTGTTGTCTGCTTATTCGGTAACTTAGTTACACGCACAAGCAACTTAGAATGAAATAGCGAACGAATAATCATGAAGGAAGGGTAAGAAAACAAACTTCAATAGAGGACTTCGGATAAGGATTCAGTGATGCCACCACACAACTTTTGGCTTTAAAACTACTGGCACGTTTTTCAGCATTTTTTCTTCATGTCAGGGTTTCTGGCATCCTCAGGAACCCCGTAATATGATTGAAATTGTTCATAACGACGGAAATATTGAGATTTTCCATAAAATACAAAACACTAGGGACTTTAATTTTGTTTAGGGATTTTTCTTTCAAAATGGCGCTAAATTCAAAACTAGAGCTAGAGTTTTGTTATTGAAAGAGGTATTGTGTGGTCTAGGAAGTACCGGATAAAGCCACCGTGGGGTCCGTAGCAAATGTGAACAAAAGGCCCTTGATTTGCATTAAGTATTAAAGTATAGAATATAAAATAAAACAGGACATTTACAAAAAGACTTTCCGTGATTTAATCCGAGCAAATTTGGAGATAACAGTAGTCAGATTAATATTTCTAAGTTAATCACTTTCTATGTTCATTATATTGAGGTCGTTTGATGTTCTTGTCCCATTGTGCTCCTTAACACATTTTTAAAACGCCTTAACGTTGTAGTTGGTGATTATCAAAATCAAGTGAATGCGAAACACTATTCCAACATTTGGGAAACACGATTCCAATGAATTTTATGTCAACAGTTTATAAACTTGAAGTTCTTGAGCCTCGTGCTTTTTCTTTCTGCTGTCAATATCAGCAGCCACATCTGTTTTCAGCAGCTTCGTAAACTGCACCATTTCATTGCCCAGACTGTCTTCCACATCGTCTAGGAAATAATTGACGATAGTTCTTTTCAAGATCTTTTCTGCCGAAGTATTCCAAATACACTCTAGTCACTTGATGTTAAGCTTCCATGCATTTAGCTAATGCAGACAATTACAACAATAAAAACATGAATTTCAAAACGTTGTCCAGGTGTTTGATGTTCTACAACTTCTTCGAGTTCTTCTTTTATGAGGTCTGTGAGTAGAGCTGCTGCTGAAATGGTCGTACTTTGTATTTTGCTTGGGTTTTCTTGTCGATTGCTGATATTCTTCACAGCCAATTAGGGCTTTGTCTTTTGCCTCTATATCTGAAAATTTGGATCGTATTGCTTGGAAGTAGCCTTGTAATGATTTAAGAGCGTACCTATCTCGTGTTAAGATCTTGATCGGACGACTGCAACGAAGTGTTAGTCGATTGCAAGTGTTCTAGAATTTCATTCCACGCTATAGTTATTATTCCCATTTCTAACTTTATTCATTTTCTGTAGGTGGTATGAAAAACATATCTTACTTGATAGCTTTTTTTTTCACTTTGCGCACAGGCGCGAGGCCCCCCAGGCGCGGAGCCCGTAGCATTTGCTTACTGGCTAATTTGCTAACTGGTACTTGGTAGCATGCTAGCTGGCAAATGCGGCACTGAGTGTAGGCGGGTTATATCTTTGTCGGTGCACATTCGTTCCATGATAAAGTTCAAAAGTAGAAATGATATTCAACATTTTTAACAGTTATGATTAAAATGTAACACATACCCACAAAACAAACAAAATACAAATTCTGTGATGTAACCTCAAAGTATTCAGGCCAAGAGCATTTTAATCAGAAAGGTAATAAGGTTTGTTTGTCCGTGAAAGTTACCACTCAGAATATTTTCTAGATCGATCAACTATTTGGCAACTAGGAAACGTGAAATACGCATTTTTTTTTAATTCAGGAAAATGATATATTTTGAAATTACCGCCATTTTGTGAGAAAAATCCCTAAAAAAATTTAAAGTCCCTAGGGTTTTGTATTTTATGGAAAATCTCAATATTCCCGTCGTTATGAACAATTTCAATCATATTACGGGGTTCCTGAGGCTGCCAGGAACCCTGACATGAAGAAAACTTGCCGAAAAACGTGCCAGTAGTTTTAAAGCCAAAAGTTGTGTGGTGGCATGACTGAATCCTTATCCGAAGTCCTCTATTCAGGCAAATTTTGAGAAATGTCAACAAGCAGCGGGAAAAACGTAATAAGTAACACGGAATGTATCGACTGTTATCATCCTCGGCAAGCGACAAGCCTCGGCTTTGCCTCGGCTCGTACTCGCTCACCTCGAATGTTAACACGTCTTTACATTCCTTGTTACTTAAATAACTATTATCTCTTGTAATCAATACACTAATTATTATTCATTTCTTTGAGACAAACTCAATTGAAAACACCCCTTAATTAAATATTTTGCAGTTGCTCTCTGTACACGAGATTTAAGTTCTAATTTGGCAACTTTTATGAAGTAAATCGATATCAGCGTGCGCTATGGAAAGAAAGTGTTATGTGCAGACATGGTTGTCAGATGGTAGCGGATGAATTTACTTGTTGTATTTTCAAAAACGACAAAGAGGTTGATCAAGTTTGAGGATTATCGCAAGGAGAGGAGAGTACAAATATGATGTTGAAATAAATGATTAACATGAGAGATGTTTTTTGTATAAAAACAATAGTTACATACACGTAACCAGTTATGAAATAGTAATTTAGGTAACAAGTCCGGAAAATACTGTTTTTTTGGACGATTAGACCAAGTCTGCGAGTCCAAAAAAACTGTTTTCGGACGTGTTGCGTACACAATTTTTTCGGCAATCATGTAGAATAACAAATCAATGAGACGCATTTAGTATAAGAGACGAAGAGAGGTCGACCTTCACCCATCTGTTAACCGGATGAAACGATTCCAAATTTGAATATTTCGAACATTTCAGTTCTTATTTGTATTATATATTGAAATTCGAACAGAAGATAGGTACCAACAGAAACATTCTAATTCTTATTTATATTAATATTTGTATTAAAATTCGAGCACTTCCCGGCCTAGTCCGGGAAGTACGTACTTCCTGGACTAGGCCGGAAAGTGCTACTTTCCCAAAGAAAAAGTGTCCGGGAAGTGAACACGAAAAAGTCTTTTATTTAATTTTTATACGAATTTAATCCTACAAGAGTAATATAAAATTAGTCATGAAGTACAACATTTTTTTAGAATAAAGAAAATGTACTGTTCCAAATATGACAACGCTTGTTAAGTACTTCAATAAATAATATCTGTCAGTGGTCGATATTTCATTGCAAAATAACCCTAAAATAAATAATAATAATTTAATTTCTCTTTCTTGACATACCTTTTTGAGAATTTTAACCTTCTACAGTGTGAAAATTAAAAAATGTTAATTCAAAGAAATCTGTACAAGTGCAGAGGAGCAATAATCAATTTGCTCCGATCAGTTACTCCGTTTAGAAGATGTTGTCTTGAAAACAGGTTATTATTTCGTCAGTAACGCATCGAATACTAAATTTGCCTATACGACGAGAAAAAAATTTTAAATTGACTGAAAATACTTCTCTTTTTTGTCAATTTAAAATAATAAAAAAATATAAATAAAAAAAAATAAAAAAAGGGCAGATTTCATTTGACTTTGTCAAAACAAATCCCTCATACTCAAACCGATAAAAATAGAATTTTAGCAAGTCTTCATCCTTCGAGTTTTGATAACGGAGACAGATTTAGTCTCCGAAAAGTCAACGTTTTCGAAAAAGAGTAGTATTTTTAGTCAATTTAAAAAATTTTCTCGTCGTGTAGGCAAATTTAGTATTCGATACGTTACTGACGAAATAATAAACTGTTTTCAAGAAAACAGTCTTCTAAACGTAGTAGCTGATCGGGGCAAATTGATTATTGCCCCTCTACACTTGTACAGATTTCTTTGAATTAACATTTTTTCATTTTCAGACTGTGGGAGGTTAAAATTCCCAAAAAGGTATGTCAAGAAACGAATATCCTACACAAAAACAAACTTTCATTCAATTAATTTCTCTTGTTTGAATATACAGGGTGGGGCACCGAAAACAAAACAGATCGAATATCTTCATAACGTATGTGTTGTGAGGAAAATGCAAAAACACGTCGATTTTTAATTCAAGGGGGACATCTTCCTATCATAACCTCAACTGTCATATCTCTTCCCCGACCCCTAGAGCACTATCACCCAAACAATTTGAATATGGAAAGTAGTAAGTGTGACACATCTTTAGATAGGCAATTTCATAAGGAATTTAGCCATGTCAATTTTTGCAACCTAACTTTTTATTTTGGCGCCCTCTTGCGGGAAAAACAACTGTTCCGTATTCCAAATTATGATAATTCATTTGCAAGCTATTTCGGCATAAATTCGTTGACAATGCATTATGGAAATTTTCTAAGGAAAAAGCAAAACGGCGGCCCCAAAATAGCGGACATGATTTGCAATTATGGTCAGATTCGATTCAAAATTGATATGTGGTGGTTTTCATGGTCAGAAATTATGATTTGTTTGTCAGTGCAAAAAAACAAGATGGTGGCTTCAAGATGGCGGACGAAATTTGTAATTATGGTTCGATTCGATTCAAAATTGGCATATGGGGGTTTTACAAGTTTCCAGTACGACTAAAATAATTTGATTGAATTGATAAAAAAAGCTTTTATACAAATGCACTAAAAAGGAAAAAATATTTTTTTTCTACAAACGTCAAAAAATGACAAGGTTCGCGCATTGACAACAGTATGCAAAGTGGCACTTTTTTTCATTTTCATTCGCTACCATGACACCGTGCGCGAAGTAATGTGCGAAATATATTTCGCACACTGCATGTAAACTATATGGGATTTTCATATTCTAACCTATATGGTCCTCAACTACTCAATCAAGCAAAAAACAAGAAATCGTTTATTTATTAATGTAGAACAATAATTAAGGCTTTCAAATTGTGAGAGATATTTTTCTGGCTTTATTTGCTTCACACCACTCTTTAAATTGCTGATATGCATTTTCATACTGCCGCCTCGATTTCTCCGGTAAAAGGTTGGAAATTACGGAATTGGCCGCATCTATCAAGTTAGGTTGAGTACTGCTTAGTTCATCGTTGCTCGAAATTTCCATTCTTTTACAATAATAAATATCACGCACGAAATTGACGCGAATAAAAAGTCACTCCAAAATAATTATCAAGAACTGTCACTTTGAAATAATTGTCAACAAATGCCATTTTATTTCCATAGTTACAGTAATTACTTGATTTGGAAAAATTATTTAAGCCAGTTCAATACTATTTTTCATAGTTATTACTTATTTCAGAACAATATTTTTGACGTTTGTAGAAAAAATTTTGTTTGCATCTCATGCGCGAAATACTTTGGTAATCTTGACTATTTTTTTTAACTCGGCTGCGCCTCGTTAAAAAAAATTAGTTCTCGATCACCAAAGTAGCATTTCGCGCACTAGATACAAAAATAACTATTTTTTAGATTAGTGACGTAGGTTATTCTTTGCGTAACAGAATCAAAATTTTACCTCGCAAAAATACCTATTTTGTGCTCGCGGCAAGCTTTCGAATCTGTTACGCACAGTATAACCTACGTCCCACATCTAAAAATATTTTTCATCAACACATTTTGATGAAAGCTTTTATATCAATTTCATTCAATTCTTTTTAATCATCTGAACATAAAACCCCCACAATCCAATTTTGAATTTTTTCAATTTTTGTATATGTTTTCGTGAATTGTTCACATTAGCTTTCAAATCAAATGTCATAAATTGGAATATGAAGCAGTTGTAAACACTTACTTTTTGCACTTGTTGCAAAAATAACTATTATGCTACTTGGGTACTAGAACTGTAAATACTTGTGTGAAAAGGGAAAAATATTATTTGTTCTCAGTTATCCAGCTACAAATAAACTAGTTATGGTTATAGTACAGTATACAATTTCCGCAATCTGCAATATCGTAACAAAATAATATCTGAAGTTTTATAATACCAACTAAATCATCCCACAGTCGATTTCAAGAAACGAAAATGAGAACGATGCGACCCTTTTTCTTCTTGCTGGAAAGCACTTCGGGCATAGCAAAGTAAGTACAGCATCTGAAGAATTATTCACGATTTCTGAAATATTCATCGCGAAAAGGATATGGGAATGGGCTTTTATAGCCACGGGAGACTCAGAATATCTGAAACTTCAATTGTGCTCTTGGAAGCCAGAGGTTTGTCTCAGATACACATGCGAGCTTGTAAGGTGGAACAGAGGGAAGGGTTTGAAAATATACAGTGATCGATAACTGTATCGGATACAGCAATAATCTACGGGGTGCGCCAAACATCTGGCACAGTGTTATACATGGCCACCCAGAGTCTAACCGGCAAACGTTTGGGATCGGTTTTTTAGTTAAAAATGTTTTTCCCAGAAATATGTATCCTAACTTGCTCTGTTTTTGAGATACAGGATGTTGAAGTTTTTAGAAGAAATAATTTTTTATTATTTACTCAAAAACCCCTTGGTTGATTATGATAAATCTTAAGATTGTAGCCCCTAAGGTATAATACTAATTGTTAGCTATCATCGTGACGTCACAAGCATACCTGAACGATACACTGTACCCTTTATTCACCTTTGTGATGGGTGCACATGCACAAGTAGGACAGAGGAGCGGACTTGTGATCCGAATAATACGACGACCTGTCTGAGACTACTTTATTGTATGATGTCACTTTCATAACTGACATCGGTGACATCTGACTTGACATGTGTCTAGTCACGGAACATTCCTTCACATCTCCCTTTCTTTTGTTTGTACAATATATTATTTATTACAGATTTCAATGTTTAACATTTAGGGTATATTACACTTCACTCTACAGTTACAAAAATTAAAACTACATTTATCACATTTCTTAATATTTGTATACAAGACATATTTATTTATAAGATTGTAATGGCCTTAGCAACATTTCTTCATCTCCCCTACTTTTGTGTGAAATGTACTTTCATAAAAAAAATTTTTACAATTAAAATTTATTTGACATTTACTATTATGTAGTAGTTATAGAAAATTTTATTACAAATATCTTGCTGGTTTTTTAACTTTTCTGCCAGATTTTGTTGTAAAATTTTCTGGAAGCAATGTTGGTTCACTTGAAGTCGAGATGAAACTAGAATCTGTATTACAATAAGGACTAGAAGTAGTGTTTGAGTAACTTTTTGAAACATCTTCCGAACTGTTTTCACAAGAATTTTGATTGTCACCACTATCTAAACTATCTCTATTATGAGCGTCAATTTTACTATTAATAGTACAATTATCATTATCATTTTGCAAATCGTCATCAGTTACAGAACAATCATTGTCGCTTTGTAAATAATCATTATTTACGCTCCTATCTGATCTTGAAGAATTTAGAAAATCATATGCTGAAAGCGAATTTTGGTCTACATCAACTGTTATAGCTTTCGACATTTTTAAGCTCTTCATATATGAAGTTTGACTAAACTGTTGACTAAAACAATTGTTTTGAGAGCTATAAAAGTTGTCAAATCTGATATGCTCGATTACCCAATACTTCAAAGACAACACCCTCATGCCAAATACCTTTTGGAATTATTTGTACCATAACAGTCTCATTTACAAGTAGATTACGTAGTGGTCTCGTTTTTCTATCATAGTAGAATTTTTGCTTGTTTTGTGATTTTTTCAAAAATTGACTGTACTGATTTTTATCATACATTTTTTACTGTAAATTTTTATTCGTTAGAGGCAACAAAGATTTTAGATTTCTACACATAAGTATATTGGCAGGACTGTGTTTTCCATCGGTGGGCGTGTTTCTTAAATCTAGCAAAGCTAAATACGGATCTTTACCATCTAGTATACATTTACGCAGAGTGTTTTTTGTTGTTTGCACAGCTCTTTCTACAGCTCCATTGCTTGTAGGATACCTTGGAGAGCTTTTTATATGTTGAAATTCATAATCTTGAGCAAATTTTGAGAATTCTAAGCTTTTAAATTCTGCTCCTCCATCACTAATCAATATTTTTGGTATGCCAAATCTAGAAAAACAAGCTTTGAGTTTATTAATGACATTTTTACTGGTAAGATCCCCATTTAGATTGGTAACATCAACATATTTAGAGTAGTAATCTGTTATCAAGAGAAAAGAATTGTTAAACAAATGATACACATCTACAGCAACTTTGTTGATCGGTATATCAGGAATCTCGTGGAGAACCATCGGCTCGGGCCTTTGACTCTTTTGGTAAGTTCGACACATATAACAACTTGTTACGACATCTTCAATTTGTTTGTTCATCTCACAAACATTATCAATTCTTTTTACTGTACTCAAGTCAATACATGATTTTACACCTAATATTGGAATACTATTTGTCTGATCTACCACATAAAATAAAATTATTTAACATTTTTGTTTGAACAGACAATTTAGATAAATTTTCCCTACTACTCTAAGTGGATTCTGTGTATAAGAGCAAAGATTGATGGTTGCCCTTTCAATTATCCTTGGATCTATTTAAATTTTGTATAATGCATTTAAAGGAATAACATTTACCACTGCTCCAGTGTCGATCTTGAAGCTAATATTCTGTTGAACATTGTTGCCATGGTCTATCGTCAAAATTGTTGTCCAGGCATGCAGAGACTCCCCCGAGGCTCCCGAAATACCATTCACTTCTCTTGGCTGGATTTCTGGCACCACGACTGATTGTGAGTGGTCAATGGTGTCTGAAAATAAAAATTGTTTCTGTGTATTTAAATCTTTGCTATGTCTATCAATGCAATTTATTTGTTGAATTTGGTTGTGAGAAAATTGATCATTAAAGTTATCATGGTTTTGATTTGATAAACTCAGATTTCGACATGATATATTTGAAAAATCAGAGTGACTATAAACGTTTCCGAACTCATCAAAGTCAGTACCATAACCATGGACAATTTCATTACTCTCTACACAATTTACATTTGATCTTTCTCTAAAACGATTACCCCCAAACCTGCTGTTTTGTTGACTGTTCTTTGCTCTGAAATTATAACTAACATTATTTTTAAATTTTTTCTCATTTCTACAAACAGATGAAAAGTGATTGAAAAAATTACATGACCTGCATTTTTTTCCACTTGCTGGACAGGTTTGCTGGTTCCCATGTGAATAGCCACATCTTTGACATTCGTTCCTTACATCTCTTTGTCCCCTATGTATCTGATGTTGATTCCGTACTCTCGATATAGACATTCTGAACTGATACAAGCCTTTATCAGATTATCCAACGTCTTGAATTCCTGCATTAATAACTTTTCTCGTAGACTGTCTGAATGAACCCCTTGAGTGATGATTGACTGCAGCAGTGAATCCTCCAAATCACCAAGTTCACAACTTGCAGCTAGACTTTTCACCTCCGTGATATAGTTCTCCAAACTCTGACCTTCTTGTTGTTTGCATTTTAAGAATAAATATCTATCAAAATTTATATTTTTCTTCGGTAAAAAATAGTCTTCAAACTTCTCTATCAGCTTCTTTATGTTATTTTTATCTGCCTCTTCAAACTTCAAGGTATTGTAAATTCTTATCCCCTCGTCCCCTATCAGGGTCAATAATTGTGCACATTGCAACTCCTCGTTTTTCAAATTCAGCTCTTTTGCAATTAGATATACTTCAAATTTCTGTTTCCAAAATCTCCAATTCTCCGCCACATTTCCGGAAAATATTAACTGCTGAATACCTCGATAATCCATTGTCCCAAAATTATTCCACGAAATCTTCACAATATACAACGATGGCAGAGTTATTTGCCAATTTTAAACTTTTGTTCGCAGCGCCATGTGATGGGTGTTATTTGAATTGGATTGATTTGAATTGAGCACGATGCAAATCGGAAGCAAGAATCAATGATCGAATTATTTTCAAAACTTCATTGCGCATGTAGTAACAAAACTTTCAAGCAGATTTTTTCCATATTTTCAAATTTATTATGAACACTCTGTATGAGATATGAGGATAATATTGTGTGAATTGATACACTAGATGACTGTTGATCTATTGGCAATCTGAAATTTGCTATACACTCAGTAGCGTTTACACAGGGCACTCTCGAAAAGTGAATTTTTTTGATTTTTTGCCCCTATGTTGTGATGACTCGGTATCAGTTACGATATTGAAACATGGAATTTGGGGGTTCCAGATGTGCTTGAATAGAAGAAAATATTTTTGTTACTTTCGTAATAAATGCCTACTACGCTTTCGTTATTTTTGGGTTCTTATTTGTTATCGTAGTAGGCTGTGAAAAAAAAACAATTTATACCAGGATGTAGAGCTCCCTTATGAAAAAATGGATTGACGCCACTTAAAGTGAAACACACTGTATGTGAATTATAGGAAATGCAGTCTACTTTAATTTTGTATGGATTTGTCGTTATCAAAAGAAGGATCGTTTCGTTGATGGAACACACTTTATATTATTCTATATTTCAATTCTGCTCGAAATTCTAAACAAAAAAAAATGATATGGCACATCTTATCCTCAATGTAACCGAATTTCGAAAATAAGTTTTTACTTCTCTCAAATTTATGAAAGAAAAAGCCCGAAAAGATGGATATTCATTTCAAAAACTACACAAGGTGGAGGATATGATTATACAGTGATCGCCAAAAAGTATGTACCATATGGGAAACATTTTTATTATTGGAGTATTGGAAAAAATATTCTGAGGAAAAGTTTGTGCATGTCCGATAACCTAAAAATCGATTTTGACGCATGTCACGTGATCGCTAGAATGGCGGCAAAATGAAAAAAATTGTAATGTAGTTTGGTTCAATTTTCAATTGAGAATGTTTCTCCTTACAACAAGAATCCCTTCCAAGAGAGGTTATCTTGTACGATGGAAAATAGCGACTAAATTTCAACTTTCAGTCGCAGATGATTCCATCCTGTTCATATTTTCAATAAAATCAACTTCGTAACTCATTGTAACTGATTTGAGCATTTTGATTTCGAATTATTTTTTATTTCATGCCCTTCATTCACTACTTGTAGTTACTCAATTCACTAAGTTTTGGTATTCAATGTGAACATGAAAATATTACTGTTCCTTGATTTGACCAAATATTTTCCATGAAAATGCATTGCATTAAAGAAATCATGATTTTTCTGTGGAAAATATACCATTGCATTATTTAACTTTGTCGCCCTCTAGTGGGTCTCTTAATCATAAGATCATCCTATCCCTTGTCCAAATTGTATAGGGTGTTGGACTATACAAAATACCAAAAAATTATCAAATTTTGCTGAAAGCCATTTTCATATGGTTTTGTGCCTTATCCTTTCTTGCAACTCGATATTGAATTTGTTCCGAATTCCATTCACACACTCTGTCCAATACTAATCAAAATACCTAGTTTTCAGACACGGTTCCTCTAAGACTGTAGTGAACAGATAGAGGCTCAATCTTAATGAACGTTCGGGATTTCGTGGCTTAGTGGAGTACGGAATGTTATCCCTTCCGAATGAGAAACAAGGAAAGGAAGCCTGGAAATCCGCACCCTGCTGTCATTTGACGAAGGGATTCCAAAGAAAACCGAGAAGTGCAAATGTGTATTGGTGGGAAAGTCGGACGAACTTAACGGGTGCTCCCGGGAAATTAGGTAATAGTTGTGCAGTGAATACCAGTAAACTCTTTGCAAGAGCAGGCAGGATTGCAGCATGAAACATCATGAGAATTAGACATTTTTTCGTAACAAAATTTTGGTAATTCAAGTAGGGATGAGAAAAGCTTTATGAAAAAAATTTAATTATGAATAAAATTATTTTGAACGGACACAAAAGGACACTTGAGTGTGTGTTTTCGTGAACACAAACTGACTGATTTGACTGAAACACTCATCATAAGCGGCTTAGGTAATTTTTGAAAACAATGATTACCAACTCTCTAAATTATACGAGAATGAACTAAGTATAAGAAATAGGTAACTAAAATTTTTTATTTTTTATATTTAATATTACTAATCTTCTATAAAACTGTCATCAATCTCTAAATTCTCTTCAAATTCTTTCCCTGGATTTGACTATATATAGAAAGTCGTAAAATGTTTCAGCATCCTCGGGAATTAGCTTCTTGATGTCTTTTAACTCTCTATTTTTTCTGAGGATAAAGGTTTGCTATTCGACCGCAATAACTGATGTAACATTATTTCTTTTATTATAGGCTTGCGACCTCTTGCTTCTTTCCCAATTTTCACTTATTTAAACCAACTTATGGCCTGTTTATCGATACCAACTTTTCGGTTTGTATTGTTTTTTCTGAATTTATTAGTAAGATCATTTCCTCCTTGTATTGGTATCCACAAAGGAATTTATTTTCGTTTCTACTTGTCTTCATGATATTCCCTTGGACATCCGTGGGAAGCACCAATGTCTCGACTTCTCACCAAAATTGGACGTTCTACAAGGATATTCAATGGACATCCATCTGGGATGTTAATCGGACGTCCCCGAATTACATCAATCGAAAGTACATCTTGGACGTCCTTAGGACGTGCAATATTGGTACGTCCTTAGGACGTGCAGTATTGATCCCGCGGACGTCCATTGAACATCCGTGGGAAGTACCAATGTTTCGACTTCTCACCAAAATTGGACGTTCTATAAGGATATTCAATCGACATCCACCTGGGATGTTCATTGGACGTCCCCGAATTACATCAATCGAAAGTACATCTGGGACGTCCTTAGGATGTGCAGAATTATCAGATGTGTTTGTTCCTACATCTCTTTCAGGACTAAGATTATAATATTGTTGTGGATTACTGGAGATACCGGTAAAATTCCGTTAACCGGGCGCTACAAGCTATCAAAAAAATTTTTTTTGGGACTTACGTAGTTTGACCTCCTGAATAAAAAATCCAAATGAAATTTTTGGCGGTCTCAAGTAATTTCGGAGATACGGGCCTTTTTTTGAATGAAAACTGGCATTTTCTAGCACAGGTTTCTTCTACGAAAAACACACTCAAATGC
This sequence comes from Chrysolina oricalcia, assembly GCA_944452925.2. Taxonomy (NCBI): domain Eukaryota; kingdom Metazoa; phylum Arthropoda; class Insecta; order Coleoptera; family Chrysomelidae; genus Chrysolina; species Chrysolina oricalcia. Next base: position 3,805,221 of record OX101824.2, on the reverse strand, counting down.
CTCCTGATTTTCACCAGCACAATATACACACCCTAATTCACCAGTTTTACACTTTTTTTTTCATTGAAAACAGCTTTTTATCAACAAATTCTACTTTATTTTAGCAATAACAAAATCAACAAATTCATGCTGTTTTGTTTAGTTAATATCTGTCAGGTTGGTCATAATGGCATTGACGTAAGGGCGAAGCGACATTGCCAGTGTGATTCCAGAAATATTCAATTCACGTATAAAGTCTTGTTTATACCCTCGCGAATTTCGCAGTTTTTTTGCGAATAAAATGTCTGCCGATATGGTTCTGCATCGACGATTGGTCCGGCATGACTGGCAGCCATTTTATTCGCAGAAAAATTGCGAAATTCGCGAGGGTTTGAACAAGACTTAACGTGGAATATTTTAGTGAATGAGTAAGAAAAATTGATAACCACAAAATTTTCCCATCAACACTTTAACTGCACCCATGAAACAATGGTACTTATACTGTTTCTAAATGACTAGCAAAATTCAAAGGACGAGACAGATCACGGAAATGTGCGCAAACATAACATGAATACACATGCGCACAAAAAATAATGAGCACTTTTCACATAAAATGAACCTACTTCAATGACTATAACTTATCCCGACAGACCCGATCTCATGCAAACCCAACCGAACTTACCCGACCATACAATACAGTTAGGTTGCGTCTTTTCTATCTGTTTGCGCATGCGCAATTACCAAAAATGAATGTTTGAGATCCGACACGTTTATTCAAGTAATTATATGTTCGCAAAAAATGCCTCCTAGCTCTGTCTATTTAAAAATATCTTTTGTGCATTCAAAATATTAATGCCAAGATTTTTTCCAAATCCTGTTCTCACAACGAAATGGCTTGTTTCATAACAAGGTAGCCAGTATCAATGTCTTTCATTGAATCAACAACAGCGAGTCTTAAAAACTTTACAATACAATGCGACGTTGTCAGATTCCCTAAAATTCCTGAATACTGAATACTCATGAATATGAAGTGTTTGTAGTGGATAATTTTCAGAAGTATTGGCGCCATAGAGACTGGCACTTTTTTCACAAATAATAATAATAATAATATTCTTAGTGAAGATATTCAGCAAGAAATACGTAAGCAGATCGAGCACGCGCATTCCTATTACTACTTTGTAACTTATCTCTTACTTCTTGGTGAAGATATCTGCGAGACAGACACGAGCGCGCGCATTTCTATTACTACTTTGTCGATTTCTGTCAACTTTGAGTAGAAATTTTCATACCTTATCTGTTAGTGAATAAGACCAGAAATACGCGAGCGAAGCGAGCGCGCTCGCCCGACATTTCGCAAATCCGCGCGCGCGGATTTGCGAAATGTCGGGTGAGCGCTCGCATTTCCATCACTACTATGTCGATTTCTGTCAACTTCGCGCACGCAGATTCGCGAAATGTCGGGCGAGCGCGCTCGCTCTTCTCGCGTATTTCTGGTCTTGTTCACTAACAGATAAGGCATGAAGATTTCTACTCAAAGTTGACAGAAATCGACAAAGTGGTGATGGGAATGCGCGCGCTCGCCCGACATTTCGCAAATCCGCGCGCGTGGATTTGCGAAATGTCGGGTGAGCGCTCGCATTTCCATCACTACTTTGTCGATTTCTGTCAACTTCGCGCACGCAGATTCGCGAAATGTCGGGCGAGCGCGCTCGCTCTTCTCGCGTATTTCTGGTCTTGTTCACTAACAGATAAGGCATGAAGATTTCTACTCAAAGTTGACAGAAATCGACAAAGTAGTAATAGAAATGCGCACGCTCGTGTCTGTCTCGCAGATATCTTCACCAAGAAGTAAGAGATAAGTTACATAAGTTACAAAGTAGTAATAGGAATGCGCGTGCTCGCTCTGCTTACGTATTTCTTGCTGAATATCTTCACTAAGAATGGTTCACTCTTCGAGTGTTTATGAGGAACTATCATTATTATTATTATTTGTGAAAAAAGTGCCAGTCTCGATGGCGCCAATACTTCTGAAAATTATCCACTACAAAACACTTCATATTCATGAGTATTCAGTATTCAGGAATTTTAGGGAATCTGACAACGTCGCATTGTATTGTAAAGTTTTTAAGACTCGCTGTTGTTGATTCAATGAAAGACATTGATACTGGCTACCTTGTTATGAAACAAGCCATTTTGTTGTGAGAACAGGATTTGGAAAAAATATTGGTATTAATATTTTGAATGCACAAAAGATATTTTTAAATAGACATAGCTAGGAGGCATTTTTTGCGAACATATAATTACTTGAATAAACGTGTCGGATCTCAAACATTCATTTTTGGTAATTGCGCATGCGCAAACAGATAGAAAAGACGCAACCTAACTGTATTGTATAGTCGGGTAAGTTCGGTTGGGTTTGCATGAGATCGGGTCTGTCGGGATAAGTTATAGTAATTGAAGTAGGTTCATTTTATGTGAAAAGTGCTCATTATTTTTTGTGCGCATGTGTATTCATGTTATGTTTGCGCACATTTCCGTGATCTGTCTCGTCCTTTGAATTTTGCTAGTCATTTAGAAACAGTATAAGTACCATTGTTTCATAGGTGCAGTTAAAGTGTTGATGGGAAAATTTTGTGGTTATCAATTTTTCTTACTCATTCACTAAAATATTCCACGTTAAGTCTTGTTCAAACCCTCGCGAATTTCGCAATTTTTCTGCGAATAAAATGGCTACCAGTCATGCCGGACCAATCGTCGATGCAGAACCATGTCGGCAGACATTTTATTCGCAGAAAAACTGCGAAATTCGCGAGGGTATGAACAAGACTTTATACGTTATTTGAATATTTCTAGAATCACACTGGCAATGTCGCTTCGCCCTTACGTCAATGCCATTGTGACCAACCTGACAGATATTAACTAAACAAAACAGCATGAATTTGTTGATTTTGTTATTGCTAAAATAAAGTAGAATTTGTTGATAAAAAGCTGTTTTCAATGAAAAAAAAGTGTAAAACTGGTGAATTAGGGTGTGTATATTGTGCTGGTGAAAATCAGGAGGCATTTGAGTGTGTTTTTCGAAGAAGAAACGTGTGCTAGAAAATGCCAGTTTTCATTCAAAAAAAGGCCCGTATCTCCGAAATTACTTGAGACCGCCAAAAATTTCATTTGGATTTTTTATTCAGGAGGTCAAACTACGTAAGTCCCAAAATTTTTGATAGCTTGTAGCGCCCGGTTAACGGAATTTTACCGAGATACCAATTTGGATGGAACTAGATTTACTTACTAGGTAAGCTCAGCACTCTCTCAGAGTCATTCAATTCGGTTTTGTACATGTTCAAAGGATACACACAACTCTACTTGTCTTACGGAAACACCTTTTTCAAATAGTGTTGAATAGGTTTGTAATAACTATTGAATAGTATAACAAAACTTTTATTTTCATTTAAAGATATAACTACACTGAATGAACACAAAATAACTTACAGAACAGTCACTAAACTAATTAATTACAAAAGACGATAGAAAAGCCGCCATAGCTGGTAAATACTCAACAGTTGTCTGTCAATTCGTCAACACTTCACTTGAACACAGAACACAAAACACAGAAAACAACTTTATGCACGGAATCCATACATGAGGAATTGTTCGGTTTCAATCCGTATATGAACAAGAGAGACAAACATAAATTTTTTATTTTCATTGTTGTGAAACAGTGAATCGTATTGGCATACGCATAAATTCGAGAATATGGCCTCTGATGACCATAATGATAGTGAAAAGGGTTTTATTTCAGATGGGTTGTTTTCGCTATAATATTCGGACATGATTTGTACCAAATATGGACGTCCCTGGGACATGGTGTGCTATTAGGAATACTGGGTGGGTACGGAAGTATTGCCTACGGATCATCTCAGTTATTGTATGAGGTAAGATTGTGAAATTTGGAGCATCGATATAATGACATAAGAGAATATTAACATGTCGAAGTCAACTTCCGGTCTGGCCGGAAGTAACATCAACTTTGTTATTTTGAATGGCAACCCTAGTTTCCTCCTTTTCACGTTATTCAGCATTCACTCCCCTTTCTAATTGGCATTCAACCAGAAAATAGATCGGAAAAAAATTATTATTGAAATTCTTTGAGTATGCCGTGGAAGCAAAATGAAAGCCAAAAATTGAAAAGTTGGCTATGGAAACCATACGTCACTTGATAACAGTTGCTATCACTGTGATATTTTATTTTAATTCGTTAGCATTATAAAAAGCCGTCAAAAAATGATTGGAATAATTTGGAAAAACAATACTCTATAGATGAAACTAAGGTAAACACGATTTAATTTCCACACAATTGTCTACGCGACATATTTCGATACACTGTATGTTTTTCAAGCGAATGTAATACATTAAATTATTCTACGTTGAACATTACTCAAATACCCTTCTTATCAATTGAGGTAATTAGGACCTACCTATAATAAAAATTGACAATACCTGTAAATCTCAAAACAGAGCTACTACTTATTTAATTGAAAAGGTTTAACAAAGGGGAACTATTAATTGTATTGTATTGTCAATTTTTATTTTTATTATAGGTAGGTCCTAATTACCTTAATTGATGAGAAGGGTAGAATAATTTAATGTATTACATTCGCTTGAGAAAGATACTGTGTATCGAAACATGTCGCGTAGGCAATAAATCTGTGGAAATTTAATTGTGCTCACCTTAGTGTCATATACTATGGATTCCCATCAAGTAACAGCCACGTCAATCCAAATAAATTACGTAAAATAGTTCAAAATTTCAAAACAAAAATACGTTATACCAAATTTTTAATTGATTGTTCTGGCTGCTTTTGTCCAATAAAATAGAATTCTGTTGAAGAATTCAGGTGAGTGAAATGAAATGTTTGTATTGACGTAGATACATATTTCTCAAGGTACATTTTTGGTGAATCAATGATAGAAAGAACTCCCTAAAAATCCGATGAGTATTTAAAAATGTTTGCTTAGGTATAGCTGAGGTGAAAAGCCCCTCTCTCCTAATGTGGGAGACGACTCCCAAGTCCCATACTCGCAACAGACATAACATTGAACCTTGTAGCAAAAGACTCGAAAAAAACAAATTTATATTTTTTATTTGCGTCCTCTTGATATGAGGAACATACCACTAGAATCTTTCGAAAAAACATTACGAAAAATTATTATCACAATGAACCTCTATAAGAATGATGATTACAGTGAATCACTTGGTGACAAATAGTGCTATTTTACCTCTTATTCAGTGTTGTTTCAAATGTATGAATACAGTAATAATGATGTTTTTAATGCTATCTCTGCAATAGCTAGTTGCATGGAAATGTTAATTGAAATATTTGGACAACCTGTAGATAAATTTTGGGGTGTTGCCGCTCATCAGTATAAGGTAGGTCTCTGCAAACAATGACTAATGTCTGCAACAAAGTTTTCAAAATGGACTGAAATGAATAAAATACTTTCTCCCAGCCCTATACAAATGATAATTATAGCCCCATATAGATTGTTCAGAAAATTAGTGATTGTGAATTTTTAACAGCAAGTTGCAGAAATGCTTGTAAGATTTGAAACTTAAATCGTAGGGTGCATGCAATATTCAATTTATGAATGATGTAATTGATTAATGATGATGAATAGTTTATCAAAATCACTAACAATTTTTGTATGCACTACGGAATATTTTTCCCACAGTCCTTAATAACATCCATTGCTTGCTTCTTACGTTTTTCGTTTTGAATCTTACAAGTAATTTTATAGCAATTTAATAATAGCGATTTTATTATAGCAATTCGAAGTCAGTCTGTATTGGGATAGAAAGGTGTTTGCATGGGGTTATAGATCTCTATGGGGTTGTAACAGTGGGCACTGTATTTACGGTGTATCCTGTATAAAGCGTATTTATGTTTCGCCTACTTGATTTCAAAGAATTATTGCTGCAGTGTTGACTGAATTGATATCGACGGAGTTCATATCTCTCAACTCATTCAGTATCAAATTTTGAATTCTGTTGAAGAATGTTTGTATTGACGTAGATACATAATTCTCAAGGTACCTTTTAGGTGAATCAATGATAGAAAGAACTCCCTAAAAATCCGATGAGTATTTAAAAATGTTTGCTTAGGTATTGCCCCCTAGTGTGGAAGACGACTCGGTTAAGGTAGCGAAGAACCAGAAAAAGTGCCATGGAATAATGCTACAATGTGCTTAATTTATATAAAGATTATGAGAAAACAACGATTTAAGGTTCAGTCGCTGTCATACGTCATGAGATCGGACACTGTTCCAAAACCCAGATTGTTCTCTGCCAAGCTAATACCCTTGACATTACTTTTACTCTTACTCTAGGGTTAGTTTTGGAACATAGCCCAGGGAGGCAACAACCGTCAAGAAAGTATTTTCAGTGGATTGAAGAAAAATCAAGAACTGAGCTTGATGTTCTAGAAGACTAAGAAGCATTTGTTATTGACGAGGAAACTGAAATCAAGGTATAAGCTGTTATACATTTTGCGAAAACGATCACTGACTCTTTGAAAAATTCAGATAAATGCTTGGCAGTGTTCTTAAACTTGGCTAAGGCCTTAGATTCGGTATCACATGACGATCTAATGGACAAACTCTATAGGTACGGTTTTCGTGGGCCAACGTTAAACATTTATAAAAATTACTTATCGCACAGAAAGCAAATCGTCAAAATTGGCAGTGATCTTAGTTCATCAAATGAAATCACTGTTGGTGTTCCTCAAGGCACAGTATTGGGGCCTATTTTATTTTTAGTTTACATCAATAGCATAGGTTGTATAAAATCTGCTGATAAACTTATTTCATACGCTGACGACACGGCGATTATTTTTTCTGGTAAAACATGACAGCAAGTATACGACAGAAAATGGGTTGAAGGATATCCAAATTTGGTTGAATATAATCTCCTTAGTTTGAATCCGAATAAAACCAAATTTATTTGTTTCACACTCCTGAAAAACGACCAACCAATCGAAAACCTACTAAAATTACATACCTTTGAATGTGCACAGATAAAACAATGTGATTGCCCCTCTATAAAAAAGAATCAAAGCTTAAATATCTTGGTGTAGTTGTTGATCAGCATATGAGATGGGACGAACACGCCCTATATGTTACAAAGCGACTTCGCAACTAACTCACAAGCTGTACAATTTGAGGGGAAATCCTAACCACAAAAAATCTGATGACGGTATACACATTTTTGGCAGAATCAGTTATTAGGTACTGTATATCCGTATGGGGTGGTATTTTCAACTGCAATCTGTACAGTCTCCAAGCCATACAAAATACAATAATTAAAATAATTTTTCGAAAAAAAAAAGCTACACTCAACAGAACAGCTCTATAAAGAAACCAAGTTGTATAATATAGGGTGTCTCTATATTCATCACTGTCTTATATGGATGTATACTCATAAATATCTATACCATAAAGAAAATATAAAGAATACTAGATTTACTGACAATTTAAATGTTATACCTCCCGTTTAAAAAAAAAAACCATACTCAACGAACAATTTTCTACTTCGGTCCTAAATTTTACAATTTACTAGAGCGCAGTTTGAAAGAAAACAGTTGGTAACATTGACTTGAAAATTACAGATTTCTCTTCTATTGACAGTTGACACCTGATGTATATCCCTTAGATACAATCAACAAGTCTTTTGTTTTTCCACTGAAATTTTAAAATTTTCTTTTTATTTATATTCGTAAAGTCTTTTTTCATATTATTTACAATTTTAAGCTGTAATGTCACATTGAAAGCTTAAGAACATGTCAAACAACCTCACTACAGTTGTAAGTAAAATTTAATAACATCAACATGTAAAATTGACATAATAATTCTTTGTAGTTCCCTGAAGATGTAAATTAAATTTACGAAAGCTTGGAATAAACTCTATAAAAGAGTACACTTTTGACTTTGCTGCAATCCCCAATATCAACTGGTTTTATAATTGAATATATACAAAAAAAATCTGTATTCTCTGTATGTAGATATTTGAGTATATAGGAATAGTATTTGCCACATCAACAATTCCAATGATTGAAAAAGAAAAGTGCTTAGGTGAACCCCTAGGATCATAAAGGATAATTGTCATAAAAATGCATGTATTTAAGTAATTGTTATATCATGAATAAATCTGAATCTGAATTCAATGAATTAGCTATAAGTAAGGACTCTGCTAGGAAAATTTTGAAAAAACATGGATTGAAATTCTGTATTCGAATACAGAAGTATTCGTATATCACCCAACTGACAGAAGAGTCAATACAATAATGCATCTCATTGTAGGCAAGTTCTAAAACTTCTATAAGTTTGGAAAGCTATTTTTCGGAAATTGCTCATCAAAAAATAATGAGTCAGGGCATCATTGTGCCACTAGACCCTCCTACCCATTTCAGTTTCTGAGGGTAACGTCTACCACTCCTGCGGTTTTGAACCACGAGGGTAAAATATTCATTACAAGTGTCCCCCTTGAAAGTAGAATTGATGTGTCTTTTCGATTTTTCATAGTATTTACTGAAAGGAAGATATTAAGGGTGGGAAGTTTTCAAATGGACATCCTGTATTTGGAATCCGCAGAAGAGCTCTTCGTGTATGTTTTCGAAGTTGCTATCAATCAAAAAATCCGCAATCCTCCTGCTTCAAAGCGACCCCTTCCATCTCCTGCATTGCCACAGAACCAAAACGAGTTTCGCCTAAAAATAGCCAGTCTGATTCGCAAACGACTCAAACGAACAGGCTAGTTAGTGCAGATGTTAAGGGCAACAAGGGAGGCGACTTCCGCAGGATGAATGAACGCCAGCGACGACGAAAGATGCGTTGCTGCTGCAGTACAATATAACATCACAGGCGGCCCAGGTGGTCCGCATTGTCCGACGCGTGCGCACCAGTCCACGTACCCCGTGTCTTTCTCCCGGACTTCAGTGCAGTGCACTGAACGCGCCGCGACGTGTCTAGCCGGACGCCGACGTCGCCAGCAGCAGTAAATCCCGATCGCACCTGTTGGAACATCGCGACGCTAGCAGGATTTTGGAAAAATGACGCTCGCACGGCCGACGGCCAGAAAAAAAAATTTACGGCGTCGGCAACGTTCCGCGACGACAACGCGCTCATGAATATTATCCTGCGACAATTCCCATACCAACTTCACACTCATTGCTCAACGTTAGGTAGTTCGCTTAAGTTTTACCGCTTCGGATTCTTCCATTTTACCGCAAGTCATTAGTAGTTTAGGCTGAAGATGGGCGACGTTTCGAGAGCTGTGGTTCGCCGGTGGTTCTCGCGCGCGGTTCGGTGTGAAAAAGCGCCGCTTTTCTTCTGACGGTGGCCGTTGGTGATGAGCTGCAGACATGACGATGTGGCAAAGTGGGATGGGGGGGCACGGGGGGAAGAACAATGCGTGGATGAAGCTCATGGGCATCGTCCACAAAGAGCGCCGCCACCACGAGAGTGGACCCGGTGCCGCCGATAGGACCTTGAGCCAGTAAGTCACAATTTGAATTTTTGAAATGCTCCAACCGTAAGGAAAACTGTCACTTTTTGCAGTTTGTTGATCTGTAAAATTCTCGCCCTGTATATCACTCTTCCAGAAAGGAATTTGGAAAATCAGAAATAAAAATTAATTTCAATCTCAAGAGGTAAGAGTTTTTGGAGACGTTGTGGCTTCACTTCCTGGGATGGGTGGGTAGATGTTATGAGTAACCCAACTCATGGAGGGAAATAATCCTCATGTGGAATTCATCGAAAGAGTTCATACACTCCGTATTTGCGAATGAGTGAAAATATCAGTTTGTCAAATAAAATGATCACCATCTCATAAACAATATAAAAGCTTGCTCTACTACTATATAACGGTTTCTAGAAACAGGCAACTCACCAAGTTGTTATTCTAATTGTGTTTGTCCATCAGATACATCTTCTGCGTGAAATCTCGTTTGCCAAATTCGTTCTTATTAGTCCTGGACACAATTTAAAACAGTATTTGACGTTACAACTCAATACTTGGTATTCTTACTTGAACTTTCATTGCATTGAAACAGACCAGTTACGTCCAAAATATATAATGGTACACACTATTAGGTATCCGTATTTCTATAACATTACCAAGAAATTGCTCAACTTACATATTGATATAAAAAACGGTGATATGAATAAAAAAAAAAACAGTCAGCCCAACAGAATAATACATTCGTTTACTGCATCCCCTCGGAGGGTGGAACCGAGACCAGAAATTCACGCAAAATAAAGAAGTCCACCCCCATTTCACAAGGAACAGAAATGACAAAATGTAACAATTCCGAATATAAAAAATTGACGCATTAAAAAATTATAATGACTCCATTTCAATTAAAAATTATTGAAAGACTATACTCCGGGTGACACACTTTCCAACCCTTCATCATGGGTGAAATCATCTCCTAAAATTGGTATGGAAAACCAATCTAATAGAACAATAGTAATTAAGCGTTTATTAAGTGGTGGTTATTCTCTGGAATGCTCTAATGACGAACTCAACTTTTTTTGCTACTCTGGCAAAAACTATCTAAAAATTTATTTAAATAAAAAAAATTTAAAGTTTTTCAAACGGTCTGAAAAAAGTAAAATAATATATTCCAGCCCCGTAAAGATTCATAATTTAATACAGAAACCTTCTTATATCCATACAGATTGTCCTGAAAATTTGTAACTGTGAATTCCTACTAGGTATCAAATAACTTGTAAGATTTAAAACAAAAAACTAAAGGAATATGCAATAGATAGTAATAAGGACAGTGGAAAGTAGCTGTCATTGAGGAAACTCACACAAAAAATTGTTAATGACTTTGATAAACTATTCACCATCATTCATAATTAACATATTGTAACCACTGCACTTTTTTCATTTTGAATCTTGCAAGCATTTTTACAACTTGCTGTTTAAAATTCTCTATCACTAATTTTCTGAACAATCTGTATGGGGTTATAATAATTATGTAGGGGGTTGGAAGAAATTATTTTATTCATTTCAGTCCATTTTAAAAAACGATTTTATTCTCATTTATATCAGTTTCTCTTGACCTCTGGTCATATCTGAAATTGAAAATAATTACACTGATCTACCAATGATATATCAATTGGTTTTATTGTTATTTTCCTTAAAAATGATGAAATAATCAAGCAAAATTATTAACTTTATAGGATTTTTAATTCGAAATGAAAACATAAAGCCTGATTACTCTCAGACTAGCCCCATTTTATCAATTAATGATACTTTAATATTAAAAATATTATTATTGATATCCTCTAATTACATTATGCGATAATATATCACCTCTGTATATCACTCTTTCAGTAAGGAATGTTAGGAATCGGAAATATAGATCAATTTTAATTTCAAATGGGTAAGAATGACTCTATAGGGTCTCTCAGGGTGAATCCCTTGAAACCACTTCTTTAAATAATACTTGAAGAACATTCAAAATGACTAAAAAGCAAAATGCTGTCACCACCCGGATTTTTTGGCTTATCAAGCGAAAATATTATCAGTTTGTCAAATAAAATGACCACCCTCTTATAAAGAAAATTAAAGCTTGCTCTACTATTATTGAACAGTTTCTAAAAGCAGGCAAAATTCTATTCGTGTTTGTCCATCAGATATCTCTTCTGCTTGAAATCTCGATTCACAAATTCGTTCTTATTAGTCCTGAATATACTTTCGAAATACTATTTGTCGTTACAACTCAATACCTGGTATTCTTATTTGAACTTTCATTGCATTGAAATAGACCAGTCACGTCCAAAATATACAGGGTGTCAATTTGAAAACTTCCCACCCTTAATATCTTCCTTCCAGTAAACAATATGAGTAATCGAAAAAACAGGTCAATTTTATTGTCAAGGGGGACACTTTCAAGGACTATTTGTAGCCCTCGTGGATCAACCCCCTAGGAGAGGTAGATGTTACCCTTAGAATTTTAAATGGGAAGGGGGGTCAAGTGGCACATCATTTTGATGGGCGTTCAATTCTTGTTCCAATGGTACCCTGACTTATTATTTTTTGATGAGCATTTTCCGAAAAATTGCGTTCTAAACTAACAGAAGTAATTATTAGAACGCCTATACTGAGATGCATGGTTTGGCCAGAACTGGTTAGAATATTAGGTGGTACCGTTCCAACCCTTTATTAGGGGTAACATTAGCCATTAGCTCCAAACACTTTACATAAAAAAGTAGTCTAATAGTAAAACGTAGATGGTAGTAAAGTTGTGTTTATTTAATGCTGAATTTTTAAGTGTCATCGCAGAAATTGTACAGATAGCCTTCCTTTTCTGCTACTTCTGCTGTAAAAAGTTTCTGTTTTCCGGCAAAAAATTGGTTGGTTAGCAAATTTGAACTATGTGGTAGTATTGTGAATACCGTTGTACCTGTTGGGCTGTTTAGGAATTACTTTAATAAGTGTATAAAAGTGTAAAAATGGTTTACATTCTTCAAGACAGAATTGAAATGATTGTAATTTATGGCGAAGTTGGAAAGTGCGCACGAAGGGCGGCATGTCTTTTTAACGAAAGACATGCAAATTGTAATGTAAGTCACCGGTATGTGCTTGATTTGGTGAATAAGTTTTACGAAACTGGTTCAGTGACAAATAAAAAAAGAAATAACCCCAGAGTACTAAATGAAGCAGCTCAAATTGAAGTTTTGGGAACATTTGCTGCAGAGCCCACGAGCTCCTTACGATCAGTATCAGAACAGACGGGAATGTCACGCGAGACTATAAGAAAAGCATTGAAAATGCATAAATTTCATCCATATAAAATGCAGATTCTTCAAGAGCTCCACGAGGATGATTATGATAGAAGAATAGAGTTTTGTGAAATCATGTCTCATCGAGTCAATACCATCCCTAATCTTCTGTTAAACATCTGTTTCAGCGATGAGTGTTCATTTTTTCTGAATGGCAATGTTAATAGACAAAATTGTCGCTATTGGAGTGACGAAAACCCACATATTTTTCGGGAAGGGCATACACAACACCCACAAAAAGTTAATGTTTGGGCTGGTATTCTTGGAAATGCCATTCTTGGTCCATTATTTCTGGAAGAAAACTTGACTGGCAATCTGTACCTTGATATGCTTGAAGAGACTATCGATCATCTTATAACTCACGAGCTAGAAACTCAAATTGATGCAGAAGGTAATGAACTTTTGCAGGAGGATCTGTTACATTTCCAGCAGGACGGTGCTCCACCTCATTATTTTCTTCCCGTCCGACAGTGGTTAAACGAGAGATTTCCGGGTAGATGGATTGGCAGAAGGGGAGCAGTTGAATGGCCTCCGAGATCACCGGATTTAACACCCTTAGATGTCCTTCTTTGGGGGCATCTTAAATCCGTTGTTTATAAAACACAACCTTCTGATATTGACGAACTTAAAAGACGAATTACAGCAGCATGCCGGTCAATTCCTAGTGAAGTTTTCCGTAATGTTAGAGGGGAGTTCGAAAACAGACTGTATTACTGTTTAGAGCAAAATGGACAACATTTCGAACAGCTAATAAGATAAGCGTAAGTAGATTTTATGTTGGAAATGTCTTTCTCGCAAATTAAATTTTATTGTGTAGAAGGAAAATAACTACCAAATAAAAAATCCCATGCGTAATAAATTTATTCCTGTCATTCAAGGGTTGGAGCGGTGCCACCTACTCTTCTAACCATTTTTATTAAAGGGAGTCAATACAATAATGCATCTCAGTATAGGCGTTCTAATAATTACTTCTGTTAGTTTAGAACGCAATTTTTCGGAAAATGCTCATCACAAAATAATAAGTCAGGGTACCATTGGAACAAGAATTGAACGCCCATCAAAATGATGTGCCACTTGACCCCCCTTCCCATTTAAAATTCTAAGGGTAACATCTACCCCTCCTAGGGGGTTGAACCACGAGGGCTACAAATAGTCCGTGAAAGTGTCCCCCTTGACAATAAAATTGACCTGTTTTTTCGATTACTCATATTGTTTACTGGAAGGAAGATATTAAGGATGGGAAGTTTTCAAATTGACACCCTGTATAATGACTCTCTTAGGTATCCGTATTATTATTACTTCAACAAGAAATTGCACAAAACAATTATTGAAATTAAAAACGGTGATATGAATACTACACACGTTTACTGCACCCCCAGGGGGATGGTACCGAGACCAGCCTCCGTTTCGGCCATCTGTACTATCTTAAATTTCGTCCACGAATCCCTTCGAATTCATTCTCATGAACCGATCATGATAATTCCACATAATCAGCAAATAATATTTTGTTGTCCGTGTTCCCAGACATCAGAGTGACCATTGATTATTATAAAAATTTGATTCTGAATGAGTTGAGAGATATGAACTCCGACGATACCAATTCAGTCTACACTGCAGCAATAATTCTTTGAAATCAAGTAGGCGAAACATAAATACGCTTTTTTTAACCTTATACAGGATACACCGTAAATACAGTGCCCACTGTTACAACCTCGTAGAGTTCTATAACCCCATGCAAACACCTTTCTATCCCAATACAGATTGAAAATTTATGACTTCGAATTGCTATAATAAAATCGCTATTATTAAATTGCTATAAAATTACTTGTAAGATTCAAAACGAAAAACGTAAGAAGCAAGCAATGGATGTTATTAAGTACTGTGGGAAAAATATTCCGTAGTGCATACAAATTGTTAGTGATTTTGATAAACTATTCATCATCATTAATCAATTACATCATTCATAAATTGAATATTGCATGCACCCTACGATTTAAGTTTCAAATCTTACAAGCATTTCTGCAACTTGCTGTTAAAAATTCACGATCACTAATTTTCTGCAAAATCTATATGGGGCTATAATTATCATTTGTATAGGGCTGGGAGAAATTATTTTATTCATTTCAGTCCATTTTGAAAACTTTGTTGCAGACATTAGTCATTGTCTGCAGAGACCTACCCTATACTGATGAGGGGCAACACCCCGAAATTTAGGTACAGGTGGTCCAAATGTTTCAATTAACATTTCCATGCAACTAGCTATTGCAGAGATAGCCTTAAAAACATCCTCATTATTATTGTATTCATACATTCGAAACAACACTGAATACAGGTAAAATAGCACTATTTGTCACCAAGTGATTCACTGAAATCATCATTCTTATAGAGGATCATTGTGATAAAAATTTTTCGTAATGTTTTTTCGAAAGATTCTAGTGGTATTTTCTCGGGTATTTTCCTCATATCAAGAGGACGCAAATTAAAAATATAAGTTTGTTTTTTTCGAGTCTTTTGCTACGAGGTTCAATGTTATGTCCCATACTCACACTTGTAAGCAATAGAGTGTGTTGTAAAAGTATGTATATTTTTCCTTACATGTATCAAATTTTTATAGACGATTTGGGCAAACTTTGTCATAATGTCGAGATTTCGAAAGAGTGGTTTGCAATGATAATTATGGTTAACTCTTGCAGCAGCTTCTTGTAATTAAAAACTGTAATTTTGTGAAACTTGCGTTTCCCCAAAACAGTAACCCATAGTTCATTACCGAGTGAAACATCGCATAGTACACACCTGAAAAGGATTACTTAATCCAAGAAAAAATATTTATTTACCTACTTCAGATTACTAGAAGTATAATTTTTTTTCAAAGTAATATTATCGGAAAGAGGGTATTGTACTTTTTGGATTAACAATCGGCTTAGTTTCTTCGTTCAAGAATATATTTATGTAAAAAAATATTCATACTAAGATCAAGCATTATTGAAATCGTTGATTCAAGAAGTTTTTTCTCAATCTGAAAAGATTTTAATAGAATATTCTTGAATCAAGTAAATATCTACATGTTTTACTTGAGAATCCCCACCACAGCCACAGTAACCTTGCATTCCCTACTATGTAACACGACCACAGCAAAGTTTTGATTCAAGCTTCGTGTCCTTTTTTTATGAAAGTATCAAGGAATTGAATCTAATATTTGAATTTTTTTCCATAGAGTAATCGGTATATTTGAATAGAATCACCTTCCTTTCCTCAATTCAAGAAAATCATTCTGTGAAAATAGTTCAGACAATATTGATTTCTTGTAATGAGATAATATTTTTTCCAGTACATATAAACGAACCATTTTCTTGGATTAAAGCATTTTTTTGTTCCAAGAATTAGCCTTTATGAGTGTATAATGTTAAGGCTGATTCTCGTCTCACAGTTGAAGCTATGCGCCGAATGGCGTAAACAGATTTCTCCAATTTTCTACAGATATTACTGATATGTGTACTCCAAGTAAGATATGGATCAGGCAAGATGTATTCCTGGAAATTTACCTGAGGTCATGTGGAAATCATCATGATGGGCATTATTATAAACTGAAAATAGACATATATATCTGATTTAGGCGCATTTAAAAATGATTCATTATAATCAAACCATACTTTAGCATGGGTTCTAGCATCTGCTGAAATTTCATCAATATCATCACTTTTATCAACATGAAGATGAAAGGAAGTGTCATCTGCATATAGAATCGTCAGTAACTCAGGTTTCATCAACATATATGTAAAGGTGGGTCATTTGCATAAAGTAAAAACGGGAAAGGGCCCAGTATGGATCCCTGCGGTACCCTCTCTTGATTGGACGTTCGTGACTTTTATTGTCATTATTATAAACCCTTTGTGTTTTATTTATGAGGTATGATTCAAGTATGTTTCAGAAATACCGCTTGGTTTATAACATTTCGATTTCTTCAGGAAATTTTCATGACATACCTATACAGTTTTTTATTTTCAAAAGCTTCAAGAATGTTATTGATTATTGATCTATTGTGCTTTTTCCTCTTCTGAATCCAAATCGATTAATATAAATTAGATTCAATTTCTCCATGTAGTTGCTAAACTTAACGGACAAGCGTGCCTGGCGATTCGCATTCGCATTCGCATTCGCTCCACGCCAACGGTAGCAATGGAAGTCCTCCTTGGATTACTTCCTCTCCACATAGTTCTGGAGAGAGAGAGAGGCAAGATGGGCAACATACAGACTTTATCAAGCGGCCATTAGACTACCGCAGGCATGTGTCATGAGAGGCAGCGGCATGCTGGAGGGCATAATAGCTCACAACATTCTAGGAATGCCCTCAGACATCATGCCTAAAACTATCAACCTTCACACGTCCTACACTGTGGTCTTTCCCGAAAGAGAAGACTGGGTCCGGAATGAAACCAACCTATGTGGGGCAAATGAACGCTGGTTCACCGATGGTTCCAAAACTCAGGAAGGCGTCGGAGCCGGAATATATGGGATGAACCCAGTAGTGAAACGCTCGTTCACTATGGGCAAACTAGCTACGATATTTCAGGCAGAGGTATATGCCATTGAAATGTGTGCCAGGGAGCTGGAAAATCGACACCACACACGAAAAACAATAAAAATATTTTCAGACAGTCAAGCAGCACTTAAAGCGCTTGAATCCAACTGCTTTAAATCTAGGGCAGTATGGAACTGCAGAGACACCTTGAACCGACTGGCGCAACGCAACAACGTTACCCTAGTCTGGATACCAGGTACCACGGGCCTAGAAGGAAACAATAGCGAACGCCCTAGCAAAAGGGGGGGCCGAAACGTTCACTGGACCAGAACCGGTTATCGGTTTAGCATATAGCACTGCCAAGAATGTCATAACAGCTTGGGCAGACAATAAAAGACTTGAGTACTGGCGTAGTCTACCGGGCCTAGCCCATTCCAAAGCATTTATTGCTTGTACAAGAAAAAACAGGACTCTGACAAACTGCTAGAACTCAGCAGAGCGCATCTCAGAGAAGAGCGTTTTCACACACACCGACAAAACCGGTGCCGGTGCTGGTACCGGTTCCGGTACCGGACAACAGAGTATTTCACACAGTCCGGCTTATCGGTGCCGTTATCTGTTTTAGTATACAGTGAGTACGTAAAAGTTGGAACAAATTCGTTGAACGTTTGATATGGCCATTAGGGAAGATATGCTCAGACACTTTTTTTTCAGTCGCGCATTTTTTGGTCTACTCATATTTTCGATGACGCCATCACTGTTCTAGTTATGAAGTCATTAAAATATCTTTTGAATGGCATTACCCTATTTTGATAATACTTTCAAAAAGTACGCATTTTTCTGTGTATGGGTGTCATATTTTTTCTTCTGTTGGATAACCGTATGATCAAGACATAAAAGATAATTCGTTTATAATAATGTATTATAGGGTCTGGTAACGTAAACTTTTGACTTGAGGTATCCCCACTAAAAAATCTAGTGTGGTCAGATCAGGAGATCTAGCTGGCCACTCTGAAAATTCTCGTTTTCAGTCGAAATCATCTTCACTAAGTTCATGAATTACTTTCACTTTATATGGGTGCCACTTATTCTTTTTATAGTCACTTCAAAACAGACGTTCGATACATTGATTGCTCCAATGCAACTTGAAGAGTAAGTTTATGAGAATTTTCTTGCAGTGATAATAATAATAATACTCCCTCATGAACACTGTGCGGGTAGAAAACTCTATGTACTGGAGAAAAATTCCATCATACTACGGATTCGAACCGGGTCAGATGCAAGCTGAAGATTCAACGGCCAACACATCGAATATTCGTCCAATACATTGAACCGCTGAGCTACCGGCCACCACATAATAATACATAATACGTCCAATTGTTGATCTTCCGCAACGCCTGGACGATCAGCGACATTGTCAAAATTTTGCTTCGACTTTGCTCACCGTCTTATTTCCATAACATAACATCAATAAAATCTCTATGCGTTGCTTTTCGGTCCATGATGTCGATAACTTATCTATACCACAATTATTTGATAGCTAAGTATGATTGTTTGGTCGAATTTGACAAACATATTAACAGTCAGGGTCAAGTTGCAGTAGCTGAGTTCGGTCAATGAAATTCCTAGCCGAGCGAGCAGATCTCGATGTTAACCACGTGATCACAGAAGTAATCGAGCCAATTTGAGATCTGTCACCTGTCACATCCAATTTTGTTTTTTGCGGCAACTTTCTTAATTTTTCTGGTATGCAGTAACATAAAAATATGCAGCATATTAATTACAAGTTCAGAAGTTTGTAAATTAGGAACATTACAATAAAAACTATAAACAATCACAGAACCATAAAGTGACAAGGATCAAATTCGTTCGCCTTGCTGAGAGCAAACAGATCACCCTCTGCTCGCCCTCGGTGAACGCGGAGCAGATTCAACAGAGCTGTCAGAGGAAAACGAGTAAACAGATATGTAAAAACCGAACGCGTCTATTGGAGCAATCAATGTGTCAAACATCTTTTTTTAAATAACTTAAAAAGAGTGAGTGGCACCAATATAAAGTGAAAGTAATTCATGAACCTAATGAAGTTGATTTCGATAGCGGACGAGGATTTCAGAGTGGCCAGCTAAATCTCCTGATCTAATCCCACTAGATTTATTTTGTGGGGATTCCTCGAGTCGGAAGCTTTCGTTAACAGACCTAATGTTACATTATTATGAACGAAAAATCTTTTATTTCTCGAACATACGGTTATGTAACATAAGAAAAAATATGACGTCCATAAACAGAAAAATGCGTTGTTTTTGAAGTTATTATCATATAGAGTATTTTCATTTGAAAAAAATCATGATGACGCCATAACTCTAACAGTAATGACGTCATCAAAAATATAAGTAAGATAAAAAAATGCGCAACTGAAAAATAAAATCGAAGTATCTAAGCTTTTTTCCCAATGGCCATAACAAGCTTTTAACGAATTTGTTCCAACCTTTACGTGCTCACTGTACATTGAACAGAGCAGGAATAACGATGTGTGCTGTTACGGATTTAAAAACGTACAATCAAATACAAAATTCTATGATCGCTATGTATCAAAATACTCTCCGTCACCGACACGTCAGACCCTGTGTGTGTGGACAAATGTACATAAGAAATCACTGAAACCGACAAATCGGAGACCGGTCCCCGTCTTCCGATTGTCGAGATCCCCGCCGGCTGCATAAATCGGAATCGGCGACCGTACCGGCAAATAGGTCGGACCAAGCTATGTGTGAAAATTATAATTTGAATACATTGCATTCGGTGTCGGCACCGGCACCGGTTTTGCCGGTGTGTGTGAAAACGCTCTTATAGTAGGTTTGCTTACTGGCCACTGCAAACTCGAACATCACATGCATAAAATCGGACTTGCACAAGATGCAGAGTGCCGGCTATGCATGGAGGATGATGAAATGGCTAAACATATTCCGTGTAGCGGCCAGAACCAGATTCTTTATATTTGGCGATACGACAGTAAGGCCAGAAAACCTTATAAATTGTTCTCCAAATGTATTCCTCAATTTCGTCAAGAGATTTGATATACTGGGAGAAATATAACCATAGGGTTAGCCACAATAGGCCATTGGCCGCAGTGGAGGGCCTGATACGGGCCCACTCACGTTCAAACCTAACCCTAACCTACTGAACTGTACGAGGATAGCTTTTTCCATTACTTCTGACATTGTGGGTAAATGTGTATTTGTCTGTTGTTTTCAGACAATTCTTCATCATAATTTTTAAGAATGGCTAGAACTTATAGCTAACAGATATTGGTTAATCACTGAATCAGATTGCCAAGAAAATACTTTCTTGGAAACTACTCCTCATGAATTAGGGTAGTGGTATTACTGGAAAGAAAATTGAAAGAATTTTCAAAAAATGCCGCCCTTCAAGATGTCCCTTCCTATTTAATATTTTGATGGTAAGATCTACCACTCCCAATTTGAAAAAAAAGATGCTTTTCGATTTTTCAAATCCCTCACTGAAAAAGAGATATTTACAGTGGAAAGATTTCGAATTGACACCCTGTGTTTTGCTGTTTTCAACGGATTAATGTAAATGGATGTAAATGGATTGGAAATCTGGGGTAATTCTACTGCTGCTGAGAGCATATTTATGCTGCAAAAAAGAGCAATACGAGCCTTATGTGGTTTGAGGAAATACGACTCATGCAGGCAGTACTTCAATGACCTGAGAATCATGACAGTTACCAATTTATATATATACAAAGCCAGCTTAATGATCTTCAAAACCAGAAATAATTTAGTAACTCATTCCGATATTCACGGCTACGATACCCGAAATAAAGATTCATATATTCTACCAAACTTCAAAATGAATATAAATAGAAATAACATTTTTTATACAGGCACTAAAATCTACAGATGTCTCCCTACCACAATCACAAATACGGAAAATACCAAAATATTCAAGCATAAATTGAAATCTCTCCTTCAACAAGTTTTTTATAATATTAATGAATTTTACCAAGCTTATCAATGATGTAGATAATTTAGATATATTCTCAAATTGTACACACTTTCCATATACTTTTGTTTTGATGGAAAAAAAAAATTGATTGATTTGAAATCAAAAGAAACTGTAACTTCCTGAATAAATGCCCTGTAATTCCGGTGAATGCAAAGCGTATGCATTCAAACATTCTCGAAAAACTATACAAAACGTCACCTTCTCCAGCAACAAACGATTTGAGCCCCGATTTCACAAGTTTGCGTGATTAAAGGCTTTCCTGCCCACAATTAAGTGTCATTTTCCAGTACTCGGTGAGTGAAAAGCTCAACTATAATTTTGCCGCGATATAAAAGTGCTCGGTGAAAAAGTATGAAGGTTTCAGCTGGTTTCCATGGAAATTAAAAATATTTGTTTGAAATTATTCCATTTTTCACGAATATAAGAAAACATCGAAAAGCTAAAATGTGTTGATTTCATTGAAAATGTGACCAGGATGTTCTTAAAGTCAGTTGTGGAATCATCTGCGACTGAAAGTTGGAATTTAGGAGCTGTTAGCTGTTTTCCATCGTACAAGATAACCTCTCTTGGAAGGGATTCATGTTTTAAAGAGAAAAATTCTCAGTCGCAGATGATTCCACAACTGACTTTATGAACATCCTGTTCATATTTTCAATGAAATCAACATGCCATTCCCATGACAGGTTTTATGTCAGAAAAATATTTTCAAAGTTTCACCGCACAAGAAATAGTACAACAATTCCTCATTACACTGTGAAATTGCTTCTGAAGAGTATGTTTTCCAATTCTTCCGACCTTCCTGATGATCTTAGAAGAGTGGAAGAGATTTTTGTCGACCAAAATGTATTGGAGGCCTAGCGAAAGAGATGCAATCCACGCATCAATGAAATGAGCGCTTTTCTGTGAGTGATACTTCTGAATAACATTCTCCCTTATCTCATTCATAGATAAGAATCTCCAATGGAAACTGGACATTTAATAATCAACTATCTGAATAAAAATGCAAATTTTCACTTTCAGGTTTTTTCTCTCAAGTTATATAGGGTCTTTCTCAATATCTATCAGATGTAGTTCAATGTCCAGCGTGGCTTTTGCCGGGGAAGTAGTTGTTTTCTGTTAGATATTACAAAAAAGTTACTTCAATTTTATCGTAGGGTTTTTCCATTTCCAGAGGTGTCATGTATTGATTCAATTTTCAATTGAGAATGTTTCTCTTTAAAACTAAAATGTGTTCTTACTACGACAAAGCGTATACCTATACTAAGATTTTATGCACTTTCACAGTGCGTGAAGTGACTATTTTCACCACAAATGCGTAATGAAATCACATGTGCCTAAAATCATAAACTGTGCTTAAAGTAATTTTTTACACACTGATTTTCAATAATTTCAAGTAGAGACAAAAATGTGTATCTTCCTGCATATTAATTAAGTCAAACTCAAAATATGCTTTATTGTCGGAAATTATTATTATTATTAACATAGCAATAAGGGCAGACACTTCACAAAATCTGTCATATCTGTTCTTGAAGGTGTTGACGCTGGGAGCACTCACAACTTCTTGTTGACGTCCACTTGTGTGGAAGTGTTCACGTTTTAGTTTGAGACTGTGGCCGCGGAGACGGGGGTCGTTGTTGAGACAGAATAGGTTCGCCATGTTCACGCTGAAGGAGTGATGGAGCATGCGGACGGTTTGTATGAGATCCCCTCTTCGACGTCGTTGAGTTAGTTCGGGTAGATTAAGGAGTCCAAGGCGATCTGTGTATGGGCGGTCTTTCATGTCCTCGATCATTCTGGTTGCGGATCTTTGGACTCTTTCGATCAATGAGATGTCCTTTTGTAGAAAAGGGTTCCAGATTGAGACACCGTATTCTAGCAGCGGGCGAATATAAGACTTGTAGAGGCGTAGAAACAGGGTTGGGCTGAGGTATGGGAAACATCTCCTTATTAGGTAGAGTTGTTGGTTGGCCTTTTTAGTGATTGACGTTATGTGCTCGGACCAGCTTAGTTTATTGTTGATTACTATTCCAAGATCAACTTGCTTGGTTACTGATGCCACCGGACCTCTTGACGTGGAATAGATGTGTTTCGGGTTGTTATTACCAAGATGGAGGACAGCACATTTACCTTCGTTTAGTGGGATTGACCAATCCTGACTTCATTTTTCTATTGCCTCTAGGTCACTTTGTAAAGCGGCATGATCCGTTCTGGGGTTGTTGAATATTTTGCTGTCGTCCGCGTACACGGCATGGGGGGGATTTTAGAACTGTTGGTAGATCGGCTGTGTAGGCTATGAATAAAAGAGGCCCAAGGACGGAACCTTGCGGGACACCGGATAGGACATCATGCCAGTTGGAGAAGGAGGAGCCAACTTTAACCTTTTATTTCCTTTCTTATAAGAATGCTTCGATCCATTTTAGTAAAGTACCGCGAATACCGATACGTGGAAATTAAATTAATACCTAAAAAGTATAATGGTGATACCCCGTACCATCGGCACATCAATCCTGATGAGAGGGAATACCACCACTAGTTGCGCTCCGGGGCGACTTAACAAATAAAAAAAAAAATGGGGTGCATTTGCTATTTCAACTTCAGGGAAAAACCAGTACCACCATATGGTTCATGGTGAATGAGGGAATGGAACAATACAACAGCGAGCTTATTTTATAATGAAAAATCTCTATACAAATAGACTCATTCTCAGCAGATCAGTGAAACAAATCTGTACCTCAGAGGTAAACTATTTTAAGTCCAAATATGTCGAAATTGTGTTGAAAATGTTCCTCCATTTCTTGAAAATACTTTTGAATGAAAGTTCAATAAACTGAACATTGTTTTGCATTAGTGTTACTTTCCTTTACTGAACCTAACTTGTAGTTGAGTCCGAATAACAATATTTTTATCTTAGCCAAATCATGTTAAGTCACTTTAAAGAAAAATTTTAGTATTTTTTTTTTCAAATGTAAACATATGCTATGGAAGACTGTTCTCACCTTAACAATTTCAAAATTTGAAAGTATTGTCTCGACTAGTTAGACAGAAACTCAACATAATTGATCAAAAAACCTTTAAACACATCTCCTGTGAAATGCAAATTTTTTACTTAACATAGTTTGCCTCTGAGGTACAGAAATATTATGTGACCCTTTGATCTTGTCTATCTTCAACTACTGTGATGTTCCAAATAGCATTTAATTTCAATCTCAGTCTAATATTGATGTTAATCATATCAATACTTTTGACAGTTTTCATAGATTTCAGCATTTCTTTATAATTTTCAAATGCCTCGTCCTCGTCCTTTAGAAGAAAAAACCGAAGCAATTTTAATTTACGCTGAAGCTGGGCGTAATTAACATGAAGCAGAAAGAATATTTAATGAGCGCTTCCCAAATAATCCAATATCTCGTACCTACTTAAGGGTATTGGTCAGTAAATCTCAAAGAACTGGTTGCGTAACGAGGGAAAAAGGATCTGGAAGAAAATCCATTTCAGAAGATCAGCAGATCGACGTTCTGGCAGCTGTTGTTAATAATCCGCAACAAACAACGAAAACGGTAGCCACGGCTTGTGACCACTTTGAAAAAATATCTTAAAAAACACAAATTTCACCCATATAAATTAAAAATTCTGCATCAATTAACAGAAGATGACCCAGATAGAAGAATGCAGTTTTGTGAGATCATAACCCAAAATCCCAATTACATTAACTCTATTTGTTTTAGTGATAAAAGTACGTTTTTTTCTAAATGGAACAGTAAATGGACAAAATGTGCGTTATTGGCGTAAATCCGCACGTTTTTCGAGAGGGTCATACTCAAACTCCAGAGAAGATCAACGTATGGGCCATATCATAGGTCCAATATTTATGGCAGAAAATGTAACTGGGCATCTGTATTTAAATATGCTTCAAAATCAGATCCATCACAGTATTCAAGAAGTAGTTGGGGCAAACCCAAATGAATTTACCATGGATGTTACCTTTCAACAAGATGGTGCACCCCCTAACTACTACAGACCTGTCCGAGAATGGCTCAACCAGAATTTTCCGGGACGGTGGATTGGCCGACGTGGCCCCATTGAATGGCCAGCTAGGTCACCGGATATGACCGCTATGGACTTATTTCTGTGGGGGTACATAAAATCTAAGGTGTACGTCACGCAGCCACAGTCACTCCAGGCACTTATGAACCGAATAACGGATGTGTGTTACGGTATTACCCCGGAAACATTTAATAACGTTCGGAATGAATTCCACAGCCGACTTTTTTCTGTCAAGAAGTGAACGGTGAACATTTTGAGCACTTGTTAAAATAGTTGCAATTGTTACTTGAAATTTTGTTGAAATTAAATTTATTTAGATTTTAATTTATTTGTAAAATATTTGAAGCAAATTTCAAGCAGTTTGAAACGGCTGGCCGATTTTCACAAACAAAGAAGTGAGGATAGAGAAACCAGGAGCCACGTTACCCACTTTTACATTTGAAAAAAAAAAGTTGATGGTGTCCTCTTGACACTAGGCCACGTGACCACAATCATTTTTATGCTACAAAGTAGTAAAGTGGTACCCTGTTACTCGAATTTTACCCGATCTCGATAGCTTGTTTCGTTCAAAAGCTAAGGGAGTGGGAGGACTTTTACGTCCTCACTCACTGAAAACTGACAAGGCGACAAGTTTCACGTGTATGTCAGAAATATTTCGTATTCCATTGAGAATGAACTAATGCACAATTTGGAGAAAACCTGTACAGTTTCGATGCAGTACTGGTGCAAAACCAGTGCAACACTAGTTCTATCAATGGAATTCGCTATAAGACAATGTTTCCACTTCCAACAATTGCTAGAGTCCATATTTCAAAGTTAAAACCATCCCAAAATTCCATTCCTCTTTTTCTTAATATTCACTATCTTCTTTTAACATTGCATCAGGAAGTTAATTTACAGTGACCTTCGCCTCCCTTAGTTCTTTCCATTAACATTCACTCTTGTTCCCCATATCTTCTCAACGGGAGTAAATGGGGATTCACACAGCAACTAATTGGATTTTCCATCCACGTCAGATGCATGGAAGCTTCAAGATCGGAGTAGGTGAAATAAACGACAGAACTACTTCTCTCAACATGCCTTTTGTCTCGTGTACATCTGATGAGTGACAACTTCGAAATCGAATACAAATACGCTTCAAAAGTGACGTTTGAGAATTGCAATCTCTCTCGCTTCAGATATCGAATGGGGCAACATTACTCGAATTTATTTCCGAATATCGAATTTCAAATTGATCTAATAGGCCAGGGTAAAGGTAAGCTTATCGGGCTCATTCTCGAAACAAAAAGAAAAGTGGTGTCACTTATGTATTTTATCTCCTGAACACGAATGCGCAAGAATTTCGTGGGGGTCTCTTATACTTTTCGAGTTATGACCTTTTGAATCTTGAAAATCGACCATTTTCAAACACGATTTTTTCGGTAAAAAATAGCAGAAAATATATCCTTCTTTTTGTTGAAACTTTTTTGAGACGCTAATCAACTCATATTTCACAATTACAAGCACTAAACAAAACGTTTTATACAAAAAATCAACATTCTTATAAAGTACCATACATAACCCTTCCCACATATCTAGAACGAACGCCAATGAAGAGTGAGGTTAAGAATGGTGTAATATAAGAAAGTAATTTTTTTCCGTATAACGTTTGGTTTGGGTGATTCGTAGGATTCATTGTAACCTTCTGGTATTCTCTGTCTCTGTAAAAAAATTCTCAGTAATTACCAATATTTAAATGAATCAGGAATTTGTTGTGATTATCCCTAAAACAACGCTTAGTCGTGTTCATATTTTTCACATCTATTTTTGAAATACTAACTTTTCCTTTTCGAGTATAAAAATATAAAACTTACCATTCCCTTCTTGAGAACGGGAAGTTCCTGGAGACGGTTCCAATTCTGTCTCATTTGAACTGAGAAAAAATTTATGTATTTTAGGGCATTCCTTGACAACTTCAACCAACTTCTTTTGTTTATTCGTCTTCTGCTGTTTCCAGAATGCACCACCTTCTTTTTTACTCCTTTTTTTAAATTTCAGTTTCAGTATTTACCACTACCAACGACAACCTATTGAAAACTGAACTGGTTTTGTTATTTGTTATTGAGTTGGACGAAATTACCCCTACTGAGCAGAATGCGGCTTTTTATCTTCACCAAATAAAAGTATGTACCGCAGTCGCTTTTGTATTGTAGAGTCCAAGGCACCGCTGACGCTTGATTAGTGAATGTTATGATTTTCTCAAAAACAGTATCACAGCCTAGTCCTTTTGATGTGGTGCCGGCAGGCGCTAATTGCGCGTTTGCTTCAAAAGGCGGCGAAGTAAGAGGCGGCATATAAAAAGCAAAAAGCAATATAATATACTTTGTCGCCTCGTCTGCGACGAGTACCTATATTGCTGCTTGCGTTCTCTCTACCGCCTCTTAAAATACACCGCCGGGGGCTGATAGTCTCATAGCCCCTCCCTAAATCCGACAGTGGTTGTATATAATCCTTTTGGACCATTGATTGAGACATCTTGAACATCTTTATAAATAATTTACCCTGAAAGATATTGAGAAGAAAACTGTAGTTCACAATGAGCTTATGACTTGAGGCATAAGATGTCCGGAGGACTGCTCATTGCTAATATCCTATACAATAGGAAAAGTTGGGTCGAACATCCATCAGAAAACAACTACTTTCCTGGCTAATGCCACGACGAGCATTGAATTACATCTGATGAAATTTCCGTGCAGAGTTCCTACAAGGTTATCTCTGCAATTGCTTGTTGCATAGAAATGTTCATCGAAAAATTCGGACCACCTATATATCGATTTCGGGGTTGCAGTCATTAGTTATTGACTGCTAGACCTACCCTATACTGATGAGGGGCAACACCCCGAAATCGATATATAGGTGGTCCGAATGTTTCGATGAACATTTCCATGCAACAAGCAATTGCAGAGATAACCTTGTAGGAACTCTGCACGGAAATTTCATCAGATGTAATTCAATGTTCGTCGTGGCATTAGCCAGGAAAGTAGTTGTTTTCTGATGGATTTTCTACCAAACTTTTCCTATTGTATAGGATATTAGCAATGAGCAGTCCTCCGGACATCTTATGCCTGAAAGATATTGTTTTTATTGAATATTCTGCAAGTTCTTTGAAAGTTAGTCTATAGTTGACTATACAGTGTGTCTCACTTTTCATGGAAGCATCCCCGTAACTTCCGTAATTATCAAAGTAGAATGATGAAACTCTCAAGACTGAAGGAAATTTTGGTATTGCACCTACCGGATCGATGATGATGGCCTAAGTGATATACACTGCCCGCCAGTCGCGATTAAACTACCCATTTTACGGTAAATCATATTAGGGGGCAGAATAGAAGCGAAATTCCATCAGATTCGTGATCAGGACCCCCAACTTATTACAGATACTCCTTCTTTCTGGAAAAAATTCAGTCCTGAAAAATCCGAATTTGTCGCACTTTTCATGGAAGCACCCCCGTAACTTCCGTAATTATAAAGGTAGAATGATGAAACTCTCAGGACTGATGGAAATTAAGGAAATACACCTACCGGTCCAATGGTGATGGCATAAGTGATATACACTGCCCGCCAGTCGCCTGTAAAAATGGGTTATGACTGGCGGGCAGTGTATATCACTAAGGCTATCACCATTGAACCGGTAGGTGCATTTCCATAATTTCCTTCAATTCTGAGAGTTTCATCATTCTACCTTGATAATTATGGAAGTTACGGGGGTGCTTCCATTAAAAGTGAGACAAATTCGTATTTTTCAGGACTGAATTTCTTTCAAGAAAGAGGAGTATCTGTAATGAGCTGGGGGTCCTGATGGAATTTCGCTTCTATAGACGAGGAAAGTGATGACGTCACAAATGTCATTCTTGTCAAAAACTGATTCCAAATAAATCTCCGCCGAATTTAAATCAGCTTGTCCGATATTGTTTCCGTTAAAGTTTTTCAACTTTTGCTTGAGAAAACAAAATCCAAACAACCAAACATGAAATAAAAAGCATAGCAGCAAATAATCAACAGAGAATGTCACCTAAAATTCTTTGTTTGGAATCAGTTTTTGACAAGGATGACATTTGTGACGACAAACTTTTCTCGTCTATTTGGCCCCCTAATATGATTTACCGTAAAAATGGGTGTATATCACTTAGGCCATCACCATTGAACCGGTAGGTGCATTTCCATAATTTCCTTCAGTCCAGAGTTTCATCATTCTAACATGCTAATTACGGTAGTTACGGGGGTGCTTCCATGAAAAGTGAGACACACTGTGGCAATGAGCTTGAATTTAGTTTTATTACCATCAATTTTTAGCAGGTTTCCACAGCACCATTCTTGTATTTGATACAGAATTTTTATGGGCTTGTACCAAAAGCACTAAGTCTGATGCAGAGACTATGGATTTAGTAAGACCATTGTTTAAATAGAAGTAAGATAGTTAGTCAATGCCTGTGGAAAAGGCATTGGACCCAAACGCGAGTGTCATCTAGCGCGATTAGTTACAAACATGAATATTTGACATCATTTTAATACAGGTTTCTTTAAACAACCCTGATTTTAATGCTGTTTCATTGTTTCAATCAAGTTACGACATGACTTGGAGGCCAGATCACTGAAGTAACGACATGACTTGGATGCGAGATCACTGTCGCCATCTACATGTCGCATCCATTTGAATCCAATATAAATCCCATAAGGTTGGCTAACTATCTTACTTCTATATAAACAATGGTAAGACCTTTAATTCCATAAATATGTTGGTGAGGATCAATTTCATGCCTCATTACCTGAGGATCAGTGCCATTCGTGACAAGTGTCCAGTTAGTATTTTTAATTGATGTTTTAAATTCATTATTATTGAATTTGGTATACGTTTTTATAGTTTTGTCGGTCTTATCAACAGCTGCTAATTTTTTTCTGTTGAGGTTCATCGTTATGGCATAATAGTTAGTAATGCTGCATTGGAGGATGGATTATTCGATTTGAATTAATTCGACAATTTGTTTATACAATGAGAACAGTTGACGTAAATCTTTCCTGTCGAAAACCATATTTTTTTAAGGTTAAATGATTGTCTATAGCTACTGGCCTATATTTAGTAGAACAAATGAAAAGCGATTTGAATCCACCCTATTCTGTGAAATGCATGCATTTTGTTACAATTTCCTTTTCCAGGAGCATGGAGTCTGATTCTGCGGTAATTAAACCAAAATTGGTTTAGTCCGGTCTTGCGTATACTATTTTACGGGCTGGATGTAATTCCTCCATTCCATCTATAGAGTGGTGTGTGTGCATTTGATGTGATTGGGAGGAATGGTCTCACAACGATAGCGGTGGAAGCTTGATTTACGAAGGGTTGGAAAACCCCCGAGAGGGTGAAGGTTAATTACAGGGCGGTTCGAATTAGTCTCATCATTGGCATCTCGGAAAGGACACAGGATACAGGATGATACAGAAAACAGATACAGGATTTGTTAAATTAAGTACGACCAAGTTGCCTAGTTGATATGTAATTGAAAAATATGTCTGTTATTTTTGGAAAATATTGAATGCCTACGACACGGAATAATAATAGTGATAATTTATTCACACTTGATTACATTATATTCACAAAAGATATCAAATGAGTTTACAAAATAAAGGTATTAAAAAAGACATACCTACTAGATACACATCTGAATACACAAACTTGTATCTCTGTGTAGGTTTCAATACATTTTTAGTAAAATAGATGAACGTACAGTTACATCCCAGGTAGCACATCATATCGGCTGAATCTTGGTTCCATATTGGGCCAATATAGATATATTGTAAATGGAAAATCAATATTGGTCCAATATGGGTGAATATCCAAAAAACAATATTATATTAATAATATTGGTGGAATATTGGTTGAACTAGTTTTGAATGTAGATTATCACATGAAATATTGGGTCAATATTGGTTGAATAATTTCTACCAATATCGATAATACAATATTGGTTATATATTGTTTTCCACATCTAGAATAAATATTGCAATCCAAATATTCCAGTGATATCGATTATAGGGAAAAAAACTATATTGTATTTCCAAGTTTGAAAGCATATTGGTTGAAAATCATTTCCACTTTATTTGACTAATAGTAATAATTCATATTGAGTCAGTATTGGTTGAATGGTATTTACCAATATCGATAAAACAATATTGTCTTCATATCGTTTTCAACATCTAGAACAAATATTGCAATCCCAATATTCCCCTCATATCGATTCTAGGAATAAAAACTATATTGTATCTCCAAATGTGATTACACATTGGTTGAATATCATTTCGCCTATATTTAACAAATCCTATTAATTAATATTGGGTCAATATTGGTTCAATAATATTTATCAATATCGTTAAAACAATATTGTCTTCATATTGTTTCCTACATCTAGATTGAGATGAAATTTGAATATTGGTCGAATATTCAATGAAACATATTAAAATTATATCATGATCAAACCTGGATAGAAATCCGCTAGGTGGCTCTACATATAGAACGTCTTCTAAAACCTACGAAAGTATATTAAATACTTCCATAACTTGTTCTCAAGACAGCTCACTCAGTGGTTATGGCGATCAAATGGCAGACTCTGGTGTCACCTTCATCAACTAAAAGACATTTAATAATTTATCAAGGTATATTGACATCCTCCAATATATCCAAATGATATTGTACCAATATCGATAAATATTTTGAGGCCAATATTGCTTCAAGAATATTTCACCAAAACTATTTTTGAAATATTTAAACAATATTCGACCAATATCGCAAAATGTTCACATTTCACTTCTCGACAATATAACTTTTGAATATTGTGCCAATATTGTCAGAATATTATATCAGCGATATTATACCAATATCGCCGAATATTTTGTGGCCAATATTAGTTCGAAAATATTTCGCCAATATTATTGGACCAATATCGCCGAATGTTCACATTTTTTTTCTCGCCAATATTGCATTTCAAATATTTCGCCAATATGTTCACAATATTGTACCAATATTTTACCAATATAGGTGTGCAATATAGGCAAAAACCAGTGTAGCATAATATACATGGTATAGAATTTTGCCAAAATTTTTATTTTCTATTTTTCAAAAATTTGCAAACCTCCTTCAAAGTATCTCGCCGAGATCTTTCCGAATATCACTTCAAAAATTGAATTCTACAAAGGGGTAACTGGAAAAGGGCAATTTTTTCGACGAAGAAATGTACGCATCCACAAAATCGACATTTTCTAAATAAAGTAGCCCTTCATTTAGAAAAACAAGTACCTTTTTGGATTCAGAAGGAAATTTTCTATAGGATCAAGTGAAACTCGCGGGGATTTCGCATTCTTGAAATAATTCCAGTCGATCAAAGTCGAAAAATGCAATACTCGATTAGAAGGAAATCGAATTTTGCGAAATTTTTTCAATCTTCCACAACAATGGTCTGGTGAATCGTCATAACTTTCATACTCATCGGAAATTATTCAAAAATTTTCTATATTTATTACTATGAGCAGAGTAGAGTAGAGTAGTTTATTTGACCACTTTATATACAAGGTACATTTATGGCAAGTCACATGTATACACATATATATATATATATATATATATATATATATATATATATATATATATATATATATATATATATATGTGAAAATAGAGTATATTTCGTTTTAATTCCGAGAGTTCTAACCTTTGACAGCTGTTTCGTGCTAACGCACTCATCAGAAAGGATTTATGGAGCTCTCGAAATTAAAACGAATCCACACAAACCTCCGCTTTTGGATTCCTTGGTTCGTGTCAAATTAAGTTTCAACTAGTGACTGTAGATGTCATAATTAACTTTCTGTTATATATATATATATATATATATATATATATATATATATATAAATATATATAGAGAAAGAGAAGAGAGGTAGTCTATTGCTGACTAATTAGAAACAAACTAGACAATATTTGGGACAGCAGCAAAACGCAAGTGTACTCTTATAACATTATATTTCCAATATTTCGACAGTGGTTACTGTCATCATCAGGGAGCTACAAAAATGGATGAAACTATGGTAAAATGGTGAGGATGAGAGTCCTATACTTACAATGTTAGTGAGATTGGTCGCTTAACAACGATGTTACAGAATTAAAAAAGACAAAATCTATGTGCAACATGGGGTACTTAATAAAATTTATGTAAAACATTAAACAATTGAAATTTTTTTTTAAAAATGTGTCGGATGCAAAACACCTGTAGGATACCACGAGAAGCGTGGGAGAAGAGAAAATTGTTGGGTAAACAAAAGAACAGATCTTAACCACTTGAGTGAGATCTATTCTCAATTATTATTGTTGGACAAGAACCCAAGTGCTCTCAATAACAGCTCCTTTGGCATTACTTAATTTCATTCGGTATTCCTTACACTTTTTACTTCCCATAATTTCCACATTAATTCAAAAACTTGTTCAAACAATGTTAATAATTTTCTCAACAATTACATGAAATCCATAATTATATATCCTCTTTAGCAGTAATTGCAAGTGTACTGGAAACCCCAGCAGCTCAGGCCAATTGTTCTCTTGTTCTATAACTTCTATGAAAAAATTTGACTGTTGACTTTGACTTTTGACATATGACATATGATTAATTTTAATAAATTCTAACCCAACAATTTTCTCTTCTCCCACACTCCTCGTGGTATCCTACAGGTGTTTTGCATCCGACATATTTAAAGAAAAAAAATTCAATTGTTTAATGTTTTACATAAATTTTATTAAGTACCCCATGTTGCACATGGATTTTGTCTTTTTTAATTCTGTAACATCGTTGTTAAGCGACCAATCTCACTAACATTGTAAGTATAGGACTCTCATCCTCACCATTTTACCACAGTTTCATCCATTTTTGTAGCTCCCTGATGATGACAGTAACCACTGTCGAAATATTGGAAATATAATGTTATAAGAGTACACTTGCGTTTTGCTGATGTCCCAAATATTGTCAAGTTTGTTTATATATATATATATATATATATATATATATTTTGTATATATTTTGTATTTTGTACAACCTATTTCGTAACAATTCTTATCCTCATTATCTTTTGAAAAAAATTTTATATAGCTCAACAATGGAGACTCCCTCAAATAATATTAACAATACAGGTGTTTTGGATGTTGCAGTTGGTGACAATGCGGACCATGTAGCCAATACTTTTTATGCATCTCTTCCATATATAACGAATATGACTCCAAAACTCACTAGAATCTTTAATTCTTTCAATAATATTAAAATTGCAAACAAAACTAGTTTAACTATCAACTCTCTTTTCACAAAAGTGAAGGACAGAACTCCTTTAACTCATCAATCACATGTAGTTTATTGTATTCCTTGCTACAATTGCTCGAATGAATATATAGGACAAACCAATAGGTTGTTGAAGGACAGAATTTGTTCACATAAGAGTGATTGTAGATTGCACCCAGAGAGATGTGCACTTAGTAATCATGTACAAAATGAAGGTCACAACATGAACTTTGAGGCTGCAAAAATCTTAGCCAAAGAATCTAATAAATATAAAAGAACCTTTCTGGAGATGACCTTCATCTCACAGTCATCCTCATGTTTGAACAAGAAAACTGACATAAAACACTTAAGTGAAATATATTCATTTTTATTGCATTTGGACAAGCAGAAACATAATGTCAGAGAGCTTAACTCTCAATCGATATTATAATTATTAAACATTTTATCTTTTAAATTTCAATTAAAGACTGACCACCTAAAAAGGTATACAATAATAATATTTCAAAATTTCCTTTCTAAAAAAAAAAACAATTTTAATAAACGTTCTTCAATTTTGAATACCTATCTGGAAATATTTAAAAAAAAAATTTTTGTAACAGTCATGTGTCATATTCATGATACAATGTCTATTCTATTTGTTCCAAGCTTGATGTACACTTTTCTCGTTCTGAGTTGCTTAATCTGTCAAATTTCACATTTCAGCACAGTTCCATGCAGGAACGTACCTAAACAAACTTCACACTGTATACATAACCTCAAATAAATTTGCTGTCTTTTTTACGCCTGCCTCTCAACCGGTGTGACATCGGTATGATATCCATTTTAATAAATTTCAATAGAATTAGATTTTATACACAACTGAGTTGGTAATAATGTGTGATGATTACCTTTAAGATTATCTCACAACTTGTTTTTTAATATGTTCAATTACCGTACACGTCTTTTTATATCATCTATTGCAACCAATCTCACCTACACGTAAGTAGTTTAGAATCCACTTTTGTCAATTGTTTTCACTATAGTTAAAACATTATTGTAGCTTTCCCTGATGATGACAATAATACTTGTCGAAATATTGGAATATAGTGTTATAAGAGTATACTTCCTGCATGCTGCTCACCCAACAAGTTCCCTAGCTTGATCTTAACTAGTCAGCAAAGACTACTTCTCTCCTATATATATATATATATATATATATATATATATATATATATATATATATATAGGTAAGGGGTTTTATTTGGGCAGCAGTCAGGGATGACCAATTCAATGAATATTCTTCGTTTTTTCAGTCGAGCTTTCGAAAATGTTTATTTTCTCTATCTCAAGACTTCTCTACAATAATACATGTGATCAATACACTGGTATCTATTTTCAAGATAAAAACTCACTAGATCTAGATATGTGTGCTCTCTTCATATCGTTCGATTCAATATATTTTTTGCTCTTTTGCTTTTTTGTTATGAAAATGAATTAATATGAAGTTAGATGATTCCCTCTGGAAATGGTCAGATCGAACCCACCCTAACAGACCTCTATCGATATAATATGTATGAATTGGACTTTTCTATAGAATTGTACAATTTGGTGTTCCTCAGGGGTCGGTTTGAGGGCCAATTTCATTTTTGTTCATAGATTATAGTCAATTCATGTACACCTGTCAATATTTCCATTTTATTTTGATCGTATAACCATCTCAACGTCTGACAAAAGCGTTGAAGGAACAATTTTGATCGAATTCACGAAATTCAATCTGACAACAGAAAATTGGAAGGTCTATTGCTTGTCTGTCTATTCTCGTCGGAATGATCCCCCCAATTTCAGAGGAAAATGGCACGTAAAATAATAGTTTATCTCAGTGGTGTCCCAGAGGACTCTATGTCACCGCTTAAGATAGCGATCATATTTTCCCCAAGAACGTTCGGATTGGATTTTTAACGCGCGTCAAAGTCGAGCCATTCTACTTCTTAGACGCTTTATTAAAATGAACATTTCTTTCTCCGTGGAAATGCGAATGGGGGCCATCAAGAAATTCGCCGTTTCTTTCGGAAATTACGGCAACGGAGTTGGTTTTCCGCTTTATTCGGCAAACGTTCATCTCTCCTTTGTTATTTGGTGATATTTCTTAGCATTTCCGAGATATTATTTGCTTTCCATGGGCGCCGAATGTCGGGAAAAATGCTGGTATTTCAAGTGATACTACTCAGAAATACATCCTTTCATGTTGATGAAACATTCGTTTATCCATCTCCAAATGCAATCCATGACCATTTAAAATTGGAAACAAAATTTTGTATCACAAGACTAACACCATATTCTGGTTCAGATTCCCCTGAAACCTCTCAATTCTTGAATTCTTATAATATATCTGTAGACTACAATATCATCAACTCTTATTCATATAGAGAACATTCTGAATGGTGAAATGTATCTCAATATGTATGAAACAACGATAGAGCCTTTGACAGTGGTTGAGAGGGAAAATTAAATTGATCCCCACGACAACCAGGTCTTAGATGAAGATCAGCTTCATTTCCAACAAAATGGCTTTCAACCCCACTATTCCGGCCCTATTAGACAATGGTTGTATGGTTGGACTGGTATGAGAGGACCTTTCGAGTGGCCTCCTAGATCTCCAGATTTGACCTCTTTAGGTTTTTCCTATGGGTCATCAGAAATTTGCAGTTTATTGAATTCAACCAGCCTCAATTGGAGTTGGTACTGAAAAAACGCTTCAGACGAGAATTTCGGAAAATCTCCAGCGAAACTTTCGTAACTGTGAGACACGGATTGAAACAGAAAAGGAAAGAAGAAGTAAATGTATTGCCCAACAAATAAATCTATTTATAGAGCAATATGTAATACAATAATACAATAGAAATAAAGTAATACAATAAAAATTAAAGCGAATTGAAACTAATTTTTCTAAGGCTTTCGACAGGGTGAATCACGAACTCCTAATCCATAAACTTAATCTCTATGGCTTGGATGGCTCAGTACTCCAGTGATTAGGTAGCTATTTAACAGATCGCAGATAGTCAGAGTAAATCATTACTACTCCCACGCATTCCAAGTAACATCAGGAGTTCCCCAAGGGTCACACCTGGGCCCCCTCTTGTTAAATTTATTTATTGATGACATCACTTCCTGTCTTACAAATAGCTATTCTTCATTATTTGTTGATGATCTGAAATGCTTCAGAATTATAAGTGATTTTGAAGATGCTCTTTTTCATCAATCTGATCCTGTCAACATGGTGCTCATCAAATGGCATGGACTTAAACCCCGATAAATGCCACATTGTGTATTTCTACCGTTCCCACCACCCAGTTTTATTCGATTATGACATCAACAGGCAGTTGTTGAACTTAGTTGACCACATTAGAGATCTTGGTCTTATCCTTGACTCTTCTCTCAGCTTCAATCCCCATATTACAAATATAGTGCAAGAAGCCGTGAAAATGTTAGGCTTCATCAAGAGAACAACTCGTGATTTCAATGATATAACTGAAATAAAAGTTCTTAGGCCAATAAACAGAGCAATTATTCTCATAGAAGTTCAACTTAAATTGCTCCGCCGATTTCTTTTTTGTAATTCGGTCGTCACGGAGGGTTGAATAATTAGTAATAAAGTTATCACCCCCTGGAGGGGTGCAACCCCTCCAAAATCGTAAAATCTTTTTTCTGGAAGGTATTTTCTTGACATTTCAGCTCTGGGCAATAAATATGAGTGAAACAAATAAACTTCTTTCCGGGGCATCAACTCCTTCCCGAAATCGTGTTTTTTTGGGGTACTTTCTATGAATATGTAAAATTGTCAGTCCTGAGTAATGAAACTGAGCGAAAATTTGTAAAAATAATAGGTATAAATTATTAGAAACGATTTTCCCGCCCCCGCATTTGGGACATATCCTCCTCATCGCGAAAACATTGGGGTGAGAGGGAAGGTGGAGAATATTTGAAAAAAATGTGAAACTACTACTCTTAGATATAAATGTGGGTGAATAATCGTTGAGAACTGTCGTTCTAATTGTGTCCAAGCCTCGTTCTACACACACAGTATCTTCTACATCTAAATCTTGATTGCATATGATGCAGGTGGTCATAGAGGCAGGGGGTTCCTGATGATCGTCATCCATTGTCGAGGGTCCCTCTCCAGCAGAGGTGCTACTGGTTCTATGCCAACTGGCATCCTCTAAGGAATACATATATATCGTCAATAATGTTAGCAATATACTACGCAATTCAGAAGAAAACTTGAGAAAACTTGCTTAATCAGAGAAAAGCTTCATATTCTTGAATTAAAATTTTGTAATATAGCACATAAAAATCAAAGCGGGTACACTTATGGGAGTGTTGAGCGAGTTTGATCCACAAAAATGTCAATATCAAATTGGTATAGTTTCCCTTAAATTCCTACTTGGACCTTTAAAAATTTGAAAATTTTGAGTAACATCGTGGCCAAGTTCTGAATCAACACTAACACTAGGCACTTTCCATTTAATAGAAAAAAACTTGGTCAACTAGGCAAACATTTATATTCTGCAGGTAAATTTTTGAATGAGCGTATGAAATCCTAAGCATTTATGCATTTTAAGCAAGTTCCATTCAATAAAATGTTAATAACAAACTGGCATTTTCTCCTGAATTCCTAGGTGGACCTTTAGAATTTTGGAAATGTAAGTCATATCTGACATTGCGATATTTTGAAACAGAGCTGAGATGAACATGAAACAAATATTTTAAAAATAAACCTAGCATTTTCAATTAATAACAGTGACAAAGCACTAAGAGATGTTTCCTCGTCACCGACTATCGATGTTATCCCATTGACCCAGTATCCAGTATTTTCTGCACAGGAACTTTTATATTATCTGACGTTTGCATAAAGCAACGTTGACTGCGCATCGACAGAACCGCGCCGCTGTAAGTGTACTATACAGCGGCGCGCTAGCTGACGCTTTGACAAGGTCCCAAGCCGATATTTTTCAGGTTTCAGAATCTCAATGAGTTTAAAGCAGGTACACTTCGGGGCAGTTTCCTTTGGTGCACTGTCTTTCTCGTTCTCGAATCTCCATATTCCATCAAGGACTGATTTTATTTTTCTTTCCATAGAACAATAATGCGATTAAATGCCGAGTAACCTCTATTTTAAGTACTTAAAAGATTGACTGGATTGCATTTGAAATTTGTACAAGTAATCAAATTTGTATGAATATTTTCAATAAGAGCAGGGTTTTTTCTGCAAACTGGCTTTTCATTCATGTTGATATGTGCTTTTATCTCTGAGTTATTAGCATTTGAATTTATAAACTCCCTCAAGATTTTGTAACCTAAAATATGCGAAGAATTGAAAACACTCGTATTTAAAACCAACCCTGGAGGTGATAATTTTTCTCAGAAGTAATGTGCGCATTGTGTTATACAACTTAAAAAAAATTATCGGCGGAGCAATTTAAGTTGAGGTCCTGTTGATTGGCCTATCTCTTTTGCTCCTTAGTTCGAACTAACCTTGATTACTGTACAGTCTGGTCCCCACACTACACAACCTATATAACAAAAATTGATAGGATTCAAAATAACTTCTTAAGGTACGTTGCTTTCAAGTCGAGTCTTCAGTGTGAATATGCACTACTGGAATACAATCTAAACATCCCCACTCTTGTTGTCCGCAGAAAACAAAGAGATTTTATTCTACTCTTATATATTATAAATGGCAGATACGATTGCCCCAATCTCCTTTTGAGAATTAATTTCTTGGTACCTTCCCGGCCAACTAGACAAGTTTAAACATTCCACATACCTTTCTATAGGTTCAACCATACTCTTAATAACTACATATCACGAATACTCAGATTGGCTAATTCCCTCAACGAGCTCCCATTATTTGGTACATCATTAAGTAGT
This sequence comes from Chrysolina oricalcia, assembly GCA_944452925.2. Taxonomy (NCBI): domain Eukaryota; kingdom Metazoa; phylum Arthropoda; class Insecta; order Coleoptera; family Chrysomelidae; genus Chrysolina; species Chrysolina oricalcia. The sequence continues at coordinate 3,764,559 of OX101824.2, read as the reverse complement.
TTCAAGGCTCATCTTCAACAAATCAACCTGTAAATTATATATTTAAATAATTATTCTAAAAGATGTAAAGCTGTCATATTATGTCATATTACCACTTTACTCCGTATTTTATTTGCTTACACAATGTACTTATTTTTTTTCTTAAAAGGGCTCGCCTGTATATAAATAAATAAATGGTCACAAAGTGCGCGTGAGACAGATTTGTGTTCACATTTGAAGAAATAAATTATGAGAGGTAAATCTATAAATATATGATGATTTAATACCTGACCTGAAAAGTAAAGTTGAACATGATTTGAAATACGAAAGATCTTTTGAGAGACATTGCCATCAATCAAGAATGTTATTTACTGAAGTACACCGATATTTACAATGAAATGTGATGAACTCATCTTAAATTTGTAATCCTTTGAAAAAATAATGTATTCATCTAGCGTAACGCGCTAATAACCTTTCATGGTTGATGCGCTAAAACTGAATTAAAAAAAAATCAAGTTATGAGTAACATAAAGTAGAATTAGAACGTTCTGAAAATAGAAAAAAGGTAATGAAGAAAGGAAATTAAAATATGTAAACTATTATTATTTTTATTGAAACAATTTTATTACTCATAAAATGTCAAATGTCAACGCCAGTTTTGCGGAAATTTTGATGAACACCCCCTAACAAGTGCGGTGGTTACTCCCTATTGGTCCCTAACTGGTCGAAAATAAACAAGTAGGTGAACACGTTACATTTTCGTAGGAACACCAAGTTCTACTACGAATGAATTTTTGAATTATACCTGTGACACAAGCTTCTGTTGTGATAATATACTTTTTAGAAAACCAAAGTTGATAAATATGAAAATACACGTTTCCAGTGCTAGTACAATGTTGACCTGACATTATACAAAGTTCGAAGTACTTTTTTATGCGTTCAGAATTCTCATTTTTCTAGAGAATAAGTTCCAATTATGCATAATTTTTATTATCACAGTCCTTATCACAGTCTCACTCATAAAATCATAAGAATTTGACTTTTCACACTTGGCAATTTTCAATTGTTATTCTTATGATTAGGACCAGTCAAGACTTTCCAAGTCTTCGACATATCCATGATTAGGGAAAGTTCAATGTGGCTGCCTGTACAGTTTAAATAATAGTGTTGACGCCATATGCCACTTGCCACATACCACATGACATTGTTAGACAAAGTGGTTTTTCGACAAGTTTCTCGTTCTTGAAGTTGTGGGCGGGACATTAGCGAATATAGCTTTCAAGAAGCTATCTCTGAGGCTCTATTGTGTCCCATTTCCCGTTTTACCGCGCCATCCCTCTGGGGGATGCACAATTATGTGGAAATGTGTAGGTAACGAGTTTAATGGGAACATACGTAGTCAGATATTCGTTCGCGAAAGGGTGTTTGAACAGGGTCGTCGTAAAGGGACATTTCCATACGGCATCTCTTCATGAGAAATACCGATTTTAGCTGTGAGTAGAATCAAGCAATCACCTTGATAATTGGGTAGTAGCAACAAGTGAGGGTGAAAAGCTCGGAAAGGACCTTGGAGTTTTGAACAATACGACTTGAATTTTAATATTACGACTCAAACGTGAATACTGCTTTTATTCTACAGTGTGTCCCACTTTGAGCAGCCACACCCTCATATTTCGTTGAGCATGAAATAATTCGAAATTTTCTTTGACTCAAGTTGTAGTACTCGGTAATACCTACCTTTATGTTTACGGAACCTTTTTATATCCATTTTCCACGGCTAACTACGACCAAATGAAAAGTGAAAAATTGGGAAAACATACTAGGCATTTTTTTTATCGCAAAAATAACACCAGATTCTGTTTCAGAACATCTTAAAACCCCCAAATCTCAATGCTTGAATCATTTGAATATACAGGGTATCATTCATTCTGATCAGAGTTAGCCTTGGAAAAGTGATATTTGGCTATTTTTCAAAGTATTAATTAAATATTTTTGGGAATTCTGTGACAAGAGAAGACATTTTGGAAATTTTCCAAGCATCATTTATGGATTAGAGTTGATAATGCTACCAGCTACAGATGATACCCTGTATATTCAAATGATTCAAGCATTGAAAAATTTTTGAAAAATAATTCACTAAATAAAATAAAAATATGCTTGCTTATAATTTTATATTGATTCGCAATGAATATTTTATATTTATATTGTATATGTGTGTATAGGGGTGCGACTGGTTCTTTTATTTGCTTACCACTATTTTGAATACATTTTTAATAATTTCACCAAAATGTTTTTATACCATTCTATTATGTCATTAATTTTCTATTGTTTACTTTTATATTTATTTCTGACTTTTACCCATTTTTATCAACTCTATGTACCCAGCTCATATATCTGCTTGTTTATGTTTATAATTTTATATTGAATCACAATGAACATTTTAACTTTATTATTTGTATATGCGTGTATAAGTGTGTGTCTGATTTTTTATTTATTTATTACTGTTATTCATTATAAAAATTGTTCATACTCTTACTTACACATTTTTATATAATTTTTATTGTTTGTATATTTGTGAAACAAGTGCTTTAGCACTTATCACTCTTCTTTCTTTACTCACGATGTTTTTGAGCCGATTTTTCTCTATGTTTAATTTAATTAACGTGAATAAAGTTTATTATAAAGTTTATTATTGAGATTTGGGGGTTTTAAGGTGTTCTGAAACAGAACCTGGTGTTATTTTTGCGATAAAAAAATGCCTAGTATGTTTTTCCCAATTTTTCACTTTTCATTTGGTCGTAGTTTATCGTGGAAAATGGATATACAAAGGTTACGTAAACATAAAGGTAGGTATTTCCGAGTACTACAACTTGAGTCAAGGTAAATTTCGAATTATTTCATGCTCAAAGGTGTGGCTGCTTAAAGTGGGACACACTATATATAATGAAACTATAGTTCAAAAGATTTTCACATAAAGAGGGTTTACAAAACCACGACAATTGTTTCGCTTTACAAAAGCTTCTTCAAGTGGTGAAGATATACTAAATTATATATTTACCATGTTACTTTAAATACTTATCCAAAATTAATTTGGGTTCGTTTGTATACCTAACTCCCAATAAATTCCCGATATGTACTTTTACATTTCTATTAATTAAATCTAACCTTTCCAGGAAAACAAATTGATTAGTGGTGACGAATTTAATTCGAGTTGGTCATTGAGCAAGTACTGAGAATTTTTCCATTTATTAATCTCCATACTTTCTAAAAGATTCGGCTTTTTACCGTTTTTTTCGACATGAAAGATTTCAAAATCATGTTCGAAAGTATGGGTTTCAATTAATAAATGGTTAGCATACGTGGAATTTGTTTTCCCGTTTACAAAACTACTTCTGTGCTCGGCTAGGCGTTGTTGTTTGAAGGTTCTACCAGTTCGGCCAAGATAAAACTTGGGGCAACTACCACAGTTTAATTTATATATCGGTGAACCAAACAATAAAATAGGTTATTTCTTGAAAAAGCAAGCTTTAAATATTGCATTTAAGACAGACAATAGTTTGGGCAGACATATACAGTGCGTTCCTAAAGTGTGGAAACGCTCTATTATCTTACGAGTTGATTATTTTCGGAGGAAAAGCTCGGACAGGTCGATTTTGTTTTTCAGTTTTCCACCTTTTTTTAGAAAAAAATAATTTTTTCCCCCACCACCTTTCAAGATATGACGTCATCGATATTTTTTTTAAATTGAAAGGGTATATTTTTATGTCAAAAATTGAAAGCCTGTATTTTTTTGAGTTCAACCATACCACATACGTCATATCTCACAGTTCGATTTACAGTATACCGAGTATAAAGGAAACCAGTGTTCATGTTTTCAACATTCATTTCATAATTTATTTGCTATCAAAATATCATAGGTTAGTAGTGAAAATAAACAAATAAGAAATCTACAGCAAATGCTCGAATTGAGCTGCTTGGGTTAGTTGACAATATCCAAGACGTCTAATGAATTCTTGGGTTACGTCAGACAGCACCTCTGGTGTAATTAGTTGAATTTCAGTTCGAATTCTCTCCTTAAGGTCTTTCAAATTGGTGGATCGGTTTATGTACACTTTTCTTTTTAAGTAACCCCAGAGAAAGAAGTCCATGGGAGTTAAATCTGGGGACCTAGCAGGCCATTCAATTTGTCCGCGTCGTCCAATCTAGCGATTGGGGAACGTTTCATTAAGAAAATCTCTAACAACTCGAGCATAATGTGGACCTGCTCCATCCTGATGGAACCAAATAGAAGAAACTATTCGATCAGGTTGGTTGATGTCTGGGAATGTCTCAGTTAAATAAGGAACCACATAAGTTTGTAACATTTCCAAATAATTTCCACTTGTCACATTACCGTCAAAAAAATATGGTCCTACAATGGTATTCCTGAGAATCCCAGCCCACACAGTTACTTTTTGGGTATATTGGGTATGAGCTTCCATTGTCCAATTGGGATTTTCTGTTGCCCAATAACGACAATTTTGTGTGTTCACAGTACTTTTGTAAAAAAAGTAGATTCGCCGGAAAATAAGACATTAAATTCAAACCCATTATTTTGATTGCACACTTCTTGCATAATTTCACAAAACTCCATGCGTCTATCGAAGTCGTCTTCATTAAGTTCATTTATGAGTTTAATTTTATATGGATGTAATTTAGCTTTTCTAAGAATTTTCTGTACAGCACCACGACAGATCTCATTGTTGTCAGATAAAGTTGTAATTGTACAATGAGGATTTTCTTCAATTCCAAGTAATACATACAATTGAGTTTCTTCGGCAACGGTAGGTCTGCCACTCTTAGGCTTATCCCTAACATTGCCAATTTCATTGAATTTATGTAATGTTTTGCTCACCGTCGATTTGTTTATTGGTTCTCGATTGGGATATTTTTCATTGAAGATTTCGCATACTTCTGCCATACTTCTTTTACGATCGCCGTAACCTAAGATCATCAGAACTTCTTTTCTCTGTTTTTCTGACAGCACCATCGTTATTTCAAATAATTGCTTTTAGGATAATATTTTTCACAAAGTTATTGCAGACTTATAAATCGATATGCTACACAACAAATCAATAGAATAATGACATATGTAATGGTAACTAAGAACTTATTGTCTGGTTGCTAAGGGCTTTCATTTGTTTGCTTAGCCTACTATTCAAGTGTAGTAATATACCTACTCGTACTAACTGAGTAATTCTCAGGTTTACGTTGCAAAATGAATAATGAAATAAATGTTGAAAATATGAACACTGGTTTCCTTTATACTCGGTATACTGTAAATCGAACTGTGAGATATGACGTATGTGGTATGGTTGAACTCAAAAAAATACAGGCTTTCAATTTTTGACATAAAAATATACCCTTTCAATTAAAAAAAAATATCGATGACGTCATATCTTGAAAGGTGGTGTTGGAGAAAATTATTTTTTTCTGAAAGAAGGTGGAAAACTGAAAAACAAAATCGACCTGTCCGAGCTTTTCCTCCGAAAATAATCAACTCGTAAGATAATAGAGCGTTTCCACACTTTATGAACGCACTGTATATTAAAAATAACAAAGATAGGGTGGATAAACAAGAAAAATGTGGAGTCTATAAATTAAACTGTGGTAGTTGCCTCAAGTTTTATCTTGGCCAAACAGGTAGAACCTTCAAACAACGCCTAGCCGAGCACAGAAGTAGTTTTGTAAACGGGAAAACAAATTCCACGTATGCTAACCATTTATTAATTGAAAACTATACTTTCGACCATGATTTTGAAATCCTTCATGTCAAAAAAAAGGTAAGAAGCCAAATCTTTCAGAAAGTATGGAGATTAGTAAATGGAAAAATTCTCAGTACTTGCTCAATGACCAACTCGAATTAAATTCGTCACCACTAATTAATTTGTTTTCCTGGAAAGGTTAGATTTAATTAATAGAAATGTAAAAGTACCTATCGGGAATTTATTGGGAGTTAGGTATACAACCGAACCCTAATTAATTTTGGATAAGTATTTAAAGTAACTTAGCAAATATGTAATTTAGTATATCTTCACCACTTGAAGAAGCTTTTGTAAAGCGAAACAATTGTCGTGGTTTTGTAAACCCTCTTTATGTGAAAATCTTTTGAACTATAGTTTCATTATATAGAGTATAATGGATTTTCATCAAGTATCGGCTATATCAATTCAAAAATACTACTTTTATGATACCTGTCCACGAATTACTCTAATTTATCTCTGAACATGATTGAAACTATAATTGATAGTCATCAATATACAGGGTGTTTCTTAAGTACGTGTAGAAAATTCAGAAGCGTGTTTCTGACATCAAAATAAGAAGAAAAGTTCCTATAAACATGTGTCCGCAAGTTATTCGTTTCTGAGATACAGAGTGTCAAAGTTGAATTCCTATTTTAATTTTTTGTGGATAATTTCAAAATAATTTTGATATTTGGGAAAAGTTTGGTATCTGGGAATATTTATTATTTAGTTTGTGTAAAAAATATATTCTTGGTAGAGGTCACTGAGAGCAAATGTTTTCGAATTATTGAGATTTGAAATAATCGATGTAAGTGATTTTGAATGACAAGATTTTTAAATTTAAAATAAATTCAATTAGAAATTAGTTTTTCCACAATTAACAAACAATTTGATTTTGTGATCGGAAAATCATCCCAGATACCAAACTTTACTCGAATATCACGAATATTTTGGAATTTATTCACAAAAAACGAATATAAAAATTAAACTTTGACCTCTGTATCTTAGAAACGAATAACTTCCTGACATGTGTTTATGGGAACTTTTTTTCTTATTTCAACGTCAGCAACACGCTCCTGAAGTTTCTACACCCTGTACAACAACCTTTAGAAAGTTTGTATCCCATGATTAATACAGCGGGAAAATTCTGCATGTCTGTCTGTATTTCCAAACCCATGGAGATATCGCTTTGAAATTTGAATCATTTCAATAACTTGATGACAATATTTGTCAGTTTTTTTTCCTCTTTCCCAAAATTTTCCGGATGCTTTGAGCCCCGATTTTTGTTTATTTTCCGTCTTTCCCCCCTCCACAAAAATTTAAGGGCGATTAGCTTCCGGATTTTTTGATTATTCACTCCCTCATTTTCTAAAAATACCAATAACTTGGAAACGTAAAGAGATATCTACAAAAGTCTCCGACTGTTTCGTCCTCAGATTTTTCATTATTTTCCACTCTTCCTCAAAATTTTCCTAGTGCTTCGCGCCCGGAATTTTGGATATATTTCCTCCTCTCACTCTCCCTAAAATTTTCTAGGAGATTCGTGCTCAGATTTTTGGTTATTTTTCTTCCTCTCTTTTTTCCCAAAAAATTTCAAGTGCTTCCAGCCCAGATTTTTTATTATTTTCCCCCCTCCTTTCCCTACCAAATTCTTCCGGGTGCTGCGCTTCTGGATTTTTTGATTATTCACTCCTCCTCTACTCCCCCAAGATTTTTACGATTTTTTTCCTACTTTGCCCATCCCCAAAATTTTCTAGGCGATTCAAACCAGTTTTTTCATTATTATCTCTCGTTCCCTTCATCCCAAAATTCCCGGGTGCTTCGCGCTCAGATTTTTTATTATTTTCCCCCTCCCTCCCACCTCCTCCCCTCCACTCACCTCTCCTCCCCTCCCCCCCCTCCCCTCAAAAAGGGATTGTCTCAAAAGTTTTTGATTTTTGATTATTTTCCCTTAAATTTTCAGGGCGTGGAGCGCCCGGATTTTCATTTATTTTTCGTCCTCTCCTCTTCCACTAAATTTTCTATTCGATTTGCGCCAAGAATTTTGATCATTTTCCTCCCTCCCCTTCCTTCCAAAAAATTTCCGGGTGCTTTGCGCCCAGATTTTTTATTATTTTCCCGGATTTTTTAATTATTCATCCCTCCTCCACCCTCAAATTGGTGCAACCGTAGACACGTGTTTCTAAGCCACAAATGTGTGGTTGGCTTCCTGTTGTTGACTTCGTTTGTTTCTATTTTTCCATCCAAGAGTTGTGAATCTTCGCACTTGATTTTACCGTACTGACGAGAGCTTAAGCTCGAAACACGTGTCTACGGTGGCACAACAATTTGAGGGTTATACCCAATAACTTTTCTCTTTATATTTTCATACATAGCCCCTCGCTAAATCGATCCTAATTTGTATTTTCCTGAGTAAGATATTCACGCGGGTAGCTACAGCTGCCTCCGTGGCGACGTTAGTTGTTGCCTTGTAAGCACAAGGCCTTCTTATCGAATCCACAAATGTGTGGTTGGCTTCCTGTTGTTGACTTCGTTTGTTTCTATTTTTCCATCCAAGTGTTGTGAATCTTCGCACTTGATTTTACCGTACTGACGAGAGCTCAAGCTCGAAACACGTGTCTACGGTTGCACAACAATTTGAGGGTTATACCAAATAACTTTTCTCTTTATATTTTCATACATAGCCCCTCGCTAAATCGATCCTAATTTGTATTTTCCTGAGTAAGATATTTACGCGGGTAGCTACAGCTGCCTCCGTGGCGACGTTAGTTGTTGCCTTGTAAGCACAAGGTCTTCTTACCGAATCCACAAATGTGTGGTTGGCTTCCTGTTGTTGACTTCGTTTGTTTCTATTTTTCCATCCAAGTGTTGTGAATCTTCGCACTTGATTTTACCGTACTGACGAGAGCTCAAGCTCGAAACACGTGTCTACGGTTGCACAACAATTTGAGGGTTATACTCAATAACTTTTCTCTTTATATTTTCATACATAGCCCCTCGCTAAATCCATCCTAATTTGTATTTTCCTGAGTATGATCTTCACGCGGGTAGCTACAGCTGCCTCCGTGGCGACGTTAGTTGTTGCCTTGTAAGCACACGGTCTTCTTACCGAATCCACAAATGTGTGGTTGGCTTCCTGTTGTTGACTTCCTTTGTTTCTATTTTTACTTCCAAGTGATCCAAGACATCTTCACACTTGATTTTACCGTACTAACTTTGGCTAAATTTTTTATCTGTGAATACACAAATCGAGCTTGAGCTCGAAACACGTGTTGCACACGGTTTGGAGGGTTATACCCAATAACTTTTCTCTTTATATTTTTATATATACAATACTGAAAAGAAGTGGACCTAAAATAGATCCTTGTGGTACATCTTTAGCCACCAATAAAGACTTTGACACTCTATCGTCGATAATAAGGCTTTGACTTTCTTTACCCCAGCCGCCTCTGCCTCTTAGGAAAATAGGATTAGCCTTATCGATGAGAACATTTAGATAAAGTTTGCGGGGTGACTCAAGTATGATATACTTAGGTTAACAGTTCTGCTCGATAAAATATGAAGTTGGTATCACTGATGTTTCGCTCGGATTTGACAAACTACGTCAAGCAATATTCCCAGCCCGAATGAAAATATTATTTCGCGACAGATATTCGCTAATATCGCTACGCGCCCAGGCGAAGGTATGGCTTGAAGCCAAAAATCCGCGAAAATATAAGATCTTCGTAAATAAAAAGTCCCTGACTGGTAAAATATTTACAAGATTTTTCATAAAATGTGAGCTGTAGGCTCGTATATTATCTGGTGACGTAATCGTTTGGTGAAAATCCCAGTGTATAGATTTTCTACCATGCAGTATATCGAAATCTTCGGAGAAATAAATTGTATGCCTACATATACGTGGACAAATAAACACGGTGGACCAATATACAGGGTGGGGCACTGAAAACGAAACAAATCGAATGTCTTCAAAACGCATGAGTTGTTAATAAAATGCAAAACCAGGTCGATTTTTAATGCAAGGGGGACATCTTCCTATCATAACCTCTACTGTCATACTTCTACCCCCACCCCTTGGGCACTATCACCCAAACAATTTGAATAGAGGAAGTAGTAAGTGTGAAACATCATTGAAAAGGTAATTTCATAAGTCATGTCAATTTTTGACACCTAACTAACTTTGCAAGCTATTTTGACATGAATTCGGTGACAGTGCATTATGGAATTTTTCTAAGAGAAAAAACAAAATGGTGGATCCAAAATGGCGGACAGGATTTGCAATTATGGTCCGATTCAATTCAAAATTGATAAGTGGTGGTTTTCAAGGTCGGAAATTATGATTTGTTCGTCAATGCAAAAAAACAAGATGGTGGCTCCAAGATAGTGGACGAAACTTGTAATTCTGGTCCGATTTTCAGGGATTTTCAGGCGCGGTAAAATTCTGATTCTGTTACCCACAGAATAACCTACGTCACACATTTAAATAAAATATTATTTCCTAATTTGTATAAAATCTTTTTTTCATCAATTCAATTAATTCACTGTAGTCATACTGGAAACTTGTAAAACCATGTGCCAATTTTGAATCGAATCGAACCACAATTACTAATTTCGTTCGCCATATTGGTTTTTTGCATTGACAAAAATATCATAATTTTTCACCCTGAAAATCCCCACATATCAATTTTGATTCGAATTGGACCAGAATTACAAATTTCGTCCGCCATCTTGGAGACACCATCTTGTTTTTTTTGCATTGACGAACAAATCATAATTTCCGATCTTGAAAAAACTACCACATATCAAGTTTGAATCGAATCGGACCTAAATTGCAAACCATGTCCGCCATTTTGGATTTTGAAGAAAAATTCCATAATGCACTGTCACCGAATTTATGTCAAAATAGCTTGCAAACTATGAGAGATACGAAGATGGTTAAACTGGGGCAAAGTTGCGAATTTACCTGACCAACAATATACCGTTGAGAAAGTTCTGAAATATCCGGAGATATCCGGAAAAAACAGAAATTTCGGAAAACTGTTTTTATTTTTTTCTGGCTTTATTTTTCGAAGGATTCGAAAATGAATTGCACTTCCACATTTCCACTTTTTCCCTGCTACATAATAGTGTTTTCAGATTTGCTATCCGACGTTTCGTCTTCAGGCCACCATCATCAACTTTTTTTTTTGTTAGGCAGCTTTAAACCATGTTCGTGAGAATGTTCACAGTGGTTACTATGCAATCAGACAATTGAGGTCCAATTTCAATGAAGCTCTTCTTTTTAAAGTTTTCTTTGCTGTTGTATATTCCCTTATTCCTTTTATTTTGTCATCTGGGGTTGCTCCACAAAACTTAACCAAATATTTGTCTTCCAGAGAAAGGTGTTGCAGCTAATCTTTGAAATAGACTGTAGATAATCTTGTAGGCAACACTTTATTGGAAATAAAGTCATGTGCAAAAAACAAAAACATAGTTACTTCTGAAATTGTGACTTTCATTCATATCCCACTTGGCACGGTGAATTGACTAGGCTTCAGAAACATTCAACTTGTCTCTTTGAAAAGTCTCCTTCTTATAAGGGAGCAAAATTTTTCAATCACTAACCTGATGATTTGAAAAATATGGTTAGGGAAAATCTTTTTAAAACGAAGCAAAAATTATTTTTCATGAATGTTTTTTTACGTATCAATGAGTATTTCAATCAGAGATTATATTTATGTCTATTTTGTGGAACTGTTATATTTTCATGATTTTTGTTGAAATTAAAAAAAACAAAAAAAATCTTGTCCCATTTTGCAGCTTCTCAAATATCTTACTTATCACTGGGTGAAGTGTATCGAGCTAAAAGAGAAAAAAGACTTTATGAAGAAAAACATCTATTATCCGCACATAAAACCACCAAAAAAAAACAAACAATCAATCGGCAACATACAGAATAAAAACAGAAATGATTATTTGATATAGAATATTTATTAAAAATTTAATATTTTCAACGATTATTTTGCCAGAATAGGTTCAGAAATGGCTGATAAAATTGAGAAAGTAAAATCTCTACGTGACGCTTTTCCTAAAGACTGATCCATACAGTCAACAATATTTCGCAAACCAGTAACGCAGAATGAAACAATTGAAATGATTTCAAAACTCAAGAACAATCGTCAGCCAGGCTCAGTTGGCATTTCATCAATATACATGTGAACCTTCATAAACATCTGATGGTGCCATCAGTACTAATACACATCATAAATTTAACCTACAAATATGAAATATTGCTTCTGCAGTGATAGGAATCAGCTGTTATTCCTATTTGTAAAGCTGGCAAACATGACTGTTGAGAACCGCAGACCAATCTCTGTTTTAAACAATTTTGCGAACGATTTTGAATTCAGTCTAAAAATGATTGATGAACTTGTACGAAAATTATGCAATATCATAAACACAATACGGTCTCATTGCAAAATCAAATACTGAATGTGAGATGCAAGTTCTGATCAAAAAAATCATAAAGGCTTTAGAGAGTTCTCAAAAATGCTTGACAATTTTTCTAGAGCTTCTAGAGAATAGTTGTATATGAGGACCAACTTTATTGCTCTTACAGGAATATTTAGCAGTACAAAAAATGTAATTTGACAAACAATACAGTAGTAATAGAGAAGCCAAAATAGGTGTTCCACAAGGAACAGTACTAGGACCAATTTTGTTTATTATTTATATTAACAGTATTAGTAGAATCGCTAAAGGGACACCTCGTAACATATGCAGTTAACACTGCCATTGCATTCATGGGAAAGAGCTTTATTTGGTCAAATCAAAACTTTTTGAGCATAAATATAATTGAAAAACAACTTTTACTTTGCTAGAAAGTGACCAGTCAAATAAAAGTACACTGAGCATACATCGGACAAGACGTATAGAACAAATAAGCTCTTGCCCCGTTATAGAAAGAGAGAAAAATAAAATATTTGGGTGTTATGGTGAATCGGCACCTGAGTTGGGATGTTCACCCTATGTCGCAAATTGTGTTGTTTGAATTCGTGGTCGCCCTAACGTGGTCTTATCAACTCAAAAGGGGAACTTTGTACATGAGGCATAAGATGTCCGGAGAATATCCTATGCAATAGGAAAAGTTGGGTCGAAAATCCATCAGAAAACAACTACTTTCCTGGCTAATGCCACGACGAACATTGAATTACATCTGATGAAATTTCCGTGCAAAGTTCCTACAAGGTTATCTCCGCAATTCTTGTTGCATGGGAATGTTCATCGAAACATTCGTACCACCTATATATCGATTTCGGAGTGATGCTCCTCATCAGTATAGGGTAGGTCTAGCAGTCAATAACTAATGACTGCAACGAATGAATCGACAACCAAACCCATTTCAAGACCGAAACTGAGATCGCGCCCGCACAGTGGATAACTCCAAACTGCGAGCGCCATGTCAACTCCGGCCACCCAACTAAGCAATACCCATGAACCACGATCGTCAAGACCGTATAACACGGAAAAGAAATCTGTAGTTCCCAATGAGTTTATGACATGAGTCATAAGATGTCCGGAGGACTGCTCATTGCTAATATCCTAATACAATAAGAAAAGTTATTGACTGCTAGACCTACCCTATACTGATGAGGAGCAACACTCCGAAATCGATATATAGGTGGTCCGAATGTTTCGATGAACATTCCCATGCAACAAGCAATTGCGGAGATAACCTTGTAGGAACTTTGCAAGGAAATTTCATCAGATGTAATTCAATGTTCGTCGTAGCATTAGCCAGGAAAGTATTTGTTTTCTGATGGATTTTCGACCCAACTTTTCCTATTGTATATGATATTAGCAATGAGCAGTCCTCCGGACATCTTATGCCTCAAGTCATAAAAAGCTCATTGGGAACTACAGATTTCTTTTCCGAACTTTGTACAGACAAGACACACCGTTTTGATTGGTACTTACATCACAGCGTATGAGAGTTTCATATAGCGAGTTTTTTCTGCTTTTGAAAAGGAATGTGGTACATATCGAGACCCTAAACACTAGAAAAAATTCTATCCTCACGGTTGAATTGCTCTCATGGCACAAGCTATATCAAGGTTGATCCTATCCATTTATTTTGAGAAGTCAACAAGACAACTAATTGTACTGGATACATCCGACAATGTCGAAATTTTTATCCTAAGCAAAGCTATCGTTAGCACAGTTAGCTTCCGGATGGGTGACTGGCGTAATCGAGTGTGTTTGGATCGTTCATCAAATCATGAGACCCTCGTCATCCCTAACTCGCGCAATTCTTCCGGAGACTTTTTAAAACTTGATCCTCTTTCGTGAACTTATTTTCCAGCCTGGCGATCACGTCTAATTAAATTGTCATATCCTGAGTTAGAAGAGTTGGTGTCGGTTTTCGATGAAGTTTTTTTATTTCCATTTATTGATTTTGTCTTAACCCTACATACGTCTCACGTTCAACTATGTGTATCAGTCTTGAATTTCCCCAAGGAGAAGCCTTAGGAGAATCTAAACGTGTGTTTTCTTCGCATTATTTTAATATTTCATTATATTTTCTTTACAGGGTGAACTTTGTTGGGGCTCACCCAATTTTGGAACCTGTATTACTTTAATCAAGTTATCCAGGGTTCAACACTATGTCATAGGTTCCAAAATGACGAGTGAGGTTATTCTGGACTTGCATTGTTTAAAAAAGAACAGAGAAAATTCAATTCTCTGCAATTTCATTCACGACGTTTCAATTGTTAAAATTTACAGTCGTTATCAAGTGTATAAATGCGACACTCTCAAGGATACTTCTTATATATGATATGGCTAATTTTGTGTCATTATCCTAGAGGTAATTTGCCTGTGTTCAGGTGAGGTTGTTGATAACAGTGCCGGGCCCCTCCGGTACAGCATTGTTAATTCTTATCGCAATTTCAATTGATCCATGCCACTAATTGAGGGTTTCCACACATTACGGATTTCTATGCTTGCTTGACTGAAGACATTGTTATTCATAATATTAATATATGCATTCTCTTTAAACTTCTTTCTATACCAGCCCTCTTCTTTGTGGAAGTCATCTATAAGCCCTCCTTGGATTACTTCCTCTCCACATAGTTTTAGAGAGAGAGGCAAGATGGGCAACATACAAACTCTATCAAGCGGCCATTAGTCTACCGTAGGCATGTGTCATGAGAAGCAGCAGCATGCTGGAGTGCATAATAGCTCACAACATTCTGGGAATGCCCTCAGACATCGTACCTAAAACTATCAGCCTTCACACGTCCTACACTGTGGTCTTTCCCGAAAGAAAAGACTGGGTTCGGAATGAAACCAACCTATCTAGGGCAAATGAACGTTGGTTTATCGATGGTTCCAAAACATTGGAAGACGTCGGAACCGGAATATATGAGATGAACCCAGTAGTGAAACGCTCATTCAGTATAGGTAAACTAGATATTTCAGGCAGAGGTATACGCCAATGAAATGTGTATGAGGAAGCTGGAAAATCGACACCACACACGAAAAATAATAAAAATATTTTCATATACGTAAGCAGCACTGACAGCGCTTGAATCTAACTGCTTTAAATCTAGAGCAGTATGGAACTGCAGAGACACCTTAAACCGACTAGCGCAACGCAACAACGTTACCCTAGTCTGGATGCCAGGTCACACAGGCTTAGGAGAAAATGAAATAGTAGACGACTTAGCAAATGGGGGGGCCGAAACAACGTTCACTGGATCAGACCAGTAATCGGTTTAGCATTTAGCAAAGCCAAGAATGTCATTAAGCTTGAGCAGACAATAAAAGACTCGAGTACTGGCGTAGTCTACCGGGCCTAGCCATTTCCAAAGCATTTATTGCTTGTACAAGGAAAAAACAGGACTCTGACAAACTTCTAGAACTCAGCAGAACGCATCTCAGAGTTATAGTAGGTTTGCTTACTGGCCACTGCAAACTCAAACATCGGACTTGCACAAGATGCAGAGTGCCTGCTATGCATGGAGGATGATGAAACGGCTGAACACATTCTGTGTACATGCCCTGCAGCGGCCAGAACCAGATTCTCAATATTTGGCGATACGACAGTAAGGCCAGAAAACCTGGTAAATTGTTCTCCCAATGCATTCCTCAATTTCGTCAAGAGATTGGATATACTGGGAGAAATATAACCATAGGGTGAGCTACAATAGGCCATTGGCCTCAGTGTAGGGCCTGATACGGGCCCTCCCATGTTCAAACCTAACCTAACCTAACCTAGCGTATGTGGTTTCATCACCTTGTTTGATGTTGGTAATTTTATAAGTTTCTTAACGATATTTAAAAATTTTTGCGAGACAATATCCCAATATGTTTTTTGCTTGCAATTGTATTTTTCATATTACTTGCTTATATGTTTGTAATTGTGCGTCTATCTGAACACAGGGTGACCCAGAGTTGAAACGCCCAACGGTTAGGATCGATTTTCTTGGTAAAAAGGAATTTTTTTTCCAATAATAATGTATTCCAACTTACAGAGTGTTCAACGTTTCAATAAGAGTCAGTTTATCAATTGTTTAAAAACCTTTTTGTTGATTTTAATAAAACCTGGCATGCTAATTTGCGGTAATAAGGGCCTTATTTTAATGTACTTATGACAAAATTATTAATGACAGTGGCGTCCCAAAGAGTAATATAATTGATATTAGGACACATTATTGTACTCCACTGTTTTTTTATGTTTGATGTTTTCAGGATTTAGCAATTAAAGGTACAATTCTTTAGTCAGTTTAATTATTTTCGTATCTCACTTCATTTTTCAGAATCGATTAAAAACCATTTCCTTTCCATTGACACTTGGACAAATTTATGTATTTTCATTCATTGGAAAACTGAAGAAATTCACAATGACTGCTCATAATGACCAACATTTTTTTCAATGCAAAGTTCGCACCGACGAACGACAGAGTCTACAGCTGCACGGTACCCTTAAGGTGTGATCTTTTGTGCTGCTTGCACAATTACTTCCCTTTCTGGAGGGTTGATGAGTTCAGCATAAACTTTGGTTTTCATCGTACTCCATACAAAAATACATATGGGCCAATTCAGGAGAGCGCGCATGCCAAGGAAGTTTGACGAAAACGAAGCAAGTAGCATGAAAATGATGAAAAGAAAAGTTGGAAAACTCACCTTCTGTGAAGGGTTTTATCTTGTAGAAAAAAAGTGTCGGCGTGGTACAAAGTTTTCAAACGCCAAATTGTTGTAACTGTCCAAGATATGCATCTATCAATAGCTATACGACTTCGGAGTTGATGGTAAGATGAGTGGAACGGAATATCCACAAAGGATCACTTTACAAATTCAGGATTCGTCAGCCGAACAAAACCAGGAACCCCTGTATGGCTAGACACCTGTAGCTTTCACCAATTCTACTATCTGACTCCTCGTCTCTCAGTCGGAAACCAAATCCACCTTGAAGATTTTTTCATCCTGGAAGTTAGGGTACCAACATTCAGATATTTCCATATTTGCATAACCTCCAATTTGACCAGCTTAAAAATAATAATGTTTTTGGTTGTCTCTGATCAGACACCCCAAAACTAAGTTGGCTACACTGTTAGTTTGAAAAATGAAACAGTTGACAGCTGACAGTTGAAATATCATCGGATAGCTGACAAATAAAAATAAACGTAAACACGAAAGCAATCAAAACACTTTATAATCACATTAAACCCTAAAAATTAAAACAGAGACAATAATAATTCGAAGACACTCTTTATGAACCTTCTCAATAACCAGAACCCACACATACATATGAAGCCCTCACGAAAATTCTTTTGAAGACAACAGTGGATGCCAAAGTGAGTAGGACATATTTTCTTTTGAAGAAATTCTTATTCACTTTCAATAATTTTTAGTTCGACATTTGCAAAGCGAAAAACATATCACACTTTTTAAGTAAGCAAAAATACAAGCACTACTCGGAAAACCAAACAGGACCATCACGTATGCAGTTTCAAAGAGAACAAGTCGAAAATTGAAAAATTATTATTTATTCTGATGGTGCATCCGGAACTTAATTAATCTCCTTGAAGTGACAACTTGTAAAATGAGAATTGATCATTAAATGTCGTTTTTGAATGGAAATTACCATGGGAATGTTGAGAAATTTCTATAAATGCCGTTAGACAACCAACTATGAACATATATGTATGTTGTGTTAAGGCTCATTGAAAGTAGGTCACCACAGGGTGAAGTCTACATTGCTCTAAAGCTATCTAAAATTAACAAAATAAAGTAGCGAAAATTTACTTGCTACAACTTCTAGAATCTTCGAAAATATTAGCTTTCTGAATATCCCCATTCACTTTGTTTCATATTGAATCAGTAACAGTACCCTGG
This sequence comes from Chrysolina oricalcia, assembly GCA_944452925.2. Classification (NCBI taxonomy): domain Eukaryota; kingdom Metazoa; phylum Arthropoda; class Insecta; order Coleoptera; family Chrysomelidae; genus Chrysolina; species Chrysolina oricalcia. The sequence continues at coordinate 3,746,419 of OX101824.2, read as the reverse complement.
ATTCCAATAAAGGTCCGCCTATGCCCAAAACGATCCAGATAACTTTTCAATATCCGATTGCGATGGAAATCGGCCTGCTACACTGCGAAAACTCGCCAACACCGAAGTGACCCGTGAAAATCCTGCTGGCCTGCAGATTGGGCACTTCCTGCCGGTATTGATCAACACTAAAACCATTTTTAAACGGTGAGGCGTCTGGTTTGGATACGTGAGGGTGAGAGGGTGAGAGAGGGTGTTGAGGCGCGAATATCACTCTAAACAAGTGCTCTCAGTATTCAGATACCCAGATTGTTTTCCTTCTTCCTGCTGCGTATTCACGCCGGCTGCAGGAATTTGCGGTAGGGTGATGATATTAGCAAGTCTCTGGGGTGTAGTAGAGAAAACATTTATTACAGGAAGATTCCACTGTCGTCGGTTATGTAAATAGGGGTTTTCTTCTTTAATTGATTCTTAACTTGTTCAAAATTATGCATTCATTGGTATCAAAAATATAGCTAAATGTATACAGTGTGTCTCTAGAATACTTTCCCTACGTATTTTCTGAACAATCAAGAATTATCCTGTATTTTCAGAAAAGTAAGGTATGCTTTTGAAAATTTCCAGTAAAATCGTATTCAAAAATTTCTCCTGTCTGAAAAAAATAAGTCCAAAATAACTAAATAATACTTCTCTTTTCCATACATGTTATCTTCAATGTTATCAATATTCCAATACAATTTTACAGCATCCAGTGGTCTTTCTGTGTCGTTACTATGGAAACGGTTTGTTTGCACGCCGCGTGTTTGACTGTGTTTGCTCGTAGTTGCTTCAATTTGAAGTTATTTTCAAGAAGATGGATATTGATATAGTGGTAGTGATACCACATCAGATATATCTGAGAAAGCAAATGCAATAGTATCTAATATGTTCATATACGAGAAAACATATGACCAATTTCGTGAAAGGTGGAACAAGAAACTTGTAAAAAAGGTTTCTGAAAATGTTATTTGGAGAAAAAAATCAAGAACTATAAAACCTCCTACGTTATGGAGTGTCGACTCAATGTTGAAAAGTACATTGAATGTTGAGGAAAATATTGATATAAGGAAATTTTCAAAATTGATCCCGTCATTAAGAAAAAAAGCGTCGGATGCCGAGGAAAGAAATCTAAAGTGATGATATCAATATATTTAATCAAGATGCTGATAACGAAACAAATTCACTTTATAAGGTACATATATAATCATGATTTTGAAAGATTAGTTGCGATTTTAACATTTTTTATTTGTAGGTTGTCCCAATTTTGGGTATCAGCGGTGCTTGTCGCCGAGAAGAATTATTACATATAGCTACATTGATGCCATTAAAGATGCTGAATCTATATTGTTTGTTAAAATACCTGATACGAAGACCTATTGCGCAAGAACAGTAAGAAGAAAAGTAACAAATTATTTTTGAAATATTCTAGAGGAAAATGTATTAACCAACATGTGGGGGGGGGGGGGCTAAACGCTCTAACACCACGACCACTTCGCTACGATGCAGAAATGTCACGTTTTTTGACAGATGTACAAAAAAGTTATATGGTATACATTTTCATATTTTTTTTCATTGTAGAATAACTTCTTATCAATTATTGTTAAATAACGCAAAATGACATCATTGCTTTTTATTTATTTTAATCACAAATTGCCCATACTTACACTACTATAATAATATAAATAAAAATAAATATCTATTCCTTACAATGATCATAGGGCAATGACATAGGAATCGTCAATTCGAACATGAATAATATGAATGTATAAATACACAATTCATAAATAAAATAAATAAATTAACATAGTTAAGTACAAATGCATAAATACAAAATAAATCTGTTACTAACGTAGACATATATAAAAGTATGAATAAAAGCACCCCTCCAACAGACATTCTTTGATCTTTAGGTTGAAATCAGACTAATACTTTTAATATTTGGAGGTAGGCAATTGAATAGCTTCGAACCTATTGAAGATAGAGGTTTTGAAGCAACTTTGTGCGATGTTGTAGTTTCAGATTTCCATTTCTTTTGGATGATTGTGACACATGGAGTTGGTTTCAAACTCAGACTCGCGCTTTTTTAAATAAAACAAACAGCTGTAAATATAAATTGTAAAATGTGTTTCTCTTTGAAAACGGATCTGCATGAATCTCCATGAGAAAGACCATATAACATCCCTATTATTCGTTTCTGAGCTGAAAAAGCTCGAGTTATGTCAATTCCATCCCCAAGTAGCACAAAGTCATAACATTCACATAATGACTTCTTAAACCGTCTTCAAAACTACGTATTTGCGTTGTTTTACAACTTAAAAGCTAATGTACCTTTTATAACATTTAGGGGTCGCTATGGTGTCGTAGCGTGGATATTACTCGCATACAATCAACAATTCTCTAGAAAATGATGTTAAGTGGTTTGTATGTAATTTAATTCTGTGTCGTTGAGTAGTTTTGAAAAGAAGTCGTATTGTGGGTATTATGACTATGAATCTATGTAGTTGTAATGGATACAATTTTTGAACGTTTCAACAACAACATATCGAACTTATGTAATGTAGTTTTATCAAAAGAAGAACTTGGTCGTATCGACTACATTATGTAGGTATATACAATTCGTTTTTGGTGGTTATGTACATATCCATAGTTTCGTCATCTCAATAGATATCTCAAAAAAATGCTAAAGCAAAAATTGAATCTGCCTTATAAGCAAACTGGCGCATATAGAAAAATTCAAAAAATATATACAGAGGGAGGAGTACCTACTTAAAAAATCAACACCAACTATAAACCATCCACTTCTTGAGATACTGCAAACAAACAAGGAAATGAAGTTCTTCCAGCAGACTTAAATCAAGATAATGTACCAGGAACAAGTTTCCAAACAACAATTAATATCCAAGATTGCAAAATGATTCACAAATATAAATGCGTGATCAACATAACCACTTTCCAGTGAAATGGTTGTGGCATACTGTCGTTCCGATGTTCGTCCGACTAGAGTACATACAACCTTGTGAACATGAAACTAACGTCTGCAAATGTGGTCGCAACGAGTATGTTACGACTCCTCCATGTGAGTTATTGCGATGTCTTCAAGACATTCGTAAATTATTCTGTGGTAGTGTATACCGAAGTAATTATAACTTTTCGATACTAAGAGGATGGCATCCATGTTATTTGTTGGACTGATGTTAGAATTATGTCAGCCATATTGGAACAAACATTTTTTAAACCAAAAATATAGGACTAGGGCTGTTGTATTAAAAAAAACAGTGTAGATGGACTGAATAAGTATGAATTGAATGATTGTCACCATATTTTGACGATTTGTAAAAAAAATTGTGAAATATATTTTTCAAAACATGAAAAATAATTTTAAAAAAGAGTTATTTCTCTTTATCTTCGAGGCGCATGCATTTTGAGTAAGTAGAATTGAATTTTGTTCGTGAAAATGGTGTTGCCTATATAATTCTGGTATTAGGACAATTTTAAAACACAATAATAGATACCTAATCATTAATCACATTTTTTATTTTGATTACTATTATTTCTGTCATGTTGTGGCTATGAAAATGTATTGGAGATTGAAATATACAGGGTGGGTCACGGTCGATGGTACCTTAGACGTTTACGAAGAACGGGAAATAGTATCATTCTGAAAATTTGGATTCTTAAGTAGTTGCTCTTGGTCTATCGATCTAAAATATTTTAAGCAATGCAAAGTTGCCGATTATAGCAGAAAGTAGCAGCATCTTTGTTATTTCAAATGAGTCACCCTGTATATTACCGCATTTTTGAACTTGTCATTCCTTTCTGATTATTTCTGCCTCATACTCCCCTATACCTATCTATAACGGTTTTTGAGATATTGGTTATTTTCCATATTTTTTATCCAAAACATAGCTCAAATTGAATGTTTATTTCTGCGGTATTTGGATTCTTAGGAAGTTGCAATTTTGTGTTTAGTTCATCAAGATCATGTATATTGATTCTGTATAGAGAAGTTTGTTCTGTGTTATACAGGGTCGTTCAAAATTCATGATCTTACTGCTAGATACGAAAAGAGTTGAAAGTTCGTTTTTTTAAATGGAACATCCTATATATTATGAAATATCCTGAAGGATGACTAAATTCCCTTCGAATTGATATATCATGTTCCTATACTTAAATAGCCAGAAATCCGAGATAATAGCAATTTTCACTTGTAATCTCCCAAGTGCTTGAATTATTGCCGGAAATTTTGTTAAGTATTTTACATATCAATATTTCAGTGGTTATAAATAGTTCAGGTGAAATCATCGTTAGTTATTTCTTATGAATTGTTGGATGATTTTCATTTCTCGGTGTGAAATTTTCTTACCGAATCCCCCTGTGCTTGAATTAATTGCCGTAAATTTATCTCGTATATAAATTTTCAAAGAAAGTTCATGTACTCGAAAAATTTCCGGCAATAATTCAAGCACTTGGGAGATTAGAAGTGAAAATTGCTATTATCTCGGAATTCTGGCTATTTAGGTATAGGAACATGATATATCAATTCGAAGGTATTTAGTCACCTTTCAGAATATTTCATAATATACAGGATGTTCCATTTAAAAAAACGCACTTTCAACCCTTTTCGTATCTAGCAGTAAGATTATGAATTTTGCACGACCCTGTATAACGCAGAACAAACTTCTCTATACAGAATCAATGTAGATGATCTTTATGAACTAAACACAAAATTGCAACTTCCTAAGAATCCAAATAGCACAGAAATAAACATTCGATTCGAGCTATGTTTTGGATAAAAAATATGGAAAATAACCAATATCTCAAAAACCGTTAGAGATAGGAATAGGGGAGTATGAGGCAGAAATAATCAGAAAGGAATGACAAGTTCATAAATGCGGTAATATACAGGGTGACTCATTTGAAATAACAAAGATGCTGCTACTTTCTGGTATAAGCGGCAACGCTGCATTGCTGAAAATATTTTAGATCGATAGACCAACAGCAACTACTTGAGAAACCAAATTTTCAGAATGATCGTATGTCCCGTTCTCCGTAAACGTCTAAGGTACCATCGACCGTGACCCACCCTGTATATTATAATAGTATTATATTATATGTTTTAATATGGTGAACTTATTGTAATACATTGGTTTTTCATTTCATGACCTCCGTTCATAATGATATTATTACAGCACTATGACCACTTAACGACGATAATAGTATCCATTCCTTCTGCGACTGGCTTATGTAAGTCTATATTTGCGAGTCATTGCGACGACTTTATAACGTCGATGTGACGTCCTAAAAGTGTACCTTTTTGTCGTATTGGTATACATTTCGACGTTTGAGCATATTACATGACATAAGTCATGGACTTTTGAGAAAGGTCTTCTAGACGTCTGTATAACCCATGTATGACCTTTGTGTAAAAGATCCTTGAGTTCTAACAGAGCATGAAAACTGCTGCTGATCCTCTTACATATTAATTGACTAGGAATTTCCAACTCAAATCAGAATCAGTGCCTAAAAGTTTCGTGGTCACTAATGGATGTAAGATCACCTCATTGAGAATGAGTCTATTAGAGCGATACCAGATTGGGAAGTTTTTACCTTTCGCGTTGAGTTTGGCTTGCACGTTCAACAAGACTATCAGCTTCTGCTGAAATGGAGGTATCATCGGCGAAAAGAGATAATGTGGTTGTGCCTATATGTTGTGGCAGGTCATCGATATGAATCAAAAATAGTAAAGGTCCCAAAACTGAGCCCCGTGGAGCACCAACGTCCATATTAAATAAGTCCTAATTCGCATACATTTTTCTAAAATTCATATAGGATATAACCGTTCCAAGAAAATTCCTACTACTAGTTCAGGATTTGTATCACATCAAAATCCAGGATAGGCACATATAGACCAGGATCCCACGCCTATTTTCAAAAATGATTGATAACAGGCTGAATCTTCGTGAGTAGCTTCGTTTTGATGAGACGCCCAACTTTTTCCTCTACGAAAATTCTCGAAAGTGGTAGCTAATAAAATACGCAGGCGTCAATCATGTCGATTTGGTGAGTGCAAAAATGTCATTAATAACAGTTAGTTTTTCAATTGGACCTCGAGATAATTCGATAAAGTACTCGAAAAAACTTGTGTCCTACAAAATGGATGGTAGGACTGAAGAGTCCTCCACTCCCAACATGTACCAATGACGTGGTCAAAAGAAATCATCAGTAAATTCAGGCAGTGGTAGACTGGAAGTCAAAAACGAAGACAAAGCTGTAAAGTTGCAGAATGATCAGCTAAAGACAAGCAAACTATTTATAATATCATAGATTACCTCTTCTATTGCCTTCGATACATATTGCTGAGCGATAGGAAGATCGTGACTTCTACTTATTACTCTTTGGTATGTTCCTGTTGCATAAAAACTTGGGACACTGAAAAATCATCTTATTAATGGTGTATCCACAGATTTATTCAAAAGATTCATCTGAGGCAGAATACTGTTTAAAATATATTGAGCAATATCCTTATTTACTCCAAAGAGTTCTCTCTTCTATCAACAATGGATATGATTCATCTCTCATGAATCTTCTTTCAATATTTCTTAAACGAATGTCTTCTAGCCTTTCTTCTTTCTCTAGAGCTAAACTTGTAGCCCTTTTGTATGCAATATAATGCAATAATATCAGAATTTTTTTGAAATAAATTAAAAAGCTCATTAAACTAATTTTAGTATGTTGCCGAACAAACCCGATGTGTAGGCGACGGCGACTGTAGCACAGAGTGCCAAATAATGTGATCGTCGCTTGTGGTAGTAATCGACTGTAGAAAACGGGGGATAGAATTCTAAATGACACAGAGTCCCACTGCTGGGATGAACTATCAACCTAACGCAATTGTAATCCTATACGCCGGTAGAATTTTTCCACATCTGTATACCCAATCTGAAGAGTACGACTGCACTACTCTCATTTTCGAAACGCCTGAGAATCAAGTTCGCTTTGAAGAACAAAAATCGCGCCAACCGCCGCTAATTGTTATCGGAACACTCGTATTATTTACACAAAGGCCTCGAGAAGGAAACGAACTTTAATGTCGAGTTCTATTGTTCCTTGTTCCACAACGATAAATCTGGGCTTGTAAAATTCATAAAGTTCCTGCAGAGAGGCGTGCGCGGAATAATTTCGGCCTTATTTGCGGAATCCGCAAGAAGCACATTTGAGGGCGGGGGTAACGGCAAATAGAGGTGATTAATACGGGCATCCTTCCGATCAGAAAGCTATTACGAATATCGAAATAGCGGAGTCTAGACGCTGAAGATAAAAAATTAAAAGGTGATTTTGAGTTCGGTTCGTGCTGTTTCTTTCTTTCCTACTGCTTTAATCATGAAATATCACGGAGCGTCTTGGTTGGTTTGTTCTGACGAGCGAGATGCCGGGTTTACCCTTGGGGTTTTCCTTAAAACTGTGATAACTCTCTATTATTCATAGAATATGGAAAAACTAACAACTCACCTCTCCCTTTATTTTTGAATGCCTGAAACACAAGTTTTCATACAGTATTTCCTTTTCGGAATTGGTAAAGTGTGAATTTTTCACTTGTGTTATTATCTGCCAACGATGGTAGATTCTTGCCCAAGCTCCTAAAAACAAATTCTTCCATCTACTTGGATTTGGTCTGAGTGGAGTCCTTTCAGACTGCGGATTGAGTATATCCGAAGCTCGCAGGGAGTAGAACGGGATACTGAACGTCCGTGTCAGATTCTCGGCAAACTGTGAAATATTGCGCGACGTTGGCCATAGGCCACGCCCCAGTTTTTCTCGCAGTGAAACTATAAATACAGCGAAGTGTCAACAAATGCGTGTACTCGGATAGTTGGAAGTTAGGACGCATTGCCTCTTCCGGCTAGCTCAAACCACCTATCCGAAGTACAGCATCGTCGCAAATATCTCAGCAACTCCGGAGCTCTTCATTTATTTGGAAAACCAGCAGGAACGTGTCTGACATACGAATTCTTTTTGGATTTGTTGGTGTTGCCAACCAATGAGGTTCCATTAATTCGCATGCCAGGCCGAAGATCACTAAAACCAGAAATACTATTTACACTTGACTCTACTATACACTACTGAGCCATCCAGAAGTGAGGGCTTCTCTCCTGGGAATTGTCCGAGCCCTCGGGCGGCTCCTGGATGACTGCCTAAAACAGCCATTTGAGCCTTTATTTATACCATTGCCGAACATTTAAGTCGGTCAATGGTATCGCAAAAGTACTGGTAGGCGGAGCCTATTAGAGCTCTCGCCTCCAGATATACTCTCCGAGTATTTTTCCAAAACTTCAAAAACTGTAGTATTTCTGGCAGATTATGACACGGCCCCCTTTAAGGGATCGCTTGGCATGCGGATGGAACGTCGTTGGATTTGCCCTGAAAATGGCCAGTTCTCTCGAACGTGTACCTAAAAATAAAACCTAAAAGAAAACTATGTTACAGCTACTGGCTATCCAAATCTTGCAGATGTTGTTGCAGGCTTATCGTAGGAATTCCAGGTTACTCCTTTACGAAACTTTTATGGGATGTGCCATATATCCACATTCGCTCATTATCCAGCTTCCAAAGAGGCGCCATATTCACTTCGCCCTTGCCCACTGGCTAGGACAACCAACCGTTGGCGAGGTAGCTTTCACTATGTCGAATTACCCCAGCGTCCTGGCTTGGGAACAACTGGCTGGCAGTGGAATGGAACACTACCACCGAACCCACGAAGGACATGGGCATCCTCGATTCCACTGGCATAACTCGCTTCAGAATCATTCCGAAAGTGCATCCAAGAAAACTTTCCGATAAGTATCTTCAAGTCCAGGTTACTGAAAAAGTTGTTGAGTTCTTCGAGGGCCCCGTCTCCCACTGGAAACGGTCGTAAACTCCTGTTTACTAGCCCCACGTTGGGCGCCATGTCAACAAATGCGTGTACTCGGATAGTTGGAAGTTAGGACGCATTGCCTCTTCCGGCTAGCTCAGACCACCTATCCGAATTACAGCATCGTCGCAAATATCTCAGCAACTCCGGAGCTCTTCATTTATTTGGAAAACCAGCAGGAACGTGTCTGACATACGAATTCTTTTTGGATTTGTTGGTGTTGCCAACCAACGAGGTTCCATTAATTCGCATGCCAGGCCGAAGATCACTAAAACCAGAAATACTATTTACACTTGACTCTAATATACACTACTGAGCCATCCAGAAGTGAGGGCTTCTCTCCTGGGAATTGTCCGAGCCCTCGGGCGGCTCCTGGATGACTGCCTTAAACAGCCATTTGAGCCTTTATTTATACTATTGCCGAACATTTAAGTCGGCCAATGGTATAGCAAAAGTACTGGTAGGCGGAGCCTATTAGAGCTCTCGCCTCCAGATATACTCTCCGAGTATTTTTCCAAAACTTCAAAAACTGTAGTATTTCTGGCAGATTATGACAGAAGACGGTCGCGCAGACCGCACAGGCACAGTCTTGACTAGCCGTTTTGAATGAGCAAATTCAACTCGACTTGATTTTTTTTCCTTCGGATGCTGGTCCTGCCACCAGCTGAACCTCCAGCCTCTTGGACTTTTTGTGCTTTCCAATTGGTTTCACAGAACCCACTCCGTAACTCTAGTCCCCTGTACCAGTCTGTACAGGTTCTCCACCGGTTGACTGTCGTATTCTTCGGGAGTCTCTTGCGGTCTAATACCTCGCATTCTGACAGTACGTGTTTGGCTGTTTCTGTCCCCTTACCACATTGTCTGCAGGAAAGTTCTCCGTTGTACAGCCCCATTTTGTGCAGGTGTTTTCTCATTGGGCCGTGACCAGTGAGAAGGCCCGTTATAGTTCTAACTTGATTCCTGCTCAGCTTTAATAGTTCTTCAGTTTTGTGTTTTGACGGTTCTTTGATGTATGTATTCCCGTGGAGCATGAGAGGGGCTTAAAAAACCACTAGGCGATGTCGCTTTCTTCATTATCGTGGTAACAATATGAGTTACATATATGCATTGCTCTTACAATTTTCTTCTTGTTTATATCACTTTGAGGTACAAAATGTGCAGGAAATTGCGTAGCACAACAACATGAATGTTGGTTTCATTGCTTCACAATGTTGTTTCTGTCGGTAATGTGACATACATACCAGCATTTGGCGTTATATCCTCCTAGTATCTATTCAAGGACAAGAACGGTAAGTAGAACAGTAAATTCAGTGTTTTACATGTAAAGGTTTCAGCGGTTTGCTGTTCGTCGGCAGTCTTTCCTTTTGCAGCTCAGAAGCAAATAAAAGGAATTTTACATGGTCTTTCTCATAGAGATTCATGCAGATCCGTTTTCAAAGAGAAACACATTTTACCATTTACATTTGCAGCTGCTTGCTTTATGTAAAAAAGCGCAAGTCTGAGTTTGTAACCAACACCATGTGTTGCAACTATACAACAAGAAATGGAAATCTACTATGGAAACAACAACAACATGGCACAGCGTTGCTTCAAAACCTCTATCTTAAATAGGTTCGAAGCTATTCAATTGCCTGCCTCCAGATATTGAGAGTATTGACCTTCAATCGAAAGGTCAAAGAATGTCAGTTGGAGAGGTGCTTTTATTTATAAATTTATATGTGTCTACGTTAGCCACAGATTTATTGTGCAATCATGCATTTATACTTGTCTATGTTAGTAATTTGTTTAATGGGTTTATACATTTATATGATTCATTTTCAATCTAACGATTCATATGTCATTTTCAAATGATCATTGCAAGGAATAACTATTTATTGTTATTAATATTATTGCAGTAGTGTCAGTGCGGACATATAATCATTAAAATAATTAAAAGGCAATGATGCCATTTTGCATCATTTTACAATAATTGACACATTGACACATTCTACAATGGAAAAAAATTAAAATGTACACTATATTACCTTTATGTAAAACTATCAAAAAAAATTCGTGAGAAAAAGTAGGTTTTTTTTCCATTTCCAGAGGAGTCATGTACTGGTTCAATTTTCAATTGAGAATATTTCTCTTTACAACATGACACCTCATGTTCTCCCTCAAATATGGTAATATCTTTCGGTTCATTATTTTTTTTCTGAATGGTATTTATAGTTTGCTACATAGTTTTTGCTTTGTTAATCTTATGTAAAATATATCTTTGAATATACAATCAACGCGGAGCTGGAAAATATTTTCCAATGGTGTAACGCCAGTTTGTTGAAACTTAATGCAAAAAAATCAAACCACAAAAAGTATGCAGAATTCAAAGATAATAATCATAAGATCAAAAAACATAAACTTCTTGTTTAGAGTGGCACCATCTTTAACACCATGGTCTAGGAAAACAGTGTATAATACGATAATATTGCCCCATTTCACATTTGCATCGTCTATACTATACCTGGCAAATAAAAATGAGATGAAAAGGATGCAGAAATCACAAAATAAAGCCATGAGAGTTATATTGAAAGTTCCAAGAGACACGTCCATCAAGGTCATGTTACGTACATTGAACTGGCTTTCGGTAGAATATTACTTGGAGTACCGCACCATGATCTTAATCCACAAAATGAAAATTTCATTAACCCCATCATATCTGTCATCTAAATTAGTATACAACAACAACTTACACAACTACAACACACGAAGAAGGGCAGACATACGAGTCTCAACAAAAAAGAAAAAAAGCTCCGAAAAATCTATTTTTCATAAAGGCATGGTGTGTTACAATGAGTTGGAAGATTCTTTGAAAACCCGAGACTTTCAAAAAAGAATTGAAAATATGTCTATTACGCAAGTGTCATACATGATTGTCACTATTACTCTTGCCTACCGACTCATATAAAAGTTCATATGTTTTAATATGTTGTATTATTGTATATTTTATTTTTCATAATTGTATATAGTGATATATTTATAGAACTAATTCTATTATATATATATATATATATATATATATATATATATATATATATATATATATATATATAAATAAGGATGGATGTAGCGAGGGGCAATATATGAAAATATAAGTAGAAAAGTTATTGGGTATAACCCTCAAAATGTTCTGCAACCGTAGACACGTGTTTCGAGCTTAAGCTCTCATCAGTACGGTAAAATCAAGTGCGAAGATGTACAACACTTGGATGTAAAAATAGAAACAAATGTGTGGTTGGCTTCCTGTTGTTGACTTCCTTTGTTTCTATTTTTACATCCAAGTGTTGTACATCTTCGCACTTGATTTTACCGTACTGATGAGAGCTTAAGCTCGAAACACGTGTCTACGGTTGCAGAACATTTTGAGGGTTATACCCAATAACTTTTCTATATATATATATATATATATATATAGAATTGAAAATATCTTGAGGTTGCAGTCTGATATTGGATTTAAAGAAAACTCTTTGTCATCTTGCCAAGCTTTCGGAAATGTTTATTTCCTTCCTCAGGACAACTACAAAAGGAAAATTTAATAAATGGAGAAAAAAAATATTGAATCTACTTACATAACTTGAGTAAAAATAGAAATTAGCATCAAAAAAAGAATGTTGTATGTAAAAATATTAGACAGATAAAATTTTAAATGAATGTCAATCAACTTCAAATATGATGAGAAACAATCAAGTAACTCTACTGGGTATATCAGCATTACTATAATTTTTTAACTTATCTCTGTTCAGTTTTAAAATATAAGTGTAAATTTTACTCAAATTATTGAGATCAGTTTTTTTATTTAGGCAGTTACTCTCTTCATTAATTTGCAACATTTCTAAAAATGTCCTTTTAAAAATGTTGTTTTCTATTCCAAGTACACTAACATTATCAAAACTCATTCGATGGTCAAATTGATTAACATGTTGAGCCAATGCACATGAATTCATATTTCTTTTACAATCACTTTTATGTGATGTTATTCTACCTTTTAAGAGTCTAGAAGTTTGTCCTATGTAAACTTTATTACAATCGTTACAAGGAATTTTATAAACTACAAATTTCTAGACTCTTAAAAGGTAGAATAACATCACATAAAAGTGATTGTAAAAGAAATATGAATTCATGTGCATTGGCTCAACATGTTAATTAATTTGACCATCGAATGAGTTTTGATAATGTTAGTGTACTTGGAATAGAAAACAACATTTTTAAAAGGACATTTTTAGAAATGTTGCAAATTAATGAAGAGAGTAACTGCCTAAATAAAAAAACTGATCTCAATAATTTGAGTAAAATTTACACTTATATTTTAAAACTGAACAGAGATAAGTTAAAAAATTATAGTAATGCTGATATACCCAGTAGAGTTACTTGATTGTTTCTCATCATATTTGAAGTTGATTGACATTCATTTAAAATTTTATCTGTCTAATATTTTTACATACAACATTCTTTTTTTGATGCTAATTTCTATTTTTACTCAAGTTATGTAAGTAGATTCAATATTTTTTTTTCTCCATTTATTAAATTTTCCTTTTGTAGTTGTCCTGAGGAAGGAAATAAACATTTCCGAAAGCTTGGCAAGATGACAAAGAGTTTTCTTTAAATCCAATATCAGACTGCAACCTCAAGATATTTTCAATTCTACAGTTATAGTCAGTCACGAATTACCTATTTTCATATATATATATATATATATATATATATATATATATATATATATATATATATATATATATATATATATATATATATATATATAGAAGAATCCTTTAAATTCGGGTATGCAGTCAACAAGGGTATGGAAAAAAAGTATACTCTTTTTTCTACTCAAGCTTTCGAGTCATTTATTGGCTCTTCATCAGGAACTCTACAATGACTTGAAATTGTACTCATGATAGTATTCGAAATTTGGAAAAGATGTTGATTAATACGAAATCCTCAATTAATAATCTTATCCCTTATGACATTGCCATTGACTTTTATAAACGACAGCCGATTTCGTATAACCGACAGTTTTTTCAAATTAAGAAGAACAATATTCTCAAATTCAATAAACTTAAACAATTTCACATTTGTAAAATAAAAACACCAACTACTTGGGTAAAAAATTTAACAGATACAGCAATTCCTTCAGAAATCTCGAATTTTCTAGCTCTGGGACCAAAATTTAGCATTGAACCAAAAAATAAAGATATTAATATTCCAAAATTTTTAGCAGAAGTTGACTCAATTTCACAATTTGTTCCAAATAAGGAAAAAAAAAATTTTTAACTCAAAGTACTAATATCATTACTAATTTTGTACACACCAAAGATTCTATTAACAATTCAATTTATAATACTTACACAAAATGTAAAAATTTTCTTAAAAATAACCCTCAATTAAAAATTATCCAATCCGATAAAATGAAAGTGACGACTATTATGACTCAAGAACAATACTCGGCACTGTCATCTAACATTCTCAATGATACTACTTATTATCTACCAATAAATAAAAACCCCTCAGGTACTATTCAACAAAAGGCTAACAAATTGATCACAGAACTAGAAAAAAAGAATATGATTTCCAAACAAGAAGGTTTTTCTTTTAGAATCTATAATGGAACGATAAACAAGTTTTATGGTTTACCAAAAATTCATAAACCAATACTTCAACTCAGACCTATCATTTCAGGCATTAACAGTCCCAACAGAGGCGTAGCGCAATTTGTTACTAACATACTCACACTATCATATAATTCAAATAATAATTACTTTGTCAAAGACTCCTTTGAATTTTGCACCTTCATAAATGAATTTCAACTTCCTTTTGATTTCAAAATTATTAGTTTAGATGTAGTATCTTTGTTCAATAATATCACAGTAGAATTAGCAAAAGAGAGTATCACCAGACACTGGAATGATATTTCTTTACATTGCAAAGTTTCTGAACAATTATTCTTAAAATTAATTGATTTTTTATTCAACATGGTCTCCATAAGAGCCCTTGTGTAATTTTAAATTTTGTTTCTCAGTTATTTTAATCTACCATGATAATTTTTAATCATATTTTGAAAAAGTTTTGTCATTTTAATATTGTATCAAGAGTGTTGTCCGTTGTGACATGATATTTCATATAGTACGGCGAGTGAAAAGGATTTATAACCTCACTTTCGTAAGTACACACGTGCCAAATTTCTTTCAAATCAATTAATGTTTAAATTTCAATTCATTGTAGAGTTCCTGATGAAGAGCCAATGAATGACTCGAAAGCTTGAATAGAAAAAAGAGTACACTTTTTTTTTTCCATACCCTTGTTGACTTCATACCCGAATTTAAAGGATTCTTCTTTAACTTAGACAGTCGTCTAACCTTCACAACTTCTATATATATATATATATATATATATATATATTGCCACGTTTCTAAAACATACAGGGAGAAACTAAAGCAGAATATATATAAATATATATATATATATATATATATATATATATATATATATATTACCTATGACTGTTAACATTAGCTTTATGTGCTAAATAAAGAAATTAATAATAATATTCTGCTTTAGTTTCTCCCTGTATGTTTTAGAAACGTGGCAACATATGCCCTTAACATTTTCGTTTTCTCTTGCACATTCCGAGTAAAGAACGACCATATTCTTGAGGTTAAGTAGTTCAGGGGTAAGCGGGTTAGAGTTGCATTGTTTTCTTTGTTTTGTCAGTTTCAGTGGAAAAGATAATTCTATATAATACTGAAGGATTTTGTGAAAAATAATGTTTGCTTCATTTGGACATGTTTCATTGTATATATTGTGCCAGTTCTCATTTCCTAATAATATTTTGAAGTCTGAGATATTTTCCTCTGAGAAACTTCTATAGTGTAGTATTTTTGATGGAAAATTCAATGATTTGGGCATAGTGATCAGATAAGTGGAAATCCTTGATCTTCACCTTGAAATCTGCCAGTTCGGCTATGAGAATATTATCAATGCAAGTACTTGAGTTGACGAAGAAACATGGTCGGTGCTAAAATAGATACCTGCTGAACACCTGCATTTACAGGTAGTGTCAGATGAAACTCCATCAACTACCACGTAGGAGATATTTGCCTGAGAGAAAGCTAGATAGCAAAGAACACAACTGGGTTGGGGGGGGGGGGGCAAGTCATAAGATGGAAGCTTGGCGAGGAGTCCCTGGTGCCAAACAAGATCAAAACCCTTGGAGAAGGAAATTGTATAGGTTTTTTTGCGCCACATGGGATCATGCAATACCTTTTTCATTATTAGTTGATAATAATAATAATAATAATAATAATAATAATAATAATATTTATTTTGCTTGTTGAAAAGCATAAAATTATCACAATTAATATTTCTGTACAATAACAAGGAAGACGTTAATGTAAATACAAATAATATATAGATAAAAACAATAAATTGACATGAAAAAATTGACTAAAACATATGAAGATAAGATACATTTTATAAAAATTGTTATTAAAGCTCCTCAACGGTGTAACAATTTTTTTCTATGAGATATGCTTTTAGTTTCCTCTTGAATATGGAAATATTCACTGAATCCTGAATAGACGTATCTAACTTGTTATATAGTTTCGGTCCGAGGTAGAGATGACTCTTTTCATAAAGAGAGGTTCGGTGGGGATTCGGTATTAGTAAACCTCTAGCTCTAGTTGGATATGGATGGTCTTGTTGATTTGCCATAAATTTTTGTTTATTTTTATGAACGTATATGCACATCTCATATATATATATATATATATATATATATATATATATATATATAGACGGGCAACTGTGAGTATTTTTAGTTCTCCAAAAGAATTTCTTCATGTCTGCCGCCATCCTAATTTGGCAATTATTCTTACAGCATACTTTTGCAGAATGAATACTCTTTCAGCAGAAGAGCTCATACCCCAGTTAAAAATTGCATAGCGTAAGTGACAGCAAATAGTGGCATGATACAGATTCAATAGAACTTCCTTTCCACAATGATTTGACATAAATCTCAATGCGTAACAGTTCTTTTTCAGTTTATCACATAGTGAATCAATATGAGGCCAAGTGAGTTTATAATCTAGAGTAAGACCCAGCATTCTCGTTACTGAGTTGGATGTCACCTCTAGTTGGCTGTCTTCAAAGATTTTGAAAGTTTCGGTGGTGTTGTGAATTGTAAATTTTACCAATGCTGTTTTGCTGATATTGAGTGCTAAATGGTTTTTATCGACCCATGTCCTTACTCTCTCATAAATGGTTTCTGTTGTTTTTGCAGGTGTTACTGCATTGTGGTCAGTGACAAGAAAGTTGGTATCATTAGCATAAGCATTTGCATATATAAGAAAAAGCAGTGGCCCGAGTATGGATCCCTGTGGTACTCCTTGTTTACAAGGCAAGGACTGACTCTGAGTATCTTGAACTATTACACATTGTGACCTTTCCTGTAGGTATGACTTCATCAAGTCTTGAGCCACACCACGGACTCCATATCGATGCATTTTCTGGATCAGTAAGTAGTGATCGACACAATCAAACGCCCTACAGAAGTCAATAAACAAACCACAAATCTATAACTTGCCTCTAAGGCTGTTACAACATGCTCATGGTCTTCCGTCAATGAGTGCCATCCACTTTTATTATAAATTCTAAAAATAGATATGGTAAACCATTAAAAAAAGCATAGTTGAACAAAAATAAATTACCGCATTGATATCGATGAGTCTATCGACAAAATTGATTCGGTTCTGACGATTAATTTTTCATGTGTCAACCCTTTAAAAAAAACCCGATCGGGAAATTTATACGAAAATAATTAGTAAGGAAAAATTGATATGTTTAAGAAATCGTATTATTGGATAGAGAATTCCTTGGCAATATCACCCAGATGTTCCCACTCGAGCGTAAAATTAATGCATCATTAATCAAGCCATTTGATGCGAGTGTTCATCTTATCTCCACTTTGATATTCCACATTACGATTTGCCAGACTCGACATGAAGTGATGAAGTGTGTGTACAGAATTGTTATTTGTGCATTTCCATATAGCTTGGTTTATAGCAATAGGTAATGTGGAATAATCAATCAAAGCATAATGGTTATTAATGATATTAGCGTTTGAGGGGGCATTTAATTTGGTGGTACGAATAAATTATAGTTATTCATGTTATGCGCTCATGAATGATGTTTTTTCCAATCATAATTTTACACAAACTAAAGGTCACTATTTTAGAAATATTTCACACCACGCTTTTTTAGCCAATCAAAAAATTGGTTTTTGATTAGTTGCCATGACAACCCAAAAAATTTCCGGAAATTTTTGTCCTCCAGGGTACCCTGGGCAAAATTGATAAGTGGACATTTTTCTGTGAAATATTTGACGAGTGAATGTTGACATTTTGCTTCTATGTAGGTACGAATGGAATTTTATTTTTCATATGAAAGGAAATAATATACTCCAGGGAAGATAGAAAAAAATAACTAAATTTGGCCGTCACACAGATATCGAGATGCGGTTTTCTGTATTGTGTTCAGGAAGGTCACAGCAAATGGGTCTATAGGGTGTGGTTTCTCGCTTTGTTGAAAAATGCTTTCTGGGCCGGAAAATACATTTTCCAATTGCATCACTACTTGCACCATTACAGGAACGACTGGAAACTCGGAAAAATCGCTCGGAAATTGTTACTCGGGGGTTGTCGGGGCTGCCGAACTCGATTCTGGCATTAGAATCATCCGGGGGTGCACGAGGGTGGCTCTGTGGGGGTGCGCGGGGGGTGAATTGGGGGAGAAATGGCAGCGTACATGAAACTCGCTCCAAACTCGTTACTCGGGGGGTTTTTGGGGATGCCGAATTCAATTCTGGCATTGGAATTCCTCAGGGGCGGCTCCATGGGGGTTGCGGGGGTGGTCAATTGGGGGAGAAACGGCAGCGTGCATGAAAATCAATCCAAACTCGTTACTCGGGAGTTTTCGGGGATGCAAAATTCAATTCTGGCATTGGAATTACCCGGGGGTGCACGGAGGTTGGCTCTGTGGGGGTGCGCGGTGGTGGAATTGGGGAGAAATGGTAGCGTGCATGAAAATCGATCCAAACTCGCTACTCGGGTGGTTTTCGGGGATGCCGAATTCAATTCTGGCATTGGAATTACCCGGGGGTGCACGGAGGTTGGCTCTGTGGGGGTGCGCGGTGGTGGAATTGGGGAGGAATGGCAGCGTGCATGAAAATCGATCCAAACTCGCTACTCGGGGGTTTTCGGGGATGCCGAATTCAATTCTGGCATTGAAATTACCCGAGGGCGCTCGCGTGCACCTCTGTGGGGTTGTATGGGGGTTGTATGGGGGTTGTATGGCAGCGTCCATGAAAACACTCCCCTGGGGGCGCTCGGAGGTAGCTCCGTGGCAAATGGTGAAGGAGAAGGTGAAAATCACAAATTATTACTTTATTCAAGTAACAGATAGGAGTTTTTATTAATCTTGACTCATAAATGTCAATTCTTAACTTAAATACTAAACATCTTGTTCGAACTCTTCTTCCTCTCCGTGCCGCAAATTATGAAAATACTACTTAGTTAAAATAACAAATTGAAGTTCTTATTAATCTTGAATTATTCATTTTAAAATTCAATTGTTAACTTAAATACTAAACATCTTGTTCGAACTCTTCTTCGTTATCTTCCCGTTCTTCATCGTTTCTCCCTTCTGAATTTTCTTTCCCTCCTTCATCTTCTTCCTCGTCACTATTCTCGGCCTCATTGGAAGTGCTTTTTTGGTTTGAGCAATTGCCATCGCAATGCTTGCCGAGTAGCGAGTTTGGATCGATTTTCATGCACGCTACCATTTCTCCCCAATTCCACCCCCGCGCACCCCCACAGAACCAACCCCCGTACACCCCCGGGTAATTCCAATGCCAGAATTGAATTCAGCATCCCCGAAAACCCCCCGAGTAACGAGTTTGGAGCGAGTTTCATGTACGCTGCCATTTCTCCCCCAATTCACCCCCCGTGCACCCCCACAGAGCCACCCTCGTGCACCCCCGGGTGATTCTAATGCCAGAATTGAGTTCGGCAGCCCCGACAACCCCCGAGTAACAATTTCCGAGCGATTTTTCCGAGTTTCCAGTCGTTCCTGTAATGGTGCAAGTAGTGATGCAATTGGAAAATGCATTTTCCGGCCCAGAAAGCATTTTTCAAAAAAGCGAGAAACCACACCCTATAGACTCATTTGCTGTGACTTTCCTGAACACAATGCAGAAAACCGCATCTCGATATCTGTGACGGCCAAATTTAGTTATTCCGGCTGATTTTGATCTAAATGCCCTGGACTAATATTTCATAATTACGTATCTACTAGATATTTCGAAAATATTTCGAAGACTCCTTGCATTTCAACAAATAATAGGTCCGTCAATAAAAAAAAATCATATCAATCAAATATCTACCTGTACTTGACTACATGAATTTAATATTTAAAACAATTTTCTTCTACTTGGTTGAAATTTCCCGACGCTTTCTTTGCACTACGCTGATTGATTTCTCATTTCGTTCAAGTATTTCAATTATGGGTGACTTCTTTTATCTTCGCAAAGTTCTTCGGAATATGCATAATGTATACTTCTTTCGTTTTTCTATTATTTCTTATCTAATCATAAAGTATTCTCCGCAATATTATTCTTCTGAAACTTTGAAAACAACTTTACAACAATACGAACTAGAAAATTGAGCCTAACTGGTTAGTGGTTAAGCTGTCATTGGGTGCGTCTAACAGCATGCAGCGACTGCAGCCGCTTTTACGCGTCACGTGATAGACGGCTGAAAGTTCTTCCAGCCGCTACAGGTGATGAACACCTGTTTTCGAAAAAATCTAGTAATTATAAAAGTTATAATATTTCAAAGTTTCGTTCGACGGGAATAAGTTTTATCTTTCTCCCATTCCCGATCCGACCCTGTATCAGATTTCACACTGGCTATATGATACATATGATACTCTCTCTTTTCCTCACCAGCCGTATGGGAGGAGCAACTTGAGGGGCGTCATTCAAAAAGTAATTCATTTCCATTTCTGAATCCAGAATTGTGAGTGATGATTCGTTTCCACTATTCGACGGCTATACCAAACGTTCACTATTTGACTTTGATAAAACTGGATATTTCTCATTTCGAATGGAATAGAGCAAGGAAATCCATTTCGCGAAAACAGCACATTCTTGTAAAATCGATCACAAAAAAAAAGAAGATTTCGAGAAGAAAAATGAGAAAGTCGTTTAACCAAGTGAATGATAGACTTCAACACTGAAATAAAATAACACCAAAATATTCGGTGGTTTTCATGGTGGAAATGCGTATGAATTAGAGGAAATACCCTTTTCATGCTTTCAATACTTGAAAAATATTTTTTCAAAATCTGACTGCTTTTCTATCAGGGATGAAGACCCTTAAGACATCTACAACCCTCAAAAATCAAATTCAGACAAAAAACGAGGGTCATACAAAAACATAACTCATCGATCGCTGTTTCACGAATCGTCCCCAAAACAAATCCTTGCAGCACAATGAAATGAACTCATTTCGGACTTGCGTGGCGATAAAATTCCGCTATCACGAATCTGGAAACGCTTTTCGTTCTCTCGCCAACCATCTTTTTTCTCTAACTGGAATATCAATTTATTCCTAATTTTCAGTCCTGAAAAAGCGAACAAACCTTATTGTCACGCCACGCTACGGTGCGTGACGTGACTTATTTCCTTTTTTCCATCAACAGGTTAATGATGATTGGAGGGCCAAGGAAAGAAACAAGTGACAAGCGGAAAATAGTCATTTCGAGACAATATAAATGTATCAACGTTCACGTTGTGCGTGATTTGTTTTTGAATTGCATACTGTGAATAGTCACATGCGTTTTCAAAAGGGGAAAATCCTGTTTTTTCTGAAAATGTAGCTGCGTATTTTGAAAATGAACGATTTGCTAGAGCTACAGGGCTCGATGAAATTCATCCAGAAAAAAACAATATCAGTACGTGCTTCAATTGATGAATAAGTTCATGGAGTCGGAATCAGTTCTAAATAAAATACATGAACAAGAGAAGCCTATGAGAAATGAAGGGGACGCTGTTGCAGTTGTAGGAAATGCAGTGATGGACAACATTTAATCTTTAAGACAACTTGAGCCTATTTCTGGAGTTTCTAAAAGCAGCGTACATCGAATTCTGAAAGAAGCAAAATTCCATCCTTATAGATTGCAGAATGTACAAAAATTAGATGAAGATGATCTTGACAGACGTACAGAGTTTTGTGAAATCATGACTCAATAATTGATTGGTGATAATAATTACCTTTACAATGTGTGCTTTTCTGGCGATTCTTCTTTTTTATTTAAATGGACATATGAACAGGCACAACTACAGATACTGGAGTGACGTAAATCCCCATTGGTACAGTGAAACTCATTCACAAACTCCCCAGAAATGTATTCTGAGAGACTATATTGTAGGTCCATACCTCAACCTGACAAACGTATCTTGAACTTCTTGATACATCTGTGAACCCCAGAATCACTCAGTTACCTGATGACGATGATAGGCTACTTGAAGGTCAGCTCACCTTTCAACAAGATGAAGCTCCTTCAAATTTTGTAGCACCTGTACGTTAATTTTTAGATGACAATTTCACTGGCAGATGGATTGGAAGGCGAGGACCAATAGAATGGCCGGCTAGATCTCCTGTAATTCCAAAGAAAACAATCTGCATTTTACTCAGGAACTGAGAAACTCACTTTGGTTGTCTTAACCTTCGGATGACCAAGGAGGGTCAAAACATAACCTTCCAACTCAATTTAAAGCATTCAATTCGAGAACGGTAAGAAAGAGAGCAACGGTTGGAGATAGATCAATTCTGCGGATTCAGAATGGTCGAATTAGTATATTGAAGTCTATCAGGGGAAAACAAAATATTGCCCCTAAAATAGTTGTAAAAATCACCAAAAATGCAAAATCGTCCAATCTAATTGAAAATTCGCACTGTATACGTGAAATTTCACGCTGATTGCAAAAATGTTCAATTTGTATTGTTGAGACATCAGATTCAGCCGGAAAAAAGGATTGAAAAAATTATTTCTGGTGAAAAGAAAACTCTTTCAACTTGATTTGATCCATTCAAATCGAGAACGGTTAGAGATAGATCAATTCTGCGGATGCCAATCGATTCAGATTAGTCGAATTAGTGTACTATTGGAGGAAAACAAACTTTTGACCCCAAAAATAAAAAAATGCAAAATCGTTAGATCTAATTGAAAATTCACACTGTATACGTGGAATTTCACGCTGATTCCGAATATGTACGATTTGTATTGATCAGACATTAGATTCAGCTGGAAAAGGGACTTCAAAAATTATTTTTGGCGAAAAGAAAACCCTTTCAATTTGATTTGATCCATTCAAATCGAAAACGGTTAGAGATAGGTCAATTCTGAGGATACCAACCGATTCAGGATGGTCGAATTAGTATAGTAAAGTCCATTGAAGGAAAACCAATTTTTGATCTTAAAATAGTTGTAAAAATCACCAAAAATGCAAAATCGTCAAATCTAATTGAAAATTCACACTGTATACGTGGAATTTTACGCTGATTGCGAATATGTCCAATTTTTATTGATCAGACATCAGATTCATCTGGAAAAGGGAATGAAAAAAATATTTTTTGCGAAAAAACCCTTTCAACTTGATTTGATCCATTCAAATCGAAAACGGTTATAGACCGGGGGATAGTGACAGATTTTGGGACACGATTTTACTTGGTATGCCTTTTGTACGGCAGTATTGTCCGTATATCCTCATGATAATAATGCATGAATCAAAGAGTCGTCGTAGGTTCTTCATATTAAAATATAATAATAATAATTTTAATTATTATTATTCGGGTACGATTTTAAGCAGACTGCCATGTGTTTCGTGATGAAATAATAAAACTGAAATACTCGAAAAACGATTGGCAGGCCGTTAGGTTGGGTCCGAATGGCTGGTATGGTCACGTGTAATTGTATTTGGAAAAAGGAATTCTCCGCCCATCCTGATGGTATGCCAATGGTTTTTCGAGTATTTTACGTCTATTACTTTATTACAAAACACATGGCAACCTGATTGGAATCGTACCGAAACACATAATTTTTAGAAAATATTATTATTATTTTTCAATATGAAGAACCCACGACGACTCTTTGATTCATGCATTATTATCACGAGGATATACGGACAGTACTGCCCTCCGAAAGGCATACTGAGTAAAATCGTGTCCCAAAATCTGTCACTATCCTCCAGTCTATTAGAGATAGGTCAATCCTGAGGATGCCAACCGATTCAGAATGGTCAAATCAGTATTGAAGTCTGTCGGAGGAAAACAAAATTTTGACCCCAATATAGTTGTAAGGGGTAGACCCCTAAAAATCACCAAAAATGCAAAATGGTCAAATCTGATTGAAAATTCGCAATGTATACGTGAAATTTAACGCTGATTCCGAATATGTATGATTTGTATTGATCAGACATAAGAATCAGCTGGAAAAGGGATTGCAAAAATAATTTTTGGCAAAAAGAAAACCCTTTCAATTTGATTTGATCCATTCAAATCGAAAACGGTTAGAGATAGGTCAATTCTGAGGATGCCAACCGATTCGGAATGGTCGAATTAGTATATTGAAGTCTATCAGAGGAAATAAAACTTTGACCCTAAAATAGTTGTGAACCCCTAAAAATCACCAAAAAATGCAAAATCGTAAAATCTAATTGAAAATTCGGACTGTATACGTCAAATTTAACGCTGATTCCGAAAATGTACTTTTTGTATTGTTCAGACATCAGATTCAGCTGGAAAAGGGATTGCAAAAATTAATTTTGGGGAAAAGAAAACCCTTCCAACTTAATTTGAACCATTCAAATCGAGAACGGTTAGAGATAGATCAATTTTGCGGATGCCAATCTATATAGATTGGTCGAATTAGTATATTGAAGTCTATCGGAGAAAAACAAAATTTTGACCCCAAAATAGTTGTAAGGGGTAGACCCCTAAAAATCTCGCGAAAATGTTTTTTTCATTAGAATGTTCCCATCGACGAATTAGAATTCTTTTTTCCTAGAAGAATATTTGGAGATCATTTCAAGGAGAGGGAAAGATTGGGGACACACCATTTATGTCAAAACTCTGATGTTCGAAATTTGAAAAAACAGTTGCCTTTCTAGACCCCATCATCTGAAAATGTTTCAAATACTTCAACAATAATTGATGATTCTGTTTCTTGTAACTCTGAAGTTGATAAGATTTTACCTTTGTAACTCTGATGGTGAGGTATCTAAATTTGAGGCATTTTCTGTTAGGAACTGTTAATGAAGAAAGTAATACTATTAGTTATGTAGAGGAAGATAGCCCATATCGCACCGAACCCATGGATGAAACTGTTGACTGTTGTCTTTCTGAACATGGTTATAGTGTACTGGATAGTTGATTCCTGACGCTGAGTGAAGCACACAGCATAGAAAATAAAACAAATCCCCAATGTGATTTTCAAATTTGGAAAGAAAATGAATGACTACGATTCTATCTTCCAAACTTGGACCCATAATCGAACAGAAGGCCTTAATGATAAATAACAGCAGACATGAGAGCTGAGTTAGATGATGAGGATGATGTTGCAGATAAATATGAAACAGAAAATGCAGATCTCACATATTTTTTATGTGGACTTGTTACTAACCCAGGAATCCCTTTCTTGTCAACGTCAATGTCCCCCAGAATTGTTTTTGATACTACTACCAATATCAACCATTTGTTGGAAATAAGAACATTTGTATCTATAGGATTGATAAAAAAACAGACACTGTAAAACAATTTGTGGAATAGGGGTATTTCTTGACAACAGTAAGAAAGTGTTAGCTTTGAAAAAAACATCTATTAATTTCAAATTCTAGGGCAATTAGCTCTTATGGAATAACATTGTTATGGACTGGGCTTTGGATCCTGTACCAGTATTAACAAGATGCTATTTTGAATTTTTCAAATCAAATCGTGAGCTTTATACAGTCAGGGTTCACTGTGGTTTTGGAGTCGATTCTTGCCACTACTACATACTTTGGCCAAGAGCAGAACAGACTGGTACAAATTTGATGACAGTTGCTTAAATAGACTGTTTTCTATAAAATTGGAGCCTCTATATAACATAACACAAATAATCAAAAAGTTTTCCATATGGTGCCGACTTAATTGTACACACTGTATATCAACAACTAGTTTTGCCACTAATGCCGTCTCAAAATAAAGTGTGGGTAATAAATAATGAATAATCCTTCAGGACAAGCCAGTATCAGAGCCTAAAAATTATTAGTGCAGGAAGACTACCGAAAAAAGAAATCCATACTTCACCATGTCAAAATTCTTTTAATAGAAAGGCCACTCTCTACAAACACAAATGATCATAAACCGCATTCTTGTCGTTTCGTAAAAAATACCTGTCGGCTTTTTTCAGCTCTCTCGATTTTTTCCTTCCCTCGCAGGAGAGATTTATTACAAGCCTGGACATGGTTCGGTATCTCCCCTGATTTCTCTTGGAGTCTTTTCTCTTCTCAGGGCTTGATGCAGTGATTCTTCCAACGAAGTGTTATGTTGGTGTGCCCCTAATATATTTTCAGAATTTATTTTCTCTCCGCAAAATGTTTTCCTTTTTCCTGGCATCCATTGTAGTTGTTAGAAGTTGGGGATATGATAGCCGGCAAAAGTTTTGTTGTTTCGACGTTGTTAGTTGAAACTTTTTGCATGATGAAATTTCGTTTAATAGCCAGCATCATTAAGCATTGGGGTTATATGATATATACTTCAGACAGTGTGTGGAAAAGCTAGCTATCACACACAGCTTCAAAACATGATCGATATCAGAGAAGTTGTTATGCTGTTTTCTGCCCGTGCATCGTACTATGCAGATGAACTTATATACAGGGTGAGTCAAACTCCGAATATAGATTCCTCACCTTATTTCGAAGTGAAAAGTTTATATCAAGGTATGTCCTATAATGGATCCTCTCTGAGACGTAGGGCGTCGAAAGTACGAAATATATCAATATGACAGAGCACTAGTCCATTTCTAACGAATCGTTCGTCAATTTCTTGATCAAACATTCCGTAATCGGTGGATAATAGTTAGACGTACTCCCATACAGTGGCCTACACGTTCTCCTGATTTTACTTCACTTGACTTTTTGTGGAGATACCTTGAATCTCTGGTGTATTCAACACCTATAGAATCTGTGGAAGATTCAAAGGCAAGACAGCCGATGAAATGGAGATGCCATTTGTGTATCGAACAAAATAGTGGTCCATTTGAACATTTGCTCTAATGCCTTTTTTGTTTCTATACAGTATACCCCATAAAATGTGTCTATCATTTGAGTAGATATTAATGAAATACACGATAAATGTAATTCTTCATCAGAATAATATTGGATGGATAATATTTCCCTACATAATTCTATCAGAAATGGCTTCAAAAATTAAAGTCAAACGTAAAATTCAGCAAATCAAAAGTTCTACTGCAAATGAATTGTTGTTATGGCTATAACACGGGTTTCTGTTCTATTGATATACTTTTCAAAAATCCAAAATTGATAAATATAAAATTATAGCTAGTAAAATGTTGAACTGACATTATAAAAGTGAATTATCTCATTTTTGAACTACTTGCAATATTATAACTACATGTTCATGCATTCTCATTTTTCTAGAGACAAAATGATTTTTTCCAAATATAGATATTAATTTTCTCGTCACAATAAAAAAAAGTCAGGAAAACGTTTCAATTAGTCCATTTTTTATAACAAAAATACCACTGGCCCTAGAATAGAACCTTGTGGAACATCTATATCAATATTCACAAGGGTGGATTTCGTAACAATTCCAGTTGTATTCCATTCGATTTGTTGGAATTATGGCGTCATACATCCGATATAAACTAGGTAATTGAAAATATATTCTTGAGGCAAATATACTTAAGCGTGTGAGAAACAACATTCAATGAAGGACCAACCGACACGCCACCCATAAATAATAATAATTAGTAGTTCGACTGTGGGTCTGAGAACCTTTGATCAGCTTAGAATAGAGATATCTCGGGGTATGAAATCTGTTGACCTTATAGATAAGACAAGCCATGTGGAGGGTGAATCTTCCATCAAGACTGAGCCAATTTGATCAGCGAAACACATTGCTAATGTAGTCAAATTTCCGAAGGCCAAAACAATATCTAATGCATGAATTTTGTATTTTTTGTAAGCTATTTTTATCTGTGTAGGTCAGAGCAGGCCAATATACCACGTTACAGTACGCCAGAGATGATAAAATCAGAGAATCACAAAGTTTCAATTTTAACCCGGCACTAAGTACATCACGGTGCATATAGAGCAGTTTAAGCTTTCTGTACAAGAGAATGCACATGTCCATTGGACTTTAATTCATTGTCCATCTGAAGGCCCAAATTTTTACATTTATGTACTGCTACTAATCTTGAATCATTGATCCTTATTTCAAATAGCGGACTAGCAGCAAGAGCCTCTTTGTCTTTACCAAAGATCATGAAAAAAAGTTTTATCAATAAAAAACCACCAGTTGAATGGTTCAATGATGAACTCAGGACTCTGAGGGACCATTATCTGAGGTCAAATCAATTTGTAATTTTACCAGGGATTTCAATAATTACACTATTCTGAAAAAACACTACCAATTGAAATTAATACAATATAAGAAAGCAGCATATGATAAATTCATCGGAGAATCCGATAACAAAGTCCGAGATAGCTGGAGACTTGTAAATTTTGAAAGAAATCATTCAAAGAAAAATGTAATCGATCCCACCATAACAGCTAAAGAGTTCAATGATTACTTTTCCACAATTGCAGCTGATCTGATTGGGAAAATACCTAATGATTCGAATGACCCGGTCAATTACTTGAAAGGATTGCCCACACCACGTTCATCTTTTTTTATAGAGCCAGTTACAATATCTGAGGTAGTCGAAGCTGTACGCAGCTTGAAAAACTCTAAATGCACTGATGTATACGGGATGAATAGTGAACTTATTAAAAAAACCTTAGACTTAATAATATATCCGTTGGTAACTCTCTTCAATGATTCCATTGCAGAGGGAGAATTTCCAGATATTTCGAAAGTCACGAAAGTAATACCAATTTTCAAAAAAGGGGACATTTCATAGGTGACAAACCATAGACTCATGAAATACTTTGAAACGAATGCATTTATCAATAGTTGTCAGTTTGGTTTCAGAAGCAAATGTAGTACAACCCAAGCTGTTTTCAAGATTGTTAGAGATATATTCGAGGGTTTTGAGAATGGCATGGAAGTTGGTATTACTTTATGCGATCTGTCGAAAGCTTTCGACTGTGTCTCTCATAGTATTCTTATTGAAAAGCTTAACCATTATGGTGTCAGGGGCATACCGCTCGATCTATTCCAGTCTTACCTACATAACAGGAAACAAGCAGTGTATATAACTGATTCTTGTTCTGATTTTCACAATATTACATTTGGGGTGCCACAGGGATCTGTTTTGGGCCCTTATCTATTCATCATTTACATGAATGATTTGTTCCATTCTATGTTACCTAATAAATGTGTATCTTATGCTGATGACACAACTCTACTCAATACTGCTTCCGACGCAGACAGTCTATCGTTACGTATGACGTGCTCTATCGAATCTGCAAAATTGGTTCAATGCCAGCAATCTGAAATTGAACCATGATAAAACTCAAAATCTTGTTCTTTCCACCAAGAACGCAGGTGATGGTAAGAGTGTCAAACTTCTTGGGGTTGTTATAGATGAAAAACTGACTTGGTCAGCCCATATAGATCAACTACGTAATAGATTATCGAGTTCACTATATTTGTTACGCAATATGAAGAAAACTATGTCTTAACACAGTTCGAAGATGTTATTTTTCATTTTTCCAAGCTCACATAAATTATAGCATTATCTTATGGGGCAATTCTTGTCACGCCGTTAGAGTTTTCAAAATACAGAAGAAAGCAGAATTATGGCTGATGCTGGTTACAGGGACCACTGTCAAAAAATCTTCAAAGATCTATCTATCATGCCTATTCCATCATTATTTATTTATAATATGGTATTAGAGATACATAAAAACAAAAAATAATTTTTGGTCAACGCTGATTTTCATGAATACGAAACTCGCGGTGCGACCGATTTGATACCTCCTCGCTACACACTCAATAAAACACAAAAGAATTCACTGGATGTCAGACTCTATAACTTTTTGCCTGATGAGTTCAAGATTTTGACTTGGAACTGACTTAAGTCGAAACTGAAACGACACATTCTCAATCACTGTTTTTACTCCATTGACGAATATTTGAGTATGCCTCTGTGTCTCAGCAACATCTAGATCTCCCAAATAATGGGACACTGTTTTTTTTAGATTGTTTTTGTATGTTTTGTCGTTTTTGTCGTAAACATTTTAAAACTTGTACTGCTGACTTGCCAAAAACATAATTGTAACTTGGTAAAATAAATCTATTCTATTCTATTCTTAATTGAGTTTGTTTTCATTGAGAATGAGGTCAAGCACATTTGAAAGTGCAGAAATGTAGCTCAAATCAGAGTTCATTCTTTCGCACGCAACGTGTACATCATTGATTGAAAAAGATAATAGCTATTTGTGTATTAAGAGCGCAAAGTGATATATTGCCGCTTGACAAAGAGAGTTACTGCGCGACGCGAAGCGGAGCGCGGTAATCTTTGGAGAGCGACAATGACACTTTGTGCTCAAAATACACACAAAATTTTTTCTACAAACGCAGTTTTCAGAAAAAGAAACACCAGATGCTTTATTCAACAAAAGTACATCACATTATAACAAACTTTCATAATGTATATGCTAACCAAATTGCACTAAATTCAAAAAATGCTGATCGCTTCTCAAACTACTAAAAGCATGAAATATTAAAATTTACCTTTTTTAGTAGATATTCTCCATCGGGCGCTTCTTGTAAAAATTTGTGAATATCTTCAGTACCTAGTGAATGTTTTGACTGGCACCACGTCATGAATTTACCGTATTGTAATTCATATTTCTTCCTTGATTTCTCTGGTAGGAGATTCAAAGTAATAATTTTTGCACTTTCTGCAACATCACGAGGAGTGTTTGATAATTCGCTGTCACTATCATCAATCATCATGCAGAAATACGTTGGAGAAGCGAACGTATTCGAAATATTTCCGCTCTAGAGCGCAAATGCTGTCACAAAATGACATTTCACGGAAAACGTCAACTTTGCGTCGAAATCTGAAATCGTCAAAGGCTAATTTGTTAAGCCTTTGTGAAAAAATACAATTGTGTGTCAACCGCATATTGGTGGGTGGTACAAAGTTCAATACTTTGTGGAAAATCCGCCGTGTATATGGAGAACAACAGAGGCCCAAGAATACTCCCTTGGGGTGCACCTCGCGTAATTCTTCTACTGGAAGATACCAAATCTTCGTCAAGCACTGTTTTTTGAGAGCGATTACTTAGGTATTACCTAAAAAACTAAACAACGCCTTCACTGATACCGAAAAATTTCATTATTTTATACAGGAGGTTATGGTTAATAGTATCGAAGGCCTTACTGAAGTCCAGTAGAACCAACACACTATTTAATTTAAAGTTTTGTGCTCTGAATAAATCATCAGTTACATGAGCAAGGGCAGTAGTTGTACCGTGGTCACATCGAAAATCGGATTGGGTAACAGCTAATATACGAGGATGTATTGATATTTAGTTAGCCTAGACCAGTTCCCTGCATAAACAAAATATTGCGTTACCATAGCAACGAACAATAACTTATTAGAAGTGTCAGTGTAAAGTTTGACGTCAAAAAAAAACCAGAGTTACGCAATAAATTAAAAGAAAAAATATGTCTACTGAAATTGTGAAAATCGAAAAATTGGAGTATCGAGCCATCATCAAGTACCTGTATTTAAAAGGGTTAAGAGGTAAGCAGATTTACGAAGATATGCTTAATATCCTTGGTGATCAAAGTCCTTCTTATGCGACCGTGAAAAATTGGACTTAAAGCTTCAAAAGAGGTAAATTTTCCATTGAAGATGATGACCGATCGGGAAGGCCAGTTTCTGTGTCAGTCCCCGAAAATATCGATGCAGTTCATGACATGATGTTAACAGACCGTAGAATTGATCTAAAACGGATATCTGAAGCACTGAATATTTCATACGAACACATGAGAAAAATTGCTGCAAAATGGATCCCCAAATGTTTGAATGTTGACCAAAAGCGTGCAAGGGTAGTAGCATCGCGTTCGATCTGTGCTCGATTTGAAAACGATGTAGACTTCTTGAACCGAATTGTTACTATGGATGAGACTTGGGTACATTTCTACGATCCAGAAACAAAGCAACAATCGATGGAATGGCAACACTCCGGTTCTCCAAGACCTAAGAAGTTTCGTGTCCAAAAATCTGCTAGAAAAGTTCTTGCTCCAGTTTTTTGGGATTGCCATGGAGTAATCATGATTGATTTCTTGGATAAGGGTAGAACAATAATTGGAAATTACTATTCGACATTACTGACCACTCTACGGGAAAAAATTAAAGAGAAAAGACGCGGAAAGCTATCCAAAGGTGTTTTGTTTTTGCAGGACAACGCCCCTGCACACAAATCACATGTGACATGCAAAAAATTCGTGATTTAGGGTTTGAATTACTAGAACACCCACCTTATTCACCAGATTTGGCTCCGTCCGACTATCATCTCTTTCCTCAACTGAAAAAAAGTTTAAATGGTCGTAAATTTTCTTCCAACGAGGAGGTAATAAAAGCTGTGGAGGTCTGGTTTGCAAAGCAAGAAGAAACATTTTTTTGAAAGGTCTAGAGACGTTGCAGGTTCGCTGTAATAAATGTATCCAATAAAGAGGAGAATATGCTGAGTAATAAAATATTTTGACATTGAAATTTTGTTTGGTTCTATAGTAGGATAAAAATTTTTCAATATATCCTCGTATTATTGTTCTCTACGTATACTTTCAACTGGGTAGAAATATTTTTTTTTTAATATTTTAGATAATATTGATGAAGTTTCGACCGTCTATGTTATTTTTACATCTAGGTTGTTGGGGTTGGGTCGTCTTATAGAAAAACCAGTATTTTTCAACAGGCCGACGTTTCGGCAATATATTTTGCCATCCTCAGGGCTCTAAAATATAAAATTATGGACAATTGTTATTATGTAATTATAAAATTTTGAAAAAAGAAATTTTATAAAAAAGTTTTTCTTTAAAAACTTTTCTAAAAAACATTTTTTTTTGGGGTACATGTAGACAAATATAAAATTTAAAATAAAATTTTGAAATTTTCAATATAAAATCACGTATAAAAATACACTATTAACAATACCAGCCAAATTCAGAAACCAGTCTGGAGAAACTATTTTAATAAAATTAACAAGTGAACTTACGTGAAGGGTTTTGGTTTTCCTTCGTCAACATAAAGTATAACACGTAACATATAAATAAAATCAAAACCAGACACGACATAAAATTGAACTGAAGTTTCCTCGAATTGAAAAATATCATCATACATTCTCGCAAGGCAAACTTCTATTGACTACTGAATTGCCTGCGAAAACGTTTGATGATATTTTCCAATTCGAGGAAACTTCAGTTCAATTTTATGTCGTGTCTAGTTTTGATTTTATTTATATGTTACGTGTTATACTTTATGTTGACGAAGGAAAACCAAAACCCTTCACGTAAGTTTACTCGATAATTTTGTTAAATTAGTTTCTCCAGACTGGTTTCTGAATTTGGCTGGTATTGTTAATAGTGTAATTGTGACACAAACGTTTATACGTGATTTTATATTGAAAATTTCAAAATCTTATTTTAAATTTTATATTTGTCTACATGTACCACAAAAAAAAGAAAGGATGTTTTTTAGAAAAGTTTTTAAAGAAAAACCTTTTTTTAAATTTCTTTTTTAAAAATTTCATAATTACATACTAACAATTGTCCATAATTTTATATTTTAGAGCCCTGAGGATGGCAAAATACACTGGCATGCAAAATTAACCGGACAAACAAAATTTTGTTCAAATTCAATCTTAAATTACTTTTTAACCTTTCCATCAATTTCGATAATTTTTTTGCCAAGTTGTAGGTACTTTCATTGTTATCATTCTCTACTATCGATTTTGCAGAAAGTTCTTGAAGATTTGTCGTTATACAGGGTATGATAAAAGGTGCACTTTACCCCAACATTTCTGAACACCCTGTGGAAAAATTTTACTACTGAATGATAGGTCTTCGTACGAGATTTTAAAGCCTGATCTTTCGTCAACAGTTCTTTTTTTGATTCATATCAATAACTGCATTCTTAAAGAAAAAAAGCATTTTTAAAGAAAACCATGCGATTCGTAACCATAAAAAAATTTTATTCAAAAAATAATAGAGTATGATAACAATGAAAGTACCTACAACTTGGCAAAAAAATTATCGAAATTGATGAAAAGGTTCAAAAGTTATTTAAGATTGAATTTGAACAAAATTTTGTTTGTCCGGTTAATTTTGCATGCCAGTGTATATTGCCGAAACGTCGGCCTGTTGAAAAATACTAGTTTTTCTATAAGACGACCTAACCCCAACAACCTAGATGCAATAATTTTAGGTAATGTTAGCAATATACTTATTGGCCTGAAGTGTGAAATTTCGGTGGGACGATAATTTTTTGGACTTGGAATAATGTGAGAAAGCTTCCAGGCAGCAGGAAATACGCCATTCGTTAAGCAAAACTTAACTATGTAAGTCACTACTCCATTGAGGTAGGAAAAGACCAGAAGTAACACTGTCAGTAGTAATATCCTGACAAAATGCCGAATTTTCAAAAACTACTTCCACCTTGCTGTCACGAAAACTGTGTTGCTTAGAAACACCACGAGAGCTTGCTCGAGTGGTGTTTTGTACAGCAACACAGTTTGAGCGACTGGCAAGGTGAAAGTATTTTGAAAATTCTGGATTTTAAAGGGATATTCCATCAGACAATTTCACGAATACATCAAATTATCATGGACTAA
Organism: Chrysolina oricalcia; assembly: GCA_944452925.2. Taxonomy (NCBI): domain Eukaryota; kingdom Metazoa; phylum Arthropoda; class Insecta; order Coleoptera; family Chrysomelidae; genus Chrysolina; species Chrysolina oricalcia. The sequence continues at coordinate 3,711,329 of OX101824.2, read as the reverse complement.
ATGCGTATTGCAGAAACGGTTCATCATGTGTCATTAATGTCAGTTGAAGAGTTGAACCGTCAAACTGACGTTTCTCTATTCACAGAAATTGTTGTAACTATGGAAACGTATAAATAAGGAAGAAGCGAAACACTGATTTGAAAATACCACGGGCTGGAGACAGTCTTTTCGAAAAGTCCTTTTCTCAATGGTTTGAATTCAAAAAATGATGGCATTTGGTTGGTTTATATAATATGAGGGAAATTGTCAAATTGTTATCACTTCCCTTCCTATTGGATCTGAAAGAATTAAAAACTTTTTCGACTTCCTTGATATATTGGTTGGATGAAAATAGAATTGATCATTCTCAATGTCGTCAACGTGGTTGTATATGTTCAACAATTCTAAATCAATAATATTAGTTGTATGTGGGATGCTCTCAATGAAATAATCATGAATAATCATATCTTTGCCACTCGCGACGAATCTCACTACAACGAGAGGAACTGTCAAGAAAACTCCCCCTATGGACTTTCTCCGCCCATTCAAAACACCGACAGCTTTGACGTCACGGGAAAACGTTTGTCCAAAAATAATTCACGACTTTTCTTTTCCTGTGTCGGTATGCGGTGACATTTTACTGTCGGCTTAGAGGCCTTTGCACATTGTGCCTCACATAATATCGGTCCACTGGAAATTACAAAAGGCAAACAATACGGTCGATACACTAACGGGTTGAAAGGTTTTTCGGCGGAAATGTTAGCGGAGGAGGTGATTAAGAGTGTTCCGTCAGGTGACGGATTCTCGTTTGTTTTTACGATGTGGATTAATGGATGCATCTGTCATTCGAGTCAACGCGAAAAAGAAGGTTGAGGTTATAGCCCGGGAGAAGGCGACAGTTGGTGTGTAGCCAGTCAACATAAAATGATCTCAGAGACGGTATTATTATCATTATTATTGCTCGGCAGAGCTGGCTATAGGCCGGAGTACAGTTCTGAGTAGTAAACAGAGAAAACAAAATATTCAAAAGAATGTTTCGCACCATTGAGATTTTATAGCTGGAAAATACCTGTGTTGTGAATTGTCGAAATTAATTGAGTAGGTACCTAAACGAGGATATATTGAAAAATTCTTAGCATAGTATAGAACCAAACAAAATTTCAATGTCAAAATATTTTATTACTCAACATATTCTCCTCTTAATTGGGTACATTCATTACAGCGAACCTGCAACGTCTCTAGACCTTTAAAAAAAATGATGGCAACATGAGATTTGTGTGCAGGAGCGTTGTCCTGCAAAAACAAAACACCTTAGGATAGCTTTCCGCGTCTTTTCTCTTTAATTTTTTTCCGTAGAATAGTCAGTAATGTCGAATAGTAATCTCCAGTTATTGTTCTACCCTTATCCAAAAAATAAATCATGATTACTCCATGGCAATCCCAAAAAACTGAAGCAAGAACTTTTCCAGCAGATTTTTTGACACGAAACTTCTTAGGTCTTGGAGAACCGGAGTGTTGCCACTCCATCGATAGTTGCTTTGTTTCTGGATCGTAGAAATGTACCCAAGTCTCATCCATAGTAACAATTCGGTTTAAGAAGTCTACATCGTTTTCAAATCGAGCACAGATCGAACGCGATGCTAGTACCCTTGCACGCTTTTGGTCAACATTCAAACATTTGGGGATCCATTTTGCAAAAATTTTTCTGGTGTCCAAATTGACGTGAACTATATGATGATCCGTTTTAGCCCAATTCGACGGTCTGTTAAAATCATTTCATGAACTGCATCGATATTTTCGGGGACTGACACAGAAACTGGCCTTCCCGATCGGTCATTATCTTCAATGGAAAATGTACCTCTTTTGAAGCTTGCAGTCCAATTTTTCACGGTCGCATACGAAGGACATTGATCACCAATGGTATTAAGCATATCTTCGTAAATCTGCTACCTCTTAACCCTTTTAAATACAGGTACTTGATGAAGGCTCGATACTCCAATTTTTCGATTTTCACAATTTCGGTGGATATATTTTTTCTTTTAATTCATTGCGTAACTATGGTTTACTTTTTTGACGTCAAACTTTAAACTGACACTTCTAATAAGTTATTGTTCGTTGCTATGGTAATGCAATATTTTGTTTATGCAGGGAACTGCTCTAGGCTAACTAGATATCAATGAATCCTCGTAGTTTATAATAGTTGCTTTTGGTTTTCAGGTTTACTGCTACCTACCAAAGTTGAAATTATTGGTGATGTCATACAAAGTTTGACTCTAATGTAGAAATGAGTATATAACTTTTTGGGGGATTTTCTATAAAACAAGAACTCATTCTTCATGGTAAGATATTACCATTAACATTATTGCTACCTTTTTTTGTCCATGAATTTGTTACAAAATCATTTTTAGTATTATTCATTTCAGTGTAACTTTTTGAAGACAGTAGGTATGTGGAAATGATTCAGTTGACACTACAGGGAGGATTTTATACCAAATACAAATGACTTGGCTGTCAGTAACAATTGGACAAAAAGAAATAATGAAAATAATTTCAGTTATATACTGACCAATATAATAAAACTTATTGTGTAAGAATATTTTTTCATGTTTTTGTTAGCTCAAGTCAGGTAGTGCCATTGTACACTCACATATTTCATAAATATTTAGCTGTATGTCTGTTCAATCAACAATATGAAATTGAAGTAATTTCTTAATTTGATTATTCTACCATTTTTTGTTGTGGAAATGGGTGATGACTATTTTGATTTTAGTTTCAGTGAGGAGAACCCATCATCCGAAAATACCACTCAACAACAGATGGAAGATACCACCAGATTATTTTTACAGAATACATCAGATTATTAAAATCATGACTAAGGTTTATTATTGGGAGTTGACATCTGGAGCAATTAGGATTTTTCTATTTTTCTGATCTGCAGAACTTCAAGTAAGCAACAAATATTGAAATCAATTCATTGATCTATTAATCCTGTGATTTCAAAAATTTGGACAAAAAGATGTTGTGAATAAAGTGGAAAGTACGTAGAAAGTACATAGTATTTTATATTTCACTTACATATAAATATATAAGAATGTGAATTTAAATTCAAACTACTGTTTATTTTTTGGTTATGAATGCTAATTGCAGAAGATAAAAGTTTTTGTCCTGAAAACTTCAACTAATTAATTATTGGAAATGAAACCGTAATATAATATGATAAAATGTAACAAAAATGTTTTCTGTCAATTCCAATACATTTTTTTTCATTGTGAAATTTTTGTCATGTGGTAATTTTTAGATTTATTCTGAGACTCAATATTAATAAATAAAATTGAGTTGAATTTAAAACAACTTTTTTTGTTTTTGTGGCAATACACATTCAAATACAAAATACATTTTCAGTTAGAAATGCAAAGTTTTTGAAAATCTTTTATTTGGTGTAGTTCGTTTTATTCTAATATTCATTCCATCCAAATGCAAAACAGAACCACTTTTTAGTACAACATAGGAGCGGTTCATTGTGAATTTAAAAAATTCATGTTTGTAAAATAATGTTATGTTTTATCGATATCTAATTACACAATATGCTTTATGTTTTAATAAATATGTGTTATGTTAATTTCAGTTTTTTTTTCAAGAATATTTATAAGTACCTGGATTCTAGCTATGGAAACATGTAATAAACACGTTTGATTTTTTAGACTCCTCCACATTCATGTCAAAAATTATATACAGGGGGGTACATTTTGGCATATTCAAGCTTGAACATCATGAATTTGTCGAAATGTGTCCCCTGTATGTAATGTTTTATTCGAATTTTTATTTCTCCTGAAAAATTATAATTATGGTGAGGTTTCTGAATTCAGCTATATAAAATTTTATGCTTTAGAAGTACAATTTGAATTACAGTCAAATGGAGAATATTATTAAAGTTGATTCATATTTTTCAAGTTTCTCCATTCCGAGAATAAATTTGCTGCTGTACATAAGTCTTTTACACAATTTCGTTCAGATACAAACTACTAGAATGTACTAACCTTCCCTTCTTGAATTCATGTTAAACTCAATTCATTGTAATGATAAAACAATTGGAAAACGCTGTCAAACTTTTTCAAATTATTGAATAAAATGTTCTTCTCACATCTCAAAAACATACCATTGACACAGATCTTCTTTAAGTCATATCATACAATATTTTATTTTGTTTTTTGCAATGCCAGACCTACTAGATTATTTACTTCAAGGTGAGACTAAAGGACCCTGCACTGTCCTTATGGAAAATGGCTTTCGGTTAAATTCCCTGAATTTTTGGTATGTTGTAGATTTCGACTTCCTCGGCAAAAGTGTCCACAGGCACAAAAAAATCGGCCTCCTAGTTTTCGAGATACAGGGTGTCAAAAATGAAAAGTGAAGCTTTCTGCTTAGAATTTTTAACAAATCCGGGAATTGACAAAACGCCCTTCTATTCATGGAATAACATGACTGAACCATCGTACAATATCATCTGGATCTTGTATCCATTATATTATTACGTTTCGTGTTCTACAACAGGGTGAACAAAGAAAAATCCAATTCGATTAATTTTAAACCAACCAGTTTAAGTTCGTTCATGAGAATTAAAGATCCAATTGAGCCTGGATGAACTTCCTCATTCTCGATCGAAGTTTACTGACATTTTTTTTATATACAGAGTGGTTCGGAAATAGGGGTGCGTCAACCCCTAGTTTTTTTAATCGGATAGGGGAGAGAATGTCATATATATCAAACATTCTTTAATGTAAAGAACGCTGCATAGTCATTTCATATACCGGGTGGCTACGGGAGTAGTGGCTACGGGAGTAGTGCCTACGGAATATCTCAGTTATTGTATGAAGTAGGTTTGTGAAATTTAGAGCGTCGATATAATGACATGAGAGCTAGAATTTGAGCATATTGACATGTCGAAGTTAACTTCCGGTCTGACCGGAAGTAACATCAACTTTCTTATTTTGAATGGAAACCCTATTTTTTTTCTTTTCGCTTTATTCAGCATTCAATTCCCTTTCTAATGACATATCACAAGTTGGTATCTAACCAGAAACTAGATCAGAAAAAAATTATTATTGAAATTCACCGAGTAGGCCGTGGAAGCAAAATGAAAGCCAAAAATTGAAAAGTAGGCTATGGAAACCATACGTCACTTGATAACAGTTGCTACTACTGTGATATTTTATTTTCATTCGTCGGCGTTATAAAAAGCCGCCAAAAAAAATATTGGAAAAATTGGGAAAAAGCAATACTCTGTAGGTCCATAACTTAAATAGGAACATACAACTTTTTCTTGCCTGTACTATTCAGCATAACCATTCCTTTCTAATGATATAATAGAAAGTAATTTTTTGAAATGAAATACCAAAAAATCCAATTATTATTCTTCAAATAACGAAAAAACAGATTTATCGAAAAAAAAAAAATTCAAATTGATAGGATAAAAGATAAAATAAATTCAAAACAAATGTTCGAAATGCATTCCCTCAGCGACAATACATTTATTGACTCTGGTGATATTTTCATGTAAAACGTTTCTCAACATTTGGGGAGTGATATCTTGGAAAGCTCTACGAATTTTTACTTCTAGCTCATGTAGAGTTGTAGGCTGTGTGGAATACACCCTATTTTTAAGATGCCCCCATAGAAAAAAGTCGCACGGAGTAAGATCAGGTGACCTTGGTGGCCACCTGACTGGACCATGGGTTGTTATAAGTCTCTCTTGAAAGCGATTTTGAAGATAATTTCTCGCTATTCTTGAATTATGCGGAGGGGCGCCATCTTGCTGGAAGTACATTCTCTCAGTTATTTCCGCTGGTAGGTTGTTAATGAATTCCGAAATTTCATTCGTTAAAAATTTAAAGTATCTCTCTCCGGTTAGTTGGCCTTGAAAAAGAATGGAGCCAACAATATGAGTTCCAACTATTCCTGCCCAAACATTCACACCAAATCTCTCCTGGAAGACGCCTTGTCGAAACCGGTGCTCGTTTGCTATCGCCCAGTACCTGGAACAAAAGACAGTTCACACTTTTAGCACTTTACACTTCGACTATCGACAATAATCCAAATAAAGTACAGTACCTACCTTGTATTATTCCTGTTAAATAATCCATTGTTGGTAAATCTTGACTCGTCCGTAAACAAGATATAATAGTTAAATAGGTGATTCTCAGCATTTTGTCGAAGAAACCAATTACAATATTCCAGGCGCCTTTCACCGTCATTTTCATACAAATGTTGATACAACTGATACTTGAAGGATTTCAATCGATGTTTTTTCAAAATTTTCCTAGCAGAGTCCTTACTTATAGCTAATTCGGCGCCAATCTGCCTTGAGGAAATTGTGTTATCATATTGTACTAAAGCTAATACATTAATTTCAGTTTCCTCATTAATAACAAATGCTTCTTGGTCTTCGTGAACATCAGGCTCAGTTCTTAATTTTTCTTCAAGCCACTGGAAATACCTTCTTGACGGTTGCTGCCTCCCTGGATATCGCTCTAAATACAATCGTTAAGCGGCATAAGAATTTTTTAAACATTCACCATAAATGTCAATTTGTTCGGTTCGTGAATAACGGGGCATTTTTTGAATATTCCACTAACTGATTTCGATTTCCAAACCCTTTTAAAATGGCAGAATCAAAAACACTACTTCGAACGTCAAAATAATATGGATAGCAGCGTTCGTGACAGCTCTCATTTCTTTTTTGTTTCATTCCATAATACATCTTAATCAGCCTACTTGTTGATATTTTGGTTCGAATGATTATTGCAATGGAATGATTATTCTGAATAGCACAAACATCGTCCATAGGTAGATATTAGAATATCTATGGACGATGGCACAGACCTGGTACGTTTATGTTCCTATTTAACCTAGAACCTACAGGATATAATTTATCATTCCACATTATTTTTAATTTTATTTTTGCGTATGGCGATAATCTGTTTTGTTATTTGAAGAATAATAATTGGATTTTTCGGAATCTCAGTTCAAAAACTTATTTTCTATTATATCATTAGAAAGGAATGATTATGCTGAATAGTACAGGCAAGAAAAAGTTGTATGTTCCTATTTAAGTTATGGACCTACAGAGAATTGTTTTTATCCCAATTTTTCCAATATTTTTTTTGGCGGCTTTTTATAACGCCGACGAATGAAAATAAAATATCACAGTAGTAGCAACTGTTATCAAGTGACGTATGGTTTCCATAACCAACTTTTCAATTTTTGGCTTTCATTTTGCTTCCACGGCCTACTCGGTGAATTTCAATAATAATTTTTTTCTGATCTAGTTTCTGGTTAGATACCAACTTGTGATATGTCATTAGAAAGGGAATTGAATGCTGAATAAAGCGAAAAGAAAAAAATAGGGTTTCTATTTAAAATAAGAAAGTTGATGTTACTTCCGGTCAGACCGGAAGTTAACTTCGACATGTCAATATGCTCAAATTCTAGCTCTTATGTCATTATATCGACGCTCCAAATTTCACGAACCTACTTCATACAGTAACTGAGATATTCCGTAGGCAATACTTCCGTAGCCACCCGGTATATACAGTACGGATTTTTTAGTTCCCCCCCCCCCCAATGTTACCTTTTGAACGGTTCGACGTACAAACATGAATAAAAAACCGTTTGGAGGGTTTCACCGATACTACCTTTTGAAACAAAAAATATGGTGATTGCTCTACAGGGGGCGCGGGGGAGCACATCGATTCAAAATTATTAAATGGCATGGGGGGTCGAGTGTCATATCGTTGAAAAGAGAATTCAATTATCTTTACAACCATCTGATCATTTTTGAATTTCGTTAATATTTTTTTTTTGCAATTCAAATTCGAAATATCAAATATAAATGCAGATCTGCAAACTAGCCTATATATAGGGTGAGTAAAATGATACAGTCCAAGTTTCTTGCAAAAATAAATACCCTGTATTTCGAAAAAGAATCGGTTAATTTTCTTGTATTTTTGATATTATGTTTGATTTGAGGAGTCCGAGATATTGTCATCAATCTCAGCATAGGTTTCCGGACTCGTTTGTCGGCTATATACTTTTGAATGTACGGATTTTATTGATACCCGATATACTCCATTGGAGACCGAAATGTGCGGTACCTATTCCAAAAATGCAATACCTTATATACATGTTGAATGAAATGTTTTGCATTTGAAAGCCCTCTCTCTTTCCGAAGAAACTAGAGAAAATTGAGATGTACCAGAAGCAATATCCCCCTCAAGGTTGGGACTAATTCTACAGTATTTGAAAACTATTTCAATTCAGATGGAGAAATATTTTAAGATTTCTGTGAAATGTGCGGTTTCTGCAAAAATTTTTGTGGTCATTTCTTCTTTGAACCAATTTTGAAATGTATTTGAATAATTTTTCACACAAAAAAAAGATGAATAAATATAAATGAAGCAACTTTTTAAAGATAAGCTTTTATTTTTATTGAATTGCACTGAAAAGGAAAAATTAATTTCATTAGGGGTGTCAACTTATTTTATAACAGATTGAAAGACTTGAATGTAAGAGGGTGGTTGGAACTAAGGCAACAGAAATTGATACTAAGGTATAATACTTTCACCATTCATTTGTTCATTGTATACCAATTATCCCAATTTTGTAGAAACCGCACATTTCACAGATATCATAAAATATTTCTCCATCTGAATTGAAATAGCTTTCAAATACTGTAGAATTAGTCCCAACCTTGAGAGGGATATTGCTTCTAGTACATTTCAGTTTTCTCTAGTTTCTTCGGAAACAGGGCTTTCAAATGAAAAACATTTCATTCACCATGTATATTAGGTATTGCATTTTTGGAATAGGTACCATAATAATAATAATAGCGTTTATTGCCCAACAGTTTCCCATTTACAGAGCAATTTTATAAATGACAATACAAGATTAATTAGTAGCACTAATTTCTAAATATGAATGAATGACAATCACAAGTCCTATTTGAATACAAAAACAAAAAAAAAATAAAAATAAAATAAAAAATACAAAAATTCAAAGATGCGCACGAGATTTATTCTTGAGTTCACAAACACTGCAAGAAAAGAAGTCACAAACACTAGAAAGTTTGCATTACTGCACATAAAATGTATTGGTGCCTTTAACATTAAATTTGTTTGAGCTCTTTTGCATAAGAAAGTAGTGTTGTGTCTAGATGTCTTGGAACAAAAATATCAATTTGCGACAGTAATGCGGGACAGTCAATGTTACCATTGAATAATTTATACAAGCATAAAACAGAAGCCTGATTTCTACGTTTTTCTAATGATACAAAGTCAAATCTATGCAACAAATCAAGATAATTACAGCCTCTTGGAGGATAAATTCCGTTGATTTTGAAGCTAAGGAATTTTAAGAATTTCTTTTGAACTTTATCGATAGCAGATGAGTATTAAAAATATATAGGATTCCATATTATGGACCCATATTCTAGTTTCGATCTGACTAAACTGAAATATAGATATAAAATGTTATTGAAATTTTTACAGTTTCTTATAATGAAGCCTTATGATCGATATGCTGAACTAACAATACTATTTATGTGTTGATTGAATGTGAGTTGCTGATCAAAATAGACACCTAAATCCTTAATGGTAGCAGTTTTTTCTAATGTGACATTATCTATGCTGTAGGGAAATTGTAATGTATTGAGTTTCCGGCTGAATGTTAAGATTTTACATTTAGATATGTTCAAATGCAAGCAATTTTCAAGACATCAATAAAATCCGTACATTCAAAAGTATATAGCCGACAAACGAGTCCGGAGACCTATGCTGAGATTGATGACAATATCTCGGACTCTCAAATCAAACATAATATCAAAAATACAAGAAAATTAACAGATTCTTTTTCGAAATACAGGGTATTCATTGAAGAAAACCGCATTTTTGCAAGAAACTTGGACTGTATCTTTTTACTCACCCTATATATATATATATGAAATGTCTATGCGACGTTCTTAACATTAAAGAATGTTTGATATATATATACGACATGCTCTCCCCTATCCGATTTAAAAAACTAGGGGTTGACGCACCCCTATTTTCGAACCACCCTGTATATAAAAAAAATGTCAGTAAACTTCGATCGAGATTGAGGAATTTCATCCAGGCTGAATTGGATCTTTAATTCTCATGAACGAACTTACACTGGTTGGTTTAAAATTAATCGAATTGGATTTTTCTTTGTTCACCCTGTTGTAGAGCATGAAACGTAAAAATATAATGGATACGAGATCCAGATGATATTGTACGATCGTTCAGGCATGTTATTCCATGAATAAAAGGGCGTTTCGTCAATTTCAGAAGTTGTTAAAAATTCTGAGCAGAAAGCCTCACTTTTTATTTTGGACACCCTGTATCTCGAAAACTAGTAGGCCGATTTTTTTGTGCCTGTGGACACTTTTGCCGAGGAAGTCGAAATCTACAACATACCAAAAATTCAGGGAATTTAACCGAAAGCCATTTTCCGTTTATTTGCAATAGGAACATTTCACTTTGAGTCATTGTGGCCATAATTTCTGTTCTTTATCTAAAATAAAAACAATATAGAGCAAATTGTTACATTCATAACCGCAACGTTTAGGTAAAATATCCTACTTTTATGAACTTCTGTGTGTGTTTCGCACTGTGCTAGTTTCTAACTCCCCCGAGCCCACTAAAAACCGAACTTAAATTCCCCCAAGGTCATCAAAGAGCCGCAGAAAAAGTATACGAACCTCCAAGGAACGAAAACTTCACGACAAGGCTACGACCTAGACCTAGCAAAGAGAATTATTGGCCGCCAGTTCGGGGATCCACCGCATTCGCTCCCCTGTCCGCAGCGTATAAATTTAATGAAAACCGTGCGAATGTTTCTGATACGCTTCCAAGAGAAAAGGAAGAAAAGTTGGGACTGGCGACTACTGACCTAGATCTAGATGTTTCTTGCATTTCGGCGAGGCGTGTTGCTTTCGTGTTTTCGAGTGGGGTTGATTTGTTCCTTTAATTGATTTTCTCAGTTTTGGAACACAACTTGACGGTGTTTGCTCTTATTTTTGGCGACTGTATGCCTGTATGGGACGGTCCCATTTTAGTTCGGAGGCTTATTGCAATTTAAGGAGACTTATTTGGAGACCATGAGAGGACGCGCCATTTTAATTTCTCTAGGTATGAATGAGCATCTGTCGAGAAATGAAATATATGTTATTTTAAACTGGGGAGAGATTGTACCTGGAGACCGTTTCAATAATTCGATTTTTAGAATTTTCTGTAGATACACTGACAATTTTAATATGTCCAAAGGACCCCGCAAACTCCTTATGGAATTTGGGTCCCTGTGGATTTTTTTGAATTTTTGGTATGATGTAGTCCAAGTAATTCTTAACCAATGTTACCATTGCGCCAACCCAAAAAAATGAGCAGTTTTGCAGCTAGGGGGCGTTGAAATCACCCCTTGCGCAGATTAGACTATTTATTCTTGAGCCCGGTAGCAATATTTTCACTTGTTTCATTATTGCTAATGTTGCACAATATCGTGCTGTTTTGTAAAAAAAATTCTTACCCCCTCCCCTTTTTCCCCCAAATCCTATTACGGAACGCAAAAAAAATATTTCTCGAGTTCCTTCAAATGTATCTTCGAATGTTTAAATATGCCTAAATAAGGAAAATAGCAGTTTTTTATGATTATCCCCCCACCCCCCAAATGACACAAAACGAAAAAAGTTCGGTGGATTTTTCTGAATTTTTGATATGATGCAGTTCAAGTTATTTTGAATAGAAATAAATCGAGTGACAAACCCCAAAAATGAACAGTTTTGATGCTACGGGGCGTTGAAATCATACCTTGTTCAGAATAGATCATTCATTATTATAGGCGGAAACAATATCTCTACGTATTTTTGTTTTATTTTATGCCGAACAATTGTGTAAACTTTCATGAATTGAAAATCTAAAACCTCCCCCTTACCCCCAACACCTATTTCAAAACACGAAAAAAATAATTCAGGCACCACCTCAAATTCAAATTGTGGAGGTCTAATTTTAATTTATTTTCAAGATATTCGCCCAATTGATTGATATTCAAAAATCATGAACTACGCCCTACTAAAAAGTCAGCAAACTCCATCAATATTTTTCTGAAGGGAGGGAAAGGTGATATTAAACAACTGTACGATTTCCCCAATTTGAGCTGATTAAAACATTTATTTTGATAAAGCATTTACAAGTAGTTGGGAATACATTTTTTCGTGTTTTAAATTAAGGGTAGGGGGTAAGGGGGGGTTTTAGATTTTCATTTCATGAAAAATTACAGAATTGATCAGAATCTTCTAAACTAAAATACGAATAGTCCATTCTGAGCAAGGTATGATTTCGACGCCCCATGGCATCAAAACTATTCATTTTTGAAGTTTGTCACCCGATTTATTTCTATTCAAAATAACTTGAACTGTATCATATCAAAAATTCAGAAAGATCCACAGAAATTTTTTCGTTTTGTGTCATTTGGGGGGGGTGGGGGGATAATCATAAAAACCTGCTATTTCCCTTATTTTGGCATATTTAAACATTCGACGATATATTTGAAGGCACTCGAGAAATATTTTTTTTGCGTTCCGTAATAGGAGTTGGGGGGAAAAGGGGAGGGGGTGAGAATTTTTTTTCATAAAACAGTTCAATATTGTGCAACATTAGCAACAATGAAAAAAGTGAAAAGATTGTTACCGGGTTCAAAAATAAATAGTCTAATCTGCGCAAGGGGTGATTTCAACGCCCCCTAGCAGCAAAACTGTTCATTTTTTTGGGTTGGCGCAATGGTAACATTGGTTGAGAATTACATGGACTAAATCATACCAAAAATTTAAAAAAATCCACCGGGACCCAAATTCCATAAGGAGTTTGCGGGGTCCTTTCGTACTTTGATTTATTGATTATTTGATCAACAGAACTCAAAGAACTAGAAAGCTAATATGAGTGGAAAGTATTACTGAAATGCGAAACCACGTGTATGAATAAAACACCACTGAACATGCTCAAATCATCAACAACATTTTCAGTTCACGTACTTATATGAGAATCTATTTTCACTGCAGCAAAATTCAGATCTTCACCACTTGCTGCAAGCAGTGTATCATCCGCAAAATGTTTCACTAATGCAATGTCATCAATAGACTTCAAATCATTCAAGTAGTTGAACTCTAGATAACTAATAGTTAAGATGGTGAAGGACATTCTTTAAATGATGTTTGAAAGATCATATTCAAAACATTAGTGAATTAATCTGGAGTTTAACTCAAACTGAAAAAACTGGCCAAGAACGTAATAATTGATAAAAAATAATTTGTGTAATTGATGACTTGTTTATTTTGTGAAAATTCATGATCACTTTAATGAAACGAAAGTAACACCTTTTTGTCTTATTTCCACTAGTTTTTTTTAATTCAATTTTTGAACTTCCTGAATAGTCTACATAACGAAGTTAAATTCACAGTAGAAATTAAACAAAACAAGAAGCTTAACTTCTTAGATTTGAGTATTTCAAGGGTTAGTATTAGTTTTCAATTTAATATTTACCGGAAAAATACCTTCACAGACTGTACAATTCCCTTTGGTTCTTTCAGTCCGATGTCACATAAATTATCCGCCTTTAAGTCAATGATACACAGAGCTTTCGCAATCACTTTACCTGATAAGAATTTCCAGGATGAACTAAACATCATTAAACAAATTGCGGTAAACAATCGAGTACCAGTTTCTTTAATAGAGAAATTAATATCAGGTAAAACTCATAAAACGGTTATGAGTGATCTATACCCAAATATCGAAGAACACAATACACGTAAATATGGTAGTATTAATTACTCAGGTAAAATATCAGAAAACATTCAAAATAATTTTTCTATTCAAAATATCAACAGCTTTCATAAGTAATAATAATTTAGGCAGAATTCTGTTCGATGCAAAACCTAAACGAGATAGAATGAAAAAATCAGGGATATATATATAGATTAGAATGCGGGGAAAGCTCTGCAGTATTTACAGGCCAAACCGGTAGGAATTTTGACGTAAGGCTTCGTGAACACGTCTGTTTCGACAAAATAGCAACAATGTATGAACACCTGCAAGAATCCAAACACAAGTAAAGTAAAGATAATCTCAAAATCCTACACACATGTAATAAAGGGAAGAAAATGAATCTGTTCGAAGGCATGGAAATTAATAAATCAATTAAAAACCCGAAATATAGAATCCTCAACGAGCAACTCGATTTATGTAGGTCTCCAATTTTGAATTTATAATTTTGACAACCCAGCTAATTCCATAACCTCCAGTATTGAATTCATATCGTTTCACTCCTGTTCATTTAATTTCATTTAACTCGTCAAACATGTAATTAAAAAAGTTAGATTTCTAATCCACAAATTTAAAGTTTTAAGAAATATTCTCAATCCTAAGATGCTGCATACGGTTTATACCTCACTTGTCCAGCCACATTTAATATATGGTATAGTAGCATGGGGAAGTGTTGGAAAAACTACTTTGTCAAATCTTGAAGTTACTCAAAAAAAAATCATCAAAGTTATGTATAAAAAAGACTTCACCTATCCATCCGACGATGTATTTCGAGAAAGCTCCATAATGGACATACGGCAGCTATACTATTATTTTACAAACATATACCAACAAAAAAATAAACATCAACTCAAAAATTTCGATCATGAATACAACACAAGAAATAAAAATAAAACGTATGTACTGAAAAAGACAAAGAAAGCGGCAGGCCAAAAATGTTACACTTATCAAGCTCCTAAACTGTATAACACACTCCCAGATTATATTAAAAATAAATTAGAAAACTTCAAATATCACTTAAAAAGTTTCTTATTTGAAAACTCTAGAGAAATGATGCATAGTATACTTCTACCAATTTTATTAACGGGCTTTTTTTTTTTTGAATGCGCTTCAATAGAAGCTCTCCTCTATTTGTTTGTACCAACCAATTGCTCCATTCGTTTCACTGTAAATGTAAATGCTGCTTTTATTTTATTTTATTTTAATTAACTTGTTTTACTTGTCGATTTTAATTAGTATAGGTTATATTATTACTATTATTGTTGCAGATGTTTTACCTTATATTGATTTGTTTGTTTATTGTGTCACGCATAGGTTAAACCTTTAGTGACTTTTTCCCAGTTTATTTACTTTAGCTAGGTATCAATACTCTCATATGTGACTCATATTTGGTAAATAAAACTTATATTACTTATACCTCTCCATCCAGTTTACCTGAAAATTCCTTATATAACTAGGTTTTAGAGTTCAATTGTATTAGTTAGTTTTTATACTTTATAATAGGATAAAATCCGAATTCGGTCGTGAAAATAAAAAACTAGTGGAAATTAAACAAAAGTGTGTTTCTTTCGTTTCATTAAAGTGATGAAAAATAACCTTTCCCTGAGCCCTGGCCAGAACGCTAGGCCGGTCCTGATCCCAGAACTGAAGACCTCCTGATTCTCACTATACCTCATGAAATCCCTAACCATATTTTCTCTTCAATCATTGATCCCTTTTCTCCGCTTCCAATAAATCACCCCGAAGTAACAGAAAAGTAAAAGATAGCGAACCCCAGTATACGCGTGCAGATTTTTAAGGGTTTAATGGATGGACGAGTGGCTCTATCGCACATACATCATAAGAATCCAGTCTGGAAAACTGTTGAGGAGGAGAATTTGTCAACTCATCCTTGCATGAAAAGTACCATATTTTCCGACAGAAACTAGATTAAGGTTATAGACCGCGAGCTAACAACGAAAAGACTTCATTCAAAGCGGGAAAAAATATTAACAGCATGAGCAGAATATTGTTCGAATGATACGATAAATGAATTGGAGTCGTAAAAATGGAGAAGGGTGGAACGGGGTTGAAAGCGACATTTAACGGTTTTTCGCGATTGACAACGAAAGTTGGATAGAGAAGTTGTTGGAAATGAAAAGGTCTACAACTTCTATATCGAACATTTTTCCACATTTCCTCAAATTTTGGGGAAAATCGGAAAAACAAAGGACCACGCACACATCCTATGGGAAAAAGTCTTTCGGTGAAAGTGGCTGCATTTTTGATATGTTGTAGCTGGAGCCATCCCGAGTAAAAGTCTCCAGTAGCCCAACTTGATCGTATGACTAGATTCGGTGCTAGAGGGCACCAAATAATGAATTTTGTGAATTTTATAGAAATTCAGCCGAATAAAAAAATATCAATATTTCCTTTATATTCAATGTTGTGTGCAACTGGACATTCCTAAAATTCGTGAGAAATACTTTTCCATTATACATAAAAATAACTCAAAAGTTTTTCTACAGGGTGTAGTCAAAAACATTCTCAACTCTTCAGTGAATGAATTGGCCTACGAGGTTATAAGTTGATTGAGTTTATCATTGAGGATCAATCGAAGTGATTTGTTGATCGACCAAAATATATTGAAGCTATAAATACGAATACAGAGTGTTTGTGATAAGGAAAGGTCCTTTTATTATATACAGGGTGGCCCATTAGTGTGGGAAAATACAATATCTCGCCTATCATGAGGAGTATGAAAAAAAATCAGATAAAAGTTATACGGTTTACTTTGTTGCTTGTTATAAAAATATTTCGGAATAGTGTTTCTTCAAAGCGGAGCAACAAAAAGCACCAATCTTTAAAAAAAATTCATTATGGAACTGAGCAAACCGTTTTACATACGGAGGTATTTCCTTTTTTTGAAAATTTGGCGGCATTGTCAGATTATTGCTGAAAGAAAGAAAATCTTCGGAGAAACAGACCATCCCAAATACCATCATGAATAGAATTTAGGCAAAAATATTTATGTCATGCACAAATTATGAACAATAGGTTTTTAATCGAAGGCTGGTTTAATGACTCCGTGCCTATATGATTGATGAGTAAGCTTAGTTCATTCAGTTCAAATATATAGTCGACGGAAATATACTCAATACCCTCAGAACATCAGATATATTTCTTTGAGTGGCTCACAAAATGTATTCATATTTTGTAGCTAGCTGAATCCTACAAAAAAAACACAAGATTAATCTTTTGGCGCCCTCTATCTCTGAACCTTCAGGTATTATGACGTGATTAGGTTATTAGGAGATGACTTCAGCGCTCTGTTGAGGACATAGTCATGATTGAATCCTCGAGAAGAGTATTCACTTATTGAAATTGAATGGAGCATTCCTACACTATGTATTTTCATATGCATTTTGTTTTGAAAGATCAACTTCCATTCTGATCGATCGTCAATGATAATCAACTTCATCAACTCATAAAGTCGAAGGCGAATTCTTTCACCTAAAAATTTATTATATTGGAAACTACCCAACAGAAAATATTTTGTTTTTGTATTATAGAAGAATCAATCATGATATTAGTAACAGTTGACTATCGATTACAAATAATATGTAAATAATTTTCATTTATCTGAATTCACTCAAAAATAACAAATTTCGTGATTTGGAGTAATACCATGTATATACAGTGAGTCTGCTTAAGTTGGCTACATATGGAAAACTTTTTTATTATTGATTTTACGAAAAAAAGTTATTCCTCATAAAAAGTTCTGCATAGTCTGAAACCCAAGATGCAATCATCAGATATCAAATTTCATCATTCTGATACGAGGTATGTCAAAAAATATGAAATTTTCTCAAGAGTAAAGTAACTTTATATTTCATAATATCGAAAATTTTCATTATAAAAAGTTAGTAGGAATTAAGAACTGTTTTCCAATATGCAATTATATCCTTCTAATTGTAAAAATATTTTTTTACAAATTTTTCTCAAATTATCAATACCGAACATTTATCATTTATAAAATTTTGTTTCATGAAAATTTACTTATTAATTTCTAAACAGAACGGAAATGTTATATACCGGGGGGCTACGGAAGTATTGCCTACGGAATATCTCAGTTATTGTATGAAGTAGGTTTGTGAAATTTGGAGCGTCGATATAATGACATAAGAGCTAGAATTTGAGCATATTGACATGTCGAAGTTAACTTCCGGTCTGACCAGAAGTAACATCAACTTTCTTATTTTAAATGGAAACCCTATTTTTTTTCTTTTCGCTTTATTCAGCATTCAATTCCCTTTCTAATGACATATCACGAGTTGGTATCTAACCAGAAACTAGATCAGAAAAAAATTATTATTGAAATTCACCGAGTAGGCCGTGGAAGCAAAATGAAAGCCAAAAATTGAAAAGTTGGCTATGGAAACCATACGTCACTTGATAACAGTTGCTACTACTGTGATATTTTATTTTCATTCGTCGGCGTTATAAAAAGCCACCAAAAAAAATATTGGAAAAATTGGGAAAAAAACAATACTCTGTAGGTCCAAAGGTCTCAAAGGACCACGCACGTTTCTTATGGAAAATGGCTTTCCGTGAATGTGTCCTAATTTTTGGTATGGTGTAGATCTGGATGCACTGATCAAAAGTGTCCATTGCCAAAAACTCCAAAAATGGACAGTTTTCGAGATATGGCTATATCAATGTAATTTTTTTTGCATTTTTTGGATTTTGACACATAATCAGTTCACTCTCATACTTGGGAAAAACCGAGTTTCAATGATTTCACTGCAGGAATGGATTGAAAAATAATTCTTTCTATGTTTCAGATACTGCCATTTGATATAATTATTATACACTGCTCGTCACTGACGATGTAGGTATCACAGAGTCACATATATTTTTCGAGAGTGTGTATCGCATATTATTTTTTCAAATACCACAATTGAATTGTGTTGGATATAAGTATGTTTGTTAGAACTAGAACAGTTTCTCCAAATGAATGTATCTGAAATGAAATACGACTGTTTTTCAGTCAATTCCTGGCAGAAATCGATTCCGTTTTTGTTAGGTATAAGAGCTAAGCGATTATGGGCCACAATCTAGAAAACGAAAAAAATCAGATATTGATACGGCCATATCTTGAAAACTGTCCATTTTTGTAGTCTGTTGCAATAGACACTTGATCAGTGCTTCGAAATCCACATCATATCAAATATTCAGACATTTTCACGGATCCGTTTGCCGTAACGGTTCGATTAGCGATTAGAAATGATTATTGGGTATGTATTCCCTTGTTTCTGTTGATATTTAACACTCGGTATAAACAAACTTCATTCGATACGAGTATTTATGTCGTCAGCCTACATTATGAACGATTTGCTATATGCTCATTTTGCATTTACCACTATTTCTTTGACGACTAGGAAACTATTTAAAAAAAAGTATCTCAGATGCAGTTCCTTATAGTGTGTATCGAATATTATTTTTCTAGTGCCCATATCGAAAGGTGTTGAATATATGTGACTCTGTGATACCTTGAGCAATTCAGAAGTTTTTGTTTCTACATAAACTGGACTATAGAAATTGAAAATAATAGTCCAGTTACATCGTCAGTGACGAGCAGTGTATAATAATTTATTCAAATGGCAGTATCTGAAACAAAGAAAGAATTATTTCTCAATCGATTCCTGCAGTGAAATCATTGAAACTCGGTTTTTCCTAAGTATGAGAGTGAACTGATTATGTGTCAAAATCCAAAAAATCCAAAAAAAATTACATTGATAGAGCCATATCTCGAAAACTGTCCATTTTTGGAGTTTTTGGCAATGGACACTTTTGATCAGTACATCCAGATCTACACCATACCAAAAATTCGGACAAATTCACGGAAAGCCATTTTCCATAAGAAACGTGCGTGGTCCTTTCTCTTGTATTTATTAATTTTACTCGACATTATTTTGGCATTAATAATCAGAGATGAAAGCCCTCGAGCTTCGCTCTCGGGCTCTCATCAGATTATTAATGCCAAAATAATGTCTCGTTAAATTATTATAAAATACAGTCGAAATTTAGATGCAATAAAAATAGTCGACTATTTATCAAGGTCTTGTTATATTACCCTTGAATAAATACCTTACAGAAAACTGAACTGCTCACAAAACACTCTTGTAGGATGATGAACACCTGTCAGATTTGTCAAGGAATCAATTCAGCACTTTCTCAGTTATTTCTCTGAATGGCAGTTTTGAAATTTCAAAATTACACTTTATTATGGACTCGAACTGGTGAAATACTATTTATGAGTTTTTTTTCACAAACACGGTGATTCTTTTTCGGAAGGAAGGATTTCAACTCAACAAAAAGGAAGAACCAAACATTATGACGTGACATACGCCTACTTTGATAGTTTTTTACTTGGAGCTAAGCTGGAAATCGAACAGAGGTGGATTCAGATATTTTAGAGACAGCTTTCTCAACATAATCTCAATTATTTCCGGTAAGAAATTATAGAGCTTCGGACAAAGATAATTAACTCTTTTTTGTCCTATGATTTAGACGTGGGTTACGTAAGATTGTTGCCGGTATCTGGTATTGTAACTATGTTAATTTTTTCGTAGGAAAGATTTGGATTTACGTTGTTTAGTATTAAAATTCATGAAGAACAATTGCCTTGGATCTAAACGTACAGTTCGAATAAAAAATCGTCTGACGGATATTCGCTGCTCTTACTGAAATTTAATTTTTTTTTTTGGTTGTCCTTAGTTTTTTAAGTATTGTTTTTTCAACTCTGCCCCAAGACATTATTCCAATATGTAATATGAGATTCTACTAGAGAATATTATAGTATCTTCCGTTGAGTCACATTCAGTACGTTTTTGAGAATCTTGAACTTGAACTTGAAGTGCTGGATTTTTTGATGTTGAAGTTTATAATTATTCCGAGATATTTAATTTCCGTAAACGTTTTTATACTCAGGTTTTGGTCTATATAAAGATTATAGAAGTTTTGAGAGAATGCTTCATTTGTGTAAAATGGTAAATGAAAAGTCTTATCAGAGTTTATTGCAAGGAGCTTATATTCGAACCACTATTTGATATTCCTGAAATTGGTTGCAAATAGTTCTTTTAGAGATGTCCAATTTTCGGAACTATAAAAGACTGCTGTGTCATCAGCATATGCTGTTATTTTTCAACAGCTCTGAACAGAGAATGGACCGTCCATGTATACGAGGATATATTGAAAATTTCTTAGCCTACTATAGAACCAAACAAAATTTCAATGTCAAAATATTTCATTACTCAATATATTCTCCTCCTAATTGGATACATTTATTACAGCAAACCTGCAACGTCTCTAGGCCTTTCAAAAAAAAATGTCTTCTTGCTTTGCAAACCAGACCTCCACAGCTTTTATTACCTCCTCGTTGGAAGGAAATTTACGACATTTTAAACTTTTTTTCAGTTGAGGAAAGAGATTGTAGTCGGACGGAGCCAAATCTGGTGAATAAGGGGGGTGTTCTAGTAATTCAAACCCTAAATCACGATTTTTTTGCATGGCAACATGAGATTTGTGTGCAGGGGCGTTGTCCTACAAAAACAAAACACCTTTGGATAGCTTTCCGCGTCTTTTCTCTTTAATTTTGTCCCGTAGAGTGGTCAGTAATGTCGAATAGTAATCTCCAGTTATTGTTTTATCCTTATCCAAAAATCAATCATGATTACTCCATGGCAATCCCTAAAAACTGAAGCAAGAACTTTTCCAGCAGATTTTTGGACACGAAACTTCTTAGGTCTTGGAGAACCGGAGTGTCGCCATTCCATCGATTATTGCTTTGTTTCTGGATCGTAGAAATGTACCCAAGTCTCATCCATAGTAACATCGTTACATCCCAAGTAGCACACCTATATTGGTAAAATATTGGTACAATATTGTGAACATATTGGCGAAATATTTGAAATGCAATATTGGCGAGAAAAAAAATGTGAACATTCGGCGATATTGGTCCAATATTACTTGAATGATATTGGCGAAATATTCTTGAACTAATATTGGCCTAAAAATATTCGGCGATATTGGTACAATATCGCTGATACAATATTCTGACAATATTGGCACAATATTCAAAAGTTGTATTGTCGAGAAACAAAATGTGAACATTTTGCGATATTGGTCGAATATTGTTTGAATATTATAAAAATAGTTTTAGTGAAATATTCTTGAAGTAATAATGGCCTCAAAATATTTATCGATATTGGTACAATATCATTTGAATATATTGTTGGATGTCAATATACCTTGGTAAATTATTAAATGTCTTTTGGTTGATGAAGGTGACACCAGAGACTGCATTTTGATTGCCATAACCACTGAGTGAAATGTCTTGAAAACAAGTTATGGGAAGTATTTAATATACTTTCGTAGGTTTTAGAAGACGTTCTATATGTAGAGCCACCTAGCGGATTTTCATAGGGGTTTGATCATGACATAATTTCAATATGTTTCACTGAATATTCAGCCAATATTCAAATTTCATCTCAATCTAGATGTAGGAAACAATGTGAAGACAATATTGTTTTAACGATATCGATAAATATTATTGAACCAATATTGACCCAATATTAATTATTAAGATTTGTTGAATATTGGCAAAATGATATTCAACCAATGTGTAATCACACTTGGAGATACAATAGTTTTTATTCCTAGAATCGATATTAGGGGAATATTGGGATTGCGATATTTATTCTAGATGTTAAAAACGATGTGAATGAAGACAATAATGTTTTATCGATATTGGTAAATGTCATTCAACCAGTATTGACTCAATATGAGTTACTACAATTTGTCAAATGAAGTGGAAATGATATTCAACTAATATTCTAACAAAATTGGAAATACAATGTAGTTTTTTCCCCCTATAATCGATATGACTGGAATATTTGGATTGCAATATTTATTCTAGATGTGGAAGACAATATTTAACCAATAACGTATTATCGATATTGGTGGAAACTATTCAACCAATATTGAGCCAATATTTCGTGTGATAATCTACATTCAAAACTAGTTCAACCAATATTCCACCAATATTATTAATATAATATTGTTTTTTGAATATTCACCCATATTGGACCAATATTGACTTTTCATTTACAATATATCTATATTGGCCCAATATGAAACCAAGATTCAGCTGATATGATGTGCTACCTGGAATATACGTATAGCGTTAATCGTTTTCAAATCGAGCACAGATCGAACGCGATGCTCGCTTTTGGTCTACATTCAAACATTTTGGGATCCATTTTTCAGCAATTTTTCTCATGTCCAAATTGACGTGAACTATATGATGAACACATTCGTATGAAATATTCAGTGCTTCAGATATCCGTTTTAGCCCAATTTGACGGTCTGTTAAAATCATGTCATGAACTGCATCGATATTTTCGGGGACTGACACAGAAACTGGCCTTCCCGATCAGTCATCATCTTCAATGGAAAATTTACCTCTTTTGAAGCTTGCAGTCCAATTTTTTACGGTCGCATACGAAGGACATTGATCAACAAGGGTATTAAGCATATCTTCGTAAATCTGCTTACCTCTTAACCCCTACGAAGGCGTAGAAGGGCCACGGTTTTTTCCTATTTTTAATCCCGACTTCTATCTCGGGATCTCGAGATCCCGACATCTAAGTCAGGAATCTTTCTCGGGATCTCGGGATCTCGAGATCCCGACATCTAAGTCGGGATTCCGACTTCTATCTCGGGATCTCGAGATCCCAACATCTAAGTCGGGATCCCGACTTCTATCTCGGGATCTCGAAATCCCGAGATAGATGTCGGGATTTTGGCTATATCGCCTATATCTACTCTTTGTAGTCAACTTCAGTCGTCACTCGTCAGTCTTTACACTCTTTACGTGTGCGAGGTTGTGAACTCTAAATATAATTCGTTTCGTCAGGAAGGATATAAAACCCATGGCTGATTCAGAGCAGGTCGAGATCTCGAGATCCCGAGATAGAAGTCGGAATCCCGACTTAGATGTCGGGATCTCGAGATCCCGAGATAGAAGTCGGGATCCCGACTTAGATGTCGGGATCTCGAGATCCCGAGATAGAAGTCGGGATCCCGACTTAGATGTCGGGATCTCCGGGATCTCGAGATCCCGAGATAGAAGTCAGGATCCCGACTTAGATTTCGGGATCTCGAGATCCCGAGATAGGAGTCGGGATTAAAAATAGGAAAAAAACCGTGGCCCTTCTACGCCTTATTATAACCCTTTTAAATACAGGTTCTTGATGATGGCTCGATATTCCAATTTTTCGATTTTCACAATTTCGGCGGACATATTTTTTTTTTAAGTTATTGCGTAACTCTGGATTACTTTTTTGACTTCAAACTTTACACAGACACTTCTAATATAAGTTATTGTTCGTTGCTATGGTAACGCAATATTTTGTTTATGCAGGGAACTGGTCTAGGCTAACTAGATATCAATACATCCTCGTATATTAAACAGTATTGGTCCTAGGATAGTGCCTTGTGGTATGCCATACTCTATCACTCAGTGTACAATATATTTTTACTCTTTGTGTTTGGTTTGATGAATAGGATTTAAATAAATTTGTATGATTTCCTCTGATTCCCATATCCTCCATTGATTCTAGTAATAGAGTATGGCTTTTTGTATCAAAGGCTTTCGATAAATCAATAAAAATACATAGAGTAAATTTCAGATGTGAGGGTAACAATTGCATCTTGGGCGGAGATGACTTCACAAAATCCATTTTTTTTTTCAGAGAGCAATTCATATTTTGAAAGATATTAGGATAGACGTCGTTGTGAAATTTTTTTAATTATTTTGGATAAGTAAGTTATGGGTCTGTAGTTGATGACATTTTTGTGGTCTCCGTTTTTATGTATACTATAATTTACTTCAGAAAGAGAATAGTAAAACCTCAGCAAATATTGGAATAAATTTGCTCAATGACACTTGCTTATTCAAACTTGGTGATCTGCATATATCTAACTTCTTGTTCATCAACAACATATCCACATAGGTTCTTCCTTGGGTAAATTGATATTTTAAATGTCATGGCATTCAAAATACTTCGACAGATTTCTTAAGGCATCCATCAAATTTTTCCGATGATTATTTTTGTACTATTGCAGAAAACCTGATCGAAACAATCAATAAAGTGATAACGTTGTTCCAAACGTCTGAGACGTACCACATTACTTACAGTGGAGGTGAGATTTAACTAGGTAGGTGAACAAACTTTCAGTCTAACTACAACTGCTGGTATTGAATCTCCTTCTTTTATGAATTGAAACAATGGTAGCGTAATTGTTGATTATTGACGGAATATTAACAACTAAATAGTGAAAATTGGATTTAAAATTGAACTATACGCTAGAAATTTAATCAGGACGATCCAACAAGTATAATGCAATAGTCGTAAGGGAGAATAGTTGTTTCTCGTTGGATACTTCTTGATGTAATCCTGATTGTATACGATGTTGCGGAAGGTTTTCAATTAATTTTTGATTCACATAATGATTTTCTGACAAGTAATGCCAAATACACCTACTTTTACATCAAACAGTACTGAAGGACTCCTTTGTTTAAACATTTTACATCTTTGGCACCAGTTCGCGTAAACAGTGAGTTGTTTTTCTCAAATCTGTTACTAGATTTTACAGGCGATAAACTCAAATTAGTTGGTAATCTTTGTTTTTCTCAGAAGAGATTCTGGCAGGTTATTATGAGTATGTGAAACTGGGTACATCAAGATTATTCAAAATATCTGACAGATGGTTGTTTTCCTTAAGATATGTGCCCGGTTTAGATTGAATGGTTATTTTAGTATAGTCCAAATTGGTCCAAAAATCCGAAGAAAAAAATTGGTGCAGAAAAAACCTCTTTCAGCTCCATTCAAACTTTTCAAATAGAGAGCAGTTAGAGAATATTACGAAATTATTTCGAAAGTCTGAAGAAAAAAAAGGCGTGAAAACCCCTTTCAAACTCGATTTGAACTTTTCACTTCAAGAACCGTTAGAGATAGAGCAATTCTGCGAACACCAATCGATTCAAAATAGTCGAAATAGTATATTCTGGAAATTTTAAGTCGATAAGAAAGAAAAAAATTATTCGGAAGAAGTTGTTAGCAGAAAAGCGGCAAATCTATAACAAAGTCTCGCTATATAAACATAAAATTTCACGCTGATTCCAAAAATGTATGAGGTTCCCCAAAAAAAGATTGAATTTTAGAAAAATGAGTCCGAAAATCTGAAGAAAAAGTTTTTGGAAAAAAAATACTTTCAACTTGATTTTAACTCTTCAACTCAAGAACAGTTAGAGATAGAGCAATTCTGTAGACGCCGCTATTGATCAAATCGATTCAAAATTAGTAAGTATATTCTGGGAATTAAACGTTTATAAAAAAGAATAAAAATTATGAAATGTTCAGCCAGAAAATGGAATCAAATACCGAAAATTTTAAATTGCAGAGGTTCTGTAAAAAGCCTGTGAACTCTTCAATTAAGTGACTAAAAATTTTGGTGTGCGTATTAAAAAAAGATCGAATTTTAGGAAAATTATTTTGAAAATCTGAAGTAAAAATTGGCTGGAAAAAACCCCTTTTCAACTCAAGAACGGTTAGAGAGCAATTGTGCGAACTCCAATCAGAATTCAGAATGGACGAATAATTAGTATATTCTGAAACTTCCAAGTTGATCGAAAAAAAAAAATTACTCTGAAAAAGTTGTAGATCCTAAAAATCACTAAAAATACAAATCGGCCTACGAAATCTTTAATTGAATCGGAATTGCCTTGGAATTTGGTTATTATATAAAAAAAAATTAATTTTAAGGAAATGAGTCCGAAAATCTGAGGGAAAAAGTTTTCGGAAAAAAACTCGTTTCAACTTGATTTTCAACTCAAGAAGGGACATAGATATCAACTCCGCGAACGTCAATCAATTCAGAATAGTTTATTCGGAATTTTTCAAGTTGATCGAAAGATAAAAAATTGCTGGACTTGCCATCTCCCGGTCTGTCCTACTACTCTACTGTAAACGCATGCTCGGCCGTTTTCAGTCATGTTTGCAAGCATATAAGAAAATTCTTTACAAGTTTACATGGTATAATAACACTTTTTTAGACGACATATAACAAACAGTAAACTTCACTTGGTGGTTGTCAGTTTGTGACTGTATATTAGAAGACGTATTAAATTTAAAAAAAACGTTGACAGGTGGCGGCATAGTCTTTACCAACCTATAAATGGAGAAAAAGTACCATTTACGGACCGGTACGATTTAGGCGACTTTACCCTGTTTGTTTTTTTTCATTTGAATTACCAAAAGTTAATGGATTTCTTTCCTCGTGATTTTCTGTCAAATCGACACTTTTAAATTTTTTTCCGTTCCTATGGCATCCTATCAAATTGTACGAAGGCGTACAGGTGCCACTACAAAAATAAAAATATTTTTCAATTGACGCATTTAATCTGTCAGTTGACACATTTATTCTGTCAATTGACACATTTAATCTGTCAATTGACACATTTAATCTGTCAATTGACACATTCAATCTGTCATTTGATGAAAATTGTTAAAATTGTTAAAATTGTTAAAATTGTTAAAATTGTTAAAATTGTTAAAATTGTTAAAATTGTTAAAATTGTTAAAATTGTTAAAATTGTTAAAATTGTTAAAATTGTTAAAAATTGTTAAAATTGTTAAAATTGTTAAAATTGTTAAAATTGTTAAAATTGTTAAAATTGTTAAAATTGTTAAAATTGTTAAAATTGTTAAAATTGTTAAAATTGTTAAAATTGTTAAAATTGTTAAAATTGTTAAAATTGTTAAAATTGTTAAAATTGTTAAAATTGTTAAAATTGTTAAAATTGTTAAAATTGTTAAAATTGTTAAAATTGTTATTGCCGTCAACCTGTTGCACTCCTACGCCGAACCCCCCTTAAGTCTTCGAGAGACTTGTGCAAGCTAGAGAAGACGCAACCTTCATCTTTCAACGTGTGATACCGTGCACGAGACCGATGACCATGCTGGGATAAACCCAAGACCCTATGCTTGAGAGGCGAATGCTCTACCAGCACAACAACAGAGTGGGTAGCTTGAACATGACCAGTGAAAAACCATGAACCAACTCATCCGTAGGTACTTTTCGATTGAGTTCAGCATTAACGAAATTTTATTATTTTTGAATTAGGTGCGTGATGGTGTTTTGATTCGTAAAAAAGCACTGAAACGATTATTGATATTGTTAAATTTGTTCTGGTGGCGAAATTATGCAGAAACTGAACGCTTCTAACTTTTCTAAATGATGAAATCAGTAAATTAGGGCAGTTTCAAGGATATACATGGATGCATTCGAAATGCTTGCAAGCTGGTTAGTTGTTACACAAGCAAAGGTACGTTTGGTCTTGAGCAACAGCGTAAGAACATGAACAGGGTGTCAATTGACAGATTATAAATGTGTCAAGTGACAGATTATAAATGTGTCAATTGACAGATTAAATGTGTCAGTTGACAGAATAAATGTGTCAATTGACAGATTAAATGTGTCAATTGATACATTAAATGTTTCAATTGACAGATTATATGTGTCAATTGACAGATTAAATGTGTCAATTGACAGAATAAATGTGTCAATTGAAAGATATTTTCATTTTCGTAGTGGCACCAGTACACCGTCGTGAAATTGTAAACTATGTGTCCAACAACATTAATTATTAGTTTGGAAATGTTGAAAAAGGAATGGGCTTCAATCGCCCATCCTCTACTGAAAAAACCCAAATTCAGACTTAGCTAAACTGAAATGATTGATTCTTTCCACTCCACCTCTACCCGTCGATTGCAAGTGGAATGCAAGAGGTTACCATGACAACAGTGATAAGCCGTTTTCGTGCACTTTGAGTGTTTGGCTTTGCGTTGCACCAACAGATCTGATATTCAATTATCTTTGCTCCGATAGATCTGAATATGCCCTCTCGATCGACTCGATCACACCAACGACATCTCTTTGTGTGTTCGGAGCCAGCCGCCAACTTGGATGATCTGCCGATCGTTCTTTGTTCGTTGTGATGACGCGATTGATGGATCGCTTCAGGCGTTTTTCGCGCGGAAACATTGGTTTTCCTAGATGAAAAGCCGTGTTGTATACAGGGCAATTCACGACTATATTCGGGATGAAAGGAAAACGCACTTCTTTTATAGAAAATGGCTTTCTGTTAAATTTTTCAAAATTTTAGTAGTTGTAATATTTTATTTTTAAGTGTCCATAGGCTCCTATGACTAGTTTTCGAGATATAATGATAATAATAATAATAGGACTTTATTCAATCATACATTAAAAATAAAATACATAATGATAAAAAATAGATGACTGAATAGGCGAAGTGTCACTGTTAAACAGTGTTTTTCAACTTGACCTCGACAACAACAGAAAGAGAGAAAAAAATTCTTATTTGAACTTAGTAACAATAACTTTCACTTCTACAATATATAAACTGATAAGTCAACAAGAATGATAACAACATTGTTATTGATAGCAATAATATAAAATTAAATATCTGATATCACAAACAAGATCAAGAAACATCAAGAAACATGGCCGTACGATTGTGTGTAATGAGCTACATAGAAGAAAGAAGAAGAAATTTGGATTTCTTTTTGAAATTGATTATAGAAGAGTTGGAAAATTCTGGACCGCATTATAAGGTGTACATGAAATATAAGAAAAGCTTCATTTTGGAATGACCAGCATATGTCTACTTCTTCTTGGGATGTCATTTATGTTTTCAAAACGTTTCAGTTTATTGGTCAAATATAATGGCGTTTTGGTAACCAAGATCTTATGGGCGAGTGTTAAAAAATGTAATTCACGAAGAAACGAGAGTTTTAGTTTTCCAGTGACATGATAAGTGATTCACAAATGATAAGTTTCAAACTATTGCTTAGAATATTTCTTTGGGGATATAAATTCCTGAGAGTATTGTATGATATTTTACTTAGGTGATTTACATGTTTTGTGTATCTCATATCGGTGTCTAACCATATAACCCTACATTTTTACATTCATCCACTACTGGAAGGACATCACCAGCAATGCTGATATTATTGTGTTCCATAAAAGACAGTAGTTTGGATTTGGATGCATTCAGTTTCAGGTTATGGGCAGTTGAAATATCGTACAATTGCGCAAGATCTGCATTGATGTGTTCGATGGCAACTCCTATATTTTCTATTTTGATACTAAGATATAGCTGCGTGTCATCCGCATATTGGTGTATTTGACAAAAATTTATGAATTTGGTGAAATCCGAAATATAAATGGAGAATAGTAGCGGGCCAAGAATCGAACCCTGTGGTACACCAAGGATGCGTACTTGTACTTCAGATCTCAGATTATCAAGCACGACAAATTGTGAACGATTGCTCAAATAGTTGGTTATTATTTGTACAGACCTGTACAAACCCAAAACATCTGAGTTTTTTTTCAAGTACAGTGGGATCCAACGTATCAATAGCCTTGCTATAGTCCAATAAAACAAGACAAGTCACTTCATTTTTGTCAGTGCTGATTAAAATATCACCCGTGCTGCAGGCTAAAGCAGAAGTAGTGCTGTGATGCTTTCTGAACTCTGAATATAGGGCGTTGAAAATGAAAGTAACCGTTTCCATTTGATTAAGTATGTTGTGAAGTCAGCAACAAATTTGCCAGCAAAGCATTTGGGAAAATCGTTCGAATAAACCCAAATCCAAAGCTTTCGACTCAGTTAGCCATCTTCAAATGGAACAAACCTGAGAAAATTATTGTAAATGAGGTATTCCTCTGAAACTGTTTGAGAGTTGTTTAGAAAACAGAAATCATTGTGATCAAATAAATGACACCCTCAGTACATACAAACAAGTACAGTAAGGACTAACTCAGGGAACAATTCTTTGTCCGATTTTGTTCACTTTATATATTGATGATCTATTCGACAAGAATACGAAGGGAATCATCTTTACTTTCGCATCTACTGAGGAATTTTCTGGATATATATTATGTATACGCTCTGAAGGATGCGAAGACTGTAACTTCATTCTTCTACGACCGGTTTAATACGAGGATGTGCCAAGACTGTAACTTCATTCTTCTACGACCGGTTTAATACGAGGATGTGCCAAGACTGTAACTTCATTCTTCTACGACCGGTTTAATACGAGGATGTGCCAAGACTGTAACTTCATTCTTCTACGACCGGTTTAATACGAGGATGTGCCAAGACTGTAACTTCATTCTTCTACGACCGGTTTAATACGAGGATGTGCCAAGACTGTAACTTCATTCTTCTACGACCGGTTTAATACGAGGATGTGCCAAGACTGTAACTTCATTCTTCTACGACCGGTTTAATACGAGGATGTGCCAAGACTGTAACTTCATTCTTCTACGACCGGTTTAATACGAGGATGTGCCAAGACTGTAACTTCATTCTTCTACAACCGGTTTAATACGAGGATGTATTGATATCTAGTTAGCCTAGACCAGTTCCCTGCATAAAGAAAATATTGCGTTACTATAGCAACGAACAATATCATATCAGAAGTGTCAATGTGAAGTTTGATGTCAAAAAAGTGAACCAGAGTCACGCAATAAATTAAAAGAAAAAATATGACCACCGAAATTGTGAAAATCGAAAAGTTGGAGTATCGAGCCATCATCAAGTATCTGTATTTAAAAGAGTTGAGAGGTAAGCAGATTTACGAAGATATGCTCAATACCCTTGGTGATCAATGTCCTTCGTATGCGACCGAGAAAAATTGGACTGCAAGCTTCAAAAGAGGTAAATTTTCCATTGAAGATGATGACCGATCGGGAAGGCGAGTTTCTGTGTCAGTTCCCGAAAATATCGATGCAGTTCATGACATGATTTCAACAGATCGTCGAATTGGGCTAAAACGGATATCTGAAGCACTGAATATTTCATATGAACGCGTTCATCATATAGTTCACGTCAATTTGGACATGAGCAAAATTGCTGCAAAATGGATCCCCAAATGTTCGAATGTTGACCAAAAGCGTGCAAGGGTAGTAGCATCGCGTTCGATCTGTGATGAAATTTGAAAACGATGTAGACTTCTTCAAAGCAACAATCGATGGAATGGCGACACTCCGGTTCTCCAAGACCTAAGAAGTTTCGTGTCCAAAAGTCTGCTGGAAAAGTTCTTGCTTCAGTTTTTTGGGATTGCCATGGAGTAATCATGATTGATTTTTGGATAAGGGTAGAACAATAACTGGAGAGTACTATTCGACATTACTGACCACTCTACGGGAAAAAATTAAAGAGAAAAGACGCGGAAAGCTATCCAAAGGTGTTTTGTTTTTGCAGGACAACGCCTCTGCACACAAATCTCCTGTTGCCATGCAGAACAATCGTGATTCAGGGTTTAAATTACTAGAACACCCCCCTTATTCACCAGATTTGGCTCCGTGCGACTATCATCTCTTTTCTCAACTGAAAAAAAGTTCAAAAGGTCGTAAATTTTCTTCCAAGGAGGAGATAATAAAAGCTGTGGAGGTCTGGTTTGCAAAGCAAGAAGAAACATTTTTTTGAAAGGTCTAGAGACGTTGCAGGTTCGCTGTAATAAATGTATCCAATTAAGAGGAGAATATGTTGAGTAA
Source organism: Chrysolina oricalcia (assembly GCA_944452925.2). Classification (NCBI taxonomy): domain Eukaryota; kingdom Metazoa; phylum Arthropoda; class Insecta; order Coleoptera; family Chrysomelidae; genus Chrysolina; species Chrysolina oricalcia. Next base: position 3,678,777 of record OX101824.2, on the reverse strand, counting down.
TAAAATATTTTGACATTGAAATTTTGTTTGGTTCTATAGTAGACTAAGATTTTCTCAATATATCCTCGTATTATGCATACGCTCTGAAGGATGCCAAGACTGTAACTCCATTCTTCTACCATATGCTTCTGATTTGCAGTTTTTCAAGCTCTTATAGATTTCATTATTTGTTATTTGTGAATTGCACCGCGGAATTTTCTAGATATTTTCATTAGCTGATAAGTTATAGACAAAACATCATCCTTTACAGAAACCAGAGTCATGACTACTAAAAAACACATAATTTTGAATATTAAACACAGTGTGAATCGCAAATCATTTCTCCAAGTCCGCCATGCGGTATACTCGTGTTTTCCAAGCCAACTGTAGCTCGTACAACCGCCGACTGTAACTTTTCCAGTTTTCCACCCCCTTCACCTGTCATACACGAGAGAATCGACTGGTCGTTCTATTTAAAAAGCGCCTCGGTTATTTTAATAACGACATGGAATTCGTTTTACGTCTGGTACGCATGATACAACACAATGACACTAAATAAATGAATAATAACAATCGATATCATTCCTGAAAACGTTTACGTTCGCGCCTTGGGGCTAGCACCTCATTTTCAGGCCCGGGTTTCTCGGATTGGTGGAATTCACGTTTACAGGGGGGTTTGTGACGGCTCTGCTAACGACAGTGTCGTTTAGTTGTTGTCGCAGGAAAAGCAACGTTTGTAACATTATTTTATCCCACTTTTGTTTTTTCAGGGCATTTCAGAATTTCTGCCATTATTTTCCTTCTGCATATTATAATACTATTGATGAAGATATACTTCTTATGCTTCTGCAAATTGAATTTTGAAGTAGATCGAAATAATTTCAGATTAGTTAGGTAGAACAGTAGAAAAAACTATGATCGATTATTAGCCTATTTTATAATAAAAAAATATTGTAAAGTCACCGAAAATTATGATCATGGTGTCATTCGATTCGTTGGGTCATGTAGAAAGTTTGAGAAAAGGTCTCAAAAGGGGCCGAAAAAAATTGGAAAAAAGTGGAAAAAAAGTGGAAAATAAAGTGAGGTTTTGTTTTTTCTTGAATTTCTCGATTTTTTTTAAAGATTTTCGAAATAATAAAAAAGATCTGAAAAGATCTGCAAATTTCCGGAAAAAAATGTTTCTACTCCCAAAACTGTACCTTCAATATTAATAATTTTTACAGAGCCCTGAAAATAGAGCCAAATCGGGTAGTCTGGCTTCCTCACGCGTTCCCCACTCTGACACTACAAAAAAATTATTTTAACATATTAAATATGAATATTAGGGAATAAAACAATTCATGTACTATTGGGATACATCAATTAACAATAATTTGAGGTTAAAGAATTGTATCCCATTAGCTCCATGCATTAGTTAATTAACAAATTTTTCTAAACTGAATGTTAACAAAAAAACCCCGGTAATTATTGAACTGAAACCCTAGGATTTTTCTCACTTAGAGAAGTTTTCCAAAAGTTGTAAAATTTTGATTTTCCACTTTTTATTAACAATTGAGAATAAAAAATAATCAGTTTTTTTTTAATATTTCGAATGTTTCGATTCCTAAGGTAAACCAAACCCTTGCCCGTACCCTTAAGCTAAATAATTTATTTTCACCACCATTGTTTGAAAAAATGTTATAAACAAAAAAAAATTTATGAACAAATAAGTTTTTTTGTAATACCTATATTTATTTTATTGATGAAATTTATGATTTTCAAAGAAAAAAGATTCCTTAAAAAAATTATTTGTTCCTTAAAAATACGTTTGTTAATTTACAATCATTGTGCGGGGTTAACATTAAAATTAAAATTGAGGAAATTCTTGAAAAATTTTTTTCTTTATTTTTTATTTGTTTATTTAGTAAACAATTTATTATAAACAAATACATTTTTTTTTCGTTTATTGCTTTTAAATACCTAATTCTGAAGTAAAAATAGCCATGTGTTGTTTTTTGTAATAAAAAAGTATTTTCAATTTTTTATAAAATTTTTAATAGTGTTATGCCTTGAAACTTGCCCCTTCTATCCGACTTTTTTCTTTTATAATTACAATCACTTTTAAACTATTGCATATATAACAATCATGCTTCAGGCCTTTTTTGTTCATTATCAATCAATCAACAATTCAAGCCTTTTATTACAGTTCTAGCTCTATTATTTATTCAATTATTGACTATTATTTCAAAATACAATTATCTAACTATTATCTATCATTACTAAATTAAGTAATGCTTGATTATTTATTAATTTTGTAATTCGCCATCAAAATGAACTTTTTTGGAAATGTAATCAGATAATATGTTTCCTTAATTCTAATATTTAGCCGCAAATAACAATTGTTAATTAACAAACGCAGTTTTTAGCAACAAATACATTTTTTTTAGATTGGTTTTTTCTAAAAAAAATCATAATTTTCAACAATCAATATATTACATTTTTTTGTTCGCTCAGGAACAATGTATTTGCTTATAAGAATTTTCAAACGATGGTGTTGAAAATTTAAAAAAAAAATGTTTAAAAAGTGGAAAATCAGAATTTTACAATTTTTGCAACGGTATCTATTTATAAGAATAACTTCACTAAGTGAAAAATATCGTAGGGTTTTATAATAATAATAATTGTCGAGATTTTTATGTTAACATTCAGTTTTAAAAAAATTGTTGATTATCAAATGCATGATTTAGGGTGGAATTGGGCTAAAAAAATTTTAACCACAGGTTATTGTTAATAGATGTATATTGTACGTGAATTTTTTTATTCCCTAATTTTAATTGTTTAAAAATGGTTTCACGGCTCTGTGAAAATTATAAATATTGGAGATACAGTTCGAGAAGCCATAATTTTTTTCTAGCAAATTTGCTGATCTTTTCAGATCTTTTTTTACATTTCGAAAATCTTTAATTAAAAAAACCAAAATGCTACTTTTTTTCACCTAATTGTTTATAAGTTTTGCAATTTTTGTCGGCCCCTTTCGGGACCTTTTCCCAAACTTTCTACATGACATTACGAATGGAATGACATCATGATCATAATTTTCCTTGACTATACAAAAAAAAATGGAACATGATATCTGGACTATATATACAGGGTGGGTCACGGTCGATGGTACCTTAGACGTTTACGAAGAACGGGAAATGGGATCATTCTGAAAATTTGGTTTCTCAGGTAGTTGCTTTTGGTCTATCGATCTAAAATATTTTCAGCAATGCAGCATTGCCGCTTATACCAGAAAGTAGCAGCATCTTTGTTATTTCAAATGGGTCACCCTGTATATTACCGAATTTTTGAACTTGCCATTCCTTTCTGATTATTTTTTCCTCATACTCCCCTATACCTATCTCTAACGGTTTTTGAGATATTGGTTATTTTCTATATTTTTTATCCAAAACATAGCTCGAATTGAATGTTTATTTCTGCGGTATTTGGATACTTAGGAAAATGCAATTTTGTGTTTTGTTCATCAAGATCATGTACATTGATTCTGCATAAAGAAGTTTGTTCTGCGTTATACAGGGTCGTTCAAAATTCATGATCTTACTGCTAGATAAGAAAAGGGTTAAAAGTGCGTTTTTTTAAATGGAACATCCTGTATATTATGAAATATTCCGAAAGATGACTAAATTCCCTTCGAATTGATATATTATGTTCCTATACCTAAATAGCCAGAATTCCGAGATAATAGCAATTTTCACTTGTAATCTCCCAAGTGCTTGAATTATTGCCGGAAATTTTTAGAGTACATGAATTTTTTGAGTTTTGAGATAAATTTACGGCAATTAATTCAAGTACGAGGGGGATTCGGTAAGAAAATTTCACACCGAGAAATGAAAATCATCCAACAATTCATAAGAAATAACTAAAGATGGTTTCACCTGAACTATTTATAACCACTGAAATATTGATATGTAAAATACTTAACAAAATTTTCATCAATAAATGTGTTTAAATTTGGAACAAAAAAAAATTCTAGAAGCCAGTGAAATAAGGAGTACTACAACTATATCTCCAAATACCCGGATTTTGAAATGTTTGGAACCCAATGGTCGGCATTTTGAAAATTTATTTGAATGTTTTCTAATTTTTGACAGATAATTGATGAAATTATGTTGTAATCGTACAAACTTCCTTTTGTTCATTGGTTGTAAATCAGGGTACGTTTCATTGAATTTTCTGCACGTTCTTGCTATAATTCCCTCACATTTTCCATGAAGAATAAACAATTTCATCAGAACTTCGTTTTCCTCCATTTCAATTATTTTTGAGTCACTTTCGTTAAGAAACACACAACGGTATTAATAATAGTGCACTAATTGTCAAATTTTCATAATGTCATGTACCATCATGACATTTAATAGCCACCTTAGATGAATATGAGAAAAATAAATCGATTTTTTTTTTTGATAATTTCACACCTCACTTTTGTAGCCAATCAAAAAATTCCTAAAAATTTCCGGAAATTTTATCCTCCTGGGTACCCTGGGCGAAATAAATAGGTGGAAATTTTTCTGTCAAACATTTGACATGTGACAAGTTGTTATTTTGGTTCAATGTACAAATGGAGGTCTAGTTTTCATATGAAAGGAGATAATTATGTATTTACTAGATATTTGGAATGTGACTGAAAATATTTTCTCCACGATTATTGCAGAAATTGTCAATTCTGAAATCATATTTCAGAAGAAGTTCAAGACACCATTTGTCACAAGTTTTTATCATAAATCCCGTAGCTCAGCGGTAGTGTTGCGGCCTATGAGTCGCTAGGTCGATGGTTCAATACACCACTAAACAATTAGAACATAACTTTTTTATTTTTTTTGTTCCAAATTCAAACACATTTATTGATGAAAATTTTGTAGTATTTTGTAAGTATTTTACATATGAATATTTCAGAGGTTATAAATAGTTCAGGTGAAACCATCGTTAGTTATTTCTTATGAATTGTTGGATGATTTTCATGTCTCGCTGTGAAATTTTCTTACCGAATCCCCCTCGTGCTTGAATTGATTGCCGTAAATTTATCTCGTACATGAATTTTCAAAAAAAATCATGTAGGTACTCGAAAAATTTCCGGCAATAATTCAAGCACTTGGGAGATTACAAGTGAAAATTGCTATTATCTCGGAATTATGGCTATTTAGGTATAGGAACATGATATATCAATTCGAAGGGAATTTAGTCATCTTTCAGGATATTCCATAATATACAGGATGTTCCATTTAAAAAAACGCACTTTCAACCCTTTTCGTATCTAGCAGTAAGATCATGAATTTTGAACGAGCCTGTATACGCAGAACAAACTTCTTTATGCAGAATCAATGTACATGATCTTGATGAACTAAACACAAAATTGCAACTTCCTAAGTATCCAAATACCGCAGAAATAAACATTCAATTCGAGCTATATTTTTGATAAAAAATATGGAAAATAACCAATATCTCAAAAACCGTTAGAGATAGGTATAGGGGAGTATGAGGCAGAAATAATCAGAAAGGAATGACAAGTTCAAAAATGCGGTAAAATACAGGGTGACCCATTTGAAATAACAAAGATGCTGCTACTTTCTGATATAAGCGGTAACGCTGCATTGATGAAAATATTTTGGATCGATAGATCAAGAGTAACTACTTGAGACACCAAATTTTCAGAACGATCCTATGTCCCGTTCTCCGTAAACGTCTAAGGTACCATCGACCGTGACCCACCCTGTATAATGCATGCCTGAATACTAACTAGGATATTGTGTACAATGACCAGGATTCATTCACAATCTTTAACAATCATTTGGTAGATATTTTCAATAGTTCATTTCCTATTCAAATGATAAAATTCAAATTCAAGCAAAAGAAAACAGTAGATTACTATTTTCATAAAAATCTCAGCAAATAACATGTGATTACTGCAATATTACTGCATTAAATTTACCAAAAAAATGTCAGTTAAGTTAGTTGAAAACTTGAAAAATTTCAAATACTGAATGATTTGTGTGAAAAATATAATTTAAAGGAATATTTTTAGTTTTTTCGAAGGGAGGAGTCCGAGCCCTCCAACCAAAACTATTTCTTCGTTAGAATTTTTCACAACTGAAACCGTTGGTAAATTTTCCGCATTCCTACGTGTTCTCTATCTATCAGTCGATATGCTACAAAAATAGACATTCGCGTTTTAAAAATATTTCACGAAATGATATTTTTTGAAATAGACCACCCTATATTTTATCATGCACTTCGATTCGTAACTACATTTTCAACAACAATGCTTGAGTGACTTTTTTTTACTGAATTTGAAAAAAAGACATTTTTATTAATAGGAACATTTATTACAATCGGACTTGATAAAGCGCTATAGAATATGAAGTAAAGGTTCAAAAACACAGCCTTCTTGTTGAACACATATTTGTGCCCTTCTCTTGACACTATGTGTTGCATTAAACACAGTTCAGCCATCAATTCTATTAATCAAAGTTTCAATATAATTTCTCAATTCATCTAAGTTATTATGTTTTATTTTGTACACCTCTTTTTCAGAAATTTCAAAAATTCAAATCTAGGGGTGTCATGTCTGGTAAACGAGGGGGCCACTTAATATGCTCATTTGCGGTAATCTATCGTAGATCATTCTTGTTCATAAATTAATGTAACAGGGTCTGGTCAAATAACCATGGTAGAAATATGACCAATTATTCTGCCTCTAAATTAACCACACCATGCATTGATGCTAAATCGTCTTCGCAGATTGTTGGGATGGACTAGAAATGGATTATGTTTACTTCAATAATGAATTTTTTTTCTACTATCCATCCTACGTTTAGAAAAATTACTGCTCCACATAATATTTCTATAGAAGTTTAGATCTTGTCTGCATTTATTCATAAACCACCGACAAAACCCCAAACGCCTCTCAGGATGACCAGGTTCCAATTTTTTTTACTGTCTCATTTTGCTGTTAGTAACAAAATATTGTCATTCTTATAAGTAACAAAATTGGGTATATTTTAAAAAATCAAATGTCAATTTTTTGTCTTCAGCATCGAGATGGCCATTAAAAATGCCACTAGTTTGCCATTTAACCGAATTTGTAGCATCAATAATCGCGGTGTTGGTAATGGTGCCGCCTTAATTTGGAACACCCTGTATACGATACGGCTTCTTATCCCTCTTAACAAGTACGGATGCCATTAAGAATTGAGTTTCAGTCATAATCTCTCTGTATTTTGCCAAATCCCCAAACAGACCAGTTTCTGTTTCTAATCAAGCTTGCTCGGTCAGCTTACTTGATATCGATCGCATCCAGCTTTGTAGGAATAATCCTTTTTTTCTCGATAATAGGTCAGTGGCACTGAAAGTGTTTCTGGATTTATCAAGTAGGCACTTTTGAGATATCATTTTACTTTAAGAATGATAAAAATTAGTACTTACAAGAATATTATCTAAAACAATATATATGGTTCATCTATGATCACAAAAATGACAATACAATAGAAAATTCAAGAAGAATATTTTATTTCGGTTCCGTAAAAACTCTTATAATGACAAACTTAACAAAAAATTGTTTTCTCTTCACGTTTGGTTAAAATTCTCAAAATTTTATATTGTTACAAATTTTATTTCCTAGTGCTCTGTGTGTTTCCTTTTATAATTTGTTATAGAGATACTCAGAAATCTGACTAATCTCAGAATTAACTTATTATTTCATACTCAGCCAGAATTCCAACTAAGTATTTCAGAATCAGCTAATACCGTCATGGTTGAAAGTGGTTGACATGTATCAGTGTTAGTAGAATTCCTCTGGACTTTCATTGTCTAGAAACAAAGAAAATGAATTCTTGCAACACATGTAAAGAATTTATTTTCTTTGTTTCTAGATGTTGGAAGTTTAGAAGAATTCTACTGATTTCGTAATACTGAGACAGAATTGTTACTTACTATCTCGGAATATGCTTATTTTGAGAAGAAGAGTCATAATAAGCTAAATCCAAAAAACTAAGTCTGAATCGCACCTTTGTCTTTCCTTCTGTTAGAATTTTTCAGAGTCAGCTAAAACCGACTTAGTATCGTAGACGGTACTATCTCAGAATTAGCTAAATCCGAGAATGTAAGTCTGAAATTGCGACTTTGAATCTCTGAATTAGCTAATTATTTCATACTATCAGAATTTTGACTGAGTATCTGAGAATCAGGTAATACCATCATACATACTACGTCAGTATTCCGACGTAGTATCTCAGTATTAGCTGATACTGACTTGGTATTTCAGAAATCCGCCATATTGAGCCAGAATAGGGAATTACACTAGTAATTTTTTATTTTTTTCCAAAGATTTACAAGTCAAACTAAATAAAAAAGGATTTTTCAATTTTTTTTTTCGATTGAGTTTGATCCAGATAAATAAACGATTAGAGTAGAATTCGCGCTAACTATTACCGGTATTTCACTGGACGAATACAACTGACGTCAGTCTCCTGACCTGGAATTCTCTATACATTGCCATTTGCCTGTCTATTGTCAAAACCAAGTGTACCTTTCCATTGAATTCGACTGAGTAGTATCGAAAGAAGATTGATCCGGTGTACACTATGATGTAAACTGGAAACCATTCTTCCTTGTTCAGAAAGCGTTCTCTGAGGGCCCAACGACGTTTAGAATAAAACAAGTGACGTCATCGCGCGAACATGTGGCGTTTAAATCTCTCTCAATTTCGTACAGTTTTGAAGTGGATTGTTAGTCGACATTAAATGAATGAATAGGTTCGTGATAAGATCGTTTGTTACGAATAAAACGTAATTTCTTATCATAGTGTAATTCCCTATTCCGACTCAGTATATCAGAGCTAATACTGACATGCTCAGTCAGAATTCCCACTAACTATTTCAGAATTCCCTTATTTTGAGATGATGTCACAAATCCGGTACTATCTCAGAATTAGCTTAATCTGAGATAATAAGTCAGAATTCCGACTCAGTACCTACAACTCAGCTAATACCGTCATGCTAAGACAGAATTCCTACTAAGTATCTCATAATTAGCTAATACTGATTCAGTATCTCAGAATTACGTAATATTGAGTGAGAATTCCTACCCAGTATATCAGAATTAGCTAATTCTGAGATGCTCATCCAAAATTCTGACAGACTATTTCAGAATTCCCTTATTTTGTGATAATGAGTCAGAATTCCGATTCAGACCTCCGACCCAGATAATACCGTGAGAATTCCCACCCAGTATATCAGAATTGGCTAATTGTGAGATGTTTAGTCAGAATTCCCACTGACTATTTTAGAATTCCCTTATTTTGTGATGATGAGTCAGAATTCCGACCCAGTACCACCGACTCTGCTAATACCGTCATGCTTAGTCAGAATTTCTACTAAGTATCTCATAATTAGCTAATACTGAATTAGTATCTCAGAATTACGTAATATTGAATGAGAATTCCTACCCAGTATATCAGAATTGGATAATTGTGAGATGCCCAGTCAGAATTCCTACTGACTATTTTAGAATTCCCTTATTTTATGATGATGAGTCAGAATTCCGACCCAGTACCACCGACTCTGCTAATACCATCATGCTAAGTCAGAATTTCTACTAAGTATCTCATAATTAGCTAATACTGATTTAGTATCTCAGAATTTCGTAATATTGAATGAGAATTCCTACCCAGTATATCAGAATTGGATAATTGTGAGATGCCCAGTCAGAATTTCTACTGACTATTTTAGAATTCCCTTATTTTGTGATGATGAGTCAGAAGTCCGACCCAGTACCACCGACTCTGCTAATACCTTCATGCTAAGTCAGAATTTCTACTATGTATCTCATAATTAGCTAATACTGACCCATTGTCTCAAAATTCCGTAATACTGAGTGAGAATTCCTACTCAGAATATCAGAATTGGCTAATTGTGAGATGCTCAGTCAGAATTCTGATCGACTATTTCAGAATTCTCTTATTTTGTGATGATGAGTCAGAATTCCGGTACTAACTATTTCAGAATTAGCTAAATCGAAGATACTAATTATGAATTGCGATTTTGTATCTCAGAATTAGCTAATTCTTCCAGACTGAGTCAGAATCCTGACTTAATAGCTCAGAAACAGCTTATACCGTCATAATAAGTCAGAATTCCTACCAAGTATCTCAGAATCAGCTAAAACTGAGATGATTCTTCAGAATTCCGACTAATCTTCTTAGAATTCCCTGAATTTGAGTGAATAAGTCAGAATTCCGGTACTGACTATCTCAGAATAAGCTAAATTCGTCATACTAAGTCTGAATTGCGACATTGTATCTCAGTATCAGGTAAGTTCTTCATACCGAGTCAGAATTCCGACTCAGTGACTCAGAATTAGCTGATTTTGTCATACTGAGTCAGGATTTCTACTTAATATCTCAAATTTAGAAAATTCCGAGACAATGGGTGGTATGATTAAAAACAGTAATTGTTTTTACTTCAAGTTAATGCTCCATGTTGTAGTTTTCACTTGAAAAAATCAAAGTATTTACTCCACATAATTCTTGAAGTAACACTTAAGTAAGTACTAGTAGCAATTACTCTAAAGTTTGCTTTATTTACTTCGATATATAGAAGTTAATACTGCAGTAATTACTAATGTTGTCAAGTATTTCCTCCATTTGGGAGTGTTTGGTGCAGTTTTTAAGAAGCTACTCATAGACCAACTTCATATCTTCAATTGAAAAGGTGTTATGGTTTTTTTTGTGAATTATGGTAGAAAAAGGAGGGAAATGTGTGAACGTAGAACGTATGGGGAGGTACAATATAGAAAATTATTTCGGTAAGTCAATTATTTTAGCTAGATTGCTACTATTAAGCTCATCTGTACTTTCAGGTTCAATAAAATCAATGTTGAACGGATAGCTAGAGAGTTCGTTGGAAATCATATTGAGACGAGGGGGGCAGCTTTATCAAATTTAACGAAAATGGAGGTATTTTCTTGGGTATTCTTGGTAAACGCTTCAGCGAGTGATTCAGCTGCTTTCTCTTTTTCTGCTTTGATTGCTGGAGTTTGCCGTTTGTCAGAAGGTATTTTACAATCTTCTAACAAAATAACGAATGCCATCTGAAGATCTACTTCCACATTTTCAGCAACCTCGGCACTTGGTTCAACACTATCATTACTCTCACTCATGATTAATAGGCTTGTTCATTGAAGACTGCTTTAGTTGATCGAGATCACTTTCAGATATGTTCGTCTCTCTCTAACACTTGTACTACATTTGTCTTTATCTTTTGAAAATATTAACTTCAAGCATGTAGAGCAATCAGAGTACGTCTTAACGAACGACACTATTAAGTACCACAGAACAAACAACAACAATGGAACCAATTTGAGGTTAATCACGTCCTAGTATTTACTAGTAGTTTATACTTCTAACCTAAGTCAACACTTCCCATCGAAGAATTTACTTTATGTAAAACATTATACTCCAAAAAATACTAGGAAGTAAAAGCTCTTACTTGAAGTATAAGCAGATGCTCTTTTTAATCATACCACCCACTGTCTCGGAGAATCTAAATTCCTTGATATAAGAGAACTGTTTTGCTTGAGTATACTAAAGAATATAAAAAAAATATATCATTTTACGACCTACCAATCACAACCATGAAACAAGAAAGCGGAATAATACTGTGGTATTACCTTGCTGTAAAAAAACTGTAGGCCAACGAAATGCAACTTACCTGTGACCTCGGTTGTATAATATGATACCAGACCATTTGAGGAATATTAAAAACAGTACAGTTTCGGTAGAAAAATTAAGCAATGGATTACAAAAACTGATAGATAAGTTTTTCATGATATTGTGAATCAAAATATTGGTTCTTGACTAAAAATAAAATAATTTTTTCCATCTTCACCAATATTTCAAACAATTATGTTACTACTTTGTCACATTAATTTACTATTTTTATACTGTGATTTCATTATTATTTTATACATTGAGAATTTATTTGCCTTATTTTTATTGAGGTTTTATAATAGACGTTATAAGTTGTGTGTTATTATTATTATTAGGTGCTATTACTACTATATCTGTTTATTTATATTTTAATTCAAAATTTGAACTACATCGAAAACTTTATATATACTTAAGTTTTAATTGTCAAAATAATATGATTATATCTACCTTGATTATCTATTAATCAAAGTCACGCACAAGAGTATATCGGTTTATAACTGATGTACGCTTCTGTGACTTATCCATGTTTATCTGTACGTAAAACGGATCGAAATTCATGTAAACTATATCCATACAAATAAACTTATTATTATTTTTTTTTCCTTGGTGTTTTGGCATCGACTGCTATGGTCATTAGCCATGTGTTCTGTGTAGGCCTTGTGACTAACTCCATACGCCACCTTAGGAGCAGCACTGTTAATTTTTAACGCAACAGTGAATCGTGGAGGATTATTCCCAGCCGACACGAGCCTCAGTCATTCAGACTTTCACATCTGAAAATGAAAAAAGATCGCACCGTCTGGGAATCGAACCTGCAATCTCTCGATTACCAGGCGAGCGCTTAACCACTGCGCTAATCCCCGCCCTACTTATTATTATTATATTATATTTTATTATTGCGACTCAGAATTAGCTAATTCCGAGATGATGAGAAGGAATTCTGATCCAGCATCTCGAAATTAGCTGATTGTGAGATACTGTGTCGGAATTATATGTATTTCAGAGCAGGCAAAAATAAAGAATTTAAAAATAGTGCTCCTTCTATGCCTTCTTAGGTTTGCATGTATTCAGTGCCTTGTTCTTTGTAATTTTTGTTATCACCGAAATTTTGTCAATAGTGTAAAAATATTTGCAACTTTCGTCACACTTTACAACCAATGAAATCCCACCGCTATCTAGACCGCGCTGCCCTTCTCAGCACAACCATACAAACTAACGATCACGAAACTGACGTGCTGCGAGCAACTACCCTTCCAAAAACCTAGCGCTCCGCTTCTCGACCACCCCGAAAGACAAAGGCGAGTTTGCGAGAACCCTAAAATGCGCCAAACTATTACCGGCACAGCTTGGCAGCGGTCCAGAAGCGGGTTAAATCATGTATTTTTGTCGAAATTTACAATTCGGGAATAGGGTAGATTTATAACGAGTGTGGCCATGTGGAGGCGCGGATCGGCCGCAGTCGATAAGTCTCGCGACCCCCTCGAACTCCGCGTTCCATCATGATGGCACGGTGTCATCGTTAGTTTCGTCAGTTTGGAAACTTCAGTGCTAACTTTTTCGTCCGCGTGTAGTGGTGATGACAGTGTTTCAGTGCCAGTGCGAATTTGCCGGTTTTTCCGCCGGGCCCTTGGGATGTTCACGAAAGTATCGATTCCCGGCGTAATTCAAACATATTTAATGCCAGGAATTGATCGGAATGGTTTCTCTGGAATTCGATTTTCATTTAGTTGTAAGCATTTAGATTCATTCTACGTATTGACGTGTTCGGTTCTGGGTTGGTTTTACGTTGTGTGGGGTGTTCTACGATATATACGATACTGACACCGTAACTACCGTTTGTTTTCATGTGGTTGATAGAACCTTTGTCAAGGGTATTCTGATTAGGATACTGAAAGAGGAAGAAACACAATACTGTGAAACACGCGAATACACTTTTCTTACTGAAAGTATTACGATTAATATTGCTACTTTTCTGAAACAGATTGACAACCCCTATTTCACTTTACACTTCAAATACAAAGTCAACTTAACAGCAACTTCACTTCGATTCTTCAAACATTGAACAATACTTCAACTCAAGAAATGGTGTAATACTTCACCTATGGTGGTTGGGTGCCCTGATATATCTTAGGTTCTAGCCAAACCCTCGCCAAATTGAACTACTACTCCAAAGTCGCCTATCCTAGGAAGTATGCCATGCCACCTCTGGCCCTTATGCAAGCGTCTATTCGCGTTGGCATGCTTCTTATTGAATTGCCAACATTGTCTTATGGTATGTTGTTCCATTCTGCTAATGCTGCACCAATAAGCTGGGCGACATTTCCTGGATTGTTTCGACGAGCTCTAACCCTTCTCTTGAGCTGGTCCCACAAGTTCTCAATGGGATTTAGGTCTGGTGAACATGCAGGCCAGTCTAAAACTGTGACACCTTCCGTTTCAAGACATTCTCTAGCCACTCTGCTGGTATGGGGAGGTGCATTCTATTTTGATGATAGCTTTCAAAAAGTTTTGGACAGTTCCCTCTGATACCAGTGTTTTCTAGAGTTTGTAGAAGCAATGGATGGCCAATAGTATAAATACACATAGAGAAGGTTTTCCTTTCTATAAGATTTATGTGTCATTTCTGTCAATTCGAAAATCGTATCTTCGGTTGAGTTTTCTTCTTCAAAACCAAATTAACTACCAGAGATCAATTCTTATTTGATTATAAATGAGGTTATTCTAATCTTCAGCAATGTTTCGATTTTTTTATCGATGTTGAAAGCGAGATTGGTCTACAGTTTGTGATTTCAGCTTCCTGGTCATCACCGGTTCCAGGTTTACCGTACACCCTGTATATATTCCCATACTTTCCGCGATCACTGTAAATCAATTACAGAACGACCATTGTCCTTCATTATGGCACACAACATTCATTGTGTCTACTTAATAAAACTTCAAAGATAATAATTGCTGCTGCCAAAATAAATGAAAATGTTCCCAATTCTCAAGATTTATTAGAGCTTTCACAATAATGATATATTCTAATTACGTCATTGTAATCCACAATTAACTCGATTTGAAAACGCTTTTGATATCATAAGCCTTATGATTTTTTTTTGGCAAATTTGTTGGCTTGAAAAGCCACCGTTTGTGATTCCGCAACTCTGTTATTATATCCAGCCATATGTTGGAAGTGTTCTGAACGTATTTACGTTGCTTTCATTTTGTTATTTTTACTTTAATTTTTTATATAATATGTGGGCTATGAAAATGAGCGTTATGACGCGTTATGATTATACAGGTTTGTTTACATACATCCAGCGAAGGGGAATTATTTATTCCTGACAAATTTATCGAGACACTTTTCAAAAAAAAATTCAACGTATGAAAACTTTCGAACTTTAACATCCAAAACATTTTTTATGTTGTTGCAACTAGTTAAAAAATCTTGAAATACTCGTTGCATTCTTATAATCTCTCATAAAATACAGCTTGGCCATTGTAATAACGAACGTTTAACAATATTTATTGATTGATATACGAAACAAACTAATAGTAAGGAGTGTAGAGAGTAGCTGTAACTTTCACACAACACTTCATATTTTTTGCAGTTATTTTCATGTTTCCTTCACAGAGAAAACTTGAGAAAAGTGAAAAAAATGCATTTTGCAAAATACGAAATACCTCAAAAACGTGCAACTGATGTACCTGCTATAACGGTAATTATGATCTTCGTGTCTGTCTCAGGTCATCAATGTGTCGAGACCTATCAAAATCGGTCATCAATAACAACACTCACCAAAATAAAAGGTCTTTGTAGCACATTAATTAACATTGATGACCTGAGAGAGATCCCACGAAGATCATAATTACCGTTATAGCAGGTACATCAGTTGCAGGCTATATAATAAGTATTCAAGATATCTTGTCGCATTCACACACTTGATAACGACAGTAGATGTTAACTGTTGAAACGTCGTGACTCAAACACATGCAAAGAATTCGTTCTCTTTGTTTCTAGACAATGGAAGTCCTGAAGAATACATTGTCAACCACTTTCAAACAAACTTCAAAAACGGTTGATATTTATTCAATTAAGTGAAATTTGTCCAGCTGTGTGCACGTTCCAATGTAATTGAATGAAGAAAAGTTGTATTTCGTGCAGAAATTTATTTATAAAATCATAGCAGAGCGCTTTCGACTGACTGATGACTTTATAGTCGAAAGCGCTCTGCTATGATTTTATAAATAAATTTCTGCACGAAATACAACTTTTCTTCATTCAATTTATTCAATTCACCAAGGCATCTTTTTTGGCCGCTTTTAGAAAATCTACAAAAGTTGATCTTTTTTTGCGGTAGGTTTATAATCCGGGAAATATTAAAAGAAAGTTGAAAATCGAGATATTGACCGTACTAATGAAACAAATGAAAATGTTATAATTGCTTCGAATACGACTTTACGAACCCTACCTTTCCTTTGAACCGTTTTTCTCCAACTAGATTAAAAAGTGGAAGAAATTGTAAAAAAGTTTGAAATTTGTACTCCATAAAATCGCCAAAAACTCGAAAACCAAACGAAATCCCGAAAGAAAATTGGAACAGTTTTATTGTTATTGAACAGGCTTAAAAAATGCTCATAAAGTTCTTCCGTATCTTGAAAAATAAACTCAGAAATCGTGACTGAACTATAAAAATTACCATTTCGTGACTGGAATTCAAGCAATTTTGAAAATAACAAAGACTCAAAATTGAATGATATTGAAAAAATGTAGATGAACGATTTCATCATCCTCAACTAAGTCTACATAAAAAGTAAATTATTTTTTTCAGTAATATGAATAGCCAGGAAAATATTTCTAAAAAACAAAAACTCCCCCAACCTCCAATTATGTCAGTCCTCCCTATTCTTCCCACCCTTCCAATTATATTCAAGCACCTCTCCTTTCTCCCCCCTATTTTTCCGTGCGCTTCGCTGTCTTGTTGCTGTTTTGTCTGTCGCTATTTGGTCTTGTCGGCTGTTTTGACCTCACTATTTTGTCAGCATCCCATCGCTTTTTTGCCCAAGAGCCTTTTCTTGTTATGCGTTCTGTTGAAGTAACTACTTATTTCAACTGATCGATGTTTTGTCTATCAATATTACTGCCGTTTAATTTTTTCATCGCTGATTTGTCTATCGCTATTTTATCTGTCGCTATTTTGTCTATCGCTGATTTGTCTTGTCGCTATTTTGTCTCTTCGCTGTATTGTCTTTCCGCTGTATTGTCTATCGCTATTTCAGCTATCGCTGTATTGTCATGTTGTTGTTTTGTCTGTAGCTATTTTTTCTGTTGGTGTTTTAACCTCGCTATTTTGTCAGCCTCTCATTGCTTTTTTGCCCCAGAGCCCATTTTTTGTTATGCCTCCTGTTGGAGTAACTACCTATTTCAACTGATCGATGTTTTGTCTATATCTATTACTGCCGTTGAATTTTTTTATCGCTGATTTGTCTATCGCTATTTTAGCTATCGCTATTTTGTCTTTCGTTATTTTGTCTTTCGCTATTTTGTCTTGTTGCTGTTTTGACCTCGCTATTTTGTTAGTCGCTTTTATGAACATCGCTTTTTCGTCCCATTGCCCATTTTTGTTATGTCGTCTATTGAAGTAATTATTTCGACCAATCGATGTTTTGTCTGTCACTAATACTTCCGTCGCTATTTTGTCCTGTCGCTGATTTGTCTTTTCACTGTATTGTCTATCGCTATTTCAGCTATCGCTGTCTTGATGCTGTTTTATTTGTCGCTATTTTGACCTCGCTATTTTGTCGGTTGCTTTTATGTCCATCATTTTTCGATGTTATTCCTTCTGTTGAAGTAACTATTTCGACTAATCGATGTTTCGTTTGTCACTATTACCGCCGTCGTTATTTTTTTGTCGCTCTTTCGACTTGTCGCCATTTTGTCTATCACTATTTTAGCTATTGCTGTTTTGACCTCGCTATTTTGTCAGCCGCTTATCGCTTTTTTGCTTTTTAGTCATGCCTTCTGTTGAAGTAACTACCTATTTCAACTGATCGATGTTTTATCTGTCACTAATACTGCCGTCGAATTTTTTGTCGCTGATTTGTCTATCGCTATTTTAGCTATCACTATTTTGTCCTGTTGCTGTTTCGACCTCGCTATTTTGCTAGTCGCTTTCATGTCCATCGCTTTTTCGTCCCATTGCCCATTTTGTATTATGCCGTCTATTGAAGTAATTATTTCGACCAATCGATGTTTTGTCTGTCACTATTATTGCCGTCACTGTTTTGTTTTGTCGCTATTTTGTCTTTTCGCTGTATTGTCTATCGCTATTTCAACTGCCGCTGTTTTGTCTTGTTGCTGTTTTGTTTGTCGTTTTGTTTTTTATTTGTATTGCTGTTTTGACCTCGCTATTTTGTCAGTCGCTTTTATGTCCATCGTTTTCCGCCCCAGATCCCCTTTTTGTTATTCCTTCTGTTGAAGAATTATTTCGACTAATCGATGTTTTGTTTGTCACTATTACTGCCTTCGCAATTTTTTTGTCACTGTTTCGTCTTGTCGCTATTTTGTCTAACGTTATTTCAGCTGTCGCTATTTCGCCTTGTTGTTATTTTGTCTGTCGCTATTTTTCTGTTGCTGTTTTGACCTCGCTATTTCGTCAGCCGCTTATCGCTTTTTTGCCTCAGAGCCCTTTTTTGGTTATGCCTTCTGTTGAAGTAACTACCTGTTTTGTCTGTCACTTTTACTGCCGTCGAATTTTTTTGTCGCTGATTTGTCTCTCGCTATTTTAGCTGTCGCTATTTTGTCTGTCGTTATTTTGTCGTGTTACTGTTTTGACCTCGCTATTTTGTCAGTCGCTTTTATGACCATCGCTATTTCATCCCAGAGCCTTCTTTCTATTATGCCGTCTGTTAAAGTACTTATTTCGACCAATCGATGTTTTGTCTGTCACTGTTATGCCGTTGCTGTTTTGTTTTGTCGCTGACTTGTCGAAGAGTATTGTCTATCGCTATTTTGTTTTGTTGCGGTTTTGTCTCTCGTTATTCTGTCCTGTTGCTGTTTTGACTTCGCTATTTTGTCAATCGCTTTAATGTCTATCGTTTTTTATCCCAAAGCCGTTATTGGTGGTTATTATCCAAAATAATGATTCAAACAATGATTATTACATTGCATGAAATATTGAAATATCTGCCAGAACCGATATAGAATAAAGGACCCATCATTTATTTCATAAACAAAGGCTGTACGAGGTGTAATTTATTGATCCCACCCTCTCCAATGACACAAAGCAAAAGTTGTATTACGCGATATAAACAGAGGTGTTGTTCGAATAATATCCGCCAGACATTCATGTTTTCAAGCGGCGAGGTATAACCCCTTATCAATATCCAATGGAGTCAATTACCACAAAATCGCGTGACGCCATCTCGCTCGTACTCAGTCAACTGAAAAAAAAAAACAGTGAACGCGAATCCATTATGGCTTATATTAAAACATTTTGTTCGGTATAAGGGAAGGGCAGTTTATTTATACAATGAAATAAAGTAACATATTTTAACACTAACATTTGATTTTACAATAATACTGACTATATCTACCAGTCGATGGGTCGATTTAACCAATCTACTAACCATCATCAGAGACAACCAGCTTGGTTTTCAGAATGGAAAAAACACACAAGATACAATCTTCTCATTCCTAAATGAAGTTTATTCTCAGAAGAAATTAGAAAGGTATGGCTTCAGAGATATAGTTCTGAAGTGGTTTGAGTCGTACTTATCAGGTCGTACGCAAAGCGTGTCACTTCAGAACAGATTATCGCAAGAATTATGGATCAAATGGGGAGTACCTCAAGGATCAGTGCTTGGCCCAATTCTCTTTTTAATCTACATAAATGACCTAGCCGCAATAAAGATTACGGGAAAGTTTACGCAGTTCGCAGATGATACTACCTTACTTTGGAATAATAGAAATGACGTTGATCTGCATCAACAAATCGATAATGATGTTATCAAGGTAAAACAGTGGTGTGATGCCAATTTATTATCGTTAAACATATCGAAAACGAATATCCTCACTTTTAAAGGTCATCTGCCAGAACTGTATCTGGGTAATGAAGTTATTAGCAGTACAAGAACAACGAAGTTTCTTGGCTTGTACATTGAGGAAAAGTTAAAGTTTGAAGAACATATAAAAAAGCTGGGTGGAAAAATAGCCTCTGGAAGTTTTGCAGTGAGAACGTCCTCGTGGGAACTTGGTAGGGATATGGTCAAAAAGGTATACTATGCGGTAATTGATTCTCATCTGAGATATGGAATCTGCTTCTGGGGTTCTTGTAGTGGATTTTTATTCGATACTATTGTCATATTGCAGAAAAGGGCAATTAGATACTTGTGCAGAGCTAAATTCAGTGATTCTTGTAAGCCTTTATCCATAGAACAACGAATCTTGACCTTACCTTGTATCTTTATATTAGAAACAGTATGCCTAATTCACAGTATGAATATATCACAAGACAAACCCTTAATATAACTTTACCAATTCCAAGATCTGCACAAATAAAAAACTCCATTATATAATGGCATAAAAATGTTCAATCACTTACCTAACGAAATTAAAACGATTATGGATAAAAAAAATGAAAATTTTCGATGTTGGTTTTTTACTGTTCTGTTTTTCATTTTGTCAATAGGAATTATCATTATTCAGACAATAAAGTAATTTTGATTTGATTTGATAAATGCCGGTGAAATGACAGCAGCAGTATTTTGTGAGCTATCAAATGCATTTGACTGTTTATATCACAAAATACTGCTGAGAAAGCTCCAACAGTATGGATGCAGAGGATTGACTTTGAAAAGGTTGGAATCTCACCTACCAGGGAATAAACAAATATCTGTAATGAAACTAAGTGAATGATTTTCACTACACTTTGCAATGAAAATCATTAATTTATTTTCATTACAGATATTGACATGGATTTTCATCAAGTATCGGCTACATCAATTGAAAACAGAAACAAATGGTCGAAACAACGGAACTTTCAGAGAAAAGGGAAATTGATTCGGGAGTTCCACAAGGATTTGTGTTGGGTCCTACTCTTTTCTTATTGTATGTAAATGACATCACCAGTATCGAAATTTCAGCTGTTGAGGTAAATTTTCGGACGGATGATTTAGTTAATTTTTTTTGTCATTGGCATTTGAACTGCTGACCGGCTTATGGGAATTTTTTTTCAGGTTCCTAACAATATCAAATTCAATTCTGTCGCTTGCCATAAGCAAGAAAATGCATCAGCAACCGAGTATTATTTTTACAAGATCGCGCCCTTATTTCAACCATTTCAGTTCTTCCAAATCTAATGGCTTTTTCCCAATTTCTATTTTTATACCTTTCGAAATTTTTAAATTAATGTGCCCCAGCACCATCTGTCGAGTAATTGCAATGTTTCTTCTCTCAGAAAGTATTATCGGTAATACCCTTCAAAAAATTTTTGGTTTCATTGTTCCACATCCAACCGCATTTATATTTGATATTTCGATTTTGAATTACAAAAAAATATTACCGAAATTCAAAAATATTTAGATGGTAGTATAGAGAATTGAATTTTCTTTTCAACGATGTGACACTTGACCCCACATGCCATTTAAATTTTTTGAGTTGATGGGCCCCCCTGCGCCCCCTATCGTGCTATCACTATTTTTTTTATTTCAAAAAGTAGTATTGGTGAAACCATCGAAACTGTTTTTTTTTCATGTTTCATGTTCAAAAGTTAACAGGGGGGGGGCTATTAAAAACCGCACTGTATATGTTATTGTATTAAAATGCTACAAACTAGAGATTAAAAAACACTTAATATTTTCAGCACACGAAAAATGAATCTTCTATATGCCTGGTACACGTCCGAACGCTAAATTTTCATTATTTGAGTTCAATCAACACTGACATAATTTTCAGTAGCCTGAAAGGTACTCAACTGATCAAATGATACTATGTTTAGGTTCACAAATCGACAGTAGCCTTAACTTCAATAAACACATCAATTTAATTTGTGAAAAGTCATATTCTGCCCTGAAAAACCTTCAAGATTATAAAAATATTCTTCCCAGCGATACCAAGTTATTACTGGCAGAATCTTTAGCCTCATCTATACCAAACTACTTGGACTGTGTTTACGGCCAATTTTTAACAATTTTCATCAAGAATCGCATACAGAAAATACAAAATTGTGTCATAAGAAATGGCGTGATCATATCACTCCTCATCTTCGGGGTTCATGTTTATTAAAAATGGATGAAAGATAATTCCTCCACATGACTAGCTCGGTGTCTAATGTTGTTAATGAAACTAGTCCCCAATACCTATCAGAACTACTAACGAGACACAGTGATATTCATAGCAGGAATACAAGAAATAATAATAATTTCTCTATACCAAAACACCGTCCACAGCGAAACAGAACTCAGGTAATAAGTCATTCAAAGCTAAAATAAGAAAAATGATTGTTGATCATAACTGGAGTCTTGGAAATCCTAATTGTTACACTTAAGTGTTGTGCTAATTGTGTTAATTTTATAATCATTATTCTAGGCGTGGTACATATGAAATATACCTATTGTGACTTATGCATGTAGTTACTTGTATTTTTCTACAATAAACTGATTTTCTCTTTTCTGTATAGTTAAAATCCCAGAAAGGAGAAAATCAGTCAGGAAAATCTGTCATTATCTGACGACCTATAAGGTAATCATAAAAATTAGAAATATTTCTCCAGAAAATTAGTTTATGCTCTCCAATAAACTATAGGTTTTTGCCAAACATTCTTTCCAAAGAAGTGACGGCTTTCACAGCATGCCTTTTTATACAATGTGTCTACAACTTTTAGTGACCATTGCAAAAGTGTTTTTGGAAATATGCAATGAAAATGGCAGTGGCTACTTGATTCGAAACATGCTCTGAATTAATGTGTTAGATAAGAGTGGCATTCCTTAATTTTGTTACAATTTGCTCCATTTCAAATGCTCACCCTGTATGTAATTCCTGGATCGTTATGTTGAATTATAATCTCTCTTTGGCGATCAATATTGAAGCACTACCTGAAAAGTTGAATGATATGGTGGAATTTGAATATTTCCAACATCAGTAGTAATCAAAAAGTCAGAAAATACCTTCACCCAATAATTTTCAATTTGCTTCTTTCTATAATTTTTTTCATCCATTCATCCACCTATGGTCCTTCACTAGAAATATGAATGAGAAGATTACAGAAACATTGATAGAAATTTTTCTTTTCGTCCGCCTTATTCTGGTTGTTCTATTTCCTAACAGATGGAGGAGCGTGCTCTGAAAGTTCTCTGAAAGCTTCCAGCTTCCCATATCTTCCTATTTCATTTAAATCCACGCCACAGTTCAGTATCCAGGCTGATAGTATATCTACCATGTTGATTTTATTGAAAATATAAATTCGATGTTCATAAAATCTCAAACTTAAGTCTCTATTTCCCATCGTTCAAGGTAACCTCTCTTGGAAGGGATTAATGTTGAAAATAGAAACTTCCTCAAATTGGTACAGTTTCCCTGAAGGTAGAATTCGGAAACATGATGAATCACAACAAATATCTGTCAGTTGTAGTTCAATATCCGTCGTGGCATTAACAAGGGAGTTAGTTGTTTTCTGTCAGATTTTTGGCTCATATTTTCCACTTTGTGGAAATATTTGGACTCTGTCGATTTTATTCACATTCATAATGTGTCAATGTAATGTAAGTTTCCTCATCTTTTTTTTTATATAAATTTCTGTCTTCTAAATCACAATAACTGGTAATTTTTTCATGACATGAATAATAATTTTGTTTGAAATTTCGGATTCACTAAAAAAAACTTTTCAAAAAAATGTAGCATTCAAGGAACACCATGAGAAACATGGATAGGAAGAAAGAGGATAAGGACGATGTTTCTTGAGGTGTAGGAGATTTGCAGTTCTTTTTAAAAAGTTGGATAGCGATCAAATGGTGGGCAGATTCAACTTTTCAGGTCGATCCTGATGACACTGCAGAAAAAGGCATTATAAATTATGTTTCAAGAGCTGAAGTAAAGAGCTTTTTTTGGGGACCAAAAAAGTAAGTTCGTTCGATGAGATGATGTTCTATTATTTGGTTTCGCGACAGGACACTAGGTGAAAATAGAAAAGTCGATTTGATGAAAGTCGAGCAGAATAGAAATAGGATATATTGTAAAGGTTAAATAGGAAATTCGCTAGGAAGGGAGAGGGGATATGGACCTTATGAGGGAAGGAGGAATAATTTCGAGATACGAAAGTAGTAAAAGATTATTTCAATGATCTCTACAATTATCAGAAATATTATTTCAATAAATTGGTATGGGTAGAGCTTGTGGTTTCGAAAAATCTAATCTGGATATTTTGTATTTTTTTTCCCTTTTTCGGAGCCAAAATCATTGATGAAAGAGACGGACAACATCATCCTTAGCTGGTCAAAGTCTTTTCTACACTGGGTAAAATGTCAACGGAACTCAATATTTTGAATAGTGGGCTATGTTAATAAATTTTTGTTTTGCAATATGATAGGAAATCCGACGTGTACTGTATGTCGTTGAGTATTATAATTCTTCACAGTATCCCACACGTTTCCACTGCGTCTCTTTTGGTGGGCATGGATTTTATCATATTTTGGAGAGAGAGCTGTGTCAATAAATTTTTGAACTACTATGTTTATAGGAAATACGACTGAAACTGTATTCCTTCGAGTATCAGAATTCTTTACAGTTTTCTACAAACTTCTACTGCATGTCCTTTGTTGCACATGGACTATATCAACCATGGAAATTAATAGTTTGATTGTGTTAATGAATTTTTGTGTTGCAATATGATAGAAAATCCGACGTGAACTGAAATGCCATTGAGTTTTAGAATACTTTACAGTGACCCATAAGCTTCTATAGCGTGTTTTTTGTTGCGCATTAACTATATTAACCATAGAAATCAATATTTTGAAGAATGTGCTGTGGTAATAAATTTTTGTGTTGCAATATGATAGGGAATCTAACGTGCACTGTATCTCATCGAGTAATATGATTCTTTACAAAACTAAGTTTATGTGCCATTCGGTAGCTAATACGCTGAAGAATAACTCAAAGTAATAAAAAATGTAGGTAATTAATGCGTTTCATTGAAAAATTTTACGATTATTGTAAAAATTGATGAAACACAAATAGATTTTGGCAAAATGAACATGTTTCTTTTCAATTGGGGGTAGTTTTTTTCGGCAATTTTCCAATTACTTTCAATCATCATGGAGTTTGTTTCATCGAGATTTATAATTTAGTTCAAAAGTTATACTCTTTTGTTTACACAAGGATCAAGGTATCGAACAGAAATTTAAATAATTATATGATTTTTTTTAGATTCTTTCATTACGTTTTCCGTCGATGAAATTTCAATATGTGCACTTTGTGTATATTATATACGTATTTGTATGATAGAAAGTTACTTATGACATCTACAGTCACTAGTTGAAACTCAATTATAATACAAATACTTATATAATATATATGTATATATAGTGTGGAGTAAAACTGATTGTAGGGCCTGCAGCGATGTAAAAGGAAACTCTTTTAAGTTTTTCCAAGCTTTCGGAATCTTTTATTCCATCATCAGGGAGACTACAATTGGAAATGTCATATAAGATTGTAAATTCAAAATTATGAGTACTCACATCTTATTTGAGGATGTTTACATATATGTTCATAACAGTTATTTATAAGAAACATTTTTCAAAAAGATTAAGTTTCTGCTAATTATTCATATCAGAAATGCAGTATTTTCAGTTCTTTTTTTAAAAATACAGAACTGGACGAAATGACAAATTAGTTGTACATAGAGACAAACTTCATTTGTTTATTTTCAAATGTGACAGTTATTAATTTGACAAGTGACATTATTTTGTTTCGAGACAAATAAACTTCAGTGTAGGTTAGAATTTCTGCGTTCGGTTGCTCCGATTTCATGGTGTTTAATGTCAAGAGAAAGTAAAAAAGAATAAATTTCACTCAAATGGCTTATATCTCTTCGTTTATTGATGGAGTTATTCTCTTGAGTGATAAAGGCCATTTCTAAGAAAGATCTTTTTGAAAGATGTGATTCTCTTGCAAGAACTGTTGTTGAAGGGTAGTTCATTCGGTGGTCAAGGTCATTGACATGTTTTGCTAAAGCACATCTTCAGTCTACTATCACTTTTATGAGAAGTGATTCTATAATTTAGTAATCTTTTAGTTTGGCCAATGTAATTTTTTTCACAATCAAGACAAGGGATACTATAAACAACATTTGAAAGTGAGAAAATATCATTTTTGTCCTTTACTTTTGAATATATTTGTCTTATTGAAGTAACTGTTCTATTTGCAATTTTGATATTATCAAATGGTTGTAAAATTCTGGTTAGTTTGGATGTTATTTCCTTGATGTAAGGTAATGAAGCATAGAAAATTGAATTTTGATTCAAATCTGCAACAGGATGTTCATTATGAGAATTCATATTTCGTCTTACACTATTATCAACTTCTGTTAAAAATGAGCTAAACAAGATGTTATTAACTAAAGATGGTGGATAAGAATTTTGTATGAAAAGTTCTTGAAGTAATTTCAAATTTTTATTATGAAAAGATATATCAGAAATTTTGAGTACTCTGTCTTTCATTTGTTTCAACAAATTCACTTTCATCGAAAATTTGTGATAAGAAAAGAAATTCAAATACCTTCCTGAACTGCATGGTTTTCTATACCAATCAATTAATATTGTGTTATCAATCGATCGTAAAAGTTTTGTATCCAGGAAAGGTACTGAGAGATCTGAATCTCCTGTTTCGATTGTGAATTGTATGTATGGGTCATAACTATTTCAATAGTTATGACCCATAGTTTTTCTCATATCGTACAGGGCGATGAGGAGGAGAAAATTGAAAAAAAAAGTGGAAAAATTAAATTGATCATAGGTGGCTGTGATTTGAATTTCTGAATCAACATTCTAATCTGAACAATATTTTCCACATACTTTCAATTCTACCGTGAAAATTAAGTGATGGGATAAATTTTTTTTGAAAACAAGGCATGTTCTTCAATATCGCTCGTATTTGGTAGTATAAAATTCAATTTTGGTATTCCCATCTTTATATCCCATGAATATAAACACTCCACCCCCTTGGCAGATATCCCAACCAATCATCAACACTAACCTATCCCAGTTTAATAAAAATGACACGAATACACAAATCATAACCCAGAATTTTCGTGAAATCCTACATCAACATCAAGATTTCATAGAAATATACACAGATGCATCCAAATCAAATCTAGGAGTTGGAGCAGCAGTAGTAACACCTCAAACTATACTAACCTATAAGCTACCAGAAACCAATACAATTCTCACAGGAGAACTTTTTGCAATCCTGCAAGCATTACGTTTTGCAAAATCTAATATCTCCAATAAATACATCATTATATCAGATTCACTAAGCTCTTTACACTTGCTCCGTCAAATATATGTTCACCACCCAATAGGAAAACTGATCAAAAGGGAACTTCACGAAATTCAAGCACTGAACAAAGAAGTGGTATTACTTTGGGTTCCTTCCCATATAGGAATAACTGGGAACGAAACAGCTGATATGAGTTCAAGAGAGGCAGTCAACAACCCTAATCAGGTAGCGTTGCAACACACTCCTTCGATCGACATGAAATCTTATATCAAGAACAAGATCATGAACAATTGGAACACTCAGTGGCAGACGTCTCAATCAAAACTACGAGAAATCAAGTCAAACGTTGGACTGTGGAAGTATCATGAAATCAACAGGAGAAAACAGGTATTAATGTCTAGACTCCGTTTAGGACACACGAGGATCACCCACGAATACCATATATCTGGACAAAATGAACCAACTTGTGATATCTGTGAAGTTCGGCTAACAGTGAAACATATTATTGTGCAATGTCCCATGTTACAAATCGAGAGAGACTTATTCAACATCTCCCATAATTTACAAGAAATGTTAGACTATAGTAATACCAACAAAATCATACAATTTTTACATGCTTTAGATATGACTAAGAAATTATAATTGTATTTCATCTACTCCACCGCTAATGACCCAATGGGTTGATGCGGTTATTTCTAATAAAAAAAAAAAAAAATTTTGGTATTTGCAATTTAGGTTTGGGATGAAGCAGAGGTTTTCATCAAGAATAATGATTTTTTTTTTCGAGAAAAAGTTTTCCATATGCTGCGAACTTTATGCCGGACACTGTATATATGACGTTGCTGAGGTTCAATTAGGAAGTTCATGGCAATGAAACTATTATTATTACTATATAGAGCTTCTGTCATTATTGCAGTATTTTCATATCACGTCTCTCGCATCAAACCCGATGAGATGCCATGTGTATATCTTATGCCACGGCCAGAGTGTCACTATAGTTTTCGATTATCATTATTACTATTTTAAATAACGTGACCCACTTCAAACAACTCAACTTCTTGAATCCGCATTAAACAAATGAAAATCGAATACCAAAGCAACCTTTCGTGTCTTTTAGTAGCCCATCAATCTTAAACATTCCTGAAGCATTAAACCGGAAGAAGCAAATAATACTAAAAAAAGTGCGCTGGTGTGACTCTCTATCCGCATTCGTGAATATTTGGCCGAGGCTGCATGCAACTATGCACCAATAACGTCATCATAAATCAGCCGAATGCCGCTGCTGATATACGGGGTGTCACGTTTTCCCGGAGACTTCCCAAGTGTTCGGCAATGGAGGTGGAGGGGCTGTGCTGCAGTAAATTTGGGGTAATAGGCCAGTTTATTTGGAATTCGGATCGGAAAAGTTTTCTTGGAGCTTTTTATCGACTGGAGGTGAGGTAATTAGCTTACGAAAACAGTCGTTGAGACTCGAAAGTATGGCATTGACAGATTTTCTAGAATCACTCGCAAAGTTGACTTTGGCTCGACAACAAGTATACCGCTGTCAACACAAGCGACTAGGTCAACCCATGCAACTATATTGGAATCTACTGAGCATGCGCCAAAGTCGAAATAAAATATGAAAAGAAGTCAAAATGAAATTGAAAATGCGCGAATTTGTTCTTTCGCTTGCAATTGACACGCTTGCAATTGACACACAAACCTAATATTCCAAGAAACGAGGAAGCGGCCCAATGTTACATGTGCAAAAATTGATACCCGAAAAATAAAAATATGAGCATATAGGAAATTGAAATTCAGGATGAGTTTCTATTTTATGCGACTCGATCCTGATTACCGAACATAACCTAAAAAATTGGCAAAGTTGCGAAAAGCGGTTTTTTGTTGATAATTAAAAAACTACAGCTCCGATCAAAAAAATTTGGATGAGGAAATTGTAGGTATTTAAAAGATCTATCTTGAATAACTCATAATTTTTTTATATCATCGATACGTATCGAGTTATATCGGAAAAACCGTAAAAAATTAGGTTTTCTATAACTCGTTTATTGTAAGGAATTGAAAATTGTTTTGCAAGTTTTAACGACCTTTTTCTATGATGACTGATGTTTGTTTTTTTTTCCTTCAAAGTTCAGGCATATAAGAGATACGTTGATGACATTTTTCTAATAAAACAAGATGAATTGTTACGTGTTTTCAACCAATTTCATCCAAAACTACAATTTTTTAGACACATTGGTTATTAGAACACCTAATAATAAATTTCTGATAAATTGGTATCATAAACCAACCTTTTCAGAAAGATACCTCAATTTCAATTTCCATCACCCTATGAGACAGAAATTGAATATTATACACAACTTGATGGATAGAATGATAAGGATATGTAGCCCTATTTTCATAGAGGATAATCTAAAACAATTAAAACATTACCTAATAAAAAATAATTATCCAAACAGAATTATTAATAGAATTCAAAATAGATTTACGACCATATCCGACAAAAGAGATAAACCATTGGAAAATAAAAAATATTTCAAAATACCTTACGTAGTTGGTCTTTCTGAAAAATTGAGCACTATTCTCGAAGATTCCACTTCAAATATAAAGATTGCATTCAAAAATGAAAATACAATAAAGAAACATTTTTTTAGCAAAACCAAAGAAATAACCCCTCTAGAATGCAGATCAAACGTCATTTATGAAATCCCTTGCCATAACTGCGAAAAGTGTAACGTAGGCCAAACTAAAAGATATTTAAAAACACGCCTCAAAGAACATGAAAGAGTTATGAAAAATAAATTAACATTAAAAACCCCCACTTCATTGGTTCAACATTGTATTAAAACCGACCGTCACTTTGAACTGGCCAACACAAAAGTATTGGGGTATGAATCTTCTCTGTTCAAAAGAAATTTCTCTGAAATTATCAATATAATGAAGTACAATACGGTCAACTTTAGAAAAGACCTGGAGAACCTGAACAGTGCCTATTTCAATCTAATAGCGAGAATAAGAACCAAACACTGATACTTTATATCTTGGTAATATGCATTGGGTTTTGTGTTTTGTTTTTATATATTAATTTCGATTTTGGCATGCACCCAAGTAAGGTGGTATTTTATTCGAATTTTAACGTGTCTTGTGTTGTGTATTGTTTGTTTTTAAACTGTTTTTACATCGAACTATTCTGTCTGTTACACGTGATTCAGACCTAATATGGTGTAGGATAAAGATATACGTATTACGCGGAAGACTCATCCTTTCGTAAGTAAAATATACCAATTTCTTCTTCTTAAGGTTTATCTGTTGACTAATAATAGTTCAGTGGTTGTTTCTGGGAGAAAAAAAAATCAAATTTAAATTTTCTGAAGTTTATAAATTTAAAACATCAACCTTTTTTTATATCTTACAGTGCCCTGAAGATGTCAGAATAAACTGAGGAAACGTTGGCTGTAAAGAAATACAGTTTTCTTTAATTCAAGACCTCAAACCCAAAAAAACAAACATCAGTCATTGAAAATTGTTACTTACAGTTTTGTGTAGCCTATGGCAAGCCAAAAAAGTCTTTTTCAAAAAAATTGATGAATATTTATTATTTTTTTAAATATATGAAGTTTTCTCAAAAAACATGCTCTCTCAATATGGCTACTCTTGCTCGGGAAATGATGCTACAGTAACGATTCAGGGCTTATTTTTTTTATTTTTCATATTATCGGATAAGTATATTGATTTTATTTATTTTAAGTGTCAAAAAATTACTTTAAAAAATGTACAATTTTTATACATGTTTTTCCTAAATAAATTTTTCAATTTTGTTTTTATAGAAATGACTTTTATGAAAGTAGATATCTAGCACGACTTCACGCATTAAAAAAAATTGAATTCCTGCGATTACTAGGAGCCGAGATAATTTTTTTTATTTCAAAAAAAACTGGAAGGCGCAATGATCATCGTACAGCAGTCACCTTCAAGGATATTGAGGTTGAATACCTAAATTTTCGTTAAAAAAATACTAGGATGTCTAGTTCATTTGCAGTATTATTAATTGATGAACAAAGTGAAGGGTGCAGGCGCGGAGCGATGCAATTTTAGCGGGTGGCGCAGTGGGGATACAAATACTGTTGACATTAAAGACACTTTCGTCCTGACAGTGTTATTGAAAAAGAAAAGTTATTGATCCAATTTCAAGTGCTAGTGTATATTGCAAAGAATACGTACGTGAACAACAAGCCAAGATCCTCAATATTTTTCAAGCACAAGCCACTTTGAACGCACGAAATAGGTTTTCAGCATATATCTATTAACTACAAATATTGATAACACGCCATAAGACGCAATGTAATCAAATTGAAGCCTAAAATATCTTTCTTACCTTTTCTCAAACGGGAGCTGGGAAACTATTGCGCATGCCTCGCATGCCGAATTCTGAATCACGAGAAATGTCATACATTTTTGAGGTTATGATTCTTTTCACATTTTCAACTTTTTCAACCGTCCCATAATGAAAATGGGCATTTTTATAATGTGGATTAATGAAGAATGAGAATTATGCAAGACGGTCAATTAAACTTCGTGTCATTAAAAAAACGATTCATTGATCCATTTGTAACAAAATGTCTGTATTTACCTGCTACAAGAGTATCATCAATCAATTTTCTGCCAAAAGCGGATAAAAACTCACTAAACTTGAAGAAAAATGGATTGGGTATGTGACAGACAGTTGTTTGAAAAGCTGAACTCGTTCCACATCGGCCTCATAACCGCCGAGAAAATAATTTGCTGGTAGTGATGTATTTTTTGCATCCTGAACACGAACTCCAAGTAAAACGCGGCGATCTTAAATTCCTTCAGGCATGAATCTACAAATGTAGAAATTTATAAAATGTGTCATATTCTCAGGAATAAAACCCATATAGTGCCGCCCTCTTATAATTAGCACAATCTACACTTGCTCTCTGTAAACTTATCCATATTATTAGGTTATGTTGGAAAGATATGCTTCTCATATCTTCGATAATTGTTGCTATCGAATCATGCACGCTAGAAAGAGATGAAAAAACACAATCGTGTCTTTGAGTAGGAATTTCTGGCGCAAGCGCAATAATTCAACAGCGTCCAATTCGAAGTCGATGCTCATTTTTTTGGCATCACATAGGCTATCCTTATTATCCATATTCGTAATTAATAGATATATAGGTTTCAGTGCTATCCCCACTCCGCCACCCGCTACAGCTATTGCGATCCGTGCCTGCTCGCCTCACTTTATTCATCAATTGCAGGTCGACAAGCATAAGGATGCCTCTGAGATGCGCAAACGATAGAAAGCGTGAGTAGATGTGCGACAAAGATCGACAACTGTTTACGGCTGGTTATCATCGGAATGTACAATCGGGAGAGAAATTTTTCTGCAACACGTAGGAACGTAGGTACTTATCTGAATTTTCATTAATTCCTAATGAACTGTTCGAATGATATAATTGTCTGTGATCACTAGACCGTTTATGAAAATTGCATAATTTTCCCGAAGCCATAAGTGTAAATAAAGTACGACTAGAAAAAGAATGCATCGCCACACAATATCAGAAATAGGTAAATAGGTAAATATAATAAAGAACACGAGGAACATACTTACAGAAATTGACTAACAATATCACATGACCTCTGACCACTGCCAAATCAGCATTGTCCATGGTAACTTTTGATTTTTTGTTTCTCTTTTTATTTGGAGTTGAGAATTGTTCCATTTCACCTTTTTAAATTTTATTCAATTCTGAATTAATTTTTCTAATGCTTCTAACGCAAACTCCCGTTTCGGCAGCAACTCGTTCTTGAACCTTCACAAGAGGAATACTGGTTTCACCTATCATTGCTTCTGCCTGCATAAATTTGATGACATTACTGACAATTTCCCTACTTTGTCCACTCAGAATCTTATTTCTCACTTTACTCTTTGAAGGCATTTTCAAACACAACAAACTACACTATAACTTATCTAATAATATTTCAAAACTATACACAACACAACCACAACACAAGGATTTCAAATTCAACACACAATCAGAATAACGCCACAATAATTGTATTCCACTGACTGTACACTCACGACATTAACTGCTTGAATAATGCACAGCGATTGAGCTCCTGCCCCACTCCAGGGTCGTGTCTACTGCGCAACCAATTCTTGGAGGCATCCTTACGTTTGTCGACCTGTAATAATACTGCAGATGAACTAGACATATCCTAGTATTTTTTTTATCGAAAATTTAGTTATTCAACTTCAATATCCTTGAAGGTGACTGCTGTAAGATGATTATTGCGTCTTTCAGATTCTTTTTTCAATCTTCAGAGTCAATTTTTTTTTCTGAATGCTTGAAATCATGCTACCCTAATAGCACCATGAAGTCCGATGGTATTCCATAGGACGTCCTCTCAGGACGTTCGGGACGTCCGGACGTGCAGAATTGGTACCGCGGACGTCCATTGGACATCCGTAGGAAGCACCAATGTCTCGGCTTCTCACCAAAATTGGACGTTCTATAAGGATATCCAGTGGACATCCACCTGGGATGTTAATTGGACGTCCCCGAATTACATCAATCAAAAGTACATTTGGGAAGTCCTAAGGACGTCCGTGGGAAGTACCAATGTTTCGACTTCTCACCAAAATTTGACGTTCTATAAGGATATTCAATCGACATCCTGGGATGTTCATTGGACGTCACCGAATTACATCAATCGAAAGTACATCTGGGACGTCCTTATGATGTGCAGAATTATCAGATGTGTTTGTTCGTACATCTCTTACAGGGCTGAGATTATGATATTGTTGTGGATTCCTGGAGATACCAATTTGGATGGAACCAGATGCACTTACTGTAAGCTCAGCACTCTCTCAGAGTCATTCAATTCGGTTTTGGAAACATCAGGATACATCTGAATCAGTCGAGACTTCTCTTTCTAAAGCTTCTGACAATCGTTTAGCGATTCTATTGCGCTGGCGATTTGGTATATTTCATTTTCGTTTGTACATGTTTGAAAGATACACACAACTCTACTTACGGAAACACCTTTTTCAAAATAGTGTTGAATAGGTTAAAAATAACTACTGAATACTAGAACAAAACTTTTATTTTCATTTAAAGATATAACTATACTGAATGAACACAGAATAACTTCCACAACAGTCACTAAACTAACCAAGTATGTCCTCGCAGGGAGATATTCTGAGAATAACCAATTGGGACGTCCAATATTCATTCATGCGGGATGTTCCTGAATGTCCCGTACCAGGACAACCATGGGACGTCCTTTCAAAGACATGCCAGAATACTTACTAACAAGGACATCCGATGGATGTCCTAGGAAACATTACAAAATATATTCAACCCAGGACATCCCAAAGACGTCCGCGCATAGACGTTTTATACGATGTACCGATTGGGACATCATTGGGACATCCATAGGAATTCCTTTGGGGAAATTCATGAAAATGCACTGAATCGGACGTCCCAAGGACAATGATTTTAAGTCCCGGACATTCGGACATGATTTGTACCAAATAAGGACGTCCCTGGGACATGGTGTGCTATTAGGGTAGGAACCCATTTTCATGAAAGTCATTCATATAAAAACAAAATTTAAAAAAAAAACAAACAAAGTAATTTTTTACCCTTAAAATTAACAAAATCAATATACTTACTCGATAATATGAAAGAACAACTCTTACAGAAAAAATAAGCCATGAATCGTTACTGGAGCATCATTACCCGAGCAAGAGTAGCCATATTGAGAGAGCATATTTTTTGAGAAATCTTCATATATTTTGAAAAATAATCAATATTTACCAATTTTTCAAAGAAAGACTTTTTTGGCTTGTCATAGGCTACACATAGTGGTAAGTAACAAGTTTGAATACCTTACATTTAACGAGTTATAGAAAACCCGATATTTTACGGTTTTTCCGATATAACTCTTTTCGATCGGAGCTGTAGTTTTTCATTTATCAAGAAAAAACCGCTTTTCGGAACTTTGCCAATTTTTTAGGTTATGTTCGGTAATCGCGATCGAGTCGCATGAAATAGAAACTCATGCTGAATTTCAATTTCCTATACGCTCATATTTTTTGTTTTGGATATAAATATTTGCACGCACTTTTCCCTATTGCTTGGACTAATACAGTGTGTCCAAGATAAGAATGAACAGCATGGGGATATCGGAAACGGTAAGAGATACGGGGTCGATTAAATTAGGGAAAAGTAGCGCATTTATGTGCCCAACAACAGTAGTTTCGGAGATATCCGAGAAAAACCGAAATTTGAGAATTTCGTTTTTATTTTCTCCTAGGATTATTTTCAAAGGAAATGTAAAACAAATAGCACTTTGTCATGGCCACTTTTTAATGACTACCTGATAACGTATGCAGAATTGTTCTGTGACGTTTCGTCTTTTAGAAAACATCATCAACTTCTTATTTTTATATGGGCCGAAACTAAAGTATACCCTGTATACGACTCCATTTTTCATTGTGAATACAGCAACGTATCACACAGTATGATTTCAGAACCATTTCTCACGCAAAATGAAATTTTGTGATTACTTAATATGTTTTTCTTCAGTTTTAGATAGTAGGCACTGGGAAAAATGTCACATTCTGATACATGAAGTAAATTAATTAGTCTTATTTATACAAGTATAAATTTTAACTTACCATTTGCCGGAATTTAAGTCACAATATCAAAAGTTTAGTTTATAAATGTAACTGTGATGTAATAACAAGGAGCTAATATGTATTACAGGAAAATAAACAGAAACTTATAACAAGTGTTCAACTAACCCGCCGTTATTTTCTAAACAGAAGTACGCTCTTCTCACAGACGAATTCAAAATTTGAGTTAACATATTCGGAAAAATATTGTTAAAGGATGCAGTAACCGATCTTACCAAATCTTCTTCATTTTGAAAATTATGATTAGAGTACACTTGATTCTTGATAGATCCCCAAGGGAAAAAGTCTAGTGGGGTTAGGTCGGGGGACCTTGTAGGCCAGGATGTATCACTATGAGTACCAATCCACTGTCCTGGGAAGCGATGGTTCAAATAATCACGAACAATTCTAGAGTTATGTGCTGGAGCTGTTGAAACCAGCAGCTGTGATTAACCTATAATGGCAAATTATCTAGAGCGTCTTCCATATCATTTACTAACAAATTTATATACCGCTCTGCTGTTAAATTGTTTTGGTAGATAAAAGG
Organism: Chrysolina oricalcia; assembly: GCA_944452925.2. Lineage (NCBI taxonomy): Eukaryota > Metazoa > Arthropoda > Insecta > Coleoptera > Chrysomelidae > Chrysolina > Chrysolina oricalcia. The sequence goes on along the minus strand of OX101824.2, from coordinate 3,642,329 downwards.
CCCAATTACATTAGTACCGAGAATTCCAACCCACATGTTAACCGAAACAATGTTGATGTCTGGACACTTTGTGTACACGCGGATTTTTTGTGACCAATAATGAACATTCCGTCCATTAAAAATAGCATTGTTGGTAATCATACTTTCATCAGACCAAAATATTTTGAAAGGGAAATTTTCATCGTCTTGGCATTTTCTAGTGTACCATTCACAAAAGGTTCTTCGCCTTGCATCGTCACCTGGTCTGAGTCCATGACAGATCCTAAAATTTATATGGATGATATTTACTTTTTCTTAAAATGAAGTGAGCGATGAATTTGGCTACTCCGGTATTATCTTCAATGGTGCGAGTGGATATCTCAGGATTTTCGACAACAACCTGTAACACTTCACGCTGACTTTCTTCATTAGATAGCTTTTGTCGGGAAACCACAGGTTTTTTAAATGATCCGTATTCTTTCAAATTAAAAACTAACCCTCTTAATATTAATTTACCAGGTTGTCGCCTCTTTGGATACTTATTAGAGTACGCACGTTCAGCATCAACACAATTTATTTGGCACAAAATGTAACATGACAACATATCAAAATTTTCAGTATTCGAAAAGCTGCCGTTTTCCATTTTTAACACAAATGAGGTAGGTAACAAGATGTGAATGTGAATGTAGGATCGGTAATATGTCAAAAATTCTACCAAACTACAGTATTATCATGACAACAGAACATTATGTGTACTTTTTCCAGCGCCTACTATCTAAAAACAGGTTAAGTAATCACTAAATTTCATTTTGCGCGAGAAATAGTTCTGAAATCATACTGTGTGATACGTTGCTGTATTCACAATATAAAATGGAGTCGTATACAGGGTATACTTTAGTTTCGGCCCATATAAAAATAAAAAGTTGATGATGTTTTCTAAAAGACGAAACGTCGCAGAAAAATTCTGATTACGTTATCAGGTAGTCCTTAAAAAGTGGCCATTACAAAGTGCTATTTGTTTTATATTTCCTTTGAAAATAAACCTAGGAGAAAATAAAAACGAAATTCTCAAATTTCGGGTTTTCTCGGATATCTCCGTAATGGCATATTGTTGGGCACATAAATACGCTTCTTTTCTCTAATTTAATCGACCCCGTATCTCTTACCGTTTCCGATATCCCCATGCTGTTCATTCTTATCTTGGACACACTGTATATGCTCAGATAGAAAATCAAAACCAACCAAAATATCATGAATATATCTGAACCATTATCCATCAGTTTTAAGACGATGAAAAGCTCTGAGAATAATATAGAAAATGTGAAAAATCTCATGAAAGTGTTCATCACGATTTTCCACAAAGATCATGGAGTTCCATACCGTCATCTCACTCACGCCTCTACTTTTCGTTCAGTGGTGAGCTTGTAGCAGTAAGAAACTTCTCCACAGCTTCATACAATTGGTACAATATTACAAAAAAAAATAAAAAATAAAAATTGGTCCGTTGATGAAACTTTGTAAAAACATTTCATTTGTCATGAGAATAAAGAATCAAAAGAGCCCACAAATGTATCTATCGTGGAAAGGTGTCTTTTTGGGAATATTGGGTCAAGGGCAGAGTTGAAATTTAATAGCTATTTATGCGACAAGTGCAAGAAGTAAGTGTTTATTGCACGCGACGTGAAATTGTCGAATGCAATCAACAATTTTTGCACGAGTTGCATACCATATTTTTTCTACGGTCGTGCAAAAACCAAAAACTGTTTCATTTAGGTGATATTAAAGTGTAAGGAAGACATTCTTTGTTCAAATCTAGCTGCTAAAAGTAATATAATAATATTCAAAGAAACAAATTTTATTTTTATTAAATTTTTAATTTATTTTATTTTCTAGTAAAATTGTTGTCAAGAAGAAGTAAATCTGACCCGATTATGTCAAGTTTTATTTCAAAATATACCTACTATTTATCAAAAATATGGAAAAAAAAACATTTTTTAAAAGGATTTTTGGTACTTCTTTACCTGAGGTAAAAATATTGCAAATATAGTCAACATCAACAGAATTTTATTTTTTATACCGGCTATTTCCAAATGACACGTCTGCATTTAGATACCTCTCGTATAGTTAAAAAAATATAATATTTGATAACTTCAAAACGGATATCAATTTGAAATTTAGCAGGTCGTTTTTAAATGAAAAAAAAAATCTTCCTGTAAAAAAATAATGTTTCGTATCTATACTCCATTCCAAATAAGAATACAGTAGGTGGCGCCGTAATCAGTGAGGAAGACTCACAGAGCTAGATTTTTGTTGCAGCCAAGGAAAGCGCCAAAGTAGAAAAAGTTACTATACTTTCGGACAACATCTTATATGGTATTGCTTTATGTGATACTGGCTTGTATTTCAACCAATTAGCGTGAAGCCCGAGCTTCCAGCACTGTATTCTTATTTGGAATAGACTATAGATCCAGTGGTGTGCTATTGGAGCTATTTTTAATTTTCTTTGTATTATTCAACTCTTCTCACGTAAAACACGAAATACCTTTACATACCGAAAATCTTGTGGTTTTTAAGATATTTAATATTTTTATGAAGTCTGCAAGATCGCTTTTTTTAATGAAATAACCAACAATATTTTTCTAGGATATCTTTATTAATTTTTTTTAATTTTTCATAACCACTAGACTTTAAATAAATAGGAAATGTAACCAATTCTGAAATATTGAGAAAAGATTGTCGAACAATATTTTTTCCAAACCATTGTTTTTATTAACAAAACAATTATTGACAATAAAAATAACATATACAATTTACAAAATTAAATAATATACGATTTTATACTAAACAGTCAGCAAATTACGTTCATTCACATCAGTACATAATATGCAAAGGTTTTTCATAGAAAATCGCATACCTTGGAAAGACTCGCGATTGCCAGAAATAATTTCTGTAGCCGCATCTTGCTATCAATTTCTCCTCCGTTTCTACTATAGTATCGTACACTTCATGTAACCCCACAGAAAAAAATTTACTAGATTCAAATCCGGTGACCTTGCAGGCCACATATTATGTCCACCTTGCCTTGTTTCCGAATTGTTGGGTTAGAAGTTGTCTGACTGCTAGAGAAAAATGTACAGATGCCTCATCGTGCTGAAACGTTTTTTGAATAAGTCAGGCAGGATTTCTCTACAAAAATTACAGTAAAGATCGCCATTGAGTTTATTAGGTAATAAATATGGACAAACTATACAATCTCCATGAATGCCTGCCCTCACGTTGACCGAGAATTTTTCCTGAAATCCACGTTCTCGAATAACATGAATTTTTGTCAGTCCAGACATGACTATTCCTTCAATTGAAAATTCCTTCATGTGTGAATTTGGCTTCATCAGTAAAGGTTAAAACTTTTTGGCAATCCAAAAAATATAAAAATAGCTTCAAATACCATGGGCGTAGATATAAAACATGTTTTTTTACCTAAATATGTCTTTCTTCATTCAAAAACGACCTGCTAACTTTCAAACTAACATATTGAACCGTTTTGAAGTTACCATATAAAAACATTTATTTTTTTAACTTCAACCCCCTTATTTCGTGAATCATTTCACGAAAGGTATCTACAGGCAGACGTTGTAAGTGTCATTTGGAAACACCCTGTGTAAATGAAAAAAGTATTCTGCTGGAGATATTTTGAAATTTATACATTGTTGTATGTTTCTTGACGCTAGTCTTTTGAAATAAGTAGATCCTTCGCATCTGTAAAATAATAATAATGAAGAATTTTTTTCAATAAGCTGGAAATACAAAAAATGTTAATTAAAAAATCGGATTGTTCAGCTCATCAAAAAGTATAGTTCTCTCTCGGTGAGCAGAACGAGTGGTAATGAGTGAGATGACGGCGTTTAACACACTCACCTGTAGGTCTGTTCGGCAGTGTCGTGAGTTCCTGATTGACTGGCCTATGAAGAATGTCATCTTCGAGGAAGTGGAGGAGGCTCATTTTGCAGATGTGTTACCTTCGGATTATTAATGGAGGGACGGGAGAACATTGCCCTTCCTAGCATCAATGGCGGCCGCTGTTGCTGGTCTTTACGGCTTAGCAGATGAAACTAGATATCTCAGGTATGGAATCAATTATTATACAGTTAGTTAACAAGATATTCAGTCCATCGAAGGGCATGTTATTGCACTTTTAAACGTGCACGTTGCAAAGTACATGCAGTTCCAAAAGAGTGGTCTAAAGTTTCCGAGTTTAATTTGATCATCATCATTTTTGAATTCTCCTCATGATTCAGATTCGAACTCATGTATCATATCCAATACCCCAAATGAATCGTTTTTAAGTTATTCGAGTTTTTTTGAAAAAAGTAACAGATGCAGTCTATCGAACAAACGTTATTTTTATCTAAATTAACATTTGAAAAAATGTGGGTTGAATATCTGAATGAGAAAAAATAGAGAATTTCTACTTTTTCAATTTAAAACACCCTTGTTTTCTTCAAGGTTCAATTCCAAAATGAACATACTCCTGTTATTTTTTATATGCTTTGAATGCTCATTGAATAGCTAGGTATAGCATGTTCCTGAGTGATGCGTTTTTTTCAATTCAAGAATATCAAACAAGATATTCTTCCGATACTCTCCACCTAACCATTTAAATTTTCATCATCAATGTAAATCATCACTATGGCGTTGTCTTTCACAGCGCAGTAAACATTTGTTAGGGGCGAAATTTAGGAAAGAACAGCAGTGAATGTGCAATGATGTTTCACGCCACTAACATACCCAGGAGCTCAGTAGGATGTGGATTTGACAATAAAAATTGATTTCAATAAGATTGAAATATGCATTTAGAAGGTGAGACAGTTGTTTTTATGGAGAAAAATAAAAAATGGTCCCATGTGTTTTTGTATACGCACATCTTTGTTTACGCCTTGGTATTTGTTGTATTCGAGTCACTTCATTCAACAATTTGAAACCTTTCGAAAATGGTTTATACTATACAATAGAGAATATCCATTGTATTGCGTATTTTGAAAATGGACGATGTGCTAGAGGCTCGAAATTTCAGTAGTAATATTCCGACAAAATGCTGAATTTTCAAAAAATACTTTCATCTTGCTGTCACGAAAACTGTGTTGCTCAGAAACACCACGAGAGCTTGCTCGAGTGGTGTTTTGTACAGCAACACAGTTTGAGCGACTGGCAAGGTGAAAGTATTTTGAAAATTCTGCATTTTGAAGGGATATTCGATCAGGCAATTTCATTTTATTGATGGTAACCTCAACGGACAAACGAATCTTGAACTTCTTGATTTAACTGTTAGAATCATCCAGTTACTCAAAGACGATGATAGGCTACTTGAGAGTCAGCTCACCTTTCAACAAGATGGAGCTCCTCCACATTTTGTTTCACCTGTACGTCAATTTTTGGATGACAATTTCACAGGGATATGGATTGGAAGGCGAAGACCAATAGAATGGCCAGTTAGATCTCCTGATTTATCACCAGTAGCCTTTTTTATGGGGTTATTTGAAATCCAAAGTTCATATTACACAGCCAACTTCGCTTGATGATCTACGCAGGATAATTGTTGTGGAGTGTCGTGCAGTGACTCCAGAAATATTGAGCAATGTGCGGAGACATTTCGAAGATCGCTTAATAATAATAATAAACAGCTTTATTTCAGAGTAAATTACAAACTTTTATTGCTAAAGGTCGGTAACATAGAATGAAATGAAATACTTCTGTATGGAACTGAATGGTTCAAATTAGAAATATCTTGATAAACTTAGTTTTCATTAAAACTCCAACAACAATTGATCGATGCTCAATTTCAGTACACCGATGTATTTGGGATTGAATTCACTTCAACAAGTTTTATCTGTAAACACTGTATGAATGTTTATGTATCTATTATCTTCGACAATGAGGTATATTTTGACTTGACATGACTATTTAAAAAATGTCATCATTTCCATTGAATTTCTAAATATATCACTCAGGGTTTTCTGATAATTCGCGTCACCTTGTAAAAAGTGCACAGAGCGCCAAAACCTAGTCAGACAAATTGAAAATAAAAAGAAACAATCATATTTCGACCTTACTCTATCGCTAATGGTGTCTGTCAAAAATAATTTATTACAATGTCTCGGCAGTGGCTAGCCTTAATAGAGGGAATCAGCTTTGGTACTTTGCCATGAAAAATGAAGTGTGGAGAATTGCATGCAAATACTTTGTGAAATTATTGTTCGAACAGGTGCTAACGGAAGTTTGAGATGTTTTCGTTTTTGATTCATTCCATTCAAGAGACACAAATAAATACATCATAAACACCAAACTCATCTTGTTTACTTGTATTTAGTTTTTCAATAAACAAAAAATGTTTGCTTCAGTCGAGCATTTTTTAGTACAATAACAGTCAAAAACAAAAATTAAATAAATATCTCTTGTTTCAGCTAGGTATATTTTGAAAAATTGAAATGAAAGTAAATGACAATTTATAATTAAATGTGAGGTGACAAATTGTAAAAATAAAAGTACAATATTCTCAATTGAAAATTGAAAGAACATCAGTCCTCTGGAAATGGAAAGAATCCACACTAAAAATTGAGCAATTTTTTGTAATACCAAAAAAGATAAAACAACTCCTTCCCCGGCTGAGGCGACGATGGAAATTGAACTAAATCTGATAGACCAAAACTTGAACGTTGCATTTTCCTTTTTCCAGTTGAAATGAAATGAAGCAATTTTTTGTAATATCTAACAGAAAACGACTACTTTCCTGGCTAAGGCCAAGCTGGACATTGAACTACATCGTATAGATATTGTGAAAAGAACCAAAAATGTCTGATAAAAATCCGAATGGGAAAATTTGCATTTTCATTCAGATAGTTGATTTTTTATTATTATCATTGGAAATTCATATAGATAAATAAGATAAGGGAGAATATATGTTACTAAGAATAGCATCATTTTTATAGAAGGTTTTTTTTCATTTCCAGATGAGTAGTGTTTGTTCAATTTATGATTGAGAATGTTTCCCTTTTCAACACGAATATCTTCCAAGAGAGTGTCTGGAACGATGGAAAATAGCTACTAAAGTTTGTCTTTCAGTAATACATGGTTGCACGTCTAATTTCATAACATCCTCTTCATATTTTCAAAAAACTCAACATTCGAATTCCACTTTTGACTATTATAATTATTGTCGGTGAGAATCATGTTTATTAAATCTCTTCTGAAGCTTGTATATAGAACGAGCATTTCAGCCAAGAAACTGCTGAAATATTATGTTTGCGAAACAAGGGCAGTCATGAATCTCGATGCCATGTTAGCGTGTATATCTAGTTGAAATTTTCTTTGTTAAGTCTTCCACGATATTGTTCCATTTAGCGTACTTCAAGCGCTTGACATTTTTTTTTTGAAGCTCATTTGAATTTCATATCTCATGCAAATCCACGACGTTTACCCCTTCAATGTTGTCGCAACTTAAATTGGGTAACTTCCCCCCGAAACCACATCAGTGTGTTTGTTTACCTCTTTAGTCCAGTTGAGGTAGCCAAAATGTTACTAAAACTTGACAACAAAATCGATAGAAATGATTTTTGGTATATGGGCAGTTTTGAAAGAGTACATAAAAAAAATTGTTCTGCACGCGATCAATTCAAAGTTAAGTATACCATAGACAAAAGAGGGAGACCAGTGAATCACACTTCAAACGAAGACTTGAAAAGATATTATGAACTCAGCTTTGAAGACGATTCCTCCGAGTCAGAAAGCGAAAGTGATGAAAAGAAAGAAACAGGAAAATTTGTGAAAGCTCCTAAAGGTGACCAGACAAATGATCTGGATGTAAAGCACGAATCGGACAAAACTTTGGCAGAAAAAGCCAAAAAAAAAGCTTCGAAATTTGACCATTGATTATGCTAGGGGCGAATCAGCATTATTTTCTAAAAGTTCTTCTGATGATGATGAAGCAGGTGAAGAGGAATTGTCTGAAAATGAAGAATTGGACCACAAATGGGGAGAACTGGACAATGATGCAGAGCAAACCGAAGAACCTACCAACAGGTTAGCAGCATGCAATATGGATTGGGACAGAATACGAGCAGTAGACTTGATGGTTCTATTCAACTCATTTTTAACGTCAGGCGCTGTTGTCAAATCTGTCATAATCTATCCTTCAGAGTTTGGTAAAGCTCGCATGAAAGACGAAGAAATCAAAGGGCCCACCGAATTGGTAGAAAGGAAAATTGGAGAAGATGAAGAAAATGAAGAAGGTTCCAGCTACCACATGGAAAAGCTACGGCAGTACCAGCTCAATCGACTTAAATATTATTATGCTGTTATCACATTCGATAGTGCAACTACAGCTAACAAAATTTATACTGAATGTGATGGAATGGAATATGAGTCGAGTGCTGTAAAGTTGGACTTGAGATTCATCCCTGATGATATGGATTTCAATGATGAACCGAAAGAATTGTGTGACAAGCTGCCGGAAGTGAACAAATACCAGTCCAGGTTTTTCACAACTACATCCCTGCAACAAGCAAAGGTTGATATAACGTGGGATGAGACAAATCCTGATAGGCTAGAAATTTCTCAAAAACTTAGCTCAGGGAAACTAGATGAAATATCAAAAATTGAATTGCAGAATTACCTGGCCAGCAGCAGCGATGAAGAAGAAAAAGAGGACAATGAGGATGACAGTGATGAAGAATCTGAAGATGACAATGGGGGGAATGTCATTGATGAATATAAGGCCTTATTAATGGATATAGAAGATAAAGAGAAAGCTAAAAACGGAAAATGCTCCATGTTTGGGAAACGTGGCCCTGAAGTTTGGTTTTTATTTTTTTCTGAAGTTATTTGGAAGGTTTCGAAAAACCAAAAGCACTTTCTCATTGCCACTTTTTTACCTCTACAAAATGGCATGTCAACAATCTCCGTGCAACGTTTCGTTTGGAAGAAATCATCATCAACATTGTTTTTTTATATGGCATGAAAAAAATTTACACCCTGCAATTTTTATTCCGAATGCAACGACGTACGTCACAATATGTTCTTCTATTGTGTAGAGAAACATTCTTAATTGAAAATTGAACCAATACGTGACTCCTCTGAAAATGGAAAATACCTACGATAAAATTGAAGTTACTTTTTTGTAATATCTAACAGAAAACAACTACTTCCCCGGCTAAAGCCACGCTGGAGATTGAACTACATCTGATAGATATTGAAAAAGACCCTATATAACTAAAAATTCAGATTTTTCTCTCAAGTTATATAGGGTCTTTCTCAATATCTATCAGACGTAGTTCAATGTTCGTGTCAGTGTTGAAGGATTTTCTTTCAAAATACTGTTTAGTCCATGAGTTTTTCATCAAAAAGAAGAGGGATACAGAGATTTTAGTCGAGTGTCGGGATTAATCTTATGATACCTCGAGTTGTTCAATCAAAACTATACATACTCTCGAATAGAACAATCTTCTGAAAAGAATAATTATTTCTAATTGATGAATATACTCCCCTTTCAAACTGATTGAGATGTTTGCTTCTTTACATAAATTCTCTTGAAATGAATTTGCTTGCAGTGAAAACATTTTACTCTTCATCTTAGAAAACACTCACATCAACTCATTGTGAAATATAATCTTCTTGACACAAGGACATATTTCCTTAGTAGAATTCTTCTGGACCTCCGTTCTACTCACACTAATACTTTGTCAACCACTTTCAAACAAACGATAGCTGGGTTCGGTAATATGATCCTGATCAGACGAGATTTTACTCACGTGACCACCGAGCAAAGCGATCAATCTGCAATAACCGAACACGATTTTCTCTGTCCTAGAAGGTTGATGGTAGTTGACAGATGACAGATAATGGTGAAATGTTAAATGCTATATCGTCTGCAACTTTTGCGGTAGCCCAGGGCCATCAAATTATATTTGGAGACGGTAGTGATGATGATGAGATACCAGAAAATACTTTTTTAGAAAAATTAGAAAACTTTGCTAAATTAGTCGTTACGCTATTTAATGACATGCAGTTTAAAAGACATTTCGAATAACTGTCTCAGCTTTTGAAGATTTGCTTAATAAACTCCATAAATTATCGAAAAAGTCTGTCACTTCAGGCCATCCTGAAATTCCTTTGGAAAAACAAGCACTAATTACGTTATGGTGTCACTCAAATATTGAGAGTTTTAGGTAACATAATTTTCTCTTTTCGTATAGAGTAAAATTTTTCAATATCATTTTGATTTTTATGTAAATACAATTGATTTTTTTGCCCAAATATAGAATATATTGATCCGGTCTTTTGACACGATTTATTTCCTTCCTAAAAAAAACAACAAAAACATAACCTTAAAAGTCAAATTAATCCATTTCGTCGGCCAAAATGCTTGGAGCAAATGGATTTACCTCGGATCAATCTGATTGAATACGGCGCAGATTTACCTCCCCTACCTCCAGACCTAATAAACGAACGTTCCAAATAAAAAAGATCAATCTGGATATGAATACCGAACTCGCCTGATATAATTCCTTGGTAGATATCACTACCCGTGCCACGTGACACATTCAACCCATGAGCAATCAAAGCAGATGGTGGCACCGCGACCTGTGAATACGACTTCCATTTCGACCATTTCATCCAGTTTGACCAGTTAGAGTTTATGAGGCTATGCGTACTTATATGAATGTTAGTTTTGTGCGTAGAAGAAACTGTTTCTATACAATAAAAATGCAATATCGAAAATTGAATTTGGCTCATTATGGGCCAGTTGTGAAAATGAGTGAAATATATTTTGGTCTTCTACAGTTTTGTGTCTAAAAGCGAGTGGCGCGTTGTTTATGTATTCAATCAAACTGCAATATGCGTCACAACTAACTGGTTTTATTTAGGATACAGTTATTAAATTCAAAACTATTCTCATATAAAACCATTAGTTATACCTAAATTGTTCGTAGTTATGAATCTATGAAAATGGCTTCCATTCTATATATTTTTTTTTAATAAGTAAACACTTTTATTGAAGCACATTACAGGTGTAACAAATCTTATTTTACCGAATGAAGCAAAACAAAAAAAAATTACAAGTTGAGAATTTCTCCTAAATATTCGTTCCTAGGCATCGAACCAATAATTGACGACGCATTACCACGAACAATTTCAATACTCAGTCTTTGCATCAAGAAAGCTAGCGATCCATTTTCTCCAGTATTGTTGATAATTTTTCTTCCAATTTCTTTAACAATTTCGAGACAATTCGGTCCAAATCCTCCCAGAGTATCAAATGCCAAAGGTGAAACAATGTAATTATTTTAAAATGACTGGTATTTAATTCTTTTTCGTTCTTCTGCACGTTCTGCTAATTTTCTGGGTGCTATTATTGCCGTCCGTACATTCGAATTTGCAAAGACATCCACACATGTAACATCCCATATCATTGCCTTTCCTCTTGACCATGGTATCAAAGTGGTGCCATCTGGTCGTTTTCTGTCGTCATCAAAGGAGGTTCCGTTAGGTTCTAACTTTGATGGAATTTCAGCTAATACCAAAGCTCACTTAAGGGTGTCGTTAAGTGCATGATGACGGGAAAGGCGCCCCGAACTAAAAGAACAACTAAGGCCATGAGTCCCCAAGTCGTCAACATGTGCACCACAACGGCAACATTTATGAGGTTCGCAAATTTTTGCTCCCAAACGCAGAGCTACTGATATACGAAGTGATTCGCTATCTAGAAAGGTTCCCAGCTGAGGTGATGGAAGAACTTGTAGCCATTTTCCTGATTCACTAGCAGATATTGCCTGCAACCTAGCTCGATCAACATCATTTTCTGATTGTTCAAAAAGATCCATTTGACGTTTATTTATTATAGGTTGATCCCAGCTTCTCTGTTTAGATCGATCTTCTTGGCTTGGTATAACAGCACCAGGTAGAGTCATGTATCTTTCCATTCCCTCATTTATGAATTTTGAAATAGTATTGCTATCATTTGGGTGTTCGTTAATCATTTCCGACACAATTAATTCTGTAGCAATAAGGGAGCTCAAAAAAGCTGGTAAAGCCAAGTCGTGAGTTCGGCGCAAACCAATACCGCCATTAAAAATCGGGAGTGTGGTCTGCATCCATTTATCTTCAGTCAGTCGAATATTACATATCCGTTCCATTGTTCTTTTTAAATGTTCATCGATATCATTGAGAATATTTGGACACTTCCATGTTGGGCATGTTCGCAAGGTATATAATAATTTGGGCAGACCTAAGTAATTCGTTAAAAGGAAGAATGCTGTGTGTGAACTGAGATTTAGTAACTTATTGCATACACGTTCCAACACCCTTTGCCGTTCAGTTAAAACAGTACATATCGACTCTTCTGTGATGGCAGATCCCAATAATTTCAAGTCTGTTGGTTGCACTAGTCGAATACCAGGTAACAATTTTGAAATTGCCAAGTATATATTTTTACGTTTGTCATTATCAGGCTCTTTTACAAAAATTTCACATTTTGTATTATTGATGCGAAGACCACTGAGTTTCTCAAATTCCTGTATTTTCTGTATATCATGTAACAATTCCGTTACTGACCCAGATAAAGTACAGTCATCTAAATACCATTCGTTGAAAGGGGATTTCAATTCTTTGGATAATTTTTCAGTAGCAATGCAGAATAAGGGTGGTCCGAGAGGATCTCCCTGTTGAACTCCGCTCTCTGATTTGATTATTCCATTTCCAAAAAGTAAGAATGAAGGGTTACGATAACATTGCCAAATAAATCTATATCCAGTTGGTAAAGCTTCCTTCGCAAGTCGCATCAAGAAATCTCTGTGTATAGTGTTGAAGGCATTCCGAAAGTCTAATTTTATCATAGTTAAAGGATGTTGTGATTCATCAATGTATCTTGTTGCTGCGTGTACAATGGCTTATGATCCTTTAGGAATACCAAAACCAAGTTGTTGTGGCATAAAGCGATGTTTTAATTTCCTTGCAAATGATTTTAGCAGTTATTCTTCGAAATACTCCTCCAGATGCAATAGGACGAATTCCTCCTCCTTTTTTATTTAAGCCAATCAGGTTGGCACCATACAACCAACTACAAACTTCCTGTGGAATTAAACCTTTCCGCATCACGTCCACCAATTTTGCAAGACTACAAAGGAGTTGGGTGCAATATTCACCATTATTCATAGTTAGTAAATCTTTCAAATGTTGTGGCGTTAATTCATCTGGACCTCTTGAAGAACCACAACGAAAACTTTTGATTGCCTTCTTCACTTGCTCCACAGTTGTTGGTGCATCAAACTGGAGTGTTTCATCCGTTGCATCAAAATCTGGAAAAACGGAATGACTTTGATTAAAGGATGTTTTTCCTTAAGCGATGCAAGAGTTTCTTGATTAAAAGGTGCTAATCCTTCTTCAGAAGTCAAAATACGAATTGCTCCACGAACATCATCCTCGGCGACTTTGGTGTCAACGATTTTCTTCAAATCTCCTTTATTACATTCGTTTCGATTTTCTCCAAGAGGTCTCGTTCTACTCTTATATAATGGTATCCCCGATGTAATATAATGTTGAAGATTCTTTTTGATGAGTGTGGTAAGAGAAACTTTGCGTGCTTGTCGTGTATCACCGGGCAACACTAAAACTCCATATGAAAACTTTGCTAAGTTTTTCCAACTAGCAATATCATTTTTTTCAACAACAACATCAATTAAATTGGACAAGCTCTTAGCAATCATATTGCGTGCTCATTTTGGTATGCGTCTCATTATTCAAGTATTCCGTTTTGCCTTTGTCAAATAGGAAATAAGTTCTTCTGTACTTGAACTGTATTGACTTTCTTGTAGTATTTGTTCAGGGTGTTCATTTTCAGAGTTTGCCAATTTGCAGAAACGTAAATGTTGTTTGACTCTTTTATAAAGACCATTACATTTTGAGCATGGTGTGTATTTGTTTTTGTCATGAACATATTTTGCACTATTTTTTGGATCTTCAGAAAATAATTCATTGTTATTTACCGTCAAAATTGGATCATTACTATTTTTTTGTGGACTTTTTGAAATACTCCTCGGTTTACTATGGTCTACACACGTCTGATGTTCTTCTTTAAAATGTTCCCAACAGAGCAGCGCAAGACAAAGGTGACATGAACTGAAAACTTCTGATTCACAATTTTTAACTTCACAATTGGAGATATTGGAAAAAAATTTCTGTACCATTCATACTCGATTTTGACAAAGACATCCACAACGAAAAACGACAAATGTCGTTCAATTCCAAATGGGTATTCAAAAATTGTCTGGATGAGAAACGCTGTTCCACTCTTCTTTCAATGAATGGAATATTCAGGAAAACGAATAATAACAGGTAACGGCAAGTAAAATTTTTGCTGCAAAGTGTATTTTGGTGAAATTTAAGGCCCTTCTGAACCTACTCCCATGATTCAACAAAAAAAGTGCCCGTTATTGAAGCTAACCAACTTATGAAGCAAGTGTTCACTTGTTTCAAAATATTTTTCTGGTGAGTAGCGAAGAGGAATCCGTCAAAAAATCAAACTAATATTTGGTTGGACCTATTCAAGAATACAATCTATTTGAATCAACGCAATTATGCGTTATTGCAAAAAATCATTTTTATCAGTGTATCTATCATAGTAAGCAATTTCAGGAAAAATATTTTTGAGACCTTTTTTGTGAAGATTTTCACGTTCCACAAGTTTGTTTCTATATATTCTATCGAAATTTTCAACCCCTTTTTCCGGGAATTTTCCCTTTTTCCCTTTGGTGCTCGTGTGCAGGACACATTTTTTTTCTCAAAGTACTCCTCAAAAACTGCTCGTGTGCCAAAAATTATTTCTTGTGGTTTTAGTGACAGGTTTAAACCCCTGGTTTCTGGGCTACTTTCCAAGCAGTTGAATCCGATGAAAGCCACCCTATACTAAACGAGGATCGATAATTTAAATGAGATCGCTTAAGTTTACGTGATTTGCATTATGAATATTATACAAATATGTTTGCTGTTTTGTTTGTTCTCAACGTCTCTGGTTCAACAATCTCAATATCAGTCACTGTTCCGAGTTGATTATTTTACATTCGTTGTTTGAAATTGGGTTATAACTTTATCGCCCAGTGGACTGGAAACTTGTAAGAAGCACACTCAAGTTACTTGATATTCCACTAGAGTTTGCGTAGATTCCCACACTCTAGCATATTGCATCCAGATTCCTAACTTTCCAGACGGAGAATCCATGTTTTTCGGCAGTATTCTGTACACACAGCGTGACTTTTCCGCAGAGCTGAAAGGATCAGGGCGATGATGCCAAACTCACGAGTTTTTATTGGATTTGGGGATCTGAGTAACTATCCATGAAGAGCACTAGATGGTGTTATTTGCCTTCTCGAGAGCTGATGTGAACGTTCTTTCATTAATGTCTCCGAACTTTCTGAACTTCCTAAACTGGATGCTGGTCATTTATTCCATACTGGGGTTCTTGCAGTCAAGTTTTATTCTAAAGTATTTTCGTCTTCCAGAAACGAGCTTCAAGATTTATCCTTTAGGTAAAGATGCATAAATCTAGCAGGCCAATATTCGTCAGTACAAAAATACTAACGCTTTAGGAAATTTTCATTTTGGAGACAGCTTGCTTGATGCACAAATACAGGGAGAAATTCATTGACTCCAACACAAATCGGTTAACACGTAAGGAAAAAAAACTTACCCTCCCTCTTCCCACTTCAACTCATACGAAACCGTTTTTTATTTATAGAAGCAAGCAAATTTATAATCATTTATCTTATCAAATCAAAACCATTAGCGACATGGAACATTTCCAAAAATCAGTTGAAACTCTTCTGATAGTATATGCTTCTAAAATTTAGAGGAGTATCTTGCATATATGCATTCTATTCATTCTATATTCTATATCGTGATGCTATAATATATTATAGTTTATCTATATATATATATATATATATATATATATATATATATATATATAATGTTCAAATTAGTGGGAAGCAGTCAATTGTAGACCATTAATACGATTTCTTGGTTTTTTTTAATATAACCCCTTATATATATATATATATATATATATATATATATATACAAACTTGACAATATTTGGGACAGCAGCAAAACGCAAGTGTACTCTTATAACATTATATCTCCAATATTTCGACCGTGGTTACTGTCATCATCAGGGAGCTACAAAATTGGATGAAACTATGGTAAAATGGTGAGGATGAGAGTCATATACTTACAATGTTAGTGAGATTGAAAGTATAGGACTCTCATCCTCACCATTTTATCATAGTTTCATCCATTTTTGTAGCTCCCTGATGATGACAGTAACCACTGTCGAAATATTGGAAATATAATGTTATAAGAGTACACTTGCGTTTTGCTGCTGTCCCAAATATTGTCAAGTTTGTTTCTAACTAGTCAGCAATAGACTACCTCTCTTCTATATATATATATATATATATATATATATATATATATATATATATACGGGTGGCTACGGAAGTATTGCCTACGGAATATCTCAGTTATTGTATGAAGTAGGTTTGTGAAATTTGGAGCGTCGATATAATGACATAAGAGCTAGAATTTGAGCATATTGACATGTCGAAGTTAACTTCCGGTCTGACCGGAAGTAACATCAACTTTCTTATTTTAAATGGAAACCATATTTTTTTTCCTTTTGCTTTATTCAGCATTCAATTCCCTTTCTAATGACATATCACAAGTTGGTATCTAACCAGAAACTAGATCAGAAAAAAATTATTATTGAAATTCACCGAGTAGGCCGTGTAAGCAAAATGAAAGCCAAAAATTGAAAAGTTGGCTATGGAAACCATACGTCACTTGATAACAGTTGCTACTACTGTGATATTTTATTTTCATTCGTCGGCGTTATAAAAAGCCGCCAAAAAAAATATTGGAAAAATTGGGGAAAAAACAATACTCTGTAGGTCCATAACTTAAATAGGAACATACAACTTTTCTTGCCTGTACTATTCAGCATAACCATTCCTTTCTAATGATATAATAGAAAGTAATATTTTGAATTGAAATACCAAAAAATACAATTATTATTCTTCAAATAACGAAAAAACAGATTTATCGAAAAAAAAATTCAAATTTATAGGATTAAAGATAAAATAAATTCAAAACAAATGTTCGAAATGCATTCCCTCAGCGTCAATACATTTATTGACTCTGGTGATATTTTCATGTAAAACGTTTCTCAACATTTGGGGCGTGATATCTTGGAAAGCTCTACGAATTTTTACTTCTAGCTCATGTAGAGTTGTAGGCTGTGTGGAATACACCCTATTTTTAAGATGCCCCCATAGAAAAAAGTCGCACGGAGCAATATCAGGTGACCTTGGTGGCCACCTGACTGGACCATGGGTTGTTATAAGTCTCTCTTGAAAGCGATTTTGAAGATAATTTCTCGCTATTCTTGAATTATGCGGAGGGGCGCCATCTTGCTGGAAGTACATTCTCTCAGTTATTTCCGCTGGTAGGTTGTTAATGAATTCCGAAATTTCATTCGTTAAAAAATTAAAGTATCTCTCTCCGGTTAGTTGGCCTTGAAAAAGAATGGGGCCAACAATATGAGTTCCAACTATTCCTGCCCAAACATTCACACCAAATCTCTCCTGGAAGCCGCCTTGTCGAAACCGGTGCTCGTTTGCTATCGCCCAGTACCTGGAACAAAAGACCGTTCACACTTTTAGCACTTTACACTTCGACCATCGACAATAATCCAAATAATTACAGTACCTACCTTGTATTATTCCTGTTAAATAATCCATTGTTGGTAAATCTTGACTCGTCCGTAAACAAGATATAATAGTTAAATAGGTGATTCTCAGCATTTTGTCGAAGAAACCAATTACAAAATTCCAGGCGCCTTTCACCGTCATTTTCATACAAATGTTGATGCAACTGATACTTGAAGGATTTCAATTGGTGTTTTTTCAAAATTTTCCTAGCAGAGTCCTTACTTATAGCTAATTCGGCGCCAATCTGCCTTGAGGAAATTGTGCTATGATATTGTACTAAAGCTAATACATTAATTTCAGTTTCCTCATTAATAACAAATGCTTCTTGGTCTTCGTGAACATCAGGCTCAGTTCTTAATTTTTCTTCAAGCTACTGGAAATACCTTCTTGACGGTTGCTGCCTCCCTGGATATCGCTCTAAATACAATCGTTCAGCGGCATAAGAATTTTTGAAACATTCACCATAAATGAGAAGCATGTCAATTTGTTCGGTTCGTGAATAACGGGGCATTTTTTTAATATTCCACTAACTGATTTCGATTTCCAAACCCTTTTAAAATGGCAGAATCAAAAACATTACTTCGAACGTCAAATTAATATGGATAGCAGCGTTCGTGACAGCTCTCATTTCTTTTTTGTTTCATTCCAAAATACATCTTAATCAGCCTACTTGTTAATATTTTGGTTCGAATGATTATTGCAATGGAATGATTATTCTGAATAGCACAAACATCGTCCATAGGTAGATATTAGAATATCTATGGACGATGGCACAGACCAAGTACGTTTATGTTCCTATTTAACCTAGAACCTACAGGATATAATTTATCATTCCACATTATTTTTAATTTTATATTTGCGAATGGCGATAATCTGTTTTGTTATTTGAAGAATAATAATTGGATTTTTCGGTATCTCAGTTCAAAAAATTATTTTCTATTATATCATTAGGAAGGAATGGTAATGCTGAATAGTACAGGCAAGAAAAAGTTGTATGTTCCTATTTAAGTTATGGACCTACAGAGTATTGTTTTTTTGGCGGCTTTTTATAACGCCGACGAATGAAAATAAAATATCACAGTAGTAGCAACTGTTATCAAGTGACGTATGGTTTCCATAGCCAACTTTTCAATTTTTGGCTATCATTTTGCTTCTACGGCCTACTCGGTGAATTTCAATAATAATTTTTTTCTGATCTAGTTTCTGGTTAGATACCAATATATGTCAATATGCTCAAATTCTAGCTCTTATGTCATTATATCGACGATTCAAATTTCACAAACCTACTTCATAAAATAACTGAGATATTCCGTAGGCAATACTTCCGTAGCCACCCAGTATATATATATATATATATATATATATATATATATATATATATATATATATATATATATATATATATATATATATCTTTATATAGAGGAAAGGTAGTCGTTGCTGACTAGTTAGGAATGGAACTAGTAAATAGTGGGGCTTTGCAGCAAAATCAAAGAGTACTCTTTCAAGACATACAAATACATTTATTCAGCTATGAGACCTGATGAGACCAGATACATAGGGACTATTAATTATCCTTGACAACATTTTGTTTAGTGGGACAACTTGAATATACAATAAGTATAGATGAAAAAAAATTGATACAGTTAATAACAGTACCATTACCATTACCATTTCCTCATAGGAAAAATAGGCTTTCAGAGAAATATGTACGGAATATTTTTTTTTTATATTGAAGTTTGCATCATTCCCATATATTTATTGAAACAAGCAATGCTTTTATAAATATAAGAATTCTGACCAACAGAGATTCTTGAAAATGGTTTCATTCACAATGGTGAAAGCGATATCTTTTCAAATGAATTATCAAGTTCTGAAGATTCGTAGTCATGTTATCTATTATATATTTTACCACCTGGAGAATGAAAACAGGTACCTAAGCGCTTATGGCTTGATTTGTACCATGATTCCAACTCGTGGCGGCATATATAACAATAATTTGAAGTGTAATTTGTCGACAACAAATAGCATTTCGATTCGTTTTGTAAAATTTGGATTTTACAGAAAAATTCGTTTTGTATTCACTTTCTGACGCTAGTCAGTATGTATTATATGTAAAGTGGTCATTATTAACAAATTATTTTCATCTGGAAACAATATGTGTAATAAGACCTCTCTCGAACTGAAGGCTTTAATAAGCAAATAAACAGAACGAATATCTCACAACTTTCAGAGTGATACATAAAAACTGACATATTGACATATAACAAAGTAAACTTATAAAGGGTGATGAATAAGATTTAACATTACATTCTCCTTGGCCTAAAATGTAAAGTAATCGCTTAAGTAGCCAGGAAGATGTTTATTCCTTTGTGGGCGCCTATCTTCACACGAATCAACGGCATCGCTATTTCCGGTTTCCTGATTGTCTGATTTCGAAACATTGTCTATATTACTTGTAGTGGCCCCCTCGTCTTCTGCGGTACAACATTCAGGATATGGGGCAAGATGATGAATGGAGACGGTTGTTTCTCTTCCGTTAGGTAAACGGACATGAGCATAACCTTCATTTGATTCTATCAACTCTACTTCTTCAACTAATGGATCATATTTACTTGCACGAACTTGCTTTTTCATTAGAATCGGACCCGGTGATGTGAGCCAAGAAGGTAAAGAAGATCCGTTCAGCGTTCTACGAGGATAAATGAACAGTCTTTCATGAGGAATTTCATTCGTCGAAGTACACAAAAGAGATCTGATTGAATGAAGTGAATCAGTTCCCAGTATTTTGAATCTAGGTTTCGAGATTTCAAAGCCAGTGTTATGGTTTTCCAAATGATACCATTGTATCTTTCAACCTGTCCGTTTCCTTGAGAATTATAGGGAGTGGTTCGACTAGTGGAAATACCGTGTGAACTCAAGAATGTCTTTACTTCGTGCGATATCAAAGCAGCTCCACGGTCATAATGAATGTAAAGAGGCATTCCAAAAATCGCAAATAGCTGTCTAAGGCAACTGATGACTGTTCCTGATGTCATATCAAGACATGGAAAGGCAAAAGGAAATCTAGAGAACTCGTCTACAATTGTAAGGAGATAACAATTTTTAGAAATTGATGGTATGGGTCCTTTGAAGTCTATATTGAGTCGTTCTAGTGGGGCAGTAGCTTTAATTAGTGTTCCTTGATACTTGCAAAAATTGGGTTTCAGTTCTGAAAATGTCCTACATGATGAAATTACTTTTCAGGCGTCTTCCACAGAATATGGCATATTTTTGGATCGTAACCAATGATGCATTCTTGTTATTTCTGGGTGACAAAGCTTTTCATGTAACTCCACCAACTTATTCAGTCCATCAGTGGCTGAACATATTCTGGAGAATGCATCAGCAACTGTATTCTTAGAACCAGGTCGATAAACTATATTATATTTGAAATATGACAGCTTTAGTCGCCACCTCATTATTTTTTCATTTTTAATTTTTCCATGATTCTTGACATGGAACAGTCATCAGTTGCCTTTTTGGAATGCCTCTTTACATTCATTCTGACCGTGGAGCTGCTTTGATATCGCACGAAGTAAAGACATTCTTGAGTTCACACGGTATTTCCACTAGTCGAACCACTCCCCAGTAAACACAAGGATATCCAATGGATGTCCAATGGATATCCAAATCGTACAATGTGGATATCCAATGGATGTCCATTGATGGACAAAGGATGTCCAATGGATATCCCATGGACATCCATCGGCCACTAACTTGGACGTCCAAAGGATATCCGTTGTGGACGTCCAATTTCGATTAAATATGTACATAATTTGGACGTGAATTGGACCTTCAAGGGACATTTCATGGACGTTTTCTGGACCTCCAATGGAGGAAGACTGGACCTGTTAATTGACATTAACTGGACCACTGATGAATGTTGAATGAACCTATAATAGATATAAGAATGAAAATTGGATTCACAATTTACATTATGGAGATGCTTATTCCAAAAATAATTGCACACTTTTGTATATCCAATCAGCACATGAAGGTGTTCTTATTTTTCTGAAATAATTTTCTTTCAGAAACTTCAGTTTCCTAGTTTTTGAGAAAAGCTTTGCAATCAAAATATAATGTAATTTCTTTTCAGGTGTATAGCATTACACCATAGATCATCATCGTCATCACCATTTTCAATGTAAGAACTCATTTATAGAATAAAATTTGATTCATATAAACAATATATTCAAATGCGAATAAATTTTAGAAACAGAACATGAAATAAAAATGTTACTCTAAAATGAAAATGTGATTGAAAATGAAACTGAAATACACAAACACTCTTGTTAGAAAAAATAAATATCTTTCAGACATTAAACTTTTGAATTCAGGTAATTTTCTTTTCTTCTTGGCAACTCCTTTCCTTTGCTCTTCTTAGCCATTTTTGATCGACTCCACTGTGGCTTGGTACTTTTGGCTAAGTTACTTTTTTCACATACTCCTGTGGAAGAGTAAATAATATAAATAATAGTAAAGGAAATTCAAAATGATAACAATTATTTAAATACACAACCAAGTAGAATCATTGAAACAAACTGGTATCACAGCAAAACAAAACAAATAAAAAAAATGAGCATTTTCTTCAACTAGTATATCTACACAAAAAATATATATATTGAATGCAGGTAGGTAGGTATATAAAATATCATGTAGTGTCAGACACTGAAATGAACAAAAACAACATTGAAAGAACCATATAATGAAGAGCAGTTTTAGTTCAGAGAATTTGTGTAAGGCCAAAAAGTGTTATGTGTGCACCATGGAGATTGTGGTTAAACTTGACCATTAAATGAAGATGATATACTAGCAGTTATGCTACATTATATGAAAATCACCACTTACCACCATTGCTATTTTCAGGTTGCTGAAAGCTTTTTTCTGAATTCTGCAGCATATGCATTGAATAATATTGAATTCACACATCTTTTCACCAAATCATTTACATTGCTACCTCCCAGCTTGCATAATTCATTTATCTAAAATATATATATATATATATATATATATATATATATATGCTGAATACTTGTCTCAAGGAGCAATAAATGTTCCAGTGACTGTAAAACAGTCGAAAACAATCCTTTAGGAACTCACTATACTTTTGTATAGATTGTATGGCATATGTCCGACAGAAAACAACTACTTCTCTGGCTAATACCTCGACAGATATTGAATTATATCTGTCAGACAAATGTGCAAAGATCCTTACTTTGAAGGAACAACTTTGCAAGAGCTCTCAGAGACAGACAGCAGGACACCGCCTGATCCAAACAAGGAACCAACTGCAGACCGGTTTCGGGATGAAGTCCCTCATCAGTGCAGTCCTGGTTATCACGGTTGTATACACGCGGGGGCCCGGTGCCCGTCATCGTTCGCCGGGATGAACACTGCAATCGCTTACAGGATCCACCACGGCAACAGATTAGAGAGCGCTCCAGAAGGACATTTCGGATGCGAAATGGTATATGCTGAATACTTGTTTCAAGGAGCAATAAATGTTCCAGTGACTGTAAAACAGTCGAAAACAATCCTTTAGGAACTCACTATACTTTTGTATGGATTGTATGGCATATGTCCGACAGAAAACAACTACTTCTCTGGCTAATACCTCGACAGATATTGAATTATATCTGTCAGACATATGTGCAAAGATCCTTACTTTGAAGGAACAACTTTGCAAGAGCTCTGAGACAGACAGCAGGACACCGCCTGATCCAAACAAGGAACCAACTGCAGACCGGTTTCGGGATAAAGTCCCTCATCAGTGCAGTCCTGGTTATCACGGTTGTATACACGCGGGGGCCCGGTGCCCGTCATCGTTCGCCGGGATGAACACTGCAATCGCTTACAGGATCCACCACGGCAACAGATTAGAGAGCGCTCCAGAAGGACATTTCGGATGCGAAATGGTATATGCTGAATACTTGTTTCAAGGAGCAATAAATGTTCCAGTGACTGTAAAACAGTCGAAAACAATCCTTTAGGAACTCACTATACTTTTGTATAGATTGTATGGCATATGTCCGACAGAAAACAACTACTTCTCTGGCTAATACCTCGACAGATATTGAATTATATCTGTCAGACATATGTGCAAAGATCCTTACTTTGAAGGAACAACTTTGCAAGAGCTCTCAGAGACAGACAGCAGGACACCGCCTGATCCAAACAAGGAACCAACTGCAGACCGGTTTCGGGATAAAGTCCCTCATCAGTGCAGTCCTGGTTATCACGGTTGTATACACGCGGGGGCCCGGTGCCCGTCATCGTTCGCCGGGATGAACACTGCAATCGCTTACAGGATCCACCACGGCAACAGATTAGAGAGCGCTCCAGAAGGACATTTCGGATGCGAAATGGTATATGCTGAATACTTGTTTCAAGGAGCAATAAATGTTCCAGTGACTGTAAAACAGTCGAAAACAATCCTTTAGGAACTCACTATACTTTTGTATAGATTGTATGGCATATGTCCTACAGAAAACAACTACTTCTCTGGCTAATACCTCGACAGATATTGAATTATATCTGTCAGACATATGTGCAAAGATCCTTACTTTGAAGGAACAACTTTGCAAGAGCTCTCAGAGACAGACAGCAGGACACCGCCTGATCCAAACAAGGAACCAACTGCAGACCGGTTTCGGGATGAAGTCCCTCATCAGTGCAGTCCTGGTTATCACGGTTGTATACACGCGGGGGCCCGGTGCCCGTCATCGTTCGCCGGGATGAACACTGCAATCGCTTACAGGATCCACCACGGCAACAGATTAGAGAGCGCTCCAGAAGGACATTTCGGATGCGAAATGGTATATGCTGAATACTTGTTTCAAGGAGCAATAAATGTTCCAGTGACTGTAAAACAGTCGAAAACAATCCTTTAGGAACTCACTATACTTTTGTATGGATTGTATGGCATATGTCCGACAGAAAACAACTACTTCTCTGGCTAATACCTCGACAGATATTGAATTATATCTGTCAGACATATGTGCAAAGATCCTTACTTTGAAGGAACAACTTTGCAAGAGCTCTGAGACAGACAGCAGGACACCGCCTGATCCAAACAAGGAACCAACTGCAGACCGGTTTCGGGATAAAGTCCCTCATCAGTGCAGTCCTGGTTATCACGGTTGTATACACGCGGGGGCCCGGTGCCCGTCATCGTTCGCCGGGATGAACACTGCAATCGCTTACAGGATCCACCACGGCAACAGATTAGAGAGCGCTCCAGAAGGACATTTCGGATGCGAAATGGTATATGCTGAATACTTGTTTCAAGGAGCAATAAATGTTCCAGTGACTGTAAAACAGTCGAAAACAATCCTTTAGGAACTCACTATACTTTTGTATAGATTGTATGGCATATGTCCGACAGAAAACAACTACTTCTCTGGCTAATACCTCGACAGATATTGAATTATATCTGTCAGACATATGTGCAAAGATCCTTACTTTGAAGGAACAACTTTGCAAGAGCTCTCAGAGACAGACAGCAGGACACCGCCTGATCCAAACAAGGAACCAACTGCAGACCGGTTTCGGGATAAAGTCCCTCATCAGTGCAGTCCTGGTTATCACGGTTGTATACACGCGGGGGCCCGGTGCCCGTCATCGTTCGCCGGGATGAACACTGCAATCGCTTACAGGATCCACCACGGCAACAGATTAGAGAGCGCTCCAGAAGGACATTTCGGATGCGAAATGGTATATGCTGAATACTTGTTTCAAGGAGCAATAAATGTTCCAGTGACTGTAAAACAGTCGAAAACAATCCTTTAGGAACTCACTATACTTTTGTATAGATTGTATGGCATATGTCCTACAGAAAACAACTACTTCTCTGGCTAATACCTCGACAGATATTGAATTATATCTGTCAGACATATGTGCAAAGATCCTTACTTTGAAGGAACAACTTTGCAAGAGCTCTCAGAGACAGACAGCAGGACACCGCCTGATCCAAACAAGGAACCAACTGCAGACCGGTTTCGGGATGAAGTCCCTCATCAGTGCAGTCCTGGTTATCACGGTTGTATACACGCGGGGGCCCGGTGCCCGTCATCGTTCGCCGGGATGAACACTGCAATCGCTTACAGGATCCACCACGGCAACAGATTAGAGAGCGCTCCAGAAGGACATTTCGGATGCGAAATGGTATATGCTGAATACTTGTTTCAAGGAGCAATAAATGTTCCAGTGACTGTAAAACAGTCGAAAACAATCCTTTAGGAACTCACTTTACTTTTGTATAGATTGTATGGCATATGTTATTGCTCCTTGAAACAAGTATTCAGCATATACCATTTCGCACCCGAAATGTCCTTCTGGAGCGCTCTCTAATCTGTTGCCGTGGTGGATCCTGTAAGCGATTGCAGTGTTCATCCCGGCGAACGATGACGGGCACCGGGCCCCCGCGTGTATATAACCGTGATAACCAGGACTGCACTGATGAGGGACTTCATCCCGAAACCGGTCTGCAGTTGGTTCCTTGTTTGGATCAGGCGGTGTCCTGCTGTCTGTCTCTGAGAGCTCTTGCAAAGTTGTTCCTTCAAAGTAAGGATCTTTGCACATATGTCTGACAGATATAATTCAATATCTGTCGAGGTATTAGCCAGAGAAGTAGTTGTTTTCTGTCGGACATATGCCATACAATCTATACAAAAGTATAGTGAGTTCCTAAAGGATTGTTTTCGACTGTTTTACAGTCACTGGAACATATATATATATATATATATATATATAATGAAGCACAATATAAATCATGATGAGAGTCTTGTTAGATGATGAACTCACAGTTTCTGTACAGCGGTAGAAATTGATTTTATAATGAATCATAACCTATCAGCAATTTGGTCAACTTCAAATTTCCAAACCCACTCTTCTTTTTAGCTCCATGCTAGCTGAATAATGAGGTGGAAGGAATTTGATATTGTCACGTTCAGACATCTTCTAATGAAATCATTAAGTTCCCAATTAGTTTAGAAAATGTCAACCTAAAAACCAGAAATACATCATATTTTCTATCAAATTATATTTCAATAAAAATGTTCAGTTTTCATAACTATCTGTATTACTCACAGTTCTGTTACAGTTTAATTCGTTCTCTAAGTGCATCATCACAAGAATTAGGTGTTCATCTGTATATACGGAGAAGTTGAGAGTACAAATATCGATTCACTTGTTTCCTTATCGTGTCTCAGTTGTTGATGGACCTTCAGTTTCTGAAATTTCATCAGGAATTTGAGCAAGATATGTTGGATTGCCTGAAAAACAATCAATAATGAGTTGAGCATTTAATACAAAAAAAAAATTCTGAATTTTATGAGTTGAACATCCATTTTTGTGCAATGCACAACAACAGCAGGACAGTCAATCACCACTTCGAATGGATGTGGTAGCACTGAATTCCTATTTTGCTCTTCTGTAACATTTCGTGAAAATTTTGTTTGTTTTTTTTTGCACCTTATCTTTACTCAAACACCCTTCACCTTGGACTCAAACGACAATCAGTTTCAAAGCCTCTCAATCCTCCATAATTTGCAATCAGTTATTGTTACTTCAGCGAGACTTACCTGATATAAATACTGTGAGTCAAAATTAGCATTGAATAGTCAACCAAGTGAACGTGAATACTGTAATAAATAAAGCATCTCCGAGGGCTCCGAGCACTATACGACACGAATATAATCCCAAGCAATTAAAAATTGCCTGTTTGTTTCTCCCAAAGAGTCTTCCTCTTGCAACTAGCGTCAAGCGTCATTTTCATTGTTCATATTTGTCATTGTCTGCATTACCGATTTCGGTGGTTGCCAACTGAGACAGGATCATTGGTACCAACATGCGAACTTGGTCCGAGCGAAGGATGTACAGTGCATCCCATTTTGGGTGAGACAGCCAGGTTTCTCGCTTGTTATTTAAGATAGAGCCTTGCGATTTTCACGTTCCTGTCCTTTTTTTTTGTGAAACTCAAGTTGGCCTAATCAGATTTTGCATAACTGTTTCCGTTTATGAGATACAGGGCGATTTTGGAAATTGATACTTTTCGGACCCCTTCTTTATCTCCGAAGTTATTAGAAATTATGCTGAGCTAAAAACTACATCTGATACAGAATTCTGCGTAGAATGCAGTGGCGTACTTATTTTTTTTTTCGGGGTATGGTTTTGAAGATACGACGCAAACCTATATTTTTTTCAATGGAACACCCTGTATTTTATTACTTCGTTGAATTTGCTATTTTTTTCCCTTCAAAATTATGTATAACACTATATAGGTAGGATGTTCAGAAATGCTAAAAAACACTAAAACATCACATAATGATAATTTTTCGTTAGTAAGCCATGGATTTTCCAAGTTTCAATAAGAGGATTATTACTTTTGATTATTAACATTAGTAGGTCATGGATGATACGAACATCCTTGTTGTTATTATGGCTACTATGCATTTGGAAGCATTGTTTTATCAAATAGGCATTGAAGAGAAAAAAAAACGAATCTGATCTAGCTGTCATCGCTACGAATTATTATTGTGTTTCATCGTGTTTGGGTTTGATGGAATATTGAGTATTGTAGAAATAATTGTTTGTGAATTTGTTGATTGAGAACTGATAATGGCTGGAAGAGATTTGGTTTTTCAAAACAATGAAAAATATGACATTATACAATGTTTGAATCAATCCAATGAAAACGTTGGCGAAGCTTTGGAACTTTATTTGACCAGGTATGACGTCGAGAATTTTACCACAAGACATTTCCTACATCGTGATTTAAAAACTTTCAGATATCCTGAGAGGCATCAACCTAGTCGAGCAACTATATTCAGACTAAAGTATAATTTACTGAATTATGGTGCATATTCTAAACCTCGACCCAAGGTATATAATAAAGAGAATCAAGAAGTAGATGAAATAAATGTGTTAGCTAGCGTTCATGCCTATCATCAGACTTCTTGTGCAAAATTAGAGAATGATACTGCTATTTCCAGATCACGGGTACACAGAATTTTAAAAAAGTATAAGTTAAAACCCTACAAAGTCAATATTGTCCAACACTTATATCCTGGTGATGCAGCAAGACGTGAATTTCTGCAATTGGTTTTTGAACCATGCTCGGAGAGACGTTGATTTCGCAAAAAAAGTTATTTGGTCAGACGAATCACATATAAGCAGTGCTGGTATATTTAACAGGCAAAATACAAGGCATTGGTATGATGAAAACCAGCACTTGATTTTTGAACGACAACAACAGGGTAGATTTGGTTTTAATGTGGCATGTTTCATATTGGGGACAAAAATCATATACCGCATTTTTGAAGGATCTCTTACCGCAACTAGGTACTTGACAATTTTAGAAGACGTGTTACCGGAACTACTGGAAGATGTTCCCCTCGCCTTTCTTCATTCCATACATTTCCAACAGGACGGCGCCCCTGCCCATAATTCAAGATTGATCGGGCGGTTTTTAGAAAATAATTTTCAGGGTTGTTGGATTGGAACTCATGGACCTATCAGGTGGCCTCCAAGGTCACCTGATCTGTCTATATTAGACTTTTTCTTGTGGGGCTATTTGAAAAATAAAATATACAGTAACAGACACAACAGTCCCGAAGAACTTCGTGCATCAACAGCGGCAGCTTTCCGAAATTTACAAAACCGCCCTTTTATAATATTAAATGCACTCAGGCAAATTGAAAAAGTTTGTCAATTATGTATTAGGGAAAATGGACAGCAATTTGAACAGTTTAATCAGTAAGATATTATGTAATGTTGAAAATTTTTATTAATGATAAATATTTTATTGGGTATTTCTTTTGTATCTAATTTGTATTATGAATTGTTATATTATTTATTTTTTGCTATTAGGTAGGTACCTACGTTTTGTTTTTCGTGTTAGTGTATTATCTTTATTTGCTTACTCTCCTATAAAAAAAAACACAAATGAAAATTATTCAATTAATTCTTCTTTTATATGGGAAATCCATGGCCCCCTAACAAAACATTATCATTAAATGATGTTTTAGTGTTTTATAGCATTTCTGAACATCCTACCTATATAGTGTTATACATAATTTTGGAGGGAAAAAAATAGCGAATTCAACGAAGTAATAAAATACAGGGTGTTCCATTGAAAAAAATATAGGTTTGCGTCGTATCTTCAAAACCATACCCCGAAAAAAAAAAATAAGTACGCCACTGGATTCTACGCAGAATTCTGTATCAGATGTAGTTTTAAGCTCAGCATTATTTCTAATAACTTCGGAGATAAAGAAGGGGTCCGAAAAGTATCAATTTCCAAAATCGCCCTGTATCTCATAAACGGAAACAGTTATGCAAAATCTGATTAGGCCAACTTGAGTTTCACAAAAAAAAAGGACAGGAACGTGAAAACCGCAAGGCTCTATCTTAAATAACAAGCGAGAAACCTGGCTGTCTCACCCAAAATGGGATGCACTGTACTTTGGACGTCCAAAAGATATCCGTTTTTTAAACTGGATTTTCAGTCAATTTGGACAAGAAATGGATGTCCATTGGATGTCCTCAAACGGATATCCATTGTACTAGCAGAAATGGACATCCAGTGGATATCCATTTAACGTCCATGTCCACACGGACCAATTATGGACATGAAATGGATATCCATAGGATATCCTGTGTTTACTGGGTCCCTATAATCCTCAAGAAAACGCAACATGTCGTTCAGACTGTGACTATTCAAATAAACAGAACGAATATCTGACAACTTTCAGAGTGATACATTAAACTGACATATTGACATATAACAAAGTAAACTTATAAAGGGTGATGAATAAGATTTAACATTACATTATACAGTGCGGTCCAAAGGTATGGAATAAATTCATTTTTAGCGTTATTATGTATTTTATGAAAAAATCCTGAAACAGGTCAATTTTTATTGGCAATTTGACAATTTACAGTATGAAAATATTACCCCCTTCTTGCACCCCCTCTGAATTATGAGCACCCCCTCAAAAATTTTAAATGAGAAAGGGGGTCGTGTGGCATCTTGTTCGAAAGGGATTTTCATTATCTGTTCAGCAATACTAAGTTTTTCATATTTGGTGCAACCATAACTGAGAAATTTTTTTATTAAAATTTAAAAATATTGACACTGTAAATTATGTATCCGTTGAAAAAACCTGAAACAGGTCGATTGCTATTCTCAATTTGACAATTTATACTTTCTTATCTGTCTTGATAAAAAAGTCAGGAAAAAGTCGTTGAAGACACCAAAAAATTATTCACAAAACCCATAAATAATATAATGTCAATCTAGTAAACTACTGTTATTTTGATATTTGTGAGTTGCTGGCAGACGTCGGTGTATTGAAAAATATTTTTGTGTGTATTCGATTCATCTATGGCTCATTTATCCGAAACTCAAAGAATAGACATTTTAATTATGCTTGGATGCGGTAATAAAACACGAACTCAAACGGAAGTTTGTGAAATGTTCAATAATAAATACCCTGGTCAACACGTATCACAATCTACAGTTAGCAAAATAGAAACAAAATACCGTGAAACTGGACATGTAAAAACTCGTCAAAAACCAGGTCGAAATGCTGCATTGGATGAGGAGAAAAAGTTAGATGTACTGTTAGCGATTGAGGAAAATCCGCATATGACAAGTAGACAACTTGCCGCCGACAATGATGTAAGTAAATCATCGATATTGAGAGCTTTACATAAAGAAAAATACCATCCTTATAAAGTTCCGGTGGTTCAGGAGTTAAATGAGGATGACCCTGATAGAAGGCAACAATTCTGTGAACTGATGATGGATAGAATCGAAGCAGATTTGCAGTTCATAAACAAAATTGTGTTTTCTGATGAAGCTACTTTTTATTTAAATGGAACGGTTAATAGACAAAACTGTAGATATTGGAGCAGAGAAAATCCTCATTGGATGTGTGAGGCTCACACACAATATCCCAAAAAAGTGAACGTTTGGGCTGGTATCATTAAAAACAAAATTATTGGCCCCTATTTTTTTGAAGGCACAATTAATGGTGAGGTTTATCTAGGTTTTTTGATGAACTTTTTAGTGCCTACATTAAAAAGACTTTTTCCCGATGTTAATGATCCAAATGGAATAGATAGATCAATTTGGTATCAACAAGACGGAGCTCCACCGCATTACACACGTATTGTTCGAGATTATTTGACAGAAGTTTTTCCCAATAGGTGGATTGGCAGACGTGGAACGATTGAATGGCCGCCTAGATCCCCCGATTTGACTCCTCTCGATTACTTTTTATGGGGTTATTTAAAATCAAAAGTATATTTCAATAGACCAGACAATATTGCAGATTTAAAAACTAGGATATCGGAAGAAATTAACAACATAACCCCTGAGGTCCTACAAAATGTTCTACGAGAATTCCAAGATCGCCTTGCTTATTGTCAAGAAGTGAATGGTGGTCATTTTGAACATTTAATTTAACTGTAAAACAAATTGAAATATACTTCCTAAACATTATGTTACATTATTTCCTTCAGTCTATCAACATTTTACATATTCAGAATAAATTTTCTCAGTATTGCTGAACAGAGAATGAAAATCCCTTTTGAAAAAGGTGCAACACAACCCCCTTTCTCATTCAAATTTTTTGAGGGGGTACTCATAATTCAGAAGGGGTGCAAGAAGGGGGTGATATTTTCATACTATAAATTGTCAAATTGAGAATAGAAATCGACCTGTTTCAGGTTGTTTCAACGGATACATAATTTACAGTGTCAATATTTTTAAATTTTAATAAAAAATTTTCTTCGTTATGGTTGCACCAAATATGAAAAACTTAGTATTGCTGAACAGATAATGAAAATCCCTTTCGAACAAGATGCCACACGACCCCGCTTCTCATTTAAAATTTTTGAGGGGGTGCTCATAATTCAGAGGGGGTGCAAGAAGGGGGTAATATTTTCATACAGTAAATTGTCAAATTGCCAATAAAAATTGACTTGTTTCAGGATTTTTTCATAAAATACATAATAACGCTAAAAATGAATTTATTCCATACCTTTGGACCGCACTGTATATACAATATTGTTTTATCGATATTAGTTGATATTATTCAACCAATATTGACCCAATATTATATGTACAAATCTATATTCATAGTAGGATTATTTTTTTAAGATTCATATGTTGGATCAATATTATTCTTTCATTTACAATATATCTGTATTGGCGCAATATGGAAACAGGATTCAGCCATATGAGCTATATTGCAAATAAATCGAATATATTGAATTTTTCAAGAAAATGTTTTTATTTAATTTGTGTCATCCCTAGACGCTTCCGTAAATAAGATTTGGAGCTAAATAGAAACACATTTCCTTGAACGGATAATTGCTTCTTCCATATTTTCAGATCTGTCGAACGTTGTAATTCCTACAATATGTTTTTTCCTTCCAATTTGAAAGTTGTTTCTCAATCCCCCCGTGGAACTGGCCTAGGCCAACTAGATATCAATACACTCTAGCATGCATTATCAAAACTCCATTCCTACGACGCTGCTTCGGGGAACGAAATCGCTGAACCTTTCACAGTGGTCCAGAAGCGTTACATTCTGCAACTCCGACCGGAAAATCAAAGCCCCAACTTCCCAACGAGCCCAGTCGATAAGCTACGCTACTTTTCCGATCCAGACGCGGCAACGCCGCCTTCTCTGAGCAGGAGGCAGCAGGAGGCATCCCGCGATGCCAGAACGTACTAGCGCGGTGACAGTTCTTACGTAAAAAGCAGTAATGTCGCTGGTATATCGGAAAACCGCGCATTTTCGGCGATTTTTCATCTCGAGATGAACCGGACAGTGAGTTCAGTGCAGAAAATCGAACGGATTTTCCAAATACCAAGTAAAATGAGCGTTTGTGCACGCGGCGTTGCCAGATGACGAGTGGAAAATGTCCCCGATACAGTGTGTTTTCGGATTAGTCTGCCAAATTTCCTCGGTGATAGGGTTCGGATGGAAAATACGCGTGTGTTTGAACGCGAGCCGTGGCTTGTTGGGAAATCAATCTGGGAGTTGCCAGAAAGTTTGTATGCACGATGGCTTTGCCCTTTTTTTGTCCCAAACGCCCTTTATCTGCTCAGTTTTGGTTGGATTTGTGTGGTGAATATCAGGCTAATTTTCGGTATTATTCAAGAGTCTATTATAGCAATAATGCATTAACAACATGCACCATTCAGTAGAGCATAAAATGAGTGTTTTTTTTTAACAAAAACACTAGTAGGAAACTGACTGTGTCATCACATGAAAGACAGTTTGTAGTTATAGACTGGTGACTATAATTTTTGTGAAAAAAGTAACAGGCAAGGACCAGGTGGAAAATGTTGATGAGGTTCCAACTTAGAGTGAAAAAAATTATTCAAGTACGAAAACACTCAAAATGGTGAATTGGGGATGCAGTTTAGGGGTCGAAAATGTTTTTTTGCGATTTGCAATGGAAAAGTTGTAGATAATAAAGAACTGAAAAACGTTTGTGATCAACACTTTTCAACATAACCCCAAATTATCCGTCAAAATGGCAAAAAAACAATTTTTCAGTATATTATCATAATTTTTTATCGCGTATAAATGATTTGATTTACATGAAAATTTGTAAGGATACGTCTTTTTTGGTGTAGAATGACAAGATTGTTTCGGAATTCAAAAGACAACTAGTTTTCGAGTAATTTATATTTTTCGAAAAAAGTACCCTTATGTTTCCTTATCTTGGTATTTTTTTGTATGTCGAAAGTCTATAATTGATCATTTTAATTGTTGATATGTCTACTTTCAAATGGTCTGATTACTTTGAGGTTTATCGATTGTTGAAACGCTTAAAATTGAGAAGAAAAGTCTCTCTGAATTATGATTTTCTCAATATTTTCAATGATTTTCTACTTCATTATTTTTATAACAAAAAGTAGTGTATATTAAATGACATGACTAACTACAGACCAATAAGTTTGTTGTCAGCCTTTTCCAAGTTATTAGAAATAATTATATCAATGAGAATCATGCATTTTTTAGAAACACAAGGTTTGCTGAATGATTTTCAGCATGGCTTTCTCAAAGGAAAAAGTACTGAAACAGCTTTGTTCAAGTTCGTAGATGAAATTCAACAGTTAATCGAACAAGACTCTTGCGCATGTGGTATTTTTCTCGATCTCAGTAAAGCTTTTGACTGTGTTGATCACTCCATTCTACTTCAAAAGCTGTTCAACTATGGAATCAGAGGAAATGCCTTGAATCTCTTAAAGTCTTACTTGAGTAACAGGAAACAAAAAGTATGTATTAGGAAACAAAATACTGAGTTCTTCTCAGGTTTACTGAAATCAATAAAGGCGTACCACAGGGAAGTGTTCTAGGTCCTTTACTATTCATTGTACCTATATGTTAATGATTTTTCAGAAATTTCCAATATCATTTTACCCATCAACAGGCAACTTAATCTGGAAGACTCGATATCAAACAACATTTCAACAGTATCTACCTACTTTAGTACTAACAAATTATTATTAAACACCTCTAAAACAGACTGCATTCTTTTTAAAACTGTTCACAAAAATATTACTATTCAGCTCGAAAGCGATAGATTGTCTTTTTCAACCAGTACAAAACTGTTAGGAATCTATATAGATGACAAACTAAATTATGAGATACATATTGAATATCTCTCAAAAAAACTAGCAAGTAAGTGTTATGCAATTAGAGTTTTGAAAAAACACTTGAATTTCGAAGCACTGAAGACCGCATATTATGGGACTGTTTATCCTTTTCTGAAATATGTAATATTAGTATGGGGAGGGAGTACACAATTTGAACGTATTTTCATCATGCAGAAACGTATCTTGAAGACCATGTTGAATATGAAATATACAGATTCTTGTCGTGGTACCTTCAAATTCAACAAAATGCTTACCATATATGCCATTTACATATATGTTTGTGTAATTTTTGTCTATGATAATAAATCAAATTTTGAAGAAGAAGAAGACATGAATATTCTACGAGACAGAAAACCAATTTTATTGTTCCTAAGCATAGACTTACAATTACAGAGAAAGGTCCACATTATGCATCAATAAAATTTTATAACAATCTACCCTTGAATATTAAAGAATATCGCACAAGACAAAATCTTAAAAAACATGTTTTTGATCTGTTGTGTGACATTGAGCAGTATTCATTGAAAGAATTCCAGGACAAGTAAATTCATATTTAGTTTGAATACAATTTTCTTTTAGCAATGACTGTGATATATATATATATATATATATATATATATATATACATAAATATAAATATATATATATATATATATAAATAAAGATGGATTTAGCGAGGGGCAATATATGAAAATATATGTAGAAAAGTTATTGGGTATAACCCTCAAAATGTTGTGCAACCGTAGACACGTGTTTCGAGCTTAAGCTCTCTTCAGTACGGTAAAATCAAGTGCGTAGATGTACAACACTTGGATGTAAAAATAGAAACAAAGGAAGTCAACAACAGGAAGCCAACCACACATTTTGAGGGTTATACCCAATAACTTTTCTACATATATTTTCATATATTGCCCCTCGCTAAATCCATCTTTATTTGTATTTTCCTGGGTAGGATTGTCACGCTGGTAGCTATAGCTGCCTCCGTGGCGACGTTAGTTGTTGCCTTGTAAGCACAAGGTCTTCTAACCGAAGCCACAAATGTGTGGTTGGCTTCCTGTTGTTGACTTCCTTTGTTTCTATTTTTACATCCAAGTGTTGTACATCTACGCACTTGATTTTACCGTACTGAAGAGAGCTTAAGCTCGAAACACGTGTCTACGGTTGCACAACATTTTGAGGGTTATACCCAATAACTTTTCTACATATATATATATATATATACATAAATATATATATATATATATATATATATATATATATATATATATATATATATATATATATATCAATTTGAAAACTTCCCACCCTTAATATCTTCCTTCCAGTAAACAATATGAGTAATCGAAAAAACAGGTCAATTTTATTGTCAGGGGGGACACTTTCAAGGACTATTTGTAGCCCTCGTGGTTCAACCCCCTAGGAGGGGTAGATGTTACCCTTAGAATTTTAAATGGGAAGGGGGGTCAAGTGGCACATCATTTTGATGGGCGTTCAATTCTTGTTCCAATGGTACCCTGACTTATTATTTTTTGATGAGCATTTTCCGAAAAATTGCGTTCTAAACTAACAGAAGTAATTATTAGAACGCCTATACTGAGATGCATGGTTTGGCCAGAACTGGTTAGAATATTAGGTGGTACCGTTCCAACCCTTTATTGGGGGTAACATTAGCCATTAGCTCCAAACACTTCACATAAAAAAGTAGTCTAATAGTAAAACGTAGATGGTAGTAAAGTTGTGTTTATTAAATGCTGAATTTTTAAGTGTCATCGCAGAAATTGTACAGATAGCCTTCCTTTTTTGCTACTTCTGCTGTAAAAAGTTTCTGTTTTCCGGCAAAAAATTGGTTAGCAAATTTGAACTATGTGGTAGTATTGTGAATACCGTTGTACCTGTTGGGCTGTTTAGGAATTACTTTAATAAGTGTATAAAAGTGTAAAAATGGTTTACATTCTTCAAGACAGAATTGAAATGATTGTAATTTATGGCGAAGTTGGAAAGTGCGCACGAAGGGCGGCATGGCATGTCTTTTTAACGAAAGACATCCAAATTGTAATGTAAGTCACCGGTATGTGCTTGATTTGGTGAATAAGTTTTACGAAACTGGTTCAGTGACAAATAAAAAAAGAAATAACCCCAGAGTACTAAATGAAGCAGCTCAAATTGAAGTTTTGGGAACATTTGCTGCAGAGCCCACGAGCTCCTTACGATCAGTATCAGAACAGACGGGAATGTCACGCAAGACTATAAGAAAAGCATTGAAAATGCATAAATTTCATCCATATAAAATGCAGATTCTTCAAGAGCTCAACGAGGATGATTATGATAGAAGAATAGAGTTTTGTGAAATCATGTCTCATCGAGTCAATACCATCCCTAATCTTCTGTTAAACATCTGTTTCAGCGATGAGTGTTCATTTTTTTTGAATGGCAATGTTAATAGACAAAATTGTCGCTATTGGAGTGACGAAAACCCACATATTTTTCGGAAAGGGCATACACAACACCCACAAAAAGTTAATGTTTGGGCTGGTATTCTTGGAAATGCCATTCTTGGTCCATTATTTCTGGAAGAAAATTTGACTGGCAATCTGTACCTTGATATGCTTGAAGAGACTATCGATCCTCTTATAACTCACGGGCTACAAACTCAAATTGATGCAGAAGGTAATGAACTTTTGCAGGAGGATCTGTTACATTTCCAGCAAGACGGTGCTCCACCTCATTATTTTCTTCCCGTCCGACAGTGGTTAAACGAGAGATTTCCGGGTAGATGGATTGGCAGAAGGGGAGCAGTTGAATGGCCTCCGAGATCACCGGATTTAACACCCTTAGATTTCTTTCTTTGGGGGCATCTTAAATCCGTTGTTTATAAAACACAACCTTCTGATATTGACGAACTTAAAAGACGAATTACAGCAGCATGCCGGTCAATTCCTAGTGAAGTTTTCCGTAATGTTAGAGGGGAGTTCGAAAACAGACTGTATTACTGTTTAGAGCAAAATGGACAACATTTCGAACAGCTAATAAGATAAGCGTAAGTAGATTTTATGTTGGAAATGTCTTTCTCGCAAATTAAATTTTATTGTGTAGAAGGAAAATAACCACCAAATAAAAAATCCCATGCGTAATAAATTTATTCCTGTCATTCAAGGGTTGGAGCGGTGCCACCTACTCTTCTAACCATTTTTATTAAAGGGAGTCAAAACAATAATGCATCTCAGTATAGGCGTTCTAATAATTACTTCTGTTAGTTTAGAACGCAATTTTTCGGAAAATGCTCATCACAAAATAATAAGTCAGGGTACCATTGGAACAAGAATTGAACGCCTATCAAAATGATGTGCCACTTGACCCCCCTTCCCATTTAAAATTCTAAGGGTAACATCTACCC
This sequence comes from Chrysolina oricalcia, assembly GCA_944452925.2. Classification (NCBI taxonomy): domain Eukaryota; kingdom Metazoa; phylum Arthropoda; class Insecta; order Coleoptera; family Chrysomelidae; genus Chrysolina; species Chrysolina oricalcia. Next base: position 3,603,421 of record OX101824.2, on the reverse strand, counting down.
CTCCTAGGGGGTTGAACCACGAGGGCTACAAATAGTCCGTGAAAGTTTCCCCCTTGACAATACAATTGACCTGTTTTTTCGATTACTTATATTGTTTACTGGAAGGAAGATATTAAGGGTGGGAAGTTTTCAAATTGACACCCTGTATATATATATATATATATATATATTTTTATACTTATTGTAATTAGGTATTTCAGTTATATTAAGAGACATTTGTACTTTGTGTTTGTATTATCTATAATTGTGATGTAAATTTTATTGATGATTTTATAAGACTTGAGTTTTTCAACTTTTTAAATTGAAAGCTTTAAATAAATCTATCTATCTACCTATCTATAAATTATTTATGATAAAATGTTTGAATACATAGTTACACTAAAAAATTAATTTATTAATATGATTTTTATTCTCTTTTACATATATTAAATATCATTGAAAACATTGAGAAAATTATGATTCAGAGGGACTTGTCGGTTTTTCTCAATTTTATTTGGTTTAACATCAATAAACCACCAAATTAAATAGAGCATTCGAAAGCAAACATTTCAACACTTAAAATGGTCACTTATAGACAGACCTTCGAAATACAAAAAAAACACCAAGACAATTATTCGTGGAAGATAGGAGTATTTTTTTCGAAAAATGTACATAATTCGAAAACAAGTCGACCTCTGAATTGCGAAAAAATCATGATCATTCGACAGTAAAAAAGACATATTTTTGCAAATTTTCATGTAAATTAAATGAATTTTACGCAAGAAAAAAATAAAATACTGAAACATCGGTTTTTCGCCATTTTGACGGTTTGTTTGAGGTTATGTCGAAAAGTATTGAATGAAAAAGTTTCACGTTTCGCCGCAAATCGCAAAAAACCTTTTTCAACCCCTAAACTGCATCCCCATTTCACTATTTCGAGTGTTTTCGAGTTTAAATTTATTTTCTCTAACTTTGGAAAATTGAAAAATATTCCCGTTTTTTTAGTTTTTCCCCTTTACTAATGATCCGATTGGGTCGTGAAAAAACTCATCATTCGTATTTTGATTAACTACAGTTTTCTTCTTGGAGCACCCATATCGCTGTATTTTAAAAGCAAAACACTAAATAAAACACGTTTTTTGTCAGTCAGTTTCTTACTAGTATTTTTGCTACAAAAAAATACCCTATTGATTGGTCAAACGAAATTGGAGAATATTGCAGCAATAGTTTGCCGTGCCAGACTCATAAATTTTTGTCCAAACACAATGCTCGCACTTGATGAAACTCTTTCTCTATCTAACTTGATTATTGGTCAATGCCTAATCCTTAGTTTTTTGAAGGTTATCTCTCAATTTTGATCTTAAAACGTCTAATGGGACTTTCTTAGATCAGAATTATTTGGGACGAGTCACTCATTGTATTTATTTCAATTCACTTGTTCCGTGGCCAACTTTCTGTCCATATAAATAAATATATAGTGTGCTTCCAAATGAGCTAGTGAGAAGTTTTTAGGAGCGATCCTTGTCGAAAATTCAAGTGGATCTGTCATGTGAACAGCAGCTCTTAGGACTGTTCTTAGAAAGTTACACGCTTCCAAAAATGAGAATGAAAATGTTTTTTTCCTTGGATTTGCTGAAGAGTAGAACGAGTGGCATATTGTGCAATGGGCGTGTTCTACCATCAAAAATGCTACCAATGAATATTTTTCAGTTTTGTTTCGATCTTTAAAAGGGGTAAAACATGCAACCCCTATTCCTTTTCTATCAGAACTTTTCATCAAAACAAAATTCCTAATTTGAAATTGAAAACGATTCGATTTTCACAAACTTTATTCAATTACAACATGTTTCGCTAACACACAAGCTTGATAATCATCAATAAGAACTTCATTTTTCAGAGGAGTACTAATCATTATTACAAAGAGTATAACCCCTATCGTATCTAAATTAATGAAATGGCCTCATGGATTAAGATTCTACTATTCTCTACTTCCAAGAAAATGGATTCAACAAAAACTAGTTACTAAAATCTGGTACTCAAAGTTGGTTGCGAAGCAACGTTTTCGAATTTTTAAGACTATTAACTTCTAACGATTCTGAATGATTCAACTTCAATCCTTTGTTTTCTATATGTTGAGTTTTAATTTATTCGACAGAACCGTGATTTTCTTCTAATAGGTTGAATTTGTTTTCTTGTTCTTGTTCTTGTTCACATAACTCATATGATGATCAAGAGTGCGATTTTTAAATGTTCTACCAGTTTGGCCAATATACAGTGTGTCCCTAGACCAGTGGAACAGTCAAATATCTCTTGAACCAATAGGAATTTTCAAAATATTATTATTTCACATCACATTGCATTATGAGAACTAACTTCAGGAATGATTATTTTTTTATACGAGGGGCGCAAGAAAAGCTTACAAAATCGAACATCAGTTTTTTTTTAATTGAACACCCCATATATTTCAACACATCTGAATTCTCATTCATTTAGGCTAATTATTAGTTTTTTATTTTTGAAAATCGGACAAGGCGTTGCCAAGTTATACCAGTTTTACTTTAAATGCAGACATTTTTGAAGACAAACCCATCATTCATACTACCAAGAATTTATGAAATCATTCAAGGCTCTTGGTAGTCTATCATATGAAATACTCATCTCCTTCGGAAGTTATACAGGGTGGTCAGAAAAATGATATGATTTTCACGAAATTCAAACTTTCCTCTCATCAATTTTTCAAATCGTGCACCCTACAATGTGCATGATTTTATATCTCATTGGTGGTTCGATTGCTTATGGTCAATGGTCTACAGGTAATCACTTGTACAGGATTTGTAGGTTCTGGGCGAATGAAATGCGAAGGACTTCAAGCAGAAACGTTTATTGGGATTCGACGAGTGGAAAAATTGCTTTTAACAACCAAATGTTGAAAATCTAAAACAAAGGTATTGATTTTAAATGACTAATTTCAAGAAAAACAATATTCTGAAAATATAAATCTTAGAGGTACCTACCTAAAACCAGGGACACTTTGGATTTTCGTATAACGAAAATGTGGAGATTCCCCACTTGGCTCTCAAATTAACACAATTGGTAGTATTTGCGAACACGAAGCAACCAAACGTAAACCGACAAATTTCTTTATCTGTCCTGGCGACTCGAAAAAGATTTTACAAAAAGTGTTTGAATTTTAAAGTGAGATATGATACCAGTGGTGGCACCTTGTAATGAAATCTATAAGCTAGGACACTGAAACCTATAAGTTCTGTTACACACTTATGTAACTCTAGTGAAACAAATTGATAACCAAAATTTCCTTCATGTCTGTGTATCCTTCACACGATCGAGGATAAATTAATAACTCAAGCCGTCCGGGGTGGCTTTGGAACATTTGAAGTCATGTCACTTATATGACATTCGCTCATTTAATAAAAATACATTAGTGCATCAATAATTATTGTGTTTCTCAAGATTATATCCAATAAAGTAGTTTCATTGTCCAAAGCCCCTTAAGACGGATTTAGTTGCTGTCCCGTTATTTGTGAAACAAATCAAATTGAAATGCCACAGTTATTTTTACCCGATGAATATGTTGACATGTTGCTCTATTTGGCGAAGCGAGAAAAAACTCTCGTAGAGCGTGTGTATTGTACAGTCAACGTTACCCAGATCGAAGACAACCAGAAAAAAATACCATCATTAGACTTGAGGCTAAACTGTGAATTGATCCGGAATTACCATCAAATAAACAACCAGGACATTCAAAGTCAATTGTGAATGATTGATGATATATCGATTAATATTTTAGCATACATACACCAAAATCCTCACTCATAGGTACGAGGAGTTCGGTACACAGGATTTTGAAGACCCACAGGCAACATCCATATAAATAAAATTTAGTCCAAGCTTTAAAACCAACTGACTATGATAGGCGGATAGATTTCTTTTTTGAGATGATGGTAAGATTCCATGATGATGGTGATTTTTTGTCAAAAATTATGTGGTCTGATGAATCCCGCTTCCACAATAATGGGAAAGTAAATCGTCATAATGTACATTACTGGGCTGCAGAAAACCCGCACTGGGTTCGAGAAACCAATTTTCAGGAGGTTTGGGGAGTAAATGTTTGGTGTGGAATTTTCAAGAATAATTTGATAGAGCCATATTTTTATCAAGGTACTCTAAATGGTGAAAGATACCTTAATTTACTTCAAAATGAACTCAATAATCATCTTGATGAAGTTCCCCTTAGACACCTAAGAGAAATGTTTTTCAGCAGGATGGAGCGCCGCCTCATAATGCTGGGATCGTGACAGACTATTTGAACGTTCTTTTTCCTCAAAGATGGCTCGGAACAAATGGACCAAGGAAATGGCCGGCTCGTTCGCCAGACTTGACCCCTTTACACTTTTTTTTGTGGGGGTATCTAAAATCAGAGGTATATACTACTCAACCAGTGAATTTGGAGGATTTGCAAAATAGAATTTTGACGGTTTGTCAAAGTATAACACCGCAAATGTTGGAAAATGTTACAAAAAATCATGTGATGAAAAATTTTGAAATGTGCCTTGCAGCAAACGGAAGGCAATTCGAACAATTATAATATTATTATCATACCTAGTTATTCGTCAAGACAGTTTTTTTCTTTTTGATACTGTTTGTTTAGTAGTTAAGTACAGTTGAATAAATAGTTTGGTGCATTTTTTTTAAATTTGCATTTATTGATAATGGAATTCACATCAATCTTTAACAACTATTGACCATAAGCAATCGAACCACCAATGGGATATAAAATCATTCATATTGTAGGGTGCACGATTTGAAAAATTGATGAGAGGAAAGTTTGAATTTCGTGAAAATCATATCATTTTTCTGACCACCCTGTATAACTTTCGGAGGAGATGAGTATTTCATATGATGGAATATGCTACCGACTACCAAGAGCCTTGAATGATTTCATAAATTCTTGGTAGTATGAATGATGGGTTTGTCTTCAAAAATGTCTGGATTTAAAGAAAAACTGGTATAACTTGGCAACGCCTTGTCGGATCTTCAAAAATAAAAAACTAGTAATTTGCCTAAATTAATGAGAATTCAAATGTGTTGAAATATATGGGGTGTTCCATTAAAAAAAAACTGATGTTCGATTTTGTGAGCTTTTCTTGCGCCCCTCGTATAGAAAATAATCATTCCTGAAGTTAGTTCTCATAGTGCAATATGATGTGAAATAATAATATTTTGAAAATTCCTATTGGTTCAAGAGATATTTAACTGTCCCAATGGTCTAGGGACACACTGTATATTTGCCAAATAGTAGTAGTACATTTTAAAATCGCACTCCTCAACATCATATGAATTATAACAACAAGAAAAGAAATTCTACATACTCAAATTACAGTTTTGACGAAGAATTTAAATTTTACATATGGAAAATAAAGGATTGAAGTTGAATAGTTTAGAATCATTAGAAGTTAATAGATTTGTTGATTTCATTGAAAATATGAACAGGATGTTCATAGAGTCAGTTGTGGAATCATCTGCGACTGAAAGATAAACTATTTTCCATCGTACAAGATAACCTCTCTTGGAAGGGATTCATGTTGTTAAGGGAAACGTTCTCAATTTAAAATTGAATCAATACATAACTCTTTTGGAAATGGAATTTAGTCGCTATTTTCCATAGATTTGATTATTCAAACATTGCTCAACGATCAACTTAAGTTAAATAACTTACCTTAGTTGAATTTATTTTCTGGGAAGTAGAGATTATTATAATATTAATCTTTGAGGTGATTTCATTGATATGGTAGGGGTTATACTCTCTGTGAGTTTGATTAGTACTCATCTGGAAAAATTTGCTTTCATTAATGATTGCAAAGGGGTATATAACTGGTTATTCAGCTTGTTTATTCAGTTGGAATAGCTACTGAATTCTATAATATTGATGGTTGTTTTCTTTGATACCCTCAGTGATGAAATCTTTTCCACTAACTTTCAAATGCTTTGAAGTAAGATCTTCCTCTGACAGTAGATCCTTTCTCAATTTTAGAACAAACAGGGTATTCTCAAGGCTCGAAGAATTGTTTAAATAGAACATAGTTAGTCAATGCCTGTGGAAAAGGTATTGGACACAAACGCGAGTGTCATCTAGCGTGATTAGTTACAAACATGAATATTTGACGTCATTTTAATGCAGGTTTCTTCAAAAAACCCTGATTTTAATGCTTTTCCATTGTTTTAATCAAGTAACGACATGACTTGGAGGCCAGATCACTGAAGTTACGACATGACCTGGATGCGAGCTCACTATCGCCATCTACATGTCGCATCCATTTTAATCCAATTATAATCCCATAAGGTTGACTAACTATCTTCTATATAAACAATGCTCGAAGTTAGTGATTTCCCAACAGTTGTCAATAATTCACCCTGTTGTAGGAGGTGTGTGAATCTGTATAAAAAAAATTAATTGCAATTTTTCTCAGGCCTTAACTATAATCCAAATCCTTGAAATTAGATTCAGATTCAAAGTTAGATAACTTTCATAAATTTTCATTATTATATAATCTTATAACCAAATCCAAAATTCATAATGCAGATCAGGACACATGCACAAACTTTGAACAATTTTTACTGATGGAAATTTGGCAGATAAATCCTCAAACAGTTTAGTCCCTAATTCCGTAAAGTTATTTTCGCGGTAGACAGTGATTTTAATCAAAACCATCTCCAAGGTGACTTGATAACAATGAAAATATTTCAATTGAGCTGGGTTATCCTGAATCGCGTTGAAAACTACTTTTCACTCGTTCTAATTCTCTTAAAGATCTCAAAGAAACGTCACAAGGACCCCAAACTGTTTATCGGTGTTTTCCGGAAAAACTACCGTGTTCCCGATAAATGTATTCTTCAATAAAATTACTGAAACCGAATTTGAGGTATGTGGGTTGATGGGTTGGTTTTGTCTTTCAAGCTTTTCTCCTACTTCGCGGTTTGCATCAAGCTTTGCTCCTAAGGCAGTTTGGACTTGTTTGGAGTGGTTTTACGCTTTTGAAAATTATTGCCAGCTAACGAAACAAAAACATTTTAGAGTTGTTTCTGTAAAACTCCCATTTTCCATTTTTAGTTGCGATTGAAAATTAACAAGTATGTTTCCAATAAATGTGGCAGTTCTATGAAGTCCATGGGTTATTCACACTTTACGTCAAATAGATAGATATACACGGTGTCCGGTAAACCTTGTACAATATTGAAACTGGTGATAGACCTGGTCATATCTGTTCAGAATATCGAAATTTCACCTTAGTAAAACTCTCACCGTTTTCGAGATAATGAGCATTTTTGAATTTCTGGAAAATCGCTACCTAACCTTGGATTTTTCGGTGCCTTGTATACAAATTGAGACGAATTCAAATATCTTTGCTGCCGAATATTACTGATGAGTGATGCTTTCAGACGTACAAAACAGTTTTTCAGAAAACGATACAATTTTTCAAGAAATGAGGATAAAATGACAGATTTGAGTTTCACCAATTTTTTTAACAACAGTTTGACATTTTTGTTTGGAAAGAACATAATCAACTGTACGACGGCGTACTAGTGCCACTGCAGAAATAAAAATTCTCTTAATTGACACATTTATTCTGTCAATTGACACATTTAATCTGTCAATTGACACATTTAATCTGTCAATTGACACATTTAATCTGTCAATTGACACATTTAATCTGTCAATTGACACATTTAATCTGTCAATTGACACATTTAATCTGTAAAAAAAAATTGGATTTGAGGGGGTGAAATAATTTTTTTTTGAATAGCCTTTGGCACACCCTTGGATATTTCTAGAAAGATTTATATTCTTCACTTTTCTTGATACGACCCCCCGTTTAGGCTGTGCGCGTGTCCGCGGATTTTCGAAAATGAAAAAAATATTGGAAAAGAAAATTTAAAAAAAAAACAAAAAATATGGTACTGTAGAGGACCATCTTTGACTTTTTATCGGTGGAGGAGGTGGGTGGGCCAAAAAAAATTGGATTCAATGGGGGGAAATATATTTTTTTTAATTTTTTCAAATAGCCAGGTGCACACCCTTGGATCATTCTAGAGAGATTTCTAGAAATCACTTTTATCGATGCAACAAAAAAAACAAAAAACAAAATAAAAGGCTAGGTCAGCCAGCAGTTAGCTCATGTCTATTTACTAGTCATGTTCAAACTACTCACTCCGTGGTGGTCGTGCTGGTAGAGTATTCGCCTCTCAAGCATTGGGTCTTGGGTTCGATTTCTAGCATGGTCATCGGTCTCGTGCACGGCATTACACGTTAAAAGGTGAGGGTTGCGTCTTCCCTAGCTTGCACAAGTCTCTCAAAGACTTATGGTGGTTCGGCGTACGGGTGCAACAAGTTGACGGAAGTAAAAATTTCAACAATTCTCATCATGATAATGCTCCAATCACCTCATATTAAATATGTCAATTGACAGATAAAATGTGTCAATTGACAGATAAAATGTGTCAATTGACAGATTATAAAGTGTCAATTGACAGATAAAATGTGTCAATTGACAGATTATAAAGTGTCAATTGACAGATTAAATGTGTCAATTGACAGATTAAATGTGTCAATTGACAGATTAAATGTGTCAATTGACAGATTTTTTTATTTTCGCCGTGGCACTAGTACGCCGTCGTACAACTGGAAGTGGACATTAATTACAATAATTACAAAAGAATGCCCATTTTGTCCAGAAGGGAAATTAGTGACGATATACTCAATATAGATACTTATACACTATACAGGGCTGATAGAGATTCTAGAGGTGGAGGTTTATGTATATATGTGAAAAGCAAATTTAAAAGCGAATTATATAATAGCATTACCAAATATTCCGAACAACTTTGGATAAAAATCTCATATAAAAAGATGAGTATTGCTGTCGGTATTATATATAAGCCACCACAACATGATAACGTCACATTTCTTGAGGAACTCGAGGATAAATTGGGTTTGATATGTCCTAGTTTTGATGATGTTGTTTGTATGGGCGATCTGAATATAAATCTTCTAAACTCGGAGAATTTAAATGTTGAAAAACTTTCTTCCATTCTTGAATCATTTGACCTTCTTCAGATTGTGGATAGTCCAACAAGGATATCAAATGTAACAGCTACATTATTGGATGTTATAATAACCCCAGCTACAAAAGTGTCGCAGATAGAGGTGTAATTGACAGTAATGGTATATCAGATCATCAAATCGTATTTTGCACTATAAACATACATGATGATGAGCAAGGTCCTAAAATATGTACTTACCGAAACTTCAAATATTTCAATGAATACTCATTTCGAAATGATCTATATGCCCTTTCTTCAGAATCTTTGATCAAAATAATGTTAACAAAAAGCTGTCTCTCTTAGTAAATTGCCTTATGAACTTATTTGATCGACACGCACCCATTACTACATCTAGGGTAACTAAACCAAAAGCTCCTTGGCTTACTGGTATAATTAAAGAAATGATGTCAATTAGGGACAAAGCACTAAGAAGATATAAGAAAACTATATCAGATGCACATTTCCAATTTTACAAAGATATGCGAAACTACACTAATAGGGTAATAAAGAATGAAAAAAAAGCATACTTCACTCACCAATTCGATACAAATAATAAAAAAAACTTATGGAAAACTTTGAAATCGAATAAAATAATACCGGATAAGTCACACGAACTTCCAGAACATTTGAAGAACCCTAAAGATGTAAATGATTATTTCATTAACTCAATTCCTCCTAGTCAACCACCACTTGATCTTTTACATTTCTATAGTAATAATACCCGTATTAATTCTTCATTCGAATTCCATGAAGTAAATGACTTTTTTGTCTATAAAACTATATGTGATATCAAGACCAATGCACAGGGCTGTGACGAACTCAGTTTGAGATTAATCAAGTTATGCTGTCCGCACATAATCACGTACATTACGCATATAATAAATTATTGTTTATGCAACAAGTTTTACCAAAGAAACCTAATCCAACTGATTATAAAGATCTTCGTGCATTAAGCATCCTCCCCACCCTCTCCAAAGTACTAGAAAGGGCAATTGAGTTACAACTTATGACTCATATCGCAAATCACTCACTACTACCCGAAGTCCAGTCAGGATTTAGAAAAGGGCACAGCTGTACAACTGCTCTTTTACACATTGTGGATGATATTTTAGAGCTAAAGATCAAGGTCTCTGTACAATTTTGATTCTTTTGGACTTTAGCCGTGCTTTTGATACCATTAACTTTGATTTGGTTCTAGCGATCTTACACTATATTGGCCTTTCTGACTCCGCTGTTGCTTTAATGGGTGCGTACTTGAAAAACAGACAGCAAAAAGTTCATATTGAAGATAAGGCGTCTCAATATCTTGATCTTATTTCAGGTGTGCCCCAGGGCTCCATTTTGGGACCTTTGCTATTCACAATATATACTTCTGGTCTGTTGCAATCTCTTAAAAATTGTTCTGTTCATCTCTATGCCGACGACACCCAAATCTATTACACATTTCCTGTGGATGAAATTGAAAATGCTTGTGCATTAATTAATGTAGACCTCAATGCTTTTGTTAAACTCGCATCTGACCATTGTTTATTAATCAATGCCTCAAAATCTAATCTGATGATTTTTGGCCCAAATGTATGTAAAAATAACACACCAGATATTAATATTTCAATAAACCAATTGCCACTTGAAAAAGTTGACTTAGCAAAAAATCTAGGTGTTTTAATTGACACTGACTTGAGGTTTGAAAAGCATGTAAACAAGTTGCTTCAAACAGCATATTCTACATTGAAATTGATATATGGCAGTAGGCACCTTCTACCTGTGAACGTCAAATCTAACTTATGTGATACGCTGGTGTTATCAACCTTCAATTATGCTGATACTCTATATGGTCCAAATTTAACCAATCAGTATAAGAATAAAATACAGAAAGTTCAAAACTCTTGTTTGAGACTGATATATGGGATACGTAGAGGTCAAAGAATCACATATAAATTAAGAGTAGCTGGTTGGTTGAATATGGAAAATAGACGAGCGATGCACAGTGCTTGCCTCTACCACCAACTTATTTTAAGCAAAACTCCCTCATACCTCCATAGTAAAATTAGATTTCGCTCAGATATCCACAATTTGAATATTAGATATAAAGGTTTAACAACGCCCTCTTTCAGATTAGAATTTTTTAAACGGTCATTCTCCTATCAGATCTGTAAAGTGTATAACTCCATTACTCAAGTGATGAAAGCAGGAACTTTGTCGAATTTCAAAAACAAATTTAAAAAATTTATTTTCCATCAACAGTGTATAGAATAGATAAAACTCATTCACGTTTCCCCCCCCTCTCAATCTCTTATTTTCTCATTTCCAAATGATCTATTGATTATCTAGGTATAAGTCGTAACAGGCATATGTATATGAATTTTCTAAATTCAATAGGCTTATTCAGAATAAAAACTACTACATCAAGGCAAAGAGACGTACAAGGTTAAGTGGAAGAACAATTTACTGGTGATTTGTTCTATCACCTCGTAAATTGAACTTCGCCTTTTACTCCAAACTTGATTTTCTTTTACTCTTCTCATATTACAGAAATGTATTTTTAGTTTGTGAGTAATAAAGACGTTAATTATTATTATTATTAGATTCTACCATGGTATGAAACATACGATAATTATTTTTGGAAGGAGTAGTATTTCGATTATATTAGAGTGTGATGTTATTCTGAGCTAAAATCAACTCCATTAGACTTTGTCAGTAATGTATTTTATTTTTATCTTATCAAAATGAAATGATTAAATAATTATGAGTAATAACGAATCAACTGCTTAGAAGCATTCAATGAGATGTAAAGTAGTAAATACTAATTCAACATTTTTTTTAATCAACATACACTATAAACCACTATAACGATTATTCAACATCGCACTGAATAATATTACAAAAATGTTATGTTCCATCTACTCGTACGCAGAGACGACATCTTTTCAAGAAGAACCTTTTCAAATGCGTTATAGGTTATAGCCTCCAAATCAGCGATGCTCTGAGCGGCATTGTGCAATCGGATATCGTTCTGCATAAAGCGCTGCTGCAGCAGTAGCACTACCTCCACATTCACCATAAATGTAGTGCATATGCGCATATTCTCGAGGACTATAACGTGTGTACGGAATGACAAATAAATAAATACCACTGAATGAAACAAGCAGAATAATTTTAAAAAACTACGACAGAAGTCACAAGTTGTTCAAACAAAATGTGACAGCCACCTACTAGATTTTTTCAATTATATTTACAGAAGATCCGTTCACGCACAATGCTGGTTTTTATTTTTTCATTAGGAAACTATTGCTTCTACGGACACAACACAGGAGTTAGAAATGTTTTTTATTTTCGACAAAGATTCACCTCCTAAAAAATTTTGCACTTATTTGGTTACACCATGTTTATCTGTCTGTCTCTGAAACTTCGTCGGAATCTAGTTGTTGGACAATTGCGACATTTACCACAAGAATTCGTATTAATCGGTGCCATGTCGGATAATCGACATACCATTTCGATAATTTTATTAGGCTTAATTACATGAAAAGTGAATTTTATTGACTATTTAGTGCTACCAAGCAGTCTATTCTTTATCATTCATAAACATTTCCACATTTTATCTTGATAAAATCGAAATTAAATAATATTTGGGCGTAAGTATAAAAGTTGATGGAAGCCTAGAATAAAACCACGCCTAATTCAATGGAAATCACTTCCTCCAAAAATAATTATAGTTTGTTTTATACCATGGTAGAGTCTGGACAAAAAAAAGCATTCTTTTGAAATGAATGTCCACTTCCAATTGATTATGCCTCTGAAGAGTATGTTTTCCAATTCTTCCGACCTCCCTGATGATCTTAGAAGAGTGAAATAGATTTTTGTCGACCAAAATGTATTGGAGGTCTAGCGAAAGAGATGCAATTCACGCATCAATGGAATGAGCGATTTTCTGTGAGTGATACTTCTGAATAACATTCTCCCTTAACTTATTTATAGATAAGAATCTCCAATGGAAACTGGACATTTAATAAATAATCAACTATCTGAATGAAAATGCAAATTTTCACTTTCAGATTTCTTCTCTCAAGTTATATAGGGTCTTTCTCAATATCTATCAGATGTAGTTCAATGTCCAGCGTGGCTTTAGCCGGGGAAGTAGTTGTTTTCTGTTAGATATTACAGAAAAGTAACTTCAATTTTGTCGTAGGGTTTTTTTCCATTTCCATAGATTATTGATTCAATTTTCAATTGAGAATGTCTTTAAAACATCAAATCTGTCATTTTACCCTCATTTCTTGAATTTTTTTTCACATTCTGAAAAACTGTTCTGTACGTCTAAAAGCATCACTCATCAGTAATCTTCAGCAGCAAAGGTATTTGAATTCGTCTCAATTTGTATACATGGCACTCAAAAATCCAAGGTTAGGTAGCGATTTTCCAGAAATTCTTAAAATGCCCATTATCTCGAAAACGGCGAAATTTTTACTGAGGTGAAATTTTGATATTCTGAACAGTCATAACCTGGTCTATCACCAGCTTCAATATTGTACAAGGTTCACCATTATTTTATTTTTTTTATGTACATTTCATGTAGAAATATTTACATTGTATTTCTTTGAAAAATAAATGAATAATCGTTTATGTATCACTTATTTTATCAAAGATTACATTGTTGCAATATAGCAATAGTCAAGTATATAAATGAACAAACAAAACAGATCAATTAAGATACTCAGACGCATGGTAAAAACACTCATCTATTGTAAATTCCTGGAGAGTTTTCCTGAACACAGTTAGGCTCTCAATATTTTTATTTTTTTCTGGCAACTTAATGAAAATACGCAACCCTATATATTCGGGTGGGTTACTGGTTATACACTTTTTTTTAAATGGCACACTGAAGTTATTTTCAGTCCTGGTATTCATTGAGTGAATATCTACGTTCAGTTTGAAGCTGAAAAATATATAAATACATTTCCAAATTATATAATATCCTAAACTTTACAAAAATGTTCCTACAAGAATGTGTATATTTTACACCAGCAATACATAATAACATAATAATGATAATTCCTCACTTTGATAGGCGAAATTAATATATTGCACAGGTTTGAAACTTGTAATTTTGTCTTCCCACTAGGAATTTTCGAAAAATGATTGATTCATTTCAAAAGACAATTTTCATTTTGATACAACTGTCTGTGTCAAAGCTATAAAAACTTTTCGTTCAAGTATAAACCCCAAAAATTTTTATTGGATTTGAGTACAGAGTCCTTCAAAGAGTGGGCATCATGTGGGAAAAACTTTCATTGATAATTCATTTAGAAATTTGACTTGAGCATTGAATCGAGATTCGAAAAATATGAGCAACGACCTACTAGGATATGGTCACGTGACTTTCGCTACCTGTCAAAGGTAATATTTTTTCAAAACAATCGCTGAAAATAGGCTTTTTTATTCGAATTTCAGGAAATAAAGTTGTTTCTATTCGGATTATACACCTACATCTCGAATTTGAACGTTATATCGAAACTTTAACTTTTTGCAATATTTTTGATAATTTCTGGAATATGGGAAAATTCGTAACTTCGACGAAACTGTTTTATATCAGAATAAACGACTAATGACTTTGGTACCATTTCAATACTAAAAAAACCAATTACATTCATTTCTATCCTCAATGCAACAATGCAAGTATGCATCAAACATAACAGAAAAAAATATGTTTTTGTTGATGATTCGCATTTGAAAGTTAGTTACATATTGGAGGCACTTGTATGAAACAATTTTGTCGAGATTTTTAAAATTACAGAAATATTGTTATCAAAAAAAAATGTCAAAAAGTGAAAGTTGTAATAGAACGTTCAAACTCGAGCCACAAGTGTGAAATCGGAATAGAAACAACTTTTTTACATACATTTTTCTGAAATTCGAATAAATAAGTCTAGTTTCATCGGTTATTTTGGAAAAATAGTACTTTTGACAGGAAGCAAAAATCACGTGACCATATTCGAGTTGGTCATTTATCATATTTTTCAAACTTAACTCCCAAGTTGAATTTCAAAATAAATTATTAATAAAAGTTTTTCCCATATGATGCCAAATCTTTGAAGGACAATGTAGATCATATACGATTCTGTTTTCAGTAATGTCTATGAGGGTGGTCCCAGAAGTACCTGGCCCAACAAAGAAAGCACAAAAATTTTGGAAAATATATATTTATTTTTCAACGTAATCTCCTTTCAGCTCCACACACTTTTCCCAGCAATGTTCATTAAGTTCGATACCATTTTTCTAATAAGAATCGTCGAACTCCTCAAAATAGCCATAAACTGCCGACGATCCATTTTTTCAAGTCTGGGCACAGAAAATTATCCGAGGGGGCTAAATCTGGCGAATAGGGTGCATGAGGTAACAATTCAAACTTTAATTCATTGATTTTGGCCACAGCAATAACGGATGTGTGAGCTGGTGCATTGTCTTGATGAAACAACACTTTCTTCTCAGCCAAATGCGGCCGTTTTTGCTTGATTTCTTCGCTCAAACGTTGCAATTAGTTCGCATAATACTCGCCGTTGACAGTTTTTCCCTTTGCAAGATGGTCAATGAAAATTATCCCACGCGCATCCCAAAAAACCGACGCCTGCAGATGGAACGGTCTTTGCCTTCTTTGGTGTCGGTTCTCACTTTTCAGTCCATTGTTTGATTGTTCTTTTGTTTCGGGTGTGAAGTGATGGACCCATGTTTCATCCATGGTTATGAAACGGCGCAAAAATTCTGCTTTATTTCTGGGAAACCTTACTAAACACTCGACGCTGTTTTTGTTCCATTGTGAGCAAACGCGGCACCCATCTTACGCACAGCTTTCTCATGTCCAAATTTTCAGTTAATATGCGATGTACCGCACTTTCAGTCGACGATCATCCAGTACCGCTCTGTGGATTTTCTTCAATATTTCTGGAGTCGTCACCTCATTTGGTCGACCACTGTGATGCTCGTCTTCGCAGGTCGTACGGCCTACCCAATATTTTACTATTGATAACGAAGGAGCAGTCTCACCCAGAGTAGAATCTAGTTCAGCTTTTATATTGGTTGGGCTAAGGCCTTTCAGATAAAAGTATTGTATCAAATAACGATGACCAACTTTTTCCATGTTCACAAATTCACTGAAAACTTTTACTGTTGATGGCTGCCAAAAAAAATACTAAACAACGTGGCGTCTTCAAACTTGAAACATATGCTGTATATTGTGTACTTTCTAATACAAAGGTATTTTTCAAGCAACTACCGCCATCTCTAGGTCAGGCCTGGTACTTCTGGGACCATCCTCTACATATTCAGCTTTTTTTGTAACGACGGATCCGTCATAGAACATAGAAAAATCCAATACGACAATGGAAATGAACAACGGAAAATGTACAATTGAACAAGTTTAAGCTGTTGAAAGCTATGTTCTTGTCAACTTCGAAATAAAGGGTGTTTTTTTAAGGGTTGAATCATCACAATGGATCAATAGTTATTTTTCATAACTAGATAGATTTTTCAATATTAAACCAGATTTTCAAGAAACTACAACGATGAACCGAATGATTTTCAAAGTTATTATCAAAAGGGGTAGTTTTCGATCCCTAAAAATCAAAAGAACGAATTAGTAACCTACTGTTGGGGGCATTCATGATCATTCAAAGATTCCAGCAGTTCGTCTACTACTATATCCCTGGGGATAGTTTTCCACCCTGTAGGGTTCCCCTGGCTATTTTCAGCGCGGAGTCTTCAAACATTTTGGTATGGACCTTTTGATTCATGGGACAAGAGATTCAAATAACGTTATGTTCCTATAATTTTCAAATGAAAGTGTTTAGAATTTGTGCCTGAAATCTACACGGTTCAATAAATGTTAAAGACCTGCGGAAACATCTATTTATGTACCCCATTCGATTGAACAAGTAGGTAGTAAAATTAAAAATAATGTTCGCCATTAGCGTTTTCCCGATAATTGGTAGGCCTTGACACTATTTTTGGCGCTGGCCCACGTATTAACAAACTTCGCGGTTTAAATATAAAGAAAACGAGGATGCAATAGTTTCAAAATAGAAACTGACTTTCATAAAATCAGATGAAGGCGGTCCCACAATCGTGCAAATACCTTGTGAATGTTTGTGTATGTTGGAGTTGTTTATAGTTAAAATTCTGCTGCGGGAAAACAACAATTTGAAGTGGCAATGTGGTGCAGATTGGCCTCCTCAGAAATTGTTGATAGCTACTTGTTTTCCATTTTTGATATAAATGACTTTGTCCTCTTGATGAACTAAACCCTGAGTGAAAACCTAAGAAAACGGTGATTCAACCGAACTGTTCAATTTGTACCATCAAAAGACTACATGATCCTATCATATCACAATATTCAAAATTGTAGAGGAGTGTCGCCTATTATGGCATAATCATTTCATTAATTCTCTAGTAGCTTCTCTTTTCATTGGAGGGGAAAACTCATTTTATTCCTATTCTTCTTCTGTTTCAGGATAGGTAGATCTCCCTATTTGTTGATCTCCGAAGTATCTTTTCTCGGATTTTGTAGGTTAATGCATTCTGAGATAATGTGGATAGAGATTTCGTCATCTTCCTAAAAAAATGTGCATTCTTCTTCTTCGACTAATCCAAGTTTTTTGACGTGCCTCTCATTCGGCAGTGCCCTCTTAGTATTCCGAGCTTGTTTTTACTCTTGCAGGTGCAATCCCATTCAAAAGCTTGTTATCAAAATTCAAGTTACTTAAACAATTCCTGAAAATTCCTCAAATGGAAAAGGTTTACTATTCACAAGTAGTCGGCGTTCCAAAGAGGGTGAATTGAGTAACTCTCACTGTCTCTGTTTCTCTCTCTCTCGATTAGTGGCGGGAACCAATAGGAGTAGACGACACATCACCAACCTAAAGGTACAATCAGTCTAAAACTGAACCATCAGCAACGAAGTCCAACTACAAAACTTTCATCAGTTATATATCATTCTTATATTGTTAATTGTTTAATATATGGTTACAGAAATTTCCATGTTTTATTGTTGGTCAAATTCAGAAGGAATTCCATTTGTTTTTACCTATTTATAAATACTTATCTATCTATCTATATCGGGGAAGTTTGAATTTTTATCCTATTTTTATTAAACAAAAAATCTCTGGCGTTCAGCCAATAACAATTTTCAAAAACTTGCTTGACACATAGCTAATCTGAAGTCTCATCCATAGTAACAATTCGGTTTGAGAAGTCTCGTTTTCAAATCGAGCACAGATCGAATGGTCAACATTCAAACATTTGGGGATCCATTTTGCAGCAATTTTTCTCATGTCCAAATTGACGTGAACTGTATGATGAAAGCGTTCGTATGAAATATTCAGTGCTTCAGATATCCGTTTTAGCCCAATTCGACGGTCTGTTAAAATCATGTCTGAACTGCATCGATATTTTCGGGGACTGACACAGAAACTGGCCTTCCCGATCGGTCATCATCTTCAATGGAAAATTTACCTCTTTTGAAGCTTGCAGTCCAATTTTTCACGGTCGCATACGAAGGACATTGATCACCTAGGGTATTGAGCATATCTTCGTAAATCTGCTAATCTCTTAACCCATTTTAAATACAAGTACTTGATGATGGCTCGATACTCTAATTTTTCGATTTTCACAATTTCGGTGGAAATATTTTTTTTTTATTTTTTGCGTAACTCTGGTTTACTTTTTTGACGTCAAACTTTACACTGACACTTCTAATAAGTTATTGTTCGTTGCTATGGTAACACAATGTTTTGTTTATGCAGGGAACTGGTCTAGGCTAACTAGATATCAATACATCCTCGTTGAACTCACACCAGCCACGCATATCTCAAAAACTGCAAGTGTAATAAAATTCGGACCTGGTGTAATAAATTGTATTAAAAATGTAATAAATTTTCACATATTTCCGGATTTGGCAGGGTGATTTGGCTGGTGTAGCATCAAGTCACTAAATTTTTTGATATTTAATGAGTTTTTCAGGAACCAGTTTTGAAATATTTTCATTGTGTGTGGTTTTATTTCATCATATGTATGTATTTACAGCATTTTTACAATAAGCATTACTATTACAACAATCAGCAATAAAACAACACAAACCAACCCCGTTTTCCGACACTCCGCGCCATTCCCTTACACCCGGCAACGTCGCGTACCCGAGCTCGCGAATCCGTAGTCTTCGAAGTTGGTAGCAGTGCGACGGCGATCCCTCCCGAGGCGCCGCGACGCGGTCCGAAATCGACGGCCGGGCGCAGTCTGTGTGTGAACGCGGCCGAGTGAGAGTGCAACCCCTAAAGTCCGGCATGGGGCTCGAGGGGGGGGAAGCGGCTCCCCTCTCGTGATCCGCCAACATTTCCCGCTTCGAACTCGTGGAGAAATGGGGGCTGACCCCTGTCCTCAAGCCGAGGCAGGACCCAAAGCCCCCCGAAGGCGCCAGGTATGCAACCACGACCACTCCCGCTTTTCGTCCTGACGGATGCTGTGACCCTCCATCTCGTTTCCCATCGCTCCCACATCCCTCTAAACCTCAAGTGCTCGACTCACGCCGTGAACCATCCGCAAGAGTTCCTCGCAGAGATGTACGGAAGATGCAGCGCCTTCTGCGACTCATTGGCATGTTAACGTAGCGACTGTGTCAGCTGGAAATAAGCCAAAGTTCATCTGCAGTACAGTTTGTTTCAGTGCAATGCACCAAAATTAACCCCAACGCGATAACTCCCCGTCGAAACATAACCTTCCTGCGACGACACAGCTCTTCCTCACGGCCGATCATTTGTTTTGAAAGCGCTTACGAGCGATCCAATCACTTGTCAGTGGCCTCCTTTGATCGTTTTGTGGTACAGGTTGTCTCTTAAGTCTGCGTTTGCGGATTGTAGGGCGTGGTGTCGGCCGAAATGATACACGAATTTCATGTGAGTACTCACTGCAGGATGGGTGTTTTGGATGTGTCAAATGTCAAGTTCTGTGTCGAGAGGAGTTGCTCTTGCCGTAGTATTGTCGATATTTATGACGGGATGAAGGTAAGAGGAATGACGGTTTGTTAATTGAAACGAGAAGATCGATGTTATCTGAATGTTTGGATGCGGTGCTGTCTGAAGATAAATGAACAGTGAAGCATGATTACGAAGAAAGGTAACATATTGAAAATGAATGCCAAGATTCCAAGCAAATTTGTCTTTTGACCACTCGTTTTTCAGAGACTCTAATAAATTATTAAAATTTGGTGCAGTACGTTTGAAATCAGTTGCAACTGCCAATTTTCAACCCATTGTTCAGATAATATAAACCTTTTCACAACACATCCCAAATGTCACACTTATATTGGGAGAATATTGGAACAATATTGTGAAAATATTGGCAAAATATTCAAATTCAATATTGGCAAGAATAAAAATGAGAATATATTGCGATATTTGTCCAATTTTACTTGGACGATTGAGAAAAAAATTGGTAAAATATTCTCGAAGCAATATTGTCCCCAAAATATTCAGCAATGTTGGTACAATATGTTGTACAGGGAGAACTTACATTGGGATAATATTTGTACAATATTGTGAAAATATAATATGGGCCTCAAAAAAGTCAGCGATTTTGGTACAATATCATATGGATATGAGCATGAGTAAGATATCCCAAGTGAATATCTTATGATAAAAAAATTGATGAATTATTTTCAAATATTGTTGCATTTCTCGAAACTTCTACAATTACAGTTCTTCTTCAATTAAGGTGTGACTAGAGTCTACCCTCTGAACGTCATTTCCACTTAGTACTGTCTTGAAAACAAGTTATGAGAAGCATTTAATATATTTCTCTTATAGTTGACATTCTTACCCAGGTTTTGTTATAATTCATGTTGATATTCGACCATTATTCAAGTCTCAGTTATGGTAATACGGTTTTTTTAGATCATTATAACAATAATAATAATTAAATATTGGCGTGAAATTGTCGCAATAATTTCAATCAATATAGGTGGAAATGATTTATTGAATATTGATGAAAAAATATACAACCAAAATGCTAACAAACTTGGGATATACAATATTATTTTTATCCATAGAATCGTTATTGCAATATTCATTCTAAATGCTGACAATATTGTCATATGGATATTGGTGAAAATTATTCAACCAATATTGATCCAATATAGGTTAGAATAATTTGTTGAATATTGGTGCAATAATGACCAGATAATATGCTATCAAACTTGAATATCCATTATTATTTTGCATCCCTAGAATCGATATGAGAGAAAAATATGGAATGCAATATTTATTCTAGATATTGGACAAAATTTGTAGACGATGTAATTGTATCTGTATTGATGAAAATCATTCAATCAATATTGACCTAATACAGGTTGATATAATTTGTTGAATATTGATTGTTATTTCCGTGGATATACAATATTGTTTTTTATCTTTAGGGTCGATATTGCAATACTTATTGTAGATGTTCGAAACAATATATTGACAATATTGTTTTATGGATATTGGTTAAAATGATTCAACCGATATTGACCCAATTGAGGTTGAAATAATTTGTTGAATATTGATCAAATAATATACAACCAATATGCTATCAAACTTGGATATACAATATTGTTTTTTATCTCTAGAATCGATATTGCAATACTCATTGTAGATATTGAAAACAGTATGTTGACAATTTTGTTTTATGGATATTAGTTAAAATGATTCAACCTATTCATTCAACCGATATTGACCCAATTGAGGTTAATAAAATTTGTTGAATATTGATCAAACTTGGATATACAACATTGTTTTTTTTATCTCTAGAATCGATATTGCAATACTTATTGTAGATGTTGGAAACAATATGCTTACAATATTGTTTTATGGACATTGGTAAAAATTATTCAAACGATATTGAACCAATTGAGGTTAAAATAATTTGTTGAATATTGATGATCAAACTTGAATATACAATATTGTTTTTATCTCTAGAATCGATATTGCAATAGTTATTGTAGATGTTGAAAACAATATGCTGACAGTATTGTTTTATGAATATTGGTAAAAATTATTCAACCGATATTGACCCAGTTGATGTTAATATAATTTGTTGAATATTGGACAAATAATATACAACCAATATGCTATCAAACTTGGATATACAATATTGCTTTTCATCTCTAGAATCGATATTGGAATACTTATTGTAGATGTTGGAAACATTATGTTAATAATTTTGTTTCATGGATATTGGTTAAAATTATTCAACCGATATTAACCCAATTGAGGTGAATATAATTTGTTGAATATTGATGAAATAATATATAGTTTCATCGATACTGGTAAAAATTATTCAATCAATATTCACCCAGTACAGGTAATATACACCAGAATGCTATCAAAATTGGATATACAATACTGTTCTTTATCCCTAGAATCGATATTTCAATATTTATTGTAGATGTTAGAAACAATATGCTGAAAATATTCTTTTATGGATTTTGGTGAAAATAATTCAACCAGTATTAACCCAATATGGGTTGATATAATTTGTTGTATATTGGTGAAAGATTGTTCAACTGATATATGCTATCAAACTTGGATAAACAAATTTTTTTTCATCCTTAAAATCGATATGAGAGGAATATAGGAATTGCAATATTCATTCTAGATGTAGGAAACAATATGTTGACAATATTGTTTCGATATTGGTGAAAATTATTCATCCAATATTGACCCAATTTAAAAAATGTAAACAAAGATTGCAATGAACACAAATGCTACATAGATAAAATCAAATTTATGATCGATATACCTAAGATCGAAAATTACACCGAAAAACATTCCAATTAAATATAAACAAGTTAAGAAAACCAATAGATATCATCTTTGATGTAATTAGTTGTGAAAACGTTTAATATATGAAAATATAGAATATATTATATTCCAATGATGATAATAATTTCTCCTTTTCCTGAACTTTCTATAATTCTATACTGCATGTGCCAGCTTCTTACTAAACAAGGGAAATGGCACTGAATACAAGTATTGAGATATATCTCTCTGGAGGTCAAAAAAGAAACTTTCTCCATTAGAGTTTTTTTCTGGCCCGACAGTTACAGTAGCTACAAAAGTTGGTTCAATGTCTAATGCCAATTCAGGATATAATATGCTATGTAATAGTTATTATCCTAGCAAGTGCGGAATTCAATGAGTAGGAGAGGACATTAAATCGTGTATGATAGGTACTGATGGCAAGAAGTGGCTGGTTTTAAAATGCACTCGAAAAACGATGAAGGGCTCAAATTAAGAATTTTGTTTGACTTTTTTTTAAACTAATTGTGACCCTGTATAATCACTTATGAAAAGTGTTTAATGAACTTATGGGACATGCTGTATAATATTGACCTGGTGGACAACGTCAATATTTTGGATAAACAAAGACGAGATTCTAGAGATTCGTGAATCAATTTCGGAAAGAAGTAATAATATATCATCTTACGAAAATATACACTTAGCAAAGAAAACTGAAACGTATCACTGCTATTTTCGAAACACTTATCACGCTGTCAGAAGCATATTTGCTCAACAAACCGATCTTTCGCTGAAAATATTTCAATATGGAAAACAAAACGTAGAGGAAACACGTGGTTGCTTATAAAAACTGACAACTGGGAGAAAAATCACATCCTCATGCGATTTTTCAATACCGGTTCCACGAAATTAAAGAAGAGCCTCGAATTTCCCGGAATGTTTTGTGTAGAATGGGCAAGAAAAGTTTTTGGCAAGCAATTATTGCCGTGATGAAGCGAAAACTGGTGATAAAAAAGTGAGTTCTTTTTTATTTTCTTATTTTTCTTTCTGTAACGAACTAATGCATGGAAAAATGGAATAGTCATTGTTTTGGCATCACGAAAAGATAACCAGGTTGTGAAATTTATTTTTATAAATCTGGCAAAAGCAGAGCTTGTTCGAGCAAGGGAGATCCAGGACTTCTAGGAAAATTACCCTTTTGACAAAATCCCCTGGCAGTAACCCCCGCGACATTAAACCCCTAGTAAAGAATACCCCCGGTACAAAAAACCATTGGAACAAAAACACCCAGAACGAGAAAACCCCGGTACAATATAAACCAAAACACAATTCCACAATATAATTTGATTCCGAAAAGTTCTATTGTTATTTCTAAAAAAATAAACAAACTGATAAAAATAACACCTGAATAAAACGCGAAAAAAAATTTAATAAAAGCCACACCAGTCTTATTAAATCGATTTGAAAGTAAGGCATGCCTAAAGCACACATATCAAATCACCACGTTCTCGGCCATGGAAAAATTCCTTAATGTACAAAAAGGGTCACAACCTAATATAGCTATCCAAGTAGCTAGTAAATCGATCACTAATTAGTTTAAAAAAGTGGGAACTAAGCAGATGATCGCTGCGCTCGCGTTTTATGAAGTACCAGAAGAGAGAGACACGCCTCTTTCTTGTGGCTGTCAACCGAATTTCTTAACGTAAAAAAAGAGAGACATCCTAACCTAACCTTTCTAACCTAGCTTTCCAAGTTGCTGGTAATTCGATCCCTAATTAGTATGACAATGTAAAATCAAAGCAGATGCTTGCTGTGCTCGCATTTTATATACATATAACCAGAAAAAAGAGAAACGCCTCTAGCTGCCCACAGAATTTTCCTACACAAGGAAAAGGGATACAACCTAACCTTACCAAACTAACCTAGCTTTCCAAGTTGCTGTTCATTGTTTCAGTCATAGAAATGGATATTATATACTTTCTCTAGAACGCTAATCTCGCCAATTTTCCCGTTTACGATTTTGCGCATGCTCGTCATCAGTGTAGTTTGGGTAGATCGTTGCCAAGTTTGAAAATCATTTGGTGTTCCAATTCAAAGTTTTTTGTAACGGGGCAATAAAACTCTTGTCATTTGAAAGAGAGAAATTTGTTAGCGTATTCAGGACCTTTTTAAACCGAAATAATCTTTTAGAGATAGATTCTTCCGAATTTTAGGCTCGAAAGATACTTATTTAATACGATAATGTACCCTGTCTAACTGTCACTATAATGACCGTGCAACAGTGCTTTTTTATCAACAGGAAGACTTGTCACTAAGATCTGTCACTCTCGACAGAGATCAGAGATGGTTTTTAGAATTTCAGATTTTGTCTTGTTGTTTTGTGGAGTATTTGTTGTCGTTGGTTCTTTCATAATTCGTGAATTTGCAATGATCTTGTTCCTTTAAGATATTTTTTAATAAAACCATTTCTTCCTACTCATAAAAAATGAACTGCTTAGTGTTGTAGTGTGGAAGTAAAGGAAAAATACCTGAAATAAATTATTTTCGCTAGATGACAATTTTATGTACCTACCTATGCTTTGCTCAAAATAACAAATGAAAATAGCTTATTATTGCTTGACTCAAAAGGTATGATTCTGGTTAATGTCGTCAGGAAGAGACCCCAATGCAGAACATTTGAGTGAGAAAATTGTAATTTGTGGCGGACATTTTCCTCATGAAGATTTATGAAAAAAAGGCAATGGAATCATTCGAAACCTAATGCCGTACCAACACTGTGTCTGCGTAAGCATGGCGAGTGATACAACTTTTTGCAAACAAATTTCAAGTATTAGCCGCACCGCTTATATTAAGTTGCGACTATTTTTGAATTAGTTCTTGATTCCTACATAAAGTACTAAACTTAATAGAGTCTCATCAGAAAATTGATGATAAGGCAAAGCTTCTGGTCTCAGTTTTATGGAAATTGCGCTAAGGTAACACAAGCAGAAATAATCGTAGAAGTAGCATGTTAATCTCTTCAAATTATTTACTTAAAATTAAATGCAGTTACATATTTTGACATGAATCGTTCTATAAAAAGAAAACCTTGAGCTTTTTATAATATGGACGCATCCACTTTTATAAATACAAATTTGAGTTTAAATTATTCATGATATTAGCTGAAATTAATTTCCATAGTTTCTTGCACTTTCAATTTATTTTCCCATCTACTGCCTGCTTGAAATTCGCACCGACTACTTGGGGTGGTTCCGTAGTTTTTTGTTGAGTTTATCGACACGAAATTTGGTGGAATTATAACTCATCATGTTTCAAGTCAGCTGTGATTTTATTGTAGCGGATTACAGATTTTTCCTTTTTTATAATAATAATAATAATAATAGATTTTATTGATAGGAATATCTATAACAGTTTAAATTACAATAAAGGATAGAAAATACAAAATCCTATCAAATGGCAGGATTCAATGTATGACCATGTTATATAGAATACCATGATCAGACGTTGCTCAACAAATTCTGAAAAAACGACATCATTTTCAACTGACAAGCTGGCGAGCTTGAAAAGACGAGGAATAGGTCAACTTTCCTTGCAATTTTCGAAAAACAGTGAAATTTCGCTTTCAACTCCTAAAATCTCACCCCGTTCCACCCCTCTCCATTTTTTCGACTCCAATTAATTTTTCCAGTCATTCAAACAATATTTTGCTCCAATTCCTGTAGGTCTCATGCTGTTAATCCTTTTTTTATAACAAAAATACATCAGCACTGGTCTGATAGCATTGATCCATATCTTCTGGAAGCTGAAGAATTATCAACAGATATTTCACTTTTTCCTAAAATAATGTACAGTTGCGGCCAATAAAAAATGGGATAACTCTTATAGCAGATTTTTGTTTATTTCTAGCTACTTGAATTTGTGTTATGAAAATGTCACATGGCAACATTGAATATTTGACATCTATCAAACAATTCCAAATTAGGAAGTAATCATGCCGCATATACATGCAGTGACGAAAGGTGGAATAATCGCAAGAATAGACAACTGTCCCTTTTTTTTGGCCGCAACCGTACAGGGTGTCCCAAATTCGAGCCTCATCATTGGGATCTCGGAAACCAGAAGAGATACGAGGTAGGTTAAATGGAGGCAAAGTTGCTCAATTTTGTACTCTTTGTACCGCCGCTTTCATATTTGAAAAATTCCGAATACTTCCGAAGATTTTTGGAAAAAACCGATTATTCGCGATTTCATTTTTATTTTTTTGTGACTCTATTTGAATAGATATAACAAAACAAATTTCACATTCTCATTGCTACTTTTTCTGTTCTACAAGATGGTGTTATCAGATTTTCAAACAGACGTTTTGTATTTGAGCTGCCATCATCAACTTTGTTTTTTTAAATATGGCCCTGGATTTTTTATTATAGATATTGAAAGTTTCTAATGTCCCAAAACAAATGATGTATCGCACTTATTCTCAAAGTTTATATTAATAGCATTTTTCATAAGAACTCATGAGTTAGAGAGAGACAAAAATTAGATTTTTAATAGAGTTAAAACAAACTTTTTTTGCAATAACGCACTGCATAAAACTCAAAAACTAACATAAAAGTGGGTGGTTAATAAATAATATAATTGAAGTGTCATCCCTCGAACTCTATACCCTAGGCTATATTTACAAAAATAATTGCATTTTATCAAAGTGGCTGTGCATCGTGCATTCTGGCTATCTTAGTTCATTTGTTAATGTTCAAATTATCCAATATTTTGACAGTTCACTGTTCGTTCACTAATCGTAAACGCTTATTAAACGAAAATGACTTTTTCTAACGAAGAAAAACGAGACATGATAAGGATTTATTAATTTCGATTCGAAATTCAAAAACGGCTTGCGAGCGCTATTTGTTGGAATATCCAGAAAGACGGCAGCCGCATTATAGTTATTTTGCTAATATTGATAATAATTTAGCTCAGTACGGAAGTTTTGTTAAGCCAAGGGTTGAAAATGGAACACGAATCGATCCAGAAGAGGAACAAATTATCTTGAACACTGTAAGTTTGAAAACTGTTACAAAGTAGAAAGTAAAATGAATAATTTTAAATTATTTTTTAAGGCCAATAATAGTCCTCGAGCTTC
Source organism: Chrysolina oricalcia (assembly GCA_944452925.2). Classification (NCBI taxonomy): domain Eukaryota; kingdom Metazoa; phylum Arthropoda; class Insecta; order Coleoptera; family Chrysomelidae; genus Chrysolina; species Chrysolina oricalcia. The sequence goes on along the minus strand of OX101824.2, from coordinate 3,575,365 downwards.
AGTTAGAGTTTTCTCAGAAGAAGTAGGATTACCGTGAATGAGAGTTTGGAGAACTTTAAATAAGCGTGGATATAAACCTTACAAAATCCATATTAGTCAAACACTAAGACCTGGCGATGCTGAGACGATTAGAATTTTGTAACTGGTTGCAAAATAAAATTAATGAAAATGATGACTTCCTAATTAAAACTATATGGACAGATGAATGCAGTTTTTCAACAGATGGACTATTTAACAGACATAACGAACACTATTGGTCAATAGAAAACCCAAGGCAGAATCAAGAAGTAAGACCTCAGGGACGACAATCATTTAACGTATGGGTCGGTATGTGGCACAATAAAATTATCGGCCCGTTTTTTATTCAAGGAAAATTAAATTCCGAAAGATATGCAGAATTAATAAGGACCAATATATTGGATTCCTTAATGGAAGAACCTTTGGGCGTATTACGTCAACTATGGTGGCAACAAGACGGTGCACCACCTCATAATGGGAGATGTGTTAAAAATTTATTAAATGAATTTTTCCCTAATAAATGGATTGGAAACCAAGGTCCCGTACGTTGGCCAGCTAGAAGCCCCGCCCTAAACCTTCTAGACTACTTTCTTTGGGGATTTCTCAAAAACCGTCTTTATCGAAACACGCCACAAAATCTGAAAGTATTACGACAAGACCTAATAAGGGAGATCAGGGCTATCCCTGCAAGGACCATTCAGCGTGCCATCCATACACTTCACAGACTGACACGAAAATGCATTCAAGCAGGTGGATTACAATTTGAATATTTGCTGTAACTTTCATTGGGTATTCAATTTTATAGTTTTTGTTTGACTTTTTTTGGAATAATTAAAACATCATGCCTATTGTTGAACATCACACATTGTTTTATATCAATTTTTAGGAGCTTCTGAGGTCCTTAAAACAATGATGTATCGTTCTTTTTCGAAAAAATTATTTTAACGATGTCCTGCTAAGATCTTACCAAAAATCTATTCTCTGTCTCTCTCTAACACATGATTTCTTATGGAAAATGCTATTAATATAAACTTTTTGAATAAGTGCGATACATCATTTGTTTTGGGACATTAGAAGATTTTAAAATCCATAATAAAAAATCCAGGGCCGTATTTAAAAAAACAAAGTTGATGATGGCAGCTCAAATACGAAACGTCTGTTTGAAAATCTGATAACACCTTCTTGTAGAACAGAAAAAGTAGCAATGAGAATGTGAAATTTTTATTGTTATATCTATTCGAATAGAGTCACAAAAAAATTAAAATGAAATCGCGAATAATCGGTTTTTTCCAAAAATCTTCGGAAGTATTCGGAATTTTTCAAATACGAAAGCGGCGATTCAATGAGCACCAAATTGCGCAACTTTGCCTCCATTTAAACGACCTCGTATCTCTTCTGGTTTCCGAGATCCCAATGATGAGGCTCGAATTTGGGACACCCTGTACATATATTGATATTGTTACTCATTCAGTGGACACGAAGAGTGCTTTCTTCTTTCAAAAGCTCACATTAAATCCAAAATGCGAGCCTTTCGAAATATTGCCAGAAAATTGTTATTACTGATGAAAATAGAAAAGATTAAGTTTGCCATTCAACACTTCCGACTCGTCACAAACATTTCATTGTCACACAGCACCAATTTTTTGTGGCGCCAAGGAAGTGAGTATGGATTTTATAGCAATAAAAATGTTAAATAAATAATTATCAGAAAGTAAACAAATTAAAGAATTTATGGCATTCCGATAAATGCCACTTATTCGTTCGTTTATACAAATTTAACTACATTCTATATTAATCCAGATGTAAACGGCAGTTAAAAAGTCAGATGAAATAAAAAAGTTTAAAACAATCAATAAAGTGTCGCCGCTTGATCACTACAAAGTAATATTTTTACCGAAATCGTTCTACAAGCCTCGTCAGATTCATTTTCTAGGGCGTTTGACACACTGCCAAGCAATAAAGAAAAATGTTCGCCGAGTTTATGGTTTATTTGTGGTAGGCCGGGCTATTAGGCAATTGTTTCGATGTCGGAGCAGCGTGCGAAATAATCAACTGTCTCCTAGAAGCGGGAAATCTGTCGGAAACCGAGCGTCAGTTTGTTATCATGCAAACTTTCAGATGAATCTATTATTCCGACATTTTTCTCCCTCTTGTAGTGAGTCAATTCGAGAAGGGTTGTTAGAGGGGTTCCTCAGGGTTCCATACTGGGCCCATTTATTTTCATTTTGTGTATGAATGACATAGAAACAGATTGTCTGTTATTATAATATGCTGAGTCAACATGTACCATTTTTTTAAATATAAGTAGAAAAGTTATTGGGTATAACCCTCAAAATGTTCTGCAACCGTAGACACGTGTTTCTATTTTTACATCCAAGTGTTGTCCATCTTCGCACTTAATTTTACCGTACTGATGAGAGCTTAAGCTATACCCAATAACTTTTCTACTTATATTTTCATATATTGCCCCTCGCTATATCCATCCTTATTTTTTTTAAATGTATATAGTCACTTATAATTACACGAGAGCTTTTTTTTTGTCGAAGTAAACTTGACATGTAATAATGAGAAATTTGTTGTCTTCAAAAAACTGCCAGAAAAAATTACTCGTCTTACGGACTCGTAATTTTTTCAGGAGCAGTTTTTTTCGAATTCGAATTATTGAAGTCAAAAAAAAGCTAGAGTGTAATTCGATAAGACAATTTAATGAATCAATAAATAAAAAAATAAGATGTAAATTAATTTATTTAATTTAACGGAAAAGTACAACTGTTAAAAACACATTTATTTAAAAAAAGCTTGATTTTCAGAACTTTCTTGTCTTTTATTAATAGTTTGCTGCACGCTATTATTTGGAGCGGTGGTAGTACCTTTTTCCTGGACAGTAGTACGAATGGAACCAATGATTTTTTCTGAAATCGTTCAAGAATGCCCACTTTCTCGGAGCAACTTCAGGCCTCAGAATACGCTTATCTAGTATTTTAGTCCGTTGCTAAGCAACGAACTTTCCCAGACCGTTTTCGGACCTAAACGGTACGGGAATAGTAATTTACGTAACAAGTCCGGAAAATACTGTTTTTTTGGACGAGTAGACCAAATTCTAGGACGAGCGTTAGCGAGTCCTGGAAGTCTACGAGTAAAAAAAAACTGTTTTCGGACTATTTTTTCGGCAATCATGTAGAATAACAACAATGAGACGCATTTATTCTAAGAGACGAAGAGAGGTCGACTTTCACCCATCTATTAACCGGATAAAACGATTCCAAATTTGAATATTTCGAACATTTCAGTTCTTATTTGTATTATATATAAGTACGTACTTCCCGGACTAGGCCGGAAAGTGCTACTTTCCCAAAGAAAAAGTGTCCGGGAAGTGAACACTTCCCGGATGGTTGCCGAAAAAGTACTTTCCCGTATCGAAAACGATACGGGAATATTTTTGCTATCTTGTTTACATTTTAGACAGTTATTGAATTCACTCAAACACTATGTAGAATTCCTTAGTTTTTGTTAATGCTGATTACGATTTCAGAAAAAAATGTGAACCTCGTAGTAAAAGCACATTCTCAGACTTCAATGCATTATCGTCCGGGAATGTATTGCTTTTACTACTAGATACACAATATACTATTTTTATGATGTTCTTCATCTAACTGAAGGTACGGTTTTAATGACGATGGGTTGCTATGTCCCGTAATTTTCACAAGTTTTTGTTTACCTATACCACTCCTGGACAATTCAGTTACGGCGGCAGCTCGATTAGAATGGTTCGTAATTTTCACCCGCTTGACATCAAGTCCAATATTTTTCGCCGAGGATTTGGTCCATTTAGATATTTCATTTATCCCAATAAGAGAGTTCTTATACTATTCTTTCGAATTTGTTTTTTGCCAGAAAGGATTTGGAGTTAAAAAAAAATCACATATGATATGGTTTTCCCGTCTTCCCATAATTTGTTTATACAATTTTACTGGACATACACAATCTTCTTCAGTGTTTGCTACCAACCATTTACTGTCGGCCAATTTCTGATTTCCACCTTGTGCTGTCTTCGAAATCACTGGGTTATTCAACTCTTCGGTCTCTCTTCCACAGTTGTCTGTCTCGATTTTAAAATAGTGTGGCGAAGCTGCGGGCGATGCCGGACCTGATCAATCACGTAATCAGCGAATGACCTCGAATGACTGTCGATGCGCTTGCACCGAAAAGAATCTGGACGATTCGAGGCTTCACGTGAAATTTTCTGAGCCATTCTAAGAAGTTAGCGGTGGGTATAAAAGAAGTGAAAGTCGAATATAAATAGTAGAGTGATTGTAATGTAAATTAGAGTACTGTGAATCATTGTATTTCGTTAAATAAATTATTTTAGAGTTAATTGGACTATAAATATACTACAATAGAATACCTTCTCCGCCTCTCCAAGCCAATTCATAGGCTGCAATATGATAAAATTTTCTTTGAAGGCCTACAGGTTCTTCTTCACTCCAGAACAGTGCCATTTCAAAAATTTCTTGTTTTGTGAGAGCCTTAGAACTCACCTTCCTTTTTCCTGGGATTGCTTGCAAAATAATGCGTTTTGTGTCGCGTGCATTTCTCGCTTTCTTGAACTGTATGTTTATATTCTTTGAAGTACTTCTCTTGTAACATTTTTGCTGAAGTGATCCAAATCGTTTTGACTGCACTCTCTTTATAGTCTTCTCTATTTTTGTTTCTTTGGTGTATTGGCATCGACTGCTATGTTCATTAGCCACGTGTTCTGTCTTCTCTATTGTTTTTTTTTCATGTTGAATGCCCAGTCACATAAAATAGAAGCTAACTCTTCAGTGGAAGTTTCTGCAATCAGTTCATATTTTTTTCCAAACAAAACATTATTATTGATGGCTTCTTCAATTTCTCCACTCGAAGACTGTCCAAATCGCGACATTTCCACAAATAAGATACTTTCCTGACAAGTTTGAAAAAAATTGACACAACGTCATCAAAAATTTGTTTACAATGCTGGTTGTCATGCTTTCATAAGATAGGTTCCGTTTTGTCGCTGGAAAAGTTAGGGCAACCTTTTTTCGCTGTCATAATTACAAAACACCGAGACATAAGTATAGCATTTTAGTGCATGACTTAAATTGTCACCGAAAATTATGATCATGGTGTCATTCGATTCGTGTAGACAGTTTAAGGAAAGGCCTCAAAAGGGGCCGAAAAAAATTGAAAAAGTTATAAACAATCAAGTGAAAAAAAGTTTTTTTAATATCTCGAAAAATATTAAAAATTTTTGAAATTTTAAAAAAGCAAATTTGCTGTAAAAAAGTTCCGACTCCCGAAACTGTACCTCCAATATTTATAATTTTTACGGAGCCCTGAAAATATAGCCAAAAACGGGTAGTCTGGCTTCCGCGCGCGTTGCGTCACTCTGACAAAACAACATCAAAAAAAATATTTTAACATATTAAATATGAATATTAAGGAATAAATTAATCAATAATGAACAAAAATGACTTGAAGCATTATTGTTATATCCGCAATAGTTTAAAAGTTATTGTAATCATAAGAGCAAAAAATCGGATGAGAAGGACAAGTTTCAAAGTTAAATATTATTAGAAATTGTATAAAAAATAGGAAATATATTTTTCCATAAAAAGCAACACATGGCTATTTTTATTACAAGATTAATTATTTAAAAAAAAATAACGACAAAAATTAATTTGCTTGTAACGAATTGTTCATTAAATAAAACAAATATAAAAAATTGATTGATTTAAAAAAAAATAGTTCCCTAATTTTGATATTTAGCCACAAATAAAGATTGAGAGAGAGAGAATATACTTTATTGTCATAAGAAAATATCTTGTTGACAAAGTTTCATTTAACCTATGAAGTCAGGTATATATATATATATATATATATATATATATATATATATATATATATATCTCAAAATTGAAAACACCTCTAGAAACAACCCAAAATTATAATGTTGTTTATAAAATTCCTTGTAACGATTGTAATAAAGTATACATTGGACAAACATCTAGACTCTTGAAAGGTAGAATAACATCACATAAAAGTGATTGTAAAAGAAATATGAATTCATGTGCATTGGCTCAACATGTTAATCAATTTGACCATCGAATGAGTTTTGATAATGTTAGTGTACTTGGAATAGAAAACAACATTTTTAAAAGGACATTTTTAGAAATGTTGCAAATTAATGAAGAGAGTAACAGCCTAAATAAAAAAACTGATCTCAATAATTTGAGTAAAATTTACACTTATATTTTAAAACTGAACAGAGATGAGTTGAAAAATTATAGTAATGCTGATATACCCAGTAGAGTTACTTGATTGTTTCTCATCATTTTTGAAGTTGATTGACATTCATTTAAAATTTTATCTGTCTAATATTTTTATATACAACATTCTTTTTTTGATGCTAATTTCTATTTTTACTCAAGTTATGTAAGTAGATTCAATATTTTTTCTCCATTTATTAAATTGTCCTTTTGTAGTTGTCCTGAGGAAGGAAATAAACATTTCCGAAAGCTTGGCAAGATGACAAAGAGTTTTCTTTAAATCCAATATCAGACTGCAACCTCAAGATATTTTCAATTCTATATATATATATATATATATATATATATATATATATATATATAAAAGTATATGTCGTAAAAAATACATTTGAAATAAACAATTTCACTTAATAATCAGAAGTCAGTTGTATATATATAAAAACATATAAGTCGAACAAAAATACGTGTAAAATAAATAAGTCCGACTCAATCAAGTCATATAAATAAACGAAATATAAGTAGTACAAACATACTCTACCACATCTCAGAATAGTATTCCTCCAAACTATAGGAAGCTCCATCAAGTAATGCTTCTTTAACAGACTTTCGAAATTTATTGTTAATAGTCTTCATGCATAAGGGTAGATGGTTATATATTTTTACGCCTTCGTATATAATTGACTTTCTGGTCAGGGTCGAGGAAGGTATAGGTAGAGGTAGATTGAGATTATATGTCCTACGTGTTCTGTGAAATAACTGGGGATTATCTAGGTTATTACGATTTTTAAAGACTAAGCACGCGCTTTCTAGTACTAATAAAGAAGGTAGAGTGCGTATTCTCTGAGAGACGAAGAGCGGCCTGCATGAATGTTTGGGAGATACCTTACATATATATCGTAATGCCCTCTTCTGTAAAATGAAAATGCTATTGAACCTCTGTTGGCTGCACACGCCCCAGAAAGCAATACCGTATCTGAGATGGGACTCTATGAGAGCGTGATACACTGTTTTAGCTGTTTCTGAACCAATCTCACTTGTAGCCATTTTTACGGCATAACACCCCGAGGCCAGTTTTTTACTGAGAACCAAGATGTGATCATCATATTTCAGTTCGTTGTCAATAATTAGGCCAAGAAATGTTGTGTGGTGTTCACGTTCTAGTGGGTCATGACCAATAGTTATACCTGTCATGTCACACTTGAACGTGAGTAATTTGGTCTTATTGATATTCAAGGCGAGCGAATTAGAGTTGCACCATTCCTTTATCTACTAAGTCATTCTGGATTATTTCCTTGAATGTTGAAGAATCTTTTCCATGCCACAAAATGGTGGTATCATCAGCAAAAAGAGTGAACTTGCCTTGAACACCAAGAAGCGCCAGATCATTCAAGTATATCAAAAAGAGTACTGGCCCCAAAACTGACCCTTGTGGAACGCCGTAATTAATATACCCGCATTTCGATGATTCTTGTCCGATAAACTCTTTTTGTGTGCGGTTCTCTAAGTAGGACTGGAGCCAATTAAGGGCACATCCTCTGAATCCGTAATATTCAAGTTTTCGAAGCAATATTCTGTGATTTACGCAGTCGAAGGCTTTTGTTAAGTCACAGAATGCTGCTGCGACTATACTTCCATCGTTTATTTGACCATATAGGTGTTCCAAAAGTTTGAACATTGCATCATTGGTGCTTCTGTTGCTTCTAAAACCGAATTGATTTTGATTAAATAGGTTGTGACGTTCCATGAAGGCCATGAGGCGAATTTTTACAAGTTTTTAGATTATTTTCGATAGGGTCGTTAGCAATGATATTGGGCGATAATTTGATGGTTGGTTGATTTTCCCTCCTTTGTATAAAGGAATTACCATGGCTGATTTCATACAGAGAGAAATAACAAACGCATTTTTTAGCAACAAATAAATTTTTTGAACGAATCGTTTTTTCTTTAAAAATCATAATTTTCGTCAGAGCCCAAACATAGTCCCAAAAACGGATAGTTTGGCTTCCGATCGCGTTGCGCCACTCTGACACAACTACAAAATTATTTTAATATATTAAATATGAATATTAACGACTGCATTTTCAAAGTATAATATTATTAAAAATTGTATAAAAAATAAGAAATAAATTTTTTTCATAAAAAACAACACATGGCAATTTTTATTACAGAATTAAATATTTAAAAAAAAATTAACGGCAAAAATTAATTTGCTCATTTTTTTATTAAATAAACAAATAAAAAATAAAGAATCCCAAAGGAAAATAGAAATTATGATTTTTAAACAAGAAATGGTTCCTCAATATTAATATTTAGCCGCAAATAATGATTGTTAATTAACAAACGCATTTTTTAGCAACAAATAAATTTTTTGAAGAAATTATTTTTTTTTAATCATGATTTTCATCAGTAAATATATAACAAAGAAATGTTTTGATTTGCTCATAAACAATGTATTTGTTTGTAACAATTCTTCAAATGATGTTAAAAAATCGCGTTGCGCCACTCTGACACAACTAAACAAATTATTTTAATATATTAAATATGAATATTAACGACTGCATTTTCAAAGTTTAATATTATTAAAAATTGTATAAAAAATAAGAAATAATTTTTTTTTTTCATAAAAAACAACACATGGCAATTTTTATTACAGAATTAAATATTAAAAAAAATAAACGGCAAAAATTAATTTGCTTAATTTTTTATTAAATAAACAAATAAAAAATAAATAATCCCAAAGGAAAATAGAAATTATGATTTTTAAACAAGAAATGGTTCCTCAATATTAATATTTAGCCGCAAATAATGATTGTTAATTAACAAACGCATTTTTTAGCAACAAATAAATTTTTTGAAGAAATTATTTTTTTTTAATCATGATTTTCATCAGTAAATATATAACAAAGAAATGTTTTGATTTGCTCATAAACAATGAATTTGTTTGTAACAATTCTTCAAATGATGTTAAAAAATCGCATTGCGCCACTCTGACACAACTAAACAAATTATTTTAATATATTAAATATGAATATTAACGACTGCATTTTCAAAGTTTAATATTATTAAAAATTGTATAAAAAATAAGAAATAATTTTTTTTTTCATAAAAAACAACACATGGCAATTTTTATTACAGAATTAAATATTTAAAAAAAAATAAACGGCAAAAATTAATTTGCTCATTTTTTTATTAAATAAACAAATAAAAAATAAAGAATCCCAAAGGAAAATAGAAATTATGATTTTTAAACAAGAAATGGTTCCTCAATATTAATATTTAGCCGCAAATAATGATTGTTAATTAACAAACGCATTTTTTAGCAACAAATAAATTTTTTGAAGAAATTATTTTTTTTTAATCATGATTTTCATCAGTAAATATATAACAAAGAAATGTTTTGATTTGCTCATAAACAATGTATTTGTTTGTAACAATTCTTCAAATGATGTTAAAAAAAATATGTAGATTGATGTGGGAAGCTGAATACACTTGCGTTAATAAATGAAGAGAAAATTTTTGTATCAAGTGTATAATTTCTCAAATATACAAAGCGCTTTCGACTTTCGTCATCTTCTGTGCTTCAAGTCAGGTAACAGGAAGAATTACGATTTTTGAAGACATCTTAAATGTATTTTATAAAATTTTTGGCATTAAGAGCAAACACTACCTTGGTAAAACGGAAATTCGTTTTAAGCCCACAGTTTTTGTTTGAAATTTTTTAAATTTTTTTTTGCATTACTCAATGTTTTTGTGTAAATTCCGGAACCTTAGTGATTTTTGGTTATGATAATTTTTAAGAAAAAAAATTTAAATGAAATGATGAATTGTAAAAATTGAGAGTTTCCGGAATTCTTATGGGACCACTGAGCCCATACAAAAAATATCTCTTTCTTGAAATCAATGGTTTTTGCAAGAAACGGATTCTACGATCGGGAAATTTATACCTGATTGGCGCTGTAATCGAGTACGGACAGGTGCTGTGTTGCCAATGTTCATCGAGTTCATTATCTCCACCCCCACTCTTGATAAGTATGCCAACAAACCTGAGCTGGAAGGGATGAGGAAGAAATTCGACTTTTCGGTGATGGTGGCTCTTAATTCCAACGAAAATCATGTTAGAAAATTGAAGGTCATGTGGGTTTGTCAGGTATTTTGAAAGACACAAATAACTTCATCTGTCAAAGTCACCTTTGACTTTGACAGATGAATTTGATGAATCTGTATGCAAGGATATTAGTGCACCTGGTAAAAATTAAAGAAAAAATGCATCTTCACAACTGTCTGCCTAACATTTTAAACTATTTTGTTCAATATCAAAAATTGATCAAACAGAAAGCTCATCTTACTATAACGGAGGAAAATGTTTACATTTCCTCTGTCCACTTGTTTATATCAATTGTGGGAGTTGTTTGAATCGTTGAATACTTTGCATATCATCACAGTATCATTACATTTTGACTGGCTTTTCCGATTATTCTATAAATATTTTGCTTGCTGCGTCCTGAATGATTTAAGTTTATAAATATTTCATGCACTTACACATTCAAATATTATTGAAACACAAACACGGTTTTTTGATGGTTCAATTTTATTCAAAGATGCACAGGGTGGTGGCTGTATAGTTTGAATCGATTGCGTTTGATATTTCGTACTTTGGAGAGTTTTTCAAAATTGAAGAATAACGAAATAATTTGGAAAATGGTATAGATATGAAATTGTTTATTTTCCACTCGTATGTTAGGATAGTTTGGAGGGTTAGGATAGTTTGATGTCTTCGACTGAGTCCAAAATAGTTTGGTTTTGCCATATTATTGTTTATTTGAATAGTTTGTTGTTAATTAGTGTCTGCCATCTCTCTTTCCATATTTCATTGGTGTGAGTTTTTATTTCGTTGTATATGTCTTCATGTGATTATTTTCTCCTCCGGATTTGCAAAAGTGTTGCGAGCCATAGCATCGGCTCTTTCGTTACCAGGAATACCAGTATGTGAAGGAACCCACACCAATTCGATATTGTTTTTTTAATTGTTATTTCCGTCAACCGATTGCACCCCTACGCGCAACCCTCGGAAGTCTTCGAGCCATTCATCTGCCTTGCTTTTAATTGGCGAAAGAAAATAAGATCGCAGCGCCACCTATAGCAAGACTTTGAACTACGAATCACGGACAAAGGTTTTTGACTTTACACGTGTTTATATGGCGTTTTGACGATCTGTACTCCTATTTTCAAACAATTTGTGAAAATTTGTGATTTCTCTAACTGAAAAGTGATTGTGTTTCTATTGAAAGACTCTAAAGAACGTTTCAGTCAGGTGATTTAAAGGAACTTCATCTCCGATTAGTTTTGAATTCTTTTGCAATTCAAGGTTGCATGGCGTTTTGATGATCTGTTCTCCTATTTTCAAACAATTTGTGAAAATTTGTGATTTCTTTAACTGAAAAGTTATTGTGTTTCTATTAAAAGACCTGAACGATAGTTTCAGTGTAGTTTACAAATATTTACATGATTTGTGAGTTATTGATCTGATTCATTCTGTTGATTAAGGATATTTCCATACTCGTTTTCTGTTTCTGTTCGTATTTTTTTGGTTTATACTGTTGATAGACTGCCAAATATGGGAAAATACAATCCTAGTTGTTCAGTACCAGGATGCAGGACATATGGCAAGAAGGACAATGTGGGATATCACAAATTTCCCCCAAAAATAAAAGCAAGGTTAAAAAATCACCAATTGGTTCGACCAGATTGAAGAAATTGACCAAAGGAGAGCATGGATTTTGAAACTGAAAATTGGCAAGCTAAATAATATCGAAGTATATGCTTCTTTGACAAACATACTGATGAATGAATCAGATCAATAATTGATCGCAAATCATGACCTCCAAAAACAAGTAAAATATTTGTAAACTACACTGAAACTATCGTTCAAGTCTTTTAATAGAAACACAATAACTTTTCAGTTAAAGAAATCACAAATTTTCACAAATTGTTTGAAAATAGTAGAACAGATCATAAAAACGCCATACAACCTTGAATTGCAGAAGCATTCAAAACTAATCGGAGATGAAATACCTTTGAATCACCTTACTGAAACGTTCTTTAGAGTCTTTCAATAGAAACGCAATCACTTTTTAGTTAAAGAAATCACAAATTTTCACAAATTGTTTGAAAATAGGAGTACAGATCGTCAAAACGCCATATAAACACGTGTAAAGTCAAAAACCTTTGTCCGAATTGTCCGTGATTCGTAATTCAAAGTCTTGCTATAGGTGGCGCTGCGATCTTATTTTCTTTCGCCAATTGCATGTGCTATTGCATGAATCTCTCCAGTGTACACGATAATATTTCCTGGTAATTTGTAGCATTCACTGTTCTCTGGTCACTAATCACTGCTGTTCCTACGCCTTCTTCGGACTTTGATGCGCATATGTGGTTGAAGTTGGAGTACTTGGATGAGATCACATTGAACGAATTCTATATGAGCTTGGTAGGGGTATCATTTTTCGTAAATTTTAGGAGTTATGTGTTGCAGGAGGGTATAGCAATTATCCAGGGAGGAGGAATATCCGGATTTATAGGATATGTGGAGTTTAGATCAATAGTACTCGACAATGATTGGATCCGTGCTTGCAGGGAATTTGGTTTGTCGGGATTTTGATGGATTTGAGTGGGTTGGTTAGGAAGCATTCGTTTATGAGCAGGGTTTTTTCGGTTGGACGAGATTCTTGCAGCGTATGTGAGGCAGAGATATTGCCTTCTTACTTCCAGAGGAGGTTCTCTTGATTCGGTATACAAGCTGTCAACTGGACTGGTTTGATATGCGCCAAGGGCAGTTCTGATACCAGCATGATGAATGCTGTCGAGTTGTTTGAGTTACTCGCTAATATTTTCAGTAGGTTAAGACCATTTTGACGGGATTGTTTCAAGTTCTTCACATGTTTCCCCCACTGAAGTTTTGTATCGGAGGTGAGACCAAGAAACTTTATGTCTTTTACGAATTCTAGCAGATGGTTGTCCAGTGTTATGGTGGGGTGTTGAATATTAGATGTTTTAGTGAATATGAATATGATATGATATGATATGAATATGATTGACAATAATATAAAATATGCAACTGTTTAAAACGTAATACAATTTCAAAGAAAATGGGCTAAATATGGCGTCGATTTGAGTTTTATGTTTGTCGTGATGACAGAGTGCTGTAGCAATATGACAGATGAGTGCAATAAAGACTTTTTTCTACAAACAGGTTCGCGCATTGACAACAGTATGCGAAGTGGCACTTTTTTTCATTTTCATTCGTTACCATGACACCGTGCGCGAAGTAATGTGCGAAATATATTTCGCACACTGCATGTAAACTGTATGGGATTTTCATATTCTAACCTATATGGTCCTCAACTCCTCAATCAAGCAAAAAACAAGAAATCGTTTATTTATTAATGTAGAACAATAATTACGGCTTTCAAATTGTGAGAGATATTTTTCTGGCTTTATTTGCTTCACACCACTCTTTAAATTGCTGATATGCATTTTCATACTGCCGCCTCGATTTCTCCGGTAAAAGGTTGGAAATTACGGAATTGGCCGCATCTATCAAGTTAGGTGGGGTACTGCTTAGTTCATCGTCGCTCGAAATTTCCATTCTTTTACAATAATAAATATCACGCACGAAATTGACGCGAATAAAAAGTCACTCCAAAATAATTATCAAGAACTGTCACTTTGAAATAATTGTCAACAAATGCCATTTTATTTCCATAGTTACAGTAATTACTTGATTTGGAAAAATTATTTAAGCCAGTTCAATACTATTTTTCATAGTTATTACTTATTTTAGAACAATATTTTTGACGTTTGTAGAAAAAATTTTGTTTGCATCTCATGCGCGAAATACTTTGGTAATCTCGACTATTTTTTTAACTCGGCTGCGCCTCGTTAAAAAAAATCAGTTCTCGATCACCAAAGTAGCATTTCGCGCACTAGATACAAAAATAACTATATATTACACTTAGTGCAATAAAGAAACAGTTTTCCACCAAATACAGTTTAATAAAGTTTTGTTTTTTGTATGCCCTTAGAAAAACAAATTTTAAACGCTGCTAATATAATATAAATAAGAAAAATAAGAAAAAAATTATTAGGCAAGGATTAGGAGGAAAATGTTGAGGTTCCAACTTCAAAAAAAAAAACTATTTAAACACGAAAATATTCAAAATGATTCTCAACACTCTTTGATATAACCTCAAATTAAGCGTCAAATGGCAAAAAAACAATTTTTCATTACCTAATATTTTTCTCGCTTAAAAATTATTTGATTTACATGAAAATTTGTTAAAATATGTCTACTTTGGTGTCAAATAGGCATGATTTTTTCGCAATTGAGAAGACTACTAGTTGTCGACTTATGTGAATTTTTTTGAAAAAATATCCCTAGCTTCCATGAACAATTGTCTTGATATTTTTTGTATTTTGAAGGTCTATAAGTGATAATTTAGATTGTTGAACTGTCTACTTTGCAATGGTCTACATACCTACATACCTTAAAATTGAGAAAAACCGAAAAAAAAAATCTGTGAATCATGGTTCCTGCAAGGTTATCTCTGCAATTGTTTGTTGCATGGGAATGTTCATCGAAACATTTGGACCACCTATATATCGATTTCGAAGGTTATCTCTGCAATTGCTTGTTGCATGGGAATGTTCATCAAAACATTCGGACCACCTATATATCGATTTCGGAGTGTCGCTCCTCATCAGTATAGGGTAGGTCTACCAGTCAATAACTAATGACTGCACGAATGAATCGACAACCAAACCCATTTCAAGACTGAAACTGAGATCGCGCCCGCACAATGAATAACTCCAAACTGCGAGCGCCATCTCAACGCCGGCCACCTAACTAAGCAATACCCATGAACCACGATCGTCAAAACCGTATAAAACGGAAGAGAAATCTGTCGTTCACAATGAGCTTATGACATGAGGCATAAGATATCCGGAGGACTGCTCATTGCTAGTATCCTATACAATACAATATCCTATAACATAGAATAGGATCTCAGTTTCGGTCTTGAAATGGGTTTTGTTGTCGATTCATCCGTGCAGTCATTAGTTATTGACTGCTAGACCTACCCTATACTGATGTGGAGCAACAGTCCTAAATCGATATACAGGGTGTTTCTTAAGTACGTGTAGAAACTTCAAGAGCTTGTTGCTGACGTCGAAATAGGAAAAAAAGTTTCCATAAACACATGTCCGCAAGTTTCTAAGATACAGAGTGTCAAAGTTTAATTATTATATTTGTTTTTTTGTGAATAAATGCCAAAATATTTGTGATATTCGAGTAAAGTTTGGTATCTGGGATGATTTTTCAATGTCAAAATCAAATTTTGTGTTAATTGTAAAAAAACTAATTTCTAATTGAATTTATTTTGAATTAAAAAATCTTGTCATTCAAAATCACTTGCATCGATTATTTAAAATCTCATTAACTCGAAAACAGTTGTTGGCATTGAACTCTATCAAGAATATATGTTTTACACAAACTATTCCCAGATACCGAACTTTTCCCAAATATCAGAATTATTTTGAAATTATTCACAAAAAATTAAAATAAGAATTCAACTTTGACACTCTGTATCTCAGAAACGATATGTTTATAGGAACTTTTCTTCTTATTTTGATGTCAGCAATACGCTCCTAAATTTTCTACACGTACTTAAGAAACACCCTGTATAGGTGGTCCGAATGTTTCGATGAACATTCCCATGCAACAAGCAATTGCACAGATAACCTTGTAGGAACTCTGCACGGAAATTTCATCAGATGTAATTCAATGTTCGTCGTGGCATTAGCCAGGAAAGTAGTTCTTTTCTGATGGATTTTCGACCCAACTTTTCCTATTGTATAAGATATTAGCAATGAGCAGTCCTCCGGACATCTTATGCCAGTTATGCCTAATGTCATAAGCTCATTGTGAACTACAGATTTCTTTTCCGTTTTATGCGGTCTTGACGATAGTGGTTTATGGGTATTGCTTAGTTGGGTTGCCGGCGTTGAGATGGCGCTCACAGTTTGGAGTTATTCACTGTGCGAGCGCGATCTAAGTTTCGGTCTTGAAATTGGTTTGGTTATCGATTCATTCGTGTAGTCATTAGTTATTGACTGCTAGACCTACCCTATACTGATAAGTAAGATATATAGGTGGTCCAAATGTTTCGATGAACATTTCCATGCAACAAGCAATTGCAGAGATAACCTTGTAGGAACTCTGCACGGAAATTTCATCAGATGTAATTCAATGTTCGTCGTGGCATTAGCCAGGAAAGTAGTTGTTTTCTGAAGGATTTCCGACCCAACTCCTCCTCCGGACTCTTATGGCCTTAAGTCATTTATCGGCGAGAAAAAAATTAAATATCGGTTTTCCGCCATTTTGACAGATTTGAGGTTTTGTCAAAAAGTGTTGGATACGAAAATTTTTGATTTTTTTTAAATCTAAAACTTTTTCATTGAACATTTTTCCCTAGATCACGTTTCTCCGCAAATCGCAAAAAAACGTATTCAACCCCTCAACTGCATCACCCCCCTCACCATTTTGAGTGTTTTCGTGTTTAAATATTTTTTTCCTCAAAGTTGGAACCTCAATAACATTTTCCACCTTGTTTTTGCCAGTTACTTTTTTTATTTTTCACAAAAATTATAGGCACCAGTCTATTAAGAATTATAGATTTTCTTAGGTACATCTTGATCAATATCATTTCATATTAGCTTTATTATTACTAATCTCTAAATCCATTCAGCTCCCCGTTGTGCAAAACGGAACACGACAATTTTGTTACCCACTAATGCTTTGGAGTCACTCAATCAGCGTGAACGTGTTATCGCTGTATTTTTATACACAGGATGTGTCAGATAAGTATTTTTGTCGGAAATATTCGCGGTTGCTACGTCATTATAAAATTCCGGTTGAAACTATAAATGGGACCAACATTCCAGGAATGGGTCGTTGCATATTTCGACAAGTCGTTTTTCACATACGGTGTGTTAATTTCACCAGTCACAATATTTTGAGAATCAATATAAATATAAAGACGTGATTTGCATATGGTAAACTTCTGTATTTCAAGGCCTTTTTACTAACATCGGGGTGAATATGGTTATAGAACCACATACCTAACTTCAAGGTGCCCTTAAACAAGCAACATGTCTATTAAATACAAATTCTCGAAAATATGCTATGAAAGTGAAATTTTTAGCCCGACAGCCCGCTGCCAAAATGTCCTTCAGGGTTTTAGTAGGTGCACAGTAAACTAATTGTAGGATAATGATACCTACCACTACTGAATGTGTGTGAAGTTAGCAACGAAGTTGTCAGCAACGTTTCTGAAAAAATCGTTGCCAGCAACGATTTGATAGGACGGATTTCATGCAACTCAAATTGATTTTTAGTTGTTCTCGAGGTGAGAAATCTCACAAATAGAGTAAGGAAAGAACGTAATACAGTGAAAGCCACTGTGACTGTGTACCACAATTAAGTGAATAGAATATTTGTATATAAACCAAAAAAAATTCGGAAATCATCAAAGAAATTTACATGCTAGTAACACTTGATTACTTATATTTCGGACGTCCATCATCTTAATGGTTGAAAGATTTCTATATCTTTCAAATTTTTTCACAACGTTTCAATTGCTTGAATCCGCAATCGTCTTCTGGTGAATAGTGACAAAATCAGATGATACGCGACCTTTTATAGGTCTATAATTAAAGTGTAATTACGCGCGGTCTTGTGGCGCGCGTGGTTTCGCGCTTTTTCTCCCTCCAAAACGGTCCATGAGCGGTTTCCATACGTTTTTAATTTCCACGCTTGGTTGACTGAAGGCACCATTGGCTTCTATGAGTCCACTTTTTGTGTTTGGCTATTCTTACTGATAATGGCCTCTTGGTCTCTCCGATATAGGAATCTCCACATTCACATGAGACTTTGTAAATACAGTTTTTACTGGATTCTGTTGTGTTCTCTGGTTTCGTCTTGGTGAGGAATCTTCGTAAGGTACTGCCGGATTGAAAGCAACTCTTGATGTTGTATTTATTTCCGATCCTTCTGATCTTTTTGGAGATACCCCTGATATAGGGAAGAATGAGAACGGGGTTTTGTGGTCTTTCTTCGGTTGTTTTGGTTTTTTCGAGTTGTTTCCGAACTTCTATGAGCTTCTCGGAGTATCCGTTTCGGCGTAGGTCCTTTTTGATGTGGTTAATTTCCGCCTCCAATGACTCCTGGTTGTTGCAAATAGACATTGCTCTCTCCACCAACGTTCTTACGATTCCCCTCTTTGTAAAGTTTGGGTGATTAGAGCCGTAGTTGAGGTACTGTCCTGTGTGTGTCTTCTTCCTGTAAACAGAGGTGAGGATTCCAGTGTCTGTTCTTTCAGCTTTCACATCGAGAAACGATAGGGTACTGTTAGTTTCCTTTTCTATTGCGAATTTGATTGAATCCCTCATGTTATTCATTCTGGCGAAGAATTCCCCAAGGTGTTCGTCTCCATGGTTCCAAATGATAAAGGTGTCGTCTACGTATCTTAGCCATAGTTTTGGTTTGTATTTTGCTACTAGTAACACTAGTAACTCAAGATCGAAGAAAAATATTGCATTGGAATATTGTTTTTACCAATATCTCAATATCTCAATAACAAGAAATGGTGCCACCACGAAATTCGACAATATTATGTAAAATTATGTGCTCTTTCCATCTATGACCAAGAAAATTTTTCAAATCCGGCTGAAAGTCAAAAATCAATTTAAATCCCGTTTTTAAGTGGTTTTTGTCACTTTCAAGTGGCATATCTTTAGAAAAAAGGATGAAAAACATTAGAATCATCGTAGATTCTACAAATTGTTTTGTATCTGTTGGCTTGAACAGGAAAAAATCATTCTTCCTCTCACAATTTACATTTTCCGCCAAATATTTCTTCCGCCATCACTCAACCCAACCCCAACGATTTTTCTTATCATTACAGCTGACATTTTATGGAATTGAATCCGTTCCCATCCGTCTCGCGAGCGGCGGCTAAATCATTCCGCCGCCCCCGTATATTAATTCGCGAGATTACTCCGCAGATTACCTCGAATAAAACAAACCGTTCCGACGGAACACTCCGGGAAAAATAGGGTTATTCTCCTGAAAATCCACTATCATTTCTCGGATTGGAATTTGAAACGAGCCGACCCGTGACGTCATGTTTGACCCCGTTACGAATGCTGGGGAACGAAGTTCATGCGGCTATGCTGGTCGCCCCTACGGGGTGGCCTGCTAGGGGTGAGTCGCTTTTCGGCATGGAAATCGGTCGTATCCTGCGTCAGTCCAAGATGTTATTGGTTTTTAGTTGGGAGCAAGAATGGATTCAGTTAGGGCTTTCTTCAGCCTTAAATGGTTGTAACATTTTCATATTCATATAGGGTGTTTCAAATTCGATCATCACCATTGGGATTTCGGAAACTATGAGAGATACGATGATGGTTGAATTGGGGTAAAGTTGAATTGGGAGAAACTTCTGAAATTCCGAGTATATCCGGAAAAATCCGGAAAAAACAGAAATTTCGGAAAAGGTTTTTATTTATTTCTGGTTTTATTTTTCGAAGGATTCGAAAATAAATTGAAATTCCACCTTGCCACTTTTTCCCTGCTACATATTGGTGTTTTCAGATTTGATATCCGACGTTTCGTCTTCTGACCACCAACATCAACTTTATTTTTTCTTATTGTGTTTTGAATAGAATCACATTTTACCTTTTCAATGATGTATCATAAGTTACCATTCTTTTACGAGATATTGAAAAAAATTTATTCTTATTATAATAGGCTTTGATTTTGATATTTCTAAAGAACCCCGCACTATTCTTATGGAAAATGGGTCCCAGTGAAATTTGATGAATTTTTGATATGATGTAGTTCAAGTCAAGCTTATCGATAGTGTCCTGGGCCCAACTCAATCCTACAGCTGGTTTTCGAGATACAGGGTTTCAAGTTGGTAAGTGGCCATTTCTTTAAAGTTATATTGCTTTCAGGAAAACATCTAGGCCCACTATTATTTATAATTTACATAAATAGCCTTCTTAGTCTGAAAACAGAGGGTAATATCCTCAGTTTTGCTGACGATACTGCTATCTTGTACGAATCTGATTCCTGGGCACGCTTAAAAGTGAAAGCAGAAAGAACCGACTTTTTAAAAATAGATCGATGGTTCAGGTATAATAAACTCACCCTTAACTTAGATAAGACGAAATACCTACCTTTCACTTCGTACTCTAACAAATTACCTGATATGGGACCGCTATGTTTCGGAATGAACTCTGAAATTCCTGAAAAACAGTCCATCAAATATCTGGGCATTGAAATTGACCGACATCTCAGATGGGATATACAAATCCGAAATATAGTCAGAAAGTTGAGGGGCCTCTTATACAAATTCAAATATTTGAAAGATTTTTTAGACATTAACCATCTTAAAGTTTTATATTATGCATTAGTGCAATCACAATTGTCTTACGGAATCATAGGATGGGGGGGAGTGAATGACTGTTATTTGGAAAAGTTGAATGTTATACAGAGATGGATACTTAAAATAATTTACGGAAGAGTCTCAACATATCCAAGTGACACTCTATTCAAAGATGCCCAAGTGTGCGATGTGAGACAGCTGTACTGCCTCAATTTGTTGCTTAATGTAAAAAAGAACAAAATCCCCACTGAAATGGTGGAACACAAATATGACACTAGGAATAAAAAGGTTAGGCTTCCAAGATCGGAAAAAACAATAGGGCAACGGTGTTCAAATCACCTTGGACCACGTCTACATAATATGTTGCCTGAAGTCATCAGAGAAATAAATAGTTCAACCATGTACAAAAATAAAATGAAAAATTGGATCTTACTATCTGAGAGGAAGTCGTTTCATGATTTTGTTAATCAAATTCTAAGATTAAAATTATAACATAATTATTTACTTCAAACATGCAAAAATTAAATAAAAAATTATCTGTTTTATTTTTATTTATACATGTTTATTAGTCTTTATATGTTAGTGTGTATTTATATTTGAAGATTTATGTATAATAATGTGCTTATTACCAGAAAATGTCCCTTTCCCAAACGTGACACCTACCCGAATACTACAAATTATCCCAACTATGACGATACCCTCGAACACGACAAACCCACTTCATTACATAATATTTATTATCAATTTTACAATTTCATCAATTTATATTTTAAGTCTGTCTTAATTAGGTTTGAGTATGTTTTTCCTAATCACATACAAGCAATAGTGTTGTCACTAAAGCTTCGTGATGTCTCTTCCGTTTATTTACTCTTTTTTTCTACTATGCAATGTTGTTGACTTTGCTAAGTAAATAAACATTATTATTATTATTATATTATTATCTTAAATAAAAATGTCTTGCGAGACGAATATTTCTTGCCCATGTAGAAATAGTTTTAGACTGGTTTTTGACAAAAAATATTGTTGGATACAGGGTGAGTACAGCATTATTCAAAATGAGATTCTCAATCAACCCTATGAAGTGAAGTGATGTGACCAAACCAAGTAACAAACTGATATTCTCATCATTTGAATATGTCAATATCGATAAATTCAACATTTTGTACCGGGTGAGTCAAGAAGTGGCAGTTATTCTGCTGACTACGAATCATTTAGCATACTGCTTGTCCAAAATTGATATACAGTGTGACACAAACGCTAGGTGATGACAAAACTTGCGAAAAGGCGTTTAGTTTGTAATTCACCCTGTTATTAAAATTTTCGTCCGTGAAATTTTCCAATTTTTTGTCAATACTCTATTACAATGTCAAGCAGTATTGGCTTTGCTATGACCATTTTTTGAGATACACAGGTAATTACATTTAGAGAGGCAACCAGCTATAAGTTATTATACAAAAGTTGTCGAAGAGAATGTTGGCGTTCATTTATTTCGTCATAGTACAATGAAAGACATTGTTTTCAATATTGAAAAAAAATTCTTTATTTGATCATGGATATATTGGATATATTTTATTCTCGGACTAATCGACAGTTGCTGATTTGTTTTATATCCGTACCTACCTACTGTGGTTCTTGTTTAACAATTATCCCTTGATTGTTGTTTGTTATGCTGTGTCCCACGGATTAGGTCTATTTACATTTTTATTCAGTTTCAAAATTTTATAATCTATCATTGTATTATTTATATTTTTTATTTTTACATGAATCTGTCAAGATTTGTAAATCATATGAAACAAATTTTTATTTGATTAGTTTTTAAAGTCTTTTAACCCATACCCATACATAAGCAATTTTAATATATATATATATATATGCTGAATACTTGTTTCAAGGAGCAATAAATGTTCCAGTGACTGTAAAACAGTCGAAAACAATCCTTTAGAAACTCACTATACCTTTGTATAGATTGTATGGCATATGTCCGACAGAAAACAACTACTTCTCTGGCTAATACCTCGACAGATATTGAATTATATCTGTCAGACATATGTGCAAAGATCCTTACTTTGAAGGAACAACTTTGCAAGAGCTCTCAGAGACAGACAGCAAGACCCCGCCTGATCCAAACAAGGAACCAACTGCAGAACGGTTTCGGGATGAAGTCCCTCATCAGTGCAGTCCAGGTTATCACGGTTGTATACACGCGGGGGCCCGGTGCCCGTCATCGTTCGCCGGGATGAACACTGCAATCGCTCGTCAAATTTCCTCCGATATGAATATTTGTCATACGAGTGCTTAGAAACATTTCAGAAACAGCGGTTTAAAATGTTACAAAATATACAGATCTCAAAAATTGCATCCAGGTGAAGCCGAAAGGCGATTAGAATTTTGTAATTGGCTGTTAAGAAGACCTGATTTTCCTATTTTTCTTTAAAATGTAATTTGGACAGATGAAAGCACTTCTACGAATTGTGGGATATTCAACCGAAATAACGAACACATTTGGAGCATCAACAACCCCAGGCAGTTCCGAGAAATTCGACCCCTAGTACGATTTAGTATTAACGTGTGGGCAAGAATTTACAAAGATAGAATTTTTGGTCCTCATTTATTTGACAGAATTCTGAATGGAGAAACCTATTACCAGTTTTTAATGTCGATTTTTGAAGACTATTTGGATGATCTACCTTTGGCTAACTATAAAACATCTGGTTTCAACATGATGGTGCTCCACCGCACACTACCAGACGAGTATCTAATTACCTGACTGAAAGGTTTGGTGATAAATGGGGAATAATGGGCCGGTGAGGTGGCCAGCAAGGTCTCCAGACTTAAATGTTATGGATATATTCTTCTAAGGTACACTGAAAAATAGAGTTTATGGTCAGAGGGAATATCAAAATATTGAGGACCTTCAACACAGCATTGTTAGAGAGTTCGGAAGATTGAGGAGGAGGGAAATCAATCGCAATATTCGAAGAAGGGCAAAGTTGTGTTATCATAAACAAGGCCAGCATTTTGAGCATTTGCTTTGATTTACTTTAGTCTACATTTTAGTTAATTATTGATATGTGTTCAAAATTTTATTTTCATTGAAAATTTACCTCATACACACCTCATTTATCAAATTTTGATTGTTGATTCTGTCTCCATATTTTAAAAACATCAATTTATAGACCTCCTTCAACTGATTTGAATAAATTTGCAAATGAACCCGTGTAGGAATGCAAACGTTTTAGTCTCAAATATCAATGTATTGTCATATTTCAGAAATAGTCATAGAAATAGAGATATACAGTGTGTCCCATCTTTTTAATGGTAAGAGATACGAGGTCGGTTAAATGACACCAAATGTGGAGTTTATCAAGGCCAACTATAATGTGAAAAAATATTTTGATAAAATCTATTCGTTTTTGTTTTATACACAAATAACAGATTTTGATCATTTTCATGTCTCTTGCACGTGAATTTTGACCCACTTTGGCGGTCCTAATAACTTGAAATTTGGCAGATGTTCATAATTCCGGTGACGATGCACTATGGAATTTTTATTGAAATAAAAAATAAAAATGGCGGCTCCTCCAATATGGCGGACGAGATTTGTGATTATGGTCCAATTCCATTCAAAATTGGTATGTGGGGGTTTTTAAGGTCGGAGATCATGATTTTTCTATTAAAATTTATAAATTCAAGATGGCGACTTCAAAATGGTTCTTGTTTTTGTATAAATGGCGTTTAACTCCGTTGTTATCAACAAAAAGCTATCACTTTGACATATCATCTGTAAGAGAAAAAAAAGTTATTCATAACTAAGTCATAGTGAGCTATGACCATCATTTGAAAAATAAAAGTTTGTGCTGATATCTCAAATTCTAGAAGAGTTGGTATGAATTTCATATTTTTTTCGAAATCTCATTAAAAAACTGCCATAAGAATGTGATATTCAAATATTTTCATAAATAAAGAAGTTACGGACGAGACATGAAAATGATCAAAATCTGTTATTTGCGTATAAAACAAAAACGAATAGATTTTATCAAAATATTTTTTCACATTATAGTTGGCCTTGATAAACTCCACATTTGGTGTCATTTAACCGACCTCGTATCTCTCACCATTAAAAAGATACCCATGGTGAGCATGGTAAGTGGGACACACTGTATTTCAGGAAAAATATTCCAATGCATTTCTGTGAAACATCGCAAAATGTTTCAGAATTGTGTCGAACGCATATAATGAATATTCCTGGGAATATTCAGATATGTCTGGAAGGAATATTCTTTCGTGAGACAGTCCTGGATGTTCCATAGAAACTTGCAATGATAAATATATCAATATATCAAACTCATATCATATAGGAAGTAGAAACATTCTGGAAATGTTTACATGGTGGTTCTTCGGGTTGTAAGGCCGACGTATGTTTAGAGAAGATCTCGACGTTTCGCCAACACGAGTGGTTAGCATTTTCAAAAGATATTTTCAAAGTTTCTGGTTTCTTAAGTCGCTGTCAAATGCTTAACATTTTTTGTTATACGTTGTCTCAATAAATACCTATGATTTGACGTTCTTACATCTGATTGGTCCATAGCGTTAGCTGAGATCATAGAATCGTTCGTACCGTTATTTTGTGGGTAGAGAGCTAATTGAGAATTTTTGAGAACTGGAAGCCAAACCTTGTTCAATTGTAGTCCTTCTTCAGTTCTGTTGAAGTTGTTGTGATGTTTTTGAATTTCAATTGCATCCCGGAAGAGTCTTGGGTAATAAGCAGATGTTGAAGAGATGACTTGGGTTTCTTCAAATTTCACTCTATGGTTGTCGTTGTTGAGAGTATGTTCTGCGACAGCGGATTTCTGTGTGTGCCCTAACCGACAGCAAGCCTTGTGCTCTTTGATTCTTCTTTTAACGGAGCGTTTCGTGGTTCCGATATAAACGCTGCCACAGGAACATGGAATGCGATAAACCCCAGAAGAGCATAGTACGTCTCGTTTGTCCTTCGCTGATCTAAAGTTGTCTTTCAGTTTTTTTGAAGGTTTATAAACGGTTTTAAACTCATATTTTCGTAGAATACGGCCAATACCATCTGTAACTCTGGGAACATATGGTAAGAATGCTTTTCTTTTTTCGGTGTTGGTTTGACTACTACTTGGTACACTTGATGGACAGTCATTTGGTCTACAATTGATTCTTCCATCTCTGATTTCTCTTCTATTTTTCATACATGTCTCAATATCTCTTTCTTTGTACCCATTAGAAAGAAGAGCGTTTTTTAGATGTTTCAGTTCAGCTTCCAGGTATTCAGGTTCGCAAATTATTCTAGCTCGATCAACTAATGTCTTGAGTACACCTTGTTTTTGGCACGGATGATGGTTTGAGGTATTGTGAAATGGTTCAGAAATTATTTATCAGAAAAATGTACAGAGACACTTGTTTGGAACACAAACAAAAAGGAAAATATACTTCATAAGAAATTGAAAAATCACTTTCAATATCAAAATATTTTTAATTCACACAACAAATTCAAAGAAAAATCTTTCCTAAAAACTTAATCCTTTAAAATATATTTTTAGTCACACGTATATTATCATATTAAAACTATACTGTATATAAGGTTTTGAACGAAAACAAAAAATATACAACAATTGGTATGGGTGGATGTTACAAAAATAGAATTGAGGTTTTTCAGTTTATTAAAAGTATGGGTGGCTATGTTGAACCTCTTGGGCTGCAATGTCTTCAGAGTCCCAGTGGTGGACATGCATGATCTGAAAAACAATTTATTTCAAACACCCAGTAAAACAATCCACATTCTCAACTAGTAGATTGACAATGAAACACGAGTTTTCCATGTGAAATCACGAGGACGTGAACGTAATACATAACCTCACTTCTAGATCTTCCTTGAAGTTGAGTGCGTTTCTTTTCTAAAATCGCTCGAAGGATCTCGAAATGAGTAATTATCCTCGATGCGTTCTTTTATATCAGGTGCTAAATCACATCAGACAAAACGCTTGGCAATCAGCCTGCTCTAATTAAATACATACAGGCGAATTCATTTTGTTGATTGGATGTGGCGCAAAAACGAATGAATATTCCAGGAACTAGAACGCAATCAGAATTATACAGCTGAGTCCTGATTTTTATTGGAGATCGTCACGAAAAATTTCGGAGATGTGCAACGGAAATGTTCGTTATTATTCAACAAATTATTTCCTTGGGAAATTCTTTATTGTTAGTTGACGAGTAGTTGAGATGTAATATCAAAATAACAAATTTTTCATGCATTTGAAAATACTTCTTACCTAATATTACCATATATAACAACATTACATTTATTTTTGAAGCGTAATTAAAAATCTGTTGTGAATGAAACTAATCAAGATAACATTGAGCAACTTAACCTCTTCTTTTGTTTGAAAGTGGTTGACAATGTTTCACTTTGAGTAAGGTTATTCTGGACTTTCATTGTCTAAAAAAGAACAAAGAAAAATTCAATTCTCTGCAATTTTTAATCACGACGTTTCAACTGTTGAAATCTACAGTCGTTATCAAGTGTATAATGCGACAATCTCAAGGATACTTTTTATATATGCTGTGGATAATTGTGTGTCATTAGCCTAGGGGTAATTTGGCGGTATTCAGGTAAGCTTGTTAATTACTGTGCCAGGTCCCTCCGGTACAGCATTGTTAATTCTTATCGCAATTTCAATTGATCCATGCCACTAATTAAGGGTTTCCACACATTACGGATTTCTATGCTGGCCTGACTAAAGACTTTGTTGTTCATAATATATGCACTCTCTTTAAACTTCCTTCTATACCAGCCCTCTTCTTTATGGATGACTTCGGCTTCAGTCCATTTTATGTTGTGTTGGGTCGTCCAGACATGATCCGCTATTCCTGACTTTGATGTTTCTCCTCGTTGAGTGTTTATCTTGTGTTCAGCGAGTCTAACGCTAAGTGGTCTCTTAGTTTCTCCAAGATAAGCTTCGCCGCATTCACAAGGGATGCGGTAGATGCAGTTTTTGGAGTCAATGTCAGCGTTACGTGGTCTGGTCTTTGTGAGATGGCTGCGAATAGTGTGACCTGCCTTGAAACATGTCCGTATTTTGTATTTCGACCCAATTCGCTTTATTCTTTCCGATAGACCTCTAACATACGGAACGCACAGGGTGGTTTGTGTCGGCTCATCTGGTTTCTTGTTCTTATCCCCCCTGCGAGCTAGAACCTCTTCTATATGTTTTTTGGGGTACCCATTTCGTCGCAGATCATTCTTGATATTGTCCAATTCGATGGTAAGACTTTTATCTGTGTTACATAGGTTGTAGGCACGGTCCACCAGCGATCGAACAACCCCTCTCTTTGTAGCACCATGATGGTTCGATTCGAAGTTCAGGTATTGTCCGGTATGAGTCGGCTTTCTGTATACTGATGTTTGGCACTTATCATTGTTCCTTTGAACTTTCACGTCTAGAAAAGGTAAACCGTCTTGCGTCTCCTTTTCCATAAACTTCACGATGGAAAAGGAGACGCAAGATGGTTTACCTTTTCTAGACGTGAAAGTTCAAAGGAACAATGATAAGTGCCAAACATCAGTATACAGAAAGCCGACTCATACCGGACAATACCTGAACTTCGAATCAAACCATCATGGTGCTACAAAGAGAGGGGTTGTTCGATCGCTGGTGGACCGTGCCTACAACCTATGTAACACAGATAAAAGTCTTACCATCGAATTGGACAATATCAAGAATGATCTGCGACGAAATGGGTACCCCAAAAAACATATAGAAGAGGTTCTAGCTCGCAGGGGGGATAAGAACAAGAAACCAGATGAGCCGACACAAACCACCCTGTGCGTTCCGTATGTTAGAGGTCTATCGGAAAGAATAAAGCGAATTGGGTCGAAATACAAAATACGGACATGTTTCAAGGCAGGTAACACTATTCGCAGCCATCTCACAAAGACCAGACCACGTAACGCTGACATTGACTCCAAAAACTGCATCTACCGCATCCCTTGTGAATGCGGCGAAGCTTATCTTGGAGAAACTAAGAGACCACTTAGCGTTAGACTCGCTGAACACAAGAGAAACACTCAACGAGGAGAAACATCAAAGTCAGGAATAGCGGATCATGTCTGGACGACCCAACACAACATAAA
The DNA here is from genome assembly GCA_944452925.2 of Chrysolina oricalcia. Classification (NCBI taxonomy): domain Eukaryota; kingdom Metazoa; phylum Arthropoda; class Insecta; order Coleoptera; family Chrysomelidae; genus Chrysolina; species Chrysolina oricalcia. Next base: position 3,546,395 of record OX101824.2, on the reverse strand, counting down.
ATGGACTGAAGCCGAAGTCATCCATAAAGAAGAGGGCTGGTATAGAAGGAAGTTTAAAGAGAGTGCATATATTATGAACAACAAAGTCTTTAGTCAGGCCAGCATAGAAATCCGTAATGTGTGGAAACCCTTAATTAGTGGCATGGATCAATTGAAATTGCGATAAGAATTGACAATGCTGTACCGGAGGGACCTGGCACAGTAATTAACAAGCTTACCTGAATACCGCCAAATCACCCCTAGGCTAATGACACAAAATTATCCACAGCATATATAAAAAGTATCCTTGAGATTGTCGCATTATACACTTGATAACGACTGTAGATTTCAACAGTTGAAACGTCGTGATTAAAAATTGCAGAGAATTGAATTTTTCTTTGTTCTTTTTTAGACAATGAAAGTCCAGAATAACCTTACTTAACCTCTTCTGTCCATCGGGATCATATACACCATGTGAATATTTGCATACTGAATGGGACAAGTAAACGCTTCATTAGCCACAAGAAAAATTAGATTCCCGAATTTGATCACTTGCTGTTATTGATGTAATTTTAGGGACACAATGTAATCTAACGATATTAAACTCTTTACTAGAAGCAAAGTTTTTATTTCATAAGCCTCAATCTACGTTTTATTTGCAGTAGGTGCTCAGTTTGTTAACTACTAGTGACAAGTAAATTTACCATTGATGAAGAATGATTTACTCTCAAATAACTCATATACTTAAATCTACTAAAAAGTATATAAGTTGCTACTATACAGTATTCTACTGCAGCAACATTTTTAGATTATTATAGTAATTACAGTTTACTTGGCCTTATCAAATGACTCACTTTTGGGTAGTTTATTATTGTCTTACCTCTAATAGCTTTCATTCCATCTTTGGTATCAGGATACAAAGGACTCAATTAAATTATCCACTTGCCCTCAGTTTAGAGTTATTACTTCTTCAAAGAAAGATCATTCGTTTTTTATAAAGCCTTATTTTCAATAAATTCATTTCATTCATGAATTCAAAATGTTTGTATTCATCAGTATGAATGAATGAACAAGCAGGCAAGCTAATGTCTTTCCTCATTATGATCATAACAAATCCAAGTTATGCATAACATAATTTAGAATTAGAACGTTCTGAAAATTGAAAATAATAGATAACGAAGAATTGAAATAAAAATATGTAAATTTTTAATATTTTTATTGAAACAAAACTGTTGTTCAGTCTTTTGGAGAATTCTCCTGATTCTATTATACATAAAATGTCAATACTCTATAAATGTTAGGTCAAAATCCACATTCTACATACCAACAAGTAAAATACATGAATCAAACTAACACTATTCACACAACTCACAACAGTAATAATAGTATGATTCCGGCACACGATGTAACACGTCCACATACAACTACTAACTCAAATGCTGGAATTGGAATGAGACCAGTTTTGCGAAAACGTCGATGATCAGTGCAATGGTTACTACCGACTGATCCCGAACTGGTCGCATATCAACAAGTAGGTGAACAGTTTCATTATCGTAGGAACACCTAGCTCTACTGCCAATAAACTGTTGTATTATGCCTGTAACATGAGTCTTTGTTGTTATGATATACTTTTCAGAAACACAAAGTAGATAACTATGAATATATACACTTTTCCCTCGCTAGTAAAATGTTGACCTGACATTATACAAAGTGAATGGTCGAAGCACTTGCTGTATGTAAACAATATTATAGCTACAAGTTCATGCGTTCAGAGTACTCATTTTTTTAAAGACAAAACGTAATTTTTTTTTTTAATATAGGTATTAATTTTCTTACCACAATAGAAAAAAAGTCAGGAAAACGTTTTACTTGGACCATTTTTTTTCGTGTAATTATGACACAAACGGTTAGACTGTTTTTTATTGGCCAAATCATTAAAATTCAATATGCAGACCGAGTGTATCGTTGGCTTCACCTACAGTTACTGAATCCTAGAAGGCTTTGCCCAAGGAACAATTTTAAGACAGTTTCTATTTATTTAGGTGTTAAAAATGCTTTAATACGTTCAATAAATCGACATCGGATTTAAAGTAACCTTAAGATAAACTAAAAGTTCTTAAAGACCACTTATCTTAAACAAAACATTTAATGCACTCTTTGAATCAAAATAAAAATGCTATTTGCTCTTAATGTCCTATTGATACTATACTGATTTTATGTTACTCTTAAAATTGGCAATTTTAAAACTAATTTACTATTTTTTAGAATTGAATAGCAAGTTGGTTTTAAAACAATCCGTTCTGGGAAAAATAGTTTTAATGCAGTTTTATGGATTAGGAAAACAAATTTATCTTAGTAAAGAAAGAAAAGAAATCCAAAAACATAATTAAGTTTTATGAAGTTTAAAGGTTTTAATTTAGTCAATTTGGTTAAATAAAATACCTTTTGGTCTTTGGACGACTCCACTGAAACTAATGATATCCCCTCCACATTCAGATTTTACGCCATTTTGTCAAGAAGCTATTTTAGTGAACCAGTGCAGTCCGCATGTTAGAATGTGAAATAAAATTTTGAATCAACAAGTGTTATCGACAAGTACCTAATGCACTACACGCTTCACTCACAAAACCGGCAAAATTTGTGAGGTTAGGATTCCATTCGAGTGCAAGACCATCTTCAAATCAATAAGGTCACCAGTTTGAACATATTGAAGCATATTGGTTTTAAAAGGAAACGTAAACAGACACCTGCGAGAGTCATTGGATTTAAAATGGTAAATAAAACGCTGTTTTGAATCTTGTGAGATTTAAAACATTTAATAAATGAAGAATTAGTTTTAATCTAGACCACGCCATGTTTTACTTTAATAAAGAATGAAAACTCAGCTGAATATACCTTTTTCTAGGGTTCAAATATCCAAAAACTGCCCTAATTCACTGGGTCCTTTATTATTTAATAAATTACCAGACCATGTAAGAAATAGTCAAACTTTACCACGTTTTAAAAAATGCCTTAAACAGTTTTTAACTGATAGATGCTATTATAAAGTCGACCAGGCACTATAATAGTATTTGTAAATCCACTGTGTTTTGTTTGTTATATCAATATATATATATATATATATATATATATATATATATATAGATATACAGTGACCGCCAAAAAGTACCTATGTACCATATGGGAATTTTTTTTATTATTGGAGTATTGGAAAAAATATTCTGGGGAAAAGTTTGTGCATGTCCGATAACCTAAAAATCGATTTTGACACATGTCACGTGATCGCTAGAATGGCGGCAAAATGAAAAAAATTGCAATGCAAAGGCAAAAAAGGGGGTAAGATAGCAAGATATCAAAAAAAGTTATTTGAAAAAGTCACTTAGAATTCAATTTTATACACATAAACGAAGTTTCAAGAGATAATTCAAAAAAATTGAAAATTGCAATTTATTTAAAAATATTATTTTTTTTTTCTTATGAATAGCTTGACTATACTGAAACATTTGCATTTTAATGATAATGACAAAATTTTCTCATTTTCTCCACACTAAATTAAAAAAATTGGTTTTTGTCAGAACCCTCGCTGTTACATTGGTTCTTATCTAACAGTTATATCAGAATTCCAAGACTATTGTGTTGATATGGCAATCTAGAAACACCATGTTTCCTGATTTCAATCATGTTTCAATAATAATGCTGTATGAGCGTTTTACTTTGCACATAAACTTTAAGAATCTTTAATTTGACGCACTATTTTCAAGTTTATGTGCGAAGTGAAACGCTCATGCACGATTATCATCGGAACTTTATTATAATCTGGAAATTACCATGTTTTTGGAGTGTCATGTCATCACAATGGTCGTGGAATTCGGATATAACTGTTAGATACGAACCGATGTAACAGCAAATTCCCATTTTTTCAATTTAGTGCCCTCTGGTGTGGAGAAAATGAGAAAGTTTTGTCATTATCATTAAAATGCAAATGTTTCAGTATAGTCAAGCTATTCAAAAGAAAAAAAAATAATATTTTTAAATAGATGGAAAAATATTTTTAAAAAATATCGATTTTCAATTTTTTTTAAATTATCTCTTGAAACTTCGTTTGTGTGTATAAAATTGAATTCTAAGTGACTTTTTCAAATAACTTTTTTTAATATCTTGCCATCTTACCCCTTTTTTGCCTTTGCATTACAATTTTTTTCATTTTGCCGCCATTCTAGCGATCACGTGACATGTGTCAAAATCGATTTTTAGGTTATCGGACATGCACAAACTTTTCCCCAGAATATTTTTTCCAATACTCCAATAATAAAAAATTTTCCCATATGGTACATACTTTTTGGCGGTCACTATATATATATAAATATATATATTTTACAAATAACTGAATGTTATTGAATACTGTTTATTTCTAATTTAGATTTAACTCCTAAACAATATTTGTATTGTCTTTTTTGGAGAATAAAATTATTATTATTATTAAAGACTCCGCCATTTGGGACATTTTTAATAGTAAACGAAACGAATATTATTATTCTAATAATTGCGTCTTGGATCTTCTTAAAAAACTGATATTTTTCTAATATTTTTTAAATAAGAGAAAAATACATTAAATGAGTGGCGCTCAAGTTATGTTGAAGAAGTTTATTACATTTTGTCAGAAAAGTGCCAAGTATAATTCCTTTGCAAAAACATTAGGAAAAATCAATGACAAACATATTGAAAAACATCCAAAAAGATAGTCACATGATTGAGATATTGCATTTCAGACTTATAATAATACATTTTTTTAGATTCTTATTTGAAACTTCCTTCAGATAATGTATTCTTTTCTTTTGGATTCCTACCATAAATTGCAAACTTTCTTGAGATAGTGTTGCATAAATAAAAAGAAAATCTAGTTCTCACAAATCTCAATGTGAAGTATGACTTTTTCTGTATTTTTTGTAGATCAGCTTCATACACGGAGTCACAAAAGAGATTATGGAAATAATTAGGGATTCGCAAAGACTCAATTTCAATTCCTGATTTAGGGATGCTCTATATGGGGATAGAGTTGTCTCAGAATATCATAAGACGATTTGATTAAATGGTTTATATGCTTGGTTATTCTGAAATCGGAGTCTACCCACAGTTCTTTCCGTCAGATGATAAAGGAATATTTTCTCCATTCACTTTAATATTTATCTGAGTCTGTGCATACATTCGTACCAAATAACATCACGGTTGATTTTAAAAAATTGAGGTTTAGATTATGAGCATACAAAATTTTAACAAGAGCTTGTAACAACTTTTCAGCATTTTTTGTGTTTTCAAAGGAAAATGAGAAATATACTTGTGTATGATCAGCATAGTTATGGTACAGATTTTTAGTAGCTTCTGAAAATCTGAAATATGAATAGAGAGCAACAAAGGCCCAAGTACTGACTCCTGGGGAACACCAAAAGTTTTAATTCTTTGTGTGTGTTAATACTGAGATAGTTTTTGATAAGTTTTACCCCTGCATTTTTGAAACCGTATATAATTTGACCATTTTTTACATAAAATCTTTGTTTCCATAGTGTCAAACGCCTTACTATGATCTAACACTATCAGACAGCTTATCTTACTTCCATCTGTGGCTTTTAAGATGTCATCTGTTTTCACAGCCAGGGCAGTAGTTGTACTGTGTTATTATGTTTTAATCTTCGGATGTTATTTGGCCATAACTGATGAAAAAAATAAATAATTTTCTTTCTTCTTCAAATTTCAATTCTACGTAGATATTTTTATTGTCTGTAACTATTTATGTTGTAAATTTGACGTTTTAAAAAAAAAGATGCCCATTTTCAGATATTTACAATTTTCTGCTAATTCTTACGCCACTGGTCACCAACTCTTAGTAAGATGGAAATTTTCTGACAAATCAAAAGTATAAAAGTTTTCCATATACAGTGTGTCCCACTTTGAGCAGCCACACCCTCATATTTTGTTGACCATGAAATAATTCGAAATTTTCTTTGACTCAAGTTGTAGTACTCGGAAATACCTACCTTTATGTTCACGTAACCTTTGTATATCCATTTTCCACGGCTAACTACGACCAAATGAAAAGTGAAAAATTGGGAAAATCATACTAGGCATTTTTTTTATCGCAAAAATAACACCAGATTCTGTTTCAGAACATCTTAATACCCCCAAATCTCAATGCTTGAATCATTTGAATATACAGGGTATCATTCATTCTGATCAGAGTTAGCCTTGGAAAAGTGATATTTGGCTATTTTTCAAAGTATTAATTAAATATTTTTGAGAATTCTGTGACAGGAGAAGACATTTTGGAAATTTTCCCAGCATTATTTATGGATTAGTGTTGATAATGCTACCAGCTACAGATGATACCCTGTATATTCAAATGATTTAAGCATTGAGATTTGGGGGTTTTAAGGTGTTCTGAAACAGAATCTGGTGTTATTTTTGCGATAAAAAAATGCCTAGTATGTTTTTCCCAATTTTTCACTTTTCATTTGGTCGTAGTTAGCCGTGGAAAATGGATATACAAAGGTTACGTAAACATAAAGGTAGTTATTTCCGAGTAATACAACTTCAATCAAAGAAAATTTCGAATTATTTCATGCTCAACGAAATATGAGGGTGTGGCTGCTCAAAGTGGGACACACTGTATATCCAACTCAAGGACGGACATCGTATGAAAAACATATACATACAGGGTGTGTTATAAGTGACTTAATTTCAGGGGGTAATCTCCTGTCATATAATATGAAAAATAGTTCGTATAAACGTATCTCCCAACTTGTTTCGTTTTGGACAAACTCCTACAGTTTGCAAACTTTCTAACTGATCATTATACAGTGTGTGTCATTAAAATAATGCAAGAAATGAAAAAAAAATCGTGGTAAAAGTTGGTGCTGATCAAAAACATCACATTGAGTCCCTTTCATTTTGGGAAACGATTGGAATTCACTTACCGCTGCTATTTATTTTCCACAATAAACATGTTATATAAAAAATAATATGAGAATGTTTCACGCAGAGTGTCTTTGTGAAATCCTTCATACCAATGGCTCTGATTCGATAAAGTTCAGCTGAATCAAATTAAGTATTATGAGAAATAGCATTCGTAGAAAATATGAAGTTTGCATTTTCAGTTCCTTCTGAGATATTTGAAACAATGTACTCCTACAGCCAAACGTATTTTAGAACAAAGTTTACTTAAAGTCTTCTCTTGTTTAATGGCATATGGACGTGAAAGGATTATATTTAATAAGCAAGACAACAATAGATATTTATGACACAAGTTCATGAAGTAGGAATTTTTTGTACAAAAATAGCTCTTCACGAAAATGTATCATAAAATTTTTTTATTACCTACAGCACTGTGAACTGATGTGTGTGTTTGTAAAAAAATATCTTTATCACCTAAAAGTTATAAATTCAATAGTTCAAAAAAAATTAAACTTCGAAAAAAATGCGTAGGGTAGGTACTGATTTGGTATAAATATCAATCAAGCAACCCTTTGCAACACTAATGGAACCATTACTTCACATTTAACTACTAGAAAAAAGGAGTTAAACACTGCTAATAAACACACAAGGTTTTATTGAAAAGACATTTCAGTAATTATCAAAAAACCGACTGTTTATTATAACCTCGACATACTGTTTCTTAAAAATTAAGCAAGTTAGGGCATATGCTTATATGCTACGAAACCGGAGTTACATTGAATTTATGCCATAAGATATACCGACCTCTTGCAAAGTTACTCTCGTAGAATCTTTGCACTAGGGTCCATCAGATAGTCTCAAGTGGTTTAAAACGCAATTGTTTTATTTTGGATGCTTGCGAATGAAATTTCCATTGTATAGAATATTGAAGAAGACTGGATTTGAAATATTTTTTTATTCAATTTTCATTCGTGAAGCAATACACAACCCTAAAAAGCAATTATTATTATTATTGTTACCAATAGTTGTATCATAGTGAATAAGTCTTCATTCAGTCGTTGAACCTGTATGTGTACTGCAATTCTATTTTATTCCACACACGTTCTTATACTCACTTAAAAGGTTTTGAGTTACTTTTTGTTCCTTAGTCATTGGTTTTCATCAATAGTGATGTCCAAGTGTTGCGACTATGCTTTGCATACTGTGTTTGTTAGTGAAGGCATTGAAAGGTACACAATTTTTTTTATTTTCCATACTCGTCGTGTTCTCCTACAAGAAACAAATTGAAATTATTAAAATTGCTTCTCTCCCACTCAGTGTTCTTACAAAAACCGGATTGCTGTGGTGCGAAATCTTTATGTTGCAAAAAGTAACTAGCAATACCAGGTGGATCACTAAAGGTCATTTGAATAATTTGAGATACGATCCAAATGAAGAACTTATTCTATTATATTCAGTGGGGGTGTCAATAATAATAATAATGAATATACTTCATTGTCGTTGAAAATTTATTTTCGTCGACAAATCATGTAGAAGCTGTAGAAAAATATTGGATATAATTGTATATTTATTTATTTTATTTATTTATTTACAAATGGGAATACAAACGGGACTAACCCAAAACAGTATTCACAGATAGATGATTTCTCAATATACAGAATCTACATATAATTCTAAAGTAATTCTAAAGGAAATTACAAAAATTTTGACAGATATAGAAAATAACAGAAAAAAAAAACAATAAGTGTAATGAATTTAGTGCATATGGTAATGAGTGAATGAAAACGAACATGAAAGCGTACTAATTCAATTGAAGTCTGTGAAGCAAGAAACTGTTTTTTCAAAATATAGGAAAACTTTGACATTGAGTAAGAGAAAATATCAATATTAATGGAATTTGATAACGCATTATATGATATGTTGCATCTATGCATGGGAGAGTTCAAAAAATTATTTGTTTGCGATTGTTCGTAACGGAAGAGATGCTGATGCCTAGTAGTATATATAGGAGCATTAAGATAAATGTTACTAAGGATGGCAGGGGAATCAACTAAATTGTTATTGACTTTGAAGAGGAACTTCACGTCTCAAATTTTCCTTCTGTTCTCCAGTGTTAATATATTCAGCTCATTTCGAACATAGATACGGTTGTTGGGTTTGGATGGAAAACATTTTTTGTTGACATAATCTAAGAAAATGTTCTGAACCCTTTCAAGTTTTTTTATGTAAATGACGTATACAGGGTTCCATATTACGGAACCATAACTCAAAACACTATTGACGTATGACATATAGAGAGTACGGAGAGTCTGTGTGTTTTTAAATTCACGACAAGTTCTCATAATGAATCCTAACATTCTGTGGGCCATTTTAGAAATATAAAATATATGCTCATCAAAATACAGGTTAGAGTCAAATATTATTTCTATGTCCTTTATTTCTGTGATGGTTTTCAAGGGTAGAGAGGATATTTGATAGGAGTGATTAGAACACTTTTTCGGCGTCCAAATGAAATATGGTAACATTTATCAAAGTTCAGGTATAGACTATTTACATCGCGGTAGACATAGAAGTTATTGATATTCTGTTGCATGAGTAAGATGTCGTCAGCATCAGAAATTGAGTGGTATATTTTTAGATCGTTCACATACATTAAAAAGTTGGCGAATCGGAAACATTCCTTGAGGAACCCCAGAGGTGATTTGGTGACATTCAGACTTGTTGTTACCGATTGTTACCGCTTGACAACGATCGGTTACATAAGATTCAAGCCAATTTAATAGATTGCCATTTACCCCGACTCCAGCAAGCTTCTGTAGCAAAACTGAGTGATCGATTTTGTCAAATGCTTTGCTGAAGTCGGTGTAAATAGCATCAACTTGGTGCTTGTCACTGAGGCTATGCAGGATATACTCAGTATATGTGAATAAATTGGAGATCGTTTCTTCATGAAGCCATTTTGTTCAATATTAATTATGTTTTTAACGTCGAAGAATAGGTTATATAAAATAAATATTAATTTAAAACTCAAAGCTAACTGATATATTCCTCAATAAATATTATTTTGTTAAAACATAAAAACTAATGAGCATATTATATAACTTTTCGCACACATGAATAAGTAAACAACACTCTACAACGAAATTTAAATTTAAAACTAACAATGATAAGATTTTCAATAAATATTATTTTGTCAAAACATGAAAAATACATCAACACACATATTATATAACAATTCACACACATGAATATGTAAACGAAACCAATACCGGGTGTCCACGAAAAATGGCTCGCCCCTATAACTTTTTTGTTTTTGAAGATAATAGAATGAAATTTGGAGGATCTGCATAACACATAAAACTGCTTTGACAAGTAACTTAACTTCATGCAACTTTTTGTTTCTCCGGAAGTGACATAAACTTTCGATTTTCAAACTTGGCATCCAGTATATTTTCACTTCTCTTGCCTTCTTCTAACATACAGAATACAACCATGTGTTACTTGTCACTTTTCGAAACCGAATTTTATTTTTGTTTTGAAATTTATTCTTTATTCTAGAGGGCTATGGATATCTTCAAATCACCAATTTCAGTCCTAAAATTTTGAGAATAATACAACTTTACTGTTTTTGATCAAAATTTATCTGATATGTAACATTTCATTTTAAAATTTCTATTACTAATTTTTTTCAAACGACAACACAGTGGCTGCGCATTATTAGGTTTTAAACAAACTTTTGTCAAAAAACTTTGAAAAATTACATCAGGAATTTCTCAAAATGAAGAAACGTAGGAGATTAAAACAAGATTGAAATGCATCGAGCAATCTGTAACCTACACAACTTGTGCAACAAGATCAATAATCCTTTTGAGAACTAGATATCAGACAAAATATCGATCTCGAGAACCGTCAGAAAAATTTCAAGAAAACATTTGCAACTGCAACCCAAATTGTAGCTTTTGAATTTGTTGAGATCAGAAGCTGATAGACAGTGAGTTTAAAAAAGTTTGCACCATATGCGAAACATTTTTATTATCAATTTTTCACAAAATTTTATTCTTTTGTATTTTGCAACATTAGCAACAATGAAACAAGTGAAAACATTGGACCGAATTAAAAAATGAATAGTCTGATCTGCGCAAGGGCTGTTTTCAACGCCCCCTAGCAGCAAAACTGTTAATTTTTTTGGGCTGGAGCAATGGTAACATTGGTTGAGAATTACATGGACTATATCATACCAAGAATTCGAAAAAATCCACAGGGACCCAAATTCCATAAGGAGATTGCGGGGTCCTTTTGATTTTCCATCTCAAAAAAATCCGTTCACCAAATTTTGCGCGAAAAATGTATTTCTTTGCAAAAGTTATTCAAAATTATTGAAATCAATGAACACTTTGTATATCCAGAACGATTTTCGAGTACCTATCAACTCATTCAGGGATGTTAGGGGAAAATATATAATGTTGAACCGGCATCTATTGTCACTATTATGTTTGTAAAAACATAAACTATTCATAGACACTCCAAAAATAGAACTAACTGTGTTTTGTTTCGTCATTCATAGGAGGGAGGGTTTATTAAAATAATGGATTTCGCTCCTTAACATATTATGTCGTAATGGTATTTTCGTCTGTTGTCATGGCCTGTCAATCAAGAATTATATTTTTACTGTGCTCAGCTTATAGACCAGTCAACAAGTGCTTTTTGGCTCAAACTTTTTTTTCTGTTTCCGAAATATATGATTGAGGTGTGATTCGATTCGGAAAAGCGTGTAGAAGATTTTTTAAAAAATTCGAGGACCGCTGCAAAAATTGCCAAATTTGTTAACAATTAACTAAAAAAAAATCAAAGTAGGGTGTGGTTGAATGATGGTTTTTCGGGTTTTTAGGCCGACGTTTATTTAGAGAAAAACTCGACGTTTCGCCAACACGAGTGGTTGGCATTTTCAAACTGCATCTTGAAAATGCCAACCACTCGTGTTGGCGAAACGTCGAGTTTTTCTCTAAATAAACGTCGGCCTAAAACCCGAAATACCATCATTCATTCAACGATGGCCGCGAAAGCGTTTCACAACTAGGGTGTGGTTTTTTGCAAATATTTCAAAAACTTTTCGACATTTTTCAAATTTGAAAAAAGAATGAATAAAATGGGGAACTGCAGGACCAATATTTATTATTTTCCCAGAAGGTTGAAAATACGGCCGAAAACGGGAACTGATTTAAACTGATGAAAATTAAGAATTGAAAATATTCAGGCATCTACTGGATAGATGAATGAACAATAATCCATGGTCAAAAATTTCATTTACGCCGATGATATGAAAATATTCCATGTCATACAGGATCCAGATGCTTGTCTCATACTCCAAAATAATAATAATAATAATAATAATCGTCTTTATTTCTTAAAACAACAAAATAGCATGAATCTTTTTTTACATGAGTGTTTGGTGAATAAAATAAGCAGAAATCTTCTGAATTGTGAAGTTGTTTGTTTGCATCGCACAGTGCTAGAAGTAACCTTCAACTATGACTTTGATAACACTGTAATTGAGAAGGTTAATTCGATCAAAGATCTTGGAGTCATCTTCTAACCCAATCTCTTATTTTCTTCGCACATCGAATACATCTGTGATAGAGCAATCAAGCAGTTGGGTCTCATAGACATTTCAGAGATTTTGATCTCATGAGTACAGTGTAATCCTATTCATCTCATTGGTTAGATCTCATCTTGAGTATGCTTCGATTACTTGGTGCCCTCATGCTCAAGTCTACATCGAAAAATTGGAAAGAGTTCAACTCAGATTTCTTATGTACCTCTCATTCAGGCTGAACATTCCTCAGTCTTATACCAACATGCTGTCAGTATTGAATTTGAGTACTATGATCCACAGAAGGCAAGGATTCGACACCTTGCTCAGTTATAAAATTTTGAACGGTCTGATAGATGCTCTTGAATTATTAGAAGATGTAAATATATTCAGAACAGGAAGAAATTTTTCGGCATTCAGGATTCTCAATGCATTTAGTTGAAACTTCATGTAGCCAGTCAACCAGTACGACGATATAACAAATACACGCGATGGAGATTCAAGTATTCAACTGCACCACTGTTCCCCTTACTATTTAAGTCTACAGTATTCGCACTTCGCAGTCTAGTAAGCCGCTCTAGGTAGCTAGAAGTGGGGACAAACCAATGTAGAGTGGTCCAGTTAAATACTTAATAATAATAATAATAATAATAATAGATTTTATTGACAGAACTGAATATACCGATACAAGAACATATTATTTATTCTTACATTTCTGTCAAAAGGCAGAATTCATGTTCTGATCTTGTCACGTGAGTAACGCAATCAGACCATGCTCTTCCATTCAACCTGAACCATTGAATCTGCATCGTGTGTATTTGTTATATTTTGTACTGGCCGACTGGCTACATGAAGTTTCAACCAAATGCATTGAGAATCGTATATGCCGATACATTTTTTCCGGTTCTGTATGTACATCGTAGAGCACTTCGTGACTATAGCATATTTTTCTTGGTTGCACATCGGTCTAATTATTGTCCAAACATAGAGATGATTGGTTTACTATGACAGGCAAATGTTCACTTTAAGGACTATAGTTATTTTTTCAGCCTCAAGAATTATGTAATAAGTTTTAAGTTTTGCAATTCAGGATATTGGTTTTGGAAATAAAACCAGAATAATAATAACAATGACAGTTTTGTGTCAAATCAAAAATTGTAAGACCTAATGCTAAAAACGTAATACTTCAATTGTTTCTTAGACTTTAGCGGTCAAACCCCTTTTTGCAGCGATTGCCGATACAATCAATCAAACCGTAACAACCGCTCCTCTCGGTTGGATAGACACTTCCGAGAACACGAGTGAACTGTAGCGCAAAAATAATCTGTCTTCAGACGAATGACGTGCGTAAATACTTACTTATGTTAACTTCAACAAACAAGGCCGAAACTGAAATAAACTATAACGTTACGATCGCGAACTCTAAAGTGCTTGGAATGATTGTTTTATAGCCGAAGTCGCTATTAATGGTTTCATTGAATCAAGAGCAGAGTTGAAATAGATATCGCGATAGCACGAAGAAGGTTTCGAGCGCTTTATTTGCGTTTGAGCTCGGAGGAAGACTGCGATATTTTCAACGATGACATTCCTTTTCTTTTACTGTTGGCAAACACATAGGGTCCTATCTGAAAACCCATAACACGTTAGGTAATGTCTCATGACTCAGAATATACTCAATTGAAGGCTGGTGTCCCACAGAGATCAGTGTTAGGCCCAACGTTATTTCTGATTTATGTAAACGACGTTGTCTGTAGCTTTAAAACAGTTTCCAGTACACTTTCTGTTGACGACACTAGCATACTAGTTAATGAGAATACGGGCTTACTCACTACATCGTCTAAAAAGGTAATGGAAGAAGTGTCAGACTGGTTTCTGGCAAATAAAATGTCTCCCAGCTTTTCTAAATCGGAAAACGTTTTATTTAGGTCATATAAATATGTTGACAATGTGACCAAACACCTCAAATGAATTGATTTCGTGCACTCCCAAATTCCAGGGATTGACTATTGACAGCAAATGGTAGTGGCTAGATCACACCTCTGCTCCCGAGACTAAATTGAGCAGGTCAGTCCTTGCTCTGCACAATGTTAAGAGAAATACCAACCTGTCAACACAAGTCAGATAGTGACAGATTTAGGTGCCTCATTTTCACATACAAGCCTCGAATAGGGTTGAAAAGTACATCGATGTTGAGTAAAATGGAGGGAAATTTACGAGCGGCTCCTGGGGAGAACATATGAAAAATTCGATTTTCCAGAACAGAAATAAAAGGAGTATGTTGCCCATATTTTCACGCGAGCCGTGTTCACCTAGTCATTGATTAATATAACCTGGCTTCGGAATACCAAAGGCTTGAGTGTTGCAGGTGGCTAAAGAGTTAAAATGAGGGCATAATCTTGTAAAGAAAAATCGAGATTTTAACAAATCTTCTCACTCAAGCCTATCGAAACTATGAAAACCTACATCGTCACTAGACCGAAAAACATAATGGCTTGAGTGGCGCCAGTGGATAAGTAGATTTTGTCGTCGGAAAATTTGATGGAAATTCTTTTTGAATTTTCCATATGTTCTCCCCAGGAGCGACTCGTAAATTTCCCTCCATTTTAATCGCAAGTGAAATTTCTTATCCCACGTTGGGCGCCAATTGCGACTCTTGAAGGGTGGTTTTACATTGTGAACTCAAAAATGACACATATGACAAATTAACCTCTTCGGTTCCTCTCGGTCCCGATTTTCCTTCCTCTTGAAATCCTGCAAGCAATATAAGATCTTTAGTTGCTGTAGAAAATGTTCTTTTTCAAAATTGAAATTTCCTTTTCTTTTGTGCAGGTCGCTGCCCAAGCTCAGCAGCCAAGACGAGGACGGGCACACCCCCCACACCCAATTTACTGGTGTAGCCCACTTCGAGCCCATCCCGCATGACCACGATTTTTGTGAGAGGGTTGTGATAAATGTGAGTATATAATTCAGCAATTTTTATCGAAATTCAAACTGCGTGAATTCAAACTGCCACTGCCTATCACTGTACAGATAGATGAAAACTGTGACTGAGGGTTAATTTTTAGGAAAAACTTAATGATCAACACCGCTTATCGATATCTATCATAATAATAATAAAATTTGTTCCAGTAGGATCATTTTTACATGAAATTGGAAAGGTCAACAGAGAGTGGTAATATATAGAAATATACAAATATCAGTTTTTCAACTAGTAGGCATATATATATATATATATATATATATACTGTATAAGATAAAAACAAAACTAAAAAATTATAAATCACATAATAGGAAAAGATTTAGAAAAATACAGTTATTTCAATGAACAATGTCACATATTAAAAAACTCTTGAACAGTATAGAAGGACTTCGTTATTAAATATTTCTTCAAATATTTCTTGAAAGTAATGATGCTTTGCTCATCTTTAATACTATTTGGCAATCTATTATAGAACTTTATGCCTGTATACGAGGGAGATTTTTCATAAAAAGTAGGTCTGTGGTAGGGAGTTTTAAGACTGTTACCATGTCTTGTTGGATAACTGTGGATGTCACAATTTTTGATGTAGCTGGAGATTCTCTGTCTGATGAACAGTATACATTTATATATATATATATATATATTTATATATACAGGGTAATGTTAAAATTTCATGGTTTTGAAAGTAAGGTTTACATGTATCCCTGCGTTGTAATCCAAAGATAAGCCTGATAACCCTTTTTTGTAGAAGGAATAGTCTATTAACTGAAGTGGAATTGCCCCAAATTATTATGTTGTAGGTTAGATGAGAGTATACCATTGCGTAATATATATTCAGCAGCTGTGTTTGGGGGAGTATATTTCATTGCAGATGCAGATGCAGAATGCAAATGTTTACTGGTAGCTGTTAAATTTTGATTTAGGCAGTAAAGACGCTCCTCAAGTCGTGGTTATTGTTCAATTTTCGAACACATTTGCAATGAAGTATGCGAATTATCAAAAATGGAGCATGACAGTCTGTTTTAAACATACCAGAAAAATGCAGAGGCACCAAGCAATTTGTACCACGACAGGTATCCAGAGAGAAGACAACCTTATAGAGACATTTTCGCAAGATTGCGGCACAACCTCAGATCAATAAATAAACATAGATGGTCCCGATGCTACGTAAACATCACATTCACTGAACCGAAGACAACTTTGTTTATTTACGTACACCTCTCATCCCTAATGTTTTCAAACATTGACGCCCTGTTGTCAAATTGGTAAAAAAATATGATTTTGGTAGGAACCTACCAATAAATGCATAATCAATTATATTTTATATTCAGACGTATTATTCTAAAAATTCTAGAGAAATGTTTGTGTCTAGAAAGGTGTGAAAAAATTACCAAAACGGAAGATATATGTCGTTTTGAACTGATGAAATTTTAGGCACTCTAAAAATTTCGAGGGGTTACTATAATTATTTTACTCTTGGCAACACCGCTTGTGACACCGGCCGTGGCGGCCATTGTACCTTGTCGTTTCGTGTTGATGATGTGTTGTTAGAAATTTTCCTGTGTGTTTTCGTGGTTTTTGTATTCGTCAAATATAATATTGGAGGACAAAGAAACTCATTCAAAATTACAGATACGAAAAGCCTATGGCAAAGTAGTGAATTCGTCAATGTTTGTTATAAATATCTGTAAGCAGGTGGAAAAACATTGAGGCTTATGAAAGGAAAATTGAATTTATTTTCCAATAATATTGACATTGTTAAAATTCTAACAGTGAGGACAATTAATGATATACCAAAGAACTTGCTTAAAATTTTTGGAAATCATTTCTTTGAGGAAGAGTCTTTATCAAACCATAGTTATGCCTTGGGAAAGGCAATACTTCAAAATCTGAATATACCATGAATTGTCAATAAGCGGAACTGACAAAGTAGAAAGGTTTGTTTGAATGTTTTAGACGATGTAGTAACTTGATTACTTATATTTCGGACGTCCATCATCTTAATGGTTGAAAGATTTCTATCTCTTTCAAATTTTTCACAACGTTTCAATTGCTTGAATCCGCAATCGTCTTCTGGTGAATAATGACAAAATCAGATGCTACGCGCCCTTTTATAGGTCTATAATTAGCGCGTAATTACGTTGTAATTATGCGCGGTCTTGTGACGCGCTTGGTTTCGTGCTTTTTCTCCCTCCAAAACGGTCCATGAGCGGTTTCCATACGTTTTTAATTTCCACGCTTGGTTGACTGAAGGCACTATTGGCTTCTATATAGGTGGTTTCTATAAATTTCCGTTTGAACCAATGTTCCTCTCTATGAAGAACACTAGCTTCGTCCCAAATAATTCGGTGGTGTTTTGTCCAGGCGTGGTCAGCAATTCCCGATTTTGATGTTTCCCCTCGTTGAGTCCACTTTTTGTGTTCAGCTATTCTTACTGATAATGGCTTCTTGGTCTCTCCGATATAGGAATCTCCACATTCACATGGGATTTTGTAAATACAGTTTTTGCTGGATTCTGTTGTGTTCTCTGGTTTCGTCTTGGTGAGGAAGCTTCGTAAGGTACTGCCGGATTGAAAGCAACTCTTGATGTTGTATTTATTTCCGATTCTTCTGATCTTCTCGGAGATACCCCTGATATAGGGAAGAATGAGAACGGGATTTTGTGGTCTTTCTTCGGTTGTTTTGGTCTTTTCGAGTTGTTTCCGAACTTCTCCTATGAGTTTCTCGGAGTATCCGTTTCGGCGTAGGTCGTTTTTGATGTGGTTAATGATGATGTGAAAAATTTGAAAGAGATAGAAATCTTTCAACCATTAAGATGATGGACGTCCGAAATATAAGTAATCAAAGTAGAAAGGGTCAGGTCTCTTTCGACAAAGACAGTTTTATTTAAAAATCAATAAATACCAAGTGTTGAAATCCTCATGTACTGCAAAAGAGACCTGACCCTTTCTACTTTGTCAGTTCCGCTTATGGACAATTCATAGTATATTCGGATTTTGAAAAAAATTTGATGTATTGCCTTTACCAAGGCATAACTATGGTTTGATAAAGGCTCTTCTTCAAAGAAATGATTTCCAAAAATTTTATGCAAGTCCTTTAGTATATCATTAATTGTCCTCACTGTTAGAATTTTAACAATATCAATATTATTGGAAAATAAATCAAATTTTCCTGTCATAAGCCTCAATGTTTTTTCCCCCTGCTTACAGATATTTATAACAAACATTGAGGCATTCACCATTTTGCCATAGGCTTTTCTTATCTGTAATTTTGAATGAGTTTCTTTGTCCTCCAATATTATATTTGACGAATACGTTTGATTGCATGATTTCTATCGTGCATTTGACGCCACTGGAACCTCGCCTGTGGAATGTTTGTTTACTATCATTTGTTTTGCAAACAAAGCAGTATTTCGACATCGTGTCTCACTAAACCACTGTACTATTTTGAAAAATATTCCAAATGTAACTTTAAGTTGTTTAAGCAGGACAAATACCACGAAAACACACAGGAAAATTTTAACAACACTTCATCAACACAAAACACTTGCACTTGCAATTGCGTCCTCTCATGCTTTGAGGAACGTTGCACAAGTATCTGTTAGATTTAATTCAATCCCCGTCGTGGTCTTAGCCAGGAGAGTAGTTGTTTTCTGACAGGTACTTGCCATATGAATGAACTGGTCCAAAATTTAGGAAGGATAATACTCAACAGAATGAACAATTTTTACAAAAAAAGGAAATGGGTTCTGAAAAAATAGATGTTTGAAAAGGTTTCTTAACTCATAGGGCCAGTTGCATAAAGAATTTAACAGACAAATAAATATTTGATTTGATTATTACTATGGCAACGCATGTCTAAGCTCACCAGTTATGTTACCTACGTTAACAGAAGGCTTTATGGAACTGGTCCATATTTATTCAAATATTCGTATTGATTCGTTGAAACTTAAACGTAAACCCCCAGACTCCAAACTTGAAATATAGTCAAGGAACTTGTTACCTCTATCGAATTAATTACTATAGACCATAAATACTGCTTTATTTTTAATAGCTGAAAACTCCTAGAATCCAACTAAGAAAAGAATATCATCATAAATCACAAAACTAATCCGCTATCTTGAATTCCCAAATTTTGATAAAAAGTTATTTGCTGCCAACCCCCGGCTTTTTATTGGCCCTAGGAATTTTAATACAAAACCGCGACATAACTTGTTGCAGCTCACAGGTACTGCATTTGCATGAGTAATTTTGACCCCCTTAAAAAAGCACGGCACTGTGCTAGAGGTGTTTTGTTTTGGTTCGAATGTCAAAAACCCTAAGCAAAACAGTTTCCGCAAGAATTATCTTCGGGTCAGTGAATATGATGTTTACGTAGCATCGGGCACATCTATGTTTACTTATTGATCTGAGGGCACAACCTAATTGATGGTGGTCAATAAATGAAAACATTGAATGCATCAAGTAGGGATAGGGAGTTGGAAGAAATAGTCGTTTTAGGAGCTGTTGAAAATAATTCCAAAACATCAACGCTAAATCTAAAAATATCAATTTCGTTTCCGACTGAGAGACGAGGAGTTTGATGGTAGAATTGGTGAAAGCTACAAGTGTCTAGCCTGGTTTTGTTCGGCTAACGAATCCTGAATTTGTAAAGTGATCCTTTGTGGATTTTGCGTTCTATCCATCTCACCATCAACTCCAAGGTCCTGGCTTTTGATAGATGCCTATCTTGGACAGTTACGATAATTTGGCGTTTGACCTTTTTTCTACAAGATAAAACCCTTCACGGAAGGGTTGTTGTACCCGGAGGAATTCAACCCAGGGAATTGTTTTGGTCCCTGTCTGGTTGAGTATTTCCCAAGCTTTGGTTAAGCCCCACGTTTTCCTGTTGAGGATATTTAGGTTATTATTGCCCCGGTATAGCTCATCTTTCCAAAGTGTAGACAACCTGGATTCGCCTGTTGAATTACTGATTGCCGTCAGATATGGTGGAGCTTTCTTCATAGAAATGCTTTGTAGACTCCCTTCCCTCATCACTAAAGTCCTGGTTAGCCTAGGATCGAGTCCAAAATCTTCACAGCAAGAACTCCTACCATTTCAATTCTAATTATCTATTCTTGTGCAATATTGATATTCTCCGGTTGGAGTTTATATCTTTCAACGACGATCTGTAAATCACCACATAGTACTATGCGTTGGGAAAATTGATTTCCTGATAAAATATTATATGTAATGAATTTGACCCCATATGCAACAGATACCGAATATTGAATATTATTAGATTCGCAGTCTCATTTTTGGAAACTGTTACTCTGACCAGTGAAGATTAATTCATATTAAGTGTTTATTTATGATTTATTTATTTATTGATTAACACTCTTCAACTTGACAACATCGTATGGTAAAGTCTCTTATAGTTTTGGATATAACATCTAAATTGTCATTATTCGGTTGCTCAACTTTCCAAGTAAGTACTCTTTGACATATTAAAAGTTGCCTGGCGCACCTCTTATTTTTGTGGCCATTCTGTTACTGTTCAATGATATTATTCTGTTATAAAGTACAAACGAACCCATAGTGCCTAACGACGAATAGCTGCCATCTGCATTGCTCCTTTTTATTTAACTTTTTCGAAAATAGGGTTGCAGCCTAATGATAGCTCTTTAATAGTAATGATAAACGAAACAGACCTCAGACCACTATCGAAACCGACTGAAAACTTTCGTTAAATAATATAGTTATTGTTTTTCTTCACGAGAAAATCAATTTGCCGTAGAACCATAAACGAGGTTGAGGAAATGAATACCTGTTGCATGAACTAGGGCATTCAATCAATGATGAGAAATTCACCGCATTTTCTTGTAGATTTCCCGCGTCGATAACGTATTCCATCCAACAGGTTTTTCAAGGGATACTTGACGTTTCATTCAACTCTTGCGTAACTGAGAGGCAAAGAACATTAGACACATGAGCACACGCGCCCAGTGTACTGACACTTTTGCTTACATAAAGATAGGAAAATAACCTGTTCCAGGAATATTATTTTCATTTCACACTGTATCGATATCAGATATTTCGTGTCATCAAGTTGGCTGAAAACCTACGAAGCTCTGGAAAGGACAGATAAAATTTAAAAAAATATTTCCTAAAATTCCGAGTTATCTCAGAATTTTAAAATTCTGAGTACCTATAACACGGAATTTTGGATCAAAATTCCGAGACATAACACGTAATATTTAAATTCCGAGATGTACCTTTGAATTTTGAGGTGTAATTTGAGTTATATATCGAGTTATATCTCGGAATTTTAAAATTCCGATCTTATACAGGGTGGCCCACGAAGTTTAGGATAGGGAATATTTCGGAACTCGAAAGTAGTGGAGATTTGTGATTTTGGGGTTTTGAATAAAAGCAATTGGTTCAGCTTTTTTTGATTATTACCCAATGAGCTTTTTGTTTTCGGTCGCGTGACATCAGATTCAAAATTATTAATGGAACACCCTGTATATTTTGACATTTTTATGTTCCTCGCGATGAAACAATTTCAACAAACTGTCACACTTGTGGTCTAAAACGATCAATTAAAAAAATACAGGTACTTCAATATCCTCTGTCCCACTGAAATGAGCAATTGCCAAATTGTTTAGGTTTAGGGTCACCGTGTGTATTTGGGCAGTCCTATATTTTATGTGATGATTATAAAAATGCAAAATTAAATTAATCATCCATATTTTATCAAAAGGACAAAGGATATTGAAGTACCTGTATTTCTTGAATTAATCGTTTTAGACCGCAAGTGTGATAGTTCGTTGAAATTGTTTTATCGGGAGGAACATAAAGATGTCAAAAGATTCAATTCGGTATAGAATTACCTTTACAATGATATATCACAATCATACTTTCAATTCACAATCTGCTGATATAAGTGACATTTTATAAAAAAAATTACTTTTTGTGTTCCCCTCGTAACGGAACATTTTCATGAAAGTATGCTGTGGAAGATTGAACAATATCATATAAGTAACAATAATTCATGGCTAAACTTTTTACACAATAAGTTTTATGCAGACTAATTATTTTTATAATTTTAGTTTTACTTAATTTTTCAACATCAATACATATGAATTTTTAATGTTGGTTAGAAACTCAAATAAGTACATACCTATTGAAATACAAAAAATGAAAAAACCTCTACAATTTTGTTTCTTAATTATTTTTTATGAAGATAATTTCCATGCTGGTACATTGTATTGAAACAAGCGGCTAGTGATACGCCTGCAACTTTGGACTGAGAATGCGCCAAACTCGAGCATGCTCCGTAGACTCCAAAAATGGACAAATATGGCTGCCATGGCTGCTACATCACTGCTCTCTCTCTGAATTTTGGATAAATAGTCGTTATATGGTAACAATTTTAGCAATTTTCAAATCGCAAGGTAGGTTAGTCAGGTCAGGTTAGGTTTGGCTAATAATTCACGCATTTTCGACTCGCAAGCTAGGTTAGTTTGCTCGGGTTAGGTTTGTGTGTAAATTGCGAGCGAAAAACTAATTAAACGAATCGCAAGCTAGGCTAGCTTGCTCAGGTTAGGTTTCTGTGTAAAAAACAAATTCACTCATTTTCAACACGGTTTACAATTTTGATTTTCCTTCCTCTTCTTGCTTCTCCGCCATTAAGGCTGAGTCAAGTCTCCGGTCTGACCAATATGATTAGACCAGCGCGGTCATTTGGTTGACTTGACGACCTAATTAGAACTGTTTGTACGTGACCAATATTTTCAATAATCAGATCGGTCCGACTCATGGTCATACTTCATACTGAACGCGCGTGCCTTGTCGCCCTTGTCCGACCGGTGACTTGACACAGCCTAAATGACCCTCTTGTTGTACATCAAATAAATTCGAGTTTGGCGCATGCTCAGTCCAAAGTTGCAGGCGTATCGCTAGCCGCTTGTATTGAACAATTCAACTTCATGTTAGTTGGCTATGGAATTAAATTTGTTGAATTGTTCTGTTGTTATGTTTACGCCAAATTGTTGACATTTCGAATGTTATCAATTGTCTAAGAAAATCATTTGTGAAATGAACAACTACTACCGATTTACCCAAACTGAAAAGGTTGATATGTTGTTGATAAATGGAGAAGCTAGGAAAAATTCCTATTTAGCCTTGCGTCTGTACCAGGAGAGGTATCCTAACCGTCCACACCCTAGTAGGAGAAACTATTTTGGAATATTGGAGTCACAGTTCAGGAAACAACGGATTAATCATGATGGGGAACATGTTATTGTAAGCGAAGATACGGAGATCACTGTTCTAGCAGCGGTTGAAATTGATCAAAATACATCATTAAGGCAGATCGAATATGAGGCCGAGGTACCTAGAGAAACAGCACGAAATTTTTTTAAAAAACACCGGTATCGTTCATTCAAATATCAAATTCATCAATATTTGTATGAAAATATGCGCAGAGAAGAATTGCGTATTGTAACTGCGTTATACGAAAAGAAACAGAAAATCCAAATTTCCACTACAATATTCTATACAGTGATGAATCACGCTTTACAAACAATGGTCATTTCAATAAAAATAATTTACGTCATTGGGCACAAGAAAATCCGCATGTGTTCAGAGAAGGAAGACACCACGATAGATTCGGATTCAATGTTTGGCTAGGAATATTTGGAACCATAATAGTGGGACCAATTATTTTTGATGGAGCTTTAACAGGTGAACGGTACCTACAAATCTTAAATGATGAAGTCCAAAATTTTATTGAAGACATTCCCTTAGCGACACGTCGCGTTATGTATTTCCAACAAGATGGAGCACCTCCACATAATTCGAATGTAGTCCGAGGACATCTTACTAGAACTTTTAACGACAATTGGATTGGTACTCATGGCCCAGTTCGTTGGCCACCAAGGTCACCAGACCTCACGCCAATGGATTTTTTTGTTTGGGCTCACTTGAAGAATAAAGTTTATGCTCATAATAGATCTCAAAATCGCGAGGAACTTGAAGATAGGGTAAGGAGAGCCATTAACGAAATTACTCCGGCTCAACTAGGGCATGCTCCGAAAAAATACAAAAATGCATTGACGTTAACGAGCGACAATTTGAACAATTAGATTAATTGAGTCTGTCATAGGTGTTGAATTTCATTTGAATTGAGTTATAAAACTTTACATGTTCCAAATGTCTACTATTTTGTAGAAAAATTATCGAAATAAATATTTTGTGCCCACAATTATGCAGTTTTAAAAATAACTCCAGTCCTATAGAATAAATTTAATTTCATAGCCAACTCACATGATGTTGAAATGTTCAATACAAGGTATAGCATGGAAATTATCTTCATAAAAATAATTAGGAAACAAAAATGTAGGGGTTTTTTTTTCCATTTTTTGTATTTCAATATGTCGCACCTTCGGGGAAACATTGACGCAAGTGCCAGTATGTCAAATGTTGAGGAAACGACTTTAAAAGTTTTCAGAATACGTTAGACCCAAAACAAAGACAATACAATATATCTGCTAAGTACTTGAATGTTTAAGGGAATTTTTTTATCTTTGTAGTTACTACGCCTAGTTTGATATGAGCACCAATTTACATTTTGTACCTGTTAGAGGGGTAAAAGTGGTATCATCCCCTCAATTGTGTCATTGTGGCCCTAGAGCTTCGTGTTTTTTTCAATTAAGGCAATTAAATTAAATGTCATCAAATAGGTACCTAATTGAAATAAAGTTTCCGTAATATTTAGGTACAATATTAGTGTTTAACAACTTTAATAAGTCGTCTTTCTTTCTTCCCGTGATTACAATTTTGGACTTATAGACAATTTTAAAATTCCAATATATGACTCGAAATTTCACCTCAAAATTCAGTTATATCTCGAAATTATAAAAGTCGGAATTTTACTCAAAAATTTCGTGTTATAACTCGGAATTTTAAAATTCTAATTTATAACTCGGAATTTTAGGATTTTTTTGATATCAGGTATCCCTTCCAGAGCTTCGTGGAAAACAAAGTGAACCAAAATATTTTTTACATAAGAGGCCAATAGTTTCAATAGACTAAGAGCTGGCAGCTACTTTAACTTTAACAAGGATGAAACTTTGTGTGTATTTAATTGGAAATCAGTTAGGGAACAAAAAACCAGTCTGGCAGAATTTGCGTGGGTGCAACATAACCTCATATATTTTCGAAAGTGTAAAATAGTATAAAAAATTGTATACTTTTGGAATTTGAATATGTTTTTATTTATACATATTTATGTGTAACAAAAAAAATGCCAGACGATTCGGACTGGTATAAGTCACTGCAAGACTGGCCTAAATTTGTTAAAATGGTAGTATTTCATAAAGTACTTTCACAAAGCTGAAATTTTGGGAAAATATTCTCTAAAATGCACCAAGAAGATACATTGGCAGCCAGACGATTTGGATACAGTCTTTGGACGCTAGACGAATATTGTTGTCAGAAATCTGTCCTCGTCAATATATGTACATCAAATAGAGCTACAAGAAAAAATTACTTAGATTATACCGGATCACTAAAAGATTAGTGACATCAAAATTGTGTTTGTTTAAGAACACCATGTATTCTGTTACAAAAAAATAGTATGATTCAATTAGAGATATCACGTATCCAACCCTAATCGTTGTTACTAATTTTTTGTGAAAGTGTTATTTTCAATTTGAAACGAAACGACCAAATCGATAGAAATTATTCTTTAGATATTTGACCATGCATCAAAGTTGTTTTGGGATATTGATTTCAATATAACTCGCTTTTCAACATTATAGATTAACAGAAGACGGCCCTGATAAAAAACTGCAGTTTAGGGAGTTCATGTCATCCCCCCTTCCACCCACCTTTCTATGAGCCTCGCTCCCGGATTTTGTATCGTTTACTTCTCTTCCCCCACCAAATTTCTACTAGCCGAATTTTTTATTATTAAAAATACTTTGTTTGACACAATAGAATAAATAGAAAGAACATTATTTTTGTCTCAGTTGATTACTACAAATAATTTCCATTCATGCATTGTACCTCTGAACTAGAAAGAAACAAAAGAGTACACAGTTGCAGAGAGAGATACGTTGATTGAACTGTACAATAGGAAATAATAGAGAAAAAAGCTGCCGAATTGTTTGATCAACAACCTGGAAAGACTGGGTCGAGGCAGTAAGTGTATGAATTGGTTACAAATAAAAAACGGCAAATCTAGCCGCCGTGCCAGTCATAAATGACTGGCATCAAATTGCATCGAATACGTCTTCACAAGCGACACTGACAGCCGTATGCATAGTCAATCGCCAACGACTCGCCAGAGTTTCGCCGTTCGCTACACAAGGATTATAATGCCCAGTCGAGCTCCAAAAAAGTGACAACTACGCGATTAGTCACTTTTTGGCGAAACGCTGGCGATGTACCACTTTTTTGGAGCTCGACTGTGCATTATAGTTCTTGTGTAGCGAGCGGCGAAACTCTGGCGAGTCGCTGGAATTGACTATGCATACGGATGTAATACTTCCAAACCGTTTTTCTCCAACTCTATTGAAAAGTTAAAAAATATTTTTAACCTCAAGAACTCGAAAACGAAACAAGATAGCGAATAATGTTAAACAAATAGTTCTGATGTCATTGAACAGATTTACAAAAAGTATGAATGAAGTTTTTTAATTCATTTAAAAATTGTAATATTTTTTTAACTACCAAAAACTCTAAGAAGGCGACAGATTTCCAAACTTAATGTAGCATTTCCACATTGTCGATCATGAACACATTTTCAGATACAATGATATATGTAATTACTTAGATGTAGGTAGATATTTTTATTTTTATGATGAGTTAAATGTCATTTTTAGTGAATGAGAAAAGACCAGTGTACTGGTATATTCAATTGTTAGCTTGAAATATAGCTTGATGATGTCCATATGGGACGAAACTGCAGTAACGCAAGTGTTACAAATATAAAGTGGTATAAAAACAGGAATTTTCATTTCTCTTTTTTTCATGATGATATCCTACCACGTAGTAACGGCTTCATCCATCAATTTATTTCCAAATTTTACAATTCACATTCTCGATCATCTCATAATAGTCTACAAATTTTTTTTTCGTAATATCAGCAGTCAGGGAAATATTTCACAAAAACGATAAATTAGGGAATTTGAAAAAAATTCACAAATTTTAATAAAAAGTTTTCATGAAATTTGTTCCTATCTCAAAAAGAACATTTGAGATGTGGACTCTTCTTAACAGTCAAAACTCGAAAACGAAACGAAATATCGAAAATACGAGGCTTGTTTGGTAAGTCCGTGACTTTTTAAATTTCCCGCGCAGTAACTTTAAATGCAACACTGCTGCTGTCAACCACCATCTTTCAATAGACTACTGTCAAATTTTGAGCAAGCTGCGACATTTGGTTTGTGTTTGACAGCAATTAGAAGCAGACAACCTCGTGAATTTTAACAAAAATGGAAAAAAGTGAATTTCGTGTGTTGATTAAGCATTATTTTTTGCGTAAAAAAACCATAACTGAAACCAAGGAAAGACTTGATAAATACTATGGGAACTCTGCACCATCAATTTCAATGGTTAAGAAGTGGTTTACTGAGTTCCGTTGTGGTCGTACCAGCACAAGTGACGCCGTACGTTCAGGTCGCCCAAAAGAGGTCATCACGCCAGAAATCATCGATAAAATCCATGGAATGATATTGGACGATCGGAGAATAAAAGTACGTGAGGTAGCTGAGGCTGTAGGCATCTCAACTGAGCGAGTACATCACATTTTACATGAATATTTGGACATGAAGAAGCTATCCGCGAGATGGGTGCCGCGATTGCTCACACTCGACCACAAGCGCAACCGTGTGACCACTTCAAAGGAGTGTTTGGCAAAGTTCAATCGCAATCCGGGCGAGTTTTTACGCCGTTATATAACCGTAGACGAAACATGGATCCATCACAATACCCCAGAGACCAAGGAACAATCAAAACAGTGGGTGTCAACTGGTGAACGTGCACCAAAGAAGGCTAAGGTGCGTCTGTCAGCCAACAAGGTTATGGCCACAGTTTTTTGGAATGCACACGGTGTCATTCATATAGATTACTTAGAGAAGGGTAGAACGATCAACGGCGAATATTATTCAGAGCTTTTAGACAGATTCGATATTGATTTGAGGCAAAAACGACCACATTTAGCGAAAAAAAAAGTGCTGCTTCATCAAGACAATGCACGAGTGCACACGTGTGTAGTCACTATGGCAAAAATTCATAAATTGGGCTACGAACTACTACCCCATCCAGCATATTCTCCAGATTTAGCCCCTTGCGACTATTTTCTTTTCCCAAACCTGAAGAAATGGCTGGGTGGTAAGAGATTTGGGTCGAATGAAGAGGTTATAACCGAAACAAACGCCTATTTTGAGGGCCTTGAGAAAAACTATTATTTGAAAGGAATAAAAAAACTGGAAAAACGCTGGACTAAATGTATTGATCTAAAAGGAGATTATGTTGAAAAATAAAACGCTTATTTGCCAATTTTTTTTTTCTTTATTCAAATAGTCACGGAGTTACCAAACAGCCCTCGTATTTGTATGTACAGTTTTATTTTGGTTGACAGAAATAACAATTTCAACAAAAACAATTTATTGTACTCGAAGTTTTTTTATATCTTTTAATTTTTTTCAAGTATCGTCTCTGTCGTAGTATTCATTTTATTAGTGTCCAATTATAGTTTTAAACGTATTGTTGTCGTTATATTTAGATTATAGGTATCGAATTATAGTTTCAAATGTATTTGAATCGTTGTAATCATATTATTGGTGTTCAATTATAATTTTAAATGCATAAAAAGTCGTTTTAATTATATCATTGGTATCCAATGATAGTTTTAAACGCTTTAAAGTCGTTGTATTTGTATTATTGGTGTCCAGTTATAGTTCCAAACGCTTTAAAGTCGTTGTATTCATATTACTGCTGTCCAATTATAGTTTCAAAAGCTTTGAAGTCGTTGTATCTGTATGATTGGTGTCCAATTATAGTTTCAAACACTTTAATGTCGTTGTATTCATACTATTGGTGTCCAATTATAGATTCTAACGCTTTAAAGTCATTGTATTTGTATTATTGGTGTCCAATTATAGTTTCAAACGCTTTAAAGTCGTTGTATTCATATTATTGGTGTCCAATTATAGTTTTAAACGCTTTAAAGTCGTTGTATTTGTATTATCGGTTTTCAATTACAGTTTCAAACGCTTTAAACTCGTTGTATTTGTATTACTGGTGTCCAATATAGTTTCAAACGCTTTGAATTCGTTGTATTCATATTATTGGTGTCCAATTATAGTTTTGAACGCATTGAAGTCGTAATATTCATAAAATCAGTGTCCAATTACAGTTTTAAACGCACCAAAGTCGAAGTATTAATAAGATTCTTATCCAATTATAGTTTTGAACGCTTTGAAGTCGTTATAATCAAACAATCCTTACAACTTCTAGGCCTTTCAACTTCCCAGCTTTTTTTAAAGAGTTCGCGTGAAGCACGAATCGGAGCGCTACGAGTATGAGTCGTAGTATTCAAATCCCTACAACTTCTATGCCCTTCAACTTCCAAGCTCTTCAACTCCCGAGCTCCTCAACCTCCGAGCTCTCACTTGTTTATATTATTTCTCATATTGTATATATTTTGTAAAGAGAGGTTTGCCCTTTTAAATGAAAAAAATTAATATAAAATTGAACGGGCACAAAATTAATTACATACGATACGAATTGGAATAAAATTTGAACAATTCAGTGTTGAGGAAAATATAGTAATTTCAGTTTATGGGTTACAGCGTCAAGTTGGTGATCGATACGAAATTTCCGAACTACATGGGCACGGAAGTCATAATATACGATAAGTTGACACAAAATGATGCCAAAATACCGATAAAATTAAACAAAATTACAGATATGGGGTCACCAGCTTGACGCAGACTCTATATGTATATTGTTTGTAACCAAGGGATTACTTGGTTATTTTCTTTGAAATTTAGTTTCTATTTAAAGTTTTTGCAAATTGCTTTGTAAAGTTTTTTATTTTCGAATTCAACAGTTTCTATGTATATATTAATATTGTCGATTGTTCTACTGAAAAAATATCTAAGTGACATTGACAAATTGAAACATTTATAGTTTAGGAAATATAAAAACACTGATAGTCCAGTAACTCTTCATAACATATATACTATTTTAATATTCTATTATTTTTCCAGGTCAGTGGCCTCCGATTCGAAACCCAGCTGCGGACGCTCAATCAATTCCCCGACACCCTGCTGGGCGACCCTGCGCGTCGCATCCGCTACTTCGACCCGCTGCGCAATGAGTACTTCTTCGACCGGAACCGGCCCTCCTTCGACGCCATCCTGTACTACTACCAGAGCGGCGGACGGCTGCGCAGGCCGGTCAACGTGCCGCTGGACGTCTTCTCCGAGGAGATCAAGTTCTACGAGCTGGGCGAGCTGGCGATCAACAAGTTCCGCGAGGACGAGGGCTTCATCAAGGAGGAGGAGAAGCCGCTGCCCTCGCACGAGTTCCAGCGCAACGTGTGGCTGCTCTTCGAGTACCCGGAGTCGTCGCAGGCGGCCCGCGTGGTCGCCATCATATCAGTGTTCGTCATCCTTCTGTCCATCGTCATTTTCTGCTTGGAGACGCTGCCCGAGTTCAAGCACTACAAAGTGTTCAACACCACCACCAACGGCACCAAGATAGAAGAGGACGAGGTGCCCGACATCACGGACCCCTTCTTCCTCATCGAGACCATCTGCATCATCTGGTTTTCGTTCGAGTTATCCGTGCGCTTCCTGGCATGCCCCAACAAGTTACATTTTTTTCGTGACGTCATGAACTTTATCGATATTATCGCGATCATTCCGTACTTTATCACGTTGGCTACCGTGGTGGCCGAGGAGGAGGACACTCTGAACTTGCCGCGCGCCCCGGTGAGTCCGCAAGATAAGAGCACAAATCAGGCCATGTCGCTGGCCATACTGCGCGTGATTCGGCTGGTGCGAGTCTTCCGAATCTTCAAACTCAGCCGACACAGCAAAGGACTGCAAATTCTCGGGCGCACGCTGAAGGCCAGCATGCGCGAACTGGGCTTGCTCATTTTCTTTTTGTTCATAGGTCAGTACAGATACGATTACTTACTTTCTCATGAGGTTCGTACAGTGTGCTTCGCTACGTGTCACTTGTAATGGGAACAGACCTCGTTACGCCAGTTTTGCTACCGACACTATACAACCATTTTCATTATTTTATTTATGCCATTCATACATCCAACTGGTTTGATTCCCAAAGCATAAGGCCAAGTTTATACCGTGCGCAAATTTGATATTTTGACCAAGTTGACCATATTATAGTCTTTCCAATATAAATTGCAGAACATGAAAACTCGTTTCAAAGCCTTACCAAAAATTTCGTTTGCTATGCCGACACCTCATTTAAATGATGATTTATGACTCTCCAGCCAAATATTTTGCATTTTGCCGCACGTCAATTAAGGTCACGTGGACCGCGGCGTTTCCTTTGAATCTATGGGAGTTGTTGCAATTGAAATAATAAATTATATTATTATATATATTGAATCAGTGAACTCAACAATAAAAAGGTTTGCAACTCTACTAACGGATATTGTGTGAAAAAAAGTCAATGCCAATATTTTCCTTTCTCCTTTCTTTATGAACAGTGACAATATTCATACGTGAATTGAAACATTATCATTAGAGGTTGTGTTGCTGCAAAAATGGCAAATGGTTTAGCAAGGATTCAATCAAAATTTTGCATGTTACTGGAAATTCAAGGCCGTAGGTGTTCACACCATCTTGGTCATCTTAAGAGCTCGTACATTTCATCTCGTTTTGATATATACGTCCAGAATAGCAGTCATCGTTAATATTAACTTAGCGTCAGTATTCACCAAATTAAGAAAAGTAATGCTAGTTCACCAGCTAGCTTCAACTATAACCAACAAATCCTATCTGAGTCGCAGGACATTTCTAACGCTTTTGCCCAATTTTTGCAGCAGTCGTATTCAACTCCTATAGATATCACTCATTCTGAGACATTCAATAATGATCCTTCCTTGGCAACAACTGAAGTGACTGAAGAGCAAGTGTTGAGAAAATTAAAATCTAAATCAACCAGTGGTCCTGACAATAACCCATCTTTTGTTCTGCGAGATTGTGCAGCTGCCTTCGTAAACCCACTTCGTACATTGTTCAACTTATGTCTCTCAACTAATACTTTTCCTATACTATGGAAAGAATAAAAAATCATACCGGTTTACAAGGAGGGAGATAAATCATATATTTGCAACTACCGCCCAATAGTAATTATTAATAACTTTTTGAAAACTTTTGAAATTCTACTGTATGATGTCATTCATTCACTAATAAAAAATCAAATCACCCCTAGTCAACATGGTTTTTTCAAAGGAAGGTCAACAGTTACAAATTTAGTATGGATCACAGAGCAAATGATATTATTGAGGAAAGCTCTCAATGTGATATAATTTATACAGATTTTTCGAAGGCCTTCGATAGGCTGGACCGTGGAATTCTTCTTCAAAAACTATAAATTTTGGACTAACACTAAATCTCACATCTTTATTTCAATCTTACCTTCATGAGAGAAGGCAGTATGTCAGCTTCCATGGCCACAGATCTATTAAAATCCTTCCTATATCTGGTGTACCCCAGGGGTCCAACCTTGGGCCACTATTTTTCATAATGTTCGTCAATGATATTGTAGATACTTTCACCGTCTGTCATTTACTGTACGCCGATGATCTTAAGATATACCATAAAATTATCACCAGAGAGGACTGTACTCTTCTTCAAGAAAATCTTGATCACGTTAATGTTTGGTGTCTCGATAATAACTTATTCCTTAATCTCTCCAAATGACATGTTATGTCCTTCACCGCCAAGCTGAATCCAATTCTTCACAATTATGAAATGAACAATATTGTACTGAACCGTCCTGAAACCCTCCAAGATCTAGGAGTAACATTTGACAAAAAACTTTCCTTTAGAAATCATATAGAGCATGTCATCAAAAAATGTATAGATCATTAGGATTCATCATCAGAGTGACAAAATAATTTTGAAGAAATAAGAAAAGTTTCTGCTACTATATTTCACATTTGTTAGATTAAACTCAGAATATGCCTCAATAGTATGGGCACCGCATTATCAGATACATTATCTAATCTTGAAAATATTCAATGAAAAATTTTGAAGTATGTTTGTATCAAGCTTGATGGTAACTACCCGACTGTAAGTAGGCTTTCCGCATTAGCAACTTCTTACTAGATTTTCAGTGGATTCACTTGAATCTCGACGAAAAAGGTCACATGTTATTTTCCTTTGCAATCTTATTCACAACAATTTGGACTGTACCTATATTCTGGACATGTTAAACTTTCGGCTCACATCTCGAAGAAATGATAATTTCTACTTCCCTCTTTGTCACACAGTGATGAAATATTATAAAAATAAACGGCGGAATGCATATGAAATTTGTTTACTTCATCAATTGAAGACATTGCGTTTCAGCCCTCCAATAACACTGTAATCAAATCAAATAATTTATTTTTCACAATTGACACCCTGCATTTTGTATGAATAGTCAAATAATACTAAAAAACTCGAAAACTAACAAACGAATTAAATAAACCAAGGAAAGTTGGTAATTCAGACACAAAATCTGGACAAAATCTAATCACTCGACACACCAGGGTTTTTAGGAATCTTAGTTTCAACTATTGTAGATGTCAACCATCGGAGACAATCCATCACATACAGTGGAAGTGAGATAAAACTGGGAGCGTGAACAAACTTAGTAAAAGTTAGACTGAAAGTTTGTTCACCCTCCCAGTATTGTAGATGTCACAAGTTACTTTTTGTTATTGAGTATATTACATAATGAGCGTATCACGTACAAAAAAACTCGTTTACAATATCAAAATCCTTGTGGATAAAAAATTATTCAATTCGTTTTTTGAATTATGTTTCTCTTTTACAGTTTTTGACTGATTCAAGTGTTTGTTGAATAACCTGGGCTCAATACAGCATACATATTAAAGGAAAGTGGTCCCAAGACAGTGCCCTGGGGTACACCAAATTTCTTTGAAATCTGATGAATAATTATTGAACTAGTTTGTTAGGTAACATTCAAATAGAGAAATGACTGGGCTGTATTATTTTTGTCAATCACTGCAGCTGCAATATGTTTCAGGGATACAGTCATCAATCAATCCAACGAAAGCTCTGAGATTACAGTCAAGAGATGCAAATATACAAATAATGTTTACTGATCTTCGAATTCTTACACAAGCATATTCGCGGGATTTCTCGCATTTCTGCCCTGAATCTGATAAATAGGAATTCAGTGGTAAGAAATATTATCGAACACGCATGCTACACACGCAATGAATATAGTATTCGTCAACCGATTGAAACGGAGTGTTGGGCAGAACTACCATAATTACCACAGTACAGTATGGTATTACTCAATACATTCAATTACCTACTTGGCGAATTAGTGGCATTATGTTCAAAAATGGATTACATAAGTATCTGGTTGGGCAGATAGACTGGGAGATGGTGACATATTTCAGGTGACGATTTTCCCGTTTACAGAATAGAATAGAAATTTATTTATACTGAGTAACAAACAGAATGATTTCCACTTACAAGTTACACAGTTGTTAAGAGTTTCTTAATACATAAAATTCATTGAATACAATGGTACATTTAAAAAATACAATTATAAAGTAAAAGATACAATAAAAATACGAAATACAATACTACAGATAGAGATAAGAAAATATAATTGAGAATATCATAAATCAGTTGAGAACAATAAAATTAAATATGCCAGAGAAGATTCAGGTACATTTGAGCATTCGAAGGAGTTGTCCCTCTGTAATATTAAATATATCTTTCTTTTTATGCTTACGATTAAAAAAAGTATGCTCCTGTGAAGATGACAATTTTATATTATGTATTTTAATCTGTATTTTATTTTATTTTATTTACTTTGTTATTTATTTGTGACTTGTCATAAACATGCATCTGTCTTTGGTCCTTGTGATTGAATTTATATGTATATTTTTATGATGAATAAATTGATTGATTGATTGATTGATTGATCCAGATCACAGTCTTTCACCATTTCGTTAACGGTCTCAAGACATTGTTGAAGAGGAGACAAACTGTCCGAGACACGAAATAGATTGTCTCTTCTTCTAAGTCTTATGTCAGGTACGATAAAATCAATGGTTTGGAGAATTTCAGGTGCTTTCAATGTTTTAAGAAAGTTAAAAACGAAAATTACTTCCGAGGACCAACGTCGATCTTTCAATGGTTGGAAATTCTAATAGATGGCAAGAGTAACATATAAATAAGGGCCAGACCTTGTGTTTCCTGGAGGAAATAGTTCTCAGTAATCGTTTTTGGATTTTTTCTATCATATCGGAATATGAAAAAGTCTTTGGATTCCAAATGACACATCCACATTCTAGTTTAGATCGAACAATGGAATTGAAAAGTATTGAACAAGTATCGTGACTGAATTCACGGCTAGATCTCAAAACAAAACTCAATTTCCCAGAACATTCAGACACATTCAATATGCCTAGAAAAATTGAACACACCAGAGAAAAAGATACCAAGATCTTTCATCTCATCGATTCTTTGCAGACTGGTGCCATCAATGTAATAGTCATCGACAGTGGGTGACCTCCTCTTTCGTGTGAAACTCATTATTTTGCATTTAGCTTCGTTGAGAGATAAGTCTCAGACCTATGAAGGATATGAAAATTCTGACGAAATTGATGGAAAATTTGAGCGGTAGCCGCGTGGCCTTCATTTTTGCCTTCAGATGTTTTCCACCAGATTTTTTCCACCAGATTTTTCCCCCTTCAGAATTTTTCCCCCAGATTTTTTCCCCAGATATTTTTCCCCAGATCTTTTCCCCAGATTTTTTTTCCCCAGATTTTTTCCTCCAGATTTTCTTTCTCCGGATTTTTTCCCTCAGATGTTTTTCCCTCCAGATTTTTTTCCTTCAGATTTTTTCCCCCACATTTTTCCCCCAAATTTTT
This sequence comes from Chrysolina oricalcia, assembly GCA_944452925.2. Lineage (NCBI taxonomy): Eukaryota > Metazoa > Arthropoda > Insecta > Coleoptera > Chrysomelidae > Chrysolina > Chrysolina oricalcia. The sequence continues at coordinate 3,509,748 of OX101824.2, read as the reverse complement.
TCCTCCAGATTTTTTCCCCCATATTTTCCCCCCAGATTCTTTCCCCCAGATTTTCCCCCAGATTTTTTTTCTCCCTAGATTTTTTCCCTCCAGATTTTTTCCCCAGATTTTTTTCCCCAGATTTTTCTCCCAGATTTTTTTTCCCCAGATTTTTTTTACCACATTTTTACCCCCAGATTTTTTGTCCTCCAGATTTTTTCCACCAGATTTTTTTTTCTTCAGATTTTTCCACCAGATTTTTTCCACCAGATTTTTTCCCCCAGATTGTTAAACTTAACCCTTTGAGGACTACTGGTTATTAGTGAAAACCACATTACTAATAGCCATACTTTTATTTTCCTACCGGTTTTACATCGTAGCCACAGCGTTTATTATGTTGCTTACGCATCATTTTTACTTTTCTTGCCGATTGCAACGAGTTTTGGTAGTCTTTAGTGACATTTATGTCGAATTGATGGCGTTTTGAGCCCAAAATTTGGAAATGTTTAACGTGCCAAGTTGGGTTCTTCCTAAATAAAGACAGGTACTGTTTTGCGTTGTTTCATTCAAAATGAAAGAATAATTGGGTTTCAGTTCATTGTAAACAAAAAATGATAATTTTGAGGCATTTGTTAAGTTGCAAATTTGCAATTTTGCACGATTTAGTTGCTAGTGGTTAGCAGTAGTAACCACATCCTGCAGGATAATTTGTTTATTTTTTGTTTATTTAAGTCTTATTTCCACTGATGCTTATGTTAATGAATGTTTCTATCGTAAATTCTCAATATTTTTCAGTTTTAAAATTTTCGAATTAATTTCGGCCTCATAGGGTTAAATTAATTTAGACGATTTTCTTGTTGCTGCCAATTGAAGTAACGGAAGTTTCCATCATGAATGTCCCATGAAAAAGTGGCATAAGGTTTGCGGATGTCGAAGTGAGGTCAAGTTCCGGAATTGAATTTTTTATATGAAAGCCACGCGGTGACCCTTAAATTTTTTCATCATTTTTGTCAGCATTTTCATATATTTCACTGGTCTTAAAGACATAAACGAGAAAATCGTCACCTGAAATCTGTCACCATCTCCCACTCCAAGAGGGGAGGCATTTTTACAGGAGTTAGTGCAAAGAACCCCGCACACCTTGTATGGGAAAATGGCTCTTGTCAAATTCCATGAATTTTTGATATATTGTAGAAATGATCATTCTGATGAGATGTTTAAAAGGGCGCAACACGATCCTTTGACTAGTTTTCGAAATACAGGGTGTTCAATATGAAATATTCCCTTTTCATCACTCCGTATCTCCCAAGTTATGATTTAGTTTTAACTAATTTTTTGTGGTATTATCATCACATTCTTGTATGACGAATTCATAAGAAATTCATTTCCAAATCCTTTCATAATTTTTGTTTTATGAAGAGAAAATAGGAAAAAAGGTAGAATTTTAACATAATATTATAAGTTCATTTCATCTATCATCATATTTGATACAATTTATACAAGGTGATTCACGAATATGGAAAAATAACGAATTTTGGTTTTTGGGACACCTTGTAGTAATAAACCCACCTAAAATGACAAAATTCTCGTGAAGAATGTTAAATGATGTGTTTAATCGTATACAGAGTCGAATGTTGTCAATTTTGAAAATTAGTTATACTTTGATGAATGAAAACCTCAATTTTTTTCATTACTCTATAGCTCATAAGGGAGTCCGAAAAGGTAGCGATATTTTTTCATGGGAGAACTTGAAATACGAGGATATATTGAAAAATTGTTAGCATACTATAGAACCAGACAACTTCTTAGGTCTTAGAAAACCGGAGTGTCGCCATTCCATCGATTTTTGCTTTGTTTCTGGGTCGTAGAAATGTACCCAAGACTCGTCCATAGTAACAATTCGGTTTAAGAAGTCTACATCGTTTTCAAATCGAGCACAGATCGAACGCGATGCTACTACCCTTGCACGCTTTTGGTCAACATTCAAACATTTGCGGATCCATTTTGCAGCAATTTTTCTCATGCCCAAATTGACGTGAACTATATGATGAACGCGTTCGTATGAAATATTCAGTGCTTCAGATATCCGTGTTAGCCCAATTCGACGGTCTGTTAAAATCATGTCATGAACTGCATCGATATTTTCGGGGACTGACACAGAAACTGGCCTTCCCGATCGGTCATCATCTTCAATGGAAAATGTACCTCTTTTGAAGCTTGCAGTCCAATTTTTCATGGTCGCATAAGAAGGACATTGATCACCAAGGATACTAAGCATATCTTCGTAACTCTGTTTACCTCTTAACCCTTTTAAATACAGGTACTTGATGATGGCTCGATACTCCAATTTTTCGATTTTCACAATTTCGGAGGACATATTTTCTCTTTTAATTTATTGCGTAACTCTGGTTTACTTTTTTGACGTCAAACTTCTCACTGACACTTCTAATAAGTTATTGTTCGTTGCTTTGGTAACGCAATATTTTGTTTATGCAGGGAACTGGTCTAGGCTAACTAGACATCAATACATCGTCGTATTTTCATTCATATTGTAGAAAATTTTCATCGGAAACCTATGACGGGTTTTTCATATACAAGACGAAAAATATGTAAAAAAAATCTAAGATCTGTACCCATTGCTGTATTTTCACTCCAGTTATGGGCGGGTTCGCTATATTTTAATTAATTATATGTTTAATATCATTGTTACCTCGAGCCAAATGTTATATATATATATATATATATATATATATATATATATATATATATATATATATATATATATATATATATATATATTGTATTTTATTTAGTTAAGTTTTGTAAATGAGATTTGTAATCTTTGTACAATAAAGCACAATCAATCAATCAATCAATTCTTTCTCATCGGGCCTCTCTCATTCGAGATTTTGATTTTTCAATAAAATAGTGATCAGTTATAATACCGTACAATGGCGTAGCGTATCCCTCAAAAAAGCCATTGCTCGAATTATTATCTGTAGCATCGTCTAGTAGGCGATTCAATGGAGAAGTTACTTGCTCAGTATTCCTAGAAGTCATATTATACTTGTTTCACTCACAGACATTCCTTTTTTCGAATTTTCACTCTATAAAACAATAAAATTGTGAAAGAAACAAAATAGCATTATTATCAAGTGAAATCGCCCTGTAATACGAAAAGATTTGGAAATGAATTTCTCATGAATTCGTCATACAAGGATGTGATGATAATACCACAAAAGATAAATCCGAACTAAATCATAACTTGGGAGATACAAAGTGATGAAAAGTGAATATTTCTCATATTCAACACCCTGTATCTCGAAAACTAGTCAAAGGATGGTGTTGCGCCCATTAAAAAATTTCATCAAAATGATCAGTTCCACAACATATCAAAAATTCAAGATATTACACGGAGAACCATTTTCCCATATAAGATGTGCGGGGTCCTTTAAGGTTTCCTCAAACCAACGCGGGAACGCGGGACGGGAGCGGGAGCGGAATGAATGCGAGACTAAATTCGATAGTGGGATATGTAAAAATACATACCGGAGTGATTATTCGTATTCCGAAATGCAGACAAGCAGAGAAATATACAGTGCGTTCATAAAGTGTGGAAACGCTCTGTTATCTTACGAGTTGATTATTTTCGGAGGAAAAGCTCGGACAGGTCGATTTTGAATTTTAATTTTCCACCTTTTTTTAGAAAAAATAACTTTTTTCCCTACCACCTTTCTAGATATGACGTCATCGATATTTTTTTTGAATTGAAAACGTATATTTTTATGTCAAAAATTGAATGCCCATATTTTTCTGAGTTCAACCATACCACATACGTCATATCTTACATTTTGAATCACAGTATACTGAGTATAAAGAAAACCAGTGTGACATGTGCAACGGTAACTAAGAACTTATTGTCTGGTTGCTAAGGGCTTTCATATGTTTGCTTAGCCTACTATTCAAGTGTAGCAATACCGGGTGACACAGCAGACATGTAGCGGCCTGTAGTTTTTTTTATTTGAAGAGATGAAGATTTGAAATTTGCATTAGTTACGTAATCAATGATAGCGCTTCATTTGAATCTAACGACAACTTTTTTCAACTACCTGTTTGATCGGCAGTAACTCCAACTTTTATTTTTTGAATGACACCCTGTATATTTATCCAACCTATCTTATTTGTCTTGAAATTCTCTATTCAACCGTGTATCACAAAGTGGCATTCGTTTCTCGATTCGCAGATGAATTGCATTTTATTGAAAAACATCAAGTTGGCTGTTACCCGAATTCGATAATCTTTCGATGCTTGGTAGGCTTGGAAATCCAAAGAGTATCAGTTAAACGATATAATTTCAGTTTTTTTCATACCTGATCACTTCCTACAGATTGTCAATAGTTTCTTCAATAAAAAGAAAAAACATCTGAAAATAACTCACGATATTGCGAAAACTGAGATAGGAACATGTTTTCTTCAATTTGGATACTTGTGAAGGAACTATCTGTCTTTCTCTTTGGCCATGAAGCCATATCATGATCTTTCCATTTGGAAACATAAAATTAAAATTGTTCCCCTGATCCACCAATTCACAAGTCTATTAGTCTAGATATTTGCAATAATATTTTGCCTAGTAGGCGGTGTACACAGAATGTTTTGTGTTTGACAGGTAAACATCATTTGATTGTACTGATTATCTCCGTCAGTTTTATGCTAATTGAAATTGCATCGTTTAATTAGATACTAAATATGTATTCAAAGAATAAAAAGGTCGATTGTTGATATTCGGAGAGTGCAAGAGAAATTGTAGACAGGCTGAAAACAATTGTAAGTCGAAAGATTTCCGGAAAGACGCCATCCGCCTAATAAGTATTTCGCTAGAGTAGAAGAGCAGTTCAGAAGAGAACCGGAAAATCAAAATAATCTCCAATACATTGTCGACGAGGAAATGGAAGTAAACGTTTTGGCCATAGTACAGGCAGATCCGACGATATCACTGAGACAAATTGAGGACGAAATCGGCGTGAATCGAGAGACCGCTAGAAAAGTTTTGAAAAGAACTGCTCTGAACTGCTCTTCTACTCTAGCGAAATAATTATCAGGTGGATGGCGTCTTTCTGGAAATCTTTCGACATACAATTTTTCAGCCTGTCTACAATTTCTCTTGCACTCTCCGAATATCAACAACTTATCGACCTTTTCGTTCTTTGAATACATATTTAGTATCTAATTAAACGATGTAATTTCAATCAGCATAAAACTGACGGAGATAATCATTGCAATCAAATGATGTTTACCTGTCAAACACAAAACATTTTGTGTACACCGCCTACTAGGCAAAATATTATTGCAAATATCTAGACTTGTGAATTGGTGGATCCAAATGGAAAGATCATACACACTCCGCTGATTAGTCAATTCTGGTTCACGAGGACGGGGAACAGATGGCTTCAGTGCCGTCTGTGTTCACCTGCCCTTGCACTGATGAGAGGCAACAACCTCGAAACTAGTCTGCAGGTGGTCACCCCGTCCAAATCAAAACATAATTCTGCTGGTTGGTCATAGAGGGCACTTGCAATTGCGTCCTCTGATGTTTTGAGGAACGTTGCATAAGTAGCTGTTAGATTTAATTCAATACCCGTCGTGGTCTTAGCCAGGGGAGTAGTTGTTTTCTGACAGGTTCTTGCCATAATAAGCCTACATGGTTAGGTGTTTATGGGAGTAAAGGGTTCATCATCGGTCGGTAACGACTGTTCGTTAGCAAACGATCTCCCAAAGATTTCTGTCTACTTCTTATGAAGTTTATCAGTTTCCTGGGAGCTAAGTTCCTAATGTAGGAGGGCGTTAAAAAGGCCCCTTCCAGGAACTTAAACCTCTTGCAGAAAAGCGCTGGGCATTCGCAAAGCAAATGTTCTGCAGTTTCCGCGAAGTTCTCGCAGTAGCGGCAACTATCACTCTCTGATTTACCCATCTTTTTGAGGTGGTACCCCAGAGGACAGTGTCCAGTGAGGAGTCCCGTTACCATCTTCAAGTCTTTCTTGTCTAACTCAAGAAGCTCTTTGGCTTTCTTTGGCGATAGGCACATTAGTCTTTTCGCTTGTCTTTGTCCTGGCACTTTATTCCAGTGAGATTTCATTTCATCGGTTTCCCAGCGTCGGAACTCCTCTTTCAAGTGGGCTTTGGAGAGTCCACAGAAGGGTTCTGGGCCGGGAAATTGTGTGTTTGCCCCTTCTTTGGCAAGGCAATCTGCTTCTTCGTTACCTTTAATTCCTTTGTGACCTGACACCCACATCAGGGTGACCTGATTGTTTGTTGCCAGTTGTCTCAGGGATTTTTTACAGTCCCAAGTCAGCTTAGACTCACAGGTGTATGACCTCAGAGCTTTTAGTGCTGCTTGGCTATCTGATAGTATATAGATTTCTGCCCTTCGAGTGCCTCTTTCAAGGCATTCCTGGGCACATAATTCTATAGCATGTACTTCTGCTTGGAAGGTGGTTGGGGTGTTACCAAGGGGTTTTGAGAGCCTAAAATTTGGTCCTGTAACGCCCACTCCAACCCTTTCATCCATCTTAGATCCATCTGTGTACCACACTGATGCATCCCTTCCCAGTTGAGGTCCGTTCTCTGTGCATATTTGGTGGCTGTTTATGATCACTTCAAACTGCATTTCGAAGTCGTACCTAACTGGCATGAAATCTGTAGGTTTAAACATGGCTTCTAGGGGAATGTGTTCCAATATCTTCAAGTGTCCAATTAGATTTCCCGCTTTTAAGTTTTTTGTCTGGCTCAGTCTGAAGGCACTGTTTGCTGCTTCTTTTATTACACATAGGTGCAATGGCGGAAGGTTTAGCATTACCTCTAAGACTGCAGTGGGACACGTAAATATTGCCCCTGTTATTCCCAGACAGCTAGCCGCTGCACTTTCTGCAGCTTGACTTGTGCTGAAATTTGTTGAATTTTTGGCCACCATACCAGTGAGGCGTAGGTGACCATGGATTTGATGATCGTTTGGTATGACCAATAAATCATTTTTGGTTTCAGACCCCATGTCTTACCAAAGACTCTGCGGCATGTCCAGCTTGCAGCTATAGCCCTGGCAAGAATGTGGTCGATTTGGCTGTTCCAAGTCAGTTTTTGGTCTATTATAACTCCCAAATATTTCACCTCTTTGGAAAATGTTAGCTGGGTTCCATTCAATGTTAAGGCTTTAAGTTCGTACTTTCGCCTCCTGGTGAATGGAACCAGCACTGTTTTGCTAGGATTGATGTTGAGTCCTTCCTTTGCGCACCAGCTACTGATTGTTACAGGTTACTAGTATTTTTAATTTCTACTGGGAGTTTATATTTTCCTTTTAGAAGGATTTATATGAAAATGGTACATATTCCTTGTTTCATATTCATGAATATCAGAGTTTTTTTTTTATTGTTCTTTATTCTTAAAAACATAAATACACATTTCAAAAATGAAAAGACTGGGAAGCGTCAAAACATTAAACAATTTAAAAACAGTTTTACATGTTTCTCTGTTAGAAATTCCAGCAATACATCTCAAGATTCGTTTCTGGCCTATGAACACTCCATTCGAACCAGGTGAATTACCCCAGAGGCAAATGCCATACCTAAGTCTAGATACAATTTGAGCATGATAAACATTTAACATCTGATCCACTTCCAACACTGATCGTAAATTGATATAGAGAAATTTAAAAGAATTCAATATTTGCTTACAATAAGATTTCCAAGAGAGATGTTCATCCAGCGAGATTCCCAAAAACATAACCTCACTATGCGAGTTGTACAAAATGTTTTCATCAATTTTAACTTCTAGGTCGTCGATGTTTTTCTGACGACAATGAATTCGTAACATTTGTGTCTTTTGAATATTGAAAAGTACAATTAAAGAAAGATGATACTCTTTGAATTGTTTCAGTGCATTTCAATTGTAGACTATCAGTATCTGTGGAAGATATCACTAATGAAAAGTCGTCTGCATGTGCAGTATAGTCTCCAGTGCCAATAACCGCATCCACATGGTTTACATACAGAATGAAAAGAATAGGGCCAAGGATCAAACCTTGAGGGACACCCATCGCAATTTCCCTGCTAACCGAGCGTATAGTTTTGATTTGTCTTTCTTGTTGAAACTGCAGCGATACAATTTGTTTTCGGTTCATCAAAAATGATGAAATCCAATTCAGCGGTATACCCCTAATGCCAAAACTCTCTAATATATCTATCAATTTTTGATGGTTCACACAATCGAATGCCTTACTTAAGTCGCGAAATATTGCAGCAAGGCATTCTTCAGCTTCAACAAATTGAGCGATTCGTTTGAGTGACAGTGGAGAGTGCAAATTTGGAGCAATGGTATAAAATTGGAAACTGAGCAACTTTCCTCTTGGGCATTTTTCGAAATTTTAAAAAACCAACCTGGTTTTTTTTAGGATATTCGAAAGAAATGTCAATTTGACAGATTCGGTGTAGCACATGACAAAAGGAAAGGGGCTGTTTTTCACTAATTTTTCAAGCACAAACTAACGGCGATGACAAATATTCATTATTTCTAATGATAAAAAAAACTTGCGAATATTGTGTGTGACACTGTATGTACCCTACTCAAATAGTAAATAAATTATTATTAACAACAATTTTTCTCAATCAACAATTTTCGCCTTCTGAGACACCAAAAGCGAAGCACACTGTATCCAACTCACGCATGCGTAGCTAGATCACTCTCTCTCTCTCCATAACGTCTCACGAAGTCCGAAACGGAGCGAAAACATGTGCGTGAAGTTAGCAACGAATTTGTCAGCAACGTTTCTGAAAAAATCGTTGCTAGCAACTATTTGATATGGCGGATTTGATGCAATTCGTATTATTGTTTGTGGTTCTTGAGGTGGGGAAACTCACAAATATAGTATAAAATGAACGTAATAAAATGAAGATCACTGTGACTATGTATCACAATTAAATGACATACTCTTTCTATCTATGATCATGTAAATTTGAATCGAAAAGTTTTTGAATTCAGTTTTCATGCTATTTTTGTCATTTTCAAGGCGTTTATATCGAGAAAAAGGAATGATACCACCGTAGAATTCGACAGTAATATGGAAAATAATGTATTCTTGCTAACAATGGTCATGAAAAGTTGAAAAATCCGAAAGGAAAGACGAAAAGTTATTAAAATTCAGTTTTTATACTGTTTTTTCATTTTCAAGACTTTTACCGTAGAATTCACCGAATATGAGAACTTATACACTTTTTTCATCTATGATAGTGATAATTTTAAAAATCTGTGGGGAAAGTCGAAAAGTTATTAAAATCCTGTTTTTACACTTTTTTTGTTATTTTCAAGGCGTTTATTTCGAGAACAAGGAATGGTGCTACTGTAGAATCTGACGGTAAAATGGAAAATTATGTTTTTCTTCATCTATGACCATGAAAATTTGAAAAATGTGGGGGGAAAGCTTTCAAGGCATTTATATCAAAAACAAGGAATAATGCTACCGTAGAATTCAACAAAATATTAAAAATTATATACTCTTTCCATCTATGATAGTAGTAATTTTAAAAGTCCAGGGAGAAAGTCGAAAAGTAATTAAAATCCCGTTTTCATTCTGTTTTTGTAATTTTCAAGGAGTTTATCTCGAGAGCAAGGAGCAGCATTCCTTGATAGTTATATGGAAAATTATGTATTTTTTTATCTTTGACCATACAAATTCGAAAAACGGGGGAAAACTTGAAAAGTAATTAAAATCCAGTGTTTATGCTGTTTTTGTTATTTTCAAGGAATTAATCTCAAGAACAAGGAATGATGCCTCTGTAGAATTCAACAGAAATATGAAAAATTATTTACTCTTTCCATCCATGATAGTGATAATTTTGAAAATCCAGGGGGAAAGTCGAAAAGTAATTAAAATCCCGTTTTTATTCTGTTTTTGTAATTTTCAAGGAGTTTAACTCGAGAGCAAGGAATGATGCTGCCGTAGAATTTGATAGTTATATGGAAAATTATGTATTTTTTTATATTTGACCATACAAATTTGAAAAATCCGGGGGGAAACTTGAAAAGTAATTAACATCCAGTGTTTATGCTGTTTTTGTTATTTTCAAGGAATTAATCTCAAGAACAAGGAATGATGCCTCTGTAGAATTCAACAGAAATATGAAAAATTATTTACTCTTTCCATCCATGATAGTGATAATTTTGAAAATCCAGGGGGAAAGTCGAAAAGTAATTAAAATCCCGTTTTTATTCTGTTTTTGTAATTTTCAAGGAGTTTAACTCGAGAGCAAGGAATGATGCTGCCGTAGAATTTGATAGTTATATGGAAAATTATGTATTTTTTTATATTTGACCATACAAATTTGAAAAATCCGGGGGGAAACTTGAAAAGTAATTAACATCCAGTGTTTATGCTGTTTTTGTTATTTTCAAGGAATTAATCTCAAGAACAAGGAATGATGCCACTGTAGAATTCAACAAAATATGAAAATTATCTACTCTTTCCATCCATGATAGTGATAATTTTGAAAATCCAGGGGGAAAGTCGAAAAGTAATTAAAATCCCGTTTTCATTCTGTTTTTGTTATTTTCAAGGAATTAATCTCAAGAACAAGAAATGATGCCACTGTAGAATTCAACAAAATATGAAAAATTATTTACTCTTTCCATCCATGATAGTGATAATTTTGAAAATCCAGGAGGAAAGTCGAAAAGTAATTAAAATCCAGTGTTTATGCTGTTTTTGTTATTTTCAAGGAATTAATCTCAAGAACAAGAAATGATGCCACTGTAGAATTCAACAAAATATGAAAAATTATTTACTCTTTCCATCCATGATAGTGATAATTTTGAAAATCCAGGGGGAAAGTCGAAAAGTAATTAAAATCCCGTTTTCATTCTGTTTTTGTTATTTTCAAGAAGTTTATCTGAAGAATAAGGAATTTTGCTACCATAGAATCTGATAGTAATATGGAGAATCATGTATCTTTTTCAACCACGACCATGAAAATTTGAAAAATTTGGGGGAAAGTTGAAAGGTAATTAAAATCCAGTTTTTATGCTGTTTTTGGTAGAATTCAATAAAATATGAAAAATTATATACTTTTTCCATTTATGATAGTGATAATTTCAAGAGTCCAGGGCGAAAGTCAAAAAGTAATTAAAATCCCGTTTTTATATTGTTTTTGTCATTTTCAAGGAGTTTATCTGGAGAACAGAAATATAAAAAATTATATACCCTTTCCATCTTTGATAGTGATAATTCTGAAAATCCAGAGGAAAATTCGAAAAGTAATTAAAATTCCGTTTTTATTCTGTTTTTATAATCTTCAAGGAATTTATCTAGAGAACAAGGCTTGATGCCACCGTATTCAACAGATATATGAAAAATTATATAATCTTTTCATCTTTGATGGTGATAATTCTAAAAATCCAGGGGGAAAGTTGAAAAGTAATTAAAATTCCGTGTTTATGCGTCTTTGATAGGAAAGATCACATGATTTTCCATCATCTGGTAAAATTAGTTCTACGGAGGGTCCTGTCCTTCTGTTCTCGAATTATACCTCATAAAATTTACAATAACAATTACGTTTTTGGGATTTTTATTGGTTTTAGGATTTTCGCCAGGATTTTAATTTCTTTTCGATCACAATTATTGAAAAGAGTATATGATTTTTTATATTCTGGTATAGAATTCCAACGTGACGTTTAGTTTCGATCATGTGGTACTTCCTTGTAGATTCATTGGTGATATCCGAATTTTCACATACATACAATTTCTATTTATTTAATTGTGATACGTTGTCACACTGATTTTCGTGATATTACATTCCATCGATACTAAATTTGTGGGTTTCTTCACCTCAATAACCATTAAAAATAATTTTATTGCATTAAATTCGCCCTATCAAATCGTTGCTATCAACAATTTTTTGCTGAAAAAATCCAAGCCAATAAATCCGTTGCTGACAATTTCTTTGCTGACAAATTTGTTGATGACAAATTAGTTGCTGACAAATTCATTGCCGACAAATTTGCAATTCGATGCTGACAAATTTGTTACTGACAAATTCGTTGCTGGCAAATTCGTTGCTGACAAATTCGTTGCTGACAAATTCGTTAATGACGAATTCGTACGTGACAAATTCGTTGCTGATGAATTCATTACTGACAAATTTGTAATTTGTTACTGACAAATTAGTTGCTTACAAATTCGTTAGTGACAAGTTCGTTGCTGACAAATTTGTTGCTGGCTAATTCGTTAGTGGCTAATTCGTTAGTGACAAATTCGTTTCTGACAAATTCGTTACTGATAAATTCGTTGCTGATAAATTCGTTGCTGACAAATTCGTTAGTGACAAATTCGTTAGTGACAAATTCGTTGCTGACAAATCCGTTGCTACCTTCACGCACATGCGACAACTCACCTCCGCCTGTCGGCCCGCATGGCCCCGTTCCTTCTCTCTGTTGCAGGTGTGGTGCTCTTCTCCAGCATCGTGTACTTCGCCGAGGCGGGCGCCGAGCAGTCCTTCTTCAAGTCCATCCCGGACGCCTTCTGGTGGGCCGTAGTCACGATGACGACCGTCGGCTACGGCGATATGAGGTACAGTGTCACTTTGAGTAGCACTACTCACCCGTGTCCTCCTCCTTGCAGGTGTCGTGCTCTTCTCGAGTGCCGTCTACTTCGCCGAAGCGGGATCCGAGAATTCCTTCTTCAAGTCTATCCCAGACGCGTTCTGGTGGGCAGTGGTCACCATGACGACTGTGGGCTACGGCGACATGACGTATGATGTACAAACCTAATTCAAATTTAGTTGCCTCCACCGTAGCTATACACCGCGACACTATGACCACCGGGTCGGGCTGGGAAGACCGCGACGGCGGGGTTGGGTCGGCGGTTTGGTTGTGTCGAAAGTCTGCCAGGTTTAAGTCAGAAATAATAGTTTTGAACTCAGAAAATCTAGTGTGAAGAGATGGAAAAAATAAATGGGTCAAGATAAAATCAAAGAACAACTCAAAATTGACAATTCGCAGTGATCATTTCCCAAAATCACGTTATTGGCTTTCGAGGGAAGTTGGACCAAATACGGTGAACAGATAATGTTGATTTGATTGAACTTGTCCTGAATCTTGAGCAGGACGAAATTGACATATCTTATTAACTCAGGCAAACGGTGTACTCAGGTTTACTATTGTTTCCTTTGTTTCTTAGGGTGCTAGATCCAAATCTGGGAGTATTTAACAAAAGAACCCCTCAAAACCCTTATGGGATTTTGGTCACGGTGGATTTTTTTGAAATTTTGATATGATGCAGTACTTGTGATTCCCACCTAATGTTACCATTGCGTCAACCCCGAAAAATTAACAGAGCGGTCATTGATATCACCTCTTGCTCAGAAAATACTATTCACTTTCAAAACCAGAAACGTTATTTTATTTCGTTTTCGCTAATGTTGCATGATATTGTGTTAAAAAAAATTAACCCTCCCATCTTTTTCCACCTCCTATTCTGAAACGCAAAAAACGAATTTCCTGAATACGCTCAAATGCAATGTCGAATGTTTAATAGGTATGCTTAAACTAGGACAATTGCACTTTTTTATGATTACCCACTATCCCCTTGAGGGGCACATAAGAAAAAATTGTTGATAGATTTTTCTGAATTTCCAAAATAAAGCAGTTCATGTTATTCTGAATAGAAATTGATAAGGTGGAAGTTTTGACGCTGGGGAACGTTGAAGTCATACCTTACTCAAAATAGACTTATTATTATTATTGTCGGGAACAATATTTTTAATGTGTTTTATTTTAGAATAAATTGAATGATTGAAGAATTCTTAAACCTCCCCCTTACCCCCACCCCTATTTTAAAACACGATTGATAGATACTCATGGAGGACCCTATTGAATGTAGTAATGGATGCTGCAAAAATTATTCCAGGCTCCAGCTGAATTTCACATTGTTGATGTCTAATCTTCAGTTATTTTAAAGAATATCGTCCAATTGATTTGTATACAAAATAACATGGACTACGCCCTATAAAGAAGTCAGCGAAATCTTCCAATATTTGTTTGAAGGGGTGTTGAGGTATGATTCAACAAGTGTTCGATTTCCCTATTTAATAAGGCTTTTACAAGTAGTCAAGAATAAATTCTCTTCTTGTTTCAAAATAGGGGTTGAGATAAAGGGGGTTTTAGAATTTTTTTATAGAAAATTCCAATCTCATCAAACATAATCTAAAATAACACTGAGCACGGTATGACTTATACGCCCCTCACCATCAAAACTATTCATTTCTGGGGTTTGTCCCCAATTCATTCTTATCAAAAATAACCTGAACAATTCTGAAAAATCAACCATAAATTCTTGTTATGTGCTCCTAGGGGGAAGGGGGATAACTATTAAAAGTGCAATGTCCCTAATTTATGCATATTGAAAAATCCGACGATGCATTTAAAAGTATTCAAGAATTATTTTCTTTTACGTTTAATTTTATAGGAGGGGGGGGGTAAAGATTTTTTTTCAAATAAAATAGCACATTATTATGGAACATTAGCTACAATGAAATAAGTGAAAATATTGTTTCTGGTTTTGAAAATAAATAGTCTTTTCTGTGCAAGTGGTGATATCAACGCCCCCTAGCAGCAAAACTGCTAATTTTTTGGGGTTAGCGCAACAGTAATATCTGTTGGGAATTACATGGACTACATCATACCAAACATTTCAAAAAATCCACTCAGACCCAAATTCATAAAAAATTTTTAGGGTTCTTCAAACTTCTTTGAAAGCGAAGAGAAAAATTGAGAAAATTGAGAGATTTTTTAGGGATTTCTCAAAACGCATCAGGAAATTTTGTTGAATAACTGCAGATTTGGATTCAGCATTCCAAAAAACAATGATAATGATAAAGAAACCGACTCCTGATCGACGTGAAAATTACATTTGCTTGTATCAATAAATATTCGAAACGAGAAGATGAGAATAAAATGTGTTTTTGTGTGTTGGATAAATATCTCTTGAATGATAATTCCTAAATAAGAGAGATATCTTCAGAAATAACTATTTTTTATGCAAGCGATGCAAGAAAGGCTCCAAAAAAGTCCAACATCAATTTGTTTGAATGAAACACTTAATTTACTCCAACATACCTTAATACTAATCCAGTCAATAGCATCTTCTAACTTCACATTATTCTTCAGTGTAGCTTACTGGATATTCAATTTTTACCATACTCTCTCACCACAATTTTCAAATGTATCTTTTCATTTCTGACTGATTGCTTTTCTTTTATAGTTACAAAAAAGTGAAGTGACTCTCATGCTTCACAAATACAAATAAAAAAACTCCAAACTACGTGTTAGACACTACTCAACTACAAACAGTCCCAAAACAGTTGAATAGTATTCACCTCTTATTTTAGATTCTTTAACAAGCAAAAGTATCGGTTTTAAATTTTACAATTTTCTTCTTTTGAACAACACGAGGAATGAAATTAGAGTACAAGAAAAAAATTAAAAATAGACAAAATCGAAGGAAACTTGAAACTGACAAAATTGCATTGAATTCTTGTTTCTGAAAATGGAGGTGATTTTCGAAATATTTTAAAATACTCTCAATATTTCTCAAATTTTACACACCTTTCTCGAGAAACCGACAGAGGTAGTACCTGAAAAAAATGTGTTTATTGACTCAATTTCAGAAAAAAGATCAAAATGTCAAATAAAACATTTTGCCGATTATGCGATAATTGTAAATTTTGCAGAAAATTTGTTCGAGTATACTGATAACTCAAAATTTTTAGATTTACACATTGATACAACACTGTTTTGGTATGATCTTATCAACAAATTGAGAAAACAAATTCCACATTTGACTCGAATCCTATTCAAAATAAAAATGAAAACCCATCTTATGGAGTATTATCAAGAAAAGACAGATTCGCACTGAGAAAATCACGAGTTCCGTCAAATGGGATCAAAAATTGGCATGTGTGTGTAATAGAAGAAAAATCAACTTCTTCACATCTTCACGTGATCATTCATATTTCGATAATAACTAATTTTTCTTAAAACACCAAGTATCGCTGAGGTCAAAATGAAATTTATTTTTCGTGTAGCGGCCTTTTTGAGTTTTACTGTATATAATTTTCAACACTGAACATAAAAACGAATACTACATACTTCCCTCTGAGGTACGGTAGGACGGCTCACATCCTAACATTTAAATTTTCACAATATTTGCTCGACCCAACGAAAATAGTGTGTGAAAAAACTGTTATTCGTTCACCGTCTTGTTAGATTTCCGAAAAGGCATTTGAAGTTCTATTAGGTGTTGGGCAGGGAACTCCGAAATCAGGCAGAATTTCGACAAATCAAATTGCTCGTTCAAACCCAGTCTTCGTGTATTAGCGGAATGTTGCGGGTGCGTTGCGTTTTGGTACCATCGGTTTCAAAAATGAAAAATAAATCAATTTCATCAAAATATGTGATGAACAGATTGTTGACTCAAAAGACTAAAATTGATGTGTTTGGCGACAGCATCAAGCAGAATGATGACTTCTCATTGATACCAGAGTTTTTCTTCAATCATAAACTCAGTTTATGATATTGTGCGATATTTAGATGAAACCATCCATTTCAATACTTCGTTATTAATTTTACAGAAAGCCCTTTAGAAAATAATTTTATTGTGTTAATTAATTATAGAATATCATTTTATGGTATTAGCTCATAGTATACAGTATAATTTTCGATCATTCAATGGTCGAAAAACATTTCAGGTACATCAAGAATGGGTCACCCTTCCTGTGTTTCCTCTTCCATAGTGCAATTTATGGATCAAGTTCTTTGTCTCCATGGTTTCATCAACAAATCTCAGCCACATCCGAGACTTCTTCTCGACTTTGTCTATATGGAATGGTTCGAAGCTTTCACTATAGACAAAGCTGACAATATCTATACTTTCAATTCAACAATTGAATCTTAGTTTATAGGGGCGTTTTTGGAATCTCCCTCGTTTGTACCCCTCTGAAATTATTCAGCTCCAATAAAAGTTTCACACTCAAAAAACTATTCAAGTGAATCAGTTGACACTTCAAAGAAACAACATAGCTCAGTGTATAACAATTTGTTCATCATCTGCATATTGAAACATTGGTGATATTGCCCTGGCCTTTTTTGTGGGAGAATACACAACTTTGATAGAGAATTACACAGAAATAAACATTTTTATGTGTATTTCACAAAATAACACATTTGCCCGGCGACTTCGCCAATTTTTGTGATTGTAATATTGTTATCAACTTAATGCACGAAATGGACTAGCATGAATTCTAAGAACTCCTTTGGATGAAGAAATGGGGCATTCGTGATATTTTGTGACATATGTGAAAATATTGATGAACGTCGAATCTTCCAGTTTCAAGGGATGATCTTCTTACTTGAGTAAGAAGCTAGATTTTACTTTTAATCACTCTCCGAAAATATACCCATTAAAGTTGGTATGGTATACTCAAGAATCATTATTATTTTTCCTACTGAAAGTCACAGACTGTGTGAGAAATTAGAATATAATCAAAAGATATTCTACTACTCTGCATGAGATTTTCGAAAACGCGAAGTGTATCGCAAAGAAATTTCCTGAAGAAAAGTATCCTTAAAAAGTGTTTGTGTTATTATCAAGATATTAAAAAAAATAATTGGAAAGCAATGAAACGAAGGACATAACGTTTTTATCCGAAATATAGTCAGGACTAAAATTAATTGTTCTGTCTTTCCAGAACATCATCATTTGTTTCTTAGTTGAATAGATCAGTTTCTCCAGGATTCAATGGCTCGATGCGTATTAGTATTTTTTTATGTTTCAAATTCATTAAAACCATCCACAGCCTATAAGGATTTTTTTAACAATATCTATGTTCGTTACTACAACCAAAAGATCAACAGTGAACCTGGATTGACAACCATTTGTTTAACTAATTGAATCAAAGGCTCTCTAGCCAAACAACAATGATTTCCCATTCTCAGAATGAAGGATATGTTCACTGGTTGTTGACAACAATTTTATGGAAAAATGGTTTTATGGAAACAAGTTGATCCATATAATCGGCTCATTCGCCAAATTTTGAAAATATGGAAAAAATATTAAGGGAGAGAAAATTTGTTAGGGGCGCAATTTAGCAAAGGGGAGCAGTTTATGTGCAATGATGTTTCACGCCACTAACATACCCAGTTGCTCAGTAGGCGTGGATTCGACAATAAAAATTGATTTCGATAAGAATGAAATATGGGGTTTAATTTTCCGGGGCGCCACGGACTTATTGCCACTGAAAAATCCGAAACCACCCTGATGGAATGGGACAACCCACTGCACTAATGTTACTAAACTATTAAACAATAGATACCAATAATACACTTGGATAACTGTCCAGAATAAAAGAAATAGTCATGTCCCTTACTAACTTACAGGGTCAGTCAAAAAGTCAGGACGAAACAAAGTTGCTTTTTCTCTGATAGGACACCCTGTATATTATTCCATATTTCAATTTTGCTCAAGATTCTGAACAAAATTGATACAGCACATCATTTCCTAAACTCAACTGTTTCCGAGATATCGAATTTTGAAAATTACTTGTTACTACTCTCATATTTATTAAAGAAACAGCACGAAATAATGGATATTCACACAAGGGTGAATATGTGTATATGATTACAATTTAATTATAATTTTTTTACAGAAAATAAAGAAAGCATATTTGTTTAGGGTTGATAAAAATGCATGAAAAAATAAAATGTAATTTTTAATGAATGTCTAGGATATTTGAAATTGTATGAAACAATAGTTATGCCAGGAGAAAAAGAGAGAAAACAAGTTTTAATAAATAACAAATTTTTCTTTGGACTTCTATTCAATAAGGTGCTCAAAGTGTTTACCATTTACCTCCTGATAGTAATGAACTCGCTGAACAAAATTTTGTAGTGAATCTAAAACCATGTGAGGAGGAATGGTAGAAATTTCATGCCTTATTCTTTGTTGCAACTGTTCGATATTTGGCGGCCTATTTTTGTAGACTACTTTTTTTATGTGACCCCATGAAAAAAGTCAAGTGGGGTCATATCGGGAGACCTAGCTGGCCATTCAATTGCTCCCCTGCGCCCAATCCATTTATCAGGAAAAGTTTCATCTAGATATGCCCGTACCGTACGTCCAAAATGTGGAGGAGCCTCATCTTGTTGAAACCATATTTGTTCTGCCAGCAAATTGGGATTGTTATTATTCGGGAATAATCGTCTAAGTTCCGGAATAATATGCTGTTGTAAAAGTGACAAATATCGTTACTTCAGCACACTAGTGCGGTAAAGTGCTACTTTCCGCACGCGCAACAGTACGGTAAAGCACACTTTGCTGCACGCGAATTCGTAAGGAAATGACTATTGAACTGGTATAATGATTCTTGAGTAGCAAACCCACCGAACCAAAACTCGCCAACTTCGATCGAACGTACCAAACCCGCAACGCCCATCCGCCAACTTTCCGCTAAGCCGTCTTCGACGCCTGACCTAACCAGAAAATTCTTTGCTCCGAGGACGCGTCCGGTGGTGTTTTTAGACGACACATGATCCATCAACCCCCAAAGACCTCTTTTGTTGTCGTAACGCTAGATGTGTGCTCGATGTTGCTTGTATGATTCGACATCAGGACCAAAGAATTTTCTAAAATGCAAAATTGATATGTTTGATATGATTGTATGCCGACACACACTAACGCGGGAGTCCGGAGGAGCCGCGGGGGGTTTTTATCTCGACTGACCGAGATGGTTATCTAAATAAGTTAACTGGTCGAGATAATCGTCTAGCCGATCGAGATATGTATCTGAACCGATCGAGTTATTCATACAAATTGATTGACGTAATGATTCAAGTTGAGATCTTCAAACAAATTAATTATCTTCAGCTGTTCGAGATATTTATCTTAATTACTCGGTCAAGTTGATTCATCTGAACCAATCGAGATATTCGTCGATCAATGCAGTGATTTAAATAGTTATTTCGGTAAGTTGAGATCTTCAAATAAGTTAATTATCTGCGGCTGCTCGAAATGGTAATCTTAATAAATGGGTCAAGTTAATCATTCGTGACAATCATCTAAACCGATCGGGATCTTGATCTGAACTGATAGAGTTATCCATCTAAATAGATCGAGAAAGTGATTTAAATAGTTATCTCAATAAGTTGAAATTGTCAAACAATTTATATGTCTGCGGCAGCTCGAGACAGTTATCTAAATAAATCGGCCAAGTTAATCAGTTGACCGGTCGAGATAATCATCTAAACCGATGGAGATATTTATCTGATCCGATCCAGATATTCACCTGAATCCATCGAGATTGTGACTGAATAGTTATTTCGATCAGATCTTCAGAAAATCTGAACCGATCGAAATATTCATCTAAATTGATCGAGATAGTGATTTACACTGATATGTCGATGAATTATGATCTCCAAAAGAGTTAATTATCTGTGGATGCTCGAGATGGTTATCTTAAAGAATCGGTCAAGTTAATTGACTGAACTGGTCTAGATAATCATATAAACTGATCCAGATATTCATCTGATACGATCGAAATACTCATCTGAATCGATCAATATAGTGACTTCAATAGTTATTTTGATCAGTCAATTGATATTTTCAAAGAAGTTAATTATCTGCAGATATTTATCTGCGGCTGCTCGAGATAGTTATTCTAATGATTAGACCAAATTAATCATCTGAACCGATCGAGATATTCATCCAAATGGATCGAGATAGTGACTCAAATAGTTATTTCGAAAAGTTGTGATCCTTAAATGAGTTTAATATCTGCGGCTGCTCGCAACAATTATCTTTATAAATCCGTCAAGTTAATTATTTGAACTGGTTGACATAATCATCCAAACCGATAAAGATATTTATCTAAAATCGATCGAGATAATGATTTAGATAGTTATTTCGATTGGTTGAGATCATCAAAGGAGTTAATTATCTAAGGACGCACGAGATGGTTATCTCAATAACTCGGTCAAGTTGATTATTTGAACAGGTCGAAATAATCATATGAACCGATCGAAATATTGATCTATATCGATCGAGATATTCATCTGAATCGATTGAGATAGTAATTTAAATAGTTATTTTGATAAGTTAAGACCTCCAAGTAAGTTAATTATCTGTAGCTGCTAGAAGTGGCTATCTTAATGAATCATTCAAGTCATTTATTCAAACCGGTTGAGATAATCATCTAAACCGATCAAGATATTCATCTGAATCGATCGAGATTTCCATGTAAATCGATTCGGATAGTGATTCAAATAGTTATTTTGATTAGCCAGGATCATTAAACAAGTCTATTATCTGCAGCTGCTCGAAATAGTTATCTGAATAACTCGATCAAGTTCATTATTTGAACCGGTCGAGATATTCATCTGAACCGTTCGAAATATTCATCTAAACCGATCGAGATAGTGATCTAAATAGTCATTTAGATCAGTTAAGATTTTCAAAAAAAAGTTATCTTCTGCGGTAGTTTGAATAATATAACTCTGTGGAGATAATTATACAGCGAAGTGGTCGAGGTGTTAAAGCGTTTGGCTTCCACCCAGACGGTCCGGGTTCGATCCCCGGTCGTGTGTCACTGAGCTGAAGTGGTTCGGATTCCACTTTTATTTATACTGTAGGTCCCGGATCTCCCTTGCTCGCACAAGCTCTGCTTTTGAGGGGTTTTCTCCGAAAACCTGAGAGTTTCGTAAAAAAAAATTATTTTAATGAAGAAATCAAGCAAGATAGTTTATAGAAACCGATCAAGATAAAACGCTATCTCTGTTGAGATAATGATGAGACATAATCTTTTTGATTGATAATAATCTTGAATCAAGGCTAATTTGCTTTACCGGTAAGGAAGCTTGTCAAAAATATTCTGAAATCATCCCATCTGTTTGAGATAGTTGTTGCAGATCATTCATGTGGATCAGGCGAGATAATGTCATTACTTAATCGAAATAGTATTCTTGATCAGTCAATTGAGCAAGCGGATTCCTTCCAAATCATCCAAAATGATCATCTGAACTGAACTGATAATCATCTCATCCGTCAAGATAATTTCTAAATGTGGCAACCGAGCTGGCCTGGACTGGTCTGTATAACCATTTGAACTGGCAAGTTGAGTATTCCAATTATTCAAGGTCACTATCTCGATATGATCATCTAGTCAGTTGAGAGCTTTCTCAAGAGGTCGAGGTAATTATCAGAATCATCTCTGATCCTCTATTGATTTATTCAAGAACCCTCTACCATAGCAAAATCATGAATTATGCTCGAATTCAGTCGAGACCACCATTTTTCTTGTCCAAAATAACTATTTTTGATCAGTCTAAATTATTTATGCACACCAGTCAAAAGTATGCATGTAGACCAGACAAGATAATGTGCTCAATTTGTCTATCTAGTTCAGATTCCAGATGTCCAAAATGGTCGATTTATTCATCTTAATCATCAATTTCTTGGAGTTGAAATAATTATCTGGACTGCTCGAGATAATCGCTGAAGCTGAGTATTTAAATTACTCGAAAAATTATTTCGATCATTTGTGGTTATTATCTGGATTATTTGTGATAAATCTTGCTCATGACGATTATCTTAGCTGGTTCAAATAATAATCTGAAAGGATATAAAGATACTATTTTGTGGTAGAACATATAATAATATTGAGTCAAAATGGCTGGGAAAACTGTCCAGTCTGCTCAAGACATAATCTTCATTGTTCGAGTTATCTTTCTCGAGTGCCTAAGATTATCATCTCGATTATGCTGGTCGATGTAATGAGAAAGGAAGAAGCGTATCGTCCAGACCATTAAGATAGTTATTTCCTGTTGAAATAAAAACCACCTGGTGGCCCCTCCACACTTCTGTACACCTAATATACCGTAGTAACTAAAAACAATCGTACGACAGACACCTAGCCATGTTTGAGACTGTTTCTGGTAATTTTGAATATCAAGAGGAACAAAATAATGCAGCGGAAGTTTCATAAAAAAACTCATTGAACCTGCCTTTTGATGAACAATATGATCATCAAAGGCAGGTCAATTCATGCATTTTTTTGTTCTCTCGATATTTGAAAAAACCAGAGGTGGTCTTCCAACACGCTAGTTACAGTCTGGTCAAAAAGACACCTGGAGTGAATTCTTCATAGGTTAGTGAATGAAAATCAGGAATCTGCTCGTTAACTACCCAATGCTTTCGTTGTTGAATGGAAAAGTACTGTGAGTTGACTGTTTGTTTCAATATTCTGTGTGGGATCGAGAGAATGTAGGCTCATGAAAATAGTGTGTATGGTGTGAAGCGACCATAGACCTTATACTGCAGATTTTGCGGTATTTTAGTTCTATTCCATTTTATTCTGTAATAAGCTCTGCAATATTTTCCAATTCCTTTTCACAGGTACTCAACATTTCAGGAGTTCTTCCAGGCCAATTTAACAACCTTCTTTCCTATAATTATCTATAGGAAACGTGTTTTTCCAGGCTTTCTACAGCTGGTCTGGATCTTAGGCATTCATCTAGCAATAATCGGTTTATTTCATGAATAACTTTCATCCTATGCAAATGATCTACCTCCATTATGGCTCCTAGGTGACATTGAACTAGATACGAAATATCTTCACCTCTATCTTCCATTCCAGCGTTGATTTTGTTTATATTCATTCATGTCCTTCACACGTTATCGCCTCAATAAGCTCCTGAAGAATTTGTCTTCGTCCTAGCAACAGCTATTTCCATCTACTTTGTAGTTATCGACAATGGATAAGCTGAACAAACTGCGCATCATCAACACTATGAATTTACACTACAGCGCTAGTTCATCCAAAACATCAGCTACGAGTTTGTAAATATCCTCCTTCACATCCTTGTATCAGCCATAACTTTCGTTTATACTCCTGGAATATCTTTCATTCAATGACCCCTCACCTGACACCAATTGTAACAAACTTCTATTTCAAGACAGTCACAATTCAAATGTTCCAAATGTCTGATTACTAGTTAACTTCATCAAACGTAATACACTGCTCTGCTTTCAGCTTTGACTCCCTACCTTGTATCATGCGAAAAGCTCCTATAACTCTGAGAATGGCATGAGCTTCGTCCATCCATGGCTATATCTTCTGAATAACTTGATGTACAGTAGCGTGAAAGACCCATAATTGCTTGCACTTATTTCAGGGATATTCAAAGGGTGGATTTCATTACCACATCTGTGTACGTCATTTCAATTCCTCTTAGTATGAAAGTATATGAAATGAATATATGAATATAGATTATTATGGTTCAATTACACCAACAAGCTTGAAGAGAAACATCATTCAGTGTTGTTTCTGCTCCAAAATTTGTAGTTTGTTCACCAATCAACAGCCCTAAGAGAACTTATATTATGCAAAAAGTGTGGACAGAGCATTTTTCAAGCAGCTTCTTCCCCTTATTGCAAAGGCTATGAAAATTTCTTCAGAGTGAGGGAGTCCTAATTTTACCATGATCTTCCAACAATGGTGAAGCATCTTGCGTTTTACCATAATTTCTTCAGTGACACTTACGATGCATTCACTTCGAAGTTTTTAGAATCGTAGTATACTATTCCAGTGACGAATTGATGTTTCTACTGTACTTTACATCGATCTGTTACACACTGCTTTGAAGAAAAAAAAATTAGCAAAAATTTGTTTTCCTGTGAACGTTGTTTTATCACAATTTTTCGTTGTTGTCTTACTCAACAACAATGCATAAACCGACTTCATCTGGCTACTCGAGATAAAGCTCCATCCAATGCCAGTGTTTTCAATTGGTCAGCAGAATTGAAGCTTGGTCATGCTTTTATAAGGGAGGAATTTAATCAAGGTCGTCCACAATGAGCTGTTGATTTGAAAAAAATTGTCTGTGATTGAGATCGAACCACAAACGATATTGCATGAGAATTCATTGATGAAGAAGCTGTGTTGTATTTGATGATCTTTTCCGAAGTGTCTTTTTTTTGTATGACTAATTTTCCAGATAAAAGGGGTTGAAGTGTTCCGAAGAAATAAAAATTTGGCCAGCGAAGCAGATTCTTTTATTTTAATTTTGGAAGAACCCACATTTGACCACTGCATTTTTCACCATAGACCTGTTCACATCAACATTTTTCGATAATGAAGCACTCTACACTTGCTCAAAACCACACATTCAGAACAACACACAACTCTCAGTAGAAGTCGGTTCTGTGATTATTTTTCAGTTTCGCTATTGATTGAAGATGTAAAGGGTGCTCTACGATTATGTCAATGTTTTCCTTTGATTATGTTTAGCTACTAACTTCCTGTCCTTTCGCCGAATGTCAACGCCTACTCAGGTGTCACGTGCTTGTATTCCTGCATGTTTGTGTCGTCTGGTTTTCTTCGTATACAGGGTGTGTATATAAATTGAGGGATGTTCATCAAATCCTTTCAAGCAATGAAGGGAATTTATGATTTACAACCCACAAACGAGATTTTTATGAATTTTGTTAGAAACGGACCAAGACCAAGAGTCTCAAATTAGTTTGTGATTTATACGCACCCTGTATCTCCTGAATTCTATTTTCTGTCTCATCTGAACTGAATCTGTCTTTCTCTGCAGATGTTTCGTGTTGCTTCTTCGCAAAACACTGGCCATAAAATAAGAGTTTTTCCAGAATTATTCGTTTTGTTATCAACTTGGCGGAAACGCAATATTTTGAATACATCTTGAATCAAAAACGTCTGCATACGGTTCTCCATAGATCTAGAACGGAATGGCGCACTTGAGTCATTTGGAATTTATCAGAAAAAATATTGAAATAACATTAAAATTATATTGAAACTTCTGAACTTCGATGAAAATATTTCTTCACTTCAATGTTGGTGAAATGAGTAAACACGAAATACTATAATGGCAACAAAAAGAATGTTCACTTTAATATGTTTCTGTTATCACCCAAACTATGATTTCGGCTATTTCTCAAAAGAGGGCGCTCAGATTCCCTTTTATAAATTCAAATTCATGGTGTTTCTAGGTCTGTATTTTGTACGTTTTTTGCTCCTAGCAATATGAGACTCTTTAAACGGGTAATCAGTAAGGAGAACCTTATGGTTGAGTTCAATCTTTGAAACCAATTTCATGAAATCAATGTTTCACATAAATACATTGGCAAGGCAGTTGTAGGTAATTAGAATCTATATATCATGTGTCGAAACATTTGTAAACTCTTGAAAGGAGTAGAAACATTTTTTGAATAAATATTTTCCTTGACCCAGAGACTTTTTCTCTGATCCTTTGGTTCGAATCGAGAGGCCGTCCCAACCACCGAAATCATCCCTCTCTCTCTTTCTCTCATTCTTCATTTCCACAATTTGTTGTTTCTAGTACTATCGATAATCTCAAAAATGGCAGTGAGTAGCTTCAGTAAGTTGCATTAAGGTACACACCAAAGTATATTCTCAGCGAACAAGAAAAATTAAAATAATTATATTCAGGAATAGTTGCCAGTATTTTTCGTTGCTTGTTTTATATCAGTACAAACACGTGTTAATATTACAATTATCGTTATTATTATTCTGAAGGCTTTTGGAGACGCTTGCTTGAGGTCACTCTGTGCCACACTCTCATATTTCGCCGAATTGATACTGAACGAATATATTCTGAAGGGAACAGTTTTGATAATGTTGGAGAAACATCCTTTACAGAGACGAACCGTATCAATAACCATTTCTTCTGTCCACAGACCCGTTGGAGTGTGGGGGAAAATCGTGGGTTCGCTTTGTGCGATAGCTGGTGTGCTGACCATCGCCTTGCCAGTACCTGTCATAGTGTCAAATTTCAATTACTTCTACCATCGTGAGACGGATCAGGTGAGATACTTTCAAACGCAAATATTTCTACATTAGGTAATATCACTAGTGCTTACAGGGAGTCATTTCATGCTGATTGTACACAATACTTTCTCTACGATTGACATAAACCATAACTGTGGTTTTTTTCATAACAAATTTTGTTATAAACTTTCCTGCCTTCGTTGTTCATGAGAAATATATTCTCTAAAATTAACTCGAGTTCAAAACACATTGAATGAACCGTTTTCCATTTTGGGGAAAGGGGGAGGGTGTAAAATGATTGAAAATCTGGGCGCTTAGGACTTGAAAAATTTTGGGGAGGGGCAAGGAGGTTTTCGTCATTTTTCAATGAAAAAATATTAAAATTTTTCCATATTTTGTTTTTTTTTTGTCAAATATTTCCTGGATTATTGATATTATGGAAAAAATTTCATGAACATTTTTTGTAGATTTTCCACGGGTGATCAAATCTTGTGTGGCATCTTGTGGAAATTGAAAATGTGTGGTCATCTGTAACTTTTTGGTGGTGTTATAAAAAAAATCGATATTCTCGAAAAGCGTTCGAAAAAATCTTGGGGGGAAAGGGGGGAATCTTCCAGAAAATTTTAGGGAGGGGGGAAGGAAATAGGCAAATGATGGAAAATCTGTGCACAAAGCGCTCAGAAACTTGTGGGGAGATGGAGGAAGGAGTAAAATAATCGAAAGTCCGGGCGCGTGGCGCTTGGAAAATTTTGGGGGTGAGGAAAGTAGGTTTTCGTAATTTTTTTACCATGTATTGATTATTTTATTCAGGTTTAGCGACAATTGCATAATTTGTTTTTTGAAATTATGGAAAAACTCCATTGGAACTGTCTATTAACTTGTTCAAAGACTAGAAATTGTTTGATATTTCGTTTCGTTTTCGAGTTTTTGGTGATTTTAGAGAAGAAGTACAAATTTTACACATTCTTTTATTTTTCCAAATCATTTTTCCACTTTTTAATCGAATTGAAGGAAAACTGTTTAGAAATATCAATATGGCTTTTAAATTTGTAGATTTACTGAAGACGAACAAAAAATATATCTTGGTAAATTGGGAAATTATCAACCATTTTTGAGATATTTCGTATTTTCCAAAATGAAAATTTCGATTTTTCAAGTTTTTCCGGTTTTACGATAATTTTCGTGAAAAATAGTTCCAGTACGATTTGTTCGTCTATAAGAGCACCGTAAAGTCCTTATAAAGTGTAAAATAAATTACGCTTCAACTATTCACTTTTCCAAAACTCCAGATCGTTTTCCATATAAATATAACTTCTAGTACATCCAAAGAATTCTAGATAGTCCTGTTGGCGGAGGTCACGAGATCAAGTAATTAGCAAATTCACTTATTTTTTTCCAATAATTAGTTTAGAGTATATTGTTTGATGTAAGAAACATTTCATTGGTCAATCGATTTCCTAAAGTCAAATAAAAATCGAAATTTATTTTTATTTTCAATATCCTAGAATATTTTGGGCTGGGATGATTATAATGAAAAATAAAAAATATCGTCGTAGGGTAAGTTTTTTTCTACCAAAAAGTTCGTCAGCACTTTTTTATCAGAGTTATAGTTTGTGTATATATGTATATTAGAATCGAAAATTGAGCGTTCAGATTATACATTTTCTCAAACATTATTAAAATTCGGAAGAAAAATTCATTTCTGAAAATTGTTATTCAGGTGACCTAGTTCATGAATAAAATTTTCCAGTCATTCATTTTGTCCCGTTATGAAATATGGTTCTTTTGATGATTTTGAAATTTTTCGGAATCTAAAGATCATAGCGATACAAATATATAGGCCTCTACAAAATTATTTAAAATAAACTTATTTGGATGCAACTGTTTTTAAAATGTAGTTTAAAAAATACATAAATAAATGCGTGAAGCTGAATACACTTGTTAAATAAATGAAGCGAAGTTTTGTATAAAAGTGTATAAATTCTCTTTATTGCAAAGCGCTTTCAACTTTCGTCATCTTCAGTGCTTCATGTCAGGCAACAGGAAGTTTCGAAATATGTAAAAAAACATTGTTTAAAATTACAATAACATATTATTCTGCATAAGAACTAACGAGAAGCATGTTAGAACTCAGACCATGTGGTTATTGTAAACGCGGTGGGGACAAGCCCTTATCCCCACCGCTTTTACAATAACCACATGGTCTGAGTTCTAACATGCTTTTCGTTAGTTCTTATGCAGAATAATATGTTATTGTAATTTTAAACAATGTTTTTTTACATATTTCGAAACTTCCTGTTGCCTGACATGAAGCACTGAAGATGACGAACGTCGAAAGCGCTTTGCAATAAAAAGAATTTATACACTTTTATACAAAACTTCGCTTCATTTAAAAAATACATGTCAAGAATCTTTGAGCATAAATTCATTCAGTGCGAAAAAAATTTCAATTAAAATAATTTTTTGTGTATAACAAGAAAATAGCACTTTTTTTATTCTAATTGTTATCTCTTCGTATTGTAGAAAATGAATTTTGATACTGTTATACCAAACAGATGACTACTCAAAGAATGGAATGTATATAGTGGACAGGTAATAAATACAATTGAAATGAATGCAGGTAGTCGCAATGAAAATTTTATTCGTGAATAAGGTCACCTAAAGGTCTATAAAATATTTTATTAAAAACGAAAAATAAACTATACCATTAGAGAGTTCAGATTTTTTACTTGAAAATAGAGTATTTGAAATCAAACTATAACACTGACATAAAAAGTGCAAAATATCTTTTTGGTGGTACAAGACAGTATTTTTCATTTTCCATTATATCAATTCCAGCCCAATATATTCTGATTTTGAAAAGAAAAATATTGTTAGAATTTTTTTTTGACTTTAGGAAATTGATTGACCAAATGAACTTTTTTTATATCAACCAGTATGCTCTAAACTAATTAATAAAAAAATAAGCGGTGTAAAATTTACTCCACCAACTGGGCTAAGACTACAATAAGAAAGTTCGAGATTAAGAACAAGAATGAGTGTTTATAGATGTTTATGTAGAGTTTTTGAAAGTTTTCCAAATATTCATCCACTTTTCCAGATTATTTGACGACATTTCCATTGAATGCACCATGTTTATTCATCTTTGAAGTAATCACAAATCACAAACAACAGTGTTACTCATCAGACTAGTTAAGGGAAGAAAGCCACAATGTAAAATACTAACATTCACTCTCACTAACGCATAAATGAACGGCTGACAAAGAATCAATTAAGATATTCATCATGATGCAATGCAGCATATTGAACAATGAAATATCAATACAATGAAAGATGCTGATTATGTAAGAGATAAATGAGAAATATTAGGACAAGTCCAGATATTCTTTAATAGAGTAAAAAGCATTAGCCACTAAAAAATCCGTAACAATATTAATGTTTCAGGAGGAAATGCAGTCGCAGAACTTCAACCATGTGACCAGCTGCCCGTATCTGCCAGGCACCCTGGGCCAGCACATGAAGAAGAGCTCGCTGAGCGAGTCCTCCAGTGATCTGGTCGAGTTAGAAGAAGGACTGATGGTGACGCGCGACCAGCTGGCCCAGAAGCAAAACTGCAACCCGCGCCACAACAATAACATCAACGCCATGAGCATCGAGACTGATGTTTGACTACGAGGTTAGTATTGCTGTTTTACGAATACCTAAATGAAACTCAGCCACTGAATCGACACATCTGAGACCTATCGATATTCTCACAATCATTCCAAAGGTATTTGAGAAAGTTGTAAAAGAAAAAATATTCGATTTTGTCATCAGTCGAAACGTAATTTCAACAGCACCATCTAGATTCCGCTCTGGCCATAGTAGGTTGGTTGGTTAAAACGAGATACAGTGTTTACCTTTGGTATTTCCCTTGATACTGAGACCTGCTGGGGTCTATTGTATTGTTGTGTCTTCGGTGGTTCCTAGTTGAATAGGCCTGAGTCTTTCACTAGGTTCATTGGTCCATTTACTAGGTGTTTCGCAGTCATGCCTGTTTCTAGGTCGATCTGTCCGAATGTTCTGTTGCACTTGTTGAGCAGCGCGTCACATTCGAAGGTGATGTGAGAGGCCATTTCCTCCTCGTCACCACAGGGTCTACAATCCAGGGTTTCTCTATTTATTCCCATGCTCTGTATGTATTTTCTAAGGCCGCAGTATCCGGTTAGTAAGCCGGTGATCGTGCGTATCTTAGGTCTATTGAGGTTGAGGGTGTCAGCCTTGTGTGCCTCACGATGGCTGTACTGCGTTAATGCCCTTCGATTTGGCCCCATTATGTTTGTGTTTTGTTTTGTTCCACTTATAAATGAGGTTTCCGCATTGGGTTTTGGTAATTCCAAACACTGGTTTTGGACGTGTGATTGGTGATTCAGATGCTTGTTTGGCAAGTTGGTCTGCATTTTTATTGCCTTCGGATCTTCTATGTCCGGTCACCAATACAAGCGCAATCTTGTTGTTTTTTAACAGTTCATTGAGGCTATGAAGGCAATCCCAAACTTGCTTCGACTTTATCTGTATTGAATTCAGAGCTTTTATTGCGCTCTGGCCGTCAGATAGAATGTGGATGTGTTTTCTTTCATACTTACTGTTTAGATTCATCTGTATGCATGTGTCTCAGCTTAGAATACTGTGGTGTTGTTGCCAAGTGGGACTTTTTGGCCTCACTCCATTTATTCCTGCTCGTGTTCCTATATCTGTCTTGAACCATCTGTATACTGGATTATGTTTGAAAATAATAGTGGTTCTACTTCCGATTCCCATTCATTCCACTTGAGCTGTGTTCTGAATAGTCTTTCATATAAGTACTAGGGAAGCATGTAGTCTGATGTCATTTCCAGTTCGATAATGTTCGTTGATGATTTTGGAGTTCCCAGTTTGTGGTTGTTCGAGTCTGTATGCACTCATCCTCGCCTCCCCCATGACTGTTATTTCCAAAGGTGGAAGGTATGCGATGATTTCCATAGCAGCGCCAGCGGTTGGAATGCTTGTTTTTCATTGCACTCGTAATGCACAGACAGGCGAGCCTCTATATTTTACCAATTTTGGTTTCTTTTATTTTGGGCCACTACAAAAGTGAGCCATTTGTGATTCTAGGTCTTATGATCGCGGTGTATGGCCAGTGCATGACTATCGGTTTCGATGATTTGCTTTTGTATATTATATGTTCCGGGTTAACTCCTTAACCAAGAATAGCCCTATTTTTGGCAACTTGGCAACTTGTCGTGGTACGCCAAAGAACTTGGGTAGCTTCATGTCCCCTAAAATTATTTTGCGTCACCTATGACTTGTTTCAAATTCCATACAGAGGTGAACTCTCGTGTATTGTCCTGCTTGACCATACAACACGATGTCTTGTGTAAAAACACTCAAATACTTGAAATTTCATGAAAGCTCAGTGGCCCACATGAAAAGTTTTTTCTCGTTTCGGACACAGTCAATAACACTTATTGGTAAAACTTTGAGTTTGGAGTTCCTCAAGGGTCAGTCCTTGGGCCATTACTGTTTTCATTGTATATTGCTGACTTTCATAAGACATTAAAGTAGGATCATTCCATGTACTGCGACAACTGTACCCCTCTAGCTACATTTCAGCCATTTCGAAACTCAAAATGAACCTTTGTCAATCTTTGAATATCTCCAAGCTCTCATATTGTGTCGCCGTCTACGGAACAATACTCTTTCATAGTTATGCCTCTAGATTGCAGCGAATTTAGAATTCCTCAATCCTTTTTTTTACAACACTGCAAGAACACGAAACAAAGACATGGTCAGTCCCAAATTCAAAACCAGTCTTCACAAACGAAGCTTTTCATACACTGCTTTCAAGTCATATGACTCTTCACCTATCAATTTTGGACACTATAATATAATCAACATCAGAAAAAAACTGAAAAACTACTGTATAACTGAAATGTTCACATTCTCCTGACAATTCTTGTTTGATTGATTGATTATTTCTTCCTTCTTTGTTATCTATCAAAAAAGTATTTTTGTCTTTTCTATACACTTCTCAAACTTCTTTTTTCCTTTTTTTCATGTCCTAAGTTGTAGATCAGCTGACACTTTTTTCTTTCATCTATACCACATGTATGAATTTTATATTTTTTGCAAGATTAATAAAGACTATTTGTTATTATGATTACTTCTTCACTCAACAACACTTAAGAGACACTCAATCAGTAACGAACTTAGATATTGAGTTGAATATTTAAAAAAAAAACTCTTACGCAATATTATTTTTTTCACTATGGGCTAAAAATCTATAATACTCTCCCAAAAAATCTTGAAGAAATAACGAATTTTAAACTTTTTCAAAAAAGAAACAAAGACATAAATACATTCCATAATAATAATTTTATATGTTCATATGAAATGTTAATGATCAACCCGCTTATAAACTTTCATCCAACTTTCCTTCCTTACCTTGAATATTATTGAACAATAGCAGTAACGAAACCTATTAACTATCTAATGAATTCGTTTGTACATAAAAATTTCGAGAAATACATTGAAATGAAATCGAGAGAGTGTATAACGGAATTTGTGTATTGTATTCAAAGTAATTTTATTCATTCAAGTATTTTCAATCTGAACTTGAATTTGACTTCAGCAAGAATAAGATCAGCACTCATCACTGTATAAGTTAAGATCCTGCCTTCCGAATGAGCTCTTCGACTGTTGCCACATCGCCTTCATAGATGTCTACCGAAGTTTTGAAATCGCCTCTAGATCACCGCCAGCAAGCCAGAATACCAATAATAATATATGTTTCATTTCGTTTCTATTAGTAATGATGTCCCTAACTTATTTATTCAAATTGAAATACCCTTCATTTTACAGAACTCACAACATCAGATTTTTTCTGTTCAATCTGATCGATATGTTATTTAAAACGAGTATCAATAAATCATCACGTTTGACCAATGTACTCACGCAGTTTGTGTTTCAGTGACGGATGCGCTGCGCCATCAGCCAACAGGCAACCCGAGACGCTGCGTGAGCAGCATCGAGCGCTGCAGCTATTCCAGGCACCGCCCACCCCGCTCACCGTCGTTATCTTCTGCATCAGAAGCATCGATAGCAACAACCCTCGAGCCACTTGCACCATCGACAACAGTATCAACAACAACAACAAATCGCGAGTGTCTATGCGCAGTGATCCGTACACTTTTCGAACTGTTACATCAAATTCCTAGAACCTTTATTCGGTACTTTTGTACAACTATAACGATTGTTTTTGGGTGAGATATCCTGCCAAAAATATTACATAATTACATGATAAATACCTATAGATAATAAATAATTTTTAATGATAACGATTGTATAAACAACACCATCGGCCGTTTTTCTACAGGACGGCTATAGGCTTCTCATTCTACGGGTTTTGTAGACTGCACATGCGGGCGACAAGTGGCAAATCGAATTTTGAACTGAACTCATAGATATGTACTACTCAATGTCTCGCCTGGAAAGTTTTTCCGACAGCCATAGTCCATATTTTCAAATTAGTTCAAAATTACAAACCTGTTTAGATGCAAAAAAAACAGTATTCTTTTGGTGGTAATTGTTATGAAAATCAAGTATTTCTTTCTCTCCAAATGCACTGTCTCTCATAATAACTTCGTCAAAAATCATCTATCGCTATTACTTTGTCTGTTCAACTAATATGATCTCGTGTACTATTCCTAACAAAAATCATACATGGTTTATATCACAAAATTTAGTCATTATTTCTATCCTACCGACTGCGCCACAGGATAACATTCCTAACAGAAATCAAATATGGTTTATATCGCAAAATATGGTCATTATTTCTATCCTACCGACTGCGCCACAGGTTAATCTACAGCCCTCAGTTTTTTTTCTCCTCTATCTCTTCATGTACAAATGAAACCCCCTATTTTGACCATTTATTGTTTTCCAACCACATCACAAAGGTAATATGGGCAAATGCTTTTCGTGTCATTTCGATCAGAGAAAATATAATTAAATCTTGAAATTTCCATTTTTGAAGGAAAACAGCTCATCACTTTCAAATTCCCAGTCAGTTCTTCTCGTTCAGATTCTACCGTACAGTCTTCCTATTGAACAATACTCACTAGTTCTCACCATCCTGCTCAGTTTTGGTCGCCTCGTCCTAATCAAAGATCTGGTTTTTCTGACACCAACGTCATTCGTTTCCATATTTTCTTTGGAGTAACTGTAAACAAAATCCTCTATTTCTTCAAAACTTCTCAAATTGAAAAAAATCTCATTGATATTCTTCCTAATTTGGAGAACTTTGCTTAATGTAGAACTCAGATTGAACGTTACTCAAAAAAAACTATTCAAAAAGTAAGGAAAAAATTAATAACAAACTCCAAAACTCTTCGAAAAACAATAGTCGCTTTTTGACTACCTTCCACAGCAAGGAGGTCCAATAACCAGGGCCTCAACTCCATTTCAACAGTTTCCTCGACTCTATCAGAAAATTATAAGTGATCTGTCGTTTTACGCCCTGTATTCATCGAAATTGGAAATAAAGTCAAGCTACTTAAGACACGCAACCAACCATTGAGTACTTGAAAACCATCAATCGCTTTCACTTTGTCTGTTCAGCTAGTATGCACTCGTGTATTATTCCTAACAAAAATCAAATGCGGTTTATATTAGAAAATCTAGTGATTATATCCTACCGACTGCGCCACAGGATAATATCTTTCTAACTGAAAGAAATATAATCGCTTTTATAGCCCTCAGTATATTGAAGAGTTCACGTACAAAACGCGTCTTGCCAGTAGTCACCCAACTTTAAAATCGTAGAATGATTGGCCTACCATCCGAGAATGCTGTGTAGTGCTCACACCGAACTTTTCCTTAGTCTGGCACTGTTTTAAGTGCTTGTAATTTTGGGCTGTGTGAAGCTTAATACCTAGGGTTGGATTAGCTTTAGCCCTTGTTACATATCCACCCGCGTAGACGATACGACCGAGCGAGTGGAATCGGGGAGCGGCCTGCGTCGGGGGTGGCAATATGGCGGCCATGATTGGGGGTCGTGTCGAATTGGAAGTTACTTTTGCATAGTCTCATGTTACGAATGAGAGTATGGAAACTCCGGGTCAATCACGAGTTTAATATTTTGCAGTAATTTCATTTACATATATACAGAGTTGACCATGGTGTTAATCGCAAATTGGAAACGTTTCTGTTATCGTATCGATTTTTCAAAAAATTCGTTTTTACCACATTCTTATACAATATATATATACATAGTTTTATATCACACAATATACAGGGGGAGAAATATGATCAGTTCAAAGTGAAATACCTGCTGCTCTCAGAATATGCTTTATTTTTAATTATTCATTTTATTATTGAAATCAACAAGTAATGTGTCAATAAATAATAAGTAGAAACAAATTTCCCCTGGAAATATGAACAAATGAGTCAAAAACTTGTCTATGATCATGTGGAACCAATGATGAGAACAATTATATATCACAATACACAAACATACTGAATATCCATAATAAATACATACAAAGAGTAAAAATAGCAAAATGAACTTGAATGTATTCATACAAAATATTGGTCTCATTTTTTATACATAAAAACAATAACAAAAAACTAAGTAGTAAAACATTGAAACACAACATACAAATAATTTTCCAAATTTTCAGAATTCTCAATCAACCAGTATTTAATTTTATGTTTAAAGCCCGAAAAACCTGTTTTTTTTCAAATAAACTGTCATTTTAATATGAATCTCTTTACCTAAATGAATGGCATGTTGTTGCATCAAAGTTAAAGAGAACTTTTGAGTTGATATCCAACCATCCATTTTATTCTTTGCTTTCATGCTAGATTTTCATTTTTCTTCAATGTTTCATGAAATATCTGAAGAGCAAATAATGCTCCAGATCAGATCCGGAAATGGAAATTTGCCAAAATAATTCAGAAACATTCCAGATTCAATGCTGAGTTTTGTCGGAATTCTTGATGTAAACTTCGACTATTTCCAAAGTTAATCGTTTCTAAAATGTCCTTGAACACTAGGTTTAAGAATAATTGGCCAACAGTTAGCATAAGTTGCAGACTACCACAAGGTACTGTGTTGGGGCAACTGCTGTTTAATATGTATATTGTTGATCTCTCAACCCATGATTGCGATTATATTTAATTTAATGATATTACAAGAAAGTTGAATTTTTCTGCCAATAAATTGAGCAAGAAGTAAACGGTGTTAAAACTCCATATTTCAACTGTATTCACCTTCAGAAGATCAGTATACTTCAATCTCGAGGTAAAGTCGCATCGTTCAATTTTTCCTGTGCATTATATAATTTGGTACAAAGATGACATTGTTATATAGATGGGTTTACTGATCTAGAACAATTTCTCTTCAATTGACAGAGATTTTGATATGTTTCAACTACATTCGGCATTGATCTGCAAAAAAACAAATTTTAAATTATGTTTTTTTTCATCTCATAGTCTGAATACTGAATACATAAACAATGTTTAGTAACTTTTTCTTCTCAACACCCTAACTGTCATTATTATTCGGTTGAATCAACAGATGTTTCTGCATTTCCATCAACCTATTTCCTCTCACCTTATGTAGGTCACAATATTTGCTTCTATATCATTACCAAATTCACCAAAAGTGGCATAAGCTTCATAGGTTTTATACGCTTCACCAATAATGTCCGTTTTCAATAACTTCTGTATTTTGTCAATACACACTGTCATTGCCAATCAAAATACTTGCTAGTAAAACTTAAAATGATGTTTTCATGAAGATGAAAGCAGTTTCCTCGAAACAATCAGCCTCATCAGAGGATTACCAACTGTTTTCGTCAACATTTTCATTCAGATTATAAGATTCAGAACTCTTTCTACGAGGCTACAATTTTGTTCTGGAAATTTTTCACTTCCCATCTTTACATTATCGAAATAGCTGTGATTGTTGCTTTTTATGTCCTTATTTTCAAAATTTTCATCACTGTCGATGCATGTCTCTAAATTCATTCTGAAAAAACAGAACCCAACAAACATTCTGAAGAGGCAAAAATGCAATTGTCTGAAAAATGGATGGATGTAATATATCTAATTTTTAATTTAGAAGAAACTGTTTGCATGATTTTCAAACAAAAAATATAGTCCAAATTAAGGTAAAAGTAAAAATAAAGAATAAAATATCAAATGAAGTTGAAGAACACAAATATTTAGGGCTGATGATTGTGATTGATGGAAATTTTAAATTTGTGTTTCATGGTACACAAAATGAAAAAATAAATTATTGGAGCATAAAAAGAATCTATTTTCTGAATATGCAAATCCAAAATCTCTATATAATGCAGTATGGTCATCTTGTAATAAAAATTAAAAAAGGTATGATTATCGTTCGATGAACTTTTTGTTTTTACGAAACTCCTAGGTTTTCGTAGAAAATCCCTCAAAAGCAAAGCAATAACAGTAATTTTTAAATAACCATGAGAAAAACTTTCTTCAGAATTATATAAGGATACCAAAAAATTCACATTAGTTGAACTAATAAAATTTGGAAGAACACAAGTTGCATGCATGCAAAAAATCAAAATTACATACTGTAATATCAGAAATGCAAATAACTTCCATTTAAATAACACTCATTCAAATAAAGGCAAAAATGATCTGTATGGAAACTTACAACAAACTTTCAGACGATGAGAAAAAGAATCAAAGTCAGTAAATATTTACTTGAAAAAACTTGCTATCATAATGATTTTCATCAATTTTTGATTAATTTGGAAATGTTTGAAACTTATATTTATTTTTAATTCAATATATTATCTTCCTTATCCCAGAATTCGTTCTATTTGGGAGGTGTATGGGAACTATCATAGCAATGCAGGTTTCATTTTTGTTCAACTGAATACAATTTATCTCTCGAATGGAAATTAATTTACTGAAAAATCGATAACGAAGAAATTCTACTTACATATATATTGATTTTTAGTGAGAACTGTCAGTAGTTATCACATAAAATGTTCAAAAACTTTCAAAGAAAATGAGTAAAATCAGGAAAAGGCAGATTTGATTCGAATATCAGTATTAAATCTATAAATTGCCGAGATTTCATTCAATAATTACTTGCAAAAACTCTATCGCAAGCATTTTTCTATAAAATTGAGTTTTGCCAGTTAAATCTTATTGATAAGGTCATACTGGCTGAGTTAAAAATTGAATTTGCATGTTCCTAGTAAAGAGTAGAAATTTGTTGTTGCTCCAGTGGGTATCAGACTGACACCAAAAAACCAGTGCAATAACTTTTTAGTTAGTCTTAGGAGCTTCATTTGGTTCATAATTATTATTGTCTAATATTTTTACATTATAGGTATATGCTTTCAGAAGAAAAGGTTCGCAAGAAAAATTTATTCCTACTGGCGGAAGATGTAAATATATATAAACACCAATTTGTCTAAAACATATAATATAAGGACTTCAGCTTACACCGTTAGGCAACAGATGGCGCTAAAGATGCTTGAAAAATCACTACGAGGATTTGGTCTCGTTAGCAGTTCAATAACTTGCGTGGTATTGCTGGGTTGCCAAACTTCACTTGAAATTTTCTGTGAATGTTTTTGTTCCAGACAATGAAAGCATATTTACCTTGAGTTTTTGATAAAATACTTATTTTATTTTTATTGGAATATTCAACTGTTTGTGTCCTCAGTTTACGGAACAAGAATATGCAATTCTAAAAGTGGTTATGAACGAATCAATAATGATTATTCATCTTAAATATTTTTGTCAAAGTGGATGTTACAAATTTCGGTTAAGGTTTATTTACTACCTATTGATAGTTCTGTTTTTCCATCGTTCTTTGTGAAATTCACCAAATTTATTTCCTAACTCATAATGCGTCTTTTGTAAATATGTTGTAAATATGAAATACTCATATCATGTTCATTTGTATTTTTTTATCATTACTGATCATTCTGACAATCCTGACTCGATATTTGCCACTATGTTACATTGTAGTCTCAATATTTGAAGAAACATATAAAACGTTCTATCATTTCCAAAAGCAATACGAACCATAATGGCATTAGAGTTTTTTTAGTGCAGTATACAAAAAATTCAAATATATTTTCCGTAGGAGCATCGAATAAAAAATAAATGTCTTCTATAAATTCATTGAAAAATACCCAAGCACAAAAGTAGAGGTACTACAAGAGTTCAGCCTCATTTCTTATAGCAATTAACAAGAGAAAACGCCAAATTCCATTCTGGCAATTTTGGACCTCCGATCGGACCCTTGCAAAACACCCAGGACACGTGGTCAAGCGCCATCTTCTTCTTCTCCTTTCATCTGTCTTCCATCTGTCATCCGCGCCTTGACATGTTTTTTATGAATGTTTGCCTTCCATAGTCTCAAAATGAAAACATGTTATTTCAAGGAAATCTATACAAATGTAAGAGGGCAAATAAATCAATATTCCCCATTTTCAATAAAATCATAAAATTTTGGAGAAAAAACCATCTGATTTCTACAAAGTCAAATTAAATATTTCGATGGATTCTTCAGGTTGACATTTGCTATCATTTCATCTTTCCTGACAATAGGTGACCATGTACGGATCATTTCATTTGTTTAAAAACAGTTTCGAATATCTTCTTTTTTTCTTGGTTTGATTCTTCCATCTAACTGTTTGTGCGAGAAAATGTTCAGATATTTTTTGAGACTGTAGAAGGTAAAATTCCTAAAAAAGCATATCAAGAAAGGAATTTTCACCACAAAACCAAACTTTCAATCAGTAGATACACAATATATTCAATGAAAAGATATAGTTAGATATCATAGTTACTTGTTCTGAAATCATATTCAACTGATAATACAAAATACAATTGCAATCTTCATTTTTATTATTACTTGGGTTATATGGGGGACAATATAGTTGTTTCAATCATTGTGTGCAATTTTATTCAAAATTTATCTAACGAAATCATGAATGTAAAAGTAAAATTCACTATTTTGCAGATCATACCATATGAAATGAACCTCAAGAAATTATTGAGAAAGACATCAAACTCATTTAAAGTTGGTTTGATGATAATATATTGAATCTAATAAATATCGAAAAAACGAAATACATTCCATTCCCTTCATACAGAAACACATTACCTGATTCAGGACCTCTTAAGATTGATGAAAAAAAAATTTAAGAAACTGACTGTACCAAATATTTGGGTATGATGATTAACATACATTTGAGATGGAATTTACAAATTGACTATGTGATAAAATAATTGAGATGTCTCTTGTCGAAATTGAAGTTTAAAAAAAAGATTCGAATATCCAGTATCTTGAAATATTATATCATTCACTTGTTGTATCACAAATCAATTATGGAATTTTGTTTCTTCAAAAATGGTTTTTGAAAATAATCCATGATAATAAACTATACATACTCATCGGATGACTTCAGTAAACAATAAAATAGATATTAGACAATTATTTTGTTATAATATTAGTTTACATATATGAAAAAGAAACTCACAAACGTATAACACATGAAACAAAAATATAACTAGTTTAAAAATAAAGTTCATAAAAGAATAGGTAAATGTTTTTACTTATATCATTCCTCATTTGTATGATTCATTACCAATTTATATAAAGAGCATCAAATCACTTTTTTTCTTGGAAAAAATAATGGATAATAAATGAAGAGAGATAATTTTTGTCAACAAAATAGAAACCACAAACAGTTCATATTTGTTTATATATTATTATTTTAATTCAGGCCTCACAACAAGTGGAACTTCGTGAAGCTTTTTCGGTTTATTTCTATCAAACATACAATTGATTATGAATATTATACTGTATAAATTATTGCAATTTAACTATTATTAT
The DNA here is from genome assembly GCA_944452925.2 of Chrysolina oricalcia. Lineage (NCBI taxonomy): Eukaryota > Metazoa > Arthropoda > Insecta > Coleoptera > Chrysomelidae > Chrysolina > Chrysolina oricalcia. The sequence continues at coordinate 3,467,952 of OX101824.2, read as the reverse complement.
TATCATTATTAGCTATTGTATGGATGAAACAAAAGCAATTCAGATTTATACGTGCATCGATTTAAAAAAATTGTAATCTACAAGATCAACACGTTTCTTCCAATTTTGAGACTACTTCTCTCACAACCCTCGTAGGTCCTGCTCTGGAACGACCGGTCGGGCCTGGTAACAACAACACTCGCTCGGCCATCGCAATATATCACTATTTAAATCGAATTCGAATGCTAATAATCAGTACTGTGTAGATAGTTAATAATCAAAAACACGAACAATGATTTCCTGTAATACATGCAATAAAGCCGAGGCGGCTATGGAATCGGAATTGGGAAGGAAGTCTTCAGTCGGGGTCTGTTCGGTGTTACTATCTCGAGGTACTCCAAGTGCAGAAAATTTCGTCCTCTTGATATTCCTAATTTACAGGAAACTCTTGGAAACACCCTCGTAACTTTCGTAATTTGTTACGTAAAATTGTGAAATTCTCAGAATCGATAGATACTTCAAAAATCAACAAAATTACTGGAAAGGGGTTATTTGAAGAAATTTAAACTGCACGCCAGCAGCCATGGAACCACCGATATTTCGTAAAAATTATAGTTGAATGCAAAATAGGTAAAAACTAATCAATTTTATTCATCTATTTAGTCACTGCTTACAGAAGCACTTGGTAGTTACATGTGAAGGCAGATTTATGCAACGTTTTTAATAAATACACTTTCACCACATTTGCATAAAGAAAAGTTGAGCACTTGTACTTCATAGAAGGCGTTCATGCAAGCAAATTATTGTATTACTTTTACACTTATTCATACGAAGGCGTAGAAGGGCCACGGAATTTTTTTTGGAATCCCGACTTTAATCTCGGACCCCCGACTTTAATCTCGGACCCCCGACTTTAATCTGGGACCCCCGACTTTAATTTTGGAGGTCCGACTTTAATCTCGGGGGTCCAACTTTAATCTCAGACCCCCGACTTTAATCTCGGGGGTCCGACTTTAATCTCGGACCCCCGACTTTAATCTCGGGGGTTCGACTTTAATCTCGAACCCCCGACTTTAATCTCAGACCCCCGACTTTAATCTCTGGGGTCCGACTCTAATCTCTTCTACGCCTTCGTACATTCATCAAGAAGTTGGCCAACTTTCAACTAAAAACTATAACTGTATTATGATCTCAGTAAAAACTGAAAAATAATTGCGCAAAGCCTTGTTTGTCATTCTCATATCGTCATGGTTCTTGGGGTTTTCTTTATTTGGATAGCTGTTAAAAGATCCTATTTTGACTGTTCTGTTCTATTTTTTGACTAGTGTAAATGATTGTGTTTCAAAATGGATCAAGATGCACTTACAGATTTGATACAACAATAAACACATCCAAATGATGAAAGGCATAGACAATTTTCGTACAAGCTTGCAAGAGAAAGTGCTTAAGAAACCAACGGTCAAATGTTTTGTCACATACTACGCATGCGCAAGTTAATTAATTTCCATGAACAGTACCATTCGTTAGTGAAATTGTAATACAATGTCGATTCTAGAAGAATCCGCCTTAAGACTTGCTGACTAAGAAAATAGTTTAATGTAAAACAGAAAAATATAAGACACGATTCAGTCCTGTGATATAAAAACAGGCAGATCTATACTCTACATATGCTAATTAACTCTCAAAATATAATAAAAAGCTGGTTCCCATTTCAAAAAATGTTCTCATTCACTCATATGACCCACATTTTTGCTCACCATGGGGATTTTCCAGTGGATGTGAAAATGGTGCTTGATCCGTTCAACCTTCAAGATTAACTCACTGCATATTTGTTCGATGTTAAATTACATAATAATTACGTGTGTTCGAGAGGCTGCGTCTGTCACTTTTTCTAAAAAGACTCGAATAACTCAGATGATCAAATATGAAAAGCAGCTTTATTCTAATCTCTCATAATTAAATACAAATGAACCTAAGTACATAATTTTTCAAAAAAAAAATACAAAAAAGTCAATCTCAATTTGAAAATAAAAAAATTTAATTTAAAGCAAACTTCACAGGTGAGGTATCTGAAAAATGAATAATTATAATAATAATAATAGATATTTATTCAAACCACATAATCATAGAAGGACAGGTACATATTCAATGATGAAAAGATATGGGGTGCATCGATAAGTGTGTAACACAATATGGATTGAAGAAAATTTGAAGTGGGATAAACATATTGAAGTGCTTATGAAAAACATGTATCCTTTTATCAGGCGTCTAAAAACTGAATATTCAAATCTACATTCTCATATAATATTCTCATAAATATTTTCAAATAAAAAAATAGTTCCAATAAAATTTCCACTTTATATAAAAAAGCCCTGAAAGTTTTGTATCGTCTTCCATATGAGACACCAACAAGTCGACCCAGAATAATTACAGAACAATTTTTGTTAGAAAACTCTTTATAATAAAAACTTCAAAAATATATTTCAATATTGTGAATAAAAGTGTTAAATCAAACTTCACAATAACTAGAAATTCCAAAATGAGTAGTCACCATAATAGGCATCATTATTTGTTCCATATTGATCCGACTACCTCAATTTTTGGTCAAAAAAGGTTCGCCACATTCAGCTCTGTCAGATTGTATAGATTCCCAAATGAGATCAAGAATTCCAGAAACATCCTTCAATTCAAAAATAGACTGGAAAGTACATGCCTTCGCAAAAGAATGTAAAATATTCAGGGTCTCTTCTACTTTGGAATTACCAACGACTGTTTTTTGAATATATTTCTTTATGTTATTGAATAATCTGTTTTTAGTTTTTCTGCTTCAAATTATTTACCTAACAAATTGTTGAAATGTTTATTATATCTTCATACCAGTTTTACGTAACTTTTAAAAATAAATATTTTTAAAAATCCGAAGAAGTTTCGAAATATTTTGCGTCCAACTACAATTTTTCGAAAATGTCGGATCGCCCTTTGCGTCCACTGTGTATTACTTGAAATTACATCTAGATCGTTTGTAAATTTTTGATGGATCCATCGATTCTGCAAACTTTACAATTCTATTTAAAAAATTACGGAAGTTACGTTGAAGTGAGACACACTGTATACATTATTCACAGATGTGATTATTGCTACATTACATCACTCTAATGGTATAGTTGCTTTATATATAGATGTAAAAAATAACTGAAACTCGAAGAAAAATCCATCATCAACATAATAAAACAATAAACGAAATAATGCTATTCGATATTACCTATTTTCACTACTTGATTTTGAAAGATCACGACACATGTTCAGTCATATTATTGTCTCCTTCAAGGCAGGAGTAGACTGAAGTTGACCTTACAATGCAGTTGTTTCAATACGTATGAATAGTAGCTGAGTAGCAAAGTTTTATCTATGATATCTATGAAAAGAGAGAAGTGGCAACCATCCTACGATGTTCTAGAAGTTTCAACGAACTTGTATGTGCTACAGCGCCAACCGAAAAAAAAATCGTTATTGCTGCGAAACTCCACTCCAATCTGATTTTACTCTTCTTGATGATATGTAACTTGACAAAATGCGGAATTTTCAAAAAATACTTTCACCTTGCTGTCACAAAGATTGTGTTGCTTAGAAACACCCAGAGTGGTGTTTTGACAGCAGCACAGTTTGTCGAAGTAATATCATATCTGAAGGCAATTTTGATAATCTGGTTTGAAACTAACGTCACATATGTCGTAATTTGCAAAATCAAGTACTGAGAATCATTATCTTTAAACATTTTCTGGAATAATACTAATTATTTTCCTGTGATGGGTTGTAATTTCAGGCAATAATGTACTAAATTGTTGGATATCTTGTTCTCTCAAATGAAGTATTCCACAATATTCATTGCATTAGTCAATATGAGTTTGAAAGTCTTATCGTTATCAAAGTGACACACTTGATGTTAAGATTTTCAGAAGGGGGATATATTTTATCCCACTTCTGATTGAAAAGATCCCGCTTCTGAATATCAGTAGTAACACCTCTGGAGGCAACTTCGTTCCATTCCATGAACCTCCTCTTAATGGTACCACTTTGTTGCTTGTAATACTCTTTGTATCAGACAGTATACTTGTGTAAGTTAATGTTATTATGGCTGTTTCGTTCGTTTGCGTGAGCTACAAGACAGAAAGAGAGAGAGAGAAAGGATGAGAGATCAGAGAGGGAGAGAGAGACGAAAGCCCGGCCGCTCTCGCATCTTGCAGCTAACTTACCAACTGTGAGCGTCCGAAAAGACGCCGCTCATTGTCATTTATTTGTGAGTCAGTATGAATCTAGTCATGTTTGTTACAATTTAAAATATTTTATAAATGTTGATTAATATACGACATTCCTATTTCAGTCTACAGTGTTTTTATTTATTTTCAGTCCTACCTGTGCAATGTGACTCTTCGGGCATTCACCAGAAAACGTCAACCCTAGGGTGAACGCCAATGATGGTACAACCTCGGTATAATTCCATTCGACTGATATCAGCTCAAGTATGATCGATTCCCGAAAAAATTTAGAATAAACCATCCAGAAAATTTTTCTTTTGTCTGTTATTTCTCTCCAACGATTAATTATAATAATAATTGTTACAATTTTGAAATGGATTTCTAGATACCTATGGTAAAAACAGATGAGTGATGAACAATCCAATGAAAGTATCCGTTGACGTTCCACAAGGAACTGTTCTGGGACCAATCTTGTTTACCATCTATATTAACGAATTCCTTAGACTAGAAACTAAAGGGGAAGTGTAGAGTTATGCAGATGACCTTGCCATATTCTATAGTGATTCAATATGGGAACAACTGAAACGGAAGTCATATGGATTGAAATGTGGTTCTGTTACAGCCAACTAACTATTAATTTTGAAGAAACCTAATACCTTTCCTTTGCTTCCTATACCAATGAATAACCCAATATGGCAAATCTCAGTATTAGTAATAACTATGAAATACCTGGAACACACCTCGAGCATATACAGTGACCGCCAAAAAGTACGTACCATATGGGAAAAATTTTTATTATTGGAGTATTGGAAAAAATATTCTGGGGAAAAGTTTGTGCATGTCCGATAACCTAAAAATCGATTTTGACACATGTCACGTGATCGCTAGAATGGCGGCAAAATGAAAAAAATTGCAATGCAAAGGCAAAAAAGGGGTAAGATGGCAAGATATCAAAAAAAGTTATTTGAAAAAGTCACTTAGAATTCAATTTTATACACATAAACAAAGTTTCAAAAGATAATTCAAAAAAATTTATATATATATATATATTTAAAAATATTATTTTTTTTCCTTATGAATAGCTTGACTATACTGAAACATTTGCATTTTAATGATAATGACAAAACTTTCTCATTTTCTCCACACCAGAGGGCACTAAATTAAAAAAATTGGTTTTTGCCAGAACCCTCGCTGTTACATTGGTTCTTATCTAATAGTTATATCAGAATTCCAAGACTATTGTGTTGATATGGCAATCTATAAACACCATGTTTCCTGATTTTAATCAAGTTTCAATAATAATGCTGTATGAGCGTTTTACTTTGCACATAAACTTTAAGAATCTTTAATTTGACGCACCATTTTCAAGTTTATGTGCGAAGTGAAACGCTCATGCACGATTATCATCGGAACTTGATTATAATCTGGAAATTACCATGTTTTTGGAGTGTCATGTCATCACAAGGGTAGTGGAATTCGGATATAACTGTTAGATACGAACCGATGTAACAGCAAGGGTTCTGACAAATTCCCATTTTTTCAATTTAGTGCCCTCTGGTGTGGAGAAAATGAGAAAATTTTGTCATTATCATTAAAATGCAAATGTTTCAGTATAGTCAAGCTATTCATAAGAAAAAAAATAATATTTTTAAATAGATGGGAAAATATTTTTAAAAAATTGCTATTTTCAATTTTTTCGAATTATCTCTTGTGTATAAAATTGAATTCTAAGTGACTTTTTCAAATAACTTTTTTTGATATCTTGCCATCTTACCCCTTTTTTGCCTTTGCATTACAATTTTTTTCATTTTGCCGACATTCTAGCGATCACGTGACATGTGTCAAAATCGATTTTTAGGTTATCGGACATGCACAAACTTTTCCTCAGAATATTTTTTCCAATACTCCAATAATAAAAATTTTTCCCATATGGTACATACTTTTTGGCGGTCACTGTATATCAATAAAATATTGACTTTCTCCTGGGCGTTCGTGGCTAGTGTTCCATCTTCCTTAATTGGTAAAACATAAGAAAATATGACAAGGATAAACATATAAAGAAGTAAAATATATAAATAAGAAGCACCAACACCTTGTGAGACTACAAGAACACTGACTGGACGGAGTTCCGAAGGCGTTTGAATAGACTGACAAAGATAACAAGTCAACTCAGTCGTGAAGACATTGAGATCGAAACCCAGGCGCTAATATCGAATATTCAAACAGCAAGAGATGCAACCACCAAGAAAATTGAGGTAAGGAAGGTCCGGAATAACCTACCACCCCTTATTAGGGGGCTGATTGAGCAGAAGAATGCCACTCGTAAAAGGTGGCAAAGAACGGGGAACCCGGTCCATAAGGAGAAGATGCTCTTTATGGGCAGGGAAATCACCGATCTGGTCAGACAGCACGTTAATAAGGTGTGGAAGGATAAACTGGAAAAAGTGGCCGTGCTGGATCACTCTCTGTGGCGCATGATGAAGCGTTTAGGAAAGCGCTTCGTACCCGTGCCAGCCGTGGAGAGGGGTAACGAACGTGCAGTGACGGACTCCCAGAAGGCAAAACTGTTTGGAGAGTACTTCAGTAGCGTGCACCGGAAGGCGCCGGACCTCAGCGAGGAGCAGGTGGAGTGCTCAAGGTGCGTAGAACGCCTACGAGAGACACCTGCTCTCCCAGTGAGGAGCTGTTGGAGGTCGTGAAACGACTTCCAACACGAAAGGCATCAGGACAAGATGGAGTGGACACAATTATACTCAAGAACCTTCCGCGTAAGGCCCTGGTCCAGTTTCTACACGTAATCAACGTCATCCTAAAGTGGCAGTATTATCCAGATTGTCTAAAGCGAGCTGTGATAATACCAATATTGAAACCCGGCAAGGATAAACATCAGCTTACGAGCTACCGACCGATCTCGCTGCTCAGCTTGATTGCCAAGGTAGTAGATAAAATTATCCTCAAAAGGCTGCTGAATCTTGAAGGGAGGCTGAAACTCATGCCGGACGTACAGTTCGGATTCCGCGTCATAACACAGTTTGCCCGGATTGTGCACGGGGTGAAGGAGACCTTCAACCAAAAACTCAACACAGTCATGACCCTGTTGGATGGAAAAGGCCTTCGATACCGTATGGATCGAAGGTCTGGTCAACAAGATGCTACAGGCGGGCATGCCTCTGAACTCAGTGAGATTGAGCGACTCGTATCTCACAGGTCGATCTTTTGCGATAAAGGTAAACAGCAATCTCTCAGGGAGATACCCAGTCGAAGCAGGTGTTCCGAAGGACTCGAGCATCTCTCCCCTCTTATACTCACTATTTACTAACGATTTTCCACGATCCGAGAGAGTGAATGCTGCGATATATGCGGATGACACCGCACTATACGCACATTCATTCTCCAGCGTGGTCGCTGCCCAAAAGATCCAGATTCACCTGGATTGGAACATCGTGCCATATATGGAGAGAAATAAGATCTAGGTCAACGTTGTGAAAACCGAGGTCGTCAACTTCACGAAGAGACGATGCTTTTCGAAGCTCCCTCCTCGTGGGATGAGGGTCCAGGATATCTACGCTAGAGAATCGAGCTCTGTGAAATATCTGGGAGTACAACTGGACAAGGGTGTGACATTTGCGCAACACATATCCCTGGCTATCCAGAGGGCGGGAGCAGCCGTTGGGCGAACCTACTCCCTGAAAGCCAGAAACTCTAAACTAAGCCTTGAAAACAAACTGCTGATATAGAAGCAAATAATAGGGCCCGCAATGTTATACGCTTGTCCCGTGTTCTGCAGCCTGAAACCATCGCCTGCGTATAATCACAAACAGTGACAGATACATTCGCCTGGTTACCCTCCGGAAGATGAGCGGCGTCGACTCTGTCCCGACTTATATTAGAAAGTTATCATATAACTTTTATAAATATTTCTCACCAAAAAGCCCTTTGACGAGCAATCTCACTCGCATTAAGGAGTACGACAACTCACGGGGGTCTTATCTATCAAGCTCTGGACATTTTCCAGGAGCGCTATGAAGAACCGGGACCGTAAAGGGCAGCCAAAGCGATAAGTAAGACCAATATCAATCCCCGGTTTTTTGCAGTGATCCTTTTCAGGGATGCTCAACTTACTAACCTCTGCAATGATCAAGACCATCCACTCTCTGTATAAAACACAAACAAAAGTCACGCATAAGCTCTGCAGGAGGCGTGAATTCTGCACAATATCTAACCATTCCTCGAGTATTTACGGACCTGCCCACTAAGACCGTGGGGGCCGTTTCAATAGTCTCTCGCAAGTGGGGCCAGGATTCGAACAAGCGTTGGAACCGAGTGTTGGCTGGCGATAGTCATCACCCGGTATACAACTGTCTGTCCTTATTCCTTCCCCTTCCCAGAAGGAGAATGAAGAAAATAGATGTAACTATTTAAGGATGGACATGTAAAAACATAGTTGAGCATAATAACAATTTTGAATCTTGAATGTTGTGAGACCCCATAGATAGTTCAATAAGAACTGCTTGAAAAACCACATAAATAGTAGTACGATCATTCATTTAAATCTGACATATCATAGTCCAAGTATTTATCCTCCGAGTAATAATTAAAACTCTCAAAGTTCTAAACTTGTTTTTTAGATAAATGAAATCAAGGTTTTCCATTCACGTAGTATTTTGTTAAATATATGCAGAGAATTGCGTTCTGCTTGTATTTTTATAAATTTTCTTGTTTCATTTGTGTATCTCTGATAAACTTTGAAACAATCAAATTTCTTGAACTATTCCTCTCACAAAGCATTGCATGTTGCATTAGCTAATAAGTGTATAGCACGTTTCTGGAGTCAGAAGGCCCTCAAAGAGTGCGGGGAATTTCCACATAAAATAATTTTGTTTATTGAATGTCAGTGAAATAGTGCAAGGTATGCAGATAATAAAGTTGTACTTGTGAACTTTTGTGACTTCTATTCAAAAACAGTTGGGTGGATAGGCTTTTGCTCAAAACCTCCATATGAAGCTGCCAACTCAAGACATCATCAAGAGTCAAGCAAAGCAATTTTACAGATCTAAATTCTGTTTGATGATATCATAATCTTTTGTGTTTTCCCCCTATTGAGATTCAGATCATTTGCATTCAATACTAACTGTCATTTCGTTAAGTACGGATAACTGTTTGTGTGGGATTGAATCAATGTAGTATCATGCGCATAACACACTCACACACAGAAAACTGAAGTAATGAAATGAAAAAAGTCATTTATATCAATGATAAATAGCAGTGGCCCGAGCATAGAGCCCTGAGGCACACCATAGTCGACATTTCGATATTTTGAAGACACATCTCTCAGGGATACTGACTGCGTTCTATTTTTGAGGTAGGATCTGAAAAAGTCGACTGCCACACTTCTCATTCCACAGTAGTTTTTTTCCAGAAGTAGGTCATGTGAGACAGTCGAAACCTTTACTGAGATCACACATTGTTATTGAAATATGTTCTCCTTCTTCAGTCCCTCGACTACACCTTGTACGAGATTATTTATTTTTTTGAAAGAAGTTTGGGAGTCTTTGTTTTGCTATTATTTCTATTAGTTTTCCAAATATCGGTATTAAATCAAATCAAATCAAAATATACTGTACCTACTTTCCCAGGAACAGGATTCTTTTTGAGAAAGCGTGAATCTGTTTAACTGAAAAAAACATAATGAATTTAGGCAGTAATAGTACAATGGTTTTTAATTAAATTCTACGATTTATCAATCCTATTATTTAAAAGAGTTTTTACCCAAAGTGTAAAAGTTTCCAAGTCATTGTGAAATGACTACTCATAATTCTAAGATATAAAATAAACATTGAGCTTGAACATAGATTTTATCAAAATCAAGCTGTGACAATGCACCTCCAAAAAACAACATCAGTGACTTTCAAATCTGACACTCAGATAAAAATGCCATCAAAAGGCGCATTTCAAGTTAACCGTGTCTGATGGATTGAAATTACTCTTGCACATCGTGCCTTTTCCAATAGATGTACCTTAACAGATCTTCTGAACTAGATTTTTTATTGAATATTAATTCATTTGGTAAATGGTTATACAGGGTGTTTATTAAGTACTTGTACAAACTTTAAAGGTCAAATTTTTGACTAATTTTAAGATAAAAAGTTCATATGAACATGTGTCAGCAACTGTTTCGTTTTAACTCTTTTGACAGTAAACTTTTGGAGTTTTGTAAATTTGAATCTTATTCCTACACCTTTTCTTAGCAAAAAAGGTATACCCACTCAACAACTCTTGATGCATGCGTTTTCGAGAAGTTTGCAAATTTCTGCATCGATGCAGGTTATGGGGTCGCCAAATGAAGATGCTCAGAACTTTACAAAAACTGAGTATGTGGTAGATCTCACTAAAGTTAAAAACTTTTTTCCTACGAAGATATATCGAGAAATATATCGAGAAATGATTCATTCTCAAGATACAAGATATTGAAAAACTGATATTTTTTTAAAATTCAACACCCTTTATTTTGAGATTTAGATGGATCTTGATTCAACTCAGTTTAAAAATAGTGATTGTTTGATAATATCCATATAGAACGAAACTTCAGTTACATTAGTTGCAAATATAAGTGTTAACAGTCCTAAATCTTGACAATAAAGTGACCTATAATAAATAAGCTTTTTTCACGTTGACAAAAGTCTGCTTATCATTTTCTTCACATGTTTCTCTTATTCTGCTTTCCAACTCCAACTTCTATTGTTTGGCTTTCAGTATCGTAGATTTTTCACTTCAGAAACCCCCAAAGGAAGAAAGTCTGGAGGTATCAGATCAAAAGATCTTGCTGGCAATTCTGTACATCGCCCAGAAAAGTTTGTATTGAGAGAAAGAAATGGTGATGTGCCCCGTCCTGCTCAAATCTGACTTCACGAGCTTCAGACTCTTCCTGATTGTTTAATACAATTTTTATTATCGGAGGATCAATTTCAGTTTCTAAACGATTTCGGTAACCTTGTCTTTGATGAAAGTCGGTCCAGCGACGTGATAGCCCAAAATCTCTGTCCGAACATTAAATTTTTCAGAAAACTACCACTCCTTTTTGTTTTATATTCAATTTTTCGTGACTTCTTCTCACGCTCATAGATAATGTTTTCAACTCAAGAAGCGGCTAGTAGTACTTTTTCTATTATTAAATGTCATACTCATGCATCTGCACTCCTCAAACGTGCATTTCCAATCAGTCCCGATATTGGCGGTCGCCTTTGACTTCGCCTGGGCCGAGAATAGCTCCTCGTACATCAGGATGCGTACAAAATAACAACTGGCCAGTAAGCTACGAACGACTCGCCAGTGTTTACTGAAAGTTCCCTCGACTTTATTTATAGCTGTCAAGATGGAATGCTGAAAAAAATCAACTTAGGTGCGTAATTTTCAAAGCTGAGTTATGAATGAACACTGTGTGCGAGTTGTGCATGCAAACGGTGGGAATAAGCGTACTCAAAGAGGTTACTGTATCCACATAATGTATTCTGCTCTTTCAATATGGCATCCCATGGTGAATTCTCAGTGGTGAAGTTGGTTGTTGAATGTGTCGATAAAATCTTTGATAATGGGAGTAAGTTGTCGCATATTGAAACGTGCCTTATCAATCTTGCCAATAAAACCTACTCGTGTCACATTAAGCTGCATTCCAAACACTGCTTTTATTGTTTCACTGTTTTTAGTATCTTTCGTTTATCAGACTCAAAGATGGTATTTACCTTCACTCTAAGACAAAACTTTCATGCTCAAGCAATGAAAGTTTAGAACCAAAACACTTTGACTTGATGTGGTTTAAACTGGATGATACCAAACAGACCAATTCCTCTGCTGCATTCACTTATGACCCAATGAACCATTCTACAGCGTCCTCTTCGAGTTTCCAATACTCAAATTGGACCCTTTCCAACAAATCCTTCTACAATCAACAGCTGAAGTCATCATAATGGGAGATTTCAATGTGCAAAACTCTACCAGGCTCAAATTTTCCAACAGATCTCCCCACGTGGTGGTTTCATCCAATACTCTACCTATAAATACTGGTGTCCCGCAGGAAGCTATTCTAGCACCAAAAATGTTTCTTCTTGACATCAATGATTTGTTAATTAAGTCGCTCACAGTGTCTATACGGACGTTAGCCAGTAGACACTTATTAATGTATTTACTTCAATTCACTAGTTAAAATAAAAATAAAAATTGTTTCTCTTTGGAAAACCAAGCAACATTTTTTTGAATTTTTCTATTTAAGAATGTCTCTGCAAGCACCAGAGCTCAGGAGATTCAAATTTTCTCGCCACGAAGATTTTCACTTTTTCACTCAACCGAACTTGAAACTAATTGAAAAATCAGAATTAAGGTCCAGGAGTAAAATACAAATTTTTAGATAACTCAACTTTGCCCTTCAAGAATACTTGTTATCACTTGGAATTTCCTTTGTAAAACCAATCAAATAAAATAGCTTTGAAATCGGCAGCTAAACAGCAAATAACTCATTGTAGGATTATTATACAATCGTAAAAAGTAGTTTCAGTACTTTATTTACTGATAAAATAATTCGAAGTCTGTGTAAACGAACTTTCACAGTGACTTTATGAAAATTCAAATATACATGCTGCAGTGTACTACTGGCAGAATGAGAAAATGAAGACTGGAGACTTGACCATCTACTCTGATCAAACTGCCAAACAGAATTACCTCAACTGATCTAATGATCAAACTAAGACTGATGATTTTCGACCCACGCGATGCACCCCTCAAGGTTGAGTCCTAGAAGCACTCTACTCACTCAAAAGCTCACCCCCCATTCCATCACCCCCAATCGTTAAAGCGATTCCTCATCCTGTTGACTGGCGATCAGCAGAACAAAAACTGATCGTGTGATATGGAATGCTGTCTTTGTTTCTGAAATGAGAAGAATTCTTAAATACATTCACTCAGCTTTGTGCATGGTGTCACCTGAAACTGGCTGAAGGCCTGGAAAAACACTTGGCTGAGCGCCAAATGTTGTATGACTGAAGTCACTTCCTGATCGGTTATTCTTGACATCCGAAACATGGATGTATTATTGATTGTGGTTATAAGACTGTTGAAATTGAAGTCGCCATAGGTTCTACTTCCCTCGAACTTCTTCAGGGGTTTGGTTGTCTCCCTGGTTTACTGGTCGTCTGTATTCGTCTCTGTCTCTGTTGTCTTGTTCTCACGTCTTTCAAATGGGGCTACGTGAGCAGCGAGCTCTTGTAGCTTGTTGTCTGAGTCTGGGTATATATCGTGGTGAATACATTGACGTTGAAGAAGGCTTTTGTCTATGCGTGTACGCGCATTCCCCCAAGTCGACTCATACAGCATACTTGGCAGTAAGAATATCCTGATGAGGCGTAGTTTCCTCGAGTGCAACTTCATCCGATGAGTCGCCATAGTTTATGCCTTGCGGCTTTCCCTAGTTCTAATCTGTGATTATGGTCTGATGGACCTTCGACTAGTAGAGAGGTATCCACCAGGGTTGGAATACTCTGTATGAGGGCTATGTCCAGGATGTCCGGGTGTTGTTCTTCCCTCCCACGATGATGTGTACGTTCGTGTGTCGCCGTCACTGCAAAGTCGTCGAAGTTTGCTAGCAGGTTTTCTGCTAAGTCTCTGCCGCGAGTGTTGTTGTTGTTGATCCTTCCTTCGTCGTTCCTTTGTAGAAGTTCGATGATTCACCCATCCTTTCGTCACTATTTTCCCGTCTGCTGAAACGAATTCTTCCGAACGTAGGTGGCTCTAAGAAGAGCCCTGGCCGAATCCAGAATAGTGTAAAAACGGGGAATAATGAGAAGTCGCACTTATTTGCACTCTTCGCAAATCTTACTGTCGTATTAGGTTGAGCTGTGCATCGGTGTTTCCCTGAAACAGTGGTTGATGAATGGTCATTACCAATTACCTGCTCACAGCCCTTCCACTTCTAACCCTGATTTGTTCAGGTATATCCCTCCTTCTTGAAATCTGAAACATAAATGCATGATTAGTCGTGATGGAAAGTCTGTTGAAGTTGGCGTCGCCGAAGGATATGCTTCCGCCGAACTTGCTCAGGGATATCGTTGTCTCTCTGGTCGTTTGTATTTGTCTCTGTCGTCTTGCTCACGTCTGCTCCCATAGAGCTCCGTGAGCAGCGGGTTCGTGTGAGTCTCTACTCTGTCAAGGGTAGTCCCCGCATGATGTCTGATCAGTCTGTTGATGTAGTGCAGATGGATGTTTAAGTCTCGGTATATAAACCTGTTAGGCATATATCATGGGACATTCTTAGGCAGACAAGGTTGAGTCCCGGAAGGATGAACTCCACAGCACTCGAATGTACTTGAAAGTTCAACCCCCCTATCCACCACCCCCGCTCGTTAAAGCGGTTCCTAGTCCTGATGACTGGCGATCAGCAGAATAAAATCTGATCGTATGATATGGAGTGTCCGACCCATTCTCGGCCTGAAGCTTCCTTATATCTGACATGAGTTGAAATTTCAAACAATGACTTTACTTAATGTGCATGGTGCCCCCCTGAAACTGGCTGAAGGCCTGAAAAAAAGCTTGGCTGATGGCCAAGTGTTGTGTAATGAATTTACTGAATTTACTTCTGGTCGGTTCTTCTTGGAATCTGAAACATAAATGCATGATTAATCGTGATTCAAGGCCTGTTCAAGTAGACGTTGGCGTCGTCATAGGTTTCGCTTCCGTCGTACTTCTTCAGGGGTGTCGTTGTCTCCTTGGTTCACTGGTCATTTTCTCTGTCTCTGTCGTCTTGTTCTCGTGGAGCTCCGTGAGCAGAGGGTACATGTGGGTCTCTATTATGTCTAGAGTAGTCCCCTCATGGTGCCTGATTAGTCTGTCTATGTAGTCCGGATGGATGTATAAGTCTCGGTATATAAACCTATTAGGCATATATCGTGGTGCGTCTGTTGCCATTCTCAGGCAGACATTGAAGAAGGCCTGCATCCTCTGACTATATCTGTTCGCGTATTGCCCCCAAGCAGTGGAAGCGTACAGCATGATTGGCAGAAGGATTGTCCTAATGAGGGTAGTTCAACTCGAGTGCCATGTTGCTCCTATGTCCGATGAGTGGATATATCTTATAACTTGCGCCTTTCGCTAAAGCTAATCTGTGGGAGACGTGCCTCTGAAACGTGAGTTTCTTGTCCAAGGGGACTCCTAGGTATACGGCTTCGTCTACCCATGGAATTATCTTGTCGTTCATAGTAACATGGTTTTCGGGTGTCCTAAGTCGCCTCGTGAACAGTATGGCCTTGCTTTTGTCTACATTTTTTCGATCTTCCAACGATTGAACCACGGTTCCAGCTTGTTGAAATGTTGGATGAGTTTTGAGCTCGTTTCACTATATTTATAGGAAACGAGTCACGGTCATGCGGGGCGTGGCCTGATTGCGTTTTTCGCGTAAGCGTTCAGAATGCCGTTCTGATTCGGTAGCCGAGAAATGATGACAATTTAAATTTTATAACAAATTATATCATGCGGTCAGACCATGATGATGGAAAACTCAATAAGAAAAGTTACCTTCCTGCTAACCCGATGCCTTACTTACAAGCACGGAGGAACCCCTACATAAATTGCAGGAGGTAGGGATAGTCAAACACCCGAAGACTTGAACTTGCATCTGTCGTTAAGGCGGTGTTGTGTGATTGTTAAATTCCGGAGGGGTTTCACTTTCACGTACCCGGCTAGTAGTGGGTCTCCTGCCGCCAATACGCTCTGGGTTCGAATCCATGATTCGGAAACCAAATGTTTTGTTTTAGTCCTATCCAAGGAATGAACTCCCGAAGTGTATAGCAAAAGAACTGTTGGATTTTTGCCGAAATCGGACAGGTTCGAATTATTAAAAAAAAAATATTTTGGGAAGTGACAGAGTTACTTCAGATTTTCTCGAAAAATTTCTATAAAATATGTACAATGTGGTTAAGATGTTATAAAGTTTATAGTCTGAATTGCCAGGGTACTATAGTACGAATTCTTTTTGTATGAAGTTCAGAAGAACTTTTATATCGATGGCTGCAACTACCCTAGCAAAGTCGACTGCTGAAAAAGAGGTATTTCGTCTGGATTTGCCCGGTACTAGAATATTCAAAGTCAATAAAAATTGTTTTCCACTTTAGAAAATATTTCAAGTCAAGAAGGGATCACTTTGAACAAAGTATACAAGTGTATACTAAAAGGAAGTTGAAATTGACTTCCCACAGCAGTATGCAGGTTGTCTCGGATATAATTGAATTGTCTTTACTTTTAAATATATTTTTCACACCTTTTTCTATAGTCACCTCGTGAGCCTGAACAGGCCTCACTTTTCTTTCTTCTTACGGGAAAGGATGCAGAAGGAAAACGCCAAATTCCAGGATAATATAACCATCCAAGCTTCCTCTGCTTCAAACTGATAGCGGGCCTAAGATTCCTTTCAATTTGTTGAAAAACCAATTTCTCAAATTTCTAACTTGAGAAAAAAATCAAATTCTATAATAATAATAAATAAAATACTATAAAACCTTCAAAGCCAAGCTTCGAAAGGTCAGGCGACTATTCGCAGGTATTTATGTGAAATATATTCGCAGAATAATATTTCAGGTATTAAAGTAATGTTAGTCTTATGTAAGTAGCTACTCAATTCACCACTCAAGACTAACACTTGTATCGAAATCGGACAACGCGCTGCTTAAATGCCAAAAATGAACTAACTCAATTGCCAAATTGGCGTATATTTATAATTGAGCCGTGCATTCCTGCCGGCCAACCAGAAGCCCAACCGCTAGTGGGCGGGGCCTAATGGAGATCGCGGCGGAGATATACTCTCCGTCGAGAAATTTCGAACAGATTTTTGCTCGATCATTTTAATGATGGAAATTGTTTTTTCTTCACTGATCGTAAAAATATGTATTTTAAACGGGAGGTTATGACACATCATTTAAGACTCACATAACAACATAACATCGTAGGGTCTGCAATAGGGCGGATGTGTACTGGTTTTGCCCTCTGGTATCTCGTGGAGGACGAAAAACATCACCACAAAATGCAATATCATTTCCTCATAACCCCTTTGTAGTTTAGTGATAGTTTTTTATTGTTATTTAATTTTTTCGGTTCTCAATTTTTCACCAATGTCTTTGTGAAATGAATTTTTGGTTGTTGTATATGAACTACGCCCCTGGATATATCAGCTCAGAGCCCGTATAGAATTTCAGATCTCTTTTGCAAGTACTTTCAAAGGGTCTGATAAGTTCAAAAGTACGAGTCGGAAACCATTAGCACAGTTTATCAGTCTCATTCAAATCCATTTTCATTTATTCTAATTATAAAAATGTCTGTAAGTCTGGCTGTTATTCTTTCAAATGATTTCTACACAACCGAGTGGGCTGAATTTATTCATGAACACTTTTTGTACCTGAAAAAATCTAAGGACTAGGTATTATAGCTTCGAATAATTTTGCTATTTCAAAATGTTGAATATTTCAATGTCTTATATAATAACATGAATCTTTTTTGCCATTTATTCTCCATTAAGACAATTACAACTGTATAGTAATCAAGTAAGAAAAACAACTCAACACTCTGTTACCTTTTTGTAATAGAAAACAACTACTTCCCTGGCTAAAGCCACGCTGGACATTGAACTACAAATACACTTTTACACATACAATGATGGATAACCAACAAATTTCTTCAAAACGCTATGTTATGTGAAATTAATACAATGTAAAAGGATCATAATGACAATATCGAGTTGTCCCTTATGTAATTTCTTCATAAACGTCACTGAACGTATCTGTTCGTTTTATTAATGCAGTTACAGATCTAAAATAGATCGGCATGATGTTTTTCTTTTATGTTTTGTCAAATAGAATGCGTATGACTCATTTCATGTCACAGCATGCGTGATTCAGACAGTCGATCTTGTCTCGAGCTTGAGCAAAGTGATGAAATGGTTCACCGTCTCAAAATATTCCCTATTTTGTTCAGAGAATATCGTGAAAGCGAAGGAAAAAAGTGATCGAATTAACTATATCAAATCAAATCAAAATATACTTCATTATCGCAAGATTTAAATCTCACTGATGAAGTCACAATAAATATAAAATTGAATGAAAATGTTTATATAAAAATAAATGGTATGGAGCAGGTACTATACCTGATATTGTCACAATTATAATAAATAGTTATTCACGAAAACAGAACAACAATAACAAAAATTAACAAACATTTATCACAACAATTAAGCAATAAGTATAATAAAATTTCTAAAAGATAACAATACTTGTGATATTGAAAAATATATAGATAAGTCTTTGTTGAAAAGATAAATATACATAACCTGGAGAAATAGTTATTAACATATTAACATATCCAAACATATATAGAGTACGTAATAATAAAAATAAATAGCATATAAGTATCGCCCAAGTGTCACCAAAGTAACTTGCAAACTCTTTCAAATCATTAAAGCATTCGTCAAGAAGGATTTTCTTCAACCTTCTCCTAAACATCCTATAAGATTTACTACCTTTAACGAGATCCAGAAGTTCATTATAATTTCGAATGCCAGCATTATTGGGAGCTTTTAGACTAAACGATTCTCCCTGAAACAAAATTGTTTTTGTGTCTTGTATCATAATTGTGGATGTCACTGTTTTTTATTAGATTATCTTTATTGGTATATGTCTCTCCCTCTTCAATTATTGTCCTTCGGTTTCCATTCGGCACCATTAGGACATGCCATGCTGCGAGAAATCCGTTCCCATCCGGCCTCTAACCGGCGTAGACAGCAAAGCTGTATCGGGGGGACGCAGTTGTCTTGCTCTAGGCAATACTGCATCCCATAATAATTTACACTATTTAAAGTGTTTGTTAAAAATTAATCTTGGGTCGATGCACGTCCTCAAATGGCGGACATTACACACACATTAACCTGACTTCCAACACAATGCCGCCGTCTGACCTCAACCGCTGCCGGAAGTCGAATCCTATTGGTATATGTCCCTGAGCAGCTTTAGTAAATATATTGAAAATACTGTTAATATTTCATATTGTTTGAATGTTTCACGATATAAGTTATATAAGTTATATAGAGGGCACTTGCAATTGCGTCCTCTGATGTTTTGAGGAACGTTGCACAAGTAGCTGTTAGATTTAATTCAATACCCGTCGTGGTCTTAGCCAGGGGAGTAGTTGTTTTCTGACAGGTTCTCGCCATAATAAGGCTACATAGTTAGGTGTTTATGGGAGTAAAGGGTTCATCATCGGTCGGTAACGACTGTTCGTTAGCATATAAGTTCTAATTGCCATTATGATTAGTTTTTGTAAAATAAAAATTCTTTGCACATCAAGTCCTTTGCCCCAGATTATGACTACGCATAAGCATAGTATATGTTCAAAAGGGTGTTTCTGTCTAGCATGAACTTTAATACTGTCAAAAAGTGAAAATATTGGTTAATCTTTTCACAAATACCATCAATCTGTTTTTCCCATGTGAAATTACTGTCAAACTATGTTCCCAAGAATTTTACTGATTTAGATATTTCAATGTTGGAGCCATTGAATGAAATATAACTTGTTGAAGGGAATTTGTAGCTGTTATATTATATGTATACTGTTTTCTTCAAATTTATAATAAGCCTATTTCTAGAAACCCAATTTTTTATTCATTGAATGTTTTATCAATTTTTTTGAGAAGCTTTTGATCCAATTATCTGTTTCAACCATGCAGGTATTATCTACATACGTACACACTCAAGTTTTTTAATACAATGAGGTAAGTCATTGATGTATAATAAAAAAATTTGCGATTCAAGAACACAGCCTTGAGGGGTACTAATAATAATATCATACTCTTTGGAAATGACGTCGTCAATTTACACGACAATTTTTCTGTTTCCCAGCTAGGAGAGAATCCAATCGTTCAGACAACCACGTATACTTCTAGCATTAATCTTTTCAGTAACGAAAGATTTATCAACCGTATCAAAAGCTCTTGTCAAATCGAGTAAAACAGAAAGAACGTAATTATCACTTATTAATTGGTAATATATTCGGTATAACTAACAACACTAGTTTCAGTTGAAAATCCTTTTCTGAAATCATGTTGACAATTTTCCAGTAATGTGAATGACTTCACAATACCGTACTTTTTAAAAAACTAGTTTGATATATACACTTCGCCTTTCTTGTATATTTTAAATATGCAGATAAATGAGTTTTATTGATGTGTCGCTTGTTACTTAACAAAATTTCAGATCTGTACTTCATGGATTACATTTTGGTCTACCTTTCTGAGAAAATAATGAATGAAATGTTTGTTCCACAGTGAGTTTGACAATTTTTCCACCAGTTCTTATTATTCTTTGTTACTACAGTTACTACTGTGGAAAAACAGTTTCATAGTTGTATCATCTAAAATAATGGCAATAGATGGTAGATAATCAATCACAGTTGGCGCCCCTGATCATTAAGTATTGGTTTTGTTGGCAGCAACTCAACAAGATGATATTTAAATCAGATTAACCCACTATTTATATAAATCAATTGTACTGTTACTGTGGAGACCGAATTTTTGATGGTATGTGAAGAATGTATGTTCAATGTATGTTAAAGAAGTTTCTTGTTTTGCTCAAACCTTTTTCAATGCTAAAATTCTGACTTTTTCAGTTTGGTTCGTTCACCATTGGGGTCTTTCACCAGGTAAACTGTTTGCATGTGGAGTAGGTGACTCTCTCATTTCTCTGTTAGTTTCTCTTCTCAAAGAAAGATTACTGATCTTGAATTGTAAGGGGTATAATACGACAACGATATTGGCAAGGTCGGGTGTACCGCAAGGATCCAATCTTGGCCCCCTTTCTTTCTCAATTTTTAATAATGATTTACCAGGTTACTTGGTTAGCGACATGCGCTTCTAGGAATGAAAATACTTCTATGATGAATGGGAAAATACTATGTGTTCTCTGTGTTAAATGAAATCAGTTAATAATGAGGAAAGTCGTAAACATTGTATTTTGAATAAAAAATTGTACGAATGCTCAACCAAAAAGCACATGCAGTATATAAAGTGTACAAAATAGAATGAAACAAGGTGATGAAAGTTGACGAAAAATGACTTTGGTGATGATAGCTGAGTGCCACCTTCGAATGGCATATTTCTAAAATCCGAACTAGAGAGCATTGATCCAATTTTATCAGTTTGCGATGAAAACTAATGACGAATCTTATTATTTCAGATTTTGTAATGAGTAATGGCATCTCCAGACAATCCCAAAGCTAATGTAAGTGATTTTCCTTCTTAGTCTGAATAAAAGGTGACAATAGGTAGATACACAAAACTATCAGGTGTATGAATTTGGGTTCATTTAAAACATAATCAGCCCCAAAGCGACAAATTCACAGCCTGGATTCTCTAAAATGATTGTGTACCTACCTAATGTCACATCCTTCAATATTATCAAACCCCTAATAGTTTTGTTTCCCAGATATTCAGTACACTGACACGATCACACAATCGACAAGAAAAGAAGAAGAGCGAAAAAATCGGAAAAACATTGATTGGCCATGATGTTTTCTTTACGACAACCTGTACGTTCTGACTTATTTGATAAAGCTGCTAGCTTCCGATATCAATGTATAATTTTAGCTTTGCTTTGTATATCTCTCAACTATGATCGAAAGAAAATCATTTTTCAAGTTAAAACAAATTTCTATGAAATAGTTTTCGCATAAATGTAATAATAAACATAAATAGTTCTCATCAGACTCAGACTTCTACTTCTTAAAGGACCCCGCACGTTTCTTATGTAAAGTGGCGACCGGTCAAATTTTCTGAAAGTTTGGTATGTTGTTGTACCCGACTCAGTAACCAAAAGTGTCAAAGGGCCCAACCCAATCCGATGGCTAGTTTTCTAAATACGGGGTGTTAAAGTTGAAAATTGCCCAGATTTTCAGATTTATTTCTTATTTATTAAAAGTTAGATCGGATTTCTGTTGCATGCAGACGTTTACTACATATTCTAGTAATGAAATTAGCGGATATGTATGATTGAAAATATTTATATTTACAAGGTGATTCACGAATGTATGACGGTAGTTTTTTTTCCAAAACTCACTTTTTCTACTGTGTCGTCAGGGAGGCATATTTTTGAAACGTTCTCTTCGATATAGTATTTTGACGAGAAATTATTGCACAGAACATATTTTTTATACAGAGTGTTTCACAGTGAGAACCACTAGACAAAATTATTTTCTTTTAGGATTAATTCGAAACCCTGTATTTATTATGGATTGATTTTTGGGAAAAGTTATACCACAAACATATATGTGTCTCTAATCTCCAAAATATTCAAGGTGGTTTATTCATAGGAAGGTATTCTATTTTGGGAAAAGTACAAAAAACATGAACAACCTGTATTCAAAAGTTTCCTTGGTCAAATGTAACTATTTTCTCAGTATATATTGATTTTCATACCGTCTTCAGTGGTATGAATTCTGTTTATGTTGCGCCTATGAGTTTAATATGAGTTTCGGATAGATAAACATGGAAAGGTTCAGCTAAAAATATTTACTGTTATAGGATTATTCACGAATAAATCACAATAGGTTTTTGCAAATACTCAAAATTTTACAGTTTCGTAACAGATAAAATTATTCCATGAAGTTAATACCTAGTCGTTCACAATTTTGAGTCTGAAGTCATACAGGGTGATACAGTCAACCATACCAAAAATAATTATGCTTTGAAGTAATGAGAACTTTTTTAGTGATTTTTGAGCGCGCTTAGCCACTGCGTTATCACCCCCAAAAAGATGATAATTATCCATCTTCTTGTGTAGGTATAATTCGAACTCATTTGTATAGGTAGGTACTTCACAATATGCGTGTAGAGCGAGTTATATACTGTTCCGTTACCAGCACTCTGATGCTGATCAGGAACAAAATGCTTCGTAGATTTTGTACCTATATCATGAAAGAATCACAAATATTAAATCATATTTGTTTATAAAGTGTTGAATAAATGAAAAAACTTCTTATTATCATTTTTGCTCTTCTTACGGTTATGCATACTTGATGTATTGTTATACAGTTACTCAAAATTCACTAAAAAAGTTCTCATTTCAATTATTTCAAAGCATAATTATTTTTGGTATAGTTGGCTGTATGGCTCACCCTGTATGAAAAGTAATCATTTCAGACTCAAAATTGTAAACGACTAGGTATTAACTTCATGGAATAACTTATCTGTGACGGACCTGTATAATTTTGAGTATTTGCATAAACCTATTGTGATTTATTCGTGAATAACCTTGTAACAGTAAATATTTTTAGCTGAAGCTTTCCATGTACATCTGACCGAAAATCATATTAAACTCATAGGCACAACATAAAATCATTCCGGCTTTTCAACTTGAAGAAAAAACTGATAAAATCAGTAATTTTCCACTTTAACGCCCTATATCTCGAAAACTGGTCATAGTATCGGATTCAGAATTCATACCTATGAAGATGGTATGAAAATCAATATATATTTGACCCAGGAAATTTTTTAATACAGTTTGTTCATGTTTTTTGTACTTTTCCCAAAATAGAATACCTTCCTATGAATAAACCACCTTAAATATTTTGGTTATTAGAGACACACATATGTTTGTGTTATTACTTTTCCCAAAAATCAATCCATAAATACAGGGTTTCGAATTAATCCTAAAAGAAAATAATTTTGTCTAGTGGTTCTCTCTGTGAAACACCCTGTATAAAAAATATGTACTGTGCAATATTTTCTCGTCAAAATACTATATCGAAGAGAACGTTTCAAAAATATGCCTCCCTGACGTCACAGTAGAAAAAGTGAATTTTGGCAAAAAAACTACCGTCAGACATTCGTGAATCACCTTGTGAATATAAATATTTTTAATCATACGTATCCACTAATTCCATTACTAGAACATGTAGTAAATGTTTGCATGCAACAGAAATCCAATCTAACTTTTGATAAATAAAAAATAAATCCGAAATTCTGGGCAGTTTTCAACTTTAACACTAAGAAAACTAGCCATCGGATTGGGTTGGGCCCATCGACACCTTTTGGTTGCTGAGTCGGGTACAACAACATACCAAACTTTCAGAAAATTTGACCGGTCGCCACTTTACATAAGAAAATTGCGGGGTCCTTTCTCTTCAGCGTTTGGTTGCTACCATTATACGAGTTTGTTGTTCCATTTCATACACCATATTGATTTCGGAGGTTGCTATTAGGCCTGTTCGTAAACCCTCCAGTTTTACATTAGAATATGACAACTAATATGTAGCAATAATCATATTCTAGCGTACAAGTGTGGAGGAATTGGAGGATTTACGAATATGCTTTTTGTCACTATCAGTACACTGTTTCATTCATATCACTCACTTCTATGAAACATCCTTAAAATGTTGTTATTTGTGACTAACTATACAGCTTCTATGGCTAACTAAACCCAATACTCTGATCGCAACTTTTCCTTAGAGTTTTTATTTTGAATTAGGTGCCTGGAGAAATCCTTATCGCGTGGCAGAAGTATACCGCTAGCTCATCTGATGAACTCAGTCTAGAAGTGGGAGCAGCAGTTGAGCTTCTAGAAACAGATGATCACAGCTCTCCAACAAAGTGAGTAGGAACTGTAGGGTAACTTCTTGTTCAAAGCTGCTAGGGTAGTGTCTTCTCACCACTACTCTGATTGCTCTTGATGGAAGGTAGCAGAGGTAGTATAGCAATCAGCATTATAATATCCTCGTGTGAAAGATTTTTCAGTCCTCCGCGTAAAATGACTGATTTAACATTCGTGTAAATCTTCTTCAGGCACTTATGCCGGCCTAGATAGCAAAGTGAAAACTCTGTGATCTGTGGTAAAAACTCACGCTAGTTTGCCTGAAAGTTACAGCTCCACTTCAGTCATATTTGATATATTTGACAATATTTTATCAATAAATATGAGTAACCTTCCTCGGGCGCCCGTAAGGTTATAGTGGTGTGCCCCACTTCCTCCCAGGTTACACCCATGTAAGGCCCAGGAGGTTTTCAAAATTTTAACCCGCCTTTCTCTATACCCTGAGTGAAAGTAAGGTGAGTGAAAAGAAATCAGGTTATTGACAACAATAGTGCACACACTCTGTAGACCGTTCAATAAAATAATGAAATTAATTCTAACGAAATGTCACCAATCAAACTAAAGCCTTATTAGCGGTTCCTCAGAGGTCAATACTGAAGCCAATTCTGGTCTGAAAATATTAACACTGCCTTGGTTATTTACATCAGTGTTTAGTATACTAGAATTTACAAATAATGATGAAACATATGTGAGAAACAAACCAGACGAAAGAATGATTTTTCAATTCTATTCGGAAAAATCCCAGTCACGACGCCTCCAGAATATACAATGCTCTTCCTTCAAATGCGAAAAACTGCTATACGAAATAATTATTCAGACATAAGCTGAAACCGTTTTTAAAAGAACAGAGTTTTTATTGACTGAATCAATACTCTGAGGTAAAATCAGGAATTTTAGGTTTTTATTTTCATCTTATATTTGTGGTACACATTTTGAATGTTAGCAGTTGCCTTTTTTCCAAACGCTTTTTAACTGCCACAAGGAAATAAACGATTATTATTATTATTATTATTAGGGATTGAAACCAAAGGTTACAGCGCACCTTTGATTTAGCCTCAGTTGATTAAAGTGATTCTAACTCGTATCTCTTTCATTTTCAGGCGTCTTAAACTCGATCATGATCTGGACACTGTGACAGGTGAACTTCTGGACAATTCTGCTGCCCGACATAAGCTTTCTGTTAGACCCAAGAGGACCCATGCCAGTTCAAGACATTCCCCAACTAGGTTAAATATCAATCAAAGGTAAATGCCTGTAACAGAAATTCATCATAAAACTGTAAGTGTGTCTTGTGATGTAATGCTTTCAATTCAAACCACTAACATAACGTTTCTTCAAAGATGAATGTGAAGTTTAAAATTGACTGAAATTCAAAGTAACCCATTATCAGTCTTTCAAGAGTTTCTGAATAAATTACATAGTCTTCTAGGGTACGCTCTCAAAAAGTTTCATACTGTCATTTTAAGTGGAGACTTCATTGTTAATGGTTCAACTTCCAACTGTCCGGAAACAAAAGCTTTTTTGGATGTTATATAATCTTTTCAAATGACCATTCACATTTCACAGCCTACAAGAATTGTTACCCATCTTGATAGGAGAACTTTCCTTCATACTGGGTGTACGATAAATATGGTTATGTTGACAGTTTAAAGAATGAAATTGATTAAATTCATTCGACACAAGAGATAATATTACAAAATTCACTTAGCATAATTATAACACATTTGCTACTGAAAAACAAAAATTCAGTAGCGTAGATGCTTAAAATGCTGACCATTCACTTGCAATCATTGATGGATCGACGTTATTACAAGATCAGTCGTGGCTCTGCGGATTTCCGATGGGTCGATTTCTCCGAAAGCACATCTTACCCTGTTTTCCAGTTCCTGTTTTTTTTATTCACAGGTGTTCAATAAACCTTTTCTTTTATTTTTCACCAGAGATGAAAATCTAGGGGAGTGAGATCTGGTGACCGCGGCGGCCAAATTCAAGGACCCAAACGTCGTATCCACCAATTTTCGAACAAATTACTGAGTTATCTGCTCACTTCACGTGTACGATGTCCAGGAGCATCATTCAACTGATGCCAACAATTATAGTATGAGTTCAAAGGTAAATTGTCCAAGAATTCACCAGGAGTTGTTCTCAGAATATACAAATATTTTCAATTCAATTTTTCTCCATAAATGCAAATTGAAAATTTGTCATCAATAAGCACACAATTTCTGTTGTCCAGAAATGATTATTCCGACGATTGAACGCCCCTTCACCACTCCATGTATTACTTTTTCGTATGTCCATTTTGTTAGCATTTCGCTAAATTCTACACGTTTTAGTTGATCATACCTACGCAAAGTTTGCAGCCTGATGAATGCATTCTGGATTTCGCTACTGAATTTCAACAAAAATAATAGTGTCTCATGATCTGCTCCTAATAGCCAGAAGAACAAAAGAATGAACATGACAATAACGTGTTTAACTAGTCCGACTGTCATACCATAATTATTCAAACTCTGATATCCTGAATTTGTTTTATATTCATGGTGAATACAATAAAATCATTTTGAGGACCTGTAGAAGATTTAATGAGCTAAATCCAAATTTACCAACAATTAACGAACGGAAATTCAGAAGAATTGAACGAAATTATCTCAACGTCGGAAAAGTTCACGCCTCAAGAAATGAAATGAATCAGGTGACGGCAACATGAATAATGAAATCAATGTTCTGGGATATTTTCATGCTTATCTTCATGCATCTATTACTAGTGCTGCGGTGGATTTTGGAATGTCTCGAACTTCCATATGGAGAATTTTTAAAAAACATAATATGCACAGCTATAAATTCATCAGGCTACAAGCTTTACATAGAGGTGATCCACCAAAACGTGTAGAATTTTGCGAAATGTTAGTAACATGGACATACGAAGATTCCAACTTTTTGAAAAAAATTATTTGTACCAATGAATCTCAATTATCACGTGAGGGAATATTCAATCGTCGAAATAATCATTTCTGGGCCTCAGAAAACCTTCATTTCATCGGAGAAAAATCTAGTTTCAACGTGTTTTGTATGCTTAAGGATGATAAAGTTTCAATGTGCATTTATGAGGAATAGTGGAATTCTGAAAAATATTTGTATATTCTGAGAACAACTGTGAGTGAATTCCTGGACTAGTTACCTCTGAACTTATATTACATAATTGTTGGTATCAGTTAGATGGGGCTCCTGGCTTGGATTTGGTCGCCGCGGTCACCAGATCTCATTCCCCTAGACTTTTATCTCTAGATAAAAATAAAATAAAAGGTTTATACACCTGTGAATACAAAACAGGAACTGAAAGACAGGGTAAGATGTGATTTCGGAGAAATCGACCCTTCGGAACTCCAGAGCCACGACTGATCATGTAATAACGTCGATCCATCAATGTTTGCAAGTGAATGGTCAGCATTTCAAGCATCTACGCTACTGAATTTTTGTTTTCCAGTATCAAATGTGTTATAATCATTGCTATGTGAATTTTGTAATATTATCTCTTGTGTCGAATGAATTTAATCAATTTCATCTTTCATTCTTTAAACTGTCAACATAACCATATTTATCGTACACCCAGTATGAAAGAAAGTTCATGTATTCAATTACACCTCTTTCAAAAAATATGAAGCTCTTATTTGTTATTCGATAGATTTTCCACAATTTATCTTGAAATTGTATACTTGCACATACCTCAAAAGTCATAAAATCATCAATATCTCATAAACAGTAGGAGATAGGTATAGGACATAGTCGATGAAACTTATTCAAACTGGTTAGTTGTATTAAAAAATCAGATAAGATACAGGGTGTTCTATTTGAAAAAACTGAGTTTCAATCATTTTCATGAGTCCCCGAAAGGAACTTACTTCTGAGCCTCCCTGTATACTGAAACTGAGATCCAGTTCTTCGCCGGAATACTTAATGGTGTTATGCCGCTATGACATGAATTGAAATATTTTTTCAATTTGCATTGTGAAAAAAAAAGTTATTTTTCAATGGTCAGGTTTTACAGAAAAATTTGACAAAATAATTTTTATCTGGAAAACCGTCACATATAGGTATATACGTTTCAGACGGGTAGATCATGTTTCATTATCCATGCCCACAAAATTTTGAAATGATCCATCATTCCGTTCTCCAGAAACGTCTAATAGGCCATCGAATGTCTAATCTGAAAAAAATATTTCATTTCGAAACAATGGATCTGGGTTTCTCAGACCACCTTGCACAAATTATTGAATTTCCCTTCAAACACATTGACATCTACTCTGTCATGTTGCATTGTATCAGTTTTCCTTCGTTTTGGTCTAATAATAAAATTTCTTTATTTCATTCTAGATGGCTCGTGAAAGAAGTGAAAGGAAATAAAAAACAAGGATGGGTTCCGTGCAGAATTCTCCAAACAGCGGACGATCCAACCTTGAGCACAACAGGATTGCCTGGAGATGCAGAATTCAGAAGACTGTAGGTTTCCGCCATATAAGGTGTTTCACAACGTATTCGAATTATATATGCACTTGTAAAAGTCCAACAGAAAACGAGATGAAAATGTTAAGAGTATGTAACAAGCCATTCTACAAAACTCGATATAATGAAACTATGGTTCAAATGATTTTCACATAAAGAGGGTTTACAAAACCACGACAATTGTTTCGCTTTACAAAAGCTTCTTCAAGTGGTGAGTATATCTTCACCACTTGAAGAAGCTTTTGTAAAGCGAAACAATTGTCGTGGTTTTGTAAACCCTCTTTATGTGAAAATCATTTTAACCATAGTTTCATTATATCGAGTATAATGGATTTTCATCAAGTATCGGCTATATCAATTTAAACATTCTACAAAAGCAGTGCAGAACCTAAACTGGTTCTGCCATCACAGAACTAAAACAACAAAACAAATTGTTAAACTTGTTTTCGTACGTGTTTTATGCAGTTAACTTTTCATTGTTTTCAATTCTTGGCACCCAAATAGTTTTCATCTAATTTTTCGTTGGACTATCATCACATTTTTCACAGCAATCGAATTATTATTCAGCAATGCTTATGTTGTTGGAAAATTTCGGATAAGTTGTGAAACACCCTGTATACTTTTATTTTCGAGTAATTCATACAGAGTCAATGAAGAGATGGAATCCGCTAAAATTTTCTAAAACGGTTCACGTTCTGAATCTAATTGAGTATGACGTTGTAAAGAGATGCAAGGATTACAAAAATGATATCAGTTATACTCTAATATTTTCTGTTATAGCATAAATAGACCTAAACTTTACTATTTCAAATTGAGCACCTTGTAGATCTTCACATTGTTCAACTCTTTGTTGAATTTTGGATTCAATGAACGCTCCTATTCATCCTTTTATTGAAGAGAATTTCACATTTTTCACTAAGCTAGCCATGGAGGAACCATCAAACAACTATGTCGAATAGATTATACGGCTTTTTTAGTCTCCCCCCCTCAGTTAACTTTTGAACGGTTCGACGTACAAACATGAAACAAAAACTATTTTGAGTCTATCACCGATACGACTTTTTGAAATAAAAGACATTATGAATGCTAGATAGAGAGGGCGCGCAGGCACATCAAATTAAAAATTTCAAATGGCAGAGGGGATCAAGTGACACACCGTTTAAAAGATAATTCAATTGTTTTTTCAAGGATCTAATTTTTTCAGATTTCGTCTATACAGGGTGTAACTAAATAAGTGTAAAACATTTAAATAGGTGATTCCTCATCGAAAAAAAGATATGATCTTTCATATAAAGAAACTTCATTGGAGTATCCCATGTTAAGATACAGCCCCTTGAAGGGGGTACATACAATTTGTTTAACAATTTTTTCCACAAGCACTAAAAAAGTTACAGTATTGAAATTAACCTGACATTTTCTACTACCAAAAAGACACTTAGCCACTTTGTGTATGCCATTTTAATAACAAGTGAATTATTAAAGTAACAAATTAAGAACAAAACAACAATACACAATGAGTATTACTTCAAGTTTACAAATTTACAAACTGACAGCTTGATACCAATTCAATTGTCACTATCGCTAATAGCAGCCTACTAGATAAATTAGTTTCGTATTTTCGTTTTATGGCGATATGTATCTTGTTCGTAAAATAAGTTTTTGCTGCGAACTGGTTTATTTTGGGCAAACAATTCAAGGAACATTTTTTGTTTAAAATGAAACAGGCTATAGGAAATAAATTATAAATGGTAAACAAATGATAAGACAAAAAGTTACATTGGAAATAAATTTTAGGGGTTGCGTTTTCCACCCCTTACAACCATGAGGTAAACCAAATAAATTAATGGCTAAGTGTCTTTGTGGTAGTAGAAAATGTCGGGTTAATTTCAATACTGTAACTTTTTTAGTGCTTGTGAAAAAAATTGTTAAACAAATTTTATGTACCCCCTTCAAGGGGCTGTATCTTAACATGGGATGCTTCAATGAAGTTTCTTCATATGAAAGATCCTATCTTTTTTTGATGAGGAATCACCCCCTCAAATGTTTTACACTTATTTAGTTACACCCTGTACATATTTTTTACCATATTATTATGCACTTGAAATATCAAGTGTAAGTCGATAATTTTGAACGGTTTGATGTGGAACAATGGGCCAAAAAATATTTTACTCGACAGATGGCACTAATGTAACATCAACTTGAAAATTTTGAAAACCAAAGAGATCGAAATTGTGGAACTACATATTAATGAAAATTTAAAAAATATATATGGTTGAAAAGATAATTGAATTTTCTATGTGTAATTTAACCCCCATGTTTTTATCGGTCAATCAGAATGCCATTTATTTCAAAAAGTCGTATCGGTCGTATAGGTTGTTGCATGCTTGTACGTTTCAAAAATCAACAGGGAGTGGGAGCTTAAAAAAAACGCACTTTATGATTGGTAATCTGCTATTAGTATAGTACAATTTCCAAAGATTTTTATCACGAAATCGTCTGGCAATGTTAATTTTATTTTCCTGTTGGGTTTATTATTATTGTTTTTCTGTCTATTATAATGTTACGGAGTGAATCAAAAAGTAATAAAATCCCAATTTTACTAGGCTCAGAGGGACAAATGGTGTTTCTATAGTTTTTAAGTTTTGAACTTCTTCATTGAACTTAATCCAGATAGTAAAATTAAAATATGTTTCGAAAAATATAGGATTTTGTGTACTACTAATCGAGTAAAAAAATACCAATAGTCCATTCAAACAACAATAAGTTTTTATCAATAGTATCGAAAACCCTCTCCAAATCAAGATAGACAATTATATAATTCTCATAGGTATCCATTTCAGTTGTAAATTCATACAAAGAATATGTTGTAATGCAGGAGACGTAGGCTATAAACTGACTTCGTATTTTGGAGCAACTTTGAAATCGAAATATGAAATTTTTGGTATATAAAATAATTCGGAAAAATTATGGCAGATGTATTATTATCAAGTCGGACTCCTTGTATTACCCTATACAAAACGGACATTTTCGTGGTAAGTATCCAATCTATCATGATCGTGATCAGTCAGCATAAGAATGATTGAATGATCTTCCGGCCACGCTTTTATCATAAAATACAATAGGAATAGGAATAGGAATAGGAATAGGAATAGGAATAGGAATAGGAATAGGAATAGGAATAGGAATAGGAATAGGAATAGGAATAGGAATAGGAATAGGAATAGGAATAGGAATAGGAATAGGAATAGGAATAGGAATAGGAATAGGAATAGGAATAGGAATAGGAATAGGAATAGGAATAGGAATAGGAATAGGAATAGGAATAGGAATAGGAATAGGAATAGGAATAGGAATAGGAATAGGAATAGGAATAGGAATAGGAATAGGAATAGGAATAGGAATAGGAATAGGAATAGGAATAGGAATAGGAATAGGAATAGGAATAGGAATAGGAATAGGAATAGGAATAGGAATAGGAATAGGAATAGGAATAGGAATAGGAATAGGAATAGGAATAGGAATAGGAATAGGAATAGGAATAGGAATAGGAATAGGAATAGGAATAGGAATAGGAATAGGAATAGGAATAGGAATAGGAATAGGAATAGGAATAGGAATAGGAATAGGAATAGGAATAGGAATAGGAATAGGAATAGGAATAGGAATAGGAATAGGAATAGGAATAGGAATAGGAATAGGAATAGGAATAGGAATAGGAATAGGAATAGGAATAGGAATGGGAATGGGAATAGGAATAGGAATGGGAATGGGAATGGGAATGGGAATGGGAATGGGAATGGGAATGGGAATGGGAATGGGAATGGGAATGGGAATGGGAATGGGAATGGGAATGGGAATGGGAATGGGAATGGGAATGGGAATGGGAATGGGAATGGGAATGGGAATGGGAATGGGAATGGGAATGGGAATGGGAATGGGAATGGGAATGGGAATGGGAATGGGAATGGGAATGGGAATGGGAATGGGAATGGGAATGGGAATGGGAATGGGAATGGGAATGGGAATGGGAATGGGAATGGGAATGGGAATGGGAATGGGAATGGGAATGGGAATGGGAATGGGAATGGGAATGGGAATGGGAATGGGAATGGGAATGGGAATGGGAATGGGAATGGGAATGGGAATGGGAATGGGAATGGGAATGGGAATGGGAATGGGAATGGGAATGGGAATGGGAATGGGAATGGGAATGGGAATGGGAATGGGAATGGGAATGGGAATGGGAATGGGAATGGGAATGGGAATGGGAATGGGAATGGGAATGGGAATGGGAATGGGAATGGGAATGGGAATGGGAATGGGAATGGGAATGGGAATGGGAATGGGAATGGGAATGGGAATGGGAATGGGAATGGGAATGGGAATGGGAATGGGAATGGGAATGGGAATGGGAATGGGAATGGGAATGGGAATGGGAATGGGAATGGGAATGGGAATGGGAATGGGAATGGGAATGGGAATGGGAATGGGAATGGGAATGGGAATGGGAATGGGAATGGGAATGGGAATGGGAATGGGAATGGGAATGGGAATGGGAATGGGAATGGGAATGGGAATGGGAATGGGAATGGGAATGGGAATGGGAATGGGAATGGGAATGGGAATGGGAATGGGAATGGGAATGGGAATGGGAATGGGAATGGGAATGGGAATGGGAATGGGAATGGGAATGGGAATGGGAATGGGAATGGGAATGGGAATGGGAATGGGAATGGGAATGGGAATGGGAATGGGAATGGGAATGGGAATGGGAATGGGAATGGGAATGGGAATGGGAATGGGAATGGGAATGGGAATGGGAATGGGAATGGGAATGGGAATGGGAATGGGAATGGGAATGGGAATGGGAATGGGAATGGGAATGGGAATGGGAATGGGAATGGGAATGGAATGGGAATGGGAATGGGAATGGGAATGGGAATGGGAATGGGAATGGGAATGGGAATGGGAATGGGAATGGGAATGGGAATGGGAATGGGAATGGGAATGGGAATGGGAATGGGAATGGGAATGGGAATGGGAATGGGAATGGGAATGGGAATGGGAATGGGAATGGGAATGGGAATGGGAATGGGAATGGGAATGGGAATGGGAATGGGAATGGGAATGGGAATGGGAATGGGAATGGGAATGGGAATGGGAATGGGAATGGGAATGGGAATGGGAATGGGAATGGGAATGGGAATGGGAATGGGAATGGGAATGGGAATGGGAATGGGAATGGGAATGGGAATGGGAATGGGAATGGGAATGGGAATGGGAATGGGAATGGGAATGGGAATGGGAATGGGAATGGGAATGGGAATGGGAATGGGAATGGGAATGGGAATGGGAATGGGAATGGGAATGGGAATGGGAATGGGAATGGGAATGGGAATGGGAATGGGAATGGGAATGGGAATGGGAATGGGAATGGGAATGGGAATGGGAATGGGAATGGGAATGGGAATGGGAATGGGAATGGGAATGGGAATGGGAATGGGAATGGGAATGGGAATGGGAATGGGAATGGGAATGGGAATGGGAATGGGAATGGGAATGGGAATGGGAATGGGAATGGGAATGGGAATGGGAATGGGAATGGGAATGGGAATGGGAATGGGAATGGGAATGGGAATGGGAATGGGAATGGGAATGGGAATGGGAATGGGAATGGGAATGGGAATGGGAATGGGAATGGGAATGGGAATGGGAATGGGAATGGGAATGGGAATGGGAATGGGAATATGAATGGGAATGGGAATGGGAATGGGAATGGGAATAGGAATAGGAATAGGAAGAGGAAGAGGAAGAGGAATAGGAATAGGAATAGGAATAGGAATAGGAATAGGAATAGGAATAGGAATAGGAATAGGAATAGGAATAGGAATAGGAATAGGAATAGGAATAGGAATAGGAATAGGAATAGGAATAGGAATAGGAATAGGAATAGGAATAGGAATAGGAATAGGAATAGGAATAGGAATAGGAATAGGAATAGGAATAGGAATAGGAATAGGAAGAGGAACAGGAACAGGAATAGGAATAGGAATAGGAACAGGAACAGGAACAGGAACAGGAACAGGAATAGGAATAGAAATAGAAATGGGAATAGGAATAGGAATACTCTAATTCAAACAAGATGATCTTTTTCGACAATAGAATTTTGTGAAAAATTTCGAAAACTATCAAATTCGTGTAAGTAGCTCATATCTCTTGTTGTTGTAGGGCTGTGGTGAAAGAACTAGTGGAGACTGAACAGGAATTCGTAAGGGACCTAGACCAAGTCGTTCAACGATACCTCATTCCTTCCGAATCCGGAAAGGTACCAAAAATTATAAAAGAGAATTTCGACATCGTCTTTGGGAACTTGAAGGAAATTGCCGAATTTCACAGAACGTAAGTACATCATAATAAAATTACGTTGAAACTTCTGCTTTTGAAAATTGAGTGAAAAACCATGTCCTAAAAAAAGGAATAAAACCCCAAATTTTTATATACATTCGCTTGAAAAAGATACAGTGTATCGAAACATGTCGCGAAGACAATAAATCTGTGGAAATTTAATCGTGTTTACCTTAGTGTCATATACTATGAATTTCCATCAAGTAAAGGCCACGTCAATCCAAAAAACCCAAATTTTTAGTTATTCTTCTAAAATTATCATCAGAGGAAACTCTTAATGATTAGAAATACCCTATAATGTTATCCCATACCCTTAACAATATCCCTTATTCAAGGCAAAATTGTCACTAAATGCTCAAAATTGTTTCCTCTACTTCTTGGAAAATAATATCTCTTCTCAATATTGTTTTTTGATTTCTGCCTCTCGGCGTTCTTGATTAGTTTCTCTCTCAATTATTAGCTGAACAGAAGTAGATTGAGTGCGATATACTACAGAGTTTGAGTGAACTTACAGAAAATACTTTAATTGAAAGAAATGACGTTAGATGACTGTGGAGATTATACTTGAAAGTTTTATTTCAATGAAAATAACAACAAACATAAACAGATTGTTACAAAGAACCCCGCACGGTTCTTATGGAAAATGGGTCCCAGTCGAATTGTAGTTTGAATGTAGTTTATGATGTCCTTATCAAATGTCTCTATGGGCATAACGAGATCTAATGGACAGTTTT
Organism: Chrysolina oricalcia; assembly: GCA_944452925.2. Lineage (NCBI taxonomy): Eukaryota > Metazoa > Arthropoda > Insecta > Coleoptera > Chrysomelidae > Chrysolina > Chrysolina oricalcia. The sequence goes on along the minus strand of OX101824.2, from coordinate 3,431,412 downwards.
TGAGATACAGGGTGTCAAACATGAAGAGGCAGCGTTGTTACTTGCCTTTAGTAAATCAATAATGTGGCGATTATTTTGTTACAAACAGTTGAGGATTATGATTGCAATCTTATTATTGTCAACACGAATTATGATGAAAAGTTTTACGCCTCCGTATACAGAGTTATTAATAATTACATAATTTTTGTGTAATTCTTTGAAAAAATCAGTCAAACGCAAAAGCTCGTAGACTTGCAGAAAAAGTAAAAATCATTTGATTTTGATATAGGGTGATCTGAGGTTACTATTATACAGGGTGTCTTCGATTTAATCGTACGTAGTGACACCTTACCTATTTTCATTTTTTTGTGAAGGATATTGAATTAATTTTGGATACCGGTGGTACATTGATTCGTTGTAATATACAGCTATAATAAAAGTTATCAAAAAATTGAATCAAATAATTATAACGTATACATCTTCAAACTCAATATATTTAAATTTTCGCAATTATCTAAAACAAACTCCTGAAGTTTAAAATAATGGAGAATCTGAGTAAAACTCAAAGTCGTCTCCACAATATACAGGGTGTTTCTTAAGTACGTGTAGAAACTTCAAGAGCATGTTGCTGACGTCGAAATAAGAAAAAAAGTTCCCATAAACACATGTCCGCAAGTTATTCGTTTCTAAGATACAGAGTGTCATAGTTTAATTATTATATTTGTTTTTTTTTTTAATAATAATATTTGTAATATTCGAGTAAAGCTTGGTATCTGGGATGATTTCTCAATGACAAAATCAAATTTTGTTTTAATTGTGAAAAAAACTAATTTCTCATTGAATTTATTTTGAATTAAAAAATCTTGTCATTCAAAATCACTTGCATCGATTATTTCAAATCTCAATAACTCGAGAACAGTTCCTCACAGTGACCTCTATCAAGAATATATTTTTTACACAAACTGAATAATAAATATTCCCAGATACCAAACTTTACCCAAATATCAACATTATTTTGAAATTATTCACAAAAAATAAAAATAAGAATTCAACTTTGACACTCTGTATCTCAGAAACGAATAACTTGTGGACATATGTTTATAGGAACTTTTCTTCTTATTTTGATGTCAGAAATACGCTCCTAAATTTTTCTTCACGTACTTAAGGAACACCCTGTATATTTGACCCCAATGGGAAAGGGGAAAACTTTTCAACGCAGCTTTGGCAAAAAAAGTTGTCAAAAGATTTGCATCGCCAGTGAATCAAAAACATGTTATCGAGCACATCAGGAAATATTTATTTATTTGAGTTGCTGAAATACAAAAATATTCAAAAAAATTGGTAGATTTAAGTTTTTTACGTTTTTCGTTATAGGGTACTGGTAGAAGGAGTCAAATATTATGCCAAGCAGCCCATAATGATTGGAAAAACATTCCTCAGACTGGAAAGAGATTTCGACAAGCACGTGAGCTACTGCAGAGATGAGCCAATGGCTCAGGAATTCCTGGATGCCTGCGACGAAGCATTCGACTATTTTGCTGTAAGTATTGACGATAATAATAATATGGCAGAAATCATAATATAGCAGAAATCTTAGCAGCACGAATGCAGAAGGCCATCCCTGGTTCACTACGTCTGCTCAGAGCACATGATTCTCGGACCCAATAGTCACTTACCCTACAGGCGTAGGGAGTTATTTGATTGTTCCATTTCAAGTTTTCACCAGCAAAGTGTGATCGAAATTAGTCGTTGAATTATTGCAACGTAAAAGCACAGTTTTCTTGTCATTCAATACTAGGAATACAATACTGAGAACCATTTTTGAGCTTTACCAATTCTTTCAGATGCTTTATAATCTATTGGGGTGAAATTTTTCCCATTATCAACAATGATATGTCATCAACATACATTACAAAGTGATCGCTATAGAATTCATCGACATATATTATATACAAGAATGGACCCAAAATAGCACTTTGCGGTACTCACTTCTTACCATTTACCTCTACATATTGATTTCTGTTCTTTAAATAACTGTTAAAAAATTAGTAGGTTACCCTCATCATACCATACATTTGACGTTTTGCGATAAGAATTTCATGATCAACCAGCTTTACTTAGGTCTAAAGCCCTTTTTCCTTCATCCAAATTTTTGTTCACACTATCAAGAAACTTCGACAGCAAGAACGAAACTGGTTTAGGTTAAATAAATTCCATTTATCGAAAAACTATGCCACTAAATCTGAAACATATTTTTCGTAGACTTTTGCAAATGTACAGGAAAGTGAGATTGATCTGAAATTCTCTAGGTCCGTTTCAATGCCAGTCTTTTGAATTGAAACAATTTTACAAACGTTTCTAGAAAAATTCCTTCATCTAACGAACAATTAATCACATAGGTGAGAGGTCCAACTATGAAACGTATCCATCTTCGAAATTTTTGTGCTTATACAATCATCTCCTACAGATTTTGAGTTACTCAAATTGTTGACAATATCTTTTATATCGTAGTCGGTAGCAGGAATGATATAGAAAGAATGGGTATTATTATATTCAACTGTTTCATCACTTTTACTAGCATACACCATGTTGTTCTCAATGAGACTTCTTGGGGTGTAATTGAAATAATCCATGAAATAATTTGACACATCTTCAGGTTCGGTAACAATTTCATTTTCTACTTTGAATGTCAATTTTGCAGTTTTACTTCTTTTTATTTGACTTTAAGATATTCCAAGCAGTCTTATTTCAGATTGCCACTAAGTACCTTCGAGTCATACAGTGTTTTTGCTGCATCCAGTAGTGTTCTATATACAGGGTGATTCAAAAGTACTTTGACAAACTTCAAGAGGTGATTCCTCACAAAATTCTAATATGAATTGTCCAAATAAATATATGTCCGGAAACGCTTCGTTTCCAAGATATAGGGTGTTGAAGTTTTATTTTGGTTTTTTTCAAATAACTCTTGAAATACTGAACTTAATTGAACGAAACTTGGTAATAAGAGGTTTTTGAGGTGTCGAATTCGAACCTGATGTTATTATTGCTCGTACTCGTAGGGGGCGCCACCAACACGTCTTTTTCTTTTTTGAAAATTCATAACTTTTTTGAGTGTTCTTCTAGCAAATTTTTCAATAAAAAAATCGATTCCTCTATCATATCTACGTAAAAAAGCTACCCTTGTTACAAGTCGCTGTAAGCAACCGTTTTCTAGATATTAGGACTTGAAAATTTAAAGTGGATTATTTGATAATCTATGCATGTAATAATTATTACCTTTATTTTGCATTTGCATTAATTTGACGTTTAAGTAAGCAGTTTTGGTTTTTTTGTAGGGGGCGCCACCTATTCTATTACTTTTTACTCGCTTGAAGAGGTCATTACTGTTGGGTACGTTCCTTTATGACATCCTTAAGCGAAATAGTAATTTAATAATAATAATTCAATAGTAATAATTAATAGTAATAAAATTTGCAAGAAATGTCAACATTTTATTTCAGGAAATTTTGAATATGTAGAATAAACTAAAATAAACGAAACTAATTTGTATTCAAATAAATTGTTGAAAGTGTCCATCTTCAGTGAAGATACAGGCAGTCAGTCGTCTAGTCATTGAATCTCGTACCCGCTCAAAAATTATTGGTGTGTTCCTTATTGTTTCACATGCGTCTACTATTCGGTTTCTAAGATCTTCCTCGTTCGCTACTGGAGTTTTATAAACTAGTGACTTCAAATGTCCCCAAAAATAAAAATCTATCGGGTTTAGATCTGGGGACCTTGGTGCCCACGGCTGGTTAGGTTCTTCTACACCCCTGCCGATCCATCGATTTGTATAGACTGTGTTAAGGAATTCCCTGGCTACAACGCTAAAATGGGCCGGAGCCCCATCATGCATAAACCACATGCGGATACGAATTTCTAATGGTACATTCTGAAGTAGTCCCGGCAATTTATTTTCTAAAAATTGTCTGTAAGTTGCGCCATTCAGTCGGAGCGGAAGAAAGAAAGGATCTATCAAGTAATTATCAATTATTGCAGCCAATACATTTACAGAAAATTGATACTGATAATGCCTTTCGCATGCGGATTTTCGAGAGCCCAAATATGGTTGTTATGAAAGTTTGTGATAGCATTTCGGGAGAAGTTTGACTCGTCCGTGAAGAGTACATATCTTAAAAATTGAGGATTTTCAGCCAATTTTCTCAAAAACCACTGACACATAGTAATGCGTTGGGGAAAGTCTCGTGGCAAAAGAGCTTGTACCCTTTGAATATGGTATGGATAAAACTGTTGATCGTGGATAATCCTCCAAACTGTGAACTGAGTAGAATTGACAGCTTCAGCAATTATTCTTGTACTTGTTTCTGGATTCTCCTCGACAGCGTTCAAAACAGCTTCTTTCAATTCTGGGGTTCGGACTGCTCGCGGTCTTCCAATAATATCAGCTGCCCTCTTAAAGCTGCCAGTTTCTGCCAAACGACGGTGGAGACTAGCAAATGTTGGAGCTGAAGGCAGGACTCGATTAGGAAATCGCTCCTGGTAAATACGTCTTGCTTCGCGCGCATTGCCATCCGCAAGGTCATAAACGAAATGCATATCGGCTAAATGAGCGTTATTGTTTAAATAATCCATTTTTTCAAAATTAGTGTTTTCTACTTCTACTTAAGGAAACTTCAACAAAACGTTTAACTGTCACAAAATATGTAATTACCAAAACTACTTACTTGAACGTCAAATTCTTTTCCAAAGCATTCTTGTGAAAAATGCAAAATATTGGTAATAACTTCAACATGCATCGATTATCAAATAATTGACTTGAAATTTTCAAGTCCAAATATTTAGAAAACGGTTGCTTACAGCAACTTTTAACAAGGGTAGCTTTTTTACGTAAATATGATAGAGGAATCGATTTTTTTACTGAAAAATGTGCTAGAAGTACGCTCAAAAAAGTTATGAATCTTCAAAAAAGAAAAAGACGTGTAGGTGGCGCCCCCTACGAGTAAGAGAAATAATAACATCAGGTTCGAATTCGACACCTCAATAACCTCTCATTACCAAGTTTCGTATTACCAGTATTTCAAGAGTTATTTGAAAAAAACCAAAATAAAAATAAAACTTCAACACCCTGTATCTTGGAAACGAAGCGTTTCCGGACATCTATTTATTTGGGCAATTCATATTAGAATCATCTCCTGAAGTTTGTCAAAGTACTTTTGAATCACCCTGTATAAGTGGTAGTTCTTGATTTTAATTTCACCTTTATTCAAGGTGGGAAAATAAATGTCTTTCAATACCAGCATACGACAATAATTCACCAAAGCTGTGCATAATTTAGCTCCCAATAAATCATTGAAGAGAAGAAGAAACAATGTTGGTGCCAGGTTGGGTCCCTGCGGAACACCAGCATTTACAGGAACACTGTCAGATTGCAAAAAAACACCTGAGTGACAATCCATAAGATACAAGCATGGCAAAAAAACGCTGGAGCCAGACGCGATCAAATGCCTTGGAGATATCTGATGCAAGTCAGGGTTTCATCATATTAGATTTCTGCCATGTATAGGGTGTTAATTTTGTACAATCTTGGAACAGGTGGTAGATAGATAGATAAATTAGTTTATTCATTGTAAATGGTATGTTTACAAGAAACGTCATGAAATTTGGTTCTTTAAGACATTGACAACCAATAACGAACATGAAACACTTTAAAACTTACACATAATCAATTTATGTTCATAAAAATATTTGTATATATTCATGACCTATTTAAGAATTCATCAATGGAGTAGCAGCACAGGTTCACTGAGTGTGATTTCGACCATGCACTGAAACTTTTTTCTGTTTTATTTCTCAATATTGGAGGTATTTTATTATGCAGTTTTGGTCCCCAATAATCAATTCCTCGTTGTGTCTTTTTCAACCGATGAAGTGGGATTCTGAGATCGTTTCCAAATTTTGTAGAATAGGAGTGGCTTTCTGAGTTCATAATAAATCGATCTCTATATAGATGGACGTATTTCAGGCACGTGAATATATATTATACGCTAGGCACTGTCATTATATTTTCAGATTTAAAGAAATTCCTGCAAGATTATCTGTATTTCAGGCCACATAATACTCTGATAGCTTTTTGTAAATTTTAAAATGATTACCAAATGCACATTTGTCTGGTCTTCTTAAGTATTCGCTGATTCAAGTAATAAATGGTCTACAAGTTCTACCAATGTAGGAGGCAGAGCAATCAGAACAGTCTAGCTTATATGGACTCCGCTTCTTTTCAACTTAATCATTTTGTCTTTAGAATAGAATAAATAGTTGCTTGGATTATTATATGATTGTTATAACAACACAACATACATGATGAGGTTTCTAACATTCTAACTATCATTCCGTACACACGTTTATTGTGAATGTAAAGGTAATGCTACTGCGACACTGTGCCTTGTGCAGTGCAATATCAGAATGTATCTCATCCAAACGCTCATGTTTTCCTAAAAGTTATATTGGAACTTCAGTGGAAACCAGAATATTTCAAAATAAAGTTGTCAGCTCACAAATTAGTGATATGACCTTATTGATAATGAATTTCTGTTTGTTTGAGTACAGCGATCGGTGACATTATATTCAAGCTATCATGACAGGTGTTGAAACTAAGCTCTCATGCCGTACACACCCTGTACAATCCCAAATTCCCAGCTACATTTGTTGTGAACGAAGTTTTGCCGCCCGTATTCATATTCACTGATACCCATAATAGAATCAAATTGATCGATAGTATCAGTATTCTCTGGTATCTGAAAAATACCTCCACAGCCTCCATAAAAAATTTTAAAACGTCTACCAACGCGCGATAATCCAATAATTCGAGAAAGAATCTACGATCTAGTCTTTCACATCCGAGATTCTAAAATAGAAAGTTCAGTAAGTTGTTTTAATTTTAAGCCAGTATTTTTGGAAGAGTGATGCGAAAATCATTGCGTAAACACCTCCCACGATTCGCCAATGTTTCTCGCCTCAGTGAAAAAAAAAACTGTTTTTCATTTATAAAATAATTTCGTGTAGGTAATTCATGCATGGGATTTATTTTTCAGACAGACTCTTCCAAATGCATCCCAGGCGCTTTATAATTTGTATACATTGTACATCATAAAAATTGTATACAGTGCGCTGGAATAAGTGTTACCCCCTCCCCCCTAATAATTAATTTATTTTTATATAATTAGGGAAACGCAAAAACCGACCTATCTAAGGGTCGATGATTTTTGTTCTCATTTTTGCGTTTTGCCAAAAAGCTTCAAATATACAGGGTACTACTAGTAGGATATATGACGACATCGATAATTTTTTTTTAACTGAAAAATCGGATTCTGAAGAAACTCATTTTTACGTACGATACGCTATTTTTTGGTTATGCAGGGTGTCCGAAATTGTTTGTGTTTTTTCCAATGAAATTTAAATACAACAGGGTGATTTGCGAAGGTAATATGACGTTATCGCCATTTATCTTCAAATGTAAACCCTAAATTTTTATTTGTGAATATTCTGAATGAGCACATTTTTTTACTTACTGTTAAGTAATTGATAATTATACAGGGTGTCCCAAATCCCGAATTAAATCAAAACAGTTTGGGAATTAGGATTTATGCGAAAAAACTTTTAATGCATACCTGTTGAACTGTTAAAAAAAACAATTTTTCTCACTAGCATCTAGAGACATCCCGGATATTATGGCTGGTGAGCGTCTTGACAGTAAGATTAATAACAATATGCCTGCTCCGCTCGCTATCTCAAGGCTTAGGAGAGAAGAAAGGAGGAGAAAATACCTGACCCACCATAAACTGACCTCACTCTTCTAACCTAACTGATAAAATGTATTAAAAAAGGTACCCCAAAATTTTTCAAACCCTTTCTATTTGAGTTTTTTGGTTCATTTCTAACCACCAACATATTCTCAGAAGTGTTGATAAGGACCAAAGCTGTCAAGATGCAGGTCAGCTAAAATATCCGGGCAGTCTCTAGACGCCACATTATGCTGCCAGAGTGCGACATTATTTAAAAATTGTTTTCCGGCAAGATGGATTGGCCGACGAATGTGGAGTGGCCACCTAGATCACCTTACTAAACACTACTCGATTTTTTCCATGTGGTTACTCAAAATCTATTTAACAATTATTAATCAACTTCGCAAAAGAATTTTCGCCAAATGCCAAGGTATTGATCAAGTAATCTTAAAGTTACTGCCAACAAATAAATGGGAAACATTTTGAACATCTTCTTCATTCATTTTTTGTTTCAATACATCTTTACCTGTTAGTTGTAATTTCTAACCTCCTTAAATCATTAAATTTGGTTTCCATTTAGAAAAATTTGTGATTCAAAACCCAAATTGAGTTGAATAGTCAAAGTGATTTTTTATTTACTTATTTATTCAACTACGTTATATTTTCGAACTGTTTGTATCACGTCAAAAAAAATACAAGTGTATGGAATATTTATAGACAGGTAGAAGAAACCAATTATTTTAAATAAAGTCATGAGTTATCACGAAACAATTAAAATGAACTGACTTATCAAAATGTTTTTAAAAAATTGGTGAGTATGTTCACAAATTTTCTATGACTGATTCATTGATAGAGTAGAAGCAATATCTCAAGAGATACCTCTTCCAGGAATTCTCAAAATGAAACATAAAGAGACACTCAAAATCATCTGACAAATGATTCTAGAGATTGAAGTATAACGTATTCCAATTGGATTTATTCAGCCGGTATCGATTTATTCGAATATTATTTGCGGATCTGGTATCGTGATCATGAACCTCAGAGGGTAATGGCATTATTTGAAGTTCCAGAAATAGAGGTTGACAATGATCTCAACAGTCTGAATTTGTAATGAATCTGATAGCTATTTCCCAAGAGAATGATTCCATAACTGATGTGAGAGTGGAAAAGCGAGAGATATATGTTGTTTTCATTATATCATAGCTGGTGATTCACTTCAGCTGACGTAATAGAAAAAATGTGCTACATAACATACTGTTGAATTGTTTGATGTGATCATTCCAAGAAAGACTATACTTACTGTCCACAATTAACAACTCCCAAGTAATTTTAAACTGTTCACATCCGACGTAGTGGTTCTAACTGCAAAGTTAAGTTGTTGGGTTTGGTCAGAACTCAATTTGAGTATGATTACAAAAAACAAAATTCTGCCTCACTATTTACCTTTTGAGATATCGCTAGTTCTATTGAGACCTTATCGGAATTAATGAAAGTGTTATCGTCAACAAACAGAACAGATTTATGTGGGTTCATAAAACGACTCACATAAATGATGAACAAGAGCGGCCTCAAAACTGATCCTTGAGGAACATCTTGCCTAACAATTTTGAAATTCGAAGTACCTAGTACTATTGGTAGTTACAGTTTGTTGTCGACCCTGTGAACATGACCTCATTGAAGACAAAGACACTCTCCTGAGGCCATAGTAAAATAGTTTATTCAGTAAGATGTCATAAGGAACGCAGTCGAAGGCCTCAGATAGGTCACCGAGTGTAATTGCTGTATAATAATAATATCTTTATTATTTTCAAAGATTAATTTAATAGTATTTTTTAGGTAAATAAAAATAGAAAATAATTGGCGGAGTTCAAAATTGATGGTGAAACACCACAAAACTTTTAAAGAGAAACATTCTCAATTGAAAATTGAATCAATACATGACTCCTCTGGAAATGGAAAAACCCTACGATAAAATTGAAGTTACTTTTTGTAATATTTAACAGAAAACAACTACTTCCCCGGCTAAAGCCACGCTGGACATTGAACTACATCTGATAGATATTGATAGATATAACTTGAGAGAAAAATCTGAAAGTGAAAATTTGCATTTTCATTCAGATAGTTGATTATTTATTAAATGTCCAGTTTCCATTGAAGATTCTTATCTTTTAATGAGATAAGGGAGAATGTTATTCAGAAGTATCACTCACAGAAAATGGCTCATTCCATTGATGCGTGAATTGCATCTCTCTCGCTGGGCCTCCAATACATTATGGTCGAAAAAAATATATTTCACTCTTCTAAGATCATCAGGGAGGTCGGAAGAATTGGAAAACATACTATTCAGAAGCAATTTCACACTGTAATGAGGAATTGTTGGGCTATTTCTTGTGCGGCGAAACTTTGAAAATATTTTTCTGACATAAAACCTGCCATGGCTATGGCATGTTGATTTTATTGAAAATATGAACAGGATGTTCAAAAAGTCTGTTGTGGAATCATCAAAAAAAGTAACTTCAATTTTATCGTAGGGTTTTTCCATTTCCAGAGGAGTCATGTACTGATTCAATTTTCAATTGAGAATGTTTCTCTTTATAACATGAATCCCTTACAAGAGAGGTTATCTTGTACGATGGAAAACAGCGACTAAATTCCAACTTTCAGTCGGAGATGATTCCACAACTGACTTTATGAACATCCTGTTCATATTTTCAATGAAATCAACCACAAAACTTGTTCTTTCACTCAACCCTGTGACGCTGTTTATCCATTATTTTTTAAAACTCAAGTTATTCTACTGATTGCAGTTCAGTTCATTAAGGAAAAGTACTTGAAATACCTATTTAAAAATTATATTTGAGACTCGTTCAATATAATTTTGTATGATGCCTTGAAATTTCGAATATTGAGCATCTTCATTCGTTGTGGTAGTTAGTTGTAAAGATGGAAAATTCAGTAACTGAATGATCGTTTAATTATTCTGTTTTGAATGGGGGTATTGTTAATAATACTTTGTCTTATATTCAAATTATAAATATCTGTTCGGAACCTTAATTTTCTATGCAGACATGAAGGTTTCTTGGTAACAATAATCTTGTGAAAGATCACAACAGAATGAAAATGTCTCCTGTTGTTCATATTCAGCCATCCAATTTTTTTGAGTTTATGTGATATTCGTTGCCTCCGTTTGACACAAAATATCAACCGTAGACAGCAATTTTGTACATTTTGTATTTTATTTTTGTACTGCAGTGTGAGATTAGGACCATAAAGAATGCCTACACGGTTAAATATTGATAATATCACGGATTCACATAACATTGTCTTAACACATGCAGGAAGGATTTGCCTGTTTCCATAAATCATTTTGAGGTTGCATGGGCGCGTTGTAAAAGTCGGTTGACCTTGAGAATCGCAATTCGGTATCAAATAGAACACCAAGATTTTTTGTCTCATTCACCAGCATGAGAAGTTCATTATTTACAGTGATGTGTATAGAATCAGACATTACTTGTGTCTGATTGTTGGGACCAAAGAGCATTACATTTGACTTTGATGGGTTTATGATAAGACAATAGTCAGTAGCAGCTTCTATGGAAGCATTCAAATCTGTGTTTATGAGCTCACAAGCAATGTCTCTTTCTATTTCTGGAAAGCTGTAATATAACTTGGTGTCATCCGCATATAAATGAACTTTGCAATTGAGAAGACAGTTTATGAGAGGAACAGTGACCGCCAAAAAGTATGTACCATATGGGAAAAAATTTTATTATTGGAGTATTGGAAAAAATATTCTGGGGAAAAGTTTGTGCATGTCCGATAACCTAAAAATCGATTTTGACACATGTCACGTGATCGCTAGAATGGCGGCAAAATTAAAAAAATTGTAATGCAAAGGCAAAAAAAGGGGTAAGATGGCAAGATATCAAAAAAAATTCCTTGAAAAAATCACTTAGAATTCAATTTTATACACATAAACGAAGTTTCAAGAGATAATTCAAAAAAATTTAAAATAGCAATTTTTTAAAAATATTTTCCCATCTATTTAATTTTTTTTTTCTTATGAATAGCCTGACTATACTGAAACATTTGCATTTTAATGATAATGACAAAACTTTCTCATTTTCTTCACACCAGAGGGCACTAAATTGAAAAAATGGGAATTTGTCAGAACCCTTGCTGTTACATCGGTTCGTATCTAACAGTTATATCCGAATTCCACGACCATTGTGATGACATGACACTCCAAAAACATGGTAATTTCCAGATTATAATCAAGTTCCGATGATACTCGTGCATGAGCGTTTCACTTCGCACATAAACTTGAAAATAGTGCGTCAAATTAAAGATTCTTAAAGTTTATGTGCAAAGTAAAACGCTCATACAGCATTATTATTGAAACTTGATTAAAATCAGGAAACATGGTGTTTCTAGATTGCCATATCAACACAATAGTCTTGGAATTCTGATATAACTGTTAGATAAGAACCAATGTAACAGCGAGGGTTCTGGCAAAAACCAATTTTTTTAATTTAGTGCCCTCTGGTGTGGAGAAAATGAGAAAGTTTTGTCATTATCATTAAAATGCAAATGTTTCAGTATAGTCAAGCTATTCATAAGAAAAAAAATAATATTTTTAAATAGATGGGAAAATATTTTTAAAAAATTGCTATTTTCAATTTTTTTGAATTATCTCTTGAAACTTCGTTTATGTGTATAAAATTGAATTCTAAGTGACTTTTTCAAATAACTTTTTTTGATATCTTGCCATCTTACCCCTTTTTTGCCTTTGCATTGCAATTTTTTTCATTTTGCCGCCATTCTAGCGATCACGTGACATGTGTCAAAATCGATTTTTAGGTTATCGGACATGCACAAACTTTTCCCCAATACTCCAATAATAAAAAATTTTCCCATATGGTATATACTTTTTGGCGGTCACTGTAGAAAACAATAACGGACCTAAGATGGAACCTTGGGGTACTCCTGATTTGAGATGTCGACATTCAGACCTCTCTTCACCCATGCAGGTTTTCGTTAGGTAAGGAAGAGAAAAAAATCGATATTTTCGAATTATCTAGAGAACGATTAGAGCTAGATTAAATCTGGGTTCTTTCTCGGTTGCAATTTTTTTTTGTAGTCAGATTTATTGCAGATATGTACGCTCCATCATCAGACAGATGAACTTAAAGAATACCAATACGCACACGTAAACGTATGTATGAAAAAGAGTAATGAGGCTCTCGTTTATTTTCCTTGGCGCAATTAAACCAACACCTCGATTTCGGCGTGAAACTTAAACAAATTTCGCGGCGCTGGACTGTTTCATTTGACTGCATTAGGCCAATCACTTTAGCCAAAATGGAGAAAAATAGCAAAACAATGCAAACTTTCACAATTCTCGCCGTCGATGCAGAAACATATTTTTTTGTTCATTTTACACTAAAAAATTTTGTTTGCAACCTGAATTGATATAATGCCAAAGTTTTTTGTATTGGTCGGAAACGTAGGGAGTAATTTTCCAGAAACATATTTAATTTTCCACCATCACAGATTTTGGGAACTTTGGCAAATTTGAAAGGAATGAAAAAATGCAAAGTTGCTTTTTTTAATTTGGCAACGTTCCCGAAATCTGTGATAGTGGCAAATTTTGCATAATTTCTAGGAAATTATTTCTTACGTTTCCGACCAACTCAAACAACGTTTATATTATTTCAGCAACATATTTTTTATTTTTTTTTTTGTTTACTTTACACAAAAAAATTTTGTTCACATCCTGAATTGATTATGGAAATAATTCAAAAGTTTTTGTATTGGTCGATAACGTAGGGAGTAGTTTTCCAGAAAACATAATGTCATCACCACAGATTTCGGAAACTTTGTCAAAATTGTAAATAATAAGAAAAAGCAAAATTGTTATTTTGTCATTTGACAAGGTTACCGAAAACTGTGATGGTGGCAAATTATATATGTTTTCTAGGAAAGTATCACCAACCAATTCAAAAAACTTTTGCATTTTTTCAGCAACATGTATTTAACTAAAAAAATTTGTTTGATACCTGAATTGATCAAGAAAATAATTCAAAAATTTTTGTATCAGTCGGGAACGTACGGAGTAATTTTCCAGAAAAAAAATTTCTGCCACCACCACAGATTTCAGGAACTTTTGTCAACACGAAAAATGAGAAATAAACCTGTCTATGTTTTCATACCACTTCTATTTGTAACCAACGTTACTGCAGTTTCGTCCTATATGGACATTATAAAACTATACAATAATCTGAAATAATAAATAACACTCCTTAAATACCCTTAACTCTACCCGAGGCCTGTCTTAGTGACTAACGGTCATTAATGACTTTTACCTGGACCTGGACCTAGACTGAGCTGCCTTAAAATCGGTGAATAGACCAAATCCAGTTGATCACTCAGTAGGTTACATCCACAATATTTGTGTTTATGAATTTCTAGGGATTCTAAATAATTCAGTTTCCAACTCTTGCTTGCATGGTGCAAAATTTCCGTATCGTTCAGACTCGGAAACTTGTGGTTGCATTCCAAGGAATGGTTTGAAAGCGTCGAATAATTTTTTCCTAGTCTGAAGGACATTTCATGTTTAGCGTATCTTTTTGAAAAATTACGTCCACATTGTCCCACATAAACACCGTTACACTCTGGTCACTTAAGTTTATAAACTCCAGATTTTTTCATTTTTTTCTATTCTATCTTTGGCATTGAAAGGAATATTAGACAACCTGGCATACGGCCTGTATGCTACTTCTATATTATTCTTTCCAAAGAATCCCGCAATAGCCTCTGTTCTTCTCCCGAAGTACGTTATGGTTACAAATTTCTTAGTTTCTGATTGTTTGACCTGGGGGTATATTAATTTGTGCAAAAATTTAAGACGATTTTTTCTGACTAACTTTTGAATGGACCTTTACATTTACGGAAAATAAATTACAAAACTCGTTTAAATCGATAGTTGTTAGTCTGAAAAGTCCATTTAACAAAAAGTTTTCTTTCATTTTAAAAAAGAAATCACATTTGAAAGTGTGCCGCTGACGTCACGTTCATCGGAAATACCTCCCACCATAATCCACGATCCGAAACAGGCAATACTGTTCTCCTTAAAAATATAGATTCTAGCGTGATATAAGCCGTTGAGAAATAATCAATACATTGTCACTTGATCAACTCTTAGATAAAAATCCACATATTAGCTATTTTTTATTGTATTTGTAACTTTCAAATTTTCTGAACGGACCATCCTTTTGATGAAGAACGAGCATTGACAACACAGCAAATCGTAATGACAGTTCTCAATTGTCAAAAGTTATATGGAGATGTGAGGTTAATGTTTATTTTATTTACATTCAACAATCAACATTCAACTGATAAATTCGATAATAGTGTAGTTTATTGGAATTTGAGTTCAGACAACCGGGTACAAAGCACATTTTCGACATGTTCAGTTATTGCAGGGATACAGGTACTGGAGATACAGGAATCTATAACAAATTTTAGAACACAAACAACAAAAGCTCTCAAAACTTAGAAAACCGCATTAACCTCAAAATATAAATCAAGGTAGTGTTCGTTGAAGTTTAGATCTGATGGAACTGCTTCACTTGTATCAAATGGGTAGGCAAATGAGTTAGACAGAGACGAACTATTCTTATTGATCGCACCGTGAAATAGACGAAAGAACCCATCTGGTATCAAATGACAACTGTCAGACGACACATTATATTTGAATGAGAATTTGGTGCACAACTTTAACAACGTTGCCAAGTATATTTTTGATGAACGTGACGTCACGAAACCACTTTTCTTCTGATTATAGATAAACTAGCGGTCAGAAAAATAAAATTAAAAATCCCGAGTGATATTAGCGTATTTACTTTCTAATTTCAGTGTTACCTCATATCTCTTGGAAAGGTCCATTGTGGCCGCTTTGAAACCATTATTTTGTCCTATCTGTATGATTGTTTTAATTTCTCTATCAAGATTATTAGCAGACAAAGGTAACGAGACTATCAGACAAAAATTAGCAGCAAAAATTAAGCTTCCTCTTTGTTATATATTTCATGAAGTAATTGCTTTATTTCATTAAAAAAAGGTATCAAAGTCACTATGGTCTCAAAATAGGGGAACGATAAATGATGATATTTTCTTTGCTTCCGTCATTTTGCGACTTTTTTGCATTTTTTCTCCACAAAATTACTAGAATTGTTCATAATTTACATTTTTAACAATGTTGCCAACCTTGTACGAGGAGGGAAATTTTGATGGCTCTATTGCGCACTAAAATAAAACATTTGTGGAAGTTCGAAATGTTTTGCTATATTTTTCCCCATTTTCGATTTTCAATGCTAAAACGACTGGCCTAAATCGCGAATGTTTCTCGTCTGATATCTGAGCAGTCTTGGACCGCGGCTAAGTATAGAATCCGCGTATCCAGAGCTGGTCCCAGTCAGTCGATTCGCGTCTCTTAGCTTCGTCAAGTGTTTCTCCCTCGTGCGCGTGGATTTACCCCCGATCCACAGGTAGGAATTGGAATTGCTGCCACGTCATCGCATGTCAATCGCATGTCAATCGAATAGTGTGTCGTTGATTGGTCTGATGGCGGCCGGCCTATTTTTGGATCGGATTTTTCAGTGGAGGTGGTGTTATATCAGAAGTTCTTTGGGACGAGTTCAAAGTATTCGATCAGATATTCCATGAGTTTCTAATGATAATAATAACCATTTATATTGGATTGGAGCACTGAAGCTTATTTGTGCCAACAACCATACCCACTATAACATATTCCTCTATATATGTTCAAGACAGAATTTCCAATCGAATTGCATCAGCAGTTGCAAATTAATTTTTAAAAAAATGTATTTCGTGTAAATTTATCACTATTGCAGAGCGCTTTCGGCTATTAGGCCATCAGTGTGATACTCGTCAAATATTTATACAAAATATACAATAAAAATTGAAATAATCATGGTTTACACTTGTTAGAGTGAACATACATTAAATATATTAAAATATTCATCGTATCATTGAAGATTAAAGGTGGATTTAGTCAACTTCAGCACAAGCATTATCATAAACATAATGGCAACATCAAAGGTTTTTAGCATAAACTTAACATTGTTGTATAAATGGCGCCATTTGATATAACAGATTCAACTTTCGCGTTTGACATATGTTTAAGAACAATTTTAAAATGATGTTGACTAAATGCACCTTGAGTCATTTTCAAATGAAATCTTTATTAATAATAATTATTATCAACATTATAAACGTACCAAAACCCACATAAAACCTTAGTTACTCATAATACATTAGTTACCATAATTTAATACGTTAGTTACGATAGCATAGTACGTTAGATACCAAATAATATTAGAACTAGTTTTCATGAACATGTAAAACAATATTTTGACAGTTTTCAAATTTGATGGATACACCTTGGCCTTTAGCGTCCACAATCATAATGTATCATCTTCACTAATTCAGGGGTTCGACAGGCTCTTCCAATTCCAATTGAAAGAGCCACTTTCATCATTAAAAATTCCTCGTCTGGGGCAGAACGCACAAATTTGTTGACTTGTTCTCTTGTAAAAACTTTTGATTTTTTATATCCAACGTTTTCCTTCTTTATGAAACGTATTGAGGCGTCGTATTTGACGATTTCCACCCTTTCCTTCAGTTCTAAAGTCGCTCGTAACAAGGAATATTTCGGCCAAAAGGATGAAGCAGAATATTCTTCAGAGTTTTGGGAAAAACGCCAGCAACACCGTTTTTTCTGCACCTTGAACATGTACTTTGTTTCGCCACTCACAAAACTGCCAGTAATCTTTCTCATAATGGATTTTAGATTTGTCCGGAAGCAAAATCAACCTCATAGTGTTGGCTGCAGCTGATATATCGCCAGGAATATCAAAATCTTGCATGATTTTAATGATGACCTTTTGAAATGCCAAAATGAAATGACATAAAACCTTGTTTTTTTTCCCTTGGATTTTTGGCATCGACTGCTATGGTCATTAGCCATGTGTTCTGGGTAGGCCTTGTTACTAACTCCATACGCCACCTTAGGAGCAGCACTGTTAATTGGAGCGCAGCAGTGAATCGTGCAGGACTCACCTCAGTCGAGCCTCGAGATTTTAATTAATCGGTCAAATTAAATTTAAAAATCCCAGCCGCAACTGGGGCTCGAACTCCGGACCTTTCGACTCGAAGTCGGACGCTCTAATAAAACCTTGTTATTTTCATTTTTGCATCGCCGTTGTCAATGATGTGATAAAGCTTCGAATGTAACTCGATTATTAGCGATTTACCGACGTCTCTGACATTGAGGGTGACTCGGCTATCGCCTCGTCACCTAGCAATGTCCTCGACTATTATAAATCGCATAATAATCTCGTTTTAGTAATAGCTATCGTTTACCCATTTGGGTTTTTTTTTGGATCTGCAAATTTACATTTCTTAGCAATTACATACTCGTTCTGGACTAACAGACAGGAGGACCATTCCAAATACAATCCTTAAAATATAACAAATTCAATTCAAAAATCCAAAAATAAACGAGAACAAAATCTAACTTACCCTAGAGAAGAGAATTCCTCTAGATTTGTGTCTAACCTTTCTTAAATGAAAATATATCTTAAACAGTCTCTGGTTGCATTAATAATAAATTAACAAATGCAAAAACTTCTTTTGGACAATGCAAAAGACAAAATCAATAAACTACCAAAAAGTGGGATTTAAAAACTCAACTGTAATGATTGTGAAGCTTCTTACATAGGAAGGACTTGTAGACCTTTGGAAGTTCGGATTAGCGAACATCTGATCAACTTGGGAACTCGGCTTTCGGACACCATGTTGTATTCAGTAAACATAACTTCGGCACAAATAGCAATTCACAAATTTGGAAACAAGTCTACTCAAAAAATTATAATAGATTAGATTTTTTGGAAGATTCACAAATAGATGAAGAACTGCAGAGTAACAACCTCTGCCTAAATACACAAGTTCGATTGAATAGATTATATATTCCTCTGCACAGAAGATATAAGGCGTGTTCCGTTTCATGCATTGAGGACATAATGCGCATATGACCGTTCCGTTTCCTACATTGGGAGCGCATTGACACGCCCACTTTTATATTCCCCTCTTTGGCCTTTAGACATCGAAAGTGCAAGAGCTACTGCCCGTTCGTGTAGCAGCGATCAATACGAACCAAATTAGATCTGTCAAACTCAAAAGTCACGTTCAAACAGAAACGTCAGAAATCGAATTAAAAGTTTAAATTTGTTATTTGATGAAGTGTCAAGTATCGTGCATTATTACATTTACCTGATTTACCGTACAATGGAAGAAAAAATCGTCATTTCATTCAACATCATATCGTCGGTCTCATGCCAAAACCACGAATGTGCAATTTGTCATTTCGAATGAGGAGAGTTTCAAGAATATTCGTGCTTCTTGCTTTGAAAACCTAGGTAAGTTTTCACATTGGCGAATTCACTCTCGTTCACAGTAGAGAACCTGATAGCACTTTCGTGAGTTTGGCAATAAACATTTTGGTAGAAAATTAGTATTTTACATGTTGAAGTCAGAACCCTGGAATTAGCATATTCGTCGTTTTGACCTGAGACAGACGATATTATCCTCATAACTATCACTTGTATCTTGTATCAGAATCTGAGCTACTCTCAGTTTCACAAAGCTCGCTTCCTACTCTTGCTGTTAACACTTTCGTTCTACCCATATTAATTTATTTACTAAATTAACAGATTTGTTTCCGTAACATAAGAATTTGGTTAACTGATAAAGTGATAAATGTCAACATCTGCGGGAAACGGCATGCAACACGCAAGCAATTCGTTCCGATTCAACCCACCAACGTCAAAGTTAGTTGAAACGGAACGCTTGATTATGTCTGCAACAGTGATGCGATGAATGCATGAAACGGAAACACGCTTTAAAATAAGTAATTTCCTCCATTTCAATATTAATTTTCCAAATTTCCAACTTTCACATTCTGTGGTCACAAATAGGGCATGTTTTTATATCCACCACATTGGTGTGGTGCATTGTAAACTCGTCCTTTGAATTGTCCATTCAAAAATAAATATGCGGTGATTGGTCGAATGGAATCCACCACACCAATTTGGTGAATATAAAAACGTACCCGTATTTTCGAAACTCATAATTTTACTTCTATTCTCCATTGGACATGGACCTTATGTTAATATCACTTTACCTCATCTGTCACATTTCAACTTATATAACCTCAAATGGCTATATAAATATTTTAGTATGTTGAATTTATGTCCATTATGTTGATTATTATTAGATCTCCTTTATAAATACTTGACGAGTATCACAAAAATGTAGGCCTAATAGCCGAAAGCACTGCAATCAATGGTAATGAATCTACACGAAATACAACTTTTTCATTTAATTGAACAGTTACGTGAATACAGCTTTAACAAATTTCACCAATTGCATATTATACAGTCACGGTGTTTGATGTTTCTTAGATTGAAATTTTTGCATCTATATATTTTTTGTACAATAATAGTTAATAATATACACTCTGCTCTCCGGTAAAATGAAATAAACTTCATCAACGTACCGGCTGAAGAGAGTGAGTCCAAGTGCAGTGCCTTGTGGCACATCACACAAACAGTGGAATACTTGAGCTTGTAGTACTGTTGGTTTCTAATTTGAAAATATGATTACGGCTCATTTTCAGGCGATCCTTTTATAATTTTTTTCTAACCCTTCTAAAAGAAAGTGGTGGTATACAGCTTCAAATAATTCTTCAATGTCGATAAAGATTTCTATACATTTTTATCCGAATTACATGGAGGTCCCCACTAAAACCAAAGTTGTGCGTGGGTACTAATTCATAGCTGATATTTAACATTTACATATTCAAGAATTTAACATGTATTGAATCTTTGGTCTTTTTTAGCTATACAGTGCGGCTTTTAATAGACCCCCCCCCTGTTAACTTTTGAACGGTTCGACGTAGAAACATGAAAAAAAAATCGTTTCGAGGGTTTCATCAATACTACTTTTTGAAATAAAAAAAATAGTGATTGCACGATAGGAGGCGCAGGGGAGGCCATCAACTCAAAATTTTTAAACAGCAAGTGGGGTCAAGTGTCACATCGTTGAAAGGAGAATTCAATTCTCTTTACAACCATCTAAATATTTTTGAATTTCGGTAATATTTTTTTGTAATTCAAAATCGAAATATCAAATATAAATGCGGATCTGAATACTACTCATACCTCGATAAATTTGAACGGTTGGATGTGGAACAATGAAACCAAACATTTTTTGAAGGGTATTACCGATACTACTTTTTGAAAGAAACATTGCAATTACTCGACAGATGGTGCTGGGGGCACATTAATTTAAAAATTACGAAAGGTATAAAAATCGAAATTGGGAAAAAAATTATAAACAAAATTTAAAAATATTCAGATGGTTGTAAAGAGAAATGAATTCTCTTTTCAACGATGAGATACTTGACCCCACATGCCATTTAAAAATTTTGAGTTGATGGGCCACCCTGCGCCCCCTATCGTGCAATCACTATTTTTCTTATTTCAAAAAGTAGTATTGGTGAAACCCTCGAAACAGTTTTTATTCATGTTTGTACGTCGAACCGTTCAAAAGTTAACAGGGGGGGGGGGAATATTAAAAGCCGCACTGTATATGGTAATGTTAGTACGTTATGAAAATACAGAATTAAAATTAACTTCATTACTATTCTATACTAATCACCTAATTTTTCGGATAAATGATCCTTAAATCAAAAATCTATTATTATAGGATGCAGGGTGTAAATTTGAAAATTTTCTATGCGAATATTTAGCGAAATAAAAACGCTAACAAATGCTAAAGAGTTAGATGGACCCAGAACTATCATATTTCAGTGAAGTGGTGAGTCATTCCTTAGACGCGACACAGCCCAACTTCAAAATGTCAAATGGCACTACCTCTTTTGTGATACCTCAAATGAAAGTTTTCGTTTATTAGTATTTTTTCCATCGAATACAGGGTTTAACAAAAACAAATTCGAATTAAATAAATTGTGTTGTATTGAAGTCAAATTGTGTTTGATCAAATGTTTAAAATGCATTCCATTCTATTGTAAGCAATAGTATAATCAATTTTCAAATTATTTTCTAACATTTTGGAACAGTTCTCTTGGAATATATCTGCATTCTGCAATAATTTGTTGTCGAAGATGTATTGAATTAGGTTGTGTTTTATATACGACGGATTTTAAACGTCTCCAGAGGAAAAATTCGATAGGTATCAGATCGGGAGATCTCGATGGCCATTCGATTGGACCTCTGCGTCCAATCCACTGATTTTGAAATCAATGGGCTCGATTTCCTGATCGAGGGTTCTACTTTCAAAGTTGTGCCAAAAAAGGTCAAAAAAGTTGGTAATGGTGAGAATCTGCGGAATAATCTGACATGTTTTTTTTTATGTGAATGTAGCCCATGAGAAAAAAAATTCCACCATCATAGTATAAAGTCGTGAATTACTGAATACGAATTTTGTGTGTTCCCAACTGATCGTATCCGTACCCGAGAAGTATTTATCTTCAGTTGTATTGGAGGCGGAAGGGATAATTATCCCCCCCTCATCGACACTCTTGCATATGACGAATTTGTGCCTATTAGTTATGCCATTTTTGTAACAGTGGAATAAACTGCCACATTTTATGGCTAAAATGAGGATGATTACGGCGTTTTTGACTGTAATGTGGATAAAATGTATCATGAATCAATGGAAACATTCCAATTTATTCACAAATTTACGCCCGGTATGCGGAGGAAAAGGACTATACCGTACCTGTTTGTTGCAAACATAACTTTTTGTAGTTTATCGAGGGGTTTTTCAAAATGTAATCAATCTGAAGGCTTGTATTTTCATCTCTAACCATCTGCCAATGACATAAAGAAGGCTCCAGACGAAGAAATTAGATCGCGTTTTTGCGAGACGCCGTTGTAGAATAGACGAAAATAGACGCACAAATCATTCGTGAATCAGAAAATGTGTGCTGAAGTTAAACCATTGAATCATGCTTTGAAATGTTTCAGGATGATGTGGAAACACGTGGGCCTTTTTTATGGGGGTGTTCGTGAAAATTCCATTAGAGAGAATATGTTCTAAACTTTTTTGTGAATTCATCGTTATGAAAAAGTCTGCCAAAAATGCAGTCACTTCTCCACCGCCCTAAGCCAATTCTATTGCTGCGATACGATCAAATTTACGTTGTAGTTCTTCATGAGTGTTTTCACACCACTAATTTATCATTCTGGTTATTTCAGTTGATATTCGCTTCCTTTCACAAAGATTTCATTGCAGTTTTCTTTTCATGGCCGCTAGGGCAGCACGTGTTTGTTAAAATATTTCGAATGGATCAAGAATTACTATACAGGGTGTTATTTAAGTACGTGGCCAAACTTAAAGGGGTGATTCTTTGAGTGATTCTAAGACGAAAAGTTCATATAAACATAGGTCCGGTAATGCTTCGTTTTCAAGATACAGGGTGTCAAAATTTTTAAAAGAAATCGTTTTTGTCGTAAATATCTTAATAACCCTTCAACCGATTTTATTGAAATTTGGCAGTGTTATTGAAGGTCGTAAAGGGCGAATTTAACCCTAACTATATCAAAATTGTCAAGTCCAGTGGCGTCCCGGAAAGCACTGTAACCAATATTTTGACAGAAAACATGTGCGCCACTGATTTTTTTGCAATTTTTGTATTTGTTTCACATTGAACAACTGAAATTACAACTTTTTTATATCTAGAATTTTTTTCGTATCTTGCTTTGTTTCTGAGAAAAAAAACATAAAAATCACTTCATTGCACATCCCTGTGACTAAAACATTTCAACTACTAAACCATCAAAAACTGGGGTCTTACTAATATTTTTTCATATCAATACTCTGTTCTAGTCTTAGAATTTTCTATCAAAATTAATGCAATGAAAAAAAAAACGTATGTATGAATTGCAGCACTTGCCTTCGGCTCTTGGCTTCGGCTCGTGCTGCAAAATAGGCTTCATTGTTGTCCATGGACATGAAATAAAGACATTTTTATTTATGATTAAACAATTAATATTACATGGAAGTCATCTTTCAATTTTTTTCGCTCATATTACCTGTTTTCGATGAAACAAATAATGTTATGTATAACTGCAGTGTTTTGAAACTAAAGTAAGAGGGCCATGGAAGGAACAACAAATGTTCAAACAAATTTAACTTCATAACTGTCACAAATTGAAACGGTACATACGTAATTATTTGATAGTAATTATTTGAAGTGGTTTCAAGAGTTTTGAGATATAAAATTTGTTACTGATATCTGAAAATGGTTCGGTTTACAAACTCGGAAATGGCCGATATGCATTTTGTCTATGGAATGGCAATTCCAGAGCGGCTAGACGCATTTATCAAGAAAGATATCCTCATCGAAATATTCCAAATAGGCAAACATTTGTGAGAATACATGAAAGGCGGTGCGAATCAGGCACCTTTCAAAGGTCGGCTGCTCTTATTGAGAGACCTGCAACGGTAAGAACATTGGCGCTGGAGGAAGAAGTTTTACATGAAGTTGAGCGTTGCCCCGATACAAGCA
This sequence comes from Chrysolina oricalcia, assembly GCA_944452925.2. Classification (NCBI taxonomy): domain Eukaryota; kingdom Metazoa; phylum Arthropoda; class Insecta; order Coleoptera; family Chrysomelidae; genus Chrysolina; species Chrysolina oricalcia. The sequence continues at coordinate 3,406,974 of OX101824.2, read as the reverse complement.
CACGCAAAATTGCACAACAATTAAACATTTCTCACTTTACTGTATGGAAGATTTTGAAAGAGTACCAACTGTATCCTTACCACATACAGCGTGTTCAAGCGTTATTTCCTGCGGATTTTCCCAAGCGAGTTGTTTATACTTCGTGGCTTTTGCAACAACAGGTTGCATCTCCGACATTTTTATCCAGTATATTATTTACCGATGAAGCGTGTTTTTCCCACATTTCAATTATGAACTTTCATAACAACCATATATGGGCAGAAGAAAATCCCCATGCGGTTATAGAAAATAATTATCAACAGCAGTTTTCCGTGAATTTCTGTGTTGGTATTGTTGGCGATCATCTCATTGGACCTCATTTTTTACCCCCGAGATTAAATGGTCAAGAGTATCGTCATTTTTTGGAATTTGTATTACCGGTACTACTAGAAAATGTCCCACTGGCAGTAAGAGGAGCAATGTGGTTCATGCACGATGGGGCTCCACCTCACTTCAGCATAGTAGCACGTCCATTTCTGGATGAAACTTATGGAGAAAACTGGATCGGTCGCGCAGGTCTACAGTCATGGCCGCCCAGGTCACCGGATTTAAATCCCTTGAATTTTTTCCTTTGGGGACATTTAAAGTCCCTAGTTTATAAAACTCCAGTCAACACTGAAGAAGAAGTAATCCAACGAATACGGGATTCATGTGATCAGATAAGACATACGCCGGAAATATTTCAACGTGTTCGGGAATCGATGTTAAGACAAGTTAATGCTTGCATTGAAGTTGAAGGAGGACATTTTGAGCGACTATTGTAAGTTATGTGTTAGTTATTATTGAATGTATTCTTACAGAAACAAATTGCCTAGGTACCATTTTTGTTTCAGTGTGGTTTTAATAAAGGGTGTTTCTTGTTTGATGTTGCTTTGGCATTTCCGGCGTTACCACTATGCACGCACTGGCCAAATGAAACAAACAATTTTTAAGCATAACAGATTCACCTGTAATCATTAGAAACCCTATAAAAACAATTTTTTATTGTGTTGTGCCAGGGACGTGCAATGAAGTGATTTTTATGTTTTTTCTCAAAAACAAATCAAGATACGAAAAAAATTCTAGATATAAAAAAGTTATAATTTCAGTTGCTCAATGTGAAACAAATACAAAAATTGCAAAAAAATCAGTGGCGCACTTGTTTTCTGTCAAAAATATTGGTTACAGTGCCTTCCGCCACTGGACATGATAATTTTGATATAGTTGGAGCTAAATTCACCCTTTACGACCTTCAATAACACTGCCAAATTTCAATAAAATCGGTTGAAGTGTTATTAAGATATTTAGACAAAAACGATTTCTTTTAAAAATTTTGACACCCTGTATCTTGAAAACGAAGCATTACCGAACCTATGTTTATATGAACTTTTCGTCTTAGAATCACTCAAAGAATCACCCCTTTAAGTTTGGCCACGTACTTAAATAACACCCTGTATATTTCTCATTGTATTGTCTTGAATTGGGGTTTTTTCACGACTAACTTGGTAGATACTGATCTTTTATAGATTTGAAACACTGAAAAAAATGTCTGAATATCTTCTAGACTAGTTATTGTTCAAATAATTTATTCTAAAAAAACCTATACTTACAATTAAGACTGGCATAAAAATTTTAGGAACATTTTCCATGTTTCTAGACTCTGCTCTTCCAAACTACCTCCATGGCCCCCACTAGCTGTGGACACGGCAGAACTCTGACTCCGACTCCTAATAGAACTATTAGTGGCCATTTTGAAAACTCTTGTTTTCTGTTTATGGCACTCTTGAAGACAAGCTGTGTTTCGAAATATAATAACTTCACTCACGTACTGAATTTTGAAGTGTAACAAGGTTACCCACGTACTGAATTATAATAAAATATTTTAATATACGGTGTGTTCGGTATATTTTTGACAGTATTCTTCTTGTGATAGCTTACTTTTGACATTCCATATCGTTTTATTATTGCTTTTTAAAATCTGAAGTATCCCGTTGTCTCACATTTACAGCCTAATCCTTCTTTTTATTTTGAGTTCAACAAAAAAATTTCAGTTTAGCTAGCTCATCACTCTATCGGATTTTGGAATTTTCTGTTTTCTTTAGACCGATTCGGAAGAGCTACACATATATGTTCAGAAAAAAAATGTAGTAGTAGTACATGTAGGTCCTATACCTCAGCCCCTTCCCAAAATACAGGTAAAAATCGCTATTATATTGAATCAGTTTGATTTGAAAAATCAATCGATTGAATGACGTGGACAAATTAAAGGAATTCTTGGCGACTCCTGCTTGTTTTGGAATATTTATGCGTTCATTCCATTTCACAATAGCGATTTATTATGAATTTGGTGTGTCGCCAAATACCTTCAAGAAAAACATTGATGAAAGTTGTTTGTTTAGAAGTCTGAATCATCTTTTATTTTTCCGAAAAGAATTCGGTGTTAGATTTTACTGATTTTCGAAAAATAAATCGGACTTCAATCCGCAGGATTGTAGTAATACATTATTAACAATTCTCACTCTTATCAAACATTGGCATTCTGTTCTTCTAATACAAAACACTACACTCACCACATATCCAAGTATTATTCCATATGAATGAATTTTAGGTGGATACCTTCTCTTCATTGATGTTTCTTAATGGGATTCCAATTCTTTAAAGAATCAGTTCTTTTCGTGAAAAGTATATAGCATTATTTATTTTTTCTACTTCTGTACCTAAAAATTTGAATTCATTTCCTGAGCTAACTTGTTTCATTTCAAATTTCGACTTTAGTAGTTTTTTAATCATACGAATTATGTTATCATCATTTGAGAAAAAAACGTGCTGATTCCAAACATCAGAAATTGAATTCGACAAGGAGTTACTGGAAAAAGGTAATTTTTTCGACGTAAACATGCACCCATCCACAAAATCGACATTTTCTAAATGAACCAGCCTTTTGATTCAAAGAACGAATACATTTTCCGATTCAAAAGAAGAAGTTCTATAAAATGAAGCAATATTCTCGGGATTCTGCATTTATTGAAAATGATATTCCCAGTCGAAATATGCAATTTTTTCGACAAAAAAAATCCAACCATTTAGAAAATCCACATTTTCTCAATGAATTAGCATTTTGATAGGAAAAACAAGTAAATTTTCGGATTCAGAAGGAAATTTTCTATAAGATTAAGTAATACTCGAGGGATTCCGCAGTTTTTAAATATTCCCAGGCGATCAAAGTCGAAATATGCAACATTCCATGTGGAAGGAAATTGAATTTTGTGAAAAAATTTACTTTGTATATTTCTGTACTCAAACGTAACTCTACTAGCTGATTCCAAATATCGCCTCAAAAATTGAATTTGAGGAAAGTTTGCGAGTTTTCGAAAAATTAAAAACTCAAATTTTCGAAATTTACGAATATGAGAAATTGATTGAAAATATTCGGCGGGAAATTACAGCTCTCAACTCAGAATGAACTTTTCAACTCGAGAACGGTTTGATATAGAGCCATTCTGCGTACGCCAATCAAAATAACAAAATTAGTATACTGTGTGAATTTGAAACGAAAATATTAACGGACAACATTTTTCATATGACTCGAATTAGCAAATTTTCGAAATTTTATTTGCAATTTTTCGAAAAATCGCAAACTTTCCTCAGGCGCAACTCGACGAGCTGATTTTGATAACGTCTCAAAATTTGAATTCAACTAAATATTAACGAAATCATTTTTATGACAGACTGCAAAATACCTAACTAACAATATATCAGATTCATCTGATAGTTCTGGAGTTACAACTGTTAATAGAATTGTCTATCAACAGTTCATTAAGCAAATAACAGAAAATAAGGAAAAAGATGAGATTGTTCAACATACATAGCACAATGGGAACGTTTATACACCAACTAAACCAACTAAAGAATATTGAATAAAATAATAGATTAGCCACTTCCAATTTCTTATCTTATTTAGTATGGAAGTACAAATGCACATGTGCTGATGAAATTATTGAGAGCACTAACAGCAGACAAGTCAAGAGAGACGTAATTTTTCTGGTTGATGCTTATTTCTTTTTCAATTTCACTCGTCTATTTAAACAGGTCTTTATTTGTCTTGTTTCTTATCTGATTCATTATTTCATCTATTTGCTGTAGAAACACACTCGTAGTTGTTTAAATTCTCTTGACATCTCTACTGATTTTGGAATATTGATACACACACAGTTTCCCAAAATGATATTTCTGACATTCGGTTGTGATTTTTTTTTGGGTTCTTGAATAACTTGTTTGCTATTGCTCACAAAGAACTTTTATTTTTGAATGTGTAAGAGATATTTCATCAAGTACAATGAAGAACTGCGCTTTTCAAAAATCACCAAACTGGTTATATTCAGGTAATATTGGTAATGTTGGAAAATTGAAAAGGTCCCACTGATACTGGTATCAAAGTCCTACATTAACTCTCAAATATCTGTGAAGGTAGAAATGTGCAGCTTGCAGAACGTTCACAAAAACTTTGTCAAGGTTAATTTGTTGAAAATATTTGATAAATGCCCCATAATCTGATGAAAACTCATTTTTATGTGATCTAACCATCGTAAATAACTATGACTCATTGTGATTCCCTTCGCTGATAGTGGGAACCTAAGAATTTGATAAATCTTGCAGGACATTGATACGTCACAGCTCTAATGGATTTTGGCAAATTGTTGGATGTATCCAGAAAATATAAACATATAAATGTGTTTGTCGGTCAAAAATAGATCATCCAAAATAACATTGTGAACTTTCCAACTATGTAATCGAAATATTTTACTGGAACTTTCGGTGAATGAATGGCAAATCCTCGGAAGTCTAATGACAATGTTGAATACTTGAATACAGGATTTAGAAGGTTCAAAGTATCCTTAAATCTTTATGACGAAAAAAATCATGGTAACGAAAGTGAACAAGTTTTCGTTTCTTTGTTTTTCACGTTGTTCACAATCCTCACGAACTGATAAAACAAAATCACGAAACACTTTTACAATGATTTCTAGTATCTTCCTAATCTGACTGAAAGATAAACTATTTTCCATCGTGCAGGTAACCTCTCTTGGAAGGGATTCATGTTGTTAAGGGAAACGTTCTCAATTTAAAATTGAACCAATACGTAACACTTCTGGAAATGGAAGACACCTACGATAAAATTAAGTTACTTTTTTGCAATATCTAACTGAAAACAACTACTTCCCTGGCTAAAGCCACAGTGGACTTTGAAAAACATCTGATAGATATTGTGAAAGACCCAATATAACTTGAGAGAAAAAACCTGAAAATGAAAATTTGAATTTTCATTCAGATGGTTGATTATTTCTAAAATGTTCAGTTTCCATTAGAGATTCTTATCTATAAATGGGATAAGGGAGAATGTTATTCAAAAGTATCACTCACAGAAAATCGATAATTTCATTGATGCGTCAATTGCATCTCTTTCGCTAGGCCTCCAATACAGAAGCAATTTCATCATAACAGTGTGAAATTGCTTCTGAAGAGTATGATTTCCAAGTAACTTAATTTTATCGTAGATTTTTTCCTGTTCCAGATGAGTTATGTATTGGTTCAATTTTCAGTTGAGAATGTTTCCCTTTCCAATACTAGGGTCGGCATATCTTTTATCAAACATTCGCGGCGGATATTTTTTTTCATGGTAGAATTAATATTTATCATTACTAATCTTATAGGTTTGAACGTGAGTGGGCCCTCCACTGCGGCCAATGGCCCATTGTAGCTTAATAATATTATAAGGTGGCACAGGTTTTTGTAAAAATTGCACGAGTTGTGCGAAGCAGAAGCTGTTTCTTTACATAAAATAAAACGACCTAGCTTTTCAAAGAAATATTTATAATATAAGGGTCTCCGGTAGAAACGGGGCTGCCAGAACTATGCCCTCTATTCTCATTTCGATATTCTTCTATTTTTCTCAAGTGATCTTGTGGATCGATAACGATTCGTGCTGACTCCATAACCATGCGTTCATCCAATTTTCTGTATTTGAAACCGCAATCAAGTAAAATATTTAACCAAGTATTTAATGATTTATAAACATAATCTGGATATTCACGTAAATTATCATGAATCACTTCTAATGTCGGCACTTTATTTTCTTGGTGAAACTATTGGCATTTCATGCTAAGCCATACGCACTCTGGTGGCTTTAATGTAACTAGTTTCTGCGACATTGTTTTCTAACCACACTTTCGTATCGTTTGTTTACCATTGATTTTTTAAGAATATAGAGCCTTTCTTTGAACCGTTTTTATTTCATCTTAATTTAGTGATGAGAAATTGCCATTTTACAAGTAAAGCGACCCTTCCGGTCTTATAATGGCGTCTTACAATGGTTATTGTTCTGTGCCACATTGCAATTCCTAGGCCTAAAGAAATTAATTTTTCAAAGATATCCCGAGGAAAATGACCCAAAGGTTTATTTTGAAACGGAGATGGGACGAGAATTAATCTCAAGAAGAGAAGCCTGGATATTAAAGGTTCGGATTGCCAAACCAATAAGCAAATTTATGAAAGTGTGTTCCCTCTATTTTAAGCAAGAAGATTATATTGACAAATGTAGGTGGGTATCTTGTTTTTATTGACTTATTTACATTTGCATAATTTTAATATAACCGTCTATAATTCTGAGTTCTCCACTCACTTGATGAGGCTCGGATTGCAGAGCGCTTGTTTGGAGACAGAGGGCACACACTTTTGTCACTGAAGAGTTCCAGTTATTTTTTCCATATAATATTATATGGTCTGCATTGAGGACTTCTTCACCTTCTACTACACACCGAGAACTTTCGGTCACTTCAACATACCTCAGAAAGTCCATTAAACTTAATTTTAATTGGGCTATTTGTCTTTGTTTATAAGAAGACCATTGAAGTATTTTATCACTGGCTTTTTTCTAACAAGGTAACTATTAACACCTTAACACTAATCCTTACACCAATAATCATTTATTTAAATGAACATTAATAAAAGGTAAAAATCATCGAAATCACAGTTTTAACAATGTTTAAAGGGCCTAAACCACCTCAAATACTCAATACACGAAATAAACAAAGTAAACAATGAAATTCGACAGCTGCAGGTCTCTGACCAATTAGAATTTGATAGCGGCCAACCAAAGGCTTTCGGTTGTCATTTCGACCGCCCCTTTTATGTGACAGAATATATCATCACCATGTGGACTGCCAATCGAGTTGAGACGAGGAGCGGTTAGAGAATAACGTGTTATTCATGCCAATGGAAATTATAAGCGAAGATTTGTATATTGATATAACCTCTTATGATCGCTTGGTTGAGTGCTGTCTCAATTGAGTTCATGAATACTATATGAACAACTTTTTTCAAAACAGTACAAGTTTTAACGCCCAATAGAGATCCTACATCTTGAATCTTGAACCCATCAGCCTACCACTTGTTACATTATCTGGCCGTGACGACCTTGTTAATGCTCTAGATGTACAACTCTGCAATAATTGGGGTACACTAAAAATAGATCTCCGTGTGTTAATGGTAAGACGCGACTCACAGCTAAGATTGCTCAATACGATTCGGGTCAATATCATAATTTTTTTAGACGATGAAAGCGTGTATAATAAATGGCGAACCATGCTGCAGAAAAACAAATCTACATTTTGGTGGTGGTTGGACGCTTCGCTTTATGCAATCTGATGAAAAATTCAATTCAAAATATGAGGAAACATTTAAAACGGTTGCACAGAAAAACGATTCTGGAAAAATAAAAGAAGTTTGTGACGTTTTCATATTATGTTTCCACATTCATGTTAAATTGATGAGTAAAGAAAACTGCAAAAGATTTTTCAAATTGTCGCGGTGGTGTTTCAAAATCATTAATATCAATAAATGGTGAAGGACTCAGGGAGAAGGTGGAGGATTTGTGGAAATGATGAAGGATTTGTGGAAATGATGAAGGATTTGTGGAAATGATGAAGGATTTGTGGAAATGATAAAGGATTTGTGGAAATGAAGGATTTGTGGAAATGATGAAGGATTGAAGATTTTCAATTAATTTCCGTACAATCAATATTAGTTCAATAGATTACCTCAGAAATCCATTCTAAGACCCTTCTTGTATTTGGTTATTGCCAATGATTCGTTAGTATACGAGAATGTATTGATATCTAGTTAGCCAAGACCAGTTCCCTGCATAAACAAAATATTGCGTTACCATATCAACGAACAATAACTTATTAGAAGTGTCAGTGTAATGTTTGACGTCAAAAAAGTAAACCAGCGTTACGCAATAAATTTTTTAAAAAATATGTCCACCGAAATTGTGAAAATCGAAAAATTGGAGTATCGAGCCATCATCAAGTACCTGTATTTAAAAGGGTTAAGAGGTAAGCAGATTTACGAAGATATGCTTAATACCCTTGGTGATTTGTTGTTGAATTTTTAAATTTTCGGAGAATTAAATAAGTTCTGGAGAATTGACTTTCTTTTTAACGTGTTGAAGCATAACCGAAAAACCTAAATGGTCGATTTTTGTTTTTTTTTAATCATTGAAAAAGTGGTAGAGGTTTTGAACAATTAAAATTCATTTTTCGATGACTTATTGATGATCAGTTACTTTATCCTACCAAAACATTTTTTTTTTAATTATTTATTTTATATTTTATTTTTCAGTTATTGAATTGAACTGTTTTATTTTTGTTGTTGTATACTGTACAACTCGAGTGGATTGTCCATATCGCGCACGGACGATTGCGAACTCGCTTTTCAAATGACAAATATTGCATTCTTTGATTGAAATATTCGAATAACTGAATAATTATTATTGATTCTCATTTAGTTTTTCCTAATTATTCGCTTTATGCTAGAAGTATTGTACACTTCATAGAAATTAATACTGAAAATAAATTTACTACAGATCCAAACCAATAAAACTTTGATAAGGAACTTATTACTTGAATGTTGATTCAACTGATGATGAAGGAAACTAACTGTAATTTAATAAAATTTTGATTACGGTCCATATTACCTGAGACCCGTCTTCAAATGGCATTCTGTGATACACCTCTGGATTCAGAATGAAATGGTCATTCGAACAGTGTAATGAAATATCCAGGTCCGTGTTTAAAAAAAATAGTTGAGGGTGGTCCTGAGAATAGGATACGTTGGATACGAAATCTGAAGACGTCAAATCAAAGAGAATTTTCCCTCAACCTTCAAAATATTTTTTGATATATCTGAAAATAAGCGAAGTATAACCAAAAAACAGAAATGATCGAATTTACTTTTTTCGTCATATCTCAAGAACCGGCCCTGATATTTTCGATTAGTTACCGATAGATTATGCATACAATCCCATTAAAAAAGTGGCCTCCCTTTATATCTATTCATCATGACTTCATTTCAAATTCCTTTTACGGTTGTTAAATTTTGGTAGTGTACCTCTCGAGAGCCGTACTATTTTTATCAAACTAAGATGGATATAACTGTTTTGTGACATTTCTATCAATTTCAGAATAGTTCTACTTCAATATTTACTAACATTGACGTTTTCCTCTTGTTCAGTTTTACTTTAACACCTGTGGTAATACAGATCAATCTGATTAAATACAAAGATTAGTATTACTATTATTGTTATTGTAATGTCATCCTATAATATTACAAATTTTTTAGATATTATGCAATCGAAAATATAGAACTAGAGTTTTTTTGAAGCATTCTGAACCAATGTGTATTCTTTGTTTCAGAAAATGATATTGGTTTTTGTTTTAGGAACTGTCACAACGTTTTGGCGACGACAAAACTATATCTGAACATTTGAAACTCCCGATACAACGTATCAACGACTATCAGCTTCTACTCAAGGTGAGTTTTGAAACCAAGTAGCATTCAGTTGGCTAATTTCATAATACAACAGACAAGAGATCGAATAACTGAATATTTAGAACCTCTGGTACCTATGAATTCAATTCAAGAAAAATTAACACCAAATCCCCGTCAAAATCATACTCGACTTGTGTTTCGCCAACAAAGTTAGCATTTTCAAGAGCTAAAAGCTTACTCAAGCTTCTGGTACATTTCCAGCGTTCCTAATGACAACCGTTGTTAAACCGATTCCTAAAGGTGATGGTAATTCTGAACCCTCAAACTTTAGACCCATTTCACTGATACCAATAATGGGCAAGAAAAACTAGTGAACACTCTGTTGAGGCCGTTTTTGAATAACCACAATATTCTTAGTCCACATCAACATGGATTTCAACAGGAAAACAGTTCGAGAGAAGCCACCTTTTCGTTTTTGCATTATATTATATACCGAACTCAACCGGGACGAATTGAATCTTGCAGTGTTCTGTGACTTGTAAAAAGCATTCGACTGTATGAACAATGAAATTTTATTGCGCAAACTGCAAATTTATGGATTTATGAGTCACAGTCTCAAATGGATCTAATCCCATTTGAGATCTCAGAATTTTAGAAGAGACAAATTTTCCGATAGCCGTTACATAAAATGTGGTGATCCTCAGGGTTCAGTTCTTGGACCAGTATTATTTTTGATATATTTTAATGATTTGACTGATATTAAAATTGAAGGAATATTTACCATTTTTGCGGACTGTACCACAATACTGTGGCACGATAATGACTCAAAAAATATTTCCTTGAAAATAGCTTGTGATATGACAATCATCAGAGAATGGTGTGCTGTGAATGCTGTGACATATAAATGTACCCTACCCGGTATCCCTCCGGGTGAACACCTTCACTTATCAGTGAAAATGAGTTTCTTGAAGTTTACTTCGATAACTTGAATTTTTTCACATATTTACACATTGTCAACAAGAATTCTATTCTTTAGAAAATAAAGAATATTTTGATAAGATTTGATTTAAATACTGGTTCCATTTCAGCACAAACAATGTTTCTACTCTACATCAGTGGTTCGTTGGGAGCTACCTCAACATAAATACATAGACGTACAAACAAAAATATGGATTTGTAAAGAAACATTACATTGACAATAATTACCCCGTAAAGTTGAAGTCAGACGTATCAATATCAATCAATATCAGTATCAATAAGCATTGTGTGATAGGTATTTTTTCAGTTTCCCTTTGAAATTTACGAGGGTTGTATTTTTCATTGATTGGGAAAGTGACTAGTAAAATGATATATACGTTACTTCTTCTTAACATTTCTAGTATTTGGTTCTGTGCTCTAATATTATTTTCGTTCCTGGTATCATAGAAATGGTTGTTTCCATTTGTAGAATAATTTCGTGAATTTTCCAGGATTTTCGCAGGTCATCGATATAAATCAAGAAAAGTAGTGGCCCAAGAACACTACCTTGTAGAATACCATTCGAGATCGTTTGTTTGTTACTGAGTTTCCCATTGAAAAATGCACTCCACTCTCTATCATTTAGATATGATAGATAGATATCTTAATTAATCCTTAGAGATCATTAGCATGACATAGGAAGGGTCAATATAAATATAGATAAATACAAAAAGTAACTTGTGACTTCTATGGTCTCGTTGAAACTCAATTTGAAACGAACCAAGGAATCCAAAGTTAGATGATAATCTACTCATTAGTCATTACAGGCAGCCAACAATTTTATTGTTCTGACCAACCCAATCATCTAACTCAGGATTCCTTGGTTCGTTTCAAATTGAGTTTCAACGAGTGACTATAGATGTCACAAGTTACTTTCAGTTATATACTGTCGATGCCTATCGGCATTAATAATGAGTGGATTCGATTTGATTTCGAGAGCTTCCAGAAATCCTTTCTGACGAGTGGGTTACCACGAAACAGCAGTCAAAGGTTGGAACTCTCGGAATCAAATCGTAAAATACTCTATTTCATATAAATACAAATATACATGAACAAATAAATAATATGATTGGGACATATACAGAATTTGTCAATATCTAAGACATGAAAACAGTGGCACTTAAAATTACAAATAGTTGTATAAATAAAAATTACACATAAGTATATAATACAAAAACTACAAAGAAAGCATGTATTAAAAGTGGCAGTAGAAATAAAAATACAAAACCAAAGTAGAGTCAAGAACGTGTAAGCGTACTGATTCAATAGACTGAGTGAATTCATCTAGCGAATAAAACGGATTTTCTTGGTGATATTTTTTTGTCGCACTTTTGAATTTCCATTCGCATGAAATATTATTCATTTGTGGCGGTAGCATATTGAAGAAGAGAGATCCAGTGTATGCAGAAGACTTTCTGAAGTGCATTTTATTGGATTTTCGGAAATAAATATAATTTTTTTTCCTTGTTGGGTAATCGTGAACATATTTCTTTCTTGAATTTGTGAAGGTTTTGAAAGGTGTACGTCAGTAATTTGTATATATGCATGCAAGTAGATTGTGTTTCACACCTACAAAGCCATAGTTTCTTAGTTTTTTCGATAAAATATCATTACAAACGCAGTCTATCTTGAAAGACAGATACGTGTGTACTATTTCATGTCACATCGGTAGATAAATCTGTTTTGATTTCGAATGTTCCACGCCCTGGTCTTGATTCAAAATTGTTTTCTTTCCTTGAAGTGTGACAATAGATGATCCGTGAGGAATGCTGCAGATTGGGCGCTGGTCCCACAACACTCCAACACGATATATTTTGAGGCTTCCAAAAATAGATCATGTTATTCCATTTCGTAATTATTCGCTTAGATCAAACGGAGATGAAGTGTGACGATAGATAACTCGAGTTTGTGCGTTTTTTTTTTTTCAAAAACTGATTCAAAAATATTTTCTTGTTTTATTCTTCAATAATAATAATAAACTTTATTTTCCTTTCAAACAAATACAAATTTGTATAGGAATAGTCATAATCAGCATTAGAAAATATTACAAACTTACATAAATATATAAAGGTGAGAATTATGTAAATGTCAGAATCATAACCATATAAATAAAATCACACATTAGGAAAATCATTGAAAAACATTTATCAATGCGGAGCAATTTCTACTTTCTCTTAAAGTTTCGGAGAAAGGACAGCATTTTTAACTCATTTGGTAATCTATTGAAAAAAATCAAACCAGCACTATCTGGAGATCGGTATGATATTGAATATCTAGTTTGCGGAATATGAAAATTATCTTTATACCTAGTGTTTTTGTCATGAATTTCTGATCTTTTGATAAATTGACTTTATTTTTGAAAATATGAATGCGTAATCCAAATATATGAAGTGAAGGTAATGTTAGGATATTCAATTTTATGAATATATCCCTACAACTGTGCCGTCTTGAAACACTAGAGATAGTTCTTATAATTCGTTTTTGGACAAGAAAAACATTATTTGCATGTGTGAACCAGCCCCAAAAACACACACTATATCTCAGTCGTGATTTCACCTGTCCATCGTAAATATTGAGTGCATGTTCTGTATTCAAGATTTCCCTTAAGTTTCTGAATAAGTAATTCAGAGAATTGAGATTTTGTCCAAGCTTATCACAGTGAGTTTTCCAACTTAACGTACTTTCAAAATGTATATCTAGAAATTTAACACTCGCTAATTTCGATATTAGTTCTGGGCATGATTTTGGTAATTCCGGAATCTAAGGAAGTGTGTCTTTTCAAAATTCAAATAGAGATAATTCGCCGAGAACCACACAATCAACTTTTGGAAGATGTCACTACACTATTTTTGTTGTGAAATATATTTTTTTAGATACAATCACTGATTTATCATCAGCGTATATGGTAAGGGAAATATCACATATTGACACTTTTACGCCATTTATATATAAAATAAATAGTACCGGTCCCAACACTGAACCTTGTGGTACTCCAAGTGAAATGTCAATTGCTGAGGATTTTACATTACGTTTGATGTTATTTCTGATGTTTGTAATACTGACATACTGCTGTCGATTTCTCAAAAAAGTTTGTATTTATTTGTTTGCTGTGCTTTGTATTCCATAATTATGTAGTTTCTATAGCAATTTGTCATGATCTGCACAGTCGAATGCCCTGCTGAGGTTTCAAAAAGTCCAGGCAGGGCCTTCTCCAGCTTCCAGTAACTTGATAATATTAAAATAATAGTTATTTAAGTAACAAGGAATGTAAAGACGTGTTAACATTCGAGGTGAGCGAGTACGAGCCGAGGCAAAGCCGAGGCTTGTCGCTTGCCGAGGATGATAACAGTCGATACATTCCGTGTTACTTATTACGTTTTTCCCGCTGCTTGTTGACATTTCTCAAAATTTGCCTGAATTGAAGTTTGTTTTCTTACCCTTCCTTCATGATTATTCGTTCGCTATTTCATTCTAAGTTGCTTGTGCGTGTAACTAAGTTACCGAATAAGCAGACAACAATAATATTCAAAAGGTCTCATAACCTAAAAATTGATATGAATGAAGCTGAAGGTATTACTTGTCAAAGTCAAAGTCATTATTACCCTAGGCATGTAAATGACACTATTAAGTTCCGTTGTCAAGATGAATTAGTAAACGAATGATATAGGCCATTTACCTGTTTTGTTGCTAAGCATGTATGGACTATTTACAGTGTCGGCAGCGGGAAAAATTAATTAATGGCGGTTGTAGTACCTCTGTTAGCTTAAAATCCATCTTGGTTATTTGCAATTCTTCGTTCTTTTTCCAATTACATGTTGAGACGATTCAAGTAAACATACTCAAATACTGATGGCATCGTGATGAATCGATAGTTTTCAATGTTATTTTCGTCTCCTTCTTTGTGTACCGAAATTACTTTATTCGTTTTAAGGTTTTCTGGAAACAAAACGACAAATTAACTAGAAATATTGAAGGTTTTATTATGAAATGTGAAATATTTCCCACTAAGAAATTTGGTATTTCATCTGAACCACATGATTTACTAGTTTTAAGCTTAGTTTTCGGTAAGAGGTAGAGAAGCATCCACATACGAGCAAGGAATGAACTTGTCACTGCTACTGATGGACTGTAAAGTTTTTTCAACGTTATTCCCAGCTATTTTTTCCACTAAATTATTATTGAAAGTATTTCCCAGTGTTGAAGGATCAGTAATTGTTTCATTTTGTGAGTCTTTGATATGGATAATAGTAGTTGATATTTTTTTGGCTGATAATTCTGAAACTATCTGCCAACAAGTTCTATTCCTGTAAGTAGTAGTAGAATTAAAAATCCTATTTTGGTAAAATGATAAAGGGATTATTTAATCCGCAATTACCATTTATTCTCACGAAAGATGAGAAATAAAATATTCTATGTCTTTATTCCACTTCTACTGGTTACAATTTTTGACTGTCATTTGTTCATAAATTAGTTATACACAAATATGATATTCAAAACAAATTTTTATTTCCATAATGCTGTCTGGAAAAACAACGATTTAATTTTTTTTCCCAAATAAATTTTTTGATTGTTTATAATCGTTTTCCTATATTACGATTGTTTAAATAAATAGTTAGGAAATTATTTCCATCTCAAAAATCACAATTTGTACTTCTCAATAGATACTAACCTAACAATTTGTTATAAAAGAATTCAGAAAACGGTTTTATTTCTTTCTGGAACTAAAAAAATTACAAAAGCAGTTCATCTAGTTTTCTAAGTTCCAGTAAAAAAATAAAACCTTTGTCAGAATTTGTTTATAGCAAATTGTTAAGTTAATAAAAAATGAAATTATTTATAAATAATGTTTTTCTGTGTACCTATTGTGAAGTACAAGTTATGATTTTTAAGGAAGGAAATAATTTCCTAACTATTTATTTAAACAATCAAAATATAAAAAAACGATTATAAACAATCAAAAAATGTATTTTAAAAGATTCTTCACATACCTAATATTTTTTTTTTGTATTCCTATCATAAATTACGAAGTTTCTTGAGGTAGTGAATTATGACCTCCACATGGCATATTTGAAACAAGAAAATATAGCTATTCACTTCAATGAAACAGCTGTTCTGAAGGAATTACGAATATACTGACAAAGTCAGTACATAATATGGAATGATATGAATAATTTGTGGAATGAGTAGGTAAATGAGTCGTATCAAAGCAAAACGAAACCAAAGCAAAAACAGTCAAAAGTGAAACATTGTTATATATAGGAATTGAAGTCAACTGTTAAGTATACATTTCTTAAGCTCATTTTTTAATTTAATTTTAGTCCTAATATCAATCACAATTTTCCACAAAATTATTCAATATTGATAGTCATTTCTTTCTCACGGTTTCATGTTTCAATTCTGAAAATGAAAGTTTGAATGAACATATAATCTGTAATTGTCTTCAGTGAGGAAAATGGGAAAACTTATTCTTCAATCTACTAATTAACAAGTTATAAACAAAATGATCTTGAACTCATATCTGAGAATACAATACAATTTATGACATTTGTCGGTATTCTTGCAGGTTTTCATTGCACAATAGGTACTTCACTTTCAGAAGAAGGGAATATTTGTTTCAGTAAAGAAAGTAAACATCATATTCCTAAGTTGGATCAGTGACAGCAGGGCTCATCAGAAGATTTTGGGACAATCAGCTTTCTTTTCTTTTCTGTGAATCTGCTAAAACTATTTTTGAACATTTCCAATAACAAAAATTGACTTTTGACATGTGTCACTAGCTCAAACATCGGACCTAATTTTCGTAGTGTTTTTGGAACATTGAAACTATTTAGACTCCACCCATTGGCCATACCCGTAAGAAGGCCAAAGTATTCTAGGATTCAGTGACCCTATGGTGATCGCGACTACTCCACCGATCAATCTTTAATTTGACTTATGTCACGACAAAACTTCAAATCAATCAAAATCCAAATTAAAAGTCAGAAGTCCAGATGAACCCGTCATGTGAATAGGAAGCAATCGTCGACCATCTTTGTAGATTTGATTCTACTATGTGTGGCTGCATATTCGAAAAAATGGTCAACTATATGGTCAGCAATACGGGCTTGATAATATTGGCTAGCACCACGTTCGCATTGGTAACCTACAAAATACTGCAGAAATTCGAGGTTATTGAATAATAACAACGGTATGTAAAGAATTACTTGCCTCTTCCAAGAAAGAGAGTCAGGTTGTATACCGACTCCCAATAAACTTACGATAAGTACCAGTACAGTACTGATTAAAAACATGCATTTTCTATTCTTCTCCACAAACCCTCTTACAATTCACAACAGCCCATCACACCCATATCAACATAAAGTAGCAGTAATAGTAATATACGTAGTTCAGTTAGCATTTCTGGTAAAACTTCCATTACATTGAACATCTGCATTTCCAATAAAAAATTTGTGGAACTTACGTATTTTGGGCTGCTCTACAAAAAATCCGAATGAAATTTTTCGCGGTCTCTTCTATTTTCGAAGATATAGGGCCACTTTGTTGAGAAACTTCACCATTTGACACATTACACACTCTTATTTATAGGTTTTCATCACTTTTTAGCAGAAAAAAACTATTACATTCGCCTTGTTTTCGAAGTCAAATTGAATAATGACGTGTTCAGTCCTGTTCAGTCAGCCGAGCATAAAGATTCGAAATGTGTGGAAGCCACTTATCACCCAGCTGGATCGATTGAAATTTCAATCAAACTCTGTGTCAAGACCTGTCAATATCGGTCATCTATAATAACACTCATCAAGAAAGGTCGTTGTATCACAATAATTATCAGTGATATGACCTGAATGTTATAATTACCTTTATGCACTAGTAAAGTGTACTTTACCGCCCGGTTCAGCAAGCGTAAAGTGGCACTTTACCGCCCGCGGGCGCATTATGGCCCGGCGGGCCGTAAAGTAGACAAAATTCTCAAATTGTCTATACTCACACATCATTTCATGCAATTCCTAACACGAGTTAGAATCATTTCAGTCAGTACTCTTTCTAACATTTGTTCATAATCGTTGGCAATTTTTTCGGTGATGATCTATTTATTTGAAATAGATTCTCCAATATAGCACTCAGCTACAATAGTTTCACATTCCTCATATTATGTTACCCTTAATTATTGTATGCATAACGTGTGAAACGTGTAGACCATTGCAATTCAAGTCAGTATTTGTGATTCGCGCTATAAAACCGCTAGTGCATAAAATTTTGTATGTATCACGTGCGTAAAATGCGTTTGAGGCCTTCGGCGTGTGATGGCCCTCGGCTAAAACACCTACTTTACGCCCTTGATACATAAATAACTATTATGCACCAGCGGGCGGTAAAGTACACTTTACCGCCCGGTTCGCCGGGCGTAAAGTGACACTTTACCGCCCGTGGGCGCATTATGGCCCGGCGGGCCGTAAAGTAGACAAAATTCTCAAATTGTCTATACTCACACATCAATTCATGCAATTCCTAACACGAATTAGAATCATTTCAGTTCAATAGAGCAATACTCTTTCTAACATTTGTTCATAATCGTTGGCAATTTTTTCGGTGATGATCTATTTATTTGAAATAGATTCTCCAATATAGCACTCAGCTACTATAGTTTCACATTCCTCATATTATGTTACCCTTAATTATTGTATGCATAACGTATGAAACGTGTAGACCATTGCAATTCAAGTCAGTATTTGTGATTCGCGCTATAAAACCGCTAGTGCATAAAATTTTGTATGTATCACGTGCGTAAAATGCGTTTAAGGCCACGCCGCAGGCCATAAACGCCTACTTTACGCCCTTGATACATAAATAACTATTATAGCAGGTGCATTAGTTGCATGCTAATGGCACGGTCTGTTGAAACGTCGTGAATCATAACACATTCAAATAATTTTTCATCTTTCTTTCTAGATAATGGAAGTCCAGAAGAATTCTACTAACACTGATACAATGTCAACCACTTTCAAACAAACTCCAAATTATTTGTTTAATTTGCGCATGAATATTTTACAATTGTTTTTCAATCATTTAAAACTTCAGAAATATTGAAACTAAATGAATATAGTACTTTTGTACACAATAAAAATGCAATTTTAATTTTTCAATGAGAGTTGGTAAATTCAACACGATGAATGTCAGTCACGTTACCACCATTATAAAATTGAAAAATACCAGATATATGTAACAATGAAATAGCAGGAAATTGTTTCGATTTGAAGGTGCTTGAAAAAAATAATAGTTTTTTTCTGCTGAAAAGTGATGAAAACCAATAAATAAGAGTGTGTGTAATGTTTTGATCAGAAGAAGGGCAAATTTTATGAGTTTTCAATAACAGAAATTCGATCTGTCGAATGGAAAAGTTTCTCAACAAAATGGCCCTATATTTTCGAAAATAGACGAGACCGCCAAAAATTTCAGCTGGATTTTTTGTAGAGCAGCCCGAAATACGTAAGTTCCAGTTTTTGAAAATTCTGATGCTGAATGTAACGGAAATTTTACCAAATTCCTCTCAAATTTTCAATATAGAATTAGAAATTATCAAACAAATTGCAGTCAACAATGGATCGCGTTTGAGTAATGACCTCTTGTCTAAGAAGCAATATAAGAAAGCAATTGGAATAACCCAAGGCTCAGTTCTGGGTCCAGTGTTATACAACTTATATGTAAATGAACTATTCTCAGTTGCTAGTAAAGGTGACATAATAGGATACGCTGACGACACTGTTATTTTTTATCAGGCTCCAACATGACAGGAATTGAAAAATACTGCAGAAAGAGATTTCACATTTTTTAAAGATTGGTTTGATAACAAACTATTAACAGTAAATTTTGAAAAAACCCACGTTCATCCTTTCAGTTGCAACAAATCAGGCGTCCCTCCTTTCCACCAACTAGAAATAAATGTAGATGGAAAAATACTAATAGTAAACTCTGTAACTGTAATAAAATACCTAGGAATATATCTAGACATGCATCTTAATTGGGATTATCATACAAAACATGTAACTAGAAAACTCCCAACCATTCTATACAAATTCAAATATTTAAACCTATACCTACCCACCGAAGAAATGAAAGTAATCTACTTCTCCTTCATAGAAAGTCATATCCGATATGGTATTATAGCTGGGTGGTACTTTCAAAACACATCTGAATCGATTGGAGGTAATACAGAAAAACTCCAGATACAATTCCAATAGCCTCTATCAAGAATTAAAAATTATGGATATCATGCAATTATTCTACCTTTGTATGAATATGAGGTACCACTTCCAAAAACATAAAGCTGAGATTCCCAACCATGACTACAATACACGAAACCGTAACAAACACATTCACAAAATCGTACTCTTATATTTCGATAAAAATCACCCCGCCTGAAGAAATAAAAAATGGTAAAAACAAACAAATTTTTTAAAAAAAGATGAGGAAGGATATAAATGAAAATTAAAGAAACTCGTTCTCCAAACTATTTGAACTCTAATGGAATATAACCATTGTATCTCATTGTGTTGTAACTTTGATGTATTAGGTGAATTGTGTACTTTTCATGGCATTTTAGCTGACTTCACATTTTATACTTTTAAATTTATATGTTCTCAAATTTTACCATTTTATAATTTATTTATATATATATATATATATATATATATATATATATATATATATGTTCGGAAAGGTTTCCGCGGTCAGAAATATGTACATTACTAAGTTCATGGGTTGAACCGCGTTGAGAGTTTATAACTCGACGTTTCGGCTCCTGCTTTGGAGCCATTTTCAAGAGTGTGACTGCGAGGCCTCTATCTGCCTACTCCTCGAGTCGTGGTCTTGAGAGATATCAAGGTCTCAACCTGCCTACTCCTTGATCTCAAAAGACGATCCGATGTTGGTTGCACTGTAGTATTTATAGGTGGTTGGCTACCTGGAGGTGGGCGGGTCTTACGGGTTTTCTCGTTTGTCTTGTCTGCTGGTGCCTGCTGTGTAGTTGGAGTTAATGGGATAATAATTGATTGCGGATAAGTTTCACGTGGCCTGGTAATTACGGTTGGAAGAAGGGGCTTCCAAATGGGGTTCAATTTACGGCTATCATCTTTAATGTTCAGGCAATCAGGCCGTTTTTCGATTTCGATGGCTTCTCTGATAAAACGAGAAGTTCTTGAACGTACTGGGGCGATGGTTTTCGTTTTCTCGAAATCTATGGGGTGACCCGTTTGGATGAAATGAAGAGCTAATGCGGAGCTGGTGTCTCGATTTCTAACTGAAAGGGAGTGTTGATAGGATCGAAAATGGATCTGTTTCGAAGTTTCTCCTATATAAGAGTGGGGGCAGATAGAACAAGGAATTTTGTAGACCATGGTATTTACGAAATTCCTTGTTCTATCTGCCCCCACTCTTATATAGGAGAAACTTCGAAACAGATCCATTTTCGATCCTATCAACACTCCCTTTCAGTTAGAAATCGAGACACCAGCTCCGCATTAGCTCTTCATTTCATCCAAACGGGTCACCCCATAGATTTCGAGAAAACGAAAACCATCGCCCCAGTACGTTCAAGAACTTCTCGTTTTATCAGAGAAGCCATCGAAATCGAAAAACGGCCTGATTGCCTGAACATTAAAGATGATAGCCGTAAATTGAACCCCATTTGGAAGCCCCTTCTTCCAACCGTAATTACCAGGCCACGTGAAACTTATCCGCAATCAATTATTATCCCATTAACTCCAACTACACAGCAGGCACCAGCAGACAAGACAAACGAGAAAACCCGTAAGACCCGCCCACCTCCAGGTAGCCAACCACCTATAAATACTACAGTGCAACCAACATCGGATCGTCTTCTGAGATCAAGGAGTAGGCAGGTTGAGACCTTGATATCTCTCAAGACCACGACTCGAGGAGTAGGCAGATAGAGGCCTCGCAGTCACACTCTTGAAAATGGCTCCAAAGCAGGAGCCGAAACGTCGAGTTATAAACTCTCAACGCGGTTCAACCCATGAACTTAGTAATGTACATATATATATATATATATATATATATATATATATATATATATATAAGTGAAAATAGTGACTGTAGATGTCATAAGTAACTTTCTGTTATATATATATATATATATATATATGGATATAGGAGAAACTTCGAAACAGATCCATTTTCGATCCTATCAACACTCCCTTTCAGTTAGAAATCGAGACCCCAGCTCCGCATTAGCTCTTCATTTCATCCAAACGGGTCACCCCATAGATTTCGAGAAAACGAAAACCATCGCCCCAGTACGTTCAAGAACTTCTCGTTTTATCAGAGAAGCCATCGAAATCGAAAAACGGCCTGATTGCCTGAACATTAAAGATGATAGCCATAAATTGAACCCCATTTGGAAGCCCCTTCTTCCAACCGTAATTACCAGGCCACGTGAAACTTATCCGCAATCAATTATTATCCCATTAACTCCAACTACACAGCAGGCACCAGCAGACAAGACAAACGAGAAAACCCGTAAGACCCGCCCACCTCCAGGTAGCCAACCACCTATAAATACTACAGTGCAACCAAAATCGGATCGTCTTTTGAGATCAAGGAGTAGGCAGGTTGAGACCTTGATATCTCTCAAGACCACGACTCGAGGAGTAGGCAGATAGAGGCCTCGCAGTCACACTCTTGAAAATGGCTCCAAAGCAGGAGCCGAAACGTCGAGTTATAAACTCTCAACGCGGTTCAACCCATGAACTTAGTAATGTACATATATATATATATATATATATATATATATATATATATATATATATATATATATATAGTAGTAAAATATAAGTAGAAAAGTTATTGGGTATAACCCTCAAAATGTTGTGAAACCGTAGACACGTGTTTCGAGCTTAAGCTCTCATCAGTACGGTGAAATTAAGTGCGAAGATGTACAACACTTAGATGTAAAAATAGAAAAAAAAGGAAGTCAACAACAGGAAGCCAACCACACATTTGTGGCTTCGGTTAGAAGACCTTGTGCTTACAAGGCAACAACTAACGTCGCCACGGAGGCAGCTATAGCTACCAGCGTGACAATCCTACTCAGGAAAATACAAATAAGGATGGATTTACCGAGGGGCAATTTATGAAAATATAAGTAAAAAAGTTATTGGGTATAACCCTCAAAATGTTGTGCAACCCTAGACACGTGTTTCGAGCTTAAGCTCTCATCAGTACGGTAAAATCAAGTGCGAAGATGTACAACAACATCTAAGTGTTGTATATTTTGAGGGTTATACCCAATAACTTTTCTACTTTTATATATATATGTATATATAAGGATGGATATAGCGAGGGGCAATATATGAAAATATAAGTAGAAAAGTTATTGGGTATAACCATCAAAATGTTCTGCAACCGTAGACACGTGTTTCGAGCTTAAGCTCTCATCAGTACGGTAAAATCAAGTGCGAAGATGTACAACACTTGGATGTAAAAATAGAAACAAAGGAAGTCAACAACAGGAATCCAACCACACATTTGTGGCTTCGGTTAGAAGACCTTGTGCTTACAAGGCAACAACTAACGTCGCCACGGAGGCAGCTATAGCTACCAGCGTGACAATGCTACCCAGGAAAATACAAATAAGGATGGATATAGCGAGGGGCAATATATGAAAATATAAGTAGAAAAGTTATTGGGTATAACCCTCAAAATGTTCTGCAACCGTAGACACGTGTTTCGAGCTTAAGCTCTCATCAGTACGGTAAAATCAAGTGCGAAGATGTACAACACTTGGATGTAAAAATAGAAACAAAGGAAGTCAACAACAGGAAGCCAACCACACATTTGTGGCTTCGGTTAGAAGACCTTGTGCTTACAAGGCAACAACTAACGTCGCCACGGAGGCAGCTATAGCTACCAGCGTGACAATCCTACCCAGGAAAATACAAATAAGGATGGATATAGCGAGGGGCAATATATGAAAATATAAGTAGAAAAGTTATTGGGTATAACCCTCAAAATGTTCTGCAACCATAGACACGTGTTTCGAGCTTAAGCTCTCATCAGTACGGTAAAATCAAGTGCGAAGATGTACAACACTTGGTTGAAAAAATAGAAACAAAGGAAGTCAACAACAGGAAGCCAACCACACATTTGTGGCTTCGGTTAGAAGACCTTGTGCTTACAAGGCAACAACTAACGTCGCCACGGAGGCAGCTATAGCTACCAGCGTGACAATCCTACCCAGGAAAATACAAATAAGGATGGATATAGCGAGGAGCAATATATGAAAATATAAGTAGAAAAGTTATTGGGTATAACCCTCAAAATGTTCTGCAACCATAGACACGTGTTTCGAGCTTAAGCTCTCAACAGTACGGTAAAATCAATCAAGTGCGAAGATGTAAAACACTTGGATGAAAAAATAGAAACAAAGGAAGTCAACAACAGGAAGCCAACCACACATTTGTGGCTTCGGTTAGAAGACCTTGTGCTTACAAGGCAACAACTAACGTCGCCACGGAGGCAGCTATAGCTACCAGCGTGACAATCCTACTCAGGAAAATACAAATAAGGATGGATTTACCGAGGGGCAATTTATGAAAATATAAGTTGCACTGTAGTATTTATAAATATAAAAATTTATAAATACTACAGTGCAACCAACATCGGATCGTCTTTTGAGATCAAGGAGTAGGCAGGTTGAGACCTTGATATCTCTCAAGACCACGACTCGAGGAGTAGGCAGATAGAGGCCTCGCAGTCACACTCTTGAAAATGGCTCCAAAGCAGGAGCCGAAACGCACAAGCAACTTAGAATGAAATAGCGAACGAATAATCATGAAGGAAGGGTAAGAAAACAAACTTCAATTCAGGCAAATTTTGAGAAATGTCAACAAGCAGCGGGAAAAACGTAATAAGTAACACGGAATGTATCGACTGTTATCATCCTCGGCAAGCGACAAGCCTCGGCTTTGCCTCGGCTCGTACTCGCTTACCTCGAATGTTAATACGTCTTTACATTCCTTGTTACTTAAATAACTATTTAAGTAGAATCGCATAAAACCTTAGGTGTTTGACAGAAAATTATCATGGAAAAATCATATCTTGGAGATTACGAATAAATGCAATAAAATCAGTAATATCTTAAAATATTTAACTAAGGTGAGCTGGGGAGCAGATCCCAAAATTATGCTCAACATTCATAATGCTTTGATCAACTCAAGATTAGAGTACTGTATAATGATTTATGGAAATACTAGCAAAACCAATATCAAAATGATCTCCGGTACCCAATTCAGATCTCTGAGAATATGCTTAGGTTTAATGAAATCTACTCCCACTAATGTGATATTGGTAGAATCCAATCAACTTCCAATGCACTTAAAACAAAAACGAATAACTCTAAACTTTTTGCTCAAACAAATGGGGATTAAACAGAACCCTTTACTTAAAAAAATTTGAGAATTTGAACAAATTGCCAATAATGCAAAATCCAATAAATTTAGACTAAGCACTATTTATACCTCCATTCAGTCAACCTTACAACCAAATTGAACCCCTAGAAGATAATTTTATTTGTAAAATTCCTTGGGAAATTCAAAATTTTAACTTCAAAATTAAGGAGAGCTTAGGATTGGGTAAAGAGGACATTCACTTTCACAATAACAACGCTAGATTTTGTGCTATTATAAGTAAGGAATGGGAAAACTTTAAATTAATTTTCACAGATGGCTCCAAAACAAACGAGAAAGTGGCATTTGGTGTATATATACCTCATAATAATACTTCTAAGGGAGGTAGAATTCATACGTTAGCATCCATTCTAACAGCGGAATTGACGGCGATTTATTTTGCTCTTATACTAATAAGTAAAAACACAGATAATTATCTGATTCTTACAGACTCCAAAAGTTCTATTGAGGGTCTTAAAAATAAAAATTTCAACAATAACTCAAATTTTATGTTTTTGAAAATATTAGATCTGTGGTATGAACTTCAAACAAATAATTTCAATATCGTTTTAGGATGGATTCCAGGTCATAGTAACATTATAGGTAATGATAAGGCAGATCTAACGGCAAAAAATGCAACAATCCCCTATAAAATTAATAAAATATTTAATGTGGACCTATTTCCATATGTGAAAAAAAGAATAAAAGTAGATTTTCAGGATTTTTGGAATTTAACTGCTACCATAAAAGGATTCAGATATAGAGAAATTCAACAAGACATTCAAAAGAAACCTTGGTTTTGTGTGGGACCAGCTTTTCCTAGAAAAACCTTCACATCCTTAATCAGGCTGAGAACGGGACACTGTTGTACTCCGGAACACCTCTGTAGAATTAATGTAAAAGAAGATAACTTATGTGAATGTGGAGAATTAGGTAACGTTAACCATTTATTTTTTTAATGTGATCGCAACAGAATCAATATCGATGGGCTGCATTCAAGTCTCATCAATCTAGGTATGTCTCCTCCTTTAAATTATCAAATGCTTTTAGGTGATCTCTCCTTTGAAAAAATCAAAATTTTGAAAAAATTTCTAGAAGACAGCAAAAGTAATATTTAACAGAAATTTCATTTACATGCATATAATAGAAATTATACTGACTATCTTACCCAGTTCTTTAAGAGCTTATACTAACATTCTAAGTCGTACTAACATATATTAATAATCCCAATATATCCTCTCCTTATAAAAATGTACGCCTACCTGATCTGGTGAAATTGACACCGCAAGGAGTCAGAAAACCAAGAAAATAAAAGAAGAAGAAGAAGAAATAACTATTAAATTAAGTAACAAGGAATGTAAAGACGTGTTAACATTCTAGGTGAGCGAGTACGAGCCGAGGCTTGTCACTTGCCGAGGATGATAACAGTCGATACATTCCGTGTTACTTATTACGTTTTTCCCGCTGCTTGTTGACATTTCTCAAAATTTGCCTGAATTGAAGTTTGTTTTCTTACCCTTCCTTCATGATTATTCGTTCGCTATTTCATTCTAAGTTGCTTGTGCGTGTAACTAAGTTACCGAATAAGCAGACAACAATAATATTCAAAAGGTCTCATAACCTAAAAATTGATATGAATGAAGCTGAAGGTATTACTTGTCAAAGGCAAAGTCATTATTACCCTAGGCATGTAAATGACACTATTTACATTCCGTTGTCAAGATGAATTAGTAAACGAATGATATAGGCCATTTACCTGTTTTGTTGCTAAGCATGTTTGGACTATTTACAGTGTCGGCAGCGGGAAAAAAAAAGTTAGGGAAACAAGTGCTTTGCACTTATCATTAAATCACTTTGTTTATATATTTCCTTTTTCTATTTGTATTCTCTACAATGAATAAAGTTGTTATCATTATTATAATTCAAGAAGTTTGTCCTTCTTCAAAAGACCACCAAAGGTTTAAAACAACTACATAAAACATTCCATGAAAGTGAGCCATAATTTTCGACAAACATTTTACAGAACTCTGTAGACACAAATGATGAAAAATAGTGTTTGATTCAGGTGCGGTAAATCAAATGTCAAAATCACAACATGTCAAAATTCAAAGTGTAAAGTTCAAAATTGAAATACTCGATTATGGAAATAGATAACTGTGTCTACTACATCGGTATTGTGGCTATCGTTGTCCTAATCTACTACTGTGCTAAACGCATTTGAATAAAAACGATCCAAGCTGTCTTCCATAATGGAATATACAGCTGGTTCCAACTCTGTTATCGATACTATAACAAACAATGCTATAACAAAAACGTCATCAAACAGTGTGCTACTGATTCTCGGTTTAATTGCCGTTGTGATTATCCTTTTCTTAATTTTGAAGCGAGTCTGAGGTGAGTCATTCCATATTATCAAACCAGAGTGAGGAATCTAAGAATAATTTTTTGTCTATCGTACATACAAATCTACGAATCTAGAAGTGATCGTAGTAGTTTGTAGTGAAGATAAATATAGACCTAGGTACTTCAAACCTAATTTATTTTCAACAATTTTATTGTCCAACGGTATATCTTCGAATTGTTAACTGGAGGAAATCATGTTAGTTTTCTTCATATTAATTGAAAGTAAATTTGAATTTTCTGATGATTCATGGTACATTAAAAACGTTGAAAAACCAAAAAAATGTTTGCGGAAATGCCTGGAAGACATTTATTTTCGCAATAAATGTTGAATAGTGGTATGTAAACGTGCACAAACACATGCACTTTAATCCAACTTTTTACCTACATTTTAATCAGCAACAGATATTGGGAGACAGAAAATATAATTTTAAGCCATACAAAACCGATTGGCACACCCAAAATATACAGAATATTCTTAAATCATTGGTGATTTTACTTAAAAAATCATTGAATTCTGACTAAAATAAATTTGTCAACTGTCAAATACAGACAAGAAAGAATGTTGCGATATTGTCAAATTTCTCAAATTCCAGCAAATTGAGTACGAAGTACTGATTTGTACAATATTAATAGAAAATTCCTTTTATATGAGTTTTGACGCTATTATAGTTGATAACTATATTGTGGAAAACCAAAATTAGTACCTAAATGAGACTACCAAAAATTTTAATTCTGAAAAGTGAATCTATTCTAATTTAAGTGGAAAAGAATATCATCGTTGTACGTGAAAATGTGAACGAATTGTATGGAGAAGTCTAAAAAAGATCTGCTTATAGAATGCAAATATTTCATACCTTGATGAATCGTCAACAAGTGTGAAAGGTCCACCACATTTGGGACAAAAATATTCCCCTTCTTTTGGTACAAGTTGCCAGCTTCTTAATTCTTGATTACGGAGTCCTATCTATTTTCACAAATATTATATAAAGTTTGATGATATATTCATCTTAATCAGTTTGAATGAGACGAACTGTCAAAACTGAATTGCAGTTGTTTTATTCATTCACTTGAGTTTGGCCAAAAGCATGTCCGCGCGCACGGATTTGCGAAAAGTCGATCGAGCGCATGCGCATTTTCCCTTTCATGTACATTTTCTTGATTTTCATGTAGGAAGACTAAGTCTGTTCCGATTAAATATAAAAATTGCAAAGGCTTTGATCTTGGCAGAAAAGCGCGCGAGTAGTGCGCGCTCGGCCGACATTTCGCAAATCCGCGCGCGCGGTTTTGCGAAATGTCAACCGAGTGCATGGGCATTTCCTTTTTCATGTACATTTTCTTGATCGTCATGTAGGAAGACTAAGTCTGTTGCGATATTACATAAGAACTGCAAAGGCTTTGGTTTTGGCAGAGAAACGCGCGCGTAGCGCGCGCTCGGCCGACATTTCGCAAATCCGCGCGCGCGGATTTGCGAAATGTCGGCCGAGCGCATGCACATTTACGTTTTCAAGTACATTTTCTCGATCTTCATATAGAAAGACTGAGTTTGTTGCGATTACGTCATATAAAACTTACAAAGGCTTTGATATTGGCAGAAAAGCGCGCGCACAGCTCGCGCTCGGCCGACGTAGCAAATCCGCTCGCGCGGATTTGCAAAATGTCTGCCGAGCGCATGCGCATTTCCCGTTTGTTGTAGTAGGGCTCACATAAGAAAAAAAACGAGAAAATGAATAAAAAACGAAATAAACGTAAGTTTCATAATAACTTTTCAATTAACTAAACAGTCCATTAAACCAACCTTGACGTGTTATTTTTGTAACTTATGTCAAAAGATGCGAAATAAAAAAAACAGTTTGACGTGTTTTTGCATTTTTTCAAAAGTGATCGTTGTACGTTTTATGAATTTTGTGCATTACTTTATCATAATACTGTATATGTATAACCACACATTTTCAGTAAGAGTACTCAAAGAAAAGGGAGAAATGAAATTGAATGATAAAATTCCCCATCTTCGATTAACATGTCATTGACATCAATATCATATTTTTTTATAATCCGCGCAAATCCGCGCAAAGGCAAAGGCTTTGATATTGGCAGAAAAGCGCGCGCACAGCTCGCGCTCGGCCGACATAGCAAATCCGCGCGCGCGGATTTGCAAAATGTCTGCCGAGCGCATGCGCATTTCCCGTTTGTCCATTTTTTGATCTTCATGTAAGAAGCTTAAGTCTGTTGTGGTTGCTTAAAAAATGTGCAAACGCTTTGCACTCGGCCAACAGTTGGTAAATGGTAAATGATGATTTCCGATATTTTGCCAATGTAGGCCAAGATTCCATTGATCTTCATGAAGGAAGCCCAAGTCTGTTGCGAAATATCACACCCACTCATATTTTCTAAACTAACGTTTGATAAATTCGTAATAATCTCAGGTCATTTGGCAACGCTGTAGAAGTACTGAAGCACAGATATCTCATTCTCAACCACCTACGATGTTTCATGATTAAAGTTTGACGTTTGTGCGTATAGAAAAATTCATAATAAAAAATATTTGTGCCTTTTTTGAATTTTTAAATGTCATTTGAGTGAAAAATAGTGACAATAATAGCTGGATAAATGTGTAGTTAGTATGTTGCTGAGAGATAGAGGAAATTTTTAGTCATTTAACTTTCCTAGAGTGAAATTACCAGTCAACTCCTTTTTTGGTACTTGAAAAGGTCATATATTCCAAAGTTATAATTTCCGCATCAAAATTTCGTTTGCTATCGTGTTTTTATTGTATTTTGACTCATCTGTGAAAGTTTCATCAAAATCGATGAGGTTACCATTTTCTTAACTTTTACCTATCTTTTTTATTCTTGTGGTACCAAAATATAGTGCTGTCATCAGCAGAAACAGTAAATGAACTTGAAATTTGGATAATCCATAGGTCATTACTATACAATTAAAATCAAATTTGTCCAAATATGGAACCCTGAGTAACGCCACAATTGATACTCATCAATTATAAAATATTTTTTTTAATTTCTTACTCTGATTTTTCTATCCATAATTTTTTTCTCATTTTCTTCCTATTTGGGTGAATTTTTTTTGGAAAATTTTCATTCTCTTCTCAAGATTGGTGAACACTTTGTTTTTTCCAAAAAATTTTTTTCGTTTCTTCTTCGATTTGGGTAAACATTTTTTTTCACCAAATTTAAATTTGGCGAATACCTTGTTTTTTCCAATTTTTTTTTATTATTAGGTTTAACATTTTTTTTATGGAAAATTTTAATTTTTTTTCCAAGATAGGTTTTTTCCATTTTTTTTTTTTTTCGATTTGGGAACATTTTATCGGATTTTTTTTGTTTTTGTCAAGAATAACACCGTGTTTTTTACATTTTTTTTTTGTTTTATTTTTGATATGGGTAAACTTTTTTAAATTTTTTTTCTTTCCAGGGTGGGAGAACCCAGTTTTTCTTCATTTTTTTTTTGTTTCATGTTCGATTTGCGTGAAGATCTTTGTTTTCGAAAAATTTTCATATTTATCCAAGATGGGTAAACATCTTGTTTTTTCCAATTCTTGTTTTTGTTTTTCTTCTCGATATGGGTGAAAATTTTCGTTTTTTTCTATAGTTAAGTGATTTTTTCAGGAAATTTTAATTTTTTTCCAAATAGGGTGAACACAGAAATTATAATAAACACTAGAACGCCAAACCCGCTGTCCGCGATTCAGTTCAATGACTCCTCACAGGGAATGGTGACAAAGCTTTGCACTTGCGCACTATTACTGTTTCTGGTCACGTCCTTGCCAAGTTTTCTTTTTTTTTTTCGTGTTCCAAATGAGGCGGAACATCTGTGGTTAGGGCAGGTAATTGTGGGAAGTCCAGTAAACTTGGCAACACCGTGTTAAAATCCTATCGTGGCGTATCAAGCGAAGAATGATAACAGTGTCGGCTTCTGAGTTTTGGCATTGTTAGGTTTTAGCAGTTGTTCAGGGTAAATCTGGATAACACAAATATATTGACGACACAGAGGCAAAAAAATGTGTGCGGGCTTGAATTTGGATGATATGTCCATTATAAAAAATTATGATATTGATGTCAACGACATGTTAATCGAAGATGGGGAATTATATCATTTAATTTCATTTCTCCCTTTTCTTTGAGTACTCTTACTGAAAATGTGTGGTTATACATACACAGTATTATGATAAAGTAATGCACAAAATTCATAAAACGTACAACGATCACTTTTGAAAAATATGCAAAAACACATCAAACTGTTTTTTTTATTCCGCATCTTTTGACATAAGTTACAAAAATAACACGTCAAAGTTGGTTTAACGGACTGTTTAGTTAATTGAAAAGTTATTATGAAACTTACGTTTATTTCGTATTTTATTCATTTTCTCGTTTTTTTTCTTATGTGAGCCCTACTACAACTATTTTTCCCTTGTGTAAAAACACAAGCTCTATCACATAATGTAATAAAAATCTTAGCTTCCCATTAAAAAAATTTGTTGATGACGTCATAACTTTGACGTGTTATTTTTGTAACTTATGTCAAAAGATGCGGAATAAAAAAAAACAGTTTGACGTGTTTTTGCATTTTTTTCAAAAGTGATCGTTGTACGTTTTATGAATTTTGTGCATTACTTTATCATAACCCTATACAGGGTGTTAATTAAGTACGTTGACAAACTTCGGGGGGTGATTCTTTGAAGGTTTTCAGGGCGAAATGTTCATATAAACATATGTCCCAAACGGCTTGGTTTTCGAGATACAGGGCGATAAATATACATTTTTTTCAAGATTTTTTAGAGTTAACTTCGACATTTTCGACAATAATCAGTTCAAATTAGTACAATCCATTCAATAGGGCGCACGATACAAAATAATGCATTTCTTAAATAATTCACAGGGTCCTCCTTTTTTCAGAGTCAAGCTTTGTTCAACCCTTCAGAATTTTTTTTTCCGCCGCCACTGACATATTATGAGAAAGGAATAATCAATGTTGTTTCATTTAACATCTTTTTGATATCTTGCATTTTTTCATTTACTTGTACGGTTCAGGGGCTATAATGAAAATATTAATTTAAACATTTTCCAGTGTGGCATAACATTAGAAAATTTGAAAAGTAAACATTTTCAATTATTGTAAATTGATGGAAATATTTTTTCAGAATTAGAAAAATCTACGATGAATAAAAATTATACAATAAAAAATATAAAGACAAGCTTTTATACAAATGCACTGAAAATGAAAAAATAATTTGTTTCATTTTTTGTAGGTTATTCTGTGAGTATCAAAATCTTTCTATACAAGATTACCTAGATCAAACAATGAAATGAATTATTTTTTCCTTTTCAGTGTATTGTATAAAAACTTTAAAATGTTTTCTTTTTATAATTTTCATTTTTAACATTTTGGTTTATTTTTTATGTGAAACTGAAAATCTCCAACCCAAAAACCATCACATACCAATTTTGAACAGAATCGGATCATAATCACAAAACTCGTCCGCCATATTGGAGCCGCCATTTTGTTTTTTAACAAACATTTTTTTAATGCATTGTCACCGGAATTACGGAAACCTGCCAAATTTCAAATTAATCGGAGTATTAGAAGTGGGTCAAATTCAACTTTTATTAAATTGTTTGTTAGTTAGTTACAAGTGAAGCTAAATAAAAGCTTGTTATTATAAAGATGTGATTTCTTTTTGTGATATCTAACAGAAAACTACTATCTCCCCGTCACTGCGGTACGCTGGAAATTAAACTAGATCTGACAGATATTGGGAAAACCTTAACTTTCAACCTGAAGATTCTGATGGTAAAAATGTGCATTTTCATTGAGATATTTGATTAAAAATGTTTTTACCCATCAGTCTTGATAGAGAACTCATACAAATTTTTTGATATTTTAAAAAAAGATATTTTTTAGTTTTCAATTGAACGTTTCCTTTTCAACATAAAAAACTTCCGAAAGGTAATCCTGTAATGGAAGATAGTTAATAGGGTTTATCTAATAGTCGCAGATCATTACACATTTGATTTTCATTTATGAATCTCTGGTCATAACTCCGAAAAACTAAATCAAACAAATTTTTGTTTCCGTACGAAGTACATTATTTTATCAGAAATTTCGGTTTGTTTTTTCTTCTGCAGTAACGCAGAAATTTTGTAATCAATTTGAATTCATAAAAATAGCAAAGTGGGCTTTGATTTTAATTCATTTATTTAAATATCAACAACTTGACAGTTATCGAAAGTTGAGAAACTGTCTCATTGTTAATTCTTCATTAGTGCAGATTCATTCAATATTCCTTTGGATAAAATGGTTGAATATACAAATTCAGAAATGGCAGACATGCACTTAATGTATGGAATGGTTGATGGTAACGCTCGTGTCGCCAGACGAATGTATCTAGAAAGATTTCCACAACGTCATATTCCCAGCACACAAATGTTCATCAATATTCACTCCCGTCTTCGTGAAACGGGTACTTTCAAGAGGTCTGCTGTTCTCATAGGAAGACCCAGGAGAGTTAGAACAGTTCAGATAGAAGAAGCTGTACTTAACGAAATTGAGCAGCATCCAGACACCAGTACAAGACAAATTGCGGCACAGTTTAACGTAACCCATGTATTGGTATGGCTAATTTTAAAAGAGCAACAACCTTATCCCTATCACATACAGCGTTTTCAAGCTCTTCTGCCAAGGGATTTTCCAAAGAGATTAACTTTTTGCACTTGGATTCGAAATAAATTGTTGGAAAATCCATGGTTTTTATCTCAAGTGTTATTCACCGAAGGGGCATGCTTTTCCCGTAAAGCCATTATTAATTTTCACAACAATCATATGTGGGCTGATGAAAACCCACACGCCGTGATTGAAAACCATTTTC
Organism: Chrysolina oricalcia; assembly: GCA_944452925.2. Classification (NCBI taxonomy): domain Eukaryota; kingdom Metazoa; phylum Arthropoda; class Insecta; order Coleoptera; family Chrysomelidae; genus Chrysolina; species Chrysolina oricalcia. Next base: position 3,372,369 of record OX101824.2, on the reverse strand, counting down.
AAGAGACGTTTTCTGTGAATGTTTGGGTTGGAATTGTAGGGAATTTCCTTATCGGGCCACATTTTCTGCCTCATAGACTCAATCGACATTTTCTTGAATTCATCTTACCTGGACCCCTAGAAGAGATCCCACTGAGGTAAAGAATTGGAATTTGGTTTATGCATGATGGTGCTCCAGTACACTTCAGATTGGTTGCACGCCAATATTTAGATGAGAACTATTCTGATCGCTGGATTGGGCGTGGTGGGCCACAACTTTGGCCACCAAGGTCACCCGATATGAATCCACTTGATTTTTTCCTCTGGGGGCACCTTAAATCATTAGTGTACCGAACTCCAGTTCAAAGTGAAGAAGACCTGAGGAATCTCATACAGGAGTCATGCGGAATTATAAGAAACACTCCTGGTATTTTTGAGCGTGTCCGCCAGTCTATGGTTAGGCGCATAAACGCATGCATTGAAGTTGGCGGTGGCCATTTCCAGCAGCTGCTCTGACATATCAATTTCAATAATGGTCCTTTTCTGAACTTAATTTTATTCCTAGGGAATTTATGTTACTTTGTTCTAGTATTTGATAATAAAGTTATTCACTATTGAAAATGTCCAAAATTATTTTGCCATAATTAACTTTGTGCAATACATATTCAACCTGAGTTATGGTAAAAAATGTATGGGAGCTCCATAACATTACATTTTCTCTACACGAGCAGAAAATAGCTATTTGTGTAATGAGAACAAAATGACGTATTGCGTCACGCGCTAATCTTTGGAGAGTGGCAATGACACTTCGAGAAATGAATTATTTTATATCATGCGCACTATTGAATGGATTGTACTTGTCCAATTTGAACTAATTTGGATCGATTATTGTCGAAAATTTCGAAGTAAACTCCAAAAACTCCTAAAAAATGTATTTTGATCACCCTGTACTTCGAAACCTTTCAAAGAATCACCCTTCAAGTTTGTTAGACTATTTGCTTCTCAAATTTCTTTATGTTATGCGTTACTGGAAAATGTTTGCGTTAATATTTTCATAGTAACTCCTGAACCGTACAAGTAAATGAAAAACATCAAGAGAGCAAAAAGATGTTAAATGAAACAATATTCATTATTCCTTTCTCATAATATGTCAGTGGCGGCGGAAAAAAAAATTCTGAAGGGTTGAACAAAGCTTGACTCTGAAAAAAGGAGGACCCTGTGAATTATTTGAGAAATGCATTATTTTGTATCGTACGTACTATTGAATGGATTGTACTTGCCTAATTTGAACTGATTATTGTAGAAAATGTAGAAGTTAACTTTAAAAAATCTTGAAAAAAATGTATTTTTATCACCCTGTATCTCGAAAACCAAGCCGTTTGGGACATATGTTTATATGAACATTTCGTCCTGAAAACCTTCAAAGAATCACCTCCCGAAGTTTGTCAACGTACTTGATTAACACCCTGTATATCAGGATTTGCTGTTAAATCTATAAAAACAAATTTCAAATGTAGAGTATGTTCGTCTAGTTTTGAAGAAATTACAGAATCTTCTGCAGATGCAGAAAACTTTATATTATTGAATAGAAAAAGAGGTGGTCTCACTGTTATAGATATTTGTATTTTCCATGAGAGAAAAATCCGGCAGGTTCTTGCAATTACTGATAATTTTATGCTAAATGAAACGAATTTTTTGGAAACTTTCATACACCAAACTTCATCAATATTATTTCGGGATGAAAAATTATTCAGCTCCATAATAAACCACATTTTCGATATAAATTATCTCCCTATGAGGTGAGTCACAAATTGAAAATGATAAAAGCAATAACAAGAATTTACACCAGAATTAGATTTTTCAATATTGCAATGTCGCAAACTGAGAAAATTAGAGGTGAATTGAAGTGAGAATACTTACAAAATGTATGATATTTACCCATCAATAGATGGTGAAACAAAATTTTCTTTTGATAGAAATAAGTTTATAACATTACAAAATTAAATGTTATTTTCTCCAATCCTACCATTTATCCTTGAAACAAAAAGAAACAAATATCCTGTAACAATTTGAAGTTTTGGCTTTCTATATTTATGTCTCTCAACGTTCGATAATCTACTTCTTATTACAAAAGATGGCATTTGAATTTAATACGATTCAACAACATTTACAATGATGAATGAGAACCTCTGACCAAATGCAAAAATGTAGTTTCTTACCCGAGAAACTATAATTGATAGATTTTTTTTTCTTTGGTGTTTTTGGCATCGACTGCTATGGTCAGTAGCCACGTGTTCTGGATAGGCCTTGTTACTAACTCCATGCGCCACTTTAGGAGCAGCACTGTTAATTGGAACGCAACAGCGAATCGTGCAGGACTCACCCCAGTTCATCCACGAGATTTGAATAATTTAAACGGTCAAATTAAATTAAAAAATCCCAGCCGCAACTGGGGCTCGAACTCCGGACCATTCGACTCAAAGTCGGACGCTCAAACCACTGCGCCACGCCCCGACATATTTGACAATTTAATCAATGACATTTTCGTTTTTCAACTGAAATGGTGGAAAAGTGATAACAAGAGTCAACAAGTAGTTTGAACTCCTGTAAAAAAATTTGTAATATCTTGTCAATGAAAGCCTTTGTTATTATTATTATTATTATTATTACATATTGCATTAATAACTAATTGATTAATCAATCGATTTTTAGAAGTGAAAAATCAACTTCAATATCCAGAATTTCGAAAATCAAAAATACGACTACATAAAGAAAGTGTTTCCTCAATCTGATATGGATTTCGACTATAATATTCTCAACGGCTTAGGCGTGAAGCCGATGGACACACAAATTGAGTTTTTTTTTTGTTCACAGACTGAGTGGAATCAATTCCCAACAAAATATCAAATTTGTATTTTTTGACGATAACAATAATTTCTCCCGACTTGGTCGCGAGAAAGCACAAAATAGAAGACCTACACTCAATATTTTTACTTTCAATAAGTCAATTATTGATTTACTGTATATATTGTCGTGAATTGGGGTTGATTCACGACTAACTAGGTAGATACTGATCATTCATAGATATAAAACACTTTAGAAAAATATAAAAACATTTATTTTACTATGTACAAATATGAGATTAAGACGATTGAAATTAATGAAGGAAATAATCAATAAAGAATTAATGAATTAAATAATTGAAGAATCTCTCCTAGACTAGTTATTGATTGAATAAATAATTTTAAAAAGATCTTTACTTACAATACATATCGGCATTTACATTTAAGAAACATTTTCCTTCTATCTAATATCTGATCTTCCAACCTCCCCCCATTGCCCTTACTAGCTGTGGGCACGGTAGAACTCTAAACTCGACTCGACTACCAGATCGAACTATCAGTGGCCTTTTTGAAAACTCTTGTTTATGTTCTGTTGAGGACAAGTTGTGTTTCAAAATAAAATATCTTCGCTCACGTACTGAATTGTAAAAAGGTTACCCACGTATTGAAATATAAAATATTTTAATGTACAGGATGTTCCATATATTTTTGACAATATCATTAAAGGAAAACTGTGTTATATTGCAAATGCTATTACCGACAACTTATACCAGATTCAGGAATAGGAACTCAAAAATCCTAAGACCGTCCCTAGCGACTCTTGTGCTCTATTGCGCATACTCATGGGTTGGTTTATCTGCCGTAGGGGGACCACGTTATTCCGAACTAATTGGCGTTCTATGTATTTATATTTCTATGGGTGAACACCTTTTTTTCATAAAATTCCAGTAAAATCTGATTTCATTCAATTGAATAAGAACTGATAGTGATTTCTCAGAATCCATAGTTTTGTAGTTCAAGCAATAGTTATTTGTTTTACTAGGCATAAAAGCACAAGATTTAATGCCGCGGCTGGTGTTTCATAGCCGAGCGTAGCGAGGCTATGAAACCAGCCAAGGCATTAAATCTGCTTTTCTGCCGTGTGAAACATATAATTTTTTCTTCAAATTTGTTCCAATTCCACGCAAAATCTACTTTTTCATATTTAAATTGCGTTTCATTATCAATATCCAAATAACTAAATTATTTCATCAAAGGTAACTGGGCCCTGCGTTACTATGTTTACCGCTGATGACGTTTGTTGAATATGTTTGTTTACTGTTTACTTTGTCATTGTCAATTTTGAAAAGTTGTCATGTTAGAAACGGATTTACTGCAAAGTGAGGATGAATTGATGCAATTAACACCACCTGAGATAAGAGACCAGGCGCGAGATGTGGAATTTAACCTTTTACCGGAAAAATCAAGAACTGTATATGAACTCACATACAGCAGATTCATGGAATATAGACAGAAGAAAAATATAGGATCTTTCTCTGAAAATGTGCTGATTGTCTATTTTTCCGATCTTTCAAAGAAATTGAACGAACTTTTTCTGCCTAGGCAGTAAAAGTGGACTTTTTCTGCCTAGGCAGTAAAAGTGGACTTTTTCTGCCTAGGCATTAAAAGTACAACTTCTAAGCCTGCCAAGTGACATCAAAAGGCCGCTTTTAATGTCATTTGGAGAAAAAAGTATTTTGTTATTCATGCAGTCAAAAGATTTAGAAAAATCACAAAATACAACAGCTGCTACTTCCCCACCATCAGTTTCCGAATTAATTATTATTGATCATATTCACAAAATAACGTATTGAATAATTGGAATAAAATCATCACCAATAACTGTTATTTTTTCTTTTTCTTCTCTAGGAGTTGGTGAGATACAGCGCTTGTCTCGGCGAAAACTACGTCGATCTCCAGAAAGCTTTAGAGTTGATGCTGAGCATCCCCCATCGGGCACAAGACGACAAATTCATCTCGAGCATCGAAGGGTACAAGGGCAGCATCCACAAGCTAGGCCGTCTCTTGGCCCACGACAGGTTTTCCGTCACTTTCGGAAACATCACCAAAGAGCGCTATCTCTTTCTGTTCAAAGCGCGTATACTCATCTGCAAAGTTAGGAGGATATCAGAGGACAGGTCCATTTTTCAGCTGAAGGATAGCGTAAGGGTAAGTTTTCATTATTGATGTTAATACCAACAGAATATCAAATAATTTAAAAAAAATTAAAAAATTAATCTTACCCAACTATGAATTGCCTAATTTTGACTAATCCACTCTTCTCAAGATATTTACGATATCTGACAAATCACAAATCAAAGACAATTTGTATTATCGCGAAAACACCAGCTGTCTCTCAATTCTGATTGGTCTGTCAGCGTTGACAGATCATAATTGTAGGCGGAAAGGTCAAAATGAGTCGCATCGTAACTATATAATAAATTATTGATAGTTATAATACATTTTTTGTGATTATAGTTGATTGATTATGGTTATGATGAATTGATTGTTCATGTTCATAATACATACTTTTAATGCTTCGTGAAATAGTCTAATAAAACTCCACTCGTGATTGAATTCATCTCATAAGTCTGTCTTTTATTTCTGAACTCAACTGAATTGTATCGAGAAAACACCACGAGTCCTGCGGACTGGTGTTTTTTCGAAACAATTCAGTTTCGATCAGAAATGAATCGACAGACTTATCGCAAAAATTCAATCACTTGTGGTATTACTACTAAAAACATTCCTGATGTTGTAAAAAGTCCATTTTTCTCAACTGTCTATTTCAGTACATCACAAGTGATTTTATTTAAGGAGGATTTTTTTTCAATGCAGGGTTAGATACAATTTTGTAGTCATGAAAAGAATAATTTCATTTGACTCGTGTAATTTTAAATTCTAAGAAATGAAATGAGTTTTCTTTTACTGGTCATAGATAACTATTACAACGGCGTGTTTTCAATCAGTAGTTTACTTTGATATTTTGGGTACTGACGGGTCAGATTTAAACCCTACGGAATAAAAAAACAGCGGAAACAAGTGTTATTTATAATACTGCAAAAAACAAAAGCAGCCAACTGGTTTTGTATTCAATCTGTCATTCAAACACATAATTAATCAACTCTGACACTTGCATTTTCGCAGGAAATACATGATTTCATAGAAATTTTCGATTAGACAAGGCTTTGTTTCCATCGATGGAAAAAGTAGCATGTACTTTTATTTTGTTCTATTTTGTGAAAAGTCCATGTAGCTTCGTCCATTAAATATTACACCAAAAATTATCAGCCGAATGAAGAAACTCACCCATACAAAAATACTCACTCACATAATATAACATCCTGAATAATTTGAGTTGTTGACATATCACGTCCATCCAGATTGATCAAATTCACCGAAGTATTCAACAAGTTAAATTAGGTATATATGAGGCAGAAACGTATAAAAAAACAGTTCAATTTTCTGAGAAACTATTTTTCCAAATTTAATTAATTTTTCCATTGTTTTGCCAAGAATGTCATTATTATACCACCATACTATACTTCATTCAAACCTATGAGTATTCATGTATAATACATACAGTAGTCAATATAACTCATTCCATCTCTGGAATTTGAGGTAATTTTTGAACTTCCATTTTGAATACGATGTACACTCTTAACTTTGGATAATAGATTTATTTAAATTTCAAATATATATAAATTTCAAATATAACACATGTAGGTGAATTTTCTTTAGGTACGGACTCCTAGGGAATCTATCAACCAATTTTAATAACTCAGAATGTCTTTAGAATTACTTTGCAATGCTCCCTTCAACGAGTAACAAATTCGAATCAAAATAGCCATCTTCAGACAATTTCCACAGTTTTGCTGATCATCAGCTAATGCTACTTTCCGTCATCCTGCAAATGATTTTTATTTGATTTTGTCAAATGGTCCTACGGTAACTCCAGTACCCACTAGGAAAGTAGACCACAGATCAGTCTATAGGACTCACTTGGAGTTATGGCTCATCAGTCGGAATGCTTTCTGTGGGTCCTATAGCTGACTCTGAGGCCCACTCAATCAACATTTGTTGAAAAGAACGATTTATTGCAAAACTTTTTGTACTCCTGTGTTATTTCCGTAAAAGCAATAAGTAGTTCATTTATAAAAAATATCGTTCGAGAACGGATCTTCTGTGAAAGCAATTGAAAAAATCCAGTAGGGAACTGTTACGTTCTGGTTGCACAAATCACGACTTCAATCGGCTAATTTTTATGACCACTTACTACTACTATGATCATTAGACAGGAATCAAGTCTTCATCTCGTAGATTGGCAGATACGCTGAAATATTCTGGGTGTGATTTGAATTGTCTCACAGCCTGCAATGATACGATTCCTCAAATAATTTACACATTCAATGGGTGTCGTATGAACCAGGGACTTTGGGTGACCCCAAATGCAAAAGTCTGTGTGATTTAAGTCTGGAGACCTAGGAAGACGATGTTGGGGTCCTGCTCACCCTATCCAAAGATTGTGGTAAACCTCTTCCAAGTACTGACGAGTAGTTATGCCAAAATGGTAAGGTGCATGAGCCGTATTGGCGGTCGACTAGCTAGTGGAACAGCTTCAATTAAAATGGGAAGCTGCTCATGTGGAAAATTTGTATAGGTTGCACCATTCAGACTCAAAGGTCGAAGAATATTAGGGGTCGCATGTGTCACCCCTTCAAAAAACCATGACTAAATTTTTTTTTCACATAAATCTTTTTTATTTGTATAAGACGCCCACAAAATGATATTGCTACCTTCGGCAATTTCTCACTTTTGGAAGCATCTAACTTTTCGGTAAAAAATCACCTTCTCAAAAACATTCGCATTCATTTAGCAACACCCTTCTTAATACGATTTCAGTTGATGCATTGACCATCATCAACCAATATATACCTCTGAATGAACTTCAGTGAACCTCATTTAATTTCTTCTATTTTTTCAGCTCACCCAAATTCAGTTGAAAGATCACCCAGAAGAAGATTGCACCTTCGAGCTTGTCGATAAAGTAGGTGGGCAAACTCTAGTCCTAAAACTACACAGGAATGTGAAAGAGTTCTGGTTGAAAGAAATCAAAGAGTTTGCAAAAGATCACAGTGAGTATACGCGGTAACTTTTATTTTTGGAAACGTTCATAATTCAACTGCCCCATTCTAGAGAATGAAGTCTCTCTTCGATTCCTCCAAGAATTGATAGTTGTTTCTGATCGCGCAATGCTGATATTCCTCAGGGCTGAAGTATCTTTTGATCCTACAAGTGATTATTCTCCCTTGCTAGCTCTTAGTCAACAAACTTCATCTCTGAATCAACAAATTCACCCCTTTTCTCCATGACTCAAAATAATTATATTTGATCCACCTTTATCTTTCCTAACAATTTTCTGTAGTTTCTAAATTGTCTTTGCATACCTCGAAAAGAATGGGCTAATTTTTGAATTTGTTGTTCCAAGGTGAAGGTGAAGAAACAGGAAGCGACGAATTTCTAACTGACTCACCTCCAGAAGAGACAGTTGATTCTGAGAAGCCAAAACTTCCGGAGAAGAAGCCAGATCCTACGCAAGCTGTTGGGGACCAACCAAAACTAGAACCCAAAAAACGCATCAAACCGCAAATCAAACTACCAGTGGAAGAGAAACCCCAAATTGCACCTCTAGAAACAAAACAACTATCATCACCAAGAGAAGTAAAACAAAAGGAAGATAAACCCAAAGATCAACCAAAATCAGATTCACCGAAAAACCCCAAACCAAAGGAGAAAAAAGCAGTTCAAGATAAGGACGATAAACCACAGCCAACAGTAAAACCAAAATCCAAAGTTCCGGGCCAATCCAAGCAACAGGATAGGCTTATTCGAGAGTTGAAGCTAGTCCAGGCGAGGAGTGAACAGTCCTCCAGTTCTTCAGAAACTCTCGTAGCGGAACCACCCTTATCACTACCCCTCTCCACCACCACAACCACTGACGTTCTCCCATCTGAGAGTGAAACCCTCAAACAGATCACAACACCAGAATCTGAAACTGTTGAAGATCATCACTTGAGAAAGATCCAAGCTGTTGAACCGTTGATACAGATCAACAAACCCAGAGTCCTAGAAGAAGTTATACCCTATATTATAAAACCACCTCCGGAGCTTGTCCCTGGCACTGCTATAGATAAGTTGTTCAGCGTAGAAAAATCAGGAGTCAGTGACATTGTTTTGACAGATTTCAAAGTTGGGGTCGAGGTAAATGTTGAAGTAGGCGACGAGATGAGTCGCAAGTATACTTCTTCTGCGCGGTCAGGTTAGTTGGTTATTGTGGAGACTGTTTTACGAATAAAGTTGGCTAACTAATTGTGTTTTTTTATGACTAATACTGTGTGCAGCAAATTATGCATGATTGTCTTCTAACTTGTGATGGTTTCTCATCGAAACGTACATTCTTCCTAAGAAAACTTTAAACCCATGAGTTTGCTACAGATGGCTGGCTGTTTAAATCGAGGCCAGAGACAGTGGGTTGTTTATAAAAAAATCACCAGTGTGTCAACAAATTGACGCCATCGACGATAGAGAAAAAGGCATACTGAACCATATTTTCAGGCATCTGTAAATTCAGGATACAGTGTGTCAATTTTAAAACGTAACACCCGCTATATTTCGGTCCCTATGTAAAATCTTAAAATATGCAGAAACACGTTGAACTTATTTTGTAGGAAAACATTTTGTGGGCTGGCGCTCAATTGAATGATATGAACCCTCTAGCGGGGGCAGACGCAACCCCTAAAATCTCGAAAAGAAAGAGGGGTTGGAAGGTACCTCATTTTAAAAGTCGCTCAACTACCTTTTCAAAAATACCACATACTTGACTTTTCTTGTCAGCACTTTTGGAGAAATCGAGTGAAACCATGAAGATATTTAAGAATCAAGTATGTTGGACTAAAACAAAAAATCAATTAAATGCACTTCAAGAGCATAAAAATCGGCCACCTTGAAATGTTAACAAATTTTGATCTCGAATAACTTTTTTATCTTCAGTCCGATTTTGATAGTTCCTTCAGAAAATGAAAGGAAATTTATCCTTGATTAATTTTCATCAAACATATTTCCTAAAAATGTCCGAATTATACATATTATACGAGGGAAAACAAAGTTATGTTTCTATCATCTAAGTTTAAGACACCCCTGTGGTGAAATACAGCTCTTGGATGACACTCAAAACCATCTTGTAGCAAGTTTGGTTCATTCCCTCTCCATTGCTCCATCATTCAATTCAATATCACGATTCGTTTCAAATTTATGAATTGTTGAATAAAGTATTGCATTTTCTCTATTCGTCATATTCAATGATCGCGATTGGCATGATAACAATTGTTCCACTTTGTTCATCATTTGACAGTTGTGTTATTATCATAATGTTAGTTTGAGAAAAATTATAATCGTTTTATCAATGGTTTTGAGTGAAGAAAACTGTGCTAAAGCCATAACTCTTTTAGAAGAGGAACGAAATTATCAATATGTTGCAAGAAGATTCAATGTCTGTCGTTCTACTATGCGGAGAATCGAACAAAAATTCATAGGAACGGAAGGTCATACTGAGCTGATTTTTGTAGAAGTTGGAGCATTGACAGCACGAAAATGCATTAATGATATTTCAGCTGACTACGTTGTACCATATTCACACTTTGGAGACATAAACTTCCTTCTTATGCAAGATAATGCAAGACCACATTCCGCCAGGTGTGTTACAGAATACCTAATTGAAGTTGGAATAGAGAAATTAAATTGACCAGCATGCTCCCCTGATGCAAATCCTATTGAGCATGTCTGGGACTATCTAGGTAGATGTCTGAGAAGTCGCAAAAGACCACCTCCGAATAAAAATTAAGTTTTGGTTGTGCTTATAGAGGATAGGAATAACATGCCCCAGGATAATATTCGAACGCTAATTCGTGGAATGCCTCGGAGAATGGAAGCTATTGTACAAGCTAGAGGATGCAACATCCAATTTTTAGAAATTCGTTAAGTGTTTTATTTTCAAATTTTCCAAATTGAAGAATAAAGATCACACAGAGAAAATGCACTACTTTATTCAATAATTCATGAATTTGAAACGAATCGTGATATCAAAATGAATTGAAGGGCAATGTACAGGGAACGAACCAAGCTTGCATACAGGATGGTTTTGAGTGTCACCCAAAAGCTGTATTTCACCACAGGGTGTCTTAAACTTAGATGACAGAAACAAAACTTTGTTTTTCCTCGTATAATGTGTATAATTTAGATCTTATTAGAAAATATGTTCAATGAAAATCAATTTGAGATAAATTTCCTTCCATTTGGTAAATAATCTATCAAAATCGGACTGAAAATAATGCACCTGAGTGTAATTAATTTTATTAAATTTTCGAAATTTTGTCCATTATTCACCAAACAATGATAAACATTCTGAAGTTCTACGCAGACAACTGTTATAGGTCTCTTCAAATCTTCCAAATCTCGGAGCTGTGTTTTATAAACAATCAATTTTAAATGGTCCAATTAGAAGAAATCTAGGGGCGAAAGGTCGGGTGATTGTGGTGGCCATTCTATTGCTCCTCTTCGTCCAATCCATCTGTCAGGAAATCTGTCATGTAGCCACTGTCTAACTGGACGAAAGTGGTGTGGCATAGCTCCATCTTAGTGAAAGTGAATGAGATTTTCTTGCAAAATCATGTTACCAGCCGCATCAATTTGATTTTCCAAACTAGTTGTTATTAAGGGGTCTATTATTTCTTCAACCAGTTTAAAGTAGAGCTCACCAATTAGCTTTTCCTCGAAGAATAATAGTATTCACAAAAATACTAGCCTAACGTTCACTTTCTCTGGATACTTACTGAGTATGGCCTTCCCTAAAAGGTCGCTGATTTTCATCGTTCGAGTAGTGAAAATTTTATTTGCCATTGAGAAAAACGGAACAATCATCAGTAAAGCAAATATTGTACAAAAAATTTCGGTTTGCAATAATAAAATCCGTCATTTAATTTTTTTTAATTTGTTTTTTAATTTGTTTTCACGAAACTCCCAGGTTTTCGGAGAAAACCTCTCAAAAGCAGAGCTTGTGCGAGCAAGGGAGATCCGGGACCCACAGTTTAAATAAAAGTGGAATCCGAACCACTTCAGCTCAATGGCACGCGACCAGGGATCGAACCCGGGCCACCTGGGTGGGAGGCATTGTTTCTTCAAATTCAATTCTTTTGTCGAAATCGTTATCAAAAAACTGTTGAAGAATTTGCAATTTATACGGGTGAAATTTATGTACCTTCAGTACTGCGCTTTCCTTACTGTTTTGGAAGACATTCCTAATTGGAGTGCCACATTGCGAAGTTATGTGGAGGGTTCTGCAGTAAAGGTGTCTGAAATGTCTATTCGTTTCACTGAACTCAGAAACTAACATATTTTTGATATAAATTACTATAGGGATATCGTCCATCAAACATGATAACTGTAGATCAAACCATGTGGTGCAATGATATTTTGATTTGATTGTGGGTTTAATTTCAACTAGAATTTAACTAAAATTCGTGCAAACGGCCGTAAATTGTTTTAAAATAAACATCAGTTCAATTCATTTTTGATGCCAACAGTTTTCATCAGATTTCACGCTTACAGGAAATGTCGAGTTTAAGTTTTTTTTTTTTTTAACTAGTTGAACGACTTTTAAAATGAGACGCAAGAAGAGTGCATCCTTATCTCTTGCGGAAATTCACAGGAGAGAACGCAATGGTCCATTTCACCCATGTTTGTTCCTCAGTCGTCGCAGTTTCGCATTCCGAAGGTTTCCAACATTGCTGGAAAGTAAGGAATATGTAGTACCAACAAAAAGTGAGCCGCCAAGAGCCCATAAAGAGCCGCCAATAGTCTACAGGGGTTGAAATCTTCAAAAATTAACATTATGTGTCTTGTCGTTTTTTCATGTAAATTTCCATAAGAAGAGTCTGAACTCTTGTCGCTTATCTACTCATGTCGAAATATATAACATCGTCAAAATAATATTCATAACTATAATAAATTCATTATTACTATTATACTGGGTGTCGATATTAGCTCACAAAAAGTGAATATATACGTTAGGACCAAACTGATTATCCACTTTTTGAAACAACTAACTCCATTCCAATTAACACCACCAATTCCAAAAAACTATTTTCTATCTAAGCACACCAAACAATTCACACGAGACACTTAACGCACCTCAAGAACGGCTTCAGAGTATTCCTAGCGCTTGGCACTATCCAGAGCTTCTGCAGTGTTTCGGATCAAATCAATTCACGGAAAAGGTCTTCTCTTCCTTCACAGAAGGGGGCTATGAATCCTCATACACCCGAAGGTCGGGACAATCATCCTACACACCCGAAGGAGTAACTTCCTCGCGTTACAGCGCGGAAACTACGTCGAGCAAATACGGTACAGACTCCCTGACGGGAGGCTCTAAATTCGACAGTCTTTCCTCAAAGTACGGTAAGAAGTCCTACAGCACGGATCTAGGAGACTCCTCGGCTATAACTTCCAGCTACAGCTCCAGGAAAGCATTGTCCGGTGACGATGATGACTACGGCTACAGCAGGAAGAGTAGGACTGCTTCTGAAGACAATGGCGATACGTACAGCTACTCCCGGAAGTTATCCAAGACGGGGGAAGATGGAGACTCTTACAGTAAATACACCAAAAAAACTTCCAGATCTTTGGCGAGTGCTGGAGATGGTGGAGATGACGACAGTTACACTTACTCAAGACGTAGCATCAAATCTAGAATCGAAGGCGTCAGTGATGGCGACAATTACAAAGTCAGGAAGTCTTTGAGGACTTCCGTAGAAGGTACTGGCATCGAGCCAAGCGAGACCAATGACACTTACAGCTACACCTCGAAGCGAGGGCTTGGTTCAGAAATAGGCTCGAAGTACTCAGTGAGATCTCTGTCTATTGACGAAGGCAAAGAAGATACCGAAGATATACTGGCCAAGTACTCAAAGAAGTACTCTATTGACAAAAAAACTTCAGCAGACGAGGAGGAGGACAAGTACGCCAAGTTTACCAGGAAGTACTCGAGGACTGATTCGCTTTCCGACAAGAAATCCTACATAGAAGAAGATGACGGTAAGTACTCCAAGAGGTTCTCCAGGACTACCTCGCAGAAAGACGAAGGAGAGATGGGGTACTCTAGGAGGTACTCTAGGACTGACTCTCAGGACAAAAAGAAGGAGGAGGAAGAAGACGCGTACGAGAAGTACGCTAGGAAGTATTTGAGGAAGGATTCTGAGACTAGTTCGAAAGATACGGATGGTGTGAAGTTGTCAAGGCTGAACTCTACTGAGAAGAAGTCTAGATCCAAGTACTCTGAAGTTGATGATGGTAAGTTTGTTCAAGACATCAATATTCATTCCGTAAAACAATTTCCTTGAGTATCTCCTTTTGAGAAGTACAACAGTTGAATTCCACGATCTTAAACACGTCTTTGTTGGTTTTATGCGATTTTATGTTATTTGATTTTTTTTTCAAATTGGTTTTTGTATCTAACAAGTGTTTTTCATGTTTTAAAATTGGGCTAGTTAAATTTCAGTTTTCAATTGTATATAACTCTGCATAAAGTAATATTACTCGAGAATAGAAAATATTGTGCTAGAAATTTTGATACTGAAAGGAAGTAATTCTTATATCAGAGATTGGTAGTCAGTCGCATTTCCAAAAAAAAACGGTATACCAAGAAGGGTAGATCAAATACTCAACACATTCGTTATTTGCAAACTGAAATTATCGGTATGGAAAGTTTTTATCTCGACGTATGGCTGCAAATCAGTTGTTCACAGAGAATAGAAAATGTGCAAAAAAAAGAAGTGAGAATGACTTTGGTGAGGATTTTTTCAAACTGATGAAGAATAGTGTATTTGGTGAAACAATGGAAAAATAACCAATTTGTCGTCTGAAGATTCGTAATAATGATAACAGACGGTGCCACCACATTAGTTCTAGAATCCCTGGAGAATTTGAGCATTGTAGGGGGCTCTATTTCTGGAATTCATACCATTTTCAATATTTGATGATGAACAGCGTCACATTCCATTAGGATATTTTTTTTTGTAAAATTTGTTTTTACGAAACTCCCAGGTTTTCGGAGAAAACCCCTCAAAAGCAGAGCTTGTGCGAGCAAGGGAGATCCGGGACCTACAGTTTGAATAAAAGTGGAATCCGAACCACTTCAGCTCAGTGACACACGACCGGGGATCGAACCCGGACCGTCTGGGTGGAAGCCAAACGCTCTAACACCTCGACCACTATGGTGGGGTTTCTCTAGTTTTTCACACTGAACTGAACAGGTGTCATTCTCCTTCAAGCCTACCTTTCTGAAAAGTCCTCCGTGAGAAATCCTGTTAAGATTTTGAGGCTCCTCATGCTCGTTCTTCATACCTATGTTTGTTTTTATTTCATTCTTTTAAAGATGGAGGTATACTCACGGACAAGTTCTTGTGAGTGGGTTGTTATTTCCATGTCATAGCCTTTCAAGGTATACCGTTCCTTTTTTAAGCTTCTATATTCCTGAATAAACGTATATCCCCCAATGTTTTCTGTGTCTTGTATATTTTCGTGTATTTTTTCTACATTTCCCAAGTTTTCATACGTCGTACTATTTGTTTCTGGAAATAAATTATGATTATTATTAGAAAAACTATCGTCACAGACTGTTTGAGTCAAGATTTACCGTAAAGATTCACCATTTTACCCTGATCATCGAATACTACCAACACTAATCTCAAAGTATCGAAAACTCCTAATAACATTGAATAATAAAGAAGATTATTTAAGTCGTTATAGAAATTTGGAATAGGCTGTTAAAATATGAACCAAAATTAAAAGAATCAGTAGTCCAGTATTGAAATTCAAACAATCTGATTGAAGTGAATAATGGAATGAGGAAAAAAACATAATGAGTTTTCTGAGGATTTTTTCAAACTAGGGAATAATAGCGTGTTCGATAAAACAATGGAAAAAGTTAGAAAACCCAGAAAAGTCAAATTCATCACATAAATTTCAGGGTGGTTTGGTGCAAACTATTAAATCTCCAAACCACATTTCACAGTCTCACAATTTTCAGCGAGAATTTAATTATGATAGAAATTTAAAAAATAGTTGTAAAATTCAATAAACCAATATAAGTCGGTTTCATAATATTGGACAATTCCAAAATCTTTTCATATGATTTTTATCATAATTATATGAAATGAAACTTTGGTATGTAGAGTTAATATATATATATATATATATATATATATATATATATATATATATATATATATATATTGGGGCCCAGGCTCAAGTCCTGTAGACACCCTCATTCTTTGTGTCGTGTAATTCGCTTTTTTTACCATTTCAACAATTTATTTGAGGATATCCCGGCCGCTGGAGGCTACCAAACTTGACTTATATTGTTCAACTGGCATATAAGATTCAGTACCTAAATCATCACTACTCATGAAATGACAACTCAAAATACGTTGTCGGCTCTTCCTCTATAATAATTCACAAAAATTATCCAATAATTTTCAGAGATAATTTTTGAAGCTATATCAAATATCAAATAATCATTGATCAATTTTCCGCAGAGTCAGTCAAAATAACAAGTGAAAGTCATATCAACCAAACCGGAATCAAGTCAGAAGCCTCTCTATCAAAATCTGTAATATCGGAATCATACGCTCAGGAATCCGCACAGAGCTACAAACATGAAGTCAAATCCGAAGCTCTCTCCCAAGCTGCTTCTTCAGTTTCAGTGGAACAAAAAATCACCCAAAAAGCGGTGGAATCCGCGGAAGTAATTGGAAAAACTAGAGAATTATCGTCATCCAGCGAAGAAAGAACCACCCAGAAAGAAATGAAATCCGAAAAGAAAGAAGAAGCGCTGAAGGAGGAGGCATCTTACGAGAAATCTCGAAAGGAGGAGGCATCCTACGAGAGATCACGAAGGGAGGAGGGATCTTACGAGACAGCACGAAATGAAGTAAATTCCCATACAGAGGAAGCGCACGACACACTTTCTGCAAGTCTACGAAGTGTTCGGGAAAAATCCGCCGAACAAAAGCTGGAAGAGTTGGAAATCGACAACAGGCCTAGGTTTGTCAAAACTATACGGGGAACTAGCATAGAACGTAAGTACAGTTTTTTCATAATTACATATTCTCGGTGATTGCAGCTGTCTGTAATCAAGCGGTATGAAGTTAATATTATGTAATATTTCTTTTTTATTGAATGACGAATTCCCTGTCAAATTTTCTGGAGAGAACATTAGTAAGAAACTTTCAGAAAAATATTTGAGACAGGAAGGTGTAGGTATAGGAAATGATCGTTGACATGCTTCTTGAACTTCTCGAGAATGCAATTTTTAGGGAACTGTCATCGATCAATGAGAGAATACTTCAATAAATCTACAATATGTCTTGAATATTTCTATGAAAGCTCATTTGATCATCAAAATTATAATCACGTTGAAGAGATAAAACAATTGAAATAATATCGGTATCATTACTTTGGTCGTTTTTGTGTAGCTAGACAAAAAACGCGACTCTATGTCTGTAGATCCATAAGGATTGCAGTGAGTTTGGCTTTCTGTCAATATACGTATATCCTATTCTCCAAAAACTCATTGAGAAAGTACTTTTTGAGTACCTCACAGGTACCTTACTGTTTTTCATTTCTTCAATTCACTCCATTCTCAATACACAACTCTTCTTGAAGTTATGTGCAGCTTCATAACTGACTTTTCTTCAACTCTTCTTCAATCACACGCAAAACTTCATTGCACATCTTTTTCACATTTTTAACATTTTTTTCTAGTACACTGTTAGAAATAAAACCGCTAACATTATTGATAACTACTTCTTTCTTTTGTAGATATGTGGGTAGTTAGACACCATACATCATCACGAACCATTTTTTGGCACGCCTTTTTTTAGTGCACAAACTTTTTTGATATTTTTTAATGCATTTGTTCTGATCACCACGACATTTTATTTTACACTACGATGGAATTGATGAATCGCTTCACCAGACTGTGTATGTGGAGGATTCCACAATGGATTTCGCAATTTTTTTGTGGACAATGGGGTTCTTGTGGATTTCCATGAAACTTTGCCGAATTGATATAAGAATCTACGCAATAAATTGAGATACAACTACCGTAGATAAAGAAAAGATGTAGAGAAATAATTACTTTTATTTTTTCGGTGGGTATTTATCAACACCTCAACACCGTGTTGGTGTTCATTGGTGGAGCATGTTATCCTTCGTGCAGGCTCAATTTACTTCCTCCTTCATCAGACTCGGAACTGACAGCAGAGCTGATGGGGTTAGAAGTGAGATTGGAATGTTACTCACATTACAAAATGGCAAAAATGAATAACATATTTTTGCAAATCACATAACACAGCACAACAGTATAATATTTTATTATGTTGAAGCAAATGTTTGAATGTTGCTCCGTTACCGTCTATACACAATTCCAAGCGGTGAATGGTTTTTGGATGGCGTCTATTTGGAAATTTACTCGCGTATTCTCGAACACAAGCCATTTTTATTCACTGAGCCATCCGTAATAAGCATAGCACAATATTCGCGAGAGGTAAACGCTGGTATATTCAACAGTACCGAAAGACGTCAAAATACGCAAATCAAATCAATATTCCTATATTATTCAGGTATTCGTCACCAATGATCCTGAGTTTGCCAAGATTGAAATTATAGAAATACGCGACTTTTTTATGAAAAAATTGAGTAAATCCTTCAGAAATCCTACTCAATTTATTGCCTGAACGCCTCGAAGGATCCAGTTGTAATACTTATATTTATTCAGCATGACGAATGCAACGACATGGCAAAGTTTCAACGGAATCCGCAGTATCTCATTGTCCACACGAAAAGTCCACACTCTCTCACTCGATGATCAGAACCATGCATTCATCTCCAATCATTACTTCTCTAACACTAGCCGGAGAATCCGCCCACTTCGAAATATCTCTGAGCACCCAGCCAGATTCCTTCATCTGGCTGAAGGACAACAAAACCCTAAACGAGGAGGATAACCTCTCAGGGAGGATACAAGCTACGACCTGCGACAAAGGCCACGAGTTCAAGCTAACCATCAAACAAGTGAAGGAAGAAGACGGCGGCATCTACACGGCCTTGGCGCAAAACAAGAACGGAAAGACCACCTGCTCGGCGCAGCTTGTTGTGCATGAACGTTAGTAGCAGTTGCGCTTGTTTTAGGGTGTATTTCTTCCTCTCATGTAACCTAATCATCGGAGTGTTTTACTAACGGTTGCTTTTTGAATGCCCCTCCTTTTGAAACCTAGAGTTACATATTGGATGGCCCTCGGAATATTTTTATTTATCAAAAAGTTATGTGTTTTTTCAATAGTTTTCCGGCAAACACCGTTGAAAAAATATTTCTTTCTGAAATGGCTCTCATTAAAAATAAATTATTCCAACTATTCGAAGTTTACCACCAATTCAAAACATAAGTTGTGATTTTTTCATATCAATAAGTGAGAACTTTCATTTGTTTTTTTCATTATTTCCGGCAATTCAAGTATATTACTTGAGAGTTGTGGAGGAAATTTGCTTCACAACATTGTCTTTCAGTTGTTTCAAACTTCCACAGTCAGATAGGCAACTTCAGAATACGATCCGTCACTGACAAAATTCAATGAATTTATTCAAGACAATAGTCTTGAAAAAGCAGTGACTTGTCGGGACAAATCCATTCATTTATCCTTCTTTCCTCGTATGGAATTCCTTGAATTTACAGTTTTTTTTTTTTTCATTTTCAGCTCTGCAATGTGGTAATAAACCTTCCTTTCGTTTCCAACAACACGTACCTAAGTCAGGGAGAGATTCAGGATTTGTTTCTGAAAAATTCGAGTCTCATTCCCATGTGAATATTCAGTCTTCAGAGTTCATCGAGCTTATTCTAGATCACCCTGTGAACTTCAGCAACTCCTTGGGTTAATCCTCAGTATCAATTCAAATTACTCAAGCTGGTAGTGGATTGGGTGTCCAAACTTTCACTGCAAGGTTTATTTTTCAATGAAATGTTTCAAGAAGAAAATATTATATTCCTTGCATTCCTTCGTGGAAAATTACCTTTACTCCTAGTACGGAATGGTCTCTGCCCAATGAAGATAGACTAAGGAAAGTTCTGTTTCTCAGAAGGTAGTAGAAAAAATATTTTTTGATCGGAGTAAACGGCACGAGGAGAAATGAACATTCCTTCACTTTTTGTTGATAATAGTGTGTTAAAAATGTCCATCAATTTGCCTACTCACAACCCTCCACCGCTCGAGTCCTTATCGAGAAGTTGGTATCATTTCATAACTGAAAATATTCCAGTGACAACAGAAGAGCGGACATCCAGAGCCAGCACGGATAAGCCAGAGTTCTTGGTATCGATGAAAAATGCAGAATTGTTGGAAGACACATATCTCCGTTTTATGGTCAAACTTGCCGGAGAACCAAATCCTGAAATAGCATTGTGAGTAAAGCAAATTTGTGTACTAGCTCCATTACTTCCAATAAAGAATCTATCGTTGTGGATTAGAGTGACCGTATCCATCTTGAATATGATCTCCAAAAAAGTGTCATGGATCTCAGATTTTTTAATCATCAATTTTCAGGTATCCATACAGAAAAACTGATTTTACATTCATGTAAATCATCTTGAAACACTATTTTGCTTGCCTAGCCAGGAAAGTAAAAGTTGACACTTGTTCTGTATCACACGGCTAGAAACTATTTTGCAAGTGCTATTTTACTATTTTGTCAAAAAACTAAGACATTGTACAAACAAAACAAAAATATAAGGAAGGCAATGTGCAAACCCTCTGCTCGCCTACAACAACTGAACTAGACTGCTGCTGCCTTCATAACTTCAAGTGATCATTTTCCCAGAAGATGTCTTTGTATTTTCATATACCTATCCCTTCTGTCACCGTGCCTACGTTCGTGGTAACAATCCCACCAAATATAATCCCTAAATGAATAAGTCCTTCATTTCATTTTACAACCAGACGGAATATCTGGTCCCTTCAGGCCCAAAGACTATAAGTACAGCAATAAATTCGAGACAACCCGTGAAGAGATTGAATAACAAATCTTACTAGATTTAATAATTGAATTACCTAGGCCGGAACATTTAGTATTCTCTTGATATTCTTCTTTTTGATTTTCAATCTCCGACATATATAAATATCCCTTCATATATAAACTAGTTTTTAAAAAGATCAACGTCTCGAACTATGTACGAAGACTTTGTGTTCATCTCCACGTGTGCAAACTTCCCTAAATCTACCCCAATGATACCTGGTTACCTCTGAATACCACCCCCAAATCTATGTCAAGCTCAGTCAACCAAAAAATGTGAGTCATCACAAGGTCACCACGAGGTTGTACCACATGTACCAAACAGTCATATAAAGGTCGTCGATGACGTCGTAGAAGTGGAGGGAGATCAAGATATGGCTTGAATCTACTACTGCTCTGTCATACCGAAGATTATAGTGTTCCACATCAGAATAAACTCGTGACTGTGGCATTCCCTTATTTCTTGTTCACTTTATTTTGTCATTATCTAATACAAATACCAAATATTACAGCTTCAAAGATGGCAAAAAAATACAAGAAAACAACGAACGCTATCAAATCATCAGAGAACACTCTGACAAGGGTTTTTACGAGCTGGTCATACCTGACGTGAAAAAGTCCGATGCTGGACTTTTCAAATGTGTAGCAACGAATAAATTTGGAGAGGCGTCGTCTGAAGCTACTGTAACTGTTTCAGGTACGTACAGATAACTGTTTTCACATCTATGGGACGTCAGGATCATGTGCAGTTGAAAAAAGTGAATGAATATACCGGGTAATTCAAATTTCACACTCTGTATCTCTGAAACTAGCCATAGGATTGGACACTTTTGATCAGCTTGACTTGAACTACATCATATCAAAAATTCATCGAATTTCACTGGGACTTATTTTCCATAAGAACGGTGCGGGGTTCTTTAACAAAAAAATGCCAGCTGCAGAATCCTTCAAATGTTTCTTCCAATTTGATGCGTCTATCACCCTGTATATTTTCAATATAATAAAAACAATTTATCCTACAAGGTCGAACCTGAGACGAAATTTGACTAATGTTTCGTTCCCAGCTTTATCAATTTCACAATTATTTTTTTGCATCCACAGAAAACAAGCACGTTTTCGACGACATGCCGGAAGGAGAAACCCTCCCGCCCGGCGAAAAACCAGTCTTCCACTGGAAAAAGGACGGCATCCCCTTCGAACCTGAGGAACGCTTCAAAGTCCTCATGGGAGACGACGAAGACTCCCTCGCGCTGGTCTTCCAAAAGGTCCGGCCGGACGACGTGGGGCTCTACACCTGCGTGGCGCAGACCTCCAGAGGCCACATCAGCTGCAGCGCTGAGTTGACAGTCCACGGCACCGTCAACCAACTGTTCCGGGAGCCCGAGAAGCCTTCGCTGATCGTCGTCAAGAAGGACCCCATCGTCAACGTCGGAGGGTCGGCCATGTTGGAGCTGCAGGTGAAGGGCTACCCCAAGCCTAGCATCACCTTCAAGCACGAAGGGAAATCTATTGAGACGAGCAAAAAACACAAGTGAGTATTACGCTTTTGTTCATCTGACTCCTGTGACTCGAACTAATCACCCATGTAGCACAGGTTACTCAAATGACGTCGAAATGACGTTGAAATAGCGTCTTATTTGAGTCATTATTGGTCCATGACGTCCACAACCAAAATGGAACTACAAATGACATCATATTTCATGACGTATTAATGCCGATTATTAAAGGACAGAGTCAAATTTTCTGTAATAAATTTTTATCTCTGTGGAATTTTCGTTCCTGAATGTTTGTTTCTGAATAATATCTTGAATCGAACTGACCACTTCCCAGTTTGCACAGGTTACCCAATTGACGTCGAAATAACGTCTTATTTGAGTCCCTATTGGTCCATGACGTCCACGACCAGAATAGAACTACAAATGTCGTTATATTTCATGACGTCATTATTCTGTTTATTGCTGGAAGTCACAACGACGTCTCTACAAAGTCAAATTTGTTATAATAAATCTATATCTCTAAAGAATAGATGTTTCAGAATGAGTTTTTCTGAATATCTTTAATTGAACTACCTACTACCCATGTAGCACAGGTTATTAAAATGACGTCGAAATAACGTCTTATTCGAGTCTCTATTGGTCCATGACGTCCACGACCAAAGTGGAACTACAAACGATATTTCATGACGTCCTAATGCCGATCATTACTGGATGTCAAAACGACGTCACTACAAAGTCAAATTTGTTATAATAAATTTATATCTCTGAGGAATATTTCCAGAATGTGTGTTTCTGAGTAACATCTGGACTTCCTTCTGTTATCAGTCTCACAAATCGAAAAGACAATGACCACAGATCAACATACCAACATAATCTCAAATAAAATAGGTTAACTTTAAATTTTGAAAAATCTTGCTTTATGTATATTTCTCAAAGATCTTTACCAGAAAATCAGATTTAACCCCTTACTGTGAATAATTCTTGCAAACGATATAAAAAATACTTAAAATTTCTAGGTTCAACTATTGATCAAACTCTCTCTTGGTCAACGCATGTTCTAGATCTGAGAAAAAATATCCCCTTTCATTGGCATTTTATACAGACTTATATTCCACTGAAACATCTCAAAAATATTTACTACAGTTTGATATATCCAAAGCTTCTGTATTTAATTTCAATTTGGGGAACTGCAACAAAATCAATTTTGAAACTATTGAAAACCTTGCAGAATAAGATTATGAAATGTATTTTCAAATTACCTTTCTTGGAACCTACTTCAAAATTATACAAACCAAGACATCTTCTAGATATTATTCATTATTCAGAATGAAAATTTGCACGTTTATTCACCTAACAAAAAATAAGAAAAACATGCTAATCTCTCCAATGTTGTTGCTTCTGATGGTCATAGTCATCTATCTAGGCAATCTGATAACCTAAAAACTATCCAAATTAAAACTCAGTTTGGCAAAAATTCATTATAATATCGTGATATTTTAGCTTATAATAGCATGCCGAAACGAATAAGGTGTATTAATTTCCTCACAAAATTCAAAAAGGAATTTAAAAAATGTATCATTTCTTCTGAACGAACAGTCGTTGCCGACCGATGATGAACCCTTTACTCCCATAAACACCTAACTATGTAGGCTTATTATGGCAAAAGCCTGTCAGAAAACAACTACTCCCCTGGCTAAGACCACGACGGGTATTGAATTAAATCTAACAGCTACTTGTGCAACGTTCCTCAAAACATCAGAGGACGCAATTGCAAGTGCCCTCTATGACCAACCAGCAGAATTATGTTTTGATTTGGACAGGGTGACCACCTGCAGACTAGTTTCTAGGTTGTTGCCTCTCATCAGTGCAAGGGAAGGTCAACACAGACAGCACTGAAGCCATCTGTTCCCCGTCCAAACCAATACACACTCCGCTGATTAGTCAATTCTGGTTCACGCGATGAAAGCAGTTTCTAGGCCGCTCCACCTAGCGAGCAGAGGAAGACACTCCGAATCTCCGGGTTGAGAGATTTAATCGAAGAAGACAGAAATCTTTGGGAGATCGTTTGCTAACGAACAGTCGTTACCGACCGATGATGAACCCTTTACTCCCATAAACACCTAACTATGTAGGCTTATTATGGCAAGAGCCTGTCAGAAAACAACAACTCCCCTGGCTAAGACCACGACGGGTATTGAATTAAATCTGACAGCTACTTGTGCAACGTTCCTCAAAACATCAGAGGACGCAATTGCAAGTGCCCTCTATGAAGATTCAACAAACTTCACGCTCATACAAAAAGTCCTACTTTTCGAACTTGTATCATGTCATTTTTGATATCACGTTGACTATATCCGCCATATAATATTGTGGTGTCATCAGCAAACATTTTATTTTTTCCAGATAAATCTAAATCAGCTAAAGAGTTTACATAAATAAATACTTAGTAAACGTATTTGAAAGTGATGAAAAATGTCTTCAAATTGCAAAAAATTGTCTAATTTAGAACACAAAAAAATACATTTCCGCAAAATTTTGCGACGAACATACAATTTTTACACAAGAAAAAAATTAAAACCTAATTAAAACGGTTTTGCCGATTTTCCCGGAAGAATTGAGGTTATGTGGAGAAGTGTTAGATACAAAAGTTGTAGATCTTCTTATTGTCAACAACTCTGCAACTTTTTTCGATAGGAGGTCAACTTTTGTTGCAATTCGCGAAAAACCGTGAAATACCACTTTCAACCCCTAAGTTCATCCCGTTCAACCCTTCTCTATTTGGTCGACTTCAAATTATTTTTCCATACCTTCGAACGATATTTTTCTTTTATCTCAAAAATAAAATAAATTAGATAAGTAGTTGGACTATGTTTTTTGTACAATTTTTTTACAATAATTTAACACAAATGTTTTCTTCTAGGATTCTGTATGAAGACGAAGAGAGCGTTTCTCTCGTCATCAAAGATGTAGAATCGTCAGACGCTGGAAAGTACACCTTCACTGCAGAAAACGAGATTGGAACAGATACGGCAGAGATGAATCTTACAGTCAAAGGTAAGTCATCATTCTCAATCCACGATTCATTTCATTCAAATCCATTTTACCTTTCCACAGTTAAAACTACTACGTTTACACAAGACTCGCAAGAGTGTTCGCACACTATCAGACTAGGTATATAAATAGAATTAATTGATGTCAGTCTATGAAGTGTCTATCAGCTTTCTATGTTTACTCTGGGGTAATGACTTAATATTTCGCGTTAACAAATGTATCAAATCATCGACTTGCCGTCGAACGAAAAATGTTACAGCCAACACGCATGCACATACAACTATTTTTAAACAATTTTACTACCATAACACCATAAATCCAGTCCAGAAACATTTATCGAGAGTGATCAATCAAAAGAGCCGTGATATTTTCAGTCCACAAGTACGTTGCAGTTTCTCTTGGTATAGTATCAGCAATTTCATGGTTATTTTTCCAATGTTACAGTTACATTTCATTGACCACTCTTCAACAGCTCAATACTCTATGTTGCATCGATGTTCCACAACAAAATCCTAATCACTGTTTCATCCAATATGGACATTTTCAGCGCCACCGAAGATAAACACCAAGATGGAGGATATATCGGTGCATGCCGATATCCTTCTCAAGATGGATGTCGAAGTGGAGGGCATTCCAACACCCAAGATCCAATTCTACAAGAATGGCAAGGTTATAAAGGAAAGTCAACACATAAAAGTTGTTGAATCTGGAGAAAAACACAGCCTTATTATTGAGAAAACTAACCTCAAAGACTCAGGTAAGAAACAAATGAATATTCCTTCATTTTATGTTCGAATTCATGTCATCCTAAATCAAATGAAAACTCAACCTGAGCCATTGCGTTTTGTTTGAAAAATAATAACAGTAAATGAAATAGTCCTGTTCAAATTTTGCTTATATTATGAACATCTGGAGAGAATTGAAAAACTTACAAAATGGTTTTCAAAATACACCGATCAGACTATTTTTCCTAGAGAAGAGTCGGGAAAACTAAAAAATCAATCATTTTAAAATTCACATCTTTAATAATAATAATGAAGTTTATTCAAAATTCAATAAAAAGCACACATCAATTTGTATTAAAAGGTGAATAAATGGTTTAAGTATACCTTCCAAGTTGAAAACTTGTTGACAGAAAATTACATATGGGTATCTGTTTTAAATTGAACAAAATAATAATAAAAAAGTAACTACCTAGTTAATTGAAGTGAAAGATATCATGAATTAAATTTGGACAACACTCTTTAATCAATTTTTGTTTTTTTCAAGAGAATAATGATCGTTTTTATATGATTTGGAATCAAATCATAGTAAAATGGAAATAAATATTTGAAATTTTTCTGGGGCCTTGTTTTTCTTGGTTTTCCACTATGACACTATTTTTATTCTTTGTATTATGAATATAGTTATTGAAGTATATATCCATTTTATGTTTATAGATATAAATCATTATGTTGCATCCAAATAATTATCTTATGTCAATTTTCTTTGATTCTTTGTACAGTTTTTCACTAATAATATAAATAACTCCGACTATACCTATATAATTTACAAAATGCATTTCTGAAGAACCTCAAGATTTCTCTTCAATTTGAATTTTTGTTTTTGAGTAAGAGAGAATCACAGGATTTTATTTTCGTTGCAAGATTGTTAAAAAAATTTGGTCCAATAAAATTAGGTGCTAACGAAGAAATGCTCAATTTTATTCTGTCCACATGGATGTCTTGTTTTTGTATTGTATTATGTTCGTGAATATTCACATCCAAGAAGAATTCACTTTCCTTCAGAAACACAAATAGCATGTGTGAAATTGCCCCAGAAGCAGATTTCATATGTCAGTATAGATTCAATAGCTCATGTTTTTCCAATACAGTACGAAGATTGAAGAAAATTTATTTCAGTTAACATAACCTTGAAAATGTTGCTGGCAATGAGGTTTCCAATGAACAAAATTATCCAGATAAATTCCTCTATTAGAATATGCAAATTCTCCACAACTCTCTGACGATTTCAAAACCCCATCATTTTTGTTTTATCTGCATTGAAAAAGAGATCGCGTCCATTGAAAAATGTTGCTACCTTCTCATTGATGGTGTCTTCAAATTTTGCTTCCAATTTTTTTATATCCGGATCGGATATGACCAATGAGAAGTCATCTGCGTATGTTGTGCAATGTTCTTCACCGATGACGTGATCCATATGATTTACGTAAAGAATAAATAGAATGGGCCCTAATACCGATCCTTAGGGACACCTCTAATCAAGTTTCCAGTTTCTGACTGAATGATTTTCATTTTTCCTCATATAGGAATGTAAACTCACTATATTTGTTTTCGATTCTCTACGAAAGATGAGATCCATTCAAGATCCAGACCTCGCAAACCATTCGTTTCTAATATCTATAATAGTTATGATTATCATTGTCAATTACATTACTTTTGTTATTGATAGGTTCCTACTCAGTGGTTGCCACCAATGAACTAGCACAAGTATCGCAGTTCTGGAATCTGGATGTATTCACTAAGCCAAAAGTTATTCAAAAACTAGGAGCGGACAGACAAGTCTCCCAAGGCCAGGACATCGAGCTGAAGGTCAAACTCGAATCTGAACCGAAAGCAGAGGTCAAGTGGTTCAAAGACGAGGAAGAAATCAAATCCAACGAACATTTCGTCATAAAAGACGACAATGACTCGTACATCCTGAAAATCACCGGTGCCGTGACCACCGATGCTGCTCGATACAAGTGCAAAGCTATGAATATCCATGGCACTGTCGATGATGAGGTTAAAATAGACGTGAAGAAAGGACCGAAGATCATAACGGGGCTGCACGACATGACTGTCACTGAATATGACAAGAATGTAACTTTGGATGTGAAGCTTGAAGCGTTTCCGCAACCCACTGTCAAATGGTGAGTGAGTTGAGTCTATCTGAGAGCATTGCATAGTCAGGAAATTGTTATTATCCTAATTTCATTCACAATTTGCTACGTTTCTCAATAATTAAAACAATTTCATTAGTCCAAGAATACTGACATCAATTCACAGTTAGGGGTCTTTACAACTCTAGAAGGGGATTTCTTCTTGATGAAAAGATGCCTTTGGGACTCAGCATAGACCCAGTAACATTTCAGAGAACTCCAAATCAGAAAAGTCATTTGAAACCTGATGATCTAAGTTATGTAGTACATTCTTCTCTGTGAATTTTCAATGTTTCTAACTCAACTTACAGATCCCTCGAAGTGTTGTTTGGTGTCGTTTGAATCTCATTTTGAAAATTTGAATATCATTTCTACGAAATACATGAAATGTTATTGTTTCCTATCTTTCAATTACATTTTTATGAATCAGTGTCATACTTATTCTTTTCTTCTTTCCAATTTTTCCTTTAGGTATCTGGATGAAGTGGAAATCAAAGAAACAAGGACCGAGTTCACCAGAATGGAGTCAGACAACGGGGTCAGTCTAGTCATAAAAGAAGTGTCCAGCGAATTATCAGGTCAATATACCTGTAAACTCAGCAATGAATGTGGAACTGCCGAAACTAGTGCCAAACTAACAGTCAACTGTGAGTAACTCAACCAAAATCATACTTTTTGAGTTAAAATGATAAAGATAACATCCTAGTTTGTCTAAAATCCGTCAAACTGGGATAAATCATATTCAATTCTACAGCTGTATGTGCGATACTTTCCTTCCATTTGTTCTAGGTGTGTAGTTCACTTGGTGGGAGTCTATTTCCTTCTTTCAGTGATTGATTGTACCTTGCAATTTTCCGAGTTCCGATCGACAAAATTCCATTAGATCTACATGTTTTGTTGATGTTGACGTAACATAATCCATATGATAATGTGTTGGCGAAATGATGAGCTATTCTTAGTGAGCCGTGGGTTAGGATCTTACTTGGTTAAAAGGGAAAATGAGCTGGAAAGGAATATCCTTGCCACTGCTTCGGTAGAAGACTAGAATGATTGGAACCGTGTGGGGCAATAGATGAGTATCAATTATACTTTGGTGTTATTCGAATTCCTACTTGTACTTTTTTCTAACCTCAACATATTCTGGATTGTTCAATAAATGTAACTTGGTTTATTATTAAATTTCCTCTTACTTCCACTCTTCTGCTGTCACCACTTCTGTACCGCTCATATCAAAAATGGCCTTAGTTCTCCGAGATTTTTATGCTGTTATATTTAAGTGACCAGGCCTCGATTCTTAGTACTTGGAGTTTTATTTTAACACACTTCAAAATTATCTGAACATAAATATTCATTAAGTCTGGAGTATTTCCCTTCATTAATTTTTAAAGTTGACATCGCTATTTGTGTGATTCAATATGAGTGGCTATTATGTCTTATCTGGTCACATATTCAATCATCATTACAATGTAGCAACAAATCACGGTGGCCCGCGCCACGGAATGATATATGCTTTCATTCCTCCGTTCATGAAGTAATTGGCTGGTAATCGACGAATTGTCAATAAAATTTGGATTTGGAGATTTGTCACAAATGGTCTCATAGTCCGGAGGCGACATTTGTAGAACTTTCAGATGATGTTGGATTTGTATGACTCGATCCTCAACAAAAAGATTATCTGCACATCAGATTTGACCTTCAGATCATTGATTTGGTCGATTTCATAAAATGGTTTTGAAGCAGCACAACTTTGGCGATAATATGTGCTGTTCTCTGGATCGTTCATACAGATAAATAATAATAATAATAATAATAATAATAATAATATATTTATTTGCCATTTTAGATACACAAAAGGTACATATGGTATGTCACTAAACCTAAGTTATCCCTCTGTATAAGAGGTAAGGATAAATATAAATAAACTCTCTAGAAAAATAATGTATATATACAAATTGTAATAATTATGGTGATCGGACATAGAATATATAGCAAGACAGCACATACGATAAAAAACATTATAAGACTTATATGGGTTGAATCGTATCTGTACTGAGCACACCGGATTCAAGATATGTTTGCCAAGTTGTCATTCAGGTATTCTTGGAGAGTGTAATAGCATTTCTCAAGTAGAAACGTTTTAATTTGACTCTGAAATAATTTATCACTTTGAACTCGTTTGACTGTATCAGGTAGTTTGTTGTAGCAAGTTATTGCACAGTAGTGAGGAGAGTTTTTGAAGTGTGACAACCGGTGTTTTGGGATTAGCAAAAGTTCGCCGTTTCGTGTATTGTGTTCGTGCTCTGATGCACTTTTCGAATAAATTCCAGAGTTTTTTCTAACAAACATAACACATTTGAGGATAAAAATTGAAGGTGCTGTCAATATTTTTTCCCTTATGAAAGTAGGTCGACAGCTTTCTCGAAAATCCATATTGAATATAAGTCTTAAAATCCTTTTCTGAGCTATAAAGACCCTTGTAAAATCTCTTGCTCTTCCCCAAGCCATAATGTTCAAGCTGATGTGGGAGTAGACCATTGCATAGTAAATGCTTAGTGTTCCAGATTTGTCGAGATTTGGTTTCATTTGCTTTATGGCATAATAAGCTTTGTTTAAGTGTGCACAAGTTTGATCCACTTGTTTTTCCCAGTTTAAATGCGCACTCTTAACACTCTCTCTGTCCCTCTCAATTATGGACAAAGTCAGGTGGCGCCCAACGTGGGGCAAAATAATTAGTTAAATAATTGTCCTCCAAAAAAGTATATATTATTTTCTTTCAATAACTAGTCATAACAAAACGTTTCAGGCGCTCCACGCATCATCAAGCACTTGCAAGATACGACCGTCGAAGAGGGAGCCACGTTACACTTGGAAGTCGAGGTCGAGGGTTGTCCACAGCCCACCGTGAAATGGCTCAGAAATGGACGCGAGGTTTCGGCTGATGCTCGAATAAAGATAAGTCGCGATACTCAGAGACACGAGACGTTCAATTTGGACGTGAATCTGATCAAGTACGAAGAGCAAGGGGAGTACGAGGTTATCGTGACGAACACTCTGGGAACTGTGAGCAGCAAGAGTTTTGTTACAGTACACAGTGAGTACAACATAAAGTTTGGTTCAGTTTTGGGATACCCCACAGAATATATTTTAAACACACAGTTCAGATATTTCGTATTCAAAGATATTCTGAAGATTTTGAGATATTTTTTCATTCACTTGTTGGAAGAGGGATTAATTCTACAATATGTAGAAAAAAACTGAACATGAATATTATTGTTTTGTAAACTTGCAGAGCGATTTAGAAAACGCTGTCAACTGAAAGACGTGGAACTTCAAAGTCTAAACTTATACAGGAAGATTTACCACCACTTACACAAAGGACCCCGCAAACTTCTTATGGAATTTGGGTCCCGGTGGATTTTTTTTTAATTTTTGGTATGATGTAGTCCATGTAATTTCCAACCAATGTTACCATTGCGCCAACCCAAAAATATTAACAGTTTTGCTGCTAGGTGGCGTTGAAATCACCCCTTGCGAAGATTAGACTATTCATTTTTTAATCCGGTATCAATATTTGCACTTGTTTCATTGTTGCTAATATTGCACAATATTGTACTGTTTTATAAAAAAAATTCTTACCCCCCCTCCTTCTTCCCCCAACTCCTATTACGAAATTATCCCCCTTTCCCCTCAAATTGCACAAATCGAAAATATTTCGGTGGATTTTTCTGAATTTTTAATATGATGCAGTTCAAGTTATTTTGAATACAAATTAATTGGGTGACAAACTCAAAATATGATTAGTTTTGATGCTAGGGTGCGTTGAAATCATACCTTGCTCAGAATAAACTATTCATTATTATTGATCAAATCATCACGGCAACTCTCAAATTTTACTGGTAGGTACTCTCGCACATGATAGACCAATGCCCCATTCAATTTTGTGGAATTGGTGGTCAATCAGTCTGTATACCTATAGAGTGTTCTACGAAAACACAAAGTTTTCAACCATATTCGACAGAATTGCCCTAAATACATTCAAGTTTCAGATAATTTTTATTCATAGCTGCAGCCAAACTTTTGGTGTGAGAACTTTCTCTATTGGTTCTTCCAAAACGCTAATAGACTTGTAAAATGTTGTACATTTCTGGATCTTCACTATATCTCGGGATACCAAAATATATGTGCTGTTTGATACTTTCGGTACACCTACAGTCAGTCGGTAACCGGACACAAAAAATATATTATGTTTACGTAATAGCAATTTGAAGAGATATAATAAATGCAACCAATGATGAGTTTAGACACATGAAGGATCATGTAAGTACTGTATTTTGGGTTTGCATCGACCCTTGAAATATTGTATTCGTCCTTGTTTTTTTGTCACTTGTCAAAGTTTTCCCCAAGATCTGTGTTTATGTATACCCTTTGTTATCCTCCAAAGGATTGACAAAAAAATCCTTTTGTACGTCACCTACACCCCACTAACAAATTGCAGAGGTAACCCACACTGACGCCATCGAAGAAACTGAGGAGGCGCCGAAACAAGTGAAATTCAAAGTGGTCGAAGATGAACCAGACAGTGGCGTAGAAGCGGAGATTGAAGAAAAGGTAGAGATGGAAATCGAGGCACCAAAACATCCCGAAACAAAGGATGAAATTGAAGAGCCAAAGGAATCGGGAGGTAGGAGTTGAAAATATATCTGATTGAGATGAGGTGTTGTGGTTTACTCGAAATCTGTTTTCTGGATTTACTGTAATAATAATGATAATAATGCATTCAATCCATTAAGATCATAATAACATGATACTGGAAAGGAGACAATCGTGTAGACATTATGATTTTCATAAAATTTGATAAATTAAATTAATTTCAAAACTTTCCATGAACACGAATATATAAATAAACACCTCAACAAACAACAAACTTTGAAATCATTGGAATATCTTAAAGACAATACACCCAGTAATTCATTTGGAACCACACAGTTACGGAAATTTGAATAAAAAGCTAATTCCACAGTGCCTTCTGCAAAAATAATAAAATCACCAAGTAGATTACAAAAATATCTGCTTGTTTAAACAATTATTGCAATACGATAACAAAATGAAGGAGACTAGTTGCCAGGAAACTTTTTGAAATAAAAGGGAGAGAAGCCAGTGGTTTTGAATAATCAACTTTGGAAATATTTTCGGTACAGTTACACTGATTTCAATATCTTAGTCATGAAATAGTATGGATCTTCAAATTTTCAATTTTTTCTGGTTGCATATTCTCGTGCAATGTGGATGTCACAAAATTAGATTTTTTCAAATTCAAAGTTAGTAAATCGTCAGATAATTTCTTTAAATTGATAAATCAAATTCAGAATATGATACTATTTCATCCCAGGTATTTCCATCAACTATATAAACTGTATCGTCGGCATGAGAAAAGAAGTCTGTAATTTTCGTATTTAAGAAATCATTCATATAAATCAAAAATAAAATAGGTCCAAGAAATGACCCTTGGGGACCACCACATTTCAGTTATCTAGAATAACTCTTGAAATGATCAATCTTCCAAGTAAATGGCTTTGAAATAGTTTTAGGCAGATTCCTCGTACGCCAAACCGTTCTAATTTGGATGATAATTTTGTATATAAAACTGCATCAAACGCATTTTTTAAATATAAAAATGTACCAATAGTTTTCTCTCGATTATCTAACGATTTATAAATAGTTGCTGTAGTTGGCTCAAAAATAATAAATTAAATTATGTTTCTCAAGAAAATCTGTCAATCCAATTTGAATGAATTGCTTCAAAATTTTGACAGTGTGATCAATTTAAGAAATGGGTCGATAATTATCACAATATTTTTTATCTTCCCCTTAGCATATCGGAGTAACAAATAATTTTTTTTAGATCTTGAAAATAAAAACCTGCGGCTAAACATAAATTGAAAATATGTTCACGGATCGATGAAGTGCATTTCATTATAATCTAATAATTTACTAATAATTATTCTATTTGGGCCAGGGCAGAATCATTTTTAAATTTATTTGCCAAGTTGATTATTCCATTTTCTGTGATAGGCGACCAAAATATATTCCTTGAGTTATAGGAATGTTCTATCAATAGATATTCATGATTTTCGATTTTTTTTACCTTACTCAGATCCTTTATCTCAAAAATGATCATTACAAATATTATTTGCTATTTTCTCTGAATCATTCGTAATAACTTAGTTGTTTTCAAATAATTCAATAACTTTGGATAAGGGTATTTAGAGATAGTTGTTTTTTCAAAATCGATGGAAATAAATGAAAAATGTCTATCCCAAATTAACAGTATCAAACGACTCAAACAGTTTTTTCGATGAATTTCAAACTGCGAGACAATTCTTTTTATTATATTTGTAGACACAACACCAATTTTTCAATCAAAATCAAAGCCCGAAAAAATATTCTTACCAGAAAATTTCAGTTCATCCCTCAAAACGAATTCCCATTTCTGAAGTTTTCTCGTGAATGTTTTTTCAATCAAAATCGTGATGAATAAAAGTGTCAATAAATGTTGCTAGTACTGCTTTACATGTGCTTGTGTCTCTGTTTAGTTTGTCAATGTACAGCAATTATGGAAAATTTGCTGCTTATATGTTCTTCACAATTATTCATTCACATCCTACCCACAATCTTCCGAATTTTAACAATGAACCAACATTCCACACAACTAGGTTCACAGCACCAAAAACTCGAAGCCGAATACAAAGAATCCTCCGCAAAAATCCCAGAACCCATAATAGAAGAACCAGATTCACCTGGGGTATATCAAAGAAAGAATTCCTCCATAATTGAAGAAGCAGAACATGTTGAAGTTGATGAAACCTTCCCAACCCAAAAAACGGACGAGGAAAAGCAACGGCCAAAAGACAAATCCAAGCGAGGATTGTCACTCCAGATAGAAGAAATTGAAGTTGACCAGAGTAAATCCCAACCTACTCCCGTTGAGGAAAAACAAATAGAAAGAAGCACTCCAAACGCTGCCGTTGCCGCCAGCAAAGAAAATATTGTTATCGAAGAAGATGTCGACGAATCAGTACCCAAACCTATCGAAGCTACTGATGTCGGCAAAAAGCTCCACAGAGCCATATCGGCCACGAAAGAAAAGAGGGATATCGTTGAAGATGAAATACTAACTAAAGAACCTCAGACGCCTGTCGAAAAGGATTTAGAGTCTGGACCAAGGTTTCCAAAGACAGCAAAAAAAGCAACGGTGGAAGACGCCGACGTAGTAGAGATTGACGAATCTGATAGTTCTCCGAAAAAATCGAAAGAAGAGACCCTTCAAAGGCAGGAAAGTCAGAAGGGACAACGAATCTACGAGGAAGACGTAGACGCGAAAACAGAAGAACTTTTGAAGAAAGCACAGAAACAGAGGAGCTTGGTGGAGGATATTTCTGAAAAACCAAGTGGTGACGTTGAAGGTAGAAACTATATATATATATAAGTATACATATTACATACTATTACGCACGCATGAAAATATTGCATAGTTTATTTTAGGTCTTTATTATTTCCTTCTTCGACACTTTCGTGTTATATATCACTGAATCTTCGATACGTTATCAATAATCAAACAAATCAGGCATACAACTTGAAGGATTTAGTTGTAGAGAGCAACAACACCAACATAACAAATCCAAGACAACATATTAAGAACTTCAAAACTACATAATAACAATTTGATCATCTGCTAATGAGTTAGGAGATGTATTTTGCATATTAAGTAGATGTTCTGTGACACGTGAGACAGGATTGTCTGCTGCAATCCCAACATCAGTTTTGTTTCCTTGTCATCCGGTTGCACCCTAACAGCAACCCTCATAGGTATTCTGAAGACTTGTGCGAGCTAGGGATGACAATGAGGGCGACATCGTATGGTAGAGTTACTGGATTCATGAATAAATCTCACAAAAGTGTCGAAGAAAAACATTGTAAACACCAAAAACAATACATTCAATATTTTCATCCACAAGTGTATAAATAATACATCATTTCATTAACACACAACCATACAGAATGTGCATGTCACACTGCCATCTTCTAAAATCAGTTCAATTGAAAACAACCACACATTGTAAATGAAAAATTGAATCATAATATGAACACCACTGACGATAATACTGAGCTAGGGGTTACTATAAATGTCGTATTTTAACCACTTACGTCCGTTGTAGAATGCTGCACTTTAATCACGCTTTCTAACTTACGACAAGGTAAGGTGAGAAGTAGACGTAACACCCACGCTGGCTAACCAAAATACGCTTACGGTAAGTCGTTATGTCATCGATATTTCGATTTCACTTTGTGAATTTCTAACGGAAAAAACTTTCTTGAAGCGATTTTCTTCTTCAGAAATCATGTTGAAGAGCTTCTGAGAAAAAATGTTTCCAACATTGGTAGGTATGCAATTTATAATATACAGTGCGGCTTTTTTTAGTCCCCCCCCTGTTAACTTTTGAACGGTTCGACGTACAAACATGAATTAAAAACAGTTTGGAGGGTTTCACCGATACTACTTTTTGAAACAAAAAATATGGTGATTGCTCGACAGGGGGCGCGGGGGGCACATCAATTCAAAATTTTTAAATGGCATGGGGGGTCGAGTGTCACATCGTTGAAAAGAGAATTCAATTCTCTTTACAACCATCTAATTTTTTTTGAATTTCGTTAATATTTTTTTTGCAATTCAAATTCGAAATATCAAATATAAATGCGGATCTGAAAACTAGTCATAGCTTGATAAATTTGAACGGTTTGTTGTGGAATAATGAAACCAAAAACATTGCAAAGGGTATTATCGATACTACTTTTTGAGAGAAGAAATATTGCAATTACAGTACAGACGGCGCTGGGGGCACATCAACTAGAAAATTTCGATAGGCATAAAAATCGAAATTGGGAAAAAATTCCTTAACTAAATTCAAAAATATTCAGATGGTTGTAAAGAAAATTGAATTCTCTTTTCAACGATGTGACACTCGACCTCCCATGCCATTTAAAAATTTTGAGTTGATGTGTCTCCCCGCGCCCCCTGTGGAGCAATCACCATATTTTTTGTATCAAAAAGTAGTAGTAGTGAAACCCTCCAAACGGTTTTTTTTTTCATGTTTGTACGTCGAACCGTTCAAAAGTTAACAGGGGGGGGAGACTAAAAAAAGACGCACTGTATAGTAACTTATAATAAATATCATAATATATATTATTTTATTTACAGTACCCGCCATAAGGTATGAGAAAAAAGTTTATTATTAGTGCATATAAAAATTACTTTTAGGTTATCGATTTTCATATCCAAAAACTTTCCTACATGTATTGTCGATCACCCAAAAATTTTCAATACCTAACTAAAAAACTTTTTTCCTATGTATTCCATACTTCATGGTAGGCACTGTATATTGAATAAGTTATGATAAATAATAATGGTGTTCATTCAATAAAAAAATCTGTATACTCTTGAGTATTTCAGACATTATGTCACCCAAACCCTACTCCAAACTAATACTTTTTAACATTAAATAGCTATTCCGATACTCCTGGATACCAACATGAAAGATGGATCCAGGCCTGAATCGCTAGATGTCACCTACATCGTCAGGGGTTTCGCAAATCCTCCCCCGATAGCAACTTGGACGCTAGAAGGGAAAGAAATCAAACCTGACAGTAACCTGAGGATGACTATCAGTCAGAACGGGGAGGAATTCAAATTGGAAATCAAAAAGTTGGATATGAAAGATGCTGGTGTGTACCAGTGCATTTTGAGCAATCCCCTTGGAGTTGTGAAACACCAGGCGGTTTTGGAAGTAACTCGTAAGTATTGATTGAATATCGCAAATAGCCACTAGAATTGTATTACCACTCTGAAATACTAATAGTATTTGGGGCATTCTTTGGAATCATTTTCAAAATTGAGTACTTCTTTATTACCATTGGGTATACCTCAAGGTTCCATACTCCGGCCATTACTTTTTCTCATATATGCAAATGACTGAATGAACAAGTTTGCTTATGCTTCTACATTGTACTTTTTATCTAGCGAAATTAATATTACTATTATTAAGTTTTTATTGTGATCCCCAGCTGAAAAAGACTTGAGGAGGCCGAAGCTGAAAGAAGGACTGAAGGATCAATCTGTGGTGAAGAAAAACTCAGTCACATTCAAAGCAGTTGTGGTTGGAGATCCAGTTCCCGAGGTTACTTGGTAAAAATGCATGTCACGAACGATTTCCTCCTTATTCAGTTCGATTATTACAGGTGCAAAGATGGAATCGAAATGTCGAACGAGGAATTTGAAAAGAGTAAAATGATCTTGGAAACTGAAGACCATGAGATTGAAGATGGACTCAATGAGTGTTCATATTCATTGACGATCCCAAGATGTAAGTGGCTTGTCATATACGTCCTCCATCAGTTCATCCTAAAATGCAAATCACACAGCATCAGATCAGGCGAACGAGCGGGCCATTACATTGGTCATCTTCTCCCAATCCAGTCGCTGAAGACATCATTTTCCCCATTCCCCATATTTGCCTTCCCAACTTCATTGGGTCACTCAGTTCATTGCTTAAAATTAGTCAACTTGCCCTCTTCCACATCAATAATTTGGAAACCATCATTATACAAGTATGTTGTTTCAAGGCGACCCTTCAAACAGCGGAAAATACACCATCAAGGCCAAAAACAAGTGGGGTCAGTGCGACAGCAGCGCCAAGTTGACCATCGTAATGCGCCCCGAGATAGAAGGCCCAGAAGACGTCAAGGCGGTACCAGGAGAAGCCATTGAGTTCACCGTGGTCGTTCAAGCCAATCCGGAAGCTCAGGTCTTATGGACGAAAGACGACAAAGCCGTGGAGGCCAGCGATCTCATCAAGATCGTCGAAGACAAGGCCAATAAAACTTACAAGCTCATATTCCACAAGGTCATGCTAGCGGACGAAGGTTACTACAAGGTCACGGCGAAGAACGAGCTAGGAGAAAGCAGTTCAGAGGCGAGACTGAGGACAATCAGTAAGTATTTGAATCGTTTCGTTTTGCTACAAGTAGAGGGTCCCGTCTGATGAACTTTGTCTGAGCCACAAATATACTGTCCTGTCGTCCAGGTGGACAATCATATTTATACTCATTCTGAGGCCGTGTTTCACTTCACTTTGCCAATAAAAATTACCGGCGCTTGTTTAATACAAGCAGCTAGAGTATTGTGCTTCTGGGTGGGTTTATTACACTCGTTGCCTACGCCGCGAACTGGTCTTTATTTGAATGATGGTTTTTCGGGTTTTTAGGCCGACGTTTATTTAGAGAAAAACTCGACGTTTCGCCAACACGAGTGGTTGGCATTTTCAAGAGAAATGTTTACAGTTTCGATCACTGAACACTACTTGTTTGGTATGCGTTGTCTCAGCCAGTATTTATGGGTCGACGTACTCGTACCTGCGTCCGGTGCCATCGTCCCTGCGTCGGGTACCCCCTCGGATTCATTAACTTCCCGGTATGGTGTTATTACCGTTTTCTTGAGAACAGGTAGCCATGCTTTATTCAATTGTAACCCTTCTTCAATTCTGTTGAAATTGTTGGGATGTTTTTTGATTTCGATTGCTTCTCGGAAGAGTCTTGGATAATATGCATGAGTTGCGGTAATTACTTGGGTTTCTTCGAACTTCACTCTGTGATTGTTATTGTTAAGCGCATGTTCTGCGACAGCGGATTTTTCTGAGTGTCCTAACCGGCAATTGGCCTTGTGTTCCTTTATTCTGGTATTTGTGGAACGCTTCGTGGTTCCGATATAAACGTTGCCACAGGTGCATGGAATGCGGTACACCCCAGATGAGCTTAGTTCATCACGTTTATCCTTCGCCGATCTCAAGTGATCCTTCAGTTTCTATTGCAATAGAGACGGCAAAGTACAAACCCAAGGTATGGTTGCGATATGTAGACGACACGTTCATAATTTGGAGTCATGGACTGGAAAAACTCAACAAATTCCTTGAGCACATTAATAGGATACACCCGAATATACAATTCACAATGGAAGTTGAAAAGGATAGGGAACTGCCTTTCTTAGACGTTCTCATTTTTCGAAAAGAAGGACGTTTGGGGCACAAGGTATATAGAAAACCAACGCATACTGATCGATACCTCCACAGTACCTCAAATCATCATCCGTGTCAAAAACAAGGAATTATCAAAACACTAGTAGACCGAGCCAGAAGAATATGTGAACCCGAATATTTAGAAGCGGAGCTGAAACACTTGAAAAGCGCACTTCTTTCAAACGGATATAAGGAAAGCAAAATTGATCGGTGTATAAAACGCAAAAGAAAGAACTCTAGCGACAGTGGATCGAATGGCTGCCAGGAACAAAGTAAAGCATTCCTACCGTATGTTCCTAGGGTCACAGATCGGATTGGCCGTATACTACGAAAGTATGATATAAAAACCATATATAAACCTTCAAAGAAACTGAAGGATCACTTGAGATCGGCGAAGGATAAACGTGATGAACTAAGCTCATCTGGGGTGTACCGCATTCCATGCACCTGTGGCAACGTTTATATCGGAACCACGAAGCGTTCCACAAATACTAGAATAAAGGAACACAAGGCCAATTGCCGATTAGGACACTCAGAAAAATCCGCTGTCGCAGAACATGCGCTTAACAATAACAATCACAGAGTGAAGTTCGAAGAAACCCAAGTAATTGCCACAACACATGCATATTATCCAAGACTCTTCCGAGAAGCAATTGAAATCAAAAAACATCCCAACAATTTCAACAGAATTGAAGAAGGGTTACAATTGCATAAAGCATGGCTACCTGTTCTCAAGAAAACGGTAATAACACCATACCGGGAAATTAATGAATCCGAGGGGGTACCCGACGCAGGGACGATGGCACCGGACGCAGGTACGAGTACGTGGACCTATAAATACTGGCTGAGACAACGCATACCAAACAAGTAGTGTTCAGTGATCTAAACTGTAAACATTTCTTTCGAAAATGCCAACCACTCGTGTTGGCGAAACGTCGAGTTTTTCTCTAAATAAACGTCGGCCTAAAAACCCGAAAAACCATCATTCATTCAACGATGGCCGCGAAAGCCTTTCACAATTGGTCTTTATTTGATTTGAAATTGATGCAAAGCTGTCTTGCGCCTCTCCTTTGAATTCCTTTGAACTCACTAAAAGTGATGGCGTATATCACTATCATCATCTATGTCTAGCACCGCTTCGAAATCATTCAATTTTGGGTGGCATTCATTTTCATTCAAAAGTAAATCAACGTGACTATCCAATTTTTGCCATTTGGCAATTTGATTAATTTCATCGGAGATGTGATACCATCCAAGATCAGTAACGACAGCCCAAGCAAAACAAGCATCATCATGATTTTTTGGCAATGGATTTTGGCAGGTCAATGAACAACGATCCGTTACCGACGTCTGATCTGTTGAAATTGACCTCTAAAATTTCAATTTTATGTAGGTTCAAACCGCTCTCCTTTTCCGTGAAACCTGATCATTCATTTTGAATTTGATCGATGAAATTTTTGAGGAACCCCTCTTAATTCAGTTTCTTTGTAAATCACGCTATGAAGTGTTTAAATATCTGAATTATTTTTTTTAATTTGTCAAATGCCTCGCAGAATGTCTTTACTTTGATCTCTTGTTGTTTTTTCAATAAATTTTTAATTCTTCGTTTATTTGAGATATAAACGGAAACAAATTTGAGAGTTGTCCTCACCAAGGTGTTGGAGTAGTACTTAAAACACCAAGTCAGTTTTCTAGAAACATCCATAGATGATGATAATCACCTAAAATAAAATATTCAATTAAAGTACAGTGTATTTTTCACAGGATTATTTCTACTGATATGTCAACTCTCTTCACATTCTAATTCTTTCCTGAAACTACCCAATCATTGAGGAGCTACGAATCAAGTAGCTAAAAGATCAGAGCAAACTTTCGACGCCCATTTTTTCGAATAATTTGGGATACTTTGAGAAACTCTCACGACAACAGACTGGGACTATAACGTCAGCGAATATCAAAAACTCATCGCACTTTAAAAAAATTATCAGTGACGATATAACTGTCACAATTATGATTTCATGCTGAAGAATAATTCGTCGACACCTTCAAATTTGAATTTGAAAAGTGACCTGTCATATCGAGTTCTCCTTTCCCTGTAAAGACTTCAGAGAATTTCTATCAACTTTAACGTAATATCTGTATGATATTCCAATGACTGGCAAGTTCTAAA
This sequence comes from Chrysolina oricalcia, assembly GCA_944452925.2. Classification (NCBI taxonomy): domain Eukaryota; kingdom Metazoa; phylum Arthropoda; class Insecta; order Coleoptera; family Chrysomelidae; genus Chrysolina; species Chrysolina oricalcia. The sequence goes on along the minus strand of OX101824.2, from coordinate 3,329,570 downwards.
TTGTGACTTGCTTTCAAACAATCCCATATTTCACTACGGAAAATTCCAAAATCAATTTTTTTTGTGTCTGGTCAATATCTATCAAATATTTCATCAGGTCTCAAATTTTGCTTGGACCACTGTGTATGCAGTGGGGAAAATTCAGATCAATACTGGTAAAAAATCTTTGAAAAATACTCAATTACACATTTTGTTTTTCCAGAGGAAGCGGAACCAACTAGTAAGTCAAAAATAAACGTCCGCTTCTTGAAACGCTCTGTATATAAACGCAATTCATCAAAATATCACGAACCATATTTAACAAACCGCACAAAAGCACAGCATATATACTCACACGTTAACACGATTCTCAACATTTCCAAACATTCAAGATAATAATAATGATAATAATATCCACAGCGGAACGACCAAAATTCATCACTGGCTTGAGTGATGATCAAGTTGAGCACAAAAACGAAGTAGCTCTGATGGTGCGTGCGGATGGTCTACCGAAACCGGAAATTCGATGGTTCCTTAACGGGAAACCGGTTACTGAAGATGAACATCACAAGATCGAAACGGTGACGGAATCGCAAGTGACAAGCAAATTGACGATTACCAGCTTCGATGAAAGTTCTTCAGGCATCGTAAGTATTTTTATTACTCAATCGTGATTGAAAATTTCTTTTCTAGTCTATTTCAGTGTTACAAGTATTATATTATTGCAATAATGCAATAATTCAGTTGTGATATAACGGCATTCTTGTCCAATTCGATGTCTCAACTGCTCCAGATCACGAAATTTACTGATAAACTTTGGATTCCAAGTGATCCTAATTTTTTTTTTATTGGTGACAGATCTGGAGGTATAGCTGGCCAATCGATAAAACCTCGTCTACTGATTTCTTTCTGTATACCTTTCATAGTATGAATACATAAAATTTTGATGAGTCATATCTATCTTTTCAGTACAAAGCCGTAGCCATAAATGTTGTGGGAGAAGCTGAAACAACTTCCAAAGTATCGATGCTGCAGACACCACCATCATTCGTCAAAAAGTTAGACAGGAACCTGGACGTGAACGAAGGGGAACCACTGGAGCTCAAGGCCAAAGTTAACGGTAGCCCGAAACCTGTCGTAAGAAAAACATAAACGAAAAAAGTGAAAACAATCATATCGACATTCTTTTTAATTCCAGGTTTCTTGGTTCAAGAACGGAGAACCAATTCTCGATGACGATAACATCAAAACGACTGTTCTACCTGATGGAACTGTCAAGCTCAATATAGATAAGTGTAAGCCGTCTGACAGCGGAGCCTACAAGTTAGTAGTGAAGAATTCCAATGGAGAAACCGCATGTCTTTGCGCAGTCGCTGTCACTCGTGAGTAAATTTTAAAGCACTATTGAAACCTATGAGTTGGTGAAGCTATTTTTGAAGATACCAAACCGGAAGCTATTTGGATATCCATTATATAATAATATATAATTTCTAATTTGCCAATATTATATACAGTACGGCTTTTTTAGTCCCCCCTCCCCATTTCAATATTTTTAGACGTACAAACATGAAACCAAGTTACATCGTTGAAAAGAGAATCCAATGTTAACAGGGGGGGGGGGCTAAAGAAAGCTGAACTGTATATTAATAATAATATAATATATTTTTTATCAATTTAATGCCAATAAACATACATTGTTTTTGTAGGGACAAAACATAAAAAAAGAATTATTCCTTATGCGAAGCGTTCATAAATTTTTCGAGGCACTTTTATATTAAACACGCAATCCATCACCCTGGGCTAAAATTAAAATACTCGTTACTGAAAGGACGTTTATAACACGTATAACAAATGAAAGTCAAATCCAATTGTTCCGCACATTCTGTTTCAAATCTGCCGCGACTTCATATTTCGACAAGATCCATTCATTTGGAACGCTGGAGTTAATAAGCACTAAGCTTTTTCGTTAAAAGCTTCGAAACACTAAGAACTAACCTCTGATCCAAGAAAGTGCTTGGGAGCACAGAGCTTACGAGCACAAAAGTGTGTTGAGTGCTTTCATAAGCACTAAACACTATGCTTTTGGACAGCTCTGGTCCTAACACAGATCCCTGTGGTACACCATGAGTCACATTTTTATATTGATTTTCTCCAATATAAATATTTTGACACATATTGTCTTCTGTTGGTCTAATAGTTTTCGAACCAATTGTAAACGTGCCCTCTAACTCCAATTTCATCCAATATTTCCAAATAATGGTAACAATATAAAAAAAGTACTATTAAACTTTTACAGAAAAACCGAAGAGACCCAAGTTCCTCAAATGCTTCAAGGACGTCAAGATACCTCTCGGCGAATCTCTACGACTGGACGCCAAAGTGGAGGCCTTCCCTCCACCGGAAATCAAGTGGTTCAAAGATGGCGTCCCAGTGCGTGCATCCTCGAACATCCACTTCGAAAACCACCCCGACGGCAGAGTGGCTCTCGTCGTAGACGTGATGAAGCCCGAATCCGCTGGTAACTACCAACTCCAGGTGACCAATAAGCTCGGGGAAGCTACCGGTGATGCCAAAGTGAAAGTGGAGAAGATACCGACGAAGCCGGAGTTTGTCCAAAGGTTGCAGCCGCAGACTGTCGTGGAAGGCTTCCCGGTTAAGTTCGACGTGAAGGCTGACGGTTTTCCCGCACCTAAAATAACTTGGTGAGTATTTTTTTTTATCTCGGTACTTCCCCGATTCAATCATGTGGATTTCCACAGTAGATACACCTTGCCAATTCTATGTCAATGACATTGTTTATTCTGTTCTGTCTGATGAAGCGTAGTTTTTATCGTGAAAATATCACACCGCCATTTTTAAGCCAATCAGAGTCTATTTTTTGTTTAGTTACCATGGAAACCTAAAATCTTTCCGTGAGTTTTTATCCTTCAGAGTACCCCGGACGAGATTATTTTTTATCAAAATAATGACACATTTTGCTTAAATGAAAATATTAGTTTACCTAACAAGTGCGGAAAGTGATACATTTCCGCACGTGATTGCAGATGGCCAAACGACGCGCTATTTTGATATTTCCCAAAAAAAAAGTTACATTTTGACAATTATCCATATAGATATTACATTACGTTTAGTTCATATCAACAGTTAGCTTAGGTTGTGTCCTTTTTTACGTTAAGAAATTCAGTCCATGGCCGAGAACGTAGAAACGTAGGAAGAGATACGCCGAAGGCATGTCTCTTTCTTCTAGTGATTTTTAAAATGCGAGTGCAGCGAGCATCTGCTGCTCAAAATGTTTCATAATCATATTACTTTTGGCAATTGTGTTATCATTTTGTTTATTTCTTATCATTATATGGTATTTTGGTTGGTTTATCTTGTTCCAGGGATTTTTGTTCCGTTTTTCTTGTTACGATTGCGTTTTGTACCGGGGGTATTTTTTACTTGGGGGTTATTGTCGAGGGGTTTTTGTCAAGGGGGTAATTTTCCTGAAGCAATTTTGACATGGTATAATTTTTGATATACCAACAAACACTCATGCCCAACAACTAGTCTTTCCTCTAAATGTCCTAAAATAATTCCATTGTCAAATGAAAATCAATTACGTTTAAATTTTTAGGTGTGAAATTTCCTTACTGAATCCCCCATGTGCTTGAATTAATGACCGGAAATTTTTTCTCGTCCACGACTGTTTCAGAAATCATAGCTAGGCTTCGACTTGGGATAATTTTCAAAACACTCTTGCACTCGCCGTATGAAACCTTCCTTTCCTGCAATATTCGAACCAATAAGGGAAGTATGCCTTGATAATACGCAGTTCCTAGTTTTCGAGCAGGTTATACCACTTTGTCATGGCAACCACGTATGCAAACAACAACGGAGAACTTAATATCATCTTGCTACTAACATGAATGTGAGTCTGACAGACTTCATGTCTATCAGGCATTATCTATAACTATTGAAGAATTCACGACAATGGAACTTTTTTTACTTTGTTGGTTCGTGAAATTATCTCAATGAATACTACTCGTGCTCACAGTACAATCGATAATTCTGTCAGAAATCTCAAACTCGATCAAATTATTTTGAGTCCTTCAGGACGAGTGGTGTTACCAAGCAATTTGATCTCGTTGATTTCTGACAGAATTACTATCGATAGTATTGCGAGCACTCGTGGTATTACTCCCGAATATTTTCCAATATCCAATATCGGTCATTTTTCGAAAAATCAGACAATTCATTCGAAATATTTTGAGGTACAAAGTTTTTAATGGGACATTTTGTATATGAGAAACAAAAGGGGCCCAATTACGGATCCATGAGGTATGCCATGAGCAATAACTCGCATTGGGGGTATTTTGTTTTACAAACCTGATGAGCTCTCAAATCCATCATTTACCGTGTTATTTTTTCTAACAACCGAAAAATTTCCAGGTGCAGAAACGGCGCTGAGGTCATCTCCGACAACAAACACATCAAAGTGTCCGAACAACCCGACGGCACCAGCACCTTGCTTCTAGACGCCGCTGACGTCATGCGCGACGCGCTGACGTACAAGGCCATCGCGACCAACGAAGCCGGCGAAGCCGAAACGTCGGCGCCTCTAACGGTGAAGGCGGCTTCCAAGCCCGGAGAGCCGGAAGAGAGACCCATGTTCCTACATTCCATTAGAGATACCATCACCGACGAGGGTCAACCGCTCGTTCTCGAAGCTCCGTTTACGGGGAATCCCATACCCAGCGCGGAATGGACCAAGGATGGGGAGCCGCTTGAAGCGTCTGACAGGATTTTGATGACGTGCGACGGGAGGAGGGTAAGACTATAAATCGAATCAAAATATGCTCAAGATTAAAAACATTTCCTCCATTGCCCTCAGATACACCCCTTAGTACTGTTAGTCCCGTTTGTAAAACCATTTGAAAATAAGTAAATACTAAACGCAAGTAAAGCTAATGAATGCCTATTCGTTTTCAATGCGTGAGAAAGATTCCTTATTTGAACCACTTCGCTTGTCTCGATATACTTGTTTCTAAGAGAATGAGTCTTATTTCCTCATTGAAAGAATTCTGCCAACCTAGCTTAAAGACTACGAAACAAAATAATTACAGTGTGTCATCGTTATCAGTGGCCCTTTCACGTATAACATAAATGTATATATAACATAAAAAACATAGATGGCCAGTTACAGTAAAGGTTGTGATGGAAAGAACAAAATTATAGGAGGAAAAGTAAAATGGTGCAAAATTGAGATCAAATAGGAATACATAAATCTTTGATAATTACTGAAATTCTCAGTTTGCAATGCACAGTTGAATTATATCATTCCTATTTCAGGTTGGCATAAAAATTGACAAATCGATTCCATCTGATGCTGGAGTTTATGGCGTCAAAATTATCAATCCCCTTGGGGAAGAATCAACCCAAGGCAAAGCTACGGTTCGGAAAGTTTTCATGGCACCTTCTTTCACACAAAGGTTCACCGATTTACAACAAGTTAGTATATTTCCACTATGTACAAAAGTATTTCTTGAATATGCCTTTTGGGTCAACAATCGCGCCTACGATCTTTCAATGCATCTTCAATAAATCACTCAAATGATTGTTTTAATAAAATACTATTATAATTGACAATATTTCTTTTAGCTTCCAGATAGAGATGCCAAGTTTCCCTGCAGAGTTACAGGGGTGCCACAACCGGAGGTTATGTGGACCAAAGATGGGGAACCACTGCGAGAGACTGACAAATACCATATCAAGAGAGATGGAGACCTTTGCTGTTTGTATATACTGAACTGTGGACCAGAGGACGCTGGTGTTTATAGAGCAACTGCTACCAATCAGGAGGGAGAAGATTCCTGCACTGCCTCGTTGGAAGTGGTCAAAGAAATGTAAGTCTTAGTGAATATCAACAACAAAATATTTTCATTCATAATTTTACATCACATCAATCAAGTCAAATGAATGTCTTTTACAGTAAATCGCCCAAGAAGATAGAACCACCAGTCTTCCTCAAGCGTATCGGAGACACGGAGCTCTTCAAGGCCATGACAGCCAAGTTCACTGCTTGCGCTTCAGGAATTCCAGAACCCAATGTGGAATGGTTCCACAATGACAAGAAATTGTTCCCGTCTACAAGGATAAGGATGGACAAGGATACCGCAGGGCTGCTGAGACTGTCGATAGCAGGCGTCGACGTTGACGATCTGGGAAAGTATTCCTGCAAAATATCCAACGAACATGGAAGTGATATTTGCCATGCTACACTGAAGTTTGATGAAGGTGTGTTGAGAATATTCGGAATCGTTTGTTTCATAGCACTATAAGAAAAATGTTATACCCAACCCAATACATTCAGTTTCAGATTTCTGTGGTAAGCTCAACAATATTCATTTTGGCTCTAGCGTTTTAGTAAAATACCTTGGTATTGACATGCCATTTAAGTCTGGTCGAAAGAGGATGTAATAAAGAAAAGTCTGGTCGTGCTCAATGACTTCCTTTCAACCGTAGAAATGGGGCTAGTCTATTATCTTCTAGCTATTCCGTTTTGGGCTGGATGGCAATCCATTCTTTGTCAGGTTCAGATGCAGATTTTCTAACAAAAATGAAGCTTTCACGGTGCTCCACCCTCTGACAATGATCATCATTCTCGACTTTGGCTTCTCCGTCCTATTATGTTCAGAAGCTTTAACATTTTCTCTTGGATCAGCTAGCTCCGTTGTCATTCGACATTTTCTTCTCAGTCACGAAATAATAACGTTCAGTACAAAAGATACAACTTTTATTACAAATCAATAGATTATTCAAATATTCCAACGTAGGACTCAACCCGGATTATTTCTCCAACAGGAATAGAACAAAAACCAAAACGTCCCATCACTGATCAATACACAGACTTCGACAAATACAAGAGAAGCGGAGCACCGATGCCCATATCAGACCCTCCGATCATATCCCAGATGACAGACAGGCATTGCACCCTCTCATGGAACCCTTCCATACCCACTGGGCCACGAGCACCAGTCACCTACCAACTAGAAATGTGCGAGTTGCCAAATGGGGACTGGTTCACCGTCAGATCTGGTATCAGAAGTTGCACCTGTGGAGTGAGGAACTTGGAACCTTTCAGGGATTACAAGTTTAGGGTCAGGGTTGAGAATAAGTATGGGATTAGCGATCCGTCACCGTATGCTCTAACCCATAGGTAAGTGAAATTTAGCATACAATTGATAACGTCTGGAATGAGAAGATTTGAGTTCGATTGATATAATACCATATGGATCGAAGAAGAGTTAATATGCCCTAAACTCGGGTATTGTCGACCCACCAAGCTATTTGCACCTACTGAATCATGTTCAATCCATTCTTCACCTTATTCTTACATGAAAGGGTCATAACTTCCAAAATATCTTCTCATGCATGTAAAAAATCAGATATCAATCAACCATATAATGAGTAAGACCGGTGTACTACTGAATAATACAAATGACATGTGATAAATTCATTTACTTCTTCACAGAAATTGGTTTAACATTATCTAAACAATTCAAACTGTCTTACAAAATTTGTCACCATATTTTTTTTTTAATAATAATAACTTTATTATTCCCAAGAAACATAGGCTGCTTATACTAGGGAAATATTTAAAAATAAAAATAGTAAATTTAAAAGAAAGTAATAACATAATAAATTGTCGAATCGGATTCATTTTTTTAATATTGTTTTAATTTATACTTAAATTTTTGGGAACATTTCATCTTTTTCAATGTGCTTGGTAGTTTATTATAAATGAGTATAAATGCACTATACCTTTTCTTCCAATTTCAGTCCTGAATCTATCAGTCTGCAATTCATGAATGTTTCTTGTTCCATGATTATGAATTGGAATGTTGTCATGAAGATTTAAACTTGTAATTTTTTTTATTCTGCTAAGATGAATAAATGAACATACTCCCAATTTATAAAGAGAACCCAAATTTAATAAACTTTTTGGTCTATAAATTTTCTAAGCCAGTTCCAGAAGAAGAAAAATATAGAATAAATCTTGACTCTCAAATCGCACACAGCACCTGGTGAAGATCAAATTACTTCGAACGATTTGCGAGATATTGTTGATCTAGTAAGCCTACCTCTATCCTTAATTATTAATAATTGCATTGGAAATGGTATTTTTATGGACTATTTGAAGGGAACAATTGAACCCTATTTATAAAGGAGGTGATAGAAGGAAACATTTCAAGTTATCGCCCGATTGCACTTTTTAATGTTGTTGCAAAAATTTCTCTGATGTATCAGAAGAATACAATTTCTGAGAAAAAATATTTAATTGTTAATATATGACGCACATATTATCTCTAGAATCAGATCAGTGTGTTCATCATGTAAAAAATTATTTATAAATTGATGAATAGAGCAATTAAAGTAATATTTGGAAAACCATCTTCAGATTTGTACAAAAGCACCAATGATATGAATTTGATGAATTTGAAAAAGCTAAATTTGCTTTCAAGTTAACTATGATGATTCAAAAGAGTAATACACCGATTCAGAAAAATTCCAAATGAGATAGTTATAATACTCAGATTTTGAACCACTTCCAATTAGACAATATTCATCTCAAAGGAAATGCAAATTCAATTATCAGCTCCAATGGAACATGAAATAAATTACCAGAACAAATAAAAAATTCAAAAACTATGATTTAATTTTCCAAAAATTTGAAATGAATCTTACTATTAAAATGATGTTCATGAAAACGTAACAAAATTTTATGAATCACTTGAATTATTTGATAGTCTATCGTGATTTTTTCACTGTATTTGATTATCAATGTACAGTTGTGTGCATAAATAAGTCGTACAGCAGTCATAGAATATTGTGAGTCAGGCCCTTCAATCTTAATTATTAAGCTTCTTATCGACTTTGACTAGTAGCGTCGAAATTTAAACTATTTTTGTCAGTAACGCACTTTTAACATTTTTAGTGCAATAAGTGCAATGCTTCATTTAGTGTCCTACTGTGTACGACTTTTTTATGCACACAACTGTACATTCAAATTTCCTGATACCAGAACTTGTTCTGACTGCAAGTTTTTTCTACAGTAAAAACTGATAAAATAAATATTTTCAGGATGTTCCATAAAATCTTCTCATTGAATTGTTAACATTTGGACACTCGATAAAAAATTAATATACTTCACCCAGTAGACAAATCTTTGTGATCTCATAAACAAATACCAACAATATATTTTCCTATTCAATACAAATAACATCAACTTCAATCCAACTGTCAATATTTTCAGTCGAATTCAGAACTCTAATCTATATTTCTAGTATTCAACCTGCACGATTGATACCCTGTCGAATATTTTAGGCAAAAATTAGAACCAGAGCTGCCCAAATTCCGGCCATATCTCCCACCCGAGATCGATTTCCGCCCGGAGACCTCACCCTACTTCCCCAAAGACTTCGATATCGAAAGACCCCCGCACGACGGCATGGCACAAGCTCCGAGGTTCTTGCGACAAGAGCACCCCACCCAGTACGGCGTCAAAGACCAGAACACCAACCTCTTCTGGTTCGTGTATGGCTATCCGAAACCGAACATGACCTACTACTTCAACGACGAGCTTATCGAGTCGGGTGGTAGATTCGATATGAGCTATACCAGAAATGGACAAGCCACATTGTTCATAAATAAGTACGTTGAAGTTTGCTTTCATGATGCTTAATGCTAGTTGATTTTTCGCTGCTTTGCTCTGCTTAGTTTTTGCCACAAAATATCCCAGTAGATATAGGGGCACTTTGGCCACCCCCACTTCTTTCGTGGAAAAATTCACCTCACATCAGCGCAGCCTTCGTGAGGTCGAAAGTAGTAATTATTGCTTGAACTTGTTGATATTTCCAGAATGTGTGTATTTTTTGTCCAAATTGGGTGGTGGGGGTAACCAAAGTGCACCATCATCTACTATCAAAAAAATTTCGAAATGCTCGCTTGATGAAGCATTCTTATAGAATCAATTGCCATTTGCAATTTCAACTGATTTTCAGGATGCTAGAAAGGGACGTCGGTTGGTATGAAGCAGTGGCTAGGAACGAACACGGGGAGGCACGCCAAAGAGTACGTTTGGAAATAGCGGAGTTGCCGTATTTCATCCGAAGACCGGAAATCGATTACGTGATGTTGAGAGGTAAAGCCAAATTTGAAGCTAGGATTGTTGGGGTTCCTTATCCTGAAATCAAATGGTACAAGGACTGGAAACCGTTGGCAGCTTCTACCAGAATTAAGGTACGAAAATATGTTGCTCACATTGAACTGTGCCCAAATCTTGTAATGCCTTTTTATGGTGATCATTTTAATCGAGATTCAGATACATTTGTGCACGTTCAAAAGTGAATATTTTTGTGCGTGTTTCTCAAAATAATCTCTTCTGATAATACATCAGAAAAATAGAATAATTCCAAGAATGACGTACTAAATACACCCATCGCCTATTTTTATTTTCATGTGAGATATCATCAATCATATTTCTACAGTTGATGTGGAACATTGGATAGGAAGTAATCAAGGTATTCGTATACAACTGTGTTTTGGTCATGTGGTAATTCATGAATCTAAAAAAGATCTATTGTATAACTCTTGCAAACTATTACATACTTTATCACGCAAACATTTCACATATTTCCATAACGGATTCTATGCTTCTGATATTTGAAAGTAACATTTATGAAAACATGTATTGTCGGAAAAAGTGGAACCTGTGGACTGTGGAACAAATCAACCATATGAGAGTAATAAATATCCGTTCAAAAGCAGTATTCAAAGAATATTCAGAATAGTAAATTACGCTAAAGAAGTTTCACCAGTCTGCAACGATGTTTAGAACCTAAGCGTCTTCAATTTTGTTGAAGAACACTGGCATATATTCCGATATCTCACTTTTCATATATAGGTTTCACAGAGCACGCTTCTGAAGAGTCCAATTCAGTCGGAGAGAGATTGGGATATATCCCAAAAAATCAAAGTCAAAGTATTCTTCAATGTCACAAGCTTTCCAACTATGAATACAAGTTTAAATTGAAATTGTTATGTATTATGAACCATAATGATGATAGTTTTTCCCATCCAAGCATAAGTGCGGATAATGACTCAACAAAAAATGTGACGCATTTGCTATTCCAACTGCAGGAAAAACCCTGAAAAATCTACAAATCGTATCATAGATTATGAATGGAAAAAGAATTAAACGCTGAGTAACCTAGAATCAATATTTTTCAATTCTGAAAATTTCAATTCCTTCAATACAACTCTTAGATACTCCTTGGTATTTCAAATCCATCTTACTTTTATAGTTGTTATTGTCTAATAATATATCTTCGAAATATCTCGATTTTGTATTAGTTTTTTGTGTTGAATGACAATGAAATATTTAACCATCGGAGACGATCCTTCACATAAAGTGAAAGTGAGATAAAACTGGGAGTCTAACTCCACCAAAAATAATCTTTATTGAAGATACTGTGTAGTGCGAAGACTAACAACAGGCAGATACCATGCAGTCGGAAGACTTACATCAATAGATAGGACATGTTTCGAAGGATTAATCCTTCATCTTCAGCAAAATAGGGGTTGATTACAAGTCGATCATATGGTGGAAAAATAACATTAAAACGGAAAAACTTTAAAAAAAATTTATGGTCCTAATTACGACCTTATGGTCCGCATGAAATATTTCACTATTTTCAGATCAAATCATATCATTTCATGACTTATGTTCGTTTGGTGCCAAAATATAGAACTGTCAACAGCAAAAATAGTAAGAGATTCTGGTATTTGAATGATCAACAAGTCATTTATATCAAATACGAATGAGATTTTTTCAAAGAATTGAACGCTATAAACCCAATTCAATTCTTCATATGCTGAATTTCCTAATATTTGATTTCATCCAGACAAGTGGGGTTTTGACCATTTGAGAATAATATCCCCCAAACTATAATGTTGAAGTTGACATATACCAGCTGTCAAATTACGAACTAAGTCACGCACACTTCATCGTTTCATGTAACATTTCAGATTGCATTCATCGAACCTGACACAACAGTATTAACAATTCACGACGTGATCCTGAAAGACGAAGGCCTCTACTCCGTGAGCGCGAGAAACGTTGCAGGATCAGCATCGAGCAGCGCCATGCTCCACGTCGAAGAGAACGAGCACGAATACAAACTCAGAAACTATTCGAACTTGTCGCCGTTGAAGCCGAAGAAGCGTCTCTACACCGATTTCTACGATATCGGGGATGAACTTGGCCGTGGAACTCAAGGGATCACCTATCACGCCGTAGATAGGCTGAACGGTGAGTTCCAAGAATACTTCTGCTTTTGCTTTTACTTCTCAAGTACCAGTAATCTCATCATCAAATCTCATTACGTCAATTGTTTCCAGGTCGAAACTACGCCGCCAAAATCATGCACGGCCGCGGCGAGCTGCGTCCTTACATGTACAACGAGCTCGATATGATGAACGAGCTCCGCCACAAAAAACTCATCTCTCTGCATGACACCTACGAGACAGATGACTCTCTGGCGCTCATTCTTGAACTCGCTTCGGGTGGGGAGCTTGTACGCGACCATCTCCTGAAGACGGACTACTATACCGAGAGCGACATAGCCGGATATATGCGACAGCTGCTTCAGGGCCTGGATTACATGCATGACAGGGGTTATGGGCATATGGGACTCAATGTAAGTGCGAACTGTTTTACTTCTTTTCCATCCCTTGTTCATTCCTTTTCACCTTTCCTTCTCATTCCTCATCCTACATCCGTTCTTCGTCTTTCTAAATCATTTCTCTCTGCTTTATCATCCTATCTTCTTTCTTCCATTCCACACCTTCTCAAATTCATTACTCCTTCCTTTTTCGTTCCTCATTCCTTCTCGTTTCATTCCACCTTATCTCTTCCACCTTCCTCTTTTTTGGTGTCTTCTCCCACCTCTCACAAACCTACTGACTCCTCCTCACTCCTCCCCTCCAACATCTCATCCGCCTCCGTACTATTTTCTACCTCGCCTGTCCTTCCAGTACCCTCATCCACTCTCCCTCCTTTCAATTCACAACTAGCCTCCCTTTCTTTCCTATTTTTTCTAATAATTTTTCTTCAGTCTTTCATATTGTCACACTTCCTCCATTTTCTTCCCTCCTCATCCATCCTGGCTTTTCTCTCCTCTCTCTCTACTGCGCACTTTCACATTCCCACTCCTACATTCGCATTCTCTCCACCCACATCCATAATGTCCCTCCACTCTTTCATTTTTCTTTCCTTCATCTCATTCCTTTTTTGCTTCCTTGCACCATCCGCCTCCCTACCCTCTCATTCTTATACCCATTCCTCTCTTTCAAAAGGTAGCCAACTCAGCCAATTTCTTGTATGACCAATTTAACTCGTTTTCTTCATCATTTCAGCTTGGCGATCTTCTGATCTCCCACCCAGGAGGAGACGATTTGAAAATAACTGATTTTGGTCTGACAAGACGTATTCAACATGGCAGCTTCTATCCTCTGAAGTACGGTGTCCCAGAATACGTGAGCCCGGAGGCTGTGAACGGAGATGGAGTAGGATTCGGACATGACATGTGGAGTGTGGGTATGTAACGTCACCCATTCTGATTGTCATATACGGTCATAGTTGATAACTATTTCGTGAACAGGCGATATGGTAGAACCTGCTATTTCAATAACGAAAAGGTATATTGTGATGAAGCCCCCCCTTTGTATCGACCCCCATCAGGCCCAGTTGGATCTGATTAAGGAAGAAGGCTTTCGAGAAGTCCCAAGCCGCTCACAAATTTGAAAAGTTAGACTTGAGTGGCAAAGTCTAACTCCTTGGGTTCGAGAGCAAATAGCCTATTAGCGTGATACCATGGATTCAACAGAAAATACAAGACCATTCAAACATGAGTACATCAAAAAGAGTTGAAAACAACCAGGGAAAAATATACATAAATATTTCTGGATAAACGTTCACATACAGATAAACTACAATATAATAACAATCATGAACATCATAGTAACCTCACGCATTCCCAACCTTATAAACTTCTGTTTTACGCATTAAAACCCATCAAACCAATAACACACCTAGTAAGCAAATAACATCAAACATAACATCATTAAACATCAAGCAAAATGTGTACTATAGTAGATTCATAAATCAAGGAATACAAGTATTCAATATCCATAGATCAACATCAACATCTTATCAGTACGAACCTTTATCAACACAATCAAGCAAATTACAAAATACATAATATTTACAATATTTAAAACCTTGAGATCAAAACCAAAATGAAAACTAGAAAATGCTCACGCTGTACAGATAACTATGATCGTAATATCTTCGTTTCAACATAAATAATAGCTATTCCTTCTAAGGATACCTGTATACACACTTATCAAGACAAAAGGGTGTATTTTATATCTTAACAGACATTTATCATTATACCAGAGACCAAATAATCTTTTCTTTCAAAAATCAGTACAATAATTCACACAACTGGGACATGTTTACCAAGTTTTTTCATGCTTTTTTCGGATATTCTTATGGTCACAGATGCGTTTCGAACACTTGTAGAACACTTGTCTCTCTCTGCTCGGTATAGTGACTGTATGAAATCTTCTCGCGAAGTAACATCTGCTCAATCCTCGTGTGCGTCCAAAATTATATGACTTGTCATTATTAATGGGCTATTGTAATAATTAATTACACCAAAATCATAGGAAGAGTTCTTATTTACAAGTGTTTAGCTGTCCTGTATATCAGTTTGATGGGGACTTCCCCCATAAAAAGTATCTTGTTTATTAGTCGGCAGGTTTAACGATATGTCATAAAGCTTTTGATTTATTTTTGGTCTTGACACATTTTGATAGGGTAGTTAGTTCATGCGCCTCGAATATTTACTCGAGTTTGATTCGTTTTAAATATCACGGAGTAATTAGAGGTAGCGATCGAATCGTTACACTATCCTTGCTTCATCAAGGCACACTACACGAGTATCTTTCAGGTGCAATCCAGCCACCGTCGCGGTATAGGCCAGGAAAACAATCATCTGTCAGATTATCTCTTCATACCCTTCCGTACTTCGGACTTTATAATATATGATATATTGTCACCGTATTGATAGCAACTTAAATTATCTTGGTATACCTTTTCGCAGGTATCATTACCCACATCCTCTTGTCCGGAAGATCGCCCTTCCGAGGTGAAAACGACAGGGAAACCCTCACCAACATCAGGTCGGGAAAATGGGTGTTCGAGGAAACTTGGTGGACGAGGATCAGCGTGGAGGCCAGAGATTTCATTAGCAAGTTGTTGGTATTCGATTCCGAGGGCAGGATGGACGTTAGAACCGCTCTGAGACATCCTTGGCTGGAACGGGCTGATAAACGATATTCCGACGAATTCCAGATCAGTAGCAGATATCTCAGCGACTACTGGATGCTGTACAGGTATGTGTTTGTTAGGAGTGGCAACAAAGAAAAGAG
This sequence comes from Chrysolina oricalcia, assembly GCA_944452925.2. Classification (NCBI taxonomy): domain Eukaryota; kingdom Metazoa; phylum Arthropoda; class Insecta; order Coleoptera; family Chrysomelidae; genus Chrysolina; species Chrysolina oricalcia. The sequence goes on along the minus strand of OX101824.2, from coordinate 3,314,054 downwards.
AACGTGTAGTGGAAAAAAGTATTGTGGTCTTACTACAAAATCTATCAGCTTCGTACCAAGTCGGAGTGCTTTTAGGGAACACCATGTGAAGGGAACCAACATTCCAGATTTTTTTAAACTTCATTAGGCGTCAGGGTTTTTAAAACTTTGAAGTCTACATAACCAGAGTATGGCAATACTGTCGCTGATAGCGCGTATAGGGTTCACCCTATGTCGCCTATGATGTTGCTTCCCTACTACTGAATTCGAACTATACTGAATACTACATGCTGTCAAATCTCAGAATGAAATTAGAAGACACTTCAATAACAATCTATTTATATAGGACGGGAAGTTTTTTAATTGGTGTTCGAAATACTACTTTGTTCTGGGGAAAATTATAATAATAATAATAATAATAATAATAAATTGCTTTTATTGATAGTAGGACAGGTTACAGAGACTATCAAAAGGCAGAGTTAGCGCTTCACCCGTCTAGGACAGGTTGGTACTCTCTTACACTCAATCACTTATAAATGTGATTTTTCAAATAAAATAATCTACCATAGTCCACCAAGTTCATACTCAAACATCTATTCAGAATATGACTGTTTTACACAACATGAAATCATTTATTTATCCTATCGGAATTGACAAGGTTGGATTGATTTACTTGAACTACTTTTGAACTCTGTTCTCCCATACTTTGCACGCGCTTGGCGTGCCAAATTCTTTCGAACAAAAATAACCGACGAGGAATCTGTTATTCATCAGTTTATCCAATTGTGTTTCGTAAACGTTCGGCCATGGATCAGTTGAATAAATACATGGTGGAAAGCACAAAATCCGCAGAAGAACTGGAAGAAGCATTCAAGTACACCTTGAAAATTTACGACTGCTCTGGCAAGTTATTTCCTCTCAAGAAGATCTGTTGCATCTCCGAGCACGGACTCAACCGGCTAGAACTGCTTTTGGCGTAAGAAAAATCATTATGTCCGTGACACATTGTCTCGAATAGTATCAATCAATTGTTTGAAAGATTTTGACATCTTTGCCTGTTCGCTGTTGCATGTATTTACGTGCGATGTTGTGGCGCTTGTAATGAGTGTTGAACAATTCCGTACCAACAACACAAAAACGGTGTAAATCAGTATGATTTCTGGCTAAGTTCAGATCGCGATCCGAATCAGATGAACTTAGAACACCAACAAAATTTGGAACTAAGAAGTTCACAATTCTACACACGCTTCGCAAAACCCGTTATCAGTTTCACTATTACAACAAAAATTAAAGACATAATCTGACTCAAATTCTAATCGCGCCTTGGGGTTTCATCAACCCGGTTGATCTCGCTTGCCGACCCCGTCTCTTCTCATTTTCAACTTTGCTCTCCTCAAGTCAAAATTCTCGCGTTTTTCTTCAAGATCCAGTATCGGTCATCAAACGTCAACTACTATCCAATTCTATTCATTTTGACTGTCTCCCCGCCAAGTGATTTGAAATTTATTGGCTGACTGCATCGGAAATCTCCTCCATTGCCCTCAAGTACACCCCTCGGACTTCGAAAGTGTTTATTCTACAAAAAACTTCTTCGTCGGTTAGTGGTCTTATTGTTCATTTATACTCTGGGTTATTCCCGTTTGTATTCCCATTTGTATATAAATAATTACTAAACGCAAAGTAAGGTGAATGAATGCCTCTTTGTATTCAATGTGTGAGAAAGTTTTCTTATTTGAACCATCTCGCTTGTCTCGATCATATATCTATTAACTACGAATATTGATAACACGCCATAAGATGCAATATAATCAAATCGAAGCCAAAAATATCTATCTTACCTTTTCTCAAACGGGCGCTGGAAAAGTATTGCGCATGCCGAATTCTGAAATATGAGAAATGTCATAAATTTTTAAGGTTATGCGTCTTTTGGCATTTTCAACTGTCCTATATTGAAAATGGGCTAACATTTTTCTATAATGTGGACAAATGAATAATGAGAATTATGCAAGACGGTCAATTAAACTACGTGTTATTAAAAAAAGGATTCATTGGTCCATTTTGTAACTGTAATAAAATAATGTCTGCTTGGTACCTGATACCAAAGTTTCAAAAATCAATTTTCTGCCAAAAGAGGATAAAAACTCATTAAACTTGAGGAAATATGGATTGGGTATGTGACGGACAGTTGTTTCAAAAGGTAAATCTCGTTCCACTTCGGCCTCATAACCACCGAGAAAAATAGTTTGCTGGTAGTGTTGTATTTTTGCCTACTGAACACGAACTCGAAGAAAAACGAGGTGATCTTGAATTCTTTCAGGCATGAATCTAGAAATTTATAATATGTGTTGTATTCTCAGGAATAAAACCCATATAGTACCGCCCTCTTAAAATTAGCACAATCTGCACTTGCTCTCTGGGGAGAAATTCGTCATTGGTTAGAATATTTTGTAATATAATACGTATATCATAAATGCATCCAGAACTAAAAATTATTAGGACAATTCCGAAATTTAAAAACAAACTTAGAAAATACATGCTACAGTAGAAACAGATTTGACTGTATAAATTCCATATATTCATAAGATATTACATACATTGTCTTATATATATATATATATATATATATATATATATATATATATATATATATATATATATATACTATATAAATGAAAAAATAACTACTTGTTCCCTGTTATAAACACAGGTTGTTTCTTGGGAATATATAAATATTATTATTATATATAATAATAAAAACAAACAGGGCGTCTTGCACAGATGGCCTGTTACAGTTTCCATACATTTTACACCATTGGCCTCAATAAACGCGGTTTTCCTGAAATTGCGTAATGTAGAACACCAGAGCCTCATTCTAATGAATTTGAAGGTCCACATATTCAGAGTTTCCCGATATAGATGTCTCCCCACGTCGAGTCCACATTTTGTGCTCTGTCATTCTGGAGGATAACAGTCTCTTGGGCTGTCCAATGTAGTAATTTCCACAATCTCATGGGACATGGTGGGGAAGCTTCGTAAGGTATACTGCCCGATTGAAAGCAGACCTCCTACTTGTTTCCAATCCTCCTAATCTTCTCAGAGACAGCTCTGATGATGTATAGTAGAATCATAACTGGGTTATAAATACTTATGTGTAACATTAAATTAAGTGATGACAGGGTGTTTTCGATTTAATTCAGAGAGTTCCATCATCCGCCGAGAGCTGTTTCATCATCAGGGAGGCTTTATGGAACTAGTGACTGTATTAATAAATAAAATATTTATACAGTGCCCGCCAAAATGTTGGAACCATATGGGAAACTTTTTTATTAATAGTTTCTCAGAAAATTTAAATCTTCATGAAAGTTGGTACATTCAATAAGACTAAGTAGGCCCATATCGGTTATTGCCAGTGGCGTGCACCTTGACAGCAACTATCAAAAATCAAATTTCCATATAATGGGATGTAACAAAATGAAATCATAAAAAATGTAAAATATTCTTCAACAAAACACTAACTAATTCGTAAACTATTAATCGCTGTATTTTACAGGGAATGGTATGACAACGCATCCTGTAGAAGATGGCTGAGGCGCAGGCCTCTGGAGGGGGCATTCACCCACCCATCCAAGATGGTCTATCCCCCGGGAGATTACGATTCTCCAAGAGCAACGCCCGCTCCCCTGGATAAGACTCCAAGGACGAGATCAGCTTGGGAGGATCAGTTGCCTACTAGATCGCCACTCAATTATGAAATTGGCGCATTCAGATCAGAAAGCCAGTAAGTAGAGTTTTTTTTTATGCCTACATGCGTTTGAACCTCAGATCAATAAGTAAACATAGATCGGCCCGATGCTACGTAAACATCATATTCACTGAACCGAAGATAATTCTTGCGGAAACTGTTTTGTTTCGGGTTTTTGACATTCGAACCAAAACACAACACCTCTAGCACAGTGCCGTGCTTTTTTAAGGGGGTCAAAATTACTTATGCAAATGCAGTACCTGTGAGCTGCAACAAGTTATGTCACGGTTTTGTCTTAAAATTCCTAGGGTCAATAAAAAGCCGAGGGTTGGCAGCAAATAACTTTTTATCAAAATTTGGGGATTCAAGATAGCGGATTAGTTTTATGATTTATGATGATATTCTTTCCTTAGTTGGATTCTAGGAGTTTTCAGCTATCAAAAATAAAGCATTATTTATGGTCTAAAGTAATTAATTCGAGAGATTTAACAAGTTCCTTGACTATATTTCAAGTTTGGTGCCTGGGGGTTTATGTTGTGTAGATCAAGTTTCAACGAATCAATACGAATATTTGAATAAATATGGACCAGTTGCATAAAGCCTTCTGTTAACGTAGGTAACATAACTGGTGAGCTTAGACATGCGTTGCCATAGTAATCATCAAATCAAATATTTATTTGTCTGTTAAATTCTTTATGCAACTGGCCCTATGAGTTAAGAAACCTACTCCAACATCTATAAATAAATTGTTCATTGTGTTGAGTATTATCCTTCCTAAATTTTGGACCAGTTCATTCATATCTGGCTAAGACCACGACGGGGATTGAATTAAATCTAACAGATACTTGTGCAACGTTCCTCAAAGCATCAGAGAACGCAAGTGCCAGTGTTTTGTGTTGATGAAGTGTTGTTCAAATTTTTCTGTGTGTTTTCGTGGTTTTTGTCCTGCTTAAGCAACTTAGTTACATTTGGAATATTTTTCAAAATAGTGCAGTGGTTCAGTGAGACACAATGTCGAAATACTGCTTTGTTATCAAAACAAATGATAGTAAACAAACATTCCACAGGCGAGGTTCCAGTGGCGTCAAATGCAAGATACAAATCATGCAATCAAACGTATTCGTCAAATAGAATATTGGAGGACAAAGAAACTCATTCAAAATTACAGATAACAAAAGCCTATGGCAAAATGGTGAATGCCTCAATGTTTGTTATAAATATCTGTAAGCAGGGGGAAAAAACATTGAAGCTTATGACAGGAAAATTGAATTTATTTTCCAATAATATTGATATTGTTAAAATTCTAACAGATTGAATGAAATATATGCTTATCCACACGTTATTATAACAAATAGGCAAATATCACTATTATTTATTTAATTTTAAGCCTAACATATACAATATTACAAATGTATAAATATAAAGTGTCAAAGTGTATGTGAAAGAATGATTCTCAAGAAAGCTCAGTACATGAGGATTTCAACACTTGGTATTTATTGATTTTTAAATAGAACTGTCTTTGTCAAAAGAGACCTGACCCTTTCTACTTTGTCAGTTCCGCTTATTGACAATTCAAGGTATAATCAGATTTTGAAAAAAATTTATTACCTTTACCAAGGCAAAACTATGGTTTGATAAAGGCTCTTCCTCAAAGAAATGATTTCCAAAAATTTAAAGCAAGTCCTTTGGTATATCATTAATTGTCCTCACTGTTAGAATTTTAACAATGTCAATATTAATGGAGAATAAATTCAATTTTACTTTCATCTCAATGTTTTTCCCCCCGCTCACAGATATTTATAACAAACATTGAGGAATTCACCACTCTGCCAGAGGCTTTTCGTATCTGTAATTTTGAATGAGTTTCTTTGTCCTCCAATATTATATTTGACGAATACGTTTGATTGCATGATTTGCATCGTGCATTCGACGCCACTGGAACCTCGCCTGTGGAATGTTTGTTTACTATAATTTGTTTTGCAAACAAAGCAGTATTTCGACATTGTGACTCACTAAACCACTGTACTATTTTGAAAAATATTCCAAATGTAACTTTAAGTTGTTTAAGCAGGACAAAAACCACGAAAACACAGGAAAATTTCTAATAACACTTCATCAACACAAAACGACAACGTACAATGGCCGCCACGGCCGGTGTCACAAGCGGTGTTGCCAAGAGTAAAATAATTCTAGTAACTGCTCGAAGTGCCTAAAATTTCATCAGTTCAAAACGACATATATCTTCCTTTTTGGTAATTTTTTCACACCTTTCTGGACATAAACATTTCTCTAGAATTTTTAGAATAATACATCTGAATATAAAATATGATTGGTTATGCATTTATTGGTAGGTTCCTACCAAAATCATATTTTTTTACCAATTTGACAACAGGGCGTCAATGTTTGAAAACATTAGGGATGAAAGGTGTACGTAAATAAACAAAGTTGTCTTCGGTTCAGTGAATATGATGTTTACGTAGCATCGGGCCGATCTATGTTTACTTATTGATCTGAGGTTTGAACCCTTTAGGGCCAGTTTTTCAATGCACTTCAACTTCAAGCTAAATTTCACTCATGGTTAGAATGTGAGTCTATTCCTTCAGTTAGCAAATGTCATATTCATTCTAACCAACAGTCAAATTTAGCCGGGAGTCAAAGTACGCTAATATAACATTGATAAACTGGCCCTTACTGCAAACAATTCAGTTTAGGAAATGTCATTTTCCTGCAAACTGCGGGAGGGAGAGGGGGGAGTTATTCAACTTGTTTGAAATATTAATTTTGTATGGGAATTTTTTTTCGAAGAAGATAATTTAGATGGAAAGTAGTTGATTTTGAACCGGGAGAACCAACTCCGCTCTGTTTACCATTTACATTTTCGAAGGGATTGATAATCCAAGTTACTCGACTTTGAATATTATTGAACAATCTAACCTAAATATAGCTCAGTGTTTTGACAATCTGTCAATTTCAGTTATCAAAATGGACCAGATACCTACCTGCTGCAACTGAGAGATGTCGATTTCCCAGTACGCCTGCGTGAATATATGAAAGTGGCAGCAAATAGAGGGCCAGGATCTGGATACATCGTATCAGATGAAAATGGTTATGACTGGAGGGTAAGGAATAATTCAAATATGTAGTTAAACAAACTTCACGATCAGTTTTCGACCATTCTTATTATCAATAGCGGTGCTGTAGGTTTCCCTGGTTTTCCTACAGCGTTACGGCAAAATAATAATAACAGCCGTCCTATGCCCACACAGGCTACGCCTTCGGGAACAATCTACGAGTGTTCATGAGGAAGTTTTATTATTATTATTATTTCTGGCAGCGCATACAGCATACTTTTTGCAACAGTTCTTTAGGTCAGTTTAACAATTGGACCAGTGAAACCATTGCTGCACTTACTGGAGGGTCTTCGTCACTCCCATTATGGATTTCTTGGAGCACTTTCTATCTTTTACTCCTGAGTGCCACTATTTGATATCTTCCTATTATTTTCTCTAACCGGTTCAGCCACACCACAAAATTCTTGCTTCAAGCGTATTGTATTTTCTTCTTTTGTTTTCTAGAAACTTTTTTCCATACTCTTCAAATTTTCTTGAAGTTCTTTTACTCTTCGAATTTTCTTCACTTTCGTCTTCCCAACTCTTCGAATTTTCTTGAAGCCCTTCTTTGAAACTCTTCGAATTTTCTTGAATTTTTTATTTCAAACTTCCCCAATTTTCTAGAAGTTCTTCTTCCAAGGATTTGGTATTCTAATCGAGGTTCATTATCGAACTCAAATCAGTTCCAGAAACTTCTCCCAAACTCTTAAAATTGTGTTGAAGTTTTTCTTTCAAACTCTTCAAATTTTGTTGAATTTCTTCTTTCATACTCCTCCAATTTTCTTTAAGTTCTTCTTTCAAGGATTTGGTATTCACATCGAGTTTCATTATCTCAAATCACTTTCAGAAACTTCTTCTCCCAAACTCTTCGAATTTTCTTGAAGTTCTTCTTTCAAACTCTTCTAATTTCCTTGAATTTCTTATTTCAAACTTCCTTAAGTTTCTTGAAGTTCTTCTTTCAAGGATTTGATATTCTCTTCTAGTTATTATCAAACTCAAATCACTTCCAGATACTTCGAATAAATAAGTTTCTCCTTCTCGAATTAAGCTTAACGGGGGTCTTTTCTGTAGTACAGACTTCTTACCGGTGGTTTTAAGTTCCCTTTCTTCCAGCTCATGCTTCGAAACGCACTTTCCTCAACAACAATTTGTGTTTCAATGTCTCTGAACAATTAGCAGTTATTTGATCCACAAAATATCAGTCTATTCTACAACAAAAAGTGTATATCTCGATGAGTCGCGAATCTTCTAGAACCAACGGGAGAGTCCGCTCTATTCTCGAATCCACTAGACACCCGTAGTGACGTAACACATTCCCTTGAACTGCGCCGGGGCCAGATGCAGACAGGGACGGCTCCAGTTCGTTACAATATATTCACCGAATAATGTCGTTTCGTTCCAGAATATAAAAACAATCTTTTAAATTCCAGACTCCCATAATCCGTGAGAGACGTCGATTCACAGACGTCATGGACGAAGAAATCGATGACGAGAGAAAAGCTCGCATCAACAGATACGGCGCTGACAGAGACCCGGCCATAAGAAGAATCAGGCATGAACTTGGTAAATATCAAAGAGTGGCCCATGGGTGCATTTTTAAATTTAATTTAATTTCAGGTTCTCGTTTGGATACTTACGTGGAGGCTGAAGCGTTTTTGGAATCTAAACAAGATGGGCGGCTGCCATTTTTCAGAGAAAAACCCCAGTTCACCGCAATGATGGAAGGAAAGGATTTGGAACTCGCCTGTCTAGCTGTAGGGGAACCCCAACCAATTGTCCAGTGGTTCAAGTAAGTTGAAGTCCATCAGTTCCTTTCAAGTATTGCAACGTGGCAACACTGGTGCTACTAGGCAGTGAGCCACTTGTAACATATTTGTCAAATTGTAACATAATTTTCCCTTATATTTATGATCAAGAATAATATGTACCATAATCGAGAATTGTTAAAATGAAGTAATATTCGCGGGATTTCGCATTTTTGAAATATCTCCGGGCGATCAAAATCGAAAAACACAATATTCTGTGTAGATGGATCTCGAATTTGGAGAAAATTTTTATTTTCCAATTTTCGAAAAATCATAAACTTCCCTAAGACGTAACTCGACGAGCTGATTCCGAATTTCACCTCAAAAATTGAATTCGGCAAAGGGGTAACTGGAAAAGGGCATTTTTTCTGATGAAAAAATGCACCCATCTACAAAATCGACATTGTCTAAATGAATTAGCCTGCGAATTAAAAAAACAAGTACATTTTCGGATTCAGAAGGAAACGTTCTATAAGATGAAGTAATATTTGTGGGATTCCGCATTTTTTAAATATTCCCAGGCAATCAAAGTAGATAGATGCAAAATTCTACATAGACAAATATCGAATTTCACGATAATTTTTATTTTCGATTTTTCGAAAAACCGTAGTTTTCCCTCAGATGTAACTCGACGAGCTGATTCCAAATATCATCTCAAAAGTTGAATTCGACAACGGGGTAACTGGAAAACGGCAATTTTTTCGATGAAAAAATGCACCAATTCACAAAATCGACATTTTCTTATAAATTGGCATTCTGACCGGTACATTTTCGTATTCAGAAGGAAATTTTGTTTAAGATGAAATAATACTCGCATTTTTAAATATCCCCAGGCGATCGAAGTCGAAAATTGCAATATTCTAAATAAAAGGAAATCGAGTTGCACGAAAAATCTTATTTTCCATCGAAATCCGAATTGTTCTAGAGACAAAAAATGTATGTGATTCAGATATTTTTCAATTCTGACTTTTAATATTTTTTTTTTTATTTTTGCTATGCTTGATATCAAAGTGATAGGACTATGATTTTCCGTTTTATCTTTATTACCACTTTTATATATTGGTTTTATAATACCAATTTTGAGAGAACTGGGACTTACTTCAGTTTTGAAAATAACATTTATATGATGTACTAAGGGATGATCAGAAATTATATCAATCGATAATTGCAAGACAGCAGTTGTAAAACCGTTTGCACCTGGTGATTTCCTTTTTTTAAAAGTTTTTATAGTGTTTTCAACTTCAGTTCGGTTTGTTTCCTTGCTCTCACAAGCTCTGCTTTTGAGGGGTTTTCTACGAAAACCTAGGAGTTTCGTAAAACAAAACAAAAATGAAAAAAAAAATTCAAATATATATGGTTTTTAGGTAACTTGTTGATGTTTTTGATTCATTATTATTGTTTACTATTTGTTCTGCTAAATTTTCACCATCACCACTTTAATAATTTATTAATTCATTAGATATTTCTTTATATTAAATTTATAACTACCAAAACCCTAAAGGCGGGCATACTCTATAAAATTATTACACATTTTGGCAGCGGGCTGAAGGGCTGATGAAGGTCAGTATGTCCATCAACTCCAAAAGTCGGTTAGTTCCACTTGTTGGAGCTCAGATATAAAGATGATTTTCAAATACCCCAGGGATCAATCTCAGGGCCCTTTCACCAACCCATTTATGGTTTTTCAACTTTGTTACAGAAACGACGCCATTGTCGCCGAGTCCCACCGAATCAAAATCACCACCGACGAAGAAGGCCGATCGCATTTCAAGCTGAGTCCGGCGCTATCCTTCGACCAGGGCATGTACAAGGTGGTGGCCCGCAACAAGATCGGCCAGACCATCGCCAGGACCAGGATCGTCCTCGGTCTCGTACCGGACGAGCCGGACAGTCCGGAAGCCACCCAAATTGCGGACACTGAAATTTTGCTGACCTGGAAACAGCCCAAATTCGACGGCAACGCGCCCGTCATCTGCTACAGCTTGGAGTACAAGATGGCCGACGAGCTGGAATGGTTGAAGAAAGCAGACAATATCGACCACGAGTTTTATTTGATCGGAGGACTGGAGACTAATAGGAGTTACATATTCAGGTTGGCGGCGAAGAATTCCATTGGATGGAGCGATCCTGGAGTGCCGTCTGCGCCTGTTACAACAAAACCAGCAGGTGAGTTTTCATTTATTTATTCATTTCACAGAAGACTTTAATGTCATCAACGAAAAGTAGTTTGTTACATTGGTTTATGATCACAAATGTCATTAATAAAGAGTAAAAACGATAAGGGTCCCAAGTTTGAGCCCTGTGGCACTCCAAAAATTGCCGTGAAAGTAATTGATTTGACTTCATCATATTCAATAAAAAGTCTCCTATTCGATAAAAATGAATGTGGATGCAACTGTATTTTGTACGATATTCCAAAGCGAGATATTTTTTTCTGTTATAACCAAAGTTCGACTTTCTCTAGCAGTAAACAAATTAAATTGTTTATTCAACTACGTTTAATACAGATATTTTTGGGTAGTGTGACGAACCCCTCTGTACATCCCTCTTTGGATATGAGGACGGTGGGAGGAGTACTGAAACGTCACAAAGTTAAATCGGAGCAGTTAGACACAGTTTCCCTGGGTTCGTGGTACCTACATCACATCAACGTTGAACCATGGATTATTACAGAAAAACAAGGCACCAAAACTATTTACTTGAGTCGCTTTGAGCTCCTAAAGATGTTAACTTTTTCGTCGAAACGCGCGTTGAGTTTAAATTTACGTAATTTTCGTTTTTAGGTAGTTTCTATATGTTGAATTGTAATCACAACGAAGGTTCCAAATATTATTTTAATCAAAATATTAATATTTGAATATTTATTCAATTCAATTCACAAAACATTTTACAAAAAAACTGTGGTGAAACATAACCTTCATAACTCTTTCGGTTTTAGCGGGTTGAAGTTTTGGCTATACGTTTTTATAACTTCCGACAATAAAGGATATTTTGACTTTGACTTTAGTTTGACTTTGACTGTGACTTTGACTCTGGCTCTGGTCTGACTCTGGCTCTGGCTCTGTCTCTGTCTCTGTCTCTGTCTCTGTCTCTGTCTCTGTCTCTGGCTCTGGCTCTGGCTCTGGCTCTGGCTCTGGCTCTGGCTCTGGCTCTGGCTCTGGCTCTGGCTCTGGCTCTGGCTCTGGCTCTGGCTCTGGCTCTGGCTCTGGCTCTGGCTCTGGCTCTGGCTCTGGCTCTGGCTCTGGCTCTGGCTCTGGCTCTGGCTCTGGCTCTGGCTCTGGCTCTGGCTCTGGCTCTGGCTCTGGCTCTGGCTCTGGCTCTGGCTCTGGCTCTGGCTCTGGCTCTGGCTCTGGCTCTGGCTCTGGCTCTGGCTCTGGCTCTGGCTCTGGCTCTGGCTCTGGCTCTGGCTCTGGCTCTGGCTCTGGCTCTGGCTCTGGCTCTGGCTCTGGCTCTGGCTCTGGCTCTGGCTCTGGCTCTGGCTCTGGCTCTGGCTCTGGCTCTGGCTCTGGCTCTGGCTCTGGCTCTGGCTCTGGCTCTGGCTCTGGCTCTGGCTCTGGCTCTGGCTCTGGCTCTGGCTCTGGCTCTGGCTCTGGCTCTGGCTCTGGCTCTGGCTCTGGCTCTGGCTCTGGCTCTGGCTCTGGCTCTGGCTCTGGCTCTGGCTCTGGCTCTGGCTCTGGCTCTGGCTCTGGCTCTGGCTCTGGCTCTGGCTCTGGCTCTGGCTCTGGCTCTGGCTCTGGCTCGGGCCCCGGATCCGGCTCCGACTCCGACTCCGACTCCGACTCCGATTCCGACTCCGACTCCGACTCCGACTCCGACTCCGACTCCGACTCCGATTCCGACTCCGACTCCGACTCCGACTCTGACTTTGACCTTGACTTTCTATTTGACTTTGACAAAGCAACAGCAACAGTTTTCACTCAACATAAAAATAGACGAGTTGAAACAATTTATTTCAAATTGATAATTAATTTAAATAATTGTTGATGTTTTGTTTTCAAGTTGATACCTCATCCATTTAATTTATTTATAGGCTCACCCAAAGTACAGCTGAGTAAGGCAATGTTGCATCTTCAACAGATGACTGACAGCGGCAGACCTGCAGAAGAAGAATCGCAGATCCATTACGACTACAAAATAGAATCGTCTCCAGTTGAATGGGAAGACGCGAATGTTCAAGAACAGTATAGTTTCATCTCAGAAATTTCAAGGTGTGTATTGGTTTCTCAAATTGAAAGGAAGAAAAAAGACTATAGAAGTCCTACACAGTATCAATTAAACTTGAACGACTAATACAGGCTGAAGATGTAGATAAGTTAGTGTAAAGAGGGGTACAGAAAGCCAATTTGGCAGTGCCTCTAGAGTCGCAACGAATAAAGAACCCTATGAAAAAATTTAGCAAATCTCCTGCTCGCTCGTTCTTGAATCATTGGACTAGTCGAGTGGCCAGCCAGACCGCCAGATTTGACACTACTTGAAGATATTGCAAAAATAGAGAGTACCTTAGCAAGCCTGAGAGATTGGAAAATTCAAAATCAAGAGTTTGTCACGAAATAAATCGACTTCAGCAAACAGTCATCTTAAGGTGCATCCACACTATGTCGATCGGCAAAGCCGTGTTGGTGTGAAAATGCTGCGCGGCTTTGCCACAGGGAAGCGGCATGCCGATGCGAACTCGATCCATGCCCGTTTTTATCAAAGAAAGCTGAAGTAGGGATGCACTTTTAGATTCTACAGCACCCAGATTATTGAATACTTATTTATCAGACTTCAGTAATAAAAATGTCTAACTTCAAAGCTAAATCACTATTAGTTAATTAAACAAATACTTTCTTGGACTATATCTACCGAGCAAACACAATTACATCACAGGGATATCACAGCGATTTACATTGTGACCTGCCATATCACAGTCTATGTCGCATAGACCTTGCCGATATATTTGCTTATGTACAACGCAGCGATGCAACGACTGTGATATCGCAGTGTTATCTCAGAGATGTCGTGTCACAGATGTACTTGCTTCTATACGTCGCAACTATGCACCGTTTGTGATATCGCAGTGTTACCTCAAAGATGTTATGTTACAGATGTGTTTGTTGGGTAAGTAATCATTTTCTCTTGTTTCAGGGGCCAATTTTCAGTGGTGTTGAAGGCAGTAGATAAAAGAACCGACTCTGTAGTGGTAGCAAAGATACTAGAATACACCGACAGTAGAAAAGAAGACGTCGACGGAGAATTCGCAGCTTTAAGATCTCTGAGGCACGAAAGGGTTGCAGGACTGCTGTCCGCCTATCTCGTGAACGAAACTGCAGTTTTCATTTTGGAAAAGTTGCAGGGCGCTGATATATTGACGTACCTAGCAAGTCGACACGAGTACAGCGAACAGACTGTAGCCACCATTGTATCGCAAGTGAGTATCCGCGATAGCGCTCCCTAGCGGCAAAATTCAGAAGTTCACAAGAAATTATGTACATTATGATGCCTACTTTGGAATTAACTCTACTAGCTCATACCAAAATGTCATATAGTTTTTGTAATTGCATTTTTTTTCTTCTTTGAACAGGTTCTGGATGGACTCCAATATCTCCATTGGAGAGGCCTGTGTCATCTGGACCTCCAGCCAGATAATGTGGTAATGTGCGGAGTGAGATCAGTCCAAGTAAAACTCGTAGACCTGGGATCTGCCCATAGAGTAACGAAGCTAGGAACTAAAGTGCCAATTGTGGGACATCCCGATTATATATGTGAGTCAAACCTTTCTGTATGAATTGTTCTTTGTCAATAAACCTTTCCAGAATTATCTATGAAGTTGAAAGTTGCACGCATGTTTGTGGATGTGAACCAAGAAGCAATAAAGAACACGGTCTGTACCAAGAATACTCTTGGCATAGAAATATGATATATTTCTATGACTCTTGGTCAAAATTATCTCGCACATAACTCATAGTATCTCATGACACAATTATGAGTTCTGTGTTATCTGGTAATAATCATTGACATTTCACATAAAAGTTGCAATATATTTTGAATTGTATTGGTTTTCATAATTGCTAAAATCTGACATATGTCAAACTAACTACGGATCGAGTGTTCGTAATCGCACCCCTGAACAGAAGAGTTAACATCGAACATTAGTCAGAGATACCAGAATGGCCAACGTCGCAGTCGCAGTCAAGTGTGTTCTGGATGTTGCTCTCTCTCTCTCTCGCACTAATGTTAATTTGGTACACATCATGCGCATGAAATATACTTGTTTCTTCCTCTCACATATGTTTTATCTCTTTTCTACGTAAACTGGAAAGGTCTATTGATTTGAAACTATCCTAACCACCGACTTTACCTTTAAACTAACTCATTTGTATAATGCCCAATATTACTTTTAATTTTCAGCTCCTGAGGTTCTTGCCGAAGAACCAGCGTTCCCTCAGTCGGACATATGGGCGGTGGGTGTCTTAGCGTACATAATGCTTTCCGGAATGGTGCCCTTCCGAGGTCAGGACGAAAACGAGAGCAGGCAAAACATTCTGTTCGTCCGGTATAGGTTCGAACACTTGTATCAAGAAGTATCGCAAGAAGCTACCAGGTTCCTTATGCTGCTCTTCAAAAGGCATCCTAAGTAAGTGGTTTTCGAAGTCAATATATGAAGTTTCACAGCGTATACGAGTCCAATAAATGAATACAAATATGGTAAATCAACAAATAATGTTTCAGCAAAAGACCATCACCTGAAGAATGCCACGAGAACCGTTGGCTTTTGCCCACCGACTACATGATCAAGAAAAGAGAACGCGCAGTTTTTCTTGGACACAGACTGAAAGACTACTGCGATGAATACCACAGCGAGAGAGATCAGCTGTCTCAGAAATCGAAGAGCTTACTAGGAGTCAAACTGATAAGGTCGCAAAGCATACAGGAAGAGTTGCTGACGGCGTCTTAGTTATTGTAGGACACGATCTGATTGTAAATATTGTTCATACAGATTTATTTTGGTTCTATTCATTCGTTTTTATTGCTCTGTAATTAGTAAGGCTAATATGTATAAGTATCTTTGATGGTTTGAGTAACAGTGTGCCACTATGAAAACACCGTTGTCTAGACACTTGCAAAAGGAACCTTTGGTGTCTTTCAGTGGCGAACGCAAGCGGGGGCGGGGGTTACTTCCCACCAATATAACCACCCGTTTTTTATAATTTCATAACGTTCGGTTGACGAAAAAAAAAGCTCTGGTAAATTCTATGTTCAGTCCCTCCAAATAGAAATTCTAGCTGCGCCACTGGTGTCTTTGAATCATTATGGGGCAACCTTCAAAATTTTCATGATACACTCGGTATCTTGCTGAATAGGCTAGTATATGAATACTTTGAATGTGATTTGTGGTATGACAAGATAACTGTTGACATGTGTCAAACACAAGTTTCAGAAACAATTACGATTTTTTTAAATTGCGAAATTTGTATCGACTGATTCATGTCGTCCTAGGTCTAGGTTTGACAGCGGAAGAGTTTTACTTATGTATAATTATTATCAGTTTAAATAAATATGTTTTTTTTGGTTTCCATTTCGTTCAAGTACTAATTTTAATTAATTGAAATACCTTACCTACTCTATTATATCGTTGGAAATGTTATTAAAATTTTATTTCAATAAAGAAATTTAAAATTCGTTTTATCTTTTGTTTTACTGACACCGATTTTTTTAAATACTCACAATTAAGGCTCGTCCATATCTTTGCGAATATTCTCAATTTTTTCAGTCTTTGGGGTTAGATACCTATATTACTACATGACCGAAAAATTTCATATGGTGAATATATGCAGCAGTCATAAGTTTTAAGTCATGAGGAATAATATTCGTCAATGATTGGTTGGTCCGTTTATTCCAACCAATCACTTATAGTTAGACTTATATTGGATTCAAATGGATGCACATGTAGGTGGCGACAGTCATCTCGCATCCAAGTCATGTCGTAACTTGAGTGATCTGTCCTCCAAGTCATGTCGTAACTTGATTGAAACAATGAGAGCATTAAAATCAGGTTTTTTTGTAGAAACCATTAAAACGATGTCAAATATTCATGTTGGTAACTAATCACGCTAGATGACACTCGCGTTTAGGTCCAATACCTTTTCCACAGGCATTGACAAACTATCTTACTTCTATTTATACAATGTTTATATAAAAGTAAGAATAGTAAGATAGTCAATGCCTGTGAAATTGGTATTAGATCCAAACGCGAGTGTCATCTAGAGTGATTAGTTACAAACATGAATATTTGACGTCATTTTAATACAAAGTTCTTCAAGAAACCCTGATTTTAATGCTCTACCATTGTTTCAATCAAGTTACGACATGACTTGGAGGCCAGATAACTGAAGTTACGACATGACTTGGATGCGAGATCACTGTCGCCATCTACATGTCGCATCCATTTGAATTCAATATTAATCCCATAAGGCTGGTTAACTATCTTACTCCTATATAAACAATAACTTCATTCATTCAAATAAAGGCAAAAACAATCCTGCAACTATTTTAATAGAAACGTACAAAAACTTTCAGGCGATAATTAAGGGATTAGAGAGATAGAACAAACATAAATCATGTTTTTAAAATATTTTCTTTTATTAAAACAAATAATAATCCAGCATTCAATAACAGATTGTCCAATAAACAATTCAAGACAGTAATAAAAGTGTTTAGAAAACATAACCTCATCTTGGAGCTACCCAAGAAAGTACTGTAATGCACGGGCCTCAATATGGATTCTTGAGGCACCCCTTGTCAATATTTGTTAATGGACCTACATGACACTTTTTCCAATATTTACTGCTTTGATTAAAATTCAACATTATCAATTGAAAAACTGATATTTCAAACATATCATTTTTTCACTGTTTTTTTATCCATTTCCACGATAGCTTGAATGTGACTAGAAATTGCGTCAAAAGGATTGCTTTTGAAAGTCTTATTTTTTAAGACTCTCTTGAAAACGCTGATGTCATCGACGAGTTTCTTTTTCCTCTGCTTCGCTTTTTCGATAAACTTAGGTCCTTTAACCTTGGATGGTTTGAGGCTGATGTTTGATTTGGTTTTTTTCAATGATTCTAGGGAGGGAAGGGCATCATGCAAGGGGTTTGTATCACCTAGAAACACACAAACATAATAATAATAGAAATTTGTGTGAAACGATGATTTCTTCCTATGACTTTGCACTTTGAATATAACAAATTAATAACAAGTGAGAGCTCAGAACTTGAGGAGCTCGGAAATTGAGGAGCTCGGAAATTGAGGCGCTCGGAAATTGAGGAGCTCGGAAGTTGAGGAGTTCGGAAGTTGAGGAGTTCGGAAGTTGAGGAGCTCGGAAGTTGAGGAGCTCGGAAATTGAGGTGCTCGGAAGTTGAGTTCGGAAGTAGAGGAGCTCGGAAGTTAAGGAGCTCGGAAGTTGAGGAGCTCGGAAGTTGAGGAGCTCGAAAGTTGAAGGGCCTAGAAGTTATAGGGATTTTTTTAAACAACTTCAATGCGTTTAAAACTATAATTCGACACCAACAATAGGAATACAACGACTTTATTGCATTTTTTAGATATCACTTATAGTTTCTGAGTTTTTTGTGTTTTTAGAAAAAAATTTTAACGTCCTTAAATTTTCGTTTTTTTATTATTTCCCGGACTATTAACATTACGAAGGCGATCAAAAAAGGTATCTTGTGAAATTTATAAATCTACGGTCAACTTTGAGTTTTAGGTGTATTTTTTTTAAATTGCAATTTTTCAAAATATGAAAAAACTTTAAATGCACTTTTTGTAGATCTGTTCAAGGATATTAAAACAGTCCATGTCAAGTTTTTCGATATCTTGTTTCGGTTTCGAGTTTTTGACGTTTATAACTTTTTTTCAATGTTTTTCAACTTTTTTCCACTTTTTAATAGAGTTGGAGGGAAATGGTTAGGAAATATCAGTGTGGCTTGTAAAGACAAATCCGAAGCAATTGTAAGATTTTCATTTGTTTTATTAGTACAGTCAATATCCAGATTTTCCATTTTGTTGAAATATTTTCCGAACTATTGATTTTACGAAAAAAATATGTGGAAACTTTTTGTAGATTCCATAAAGGCGGTCAAAAAAGATGTCTTGGTAAATTAGGAAAATATCAACCGTTTCTGAGATATTTTATATTTTCCAAATTGCAAATTTTAATTTCATTTTTCTCAAGTTTTTCCGGTTTTCCGATAATTTTCGTGAAAAATTGTTCCAGAAAAATTTGTTTGTCTAGTTTGTCCACCAGTCACATTTTTCTAAATTAAATTTAAGTGAACAATTCGGCATATTTAAAAAAAAAATCGACATTTTCCGGAAAATCTCTGGAAAAAAATGTTAGCATCTTTCGATCATACTCAAAAACTATACACTTAGATATCTTTTCCAAATTTTTTCAGATATTTGAAATGAAAAATCCAAGTCAATTCCAACACTTTTTATGAATCTTTAATGCAAAGTTTGAGGAAGCCTCATAGATTTTCAGGTAAAGGTAAGCTTATCGGGCTCATTCTCGAAACAAAATGAAAAATTGGTGTTTCTTGACACCGTAATCAACTCATATTTCACAATCACAAGCACTAAAACCAAACGTTTTATACAAAAAATCAACCATCTAATAAAGTAAACATAACCCTTCCCACATCTCTAGAACGAACGCCAATGAAGAGTGAGGTTAAGAATAGTGAAATATAAGGTTATTTTTTTCCGTAAAACGTTTGGTTTCGTTGCGTTGCTTGTGAAATAAGAGTTGTTATGGAATGAAAAAAGTGTCGACAAAAAGAAGGGGGCATTTTCTGCGATTTTTACCGAAAAAATCGTGTTTGAAAATGGTCGATTTTCAAGATTCAAAAGGTCCTAACTCGAAAAGTATAAGAGACCCCCTTGAAATTCTTTCAGATTCGTGTTCAGGAGATATAACTACGTAAGTAACGCCACTTTTTTTTTGTTTCGAGAATGAGCCCGATAAGCTTACCTTTACCGATTTTCAAGTTCAACTTATTACTACACCTTCCTTTTTTTGTTATTTCTCCAGATAAAAATTCTCTAATATTTCTTACCTATGAGAGCAGTTTTTCTTCTCTTGTCTCTAACTTTCAATTCTTTCTCCATTTGATTCACCACATCAATTTTTTTCAGCAACAGCTTCCGTTTCAAGTTTAGTTTTTCTTTTCTCTTAATTGTATTGGTAGCTTTATTGGATTTTACAGACTTGTAAGACAACTTTCTTCTTACATCATCGGATCGAGACTCTTTGGGTATGTCGAAAAGATCGTCAAGATTCAATTTCAGGGATAGAAATGGATCTTCTTCCGAATCTGCTGTCTGAGATGATTCGGTGAGTCTGGATTTGGATTCTGTTGGGGCAGCCAAGGGGGCAGCTTTGAGTTTCAAGTCTGTTTTTAGAAGTGAATTTTTCTTGATCTGTTTCGGTTTTTTCAGTTTTCCCATATTGCCAAAAATATAACACGCTCGCTAGATCACTAAAAGCAATACAAACCAATGCACTCAATGAACTTATGTCGGTAATGCGTTAAAATAAACAATTAAGAGCAAGGAAATAGTTTTCAGAAAAATTGGAATTTTTGTTATTTTTCTAAAAAAATGTAACCTCAAAAACCAGTGGTGGAGAACTATCGATAATAATCGATAGTCTGTGATTATCGAATACTTTCGATAGTTGTCATGTCCTATCGATAATATTCGATAGTTGATCAAACAATGTGGCTTTCCCTCATTCTGTTAAAGGCTTATTCATACCCTTGTTGCCTATTCGTAATTTTTTTGCGACAAAAAAACTGTGGTGAATGATGGATCATAACACGTAATTTCTCAGTATTTGGGGTTAGATATTACTAAATTACCGAAAAATCACATGATGATTCAACATTCACCGTAATTCTTACGCCGTATGAGTCGAATCGCAAAAAAATTGCGAAAATTTGTAAGAGGATGAACGAGCCTTGAGCCTTCTGAAAATAAAATACCCCTAGGCACTCTAGGCAGTCATTGAATTTCGAGATTTTCAAAAAAAAATTGTAAGTAGTTATACGCCAATAAAATGACATTTCAAATAATGATAATTATCGTTAATCAGAGCAACTATTTTAAACAGAAAAGGACGAATTCATTCCAAATAGACGAGGAAAGTGTGTCGTCACAAATGTCATTCTTGTCAAAAACTGATTCCAAACAAAGAATTTTAGGTGACATTTTCTGTTGATTATTTGCTGCTTTGCTTTTTAGTTTGTGTTTAGTAGTTTGGATTTTGTTTTCTCAAGCAAAAGAAGTTGAAAACGTTAACGGAAACAATATCGGACAAGCTGATTTAAATTCGTCGGAGGTTTGTTTGGAATCAGTTTTTGACAAGAATGACATTTTTGACGTCACCACTTTCCTCGTCTATTCTAAAGAGAGACAAACTGATGCAAAATATCTGCTTAGAGCAGATTCACTAGTCGCGTTCGGTTTTTACGTCGAACTGGTCAGATTAGTCTGGATCGTTCGTTTATTGCAAGCGATTATAGGGGAGGTAAATCTTGATCGTTCGGTTATTCAAATCCGATCAGTCTTAGATTGATCTGTTTGCTCGGAGAATTTTGGCAGATGAGTAAGATTGATTTGAAAGTGTGAGGTTATGTTCATCTGTTCATTAATTATTTGATTTTCCCAAACAGAAACCAGCAATATTTTTTTCAAATTTCAAACTTGAAGATTCTTTACAAAAGAAACGATGCAAATTTGTATGTGGTTATTGGTGAATAGCATGTCAAAGTCAAGACAACGTTCGTTTATTACCGATTGATCCGATTAATTTGTGACCACGTGACTAAAATCTGCTCCACTCTGAGATCATAGGTGTATTCTTTCGACACAAATGTTCTGAACAAAACGAGAAATTATGATCATGATCGAGGTGTCCTTGTTCTTTCGAAATGTGTTTCATCCCCACCACAGTTTTTTTGTGAACATGATCCGTAATCCCCCTGCCCCTGAGGAACATACCGGAATTCGTGATTGGAATGTTTGGAACATATCGAACTTCACCTTTGTGGTTCTGTGTCATATGCCGTTTGCGTTTTGTAAATAGATGAAACGATGTGATGTAATCAATAATACATTTATTTTATTTAGCAGTCATAAGTCATAAGTTTCAAGTCATAAGGAAGAATATTCGTCAATGATTGGTCCGTAAATTCCAACCAATCACTAACGAATATTCTTTCTTATGACTTATGACTGCTGCATAAATCCATGATAACTGGTTCAATATGCAAATCCATTTTGCATCAAAAGATTATTTTTTTGCTTCTAAAGTTAGGTTCCATACAAAACAACCACAAAAATAAGAAGTTCGTTCTTTTGAGGAATCATATTTGTGATCCTGATCCCTATTTCACAAACTTGATTTCATAATCACGTTCTGAATGTTTCTGAACTAATGTGTCGAAATAATGCAGCTCATAATACAATGATAATACCGAACTCGATTATCGATACAAAGGAGGCTATTCGCATTCTGGACAAAGGGATCGCCATCTATAATTATTTGGTTGAACCAATATAAAGTATTTCTGATCTGTCTTATCGGTTTTTTGTGTTCAGTGATTTCATGGTTTCAGAATGAGATGAACTGAAATAGCGGCAGAAAAAAGATACGAGAAAGATTGTTCGTTGACTATTCCGCGATAGAAAATTTCAAGGAGAATATTAATCAAAATTTGAATATTATTTGCCGTATTCAACGGTAGAACCGTTAAAAAAAATCATACAGGTTTTTTATTGTTCTGCCGTATCCTATGAGGATGAACGTTCATGCGGCGTTTTTTTTTGTGGTGCACGAATCGCAAAAAAATACAAATACTTGCAAGGGTATGAACGAGCCTATAGGTGGTAGTTTTCAATATTTCTTTTTCAATTAGAATGTAATTCTGTTTTGGTTTGCATAAAACTGTTCTGGAGTCATATTTGTTTTCGCCCAACTGTTTCAAGCGTATTTCAGCAACGGTTTTGAAGAAAAAGCTTTTCTAACAAAAAAATATAATGGCCAATAACATAAAATAATGAAAGATCTTTAAAAATCAGTCATCAATGCGACCATTTCGGCTTTCTTTTCTCCATGAAACTCCTGACGCCTTCCTGTCCATCTGCGATGCTCAAATTTTCAACCATCTGACTACCGCCCAACTCGTAGGCCTTCTTGATATCCATATCCACCTGTTTGTAATAGAACTTCTTTCCTAATTCTATTACAGAACGACTCTTCGATTTGATAGCCTCGCACGTCTTTCTTACCTCGTTCTCCAGGTCTTCAGGGGGGCAGACTGTCGTCACCAAACCGCTGGTTTTGGCTTCACAGGCTTCTATACGCTCTCCGGTTAGCAGCATTTTCAATGCGGTTGCCTGGAGTACTTTTCTAGCCAACGGAATTCCTGGAGTTGAGCAAAATAACCCGAAATTAGCTCTGGAACAATACAATACAATGAAAAAATAGCTATTTATGATCAACTTGCATATTTCAAGTCATACAAATCAATGAGTTACGTATTAATGAATCGTTCAGGAATAAATTGGTGGATTATTAATTTTCACCATATTGGCAACCTTGAACATATGCCATTATTATCACATATTCATGAGTGCCATCACAGAGAAAATTAACGTGCCACTAATTTATTCATACCCTTGCGAATATTCGCATTTTTTGCGTTTCGACCATAGATATACTTTCGACTAATACGCCAAAAAATTGCGGTCTTTAGTAGAGTTGAATCGCAAAAGATTGCGAATTTTCGCAAGGGTATGAACGAGCCTTTAATGTTCCACACAAAATAACTCTGAGATGAGGAAATATATCTGGTTTTAAGTGCACTATATATTATTTGTAATTTGTTGAAAAATTATAATAGGACTTTCGAATAAGTACTTCTATAAAGTTCTAGCAAAAGTACAAAGAAAATTAAATAACTTCACATGGATTTTTATTCCTCAGAGTACATTTTGTCACACATGAAACCAATATAATCACTTGGAAATGTATGTATAGTGTTGTAAGCTTGGAAAGCATGCCATACTTACCCAGGGGTAGAAAATTTACTAACATCAGTACAAATCGTGATGTCACACTGAGCTACGAGCTGACAGCCAGCTGCAGCTGCCAAACCATCAATTTGTGCTATCACCGGAACAGGGCTATCGATAATGCTGTACATCAGACTAGAGGCTAGTTTGAACACCTTCTCATGTTGGGATCGTCCACACTCTGGGCTCTAGAAAATATTCATTTATAGATTCGTATATAGAAATTTCATATATCTGAATGCCACTTTGCATAGATATATGCACAGTATTTTTTATTTGAAAATGTTAAAGGTAAGTTTATCAGGCTTCTTCCTGAAAAAATAGTTTCATCGCCTGAACACGAATCCTAGAAATTTCGTGGGGGTCTCCAATACTTTTCGAGTTAAGGCTAGTTCATACCCTTGCGAAAAATCGCATTTTTTTGCGATTCGACGAAAAAATATCTAACACCAAATACTAAAAAATTACGTGATTGATTCATCATTTATTCCAATTTTTCGACGTATGAGTCGAATCTATCAGTATTAGGACTCTTATCTTATGGTCGAATAGCAAAAAAATTGCGAATATTCGCCAGGTTATGAATGAGCCTATAAAGTCGTGCGAATTTCGCAATTTTTCAGCGAACAAAAGGCTGCCAGACATGCCGCAATAAAGTTCAAAATTTTTATCCTTTTGCGAATTCGCACAAATAACGGAGCAAAATTTTAGATCAGATTATTCTGTTCTGTACCTTCACTATCTTCGCCATTTTCATTCAACTACATTGAAATATATCTTTAGACAAAGCTGTTTATGTTTAGTTTTTATCACAAAACAATTTTAATTGCATTTATAAGATTTTGTAATTTAATTATGGAAGATCTTTTCAAATTATATGAAATTATTTACATGTAGTTTTTGTAAAATATTCCATGATGAAAATGTTCAGGGAGATATCATTATTATTGTCGGGAGATACGGATCTATCATCCCAATAGATTTTGGGTGACCTGCTTCAGTTCGACGAACTGTTGTCCACAAATATTTTTATTGATATCAAATCTCGCTTCTGCAATGATCTGTTAACATGCAGACCATGTACCTAGCAGGTGGCCAAAGAACTCCTGAGCATGTTGCAGGCAGGTCCTCTCAAATAAAGCGGGTTGCAGAACTTTGGATCTGACTTTTTAAGGACACTGTTTAGATTCTTGATACTAGTTATACTTTTAAAATGTGTTTCTTATTAAATTTGTTGTTGAAGGTACTTATTTTCTGGAGACAACATGCCAAATTGAAAAATCCTCCTTATTACAAATTATAATTGAAACAAGTAGGTAATGTCATTTGGGAAACAGTGAGTGAGCCTGTGAGCAATTCTCCTTTAGAGCCAATTTCCTTTATTTGCAACTGATAATTCAGAAAAAGAAGAATAAAAACAAACAACAATGTCTAACCTCAAATACCAAAAAATGGCATGTTATGATTCATCATTTACCGCAATTTTTTCGCCGTATGAGTATGAACGTCCATGCGGCGATTTTTTTGCGATTTGCGAATCGCAGAAAAATTGCGAATATTCGCGAGGGTATGTACGATCCTTAAGGCATTTGAATCTTGAAAATCGACCATATTCAAACAAGAATTTTTCAGAGCAAAATCGCACAAATGCGTCCTTTTTTTTTCTGTCGCTAATCTACCCTTGTCATAAATACAAGCCCTAAAACCAAACGTGTCATACAAAAAATCGACCTCCTTTTACTGGTAAAGGCTCGTTCATACTCTTGCGAATTTTCGAAAAAAAATTGCGATTCGACTCATAACGGCGAAAAAAGGGTGGTGAATGATAAATCATAACATGTAATTCTTCAGTATTTGGGGTTACATATCACTTCATTACGAGGAAAGTGTGTCGTCACAAATGTCATACTTATCAAAAACTGATTCCAAACTACCGAAATGAAATTATATTATGTCATCATATTATAATTTCATTTCAGTGTTCCAAACAAAGAATTTAAGGTGACATTCTTTTTTGAGGATTTGCTGCCTTGCTTATTAGTTTGTGTTTGGTGGTTTGGATTTTGTTTTCTCAGGCAAAAGAGGTTGAAATACGTTAACGGAAACAATATCGGATTATCGGACAAGCTGATTTAAATTCGACGGAGGTTTTTGGAATCAGTTTTTGACAAGAATGACATTAGTGACGTCATCACTTTCCTCGTCTATTCGAATTCGAATATGAGCAACTACTTCTTCATTTATATTATGTTCGATTGTTTAATTTGTCATTTTGTACTATATTTGTTGCAAAAGAAAAATATAGAAAATGTTGAAATTTAACAAATTTTGTAATTTGGTAAACAGATTGGCATTTATCAATTTTTTAATAAAATAAAATAGTTTTAGCAATGGCAAAAATTAAACGACTAAACATAAAAAGGAAGGATAGTTGGCAGCACAAATCCCAATTTTCCCATTTTCCCAAGCGAACAACTTAAATTTACCGAGAATGAAAATTACTAGGAACCAAAGATAAATTAGGTTAGGTTTCTTGGTAAAAGAAGGTAGATTTTTTGTGTAAAACATTTGGTTTTGGTGGTTATATTAGTGATATATGGGTAGATTAGCGTCTAAAAATAGTGTCCACAAAAAAGAAGGATGCCTTTTTTGCGATTTTTTACTGAAAAATTCGTGTGAAAATGGTCAATTTTCAAGATTCAAGAGGCCAAAAGTATTTGAGACCACCACGAAATTTATTCGGATTTGTGTTTAGGAGATAAAACTACGTAAGTAACACCACATTTTTATTTTTTCAGGAAAAATCCCGATAAACTTACCTCTATATACCTGTTAGTTGCAATTACCTACGAGTTCTTTGAGATTATGTCCTGCAGAAAATATTGATCCTTCCGCAGCCAGAACTATTACCCTCAGTTCTTTATTGTTTTTGTCCCTGTTTATATGCTCTATGAGACTTTCCATCATTACTATTGATAATGAGTTTCTGCAATTAAATAAAACTGATTTTGATTGCACAGCTCACTTTAATACTTTACTGGACACTGTTTTCGAAATTTCCACAAGAATATTTTTCCAAAAAGAAAAACTTCTTACCTCGACTTGAAATCGTTCATTGTTATTTTTTTTATTCCTTCTTCAAACTTCACATTGGTCATAGTAGAAAATGTTTTATTCGAATAAGAATGCCTGAGGAGCTAAAAATCATAGTGAGCATTATCTATTCAGTTCTGATTTTACTAAATTACCTTCGGAATAAACCGAGTGGAATACTTAAATATCATCTTAGGGTACATAAAACTTGATTTAAAAACTTTGAATTAGTTGGACTGTGAAAGTGTGAACTGAACTAGACTCCTTCTTGACGACCTTGACTGAACTCTATGAAGTTTGAACTTGCGGCCTGCGCAAACGCAACTTTTTAGAAAATGTTTCATTTTTCATTTTTGATAAGTCATTCCCAAGGAGACTGACTACATTATTTAACAGTAGAGTCTAATCAGCCCTGGGATTACTAGAGCCATAGAATTCTATAGTCGACAGTTATGTCTCTGTCTCTCCTGTGAATTCAACTATAATGACACCTCACTTATTCGATGAAAAGTAGAATTCTATTGCTGACGGAATCCCACCCCCAGGTATGTGGTCTAATCCCAATAAGACAATGGGGACACTAATAGAAAGAGATGAAAGAACATATGTGACGTAGTTGAACATGTCATGGCCGCCGTTGCTGACAGTTTTGTTGCTTGGTTCGAGTTCGACTCTATACTCATGTCCCAGTACGTCACTATGACGCGTTGATGCTACCAGATTCTCATTGGCTAGAGCTTATTAAACCCTTCTGTCAGTTTGGTCTCTTTGAGTAATTCCTTCAACTATTCTATTTTTGTTCTGCTTTTTCGACAAAGGAGAAGAGATATTCACAAATGAGTAAGACGACAAAAATGTCAAGCAACTGTTTGTTTCAAGAGACGAGTCCAAGACTACCCTCGAGTGTTTTTTCATATCCGTGAAGTGTTATTTGTAGTTTCGTTCAATTTTAGAAAGCATTTCTATATGCATAACACACATTGTTGTGAATGCAACACAGCATCACTGCAGTATCCTTTGTCTGATTGTGAGGGGTAGTGAGGTAGGACCAGTTATTATGATGATATCCTGGATACAGTAGCGTGCACATAATTTAAATATGAAGAGTGAAAAAGCCGGCTGGATTCAAGAAGACTAAAATTTAACAAAGACAGTTTAATCCTCATAAGACAATGGGGACACTATTAGAAAGAGATGAAAGAACATTTGTGGCGAAATGTGACGTTGTTGGACGTGTCATGGCAGTCGTTCTCTATAGACAGTGACGGACCAGCTCTTGGTATATGAGAGTTACTGCTGACAGTTTTGTTGCTTATTGGTTCGAGTTCGACTCTGTACTCATATCCAAATACGTCACTATGACGCGTTGATGCTACAAGATTCTGATTAACTAGAGCTTATTAAACCCTCCTTGTTAGTTTAGTCTCTTTAGGCTGGATTCACGAGTGAAGTCTCGTTCATCCCCTCGCGAATTTCGCAATTTTTGTGCGAATAAAATGGCTGCCGACATGATTCTGCAGCAACAATTGGTCCGGAATGACTGGCAGCCATTTCATTCGCCATTTCATCTCACTAAATCACGAGTGGAAACAAATAACCGACAATGTCTCTTCTTATCATGGGCTACGATGGGAATAAACAAAGCCAGATTTGCTGGTTTCAAGAAAAGAACAGAAAAGGCATCTCTATATCTTTTATTGCTTTGAGAAATGAAAATATATTCTTATCTTTTGGGGGGAGTTTAACCGTTATTCCGAATTGTATTCCTTATATGTATGTTCTGGGTAGGCTCTATAACTAGCTCCATACCACCTCTGGAGTAAAAATGTTATGGTGGATTTATGCAGCAGTCATAAGTTTTAAGTCATAAGGAAGAATATTCGTCAGTGATTGGTTGGAATAAACGGACCAACCAATGATTGACAAATATTCTTCCTTATGACTTAAAACTTATGACTTATGACTGCTGCATAAATCCACCATTAGTTTGAACACAACAGTGAATAGTGCAGAATACCGAAGACTGAGACACATTTTAAAACGAAACTATAAGTAGTAAAAAAAACGAGTTTTATGATGGAGAACGATACCGCTAAATGAAATCAAAGCGTATCATTTTCTATTGAATGATATTCATATTAAAAAATCTTTCAACGGAGTACTTTGACACAAAATTCAGGAACGCGCTTTCTGCTGTTTCATGGTTGACGCAACCATAGGTTGTGTCGCTTTTCTTTCTGGCTCGACAAATAAACGCTCCCTTGTCTCTTTCTACTGTGAGCACATTCCACACAGTACAGGGGGTGCGATCAAAGAGACTAAACGTTATCTGATTAGGAGAGTGTATTCTTCATAAGACAATGCTGACAGAAAGTAGACTCTAATGTTCGACGTTTACTTTCTTTGGTTATGAACAGCTATTTTCAATCGAGAAAGACAAATGAATTACAAGTGTTAGAGTGGTTGAACAGATTTTAAAAGTGTGAAGTGATCTCACAGACAACGGAAATCATGTTTCATTTAAATACCATGTATTCAGTTTCGTTGAGGTTTAGTTCAGGGGTAACAAGCTCAAGATTGGAGAGTGTCTAAGATCAGCTTTATTGACACAAATGAACGAACCTATACACTATAGGCGTTTTCCATTTAGGAGTGTTAAGCCCCAGAGCTTCAAGCCCCTGAGATCGGAAATTACTTTATCACTGACTTTTTCGCCAAAAAACTGTGTATTCGCGTTTTGACTTTTGTCTACTTGTGCTTCATGCACCAATAAAACGGGTGGTGCTCGAGGGGCAAGAGGAATGTCAATCGGTGCTTGAAGCACCACTAAATGGAACGCATGGTCAAACGCTCTGGGTAGCTCTGATGAGCTCCTTTCGTTAAATGGAAAGCAGCTTATATGTGCTTTCGTTTGCAGCGAAGAGAAGCACTTTCCCACACTTGGTGTAAATTACACTCGAGTTTTGTGTTCCTTTGCCGATTGGACAGACACATTCCCTTTTTGTAACTGCACCCAACTTCACTCGATTTAAAATCTACACTACACCTTTCAGACGACGTAAGGACCCAACTACTACAATAGACGAGGAAAGTGTGACGTCACAAATGTCATTCTTGTCAAAAACTGATTCCAAACAAAGAATTTTAGGTGACTTTCTCTGTTGATGATTTGATGCTTTGATTATTAGTTTGTGTTTGGTTGTTAAGATTTTGTTTTCTCAAGCGAAAGAAGTTGAAAAATCTTTTCGGAAACAATCGGACAAGCTGATTTAAATTTGACGGATGTTTGTTTGGAATCAGTTTTTGACAAGAATGTGACGTCATCACTTTCCTCGTCTATTAGGGTTTAATAAGCTCTAGCCAATCAGAATCTTGTAGCATCAACGCGTCATAGTGACGTACTTGGACATGAGTACAAAGTCGAACTCGAACCAAGCAACAAAACTATCAGCAGTAACTTTCATATACCAAGAGCTAGTCCGTCATGATGAAATATACGTTAAAACCTTTTTTCTATATTATGTGTTTGTGTTCTCTGGTAGTTATAGTTCTATGATATTATTTTCCTTTTGGATGTTTTGTGTTCGACAGATAGGTTTGGCAACTATGTAATGATGTCAAGTATCAATCTGTTTTTCTGTTTTTCATGCTCTTGTTCCTTCCTTCTTTTTCTCTTCCTTGTACTAGAAGGTTGTACGGGGTGCTGCCCAATATGTATACTTTGTATCCATTAAAATATTGTTAAGTTGAAGCATTGTTTATATAGAACATAGTCAACCTTATGGGATTATAATTGGATCAAAATGGATGCGACATGTAGATGGCGATAGTGAGCTCGCATCCAAGTCATTTAACCTTTAACCTTTAACCATTTAACCTTTAAACTAGACTGCTAGTACTCATATGCCCACCACTCGAAAAACTCATCCAATTGAACATCCTGAAACCGTGTCTGCGCAGTGCGCAAGAGCCACCAAAGAATTGATATTTGACAATCTGGGGTGCCATTTATTGGGTCATTGGCGTTACCTTGAGTAAATAGATATTGTTAAAATGAAGTGTTTTGGACTTTGGTGCAAAAATCCCTAATTTTCAACGACTGAAATGTGCCTTGTTGAATATGGATGTACAGTTATGAAATATTCTCGTCATCAAATGAAAACTCAATTTTTCAACATTCCACTTGCTTTTGTACCAGACCTATTAATTTTTCCTGAAGTACGCCAATGTGATTCTGACAGATAACAGACACAATGCGCATGTTCTATGGCCACCAGTCAATTTCGTAATTGGATCAATTTCAATAATATGGTATTGGCAGTCTAGTTTAAAGGTTAAGTCGGTGTTAAAATCAGGGTTTTTTGAAGAAACCTGCATTAAAATGACGTCAAATATTCATGTTTGTAACTAATCACGCTAGATGACACTTGCGTTTGCGTCCAACACCAATTACACAGGCATTGACTAATGGTGGATTTATGCAGCAATCATAAGTCTTAAGTCATAAGGAAGAATATTCGTCAATGATTGGTTGGAATATACGGACCAACCAATCATTGACGAATATTCTTCCTTATGACTAAAGACTTATGACTTATGATTGCTGCATAAATCCACCATAACTATCTTACTTCTATATAAACAATGGTTGAAGTCATCCTGGTTTTAATTAACAATACGTCACTGTCTATAGAGAACGGCGGCCATGACATGTCCAACTACGTCACATTTCGTCACAAATGTTCTTTCATATCTTTCTATCATTGTGGCCATTGTCTTATGGGGATTAGACTCAAGGAGACTAAAATTTAACAAGGAGTGTTGGATTCCCATAAGACAATGGGGACACTAGTAGAAAGAGATGAAAGAAGATTTGTGTCATGGCCGCCGTTCTCTATAGACAGTGACGGACTAGCTCTTGGTATATGAGAGTTACTGCTGACAGTTTTGTTGCTTGGTTCGAGTTCGACTCTGTATTCATACCGAAGTACGTCACTATGACGCGTTGATGCTACAAAATTCTGATTGGCTAGAGCTTATTAAACCCTCCTTGTTAAATGTTAGTCTCTTTGGATTAGACTCTCCTGTTAAATAATGTTTAGTCTCCTTGGTAAGGACCTTGTTATGGTGGATTTATGCAGCAATCATAAGTCATAAGTCTTAAGTCATAAGAAAGAATATTCGTCAATGATTGGTTGGAATATACGGACCAACCAATCATTGACGAATATTCTTCCTTATGACTTAAGACTTATGACTTATGATTGCTGCATAAATCCACCATTACTCTTGTGGCTTGTGACAAGCAGAGTTTCTACTATAGCTGATTGCGGACTATTTTTAGCGGATGTTATGCGATTTGACAGCCCAATATACTCGCGGAGATTTCACATTTTGCGGTACCGCAAATTGTTAAGTATGTTTTGAGATTTTAGCGGATTTTCTGTTTCTATCGGTATTTATTGGAACTGTGGAGTCTGTGGACAGTTCTGTGATTTAAAATTAAATTCCACCATCCGCCGTTGTGAAAACTAAGCTTTAGTTGTGACTTGTAACAGAACATCTGTGTTTTGTGCTTGTGAGACAACTGACACTTGACACAACTTTGTACATTTTTCATTTCTGAATTTACAGAAACATTTTTCGGCTTGTCATTGTAGTTTAACTAGTTCAAAAGTTGAAAAGGTTTGAATAAACAGTGCATTTCTTCTTTTTCCACCTGAAACATGCAAGCAGCCATGAACGCGTATTATCCTGACTACTCAACAGTGCCAGTTCAGCAGTCATTTAGCCCCTACGCCGACAACGGAGGGTAAGTATTCCACCCCCAACTCTTTACCAATTCCAATTGTTCTGAAATTTTTAGGAGCGTAGTAGCCATAGCAGGAGATGACTTCGTAGTAGTGGGAGCGGACACACGTTTAAGCGCGGGTTTTTCCATTTACACCAGAGACCAAAACAAGCTGTTCCCCTTGTCGAAAACCACTGTTCTTGGTTGCTCAGGTTGTTGGTGCGACGCCCTGACTCTGACTCGTATCCTCAAGTCCCGCATGCAGATGTACGAGCAGGAACACAACAAAGTCATGTCGACAACCGCTTGCGCTCAAATGCTGTCCACCATGCTCTATTACAAGCGCTTCTTCCCCTATTACATCTCCAACGTTCTCGTAGGGCTGGATAATGAGGGAAAAGGCTGTGTTTACAGCTACGACCCCATCGGGCACTGCGAGAAGACCACCTACAGAGCTGGGGGTTCGGCTGGCGCTCTGCTGCAGCCTCTGTTGGATAACCAGATCGGGCATAAGAATATGGAGCAAGTGCCTGAGGAGCCCCTGTCACAGGAGAAGGCACTTGCTATACTAAAGGATGTTTTCATTTCAGCTGCTGAGAGAGATATTTACACTGGGGATAGTGTTTCCATCAATGTCATCACTAAGGATGGTGTGAGAGAAGAATCGTTTGAATTGAGGAAGGATTAGATATTTTATATTCACTTTTATGTTTTTTGAATTACACGATTTAAGTAAAAAACTGTCATTCATTGGTTTTCAAAGGTGCATGATTCAGTAATGCCCTAATGCAATATTGGGTTTACCATAACATAACATTCAGAACAATTTATCCGAGTTTTCACATGAGGATGTGCCTCTCTTTAACGATTTATTTTGGTTTATTGCACCAAAGAAATATGGTTTTACTTTTACAAATCCTCTTTATGTAAAAGGACTAAATTGTCACTTTTTAAACACATTGAAATCAGTAAAATTTTACTTGAGAGCAAATGCTTGAAATCAATGGTGTATTTATAAACTAGGAATCAAATTAACAACTAAGAATGGAGACAGATGAATAAAAGAAAACAGCATAGGGGATTTATATACTTTCATCTGTCAATTAAATTAATAATTAGCAACTAAGAAAATGGTCATCTTTTCAATTAAGAATTACAATTAAGCTATTTAACGCAAGCACATACAATATGTTTACTGACTTCAACATTTTCCAGCAAGTGTCAAAATCATTGATTCCATCACTTTATTCAGAAAATCGGTGAAACATATTCTGATAGAAGTATTTTATGATGTCCAAGATTACCTCAATAAAAACATGAGTAATCCTTCAATTTAAATTTTTAAACTACTTTAAATATATATTGTTTTTTAAATATACATTAATTGTTATGTGAAATGTGTTTTATATACTTAATTTTATTTTATTTGTATTTTTACAAGACTTTGTTAATGAGATATTTTGATTGATGTATAAAATCAATATAAAATTAAAGTATGTAAATGTTAAAAAAAATCAAGATCAAACAAAAACACATTAACTCAATTAAACTCCTTTAAAGTGTAGCATTCTTCTAAATATATGAACATTTGTCACCATTTTCCAATGTATTCTACTTTTCTTCGATAAGAGCAGCAACTTGTCCCTCATTCTAGTGTTACATACATGTGATGCTCAATTTTCCCTGTACAAAGCCCTGTTTCTATATGCAAAAGTACAAGCTTCCAGAATATACGTTTCAATGGAAATTGAAAAATCAATCTTTTGAAAGAATCTCTAAAACCCAATTTTGCAATGATCCTTACATCATATTTTTGAAGTATGCATTGAGCAGATAAAAATCTTAGCAAGTAACAGGCTGTTCTCAATTTATTACAAAGTATGTCAGTATGTGGACTCCATTGTAATTCTTAGTCAAATGTAATTCCCAGGAATTTCACAAATTCTGACGGTAGACCTTCATCTTCAGTATTACCAATAAGTGTTATTTGTTGTTGCTCTCTGATATAAGAGAATCTAATCATACTTGTTTAATTCAATTTCAAATTATTTTTCTCTGCCCTTGTCGACATTTGAATGCATGTACTTTTGGCAGTTAATCTCAGTTCTATTTTATTCCTTTCAACAGTTAAGATGTTGGTATCATCAGCGTAACATGTACTGAAGAGATTTTACTGGGGAAACTGATCAGGTCATTGACAAAGATTAAATATAGGAATGGCCCTAAGATTGATCCCTGTGGAACACCCTGGATGATATCTAATGGTGTACTATAACTCTGGTTGATATTGACTACTTGTTTTCGATTTTTTAAATACGAGTTAAATAATTGTAGAGGTGGAACTCTCAAGCCTTGCCTTGAAAGTTTTGTTAAAAAGAGCTCATGGTCCATACATTTAAAAGCTCAGAAGAAATCTATAAACAATCCCAATACACATTTTTTTAATCAAGATTGTCTGTTATACTTTGAATAAAACTACTTTTCTGGATCTATCTCTTTGATAGATGAATATTGTCCAACGTTATGAAGATGTAACTTTTTATGAAATTGTATACCTTTGGTCATCCAGGGATCCCTTTTTTAAAATCAATGTTTTCTAGAGGAAATGCTTTGTTAAATAAAAAAAAGTTAAAACCTGTCTAGTGTGGGTCCTTGGGAATATAAGATGCCATCAGAAATCACCTCATAGTTGTTAAAACCTACCATACTTTTTCCTACTATAGGTATAATCTGTCACTTTCTTTTGTGTCACGGTTTTTTGTTAAAAAAATAATCATACATTATTAAATGTTTTTCATCTATCCATTTCTGAATATGCTTATTTCTATCATTCCTTGAGTTATGTTAATTGGAAAACCTGTTTAATGTGAAAGAATTATACCATTGTTTACAGTTCCTCTTGCCTGCCAAACAAGTTTCAACTCCGCAGCGCCATCTGTGAGAATCATAAACAAACAGCAAGTTATTCAGTCATCATTACCATTGTTCTATTTAAACAATGTCATTACTCACTCAGGTTTGAAGTATAAGAGAGTTTTTCTGGAAAGGTGGAAGAGTAAGATCCAAACCTACATAATAATTGCAATTTTCATTTGTTTAATGAATTTGGGAAATTTTCACCACTAAAAATGGATTGATATTATTAATAACATTCAGAATTCTTTATGCTACCGTGTATTTCCCAACACCTTGTATATAACAATTGAAACAAACAAAAAAGTAATTAGCTCAATGGTAGTAATCATAACAATAAAAAGAAGTGGTTCCATAACAAAAAGTCAATTTCTTCATACTTTTTCTATTGAAACAACTAACTCTAATATTCAGTAGTTAGATGGTAGTACACAAAAATTTTATACCAAACAAATATTAAACTTTTAATAGTTTATAATAGAAATTGAAGATATGAATCAACTGAAGTTGTTTTCACAAAAATGCAGGAATTCTACAAACTTGCAGCCATACACTCTAAACTCGTGTCCCAAGATGAAACAATTTCACCAAATTTGCTAAATGAGGTTGCTGATAACACATCAAACTAATTTGATCAAACTGTTTCAACAAGAGACACGGCTGAAAAAGATTCGCAATCCGATGCTTTCTTCCTCCCCCAGGACATAACTTTACTTCTTGGTTCCTGTGGTTCCTGGGGGAAGGAGTGGGCAGCCACGGTCCTTTCCTCGTAGCTTCATTCCAATCGCTTTCTCGATTTTTCCAATGATGACGTTGTTGGGGATCCCACGTCCAGCCTCGTAGTCGGTGATGACTTGAGGTTTTTCGTTGATTTTGGTGGCGAGATCTTTCTGGCTGAGGCCTTTAGCTTGTCGACCTTGCTGGATTAGTTTTCCTGTATCCAGAGGAACTGTGTCGTGTTTTAATTCTTCCGTTTCGCGATCCAGTTTAGCCGTGTTTTTCGTGGTGACATGCTGCTTGTTGCTACCTGCTCCCCCTGTTTGAATAAATTACGGTGAATTTGCATTCGGAGGAATAATCTAGAACAAGTGATCTTACATTTCAATTGTGTGTCGACTGCAACCCCTTGTCTACGAGCTGCGTTGATTGCCTGCTCGCTTTTCATGGTAGACGCCTTTGGGGCTCTTTTTTTCAAGACAGTCACGGTATCCCAATCAGACATAGACATTGTTAAATTTTGTTTTGTTTCACTGTTCGACGAAATTCACACGATCAAAAAATAGCCAAAATACAAAATGTCCACACGGCACACTATACTTTT
The DNA here is from genome assembly GCA_944452925.2 of Chrysolina oricalcia. Taxonomy (NCBI): domain Eukaryota; kingdom Metazoa; phylum Arthropoda; class Insecta; order Coleoptera; family Chrysomelidae; genus Chrysolina; species Chrysolina oricalcia. Next base: position 3,277,186 of record OX101824.2, on the reverse strand, counting down.
GTATCTTCTTCTCAAAATAGTTTTTTCACAGAGTAGTTGATGTCACTATTCGCGAAATGCGTTCCCGCTAGATGGCACTCAGAATTTAGGCGCTTCAAGGCTCGTTCATACCCTTGCGAATATTCACAATTTTTTGCGATATGACTCATAAGACGAAAACATGGCGCTGAATGATGGATCTTCATGTAATTTTTCGGTAATGTAGTAATATACTGAAAAATTAAATGTTATGACTCATCATTCACCCCAATTTTTTCGCCGTATGAGTCAAATCGCAACAAAAATGCGAATATTCGCTAGGGTATGAACGAGCCTTAACAGTATAGTGGTGCTGGTGGTTGTTGTTTTTTTTTGTTGATAGCTGCCAATTTCTACAAAAGACCCAGAGTGTTTAATTTCACACCGAGAGTTACCACATTCACCATCTAGGATGCTGAACTGCTGAATTTTTTCGCCATACAAGTCGAACCATAAAAAATTTGCGAAAATTCGCAAGGGTATGAACGAACCTTAAGAAGACTCTACCGTTTGCAATGTTTGCATGCAAAACAAACCGAATGTCTCGGCCAATCGTTTGGGTTAAATGCGTAGAAAACTTAGCATCACTTGGTACCACTTTGGTTTGTTTACTTCTCCTGATCTCCCTCTATCCCATACGAGCTCGTTGGACTAAGGTTCGTTCAGATCCATGCGAACATTCGCATTTTTTTGCGATTTCACTCATACGGCGGAAAAATTGCTATGAAAGATGAATCATAATGTAATTTTTCGGTAATGTGGTAATATTTTTCAACCCCAAATACTGAAAAATCACATGTTATTATTCGTAGGTCGAATCGCAAAAAAATTGCGATTATTCGTAAGGGCATATACAAGCCTTTACAGCCAGAACCGGTCTCTCGTGAGACTCGAACGGTTATCTCTATCTCGCTCTTTTCTTTATTTTTTCTGTTTGTTTCTGTCGTTGTCGGTTGTCGTTACATTGTTACTTTCACTGAAGAGGTAGAGAAAAGAAAACCAAGAAAAGATAATAATAATCATTACCCAAGTTTGTATAGCATTAACATAAACAACACAATTTCCAAATTCGTCCATTTCCTGCCACAACGAAACGTTTTATCCTAAACAAAGACCTCCCAAACTGCGTCAAGGACGTTGTTTATTTACCAAAAAAAACGACACCATTTTTGCAGAAATAAACAATTTTTAGCAGGGAAATCGAAAGCTGTACTTTTACTTCGAGTTATGTGATATTGTGCAGAATGTGGATCCGAAAATTTCTCGTCAAGGAAAAATGCCACTGATGATATAAAGGTTCAAGTGCTTATAGACCCTTGAAAATTATGACTACCACCTTATTTGGAAATATGTCAGTACGATGACTGAAGACATCGGTAAGCCACCCCCAAAGCAATACGACTACCTGCTGAAATTCCTACTGGTAGGCGATAGTGATGTTGGAAAGCAAGAAATTCTATCGGAACTTGATGACGGTTCATCGGAAAGTCCTTTTTGTGGCCACAGTGGTAAGTGTATGTAATTGATATCGATGGTTTCGAGTAAATCTACAACGTACTCCCTTTACAGCTTACAAGACAACGACGATTCTGCTGGACGGGAAACGGGTGAAACTACAGCTGTGGGACACTTCTGGTCAAGGTCGTTTTTGTACTATTATTCGCAGCTATTCAAGAGGAGCACAAGGTTTGTTTTTTATTGAAAATGGTAACTGTACTCACAGTATTTGAATGACTGTAAAGCTAGCAGAACCACTTTGGCATTTTACGTTTTTTAGGCTAGTTTATTTTTATACCAATCCCGAATTTTTTTCTCTTCAATTGTGGGAGATATTGGGAGTACTGCTTTCTTTACATTAAGCTGACAGAATCAAACTGTTAAACGAATGTTTGAACATATCGCCGATTTTAAAAATAATCCTGCCATCTGCTAGCTTTACTGTTAGGCTAGCAGAACCTGATCATAATAAAAATAATATTTATTTCTTTGGTTGAAAAGTACAGTTGAAAAAGTCAATGCACAATAAACAAAGAATAAGTCGAGTGGGAAGTAACTAGCCATTTTTTGTACACCTAATGAAAATAATACAGTAATTAACTCTAATGAAAAATAATTACCATTAATGATGTTATACTATTCATCGGAAAATCACTGATTAAAATCCGCGTCTGCTCAGCGATCACCGAGGCGATCACTTACCGATTGTCAGACGGCATAAATTTGCCAACTTGGAACCGAAAAAAATCATATCACGGATCCCCAGAAACAGATTTCGATTTTAAGTTGAATATGAAATGATTAATGAAGTAATGAAAATGTTATGATGTACACCTAATGAAAGAGTTACTTCCCCCTCGGAATAAGTCGAGTACAGAAATGTCTAAAAGTATAGTTTAAAAAACTGCATATGATCATATAAAAGTCAAAATTATAAACAAAACACAATTTATCAATACAAGAAGACAGTAAAAATTGAAATATTCAACATCAGAATATTCCGTGAATTGAAATAAAACACTTAAGAGTGAATAGTAAAAACCAAATATGCTGAAGCTGAAGATCTCAGGTAAGTTCATCAGTGAATTCATGAATGGTGTAGCAGATCCTCTGAAGTAACAATTTTTTCAGTTGACTTTTGAAGACATGAATGTTTGTAGAATTTTGAATAGCCATTGGATATTGTAGAATTTACACCCATTGTACTTACTCTACGCTTTTTGCCTATATAGAAGTTCTATGAGCATTTGGAAAAACTAGATCTCTTGGTTAAGTATTATGCTAAAAATTGATTTATGTTATACATATGCACCATAGAAATAATATTAAACACTAGAACGCCATAATGTAGTCGCGTGGTCCCCCTATGGCAAGGAGACTAAACGTTGTTTTTACTTTTTACTAAAGCGGCTAGCGATACGCCTGCAACTTTGGTCTGAGCATGCGCCAAACTCGAGCATGCTCCGTAGACTCCAAAAATGGACAAATATGGCTGCCGTGGCTGCTACATCACTGCTCTCTCTCTCTCTGAATTTTGGATAAATAGTCGTTATATGGTAACAATTTTAACAATTTTCAAATCGCAATGTAGGTTTGGCTAATAATTCACGCATTTTCGACTCGCAAGCTAGGTTAGTTTGCTCAGGTGTTAGGTTTGTGTGTAAATTGCGAGCGAAAAACTAATTCAACGAATTTTCGAATCGCAAGCTAGGTTAGCTTGCTCAGGTTAGGTTTCTGTGTAAATTGCGAGCGAAAAAACAAATTCACGCATTTTCAACACGGTTTGCAATCTTGTTTTTCCTTCCTCTTCTTGCTTCTCCGCCATTAAATGACTCTTGTTATACATCACTTAAATTCGAGTTTGGCGCATGCTCAGTACAAAGTTGCAGGCGTATCGCTAGCCGTCTATTTATTTTACTAGGAGAGTCTAATCCCCATAAGTCAGGCACTAATAGAAAAAGATGAAAGAACACGTAGTTGGACATGTCATGGCCGCCATTCGGACTAGAACCTCTTTTATTTGTTTTTATGGGTATCCATTTCGTCGCAGATCTTTCTTGATATTGTCCAATTCGATGGTAAGACTTTTCATATGTGTTGCACAGGCTGTAGGCACGGTCCACCAGCGATCGAACAATCCCTCTCTTTGTAGCACCATGATGGTTTGATACGAAGTTCAGGTACTGTCTGTCCATTGTGAGTCGGCTTTCTGATTCTGAACAACATCAGAAAGTCCATAAACTTCACGATGGAAAAGGAGACCCAAGACGGTTTAGCTTTTCTAAACTTGGAAGTTCAAAAGAACAATGGTAAGTGCCAAACATCAGTGTACGTAAAGCCGACTCACACTGGACAGTACCTGAACTTCGAATCGAACCATCATGGTGCTACAAAGAGAGAGATTGTTCGATCGCTGGTGGACCGTGCCTACAACCTGTGCAACACAGGTGAAAGTCTTACCATCGAAATGGACAATATCAAGAAAGATCTGCGGCGAAATGGGTACCGAAAAAAACATATAGAAGAGGTTCTAGACGGCAGGGAGGATAACAACAAGAAACCAGACGAGCCGACACAAGCCACCCTGTGCGTTTCTTATGTTAGAGGTCTATCGGAAAGAATAAGGCGAAATGGGTCGAAATACGGACATGTTTCAAGTCAGGTAACACCATTCGCAGCCATCTCACAAAGACGAGATCACGTAACGCTAACATTGACTCCAAAAACTGCATCTACCGCGTCCCTTGTGAATGCGGTGAAGCTTATCTTGGAGAAACTGAGACCGCTTAGCGTTAGACTCGCTGAACACAAGAGAAACACTCCCCAAGGAGAAACATAGAAGTCATGGATAGCGGATCATGTCTGGATGACCCAACACAAAATGGACTGAAGCCGAAGTCATCCAAAAAGAAGAGGGTTGGTATAGAAGGAAGTTTAAAAAGAGTGCATATATTATAAACAACAATGTCTTCAGTCAAGCAAGCATAGAAATCCGTAATGTGTGGAAACCCTTAATTAGTGGCTTGGATCAATTGAAATTGCGATAAGAATTAACAATGCTGTACCGGAGGGGCCCGGCACTGTAATTAACAAGCTTACCTGAACACAGGCAAATTACCCCTAGGCTAATGACACAAAATTAGCCATATCATTTATAACAAGTATCCTTGGGAGTGTCGCATTTATACAGTTAATAAACATTCGGGAATATGGTAATAAATTAGCCTAAAATTATGGCCTAAAAAAAATTGAAAATTCCAAAGTGGGTCTGCCAGCTTCACAGGGGGTCCTTCTAATACATTCCTTTACTTGTCACAGGTGTTCTTTTGGTCTATGACATCACAAATCGCTGGTCATTCGACGGACTTGACCGATGGCTGAAGGAGGTAGACGAGCACGCGCCAGGTGTACCGAAAGTCTTGGTAGGAAACCGGCTACACCTGGCATTCAACAGGAAAGTAGGACAGAGAGACGCACAGATTTACGCCAACAAGCACACCATGGCCTTCTTCGAGGTATCACCGCTGTGTAACTTCAACATACACGAGAGTTTTTGCGAATTGTCCAGGATGGCTCTGCAGAGGAACGGCATGGAAAGGTTGTGGAGATCTAACAAAGGTATGAGGTTTGATTGCTAGGTATAAACCCTAGGGATGGAATCAAATAGGAACGATGGTATATTTAGGCAATCAACCAATGAGTGATTGTATATTTGGGCAAAGTTGAAATTTGCTAGTAAAGGTACAAATGCGTGGTGGTCCCATTGTTCAATTTCTCAATTTCAAGTATTGAAGGTTCAATTATTGAAGCCATGATTGAAATGATTCAAATCAATTGTTTAAATACATGATTCATATCGCGTTTCAATTCACATTTTTTTTTTTCAATTTAAATCATGATCAAAATCTATGATAAGTTATAATTAAGTCAAAATCAAAAAACTGTTTAGTGATTTTACTCATCGTACTGAAGGTCGTGGTATTTTTTTCAGAAATCGGTGTTCTCACGCAACGTATTTTTCACACAGAATCAAACAAATACGGCGGCGGACTTTTTTATATGCATTTTTCATTAGTATGTTTAATGAAGTTCCATAGGGTTCTTTTTTGATATCTTGATGTCAGTAAACGGGAAATTTGATCACATTCTCACGAATTTTCATCAGCAATATCAATACCTATCAATATGCAAAATATTCATCTTAATGAAAAAAACAATAAATTTTTATTACCTTATAGAAAATACTGGGCATTATCCGGACAGTTATAAATCAAGTTATTATTAACCATATTACCTTTTAAAAAAATACTGGTTAATGTAGGGATCATTATAAATCATTCTGGTCTAAACAATTTATTACCTATTAGAAAATACTGGGCAATGTGGGGAGACAATTATATCAGACGGATCAGAACATTTTATTACCTATCTTACCTTATAGCAAATACTGGGCAATGTGAGGAGATAATTATAAATCAGCCGGGTGGGAATATTTTATTACCTATATTACCTTTTGGAAAATACTAGGCAGGTGGGGACATCATTATTAATCAGCCTGGTAGGAACATTTTAATAACCACATCACCTTTTAGAAATTACTGGACAATGTGGGGACAATTATAGATCAGCCGCGTCGGAACAATGTATTACCTATTAGAAAATACCGGGTAAATCAGACGGATCAGACCATTTTATTACCTATTTTACCTTTTAGAAATTACTGGGCAATGTAGGTACAATTATAGATCAGACGGGTCGGAACAATTCATTACTTATTAGAAAATACTGGGCAATGTGGGGAGATAATAATTGTAAATCAGACTGATAACCATTTTATTACCTATTTTACCTTTTAGAGAATACTGGGTAATGTGGACAGATAATTATTAATCAGCCGAGTGGGAATATTTCATTATCTATATTACCTTTTGGAAAATACTAGGCATGTGGATAAATCAGCTGAGTCGGAACATTTTATTAACCACATCACCTTTTAGAAATTACTGGGCAATGTGGGGACAATTATAGATCAGCCGGGCCGGAACAATTCATTACTTATTAGAAAATACTGGGAAATGTGGGGAGATAATTATGAATCAGACGGATCAGACCATTTTATTACCTATTTTACCATTTAGACAATACTGGGAAATGTGGGGAGACAATTATAAATCAGACGGATCAGAACATTTTATTACATATCTTACCTTTTAGAAAATGCTGGGCAATGAGGGGAAATAATTACAAATCAGCCGGGTGGGAATATTTTATTACCTTTTGGAAAAAAACTAGGCATGTCGGGACATCATTATAAATCAGCCAGGTCGGAACGTTTTATTAACCATATTACCTTTTAGAAATCACAATTATAGATCAGCCGAGTCGGAAAAATGTATTACCTATTAGAAAATACTGGGCAATGTGGGGAGATAATTATGAATCGGACAGATCAGAACATTTTATTACCTACGAGGTTTGACAATTAAGTAATGAGACTGATTCCATAAAAACCGTATATTTAAAAATTATTCCCCTTCAAAGTAGTCCCCTTGGGCAGCTATACAACGGTTCCAGCGCGTTTTCCATGCTTCGTAACATTTCTGGAACGCTTCTACTGGGATGTCCGCGAGTACCCCCGTCACGACCGCCTGGATGTCCGTAATCAACTCAAAATGGGTTCCTTTGACCACCGATTTTGTTCTAGGGAACAAAAAAAAGTCACAAGGTGACATATCGGGCGAATAAGGCGGCTGTTGCAACACGGCGATCCCTTTAGAGGCCAAATACTGGGACACGCTGAGGGCGGTGTGGCACGGCGCGTTGTCGTGATGAAGGATCCAGTTACGAGCGATGTCTGGGCGCACCCTGTTGACGTTTTTGCAATCTTTCGAGTACTTGGCGATAGTAGACTTGATTTACGGTTTGTCCCGATGGAACAAATTCTTTGTGGGCGATTCCACGGCTATCAAAAAAGGCAAGTCCGCACTTCGACTGGTCTCCCGCTCCGCGCCTCGTCTTCACGCCCCTCCTTAAACTCTTTATGCCATCGAAACACCTGGGCACGACTAAGAGCACTATCACCATGTACTTTTACAATTTTATCGTACGTTTCCGAAGCTGTTTCGTCCAATCTGGCGCAAAATTTTATCGCGACGCGTTGCTCTTGATTTCGCGACGAGCACCACCAACACACGTCTACTCAACACAACACAGCAGGCGAACTAAACAAGCTAGAGCGATGGTAAATATATCAATGGAGAGGGGAAGGATGCCGGGGAAGGGAATTTCGAGGTCGCAGGTTTACAAGCGCGGCAACAAAATCAGTCTCATTACTTAATTGTCACACCTCGTATGTTACCTTTTGGAAAATACTGGGCGATATGGGGAAATAATTATAAATCAGACGGATCAGAATATTTTATTGCCTATTTTACCTTTGAGAAAATACTGGGTAATGTGGGAGAGTTATAAATCAGCCGGGTGGGAATATTTCATTACCTATCTTACCTTTTAGAAAATACTGGGCAATGTGGGGGCATAATTATAAATCAGCCGGATCGGAACAGCGTAGCGCGTTTGAGAATTCAGACGGCCTAAGAAAAAGCGTTCAAGTCCAACTTTACTAAAACCGTTATATTTCACAACACAAGGAGTAGGAGTGAGACGCTTTCAGATTTCTTTCATTACTGAGCTTCGCCTCTATCGCTCGAGATTCTCACTTCCTCTTTACACCTCATATTTACTTTGACCTTTTCCAGAAGGTCAACCCCTTCTTCAGTGTTCTTATGTTTCTCATTGAAATTGAATTTTTTCCGCAGTGTTGACTCTTCAAGAACTGTGCTGCAGAGCAATAGTGGCCAGAACGACCGTCTACAGCATAGAGCAGCTACCGCTACCGACGTGCGTCAAATCCAACCTCAAGTCGTACGCCCTCACTACGTCGTCCACCCAATGGAGGTATACCATCAGCCAGAAGAAGGGGAGGAAAATGCGCTTTCCCACCACTCCCGGAGATGACGATCAAACGAGCTGTGTGCCCCGAAACCCTTGCGTCGTGTCTTGACGGAACTAGACAGTTGTGAGTGGGGATGAGTGCGTGTCGGCGAAGAGTGTGCTGGAGAGAGAGCAACGAGTTGCGACTTAATTTATATACCTGTATTGTTGTGGAATGTTTCGATTTGCAAAAAAATTATTGTGTATATTTCCTTGTTTTATTTCCGTTTTTGCATCATGGCGGAATGTCTTCTCCGTCCTAAAACAGCATCGTTCTTGTAAATGACGAATATTTCTGATTCAATAGCCTATCGAGGTAGCCAAACTGAGCTTCACTTGGGTAAACTGAGCTCAGCGTAGCTGATAAAGGGTGCAATGCTGCGATCGCCACTTTAAACGATCTGTTTGGACCAATAGTCTAACGAGATAACTAAACTGGGCTTAATTAGGCTTATCGCAGCTGATAAAGAGCGCACAATGCTGCGACCGCCCCTTTAAACAGCTCTTCTTGGTTCGAAACACACTCGAATGCAACTTTTTTTTGTTCAAAACACTCGAATGCAAATTTTTTGTTTGGAACACTCGAATGCAACTTTTTGTCGAAACACTCGAATGCAACTTTTTGGTTCAGAACACCCGAATGCAACTTTTTGTTTGTGGTTCGGAACACTCGAATGCAACTTTTTGTTCGTGGTTAGGAACACTCGAATGCAACTTTTATGTTCGCAACCTTCGAATGCAACTTTTTTGTTTGTGGTTCGGAACACTCGAATGCAACTTTTTTTGCTTGTGGTTCGGAGCACTCGAATGCAACTCTTTTGTTCGGAACACTCCAGTGCAACTTGTTTGTTCGAAACACCCGAATGCAACTTTTTGGTTCGGAACACTCGAATGCAACTTTTTTGTTCGGAACCATCGAATGCAAATTTTTTGTTCGAAACACTCTTTGGTTCGGAATCTTCAAATGCAACTTTTTTGTTCGTGGTTCGGAATACTCTAATGCAACATTTTTAGTCGAAACACTCTTTTTTGTTCGGAACACTCGAATGCAACTTTTTGGTTTGGATCACTTGAATGCAACTTTTTGGTTCGGAACACTCGAATGCAACTTTTTTGTTCGTGGTTCGGAACACTCGAGTGCAACTTTTTTGTTCGGAACAATCGAATGAAACTTTTTGGTTCGAAACACTCGAATGCAACTTTTTTGTTTGTGGTTCGGAGCACTCGAAGCAACTTTTTTGTTCGTGGTTCGGAACTCTCGAATGCAACTTTTTTGTTCGTGGTTCGGAACACTCGAATGCAACTTTTTGGTTTGAAACACTTGAATGCAACTTTTTGGTTCGGAACACTCGAATGCAACTTTTTGGTTCGGAACACTCGAATGCAACTTTTTTGTTCGTGGTTCGGGACACTTGAGTGCAACTTTTTTGTTCGGAACACTCGAATGCAACTTTTTGGTTCGGAATACTCGAATGCAACTTTTTTGTTTGTGGTTCGGAGCACTCGAATGCAACTTTTTTGTTCGTGGTTCGGAACACTCGAATACAACTTTTATGTTCGTGGTTCGGAACACTCGAATGCAACTTTTTTGGTCGAAACACTCGAATGCAACTTTTTTGATCGAAACACTCGAATGCAACTTTTTTGATCGAAACACTCGAATGCAACTTTTTTGTTAGTGAATCAGAACACTCGAATGCAACTTTTTTGTTTGTGGTTCGGAGCATTCGAATGCAACTTTTTTGTTCGTGGTTCGGAACACTCGAATGCAACTTTTATGTTCGGAACCTTCGAATGCAACTTTTTTGTTCGAAACACTCGAATGCAACTATTTTGTTTGTGGTTCGGAGCACTCGAATGCAACTTTTTTGTTCGTGTTTCGGAATACTCGAATGCAACTTTTTGGTTTGGAACACCCGAATGCAACTTGGTTATTGGTTCGGAACACACGAATGTAACTTTTTGGTTTAGAACACTCGAATGCAACTTTTTTGTTCGGAACACTCGAATGCAACTTTTTTGTTTGTGGTTCGGAGCATTCGAATGCAACTTTTCTGTTCGTGGTTCGGAACACTCGAATGCAACTTTTATGTTCGGAACCTTCGAATGCACCTTTTTTGTTCGAAACACTCGAATGCAACTATTTTGTTTGTGGTTCGGAGCACTCGAATGCAACTTTTTTGTTCGTGGTTCGGAACACTCGAATGCAACTTTTTGGGTTGGAACACTCGAATGCAATTTGGTTCTTGGTTCGGAACACACGAATGCAAATTTTTGGTTTAGAACACTCGAATGCAACTTTTTTGTTCGGAACACTCGAATGCAACTTTTTGGTTTGGAACACTCGAATGCACATTTTCGAAATTAAATACAATTATACCGGTTACTAATTGTGAACAATGCTTAGTAACGACTCTATTTGCAAATCCCTCGAACTCGAATTCAGTGTTGAAGGCCCAAAGGAACGAGTCTTGTTTCTAATTCTTCATTATAGTCTGATCGACAAGTTGAAAAACATGAGTAATAGAGATAAAGCTCCTGAAGATATAAGCGATAGCTCAATCAATCATTGAGCTATCTACTAAATACCTTTTTTCAATCTTATTTTGTTAATAACAATCACATTATTTTACGTGCGGTACAATCCTCAAAAACCCATTTTTCTAGTGGTAAATCCAATGACCTATCGATCATATTTTTCGGAGCTTTATGTCTATTTTTCACGTTTCTCAACTTGTTGATCAGACCATCAGGTTGGGAAGGTGAAAAGAAAATATAGCCGAGTCAAAATTATAAATTTATTGAGGAAGATACATAATCACCATGTAACAATCGAATAAAAACCACTAAAACTGGATATCCTAAGTACTAAAATCAAATAAATACAAAGTTCAAGCATACCTGAACGCAGACATAAAAACATTTCTACTTCTTATTTTTGTTGGCTTGACTCAGCTTTGGTATTTTATAGGTATTGGGTGCTGCCGCCTTCGCTTGCTGCTGCGGTGCCTTCGGGTTCGTAGATACCGCCGCCAACTAATAATCACAATCAAGTAAATAAGATTCGTGTACAAAGCCAACAATTCCAAAGCTGTGCTCGAATCTAGCAAACGGTTGTGCGCTTGGACAATAAAAATATGAGACAACTATAACGTGTTTTGGACCATCTTTCAACCAAGACAGACAAAGACACTAAATTACGGCTAGACTCCGTTATTTACATTTCAAGTTGCACTCACGTTCTAAGCACAATTTTTATTGATTATTGTTTCGCGGAAAATAGTTGCCAGTCGACAAAGCTGAGTTTCTGCTGAATTATCTGCTTATATACAATGTATATAAGCAGATAATTGCCGCGAAACAAGCGGCAGTAAAAATTGTGCTTCGAATGTGACTCTATATGGCCGTAGCTCGAAAAGTAAATAACGGTGTCTAACGGGTACAGGCCAATGACATATTATGATCGTGACACTGATGATGTAAATGCCCACACAGACGATGAGATCGTTGTATGTTGCATAATACGTATAGCGATACAAATTGCATCGTGTGTGTGTGGTTGTATTAGTATCACTTTGTGTCACCGTCTGTATCGTTGTCGAGAAACGGCGATACCATGTTTACAATCTACTGATGTTTCACGAATCCATCTCAGCATGTACGGATACTTTGTTACTCAAGGAGACTAAAATTTAACAAGGAGAGTTTAATAAGCTCTAGCCAATCAGAAACTTGTAGCATCAACGCGTCATAGTGACGTACTTGGAGATGAGTACAGAGTCGAACTCGAACCAAGCAACAACACTGTCAGCAGTAACTTTCATATACCAAGAGCTAGTCAGTCTATAGAGAACGGCGGCCATGATACATCCTACTACGTCACGAATGTTATTTCATCTCTTTCTACTAGTGTCCCCATTGTCTTATGGGAATCAAACACTCCTGTTAAATTTTAGTCTCCTTGGTTGATACCTGATACAAATCTCATATATTTCAACACCCCTACGAACAAGGCAGGAACTCAAGATACATTCGTTTTGGGATATTCACATATGCACACTCAGCAAAAAAAAAAGATTCTTTCTGTATTATAGAAGTATCTCTAAGGGCCAGTCTTTTCAATTCCAGTTATACTCCAGATTAATTAACTAATGGTTAGAATGTGATCCTTCAAACGTCACTTGAAGAATGTCATTCACCATCTAAACTATTAGTTATGTGGAGTTTAACTGGAACTGAAAAGACTGACCCAAGACCCATAGATCCAAAGTTACCTGAGAAGAACAAAGAAGTAACTCTTATCCATTTATCCCAAAAAGGTGGTATCTTAGGTTTAGCCTAATAAATCATTAGCAATTCACAACACCAAGATGAGAACAAAGCAGCTAGTCGACTTGTCACTTTATTCTTCGAATATTTCATAATTTATTCTGTAGCTATGCGCAATATGGTGGTAATTCAACTTATGTCATGAGGAGTTCATTCGTTTGAACGTGTAAAAGGTTATGTCTAGTTACCACCATATCCGTTGAAATTTTCTTAATTTTTTAATGGGCGTAACCAGGCCTTGAAAGGTTTTCTAGCATAGTTGGAGCTATTATGATCATTGTAAATGGCGGACCATATGTTTATTTCACATACCGGGTGATTCTCCAAGGTGGCTCACCCCTATAACTTTTTTATTATTTGAAGATAGAAAAACGAAATTTGGGGGTTGTGTATTATAGTTCAATTTACATTTTTTGACATATTAACTTGCTTTATCGTACTTCCGGTTCGACCGGAAATGAGCATAACTTTCGATTTTTAAATGGGACATCCTATATATTTTTACTTATTTCGATCGAGAATGACATTCTAAATCCAACAACACCTCACTTGTCAATATTTGACAAATGAAGTAATTTTTATTTCAATTTTCATTTTTTGATCTAGAATGCCATGGATCGTGTAAATCGCTTCATTCTTGATCAAGTAACATGGGAAAAATACGACTTTGAGGCTTTTGACTTCACAGTCGTTGAAAGAATTATTCAAAAGTCTCAAATATGAATTTTTCCAGTTAACGTGAATTTTTCAAATGGAAAGGGGGTGGCTCGTCGGCTTTTTGTGAAAGATCATTTTCTTACGAATAATTTGATACCACACACTTTCACTTTATTTTCACTATTTCTGTGAGCGATTGCAAGAAGCGACCATACCCAATTACAAATAATACGTATTCGGTATGCACTGAGTCCTGTTATTCTAGTTATTCGTGACAAACAATTGAAGCTGTTGCTAGGACTATACCTAAACAAATAGGCCAATGAATATGCTGTCACTTTCAAAAATTCTTTTGTTGCATAGTTCATAATTTGATATGGAAAATTATACTAGAAACGAGAAAATTGACATGTTGCTAATTTACGGAGAAGCAAAAAAGAATGCATCTGATGCAGCTCGAATTAGTGAAAATAAAGTGAAAGTGTGGGGTATCAAATTATTCGTAAGAAAATGATCTTTCACAAAAAGCCGACGAGCCACCCCCTTTCCATTTGAAAAATTCACGTTAACTGGAAAAATTCATATTTGAGACTTTTGAATAATTCTTACAGCGACTGTGAATTCAAAAGCCTCAAAGTCGTACTTTTACCATGTTACTTGATCAAGAATGAGGCGATTCACACGATCCATGGCATTCTAGATCGAAAAATAAAAATTGAAATAAAAATTACTTCATTTGTCAAATATTGACAAGTGAGGTGTTGTTGGATTTAGAATGTCATTCTCGATCGAAATAAGTAAAAATATATAGGATGTCCCATTTAAAAATCGAAAGTTATGCTCATTTCCGGTCGAACCGGAAGTACGATAAAGCAAGTTAATATGTCAAAAAATGTAAATTGAACTATAATACACAACCCCCAAATTTCGTTTTTCTATCTTCAATAATAAAAAAGTTATAGGGGTGAGCCACCTTGGAGAATCACCCGGTATATATTTGAATTTTGTGGCTTAGTAACCTTACTTTTTTCTACATACATTTTTCCAAATGAAAATTATCTTTATTTACCTCTACTGTAAAAACGCTTAAAATGAGATACTGCCTTATTCGTTGGGGGTGTCGATTTGTATCGCGACTCGAAGCGATCCTGATCTCATCGTCTGTGGGGGCCTTTAGTGTAACCCAGGGTTTTTATCCATCTTGGAGGAAACACATTTAGGGTATGTTCCGTATACAGTGTGTCTCACTTCTCATGGAAACACCCCCGTATCTTCCGTAACAATAGAGGTAAAATGATGAAACTCTCAGGACTGATAGAAATGCTCAAAATGCACCTACCACCTGAATGGGGTTGGCCTAAGTGATATACACTGCCCGCCACTCGCGATGGAACAACCCATTTTTACGGTAAAACATACAAGGGGGCAGAATAGGCTCAAAATTCCTACAGATTCGTGATCAGGACCACCAACTTACACGTTTTCCCTGAAAAAATGTAAGTCATGAAAAATCCGAATTTGTCTCACTTCTCATGGAAACACCCCCGTATCTTCCGTAATTTTTTACGTAGAACCATGAAATTTCCAGGATCGATAGATACACTGAAAATGAACTCACTGCACGGGAATGGTCAATCTACGTAATATACACTGCACGCCAGCAGCGAAGGAACCACCCATTTTTCATCGCTGCTGGCGTGCAGTGCACATCATGTAGGATGACCCGTTTTGTGCAGTGAGTTCATTTCTAGTGTATCTATCGATTTTGCAAATTTCAGGTTTCTACGTATAAAATTACGGAAAATACGGGGGTGTTTCCATGGGAAGTGAGACAAATTCGGATTTTTCAGGACTGAATTTTTTTCAGAGAAAAAGTGTATCTGTAGTAAGTTGGTGGTCCTGATCACAAATCTGAAGGAATTTTTAGCCTATTTTGCCCCCTAGTATGTTTTACCGTTAAAATGTGTTGTTCCATCGCGGCGGGCAGTGTATATCACGTAGGCCAACCCCATTCAGGTGGTAGGTGTATTTTGAGCATATCCATCAGTCCTGAGAGTTTCATCATTCAACCTTAATTATTACGGAAGATACGGGGGTGTTTCTATGAGAAGTGAGACACACTGTATACTCTTGGTTTCTCTGGTTAGTAATTCGGCGGTCTTTATTATATCAAATTGCTGAAAATTCGGTGACTTATTTCCTGAAACTTCTGTAATTATCTTGTCACCAGAGGACTCTGTAACTTGTATGGCTTATTTTTCGCTTTCGCTATGCGATACAAGTTGCAGTTCCTCCCCAGAGATGTCGTTTTTCCTCCGTAAAACCGCTTGTCATTTGTCAACTTGACTCATTTTATTAAATAACAGAATTCAAATTTTCAATCAAAACATCAAAATGAATTTATAAAATGTCCGAATTTGAAAGCATTAAAGGTAGTTTCCAGGCGAAAAAAAAAATTCAACAAATTTATTTCAAAATACTCAAAATGTTGACTGCGATCCGTATATACAGGGTGATTTACCAACACCACTCACACACAATTTAATGAGGTACTGGTCTATCATGTGTCAAAGCACCTGTAAAATTTGAGAGATATCTGTTATGATTTAACCAATTTTTTATACGACAACCGTAATGGATACGCCACTGCCTCATTGCATTTAAGGAACCATCTACAGATCGACAAGCGTAAGGATGCCTCTGAGATGCGCAAACGATAGAAAGCGTGAGTAGATGTGCGACAAAGATCGACTACTGTTTAATAAGGCAGAGCGATTGAGATCCTGCCCCACTCTAGGGTTTTGTCTACTGCGCAACCAATTCTCGGAGGCATCCTTACGCTTGTCGATCACTAAGTGAGAACAAGCGTGCTTCTGTGAAATATGTCATGAGAACTGAAGCATTGCAGCGTTGCAATATTACTATCCCCGAGTGCACTTGTCCCAGTGTACACTTAATACAGAACGAATACCCACGGCGTATATGGAAATAATCAAAATCATCCCTCGACATAACCCGATTCCTCCAGATACTTCAATTATAAACCGTGATAGTCCTAAGTACAGAAATTTGAGAAGACTTGGCACTGGTGCACGTATGTATGTCACCAGTCAACACATCATCAGTATCATATGCAGCAGTGATCGTATTTTGACGTCTTTCTTAAATCGGTACTGTTCAATGCCAGCGTTTACTTCTGGCGAATTTTTGTAACACTGTGCAGTGAATGAGAATGCCAGTGCTTGTGTTCGAGAATATGCGAGAAATTTTCAAATAGACGCCATCCAAACTTACGAACAATATTACTTCGTGATACCGGGTCATGTTTTCCAACTTACCTCAAACGTGCAGTGAATCGTGCTGTTGTTGTTGATGAAGCAGTTCTACAACTCCTCGACGAAGATCTTCAAAAATCATCAGTGTGATTAGTCGGAGCCTTGGTTTAACGCAAACTATGGTTTAGCGTATTATACGGGAAAATCGTTTGCAACAATACCATTTCCGAAAGGAACACGTCCTAGAGCCACAAGACTTGCCACGTCTTGAATGGCTTGTTGAGTGTAACAGACAAGAACCTCATTTCTCCCGGAATATTTTATGGACAGACGACGCTGGATCAGCAGGGGCGGGATTTTTAATTCCCACAATAGTCACGTTTGGGCTCAGGAATGTCTTTCATCCATTTCAGTCACAGTATCGATTTTCCATAAACATTTGGGCAAGGCCACTACAACTTAGAGTTGATGGGGCCCTATCGTTTACCGGCGGGGCTAACTTGTGCTTATTTGGCCTCTTTGAGGGATCAACTCATTGATGAAATACCTTTGGCAATGTGAAGACTAATGTGGTACTTGCACGATGGAGCCCCCTCGCATTTTAGTCATGTGGTGGGAGACTGTTTGGACAACGAATGCTCACCACATTGGATAGGTCGAGGTGGATACATGTTTTGGCCCCCAATGACTCAGATATCACTACTATTGGCCTTTTATGTGTCGTTAGATGAAAAGTTTGGTTTACGTTAACCCCATCGACTCGCTACAGGACCTAGAGCAAGCCATCAATAATGCCTCTATTATTATTCGTGCTCAAACGGACATAGGTGATAGCGGACACAACCTAACTCGTCGCTTGTAATTGTGTATTGACGGTAACGGAGCAACATTCGAACATTTGCTTCAACACAAACGTGTTATTCTGTTGTGCTGTGATTTGCAAAAACATTTTATTCATTTTTGCCATTTTATGATGTGAGCAACTTCCCAATCTTACTTCTAACCGCACCAGCTCTGCCGTCAGACCCAAGTCTGATAAAGGGGGGACGAAAGTGAGCCTGCACGGTTCAAGTTTCTATCCAGTGGCGGCGCGTTCCTACAAATTCATCATGTAATTTTTTGTTCCATTTTTATAGTTTCTTTTGGTCAAATTTTCTGTAAGTGATGGTAAATCGCCCTGTATATAGATATTACAGAAACATACGAAATGACGTCGCAGTCAGTGGCTATTTCACCAACATGTGATGGAAGATCCGAAATTTCAGTGGATTCCAAGTCCGTTCAGTTCTAATTAAAAAATTTGTTTTTATAAATCGCAAACTAAACGGTAAGAGCCTTTTCAAAAACTATTGAATTTTTTCAAAGAAAGTTGTTAGAACTTTCCTTTTTTCCAATATACCTTTTTAGATAAACCTGTTCACAAAAATTACTCAGGTATCAAGTGATGAATGGATTCTAAAAATAACCTCAAACTTCGGTTATTATCTGTATCCCTTGTAAAGTTTCCAAGCTTCAGACCAGTTCTGGTAACTAAAAATTACTAGATGTATTTTCCAAAGAACCCCGCACCATTCTTATGGAAAATGGGTCCCGGTGAAATTCGATGAATTTTTGATCAAGTCAAGCTGATCAAAAGTGTCCATGGGCCCAACTCAATCCTATGGCTAGTTTTCGAGATACAGGGCGTCAAAGTTGGTAAGTGGCCATTTCTTTAGTAGTATTGCTTTCAGGAAAACATTTAAAATAAAAATTTATATCTCGACAAATATTGCTTACCCATACAGCAATACTTCTAGACTGGTTTTTGATAAAAAATATTGTTGGATACAGGGTGAGTCCAGCATTATTCAAAATGAAATTCTCAATCAACCATACGAAGTGAAGATGTGACCAAACCAAGTAAAACGCTGAAATGCTCATCATTTGAATATGTCAAAATTGATAAATTCAACATTTTGTACAGGGTGAGTCAAGATGTGACAGTTTTTATGGTGATATTTTGTATATTTTTATTCTATATTTTGTGCTTTAGGGATACTTGACCACCAACCATTCGACATATTTCTTGAACAAAATTGATATACAGTATGAGACAAACACTAGGTGATGACAAAAATTGCGAAAAGGAGATTTTTTATAACTCATCCTGTAATTGATTTGCTGAATTTTTGATATGATGAAGTTCAAGTCAAGCTGATCAATAGTGTTCATGGGCCCAACCTTGAAAAATAAACAGTTTTTTCTCTACAAGGTGTTGAAGGGGACCGTTTCAAACACTTTGATCTATATTTGTCGATTCGTTTCATTTATATTAAAATATTTTTACATTTTTCATTTCCAGCTTCTCACAAAAGGAAAATTCCTGTTACGTCCAGGGAACATCGTGTGAATCAAAAAAAATCTTATTGATTTTTAATTTTTGAACATTTTAATTCTCAGGGAACAAATATCTCGGTAAAGAATTCGAATGCTGGGTTGTTCAGTTCAAAAACAAATAAAATATAAGAGAGAGCGAGAGGAAAAGAGAAGAGAAAGAGAGGGTGGAGTGGTACTGTGGGTCTTAAGGCTTCCAACAAAGTGGTGGGAAAGTGTATTTTTCATGTTATCGCAACGAAACTATCGATAGACGACCACATGCCTCGTTGGAAATCAAGTGTATTGTGAGTTGTCTAGATGCCAATTCCGTGTAGTGCTAACTTGGAGTGCACACGGAGCTGTAGGTTTTCCGGGTTTTCCTTTAGCTGAAAAGTGAATAAGCCACCAAAAATCAGTAAGTCGTCCCGGAGCGCCACGGCTAAAATAATAATAATAACCGTCCTCTGCCCGGTCAGGGTACGCTCTACGAGTGTTCATGAGGAAGTATTATTATTAATAATAATATTAGCAACGTCCGGGGAAATACCCATAGAATAGTAGTAATAGAGGAAACCAACAATACGAGAATAACTTCTGACAACTTTTTTTCAATCGGTAATGATCGAAGGGTCAGTCGGTAAGTAAGTATAATTATCACAGAATATTATTTTAGATGGATCAGTTCAATAATGGTGTCTGGTACATAATGTACATAATGAACATCCTTTACCAAACTCTTGAAGTGAGAATTGAAAACAAATAATATGATTATAAGCTCGGTGGAATATGTAGATAACTGAGTTAGTCTTATCCATAAACCTGGTAGAGAAAAAACTGTTTATTTTTCAAGGTTGGGCCCATGAACACTATTGATCAGCTTGACTTGAACTTCATCATATCAAAAATTCAGCAAATCAATTACAGGATGAGTTATAAAAAAATCTCCTTTTCGCAATTTTTGTCATCACCTAGTGTTTGTCTCATACTGTATATCAATTTTGTTCAAGAAATATGTTGAATGGTTGTGGTCAAGTATCCCTAAAGCTCGAAATATAAAATAAAAATATCCAAATTTCACCATAAAAACTGTCACATCTTGACTCACCCTGTATAAAATGTTGAATTTTTCAATTTTGACATATTCAAATGATGAGCATATCAGTGTGATACTTGGTACTTGGTTTGGTCACATCTTCACTTCGTAGGGTTGATTGAGAATTTCATTTAGAATAATGCTGGACTCACCCTGTATCCAACAATATTTTTTATCAAAAACCAGTCTAGAAGTATTGCTGTATGAGTAAGCAATATTTGTCGCGAAATACATTTTTATTTTAGATGTTTTCCTGAAAGCAATACTACTTTAAAGAAATGGCCACTTACCAACTTTGACGCCCTGTATCTCGAAAACTAGCCATAGGATTGAGTTGGGCCCATGGACACTTTTGATCAGCTTGACTTGAACTACATCATATCAAAAATTCATCGAATTTCACCGGGACCCATTTTCCATAAGAATGGTGCGGGGTTCTTTACCAAGAGCTACTTACAATACTCTGACAAAACACGCTATTTATCATTTTTCACAAACTTTATTGCATCTATTCTAAACCCGGCTGAAAAATTTCATAATCTGTTAGAGTTAGTAGGATGAGGTATGGGTAAAAAAGAACTTGACAGGGGGTAGTCATTTAAAATCCATTCACTTTATTAATGTCGATATATAAAAAATAAAAATTAAATCAACTCCTTTCTTTCCTCGTCACATATCTACCAAAACATAATTATTCGCCTAATACAACTACACAAAGACGTACGCATACGTCACAGATACAAATACATATGTTTCAAATTGTAGGTAAAAATGAGAGCTCTATTGCTTACGTGCCTTCTTGCTTTTGGGGCCGGCGCCATTTTTGACGCCAGTCGCCGCCGCGACGGGGGCAGCTTTTGCCGCCGCGACGGGAGCGGCTTTTGCCGCCGGCGTCGACTTCGGCGTAGATGTGACCGGTTTTGGAGGCTCCTTCTTAACCTGAAATTCGAATTTTAGTAAATCAACGGAAAACGCAGTAGGGAAAAAAAACAAAAATTGATGGATGTAGCCTTTGCTACTTAGTACAAAACGTCCTACGTAAATGTCCTACGATTGTATAAAACGTCCTACGTTTTTATAAAACGTCCTACGTTTGTATAAAACGTCTTACGTTTGTATAAAACGTCCTACGTTTGTATAAAACGTCCTACGTTTGTATGAAACGTCCTACGTTTGTATGAAACGTCATACGTTTGTATAAAACGTCTTACGTTTGTATGAAACGTCATACGTTTGTATAAAACGTCCTACGTTTGTATAAAACGTCTTACGTTTGTATAAAACGTCCTACGTTTGTATAAAACGTCTTACGTTTGTATGAAGCGGCCTACGTTTGTATAAAACGTCCTACGTTTGTATAAAACGTCTTACGTTTGTATAAAACGTCCTACGTTTGTATAAAACGTCCTACGTTTTATACCACTGCTTATAACTGTGGTAATTTTAATTTGAAATTTTAAAAAATGCAATTTTTAATACCTCCTCTTTCTTTGGTGGCGGTGGTGGCTCTGGCGTTTCTTCCTCTTCTGGTTCAGCCTCTGCCCCTTCATCTTCGATCATCTCCAACATATCAGCGGTATTGTTGATTACAGATGGATCTCCCTCGGTTTCTTCTTCCTGGGTGGTCTCCCCATCCATAGCAGAATCATCTTCGTTGGTGGCTTCTTCGGGATCATACATTTCTTGGTCGCCTGAGAAAAGAAGTGCCATTATAAAATAAACTAATAGTAATAAACTCGGATGCTTGGAAATACTAAATATTTTATGTATCTTTCAAAACACACGTTGGACTTTTAGAACAAAATGTTTCCTTGCCATGAATCAGATCAACAATAAACTGCAGTCTGGGATTAAACGAGGATTTTTTATGGCCTTGCATGATTAGGAATCTTTGGAAAAGTACACAAAACTCCTTGCCCAAAATACCAGGCCGCCATGAATACGGAAATATCGTTTATACTCACCGTCTGCTTGGGGTTCTTCTTTCTTTTCTTTCTTAGCTTTTTGCTCCTCTGCTTTCTTCGCTTCTTTAGCTCTTTGTTGTTCCTTGAACTTCTTCTTGACAGCCTCGATGAACGCATAGTAATGACGTTTGGTTCTCAGATGTTTCTGGAAGAATAGAAAAATATGATAAAAGAACGGCATTCGGGAAGAGGAAAGAGATATTCAGAGAGTACGAGAGAGATATTCAGAGAGGACGAGAGATGTTCAGAGAGAGAGATGTTCAGAGAGGAAGATGATCAGAGAGGACGAAAGAGATATCCAGAGGACGAGAGTGATATTCAGAGAGCGCGAGAAGTATTCAGAGAGCGCGAGAGATATTCAGAGGACGAGAGAGATATTCAGAGAGGACAAGCGAGATCAGAAGGGACGAGACATTTAGAGAGAACAAACGAGATATTTAGAGAGGACGAGATAGATATTCAGAGAGGACGTGAGAGATATTGAGAGAGGACGAGAGTGATATTCAGAGAGCGCGAGAGGTATTCAGAGAGAGCGAGATATATTCAGAGAGGAAGAAAGAGATATTTAGATAGGGAGAACGAGATATTCAGATAGGGAGAAAGAGATATTCAGATAGGGAGAAAGAGATATTCAGATAGGAAGAAAGATATTCAGACAGGACGAAAGAGATATTCAGAGAGGACGAAAGAGATATTCAGAGGACGAAAGAGACATTCTGAGAGGACAAGGAAGATATTCAGAGAGGACGAGACATTTAAGGAGGACGAGATATTCAGAGAGGACTAGATATTCAGAGGTGCGTTTCAATTTAACGTCTGTCGTCCGGTAACGGACGATGTATGACGTCATAGTTGTTTCCTCGGGCGATATCTGTCAAATTGAATTTTGAAACGCTCTCCTAAATCGTGGGGTAAATAGTTGACGGTCGGACGTTCCACCCAAGAATTTTGAAACGATGGAATGAAGTTTTCGGACAAGACTTTCTAATATCGAAACGCTTCATACGAAAAGTTAAACGTCGGACGTAATATTGAAACGCACCTCAGAGGACGAGAATGATATTCAGAGAGCGCGATGTATTCAGAGAGCGATAAGGTATTCAGAGAGAGCGAGAGATATACAGAGAGGACAAGGGAGATATTCAGAGAAAACGAGACAGATATTTAGAAGACGAGAGAGATATTTGAGAGGACGAGAGAGATATTTAGAGAGGACGCGAGAGATATTTAGAGAAGACGAGAGAGATATTCAGAGAGGACGAGAGATATTCAGAGAAGACGAGAGATATTCAAAAAATACGAGAGATATTCAGAGAAGACGAGAGATATTCAGAGAAGACGAGAGATATTCAGAGGGTGAGAAATTCAGAGAACGAGATAGATGTTCAAGGAAACAAGAGATAATCAGAGAACGAGAGAGGTATCCAGAGAGGACGAGAGAGGTATCCAGAGAGGACGAGAGAGATATTCAGAGGACGGGAGAGATTTTCAGAGATGACGAGATATTCAGAGAGGACGAGAGAAATATTCAGAGTACGTGAGAAATGCAGAGGACGTAAGAAATTCAGAGAGGACGAGGGGGATATTCAGATAGTACAAGAGTGGTATTCTTACACGACGAGAGATGTTCAGAGAGCGAGGGTGATATTCAGATTGTACAAGAGTGGTATTCAGAGAGGACGAGATAGATATATTCATAGAGGACTAGAGAGATAATCAGAGAGTACGAGAGAGATATTCAGAGAGGGCGAGACATTCAGAGAAGACGAGAGAGATATTCAGAGTGCGAGAGAGATATTTAGATAATACTAGAGAGATATTCAGAGAGGGCTAGAGGGATATTCAGATAGGACTAGGGAGATGTTCAGAGAGGGCGAGTTATTCAGAAAGGACGAGAGAAATATTCAGAGATAACGAGAGACATCCAGAAAGAAGGCAAGAGACATCCGGAAAGAAGGCGAGAGACATCCGGAAAGAAGGCGAGAGATAGGACGAGTGGTATTCAAGAAGAGAAAGCGAGAGGTATTCTGGAAGAGAGTGAGAGGTATTCGGAAGAAGCGAGAGGGAATAAGCTACGTTTGAATTACCTGAGCCAAATCGTTATTCTCGAAACTCCTATTACACAACTCGCATCTAAAGCCAGTGAACTCCACCAAACTCTTGGTGGATATGGCGCGGCTCGGAATGTAGGCCGGCATGAGGTTCTGTATGCTTGTCAAATCATCACTCAACTCTAGAATGGGACATTCGACTTCCATCTGCAGAGGTTCGAGCAAGAGAGGTTCTATCGCCAAGTCTTGCTCATCATCTGCGTTTATGATAATATCGCCATCTGTGAATTATGAAAGGAAATTAATTAGTGATTAAAAATAATGAATATAACACATTTTCATTGATCCGAACATATCAGATTTGGTTGTTTATGATAATGCCTTACCTGCACCACCACATTTGGCATTCATCTTTTCAGAAACATTCTTCAAATGGTCGGGAGTCAAACGATGTTCGATCCATTCGACCCTGGAGGGGAACTCTTTATCGCAAAGATTGCACACGGGATGCAAGTAACGCTTCAGACGCTGGTGACCTTCGTTTCTGAAAACACCAATATTCTCAGCATCAAACACACTCCTTCATAAAATAGAACTTGATTCAACTAAGAAAGTCGAAAGAAACTCACTTGCGATGGTTTACAATTTTTCCCAAAAATTTCAAATCGCACATGTTACAGTGACTCTCTGGCTCTTGAAACTTGTTATATTTCTTAGTCAGACGCTGCACTCTCTCCAACTCAATAACTTTCTTCTCTTCTAGAAGACGCATGTTTTCCCTTAGAATGTTGACAGTGATGTGGATGCTCTCCTCCAAAGTTTCCAACGTCTGTCTGTGGGCACGTCCTACAAGAGACACACTGTAGTAACTATGTTGAGGGTGGTGTTTATTGTACATAAGAAATTCATGTTGTAAATAATTGATAATTAATATTTTGCATTTATTCCATCTTTTGGTCTATCAATGAAGACGATACATTCATGAACAGAGTTGCCAAAAGGTATATCAATCAAATGAATGTTGGTAGAGTTTCTACATGATTTTTTTAAGTGAAAGTATGATTCTATACACGGAGACGGAAATAATAGTCAGTGACGTAAGTAGAAACAACACGGTAAGAGCGGCTTAAAATAACATTCAATATTTCACAGTAAAAACCTATTGTATCCTGAATCGATCTACCGAAATGCCGCTTGTTCCAAATGGACAGCGTATTGACACAAAACGCGCACCGGTGCCAAATTTATTTCGTCCCGTGCAATAGAGCTAAATTTGGAGCAGCCTGTCTTTGAACGAAAGTTTGTGGTCGACGTTAGTAATTGTACTGATACTTATCGACGACGGCGCACTACGACCGATTCATTGCATTTCCCGCATTTGGGATATTGATACTTGTTACATAGTCGTGCTTGCGGGATTATTTTGAAATTGCTTTGTTTTTGTATTGTGTTTTGTATTGCAGTTGATATATTTCATACATGAAATAACATGGAGAATCTATTATTATTTCTGACCGGGATTTAATGAGCTATATCGTCGTGGTTACGCTACCAATAAAGAGGGTACAACTCCCTTTGGATATTACAGATTCTTTAATTCCCTCTGCCTTGTTTCTTTATAAACAAGTAACATAGCAAGAACCTGGTAACTACTAAAACTCCTATAATCGACGGCACCTGATTCTGAAATACCGGAAAAGTAATAAAGCGAAACATCTATTACCTTTTAAAAGTAAAAATTTTATTATTATCAGTCAGAAATAAAATTATCCAAGTATCACGGTAATTATTGATCCTTAATTAAGGCCCTTATACACAAATAAGTATTAATCATAAGTGTTTGTGCCTCAGATCAATAAGTAAACATAGATCGGCCCGATGCTATGTAAACATCATATTCACTGAACCGAAGACAACTTTGTTTATTTACGTACACCTCTCATCCCTAATGTTTTCAAACATTGACGCCCTGTTGTCAAATTGGTAAAAAATATGATTTTGGTAGGAACCTACCAATAAATGCATAAATCAATCATATCTTATATTCAGATGTATTATTTTAAAAATTCTAGAGAAATGTTTATGTCCAGAAAGGTGTTAAAAAATTACCAAAAAGGAAGATATATGTCGTTTTGAACTGGTGAAATTTTAGGCACTTCGAGCGGTTACTAGAATTATTTTACTCTTGGCAACACCGCTTGTGACACCGGCCGTGGCGGCCATTGTACGTTGTCGTTTTGTCAGTTTTGTGTTGATGAAGTGTTGTTAGAAATTTACCTGTGTGTTTTCGTGGTTTTTGTCCTGCTTAAACAACTTAAAGTTACATTTGGAATATTTTTCAAAATAGTTTAGCGAGTCACAATGTCGAAATACTGCTTTGTTTGCAAAACAAATGATAGTAAACAAACATTCCACAGGTGAGGTTGCAGTGTCGTCGAATACACGATGCAAATCATGCAATCAAACGTATTCGTCAAATATAATATTGGAGGACAAAGAAACTCATTCAAAATTACAGATAAGAAAAGCCTATGGAAAAATGGTGAATGCCTCAATGTTTGTTATAAATATCTGTGAGCAGGGAGAAAAACATTGAGATGAAAGGAAAATTGAATTTATTTTCCAATAATATTGACATTGTTAAAATTCTAATAGTTCTATTTAAAAATCAATAAATACCAAGTGTTAAAATCCTCATGTACTGAGCTTTCTTGAGAATCATTCTTTCACATACACTTTGACACTTTATATTTATACATTTGTAATATTGTATATGTTAGGCTCAAAATTAAATAAATAATAGTGATATTTGCCAATTTGTTATAATAACGTGTGGATAAGCATATATTTCATTCAATCTGTTAGAATTTTAACAATATCAATATTATTGGAAAATAAATTCAATTTTCCTGTCATAAGCTTCAATGTTTTTCCCCCTGCTTACAGATATTTATAACAAACATTGAGGCATTCACCATTTTTCCATAGGCTTTTCTTATCTGTAATTTTGAATGAGTTTCTTTGTTCTCCAATATTATATTTGACGAATACGTTTGATTGCATGATTTGTATCGTGCATTTGACGCCACTGGAACCTCGCCTGTGGAATGTTTGTTTACTATCATTTGTTTTGAAAACAAAGCAGTATTTATAATAATAATAATAATAAGCAATAATAAGCAAGTATTTCGACGTTGTGTCTCACTGAACCACTGCACTATTTTGAGAAATATTCCTAATGTAACTTTAAGTTGTATAAGCAGGACAAAAACCACGAAAATTTAAACAACACTTCATCAACACAAAACACTGGCACTTGCGTTCTCTGATGCTTTGAGGAACGTTGCACAAGTATCTGTTAGATTTAATTCAATCCCCGTCGTGGTCTTAGCCAGGAGAGTAGTTGTTTTATGACAGGTACTTGCCATATGAATGAACTGGTCCAAATTTTAGGAAGGATAATACTCAACAGAATAAACAATTTATTTATAGATGTTGGAGACGGTTTCTTAACTCATAGGGCCAGTTGCATAAAGAATTTAAGAGACAAATAAATATTTGATTTGATGATTACTATGGCAATGCATGTCTAAGCTCACCAGTTATGTTATAGTTGTCGTCAAACATATAAGATAAATAAAAAAAGCCGCAAAAAATGGTCTTATCTTTTCCTGGAACGTGCCACATAATGTGGGGGCAAGTGGTGCAAGAGTTTGAAATAGCTAGTGCATTATAGGTAACTTCGCCATGGGTAAAGAATTTTTCAATTGCATCAAATTCATTATTGACAGAGGATTAATTAATCCAATTTTATTTAGATTAATGAGTATACTAGAGATCGGTACTAAGTACATAGATACGAGTAATTCAAAAAATGTATGCAGTATAATGATTCAATTTATCATTAATGTAAAAGTTATTCAACAAAAAAATTACAAATAAAAGACATTCTTGTATATACAGGGTGTTCATTCAGTACTGCATTCTTCACGACTCAACATCTGGATTGTCAGGAATTCAGATATTTTTGTTCAGATAATTTAAAAGTGATCTAGAGAAGGGAATTCTCAAATAAGTGCATATACCAACATGGTCTTCCATGAAAATAAAAAGGGCCAGCTTCACGTGCAGTTATTTTTCGATTCCCGACTCGCACTCCCTTCGCGTCACTTTCGGAGCGAAGTTGCATGCCAAACTACACGCACATTCAAATATAGTACGCCAACTTCATTCCTCGAAGCTTCTCGATAGCTAGTGGGCCTTTTTTCGCGATGTGTTCTTTACATTCAAAGAGAAAAATTGCATGTATAAAATTAGAAAATGAAGATTCCAGAAGAAAGACACAGAGTATTGGTCCAAAAATGGTACTTGCGCCGAAATCACATTAAGACTACTCGAAGCAACTATACCTGTCTTCTCGTTACAATTCAATTCGACTGTTCTTCTCTACAGTCGGAGCGACGCGGGAATTGTCCCATCACTTTCAGTTTTGGTAGACTCCTCTGTTCGAATCGCGCTAGAAGTTTAAGAAGGTTGGAACGTCTCGCGCCGCGTCAGATGCGAGAAGCGCCAGGCGCATGTTGACACTTCACGTTCGAATTTGGAGTGGAGCGATGGAGTGTCACTTTGGAAGTCACGAAAAACTGCACGTGAAGGGCCCACTTAATTTCAACTTTCCAATTGATCGCTCTGTGTTTCATTTATATGAACTCTCTGTAATTCTATGTTTTCAGATTGAATAGTGCGTTGCCACGCTATCATTATTTATACAGATTTTATTGCGAAAAATCACTTCACTTTGAACTGGAATAATACTTTCGTGTTTGAAGATTTTCTAATAGATGATATACACGATGTGTGATTTTTTTCTGATTGAAGCTCTCAGTGTGGTATGTCAATGATCAATTGTGCTAAAATTCCAAAATTATATTTATCATATGGGTGTCTTGAACGGACTTTTCATCCGACACAATTACATTAAATTTTGGTGCCAAATATAGTTTTCTCGATTTTTATCGGTGATTTCTATCAAGTTTTAGTGCAATCATATATTTATTTCTTACATAAAATTTAATGTACTTTCATATCCTAAAATCAAATTTGGGAATATAATCAATATTGGACACTGGCATTCTGTTTCGTACAGTTATATTTTTATTCATCTGCTCTTGGGTATTTTGTGACTCCCTAAAATATTCTGAATAGCTGGGTGGGTGAAAAACATACAGTCTAACTCCCACCATCCGGTTATATCTCATTTCCACTGGATGTAATGGATCGCCTTCGTTGGATATTTTGAATAGTATGTGATTGGTGATCCTTCAGTAATTAAAGTAAATTCAATATTAATTTTCAACTTTAACGCCCTGCATCTCAAAAACGAATTGTTGTCTTTTACATGTTCACCTATAGCCATTATTTTCTGTGCAATGTGAGAAATTAATGAAAGTACCGGTCCACCTTAGGAATCATCCTGTATGAGCAAATATTGTGCTAGTCCTCACATTTCCTTCAAAAAAAACCAATCACAAAATATATATTTCTGCCAAAAATGCATAGTACCACGCCATACACACCTTATATGGTAATCACATGAGAATATTGGCTAAAATCAGTGTGAGTCAATATCAATACTTACATAACTTCAGGAAATTACCAGGAAATTAATTCCTATTTTGTCAATAACCAAACAGTTTTTCAGACTAAAATCGCACTAAATCAATAAATAAAATTATTGACATCTCTACCTTTATTCAAATTATTCCACCTATCGCCCCCACGTAACACTTAGCGCGGAAGATGTAAAGGCCCGCACAGCAATTAGGAATGTTTTTTCCATGCAGGGTCGGGCGTAGTTATAATAGAAATCACAGCTGTTTGCGGTACGCCCAGCTATTAGCAAATTAGATTTCGACGGGGCAATTGTTTACCCAATCTAAGGATACTAATAATTATAAAAATGGATGATTCTGAATACAAAAGTTACAGTGCTTTTGTTAAATTAACTTGAATAATCTGCACGCATCACAATATTTAGCGGCATATGTACAAGTCCGACCCTGGTTGGCGGCATGGGAGTCAATTTCATGCTAATCGACCATTTTTTGCGCCTTTTTTTATTTATCTTATATGTTTGACGACGACTATACCTACGTTAACAGAAAGCTTTATGCAACTGGTCCATATTTATTCAAATATTCGTATTGATTCGTTGAAACTTGATCTACACAACATAAACCCCCAGGTACCAAACTTGAACGATAGTCAAGGAACTTGTTAGATCTCTCGAATTAATTACTTTAGACCATAAATAATGCTTTATTTTTTATAGCTGAAAACTCCTAGAATCCAACTAAGGAAAGAATATATATCATCATAAATCACAAAACTTGAATCCCCAAATTTTGATAAAAAGTTATTTGCTGCCAACCCCCGGCTTTTTATTGACCCTAGGAATTTTAAGACAAAACCGTGACATAACTTGTTGCAGCTCACAGGTACTACTGCATTTGCATAAATAATTTTGACCCCCTTCAAAAAGCACGGCTCGGTGCTAGAGGTGTTGTGTTTTGGTTCGAATGTCAAAAACCCGAAACAAAACAATTTCCGCAAGAATTATCTTCGGTTCAGTGAATATTATGTTTACGTAGCATCGGGCCAATCTATGTTTACTTATTGATCTGAGATTTGTGCCCTGAAAGGAATAACTGACGCGTCGGTAGTGACCAGAGAGAAAATTAAAGATTGCTTTTGTATTGCGTTTTTTGTATTTCAAATATTAATGTGTAATGGGACTGGGAAAAATCTTGGCCCACCTGCTAAAGAAGTGAAAAGATATTTAACTGTGAACGGACATGCACTGGTAAAATCTCTGATGAAAGTATTCGCGCTCAAAAACCCAATTTGTGCGCGGAGGACGTAGTAGAATTGTGAGGGAGTTTAACAAAATTGTGTTCTCGGACAGTTTTCAGAAAATTATATGTAATTCGCCGGAAACTGCAGTTTTTTTTTTTTGAAATGAAATGCCAACCCTAAAGAAAATCAAGGCTGAAGTAGAGGCTGATAATTATGTACCAAAATATACTTTGGAGTTTTAAAGCGAACATTGCGAGATTTAAATTTCCCCTATTTAAAAGGAAATCGCAAAAGCTCATCATCGAAAAAAATAAGATTGTGTTGTGGCGAAGGAAATATTTACAAGAAATACGTGACCATAGGCTTAAAGGAAATGAAATATACTGACGACACTTGGTTAACCCTTAACTACTGTGGTACAAGTCTGAGGACGGTGTGCGTGTGGTGCGGTCATGGTGACCGCAATATCTATATACCTCAAAAAATTATGGAATTGAGTTTTTTCATATTATTTTATTGTAATAATATGAATTGAACATTTTTTGATGAAAATAAAATATATACAATTAAAAACCGGGCATCTTTTTGACAAAATTTTATTTTCTTCGTCAACTGCTTCTTTTTTAACAAAATTGGATATTTCATTTATTATTAAACATTTAACAAAAAATATTAATTCTAAAATGAAACTAGCAATATTTTTCGTAGGACAAAGATATAAACTTACAAAAAAATGAAAAACAATGATAAAAACAATTATTTTCACAAAAATCACACGATGTAAAAAATTACAAATTAGACTTGCAGTTTATACAGATATATGTTGAACATTCACCTCAAATAGGCTTGGTACACGTGTAACACAAGTGAAAAGTTTTTCCGTTTAGTCATGAAGGACAAGTGTAGCAAGTTTTTCTCCATGAGTACTTCCAGACGTTCTTCAGTAACAAACACGGCAAGAATAAGTTACACTAATACTGTGCTGAGGTCACTATGACCGCAAAAAAAATTCAACTCGGTGTAATTCAAAAACAAAAGCGCGTAAAACGCGACTACCCCGGCCGCCTTCTTAAAATACACTAATTTGAAGGTACAGAGACGCCCAAGGCAATAACAACTAGAAAGGAGCTTAATACTAGAGATGTTCAAAATGGCAGCGGTCACGGTGACCGCACCACAGTAGTTAAGGGTTAAATAAGAGACCCGCTCAAAAATATGGCAGTACAAGTTCACGGCAAGCATTTTTTGACGAGTTTTCGACAGGTTTGAAATCTCCTTTCGGTAAGGGCTGTCGATTTATTGTTAGGTAGTAACTCAGGATTTTTGGATGGTGGTCTAAATCAAATCGAAAAAGACTGGCGACTATCATAAAGATAAAAACGCTGCAGTTTTTTAAACGTGGTTTTAGTCAGTATTGGTGCGCGTGAAGCCCAGTTCGGTAATCGTTATAGACAATGTTCCTTATCACAGTCGGCGACTAGAAAAAGTACCCAAGTGTGCTTGACAAAAAGCCGACATAGTAGACTGGCTGAAATCAAAAGAGTTACACTTACAAGAAAATATGCTTGAAGTACAATTGATGATTTTGTCCGTGTGCATAAAGACCGGTATATTATGTAGATGAAATGGCGCATAAATGTGAAGTAACTCCATACCACTGTGAACTAAATCCGATAGAACTTATATGGGTTCAGATAAAAGGTGAAGTTGCCAGAAAAAAACACATTTAAATTGAATGACGTTAAACTTTTGTGAAACAAAGCTACTAATGGCGTGACAGCAGATAACCGGGAGAAGTGTAATGGACATGTTATAAAAGAGCAAAAAATGTGGGACTTGGATACTCACGTCGAAGTTCTGGTTGAACCTATTATTATCACTCTTGGTTCCTACAACAGTGATGGTCACGATTCTGGGAAAAATTCTGATCAAACATCAGATAACGAGTAATGAACCTAAAGTTTTATTATATTAGAAAGTCACAAATACGAAATATAATAACAAATTTTGTCCGTTATATTTGAATAAAAATGTTACATAAACAGTTGTTTTTCTGTTAAGCCTATGTCAATGTCTTTTAAAAAATGCAAAACATTTGTATAAAATATGCTAAATATGCAAAGTACATATTTGATAAGAATAAAATCGACAAAGTCGAAGTACCCTTCTCTCCAAATATTTCCACAAAGTGGAAAATATGGGGAAAAATCTGACAGAAAACAACTACTTCCCTGGCTAATGCCACGACGGATATTGAACTACATCTGACAGATATTTGTGCCACGTTCTTCAAAGAAGACTCAGTTGCAAGTGCTTATTGTAGACAAACAAAAGATTGTTCCACTTTGCGGAAATATTTGGAGAGAAGGGTACTTCTACTTTGTCGATTTTATTCTTATCATTTATTGTACTCTCCGGCAAAACATTCGAAACTTCGAATTTTTGAAAGTACATATTTGCCTATAAGTAATATAATAATTGAAGTCTACTTATTACTATTCAATTGTAGTTATTATACATATTTAATTAAAAAAAAATTGTTTCCGCCAGCCACTGGAATTTCTTTCCCTCCTCCTCTTGACTCTCTTGGGCACCCTAAAGCTACGAATGAGCCACTGAATATTATTTCCGTCTCCGAATATAAATCAATTAGTGATTTTTGATAAATGCACTGATTATCATTGTGCCCTTCTATCATACAATTATAACAAATTTAGCTGGTTTTTTAAATGTAACAATAGAGTAAATTGCGTATTTTGGTTGGTTTTCTCACACGTTCGGTTCAATTTCTTTATTAAACAATAATCAAGATTAGTAATGTGCAATTTTGCGTTCCAATTCCATTACACTTCAAAAACAAATATAAAAAAAATTTGTAAGGTGCTGAATTTTTTTGTAGGGTACCTCGTTGGAAATATAATGAACAAATTCGAACTCCTTACCCTTAACGTGCTTGTGCATGGATTCGCCGTCCCACATCTGCTTGTTGCAGACGAAACAGTTCAAATACTCCTTGGGAATACCGGCATAAGGCCCGTCCTTATTCTTCTGTCCGTCATCGCCTTCGGATTTCTTCTCTTCGCTGACGTTCTTCTCGTCCTTCCAATCTCTCTTGGAGGACTTTTCTTCGCCGCCATCATCAGTGGACAGATCGACCGCTTTGTCGTCTTTCTTTTCGGCCGCCTTTTTCTGGTCTCTGTCCTGGGAACGTTTCCTCTGATTTTGGTTGTTGTTTCCCCTCCTTCGGTTGTCATTGTTGTTGCGGTTTTGACCGCCCGCATTGCGGTTCTAGTGATAATAGATATGTTATATTCATTGTTAAATTTAACAATTTAATATAAGTTTGACGTAATTTTCTATTAGGTACTTTTAAAATCTAGATGGAAAATGAGTCTGTAGGAACTTCGCTGAAAGAGGCTTATGTTGCTATTACATAGAAAAATAAGTGAAGATTGTAAAGATATAAGGCCCAATATGGGGTCAATTCACTAACAAGGTATTTTCATTTTCAAAATCTTCAATCTTCAGTCCTGGCATGGACTTGAAAACCTAAAATGAAACTGAACTGTCTGAATAAAGAACATTTCAAGAAAAGTGGTTGCTGAAAATAGACAAAGAAATTATATGTTTCAGGTAAAGCTGCTAAGAAACTACCTATTCAGTGGTTATCAAGTATTGTGTATACATTTGAAAAAATTACAGTCCTCTCAAAATACGGTTATCCAACCAAACGAGTATCAACAATTATTTAAAAGTGAGGGATAAGCACACATTCCCCAATTGATGAAAGAAAATATTCATAGAAATGATAAAATAATCATTAATGACTGTTAGTCATTGAATGAATATGAGGGTATTTAAGGATAGTTGTAAGATGTAAATGTGAGATGTCTGTAACCTTGCAGAAACAATCAATATTGTTGAACAAATAATTGTTTCAATAATTCAATTCGGAAAAAAATAGTAATTGAAATGACTCCACAAAATTATCAACTTTTTTTTAACTCAGAATAGGTCTCAAACATTTTCAACATTTAATGTCAAATAAGTAGAAAAACAATATGTTGGGAGATCCATATAACGTTAAGAAAAAACACTGGATGAAATAAAAGAGACATTTGAACTGCAGAGGACATGGCTCACTTGCTGAAAAAAACAAACACATCAGGTTATGCTGGTCTGGCAGCTACAAACTGCCAGACTAAAATATAAAGTACAAATGGGCTTTGTTCTCTGTCACAAAGGAAGGTATTTTATTTTCTGAAACATCAGGATGACTAGCATGACAATTGGATATAATTAAATTTTGTTACTGCTATCAAATAATTTGGACTGATAAACAATAAATAAAAGTTTTGAGAAATACTAAAGGCCTACTTCAAATTCAACTTCAAAAAACTTCAGAAAACTAGCAAAAGAAATTTTCCGAGACAAATGCCGGAAAAAAAAAGTAGTATTAGAAAAAGTTCAGTTCAAAATATGGAATCTAACTCGGAATCTAACATAGAAATTTGTAAATGTGTACATTTGTTTTTCCAACAAAATCTTAAATGGATCAATAGTATGATAGAAATTCATAAAATTTAACACTGAAGCAAGACAACAATAGTTGTAAGGAATACCAAAGGTCTACTTCAGATTCAAATTTAAAAAACTCCAGAAAAACATTTTTTTTTGAAATACGAAAGAAATGCAGAAAAAACTAGTACTAGAAATACTAGTACATTTCAAAATATGGAATCACATATAAAAATTTGTAAATGTAAATCTATTTCATCAAGTACAACATAATCTTAAATGGAACGTTCAACACTGAAGCAAGAAAATATTAGTTGTAAGGAATACTGAAGGTCTACTTTGAATTCAAAATTAAAAAACTCCAGAAAACTAGAAAAAGAAATTTCACGAGAGAAATTCAGAAACAAAAACTAGTACTAGAAATAATTTAGTTCAAAATATGGAAACTAACATGTAGAAATTTGATAGAAATTCATAAAATTTATCACTGAAGCAAGACAATAATAGTTGTAATAAATACCAAAGGTAAAAAAACTCCAGAAAACTAGCAAGAGAAATGCAGAAAAAAAAGTAGTAGGTACTAGAAATAGTTCAGTTCCAAATATAGAATCTAACTTATAGAAATTTGTAAATGTACATTTGATTTTTCAAGTACAACAAAATCTTAAATGGAACGTTTTGAATATGACTCAATTCAAAATAATGGAATCTAACATATTGAAATTTGTACATGTGTACATTTGTTTTTCCAAGTACAACAAAATCTTAAATGGAACATTTCATATGTGATAGAAATTCATAAAATATAACACTATATGAAGCAAGAGTTAGTACTGAAATGCCAGCACCCTATATAAAAAAACAATTCCATTTAAACCTGCAACAGAATTGATTTTAAAACCGAATATAAACAAATAAATTTCAAAAATGGAATACCCAAGTTCTTTCATGAAAAAATACTATAGAAATTGGAACCAGTTACTTCTATAAAAGTAGAGAAATTAAATTAGATCTGGTTTAATAAATACCAAAACTCTTCATAATATTTGCACAGGGGAAACCAAACACCTAGAATGGCACTGAAAAAAAGCGGTCCAATTCAGAAAAATTACTGAAATGTTTGTGAAGTTAGTAACGAATTTGCCAGCAACGATTTGGTTAGGCGAATTTCATTCAGTTAAAAATTTTACCATTACACAAAATACATTTATTGGCATTTGCTGGAGGTGTATGATATTCAATTGGAAATAGAAAACAAAAATATTGAATCATGTTGGAAAACTATCAAAGATTCAGAAAACTCCACTCACTGTTTGCCGGGATTGTTTTTATTTTGATTATGAGCCGGCAAATAGAAATTTTCACAAAATGTAGACTGAAGTGGTTTATAGAATTCTAAAAGTGGACGAATTTCTTAAACTAAATAAAAACCATCAGAAAACCTCAACAGGATGTGTAAAAATGCAAAGATGTTTCAAAAGAGGAAAATTATAAAGAAATGTTAATATTCGATATTTGTTTTGTTAATTTCATTATGACTAGAAAATAAGAATTAAATTCATCTGAATATTTTGACAGGAAATGTGTAAAAAAAATGCACGATCTTTCAGAAAATGCAGAGATGATGTTTTAGAAGCCAACTGAAAAGATGTGTAAAAATGAACTCTTAAAGCAAAGCTGATAATTGAAAAGTCCGTACGGGAAAAGAACATTTTTATTTAGTATAAAGGTAAACTTTTAAATATATAAAATCCGCCCTATCAAGTTGTTGCTGGCATATTCACACACACACATAACTGAAATCAACTATTCACTGAAAAAAACGGTTAGTATAATTAAAGATCGTTATAAAGTGGATTTGAACTCAACTTTTATATGTTAAAGTAATCGGCTGCCAAACATTCCTGAAAAAGAACAACTGAAGAAAACTTCAGCAAAAGGATAAAATTGAATAAAGATAACTACACTACCTAAAAATATTATATCTAATCAAGAAATGAGTGAAGGTGTTGTAAAAATTGTAGCAGTCGTTAATCTAAGTGAAACTATTTAATTTCAGTAAGTTTATGCCCTCCATTTCCAATTTCATGGAGTAAAATGTTTGAAAATACTTGTGATAAGCTCGAGGAACAGCAGTTAAATTTTACAAGGTTCAGAAGCATTATTTTTTAAATGAAAACTTGTCAAAATGGAAAAATGTAATTGCAAGGAAACATCTATATCTTTAGACTAGTTTATACTATTAGTCGAGATGGAATTTAGAAAAAATGATGAGCATCAGATAAAAGGGTCAACAATTTTTTGAATCGATTTTCTTTGAAAATGTTTTCAAAATGATTAATTTTAGTTAGTCTTCCTTTGACCTTCAAATGAAAATGATTTATCCTATTTGAAGCTTTATTGAAGAACTACCTGAGAAAGTAAGTTCTCCAACCAAAAGAAAAAATATCAAAGAATAAAATTTCATTTACGAAATTTGAGTTTATATTGATGTCCAGATTGAAATACTCTAAAAAGTAACAGAATAACCTTGTTTAGGCACGTCTAGGATGCCGGTAAGCATTTTCTATAGAACAGTAAGGCTTGACTACCACCAGAATGTTGAGTAAATTAATAGTTTCAACCAGATTAACAATTGTAGGTAGGTATGAACAAATATTTTATTCGAGAAAAGTTAAAAGGAAGTAAACCTAAGATACATCCACTTTTATAGTCGCATTTTACATAAATAAATTGATGTATCAGTGAAACTACGCTCGATTTAGATACAGAGAACAGAGCAGAAGATGAAGATGTGAAGTTGCCTCAATTGTTTGGTGGAATTTAGAACTTATTCTTCCTGGTATTCGTTGACAACACTTGAGGCAACCAGTAGATAAAAATACTTTTGATAGGTACTCAGACAGCCCAGATAAGGACAGTAAATAAATGCTGGTAGGTTTCGATGACTCTCAACTTACTCGGAGAACAAAACCAGGTGAGAGTCAAAGGGTACATTAACCGTTATGAGAAAAAATATAGTAATAAAATCATACCTTGTTGTAAGGCTCGTGTCGCCTGAAATCACGGCCTCGGTTACCAAACCGATTGAAATCTCCGCCCTGATTAGAAAAAACAGGAGGTGTAGGCAAAGAAAGTAACGACGGTGGATTCTGTTGCTGATTTTGGAGCAAGCTCGTGAGAGCAAGAGCGAGTTGCTGAGGATTGGAAGATATTTGGGAAATCAATCCCTGATTCATAGAATTTTGGGGCATGGCCCCCTGCCAGGGGTTAAGGCCGCTTCCTTGAAATGGTTGCTGAGAAAAAGAGCGGTTGCCTCTCGGGCCGCCGCCCATACCGCCCATTCTTCTATTTGCCATGATTATTTGAACTAGATACAGCAAGAAAACGAATTAATGCATTGATTGGTAAAACAAAATGGAGGCTAGCTGTGAAGCTGACGCCGACAGGAATTTCATTTAGTTCAATCAATTTAAAATATAAAAAAAAACAATGTTTCTTACCTAGCGTTATGCAATGAGATGATTTTCAAACTTTGATGACGTTTATATTGCAGAATATGACAATATTCTTCTGAATATTTGAATTATCACAATCACGACACGCAATAAACACTACGTCGATATCAAAGATGGAAGTGGGCGAAATGGCGTTCTTTTTGCCGGTTGCGTCGTTCGTTGCACTCGTTCGTTACCGGAAATATACGAACTGTGATCCGCCAATGTTCCAAACCTTGAACTTGAAGCACAGCTTACACTTAAGCAGTGATGCCACCCAAAAAAGTTATTTTTTGTACTAGAAATCTTTCGAAATGAGAGTTCTCTAATGGTTGCCAACTTTGATTTTTGTATGAAAACTAGGAAACTCTGGATTCTTCATACCTTTATTAGTAAGCCATAGGATTGTATAAGCCAGGTTTTCAATGAAAACTTCCCTGGATATGGAATAAATGAGATATTAATGATAATTATATTAGATTGGAATATCTCATTTATTCCTTATCCAGGGAAATTTATATTGAATATGTGGCTTGTACAATTCCATTGATTACTAATGAAAGTATGAAGAATCCAATCAGAGTTTTTCATACAAAAATGTCAAAAATCGAAGTTGGCAACCATTAGTGAACTCTCTCATTGAACTAAACCACTGAAATGAAATTATAATACGATCATATTATAATTTCAGTTCAGTGAACTAAACTCGTTCATACCCTTGCGAATATTTGCAATAGACGAGGAAAGTGTGTCGTCACAAATGTCATACTTGTCAAAAACTGATTCCAAACCATTCCAAAGAATTTTAGGTGACAAAAGGGTTTTTCAGAAATCTACTCGAGTTGATGAGGTAACCTGAGTTACCAACCCGCGTTCGGAAACTTTAGTGTTGCATACGCCGATCACTGACTCGGGTTAAATTTTTGGATCGGGTTAGTAACCCTGAGTAGGTTTCCGAAAAACCCTATTCTCTGTTGATGATTTGCTGCTTTGCTTATTATTAGTTTGTCTTTTGGTTTCTCGGGCAAAAGAAGTTGAAAAACCTGACGGAAACAATTATCGGAGTTATCGGACAAGCTGATTTAAATTCGACGGAGGTTTATTTGAAATCAGTTTTTGACGAGAATTACATTTGTGACGTCATCACTTTCCTCGTCTATTGCGATTCGATTCATACAGCAAAAAATGAATCCTAACATGTAATTTTTCAGTATTCGGGGTTATTCATTACTACATTACTGACATGATGATTCATCATTCACCGCAATTTTTCCGCCGTATGTGTCGAATAGCAAAAAAATGCGAAAATTCGCAAGGCTATGAAAGAGCCTTAACGGCATTGATGTGGTTGGAGGTCTCTTGTTTTTGACTGTGCTTTTCGTATGTGTGTTTTGATCTATTTTGTATTCTTTTCGTTGGTTATGCGGTGAATCATGAATCATAACATGTAAATTTTTAGTATTCGGGTTTATTCATTACTACATTACAAATAACTAGCATGATGATTCAACATTCACCGCAATTTTTTCGCCGTATGAGTCGAATAGCAAAAAAGGCTAATATTCGCAAGGGTATGAACGAGCCTTAACGGCGCTGATGTGGATGGAGGTCTTTTGTTTTGTTTGACTATGCTTTTGGTATGTGTGTTTTGATCAAAGAGAGTAAACTAACAGGAGGGTTAAATGAGTTCTAGCCAATCAGAATCTTGTTGCATCAACGCGTCATAGTAACGTACTTGGACACGAGTACAGAGTCTAACCCGAACCAAGAAATAAAACTGTCACATGTAATTCTCATATACCAAGAGCTAGACCGTCACTGTCTATGGAGAATGGCGGCCATGACATATGATAGTTAGTCAATGCCACAGAACATATTATTATGAGTTCTGTGGTCAATGCCTGTGTAATTGGTGTTGGACGCAAACGCGAGTGGCATCTAGCGTGATTGGTTACAAACATGAATATTTGACGTCATTTTAATGCAGGCAAAGAATATCTACAATACTGTATTGTAGATATTCTTTGATGCAGGTTCCTTCAAAAAAACCCTGATTTTAATGCTGTCCCATTGTTTCAATCAAGTTACATGACTTGGAGGCCAGATCACTGAAGTTACGACATGACCTGGATGCGAGCTCACTATCGCCATCTACATGTCGCATCCATTTTGATCCAATTATAATCACATAAGGTTGACTAACTATATTCTATAGCTGCATTCTTTCGACACATTAGTTCAGAAACATTCAGAACGTGATTATGAAATCAAGTTTGTGAAATAGAGATCCGGATCACAAATGATTCCTCAAAAGAACAAACTTCTTATTTTTGTGGTTATGTTTTGTATGGAACCTAACCTTAGAAGCAAAAAAATAATTTTTTGATGCAAAATGGATCGGCATATTGAACCATTTGATAAATGTATTATTGATTACATCACATCGTTTTATCTATTTACAAAACGCAAACGGCATATGACACAGAACCACAAAGGTGAAGTTCGATATGTTCCAAACATTCCAATCACGAATTCCGGTATGTTCCTCAGGGGCAGGGGGATTACGGATCATGTTCACAAAAAAACTGTGGTGGGGATGAAACACATTTAGAAAGAACAAGGACACCTCAATCATGATTATTATTTCTCGTTTTGTTCAGAACATTTGTGTCGAAAGAATACACCTTATATAAACAAGGATTTCAGTGATGTCACAAATGTTCTTCCATCTCTTTCTATCAGTGCCCCCATTGTCTGGGGATTAGACTCTCCTAGTCAGATAACGTTTAGTCTCCGTGTGTTTTGATCTATTTTGTAATTTGTAAAACTGAATTGATATTTCATAATTCTTCGCGATTTTTTCACCGTATGAGTCAAATCGCGAAAAATAGCGAATATTCGCAAGGGTATGAACAAGCCTTAAGAGTAATGTTATTTTGAAAGAAAATGCGTAGTCTGGTATGGACGTTCTCATAATGTTTAAGCACGGCCACTAGAGCGGGCTATCGTAAGACCGTCCCAAGTGTTTGTAGGAAAGGCCTAAAGAACGTAGATCTACGTAAAAAGACTGCTGGATGCATTCAATTTTTTTTGTACTAGATGTCTTTTGGAATTGTACTAAACACTGTGAACACCAGCCCACTAGGTTAGGCACCAGCGGCGGTTACTTGAATAGGGGTAAAAATAGAAAAATTAGTTATACTGGAATTTTATCACACGTATTTCATAAATATAAAACTCAC
This sequence comes from Chrysolina oricalcia, assembly GCA_944452925.2. Classification (NCBI taxonomy): domain Eukaryota; kingdom Metazoa; phylum Arthropoda; class Insecta; order Coleoptera; family Chrysomelidae; genus Chrysolina; species Chrysolina oricalcia. Next base: position 3,234,842 of record OX101824.2, on the reverse strand, counting down.
CTCACTAGTCAATGCCTGTGGTTACAAACCAAGGAGACACTAGTAGAAAGAGATGAAAGAACATTTGTGACGAAATGTGACGTAGTAGGACCATATATCTATTAACTACGTATGGATAAGATAAGACAGCCTATGTGATGCCAAAAAAAAATTAACATCGACTTCGAATTGGACGCTGCTAAATTGATGCGGTTGCGCCAGAGATTTCTATTCAAAGACACGATTTTGTTCTTTCATCTCTTTCTAACGTGCATGGTTCGGCAGCAACAATTATCGAAGATATGAGAAGCATTTCTTATGTGGTGCTAAATCGGCAAATTCCAACATAACCTCATAATTTGGATACGTTCACAGAGAGCAAGTGTAGATTGTGCTAATTATAAGAGAACAGCACTATATGGGTTTTATTCCTGAGAATATTACCATTTTATAAATTTCTAGATTCATTCCTGAAAGCGTTTTACTTCGAGTTCGTGTTCAGGAGGCGAAAAATACATCACTACCAGCAAACTATTTTTCTCGGCGTTTATAAGGCAGGTGTGGAACGAGATTTACCTTTTCAAACAATTGTCCGTCACGTACCCAATCCATATTTCTTCAAGTTTAATGAGTTGTTATCCGCTTTTGGCAGAAAATTGATTGATGAAACTCTGGTAGCAGGTAACAAACAGACATTTTATTATTAGAGTTACAAATGGATCAATGTATCGTTTTTTTAGTGACACGAAGTTTAATTGACCGTCTTGCATAATTCACATTCTTCATTTATCCACATTATAGAAAAATGTTAGTCCATTTTCAATGTGGGACGGTTGAAAATGTCAAAAGAAGCATAACCTTAAAAATGTATTACATTTCACGTGATTCAGAATTCGGCATGCGCAATAGTTTCCCAGCGGCCGTTTGAGAAAAGGTAAGATAGATATTTTTGGCTTCAATTTGATTACATTGCGTCTTATGGCGTGTTATCAATATTTGTAGTTAATAGATATATGAGTAGGACGTGTCATGGCCGCCGCTCTCTATAGACAGTGACGGACTAGCTCTTGCTATATGACTATATGAGAGTTACTGCCACAGAACTCGAAATTATATCAAGATATAATTTCGAGTTCTGTGGTTACTGCTGACAGTTTTGTTGCTTGGTTCGAGTTCGACTCTGTAGTCATATCCAAGTACGTCACTATGACGCATTGATGCTACAAGATTCTCATTGGCTAGAGCTTATTAAACCCTCCTTGTTAGTTTAGTCTCTTTGGTTACAAACATGAATATTGGACGTCATCACAGAACTATTATAGTTCTGTGGACGTCATATTCAAGGAACCCCGATTTCAATACTGTAGCATTGTTTATATCAAGTTACGACATGACTTGGAGGTCAGATCACTGAAGTTACGACATGATGGAGGCTAGACTAGTGACACCATCTACATGTCTCATCCAATATTGATCCCATAAGGTTGGCTATCTATCTTATATCATTGTTTATATAGAAGATAGTCAACCTTATGGGATTATAATTGGATCAAAATGGATGCGACATGTAGATGGCGATAGTGAGCTCGCATCCAAGTCATGTCGTAACTTCAGTGATCTGGCCTCCAAGTCATGTCGTAACTTGATTAAAAGAATGGAAAAGCATTAAAATTAGGGTTTTTTGAAGAAACCTGCATTAAAATGACGTCAAATATTCATGTTTGTAACTATAATCACGCTAGATGACACTCGCGTTTGTGTCCAATACCTTTTCCACAGGCATTGACTAACTATGTTCTATTTAAACAATGCTTATATCATTGTTTAAATAGAAGATAGTCAATGCCTGTGGAAATGGCATTGGACCCAAACGCGAGTGTCATCTAGCGTGATTAGTTACAAACATGAATATTTGACGTCATTTTAATGCAGGTTTCTTCAAAAAACCCTGATTTTAATGCTGTCCCATTGTTTCAATCAAGTTACATGACTTGGAGGCCAGATCACTGAAGTTACGACATGACTTGGATGCGAGATCACTGTCGCCATCTACATGTCGCATTCATTTGAATCCAATTTAAATCCCATAAGGTTGGCTATCTTACTTCTATATAAATTATGCTTATATTTAAACAACTATTCAGATAAGTTTAGGCCGTACTTAAGATTATGTACAAAGGGAACGACATCTATAATTATTTGGTTGAACTGATATAAAGTATTTCAGGTATTTCTTGTCAAATACGGAAAGTTAACCACGTTCGCCCATCCGCAATCGTTCAAAATGGTTTGCAATGTTACAGTTCTTGAAACTTGGACCATATTTGTGTACATGATTGACTCTCTGATGATTATGATATCCCAAAATCAGATACTCTGTAACTTGTTTCGCATAGCGAAAGCGAATTATACCCTTCCACTTTCTGGTACACCAGAAAGTGTGCTTCGTTTCTTTTGTTTCCCTCACAGACCTCATTTATAAGGTCTGTGGTTTCCCTTCGCTATCGCTGTGCGATACCAGTGTTGCCACTTCAGATTTTTTCTGTACTAAATCGTCTTTCAAATTGAAATAAATGCTAGTTGTCCATGCCGAATTTTACTCATAAATTTGAATCACTAACATTCTTCTGACTAAACTGTGGAAGTAGAATTAGTATGGTTGAAAATTAAAAAACTTGAAACGAAAAGTGAGGCCTATAAAAAGTGGACAGAAAAATAACACAATCACAAAAAACGAATTTATTAGAGAGTTCAATAGCAAACTATTTACAGAAAACATAATAATAAAAAGTATCAAACAGTATGTTTGAACATTTCAAGCTTGTGCAGAAAAACGAGTAAGAAATATCAATAAACGATATGTAAAAAATAGAAAATATTACGATATTCAACTAAAAAGTCTTATAAAAATACATTTGATTTGTATCTACACTTGTACCTCAGGATGCCGAAATATAGGATTCCACTCGGTTGGTATTCTATAAGAAACAAAAATAAAAATCAATACAAATACCTAATGAGAAAAAAAAAATTATTTAATATAAATTAAATTAACATTTAAACAAATTTAGATTTTTATTTCAAGGTACTTGTTCTTTTATATATTCAAATAAGCAGTATATTTCTAAAAGTAGTCAACCTTTTATTTTTTATTCATATGTATGGTATAGTAGTAGATTCGAGCCGGTGTGGGCATCCCCCACCACTATGACTTCGTCAGTGACGTTCCAGCGACCAGTAGTATTTGTTTATTATCATTACTTACCAAATATATCTCATTTTAAAAACGGCCGATCCCTCTTGTGCAGTATGGATACATCCTGACTGGGATCCTCCAGCAAACTGTCACTTATCATACTCCTAGTAAGGTCAATTCCTTCATCCAGCTTCTTCTGAACTTTCGTCGCGCTTTTATACTGAATCCCCTTCCTATTGTGCTTCGTGAGGTCGGATTCTTTGATCATCTTAGCCAGGGAGGGGGGCAGGGCCTGCTTCTTATCAGCAGTAACGACCTGCCTCCTGCCGGGGTTGTAAATAACCGCCGGTAGACTGTCCTTGTTCTCCTTGTTCTTGTGCTGTCCCATTGGCTGATTGACGGTGACCTTGCCCATCTTGCCCGACTCCACGTTCTGCCTGAACACTGGCTTGGGACTGTACCTGATGTACGTTCTGACGGGGCTCACGATGTTCTGGAAGCCGGAACACGTTTTGGGCCAAACGGGAGTCATCGGCATTTTGAAGTTGTCGCCCGACGGGGATTTTCTGAGTTTCGGTATATGGCTCTTGCAACTCTTCCCCGGAGTCGCTATGCCTAGCTGCTTGGCTTTGAGGGGCGTGGCGGAGTTTAGGGGCGAGGCGGAGTTTAGAGGCATGGCGGAGTTTAGGGGAGTGGCAGTTGTAAGGGGCGTGGTCGATTTGAGAGGCGTGGCGGCCTTGAGAGGCGTTGGAGCCTTGAGAGGCGTGGCGATCTTGAAGGGCGTGGCGTCCTTCGAGAGCGTGGCGGATTTGAGGGACGTGGCGGATTTGAGGGGCGTGACGGCTTTGAGGAACGTGGCTGCTTCGAATCTACAAGAAAATGAGAAAAAATGCAACAAAGCTGTCAAGAAAGGATCATTCGATTAAAAATGCTGTCGTCTGTCTCATTTATTCAAGAGCGGATCTATGGAGGAGTAGTAGGGGTAATCACCCCCTCCCCCAGACTGATCCTTAATTTTGTACATGTTTTGTTACTATCTTAGAAGCTTGGAATTTGATATCTAGTTGGAGGGATATGAATGTTTAAAAATTCAATGTTATAGACAAGTTTTATTGTAACAATATTTTCTCTCTCAATTTATACAAAATTATTCAAACTCCCTCTTTGGATAAATATTCTGCATCAAATATGGTCCAGGGTGTCATATAAATCTTAAAGAAAATTTGAATTATTGCTGAAATTTCATTTGAAAAAATTAAAGACGTTGAAGAAATTCAAAATAAATTATAAATTTCTTCACAATAAATTGTAAACTTCTGTAACTGTTCTTAGAACTACTACAAAACGATGACATAGGAGAAATGATAAAGTAATAATCATTTTTTATTTCTGTTTTACAATATGTACTTGAAAACAATGTATTTTAATTCGTAGTTTGGTTTAAAATGTATTTAATGTTTAAATGTAGCAGACACGTCATATTTCGTTTGCTCTAAATGTATTAATTTGCGTTCAAAAAAACGATTATTGATAAATTAATAAATCGTTTTTGTTTCATGTTTTGCAATATGTACTTCAATACAATATATTTTAATTCTTGGTCTGGTTTAAAATGTATTTAACGTTTGCTATAAATGTATTAAATTACAAATTGTGAAAGGCTTTCGCGGCCATCGTTGAATGAATGATGGTTTTTCGGGTTTTTAGGCCGACGTTTATTTAGAGAAAATCTCGACGTTTCGCCAACACGAGTGGTTGGCATTTTCAAGAGAAATGTTTACAGCTTCGATCACTGAACACTACTTGGTTTAAAAACAAGTAGTGTTCTTCAAAACAATGTATTTTGATACTCAGTTTGGATTAAAATGTATTTAATGTTTAAATGTAGCAGAACATATTTCGTTTGCTCTAAATGTTTTAATTTGTGTTATAAGACGGTAAAAACTAAATCATTTTTTTGTTTCGCATTCTACAATATGTTGTTCAAAACATGTATTTTAATTCTTATATTGATTTAAAATATAGCAGGCACATATTTATTTCATTGGTTTAAATTAAATAATTTGTGTTAAAAAACTATCATTGATAAATTGATAAGTTGTTGCTTCGTGTTGTACAATATGTACTTTAAAACAATGTATTTTAATTCTTAGTTAGGGTTTTAATGTATTTAATGTTTAAATGTAGCACACACACATTCCGTTTGCTCTAAATGTTTCAATTGGTGTTAAAAAAACTATAACTGATAATTTAATGAATAATTGTTGCTTGATGTTTTACAATATGTACTTTAAAACAATGTATTTTTCAGGGGCGGAAGCAGAATGTTCCTAAGGGGGGAGGGAAGGCATTTAACTAGAGTTACTAAGTTTTTAGAAATTGAAAAAGAGGAAACGGGGACTTGTCAAAATTGCTCTCAACGGGGGGAGGGCAATTGCTTCCCCTCTGTTAGATCGCACCCCCTGGATGTTTTGCCTCCCCCTCCCAAAAAAACTTACATAGATCCTCACTTGCAGTTACTGATCATTGCATTAACATTTTTAAATATAACAGAAAAAATTGATATAAATAAAATAAATATTTCTGCCAATATTGCATTGCATTTTCATCTTTGTAACCTTCTGATACAATACCTATGTTATCTAATGGAACCTTTATTTTCATAACTCTAGAATGCAAATATTTCGATTTTTTACTCACCTTCTATTTGGTGTAATATTCTTAGGCTTGATATTGTCCACCCTATTCTTGAGTGGCGACACTCGCTTTTCAGTGTTCAAAAGGCTCGTAGTTGGTTTTTGTAAAAAGGACGCCGATATAACGTCATCATTTTCATTGTTCCCACTTGGTTTATCCGAGTTCCTTTCGGAACTTTCACTGTCGTAGTAAGAAGTATCGAGACCCTGACTTAAAAGCTTCTCAAACATCTCCAAGGAGTCGTTGAGCTGTGACAGACCGTCGTAAGTATCATCGAACTGGCTTAGGTCTATATTAGGAATCGTAATTCGAGATAGATTGTGATATTCTCTCATTCCTGGAAAATAATGATATGATTACAGTTATTACAATTATATTCCATAAAAATTCAGGTGGATGGAACTCAAGTACTTTCCTTGTTGAAAATCTTGATTTTTTCAAAAAAATTGTGTTTTTTTTCAACGCTGGAAATCGATAAATCAATTAATCCTTTAATGTTTACCGTTTTACAATATGTACTTTAAAACAATGTGTTTTAATTCTTAGTTTGGATTTAAATGTATTTAATGTTCAAATGTAGCAGACACATATTTCGTCTGCGCTAAATGTATTGATTTTTGTTAAAAAACGATAATGGATAAATTAATAAATCGTTTTTGTTCTGTGTTTTACAGTGTGTACTTTAAAACAATGTATTTTAATTCTTAGTTTGGATTAAAATGCATTTAATGCCTGAATGTAGAAGACAATTATTTCGTTTACTCTAAATGTATCAATTTGTGTTAAAAAATTATAATTGATAAATTAATATATCGGTTTTATGTTTCGTGTTTTACAATACGTACTTCAAAACACTATATTTTAATTCTTAGTTTGGTTTACAATATATTTAATGTTTAAAAGTAGCAGACACATATTTCATCTGCGCTAAAAAAACGATAATGGATAAATTAATAAATCGTTTTTGTTCTGTGCTTTACAGTGTGTACTTTAAAACAATGTATTTTAATCCTTAGTTTGGATTAAAATGCATTTAATGCTTATATGTAGAAGACAATTATTTCGTTTACTCTAAATGTATCAATTTGTGTTAAATAATTATAATTGATAAATTAGTATAACGTTTTTATGTTTCGTATTTTACAATAAGTACTTTAAAACACTGTATTTTAATTCTTAGTTTGGTTTAAAATGTATTTAATGTTTAAATGTAGCAGACACATATTTCGTTTGCTCTAAATGTATTGATTTGTGTTAAAAAACGATAATAGATAAGTTAATAAATCGTTTTCGTTTCGTATTTTACAGTGTGTATTTTAAAACAATGTATTTTAATTCTTAGTTTGGATTAAAATGCATTCAATGTTTAAATGTGGAAGACACACATTTCATTCACTCTAAATGTATTAATTTGTGTTAAAAATCATAATTGATAAATTAATAAATAGTTTTTATGTTTCGTGTTATACAATACGTAATTTAAAACAATGTAGTGTTTTACAATATGTACTTTAAAACAATGTATTTTAATTCTTAGTTTAGATTAAAATGCATGTAATGCTTAAATGTAGAAGACAATTATTTCGTTTACTCTAAATTTATCAATTTGTGTTAAATAATTATAATTGATAAATTAGTATATCGTTTTTATGTTTCGTATTTTACAATACGCACTTTAAAACACTGTATTTTAATTCTTAGTTTGGTTTAAAATGTATTTAATGTTTAAATGTAGCAGACACATATTTCGTCTGCGCTAAATGTATTGATTTGTGTTAAAAAACGATAATGGATAAGTTAATAAATCGTTTTTGTTTCGTGTTTTACAGTATGTACTTTAAAACAATGTATTTTAATTCTTAGTTTGGATTAAAATGCATTCAATGTTTAAATGTAGAAGACACACATTTCATTCACTCTAAATGTATTAATTTGTGTTAAAAATCATAATTGATAAATTAATAAATCGTTTTTATGTTTCGTGTTATACAATACGTACTTTAAAACAATGTAGTGTTTTACAATATGTACTTTAAAACAATGTATTTTAATTCTTAGTTTGGATTAAAATGCATGTAATGCTTAAATGTAGAAGACAATTATTTCGTTTACAATACGTACTTTAAAACACTGTATTTTAATTCTTAGTTTGGTTTAAAATGTATTTAATGTTTAAATGTAGCAGACACATATTTCGTCTGCGCTAAATGTATTGATTTGTGTTAAAAAACGATAATGGATAAGTTAATAAATCGTTTTTGTTTCGTGTTTTACAATACGTACTTTAAAACAATGTATTTTAATTCTTAGTTTGGTTAAAATGCATTCAATGTTTAAATGTGGAAGACACACATTTCATTCACTCTAATAGTATTAATTTGTGTTAAAAATCATAATTGATATATTATTAAATCGTTTTTATGTTTCGAGTTATACAATACGTACTTTAAAACAATGTAGTGTTTAACAATATGTATTTTAAAACAATGTATTTTAATTCTTAGTTTGGTTTAAAATATATTTAATGTTTAAATGTAGCAGACTGAGCAGACACATATTTCGTTTGCCCTGAATGTATTGATTTGTGTTAAAAAACGATAATGGATAAATTAATAAATCGTTTTTGTTTCGAGTTTCACAGTATGTACTTTAAAACAATGTATTTTGATTCTTAAGTTTGGTTTAAAATGTATTTAACGTTTAAATGTAGCAGACACATATTGCATTATGATTTTTCTCAACACTGGAAATGCTATTAAACAATGTTCACTAAAAATAAATATATATACCTAGATTTATCTCAACAAAACCTCGCAAAAGAGGAAAATTAATGAATAATTAAAAACAATCTCAAAATTCTCAATATCAGAATTAGGAAACATAAATTCTTTGATAGGCAATAATAACTATGCAAATATTTTCTCAGGGTTGCGACGATTTAAATCAAATGATTTAAACCGTGATTTAGATTTGAATCATCAATTTTAATTGTGATTTAAATAAATCAAATTATAAATAATAAAAACAAGTTGCTGAAGAAGATAACTCGTCAGGAAACAAATTGAAAACTAACTGTTTACATACATTTTGTAAGTGTAAAAACATAACTAATCGTCATCAGTCCAACATAAATATTCATAAATTAAACTAAAGAAAACACAGTTTACAACAACAAAAATAGTTTATAATATTACCTACATGAATAAATAACAAATTAAATGAATAAAATTTTCAGCATGCTACCGGAAATTTTCATGCCAACAAAAGATTTTTTACTTTTTTTGCATGTCACCAAGGAAATTTTCTAACTGTAAATCTAGACAGCAAATATTCTTAGGAAAATTAAAAAAAATGTAATGAAAACAAGTAAATTTAAAGTTCATTAATTCCATATTTAAGAGAAAAATCAGTATAATTAAAAAATGGGCTGAAGGACCTAGGCGAGGGGGAAGTAACTAGCCATTTTTTGTACACCTAATGAAAATAATGCAGTAATTAACTGTACTGAAAAATAATTACCATTAATGATGTTATACTATTCATCGGAAAATCACTGATTAAAATCCGCGTCTGCTCAGCGATCACCGAGGCGATCACTTACCGATTGTCAGACGGCATAAATTTGCCAACTTGGAACCGAAAAAAATCATATCACTGATCCCCAGAAACATAGATTTCGATTTTAAGTTGAATATGAAATGATTAATGAAGTAATGAAAATGTTATGATGTACACCTAATGAAAGAGTTACTTCCCCCTCGGACCTAGGTCAATGGCCTATTGGATCAATGTAATTGGTTCAATAAAGTTCATTTATTATTATTATTTAAAAAAAATCAGATATTTCAATTTTTTTTTTAAATTGTGATTGTTTGCATCTCTGATTTTCTAGAATAAAAAGTAAGTACTGAGTAGCATTTGCAAAAGATTAAAATAATGAGAATAAATAACATCACTCACCATGCTGTTTTTCATCAATTTCCAAACTGTCATTGTATTTACTGGACATTTCTTTTTCAACTGCATAAGTTCGACTTCCTCTAAGTGAATCAACAGGCTCTGCATTATCATCAGACAAACTACCATTACATTCATCCACAAAACTTTTTCTGCTCCTTCTTCCATTTGACATATTTGCTACTTTGCTATCTTTACAAACTTCTTGAAGAGACTCATCAGCTTTATGAATTGACTGTTCTCTTTCAATTTCTTTTTCCTCCACAAAACTAGCTTCTGCATCCTCATCAATACACAAAACATCATCAGAATTCGAGTCACTATCGCTAGTCGAACTTTTATTTAAGGACGTCTCATGTTTCTTGAAGTTAAAAGCAGACTCAACCTCATCAGAGGACTCACCATTGTTTCCATCAATTTTTCCACTGCTTGTACTCTGATATGGGGAATTTTCTTTCTCACTACTTATATTGCTTTCAAATGTAGAGTTGTGGGGATTTCCTTCATTTGAGCCTCCATTGGACAGCTTATCTCTATCTTCACAAACTTCTTGAAAAGACTCATCAGCTTCATGAATTGACGGTTCTATCTTGGTATCTATTTCATTTTCCTCGACAAAACTAGCTTCTGCATCCTCATCAATACATAAAACATCATCAGATTCACTATCGCTAGTCACACTTTTATTCAAAGATGTCTCATGTTTCTTGAATGTGAAAGCAGACTCAACCTCATCAGAGGACTCACAATTATTTCCGTCAACTTTTCCACTGCTTTTACTCTGATATGAAAAATTTCCGTTCTCACTGCTTATGTCGCTTTCAAATGTAGAGTTATGGAGATTTCCATTCGATAGCCTTTCTCTTTTATACAATGAGCATTCCTCAATCTCACGAAGGCTACAATTTTTTTCGGGAAATTCTTCACTTTCTGTACTCACATTAACGAAGTAACTGTATTTCTCATTTTTAATGTTTGTCCCACTTTCAACTCGTTCTTCTTCATCTTCATCGCTGGATATTACTATAACTTCTTCCTGAGATTCCGTGCTTCCTGTGCTATTGTTAGGACAGATGCTGTGGCTGAAGCTCTTTTCGGGGGTAAGCATAGTGGGTTCTATCAGAGTTTGGTGGAAGTTCTGTAGATCACAGTACGTATTCCTATTCATTGCAGCGTTCACAAAATTGACGTGTGAGTCATTGTGACACTGTGGCGCGGAAGATACTCTTGAAGAACTACGAGAATCCGATGTAGTTTTTGTTTCTGAAGCTGTTAGGTATACAGAGCTTTCTTGTGCGAAGTCATCTTTGTCTTTGAAGGAACTGATCACTGACTCGTTTGGACTGTAGTATTCATCACACGTTGAGGAAATATTGCATTTTCCTTCCATTTCTTGACAAAAAGTTGGAGCTTCCAACGTTATTTTTGGTAGAATTGTTGATTCAGCCTTCGGACAGGGATGAATTGTGTGCCTTCTGCTATCCGGTTTACGCATTCTTTTTAAATCGCTTTTAATTTCCCTCAATGTGACTGGGCCCCAAGCAATTTCTTCCTCACTGCTGTAATAGGAATTCATAACTAAAGTTTTAAAATTAAAAACATCAAAACGTAACGGTCATCTTTGTTTGAGATTTTAAATAATGAAATTGGCACTTGGCAGCTTGGCACCTTGTGCGTTTCAATTTAACGTCTGTCGTCCGGTAACGGACGATGTATGACGTCATAGTTGTTTCGTCGGGCTATATCTGTCAGATTGAATTTTGAAACGCTCTCCTAAAATCGTGGGGTAAATAGTTGACGGTCGGACGTTCCACTCAAGAATTTTGAAACGATGGAATGAAGTTTTCGGACAAGACGTTCTAATATCGAAACGCTTCATAAGAAAAGTTAAACGTCGGACGCACGTCGGACGTAATATTGAAACGCACCTTTGGCAGTTTTCGTCTTTCACACCAGTGCCAGTGTTGCCAAGCGGTGTATTTTCGTACTAAAAATCGAGATTATTTCGTAAAAGATTAGGAAAAAACTGTAATTTTTTTCAAAAACTTCCTTCAAAAGTTGACTTTTACCTCCGAGCAATTCAGAATTCAGCAATAAAAAATAAACAGACAGATGCCTTTTCTGTTTTTTTCTTGAATATCTGACTATTTATTTACGTAGCCTGGATCATGCTAAAAAAGGCAATGGCGGGTGTTTCCGTTTTCACTCGTGATCTGGGAGGCATGTTCACTTCTAGAATAAATGATAAACACGCCACTGCTTCCAGGATATCATCATAATAACCTGTCTCTCCTCATACCTCTCACGGTCAAATTCTTACAAAGGATAGCATTGTGTAGCTTTCACGACAATGTGTCTCTATATCTTTTATAGGTTGGAGAGCTACCCTCCCCCAAAGATAGTAAACGTCGAACAGGAGAGTCTAATAAGCTCCAGCTAATCAGAATATTGTAGCATCAATGCGTTATAGTGACAATTTGGACATGAGAACAGGTGGCCCACATAACATACAGTCGAACTCGAACTAACAAAACTGTCACCCATAACTCTCCTGATACCCAGAGTCTGGAGTCCATCACTGCCAAGAAGGAATGCTGGCCATAACATGTCCATCCATGTCCATCTATGGCTGTCAAGTCACCGGTCGGATAAGGCACGCTCGTTCAGTATGAAGTATGACGATGAGTCGGACCGATCAGATTATTGAAAATATTGGTCACACACATACAGTTCTAATTAGGTCGTCAAGTCAACCAAATGACCGCGCTGGTCTAATCATATTGGTCAGACCGGAGACTTGACTCAGCCTATGTCTATGACTCACAAATGTTATTTCGTCTCATTCTATTAGTGTCACTATTGTCTTATGGTGGATTTATGCAGCAAAGTCATAGGTTTTAAGTCATAAGGAAGAAAATTCGTCAATGATTGGTTGGTCCGTTTTTTCCAACCAATCACTGACGAATATTCTTCCTTATGACTTAAAACTTATGACTTACGACTGCTGCATAAATCCACCATTAGGGGAATATACTCTCCTAGTCAGATAACGTTCAAGTCTTGTTCATACCCTCGCAAATTGCACAATTTTTTTGAGCATAAAATTGCTGCCGACATAGTTCAGCATCAACGATTGGTCCGGCATGACTGGCAGATATATTCGCAGAAAAATTGCGAAATTCGCGAGGGTATGAACAAGACTTTAGTCTCTGACCTTTCATTTCTGCAAGTGACAACAGTAAAAGCCAATGGGGCGCGTTGTGTTATTGGTCAATGTAACGGCGGGAAGTTCAAGATGACAGACAGCCACTTGCAAACAGAGTTGGAATTGCGTAAATTATTACCCAATCTAACCTGACCTGAGCAAACCCAAAACACTTTGGTAAGGGATACTAGCGTTCAAAGAGACTATACTAATAGGAGGGTTTAATAAGCTCTAGCCAATCAGAATCTTGTAGCATCAACGCGTCATAGTGACGTTCTTGGACATGAGTACAGAGTCGAACTCGAACCAAGCAACAAAACTGTCAGCAGTAACTCTCAAGAGCTAGTCCGTCACTGTCTATAGAGAACGGAGGCCATGACATGTCCAACTACGTCACATTTCGTCACAAATGTTCTTTCATCTCTTTCTATTAGTGTCCCCATTGCATTATGGGGATTGGACTCTCCTGTTAAATAATGTTTAAAGTCTCCTTGACTAGCGTTAAGTGTTGAAAAAGGTCCAACTTATAGAAATATAGTATTATTCTGGTGTTGAAGATTTGTTGTCTATTGTTGGACAACTTCATATTTTATCAATTGCGTCGATAATCAGAATGCGCGTGACGCGTGACGCGAAAAGCAAAATCGCTGTATTGGGAACTTACTTTTAGTCACCTTCGCATGTCTTTACTCTTTAGGCACTCTAGGCAGTCTAGATCCCAAATCATATAAAAGCTGATTTTATTGTTTCCTTGAAAATTTACATAAATATCAATTCTATAAAGATAAAGTAATTACAACAAAGCTAAGCTGAAGATTTAATATGTTCATACTTCACCTACAACTTTCAATCAACACATTTCTATATTTGAAATAGTTGCGCGTTTTTTATTTATCATGGAGGCGTTGAATCATGCGCACGCGCAGGCCACCGCGATTTTCAATTATTTCAAAACTCTTACGCGGGAGTTTGATTCACCTCGCCCATTTTTAGTGCAGAAGGAAATTTTATAGTCTTCTTGAAATAATGGCTGTAAAACAGCAGACGAAACTAGAATTGGTAAGTTTTTATGTACATATGATATCTGCAGCAAAAGCTATAAGTACTACTAGATCGACTTTTTAAATATTAGATCTCATACATTCAATTCATTATTGATACTTGGATGAATGAACATGCATCAAGTGTTAAGAGGAGTTCTACAGAATATAAGTTAAAGAATATGTATAGAATACTTCACTAATTTCTTTCTAGACTGGCGACCTCATTGCTCAAGGGGTAAAATCATTCACCCTATCGAAGCGATACACTCAGATAATGGTAAAATGTTCCATTTTCAATATAATTCACAGGAGGTTGCAATTAGAAGAATCTGAGTTGAAAACTAGAAAGTACCGAGGCATTTCCTTCGTTGTTTTGAAAAATCCAAAGAAAGCCCAGCATCCTTTGGTAAATTCATACTTGTCTTGGTTGGACGGAATCAAAGATGCCATCGACAAGAATTACGTAAGATAACTCTTGCTTTTCCAGTGAAATTTAGCTAAGCTGTGATATCTTTTCCAGCTGAAGGAAATATTCATTTTCATGAAGAACGCTGCTGGTGAAATAGCTGAAACCTATAATTTCAAGCTGAAATATAATACTGACCCAAATATCGAGAGTAAAACAACTTTGGTACACGTCCAAGAGGAAACGATGGCTCTTTTGCAGGTTATTTCTGACTTGGGGAAGACTAAGAAACTGGAGAACATGAGCCTTGTTATAGAATTCACATACCACAACGGTTAATAGCAGCGCTGACTTCCTACGGGTTTTTCATTCTGGCTTTTTTTCAGATACTCCTGCTGAGTACGAGCCACCAGGTTTCTTGCCAGCATCTCTACCAGATTGTAATAAAGTTTCGGTCTGTGAAAAATATCTGGGAATGGTGAATACAGGATTCCACAAAATAACTTGTCGGGCCCAGGGTTTACTGGTAAGCGAACATTTCAGATGCTAACTTTCTTTGTATGTACACCATAACTTGCAATGGAATCTAAAAATCTCGTATTTTCAGACTGTTGATAGAGCAATAACTCCTTTGCCAACTTTGCTTGGAGAAAAAAATGGTGGAAGCGTTCGTTCTTTCATGTCTGATAGGAGTTCGAAGAAGTTAGGTGAGTTTCAATCAATCAAATCAAAGTACAATTTTAATATAATGGTAATATTTATTTGAAATAGGTCTTCCTAATATACATTTATAAAAAAATTATGAGTATTCATAGAAAAAAATTATCATAGGTATTATACATATAATACATATATAAACATAGCATAAACATGAAATCTCAAAATATACTTACAGTTGGAAAAAAAACGAAGACATTTATAAGTTATTTCACCTGACAAATATGGATATTAAAACAAATTTTTCTTTTGAATTAGATGGTTTATCATTTTTGATTTGAACTGTTTAAGAGTTTCTGAGCCCTTCATGTCATTTGGCAGATTGTTGTAAGCAATAAATCCCTTGAACATTAAAGTTTTTGTATTGTAGGCTTTGACTTGACTAGTCACATGTAAGTTTATATTTACTTCTGGTATCCTGTTGGTGGATTTGATAATTGAAAATTACAAACCTTTGAAAATATCATGGAAGAAGATTATGTAGCATTTTATAGACGTAACTCATAGTTATAAGTAACGTCTATTTTCTATTGACAACCATTGTAATGTTTCTAACATTAAGGATATTGGTGTATGTGCCTGTTACATCTTAAGGAGATTCTCATTGCACGATTTTGAAGTTTTTGTAATGATCTCATTTTATTAATATCAAAAACATACAGTAAGGTAGGGCAATATTCAAAATGGGGTATGATAATGGTGTTGTATGTGGTAATTCTTTCATTCATACTTACTTTAAATGCTGTGATACTCTCGAAAAGAAGTATAATTTTTTTTATTATTTTTTTCTGTAAGTATATAATATTGAAATGGCTATTCAATGTTAAGTGATTATTAAGCATATGAAACCTAGATATTTAAACTCTGGTACTAGTTCAATTTCATATTATCTTGTATTTTAATGTGAATTTCATCAATATTAATTTGTCTGAACATTTAGGGTGTTGCAATTATCGTCGTTTTATCCACGTTCAGTTTTAATTTGTTCCTTTTGAGGTATTCTGTTATTTCATTTAAAGAATTATTCATCTGATACATTGTGAAAGGCTTTCGCGGCCATCGTCACTTACATGATGGTTTTTCGGGTTGTAAGGCCGACGTATGTTCTGAGAAGGTCTCGACGTTTCGCCAACACGAGTGGTTAGCATTTTCAAGAGTTATTTTGAAAATTTCTGCTTTCTTAAGTTGCTGTCAAATGTTTGACATTTGTTATACATTGTCTCAATAATACCTGTGATTTGACGTTCTTACATCTGATTGGTCCATAGCGTTAGCAGACATCATAGAATCGTTCGTACCGTTATTTTGTGGGTAGGGAGCTAATAGAGAATTTTTGAGAACTGGAAGCCAAACCTTGTTCAAATGTAGTCCTTCTTCGGTTCTGTTGAGGTTGCTGTGGTGTTTCTGGATTTCAATTGCTTCCCGGAAAAGTCTTGGGTAATAGGCAGATGTTGAAGAGATGACTTGGGCTTCTTCAAATTTCACTCTATGGTTATCGTTGTTGAGAGTATGTTCTGCGACAGCGGATTTCTGTGTGTGCCCTAACCGACAGCAAGCCTTGTGCTCTTTGATTCTTGTTTTAACGGAGCGTTTCGTGGTTCCGATATAAACGCTGCTACAGGAACATGGAATGCGGTAAACCCCAGAAGAGCATATAGTGCGTCTCGTTTGTCCTTCGCTGATCTAAAGTGGTCTTTCAGTTTTTTTGAAGGTTTATAAACGGTTTTAATCTCATATTTTCGTAGAATACGGCCAATACGATCTGTGACTCTGGGAACATAAGGTAAGAATGCTTTTCTTTTTTCGGTGTTGGTTTGACTACTACTTGGTTCACTGGATGGACAGTCATTTGGTCTACTATTGATTCTTTCGTCTCTGATTTCCCTTCTATTTTTCATACACCTCCTCAATATCTCTTTCTTTGTATCCATTAGAAAGAAGAGCGTTTTTTAGATGTTTCAGTTCAGCTTTCTGGGGTTTATCGCATTCCATGTTCCTGTGGCAGCGTTTATATCGGAACCACGAAACGCTCCGTTAAAACAAGAATCAAAGAGCACAAGGCTTGCTGTCGGTTAGGGCACACACATAAATCCGCTGTCGCAGAACATACTCTCAACAACGACAACCATAGAGTGAAATTTGAAGAAGCCCAAGTCATCTCTTCAACATCTGCCTATTACCCAAGACTCTTCCGGGAAGCAATTGAAATCCAGAAACACCACAGCAACTTCAACAGAACCGAAGAAGGACTACATTTGAACAAGGTTTGGCTTCCAGTTCTCAAAAATTCTCTATTAGCTCCCTACCCACAAAATAACGGTACGAACGATTCTATGATGTCTGCTAACGCTATGGACCAATCAGATGTAAGAACGTCAAATCACAGGTATTTATTGAGACAACGTATAACAAACATTTGACAGCAACTTAAGAAAGCAGAAATTTCCAAAATAACTCTTGAAAATGCTAACCACTCGTGTTGGCGAAACGTCGAGACCTTCTCAGAACATACGTCGGCCTTACAACCCGAAAAACCATCATGTAAATTATTCATCTTTTTTATGGCATCATTTAAATCTTTATCTGTTACTGATATTAAAGTGTCATCTGCAGACATGTGTATATTTATATAATCACATTTCATTATATTGATTCGATCATATCATTTATATATAGAAGAAGCAATAATGGGCCCAAAATGCTACCTTGGGGGACTCCATGTTGTACATCTAATGGCACTGAGAATGAATTGCCAATTTTTGTTCGTTGTTTCCTATTTGTGAGATAGTTGCCAATCCACTCGAGTACTCTTCCCCTTATGCCATAAAGTTCCAGTTTTTTTAGTAGTATATATGTCCATAGTTTATGGTTTCAAATGCTTATTGTCTTAAATCCAAAAATATAGCTACAGTACAGTATACAACAGTTAACTGAATAGCTGAACTCACATGAATGATTGGATCTAAAACCAGATTGATTCATAAAAAGGAGGTATATTCTTTTCATTGCAATATTGTAATAACTGTTGATAGACTACTAGCTAGTTCTAGCAATTTTTCAGCACAAGGTAAGTTATTGATGGGTCGGAATTTACTGCATTTATTTGAATTTTAGCTACCTTTTCAGTTGGAGTAACACTACTATTCTTTAAATCTGTATAGGAACTATACCTTTTTCTAAAGAAGTATTTATAAAATGACACCAAAAATGACCAATTACTTGAAAACTGCTTTTTATAATTTTACTGGCATCCGTATGCGGGCACGTGGCACGAATATAATGATTCTCGCGTATCCCCTATTTCATCCAGATCCCTCGTGAGCGGAGAAGCTTACGTTCTGTTTTATGAACAAGAAGGCACTAAATCGCACCCTTGAGTTCATATTTAGTTATATTTTTATTGTAAACATTATATGTTTTATATTTTCGATAATATTATAGATGTGGAAATCCTTCTAGTAGGTCTAGGAATATGCCTTCATCAACATCTATATTTTCCTAATAATGTGACATTTCTGAATAAAATTAATTATTCATCAATTGGCGAACCTTTAGTAGTATCTATTTCAGATATGACTTCTTTCAACTCTTGTAAGTTTATCAATTCAAAGACACTGAAACTATCTTGACTTTTATCAATATATAGCAGGCAAACTCACACTCTTCGATACTATGGACAATATCATTGATACTATTTACAAAGCATCTATTAAAGCAATTTGAAATTTCATTACTGTCTTTTACCAACATCTTTTGTCCATTCTGTTCATCATTTTTTTTTAATCAATATTTTTCCAGGACAGCATTATTGAAATAAAAAAATTTCTTCAATATTATATTTGTTTATAACAAATTTATAAACAAATGACGTAAAAAATTGTAACCAGTATCAATTACTGCCATTGTTAGATGTGAACAGAGCAATAATAAAACATTCATCAAAAAAAATTAATTAACAACATTTTTTGGATATTTATAATTTTTCTTTAGTTATAAAAAATTATAATAAACAAAATAATAAAGTTTTATAAACTTTCATCATGTGATCTTTTCAGGTAGATATATTATAAGGGCTCCAGGAAGCCCAACAATTTTTAGGTCAATTATTTAAACTTTTACGTCGTTATTTACGAAAATGTAGACGGAAAAAAAAATTAACAATAGTATAACGTTTTCAATAATGAAATCACTCATTTTTTCCAATGGAGATTAATTCTTCTAAGTGTCCACATGAGACCATAATTTATTCAAAATTTTAAATTAACATTTAATGCTATAGATGAATTATTTTCTGTGATATACTGTCTTTTGCATAACAACCTGAGGCGAACCTCTTGCACAAGTTCCTGACATGGCTTTCAAAACCTAGTTTTTATCAATATGTAACCCTCAGAAACTTATTTTCTACGATATTCGTCTACTTTTCTATCATTCAGATTGTGGTAGAGGCAAAAATGGCATCATGTGTGCGTTTTGATGATTGAAAGCCAAACTGATTGAGAATGAATATGTAAAATTTCTTAAGAAAGGTTGTTATCCTATTTTTCACTAGTTTCTCAATTCTTTGTACGTTTGCACAACTATTTTACTTTGAAAAAAGAATGTTTATTGCTGTTTCAATACTCTTTAAGCCTTCAGCAGCAAATAGCTTTGAATTTTTTGATGAGAAATAGTTGCAGCCTGTTTTGTTGAATTTGTGCATTTGAAATAATTCTACTGTAATTTGCAAATTTTCCACGTTATTCTAAATTGATTTATGGTAGATCTTGTACACTTTTCCAGCTGTTTCTTCAATTGAATAGATTTACGTTTTAATCTAAGTCAAGTCAGTTGTTGCTTTGTTAATGTGATGATAGAATTGTTGGTTGTATACTTACCAGAAACATTTATTCCATTATGAATTTTTCTAGTATTAAGCAGGACCGGATTGGCTTGCCCGTCACCGCTAGAGTTTATTTTGAAAACTATACTGGTTTGAGTAGGAAAATTCACAAAATTATATATACTAATAATAATACTCCCTCATAAACACTCGTAGAGTGTACCCAAAGGCATAGCAAAAATAAAGCAATAGGTATCACGAAATCACCACTACAACACATGTCATAAATATCATGATCAACTCATCTATCCAACAGCAAAAAACTCAATTTCATAAAGAACATAATATTCTTTCATATCAATTAAACTATCACATTTTACTTGACAAAATAAAAAATCTTCTTTCCAAACCAATATTTAAAAAACAAATAAAATATATGTATATTTTCGAAAAAGCCAGGCAATAGTTAACACAAAATGATCTCAGAGATGTTAGTGGGCTTTCCAAATTGTGATGCTAAATGTGACTCGAAACTAGCCCAATGTGACATTCCATTTCTGTACCTCAGTGGCAAACTATGTTAAGTCCAAATATGTCGAAATTGTGTAGAAAATGTTCCTCCATTTCTTGAAAATACTTTTGTACCTACGTTGGTTCAAAAGAAACTTCAATAAATTGAACATTGTTTTGCACTAGTATTACTTTCCTTTATTGGACTCAACTTGCAGTTAAATACGAATAACAATATTTTTATCTTAGCCAAATTATATTGAATCACTTTGAAAAAAAATTTGGGTATTTTTTTTCAAATGTAAACATCTGCTATGAAAGACACTTTTCCTACCTTAACAATTTCGAAATTTGAAAGTATTGTTTCGATTAGTTTGACAGAGACTCAACATAATTGAATAAAAAAACCTTTGAACAGATCTCCTGTGACATGCAAATTTTTGACTTAACATAGTTTGCCTCAGAGGTACAGATTTGGACATTGAGATCCTTTTAACGTTACAATGTGAAGTTGAATGAACTGATGCTTATTTAAAAATGTTCCTCACTTTCTGAATATCTTATATATGTCACAAACACTTAAAATTTAGACGTCTATAATGAATTGCAATGATGAACAGAAACATCTATCAATAATTTTAATGAAAAGATTAATTATTTCAGAACTTCAAGTGTCAAATTGGTTGAATATAATTTGCAACATGCTATATTTGATGTAACGTATCAAATTTTGTATACATTCATCCACACATTAAGGTATGAAATAGACAGAAAAGAGAGACGAGCTTCAAATAATGTATATATAGTTGTTTTAACAAAATCAATGACGAGTGAAATGTTTATACAGTTCAAAATTAAAACTAACCTGCTAATTAAGATCATTTTAGGACTTCATCACCATATACCAATCAATTGTTCTGCGCTCACTTTGCAAATTATTTACCGATATGACGCTCTCACACGTATCAAATTCCTTGTTGAATGAAATCACCGCTACATCAATATTCAATTGGCAACCATACTGTATATAAAATATGGAAAATTCGAGGTTAAAACAATGCTCACCCTGTTTCAACATGAATAGAAATAATACCTCAATTTTATTACCCTAAGCAATAATGAATTATGGTTTATATGGAATGGGATGCTAGAAAACAAATACGAGAGTTGACTTGGCATTACCAAAAGGCAACAGCAATGTATATTATGATTTTTAGATAAGAATCTCCAATGGAAACTGGACATTTAATAAATAATCAACTAGCAGATTTTTTGTCTCAAGTTATATAGGGTCTTTCTCAGTATCTATCAAATGTAGTTCAATGTCCAGCGTGGCTTTAGCCGGGGAAGTAGTTGTTTTCTGTTAGATATTACAAAAAAGTAACTTCAATTTTATCGTATGTTTTATTGGTTTATTGGTTCAATTTTCAATTGAGAATGTTTCTCTTTACAGCGTAACTCATATTGTTATTACAATAATCAAGAAAGCGACATCGCCAAGAGGTTTTTGTGGCCATTCTTTGCGCCATACATGTTGTAATTTGATAAAAAAAAATTGTGTTTCATACTATGTATGATTCATTGATTTAGTTGTGATGCAATTTTTTGACAAGTTTTTAACAAAGCAATTTTTCAAGCGATCCTCGTATATGTGACAGAAATTCAATTTTGGTTCATCGGGTGCTGTTTTCTTTTGTTTCTAGGAGAAAAGATGGTCATTGAGGCCGAAACCGAAGAAAAAACAGCCAAAACTGCGAAAGCCAAGTTCATCAATATCAGCAATATTACAATATCAGGTGAGTTGCGTTAATTCGAAGAACTACTAATAAAGATCTCTTTTGGTGCAGTTTTGCTCATTTTTATAAGAGTGTCTGAAGATGACAGTTAAGATGCCTGAAAACCCTGGAATGTCGAGTGATTCGATTTTGTTTAGATTATTCAGAAGACCAATAAACAAAATGAAATAGTGTTCTGCTTTTTTGGTCGGCTCCAGAGATGGCGCCCTTATAGAATTTTAGTTAGGGTCACTGAATCTAGAAGACCGTGCCGTCCTTACGGGTATGGCCAATGGGCGTGGTCCAATACTTGAAATAGTTCCAGTATTCAAATAACCCACAAAATCACCAATTAGAGAGCAAGTTTTGTGGGTTATTTGAACACTGGAACTATTTCAAGTATTGGACCACGCCCATTGGCCATACCCGTAAGGACAGCACGACCTCCTAGATTCAGTGACCCTAATTTTAGTCCTGTCAATATTCCAGGGATATGGTGATTGATGAATTTTATGGAATTTCAACAAACTTTAAATACCTACCTACAATTCAAAAGTTAATAGTTGTGACGGAATCTAAATTTCATAGTGCAATTTCCTTGTATTGATGACTATTATTCATGTGTTTCTTCATTTTGCTGAATATTTTCTTAGACATTCATCATTCATTCAATAACAATTTATTTTTTCTGATTGACTCTGTCATTACTTGATGAAGATCCATAGTAATTGTATAAACTACACAGAAAACGATTCGATCTCCACAAACTTTATTTAAGCAGACAGTGAAGAAGCTTCAGTCTGGGTAGATTGCACAATAACAATTGTTTTTGTATCATTTGTGGGCAATCCAGAGACGAACAAAATAATTCATCTATATCCAGTACCGAAAGTGAGTACAACCATATTTTGAAGATTATCACAAAGTATCTTGAGTTATTAGAAGAAATTTTAATGAAAATCATGGCACGAATATATCTTATATATCTCACACGGATTCCCGCCATATTTTAGCATAGGATTGACAGGTTCTAATGGCGAATTTTCATGAAGCTTACTTTCAGTACTTCTAAATGAAATGCGTGGTTATTATTGTAGTTGATTGCATTTCAGTAAAAAAATATATACAGGGTGGGTCACGGTCGATGGTACCTTAGACGTTTACGGAGAACGGGAAATAGGATCATTCTGAAAATTTGGTTTCTCGAGTAGTTGCTCTTGGTCTAACGGTCTAAAATATTTTCAGCAATGCAGCGTTGCCGCTTATACCAGAAAGTAGCAGCATCTTTGTTATTTCAAATGGGTCACCCTGCATATTACCGCATTTTTTAACTTGTCATTCCTTTCTGATTATTTCT
The DNA here is from genome assembly GCA_944452925.2 of Chrysolina oricalcia. Classification (NCBI taxonomy): domain Eukaryota; kingdom Metazoa; phylum Arthropoda; class Insecta; order Coleoptera; family Chrysomelidae; genus Chrysolina; species Chrysolina oricalcia. Next base: position 3,211,178 of record OX101824.2, on the reverse strand, counting down.
GCCTCATACTCCCCTATACCTATCTCTAACGGTTTTTGAGATATTGGTTTTATCCAAAACAGCTCGAATTGAATGTTTATTTCTGCGGTATTTGGATTCTTAGGAAGTTGCAATTTTGTGTTTAGTTCATCAAGATCATGTACATTGATTCTGTATAGAGAAGTTTGTTCTGCGTTATACAGGGTCGTTCAAAATTCATGATCTTACTGCTAGATACGAAAAGGGTTGAAAGTGCGTTTTTTTAAATGGAACATCCTGTATATTATGAAATATCGTGAAAGATGACTAAATTCCCTTCGAATTGATATATCATGTTCCTATACTTAAATAGCCAGAATTCCGAGATAATAGCAATTTTCACTTGTAATCTCCCAAGTGCTTGAATTATTGCCGGAAATTTTCGAGTACATGAATTTGGGGGGGGGATTTGGTAAGAAAATTTCACACCGAGAAATGAAAATCATCCAACAATTCATAAGAAATAACTACCGCTGAGCTCAAAACTCAAAAACGTGTATATTCAGATATTTAACTATTTACATTGCATTTTGGTGAAATCTATGTAAAACACAACTCTGCTTGTTATTTTCCGCCCACCTCCGTGGGCTGATAGGGATCCCGCAGTTTGTGAGGGAGTGCTGGTGGGGGGGGGGGGGCTCCGTCGACCCCTGTTGTCACGAATGTAGTGTCTCCTCGGCTCCTCAAGAGGAACAGGTGAGGCACCCCCGCTGGTGTTGACGGGTGTAACTCAGATTTTATCTTCCTACATCATGGTATTAGTATACCCTGTATGCTAATACAGGGATTGATTGTCAGATTGATCAGATATTAGAAGTGTGATTTGTGAGGGGTGTTATGTGGATTCCCGGAAAAAGTTTTCGGCAAAAAAACTGGTTCTGGTCTTAGTCCTCTATAGAGGTGACTTGGTGCTTAGTAAATGAGCCCGCCGTGTTTGCGGGGCTCATTGTGGTGTGCCCTTACTCCTGGTGAGTGAACTCTTGGGAATGTGATATTTGTAAAATTTATATGAAAGATTCGTTATGTGGTCTTGGATAGTGGTGACTTTAGCTAGGTCACGCACGTTTCAAAGAAAATTCATGGACTCGAAAAATTTCCGGCAATAATTCAAGCACTTGGAAGATTACAAGTGAAAATTGCTATTATCTCGGAATTCTGGCTATTTAGGAACATGATATAGCAATTCGAAGGGAATTTAGTCATCTTTCAGGATATTTCATAATATACAGGATGTTCCATTTAAAAAAAACGCACTTTCAACCCTTTTCGTATCTAGCAGTAAGATCATGAATTTTGAACGACCCTGTATAACGCAGGACAAACTTCTCTATACAGAATCAATGTACATGATCTTGATGAACTAAATACAAAATTGCAACTTCCTAAGAATCCAAATACCGCAGAAATAAACATTCAATTCGAGCTATGTTTTGGATACAAAATATAGAAAATAACCAATATCTCAAAAACCGTTAGAGATAGGTATAGGGAAGTATGAAGCAGAAATAATCAGAAAGAAATGACAAGTTCAAAAATGCGGTAATATACAGGGTGACCCATTTGAAATAACAAAGATGCTGCTAGTTTCTAGTATAAGCGGCAACGCTGCATTGCTGAAAATATTTTAGATCGATAGACCAAGAGCAACTACTTGAGAAACAAAATTTTCAGAATGGTCCTATGTCCCGTTCTCCGTAAACGTCTAAGGTACCATCGACCGTGACCCACCCTGTATATACAGTGACCGCCAAAAAGTATGTACCATATGGGAAAAATTTTTATTATTGGAGTAGTGGAAAAAATACTCTGGGGAAAAGTTTGTGCATGTCCGATAACCTAAAAATCGATTTTGACACATGTCACGTGATCGCTAGAATGGCGGCAAAATGAAAAAAATTGTAATGCAAAGGCAAAAAAAGGGGTAAGATGGCAAGATATCAAAAAAAGTTATTTGAAAAAGTCACTTAGAATTCAATTTTATACACATAAACAGAGTTTCAAGAGATAATTCAAAAAAATTGAAAATTATGTGTATAAAATTGAATTCTAAGTGACTTTTTCAAATAACTTTTTTTGATATCTTGCCATCTTACCCCTTTTTTTGCCTTTGCATTGCAATTTTTTTCATTTTGCCGCCATTCTAGCGATCATGTGCCATGTGTCAAAATCGATTTTTAGGTTATCGGACATGCACAAACTTTTCCACAGAATATTTTTTCCAATACTCCAATAATAAAATTTTTTGCCATATGGTACATACTTTTTGGCGGTCACTGTATAAATAAGTCGAAAATGTAACAAATAAAACTGATTGGTGATAGTGATCCAGTAAATTCCAATAATTACGTTTCTTTATTCATTTCATTCGTCGGCAATACTTGAAAACTTCTGTTCTTGTAAATTTACCCTAACAGGAAAACCGACCGTGGCGGTACGATTTCATTTGTTTTCTCCTAATCAAGCTGGCGAATTATCTCCCGTTTTATCCCACAGTTTTGCAGGTATGAGTCGACGCACCAGGGTTTTTAGACATCTTAATGACAGGGTAGCTTGCTGAAAGGCATAACATATATAATCAAAGGCATGAGCCCTAACTCCCAATCACAAGCCACTCCTATCTCGACGACATCTCGTCTATTCTTACTGTTTTCCAGATCAAGTCGAACCAGACAACTCGATGCTCAGCAACGACTTTTCCGAAGATCTAATTCCGACCGCGGGCTACCTCAACTGCATCTGCCAATTGACCATCCCTCTCGATGATGTTGAAATCATCCGTTGCTCGAGGTGCGAAAGGCAGTACCACGCCCCCTGTCACGGCTTCCGGATTAAAAGCCCACTGGACGATAACTTTTGCTGCATCCGGTGCGATACCACCGACAGAATATTGTGCGACTTCAGCACCAAAGATAGACCGCTCTTCATCAGAATAAGGTTAGTTAGGGTGGTGAGACAACGTCTTTTCCTAGCGAGCACAAAAACATCTCAGAGATGTTAAAAGTGAGAGTTTTTGAGACATCAAACCTCCACTGCGATGTTCTGTTCATACATGAATAGAACTTGTATGTAGGTGCAAATGTCCGCTGCACGCGGCTATTTTTAGGATGTTCCTAGGACATCACAAAAGGCATTTCTTTAACGTTTTTTTCAAATCCTATTTGAGGACCCAACATAACATTTTCAAAGCTTTTCGCATACATTAAATCACTGTATATGAGACATTTACAGAGATGTTACAGGGACATCACAAAATGCACTTTTTTTCGTTTTCTTTTGTCATTAATTGTACAAATCAACAATAGTCAAAATATGCAGAAGACTCTGGTGTGATTAAAAAAAAATCATCGTTAAAACTTATTTCAATTGGAACAAAGGACACACATACAAATTAAACCTAAAATATTTTCTTTTTATAGGTACGAATTAAATATTTTTTCAAAAATGTAAATATCACTAGCACTGGTTAATATCTGGTTCAACTGAATTGGGACAAAATTGTGGATAATCACTTTACATAGATAAGGTACATAATGATTATGGTAATGATTTCAGAACCGGTATATTTTTTGAGGTTATATATTTTCTGATTATCGACAATTCATTCCTTACTTTGCAGTTCGCCATCAACTTGATTACTGAATAAAACATTTTCGTGCAATCGCACGCGAAGTCAGTATTTCGCGTTCTCAGCACAGTCTGCGAAATTTAATTTCGCGGCCGTTACCCATAGCAACGGCCGCGAAACCAAACGTCACTTTCAAAAATGTTTTCAGACATCGTCTTAACATTCTGTTTGTCACACCAATCTTTAAACTCGCCGTAACATTTTTCGTACTGCCGTTTAGATTTTTCGGGTATTAAAACGGAAAGCGCCGAATTTACAACGCTTTTGAGTTCAGGAGGAGTGGAAGGTACTGAAATATCGCTGTCAGTATCAGACATTTTGCGTTTTGACAAGAACTGTCAAAATATTTTGTATTTATTGAAACATATCATTTCCATAGCACACGGTGATATTGTTAAATAAATTGAACTGCTGTTGATTTTAGAGCAATAATATATTTATTTACAACTATCTATTTTAATAATTTTAACGATTGCACGAAAAATAGTGTGTATGCCATGGCCGCGAAACTTTTTAACGACCTCAAGATTATCTTGCCTCGGCCGCAAGCGGCCTCGGCGATAACTGTTCTTTCGGTACGTTAAAAAGGTATTTCGCGGCCTTAGCATACAAATAACTATTGTCTTGACCAAACGTTTCACTTCACTCTAAAAAGACTACTTTTACGAGAAACAAAATGGGGTAAATTAAGTAAAAACTAGACACCATACTCTTCGTCAACTCTAACATCACTGAGATCACATGATCACATTTGCGATTGCGCGAAAGCTAGATGTGTTCTCGGTGAACGCCTCAAGGGTGAACTATGTTATGCCAAATGAAAACATCCACAAGATAACATGTTGAGCACATCTCCGATACATCCCTATAAGCATTAAAAAAAACGCCACAAAAGAACAAAAACAGAACATTGAATTTCCTTCAGAGACCTCTTTGGGAAGTACATTTTACCTCTCAAAAAAACATCGGCGTGCGTACATTTTTTAAACATCTCAAAACCTCCCAGAGATGTTTGTGCTCGCTGGGTTATATTTTTGCTTTTGATAATCTGACTTTAGTTTTGTATCCGCTAAGGGAGGCACTAAACGACTATAATAAAAACTTGGGGATGGGATGGGGTGTTTGAGTATATCGCCATGTGTAAATATGTGATTTTGGGACAATTTTCTTCGTTCAGAAATAATAATGATCATAGTTTGGTTAAAAACCGGAAGTGGTTGATATGTTCGAAAGCGAAGACAGGAATGTGGGGTGTTTAGTTGTTTCGCCGAGTGCATTTTAAATTTTTATCTGGGGCTAGCCAGAACGAATTTGCGAATCGAAATTTCAATTAGAAAAGAGACCTGATGGACAAAAATAATTGGAGTTTCATGTTGCCTGCTTTTAGAAACCGTCATATAACACTAGAGCATGCTTTCGTTTTAATTTATTTTGTCCCAGTCAAGTTTCATCTCTACAATTTTTGAGATGTAATGGACCTTTACATTTATGAAAAATAAATTGCAAAACTCTTTTAAATCGGAAACAACCCCCAACAATAATCCACGTTCCGAAACATGCAATACCGGTCTCCTCAAAAATATAGAATCTGGCTTGGAATAAGCCATTGAGAAATAATTGAAACTTCGTCACTTGATCAACTCATAGAAAAAAATCCACATATTAGCTACTTTTTATTGTATTTGTAACTTTCAGATTTCTTGAACGGACCATCCTTTTGATGAAGAACGAGCATTGACAACACCTCAAATCATTATAACAGTTCTCATGCCACAAAAGTGATCTCGAGATTTGAGGTTAATGTTTGTTCTTTTTACATTCGACAGTTAACTGATACTTTCATTTAATACTGTAGCGAGGTGTTATTATGACCGATCTGGTGTGAATTTATTCGTGTATTAAATGGATGGTGTTATGCAACAATGAGTCAAGGCACATTTTTTAATAATTGAGCTATCATAGTCATTGGAATCGCCAAAGTATTGTAGTAGATTTATACTCTAATTAACTGACTAAAATAATTTATTTAACGAAATACAATGATACAATAACACAATACTCTAATTTACATAACAATCACGGAACTAGGTATTTATATTCGACTTTCACTTCACTGACTGTCCGTCTGTCCGCTGCGTAGTTCTTTTTATATCCGACGTTGACTTCTCTGAATGCTCCAGAATTTTCCTTCGAATCGCCCAGACTCCCCGAACCGTCCAGATTCTTCTCGGTGCAAGCGTATCGACAGTCTCCCGCGGTTGGTCGCTAGCTATACGTGAGAGTTCAGGACCGGCATCGCCCGCAGCTTCGCCACAGTATTAGTCTACAATAAGCAAAAATGATTCAACCCGCAATTGTAGGGGGCTCCATCCACTGACGATAGTATTAAGCCACATTTCATCATTCCATGATCAGCTAAACTATTTTGATATTTTTTGCGAAACTAGCTGACTGTGGCTTGACCCATTATTGCATAACATCATCCGAATATGGAAAGGCTTCGTGAAGAGAAGTTCGGATAATTTACCGAGGGTAGATTATGAGATGATTGACTCTTTCTATTTAACAAATATGAATTTATTTTTTGCAATTACTAAAATTTAAAATCGTTCCTTGAACGCTTCTTGAATACAGTAATATTCAGTTGGAAATGTTCTTCACAAAAACATAATTATATTTCTGCTTTTTAAGCCGCGTACTCACTAGACGAACGAAAGCGAATGTACAGAACCGCACGTATACGTTCGGCAACTGTGTACCAAGAAACGCACGTGAAGGAACGCATGCGTTTGCTTTCGGCAGAGTTCCGCCAGCAGTCGGTACTTCCAAAGATTAGTATAACCTACTCTTTGGTACAGGTCGACAAGCATAAGGATGCCTCTGAGATGCGCAAACGATAGAAAGCGTGAGTAGATGTGCGACAAAGATCGACAACTGTTTATGGCTGGTTATCATCGGAATGTACAATCGGGAGATAAATTTTTCTGCAACACGTAGGAACGTAGGTTCTTATCTGAATTTTCATTAATTCCTAATGAACTGTTCGAATAATATAATTGTCTGTGATCACTGGACCGTTCATGAAAATTGCATAATTTTCCCGAAGCCATAAGTGTAAATAAAGTACGACTAGCAAAAGAATGCATCGCCACACAATATCAGAAATAGGTAAATAGGTAAATATAATAAAGAACACGAGGAACATACTTACATAAATTGACTAACAATATCACATGACCTCTGACCACTGCCAAATCAGCATTGTCCATGGTAACTTTTGATTTTTTGTTTCTCTTTTTATTTGGAGTTGAGAATTGTTCCATTTCACCTTTTTCAATTTTATTCATTTCTGAATTAATTTTCCTAATGTTTCTATCGCAAACTCCCGTTGCTGCAGCAACCCGTTCTTGAACCTTCACAAGAGGAATACTGGTTTCACCTATCATTGCTTCTGCCTGCATAAATTTGATGACATTACTGACAATTTCCCTACTTTGTCCACTCAGAATCTTATTTCTCACTTTACTCTTTGAAGGCATTTTCAAACACAACAAACTACACTATAACCTATCTAATAATATTTCAAAACTATACACTACACAACCACAACACAAAGATTTCAAATTCAACACAATCAGAATAACGCCACAATAATTTTATTCCACTGACTGTACACTCACGACGTTAACTGCTTGAATAATGCAGAGCGAGTGAGCTCCTGCCCCACTCCAGGGTCGTGTCTACTGCGCAACCAATTTTCGGAGGCATCCTTACGTTTGTCGACCTGTACTTCAAAGGATTTTCGTCCGCATGCGGTGGGCAATGTGCTAGTATGTACGTATAAGCGAATGCATTCGATAAAAATTATGTAAACAAACACAAGCCAGGGGCAAGTGTGATTTATTTTGTTCATGTAGTTTGTTTTTCTTTGGTTATTTAGAGTTATAATCGTTTATTTTTGTAATTCAGAAAATTGAATTATAATTATTATACGTATTATATATTTCTTTGTTTCGATTCAATATAGCAATTATATCTTCATTGTCAAATGACATTGTTTACAATGAAAAATTAACGTAATAATAATACTTAATACCTTCGAAATGTCACTGCACTGGACTATGGTACGACAGGTGCAGCAAAATACTACAACGCACGAATTCGTGTGTAAACATTCGCCAGTGTGGACAGTAACAACAAACACAAGCGCATGCTTAGGCATACGTGCGGTCCTGTACATTCGCTTTCGTTCGCCTAGTGAGTACGCGGCTTTACACAAGGTTTATTCATTGCTTCGAACAACATTTCACAATGCGCTTCATAGGTATTTAGGAGCATAAAAAATTGTTTACTTGAATATTCACTGGTGTTCAGACAACCAGGTACGAAGCACCTTTTCGACATGTTACATGTTCACAGTTATTGCAGGGATACAGATACAGGAATTAGGAAAAAAAATTAGAGCACAAACAACAGAAACATTTCAAAACTGAAAACCGCATTATCCTCAAAAAAGAAATCAAGTAGGATCCGTTCGTTTGTAGCATACATATTTGATGGAACTGCTCTACTTGTATTAAATATTAAAGTAGGCAAACGAGTTAAACAGAGACAAATGATTTTTATTGATGCTCCGTGAAACAGACGAACGAACCCGTCTGGTATCAAATGACAACTGTCATACGACAATTATATTCAAATGAGAATTTGAGATTCCACGGTGCACAACTTTTATAACGTTGCCAAGTCTAGTTTTGATGAACGTTACGTCACGAAACCACTTTTCTTCTGATTATAGAGAAACTAGCGGTCAGAAAAAATAAATAAAAATTCCCGAGTGACATTAGCATATACACTTTCTAATGACAGTGTTCTCTTATATGTCGTGGAAAGGTCCTTTGCGATGTATACGAGATGATTTCATTTTGACATCAAAGGTACGTGAACATGTGACATCACAGCAATGTACTTTTGTCATGCAGAGGTTAGGTAATACATAGGGAAATATATTAGTGAATAAATCCAAGTTAAAAAATTTATTAAGTGGAGTTTTTTTTTTTTTTTCCTTCCTCGGATGCTGGTCCTTTCACCAGCTACACCTCAGCCTCTTGGGCTTTTTGTGTTTTCCGTGTTGGTTTTACAGCACCCACTCCGTAACTCTGGTCCCCTGTACCAGTTAAGTGGAGTTAATCATGTATATATATTATTCAGAGGTTGCTCCTTCTTTATTTTACAAGCTGAAATAAAGAAAAATTGACTTTTTTATTATTACTATTTATTTAGTCAGTTTTCAAATAGACATCCTCGGTATAGCGACACCAATTCGTGGGACACCCGGAAATAATTTTTGGATTTGTTTCAGACTGATCATGTATTATATGGAAAAGGATGGAAAATTTCCGGAGCATATCTCGAATTTACTTTCAGCATCCGACAAGGAGAAGATTCTGGACAAGCTGAAACAGTTCGAGATCTACGATGATAAGAAAAAGTGAGTTTTCCACAACGGGTACAGTTTTTACACTTTGTCATTTAAATCGAGACCTTCTTTATTGTTTTCAGCGACAAAGCGACATTAAAATGTAGTCAGTCTCAATTTAAATTGAATCAACAATAGAGGGCTTTTTTTCATGAAAACTGGAAAATCCATGTAGAAATACAGTACGGTGGTAAATACCATGCCCAATTTCGAACCAGATAAGATATCGCAGTATGATAAAAACCGGATAAAATAAAGCCTTCTAGAATCCTTTTTGATATACATATGATACGTCAATTGTCACAATAAATGGGTTGTGGAGTTTGAAAATCAGTGCTCATCGGTTACGGAGCTATTGTGCATTCAAATTGTGTTTTAGTAATACCTCTACCACTATGTTTTTTTTATTCGCCATAATGAATTTAATATTGTCGCTGAAATATTTCTTATCTAAAGAATTGATGAATATCATTCTTCTTTCTTTACAGTTTTTCCATATATGCATTTATGCAAAAAATTCAACTTTCTTGTTCATAAATTGCCGTCGTGACAGTAGCCAGGGAAGTAGTTGTTTTTCGTCAGAAGTTTACTTAATATCCTACGTAGACCTTATCGGACTTCATGTTCGATCCCCACCTTTATTGTAGCCTTTTCCTATTTGTAACGTGGAGGGCTCTAGTAATAATAATTCACTTTCAATTTGTCTTTGATGTGATACAATATTTCTTAATTTTCTCCAACTTTTCTTCCTCACTCTTCCTCAAATTTGAAATTTCAGATGTGGCAAAAAATTATATAAACTTTTATATCGATTACCCGATATGGCCCCCAACGTGGGGCTTGAACCCACAACCTCGAGACAAAGTATCATGCTGTAGCACTGAGCTAGCCGGTTAGTAGCTATCGTAATGCCCCAAGTTGTAGTGGCGTTAGTTGAAAATTCTTGTTAAAATTGTTAATTCCGTCAACCGATTGCACCCCTTCGCGCAACCCTCGGAAGTCTTCGAGAGACTTGTGTGTGATAGGGAAGACGCAGCCCTTACCTTTTAACGTGTGAGAGTAAATTTATAATTTTGATCAAACTAGTCTTTGATGTTGCTGTTGTGCAATAACGTGTTTCCTAACTTTTCCCCAACTCTGAGCGGTCTCGATAGGGGACTCTAATACCGATTAATCGATATGGCGCCCAACGTGTTTGCATGAACCCACGATCCTGAGATTAAGAGTCTCTACGGTAGTGGTCATCGTAGTGCCTCAGATTGTAACCGTGAGTTTTATCTATTTTTTGGAAGTTGGAGTGGAGTTCGCGTAATCGTGATGATAAATTTGATTTAATTTGTCTTTGCTTTCGTGCGACATGTTTACTTATTCTTCTCCGGATTTGAGCGGTTTGAATTTTGAGTGGAGTGGCAGAGGCCAAAAAAAAATTCGCACCAATTAACCGTCATGGCCCCCAACGTGGGGCTTGAACCCACAACTTTGAGATAAAGTCTCAGGCAAAAATCAAATATACTCTAATACCGAGTAATCGATATGGCGCCCAAACATTAAAAGTCTCATGCTCTACCAGCAGTAGTCCACATTTCGTTGTACCCAAATTGCGTTGTGCCCAAATTTCATTACATTCACATTTTGTTGTGTCCACATTCTGTTGTGCCCACATTTTGTTGTGCCCGCATTTTATTAAAAGCACATTGCGTTGTTCCCAAATTTCATTATACTCACATTTCGTTGTGCTCACATTGAGTTGTGCTCGTATTGCGTTGTGCCCAAATTTTGTTAGGCACACAACTACACGTGCACACATTTGGTTATGCCCTCATTTTGTTGTGCCTACATTTTATTATACCTACATGCTCACATTGCGTTGTGCCCAAATTTTGTTGTGCACACATTTTATTATACCCACATTGTGTTGTGCACAAATTTCATTACACTCACATTGCGTTGTGCCCAAATTTCGTTACGCCTATATATCGTTATGCCCACATTTCATTACACCTACATTGCGTTGTGCCCAAATTTCATCAAGCCCACATTTCGTCAGATCTTTGAATTTTTGTAGGAAAAGTTTTCGTACCAACGACATTTTAACTTCGTGGTTGTGAGTGTAATGAAATATGGACACAACCACATGTTGGCGTAACGAAATTTGGGCACAACGCAATGTGGGTGCAATGAAATGTGAGCACAACGACATGCTGCATGAAATTTGGTATATTGAGGATTCCCACTTTACTGAAACAATATGTTATTGGTTACAAGCACCCTGTTTTTTCAGGATTGTTAACCAGTTCAACTTATCTCAAGTCATGCACATGTTCTTCAGCCATGGTGACTCCCAGTTCCTGATTTAGACTAGATCAGTTTCTATTATCACTTTTGTTCAACATTAATTCATTTGTGATTTGTTACTGTCTCATTAGTTGTAATATTTATTTGTATTCGAAGTTTCAATATTTAAGCGATTAGAATTGTTCAAAGTTAGGTCAAGTTGTTAAAAACCAGTTGTGGACTAATAAATTGTATTAATATAATGAACAGACGGTTTTTATCATTCGTTTTGGTTACTAACTTTGGTAGTTAAGAAATAGATATCGAAGGTAAATTGTCAGGATGGCGCCCAACGTGGGTTCTTGAACCAACGATCCTGAGATGAAGAGTACCATGCTCTTTTGGCAGTATTTATCGCTGGTAAGTTGGACTGAAGAATGAAAGGTGAACATCTTTGGTTGATTGCAAGTAGGTGGATTGTAGCCCTGGGGATATATTAAAAATGTTAATGCTGATCTACTAACAACAATGAATGACTGCCAACACAGGGCGAGGAATGCTTTCCCATGGATAACCGTCGCTTAGCGAAGAAGTGCGACAAATGTATTTGTTTTTTCTTGTCTATCGCTTGCTTATCCTCTTTTCGATGATCTTAACACACTATTGTTACTATATTATAAAGCGTGACTCAAGGTTAGGCGTCTATGGAAAAGGCAACGACTCGGCCGTTTTCAGTCATGTTTGCATGCATTTTTCACCCATTTCGCACCATCGTAGCGCAAAATGAGAATATACGTTTTGTAGTACTATACTTCTACTTTCATAATCTGTTTGAGAAATTGAAATCGGGCTATCACTAGCGCATCCAGGCACGCTGCAAGATAGTGCAAAAAAAATTAAATTGCAATTGTGCCAAAACTAACGATCCGACAGCGCCTGTTTTGTGCACACATAAAGTACACATGATTCACTACTTTCATGAGAAAGGCCATTTTCGAAAAATGGCGGAGTTATGAATTTTTCGAAAAACCGCAATTTTTATTTTTTACAGGTTTTCTCCGTTACTAATGATCCGACAGGGTTGTGAAACATCCCATTTTATTTATATTTCAATTATATACAATTCTTCTCATTGGTTGCTCTATTAGTTTTTATTTTATAAGTAAAACAATTAAAAAAAAACACGGTTTTTGTAAAGAGAAACATTCTCAATTGAAAATTGAACCAATACTTGACTCCTCTAGAAATGGAGAAACCTACGATAAATTGAAATAACTTTTTTGTAATATCTAACAGAAAACAACTACTTCCCCGGCTAAAGCCACGCTGGACATTGAACTACATCTGATAGATATTGATAGATATAACTTGAGAGAAAAATCTGAAAGTGAAAATTTGTATTTTCATTCAGATAGTTGATTATTTATTAAATGTCCAGTTTCCATTGGAGATTCTTATCTATAAATAAGATAAGGGAGAATGTTATTCAGAAGTATCACTCACAGAAAATCGCTCATTCCATTGATGCGTCAATTGCATCTCTTTCGCTAGGCCTACAATACATTTTGGTCGACAAAAATTTATTTCACTCTTCTAAGATCATCAGGGAGGTCGGAAGAATTGGAAAACATACTCTTCAGAAGCAATTTCACACTGTACTGAGGAATTGTTGAACTATTTCTTGTGGGGTGAAACTTTGAAAATATTTTTCTGACATAAAACCTGTCATGGGTATGGCATGTTGATTTTATTGGAAATATGAACAGGATGTTCATTAAGTTCGTTGTGGAATCGTCTGCTACTGAAAGTTAAACTTTAGTCGCTATTTTCCATCGTACAAGATAACGTCTGGAGATGGAGAAACCTACGATAAATTGATAATTGTAATATCTAACAGAAAACAACTACTTCCCCGGCTAAAGCCACGCTGGACATTGAACTACATATGATATTTTTATATTATTATTTAAATGTTTATAACAAATTGATGAATGACAGTTGCGAGTCGAAAACACATCGGACTGTCTTTCATGTTGATATTGGTATTTCCGTCAAACAGTTGCACCGCTACGCGCAACCCCCAGAAGTCTTCGAGAGACTTGTGTGTGCTACGGAAGACGCAGCCCAGGTAGCACATCATATTGGCTGAATCTTGGTTCCATATTGGGCCAATATAGATATATTGTAAACGAAAAATCAATATTGGTTCAATATGGGTGAATATTCAAAAAACAATATTATATTAATAATATTGGTGAAATATTGGTTGAACTAGTTTTGAATGTAGATTAGCACATGAAATATTGGGTCAATATTGGTTGAATAATTTCTACCAATATCGATAATACAATATTGGTTATATATTGTTTTTCACATGTAGAATAAATATTGCAATCCAAATATTCCAGTCATATCGATTATAGGAAAAAATAACTATATTGTATTTCCAAGTTTGATAGCATATTGGTTGAATATCATTTCCACTTTATTTGACAAATTGTAATAACTCATATTGAGTCAATATTGGTTGAATGATATTTACCAATATCGATAAAACAATATTGACTTCACATCGTTTTCAACATCTAGAATAAATATTGCAATCCCAATATTCCCCTCATATCGATTCTAGGAATAAAATATATATTGTATCTCCAAGTGTGATTACACATTGGTTGAATATCATTTCGCCAATATTCAACAAATCTTATTTATTAATATTCGGTCAATATTGGTTCAATAATTTTATCGATACCGTTAAAACAATATTGTCTTCATATTGTTTCCTACATCTAGATTGAGATGAAATTTGAATATTGGCCGAATATTCAAAGAAACATATTAAAATTATATCAAACCTGGATAAAAATCCGCTAGATGGCTCTACATATAGAACGTCTTCTAAATCCTACGAAAGTATATTAACTACTTGCCTTAACTTGTTTTCAAGACAGCTCACTCAGTGGTTATGGCGATCAAAAGGCATACTCTGGTGTCACCTTCATCAACTAAAAGACATTTAATAATTTACCAAGGTATATTGACATCCTCTAATATATCCAAGTGATATTGTACCAATGTCAATAAATATTTTGAGGCCATTATCACTTCGAAAATATTTCACCAAAACTATTTGTGAAATATTTAAACAATATTCGACCAATATCGCAAAATGTCCACATTTTACTTCTCGACAATATAACTATTGAATATTGTGCCAATATTGTCAGAATATTGTATCAGCAATATTGCACCAATATCGCCGAATATTTTGAGGACAATATTAGTTCGAGAATATTTCGCCAATATTATTCAAGTAATATTGGACCAATATCGCCGAATGTTCACATTTTTTTTTTCTCGCCAATGTTGCATTTCAAATATTTTGCCAATATGTTCACAATATTGTACCAATATTTTACCAATATAGGTGTGCTACTTGGGAGCCCTTACCTTTCATCGTGTGATGCCATGCATGAGACCAGTGAATCGGTGGATCGAACCCACGACCCCACGCATGCGAGGCGAACGCACTACCAGCCGACCACTACGGCCCATGTGATGGCATAGTCGGTTTTTTAGTAGCATTTTTATTAAAAACTCGCTAATTTTATATGCTCTATGCTTGGTGTATTTCCATATAAGTTTGCCAGTTTCATTATCATTTTCGATTTTGTAGAAATAACCCATTTTTCGTTGATTGAAAGACTAGGTAATTAATTTTCATCTCCTTTCTTATCTACCATATCGACAAAGCTATGCAAATTTTTTACGCACTATTGCGCAACAAACCAAATAAATTATCTGATAAGCGCTATCATTAAACCTGCTAGAAAAACTCATCTTAAATTCGATCGATGCACTCTGTATGCACGCGCCAGACACATCAAGCAAATCGCACATTTCGAAGGCATTTCCGCTATTCGGGTCAACTAGCCAGCCAACTGTCGACGCGGCCTATTTTCCCCGCGACGGATCGATACGCGGCAGGCCGCGTCTCGGCGCGACTCTTTCGGCACACCCCGTACACGGACATTCTTCCCGCGACCGTTTCCCGCCAGACGTCTGCCGATGCGATGCCGAAAGGGCGTTGCTCTTCATCCGCCAGCGGACGCAGAGAGCAGGGGCGAATCTTCTTCTTCTTTTGCTTTGCTTACCAGTTGTGCAATACGCCTCGAATTTCATCCGTTTTTAGAATTAAATAGCAGCGAAACGCAAGGTCACTGGCCGTCTTGGATCGGATGGAATTGAACCCAGGAGGCACCTTGCTACAACACGCTTAATTATTTTGTTTGTTTCTTATACGGATTTGTTTGTTTCGTTGTAATATCGAGCGGCGACGGGTATGGGGACAAGCGGGACGCTTTTGTTTTGATTCGGTCGCTTTTGGTCGCGGGCGGTCTTGGGTCCAGGCCTGAGAGGTATTGCATCTGATTAAAGGCGCCATATCATAATTATTTATGATAATAAAAACGTGGCAATCAAGTACCGTCAAATGGGGAAACACTGACCCTTTATGGACAACTTTGGCCCACTTACTGATAAAATATTGGTTCTAAAATAGTTAACACCAAAACAAACCTTATGTTGTAAATGAGTCTCCGGCCGATAGGTGACAATAGTAGTACTAGAAGGCAACCTAGTTTGCGACTGTTAGGGTACTCGCCATTTGGGTAGTGACCTTCAAACCGACATCTGTGCAGTTTAGCGTTTGTTTACACGTGACAACTTTTATTGGAATTTGAAAGTCAGAAAGGTTTAGGAGCTTGGTAAGTATTTTTATTAAATATTATATTATTGTTTAAGGTGTTCAAAATGTTTTTAAACGTTATTTACTGTTGGTTTTTTGTTAGGTGAATGATTATTGTTTCAATGCAACTTTGGCCCAAAACACGGGGCAACATTGGCCTGGGCCAAAGTTACCTCGATCAATTTTTGGACCTGATGGATAGAGTCTAAATCTGGCTCAAAGTTCTCAACCACCCCCAAAGATTTATTTCCGATATTGCTAAAGGAATTGGTAGAAAAAATAGAAGAAAATAAGGCTCAAAATCTTATCTCTGGATTTCGTAAGTGTGGGATATATCCTTTAAATAGGCAAATTTTACTTGACCGCCTACCAGAAAATTTAACTCATGTAGATGAACAAATGGTAGGTAAGGTATTTTTGGAACAGCTTGATGCCAAACGTGTGGAGTATCTTGGAATTCACAAACCTAAACAAAGAAGAAAAAAATTATAGGTTCCGGCTGGAAAAAGTATATCTGCCAGCGATCTTGAAGCAAATTTAGACATGTCTGGACCTTCGAAAGAACCTTCTGTAAAGAACATAAGAAAACCACGACGAGTTTCCTTTTCAAGCTCTTCTGATAACTCGTCTGATGTAGTTCAGTTAGAATCGGATGAACAGAGCGAAACATTTTCTGACCTTGAGGAAGTGGATCAACCTGTCGGCTAAAATTTCCATCTGGAATCAAAGGTAAATCCTAAGGATATGAAGATAGGCGACTTTGTGTTATTGTTATTTAATGGCATCAAATATCCTGGAAAAATTATTAGTATTTCTGAAGAAGGACCGACAGTAGATTGTATGGAAAAGGGAAAAATATTTTGGAGATGGCCAGAAAAGAAAGATGCAATTCTTTACGACTGGGAAGAGATTATTATGAAAATCGATGAGCCCAAAATGGTTTCTAAGAGAAACCAATATACAATTATAGAGCTTGATAATTTTATTTAACGATGTTAAACTAGAGTTATTATTTGCTAATAAATTTTTTTGAAACTTATGCCGTCCTAATGTTTTAATTATTTCTCACATAACTAGGTCCTTCACATGCCTGGTTTTTTGTGCAAATTATTTTTGATTATTAGTTTTTAGTCTAACATTGACCCAAGCCATAAAACACATATAATTGGGCTACTTTTAATGCATTGGCCAAAGTTGCCCCATTTGAGGGTATCTTTGGCCCACTTACAAAAAAAATTAAATTAATGACTTCTAATATCAAACAGCCACATTGCAGCACAAATATTAAAGTAATATCCATGCTGTATTATATAAAAAATAATACAGGTTTTTGGAATTGAAAATTCTTTGATAAAATGTTCAATAGTGAAAAAAATAAGTGAAAACTGGGCCAATGTTTCCCCATTTTACCGGTAGGGTAAAGGTGGGGAATGCTGACCTTCTAAGCTATGTCTTCAATTAATACATCTTTATTTCTGACCAATATACATATTATAAGCTTATATCGTCATAGTTACGCTGTCAATAAAGAGGGATATAACTCCCTTGGAACATTATAGATTCTATAATTCCTTTCACAAGTAAAAATAAAATATGAAATGCTAATATACAGGGTTACCCAAGGTTAAACCGTCAAACGTTCAGGATCATTTGTTTAGTTGAAAAGGAAACTTTTTTTCCTATAACAATGTGACCTAACTTGCTTTGTTTTGGAAATACAGAGTGTTCAACGATTTCAATAAAACCTGTCAGGCTTATATGCGGTTATAAAGGGTCACAGTGGCGTCCCAAGGGGTAATCTAATTAATATTAAGACGAATCATTGTACTCCACTGGTTTTTTGCATGTTTAGTTTTTTTCTGGCTTAAGCCATTAAATATACATTTTTTTCTTTTATTTCAGTATCTTTCTTCATTTTTGAGAAACAATTTAAAAATCGATTCCTTGTAACAGGAACAAAAACTTCCTGAGAAATAAATATTAGGACAAATTTTAATGTATTAATTGTATTTTATTAGTAAACAGAAAAACAAAGATTCACAACAATGACCACCATTTAAATCATGAGATCGTGCAGGTCAAAAAACTTTGAAACCCTGTATCTTGAAAACGAAGCAAGTTAGGATACATGATTATGGGAAACAAGAGTTTCATTTTTACCTAAAAAACCGGTCCTAAACGTTTGGCGGTTCCACCCTGTGTACATTTATGAAATGAAAACTGAACCATATTTTATTTATTCACGTCATTACAAATAATAAATGTACAATTTTGAAAAGTTCCCTGAAAGTTACTTCCGCCACTGGAAACAATTTCTTCTTTTGTATGGCTGGAGCTTCTGTTCACTACGGTCGAGGTACCTGCCTCTTCTAACGGCAAAGTAGACAACATACGCACCGTTTTATTTCTTAATTCGATGTCCATCTCCAAATACCTCTCCGCCACCGTGGAACTTTTTCTACCTTCGTGTCATTTTAGGTTAGTCATAGTCATTGGTATTGGTAGGTATGGATGGTGACTGATGCGCTGCGACCTAGTTAGATCTATTGTGCCCCATCTTCTTCTGCTATCTCAAGGTGTTCTCGTTTACAGCAGCCCCTCAAGCCTCAATTCCTTCAGGAATTTTAGGATTTTGAGGGGGTCCATTTGTGGTATTTCTTCCACAGTCAGCTGGTGTGATCCCAGTATATTTAATCTTTTGTGGTGTACAGCATAACACTCCATCAATATGTGGTGGGGTGTTTCTGGATGTTTCTCACAGAATCTGCAGGTGTTGTCCTCCTCCAAGCCTAGCTTCCTTAGGTGTTCTTTGAGTCTGCAATGTTAGAAATCCTGTGATTGTCTTTAGACTAATTTTGCTGAGGTTAATCAGTGTTTTCGATCTTGCTCGGTTGAAATTGCCGAGGAGATCTTTGGCCTGCCTTAGCCCTGGAAGTCTTTGCCAGTATGTTGCTCTCATTGCTTCTTCAGTTTTATTGAGTTCTTCTTGGAAGTGAGATTTTCCAAGTCCGCAGAATGGTTCTGGCCCGATCAGTGGCGTTGATGCCCCTTTTCGTGCCAGGGTGTCTGCTTGTTCATTGCCCTCTACTCCGTCGTGCCCAGGCACCCAGAGGAGGATCACCTTGTTGTTCCTGCCTAGATCATTAAGTTTTTCTAGGCATTCCCAGACCATCTTCGAGTTGATGTTATATGAGCTCAACGCTTTGATGGCTGCTTGACTATCGGAGAGGATTGCAATTTCCTTGTTCCGGTAGTTCCTGTCGAGGTTGAAATGAATGCATCTTGCTATGGCGTGAATTTCCGCTTGAAAAATGCTGGGGAAGTGTCCCATGGGTTCGGAGTACTTGGTACGAGGTCCAAATACTCCTGCTCCAGTTCCGTCGGGAGTTTTAGACCCGTCCGTGTACCATGTAATGGTATTCTTACCCAGTGCTCGAATGGATTCTGTGCTCCATTGTTTCTTGGTATTTAGTTCCGTTCGAAAAAATTTCTCGAAACTAAATTTCCTGGTAATTTCGTCAGTTGGGAGATCGGCAAGGTGTGCACTTCCGGTGGGGGTTGAGCCCCTTACACTGTGTGCTGTCCCTTTGAGTCCGACTTTGGCCAACCTCAAGTCTGCTCCCCAAGCAGTTCTCCTCACCATGAGATGGAGAGGAGTCATAGTCATAGTTGCTACTGCATTTTGGCTAAAGCAGTAGCAGAAGTGCGACGAAGGCAATGTCCCGTATAGGAAGATGGGTTTGGCAATCCTAAATACATTGCGATTTTGCTGGGGATTTTCCCATACATGTTTTTTCCAATTGGCTGAGATGTACATTTATTTTGTCAGAAGCTCAAAAAAAAATCTTTCAATACCTTCAGGACGTAGACATATAAAGTCTTAATAAAGGCAAAGCGTAGAACTCTTTTCATCCGCAACTGTTAATGTCGTCGATTCACCAGTTTTACTTTCCGGTTTGTTCCTCTATATCCGAAATCTTCATATTCAAAAGTTTTCTGCATCCTCCAAAATAACCCATAATCAAAACAACCTATAACAAAAAAAGGAAAAAAAGACACACAAAAAGGAAAATAAGAAAAAAATTACCTTATGCAATGAATTTATTTTGTTGGGAGCGTTCTTTAGAAATCTGAAGATAACTTTAGGAGATAAAACAGCAGACCTTTTCGGCTTATAACTCTTACTCTTCCGTTTCAAAAAAGCCTCTAGTTCATTGAACTTGGTGATATCTTGTGTCGTAACTTGTAAGTGCACGCCTATGTATTTTATTTTTATTCCCATCTGATTCTTGTACCTATATGAAAAACAGCATGTACGCCATTGTCGTTACTAGAATGTTCCGAGAGCTAGCGCCCTCTGATCACGTGCCAAATGAATGACGTTGGTAGTGTTGCATCATCTTTAAGTTTAGATAGAGAGTTCGAGTTAGACCGTATATGAGACGTCACGTTATTAGAGCACGCCGGCGACTCACTTGATCGATGTTATTGATTTGATTATTTTCAACGGTTTATGTTAAGTATTTACAAATTACTTATTTCCTAAGTTTACACGTTTTTGATATCGTTTTTATTTCTTGTTCGGTATTATTACTGACACTGTACTTTTGACAACTATTACGAAAAGTAAATTGTGTTTGTGAACCGATTGACTTATTTTGAACCACCTAGTCGCTAGATCCTACTGGTACGTGGGACTTCAGCGGGGAATACAACATCTTGTTTCTCATGTATAGTCACCATTGATTTTAGCATTGACCATTTAGTCTATAAAGAATTCGGACTATACGTTTCTGACTGCAACGAATAAACACTATTTATTACTACCAAATCTACCGAAAAACGTAGACAATTATTTACCAATTCCTTATGACATACGAAAGAAATACAGTTTCAGTGGCATCTTTCGGCATAATGTTTTTTCCGTGTCAGCGACTCCAGATATATTTTGTATTATTTTTGGTATACGGCTTCACTTTCCGATGAAATTAATGATTCTCTTACTTTTTCAAAATATCCTCTGTTATATTTGGGGTAGAAACACGTTTTTAACGCAAACACAGCTTGATAACAAAGCTTTGTTTGTAAACAAGAAACATAGCAACAACCTAGCAACAACAAAACTCCTATAATCAACGGTACCTGATTCAAAAATAGCTGGAAGGTAATGAATTTGTTCATTTATTCCGTTTCAAAAATGAACAACATTTTATTGAAATCGGTGAGACATAATAGTTATTTATGTATCAAGGGCGTAAAGTAGGCGTTTATGGCCTACGGCGTGGATGATGGCCCGATGGCGTTAGCCGAGAGCCATCACACGCCGAAGGCCTTAACGCATTTTACGCACGTGATACATACAAAATTTTATGCACTAGCGGTTTTATAGCGCGAATCACAAATACTGACTTGAATTGCAATGGTCTACACGTTTCATACGTTATGCATACAATAATTAAGGTAACATAATATGAGGAATGTGAAACTATAGTAGCTGAGTGCTATATTGGAGAATCTATTTCAAATAAATAGATCATCACCGAAAAAATTGCCAACGATTATGAACAAATGTTAGAAAGAGTATTGCTCTATTGAACTGAAATGATTCTAATTCGTGTTAGGAATTGCATGAAATGATGTGTGAGTATAGACAATTTGAGAATTTTGTCTACTTTACGGCCCGCCGGGCCATAATGCGCCAACGGGCGGTAAAGTGCCACTTTACGCCCGGCGAACCGGGCGCGGTAAAGTGTACTTTACCGCCCGCTAGTGCATAAAATTATCTATGCACCACGGGCATTAATGAGCCTTAATAACCTCAGGCAATTGCTGTCCCTCGGGCCAGAGGCCCTTGGGTCGAAAACTTTGCCATCGGTAATCAAGGTTCTTATAATTCGCTTGATACATAAATAACTATAATAACCTTACAACATGCGAGCTAGGTTAGTCGTTCAGGTTAGATCAGACTAATAAATTAATAATAATTGGACGGGATAATTTTACATAAGGTTATTTATTATATTGTCTGAGGATATTAATGGACGAGATATTCAGTCGTAGACTCTAATTATTGCTCAAGTGGGATCGACAAAAATAGGGTATATTAAAGAGTGCTTACGATAACTTGATTTGAACGAAGGCTTTCATCCTCTTTGGTAAATAATGGATGATATTTCACTGAGCGCCACGATGAGTTATTGTCTTGTTTAATTCTGTCTTGCAGAGTGCTCCCAGCAATACCAAATTTTCTTGAAACCTCTCTAAAGATGACAATATTAATACTTTTCCCATTATGGATGTCCTGTAATGTGAATGGTATTTGTTCAGAAGACGACTTTCACTGTTGCCCTAATATATTTACTTTGCATATGTAATTTAAATATACCTAGGTTATCTTAAGAGATACACAATATGCAATGAAAAAAATTCGTTGAATGCGGTTGGGTAATGACAGCCGGTCAATATTTCTCGCCTTGCACTGGCCAGCATTGCCTGAAATAACCTATTATATTATATTTCCTGGTTAATTTCTTATAAATAACAAATTTTTCCCCAATCAAGTATATTAATGAATAGCAGTGGCGTAGCGAAGGAGGGGACTCAGTGCCCCCCCAATCTTCCAAAGTTTCGACGATTTGGCAATTTGCCATTTTGTAAAATAAAATTTATTATTTGGTTTAAGACTTTTTTGCTTGAATCCGCAATCGTCTTCAGGTGAATAATGACAAAATCAGATGCTACGCGACCTTTTATAGGTCTATAATTAAAGTGTAATTACGCGCGGTCTTGTGGCGCGCGTGGTTTGGCGCTTTTTCTCCCTCCAAAACGGTCCATGAGCGGTTTCCATACGTTTTTAATTTCCACGCTTGGTTGACAATAGTCAATAGTGCCATCAGTCAACCAAGCGTGGAAATTAAAAACGTATGGAAACCGCTCATGGACCGTTTTGGAGGGAGAAAAAGCGCGAAACCACGCGCACCACAAGACCGCGCGTAATTACACCGTAATTACACTTTAATTATAGACCTATAATAGGTCGCGTAGCATCTGATTTTGTCATTATTCACCAGAAGACGATTGCGTATTCAAGAAATTGAAACGTTGTGAAAATTTTGAAAGAGATAGAAATCTTTCAACCATTAAGATGATGGACGTCCGAAATATAAGTAATCACAAAATTTAATGGTCTCAAAACTGACCCTTGCGGAACTCCTAATGTGACATTACGCTCACTCGAAGTAAAAACGTAGGTTAGCCGTCCAAACACAGTGGACTAGGATTGTTCAAAATATGCTTTTTGTGCCAGCACATAGAAAATTCGAATCAAATCCCTATTAAGGGTAGTTTGTAGTTGAACCATAAAATTCCGAGTTTGTAACTTTGATGGCCGCAGTGGAGGGCCTGATACGGGCCCACTCACGTTCAAACCTAACCTAACCTAGTAACTTTGAAGCCAGGGAAGTTTTCTTTTAGATATTAATTTGACCCATTGATTATTGGAGAAAATGCTATCGAGGTTACGGCGTACTCTCCGTCCTGCACAGAAGCCCGCCCAACTACGTCTCGTTATTGAATACTACGATTTGCACATGCGCACCGATTGTTTACAAGTCACGCTCGGCCTCCCCGTCAGAAACGCCACTCGGAAAGAGAGAGAAGCCCCCGATCGCCGCGCGTCGAACAGAGACGGCGGGCCGAGAGCATTTTGGCAGCCAAACATTTAGTGCAACGGCAGCACACGGCAGACGTCTACAATCTACAATACGGAAACACAACCACATGAGTGTCGAGTGAACCCGTACCGTACTCTAAGCCGAAAATCGTTACTAGTTCTCGACTGTTTGCATAAAGTGAATTAGTGTTAGTGACATCGTGTTGGCCGCGAAAGGGTTTGGCGAGTGTTTAATTCCACAGCCCTCTGCGTAGTGCGCCAAACGCTCGTTTGTTTGGGGGTGTAGGAACGCGGACGTGTTTTCGGAATCCACGCCTTTCGTTGACCTATAAACTACGTGTTTGGGTAGCGCGCGTGAAGAAAGTTAACGGTGCGCCCTTGGCGTGGCGAGCATGTTGCATAGTAGATTCCTGGCGAGCAGATACATGTGACTATGTCCGTCAAAAGTCTAGGTAACAATCGCGCTGGCGAGGTGCTCCGCTCCGGCCTGCTGAAAAAACTGAAAACTTCCCGGAAAAAGTGGTTCGTGCTCAGGGCCGAAACGTCCGAGTCCTCGGCGAGGCTGGAGTACTACGACTCGGAGAAAAAGTTCACCGCGGGCCAGGAGCCCAAGAGGAGCATTCCGCTGAAGACGTGCTTCAATATAAACAAGCGCGTAGACACCAAGCACAAGCATGTCATCGCTCTCTACACCAAGGACGATTGTTTTTGCGTCGTTCTCGATTCCGAAGAGGAGCTGGACGGCTGGTTGAAGGCCCTCTTGTCGCTGCAGCACGGCGAAGAGGCCGCGGACGGCGAAGTTCCCAGACCCACGTTCGGTAAGTAGAATGATGCGTTTTGTTTACAATGCAAAAAAGCGGGACATGTAGATGAGGGCTGCTCCGTCAAAGCATCGAAAATTCGTCGTTGAAATGCTAGCTTTAATCTAAGACTGGTTCCGATAGTTTTTGAATATTCGTTCTTGAACAGTCTGGAGTCTGAGGACATATTCATGAATGGCAATAATGAATTTATAAAGTAATTGAAAATATGCTTTTACTTATTCATATAACAAAAATCTAAATAAAATGCAGTTAAACTGGATATAACATCGATATAGCAAGAAATTGTGTGTTAAAATGTGTGTATATTGAAGCAATATACACATCACGTATTGAAATATTTAAAGGATAAAAAGAGAATAAAAATAAATATTAATGAACGAGAACTTGTGTTTAAACTTGTCAAAACGAAAGAAAAGAAACCAGAAAGAATGCTGATTACTATTTGAAATATTTACGAGTGCAGGTTAATTTTGGAACGAGTGGAGAATTTCATCAGGAAGAATATTCCGTCATATGTAAAATTTCTCATAAGAGGAATGCAATTATAAAAAAAATTACAGAGGTAATTGCACTGCAGAGCGATAATTGCACTGCGAAAACATTCCGTCACTATGACACAACAAACAATACTGAAACGTGTCTTCACTACAAAAAGGGAAATTGTGTCTAGCACAATTTTACTTACTTATAGTCTTTGTCAGTAGGTACCTACTATAATTCTCAAAAAAAGTCAAATGTTTCTTTATTCCTGAAATCTTCCAATGAATTAAAGTCGTGCATAAAAATTACCAGATAATTTCACATTCAAACTTGTTATGTTATAAAAATTGTACTTGGTTATTTTCATATTTCGCAAAAAATCGGAATCGGCTCTTTCGCCAAATTATAAAACTAAACACGTGCAATTTTTAGAAAACACGCTTTCTTGCAAAATTATCAGTAATTTTTATGCACTTGTGCAATTACAACCAGAGTTGCAAAAATTCACGAGTTTAAAAAAAGATCAAAAATCTGATTTTGGGGACTAAATCGTAATTTTTTTGATTTTTACTGATTTTTTCCTTAAGTATGGAAATAATGAACTTTACCCCCTAGAATACAGGACTATGTTTGCCAAACGTATTTACAGGACCATCGTAAATTTCACTACTCAACAAAAAAAACGAAAGAAAACAGAAAGAAACATAACATTTTTCATTATCAGAACAAACGTTTAAAATTATAAAACCAAAGTTTTTTATTATTTTTCACAACACAGATATTTGCACCATCTGCTCGGTGTTCTCCGTAAATTGGATTTTTGCTCTCCGCAAATTGGATTTTTGCACTCCATACAATATATAGTGGTCATGCGCCTTTTTTGCTTGGACAATAATAACAAGTCTTCTTATCTTGGGGTGTGTTCACAACGTTTTCTTTTATAAAGTTTGTAGTCTCTCTAATGAGCTGGCCAAATGCACCAAAAAGGAAGCAAGGAAGGGCCATAAAAATAGAGAGAGAGACATTTTCTTTCGGAATAGGAGCTGGACGCTGGACGGCTGGTTGAAGGCCCTCTTGTCGCTGCTGCACGGCGAAGAGGCTGCGGACGACAAAGTTTCCAGACCCACGTTCGGTAAGTAGAAGGAGGCGTTTTGTTTACAATGCAAAAATACGGGACATATACATAAGGGGTGTAACAACTAGACATAATTTTTTACACCATAATTAGTCATGTTGATTTATTTGAAAATATTAACCGGATGTTCATAAAATCATATGTGGAATCATCTGCGACTGAAAGACAAACTTAGTCGCTATTTTTTATCGTTCGAACGGTGGAAAATAGCGACTAAAGTTTGCCTTTCAGTCGCAGAGGATTCAACAATTGATTTTATGAACTTCCTGTTCATATTTTCAATTAAATCAACATGCCATATCTATGACAGGTTTTATGTCAAAAAATATTACTGCTACGATTGGTAAGTAGATGGATGCGTTTTGTTTACAATGCAAAAATGCGAGACTGGCTAAAGGTTGAAACCAAAGCCAAAAAAAAATGCGATAAGGAGTGCGCCGTCAAAGTATCGAAAATTCGTCGCTAAAATGCTAAGAATGTTTCTCTAGTTTGAATGTTAACTCCCGAACAGTTTGATACCCCCATAAAGCTAGCAATCAGCATTCTTTCTAGTTTCTTTTCTTTTGTTTTGACAATTTTAAACACATATTCTCGTTAATTGATGTTTATTTATTCTCATTTCAACCTTTCAATACGTGTTGTGAACTTTGCTTTGATATACAGGGTATACCTATATACTAAATGATGTCATTAATTTCAGGTGGTGATTCCTTGTCATATTTTACAAAAAATACATACAAACGTGTGTCCAAACTTGCTTCGCTTTTGAGGAACGCGGTGTCAAAGTTTTGATAAAAAAGTTGTTTATTAATTAATAAAATACTTTTTTCTACAAACGTTAAAAATGACAAGGTTCGCGCATTGACAACAGTATGCGAAGTGGCACTTTTTTTCATTTTCATTCGTTACCATGACACCGTGCGCGAAGTAATGTGCGAAATATATTTCGCACGCTACATGTAAACTATATGGGATTTTCATATTCTAACCTATATGGTCCTCAACTCCCCAATCAAGCAAAAAACAAGAAATCGTTTATTTATTAATGTAGAACAATAATTAAGGCTTTCAAATTGTGAGAGATATTTTTCTGGCTTTATTTGCTTCACACCACTCTTTAAATTGCTGATATGCATTTTCATACTGCCGCCTCGATTTCTCCGGTAAAAGGTTGGAAATTACGGAATTGGCCGCATCTATCAAGTTAGGTGGGGTACTGCTTAGTTCATCGTCGCTCGAAATTTCCATTCTTTTACAATAATAAATATCACGCACGAAATTGACACGAATAAAAAGTCACTCCAAAATAATTATCAAGAACTGTCACTTTGAAATAATTGTCAACAAATGCCATTTTATTTCCATAGTCACAGTAATTACTTGATTTGGAAAAATTATTTAAGCCAGTTCAATACTATTTTTCATAGTTATTACTTATTTTAGAACAATATTTTTGACGTTTGTAGAAAAAATTTTGTTTGCATCTCATGCGCGAAATACTTTGGTAATCTCGACTATTTTTTTTTAACTCGGCTGCGCCTCGTTAAAAAAAATCAGTTCTCGATCACCAAAGTAGCATTTCTCGCACTAGATACAAAAATAACTATTTTGATTTGATAAATCCTGATGTTTGTTAGCAGTGACAAGGGGCTTCTTTTCTTGAAATTTTATAGGTCACTTGGTTGAAATTTATGATAAAAATCATTGTACGCCACTGTTTTTCTTAAGTTTTATATTTTTATCAGATTAAACAATTTAAAACTGCCTCAATAAATGTATTCCTACCTGAACCCTTTCATTAGTTTTGGCATTGTGTTCCTGTACCTATTGTTATCAAATGTTTCTATCAAAACTCAACCATCCTTTTTGCATAAAATTAAATAAAATTTCCAGGAAATATGGAGTAGGTATCTGGAAAAAAGTATCATCCACATAACTTTTTGAAATTTTTCTAGGTCATACTTAATTTTAGGCTATCCCGAATTTTTTACTTATATAAAGTTAGCGAGTCAACTTCGAATAAGTTGAAAACGGATTATTCCATAATTTGCCGCCTTTTTGTCGCGTAGAAAAAAATGGTCGCTCTTTTTTTTTAATATGTGATGTTTTGCTAACTTCGTATGAAGCATACTTTCTATGAAGACATAAATCTTTGGGAGATCGTTTGCTAACGAACAGTCGTTACCGACCGATGATGAACCCTTTACTCCCATAAACACCTAACTATGTAGGCTTATTATGGCAAGAACCTGTCAGAAAATAACTACTCCCCTGGCTAAGACCACGACGGGTATTGAATTAAATCTAACAGCTACTTGTGCAACGTTCCTCAAAACATCAGAGGACGCAATTGCAAGTGCCCTCTATGACCAACCAGCAGAATTATGTTTTGGTTTGGACGGGGTGACCACCTGCAGACTAGTTTCGAGGTTGTTGCCTCTCATCAGTGCAAGGGCAGGTCAACACAGACAGCACTGAAGCCATCTGTTCCCCGTCCAAACCAATACACACTCCGCTGATTAGTCAATTCTGGTTCACGAGATGAAAGCAGTTTCTAGGCCGCTCCGCCTAGCGAGCAGAGGAAGACACTCCGAATCTCCGGGTTGAGAGATTTAATCGAAGAAGACAGAAATCTTTGGGAGATCGTTTGCTAACGAACAGTCGTTACCGACCGATGATGAACCCTTTACTCCCATAAACACCTAACTATGTAGGCTTATTGCATACTTTCTATCTTTCTTCAAAGCACAGTAGCTACAGAGGAAACCATGTACCCTTCATCGAACTAATGAAAAATGATCCATTCAAACCCATCCCATCCCGTGGAAATAACGAAATAAACGTTTCTGGATAATATTATTATTATTTTGCTGGGTATTTACTCGAAGAAAATTGAAAATTGATTTTATAGCCTCCATTTGACCCCCTTCCTACACTCTAGAAATAAAAGGGCCAAATGCTACAAAATCAACTTTCACGTTAATATAATTCTACACTTAATTTTTCAACATTCTTCTAGAAAAAACACAGTTATCGAAATATCGCATATTGTTTAAAAAAAAAGAGCGATAGTTTTTTTCTCCATAACTAATTAGCGACAAAATTATTATGGATACTTCAGAACTGTGAAAATTACAGAAGTTATTTCGCTAACTTTACATGAAGTTAGTGAAACATCGATTTTTTTAAGCGACAAATTTTTTTCTGCGCTACAATTTAGCAACAACAAGGCGGCAAATTATGGATACTTCAGAACTGTGGAAAAATAGAAATTACGGAAGTTGTTTCGCTAACTTCATATGAAGTTAGCAAAACATTGCATATTTAAAAAAAAATCGATAAAGGACCACGCACGTTTCTTATGGAAAATGGCTTTCCGTGAATTTGTCCGAATTTTTGGTATGGTGTAGATCTGGATACACTGATCAAAAGTGTCCATTGCCAAAAACTCCAAAAATGGACAGTTTTCGAGATATGGCTCTATCAATGTGATTTTTTTTGTATTTTTTGGATTTTGACACATAATCAGTTCACTCTCATACTTAGGAAAAACCGAGTTTCAATGATTTCACTGCAGGAATCGATTGAAAAATAATTCTCTCTTCGTTTCAGATACTGCCATTTGAAGAAATTATTATACACTGCTCGTCACTGACGATGTAACTGGACTATTATTTTCAATTTATATAGTCCAGTTTTGTAGAAACAAAAACTTCTGAATTGCTCAAGTATCACAGAGTCACATATATTCAACACCTTTCGATAGGGGCACTAGAAAAATATTCGATACACACTATAGGAACTGAATCTGAGATACTTTTTTTTTAAATAGTTTCCTAGTCGTCAAAGAAATAGTGGTAAATGCAAAATGATATAGAAAATCGTTCATAATGTAGGCTGACGACATAACTACTCGTATCGAATGCAGTTTGTTTATACCGAGTGTTAAATATCAATTGAAACAAGGGAATACATAACCAATAATCATTTCAAATCGCTAATCGAACCGTTATGGCAAACGGATCCGTGAAATATTTGATATGATGTGGATTTCGATGCACTGATCAAGTGTCTATTGCTACAGACTTCAAAAATGGACAGTTCTCAAGATATGGCCGTATCAATATCTGATTTTTTTCGTTTTCTAGATTGTGGCCCATAATCGCTTAGCTCTTATACCCAACAAAAACGGAATTCTACCGATTTCTGCGCAGGAATTGACTGAAAAACAGTTGTATTTCATTTCAGATACATTCATTTGGAGGAATTAGCATACACTGCTCGTCACTGGCGATGTAGCTGGGCTATTATTTTCAAATTTTGTATTTCCGTGTTCGTAAAAACAAATCGTTAAACATCTGAGACCACAGCACTCCTCACCGATTGTCTCAGTTTTTCAAGTCCATATAGGCTTTCGGCTGAGAAAAATCTGGCCGCCAGGCCCAGACAACATTGAATATATTGACTCCGGCCGTGAGAGCCAACATTCTCTCATCAGTTATCGGTTCAATTAACAATTAGAAATGATTTTTCAGTATGTATATTTAACACGGTATAAAAAATCTGCATTCGATACGAGTATTCATCTCGTCAGCGTACATTATAAATACGATTTTCTAGTTTCTCATTTTGCATTTTCCACTATTTTCCTGATGGCCAGGAGAATATTTCAAAAAAAATTCAAATCATATTTAGAGTGTGTATCGCATATTATTTTTTAAAATGCCACACTTGAATTGTGTTGGATATAAGTATGTTTGTTAGAACTAGAACAATTCAAGAGTTTTTGTTTCTACGAACACAGAAATACAAAAGTTGAAAATAATAGCCCAGCTACATCGCCAGTGACGAGCAGTGTATGCTAATTTCTCCAAATGAATGTATCTGAAATGAAATACAACTGTTTTCTTGGTCAATTCTTCACAGAAATCGATAGAATTCCGTTTTTGTTGGGTATAAGAGCTAAGCGATTGTGGGCCACAATCTAGAAAACGAAAAAAAAAAAAGATATTGATACGGCCATATCTTGAAAACTGTCCATTTTTGTAGTCTGTAGCAATAGACATTGAAAATCCACATCATATCAAATATTCAGACATTTTCACGGTTCCGTTTGCCTTAACGGTTCGATTAGCGATTAGAAATGATTATTGGGTATGTATTCCCTTGTTTCTATTGAAATTTAACACTCGGTATAAACAAACTGCATTCGATACTAGTATTTATGTCGTCAGCCTACATTTTGAACGATTTTCTATATGCTCATTTTGCATTTACCACTATTTCTTTGACGACTAGGAAACTATTTAAAAATAGTATCTCAGATTCAGTTCCTATAGTGTGTATCGAATATCATTTTTCTAGCCCCTAGCGAAAGGTGTTGAATACATGTGACTCTGTGATACTTGAGCAATTCAGAAGTTTTTGTTTCTACAAAAACTGGACTATAGAAATTGAAAATAATAGTCCAGTTACATCGTCAGTGACGAGCAGTGTATAATAATTTCTTCAAATGGCAGTATCTGAAACGAAGAAAGAATTATTTTTCAATCGATTCCTGCAGTGAAATCATTGAAACTCGGTTTTTCCTAAGTATGAGAGTGAACTGATTATGTGTCAAAATCCAAAAAATGAAAAAAAAAAAATGACATTGATAGAGCCATATCTCGAAAACTGTCCATTTTTTGAGTTTTTGTCAATGGATACTTTTGATCAGTGCATCCATATCTACACCATACCAAAAATTCGGACAAATTCACGGAAAGCCATTTTCCATAAGAAACGTGCGTGGTCCTTTGTTTTCCTGCAACTAGTAGCGACAAAAAGGCGGCAAATTATGGAATAATCCGTCATCAACTTTTTCGAAGTTGTCTCGCTAACTTTACAAAGGTACAATCGTGACTCCTTGGAGGCAAACATAAAAAACAAAAAGAGCGCCCTGTATACTGTTGTTTTTCCTCTCGAACTAGCCTATATTTCGGATCATGACATATGGGTCCCGTGACCTCGCTGGAGCTGGTGACGTTTTCATACCTTCGAGGCGAAATAAACCGACTTGTTTGTTATTTTTACATTGAATAATTTCACACGTTTTCAATGACAAATTTCGCTAATGACCGCTTCAAATTTCCGATGAACGTTATTTTTGAGATTGTAGTAAACAGAATGCCGATTCGAGGAAAAAACCACATACGGGGTGGAGCTGACAGTTGTCACTTGGGGTGCGTTTGAATCCCAACATTTTGGATGCCGATGATGGTATTTACGCATGTCAAAGTGAAAGCCCAATATGATAAAAAATAGTTTTTGCCTGCTCGGATCTTTGAGAATGGAAAGGATAATTTGTGACATACAGTGACCGGCAAAATCAGCGGAAAGTTTTTAAATTGCGGCTTAGCGCCATCTTCAATAAATTTTTTATTTTATTATTCCATTTTCGAAATCTGCTCATAATAATTCTCCTCAACAGTTTTCTCTAATACACTTTTTCTATATTCATGCAAAAAGCAAAACTTTATTGAACTATATTCAGCGGAAAAAGAAGTTCTTTATTGCACTAGTGCAATAAAGTTTTTATTGCACTCATCTGTCATTCTACTTCAACGTGCTGTCATCATGACAAACATAAACGTTTAAACCTACTACATATTTAGCAGATATTCTGTGAGATTGGCAATAGGTACTTCACTACGAAATATTCATATTGAAAATTGCACCAATTGTTCATTCACTTTCAACATTGAGGGTAAAAATAAAGTTTGAGTTAAATTGTTCGTAACGTATTAGTTCCTGTTTCAATGCAAATCGATATTAATAATAAAATATTCAAGTTGCGCTTTTCATTTTCCTACACCTAGTGCCGCACCTCAATAAATTTTTTGCTTTTTGTATGAACGTAGAAAAAATGTTGTATGCAACTCGTGCAAAAATTGTTTATTGCACTCGACGTGTTGTCCAACTCGGCCTAACGGCCTCGTCGGATAATTTCACGTCGAGTGCAATAAACATTCACTTTTTGCACTTGTTGCATAAATAACTATTGTAGGGACTTTACCAACAATAAAACTCACAATTTTTATTTCCAAGTAAACTAATCTTTAACAACATTTCTGAATATTTTTATATTTTTATTTCTTCTTCTTAAATAATTCAAATCCTCAGAAAAGGGGCCTTTGTCCGACTATAAATATTTTATTCGGGGAAATATTAAAAGCCGTTACAATAGTTTCAGAACTTAGAGTTTCAGTTTTCAAGCCGCGTTGTTCTCCTTTTTTCGAGCTCCTGGACAGGCATTTATCTGGTCGAGCTTGAGAGTCATTCATTTGCAAACTGTATCTTCTTTTAATTGTTAAGTGTTTTTATCCACAACTATTAATCAATAAATCTGTTAAATATGCGATTTTTATCAAGTAATGCCATCCATGCATTACCATATAGAATTGAATAATAATGACAGTTCGATGGAATAATATTACTCAATCGTTGCGTCAAATTTGACAATTTGTAAATTTACTTGTCACTGTATTTGTAGATATACTGTCAGTCGGTTTGTGAGTTATTTGTTGTGAACATTCTTATCTCTGGTATCATTAGAGAAATGTCTAATAGTGAATCTGATTTAGAAGATATGTCTTGTACACCGCCAGACATTTTAAAATTAGGGGCTAGCGCTACAGAAAATCTCCTACCTAACAAGTCAAAAGGTAAATATGATGCGGTGTACAACTGGCACAAAAAATATCGTCTTTTTCTGAAAATGTTATCCTAGTTTATTTTGTTGACCTTGCTAAAAAATACAAGTCATCATCATTGTGGGCATATTATTCTATGCTAAAGAATAAGTACATTGAATATTTACCATAGTATCCACCTAGAGACTTACATGAAGTTGCAGGCATTTTTAAAACGTCAGTCTGAGGGCCATCAACCGAAAAATCTAAAACCTTTACTCCCGAAGAAGTCAGTAAATTTATAAAAGAAGCGCCAAAGTTATTGTCGTATATAGTTGTGGTTAAAGTATAGGATTCAACACGCGTATAATGGCAAGTACCCACTCAGATGTTACAACACTCGCCTCCGGCTCGTGTTGTAATTTCGTCTTCGTGGGTAATAGCCATCATTATACGCTTGTTGAGTAATATACTATTATTGTAACATGTGTAAATATATTGTTATGGTTATGGTTAATCATTAGCTGCTGTGTCCGTTATTTGATTACATCAACTCACCCGTCACCCTGTACGACTTTGGTCCTAAATTCAATTGTTTTCGAAATATTAACGTTTGAAAAGTGACATTCCGGTTTAAAATGAAGTATAATAATAATAATAGATTTTATTGATAG
This sequence comes from Chrysolina oricalcia, assembly GCA_944452925.2. Taxonomy (NCBI): domain Eukaryota; kingdom Metazoa; phylum Arthropoda; class Insecta; order Coleoptera; family Chrysomelidae; genus Chrysolina; species Chrysolina oricalcia. The sequence goes on along the minus strand of OX101824.2, from coordinate 3,176,577 downwards.
GAATATCTATAACAGTTTAAATTACAATACAGAATAGAAAATACAAAATCCTATCAAATGGCAGGATTCAATGTATGACCACCTTATATAGAATACCATGATCAGACGTTGCTCTTCCATCCAACCGTAAAAATTGTATATATGTTTACAGAAATACATATATACACAATACAAAATAAGTATACTAAAAAATATCAAAATAATCACATTAAATAATATGGAGTTTGGTCACTCCCGGTAAAACATTTTGGAAACTAAACGTTGTTATTAATTTGTAGTTAAATCTCTAAATGGAATCCACTTTTATTTAATCCCAACAATTATTTCATCAACTGTTCAAAGTGGCCCCCTCCTAAATCTTGACAATTGGCTGCCCTATTATAAAAAGCTTCTCTCACGTTGATGAAAGTCTCTTTATCTATTTCTTCACATGTATTTATCATTCTGCGTTCCAACTCTTCTATTGATTAGCTTTCAGTGGCGTAGATTTTTGAATTCAGATACATCCAAGGAAAAAATCTAGAGGTGTAAGATCCGGAGATCTTGGTGGCCAATCTGTACTTCCCCTGATGCGACCTATCCATCTCCCAGGAAAGTTTGAATCAAGAGACTCTCTACCTATGCGATCGAATTTGGGAGGTGCCCCATCCTGCTGAATTATGATTTCACGATTTTCAAACTCTTCCTGATTGTTTAATACAATTTGTCCTATTCGAGGTTCAATTTCAGTTTCTAAAAGATTTTTGTAAAGAACTCGTGTGAGATTGCCTCTGATGAATATCCCAGGGAGAAACATCTCGCTAAAATGTGTACGATTTAAAATATTTAAAAGACTGAAGGACTCAAACCGATGACTAAGGACTCAAACCGATGACTGAAAGACTCAAACCGATGACTGAAGCGAAGATTTAATGACTGAAAATTGACTTAAATGACTCAAAATTTCTAGTTGTACGAGATTTAAAGGAGATATTTTCCCCTCGTGAATATCCAACAACGCGATTGCCCAAAATCCCCGCCCAAACCAAACATTCACATTTTTTGGAAACTGGGTATGCCCCTCTCTAAAAATATGCGGATTAGTATCGCTCCAGTGTGGTACATTCTATTTGTTGACTTTTCCATGAAGAAAAAACGTGCATTCGTCTGAGAAACATACACGTTTTAGGAAGCTTTTTAGGACTCTTAAACAAGACGTTACCTCGACGATTTTTTTCCAATGCAATCTTGATTGAAAGCAATTAGTGATTTTTTTCAAACGTTAATGTTTCGAAAACAATTGAATTTAGGAGTAAAGTGTATTAGAGAAAACTGTTGAGAATTATGGGCAGATTTCGATAATGAAATAATATACGGGGTGTTATATTTAAAAAATTTATCGAAGATGGCGCTCAGCCGTCATTTTAAAACTTTTATCTGTGATTTTTTTCATGAAAAAGTAGGTTTTTTATCTCCTATTCAAGCCCTCCAAATTTCGTTGCGATATACCAGGTGGTTCAAAAATTAGTAGGGGGGTAACGGACTTTAAACGGGTACCATCTACTGATCAGTGTTCGTAAATATCATGATATTTATATAAATATAAAAATATCGGATATATATATATATATATATATATATATATATATATATATATATATATATATATATTGATATATATCTGATATATATCAAATTTGGATATTTATTAATTTTGTTTGATATAGAGAATACCAAAAGTAGAAGCATTTATTTGTTTATTTTTAAACAAAAAAAAAACCAAAAGTGAACACCCCCTTCACAAGTAAGCAAATGTTTTTCAATGCGGAAAGGAATTCCTTGCATTTATTTCTTACATTTCTTGCATTTAGTCCATTTCCCAGTATCACTGGCTTCATCTGCCAATTCAAATTTTACCCACACCGCACTTTTAGTTTTGGGCATATTCTTTATTTCTATTTTGATCAAATGCACTTTGCACCTATTACGGCTACAACGTGAACTGCGTTTGTTAATACTGTAGTATATTTAAACTCTAATTCACTCTAAAATAATTTATTTAACGAAATACAATGATTCAATAACACAATACTCTAATTTATGATCATGGAACTATTTATTTCGACTTTCACTTCGCTCTGACTAACTGTCCCTCTGCTGCGTCGTTCTTTTTATTTTCACTGTTGACTTCTCCGAATACTCCATTTTCCAATTTTCCATCGAATCGTCCAGATTCATCGAATCGTCCAGATTCTTCTCGGTGCAAGCGCAAAGACGTTCACCCGCGGCCTGGCGCCGGCTACGTAAGAGTTCAGGTCCGGCATCGCCCGCAGCTTCGCCACAATACGAACAGAAAAGCAGACACACGCGACCGCACATAGTAAGGGGATTCACACATCAAATAAATGGGATTCCCAGACAATTAACATCTATCCGAATGATTAGGGAGTTCCCACACCGATCTCTCTTGAATTTATGAAGAGATTTCAACCTATTCATCATAGTAATTTACACTGAGTGATATATATATATATATATATATATATATATATATATATATATATATGGAATTCCCCGACAACTAACATGATACCGAATGATTAGGGAGTTCCCACACCGATCTCTCTTGAATTTATAAAGAGATATCAACCTATTCATCATTGTAATTTATACTGAGTGATATATATCCATGATATTAACGAATAAATATCACGATATATATCAATGATATTTATCCTATATATATCGGCGAACCCTGCTACTGATATATTAGGTTTTTACTTTCGAACAAAAAAACTCTCCGTTACTCTCCGTTCCGGGTTTTTTTTATAGATTCTTCCAAAATTTCCATGAGAAGATTACCAACTGCTTTTCTTTCAGTCTTGTTTTTTTTATGAAACTCGATAACAACGACGCATCTCCTGCATCATGACAATGCCTGGCCATAACTGAGTCAGAATCGCCAACTACCTTGCCGATCGAGTAAACATCCTGCATTTTAAAAGTCGTTACCGGTAGTTTCAGTATTCGTTTACTGCTTCGAAACTATTCAAAACAAATTGTTCTGGGAAAAACGACCGCCATTACCGGCGAAGGAATGGTTGTGCGTAAATTCCTAACGAGGATAATGGACCTGTAGACCAGTGGCGGTGCGATGGCCTAGAAAGGGGTCATAATTCAATATTTCCGTCAGTGGTAATGAATGAGGTAAGTAATTGGGAACATGATTACTTATATTTCGGACGTCCATCATCTTAATGGTTGAAAGATGTCTGTCTCTTTCAAATTTTTCACAACGTTTCAATTGCTTGAATCCGCAATCGTGGTGAATAATGACAAAATCAGATCGAAGCTTGCGAATTGGGTGCCGGCTGAGCCAGGTAGTAAAACCTATCATGCGAGTTGGGTGCCAGATACTTGGGAGTTGGGTGCCAGTAAGCCACAGTCATTAATAAAGATTTACATTTACAAATTCAAATTTTGTTATTTAATTTTTCTTTATATACTACACTTAAAATGAATTTTCATTCAACTTCCAAGCTCCCAACTTGCGAGCTAGGTTAGTTCGGTCAGGTTAGATCAGACTAATAAAATACTACACTCAAAATGAATTTATGATAATAATTATGATCGGTAGATATTTTTTTGGCGCCCAGTTGTCCCTACGCCCGGTAATCTTTGCGCCCAGTTACCCAAACAACCCTTTCTGCAGTATCCAAGAACGTGTGATAATACTTTCTCAAATCACCCTTAACGACATTATTCAAGAAATCCGTCGCACCCAACTCGTATATGACCCTTTACGGTAACAGGTATAAAGGTAATTAACGGTACCCAATTCCCATCTTTCCAATCAGATGCTACGCGACCTTTTATAGGTCTATAATTAAAGTGTAATTACGGTGTAATTATGCGCGGTCTTGAGGCGCGCGTGGTTTCGCGCTTTTTTTCCCTCCAAAACGGTCCATGAGCGGTTTCCATACGTTTTTAATTTCCACGCTTGGTTGACTGAAGGCACTATTGGCTTCTATATAGGTGGTTTTCATAAATTTCCGGTTAAACCAATGTTCCTCTCTATGAAGAACACTAGCTTCGTCCCAAAGAATTCGGTGGTGTTTTGTCCAGGCGTGGTCAGCAATTCCAGATTTTGATGTTTCCCCTCGTTGAGTCCACTTTTTGTGTTCGGCTATTCTTACTGATAATGGCCTCTTGGTCTCTCCGATATAGGAATCTCCACATTCACATGGGACTTTATAAATACAGTTTTTGATGGATTCTGTTGTGTTCTCTGGTTTCGTCTTGGTGAGGAAGCTTCGTAAGGTACTGCCGGATTGAAAGCAACTCTTGATGTTGTATTTATTTCCGATCCTTCTCCATCTCCCGGTATATCATTTTTGAGCTTCTCAGAAGTCTATATACAGAATATGAACTTGGCTAAACATTTCTAAGGGATGTTTCAGAATGATTTTCCAAAAATCGACAGGTATAAACTGCCCCTTAGACAGCCTGCAAATCAACCATCTCTCGGTATATCATTTTTGAGCTTCTAAGTAGTCTATATACAGAAAATGAACTTGGCTTAACATTTTTGAGACATGTTTCGTAATGATTTTCCAAAAATCGACAAGTATAAACTGCCCCTTAGACGGCTTGCAAATCAACCATCTCCTGGTATATCATTTTTGAGCTTCTCAGAAGTCTTTACAGAGAAAATGAACTTGGCTAAACATTTCTAAGGGATGTTTCAGAATGATTTTCCAAAAATCGACAAGTATAAACTGCCCCTTAGACGGCCTGCAAATCAACTATCTTCCGGTATATCATTTTTGAGCTTCTCAGTAGTCTATGTACAGAAAATGGACTTGGCTAGACATTTCTAAGGGATGTTCAGAATGATTTACCAAAAGTCCCCTTAGACGGCCTGCAAATAAACCATCTCTCGGTATATTATTCTTGATCTTCTTAGAAGTCTATATACAGAAAATGAACTTGGCTAAACATTTCTAAGGAATGTTTAAGAATGATTTTCCAAAAATCGACAGGTATAAACTACCCCTTAGACGGCTCGCAAATCAACCATCTCTCGGTAGTTCATTCTCGGGCTTTTCAGTAGTTTATATACAGAAATTGAATTTAATTCGGATCAAAATGCGAATTTAATTTCACACCCGGCGCCACTGGCAAATTGGCTGCTAGATAAAAACGGCTGCTAGAAAGTGGCTGCTAACTTCACACCAGTGAGTTTGCAAAGAAATACAACTTACATTCCGGCAATAAACGGCCACAATGGGAACATGTAGTGACGCCCTCAAAAAGCACTTGAAATGTTATTTAATTCATGTTAACATTGTGATGTTCTCGAATAGACTTCGTTGAACAGTTGCTCGATGACAATTTTATAAATAGAAATTTTACACTTTCTATGGTAAAATGGCATTGTGGTTGTTGATTTCATTGAGAATATGAACAGGATGTTCTCAGTTGTGGAATCATCTGCGACTGAAAGTTGGAATTAAGTCGCTGTTTTCCATCGTACAAGAATATCATATGAATATCACATGAACAAAGCAATGTCTCAAAATTACTATGCTTTGAACAAATATGCGAAATCATAATGAAGATGTCCTTCAATGTGTCAATTTGAGACTTCGCGAAACTGCCAAGTGTTGTAACGTGTTCGCTGGTATGCCTTGGTAAAACTTGTCCAAAACAAGCTAATAGAGATTTTTCCGAGAAAAAAACTTCATTACTGTATGGAAATCAGTGGTAGTGTTGACTTAAACATTTGATTGGTCGACCCTGATGGTTGTTGTTGATTCACTGTTACTTCCCCGATTCGACTATTCTCAGATAGAATGGCAACTGCATTCGCTTTCTCACGAACATCACCGCTTGTTATTTTTAGATCGCTTTATACCTATCGATAGCGTCATCGTTCGCTTGTTTTGTCTATGGATTTCTGCGATTGTCATTTGAATGTTTGAATAATGGGCGACGCGATGCGATTGCGGCCATGCTCGAGATTCATGTGTGTACCGAAATAGATTGAATAATCGCCGATTAGAGTCATTATAGTCCTAGAACCGATGGCGATGGTGACGTGTTTTTTGGTTCTTATTTCAGGTTGGTCAACTAATTTTATTGTTGACAGCAGGGTTCGCCGATATACAGGGTGTTTCATAATAAATGCGCAGGACTTCAGGATGTGATAACTAGTCCAAAAATATGAAAAAAAGTTTCTATTAACTTACCCTCTAAAATTCAACATTTTCGAGATACAGGGTGTTGAAATTTGAAAAACATAATCGTTTTTTGCGAATATCTCTGGAACCGTTCATCGCACAGAAAACAGATTTCGTAGGCATTTTCTACTCATAATAAGCTATGTTTTGTGCGGATTTTTTAATTTTTTCAAATTCATAATTGGTGAAAATTTTGAAGGGGTAGTGGGTGTTTTTTTCTCGAACTTCTACGCCACTGGAAAAAGTACAGTTTTGATCCTCCTATATGAACCGCTACTGTGTTCTACACAAAAAAGGTATTCTTGGTCATAAGCTTAAGTTGACCGTTTTCGAGAAAAATCAACTTTCATGTTGTTTAAATAATGTTTTTTCCTCGAAAAATTGCTACGTGCATTGAAGCTAACGGCGGACATTTCCAACAATTCAACTGAGTATGATTGTTATTGTTTTTTTTTATTTTGCAATTAAGAAGTCAACGTTTGGTTTTGTTACTTGTTCTAACGTTTAAATAAATTTTGTATAATTAGGAAAAAAATTATTTAAAAAAAATTTACCATGTTTTCCAACATGAAAGTTGATTTTTCTTGAAAACGGTCAACTTTAGAGCTTATAACCAAGAGTACCTTTTTTGTGTGGAAAACATTGGCGGTTCAAGTAGGCGGCTCAAAATCATACTTTTTCCAGTGGTGTAGAAGTTGGAGAAAAAAACACCCACTACCCCTTCAAAATCTTCACCAATTTAAAAAAATAAAAAATCCGCACAAAACATAGCTTATTATGAGTAGAAAATGCATTCAAAATCTGTTTTTTGTGCGATAAACAGTTCCAGAGATATTCACAAAAAACTATATATTTTTTTAATTTTCAACACCCTGTATCTCGAAAATGTTGAATTTTAGAGGGTAAGTTAATAGAAACTTTTTTTCATATTTTTGAACGAGCTATCACATCCGGAAGTCCTGCGCATTTATTATGAAACACCCTGTATAATGAATTAAAGATGTATAATCACCTACAATAAAAAATTCAGAAAGAGTCTCAAACAGATATTTGCTGAAAAAGCCTATTATGAATTGGAGGAATATTTTTGTGAGGTGTTTTAGTCTTCATCCTATGAATTTCAATTATTACTCCACATAGTCGATTATGACAGATTAAATTTTTAACGTTATTTTAAAATTGTCTTATTACATGATAGGCATGTTTTATATTTGTTATATTGTTTGTTGTATTTTTACATATCTTTGTCTAAAGAATAACTTTTCTTCTGACAATTAAGAGTATTCTGATTCCGAACAGACTATAGAGGCCTTCAAATCAATGACAAAAAATGGGTTCATAATGTATTATAGCAGGCGCAACAATAAGACTTTCATCGGCAAGTGTCAAACAGAAAACAACTATCATCCAGTACGGTTATTGATATACATCTGTCAGACACTCCTGCAAATATTGTGGTGCTTTCGATAACGGTTAGCAAGATGTCCAGGGTGTCGTCATATTTTTTTGATACCGTCATGGAAGAGCAAGCAAGCAAATTCCCAATTAACCTCAGACTGAGGAAACCATATCGTTTACAATTCCTGGACGTTTTATACATTCCTGTTTATCTCATATTGGAAGACCTAATTCATGTTTGTGCATAATTTTTGGCTACAATTAAATTGTTTTGCACCGCGCGAGCAAAACATAATTTGTTTTTTTCAACGGAACTGTCCAAAACAACTTCTGTCATCGGCTTGTTTTCTTGTTGAGATTGGAATCGACCATCCGCGTCGCAATACCAAACAAAATCGCAGCCGTGACACCTGTCTGAATGTTGCAAAACATCTATAAATAATATTAAATATTTTCCGTTGATCCTCCAAATGGTAAATAATAATCAGTACAAATACTCAACAATGTTCATATTGAGACAATTTACAATTCAAATATCTTCGACTATTTCATCTGAACCGACTGACTGACTTTATCCGAGTATTCACTAATTGTCTCGTCCGCTTATATACCCTAAGAATCTTCCAGAACGCCGAGATGCTTAAATCCCGCTTTTTATAACCACCAAAAACTCAAAGATCGGACACAAGATACATTTTCTGATCGCCTTCTGAAAACCTAAAAAAAACGTATCTAAATGATTTTTTTCAGTAATATCAATAGTCTAGGAAATATTCCAAAAAAACGAAAAATAAGGGACTGAGAGTCTAAAAACACCAATAACTCGAAAAATAAACGAGATATCAAAAACATGCAAATGAACAGTTTTATTTTCCTCATACAGATCTACAAGAAGTTCCTATCAATTTTTTCATATCTTACAAAAAAAATAATATCTTTTCCTTTTTTCTTAACACTAAAAACTCGAAAACAAAACGAGATATCGAAAAACTGTATTCGAAAAGTCTTATTGGTCTCGAACAGCTCTACAAAAAGTTTCTATGAAGTCTTTTCATATCTTGAAAAATTAACTTGGATTTTTGATTCAAGTATCGCATTAGTCGTCGTATTCATATTATTGGTGTCCAATTATAGTTTTGAACGCATTAAAGTCGTTGTATTCACATTATTGGTGTCCAATATACTTTTAAACGCATTGAGGTTGTAGTATTCAGAAAATCCCTACAACTTCTAGACCCTTCAGCTTTGTGGCGCATTCATGACAAGTGCAATTTTAAAATTTGAAGTTTTTGCAAATTATTAAAAACTCGTTTCTGACTCCTGAGATACAGTGTGTTTTCTTAAAGAAAAATTTTTCGCACAAAATTCTAAGAAAAATACAAAATTATTCGGCTCGTTGGTTCGTACTCCGCCACCACCCTGTAGTCTCGAATTCCGCAGCCGATCGGCCTCAGCTAGCACCGGTTCCCAGGAAATGCCAACGCAGCCGAGTGGCATCTCCGGAATGTGGAACTGTGCCGCGGCTTTTCAACTCTGCACGCCATGGAAGAAGAAGAAGAACAATCCGCGCCAAATAGACCAGTCAACAAGACTTTTTGGGTCAAAAATTCAAAAGCCGCTTGCAAAAATTGCAAAAGTTATTAATAATTAAAAAGCTTGATTTAACATTGAAAGAAAATTGCTTTTTCATATCACTATTGTTCGGTTTTTTATGTTCAGATGCCACATGAAAATGATTCTTAAAAAAAATTTATTCCTATTTACAAAGTGGTTATAAACAAACGCGTTGTTTATACGATAATTTTTTTTACGCTACTTATCATAAAAAGAAAAACCGTCCCTTTAAAAAAAATATTATTTAAAAACGGATTTGTTAATTAACAATTAAAAAATATAAATAAATTATAGTTTTCCAAAAATAACACATGGTGGTTTTTGTTTCATTATGTAGAAAAAGTAATATCATATGAAGAAAACATTTACTTGTTTATAACAAATTGTTCAAATAAACGATGAAAATTTAAATAAAAACAATTTTTTTAGTTATCAAAAAGCAAGATAAATTATGATTTAAAAAAAAATATTCCTTAATGATAATTAATTACAGGTGGTAAAAAAAATTGTTGATAAACAAATCAGCATTTAAGCAGTAATATTTTTTTATGGGACGATTTTTTTTTTTAATTATTATTTGCATCAAAGTTTATATTTCCAAAAAAAAATTGATCATCTTATAAACAACGCAGTTTTGTAAACAATAGGAAATAAAAAAAAATTAAGAATAATTTTCATGTGGCTTCTGATCATGAAGAAAATGATAGTATAATTGTAATAATAGTAATAAAAAAATTCAATGCTCAATCAAACTTTTTAATTTTTAATCTAAGTAAAAGGGAGCTTTTCTGAGACCTTTAAAAAATAGCTCCAAAAAAAGGAAAAAATCTCAGATTTGTTATTAAACAAATCTAAAATTGTTAATTAACTAATGCATGATTAACAGAAAAACCAAGATAAAATGTTTTGACCGCGAATTAGTTCATTCATCTATTACAGCAGATTACGACAATTTATATTTAACGACAATTTACATTTAACGACAATTTATATTTAACGGTAATTTATATTTAACGACAATTAACATTTAACGACAATTTATGTTTAACGACAATTTATGTTTAACGACAATTTATATTAAACGACAATTCACATTTAATGATAATTTATATTTAACGACAATTTACATTTAACGGCAATTTATATTTAACGACAATTTATATTTAATGACAATTTACATTTAACGAAAATTTATGTTTAACGACAATTCATGTTTAACGACAATTTATATTTAATGACAATTTATATTTAACGACAATTTATATTTAATGACAATTTACATTTAACGAAAATTTATGTTTAACGACAATTCATGTTTAACGACAATTTATATTTAATGACAATTTATATTAAACGACAATTTATGTTTAACGACAGTTTATGCTTAACGACAATTTATATTAAACGCTAATTTACATTTAATGTTAATTTATATTTAACGAAAATTTATATTTAACGGCAATTTATATTTAACGACAATTTACATTCAACATTTATGTTTAACGACAATTTATGTTTAACGACAATTTATGTTTAACGTCAATTTATGTTTAATGACAATTCATGTTTAACGACAATTTATATTTAATGACAATTTATATTAAACGACAATTTACATTTAACGACAATTTATGTTTAACGACAGTTTATGCTTAACGACAATTTACATTTAATGTCAATTTATATTTAACGACAATTTACATTTAACGAAAATTTATATTTAACGGCTATTTATATTTAACGACAATTTATATTTAACAATTTATTTTTAACGACAATTTATATTTAACGACAATTTACATTTAATGACAATTTATATTTAACGACAATTTACATTTAAAGAAAATTTATGTTTAACGGCAATTTATATTTAACGACCATTTATATTTTACAAAAATTTACATTTAACGATAATTTACATTCAACGGCAATTTATGTTTAACAACAATGTATATTCGACAATTTATATTTAACGGCAATTTACATTTAACGACAATTTATATTTAACAAAAATTCACATTTAACGACAATTTATGTTTATGTTTACGACAATTAATGTTTACGACAATTAATGTTTACGACAATTAATGTTTACGACAATTAATGTTTACGACAATTAATGTTTACGACAATTAATGTTTACGACAATTAATGTTTAACGATAATTTATTTTTAACGACTGTTTATTTTCAACGGCAATTTATCCAAATTTGTTAACAAGACCAGAGGTGGTCGGAGCGCTGTGTCGTGCATTTTAGTGTATAGTTACTTTGACACCGACAGCCATTTTATTTTGATATGTTTGCAAAAAACCAAACCCCAACTTGTTTTTTCAGTTATTTGTTAATAACTTTCTCAATTTTTGCAACCGGCTCTTGAACTTTTTCAAAAAAATCATTCCGAATCGAATGACACCTTGATCATATTTTTTGGAGGCGGAGAAAAAATATTGGTCCGAAAAGCACTTGTTGACCAGCCTAGAAGAACAATCCGCGCCAAACGACCAAATCGTCGTACGATTTCGGACGTGACGGCTGTCGCGGCCGCGAGTGAACGACCTCGTTTCTTCATTGAAGAACGGCGAAGAAGAAGACGAAGACGGAGCGCTTCTCTGTTCTGCAGGCGGATTACTATGCGCTCGTAAACGCGGAATGTGGAGAATGCCGGTTTTGAGATCAATGATCAATGGCGTTGGAACGGCCGCAACGCTGATGCGCATAAAGAAGAAGAAGAACGGTGCAACTCGATTGCGGCGGGAAGAGCAACAAACCCCCAACGGATAAGTCGGAAAGTAGCCCTATATTCGAAGAATCAGGACTCGCAAATCGCAAAAATACCATGTGTAAATGATATTCAACAAAAATCGTGCAGCATTCATTCAAAAAACACCATGAAAATATTTTAAGAGGCCATGAGTGAGATCCTCCGAGCAATAATAGTTATTTATGCAACAAGTGCAAAAAGTGAATGTTTATTGCACTCGACGTGAAATTGTCCGACGAGGCCGTTAGGCCGAGTTGGACAACACGTCGAGTGCAATAAACAATTTTTGCACGAGTTGCATACAACATTTTTTCTACGTTCATGCAAAAAGCAAAAAATGATTTATTGAGGTGAGGCACTAGGTGTAGGAAAATGAAAAGCGCAACTTGAATACTTTATTATTAATATCGATTTGCATTGAAACAGGAACTAATACGTTACGAACAATTTAACTCAAACTTTATTTTTACCCTCAATGTTGAAAGTGAATGAACAATTGGTGCAATTTTCAATATGAATATTTCGTAGTGAAGTACCTATTGCCAATCTCACAGAATATCTGCTAAATATGTAGTAGGTTTAAACGTTTATGTTTGTAATGATGACAGCACGTTGAAGTAGAATGACAGATGAGTGCAATAAAAACTTTATTGCACTAGTGCAATAAAGAACTTCTTTTTCCACTGAATATAGTTCAATAAAGTTTTGCTTTTTGCATGAATGTAGAAAAAAGATATAGGTGCCATTTCTAAATGCACAACACACGTTGTTATGAAAGCTGCATATCACTATCCTTTGTGATAGTTTGTGGGTAAGGGGTAATCTCCGAGCTCGGAGGGGGAGTTTTGTTATTGTTATGATATTCGGATGTAAGCTTAGAACCAGGGTTGGCAAATAACATGATATTTATATAGATATCAAAATATAATATCGGATATATATCCGATATATATATATATCAGAAATTTTGATTTTGTTCCTAGGATAAAAGGCAAAAAAAAACAAAATATAAAATACCTTTATTTTGGTAAAAACTAAAATCAAACTTCACTTTAATTTAAAATAACAAAAATCGAGACAAAAAATAATATTTTTCCTGAAATATGTGATATAAAAAACTTGTCTTTTGATACATTTTTAAGGATTGCAAAATCGGGAAAGAGGAATAAAATCATCATTATCAATATTATCATCTTCACTCAAGGCAACCAGTTCATCATTTGACGAGATCCAGTCCAAGCTTTTGGCTTTTTTATCTGTATTTTCATTTAAACATTTAAAATAAATACTAGCTTACTGGCTTTTTCGTTGCCCAGACGATTTCTCAATTTAGATTGAACTATTCCAAAGCTGGAAAAAATTCTTTCTAAACCAGCTGTTGCCGCTACTGCACTAAATGCTCACATAGTTGTAAGAAGAGTTCTTTTTTTGGCCATTCGGAGTTAGGAATTGCAACCGATTTCCACCAAATCGTTGGATTTGTTGTTTGGAATTGTGCGGAAAATAAATACTTTGGAAATGGACAAGACTTTGTAGTAAGAGCCATAACAAGCGGAACAAATTCTGGGTTTGTTGAATTTAGAAGATCGAAAGCCTGTTGTTTTTGGAACTGTGTTGAATTTTGTCCTAAGAATCTGTGATCGAGCATATTCGCCAAATAATGATGTGATCCTAATGTCATATCTTTTATTTTGCCAAACGCTTTTTTTATCCTGATTGGTTGATCTTTCACTTTCAAATCTTTTTCCAGTTGATTCCATACTTCCACTGCAACTCCAATTGTAGTTTTATCACGTTGCATGCGGTCTCATGCAATAGCTATGGCATTAAGTCGGTTCATGATATCCATTGCATTTTTTATAATGTGGGTATCATTAATTATTCTAATAATGTCTTTATCAATAACTTCCTCATGATTTTGACATAACTGTACTAATATTCCCCGGTTATCAGTGGATTCCCCGAATTGTAAGTAATTGTAATACTGTTGTCATGTATTCATGTTTACTCAAAATATCAAGGATTTTTTGCTCTGGTATTTATTTCGTTAAAAAGAAGTAAATGATACCTATATATCATGATATATATCAATCAATAAATATCAGATATATATATATATATATATATATATATATATATATATATATATATATATATGAAAATAGGTAATTCGTGACTGACAATAACTGTAGAATTGAAAATATCTTGAGGTTGCAGTCTGATATTGGATTTAAAGAAAACTCTTTGTCATCTATATATATATGCTGAATACTTGTTTCAAGGAGCAATAAATGTTCCAGTGACTGTAAAACAGTCGAAAACAATCCTTTAGGAACTCACTATACCTTTGTATAGATTGTATGGCATATGTCCGACAGAAGGCAACTACTTCTCTGGCTAATACCTCGACAGATATTGAATTATATCTGTCAGACATATGTGCAAAGATCCTTACTTTGAAGGAACAACTTTGCAAAGCTCTCAGAGACAGACAGCAGGACACCGCCTGATCTAAACAAGGAACCAACTGCAGACCGGTTTCGGGATGTAGTCCCTCATCAGTACAGTCTAGGTTATCACGGCAACGACTACCCTTTCTATATATCCCTATGTGTCCCTTGGATACAATCAACAAGTCTTTTGTTTTTCGGCTGAAATTTAAAAATTTTCTGTTATTTATATTCGTAAAGTCTTTTTTCCATATTATTTACAATTTTAAGCTGTAATGTCACTATCCAAAGAACTAACATGTCAACTAACCTCACTATAGTTGTAAGTAAAAATTTTAATAACATCAAAATGTATAATTGACATAATAATTCTTTGTAGTTCCCTGAAGATGTAAATAAAATTTACGAAAGCTTGGAATAAACTCTATAAAAGAGTACACTTTTGACTTTGCTGCAATCCCCAATATTAACTGGTTTTATTTATATATACAGGGTGTTTCTTAAGTACGTGTAGAAAATCTAGGAGCGTGTTGCTAACATCAAAATAAGAAGAAAAGTTCCTATAAACATATGTCCGCAAGTTTTTCGTTTCTGAGATACAAAGTGTCAAAGTTGAATTCTTATTTTTATTTTTTGTGAATGATATCAAAATAATTTTGATGTTTGGTAAAGTTTGATATCTGGGAATATTTATTATTTAGTTTGTGTAAAAAATAAATTCTTGGTAGAGGTCACTGCGAGCAAGTGTTTTCGAGTTATTGAGGTTTGAAATAATCGATGGAAGTGATTTTGAATGACAATATTTTTAAATTTAAAATAAATTCAATTAGCAATTAATTTTTTCAAAATTAACATAAAATTTGATTTTGTCATTGAAAAATTATCCCAGATATATATATATATATTATATAAGTGATATATATATATATATATATATATATATATATATATATATATATATATATATATATATATATATATATATATATATATATATATATATTATATAAGTGGAGCTGCGGATCAAGATAACATTTTGTTGGCCATTTAAAGATATTATAGAAAGTATTATTTTCACTTATATATATATATATATATATATATATATATATATATATATATATATATATATATATATATATATATATATATATATATATATATATATATATAATAAACATAAGTGAAAATAATACTTTCTATAATATCTTTAAATGGCCAACAAAATGTTATCTTGATCCGCAGCTCCACTTCAAAAATCGCTGAAAATGTTTTTCAAAAAACTCTATAGACTGAGAAAAGCACTGATTTTCAATATGAGGGTTTTTGAGCAGCTGTTTCAGAGTTTCTAGAATGGGAACATAATAGAAAAATAAAGGTTTATTAGGAATAATTGAATAATCGATTTTCTTAGGACAAACAAAACCGTAGTGCTTTAAGTAATATTTTTTTCTTGAATATGATGAACGTAAATGACAAATTTTGGTATCATGAATTTTTTGAAATGAGGATTCGAATTGAAACTTTGAAATATTCAATTCTGGGAACTTTTCCTTCAATTCTTTCAACATATGTTCATTGTTGAGTGTTTCCATATCCATTATTCCGTCAATTATAGTCTTAAGGCTCTTTTCGCATAAAAAATATTTAGACTGTAGAGTTAAATGCATGTTTGCTAGAAGTTCAGTGCTAAGCTTTTCCGAGTCATCATTACAATAATTCTCACTTTCAGTCTCTGCAAAATACGAAGTGCAATCTGTACTTGGGATATAATAAAGATTTTCAGACTGATTCGTAGCATTTTCACAGGCATTTAATTTTCCAGTGAAATGTTGTCTGGTTAGGTGAACTCGAAGTTGTTGTTTATTTCTGAACAAAGTTTTACTTTTGCACTATTTTTTTAATAGACATGCGAATGCATTATTATCTGCGAAATGGCCAGAAACATGAGACATCAAAGCTTTCCTATTATCGGTGAACACTTGCTGGCAGATATCACAAATCAAGTTATTACTAATATTTTTATGACCTAATAGTTTTGAAGAATACATATGATTTCTGAAAACATGCTGATTAAATGCAATATAATTTGTGAATACCCCTTTGCATTTGTCATATCGGCAAGGAAATTCAGCTACTCGATATTGTCTATGTAAATACTGGTGTCTACTATATTTTTCTATTGTGAAACTCTTGAAACTACAGGTTCTACACACAAACATACTACATATAGCCATATAGGGGGCTTGAAGGTTTTATGGGTAATAATAATAATGATATTGTCTTACCTTTATACCTTTTTCAACTGAATATCACTGAAATTATATATTATTATAAGTTATTATAAGTTGTTTATGACACCGGCTGGATTAACTGATGCGATGCTAACATTTTACCTATTTCGTTCTCGCTCGGCGTTAGCGGTCATAATTGCGCAGACGTCACGCAGAAATTACAGAATCCGTAACTGAATTTCACCGATTTGCTGCACATTTAAATAATTCCCGGCGAAAAATGCAGTGTAGTTGAGATTCGCATTGTGAATTGAAAGTGTTACAAATGACTTTTAATTAAAGAACTGATATATGCATGGTAAACTGGAAAAAGCATAATACACACCTGAAAAGTACAATATTACAAGACAGATATACTTATTTTTCGTAAAATTACTGGATTTTGTGAGAATTTAGTAAATATTCTGCATAATTTTACAGAAAATATACTGTATTTTTCTACCAATTTTTATAAGTGTACTACCGTCCAGGTACTACCAGGTACCAGGTACTACAGTTACTACCACCGCTCAAAATACTAGCATACAGCAAACTATTAACAACAGACAAGAAAGTTCTGAAAATCAAGCTTTTTTTAATAATTGTGTTTTTAACAATTGTACTTTTCCGTCAAATTAAATAAACTAATTTACATCTTATTTTTCAATTTATTGATTCACATATTCATTAAACTGTCTTACCGAATTACACTCTAGCTTTTTTTTTCGTCGAAGTAAACTTGACATTTATAATTCAAATTCTGTTGCCATTAAGGCAATTCAACTCAAAAAACTGCCAGGGGCAGTTTTTTTCGTTAAATTGCCAGGCAACAAAATTCTCATTAATACATGTCAAGTTTACTTCGACAAAAAAAACTCTCGTGTAATTATAAGTGAAAAAAATTATGAGATTTAAATATATAAATCATGTTTTTAAATCAATTGATTTAAACCAATTCAACCCTGGGATGTTCTCTCCCACATATTTCAGGGGCCTTATACGGATGCTGATTTAAATTCTACATTCCCTAGTCATTCCGTCAAGTAGTTATTTTTAAATTTCAAACGACGCGCTATATTTAGCACGCATTTCACTCATTCATATAAAACAATGCGTCATACCAATTAATGATTTTATGTTGAGTCCTATAACAATTAGCCGACACAATATGATTCTGGTGACGCGATTGCTTCGCAATTTTGCAGGCACAATTAGGAATTACACTAGTCATTTTTTATTTATTTATTCCAAAGATTCACTAGTTAAACTGGGTAAAAAGGGACATTTCAATTTTTTTTTTGGGTTTGATCCAGAAAAAGAAAGGATTGGAGTAGAATTCAAATACTAGCTAAATTCGCGCAAAATATTACCGGTATTTCATTGGAAGAATACAAGTGACGTCAAAGTCTCACCTATATAAAGTTAGCGAGACAACTTCGAAAAAATTGAAAACGGATTATTCCATAATTTGCCGCCTTTTTGTCGCTAATTAGTTGCGAAGAAAAAAAAATTGTCGCTCTTTTTTTTTAAAAAAGATGCGTTGTTTCGCTAACTTCATATGAAGTTAGCGAAACAACATCCCTAATTTCCATTTTTCCACAGTTCTGAAATATCCATAATTTGCCGCCTTTTTGTCGCTAATTAGTTGCGAAGAAAAAAAATTTGTCGCTCTTTCTTTTTAAAAAATATGCGTTGTTTCGCTAACTTCATATGAAGCGTAATTTCTATCTTTCCTCAGGTCTGCAATATCCAGAATCTGCCGCTTTTTTGTAGCTAATCAGTTGCGGAGAGAAACAACTTGACCTTATCTCAAATAAAAATATACGATGTTTTGACAACTTCTGTTATTTTTATCTTCTCTCACTTTATAGGTATCCAAAAATTGCTCATTTCTTTAAAAAAAATATGCAATGTTTCGCTAATATTATATGAAGTAAGTGGGACAACTTCCGTCATTTTTTAATATTTTAAACGATTATTCACCTTACAGTTTTGTTTGTGTGGGTCAAATCTAGAAATTGAAATTTTAACTCCCTTCCTGTTGATCGATTGATCTGAAATTTTATGCACACCTTTAATTCTGATGACAATGCAATTATGTATATTTAGTATCATTGTAAATCCAAGATGGCCACCACCACGAAATGGCGGACATATTGTTTTTCAACCCCCTCAATATGGGTATCATATGAAAGGGCTGAACTAGTAGAATACAGAACACCATGAAAAATTCCAAATCCAAGATGAACGCTGCCCCAAAATGGTGGACGACATATTTTGTTCAACTCCCTCCATATGGATATCAAATTAAAGGGCATGAGCTACAGAGGAAACCATGTACCCTCCATCGAACTAATGAAAATTCATTTTTGGCCTCAGATAGATAATATAATTTAAATTAATGAATGCTTCCATCACTCTGCAAGTTACAGTAACCCATAGCTCGACACTTTTGATACAAAACTACAACTCACGACGACTCACTCTGTAATAATATTTGCATGCTCACTTGTTATAAGTCTCAGAACTCTCAGAGTATATCGGCTAAGTAAAATTTGAAAAGGGGACGTTACAAAAATATGGTGGGAGTGAATATACGGTGCTTCAGCATATTCGGAACAAAAAAGCAATAAATCAAATTCAATTTGCTTATGGTACTACTTACCGCACTCTTGTGAAATATCATTTTGAAAGGAATTCAGTTACAAAAACAAAGGTCTGCCACAATTTTATTTAACGGTTAACTGAAATATGTCATGAATATTTTCTGAATCGAGAACAATTTAATTTTATTTCAAAAGAGATTTTATGGCAAATACATCATATTTTCATCATCATAACCTCAAACGAAGGATCCCAATTGTTACTGTCAAATTATGGATACTTCAAATTGATAAAAGGTAGAAATTGCGGAAGTTGTTTCGTTAACTTCAAATGAAGTTAGCGAAACATCGTAAAAAAAAGAGCGACAATTTTTTTCCGCAACTAATTAGCGACAAAAAGGCGGCAAATTATGGATACTTCAGAACTGTGAAAATATAGAAATTGCGGAAGTTGTTTCGCTAACTTCATATGAAGTTAGCGAAACAACGCATATTTTTTTTAAAAGAAAGAGCGACAAATTTTTCTTCTTCGCAACTAATTAGCGACAAAAAGGCGGCAAATTATAGATACTTCAGAAGTATGGTAAAATATAAATTACGGAAGTTGTTTTGCTAACTTCATATGAAGTTAGCGAAACAACGTAAATTTTTTTTAAAAAAAGAGCGACAAATTTTTTTTCTTTGCAACTAATTAGCGACAAAAAGGCGGCAAATTATGGAGTAATCCGTTATCAACTTTTTCGAAGTTATCTCGCTAACTTTATATAGGTCAAAGTCTCCTGACGTCAAGATCTCCAGCATATATTGCTGGCCAATGTTGAGGTCCTGCACGTCCAATCCATCGATTAAGGTAGGTGATTTCAAGATGCTGACGATCAAGAACACTAATGAGCTGGATCCCCAACGAGCATAAAGCACATGTTGCTTCTCACAAGTCTGAAACGAGCAATTGCCAAATTATTTAGGTTTAAGGTCACCCTGTGTATTTGGGCAGTCCTATATTTTATGTGGTGATTAAAAAACAAGGCAAAATGAAATTAATCATCCATATTTTATTAAAAATCGCAAAGGATATTGAAGTACCTGTATTTCTTGAATTAATCGTTTTAGACCACAAGTGTGATGCTTCGTTGAAATTGTTTCATCGGGAGGAACATAAAAATGACAAAATGAAATCAGAATGAGAATCACTATTTTTCTGTATAAAAAAACAATATGGCGCCCATAACAGAAAAAAAAGTTGATGATGAATGCCAGAAGACGAAACGATAGTAAATCTGAACATGAAAACGTGTAGCTGAAAAAAAGTATCACTGAAAATGTTCTTTTGGTTTTGAGCTGTGTTGCCAAATAACGACAGAAAAAATTAAAATGACAATTCCGATTTTCAGTTTTTTCCCGATATTTCCGGAAATACTCGGAATTTTCCAAGTTTCAAAACAGTATTTTGTTAAGCACCAGAATACGCAACTTTGCCCCAATTTAAGCTTCGACGTATCTCCTTTAGTTGAGGAGATCCCAATGGTGGGGGTCGAATTTGAATTGCCCTGTATATGGGATTTGATATACCCATATCCGATATTATGATATTTATATTAATATTATGATATTTGCCAACCCTGGCTAAAACCTAATAATACCAAAGCTCAAAAGCCGACACTTCTCTTTCTTCGCTTGATACGTCACGATAGGATTTTGGGACGGAGTTGCCAAGTTTACTGGATTTCCCACAATTACCTAACCACAGATGATATTCCGAACTCCATTTGGATCAAACGAAAAAAAAAACTCGGCAACGACGTGACAAGAAAAGGCATTAATGCGCAAGCGCAAAGGTTGGTAATCATTCCCTATGAGGGGTCGTTTAACTAAATCTCGAACAGCGTGTTAGGCGTTCTAGTGTTTATTATATTTCTATGATTGAAGTCGGTATGAAATAAATAAATAAGTCCGTGAAATGATTTTACATGCATCATACATACAGATAAGACCATTTGTTGCAAATAAAACGTAAGTAATTCCCTATTCAACATCGCACAGATACCGAATGTACGCACGCGAAAAGTAAGCAAATCGACGGCCTGGCATGACTTGTAGATTTTCTATCGCGCCTTGAAACATTACCTGGTTACGTATGGAGAATATTCGGCGATAAAAACAACTTTGACGTCCGCCTTATCAAACAGGTAGCGAAAACAAGTATTGCGAAACATGGCATAATTGGTTTTGAATACCGCATGTCCACATGGAAATTTCTGATGCGAGTATATCGGGAAACGGTTCACGATAACGAATAACGTAGGCAGTACAATGCAATATAATGATAATAATATCTTTATTGTCATAAAATCAGCATAGACATGGACTACGTCAAAAAGGAGAAAATGAAAATACACTGATAATGTATCAAATAAAACATTACAAAAATAAACCTCACAAAGACTTTGGGGTGGATTTAGTCAACATCACTTAAAAATAGTGCTTACATGTTATGTTGAAATCGAAAGTTGAACCTCTTATATCAAATGGCACCGTTTATACAACAATTAATTTACCTATACAGTATCTGGTACAGACAAATTTTGGGACCGAATTTGACCTCTTTCTCCTTGAGAGGTTACCGTATACCTCTTTCTTTAAAAGTAATCAATAACTGAACTTCTGAATACTGCAAATATCTCTTAACCTAGAGGGAAGCTTGTTATGAGCTTTTCTTGCTGTGTAGTCAGTAATCTTTTTTTTTTTAAAGCAGTTTTGTGGTGTGGAATCCTAAGATCTTTCCGGTTACGAGTTATAACATGTTCATTTCGGTTTACAATTTCGGAGGTACCATCAGCAAACAACAAATCTCCAGGCCCTGGTGGAATAAAGTCAGAATTGATAAAATCTATTATACCACAAATCATAAGACCACTATCAAACATTATAAATAAATCACTGGAAACAGAAAAATTCCCCACACTGTTCAAAAATTCTACGGTTATACCAATATTTAAGAGTAAATAAAATACGGAAAGACCTATTGCATTGATCTCTAGCTTCAGCAAAATTATCAAAAATAGGTTAACTAACTTTCTGAAGAGGTATCAAACTCACAGTTTGGAATCCAAGAAGGAAAATCGACACAAGATGCTATTCTACACCTTACCAAAAATATATATAAGGCAGTCGATAATAAAGTTAACCACCAGATACTACTAGAAACTCATCAGCGTGAAGGCAGCCATGAGTTCCAGCCATGACTTCGGGAGTGACTACCGCTTCGACGCGGGAGCAAGCCCGACCGCCAACGGTCGTCTTCGAAATACATGGCCAGCCATGAGTTGGCAGAAAACATGGCTAGCAATGCTTTTGGTGGATAGCGGGATATATCAGATGGATTTATTTATTTTAACGAGTAATTCAGTATGAAACATGGCTCAGCCACGAATTTTTAGTTGGCGATAAAAATTGATTCAGTCTGAAACATGGCTCAGTCACGAATTTTTAGTTGGCGGTTAAAAGTAGATGAAAGTTTATTTTTTCTCTGGGTAATGATAATAAGCTTTATACAACAATATATTTAGCCGCTCGAGGTTTCGCCTTTAGACTTACCTCTCAAACACGTTTGAAAAATCGTGAAATTTCAAACTTTGAAAAAGTCATCAACAAGCAAAATTGGAATGAAGTCGATTATTTTTTCCTAATGATGGACTTTATAGGTAGTGGAGATCAAGACCCATGCCCATAAATATTAAGCCGAGTCCGATTTCACACTTACACTACCCCTCAAACATGACCGAAAAATCGCTCAACTGCGAACTTTGAAAAATTTTCAACGGGCTAAATTGGGATTAGATCGGAATTTTTTAACATGAATCCACTCTTTAGATACCAGTAAATAAGACCTATATGAGCGAGTATTTTGCCGGGCAGGTTTTCACCCCTAACGAGCCCCTCCAACACGTCGAAAAAGTCGAAAAATCGTGAATTTTTAAAAATCCCCAAAAAGCTAATTTGTGCTTGTAGTTTATTCTATGAAACAAGTCATAAACCACCAAGTGTTAGGCCGGGCCCGATACTACCCTCAAACTACCCCTCAAACATGACCGAAAAATCGTTCAACTGCGAACTTTGAAAAATTCCCAACGGGCTAAATTGGGATTAGAACGGAATTTTTTAACATGAATCCACTCTTTAGATACCAGTGAACAAGAGCTATATGAGCGAGTATTTTGCCGGGCAGGTTTTCACCCCTAACGAGCCCCTCCAACACGTCGAAAAAGTCGAAAAATCGTGAATTTTTAAAAATCCCCAAAAAGCTAATTTTTGCTTCTAGTTTATTCTATGAAACAAGTTATAAACCACCAAGTGTTAGTCCGGGCCCGTTACTACCCTCAAACTACCCCTCAAACATGACCGAAAAATCGTTCAACTGCGAACTTTGAAAAATTCCCAACGGGCTAAATTGGGATTAGAACCGAATTTTTTAACATGAATCCACTCTTTAGATACCAGTGAACAAGAGCTATATGAGCGAGTATTTTGCCGGGCAGGTTTTCACCCCTAACGAGCCCCTCCAACACGTCGAATAAGTCGAAAAATCGTGAATTTTTAAAAATCCCCAAAAAGCTTATTTGTGCTTGTAGTTTATTCTATGAAACAAGTTATAAACCACCAAGTGTTAGGCCGGGCCCGATATCACCCTCAAACTACCCCTCGAACATGACCGAAAAATCGCTCAACTGCGAACTTTGAAAAATTCCCAACGGGCTAAATTGGGATTAGAACGGAATTTTTTAACATGAATCCACTCTTTAGATACCAGTGAACAAGACCTATATGAGCGAGTATTTTGCCGGGCAGGTTTTCACCCCTAACGAGCCCCTCCAACACGTCGAAAAAGTCGAAAAATCGCGAATTTTTAAAAATCCCCAAAAAGCAAATTTTTGCTTCTAGTTTATTCTATGGAACAAGTTATAAACCACCAAGTGTTAGGCCGGGCCCGATATCACCCTCAAACTACCCCTCGAACATGACCGAAAAATCGCTCAACTGCGAACTTTGAAAAATTCCCAACGGGCTAAATTGGGATTAGAACGGAATTTTTTAACATGAATCCACTCTTTAGATACCAGTGAACAAGAGCTATATGAGCGAGTATTTTGCCGGGCAGGTTTTCACCCCTAACGAGCCCCTCCAACACGTCGAAAAAGTCGAAAAATCGTGAATTTTTAAAAATCCCCAAAAAGCTAATTTGTGCTTGTAGTTTATTCTATGAAACAAGTCATAAACCACCAAGTGTTAGGCCGGGCCCGATACTACCCTCAAACTACCCCTCAAACATGACCGAAAAATCGTTCAACTGCGAACTTTGAAAAATTCCCAACGGGCTAAATTGGGATTAGAACGGAATTTTTTAACATGAATCCACTCTTTAGATACCAGTGAACAAGACCTATATGAGCGAGTATTTTGCCGGGCAGGTTTTCACCCCTAACGAGCCCCTCCAACACGTCGAAAAAGTCGAAAAATCGTGAATTTTTAAAAATCCCCAAAAAGCTAATTTGTGCTTGTAGTTTATTCTATGAAACAAGTCATAAACCACCAAGTGTTAGGCCGGGCCCGATACTACCCTCAAACTACCCCTCAAACATGACCGAAAAATCGTTCAACTGCGAACTTTGAAAAATTCCCAACGGGCTAAATTGGGATTAGAACGGAATTTTTTAACATGAATCCACTCTTTGGATACCAGTGAACAAGAGCTATATGAGCGAGTATTTTGCCGGGCAGGTTTTCACCCCTAACGAGCCCCTCCAACACGTCGAAAAAGTCGAAAAATCGTGAATTTTTAAAAATCCCCAAAAAGCTTATTTGTGCTTGTAGTTTATTCTATGAAACAAGTTATAAACCACCAAGTGTTAGGCCGGGCCCGATATCACCCTCAAACTACCCCTCGAACATGACCGAAAAATCGCTCAACTGCGAAATTTGAAAAATTCCCAACGGGCTAAATTGGGATTAGTACGGAATTTTTTATCATGAATCCACTCTTTAGATACCAGTGAACAAGACCTATATGAGCGAGTATTTTGCCGGGCAGGTTTTCACCCCTAACGAGCCCCTCCAACACGTCGAAAAAGTCGAAAAATCGCGAATTTTTAAAAATCCCCAAAAAGCTAATTTTTGCTTCTAGTTTATTCTATGGAACAAGTTATAAACCAAGTGTTAGGTCGGGCCCGATACTACCCTCAAACTACCCCTCAAACATGACCGAAAAATCGTTCAACTGCGAACTTTGAAAAATTCCCAACGGGCTAAATTGGGATTAGAACGGAATTTTTTAACATGAATCCACTCTTTAGATACCAGTGAACAAGACCTATATGAGCGAGTATTTTGCCGGGCAGGTTTTCACCCCTAACGAGCCCCTCCAACACGTCGAAAAAGTCGAAAAATCGTGAATTTTTAAAAATCCCCAAAAAGCTAATTTGTGCTTGTAGTTTATTCTATGAAACAAGTCATAAACCACCAAGTGTTAGGCCGGGCCCGATACTACCCTCAAACTACCCCTCAAACATGACCGAAAAATCGTTCAACTGCGAACTTTGAAAAATTCCCAACGGGCTAAATTGGGATTAGAACGGAATTTTTTAACATGAATCCACTCTTTAGATACCAGTGAACAAGACCTATATGAGCGAGTATTTTGCCGGGCAGGTTTTCACCCCTAACGAGCCCCTCCAACACGTCGAAAAAGTCGAAAAATC
The DNA here is from genome assembly GCA_944452925.2 of Chrysolina oricalcia. Classification (NCBI taxonomy): domain Eukaryota; kingdom Metazoa; phylum Arthropoda; class Insecta; order Coleoptera; family Chrysomelidae; genus Chrysolina; species Chrysolina oricalcia. The sequence continues at coordinate 3,150,503 of OX101824.2, read as the reverse complement.
GTGAATTTTTAAAAATCCCCAAAAAGCTAATTTGTGCTTGTAGTTTATTCTATGAAACAAGTCATAAACCACCAAGTGTTAGGCCGGGCCCGATACTACCCTCAAACTACCCCTCAAACATGACCGAAAAATCGTTCAACTGCGAACTTTGAAAAATTCCCAACGGGCTAAATTGGGATTAGAACGGAATTTTTTAACATGAATCCACTCTTTAGATACCAGTGAACAAGAGCTATATGAGCGAGTATTTTGCCGGGCAGGTTTTCACCCCTAACGAGCCCCTCCAACACGTCGAAAAAGTCGAAAAATCGTGAATTTTTAAAAATCCCCAAAAAGCTAATTTTTGCTTCTAGTTTATTCTATGAAACAAGTTATAAACCACCAAGTGTTAGTCCGGGCCCGTTACTACCCTCAAACTACCCCTCGAACATGACCGAAAAATCGCTCAACTGCGAACTATGAAAAATTCCCAACGGGCTAAATTGGGATTAGAACGGAATTTTTTAACATGAATCCACTCTTTAGATACCAGTGAACAAGAGCTATATGAGCGAGTATTTTGCCGGGCAGGTTTTCACCCCTAACGAGCCCCTCCAACACGTCGAAAAAGTCGAAAAATCGTGAATTTTTAAAAATCCCCAAAAAGCTAATTTTTGCTTCTAGTTTATTCTATGAAACAAGTTATAAACCACCAAGTGTTAGTCCGGGCCCGTTACTACCCTCAAACTACCCCTCGAACATGACCGAAAAATCGCTCAACTGCGAACTATGAAAAATTCCCAACGGGCTAAATTGGGATTAGAACGGAATTTTTTAACATGAATCCACTCTTTAGATACCAGTGAACAAGAGCTATATGAGCGAGTATTTTGCCGGGCAGGTTTTCACCCCTAACGAGCCCCTCCAACACGTCGAAAAAGTCGAAAAATCTTGAATTTTTAAAAATCCCCAAAAAGCTAATTTTTGCTTCTAGTTTATTCTATGAAACAAGTTATAAACCACCAAGTGTTAGTCCGGGCCCGTTACTACCCTCAAACTACTCCTCGAACATGACCGAAAAATCGCTCAACTGCGAACTATGAAAAATTCCCAACGGGCTAAATTGGGATTAGAACGGAATTTTTTAACATGAATCCACTCTTTAGATACCAGTGAACAAGACCTATATGAGCGAGTATTTTGCCGGGCAGGTTTTCACCCCTAACGAGCCCCTCCAACACGTCGAAAAAGTCGAAAAATCGCGAATTTTTAAAAATCCCCAATAAGCTAATTTTTGCTTCTAGTTTATTCTATGGAACAAGTTATAAACCACCAAGTGTTAGGCCGGGCCCGATACTACCCTCAAACTACCCCTCAAACATGACCGAAAAATCGTTCAACTGCGAACTTTGAAAAATTCCCAACGGGCTAAATTGGGATTAGAACGGAATTTTTTAACATGAATCCACTCTTTAGATACCAGTGAACAAGAGCTATATGAGCGAGTATTTTGCCGGGCAGGTTTTCACCCCTAACGAGCCCCTCCAACACGTCGAAAAAGTCGAAAAATCGCGAATTTTTAAAAATCCCCAAAAAGCTAATTTTTGCTTCTAGTTTATTCTATGGAACAAGTTATAAACCACCAAGTGTTAGGCCGGGCCCGATACTACCCTCAAACTACCCCTCAAACATGACCGAAAAATCGTTCAACTGCGAACTTTGAAAAATTCCCAACGGGCTAAATTGGGATTAGAACGGAATTTTTTAACATGAATCCACTCTTTAGATACCAGTGAACAAGAGCTATATGAGCGAGTATTTTGCCGGGCAGGTTTTCACCCCTAACGAGCCCCTCCAACACGTCGAAAAAGTCGAAAAATCGTGAATTTTTAAAAATCCCCAAAAAGCTAATTTTTGCTTCTAGTTTATTCTATGAAACAAGTTATAAACCACCAAGTGTTAGTCCGGGCCCGTTACTACCCTCAAACTACCCCTCAAACATGACCGAAAAATCGTTCAACTGCGAACTTTGAAAAATTCCCAACGGGCTAAATTGGGATTAGAACCGAATTTTTTAACATGAATCCACTCTTTAGATACCAGTGAACAAGAGCTATATGAGCGAGTATTTTGCCGGGCAGGTTTTCACCCCTAACGAGCCCCTCCAACACGTCGAATAAGTCGAAAAATCGTGAATTTTTAAAAATCCCCAAAAAGCTTATTTGTGCTTGTAGTTTATTCTATGAAACAAGTTATAAACCACCAAGTGTTAGGCCGGGCCCGATATCACCCTCAAACTACCCCTCGAACATGACCGAAAAATCGCTCAACTGCGAACTTTGAAAAATTCCCAACGGGCTAAATTGGGATTAGAACGGAATTTTTTAACATGAATCCACTCTTTAGATACCAGTGAACAAGACCTATATGAGCGAGTATTTTGCCGGGCAGGTTTTCACCCCTAACGAGCCCCTCCAACACGTCGAAAAAGTCGAAAAATCGCGAATTTTTAAAAATCCCCAAAAAGCTAATTTTTGCTTCTAGTTTATTCTATGGAACAAGTTATAAACCACCAAGTGTTAGGCCGGGCCCGATACTACCCTCAAACTACCCCTCAAACATGACCGAAAAATCGTTCAACTGCGAACTTTGAAAAATTCCCAACGGGCTAAATTGGGATTAGAACGGAATTTTTTAACATGAATCCACTCTTTAGATACCAGTGAACAAGACCTATATGAGCGAGTATTTTGCCGGGCAGGTTTTCACCCCTAACGAGCCCCTCCAACACGTCGAAAAAGTCGAAAAATCGTGAATTTTTAAAAATCCCCAAAAAGCTAATTTGTGCTTGTAGTTTATTCTATGAAACAAGTCATAAACCACCAAGTGTTAGGCCGGGCCCGATACTACCCTCAAACTACCCCTCAAACATGACCGAAAAATCGTTCAACTGCGAACTTTGAAAAATTCCCAACGGGCTAAATTGGGATTAGAACGGAATTTTTTAACATGAATCCACTCTTTAGATACCAGTGAACAAGAGCTATATGAGCGAGTATTTTGCCGGGCAGGTTTTCACCCCTAACGAGCCCCTCCAACACGTCGAAAAAGTCGAAAAATCTTGAATTTTTAAAAATCCCCAAAAAGCTAATTTTTGCTTCTAGTTTATTCTATGAAACAAGTTATAAACCACCAAGTGTTAGTCCGGGCCCGTTACTACCCTCAAACTACTCCTCGAACATGACCGAAAAATCGCTCAACTGCGAACTATGAAAAATTCCCAACGGGCTAAATTGGGATTAGAACGGAATTTTTTAACATGAATCCACTCTTTAGATACCAGTGAACAAGACCTATATGAGCGAGTATTTTGCCGGGCAGGTTTTCACCCCTAACGAGCCCCTCCAACACGTCGAAAAAGTCGAAAAATCGCGAATTTTTAAAAATCCCCAATAAGCTAATTTTTGCTTCTAGTTTATTCTATGGAACAAGTTATAAACCACCAAGTGTTAGGCCGGGCCCGATACTACCCTCAAACTACCCCTCAAACATGACCGAAAAATCGTTCAACTGCGAACTTTGAAAAATTCCCAACGGGCTAAATTGGGATTAGAACGGAATTTTTTAACATGAATCCACTCTTTAGATACCAGTGAACAAGAGCTATATGAGCGAGTATTTTGCCGGGCAGGTTTTCACCCCTAACGAGCCCCTCCAACACGTCGAAAAAGTCGAAAAATCGCGAATTTTTAAAAATCCCCAAAAAGCTAATTTTTGCTTCTAGTTTATTCTATGGAACAAGTTATAAACCACCAAGTGTTAGGCCGGGCCCGATACTACCCTCAAACTACCCCTCAAACATGACCGAAAAATCGTTCAACTGCGAACTTTGAAAAATTCCCAACGGGCTAAATTGGGATTAGAACGGAATTTTTTAACATGAATCCACTCTTTAGATACCAGTGAACAAGAGCTATATGAGCGAGTATTTTGCCGGGCAGGTTTTCACCCCTAACGAGCCCCTCCAACACGTCGAAAAAGTCGAAAAATCGTGAATTTTTAAAAATCCCCAAAAAGCTAATTTTTGCTTCTAGTTTATTCTATGAAACAAGTTATAAACCACCAAGTGTTAGTCCGGGCCCGTTACTACCCTCAAACTACCCCTCAAACATGACCGAAAAATCGTTCAACTGCGAACTTTGAAAAATTCCCAACGGGCTAAATTGGGATTAGAACCGAATTTTTTAACATGAATCCACTCTTTAGATACCAGTGAACAAGAGCTATATGAGCGAGTATTTTGCCGGGCAGGTTTTCACCCCTAACGAGCCCCTCCAACACGTCGAATAAGTCGAAAAATCGTGAATTTTTAAAAATCCCCAAAAAGCTTATTTGTGCTTGTAGTTTATTCTATGAAACAAGTTATAAACCACCAAGTGTTAGGCCGGGCCCGATATCACCCTCAAACTACCCCTCGAACATGACCGAAAAATCGCTCAACTGCGAACTTTGAAAAATTCCCAACGGGCTAAATTGGGATTAGAACGGAATTTTTTAACATGAATCCACTCTTTAGATACCAGTGAACAAGACCTATATGAGCGAGTATTTTGCCGGGCAGGTTTTCACCCCTAACGAGCCCCTCCAACACGTCGAAAAAGTCGAAAAATCGCGAATTTTTAAAAATCCCCAAAAAGCTAATTTTTGCTTCTAGTTTATTCTATGGAACAAGTTATAAACCACCAAGTGTTAGGCCGGGCCCGATACTACCCTCAAACTACCCCTCAAACATGACCGAAAAATCGTTCAACTGCGAACTTTGAAAAATTCCCAACGGGCTAAATTGGGATTAGAACGGAATTTTTTAACATGAATCCACTCTTTAGATACCAGTGAACAAGACCTATATGAGCGAGTATTTTGCCGGGCAGGTTTTCACCCCTAACGAGCCCCTCCAACACGTCGAAAAAGTCGAAAAATCGTGAATTTTTAAAAATCCCCAAAAAGCTAATTTGTGCTTGTAGTTTATTCTATGAAACAAGTCATAAACCACCAAGTGTTAGGCCGGGCCCGATACTACCCTCAAACTACCCCTCAAACATGACCGAAAAATCGTTCAACTGCGAACTTTGAAAAATTCCCAACGGGCTAAATTGGGATTAGAACGGAATTTTTTAACATGAATCCACTCTTTGGATACCAGTGAACAAGAGCTATATGAGCGAGTATTTTGCCGGGCAGGTTTTCACCCCTAACGAGCCCCTCCAACACGTCGAAAAAGTCGAAAAATCGTGAATTTTTAAAAATCCCCAAAAAGCTTATTTGTGCTTGTAGTTTATTCTATGAAACAAGTTATAAACCACCAAGTGTTAGGCCGGGCCCGATATCACCCTCAAACTACCCCTCGAACATGACCGAAAAATCGCTCAACTGCGAAATTTGAAAAATTCCCAACGGGCTAAATTGGGATTAGTACGGAATTTTTTATCATGAATCCACTCTTTAGATACCAGTGAACAAGACCTATATGAGCGAGTATTTTGCCGGGCAGGTTTTCACCCCTAACGAGCCCCTCCAACACGTCGAAAAAGTCGAAAAATCGCGAATTTTTAAAAATCCCCAAAAAGCTAATTTTTGCTTCTAGTTTATTCTATGAAACAAGTTATAAACCACCAAGTGTTAGTCCGGGCCCGTTACTACCCTCAAACTACCCCTCGAACATGACCGAAAAATCGCTCAACTGCGAACTATGAAAAATTCCCAACGGGCTAAATTGGGATTAGAACGGAATTTTTTAACATGAATCCACTCTTTAGATACCAGTGAACAAGAGCTATATGAGCGAGTATTTTGCCGGGCAGGTTTTCACCCCTAACGAGCCCCTCCAACACGTCGAAAAAGTCGAAAAATCGTGAATTTTTAAAAATCCCCAAAAAGCTAATTTTTGCTTCTAGTTTATTCTATGAAACAAGTTATAAACCACCAAGTGTTAGTCCGGGCCCGTTACTACCCTCAAACTACCCCTCGAACATGACCGAAAAATCGCTCAACTGCGAACTATGAAAAATTCCCAACGGGCTAAATTGGGATTAGAACGGAATTTTTTAACATGAATCCACTCTTTAGATACCAGTGAACAAGAGCTATATGAGCGAGTATTTTGCCGGGCAGGTTTTCACCCCTAACGAGCCCCTCCAACACGTCGAAAAAGTCGAAAAATCGCGAATTTTTAAAAATCCCCAATAAGCTAATTTTTGCTTCTAGTTTATTCTATGGAACAAGTTATAAACCACCAAGTGTTAGGCCGGGCCCGATACTACCCTCAAACTACCCCTCAAACATGACCGAAAAATCGTTCAACTGCGAACTTTGAAAAATTCCCAACGGGCTAAATTGGGATTAGAACGGAATTTTTTAACATGAATCCACTCTTTAGATACCAGTGAACAAGAGCTATATGAGCGAGTATTTTGCCGGGCAGGTTTTCACCCCTAACGAGCCCCTCCAACACGTCGAAAAAGTCGAAAAATCGTGAATTTTTAAAAATCCCCAAAAAGCTAATTTTTGCTTCTAGTTTATTCTATGAAACAAGTTATAAACCACCAAGTGTTAGTCCGGGCCCGTTACTACCCTCAAACTACCCCTCAAACATGACCGAAAAATCGTTCAACTGCGAACTTTGAAAAATTCCCAACGGGCTAAATTGGGATTAGAACCGAATTTTTTAACATGAATCCACTCTTTAGATACCAGTGAACAAGAGCTATATGAGCGAGTATTTTGCCGGGCAGGTTTTCACCCCTAACGAGCCCCTCCAACACGTCGAATAAGTCGAAAAATCGTGAATTTTTAAAAATCCCCAAAAAGCTTATTTGTGCTTGTAGTTTATTCTATGAAACAAGTTATAAACCACCAAGTGTTAGGCCGGGCCCGATATCACCCTCAAACTACCCCTCGAACATGACCGAAAAATCGCTCAACTGCGAACTTTGAAAAATTCCCAACGGGCTAAATTGGGATTAGAACGGAATTTTTTAACATGAATCCACTCTTTAGATACCAGTGAACAAGACCTATATGAGCGAGTATTTTGCCGGGCAGGTTTTCACCCCTAACGAGCCCCTCCAACACGTCGAAAAAGTCGAAAAATCGCGAATTTTTAAAAATCCCCAAAAAGCTAATTTTTGCTTCTAGTTTATTCTATGGAACAAGTTATAAACCACCAAGTGTTAGGCCGGGCCCGATACTACCCTCAAACTACCCCTCAAACATGACCGAAAAATCGTTCAACTGCGAACTTTGAAAAATTCCCAACGGGCTAAATTGGGATTAGAACGGAATTTTTTAACATGAATCCACTCTTTAGATACCAGTGAACAAGACCTATATGAGCGAATATTTTGCCGGGCAGGTTTTCACCCCTAACGAGCCCCTCCAACACGTCGAAAAAGTCGAAAAATCGTGAATTTTTAAAAATCCCCAAAAAGCTAATTTGTGCTTGTAGTTTATTCTATGAAACAAGTCATAAACCACCAAGTGTTAGGCCGGGCCCGATACTACCCTCAAACTACCCCTCAAACATGACCGAAAAATCGTTCAACTGCGAACTTTGAAAAATTCCCAACGGGCTAAATTGGGATTAGAACGGAATTTTTTAACATGAATCCACTCTTTGGATACCAGTGAACAAGAGCTATATGAGCGAGTATTTTGCCGGGCAGGTTTTCACCCCTAACGAGCCCCTCCAACACGTCGAAAAAGTCGAAAAATCGTGAATTTTTAAAAATCCCCAAAAAGCTTATTTGTGCTTGTAGTTTATTCTATGAAACAAGTTATAAACCACCAAGTGTTAGGCCGGGCCCGATATCACCCTCAAACTACCCCTCGAACATGACCGAAAAATCGCTCAACTGCGAAATTTGAAAAATTCCCAACGGGCTAAATTGGGATTAGTACGGAATTTTTTATCATGAATCCACTCTTTAGATACCAGTGAACAAGACCTATATGAGCGAGTATTTTGCCGGGCAGGTTTTCACCCCTAACGAGCCCCTCCAACACGTCGAAAAAGTCGAAAAATCGCGAATTTTTAAAAATCCCCAAAAAGCTAATTTTTGCTTCTAGTTTATTCTATGAAACAAGTTATAAACCACCAAGTGTTAGTCCGGGCCCGTTACTACCCTCAAACTACCCCTCGAACATGACCGAAAAATCGCTCAACTGCGAACTATGAAAAATTCCCAACGGGCTAAATTGGGATTAGAACGGAATTTTTTAACATGAATCCACTCTTTAGATACCAGTGAACAAGAGCTATATGAGCGAGTATTTTGCCGGGCAGGTTTTCACCCCTAACGAGCCCCTCCAACACGTCGAAAAAGTCGAAAAATCTTGAATTTTTAAAAATCCCCAAAAAGCTAATTTTTGCTTCTAGTTTATTCTATGAAACAAGTTATAAACCACCAAGTGTTAGTCCGGGCCCGTTACTACCCTCAAACTACTCCTCGAACATGACCGAAAAATCGCTCAACTGCGAACTATGAAAAATTCCCAACGGGCTAAATTGGGATTAGAACGGAATTTTTTAACATGAATCCACTCTTTAGATACCAGTGAACAAGACCTATATGAGCGAGTATTTTGCCGGGCAGGTTTTCACCCCTAACGAGCCCCTCCAACACGTCGAAAAAGTCGAAAAATCGCGAATTTTTAAAAATCCCCAATAAGCTAATTTTTGCTTCTAGTTTATTCTATGGAACAAGTTATAAACCACCAAGTGTTAGGTCGGGCCCGATACTACCCTCAAACTACCCCTCAAACATGACCGAAAAATCGTTCAACTGCGAACTTTGAAAAATTCCCAACGGGCTAAATTGGGATTAGAACGGAATTTTTTAACATGAATCCACTCTTTAGATACCAGTGAACAAGAGCTATATGAGCGAGTATTTTGCCGGGCAGGTTTTCACCCCTAACGAGCCCCTCCAACACGTCGAAAAAGTCGAAAAATCGCGAATTTTTAAAAATCCCCAAAAAGCTAATTTTTGCTTCTAGTTTATTCTATGGAACAAGTTATAAACCACCAAGTGTTAGGCCGGGCCCGATACTACCCTCAAACTACCCCTCAAACATGACCGAAAAATCGTTCAAATGCGAACTTTGAAAAATTCCCAACGGGCTAAATTGGGATTAGAACGGAATTTTTTAACATGAATCCACTCTTTAGATACCAGTGAACAAGACCTATATGAGCGAGTATTTTGCCGTGCAGGAATTCACCCCTAACGAGCCCCTCAAACGCGTCGAAAATGTCGAAAAATCTTTCAGAAAATAAAGTATGTCTGGGGGCTCTGGTTATGTCGAATGACTTGCGAGACGATACTTTTTGTTCTCACTGAGCGACACCACTGGCGTCCAATATCTGATTTTAGACGAATAGGATACAGGGTCATAATATGTCGAATGACGCAGCTACTGTGATTTATTCTCTGACCCAAAGGATTATTAAGTATAGTTAATAATAATAATATAGCAAATATGTTCGTGTTATCATGCCGATAATTGGAACATATTTCAATGAAAAGAGCAAGGGCATACCTATTTGGCCCAGTTCGTAATTTCGGAAATCTATATTCTTATTACCACATCCGACAACTGTGTATGTTCAACCAGCGTCTTCTGGAGTGGGAGTGGATGTTACCGTCAGACATGAAATTGTCCCGAATTTGATTGATTCTTCTTCATTAGGATTTCTCATTTATTCCGTCTCACCACGACAGAGAACAAGACAAGTGGTACATTGTTCTCTGACCACGTGTAATATGGATGTTTTTTTTTTATTACATTATATCGAATACCGTTTTGTCGAATATGCATGACTGAGTACAGTTGAGAGGAATACACATTTTATCATAACCAATTTCAATTATCTAACGATGGGTTGATGAATTCTCGTCACGTTCAAAATATTTTTTCGCGATCAAACAGGAAGGACAGGAATAACACTTTCGCGGAAGTTAAAGGGACATTTTAATTTTATCACGTTTTTTATGTTCATGTTGAATTAAACGAGTAATTTGAGCAAAGGCGAAAACCCCCTTCTCTCCAAACATTCTCTCAAAATGGAAAATGTGAGGCAATAATCTGTCGGAAAACAAAGCATTTACTTTTCCCACCGAACATTAGAGTTGTTCAAAATTCCGAGTTATATCTCGGAATTTTAAAATTCCGAGTTAAAACTCGGAAGTTTACTTTAAAATTCCGAGTTATAAGTCGGAATTTTAGAAAGGAATATTTTTTTTTATTTTGGGTGTCCCTTCCAGAGCTTCGTATGTATTGGCCCATCCAATGAATGATAATACCCAAAACTCAACAGCAAGAAGCACTCTGTGGCACAAACTTCAGAAAGAATCAGTGTATGGTTCGAAGAAAGTTTGAAAAGTGTGCCGGAGTGTGTGTGCGGAGTAAAATGAATGAAACTAATAATTTCGACGATTTCGAATTCCCCTTCTCTCTACACCATCCCACAAAGTAAAAAATATGAGGCAATTATCTGTCAGAAAAAAACTACTTACCCCTACGAACATTAAATTGTTGTAATTGAAATTGTTTTTTCCGTTAACCAGCTGTCGTCCCCTTACGAACGGCAGCCCTCAAAAGTCGAAACTTGTGCGAGCCAAGGATTAACGAGGTCTTACCTTTTAACGTGCGATTCCTAGCATCTGACAACTACCTATTAGTGCAATGTTCCTCCTGGAGGACAATTGCAAGAAACGTGTTGATCAAATATTTTTATCATGACTTAATGAAAATATCTATCTATCATCATGCAATACAATAATAAATCTCAAGTTTTTTGTCTACAATTATGATCATGTATATAATTATGCTCAAAATTCTTTGCAACCTGATCCATTCAACACGTTTCTGATTAAATTTACCTCCTTTGACGGAGAATTAATGTGATAATTCAAGCTTCCTGAGAAATGAGAACTAGGAAAATAATCTATTGAAAACATTGAACATGGAGGTTGATATCATAGCATAGATATTTCTAGAACTTTTGATATTTTTTTCTGACTTTTATTTGATCTTCCTGCCTTTTTTTACAAGCTTTTTGAGACAATCTTTATAAATTAAATCTAAACCTTTGAAGAGATCGAATGAAACCCTACAACTTATCCATTCAATATTTTTTTGTAATATGTAAAATAAAGAAGTTATGGGGGTTCTTTTGGTCCTCACTTTAATACAGCGAGGTCCTAAAGTAACGGATAAATTCATTTTCTACCTTATTAGTCAATTTCAAGAAAAACCCTGAAACACGTCGACCTAGGTTTTTGAAAAGACACTGGGGCATAAAAAAAATCGCCTTTCTTCCACCCCCGTCAGAGAGACAGCCACCCCCCCAATTTTTGTAAATGGAATTGGGGCTCAGTGATACCTCATTTCAAAGGGTATTCAATTGTCTATATAGCCATGTCTCTTTTTTGAATTTCGTTCATTCGTCATAAAAAAAAAATTTCAAAATGTCAAAAAGTACGTATACTATTAAATTCCCTGTATATTCATATTCAATGCACTTAATTTTTTTTACATGCAATTTTTAACTCTACTGTCACGTATGACAAACAATAGTTGGTAAATGAACTAAAAACAATTTTTTTTGTTCATTTAAAAAATTGTTTAATTTATACAGGGTGAGCCAGAATAAGACCAGACCGCCAAACTACAGATTCCTCACCTCATTTCGAGGTGAAAAGTTCCTATCAATGTATGTCCTAAAATGTACCCTCTCTGAGATACAGGGTGTCGAAAATACCAAAAAAAAATTAGATTTAATTTTTTTTCTCCAAAAGTCCTGATGATGGAAAAAATATCAAAACTTGAGGTTATAATTTTTTATTTTCGTAAACCAGTGGCGTAGTTACGTTGGTATGTGGTCATATTTTCTTTGGAAAAGTGAATGGACAAGTGAGCTTTCAATCCCCTTCTATCCGTAGAAATAGTAATGATATCAATGTTTCTGGATTTCATTATGATTTTGCTGTATTTTTTATGAAAAGTATGAGATACACATTAAGAAAATGATGATTGTGGCTTTCAATATCATCCTGCCGGTGTGTTTCTTCTGACAGAAAACAAAAACGAGATGACAATAAGAGCCAAAAACATTATTATATTAGATCGTGAGGAGCGAAAAGAAGTTAATTGGATAGATACCTCATAATTAAATTTCACTAGGAACGTGTTTCTTGGATAGTTTTTCAATTAACTTGTAATAGATGCCAACAACAGGATTACTTTTGTAACCATTGATGTTTGTGCTTATTAGATGGATGGACTATAATATTCGCTGCAAGTTAATATGAAAATACTTCAATAACATGAACAGAAATGAACGCCATAAAATTATTACCCTTTTGCTACTGTGATATCGAGCACTACTTTATCGAAGCATAGCGCTGTCTATCTTACTGGCGATATCGTTGCTATTGTTATTATAGTATTATAGGAAGAATGAATCAGAAACGATTCAGAGAAACATCTTCATTCAATTTGTTCTCTTTCAGACAATTTGCTGTTCAACTGATTGAATCATTATATTATTTAACTGAAGTATGTATGGTGAGTTTCGAATATAAATCATCACAAAAGACAATTGAGAGATTCTGGCATTTTTTTTACAACATTTTGAATTTGATTTGTTCGTTATTAAAAAAAATCATTATGAACCAACGAGGACGACCTTCACAAATAGACCCCAAACAATTAGCCGATTATTTCAAAAACAATTACTCCGGAAACATATATGATCAAATCAAATGTCTAACCGCGAGAACGGATGAAATTAAAAGAGCGGCTGTATATCTTTTGAACCGAGAAGACTCAAAAATTTGTTACAATATCGTTAAAACAATCCGAAGAAATGCAGGGAATTTCATTTCTTATTTGGAACCAAAAATAAATGTAATTTAGAACATAATAATTCGTGAAGGTTTAGATTCATTGTCAGAGGAAATTGAAGATAATAATTTTTTAGACCTCAAAAACGCTCCGAATTCTCACTTCGTACAAAATCCTCCTACTATTACGGAACTTATAGAAAATGAATTATCAAACCAAAGAGATCATCAACAAACGCAAAATACTAGCGACTCTTTCGATAAGTTAAATTACTCACATTTTAATAAAACTGTTATAACGTCCACTCCTCACATGAGCATGCAATGTAAAACTGAACTAAGGCCTTCAGCTACTACTAATATTATGTCGCCAGGTAATCGAAATTTTTCCGAAGAAAATGACAGCAAGAAACGTAACACTGAACTAAGGCCTTCAGCCACTAACATTATGTCGCCAGATAATCGAAATTTTTCCGAAGAAAATGACATCGATCCCAGTTGTCAAATGGAAGCTACAACTCAAATTCAATCTTCTGGTGTTTCAACGAGTAATGAACATATTCCACAAGTTTTCTTAGAACTTCAGGCATCTGCTCAACAAAGAACTAGCCTTCCTGTTAATGCAATTAATTTAAAATCCGACAATTGGGACAAACCTTCATTTGAGAAATGTAAAGTTTTGGAAGGTTCATTTACTATCAGTCATCGAGAGTTATTATCAGTATTAGTAGAGGATAAATTAACGACTGAGTATACATCAACGACAGAGTATACTTTTCTATTAGAAAGGAAATTAGCTCAATTCGTTAATAACGTATGTGTCATAAATTTCAAAACCTATAGATTCAGCGTTAGAAAAGATCATTTCGTGGTTTATGCTTATTGTGCTCATAATTGTAAGAAGTTCATTATTTTTATAAATTCAGTTAGTCGCGATAAAGATCACAAAGTTGAGGTTTTCAGTTCAAGTAAAGATTATAACCATACCGATAAATTCACTAGGTATGTGAAAGGCATTAATAGGAAAATATTAATGCAAAATATGAAAGATATTAAACCATCTTTGTATCGGGACAAAACGGTTCGGAATTCTAATCCATCAATAATAGAAACCGGAAATTTACAAAATATTAAGTCGGAAACAGTTTTTCGGAAAATTCGATCGGAAAAGCTGGGTAGGAATGATCGCCATAAAGATGATCTGATAGATCTAGTTTGGATGCAGAGGGAGAACTATAATTATATTCAAGTTGTAGGACAGCCACTTCATGTTTATTTGTACAGTAATGAACAATTAGAAATTATCGAAAAATGCCATTTGAAACCCATTTTACACTTGGATGCCACTGGAGGTATTGTTAGGAAACCTCCGTCTACTGAGAAGCGCGTGTTTTATTATGCTGGCGTCATTAATGTTCGGAATCGTATAGTGCCGGTTCTCGAAATGATAAATTGCAATCATGACATGGTATCGATAGGTATTTTTCTAGCAAAATTCAAATCTTTTTCTTTACAGCATTCGAAAAAGTGGCCAATATTCTCAGCCGTTGTAACAGATTTTAGTTTTCCTTTGATGAATGGTATACTTAATTTTTTTAATAGAATGGACATGAGAATTTATTTAACGTGGGCGTTTTCTATTTGTGAGGGGGCACATTTCGATGGTAATGATATCACCCCGATTCATATTTGCTGCGTACACTTTTTCAAAATTATCTGTAATGATATTAAAAAATCTGGCATTAATATAGATGTTCAAACAAATTTGAAAGAAATGATGGCAGCTTGTATTAATTTCAATCATCTGGGCCAAGTAGTAGTGTGGTTTAGTAATTTAGTTCAAATACTCAGTTCAGAATATGAAAATAGCTCTATGAAATTGGCATTAAGAAATTTATTAGAACTATGTTCAGATCAGAGTTTATTAGATGCAGAAAGTTGCAAATTGGAATCTACCTCCACTGAATTTGAAACTCACGATCAATCCGAAATTTTGTATTCCAGTAGCCCATTTTATAAATTTTTTTCAAAATTATACGAAACAACTATATCTTCTTATCCCAATTTAGCCCGTTGGAAATTTTTCAAAGTTCGCAGTTGAGCAATTTTTCGGTCATGTTCGAGGGGTAGTTTGAGGGTAGTAACGGGCCCGGCCTAACACTTGGTGGTTTATAACTTGTTCCATAGAATAAACTAGAAGCAAAAATTAGCTTTTTGGGGATTTTTAAAAATTCGCGATTTTTCGACTTTTTCGACGTGTTGGAGGGGCTCGTTAGGGGTGAATTCCTGCCCGGCAAAATACTCGCTCATATAGGTCTTGTTCACTGGTATCTAAAGAGTGGATTCATGTTTAAAAATTCCGTTCTAATCCCAATTTAGCCCGTTGGGAATTTTTCAAAGTTCGCAGTTGAGCGATTTTTCAGTCATGTTCGAGGGGTAGTTTGAGGGTGATATCGGGCCCGGCCTAACACTTGGTGGTTTATAACTTGTTCCATAGAATAAACTAGAAGCAAAAATTAGCTTTTTGGGAATTTTTAAAAATTCGCGATTTTTCGACTTTTTCGACGTGTTGGAGGGGCTCGTTAGGGGTGAAAACCTGCCCGGCAAAATACTCGCTCATATAGGTCTTGTTCACTGGTATCTAAAGAGTGGATTCATGTTAAAAAATTCCGTTCTAATCCCAATTTAGCCCGTTGGGAATTTTTCAAAGTTCGCAGTTGAGCGATTTTTCGGTCATGTTCGAGGTGTAGTTTGAGGGTGATATCGGGCCCGGCCTAACACTTGGTGGTTTATAACTTGTTCCATAGAATAAACTAGAAGCAAAAATTAGCTTTTTGGGGATTTTTAAAAATTCGCGATTTTTCGACTTTTTCGACGTGTTGGAGGGGCTCGTTAGGGGTGAAAACCTGCCCGGCAAAATACTCGCTCATATAGGTCTTGTTCACTGGTATCTAAAGAGTGGATTCATGTTAAAAAATTCCGTTCTAATCCCAATTTAGCCCGTTGAAAATTTTTCAAAGTTCGCAGTTGAGCGATTTTTCGGTCATGTTCGAGGGGTAGTTTGAGGGTGATATCGGGCCCGGCCTAACACTTGGTGGTTTATAACTTGTTTCATAGAATAAACTACAAGCACAAATTAGCTTTTTGGGGATTTTTAAAAATTCACGATTTTTCGACTTTTTCGACGTGTTGGAGGGGCTCGTTAGGGGTGAAAACCTGCCCGGCAAAATACTCGCTCATATAGGTCTTGTTCACTGGTATCTAAAGAGTGGATTCATGTTAAAAAATTCCGTTCTAATCCCAATTTAGCCCGTTGGGAATTTTTCAAAGTTCGCAGTTGAGCGATTTTTCGGTCATGTTCGAGGGGTAGTTTGAGGGTGATATCGGGCCCGGCCTAACACTTGGTGGTTTATAACTTGTTCCATAGAATAAACTAGAAGCAAAAATTAGCTTTTTGGGGATTTTTAAAAATTCACGATTTTTCGACTTTTTCGACGTGTTGGAGGGGCTCGTTAGGGGTGAAAACCTGCCCGGCAAAATACTCGCTCATATAGGTCTTGTTCACTGGTATCTAAAGAGTGGATTCATGTTAAAAAATTCCGTTCTAATCCCAATTTAGCCCGTTGAAAATTTTTCAAAGTTCGAAGTTGAGCGATTTTTCGGTCATGTTCGAGGGGTAGTTTGAGGGTGATATCGGGCCCGGCCTAACACTTGGTGGTTTATAACTTGTTTCATAGAATAAACTAGAAGCAAAAATTAGCTTTTTGGGAATTTTTAAAAATTCGCGATTTTTCGACTTTTTCGACGTGTTGGAGGGGCTCGTTAGGGGTGAAAACCTGCCCGGCAAAATACTCGCTCATATAGGTCTTGTTCACTGGTATCTAAAGAGTGGATTCATGTTAAAAAATTCCGTTCTAATCCCAATTTAGCCCGTTGGGAATTTTTCAAAGTTCGCAGTTGAGCGATTTTTCGGTCATGTTCGAGGGGTAGTTTGAGGGTGATATCGGGCCCGGCCTAACACTTGGTGGTTTATAACTTGTTCCATAGAATAAACTAGAAGCAAAAATTAGCTTTTTGGGGATTTTTAAAAATTCGCGATTTTTCGACTTTTTCGACGTGTTGGAGGGGCTCGTTAGGGGTGAAAACCTGCCCGGCAAAATACTCGCTCATATAGGTCTTGTTCACTGGTATCTAAAGAGTGGATTCATGTTAAAAAATTCCGTTCTAATCCCAATTTAGCCCGTTGAAAATTTTTCAAAGTTCGCAGTTGAGCGATTTTTCGGTCATGTTCGAGGGGTAGTTTGAGGGTGATATCGGGCCCGGCCTAACACTTGGTGGTTTATAACTTGTTTCATAGAATAAACTACAAGCACAAATTAGCTTTTTGGGGATTTTTAAAAATTCACGATTTTTCGACTTTTTCGACGTGTTGGAGGGGCTCGTTAGGGGTGAAAACCTGCCCGGCAAAATACTCGCTCATATAGGTCTTGTTCACTGGTATCTAAAGAGTGGATTCATGTTAAAAAATTCCGTTCTAATCCCAATTTAGCCCGTTGGGAATTTTTCAAAGTTCGCAGTTGAGCGATTTTTCGGTCATGTTCGAGGGGTAGTTTGAGGGTGATATCGGGCCCGGCCTAACACTTGGTGGTTTATAACTTGTTCCATAGAATAAACTAGAAGCAAAAATTAGCTTTTTGGGGATTTTTAAAAATTCACGATTTTTCGACTTTTTCGACGTGTTGGAGGGGCTCGTTAGGGGTGAAAACCTGCCCGGCAAAATACTCGCTCATATAGGTCTTGTTCACTGGTATCTAAAGAGTGGATTCATGTTAAAAAATTCCGTTCTAATCCCAATTTAGCCCGTTGAAAATTTTTCAAAGTTCGAAGTTGAGCGATTTTTCGGTCATGTTCGAGGGGTAGTTTGAGGGTGATATCGGGCCCGGCCTAACACTTGGTGGTTTATAACTTGTTTCATAGAATAAACTACAAGCACAAATTAGCTTTTTGGGGATTTTTAAAAATTCACGATTTTTCGACTTTTTCGACGTGTTGGAGGGGCTCGTTAGGGGTGAAAACCTGCCCGGCAAAATACTCGCTCATATAGGTCTTGTTCACTGGTATCTAAAGAGTGGATTCATGTTAAAAAATTCCGTTCTAATCCCAATTTAGCCCGTTGGGAATTTTTCAAAGTTCGCAGTTGAGCGATTTTTCGGTCATGTTCGAGGGGTAGTTTGAGGGTGATATCGGGCCCGGCCTAACACTTGGTGGTTTATAACTTGTTTCATAGAATAAACTACAAGCACAAATAAGCTTTATGGGGATTTTTAAAAATTCGCGATTTTTCGACTTTTTCGACGTGTTGGAGGGGCTCGTTAGGGGTGAAAACCTGCCCGGCAAAATACTCGCTCATATAGGTCTTGTTCACTGGTATCTAAAGAGTGGATTCATGTTAAAAAATTCCGTTCTAATCCCAATTTAGCCCGTTGGAAAATTTTCAAAGTTCGCAGTTGAACGATTTTTCGGTCATGTTTGAGGGGTAGTTTGAGGGTAGTAACGGGCCCGGACTAACACTTGGTGATTTATAACTTGTTCCATAGAATAAACTAGAAGCAAAAATTAGCCTTTTGGGGATTTTTAAAAATTCGCGATTTTTCGACTTTTTCGACGTGTTGGAGGGGCTCGTTAGGGGTGAAAACCTGCCCGGCAAAATACTCGCTCATATAGGTCTTGTTCACTGGTATCTAAAGAGTGGATTCATGTTAAAAAATTCCGTTCTAATCCCAATTTAGCCCGTTGGGAATTTTTCAAAGTTCGCAGTTGAACGATTTTTCGGTCATGTTTGAGGGGTAGTCTGAGGGTAGTAACGGGCCCGGACTAACACTTGGTGGTTTATAACTTGTTCCATAGAATAAACTAGAAGCAAAAATTAGCTTTTTGGGGATTTTTAAAAATTCACGATTTTTCGACTTTTTCGACGTGTTGGAGGGGCTCGTTAGGGGTGAAAACCTGCCCGGCAAAATACTCGCTCATATAGCTCTTGTTCACTGGTATCTAAAGAGTGGATTCATGTTAAAAAATTCCGTTCTAATCCCAATTTAGCCCGTTGGGAGTTTTTCAAAGTTCGCAGTTGAACGATTTTTCGGTCATGTTTGAGGGGTAGTTTGAGGGTAGTAACGGGCCCGGACTAACACTTGGTGGTTTATAACTTGTTCCATAGAATAAACTAGAAGCAAAAATTAGCTTTTTGGGGATTTTTAAAAATTCGCGATTTTTCGACTTTTTCGACGTGTTGGAGGGGCTCGTTAGGGGTGAATTCCTGCCCGGCAAAATACTCGCTCATATAGGTCTTGTTCACTGGTATCTAAAGAGTGGATTCATGTTAAAAAATTCCGTTCTAATCCCAATTTAGCCCGTTGGGAATTTTTCAAAGTTCGCAGTTGAGCGATTTTTCGGTCATGTTCGAGGGGTAGTTTGAGGGTGATATCGGGCCCGGCCTAACACTTGGTGGTTTATAACTTGTTTCATAGAATAAACTACAAGCACAAATAAGCTTTTTGGGGATTTTTAAAAATTCGCGATTTTTCGACTTTTTCGACGTGTTGGAGGGGCTCGTTAGGGGTGAAAACCTGCCCGGCAAAATACTCGCTCATATAGGTCTTGTTCACTGGTATCTAAAGAGTGGATTCATGTTAAAAAATTCCGTTCTAATCCCAATTTAGCCCGTTGGGAATTTTTCAAAGTTCGCAGTTGAACGATTTTTCGGTCATGTTTGAGGGGTAGTTTGAGGGTAGTAACGGGCCCGGACTAACACTTGGTGGTTTATAACTTGTTCCATAGAATAAACTAGAAGCAAAAATTAGCTTTTTGGGGATTTTTAAAAATTCACGATTTTTCGACTTTTTCGACGTGTTGGAGGGGCTCGTTAGGGGTGAAAACCTGCCCGGCAAAATACTCGCTCATATAGCTCTTGTTCACTGGTATCTAAAGAGTGGATTCATGTTAAAAAATTCCGTTCTAATCCCAATTTAGCCCGTTGGGAGTTTTTCAAAGTTCGCAGTTGAACGATTTTTCGGTCATGTTTGAGGGGTAGTTTGAGGGTAGTAACGGGCCCGGACTAACACTTGGTGGTTTATAACTTGTTCCATAGAATAAACTAGAAGCAAAAATTAGCTTTTTGGGGATTTTTAAAAATTCGCGATTTTTCGACTTTTTCGACGTGTTGGAGGGGCTCGTTAGGGGTGAATTCCTGCCCGGCAAAATACTCGCTCATATAGGTCTTGTTCACTGGTATCTAAAGAGTGGATTCATGTTAAAAAATTCCGTTCTAATCCCAATTTAGCCCGTTGGGAATTTTTCAAAGTTCGCAGTTGAGCGATTTTTCGGTCATGTTCGAGGGGTAGTTTGAGGGTGATATCGGGCCCGGCCTAACACTTGGTGGTTTATAACTTGTTTCATAGAATAAACTACAAGCACAAATAAGCTTTTTGGGGATTTTTAAAAATTCGCGATTTTTCGACTTTTTCGACGTGTTGGAGGGGCTCGTTAGGGGTGAAAACCTTCCCGGCAAAATACTCGCTCATATAGGTCTTGTTCACTGGTATCTAAAGAGTGGATTCATGTTAAAAAATTCCGTTCTTATCCCAATTTAGCCCGTTGGAAAATTTTCAAAGTTCGCAGTTGAACGATTTTTCGGTCATGTTTGAGGGGTAGTTTGAGGGTAGTAACGGGCCCGGACTAACACTTGGTGATTTATAACTTGTT
Organism: Chrysolina oricalcia; assembly: GCA_944452925.2. Taxonomy (NCBI): domain Eukaryota; kingdom Metazoa; phylum Arthropoda; class Insecta; order Coleoptera; family Chrysomelidae; genus Chrysolina; species Chrysolina oricalcia. The sequence continues at coordinate 3,129,858 of OX101824.2, read as the reverse complement.
CCATAGAATAAACTAGAAGCAAAAATTAGCCTTTTGGGGATTTTTAAAAATTCGCGATTTTTCGACTTTTTCGACGTGTTGGAGGGGCTCGTTAGGGGTGAAAACCTGCCCGGCAAAATACTCGCTCATATAGGTCTTGTTCACTGGTATTTAATCAGTACTATAGTACCCTAGGAAAGAGATTCGCAGACAGAATACAAGCACCTGATGAATATAGGGAACGTGAAAAACGACAGAAAAATTCGATGTATCTTTATCCTACAAATTCTGACGAGGTCCAAAAAACCATCATGGAATTAAAACTAAAAAAAGCTCCAGGCAACGACAATATACGCGCAGAAACCTTGAAAAAAATATCGAACGAGATAAAAGGCCCGCTAACTCACTTGATAAATTGCTGTTTCGACAGAGGCTATTATCCTAGAAACCTCAAAGTTGGAATCGTCAAGCCACTATACAAGAATGGAAATAAATTAGAAATGGTGAACTATAGACCCATTTCACTCATATCTAACATTTCAAAAATCATAGAAAAAATTATTAAAATCAGAATACAGAATTTCTGTACCAAATATAGTATACTTTCCGACTTCCAATATGGCTTCAGAGAGGGAAAGTCGACCGACGATGCTATACACCAATTAACAACTTATGTCTACAAGTCATTGGATAGGAGCACGCCTGCCTTATGTATCTTCGTGGACCTTGCAAAGGCCTTCGACACCGTGTGCCATAAAAAACTGCTGGATAAATTAGATAATTATGGACTGAGAGGGAATATCTATAACCTACTGAAGAGCTACCTAGAGCATCGTGAACAAAGGGTTGACATCGGAGGTGAACTGAGCAACAGTATGTTCGTAACTTACGGGGTACCGCAAGGGACAGTGCTGGGTCCACTCTTGTTCACACTATATATTAACGGCTTACTAAATCTCAACATAAAAGGAAGGATCCTAAGCTTTGCTGACGACACAGCGATATTCTACGAATCAAAATCATGGGACACATTGAAATCTCTAGCGGAGGACGACTTTAAATTAATAGAAAAGTGGTTTAGATTCAATACCCTCACACTCAATCTGGATAAAACTAAATATCTGCCATTCACATCATACGTGAGTGGACTACCAAATCTGGGACCGTTGAGCATTGGTCCTCAATCACATATTCCTGAAGCTGATTCGATAAAATATTTAGGCATTGTAGTCGACCGACATCTTAAATGGAACCTACAAATAAAGAATATAGTAAAAAAATTAAGAGGCATGCTCTCAAGATTCAAATACCTAAAAGACTATCTTGACACTAAACATCTCACTGTACTATACTACGCATTCGTACAATCACAGTTAACTTATGGAATAATAGGATGGGGAGGCGTAAATGACAGTCATCTAGAAAACTTGAACGTTATCCAAAGGTGGATCCTGAGAATAATACTTGGTAAGCCATTCTTATTTCCGAATAACCAATTATACACATTGTCCGGTATGAACGACGTCAGACAACTTTTCTGTGTGTCTATGCTAACCAACCTCAAAAAACATCAAAAAATTCCAGAAAAAGTGACCCACAAATACACCACCAGACATAAATCGCAGCTATTACCACGTTGTGAAAAAACAGTAGGTCAACGTCACTGTGACTACCTTGCACCCAGACTCTACAGCTTAATACCTAACCCAATAAAAGACATACAAAACTTAAACTTATACAAAAAGAAAATCAAATATTGGATTACTAGTATTGAAAGAAATAATATACACGACTTTGTTAACCAGAAATACTTATACTAAAGAAAAAAAGTAAATCCGGCCTTACGCCCAATCATTATTCCAATATTCCATACCAATATAATCAATCATAAGTTCAAAAAATACAATTAGTACGATATGAATGGCTCCATAACAGATGCTTTGATCTTGTATATATATATAATTATTATTAATTATTACTTTGTTATTATTTTACATATTACATTATTACCTTGTTATTGTTCTGTTTATTATATCTTCGTTGTGTATATACTATACGAAAATAATTCTGTCACTACTTACACTACTTCTTGTTATATATTAATTATTACCAACTATTATCTTTGTTAATATTACACTCTATACATACGAAACCACGTACAAGCAATAGTTCTTCGGAACTAAAGCTTCTGTGGTATCCCTATGTTTATTTGCTGTAACTTCCTCCATTGTATAAACATTTCTTGTATCGTAGCGAATAAACTTTTTTATTATTTATTATTATTATTATTATCTAAAGAGTGGATTCATGTTAAAAAATTCCGTTCTAATCCCAATTTAGCCCGTTGGGAATTTTTCAAAGTTCGCAGTTGAACGATTTTTCGGTCATGTTTGAGGGGTAGTTTGAGGGTAGTAACGGGCCCGGACTAACACTTGGTGGTTTATAACTTGTTCCATAGAATAAACTAGAAGCAAAAATTAGCTTTTTGGGCATTTTTAAAAATTCACGATTTTTCGACTTTTTCGACGTGTTGGAGGGGCTCGTTAGGGGTGAAAACCTGCCCGGCAAAATACTCGCTCATATAGCTCTTATTCACTGGTATCTAAAGAGTGGATTCATGTTAAAAAATTCCGTTCTAATCCCAATTTAGCCCGTTGGGAGTTTTTCAAAGTTCGCAGTTGAACGATTTTTCGGTCATGTTTGAGGGGTAGTTTGAGGGTAGTAACGGGCCCGGACTAACACTTGGTGGTTTATAACTTGTTCCATAGAATAAACTAGAAGCAAAAATTAGCTTTTTGGGGATTTTTAAAAATTCGCGATTTTTCGACTTTTTCGACGTGTTGGAGGGGCTCGTTAGGGGTGAATTCCTGCCCGGCAAAATACTCGCTCATATAGGTCTTGTTCACTGGTATCTAAAGAGTGGATTCATGTTAAAAAATTCCGTTCTAATCCCAATTTAGCCCGTTGGGAATTTTTCAAAGTTCGCAGTTGAGCGATTTTTCGGTCATGTTCGAGGGGTAGTTTGAGGGTGATATCGGGCCCGGCCTAACACTTGGTGGTTTATAACTTGTTCCATAGAATAAACTAGAAGCAAAAATTAGCTTTTTAGGGATTTTTAAAAATTCGCGATTTTTCGACTTTTTCGACGTGTTGGAGGGGCTCGTTAGGGGTGAAAACCTGCCCGGCAAAATACTCGCTCATATAGGTCTTGTTCACTGGTATCTAAAGAGTGGATTCATGTTAAAAAATTCCGTTCTAATCCCAATTTAGCCCGTTGGAAATTTTTCAAAGTTCGCAGTTGAGCGATTTTTCGGTCATGTTTGAGGGGTAGTGTAAGTGTGAAATCGGACTCGGCTTAATATTTATGGGCATGGGTCTTCATCTCCACTACCTATAAAGTCCATCATTAGGAAAAAATAATCGACTTCATTCCAATTTTGCTTGTTGATGATTTTTTCAAAGTTTGAAATTTCACGATTTTTCAAACGTGTTTGAGAGGTAAGTCTAAAGGCGAAACCTCGAGCGGCTAAATATATTGTTGTATAAAGCTTATTATCATTACCCAGAGAAAAAATAAACTTTCATCTAATTTTTACCGCCAACTAAAAATTAGTGACTGAGCCATGTTTCAGACTGAATCAATTTTTATCGCCAACTAAAAATTCGTGGCTGAGCCATGTTTCATACTGAATTACTCGTTAAAATAAATAAATCCATCTGATATATCCCGCTATCCACCAAAAGCATTGCTAGCCATGTTTTCTGCCAACTCATGGCTGGCCATGTATTTCGAAGACGACCGTTGGCGGTCGGGCTTGCTCCCGCGTCGAAGCGGTAGTCACTCCCGAAGTCATGGCTGGAACTCATGGCTGCCTTCACGCTGATTAGAAACTCTCGAAAGCATAGATGTAAGAGGTACAGCACAATCACTCTTCAAATCGTACCTAACGAACAGAACTCAACAAGTCAAAATACAAGACTCACAGAGCAGCAAAAAAATAGTAGAATGTGGGGTACCACAAGGAACGGTGTTGGGGCCAGTACTGATCACGATATACATAATTAACTTATTCTTGGTGGAGTCTGAAGGGAATATTATAAGTTTTGCAGATGACACGGTCATCTTATACGAAGAAGAAACATGGTCTAAATTACAAAAGAAAGTAGAATCTGATCTCCCTCTCATCAAAAGATGGTTTGACAATAAATTATTATCAATTAACTTACAGAAAACATTCTACGTGCCTTTCTGTAGCTATAGTTCGCAACTTCCAAATTACAATGAAATTAGTTTCCAAGATAATTTTCAAATAAATTGTACTAACTCTATGAAATATTTAGGAATAAAAATAGACAGTCACCTGAAATGGGACCAGCAAATTAACTTTCTCCTCAATAAACTAAGATGCGTGGTGTATAAGATAAAGCAAGTCTCCAGAATACTCGAACAACATCAATTGAAAACGTTATACTAAACACTTTTCGAACCCCATTTGAAATATGGAATCATCGGATGGGGAGCTGGAATGAATGTACACCTCAAAAAAATAGAAATCATACAGAAACGAAAAATAAAAATAATATATAAAAAACCGCCACGTTATTCTACAGAACTTCTATATCAAGAAACAAAATTGATGGACATAAAACAACTATACTTTTTGACCCTGGCAACACATCAGTTCGTGAATAAACAAGAATTGATTAGAAAAAATCATCAACAAAATACCAGAGGTCACAACCTTTATCAAATTCCGTTTGTTCACAAATCAATAAGCCAGAGGACTTACAACAGTATGTAGGACCAAAGGTCTTTAATGCGTTGTCAGAAAATCTGAGAGACGAGAAGCAACTGAAAAAATCAAAACTCAAATAAAAAAATACATTCTTGAAAACCCTAGACAAAAAATTCATGAAATAATAGAATCATATACTAACAGAAATATCATATTGTCTATGTCTATATTTTACGTATACTCATATTTTTTTTGATATTTAATTTGTAGTGTGTATATTTTAAAATTATAACTCTTATTTTATGAATCATATCTACATCTACATTTTTAAATATAAACACTTCAACAAACATCTGAGAATTTAATATTTTAACATTTAAACATTTTTAAATCTCTACATAGGTATATTTTATTTCATATTGAATATCAGTAGACCCTAAATTTGTACATAAGTAGGTATAGTATAGTATATAGATTTTTTTTATTTGTTCTACTTGATTGTGATATTATCACGTCCTGTATTTATTATATATTTATATTTTTATATCCTTATACTAGTTCATCACATATTTATCACATATTTTACACATAGTTTACATATGAACCTCTGTTGAATACGTCCACAAACAAGCAGTATTAACTGCTTCGTGGTATATTCTTTATTCATAACCATAATGTATACGTTGATCTCAACTCTGTATCTTTGCTTGTGAATAAATTATTATTATTATTAAACTGAAAAGTTTGGCAGTTTGAACTGGATAGAACAGGTGGAAGAATTTACATACAGAAGAAAACGGATGAGCCCTAAGAATGATCCCTGTGGCACGCCTCGCTTGAAAAATTTTTTTTCTGATACGAATAACCTACCTTCTTGCATAATCGCAACAGCTTGATATCTATTTTCGAAGTGGGACTTCAATAGTCTAATCATATGGGGTTTTTCCCAGAAACAATTCTCAGCGGTTTTATATCTATTTTTGGTCGCTAACCGATGTCATTTTTGCCACCTCGGATGTGTGCTAACTTCAGTAATCGCGAAAAACCACCGTGGGTTTTTTGCGGTTATTCGGGGTTTTCACTTACAGCTCACAAACGATCATTTTTTTGATAGTGACTATTCCATACAAAATCAAAGTAGATTAAATTTTCTACAATGCACCTAATATATCGACTTAGTTCCAGAATGTTCCAAACCGTCGCTAGATCGCGCTAAAAATAGTCACTTTTAACCACTTTGTAACTTAGTGAAAGATTTTGAAAATGCGGTGGAGCCTCGATATAATAATAATAACATTTATTCAAAAAATCTCAAAATATGAATAGTTGTACTAAAAAATATATTTGTAATCAACCCAATCAAATATGAGCAGATGCATGCTTGTACTAGATTGGGTAATTTCATAAAAATATCAAAATAAAATATGCTGAGAAGAAAAATAAGAAAAGAAAATACATTTAAATAAATATGTGAAATGAGAGTATTTTTCGATTTGATTCCGAAAGTTCCAACCTTTGACAGCTGTTTCGTGGTTACCCACTCATCAGAAAGGATTTACAAAAGGTTTAGGTTAGATTAATGTTTTTGATTAAACAAAAAAAAAGTAAGATGATCGTACGCAAATTTAGTACCGTAAGGCAAAGTATTACAAAAAGTAACTAGTGACATTACTGGTTGGTTTTGGTTTGAAACGAACCAAGGAATCCAAAGTTAGATGATTATCTACTCATTAACAGGCAGCCAACAGTTTTGCTGTTCTGACCAACCCAAGGTCTAGTCAAGTTTCTTGAAACTTGATTGAATCTTGTCAATCTGCTCTAGAGAATTTTTCTTATATAATTCGAATAAATTGTTTATTTTGATACTATTTTCCAATATCCAGTTGTATAATTTTTTTTCAAGATTTTTAAGCCTTTTTCTATAATCTTAGCGCTCAATTTTCGATTTCAATAGGTACATATTTATAAATATACGCGTTTTTTCAAACAATGTTTTATTTAAAACGAAAAATAAACTATACCATTAGAAAGTTTAGATTTCCTACTTCAAAATAGATAATTTGAAATTCCAATTTAAAATCTTGTAAGTACGTATCAGATCATAATGTAGACCCGTGCGTAGTATGCATATCATTTTTTTGCGGACAAACTGTAACTCTGACAAAAAAGGTGCGGAATATCTTTTTGGTAGAAAAAAACTTCCCCTACATCCCCTATTCTTCCCAGCCCAAATATTCTAGGATATTGAAAATAAAAATATTTTTCGAAATTGTTTTTGACTTTAGGAAATCGATTGACCAATGAACATTTTCTTAAATCAACCAACATAATCTAAACTAATTATAAAAAAAATCAGTAAGATTGCTAATTACTTGTTCTCGTGACCTCCGCCAACTGGACTATATCCAATGACAGATGAATAAACAGAAAGGGGTGACCAAAAAAATCTTTTTCTGATTCAAAGAAAAACAAGAAAGAGGCCTGGTAATGGGGCTTAGGCGCAGCGATGTTTCATCCAGCCCACTTTATTTTGTCTGGAAAAAACAACATTAGTTTCTCTGGCGAGTTGTCACAACATTCCGAGCTCATCCTCAAATATATTCATCAAATAGGTTAATCGAGATAGTTGTTTGTGTCTAGCGTTCGCGAGTGTGAGCGTGTTTATTTCTAGAATGAAATAAACCCGATGTTTATTCAGATATAATTAATGTGTGACAAACGATGTGTCGAATGACGAGTCTGCCTAGCCGTTTAAGTCGATAGATGGAATCTTTGAATGATGTCTGTTCGAGTTACAGAATGACATTAGGCCAATTTATTGTTACAATATTGTGTTTTGAAATTGATAGTTAATTTATCATAACCGTAGAAAAATTATAGTATACAAAATCGAAATTTTCAAATTTTGGTATAGAAATTTGCCTGGCTCCAGAACTAATACCGTTTTGTTTTATATAAAAATAAGAGGATGTTTTCACACAAAATAAAAGACGCAAACGGTGTATACTACTTTATTTTTAATTTGTCCATAACTGCTTTATAATACCTTGGCAACGGTTGCTATTAACAGACCCATAACGCCCAGGGCGTTATGGAGAGCATTATGAATCATAACTCCCGCTAAATATTTTTTTCTGTAGTTAAAAAAAAATAAAAAGGGACTAATTATTTTCTGTCGAATAGAAATTACAATTTTCAAATGTTAATTGTTGGTGTCCAATTATAGTTATAACTGCATTGAAGTATTTGTATTCATATTATTTGTACCCAATTATAGTTTTGAAAGCATTAAAGTCGTTGTATTCATATTATTTGTGCCCAATTATAGTTTTGAAAGCATTAAAGTCGTTGTATTCATATTATTTGTGCCCAATTATAGTTTTAAACGCATCAAAGTCGTTGTGTTCATTTTATTGGTGTCCAATATAGTTTTAAACGCATTGAAGTAGTTGTATTCATATTATTTGTATCCAATTATAGTTTTGAAGTCGTTGTATTTATATTATTTCCGTCCAATTATAGTTTTAAAAGCATTGCAGTCGTTGTATTCATATTATTGGTGTTCAATTATAGATTCAAACGACGATGTATTTATATTATTTACGTACAATTATAGTTTTAAGCGCATTACAGTCATATTTATATTATTTACGTCCAAATATAGCTTTAAAATCATTGAAGTCGTATTTATATTATTTACGTACAATTATAGTTTTAAACGCATTAATGTCGTTGTATTTGTATTATTTACGTCCAATTATAGTTTTAAACGCATTAAAGTCGTCGAATTTATATTACTTACGTACAATTATAGTTTTTAACGCATTAAAGTCGTTGTGTTTATATTATTTACGTCCAATTATAGTTTTAAATGCATTAAAGTAGTTGTATTCATATTATTGGTTTCCAACTATTGATTTAAACGCATTAAAGTCGTTGTATTCATATTATTTGTGTTCATTTATAGTTTTAAAGGCATTAAAGTCTTTGCATTTCTATTATTGGTGTCCAATTATACAGGGTGTTTCATAATAAATGCGCAGGACTTCAGGATGTCCAAAAATATGAAAAAAGTTTTTATTAACTTACCCTCTAAAATGTACCATATTCGAGATACAGGGTGTTGAAATTTTAAAAAAATAATCGTTTTTTGCGAATATCTCTGGAACCGTTTATCGCACAGAAAACATATTTTGTAGGCATTTTCTACTCATAATAAGCTATGTTTTGTGCGGATTTTTTATTTTTTAAAATTCATAATTGGTGAAGATTTTGAAGGGGAAGTGGGTGTTTTTTTCTCCAACTTCTACGCCACTGGAAAAAGTACAGTTTTGAGCCTCCTATATGAACCGCCAATGTTTTCTACACAAAAAAGGTATTCTGGGTCTTAAGCTCTAAAGTTTTCAAGAAAAATCAACTTTCATGTTGTTTAAATAATGTTTTTTCCTCGAAAAATTGCTGCGTGCATTGAAGCTAACGGCGGACTTTTCCAACAATTGAACTGAGTATGATTGTCATTGTTTTTTTTTATTTTGCAATTAAGAAGTCAACGTTTGGTTTTGTTACTTGTTTTAACGTTTAAATAAATTTTGTATAATTAGGAAAAAAATTATTTAAAAAAATTTACCATGTTTTTCAACATGAAAGTTGATTTTTCTTGAAAACGGTCAACTTTAGAGCTTATGACCAAGAGTACCTTATTTGTGTAGAAAACATTGGCGGTTCAAATAGGTGGCTCAAAATAATTTTTTCCATTGGCGTAGAAGTTGGAGAAAAAAACACCCACTACCCCTTCAAAATTTTCACCAATTGTGAATTTGAAAAAATAAAAAATCCGCACAAAACAGCTTATTATGAGTAGAAAATGCCTACGAAATCTGTTTTCTGTGCGATGAACGGATCCAGAGATATTCGCGAAAAACGATTATTTTTTTTTAATTTCAACACCCTGTATCTCGAAAATGGTGCATTTTAGAGGATAAGTTAATAGAAACTTTTTTTATATATTTTTGGACGAACTATCACATCCTGAAGTCCTGCGCATTTATTATGAAACACCCTGTAGTATAATGTAGGAATGTAGGCTTTCACGGCTGGCGTCAATGTTTTGGTTGTTTTCCGGGTTTTGCCGGGATTTAAACCAAAGAAGACCACGGCAAAACCCGGAAACCAACCAAAACACCCTGTAGTATAGTTGTGAACGCATTAAAGTCGGTGTATTCATATTATTGGTGTCCAATTTCAATTATAGTTGACTTCATTGAAGTCATGCAGTATTGAAAAAATCTACAACTTCTAGGCCCTTCAACTGTTAACTAAACCTTCTTTTTTCGTGAGATTCACTAAGAAAATTTACTAACTATGGCGTAAACATTTACTTAATTGTTGTTAAACAAAAAAAACTGGTGTCAATTTCGAATCCAACCATATGTAAATCCATACTCATTTTCGTCCAAATTTATCGATCTATTAATCTAATGATCACTTTGTGAGAACTGCACGAATCCGAGAGATGATTTTGTTTTTTTCGTATTTTCCTGGACGATAAACAAAGTAATCTGGCTTTTGAAAACAAGCTGATAGCAATCCGTAATCTGTAGAATTTGAAAGGCGTATAAATGATATATTATTGTAACTCCGTTTTTTGTGTAAACATTTCGATACATTTTATCGAAACCACTACAAATTTTTAACAACAGTCAAATTGTTGTTTATCCCGCAGCAGATACCGATAAAAAATAGCTAGCGTTCCGTTCAAGTGGATGTTTACGAAATAAACGGTTTCCATTATAGATTTTGGATTCTAGTGTGTAACGTCACAGCATTTAAATTACTGATAATTCATCCGGTATATTCGAAAACACATTCTTGAATGGTGTCGACCTTAGCAGACAATTTTTGAAGCTTTCGCAAAACCGTCTGAAGGAAAAATTAATAAAAATCCTTTTTTCTGTGACAGGAAAAACGTTTGACATTTCATCTCTGTTGGTAGGTAAGCAAATATTAATTTTTATGAAATAACTTTTTTTACCGGAAAATATACTCACATAGGTAAAGGTAGATATTCAATTTTAGAATATTTTATTATACAAAACTTACATTTCCCTTATATCAAAATTGTAATTATTAAATGTGCATTGCATTTATGACATGTTCCTTGAACTATTCGGTAAAAGAGTCGAATTTTCATGTGTTTGATATTATATTTTTTCTGCCATGGACACAACTTCCTTTGATGTACCTGGTACAAACACTGCCACACGTTCTAAACACTTGATTAGCTATTTCTGTCCTGTGAGCTACCAATTCATCAAAATACCCTTCAGCGACCCTTGATGACTTCCAACCGCCATGTTTCTTTAGTGTTGCAACCCTAAAAAGTTAAATAAAAAGGAGCAATGCAGACAGCAGCTTCGTCGGTAGGCACTATGGGTTCGTTTATAACGGAATTATATCATTGAACAGCAACATAATGGTCACAAAAATAAGAGGGGGCGCCACAGCAACTTTCAATATGTCTATGTCAAGGAGTACTTACTTGGAAAGTTGAACAACCGAATAATGACAATTAAATGTTATACCCAAAACTATAAGAGACTTTACCATACGATATTGTCAAGTTGAAGAGTTTTAATCAACAAATAAATAAAATATAAATAAACACACAAACATTTAATATGAATTGATCTTCACTGGTCTCTCTCTCTCTCTATATATTTGTGGTCGATGCTTCCTGCTGAGGCGCATTTGACCAGCCTCCTCCTGTTACACAATCATTCGCTGTGTTAACAAGAGCTTGTTTCTTCACTGGTCAGAGTAACAGTTTCCAAACGACTGATTCTAATAATATTCAATATTCGATATGTTGCATACAGGGTTCGGAGGATATATATCCAGTGATATATATCATGATATATATCACGATATATATCATGATATTTATTACTTGATATATATCTGATATATTCGATAATTTTATTAATTAAATTAAAAATGTTTTCCATCATTCTAAACATTCGAAAATATCTTGAAAGGACCTTTTTTCTTCTTTCGGTTTGGTTCAATCGGATTTACGGAATCGCTTGGGAAACCAAAAAGCCAGTAGACTGGTTTTTATGTTCAAGTGTATGAATCAAAATATAGATAAAAAAAACAACCTTGACTGGGCATGGAAACCAGCCATATCTGAAGATTCTGACGTAATTGTCAATAATAGGAATGATATTGATATAAATATTTCATCTGATGAGGATATACCAATATCAATGTTGACGTAATAATGTTAATAATGTTATTTAACATTTAAAATCTATTTGTTTTTAGTTTTTTTTCTTTTTAATTAGAGTTATCAATGTTAGAAAAAGGTTTTGCTGTTTGGAAAAGGGTTTTAATTGTGTGTTTGTGTTGAAATAATAAAATAATGTTGAAATATGTTTATTTTATCAATTGTTTTTGTTTTTTCTTTTTAATTAGAGTTAGAATAAACCGTTTTGTTGTTTAGAATATAGGTTTTTGTTAATGTATTTGTGTTAAACAATAGTTTGTGCTAGAAACAATGATGTTTTTTGATTAAATAATTAAATTTTAAATATGATATATATCGGAGATATTTCCGATATATATCGGATATATATCATATGATATGATATTTATATAAATAACATGATATTTTCGAACCCTGGTTGCATATGAGGTTGAATTCATTACATGTAAGATTTGATTAGGAAATCAATTTTCCCAGCGCATAGTACTACGTGGTGGTTAACAGATAGTCGTTGAAAGATATAGGAAGTTAGGGTACCAACATTCAGATATTTCAATATTTGCATGCATAACCGACCAATCTGACCAGGTTAAAAATAATGATGTGTTTGGTTGTCTCTGATCAGACACCCCAAATGCTAATTTGGCTATACTGATAGCCCGCAGAATGAAACAGTTGATAGCTGACAGTTGAAATATCATCGGTCGCTGACAAATAAAAATAAACGTAAACACGAAAGCAGACAAAACGTTTGGTTTATAATCACATTAAATCCAAGAAATTAAAACAGAGACAATAATTCGAAGACACTCCCTATGAACCTTCTCAATAACAATACATTTGAAGCACTCACGAAAATTCGTTTGAAGACAACATTGGATGCCAAAGAGAGTGGGATATACTTTCTTCCGGAGTCACTATTATTCACCTTTAACACGTTGACTGCCGTGCTCATTTTTTCATTTTTGGTATCAGAGCCGAAGCAAAATCGAAAATTTTGTCCCAGAAACCATTATGGACTCTGTAGGTACAGCCTACAGAAGATAGTATATCGTTGAATTTTTTGGAAATTGAGACTCTGAGTTCAAAAATTTTTAAAAATTTAGCTCGGTCTTATAGACCGAGTCGGCGCTCTTCAATAAGTGTACACCCTTGCATCTTCCAAAAATTCGTTGTTTTTTACTGATTTGTCTGCCACGCCGACTCGGCCTGTGCGTCGAATGAGAACAATTTGCAACGCAAACTTGTTACTGAAGCCGTCTCGGTCTGTTTTCGCGATATTATCAACAATAATTTAGACCGATGGCTTCAAGAACAGTTCTATTGGCTCGGTACCATAGACCGAGTTGGCCTGGTGTATCAACCTCAACCTCGGTCTATGAGACCGAGGTGGCTCACCAGAATAATTTTTCCTCGGTCTCATAGACCGACATGGCAGTCAACGTGTTAATCATTTTTAGATCGACATTTGCAAAGTGTAAAACAGATCACACTTTTCTAGTAAGCAGAAATACAAGCGCTACGCTGAAAATCAAACAGGACCACAACGTATGCAATTTCAATGAGAACAAGTCGAAAATTGAAAAGTTATGATTTATTCTGATGGCGCATCCAGAACTTAATTATTCTCCTTGTAGTGACAACTTGTAAACTGTGAATTGGTCATCAAATGTGGTTTTTGAATGGAAATTAGCCTGGGAATGTTGATAAGGTTTCTATGAATGACGTTAGACAACCAACTATGAAAATATATCTATGTTGGGTTGAGTCTCATTGAAAGTAGGTCACCACAGGGTGAAGTCTACATTGCTCTAAAGCTTTCTAAAAATTAATAAAATAAAGTAGCGAAAATTTACATGCTACAGTGTAATCAAGTCTCCCCCAGATTCAATATAAGACGATCTTCGAAATGAATGACCTGCTTGTGAGTTAGCATTTTCAAGTTTCAGGTACTACTTTATAAAACTGATTCTACCCACAACCACATTGATACATTTTCCATTCGGATATATGTATAAAACAGGTAGACGTAATAATAATAGTGAAATATCACACAAAGGAAATTTTATCAATGAAAAATGCCCCGTCGGAATTTCCTTAACACATGCCATCAAAATGACCTTCGTTTTTTTTATTATTCAATCAGAAATCAACTTAGAGATTAACAAATATAATTCTCGGGCAAAACATTCGTACGATTATAATTCAAATCGAAAAACGTGTTTTTTATGTGCGTGCCATCAACAACCGTCGAATGTTGACAATAAAAGGAGTCGGACCGCATCTGAGAAAAACAAAATTATTTTTCGAAACAAACGACACACGAGGCGAGAGCGTGTTTTGTTTATGCTCGAGTAAACGTCGAGAAAAATACGTTTCTTACGTAAACTTCGTTGCATTCTCGGAGAGAGAGGCGGCGATAATTTTTTAATATGCCTCCGCCGACAATAGCGTTGATGCGTTGTTTTTTTCGTAAACGACTGACTCTTTCGCGGTAATTACCTTGTTTACGGCAGGGCGCCAGTAAACAAGTCGGTGTTAGTCAGTAGGCGCTCATTAGAGGAATATTGTTTTTGTTTTGCATGCATCCGACGTGCCAACGTCATCAGAAAACTCGGAAATGAGAGAGAAGATAAAAACAGTCTCTTACATAAATATCAGATTTTCTCAGTAAGCGAACGTTTCGGCAATACGTTTTGCCATCTTCAGGGCTCTGAGTGATTTCGGTTATCCTTTTTCCTTTCGTTCTCCTCAATTGCATTCAGTAACTGATTATATCCATGTAGTTTTATGCTGTTTTACTTTTGACGAAGGAAAACCAAAATCACTCATGGCCCTGAGGCTGGCGAGATATATTGCCGAGACGTTGGCTAACTCAGAAAAACTGGGTTTTCTATAAGAGACCTAGTCCCAACAACTGAGAAATGCACTGATAGAAGAATTTATTAACTATTAATAAGTTCCTATTTAAGTGTTTTATTGTTTGATCTCATTGTGATTCTTTGCTACGCAATTAGCAATCTTAAATACTAGTCTTAACTAGTCTTGAATACAAAAAATTACAAGAAAATTGTTTTTAAAAATAAATCTAATTCAATCGAGCACAGATTAACTGACTTGCAACACAAATACGCATTTTCAAATATCTCAAGATCATGAAGGGGGAGCGGGTTGAGCAAAATCTCACATCTCACCAAGGGAGAGGGGGGTGGAAAAATCGCCAAAATCGTCTCACGTATTTAGTGGACGCCACCTAATAGAATGATATTGGGAAATTTTAAGCAGCTAGGAAAAATAGCAAGTTTCCATAAATGGAGTGCAGCCCCTAAACACACTGAATCTTTTAGATTATGTCCAAAAAAGATCCATTCGTCTCGTCGGTGATGCCGAGCTTACAAGCTCACTCACTGCTCTGGAACACCGCAGAAAGGTTGGCGAGTCTGTTTTACACACAGTGCGGCTTTTTTTTAGCCCTCCCTGTTAACTTTTGAACGGTTCGACGTACAAACATGGAAAAAAAAACCGTCTGGAGGGGTTCACCGATACTGCTTTTTGTAATAAAAAATTTGATGATTGCTCGACCGGGGGTGGAGGGGGGGTACATCAACTCAAAATTTTTAAATGGCATGGGGGATCAAGCGTCACATCGTTGAAAAGACAATTCCATTCTCTTTACAACCATGCTCCCAGCGCCATCTGTCGAGTAATTGCAATGATTCTTCTCTCAAAAAGTAGTATCGGTAATTCTCTTCAATATATTTTTGGTTTCATTATTCCACATCAAAACGTCAAACGTTCGATAAAGCTTCATATATCTGATGTGATTGTTATCTCTAATCTTTACCCTCTATTACATTCATTTTGATCTCCACATTCTCACGTGTCACTATTTGTGAAAAATCTTGGCCACTAGTAGAATGTACATAGTAGGAAACTGAATTTTTAGGACAGTGTGGAGGAGAGAATGATGAATATATTAAATGATAAAGGAATTTCACCGAGTTAATCGTGAATTACAGGGTGATTTCTGAAACGTTGATATTTTGTCCTTTTTATCATCGAAAATTTTCATGATCACCCTATATATCCCAACGAAATCATGTTTATACGGTATCAGCTATCTTCGGAGGATGATAATTCACTTGAATACACAGGATATGTACGAAAGAATTGTGATTAATGATGGAATAAGAATAGTACATTGCATGCCAAAATAATTTTATCGATATTTCATTATTACATCGAATTTTCAGACATTACTAAAATGTTTTTATTTTTCACTCTGTACATAATGATATAATCTGCACCATCTGAATGATATTTAGTTATATAAAGATACGTTGATGATAAGAACGAACAAAAATGCAGTGGGCACTTTCATATCCCGAGAAAATAATTGAATAAAAATTACTGATTTTTAACTTGAACGCCCTGTATTTCAAAATCTATCCAACAAGTAACTTTGCGATTCTGCACGTTCAATCAGTACATCGAATATAGTCTATCCATTCCTAATTGGAACGGCAATAAAAATAAGAACACTACGAGGGGTGTTCATAATCACTGCCCGGCGTGTAGCAAATGGTGTGTAGCCCCTAGTCGCCCAAATAGTTAGTAAATATGCCATCAAGGGTAGTTGGGGAATAAAGGCTCGGCTAGCTGGACTGGCTGAATACTAATTAGTTGGCCACATCAAAATATTTCTTTATCAGTGCCGTGTGTTCGTTGAAAATAATAACGAGTATTCAGTGTGATTGTGTTTTCATTGTATTTTAGAGTTTTCGACTCGGAAATCAACTATGAGATGAGATGAGATACCATGTGTCTACTTTTACATGGGGTGATCAATTGCTATGATTGTAAGAATAAGTAACTGAAAAAATACCACTGAAAAATAATATACCGACTCCTATGTCGAGGCGGGAATTCCTTCTCTGTGCTGTTCCAATTGGTATTGGAAATACTATACCACAATATACTAAAAATTCAGACAATTTCACCGAAAACCATTTTACCTATAAAAAGTGCGGGGTCCTTTATCGAGGTGTGAGTAGTATTCAGATCCGCATTTATATTTGATATTTCGAATTTTAATTGAAAAAAAAAACAAAGAAACTCAAAAAAAAATTGGATGGTTTTAAAGAGAATATA
This sequence comes from Chrysolina oricalcia, assembly GCA_944452925.2. Taxonomy (NCBI): domain Eukaryota; kingdom Metazoa; phylum Arthropoda; class Insecta; order Coleoptera; family Chrysomelidae; genus Chrysolina; species Chrysolina oricalcia. The sequence goes on along the minus strand of OX101824.2, from coordinate 3,112,728 downwards.
ATTCTCTTTTCAACGATGTGACACTTGACCTCCCATGCCATTTAAAATTTTTGAGTTGATGTGTCCTCCCCCCCGCGCCCCCTGTCGAGCAATCATCAAATTTTGTATTTCAAAAAGTTGTATCGGTGAAACCCTCCAAACAGTTTTTTTTTCATGTTTGTACGTCAACCTGTTCAAAAGTTAACAGGGTGGGGGGGCTGAAAAAAGCCGCACGTATATTTTCATGGCTCTCGTGATTTTCTTTGAACATTAAGGGATTTTCCTATGCGTGAGAACTAGAACATAAAAAAAGTTTCGATCCCTCTCGATTATGATCAAGTTATAAATTATCTCTGGTTATTTCAATGGATCATTACTATTACCATCTTTTCCACGGCAATCGTTGATGTAATTAAATAACAATTACGCTGGATCGAATCGTCCATCCGCGGAACAAAACAAAACAAAATGCAATCGACGCCGTATGTTTCTCAACGTCCTTTCCGAGACGGTCGTCCTTGCCCCTATTCCCATGCAATCGGCCGCCCCCCGCCCCCGCCGCCCATGCGGCGGCCAACCTACATCTCGAATTCGATCTCTCGATAGATCGCGAAGCGTTTTCTGCGGATAGCGAAACTTTCTCTCGTACCGATAGAGACGGAAAAATAACAGAACACTAACGGTCCAAGTATGCTAGGAATTCGCCGGACGGGCCCGGCTAATTGGGTGATTACCGGGCTAGATATGTAGATTATTGCGTGCGATATGAAGGAACTGAAAAAAAATCGTTCGGATTAGAACAGGGAAATATATTATTACGTTACGAGTGTAAAAAATCACTCCTGCGTAGTTGACTTACGATATATCATTTTATTTGCAAGTACGAAGTCTTCCACAGTGCGATAATTGTGAATTACTTGGCCCCACGTTGGGCGCCAAGTGTAAATAATATTTTCATACTCTTTTTAAAGGATTTTTCTTCTAAACCTTATATAAGTATGCGGAGGGCTAACTCTTTTTGCGAAGGCAAGGGTCGTGGTACGATTGTAGGTGATGGATTTAAAGATATTCGCAGAAATTCAATTCACGGCAGATATAATGAAATAACTAAATAAAATTTGTCATTTGGACGCCATCTACAGAAATTCTACCTCTTCTCATTCTCAAAGCCAGTCTCTGTAGACAATACTTATTACACTGAAAGATAAATAACTACAGACGCAAAAATAAAACAATTACTGAAAAATAGTATACAATAAGTTAAATGAACTTTGTTGTGAAACATATCCTACGACGCAATTTGAAAAATCATGAATATTTGTCAGTTTTCTCATGCAATGGAAATCTGTTCAGTTCATGCCAAACCACCAGAGAGATGAAAATTAATTATATCAAAATGTTGATATTAATTACTTGATTTTAATCAACCTTCAATAGGCGAGGTCACGAAAAAATATCGCCCCAAATATGCATCAAAATACAGAACGCATATATAAATAAACCCAGAAAATATGTTTGGAGTCAAACTTCATTTACGTTCCCATTCTTTTCTGAACATTAGCAAATTTCAAGGCTACTAATATTGGCGCTCTTTGTGACGTAATCTCCCGAGCCCAATGAGCCAAAGGGCGTATTCTAATCGAGTTGATTGTGACGTGAAAAGGCAATGCTATTGGTTTCTCGGAATTCTCGGGAGAATAAGTCACAACAATTTGCAATGGCACAAGAAACAAGCCTTATGTATTTTTTTTGACTTTAAATATTTTTTTAAAGGTTAATTTTTTTTTATTTCGTGTTCTCGCCTATTTGTCAGACATTTCCTCAATGCCAAATTCAAGTGACTAGTTCAAATCACCTGAGATGAATAAAAGAAAAAACAAATTTACATTGACAGAGGATTTCAATTAAAATCAACAATGGAAAAAAACCTTTATTGGAAGAAGATTCCTATAAGAAGAATCTGAAAGACTGCTCTATGACTACAATATCTTTGGCAAATAGAAACAAACATCCACTAAAATCCACCTACCAGTACTCTAAGATTCCATGATATTGAAACATGCTTAAAACTGCGGAATATTATTCGGATTAGAATTGAGAAATGGTATATTAAGTTACGAGTGTGAAAAATCACTTTCGCGTAGGTGATGTACACTATTTTTTCTACGAACACGCGATATGACGTACAATATAATATTTGATTTGCAAGTCCGAAGTCTTCTACAGTGCAATAATTAAACCTCTGTGAATTCTCTGGCCCCACGTTGGGCGCCAAATTTTAATAAGATTTTTCAAATCCTGTCCAAAGGATTTTTATTTTGAACCTTATATAAGTATACGGAGGGCTAACTCTTTTTGCGAAGACAAGGTTTGTTGTACGATTGTTGGTGATGATCCCAAAGATATTCCCAGTAATTAATTATAGCAGAGAGAATGAAATGACTAAATTAAAGTTGTCATTGGACGCCATTTACAGAAATTCTGATGAAGTATCTCATTATTAAAGCCAGTGTCTGTAGACAATATCTATTACACTGAAAGAGAAAATATTCCAGGCATACAAATAAAACATTTACTAAAAAATAGTATTTAATAAGTTAAATGAACTTTGTTGTAAAACATATCCTACCACGCATTTTGAAAAATCATGAAAATTCATTGGAAAAACATTCTAAATAAATAGTTACCTCTTAATGAACTGTATCGGTCGACACTAATTCGATAATTATCAAAATAAAATCTCATCATTAGAGGATTTTTTCAGTGAAGCCAGAAACAGAAATAGACGATAAAAAGGATATTCAAATTAACTTTTTTCAAATCTTTGTTACCAAAGATTCGCGTTATGAAAGAACCACAGTTTCATATTTACCAACCAAATGAAGCCAACATCTTGTCTATGCATAAGAAGTTCAATTATACTCTCACTCTCTCTATTTGATGAATACAAATTACATCTATAGGGTGCTCTTAGATCTAAACAACTATCCGTGATATGAGAAGAAGAATTCAGCGTCACTTTGACACTGACAGCCGTAGACCATAACCAAATATTGATTTTATTTACGCCTTCGCGGTCAAGTAACTAATATTCCTCAATATTGTTAATCTTCAGATGACCAAGGGGGGTCAATTTTGACTCCAATGTATGTTTTTCTTCGAAAAGTCCAGAAATATTTTCAATAGCGAAACTTTCTCCTCGTACCGATAGAGACGGAAAAATAACAGATCACTAACGGTCCAAGTATGCTAGGAATTCGTTGGACGGGCTCGGCTAATTGAAGGAATGGAAAAAAAATCGTTCGGATTAGAAAAGGGAAATATATTATTACGTTAAGAGTGTGAAAAATCACTTTCGCGTAGGCGATGTACACAATTTGTTCTACGAACACTCGATAATGTTATGAATATGACGTACAATATAATATTTTATTTGCAAGTCCGAAGTCTTCCGCTGTGCAATAATTGAACCTCTGTAAATTCTGTGGCCCCACGTTGGGCGCCAAATTTATATAAGATATTTAAAGTGTGCGGAGGGCTAAGTCTTCTTGAGAAGGCAAGGGTCGTGGTACGATTGTTGGTTGTGAACCCAAAGGTATTCCCAGAAATTCAATTTATGATAGAGAGAATGAAATAAATTAAAGTTGTCATTTGGACGCCATCTACAGAAATGCTGATTTTGTCCCATGTCTCGCTTATTCTGAAACGAGGGTACTGCAAAATTAAATCAATGTATCGCAATAGAAAGATACTCCTAATTTCTGATCCTGAAAGTGGCCACATGGTACAAATAATCGGTGCATTGAATTGATAAAATCGCGTTATCTGAAGGAAATATAACGGTTACAGTTATACTTTCAATTTCTCCTGTACATTTGAAAAAAATACATATTTTTTTGGTTCAGCTGATCTTATTGAAAATATCCAACACAGAAACTTCAATTTCGATGCGGTCCGACTTGTAACGTCGATGCTTCTTTCTGACATTATTTTCATTTTGTGTATCTCAGAAAAAGTCTTTATCTACCCTGTACTGTACTGACTTAAATTAGAGTATATTTTCAAATTATTTACTTTTTTTTCTGGTTAATTGGAATTAGAAATATGTTTTAATAATGTTTAATAATGTTTATTGATACATCAAAATACAAACATCAAAATACAAGCATTAAAATTGCCATCAGAAGGTTAATATAGTATTTGTATTATTCTTTCGTTTTCACATGACGTGTGTCATAGTTCGTTACAAAGTGCAATTTCTGTCCACCCCATACAATACATACAGTTAGTTATGCAAAACAGTATGTCATTGGAATTGACGGAAATCTAAAAATAGACGAATCATTTTCCAGGGAACGAATACACCCGTCAATAATATGTTTATTCAAAAGCGTCGGCAATTCCTAAGAAAACAATTTGCATCCAACATAAAAAACATGTTTTTTCCTGCGAATTACTTTCCAAAACAGTGATGTAACGACCCGCTGTGTACAACGTGGGGAAGCCCGTTTACAGGACGGGATCGAGGAGTGCATAGGTATTCGATTCGTCAACTTTGCACTCCAGATAATTCTGATGAGATCGATACTATCGATCGACTTTTCAGAGACAATATTTGTCTACGAGGTATTGTGAAAAAGGGCTCCATATTTCGGTAGGGTTTCATCCATTTGTTTTATAGTGTTTCAGCAGTTTTTTTTGTTTTTTTCTTATAATGGGGTAGCAGAAAGTCGAAAAGAACACATTTTGAACCGATAAGAACAAAAAAAGTCCACCATTACTATACCTGGTCCGGCTCGAAAGACTATTTATACAGTGTGGGCCATAGTGTTAGCAGCATATGGGATTTTTTTATTATCAGAATAAGAAAAAAGAGTATCGGAAAACCTATAAATCGATTTGACTTATATCTTGTGATCACGAAATGAGGCGGCAATTAAAAAAAAAATTACTGCTACTACACTAATAATTAACAACTCTGGTGTCTTCCACCGTACATGATTGAGCTTATGAGAAGTTTCTCAGAAAACTTGGGGATTCATAAACAAAGCACTTGAAAAATGTTGAATTCTAGAACGCAAGAATGTTGCTGTTTTTACCATGTTTTTAATAACTGTTTGTTTGTCCACACTTCAACTTGAATTTGGCAGTTGGTCATAATTTCAATGACAATGCGTTATACAACTTTTGTAAAAGAAAAAACAATATGGCGGCTCCAAGCTGGCGGACGAATTTTGTGATTGCATGAATTATGGTTTTTCGGGTTTTTAGGCCGACGTTTATTTAGAGAAAAACTCGACGTTTCGCCAACACGAGTGGTTGGCATTTTCAAGAGAAATGTTTACAGATTCGATCACTGAACACTACTTGTTTGGTATGCGTTGTCTCAGCCAGTATTTATGGGTCGACGTACTCGTACCTGCGTCCGGTGCCATCGTCCCTGCGTCGGGTACCCCCTCGGATTCATTAATTTCCCGGTATGGTGTTATTACCGTTTTCTTGAGAACAGGTAGCCATGCTTTGTTCAATTGTAACCCTTGAATTTGTTGGGATGTTTTTTGATTTCGATTGCTTCTCGGAAGAGTCTTGGATATGTTGTGGTAATTACTTGGGTTTCTTCGAACTTCACTCTGTGATTGTTTTTGTTAAGCGCATGTTCTGCGACAGCGGATTTTTCTGAGTGTCCCAACCGGCAATTGGCTTTGTGTTCCTTTATTCTGGTATTTGTGGAACGCTTCGTGGTTCCGATATAAATGTTGCCACAGGTGCATGGAATTCAGTACACCCCAGATGAGCTTAGTTCATCACGTTTATCCTTCGCCGATCTCAAGTGATCCTTCAGTTTCTTTGAAGGTTTATATATGGTTTTGATATCATACTTTCGTAGTATACGGCCAATCCGATCTGTGACCCTAGGAACATACGGTAGGAATGCTTTACTTTGTTCCTGGCAGCCATTCGATCCACTGTCGCTAGAGTTCTTTCTTTTGCGTTTTATACACCGAACAATTTCGCTTTCCTTATATCCGTTTGAAAGAAGTCCGATTCTATTCAAAATTAGTATATGGCACTTTTCAGGGTAGGAGGTTATGAATTTTTTGTCAAAATTCAAGAATTCGAGAAGATTGCTCTAAGACAATAGACCATATTTGTAATTATGCTCCGATTCTATTCAAAATTGGTATATGGTGGTTTTTGGGGTCGGAAATTATACTTTTTGTGTCAGTATTCATAAAGGCAATATGGCGGACGTCTGTTATAGTATCATCAAGAGTTTAAAAAATCGATTGCAAAATTTTACACACAGGCCTAAAAACAAAATAAATATTTAAGTAATATAAAAATACCAGATTTTTAAAACGGACTAAAAACATATCAAATCATTTTTCCCAGCCCTAAACAGATTTATAACTCCATGCAGATTTTCTTGAAAATTCGTTATTGTAATTTAGTGAAGTATTTTCATAGCTATTAAAAATTCACAATCTGCCACGAAAAATAATTTAATTTTTATACTTTTCAGTCCGAAATAAATAATAATTTTATCTCCCATTGTTTGTCAGTTTTCATTCTCATTTTCGATTTGGTAGAAATATGGAAATTTATCGAGACCAAAATAATAATAAATATTCCTGATTTAGTTATAAATATCCTCGAGATAAATGGTATTAATAATAAAATAGTGAAATTGACCGTGAAAGATCTCACCGAATTTGATAATTCTTGTAATGATCTATTGAGTCATTTCCTTGTTAATAGAACCGCCTGCCACAGTAACAAAATAAATAACTAGGTTCCTTTTAGCAAATAATATCTATAAAGATGAAAATATTCTCCAATATATTTTTTCATACAGATGGTGAAAATATTTTTTATTTCAAGCTTTCGCAGTAATACTGATGGATGCTTCTTTATTTTCAAATTGTCATTTAAATGATTAGTATGTTCAGATCACGTGATTGATTAGTGAACCTTTTGAGTCATTGGAATTGAAACTGAGTCCTTGCAATCACATTCTTAAGTCTGTCAGTCAATGGAATTTAGATTCCAGTCATCCATTCCCAATCGCAAGTATTTGAATCATTGAGATTTAGTTTCAGCCAAAATATCGAGTCTTTGAGTCAATCAGATTTGGCGTCCAGTCATTTTATTCTCAATCTTGACACTTTGAGTCACTTGAATTTGATTTAGAGTCCTTTCAGTACAAATCTGTTTGCCTCCGTATGGAACTTAATGGGGTTAGACACTAACCACATTTTATGATCTCTTGGTTATTCTTATAAGCAAGGCTGCACCAGATGGCACAGAAATACCTAGCAAATCGACTGTTCCAATTCCATTTATAAAAAGGAAACTCCACGAAACTATAGCTAACTAGTATGGGACCTTTACATTTTCAAAAAATAAATCGCAAAACTCGTTTAAATCGATAGTTTCTAGTCGGAAACGTCCATTTAACAAAGAGTTTCACTAATTTTATTTTCATTTTGAAAAAATATATTTGAAAGTGTGCCGCTGACGTCACGTTCATCGGAAACACCCCCACCATAATCCACGTTCCGAACCAGGCAATACCGTTCTCCTTAAAAATATAGCTTTTAGCTTGATATGAGCCGTTGAGAAATAATTAAAACTTTGTCACTTGATCATCTCAGATAAAAATATCCATATATTGCCTATTTTTATTGTATTTATAGCTCTCAAATTTTCTGAATGGACCTTCCTTTTGATGGAAAACGAGCATTGGCAATACCGCAAATCGTAATAACGTGCTCATTATTCATCGGGTGAAATCAAATCAGATAAAGCAATGTCTACTATCTAGAATTTCATCGTGACTTTCATCTCTTTGAATTTGGTTTTCAAGTATATTTTTCTGTATCTTACCATTGTTTAAATAGAACATAGTTAGTCAATGCCTGTGGAAAAGGTATTGGACACAAACGCGAGTGTCATCTAGCGTAATTAGTTACAAATATGAATATTTGACGTCATTTTAAAGCAGGTTTCTTTAAAAAACCCTGATTTTAATGCTTTTCCTTTGTTTTAATCAAGTTACGACATGACTTGGAAGCCAGATCACTGAAGTTACGACATGGACTTGGATGCGAGCTCACTATCGCCATCTACATGTCGCATCCATTTTGATCCAATTATAATCCCATAAGGTTGACTAACTATCTTCTATATAAACAATGATCTTACCTAAAATTTTTTGATAGTTCAAGGTCTTTTTTGTAATGACTAAAATTTTAAATCTTTCTTTGGACTCTGCTTTGAATACAATGATAACATAACGAAAATGGAAATGTTCTTTGCAAAGGTAGAGCCAATCCAGTAAAAACAAACTTGAGTCCAGATGATTTAAACTCATTTTACTGCTCAGTAGCGGCTAAACTGTCTGAAAAAATTACTGTCAGACATGACCCATTGGTGTACCTAGAGGGAATGTCTCTGCATGCATCTTTCTTTGTCAAACCCACGGATATTCATGAAATAAAACAAGTCTGCACCGAAATTAAAAATAAATCTTCTTTCGGGTGGGACGATATATCTCTAAAAATTATTGAAAAAGTGCTTTACAAACTTTGGCAGACACAATTAAAATATCCTTCTCTCAAGGATCTTTTCCTCCAGGTTTAAAAATTGCTGCAACCATCCCAATATACAAAGGAGGAGATCATGATCTACCTGCCAATTTCAGACCAATTTCCTTGCTACCCGCTCTGTCAAAAATAATTGAGAAGCTAGTGAAAAATAGAATAACATTCTATCTTAAGAAACACGACATATTAAGCGGCAATCAGTTTGGTTTTCAATCATCAAAAAGCACACAGGATGCTATTGTCGCCTTCCTGGATAACCTTTACCTCAACCTAAATGATCGAGAGGTAGCGGCGGCAGTGTTTTGTGACTTATCTAAGGCTTTCGACTGTGTAAATCACGAAATACTGCTGCGAAAGCTCGAAATCTACGGATTTAGGGGTATTGCATTGTCTTGGTTCAGATCATATCTATCCGACCGTCGCCAAAATGTGCTATTAAATAAGGCTGAATCCAAAGAATGTATGGTTAACGCTGGTGTCCCTCAGGGCTCCGTTCTTGGACCGGTTTTATTCCTGCTTTATGTCAATGACCTGAACCATCTAGACATACAGGGTATATTCACCATGTTCGCAGATGACACCACAATTCTTTGGCACAACAAATCACTCACTGATCTGTCTGACCAAATTAATTCGGATATAAAAATGGTGAAATAATGGTGTGATGCAAATCTCCTTTCACTTAATGTTAACAAAACAAACATTGTCTCATTTAAGTGTGACATTGAGGATATTTATTTGGGAAGCGATGAAGATAAAATTACCAATATCACAGAAAATAAGTTTCTGGGGTTACATATTGATAAAAAAACTAGGTTTTGAAAGCCATGTCAGGAACTTGTGTAAGCGGTTAGCCTCAGGGTGCTACGCTGTACGCATTACATCAATTGAATTAGATACTGCCAATGCAAGAAAGGTCTATTTTTCACTGGTGGAGTCTCATCTCCGTTATGGTATTTGCTTCTGGGGCGTGTGTTCGCAATATCTTTTTAAAATGGTCTTCATTCTACAGAAAAGAGCCATCAGATACGCATGCAATGCCAATCATCGGGATTCCTGTCGACCACTGTTTATGGAGCAAAAAATATTAACTGCCTTTTCATTTTAGAAACAGTGTGTCTGATTCATAAGAAATTTAAAAATGAAATAAATACCCCATCAACACACAATACACGCTTATCACACCAAGCTCCACTCCCTAGCCCTACTTCAACTCTAACTCAAAACTCATTCATTTATAAGAGCAGAAAACTGTACAATCACCTTCCTATTGCAATTAAAGATATACACAGTGTGTTCAAATTTAGAAGAGAAGTGAAAAAGCTTTTAGTTGCCATGGCCTATTACTCTACGGAGGAATTCTATGAAGATTCTTTCAACTGAAGTTTTATAATTTTATCATAAGTCATAAATTTTATCATAAGTTTTAATTTCATCAACTGTGAGTGAATTATAATGTGACCCTACTTTTTACTTACATTATCTTTTATTTCACCTACTACTTAAACTTATTTTACCTACCTACTGTAATTATTACCACTAATTTATTGTTCAGATACTAGACTGTATGCTATATTTGACTTCTTACATGTTTTTATTGTTTTCCTGTGCTTTGTCTACGAGAATGTAATTCTTTTGACAATAAAGTGTACTTTACAAATTGTGAAAGGCTTTCGCGGCCATCGTTGAATGAATGATGGTTTTTCGGGTTTTTAGGCCGACGTTTATTTAGAGAAAATCTCGACGTTTCGCCAACACGAGTGGTTGGCATTTTCAAGAGAAATGTTTACAGTTTCGATCAAGTGTACTTTGATTGATTGATTGGTTGATATATTTCCGCTTTTTACACAGGGTTTATTCACTGCTTCGAAACACATTTTACGACGCGCTTCATCTTTAGGTGCAAAAAAATTGTTTATTAGAATTTTCACTGGTGTAAACCGGATACAAAGCACTTTTTCGATATGTTCACAGTTATTGCAGGAAGACAGATACAGGAATTGAAAAAAATTGTAGAATACAAAAAACAAAAACTTTCAAAACCGCATTAACCTCAAATAATAAATCACGTAGGGGCTGTTCGTGTACAGCCTAGATATTTGATGGAACTGCTTTACTTGTATCCAATTTTAATGAAGGGAAACGAGTTAAACAGAGACAAACGATTCTTATTGGTTTACTCCGTGAAACAGACAACTGACAGACAAATGACATCTGTCTTACGACACATTATATTCGAACGAGAATTTGAGATTCCATGGTGCACAACTTTTAGAACGTTGCCAAGTCTAGTTTTGATGAACGTGGCGTCACGAATCAGTTTTCTTCTGATTATAGAGAAACTAGCAGTCAGAAAAAAAAATCCCGAGTCATGTTAGCGTATATACTTTCTGATTACAGTGTTTTCTCATATCTCGTGGAAAGGTCCATTGAACATTGCATTTTATGAAAGCAACCGCGACCAGAAAGTCTCAAATGGGCCTAAAATCCGTCCGAGTCCGCTCCTGCGCGTCTATGCCGTGGGCGCCGCTCGTTGCGATAAGACTTTTGGCGGATTTGTCGTTGCATGCTCATTACAATCGGGGTCACTGGATTCGGCAGTCATTACTAAAAAAGGGTACGAAAAATAAAGTCTACGCGGTCTCCTTTGGCGGATTTGGCGATTCGAAAGTGTTTTGGTAATGGGAAAACCCGCGAAATCACAGTGACATTCTTCAATTATGTCTGAACAATTTCAATATGGCGGTTCAGGGTTGCGGATGCCGGACATCGGAAAGCTTTGCCAAGTTTGAGAATTTGACAGATTTTATTTCTGGACCAACTGCAGCTGAAAGAAAAATTAATCAGATATCTAATTGGTACTTGCTTTTAACGCATTTGAACCAAGTAGATATTTCAAGTGACCAAATAATAATAATGAGGATGTCTTTATTAGAATAGAAACAGGGTTGCGACGATTTAAGTCATTGAATCATGATTAAATCAACTGATTTTTCAATTTTAATCAAATTATAAATTGTTGTAAAAACAAGTCACCGAAACTGATAACTCATCAGGAAATTCAAATAAATAATAAACTTGAAAAAAAAATTAGGAGAATTTTTTTGAAACCGTATTTTTCAATGGTCAGATAATTTTCACTATTTTTACGGATTTTTTCGATTTCTATTTCGCGAGTTTTCCTAATTTTTTTCTTGACAGGAAAGGGGGTGAGCCCTCCCTGATCGATTTTTTTTCATAATTATTATTTTGAGGGGTGACAGAGGGTGTGACATTTTTTTAAACCATAATATTCGACGGACAGGTATTTTTCACTATTTTTACGGATTTTTCCGATTTTAATTTCGCAAGTTTTCCAACTTTTTTCGAGAAAAATGGAGGGGTGGGGAGCGCTAGCCAATTTTTTTTTTCCGCTGTAATTTTTGACGTCCAAATCCGTCAAGAAATCTTCCGAAACCCTACGCGTTCTCTATCTAGCTTTAGGGGGACAGGGGCGGGTGATTTCTTCGACTTAAATGTATTGTCATCGGAACTGAACCATGTAAAATTTCAATTCCATAGGATAAGAGGAAGTGGTTCTAATTCAGCTTGCAAGATTTGTACCATCTAACGAACACACACACAAAGCAAGTTAAATGAAAACTGTTAAAAAATAATCTGATATCTACTTCATGCAACTTCCTTTGTATATTTTTACTTCTTTTGTCCTAATATGACGTTCTGAACACAACTAAGTATCACTTGTCACCTTTTTTTATTTTGTAACTTATTTTTTAATCTGAGAGTGCTATAGATATGTCCAAATCACTAATTTCGCCCCTAAAATATTGGGTAGATGATTATTTTAACACCAATCAGACACTACATTTTTTGAAGTCTGTAAGTTTTCCCCAAAATCACTGATGGCTCGAAAATATCTTCAGGTCATCAGCATAGAGTATCCTAGAGCAGGTCATTTATTTGACGAGGTCATCAATACATAGTAGGAACAGAAGTGGTCCTAGGTTTGATCCTTGAGGCACTCCGGCCCTAGGGGGTGTATACTGGTAACTTGAAGCTTTCGTATTCTACAAATTGTTTCCTATCGAACAGTCGTATAGTAATAATTTAAAGAAAAAGTTGCCAACTATGCAATTGGGGCAGTATTTTTCTGAAAAATGTATATCTTTTTCTGCAAAAGTTTGAGGTAAGGCACGAATTTTGAATTAAATGTATCGCACTGAAAAGTCACGTGATCAGTTCTATCATTATTGATTGTCCTTCTGTTTAATATATAGCAATAGTAATTTTTCTAGTCTTTGAGGGCTTTGAAAACTTCAAATTAGAAAACACGAATGGTTGATTAGGTCTACTGAATAAGTACCTACAGAAAATCAAAAACTACTTAGTGAAAATATAAGAAAATGAAAGAACTTCAGGTAAAAATTGAAGATAGACAGAATTCGGCATTAGCTTTTAGCTTATTGTAACTCGGAACCGGGTACTATGTACTCAGGTGTACCACAAGGGTCCATCCTTGGTCCCACACTATTTCTGATCAGTGTAAACGATATTCAACAAGAAATCAATCAGCCATCCTACCAAATTATAGATAGGACCTAACGCGCAGTATACGGGAATATTTTTTTTTAATAATCTCCCAAACTCCTTCATACTCTTGTCGTTGAATAAGTTTAAAAAACAACGAAGGAAATCACTACATCAACATGTTTTTTATAATCTTGAAGAATGTTTTTCAATCTACTTCGAATGAACTTTGCTCAACCAATATTCTCAATTCTTATAATTTTCTTTTTGTTTTCTTCTCTTTTTTACTTAGTGTATTTACTCTGTCTGTTATACAGGGCATTCAATTTTAAAAATCGTTATTGGTCAACGCTTTCCCTATGCCATCGGCAATAGGTATATCAAGCATTACATGTAAGATTATAATAATTACGAACATATGTAGGTATGTATGTTTTTTTTACAAATTTTTTTAACTAGCTGGTAGATGAATCTATCTTTCTATGTATCTATTACATCGCTTAGTAATTTTCATTTGCCAACTTTAAAGTATCTAATATGCTTTTTTGCAGACGATGGCTTTGACGTATTCATATGATTTCGTCAGCTACAAAAAAAATGTTTATTTATAACCTTCCTATCGCTAAGACAATACTGGGTAATTGCCATATGTTAAGGAAGTAGTAATTTCACGCTATTGCTAGATAAATTATGCCCAAGAAATATCGATGACTGCATAAATGAATTCAAAACATAACAGTACCTACCAATAAACACATTTTTATTTCAAAGGTTAATCCGAGCACTGTATTAATAATAGTCACAATTAAAATAACATTCTACGGTAATTAGATACATATGGGAGAAAAAGTTGCGAATATTGTATAATATACCGGTTAACGCGAGAAATATGTAACACCTTGTGAGCTTTTTTATTTGAATCGTTTTAAAAATTCGGATCGATTTAGAGGTAGGTCTTCTTATATTCAACATTTTCACGAAGTGTAATTTTTACGGTATTTTCAGTGATGTAATAGTAATAATAGTAAATCAGGAAAGCTTTGTTGTTACTAACTCATATCTTTACAAACATAATATGATAACAAAAGATCAATTTCCGCACTCCAGACGACATTTTATTGTGATTATAGTAGAACAAATTACAGTCTCAAAGCACTTGTGTCAGTAACAGAAAACGATTCAATTTTCAAATTTCTTTCCGTATTGAGCTGGACACATTTTCTGGTGGCGTAGATATGTCTAGACTTTCGAGATTTTAATGCCACTTCTCTCGAGTCTAATGATGGATTTATGCAGCCATACGTTTTTAGTCACAGGGAAGAATGTTCGTTTATGATTGGTTGGATCGTTTATTCCAACCAATTATTGATGAACATTCTTATGACTTAAAACAACTGCATAAATCCGTCATTAGGATGGTGTACTTATAATATTTGCTTTTGCTACTCTGCTTTTTGTTGAATTTTTTCGCAAACCTTAACATTCTTATCAACTAATCTTGGGGCATATCCCAAGTTTGGTGATTTATAGACAGGAGTCGACCTACCTGTGGAAAATGGGTCGTTTCATGCTCATTGTACACTATGCTTTTTCGACGACTTTTCGAATCATAAACAGAAACAGTTTTTTTACACAAATGTTTTTTTCATAAACTTTCCTACTGGAATTGTTGCATGGTTTAGGTTTTTATCTCTGAAATTATTAACTCAAGGTTCAAAACCAGTTGAATGAACTATCTATTTTTCTATTTTTACACTTACCTACCTACGTTGTGAAACAAATAAATACACTGAGAATTTTCAAATTTTGGCAACTTGGAAATAAAAATAACCTACCTACGTTGTGAAACAAATTACACTGAAAAATTTAAAGTTTTGGCAACTCGGAAATAAAAATTCATTAACTATCAGAAACGTTTTGAGAATCAGATACGAAAAAAATTCAACTTTTTGTAGACCTCTTTGACGAAGAAAAATCTATATTTCGTTTATTTTTCAAGATACCAAAAAAACTCTGATCCTACTTTTTGTAAAAAAGTTCTAGGAGGTTTTTTTGTTAAAATTTTTTATCTTTTTTCCACTTTTTAATAGAGTTGGAGAAATACGGTTTGGAAATATCATTTCCATTTTTTTCAAATATTTCTCAGGTTATTGATTTTTCGGAAAAAACGTCCTGACATTTTTCGTGGATTCTCTAAAGGCGGTAAAAAAAGATATCTTGGTAAATTGGATAAATATCAACCGTGTCTGAGATATTTTGTATTTTCCAAATTGCAATTTTTTTACATTTCTCAAGTTTTCCCTCCTTTCTAGTAATTTTCGTGAAAAATAGTTCCGGTAGGATTTGTTCGAAATTCAATTTAAATGAAAGGTTCGGCGTATTTTTTTTTAAATCGACATACTTCGAAAAATCGCCGGAAAAACCCTGTTAGCATTTTGCAATCATTCTCAAAAATTATTCAATTCTGTAGGACATATTAAAGTAGGTATATCTTCAAAAAATATGGAAGGGATCAAATCAATTCCTGAACGTGCATCAACAGAAGTATGAGTTAAAAAAAACGGAAACCCCGTAAACATTTTCCAGCAAACTTGAGAACCATATGCTATTCTTCTAGGTGTTATAGTATAATAATTGTGCAAGGCAGCCATAATTTTAGCAAAGCAACATTTACTTTTGAGAAAGCTAATTCACTTTGGAATTTCTGCTAATTTGAAAAACCTCCTGGGATGCTATTTGAAAGATAGACAATTATATGCGGAATACGAAGGGAAGATTAGTTTCGAGTTTGTGGTTTCCTCTGGTGTGCCTCAAGGTTCAAAGCTGGGGCCTTTATTATTTCTCCTCTTTGTGAATGATATTTGTGATAATATGTCAAATGAACTTCTTTTTGCTGATGACATGAAAATTTTCAAAGATATCGATGATTTATCTGAAGGGTGTCAGCTGAATAACCTTCCCTTAAACATACAAAAATGCAAAATTTTGAGATATTCACGTGAACTGTCTCCTATTACATACAGCCAAATATCCATACCATAATCCATACCATACAAAATACATTGATAAACTAGAGGCAGTTCAACGTAAAATTTGTATATTTCAGAATCTATAATACCTATCCTGAAAGACTCTACAATTGCAGACTCCTCTTGAATGTATTCAATTTTGTCTCTTTGTGTCACAGCATCATTTTAATAGCGCATTTAATTACATGTGTAGAAGTTTCAACAACTTGTAGATTTTTCTTTTTGTCTGCAAATAATTATTCTTTTCAGAGTATTCAAGAGTATGTATATTTTTGATTGAAGAAATCTTTTTTATCTGTGTACATAAATAAAATAAAAAATAATAGATATCGGCTCACAATCAATCTGATCTAACCTAGCGCGCTTGTCCGGAAACCCCGACGTCCGGGGTTCGAATCCTGCTGGATTCAAATTTTCAAGTTTTCATTGATGATTCACGCTTGAAGTGCTACCTTATCCCTGTATCGATTCACAAGCACCAAAAATAATGCAATCGAATGAATGCACTCGCTTGGCTGTGGGCCACGACAGCCGAGGTGATTGGCATATTACCTCACGACTTCGATTCGAAAACAATACGTCACTTGTCATTCGGAATGGAAAGATTCCGTCTCGAGACATTGTTCGGATAGCACCGATGTAACCGCATCTAATACCGGGCTGCTCCTTAAGGTATTTTTGGTCGATTGCCAGCGCATAATTCTTATTTTTACCGGATTTAGATTCATGGTCATTGTCATCATCAATTAAGATGGCGGAGACTGTGCGGAATGCCCGCCTGATATACATTTCGGTATTTTATTTTTAGGAGGAGCCAACGGATGAATCAGTCAGCTGAGGAGGGCACGGCGAGTCCGAGATTTGTTTTTCGTTGAACCCACTGGGAAGTTCAGGGTGCTCAGCGGACATTCTGTAACTACAACACACTCTTGAATAGAATAATCTTCTGAAAAGAGTAATTATTTCTAATAGAGGACTTCGGATAAGGATGCAGTCATGCCATCACACAACTTTTGGCTTTAAAACTGCTGGCACGTTTTTCGGCAACTTTTCGTCATGTCAGGGTTCCTGGCAGCCTCAGGAACCTCCTAGTAGGATTAAAATTGTTCATAACGGCGGAAAAATTAAGATTTTCCATAAAATACAAAACACTAGGGACTTTAATTTTGTTTAGGGTTTTTTCTATCAAAATGGCGCTAAATTCAAAATTATAGAGCTATTATTAAAAGAGGACTTGTGTAATGTAGGGTTGGTTGTTTCTTTGTCAGTGTACATTTGTTCCACGAAACTGTCATGATTAGAATGTAACATGTACTTACCCTACAAGGCCGTAGCCAGAAAAAAAAATCGGGGGCGTCCGTTGACTTGAGCTTAAGAAGAATATTGCGGACCAAGTTTCATAAATTTTAGTATGGTTTGTATGTTCAACACAATTTTGTAATTTACCCAGGAAAGATTATATTGGATATTCGGTATTAACCATGTTACAATTTTGCAGATTCATTCATAAAATAATATTTGACACTGCTAGCAATCATATTTATTCAACAACAAAACAAACAAAGTTAAATACATTAATGGGAAACATATAGAGGCATCAGATCCACATTGAAGAATAATATTGAGATTCTAGATTTTTTTGCTGCAAACAAATCAATGATCTTCTCGTTGTCAATGTTTACGTCTCGGTGAACTGACATAAACACCAATCAATTCAGTCTCTCCTGACCAGTGGAATTCCTCAAATATGTTTTGAGTAGGGATCGACCGATACCGATATTTATATCGGTCTATCGGTGATATCGGCCTCATTGGCCGATTATCGTATCGGCCGATATCAAAAACCGATAGACCGATATATTTTTTTATTGGGAAAAAATTCAATTTGAAAAATGAATGAAAAAAATACACTTCCATCAAAAATACATCTTTATTGCCAATAAAAAGTATGTAACGTAAAATCAACTAAATTCTTTGACTAGTAATTAAAAATTAATAAAATAAAACCCTATGCGGATTGCAACTATAAGTTAAAATTATTTCACCTTACTAAAATACAAAAATATCTGATTAATACTGATAATTTAGTTTTGGTAGGTTGTGATGCAAAAACAATTAGCTTTCTGCCCTATCAGGAGTTAGCCTGCTACGTTTTGCATCATAAATATTACCAGCTTCGGAGAAAACTTTTTCGCTGGGGACACTTCCAGCTGGTGCAGACAGGTATATGGCAGCCTGCGGTAAAAGATTGGGAAATCTTAATTTATTGTCGTTCCACCACTGAACGGGATTTTCATTTCTGGAAATTATTGGATGACTTTGATTTAATTTAATTTCATCATCCAGTACCTCAACAAAAGCAGACCTTTGTTTTCGTTTTCGCTTCGAACTTCCTGATGTGCCTTCACCAGCAAAATGTTCGTAAGATTCCCAAAATAAATCACGCACAGTCTTTGATGCACCTGAATCCCTTTCCATAGCTAGCAATTTTACTAGTGGTATATTGTCCTCCCCATCACTTTCACCATCCGTAATAGTTTCGATTATGTCGCTGCCTCCCTCTTGAACAGTAATTTTTCTTTTTAATATTTCATAGACTTGTCCGCCTTCATTGTCGAAAAAAACTGTTTTTGAAACGTGGATTCAACAACGTGGCCAGCGTAAAACTTTCTTCAGTAAAAATATGGTTGAATCGTTTTTCCATGTTTTTTTGTAGATCACTCCTCAATGTGTCTACACCAGAAAATATGGCACTTTTTGAACGGTTGCTCAAGTACGAATCTAATGTTTTAACTAGGGGTATCACCTCTGATATGCAACACTCCCTGTTACTTGAGAGTTTAGTTATTTCCTCGAAGGGTTGTAAAAGGTTGATAAGCTTTTGAACCAAATCCCATTGGTGGAATGTTAGGTCTGTCAAATCTGGATTATCCAAGGTAACATTTTTTTGTTCTAGTAATCGTTCCAGCATGTAATAGGTTGAGTTCCATCTGGTTTGTATATCTTGGATAAGTTTTTTTGTTGGGACATTCATTTGTTCTTGTAGCTTTTTGGGTTTATCACAAGCAGTTGCAGAGTGATTGAAATGAGTCACAATTCTCCTTGCTTTGGCAATGACATCTATTACTACCCATTGGCAATCAATGGAGTCTTTTATTGTTAATTGTAAAGTGTGAACAAAACAACCCTGATATTGCATTATAGCGCCGACGATCCCTTTTTTCATATTGGAGACGTTATCTGCCAACAAGAGGTGAATTTGGATTTTTTTCAATTTCCATTGGTCTAATAGATCTTGAAGCATCTCAGATATGGTGTCACCTGTATGGGAGCCTGGAAAACCTCTACAAGCTAGAACAAATGACTCTCGGTGACTAGATACATTTTTATTCCAAAAATGAGCCGTCAATGATATAAAAGAAGATATAATTGTTGTGTTGACAAGTCCATATATCTGATTTTCCCGATCATCTGATCATCTATTATTTTCTGTACACGAGATTTGCACTTTTGAAAAATGTCTGGCACTTCAGTTTCACGGAAATATTTGTCTGATGGTATGGAATATAAAGGAAATCCTTTTTTTAATAAGCGTGTAAAACCAGTATCCGAACAAATGGAAAATAGTTGATTGTCGGTAGCTATCATTTATTTCACCAATTAATTTATGAATTTCCTTAGCCTTTTCTGAATTTATATCCCATTGTCGAATTATGGACGTACATGTTTTTACGGTTTCAGCTATGTTAGTACAACTGTACGAACAACGATGGAAAAAAATGAACGGCCGATAGACCGATATATCGGTATATGAAATATCGGTATCGGCCGATTATCGGTATCGGCTAAAATTTCTATATCGGTCGATCCCTAGTTTTGAGGCGTTTCAGCGAGGAAAATTATCTATCAAAAGTACATGTTGCCGTGATGAAACAGGTTCTTTTAGCTATACCATTTTCCATAGGTCTAATTCTCCTCTCAATGAGTCCCATTCCAAAAACTTTTAATACAGTATGAAATCGTCTTCTTCAACACTGGGCTGTTTTTCACAACAAGCTGATGGAATCAAAACATATAAAGATGATCGAGTAGATTTATGCTTCTTGAATCTTGAGTGGAGTTGATCAATGAAATCATCCAGAAGTAGAATCATAATACTTATTCTAAAATACTCTTCTGGATCTTCGGTTCCATAGCTTGCCCTGTGACACTGTTGCGACACTCTTAGTGGAATTTTTATTTCTTCATTTATGGATTTGAGCAAACCAAGAATACTCTTATAAATGTTGGCGAATTTTGATTTTTTTTCAATATCATTGATATTATCTATGATCAAAACAACATGTTGCAAAGCAGCCACCAAATCACAGAGAGGGGACTGGATTATTTTACAAAGTGGAAGTATGAATGAAAACTACATGGTCAAGCAACACAGACTCACTACAAATTCACTAAAAAGGAATTCGCTCTTGATGAAGTTTCAAATCCCTTTCTTCACTTAGTTCTTTCTTCAAGAGTTTCGAAGATAGCCTTGAAAATTTCCTTGAATCCAATAAACCATCATGATTTTCAACGCAAGTTTCGCACATTGCTGTAGGATTTTGCCATCTCACTTCGGGATAGGTTCTCTTTATATTTTCTTTCAAGTTGTTCGTTCTTTTTGCCGATGCTCTGAAGAAATTCCCCACTGATTTTATAATACTGATTTTATTTCGAACATTTGGACATTTGTTCCGGTAGTTTCGTCAACTGATATCGAAAAACTAGAAGAATTTGTGGGTACAGTACCCACAAAACTGATTCGTGATGTAACCTCAAAGTTAAGTTATTGAATGAAAGGCCGAGAGCATTTTAATCAAAAAGGTACTAAGTTTGAATTCACCAAGCTCAGAATATCTGTGTAGATTAATTATTTGGCAACTAGGAAAAGTGAAATACACATTTTTTTTTTATTCAGGAAAATGATATATTTTGAAATTATCGCCATTTTGTAAGAAAAATCCCTAAACAAAATTAAAGTCCCTAGGGTTTTGTATTTTATGGAAAATCTCAATATTCCCGTCGTTATGAACAATTTCAATCATATTACGGGGTTCCAGAGGGTGCCAGGAAACCTGACATGACGAAAAGTTGCCGAAAAACGTGCCAGTAGTTTTAAAGCCAAAAGTTGTGAGGTGGGCATGCCTGCATCCTTATCCGAAGTCCTTTATTGATGAATATACTCCCATTTCAAACTGATTGAGAGATGTTTGCTTCTTTACATAAATTATCTTGAAATGAATTTGCTTGCAGTGAAAACATTCTACTCTTCATCCTAGAAAACACTCACATAAACTCATTGTGGAACATAATCCTCTTGACACAAGAATATAATTCCTTGGTAGATATCACTACCCGTGCCACGTGACACATTCAACCAATGGGCAATCAAAGCTTCCATTTCGACCATTCATCCAGTTTGGCCATTTGGGTTGGAGGCCATGAATGTTAGTTTTGTGCCTAGTGTAAACTGTTTCTATACAATAAAAATGCAATATCTGTACTATACTAAATACTAACTGGTTTTATTGAGAATACAGTTATTAAACTTAAAACTATTCTCATATAAAACCATTATTTATCTATACCTAAATTGTTCGTAGTTGTGAATCTATGCTTTGTTTAATCTATTCAATGTTGCCGAAATGAAAATGGCTTCCATTCTATATTTTATCACCAAGTGCAAAGAGCAGATTGGAACTCAACCTCCAAGTTATTAAAATTGCAATATTCTTGTTTCAACGTACTCCCATGATTCAACAAAAAAAGTTCCCATTATTGAAGCTAAAATATTCTTATGAAGCAAGTGTTCAAAATATTTTCCTTGTAGGTTTCCAAAAGGAATCCGTCAAAAAATCAAACCAATATTTGGTTGGACCTATACAAGAATACAATCTCTTTGAATCAACGAAATTATGCGTTGGTACAAAAAATCCTTTACATCAGTGAATAAATACTTCACATAGGTTACTTGCTCATTTGGACTCGTGTGAAGTTGGCGCCGGCTTTTTGCAAAAATGCAATTTTTTTTTGAGTTCTGTGTAGATTTGAAAGAGTTCTGGAGTTTCTGATACACATTTTAATAGTTCCAGCAAATTGTGGAGCGCTGTTCTGATGGGAGTTCTGAGTAGCACTCGGCGAGTTCTACAAAATATGTTTATAGAGTTTTATCGAAAAAGCTAAACTTTTTTCAATTTATTAGCTATCATAAGGTGCGAATTTCGAAAAACCCACATTTCGAATGTAGCCAGAAAGGTATCTCGGAACAGTTTTGATAAGAGTTCTGAGTAGCACTCGAAGGGTTTGAAGAAATATGTTCATTGTGTTGTACCGAAATAACAAAACTCTTTCATTAATTAGCTATAATAAGGTTAAAACTTCGAAACACTATCATTTCTAATTGAGACAAATCAGTTTTCTCAAAAAACTGTTTTACAAATAAAAATCTGGATAGGAAATACTGGAAAGAATTGCCCTTTTCGAGTTACCCCTTTGTCGAATTCAATTTTTGATATTCGGAATCAGCTCGTCGCGATGCGTCTGAGGGAAATTAGCAATTTTTCAAAAAATTGATGATACAATTCTTCGCAAAATTCGATTTCCTTCTATACAAAATATTGCATTTTTCGACTTTGATCGCCTGGGAATATTTCAAAAATGCGGAATCCCGCGAGTATTACTCCATCTTATAGAAAATTCCTTTCTGAATCCAAATATGTACTCGTTTTCGAATCAAAAGGATAATTCATTTAGAAAATGTCGATTTTGTGGATGGATGTAATTTTTTGTTGAAAAAATTGCCCTTTTCGAATGCAATTTTTGAGGTGAGATTCGGAATCAGCTCGTCGAGTTACGTCTGAAGGAACTTTGTGCGATTTTTAGAAAAATGGAAAAGAAAATTTTTTTGCAAAATTTTATTTTATTGTATAAAGAATATTGCATTTTTCGACTTTGATCGTCTGGAAATATTTCAAAAATGTGGAATCCCGCGAATATTACTTCATTTTATAGAAATTTTCCTTTTGAATCCGAAAATGTACTTGTTTTTCGAATCTGAAGGCTTTAAGAAATGTAGATGGGTGCATTTTTTCATCGGAAAAATTGTCCTTTTCCAGTAATCATTTTGTCGAATTGAATTTTTGAGGTGATATTCGTTCAACTCGTTGAGTTACATCGGAGGAAAATTTGCAATTTTTGAAGAAAAAAAGATTCCAAAGGTTATGAAGTACTTGGTTCCTTTGAGTTTTGTGGCGTATTAATAATAATAATAATGTTTATTCAGTAAATCATTAAAAGAATAAAATGTAAACAGTAAATAATATATAAAATTACACGATAAAATTGTTTCTCTAAATAAACAAGAAAAAACCCACAAAAGAAAACCTTGTGCTTGGGTATATCCATGAAATAGAATATAAAATAAAATTTAAAACACACATCTCGGTCAACATGTATACATATTTGAAGGATAAGATGTCCGGAGGACTGCTCATTGCTAATATCCTATACAATAGGAAAAGTTGGGTCGAAAATTTTTCGAAAAGTTTTCTTCTCCGTTTTATACGGTCTTGACGATCGTGGTTCATGGGTATTGCTTAGTTGGGTGGCCGGCGCTGGGATGGCGCTCGCAAATTGGAGTTATCCACTGTGCGGGCGCGATCTCAGTTTCGGTCTTGAAATGGATTTGGTTATCGATTAATTCGTTGCAGTCATCAGTTATTGACTGCTAGACCTACCCTATACTGATGAGGGGCAACACCCCGAAATCGATATAAAGGTGGTCCGAATGTTTCGATGAACATTTCCATGCAACAAGCAATTGCAGAAATAACCTTGTAGGAACTCTGCACGGAAATTTCATCAGATGTAATTCAATGTTCGTCGTGGCATTAGCCAGGAAAGTAGTTGTTTTATGATGGATTTTCGACCCAACTTTTCCTATTGTATAGGATATTAGCAATGAGCAGTCTTTCGGACATCTTATGCCTCAAGTCATAAGCTCATTGTTTGTGAACTACAGTTTTCTTCTCCGATGTATACATATAACAATTGATTATAATAAAAATTCATAAAATTAATAAAACAATTTAGTAAGTAAAGTAAAAAAAAAATTATTTAATAGAGAAGAAATAGATGATTTTTGAGAAATATACTGTTTATTATAAATCAAGTGTATTCATTCTGTGTGCACAGTATTCGTATTTTTATTCTAGTATATTTCACTTTATTTGTTCTATTTAATTTAGTGAAGTACTCTCGTCCCAATTCAATAAGATGAGATTTTAGTAGTTTTTTGAATTTATGTGGATTATTCGTGTCTTTGATGTTGTATGGAATGGTGTTGTAGCATTTTGGAGCTAGTATTGAGTAAGCTCGTTGTCCAATGGCTATTTGCGCTAGAGGTATAAGCTGCTACTGCTTTCGTCAAGTGTTGTAAGTATATGTTCGGGTTATGAGAATTTTTTTTGTTTTGTGATATCTCTCTACATTTTTGAAATAATGAAGTTGACGTATATCCAACACCTCGCTTTGTATAAAAAGTTCATTTAATGAAAATGATCTTTTTTCTTGTATATAATTTTAAGGTGATATTTTTGTATTATTTGAAGTGGATATAAACGACTTTTCAAGGAACTTTCCCAAACGACCAAACCGTATCTTATGTGACTTTCGATTATAGCATGATACCAGGGTCTTTAACTGTGATATTGTTACAGCCGAATGCATAGTCAATCGCCAGCAACTCGCCAGAGTTTCGCCGTTCGGTACACAAGGATTATAATGCACAGTCGAACTCCAAAAAAGTGACAACTACGCGATAGTCACTTTTTGGCGAAACGCTGGCGATGTACCACTTTTTTGGAGCTCGACTGTGCATTATAGTTATTGTGTAGCGAGCGGCGAAACTCTGGCAAGTCGCTGGAATTGACTATGCATACGGCTGCCAGTATTTTACTCAAGTATTTGAATTTCGATAACATTGATTTAACTTTTTTGCATTCATAGTTAATCTCTATATTCCACTTCATATTCATATCAAGATATATTCCTAAGTATTTTATTTTTGTTTCCATTTTGATTTCGTATGTTTGACTGCCGTCACGGATAGAAAGTTGATCAAAGGATGGCATTCTGGTAGTATTGCAACAGAAGGGTGGGTAGCATGTTTTTTCGATGTTGTATTTCAACCATTTATGAATTTCTGTAAAAACCGATTCAGCGTTTTGTTTGAGCTCTGGCCACGAGTCAGCAGTATAGAGGAATACCATATCATCAGCAAATCCCACAGTGGTACCATTCGACGCTAAAGAGAATAAATTATTCACATAAATATTAAATAGTATTGGACCGAGGACACTACCTTGAGGGACACCATATTGAATTAGGAGGTTGCCGCTGTTTGTGGTTTCTATTCTTACAATTTGATTTCTGTTTTGCAAGTAACTTTCGAAGAGGCTGCGCCCTATTCCACGAATTCCAATATCTTCCAGACTTTCTAGTAGTAATGAGTGACTCACTGTGTCGAACGCCTTTGATAAGTCAATGAATACTCCCAGGCTGGGTTTTCCCGCATCCATTGCGCTATATATTTTTTCTGTCAATAGTAAGATTGCATCCTCAGCTGAAGAGTTTGTTTTGAATCCGAACTGATTATTTCAGATTATTTTATATTTTTGAAGGTGAGAATTCAAGCGATTTGCTATGATCCGTCCAGGATTTTGGACAGGGTGCTTAGAGATATAGGACGGTAATTCGTAACAACAGTTTCACAATTCACGCCAGAAGTATACGAAGGCATGGCCAACAACAAAATGGAAGTGTCTATGAGAGAAAAGCGGAAAGCGCTTTGCTGGATGAAGCATAAAAGCGCTTCACAAGTCTACTAGACGGTCCATAAAATGTCAAATTAAAGGCCGCTGAACTGCTTCAAATAAATCCAGCGGAAAATAAAGCGCTTTTATTTATCTACAGCAGACTACAGCGGCTGCAAGAGCTGTCAGCCGTCTATCACGTGAAGCGTAAAAGCGGCTGCAACCGTTGCACGCTGTTAGACGCACCCAAAATTTTTCAAAACATTTAGAACTGGCAGTTGACAGGGACAATTGTAAGTTTTCAAACACCAGCAATAGAAATCGGAAACTAAAGTAGTCCGGCCCAACAATAGAAGATTTGCCAGTCGTTTACGTAAGTAATTACGTGGGTATTCCAGTTTTTGGTCAAGTTCAATGCAGAGACGAATAACAATACTCATTCACAACAACAATGTTTTTATCGCTTTTAAATCAGATTTACGGGTAATAAATAATTTTTCCGTCGACCTCGTAGTAAACATGTCTGTTTAATGTTCTCTCAATGTAAACGAAATCGACCATTAATGAATCCTAGTAATGGCCGCTTTCTCTAAAAATGTACGATTGTTGCATGGGCAACCAATCATACACGAATTCAAATGTTATGCGCCCTGTCAAAATTTTTGAATTTGACTCAAAATTTCTAATCTGAGTGCCAGTCTAGATCTAAAATGGAAATTGAAACTGATAAAGTGGCATATTTTAAAAGAATATTCACTGTGGTAGGCAATGACCAAAACACCCTTCTTAATTTGTTTAAAAAAAATGCAATTATTTTTCTTTCATGCCAAACGTAAATTTTAACTAGCCAAAAAATCATCAACAATATCAATAAACAAACTAGTGTAAAGATTAAGAACTTTTTTTCCCACAAAAATAAGCCTACCTAAAAGAATATTTGAAAGAAGATGGAATTTAAACTCACCATTGACTCAAGAAATAAAAGACAAAAAATGTATAAAATCTAAGGAACAAAGTTTACACAAAAATATACAGAGTGTACCTGAATGATGTGCTTTATGAACTATGGTTCAAAACTGTTGATAATATGGTGTGCTAATGACTACAAAATATTGTTGTGGGGTTCGAACCCACGTTATCATTCGGGAACTACTCCTCTGGTTAATACCATGACGGGTACCGAGTCAACTACTTCCCTGGCTAATAGTACGACAGCTATTAGAACAACTACTCTCCTGGCTAATACCATGACGGATATCAAAACAGCTACTTTCCTGGCTGATACTATGACAGATATCGAAACAACTGCTCCCTTGGCTAATACTACTACTGATATTGGAACAAGTACTCTTCTGGCTAATACTATGAAGTATATTGAAACAACTACTCTCCTGGCTGATATCATGACGGATACCGAGACAACTACTCTCTTAGCTAATTTTTCAGCGATTCAAAAAAAATCTTCTATTGACATTATCTAAATTAATTTTTAAAGCACTTCAACAAACGGGAGTAACAAAACTAGGACCATTTCCGGTGATACCGGAAGTGTTACAGATTTCGTTTTTATCTCAAAATATCACATTTTAGTTCTTCAATAGTTACCTACATTTTCGTGCTTTGAATCGGAGTATTTCTCTCAAAAATAGTGGTTGCGCTCTCTCTCTCAGACTCACCCGGTATAAAAGTCGAAGATTTGTGAAGCATCTCTGGAGATTATGACACTGATTCAGAATTATTTTGATATCAGGAAAGTATTCCATGAAGGAAAAAATAATGTTTAGAATTTTTATTTACGCCACAAATTATTGTAAGTGGAGAGCTTTGTGCTTTGTTTGACTATCAAAAGGCCAAGTAGCTCACCAGAAATGCAACTGTCAAAACCTATGAAATGATGGAAATTTTTCAAATCCATAATTTTAATTTTTTTTTGAAATATTTCCCATACTATTGATATCACGAATAAATTTCATTCACATTTTGTGTAGATTTTTGGAAGGCGATCAAAAAAGGATTCGTGAAAAGTTTCAAAATCTGCAGTCGTTTTTGAGATTCTGAAGTTTATAGAAAAAAATTATGGAAATTCTTCTAGTCCATAATTTTTTCGTCTTTTTGAAATGTTTCCCATGCTACAAACAAAACTCAATTAAATATTTGTTGATTTTTGGAAGGCGACCAAAAATGGGATCATTCAAAAATTCAAAATCTACAGCCGTTGTTGAGATTCTGAATTTTTTATAAAAAAAAATGTTGGAAATTTTTTAAGTCCATAATTTTGCGTTTTTTTGAAATATTTTCCGTACCATTGATTTTACGAACAAAATTCAAATAAATTTGTAGGATTTTGGAAGGCGATCAAAAAAGGTTTTGTTAAATATTTCAAAATCTGCAGCTGTTTTTAAGATTTTGATGTTTTTAGAAAAAAATCATGGAAATTTTTCAGGTCCATAATTTCCCTTTTTATTGAAATATTTTCTATAATATTGATATGACGAACAAAATTCAAATACATTTTTTGTATATTTTTGGAAGACGATCAAAAAGTTTGTCAAAAATTTTAAAATTTGTAGTCGTTTTTAAGATTTGATGTTTTTAGAAAAATTAGGGAAATTTTTCAAGTACATAATTTCTCGTTTTTTTGAAATGTTTCCCATACTATTGATATATAACGAACAAAATTCAATTAAACTTTTTTTAGATTTTTGGAATGCGGTCAAAAAAGGTTTCGTGAAAAATTTCAAAATCTGCAGTCGTTTTTGAGATTTTTAAGAAAAAAATTATGGAAATAATAATAATTTTTTGTTATTTCTGCCTAACTATGATCTAACATTGATTCAGTTTCGCATGCAAGTTTCATCGTGAATTTACAAAAGGGCTGAATGTTTACTTTATGTTATTCTTTCTTGATCTTGCAATTATTTTATTTTATAATAATAATATACAAATTTTTTCATCGGATTTAATTTATTTTACATCCTTCTTGAAAATAGTCTTCTTACACACGCTTATCACAAAATTATCATCACTTACTTTGTTCAAAACCACTCGAAACACAAAAAAACAAATAAGACGCCGACGTCGCATTTTGTAATTCCGACCAAGTAACGGAAGAATCCTAAAAACCAAGGACCAAGTAATAAACATGCGGCAAATCAGATCCGTGGCATTTAAGTTAACCTTACTTTTTCGTGGATACAGTTTCAAAATTCAGATTCTTTTTATTTTTCGAATATATATACAGGGTGTATCTAAATAACACCGAAAAAATTAAAGGGGTGATTCTGTGATGAAAATTAATGTGAGTGTTTGGTATAAAATTTTTTGAAAAAACCTTCCCCGGAAAAGTTACACCCCTTCAAAAATAAAAAATAATGGTTTTTCTTTTTTATTTTCCCTGTATATCAAGCTAAAGACACGAAACTTGGTAAACATTATCTGTCAATGAGAGTACACTTTTTGAAATTTTTTCAACCCTGAAGTATGCTTATAAGGGGTTGATTATTTCAACCCCTAAGATATTTTTTCTTACAACTTTTTTTTAGATGAAATTTTTTTCTTTAAAAAAGTATGACTGAAAAGCCCAATTCATTGACTAACTTTTTTAACTCTACAAGTTTTTTTCGAAAACTTAAGCATTTATGAGAAAAAAATAAATAAGCTCATGTAAAATAGCATTTTATTAAACAACAGCCGAGGGGGAAGTAACTCTTTCATTAGGTGTACATCATAACATTTTCATTACTTCATTAATCATTTCATATTCAACTTAAAATCGAAATCTATGTTTCTGGGGATCCGTGATATGATTTTTTTCGGTTCCAAGTTGGCAAATTTATGCCGTCTGACAATCGGTAAGTGATCGCCTCGGTGACCGCTGAGCAGACGCGGATTTTAATCAGTGATTTTCCGATGAATAGTATAACATCATTAATGGTAATTATTTTTCATTAACACCTAAAACTTTTTCATTATTTTTCATTAGAGTTAATTACTGCATTATTTTCATTAGGTGTACAAAAAATGGCTAGTTACTTCCCCCTCGACAACAGCCAACCAAATTATGATTATGATTATGAGACTTCTACAACTAAAAACAAAAGTGAACAAACAATGAACAAAAACCTGTCGAATATCGACAATACAATTATAATAAATGTTGAAAATGTCCGCCATCAGCTTCAATACAAGCATCTACCCTTTTCCTCATAGAATTGTGTATACGATGAAATATTCCTGGAGAATTTCTTATAGTTTCACACCCTGCGGTTTCGCAGATCATCGATATTTTCAACTGGGTTTGTGTATATCAAACATTTCAGATATCCCCATATGCAAAAATCCAAAGGATTAAGGTCAGGGGAGCGGGCTGGCCAGTTTACAGGTCCTCCTCGACCTATCCATTGATTGGCATACACCTTATCCAGGTGAGTTCTTGCACGTATACTAAATTGAGCTGGTGCACCATCGTGCATAAACCATGAATGTTGCCTAATTTGAATGGGAACCTCTTCAAGAAGAACAGGTAATTCTTCAAGGAGATGACAATATGCTTCACCATTTAATCGTAGCGGAAGAAAATGGGGACCAATTAAATGATTATCAATAATTCCGAGCCACACGTTTAATGAAAATTGATACTGATGATTTCCTTCAAAAATGCCATGAGGATTTTCGTCAGCCCAAAGGTGATTGTTGTGAAAATTTCTAATACAGTCTCTTGAGAAACTCGCCTCGTCAGTAAATAAAATATTACCTAAGAACTGTGGTGCTTGGCCAATCATATTAATAAGCCACTGACAAAAAATCACACGGGGTAAAAAATCTCGAATCATTAACGCCTGCACCCGTTGAAGATGATAGGGATACAACATTTGTTCTTTTAAAATTCTAAAAACAACGGAATGGCTTACATGTAGGACACGAGCTATTCTCCTGGTACTAGTTTCTGGGAATTCTTCAATTGAATTAAGTACGGCTTCTTCTACAGCTGCAGTTCTAACTTCTCTAGTAAGACCAGAATCATAACTTCTTTTTTCAAAATTACCACGTTCCCGCAAGCGTCGGTGAATAGTTGTGAACGTAGTATGATGGGGTAGTCTACGCTGTGGGTACTGTTCAGCATAAAGTCTTTGCGCTTCCAATGAATTACCGTTAGCACGACCGTATGTAAAATGCATATCTGCCATTTCCAAATTCGAATATGCATTCATATTTTCAATCAACTAATATTTCCTACAATACACAATCATAAAACTTGTGAAACAATAAGATGGATGACAGAAAATGACACTACACAATCCTAGTGTCAGTATTAATGTCTTTATGCAAAGCACAGGCCACTAGACTTGACGCAAAATACACTCGCGTTAGCTCACCTTTTTGAAAATGCATTGCATTAGATTTTTTTTCTCGTAAATGCTCAAGTTTTAGAAAAAACTTGTAGAGTTAAAAAAGTTAGTCAATGAATTGGGCTTTTCAGTCATACTTTTTTAAAGAAAAAATTTTCATCTAAAAAAAAGTTGTAAGAAAAAATATCTTAGGGGTTGAAATAATCAACCCCTTCTAAGCATACTTGAGGGTTGAAAAAATTTCAAAAAGTGTACTCTTATTGACAGATAATGTTTACCAAGTTTCGTGGCTTTAGCTTGATATACAGGGAAAATAAAAAAGAAAAACCATTTTTTTTAATTTTCGAAGGGGTGTAACTTTTCCGGGGAGGGTTTTTTCAAAAAATTTTATACCAAACACTCACATTAATTTTCATCACAGAAGCACCCCTTTAATTTTTTCGGTGTTATTTAGATACACCCTGTATATAACCAGTTCAAAGAGACAATTTCCAGTTCTAAGTGACAATTGCCAGTTTGAAGTGACATCTGTCAGTTAAAAGTTTTGAAAAATATTCTTGAATTAATCAAAAAAATAATAACTGGAGAGATGCAATAAAGGAAAGAAAAATAAATATAGAGTTCTTCTACTGGTGAATTCATAACATCTGTGTTGGACCTCTGGCTCACCTTGGTAGTTGTTATTTATTTGAGAGACGTGTCAAATTGTTGTTGATAATAAATATTAACGATATATTTGTTTCGATCACTCTCTCCTTTTATCTTCCAATTTTCTTTATTGGTATTTCAAATGCGACCCAAAAATGACTGTCAGTCAAATCTAGTTGCTGTTGTTTGGCCTCTGGCTTTTTTACGATATGTTTGGCTAGAGATAGAATATTCTAGGTCAAGGTTCGAGTGTCTAAATAAATAAGATGCGAAAAAATAGACGCGTACCTATTTGGAATGTCCCAGCGAACACCCGTTATAGCACGAGGCCAAGTATTTGCCTAATAATCAGCTACGCACGTCGTTAACATTAACGAAAACATAATAGTGATTATTGTAAATTATTTTTATGCTTTTCTCTAATTAACGATAACCCAAAAAATGAGGCTTCAACGGTCTGGCGATTTTTATTGGGGAATTTTCCCCTCTGTGAATCACTGCGTTTCAGTCCAGTGAATATTTACATATTTACATTTATACGCGTTGCACTATTCGAAGCGTATAACTATTATCATTATTATTATACATTATTATCAATATATGATAAGTTGAACTGAAACAAAACAAAAAGTTAGATTTCATATCGGAGGGTTTCGACTTTTAAATCATTGATTGCTATACAATAGAATACGAGGATATATTGAAAAATTCTATGGAACCAAACAAAATTTCAATGTCAAAATATTTTATTACTCTACATATTCTCCTCTTAATTGGATACATTTATTACAGCGAACCTGCAACGTCTCTAGACCTATCAAAAAAAATGTCTACAAACCAGACCTCCACAGCTTTTATTACCTCCTCGTTGGAAGGAAATTTACAACCTTTCAAACTTTTTTTCAGTTGAGCAAAGAAATGATAGTCGGACTGAGCCAAATCTGGTGAATAAGGGGGGTGTTCTAGTAATTCAAACCCTAAATCACGAATTTTTTGCATGGCAACTTGAGATTTGTGTGCAGGGGCGTTGTCCTGCAAAAACAAAACACCTTTGGATAGCTTTCCGCGTCTTTTCTCTTTAATTTTTTCCAGTAGAGTGGTCAGTAATGTCGAATAGTAATCTCCAGTTATTGTTCTACCCTTATCCAAAAAATCAATCATGAATACTCCATGGCAATCCCAAAAAACTGAAGCAAGAACTTTTCCAGCAGATTTTTGGACACGAAACTTCTTAGGTCTTGGAGAACCGGAGTGTCGCCATTCCATCGATTGTTGCTTTGTTTCTGGATCGTAGAAATGTACCCAAGTCTCATCCATAGTAACAATTCGGTTTAAGAAGTATACATCGTTTTCAAATCGAGCACAGATCGAACGCGATGCTACTACCATTGCACGCTTTTGGTCAACACTCAAACATTCGGGGATCCCTTTTGCAGCAATTTTTCTCATGTCCAAATTGACGTGAACTATATGATGAACGCGTTCGTATGAAATATTCAGTGTTTCAGATATCCGTTTTAGCCCAATTCGACGGTCTGCTAGAATCATGTCATGAACTGCATCGATATTTTCGGGGACTGACACAGAAACTGGCCTTCCCGATCGGTCATCATCTTCAATGGAAAATTTACCTCTTTTGAAGCTTGCAGTCTAATTTTTCACGGTCGCTTACGAAGGACATTGATCGCCAAGGGTATTAAGCATATCTTCGTAAATTTGTTTACCTCTTAACCCTTTTAAATACAGGTACTTGATGATGGCTCGATACTCCAATTTTTCGATTTTCACAGTTTCGGTGCACATATTTTTTCTTTTAATTTATTCTATAAACTCTGGTTTACTTTTTTGACGTCAAACTTTACACTGACACTTCTAATAAATTATTGTTCGTTGCTATGGTAACGCAATATTTTGTTTATGCAGGGAACTGGTCTAGGCTAACTAGATATCATTACATCCTCGTATTTTGATCAATCTGAAACAGCTACTGCCACCTACCTCCGTTGGATTACGTCTGTTAGATTCTTGGTTTATGTGAACGTTTGGATTGTTTATAAGCCATGTGTCACTATTAAAAAGTCACATCTACATCGGGTTGTTTATTCAGATTGTTTGTTGCTTATACAACTTTGCAATTATAGATATTGGTATTTCAAAATATATTCAAATGACTGTATATTACTGTGGTGAAAAACAATTGATAACAGCCCTATATAGATCTCCCTCAACTTGTCCAAAAAATTTCAATATTGCTTTAACTGGGTATTTTCATCGTCTGAAAATAAATGAGAACTTGCATATTTTTGTAGAAAACATCAACATCAACCTGTTGGATGAACATGATACATAGGTATATCAAAATATTTTAAGTGAGGCAAGTTTTATTTCAGCATCAAACGAGAGAACGCATACAAAATAATACAAAAACCTGTCTTGGTCATATATTCATAAAAAAACACCAGTATTCATTTAATGCCATCATCCTGTATACGTTGGTTACAGATCATTTTAGTAGTAGGATGAAGGTAAATGGTCAGCTAGGTCTCCAGATTTTACCACACTGGATATTTTTCTTTGTGCCTATTTGAAAGAACTTCTTTACGTTAGATCCCTTACCATACCATATTCTATTTACAAAATATAAAGTTTCACGTAATTCACCTTTAATTTTGGGTTTGTCTGTTTTAAATCATTTACCTGAAAATATAAAAGAAGCCAAATACTCAAAAAAAATCAGTGGCTCACTGAAACAATTCCTGGCTGAAAAATGTTTTTATTCATAAGAATAATATTTTAATATGTAGTTTTACATTATATTATAAGTTTACATGTGTGGGTGTGTGTGTACATATGTTAACTTTTATATATTTAAATTTCTTAAAGGTAAAGGTAAATTTGATTTAAAGGTTAAACAAGATATGGCTCTGAAGAAGGAGGACCCTGTAGATTATTTGAACATACGTCGACCTTACAACCCGAAGAACCACCATGTAAATGAATGACTTTGCCCGATTTTCGCCCGATCTGAACTGGTTATTGTCGAAAATGTTGAAGTAAACTCATAAAAACCTTGAAATTTTGATACCCTATATTTCGAAAACTAAGCTGTTTATACGAACATTTGTTTATATGAATTTTTCATCGTGAAACCTCTCGAAGAATCACCCTTCAATGGAAAGGAAGAATAGTTCGAAAACCGAAACACGTTAGAGCATTTCGTCTGCAATTGACCAAAATACAAGTTTGGAAAGTGTGGTGAACAATAATTTTTCGATGTTTACTTGTTTGCACTCAGCATTTGTCTACAACTGACCAAAATACGACTTTGGAAAGTGTGGTGAACAATAATTTTTTGATGAACCGACATTAATTTACTTGTTTGCACTCAGCATTTCGTCTACAACTGACCAAATACGAGTTTGGAAAGTGTGCTGAACAATAATTTCTCGATGTTTACTTGTTTGCACTCAGCATTTCGTCTACAACTGAACAAAATACGACTTTGGAAAGTGTGGTGAACAATGATTTTTTGATGAATCGACATTAATTTACTTGTTTGCACTCAGCATTTCGTCTACAACTGACCAAATACGAGTTTGGAAAGTGTGGTGGACAAGAATTTCTCGATGTTTACTTGTTTGCACTCAGCATTTCGTCTACAACTGACCAAGAGTTTGGAAAGTGTGGTGAACAATAATTTCTCGATGTTTACTTGTTTGCACTCAGCATTTCGTCTACAACTGACCAAAATACGAGTTTGGAAATTGTGGTGAACAATAGTTTTTCGATGTTTACTTGTTTGCACTCAACATTTCGTCTACAACTGACCAGAATACGAGTTTGGAAACTGTGGTGAACAATAATTCTTTGATGAATCGGCAGCAATTTACTTGTTTGCAGTTGTCATTTCGTCTTCAACTGACCAAAATACAAGTTTGGAAAGTGTGGTGAATAATAATTTTTCGATGTTTACTTGTTTGCACTCAGCATTTCGTCTACAACTGAACAAAATACGACTTTGGAAAGTGTGGTGAACAATGATTTTTTGATAAACCGACATTAATTTACTTGTTTGCACTCAGCATTTCGTCTACAACTGACCAAATACGAGTTTGGAAAGTGTGGTGGACAAGAATTTCTCGATGTTTACTTGTTTGCACTCAGCATTTCGTCTACAACTGACCAAGAGTTTGGAAAGTGTGGTGAACAATAATTTCTTGATGTTTACTTGTTTGCACTCAGCATTTCGTCTACAACTGACCAAAATACGAGTTTGGAAATTGTGGTGAACAATAGTTTTTCGATGTTTACTTGTTTGCACTCAACATTTCGTCTACAACTGACCAGAATACGAGTTTGGAAACTGTGGTGAACAATAATTCTTTGATGAATCGGCAGCAATTTACTTGTTTGCAGTTGTCATTTCGTCTTCAACTGACCAAAATACAAGTTTGGAAAGTGTGGTGAATAATAATTTTTCGATGTTTACTTGTTTGCACTCAGCATTTCGTCTACAACTGAACAAAATACGACTTTGGAAAGTGTAGTGAACAATAATTTTTTGATGAACCGACATTAATTTACTTGTTTGCACTCAGCATTTTGTCTACAACTGACCAAATACGAGTTTGGAAAGTGTGGTGGACAAGAATTTCACGATGTTTACTTGTTTGCACTCAGCATTTCGTCTACAACTGACCAAGAGTTTGGAAAGTGTGGTGAACAATAATTTCTCGATGTTTACTTGTTTGCACTCAGCATTTCGTCTACAACTGACCAAAATACGAGTTTGGAAATTGTGGTGAACAATAGTTTTTCGATGTTTACTTGTTTGCACTCAACATTTCGTCTACAACTGACCAGAATACGAGTTTGGAAACTGTGGTGAACAATAATTCTTTGATGAATCGGCAGCAATTTACTTGTTTGCAGTTGTCATTTCGTCTTCAACTGACCAAAATACAAGTTTGGAAAGTGTGGTGAATAATAATTTTTCGATGTTTACTTGTTTGCACTCAGCATTTCGTCTACAACTGAACAAAATACGACTTTGGAAAGTGTGGTGAACAATGATTTTTTGATGAACCGACATTAATTTACTTGTTTGCACTCAGCATTTCTTCTACAACTGACCAAATACGAGTTTGGAAAGTGTGGTGGACAAGAATTTCTCGATGTTTACTTGTTTGCACTCAGCATTTCGTCTACAACTGACCAAAATACGAGTTTGGAAATTGTGGTGAACAATATTTTTTCGATGTTTACTTGTTTGCACTCAACATTTCGTCTACGACTGACCAGAATATGAGTTTGGAAAGTGTGGTGAACAATAATTTTTTGATGAATCGGCAGCAATTTTCTTATTTGCAGTTGTCATTTCATCTTCAACTGACCAAAATACGAGTTAGGAAAGTGTGGTGAACAATAATTTTTTAGATTGATTTGGGAAGCTGAATACACCTGCGAAGAATAAATGAAGAGGGTTTTTTTTGTATAAAGTGTATAATTTCTAAATATGCAAAGCCTTTCGACTTTCGTCATCTTCAGTGCTTCCTGAAAGTTAATACTCTGGTTTTTTGCTTTGTAGGTTATGAAATTTGGAAAAATGTTTTAAAGTTAAATGAGTACTTACAAGTCAGGTAACATGAAGAATTACAATTTTTGAACTCATCTTATATGTATTTTATAAAATTTCTGGCTTAATTCCAACGAAAATCATGTTAGAATTTGTATTTGACTTTGACAGATGAAGTAATTTTGTCTTTCAAAATACTTGACATACCCACATGGCCTTCAAATTCTAACATGATTTTCGTTGGAATTTAAGCCAGAAATTTTATAAAATACATATAAGATGACTTTAAAAATTGGAATTCTTCCTGTTACCTGACTTGTAAGTACTCATCTAACTTTAAAACATTTTTCCAAATTTTGTAACCTACAAATCAATAAATTCAATTTCAAGAATCCCTCACAACCAGAGTATTTACTTTCAGGAAGCACTGAAGATGACGAAAGTCGAAAGCGCTTTGCATATTTAGAAATTATACACTTTATACAAAAAACCCCCTCTTCATTTAATAATTTTTTGAAAAAACCGGCAGTAATTTACTTGTTTGCATTTAGCATCCGTCTACAACTGACCAAAATTCGAGTTTGGAAAGTGTGGTGAACAATAATTTGTTGAAAAACCGGCAGTAATTTACTTTTTTGCTCTCAACACAGCTATATTTCGAAAAATAAGCTGTTTATATGAACATTTGTTTATATGAACTATTCAACGTGAAATCTTTCGAAGAATCACCCTTCAAAGTTTGTCTACGTACTTAAGTACCACCCCCGTAAAGCTAGCAGAACCACTTTGTAATTTTCAAAATTTTTTTTGGGTCATATTTTTAGGCTAATTTATTACCCTATTCCCAAATTTTTTGCTCTTCAATTGTGAGAGATATCGCGGGTTCTGCTAGCTTAACGTTACGCTGGCAGAACCAAACCGCCAAACGAATGATTATGAAAAGTCTAAGCACACCATAATTTTAGGCTCATTTTAGGCTCACGTTTGAACCCATCGCCGATTTTTTTGGAATTCGTTTTTTAAAAAAAATCCTGGGTTCTGCTAGCTTTACCGTTAAGCTAGCAGAACCCAACCTTAAAAAAGCTACTCAGAACAAATCCAGTTGGACAATAATTTTAGGCTCTATTCAGGCTAATTTATTACCCAATTATAAATTTGTTTGCTCTTCAGTTGGACGAGAAATCATAGATAGGTTGTGTTAGCTCAACACTGAGCTGGCAGTACCAAATGGCTAGCAGAACCCTGGATTTTTTTAAAAAACGAATTCCAAAAAAATCGGAGACGGGTTCAAACGTGAGCCTAAAATGAGCCTAAAATTATGGTGCGATCAGATTTTCCATAACGATTCGGTTAGTCTTTTAGTACTGCCAGCTCAGTGTTGAGCTAACACGACCTATGATTTCTCCTCCAACTGAGGAGCAAAAAAATTCATAATTGGGTAATAAATTAGCCTGAATAGAGCCTAAAATTATTGTCCAACTGGATTTAATAGGAAATTGAAAAAACTTACAGTCTATCTCCACCAAAAATATTATTTATTGTAGCTGTCATGCAGTCAGAAGACTGACATCACGTTGATATCATGTAGTCAGAAGACTAACATTAAGGGGGAGTCTTCTGACTACATGATATCAACGTGATGTCAGTCTTCTGACTGCATGACAGCTACAATAAAGAATATTTTTGGTGGAGATAGACTGTAAGTTTTTTCAATTTCCTATTGAATCTCACCTCCACTGTATGCGATGGATCGTCTCCGATGGACCAACTGGATTTGTTCTGAGTTGCTTTTTTAAGGTTGGGTTCTGCTGGCTTGACGGTAAAGCTAGCAGAACCCTGGATTTTTTTAAAAAACGAATTCCAAAAAAAAAACTGCGACGGGTTCAAACGTGAGCATAAAATGAGCCTAAAATTATGGTGCGATCAGATTTTCCATAACGATTCGGTTAACACAACCTATGATTTCTCGTCCAACTGAAGAGCAAAAAAATTTATAATTGGGTAATAAATTAGCCTGAATAGAGCCTAAAATTATTGTCCAACTGGATTTGTTCTGAGTAGCTTTTTTAAGGTTGGGTTCTGCTGGCTTGACGGTAAAGCTAGCAGAACCCTGGATTTTTTTAAAAAACGAATTCCAAAAAAAAAACTGCGACGGGTTCAAACGTGAGCATAAAATGAGCCTAAAATTATGGTGCGATCAGATTTTCCATAACGATTCGGTTAGCCATTTGGTACTGCCAGCTCAGTGTTGAGTTAACACAACCTATGATTTCTCGTCCAACTGAAGAGCAAAAAAATTTATAATTGGGTAATAAATTAGCCTGAATAGAGCCTAAAATTATTGTCCAACTGGATTTGTTCTGAGTAGCTTTTTTAAGGTTGGGTTCTGCTAGCTTAACGGTAAAGCTAGCTAGCTAGCTAGTAAAAAACGAATTCCAAAAAAATCGGCGATGGGTTCAAACGTGAGCCTAAAATGAGCCTAAAATTATGGTGTGCTTAGACTTTTCATAATCATTCGATTGGCGGTTTGGTTCTGCCAGCTTAACGTTAAGCTAGCAGAACCCGCGATATCTCTCACAATTGAAGAGCAAAAAATTTGGGAATAGGGTAATAAATTAGCCTAAAATTATGGCCTAAAAAAATTTTGAAAATTCCAAAGTGGTTCTGCTAGCTTTACGGGGGTCTTAAGTACCACCCTGTATAGTATCTCTAAAACTAGTTTTTGTCCGTTTTGTTGTTGTTGCTTGAAAATTGAAAGCACTGCGTACTGTGGAATTAAATTAATGTCGATTTCCACACAGTAATTGTTTTCAAACTTCTATGAACTTTCGATAGCTTGGTAAAGTACCAGACAGATAAGAAAACGGGTAAATTTATGGGCATATCATTAAGTCAGCACCGTCCGCATGTGTGTGGTACCTGTCTGTACTTTGGACCTCCAAAAGTGACATATCAAATATCAAACGAGGTTGAACAATACACACGCGATAGTAATTTGTTTATCCTCGTTATAGTCGGGGAGCTAGCGGTTTGTTTTGTCGATTGTCTTACAGACACACGTGCATCTATTAACCACGATTATTTCCCCCCTCGGACCAATCAGACACCACCATTTTTTGATTAAATTCTGTTTAGATAAGTGGTTGAATCCCAAGACCTGTTTAACCGTGGTTACATTTTCGTTTTGAACTAATTCTACGAATTCTTGGCAATAGTTTATGAAAAAACATTAATATCCTTATAGTTAATTATAGCCATCCAAAGAAATTTTGTTTTCCTGTTGCTTTCACTGAAAACGATGAATAGTTCGGAAAACCGAAGCAGGTTAGGTGGCATTTCGTCTGTAACTGACCAAAATACGAGTTTGGAAAGTGTGGTGAACAATATTTTTTGATAAACCGGCAGTGACATATACTTGATGGCACTCAGCATTTTGTCTACAACTGGCCAAAATACGAGTTTGGAAATTGTGGTGAATAATTATTTTTTGATAACCTAGTTATTTACTTGTTTCCACTTAGCATTTCGTCTACAACTGACCAAAACTGACCAAAATACCAGTTTGGAAAGTGTGGCAAACAATAATTTTTAGATCAAACGCCAGTAATTTGGTTGTTTGCACTTAGCTTTTCGTCAACAACTGACCAAAATACGAGTTTGGAAAGTGTGGTGAACAATAATTTTTTAATAAACCAGCAGTAATTCACTTGTTTGCACTTAGCCTTTCGTCTACAACTGACCAAAACTGACCAAAATGCGAGTTTGGAAGGTGTGGTGAACAATAATTTTTTGGTAAACTGACACTAATATACTTGTTTGCACGTAGCATTGTGTTTACCACTGACAAAATATGAGTTTGGAAAGTGTGGTGAACAATACTTTTTTGATAAACCGGAAGTAATTTACTTACATGTTTTCACTTAGCAACAACTGACCAAAATACGAGTTTGGAAAGTGTGGTGAACAATAATTTTTTTATGATCCGGCAGTAAGTTATTTGTTTACTTAGCATTTCGTCTACAACTTACCAAAATACGAGTTTGGGAAGTGAAGTGAACAATAAATTTTTGATAAACTGGCAGTAATTTACTTGTGTGCACTTAGTATTTCGTCTACAACTGACCTAATACGAGTTTGGAAACTGTGGAACAATAATTTCATTAAAGAAGACCTACTATTCGTTGGAAGAATTTTATAGAGATTTCTGATTTATGTTGTGGAGACAATTCTTTTCTATTTTAAATGTTTCTTTTTATTTTATTTTTTCTTTGTTGTTTCGGCATTGACTGCTATGGTCATTAGTCATCTTCCTTTTTATTTATACCTATATATATCTTAATAATAATGATAATAATTTTTATTGGCAGTTTCTTTCAAAATACATCAGATATACAACGAAAACCTGTCAAAAAGCAGGATACAACATCAACACATATATTGCACATGGAAGATATTGCTCTTCCATCCAGCTTTGTCTGTTTGTTATATTTATTAGTATTTTAATTACTGTTATACATTGCCGTATTTCTTACATCCTGACATTATCACATTAGTGTATTGTATAGTTATGTTACTGTATATATTCTTTCGTGACTGAAAATGAATGAAATGAAAACATTTTTGGAAACAGTTTATTGAAAAAAAAAACATTAATATCTTAATCATGAATTATACCCATCCAAAGAGATTCTGCTTTCCTACTGCTTTTAATGGAAAGGAGGAATAGTACTGGAAACCGTAGCACGTTATATAGCATTTCATCTACAATTGACCAAAATACGATTTTGGAAAGTGTGGTGAACAAGAATTTTTTGATGAATCGACACTAAATTACTTGATTGCACTTCAGATACGCCAGTACACTGTAACAGCTGTTAATCTAATGACGGAGAAGAACCGGAATACAATCATAATCAATTCAGTGAGAAAAAATGAGATTGCTCAAGTAAACATTTTTTTGTTTGTACGAAACTCCCAGGTTTTCGGAGAAAACCCCTCAAAAGCAGAGCTTGTGCGAGCAAGGGAGATCCGGGACCTACAGTTTAAATAAAAGTGGAATCCGAACCACTTCAGCTCAGTGACAAACGACCTGGGATCGAACCCGGACCTTCTGGGTGGAAGCCAAACGCTTTAACACCACGACCACTTCGCTATATAAGTGCATGCAATAAATACCAGAAAATACAAGATTTTTCAAAAACCATTTCTGAACATTTCTAAACATTTGAGAAAATTATTTCCACCCAAATGAAGCTTCACTTAGAAACTCAGAGCATTCTTCCATCCCAGTCCGGCTTCAGAACCGATCACAGTTGCATCACGGCACTTTTGAAAGTAAGCAACGATATATATTCAGCATTGGACAAGAAACAACTAACTCTTCTGGTCTTACTAGACTACTCTAAGGCTTTCGACACAATTAAAAATGACTTGCTGCTAGCCATTCTGCATTATATTGGATTTTCAAAAGAATCCATTTCTCTGATGAAAGCTTATCTCCTCAATAGACTACAGGCGGTGACTGGGAGATATTACTTCCGATTATATGGCAGTGGAAAATGCAGTTCCCCAGGGATCCATCTTAGGGCCCACACTTTTTATTATCTACACCCACGAGTTTCATAAATATTTTCAGTTCACTGAATGCCAATTTTACACAGACGACACTCAGATATACATTTCTTTCCCTGAGAATGATCTTGTAACTGCCACGAACCGACTCAATACCGACCATGATGCTTTGGTCGAAGTGTCAAACAAATTCTGCCTGTCTATTAACCCCATGAAATCCAAAGTTATTCTGTTTGGCAGCAAAAAAGCTCGAAATCGATGCGTTGATGAATTGTCAGTCAAAATAAATAATGAAACTTGGGGTTGATTATGGATTCTTCGCTTCGTTATACACTGCATGTCAACTTGATAACTAAAAGAGCATTTTGCAATTTAAAACTCATATATTCCAACCAAGGAATTTTGGATAGAAAAAGTAAAATAACTGTGTAGCATTAGTTCTGTCACACCTGAACTACGCTGATGTAGTGTATGGTCCTGCTTTGTGCAATTCCGTCAAACGGCGTCTACAGCTCATACAGAATTCATGCACACGTCTGATTTGTGGACTGACCAGACGTCACCACATTTCTAATCATTTAAAAGACGTTGGTTGGCTGAATATTGAAAATAGGCAAATATTACACGCTTGCACATTATTTCACAAAATAATACAATCACATAAACCTCCATATCTCTATAGAACCATAACATTTCGCACTGATGTGCACCATCTCAATGTCCGTTTCAAGTCAAGACTAACCCCACCCCTACATAAAACAGCTCAATTCCGATAATCTTTCTCTTACCAGATGACCCGGCTATACAACACGGTTCCCGACGAAATCAAGACCCTATCTATTCATTTATTTAGAAAAAAGATACAGAAGCTTCTGTTCAATAAAGAAATGTTCTTTAATTAGTTTTTTTTTTTTAGTTTTTTATTTATTCATACTTTATAATTATATTCAATTTTTTTATTTGTATTTTTAGGATAGCTCTCAATGATATTTTGTCCTATATACGTTTAATTTACTTTCTTTTTCTTTTGTACGGTTGAGTGTAAGAGAGTACCAACCTGTCCTAGACGGGTGAAGCGCTAACTCTGCCTTTTGATAGTCTCTGTAACCTGTCCTACTATCAATAAAAGCAATTTATTATTATTATTATGATTTTCCTTGTAAGGAATGTACCAGTCAGAACCTGTCTCCGGTGCTCCGATACATT
Organism: Chrysolina oricalcia; assembly: GCA_944452925.2. Lineage (NCBI taxonomy): Eukaryota > Metazoa > Arthropoda > Insecta > Coleoptera > Chrysomelidae > Chrysolina > Chrysolina oricalcia. The sequence goes on along the minus strand of OX101824.2, from coordinate 3,068,388 downwards.
CGGAGGGCGCGCTGGCGTCGTTAACCCCAATAACCATTCCCTACGTCCGTAGGGTAAGTGACTATTGGGTCCGAGAATCGTGTGCCCTGAGTAGACGGAGCGAACCAAGGATAACGGCCTTCTGCATTCGTGCTGCTAAGATTTCTGCCATATTGCGGCAAGCCGGTATTATCTTCATTTGACAGAATGGTCCGGATACAACCTGCGGAGTTCAAAGAGAAGATCTCGATATTTAGTTCGTTTTTCCTCCTCTTTTCGAACGATATTCATTTCGCCTGGAATATCGTTCTACTCTGGTGGTCGAGGAGGACAACATCAGGCTTATTGGCTTGTATTTGCCTCAGGGTGGGGAATGAGTAGTTCCAATAGATTCGGCACCTCTCATTCTCCACCACGGACTCAATATCCCCCGGAATATAAGGCAACACCGGTGTCTCGTCTATACCGTACGAGTGTCGTAGATGGTAGTACAACACTCGTAGCGCCGCGTTATGCCTGTGGATATAGGCTGAGACCGCATAAGATGGGCATGCTGATAGCAAATGCATTACGGTCTCAGGTGCCCCACGACATGCCCTGCATCGGGTGTCTATACCCATTACGCGACTACGGTAGACAAGGGTGTTGAAGACACCATCCTGGCAGGCCATTATGAATCTTTCGGTCTCCGACTTTAGCTCACTCGACCTGAGGAAGGCAAAGGTCAAGCTTTTGGATAAGCCAAGGTCTTCGATGTTGTGAAAGAAGACACCATGCATTGGCTTATCCATATGTAGCTGTAGCAGGACCTCTGTCTCCGCAGCTTTTATGTGAGCTTTTTGCTGAACGGGTCCCAACTCGGTGACAGAGTTTGGGTTAGCCCGTTCAGTGTCGAATACGAGACCGAGTTCATCGGCCTCACGGGTAGCTGCCTTAAAACGAAATGTTCCAACCCCTGCGTTTTCATGATCTCGGACCATGCAGAGAAGGGGATCTGAACTCCTGATGACTTTACAGGCCCCATCCAGAACCATTCTGTTATGCAGACACTCCAAACTCAAAAGTCCACGGCCTCCCCGTTGTCTGGGAAAGTATAACCGTGGAACGGACGATTTAGTATGCAAGCTCGTATTATTATTATTATTATTATTATTATTTCGCTTTGCTTGCTTGTATGGTTACATATGGTTGTTCGCAAAAGTACATTACAGAAAGCTGATTTATTTGCAAGTTTAAACTTATCGGTTTATGTTTCCTGGCAATGGAAAATCTTTCGTTCCGCTTGAAAACATTTCCACGGTGCTTATCATGAATCAATAACACTGATGGGACTCTCGGGAAGGCAAAAATTTCCGCTCAATCGATAAAACAACGGAAAATCCTGTAATCCACAAAACATTCCGGCCCTTGAACTAGAATCCAGTGTGTTATGTCGCGCGTAGAGCGGATTCGATAAATTCCTCAATGGAATATTATCTCTGCTCGCTTGTTTTTCACAAACACTCGACTCCATCACCGCGGTATCTCGTGTGCATGTGACACAATAATAAAAATAGAAAAACAGTTTGTGAACGGATGTGATTCATCTCTATCTCGTCTCTGGTAAACACGCAGAAAGCTCATGGACGCCAGTAGCCAGTCTCGAAGAGATATAATTGGAGGAAGAAATTTTGTATTTCGTGCAGAAATATATTTATCAACCCATTACGCCCGAATTATAATTTTATTGGTAAGAAAAAACAAATTGTATGGTATTTGTGAGAGCTGAAGTTTGAGCAAAAAGATTTATTGACATAAGAAAAAAATGCTGTTACAGATATGTAACGCTAGGATGATGTGAAAGTTATTGAAATCAAAATTAACAAATTTACTTGGTAGCTACATACAAGGATATATTGAAAAATTCTTACCCTACTAAAGAACCAAACAAAATTTCAATGTCAAAATATTTTATTACTCAACATATTCTCCTCTTAATTGGATACATTTATTACAGCGAACCTGCAACGTCTCTAGACCTTTCAAAAAAATGTTTCTTCTGCAAACCAGACATCCACAGCTTTTATTACCTCCTCGTTGGAAGAAAATTTACGACCTTTTAAACTTTTTTTCAGTTGACGAAAGAGATGATAGTCGGACGGAGCCAAATCTAGTAAATAAGTGGGGTGTTCTAGTAATTCAAACCCTAAATCACGAATTTTTTGCATGGAAACATGAGATTTGTGTGCAGGGGCGTTGTCCTGCAAAAACAACACACCTTTGGATAGCTTTCCGCGTCTTTTCTCTTTTTTATTTTTTCCCGTAGAGTGGTCAGTAATGTCGAATAGTAATCTCCAGTTATTGTTCTACCCTTATCCAAATAATCAATCATGATTACTCCATGGCAATCCCAAAACTGAAGCAAGAACTTTTCCAGCAGATTTTTGGACACGAAACTTCTTAGGTCTTGGAGAACCGGAGTGTCGCCATTCCATCGATTGTTGCTTTGTTTCTGGATCGTAGAAATGTACCCAAGTCTCATCTATAGTATCAATTCGGTTTAAGAAGACTACATCGTTTTCAAATCGAGCACAGATCGAACGCGATGCTACTACCCTTGCACGCTTTTGGTCAACATTCAAACATTTGGGGATCCATTTTGCAGCAATTTATCTCATGTCCAAATTGACGTGAACTATATGATGACCGCGTTCGTATGAAATATTCAGTGCTTCAGATATCCGTTTTAGCCTAATTCGACGGTCTGTTAAAATCATGTTATGAACTGCATCGATATTTTTGGGGACTGACAGAAACTGGCCTTCCTGATTGGTCATCATCTTCAATGGAAAATTTACCTCTTTTGAAGCTTGCAGTCCAATTTTTCACGGTCGCATACGAAGGGCATTGATCACCAAGGGTATTAAGCATATCTTCGTAAATCTGCTTACCTCTTAACCCTTTTAAATACAGGTACTTGATGATGGCTCGATACTCCAATTTTTCGATTTTCACAATTTCGATGGACATATTTTTTCTTTTAATTTATTGCGGAACTCTGGTTTACTTTTTTGACGTCAAACTTTACACTGACACTTCTAATAAGTTATTGTTCGTTGCTATGGTAACGCAATATTTTGTTTATGCAGGGAACTGGTCTAGGCTAACTAGATATCAATACATCCTCGTATATGGAACGCTCACTTCAGGAAAAAAATTGCAATATATTGATATTTTCATAAAAAGTTAATGTTGATCTTTATCACGAAATACATATAAGTATATCAATAATAATAATAATAATAATAAAAATCTTTATTATCCAATTTGATGACTCGAACATATTACAAAATGCTATAGCCTATAAGGATAAAAGGCGCATGATCAGTATAAAACCGTTCTACCTCATGAACCTGTAGAAAAAGAAAAACACAAAAAAAATCTAAAGTTATGAACAAACCAAAAATACAAATAACTATCAAGCTTCCTAAAATTAATTAAAACAAAAATAAAAATATTCTTATAATTAATCGATTACCAGCTTTCTAACAATTTATTTTAGGATTTTTTTTTTGTGATACAGAAAGCAGCAGATAAAAAATACGTAAATCATGCCCTTCGTAGAATTTGTTCATTGAATAATTTATCAAAAACGAGTTTTTTGAAATTGTCGTGGTTCGCTATTTCTTTTAGTTGTGTTGATAGATTATTATACTCTTTGCAGATTTGATAAGAAAAGCTTCTCTGAAATAAATTGGAACTATGATGAGGGATTGAAATATTATTTTTTCTTCTCAAGTTGATGTTATGAATATCTGTTCTGAATCTGATTTTTTCGACTAGATAAGGTGGGGTTCCTTGAGTTATTATTTTGTGATAGAGAGAGATGGAATGTAATTTTCTTCTATTACTCATATTGAGCCAGCGGACCCGCGAGAGTGTGTGCGAAATTCTCTCGAACTTTCGTATGCCAAAAATCAGTCTTAAGCAAGAATTTTGAATTTTTTGGATGCGAAAGCTGTCTCGGACAGTCAAGCAGGGTCCGTAAACGTAATCGCAATAATTAGCATGAGATAAGACAAGAGATTCGCAAAGTACAGTTTTCAGTTTGAAAGTTATCATATGTCTAACGGAGAATAACATTTTGAGTTGTCCATACGATTTCTGTAGGATAGATGATACCTGGTCCGTGAAGCGTAATTGTTTGTCAATAATCAAACCCAAATTTTTTGCTTTCTCAGATATAGGTATAGCTATGTTATTTGAGGTGATTTGAAGATTAGCAGGATCAAAGTCTCCAAAGTACAATACTTTAGACTTGGCCGGGTTTACAACGAGATCATGTTTTTCAGAATATTCTGTGAGAGCCTTCAGGTCAGCATTAATTTTTATTTGCGATTCGCCAAATTCCGATTTTTTGAAATAGTGATATATTTGGGTGTCGTCAGCGTACATGTGGATAGAGCAGTATTGCATGATAGAAGGAATATTACTAGTATATATGGTATAGATTAAGGGTCCAAGAATAGAACCTTGAGCGACACCGCGGAATATCAATCCTTTTTCAGAGATGGCACCATTATAGGCGACTCTTTGACTTCGCCCAGAGAAGTAACTTTCGAAGAATTTGATTGCTGAGCCGTCAAGTCCAATGTAGTGTAAGATGGATAAGAGTATTTGATAATTTATTGTATAATACTTAATTAAATACTTGAAATTCACCTCAAAATTCATGACCAAATTTATTATTTTCATCCCGTTTTCAACGTCAACATCTACTTGTAATGATTCAGCTACCAGCCAAATGAGAAATTGTAACATCTAGCTTCTATCTTCTGCATTTAGGAGCTCAAACACAATACTGGGTGTTTCATAATAAATGCGCAGGACTTCAGGGTGATAGCTCTTTCAAAAATATGAAAAAAGTTTCTATTAACTTACCCTCTAAAATTCAACATTTTCAAGATACAGGGTGTTGAAATTAAAAAAAAAATTGTAGTTTTTTGTTAATACCTCTGGAACCGTTTATCGCACAAAAAACAGATTTTGAATGCATTTTCTACTCATAATAAGCTATGTTTTGTGCAAATTTTTATTTTTTAAAATTCATAATTGGTGTAGATTTTGAAGGGGTAGTGGGTGTTTTTTTCTCCAACTTCTACGCCACTGGAAAAAGTATGATTTTGAGCCGCCTACTTGAACCGCCAATGTTTTCTACACAAAAAAGGTACTCTTGGTCATAAGCTCTAAAGTTGACCGTTTTCAAGAAAAATCAACTTTCATGTTGAAAAACATTTTTTTTAAATAATTTTTTTCTTAATTATACAAAATTCATTCAAACGTTAAAATAAGTAACAAAACCAAACGTTGACTTCTTAATTGCAAAATAAAAAAAAACAGTAACAATCATACTCAGTTGAATTGTTGGAAATGTCCGCCGTTAGCTTCAATGCACGCAGCAATTTTTCGAGGAAAAAACTTTATTTAATAGTTATTTATGCAACAAGTGAAAAAAGTGAATGTTTATTGCACTCGACGTGAAATTGTACGACGAGGCCGTTAGGCCGAGTTGGACAACACGTCGAGTGCAATAAACAATTTTTGCACGAGTTGCATACAACATTTTTTCTACGTTCATGCAAAAAGCAAAAAATGATTTATTGAGGTGCGGCACTAGGTGTAGGAAAATGAAAAGCGCAACTTGAATACTTTATTATTAATATCGATTTGCATTGAAGCAGGAACTAATACGTTACGAACAATTCAACTCAAACTTTATTTTTACCCTCAATGTTGAAAGTGAATGAACAATTGGTGCAATTTTCAATATGAATATTTCGTAGTGAAGTACCTATTGCCAATCTCACAGAATATCTGCTGAATATGTAGTAGGTTTAAACGTTTATGTTTGTCATGATGACAGCACGTTGAAGTAGAATGACAGATGAGTGCAATAAAAACTTTATTGCACTAGTGCAGTAAAGAACTTCTTTTTCCACTGAATATAGTTCAATAAAGTTTTGCTTTTTGCATGAATGTAGAAAAACAACATGAAAGTTGATTTTTCTTGAAAACGGTCAACTTTAGAGCTTATGACCAAGAACACCTTTTTTGTGTGGAAAACATTGGCGGTTCATATAGGAGGCTCAAAACTGTACTTTTTCCAGTGGCGTAGAAGTTGGAGAAAAAAACACCCACTACCCCTTCAAAATTTTCACCAATTATGAATTTGAAAAAATAAAAAATCCGCACAAAACATAGCTTATTATGAGTAGAAAATGCCTACGAAATCTGTTTTCTGTGTGTTTTCCAGAGATATTCGCAAAAAACGATTATTTTTTAAAAATGGTGCATTTTAGAGGGTAAGTTAATAGAAACTTTTTTTCATATTTTTGGACGAGCTATCACATCCTGCGCATTTATTATGAAACACCCTGTAAAAAGGCTCGTTTGAATCGTTACATATATGTAACGCTAGAATATTATGGGTTAAAATTATAGCAGAGCGCTTTCGACTATAAAAGTCATCATTAATGCTACTCGTCTGGTGTTCAAGAGCCAAGAAAAACATAAAAACATCATGCGTCTAAAGGACAATGGAAAGTATTCAAAATTTAGGAGATTTATTAACAATTACAGTTTGAAAACTTGGACCAGGAAAATCCTGTATGAAACAATTTTACTAGAACATTATTCGAATTGACCAGGATTCTCCTGTAATTGTTAATAATTTACTTTCCATCGTCCTGGAAGCATTATGTTTTTATAACTTTTTCAAGCACTATCAGCGTAATAAAATTCAAGTTGTTTGAAATTATTCTCGCCGCATCATTTTTGTAAACGCTTCACGTTATTATAAATTTTAATTTGTTTTCTACAGCGAGTCCCAAATATTTAGATTAGTTATCCATCTGTACTGGATTGAATCCAAAACCGCATTATCTAAGCTATAAATGTGAAGGAAATCAGTTTATTTCAAAAAGTTTCGAAGGATGAATAATTAGTACAGTCGCTGTAGAAAGATGCTACACAACATATCGGCATTGTTTATATAGAAGATAGTTAGTCAACCTTATGGGATTATGATTGGATCAAAATGGATGCGACATGTAGATGGCGATAGTGAGCTCGCATCCAAGTCATGTCGTAACTTCAGTGATCTGGCCTCCAAGTCATGTCGTAACTTGGTTAAAACAATGGAAAAGCATTAAAATCAGGGTTTTTTGAAGAAACCTGCATTAAAATGACGTCAAATATTCATGTTTGTAACTAATCACGCTAGATGACACTCGCGTTTGTGTCCAATACCTTTTCTACAGGCATTGACTAACTATGTTCTATTTAAACAATGATATCGGCATGGAAATTTTCGTAAGTCCATGACAAATAGCCCACTATTATTTTCATCATAGTTCTACAGTGTGGTCCACTAAGTGTGCAACAAATGGGAAACTTGTTTATTATCGATTTCTTAGAAAATTTTATTCTTGACAAAAGTTGGTGCATGTTCCAAAACTATACCAGATGTACCTGAAATGGCTTTATGACAAACACCATACAGGATAGGCCAAAAAATATAAAGTTCATTCAAGAGTAAAGTACCCTTATTTCAAAAAATATAGAAATATGTTGAAGAGAAAAGTTGCTTAGAATTAAAAGTTATGTTCAGATACGAAGTCATGGCCTGCTATTCGATTTTTTTTTTCGTTTGGAAAAATTGAATTATTTTATCAACTTTTGTCAGGAATAAAATTTTCTGAGAAATCGATAATAAACAAGTTTCCCATTTGTTGCACACTTAGTGGACCACACTGTATAATAATAATCTCTTTATTTACTCAGATTGATCTGTACAACCACAGGAGCAGAAGTATTAATGAAAATGAGGAAAATGTCAGTGTACAATATTGAAAGAATAAACTATACTATACTAAAATAGATAATGTCACAAAGTAGTTAAATCGAGAATATGTAAAAAATATATATACATATATAAACATAAACAGATGCATAGACACATTCATCAGTGCGGCTTTTTCTAGTCCCCCCCCTGTTAACTTTTGAACGGTTCGACGTACAAACATGAAAAAAAAAACTGTTCGTGGGGTTTCACCGATATTATTTTTTGGAACAAAAAATATGGTGATTGCTCGACAGGGGGCGCGGAGGAGCACATCAACTCAAAAATTTTGAATGGCATGGGTGGTCGAGTGTCACATCGTTAAAAGAGAATTCCATTCTCTTTAGCACCATCTAAATATTTTTGAATTTTGTTGAGAAATTTTTTTTCAATATCGATTTTTATGCCTTTTGCAATTTTCAAGTTGATCTGTCCCCAGCGCCATCTGTCGAGTAATTTCAATGTTTCTTCTCTCAAAAAGTGGTATCGGTAAAATCCTTCAAACTATTTTTGGTTTCATTATTCCATAACAAACCGTTCAAAATCGAGGTATGAGTAGTTTTCATATCCGCATTTATATTTGATATTTCGAATTGTAAAAAAAATCAACGAAATTTAAAAAAAATGAAATGGTTGTAAAGAGAATTGTAACATTACTTTACGAATAAAAGTATATTAAATTAGCTAAACTGCAATTTCAAAATAATTTGTTATTTTGAATAATTTTTGTAGGACACTGTATTATTTAGGTGAAGAACACACTAACCTTTCATGTTTTATCATTGTCCTACAGTTACTAATAATTTTTTTACCATGTAATTGACAATTTCGGAGCGTAGGACTGGGAACACCTACCATTCAATTTGTAGGACAATATAACCATTCAATTATATAAATATTAACCAATCAACGGTAAAAAATCCGCTGGTTACTAATGGTTTCTTATGACCACGTCATTGGTACATGTTGGGAGTGGGGGACTCTTCAGTCTTACCAAATATTTTGTAGGACAAAAGTTTTTTCGAGTACTTTATCGAATTTTCTCGAGGTTCAACTGAAAAATTGTTATTAATGACTTTTTTGCTCTCACCAAATCGACATGATAGACGCCTGCGCAGTTTATTAGCTACCACCATCGAGAATTTTCGTAGAGGAAAAAGTTGGGCGTCTCGGCAAAATGAAGCTACTCAGGAAGATTCAGCCTGTTATCAATCATTTTTGAAAATCAGAAAAGAAATATTCTGAATATGCCTTTGCTCTTCATCCATTTCCATTCCGTTCCAGAAAGAATGCCTTCCCGACTCAAAATATTCACTTCCTCGCCGTTCAAGACGAGGCCGAAAGAACCCCGCCCGTCGCCCAGCGCCAAGGCCATCTCTAAATACTACGTCGCGACGCATTCAGACGTCTGAGCACCAGCCAGCCTCGTGTGTACGGCCGCGGCCCCTTCGCGTTTGGCCCCCTCGACGCCCCGAACCCCTCGCGCCGACGTGACCCGATCTAGACGTCTACCTCGTCTCGCAGGGGCATTTGTCAATTGTCAGCGTTCGCGCCCAAATTAACTGGTATGCCATACGGAAACGAAACAACACGAATTTATATTCATATTGTGTCGGCCCGGATGTCTGGGAAGCCGTCGTCTTTTTTTTAAGTCGGTCGGTAATTTCGCAGCAGGCTATTCGTACAGGGTGGCTGCGTGCTGCACGAATTCTATGCTCGTTGTACAGGGTGGGCCAAATCGGACAATTTTGAAGGGAAAGTCATGTCTTCACACTAGATAGATGAAAACTGATGGCTGTGTCTGGGGATCAAATTTTATGACAAACTTAATGGTAAAAACCGCATATCGATATCTATAGTCGTTTATGAGTTACCGCGTGTTTTTTGAAAATGTGCATTTACGAAAAGTTGCTGTAACTTTTTTCCTGTCGAAAATTCTTTGTTTCTATAAAAACATTTCCAAAGCACTTTCTTACGTTGAATTCAATGGTGTAAGTGATTTACTTTTTAAAATAACGTTTCGATAGTTATCGATGGAAAAACATATTTTGATGAGACACCCTGTATATTCCTCTATATTCCAATAGAGCTTAGAATTACTTTTCCAAAAATATAGCACACTTGATATTTTGCTAGAGTCATCTTTGAAATACAGAGCTTTTAGATTTTTTCATCTATAGACTTTGAAACAGGGTTCGAAAATATCATGATATTTATATAAATATCATATCATATGATATATATCCGATATATATATATATATATATATATATATATATATATATATATATATATATATATATATATATATATATCGGATATATATCCGATATACATCATATTTAAAATTTAATTATTTAATCAAAAAACATCATTGTTTCTAGCACAAACTATTGTTTAACACAAATATGTTAACAAAAACCTATATTCTAAACAACAAAACGGTTTATTCTAACTCTAATTAAAAAGTAAAAACAAAAACAATTAATAAAATAAACATGTTTTAACATTATTTTATTATTTCAACACAAACACACAATTAAAAACCTTTTCCAAACAACAAAACCTTTTTCTAACATTGATAACTCTAATTAAAAAGAAAAAAACTAAAACAATAGATTTTAAATAACATTATAAACATTATTATGTCAACTTTGATATTGGCATATCCTCATCAGATGAAATATTAATATCAATATCATTCCTATTATTGACAATTACGTCAGAATCTTCAGATATGGCTGGTTTCCATGCCCAGTCAAGATTGGTTTTCTTTTTATCTATATTTTGATTCATACACTTGAACATAAAAACCAGTCTACTGGCTTTTTGGTTTCCCAAGCGATTCCGTAAATCCGATTGAACCAAACCGAAAAAAGAAAAGGTCCTTTCAAGATATTTTCGGATGTTTAGAATGATGGAAAACATTTTTAATTTAATAAATAAAATTATCGAATATATCAGATATATTATCAAGTAATAAAGAAACTTGCTTCTATCGGGGATTCGGTCTGGGAAAAGAAGTATACTCTTTTTTGCTACCCGAGCTTTCCCAAATTTTTATTTGCTTTATCGAGGGTGTGCAATGTGAGGTTTTCTTCGATGTTGAAAGTACATAATTAAAATGGAAAAATAGAAAACGAAAAACTTGACACGAAAATTTTTGTGTCAAGTTTTTCGTTTTCTATTTTTCCATTTAAATTATGTACTTTCAACATCGAAGAAAAACTCACATTGCACACCCTCGATAAAGCAAATAAAAATGTGCGAAAGCTCGGGTAGCAAAAAAGAGTATACTTCTTTTCCCAGACCGAATCCCCGATAGAAGCAAGTTTCTTCAAGATAAGACGGTCGATATAATTTCCTCTTTATCAAGTAATAAATATCATGATATATATCGTGATATATATCGTGATATGTATCATGATATATATCAAATTTTGATTTGAGCAGTAAAGACCCTCCTCAATTCGTGGTTTTTGTTCAATTTTCAAACACATTCGCAATGAAGTATGAGAATTATGAAAAATGATGGGATATGATAGTCTGTTTTATACAAACCGGGGAAAATGCAGAAGCAGCAAGCAATTTGTACCACGAGAGGTATCCAGAGAGAAGACAACCTTTTAGAGACATTTTCGGAAGATTGCGACACAACTTAATTGATGATGGTCAAATTGTAAAGAAAAGTCCAAAATTATATGCATCAAATAGGGATACGGAGTTGGAAGAAATAGTCGTTTTAAGATCTGTTGAAAATAATCTCAAAACGTCAACGCGAAATTTGAAAATATCAACAGGTCTACCAAGAACAAACGTTAGGCGGATTTTGAGAAAGCACAAATTCAAGCCATACAGGACCAGAAAAGTTCACAAACTCAGACCAGGTGATTTTGAACGCCGCATTGATTTTTGCCAATGGTTCCTGGAAAATTGTAACCAAGAGCGTAATTTATCGCTAAATTGTATTTGGACAGACGAAGCTCATGTAAGCAGTGCCGGCATTTTCAACCGCTACAATTCTTATACTGGGGCGAAACAAAATCCTCATTCAATTGTGGAGCAGAGATGTCAAGGAATATTTGGATTTAGTGTGTGGGCAGGTGTTTTCAGGGGTAGGATTATCGGTCCGTTCATTTATAATGACAGCCTTACATCTCAGAGGTATTTAGAAATTTTAAGGCCAAATATTGAACCCCTTGTTGATGAATTGCCACTAATGGAGCTCAGGAAAATATATTTTCAACAAGACGGGGCTTTGCCTCACAACACTGCAATTGTCAAAAATTTTTTGGATGCAAATTTTGGTAATAATTGGATAGCCAACCATTACCTCCGGGGAAGGTTGAAATATCTTATCTTTAAATTGGCGACCAACTCTAGATACGAATTGGAAGCGGCAATGATGCAAAGTTTTGCTTCTCTCACTCCTATTGAACTAATTAATTCGGCAAAAAGCGATCAGAAAAGGTATCGCCTGTGTGTAGGAGAAGCTGGTAGACATTTCGAACACCTCCTGTGAAGAAATATATTTCATTGATTGTTCTTTATCGTTATTATTATTGTTGGAGTTTCATTTATTAGTAGTAAATCAGTCTTATTGAAACTATGAGTTTTAATTACTGCTGTGAAAAGCTTTCTCAACAAATCCCAAGTGTCTGAACCCCACTGAAGATGAACCCCTATATAAAAGGGAAGCAAACTCAATAACTCATTGTTTCTGAGGAAGAGAAACAAAATTTGAAGTCCCTTGGTCCAATCCATTCAGTTGGTACTGGTGGACCTTTGAATGGTGGATATAGACCTTTGAGTGCTCTTTTCCTAGTGAAAGTTATGATAGTATATTGAATATTCAGATACTCTGCTTATTGAACAATAAAGTTTTGAGTTGACAAGTTATGAAATAGTATATTGTGTATCTAGTAGTAAAAGCAATAAATTCCCGGACGACAATGTAAATTGTTGGCCGAGGCGTTAAGCCGAGGCCAACAAGCATTGAAGTCTGGGAATGTGCTTTTACTACGAGGTACACATACTATTTTTTCTGAAATCGCAATCAGCATTATCCAAACCTAAGGAATTCTACATATTGTTTGCGTGAATTCAATAACTGTCTAAAATGTAAACAAGCCGACAAAAATTTTCCCGTATCGTTTTCGATACGGGAAAGTACTTTTTCGGCAACCATCCGGAAAGTGTTCACTTCCCGGACACTTTTTCTTTGGGAAAGTAGCACTTCCCGACCTAGTCCGGGAAGTACGTACTTCCCGGACTAGGCCGGAAAGTGCTCGAATTTTAATTCAAATATTAATATAAATAAGAATCAGAATGTTTCTGTTGGTACCTATCTTCTGTTCGAATTTCAATATACAGTGAGCACGTAAAGGTTGGAACAAATTCGTTAAAAGCTTGATATGGCCATTGGGGGAAAAAAGCTCAGACAGGTCGATTTTCTTTTTCAGTTGCGCATTTTTTGGTATACTCAGATTTTTGATAACGTCATTGCTGTTCGAGTTATGACGTCATTATGATTTTTTTTATATGGCATTGCCCTATTTTGATACTACCTTCAAAAAGAACGCATTTTTTGGTGTATGGTTGTCATACTTTTTCTTATGTTACATAACCGTATGTTCGAGAAATAAAATATATTCCATTCATAATTATTAGGTCTGTTAACGTAAAATTTTGACTTGAGGTATCCCTACAAACAAAAATCTACTGGGATTAGATCAGGAGATCTAGCTGGCCACTCTAAACATCCTCGTCTGCGATCGAAATCCGGTGTGTGGGGGAATTTTTCCCAAGTACATCGGTATCGATAGGCGACCTCATACCTTGTTTTGAAGGAAGTGCGATGTGAGTTGCCTAGATGCCAATCCCGACGTCTGGCGTTTGTTCGAAGTGTGCAACCGACCACCCGGGGTGGGGATGAAGGTTTTTCCGGGTATTCCTGCAGCCGAAAAGTGAGTACGCCACCAAAAATCAGAAAGACACCCCGGAGCGCCTCGGCAAATGGTAATAGCAATCCTCTACCCGCAGACGAGGATTTTCAGAGTGGCCAGCTAGATCTCCTAATCTAACCCCACAAGATTTCATTTTGTGGAGAAACCTTAAGTCAAAAGTTTACGTTAACAGACTTAATATTATATTACCATGAGTGAAATACATTTTATTTCTCGAACATACGGTTATCTAACATAAGAAAAATTATGATATCCACACACAGAAAAATACGTTCTTTTAGAAATTATTATCAAAATAGGTAATGCCATTTAAAAAATATATAATGACGTCATAACTCGAACAGCGATGACGTCATCAAAAATCTAAGTAGACCAAAAAATGCGCAACTGAAAAATTAAATCGACGTGTCTGAGTTCATTTTCCCTAATGGTCATATCACGCGTTTAACGAATTTGTTCTAACCTTTACGTGCTCACAGATAAGAACTGAAATGTTCTAAATATTCAAATTTGGAATCGTTTCATCCGGTTAACAGATGGTGAAAGTCGACCTCTCTTCGTCTCTTTGACTAAATGCGTCTCATTGATTTGTTATTCTACATGATTGCCGAAAAAATTGTGTACGCAACACGTCCGAAAACAGTTTTTTTGGACTCGCAGACTTGGTCTAATCGTCCAAAAAAACAGTATTTTCCGGACTTGTTACGTAAATTACTATTCCCGTACCGTTTAGGTCCGAAAACGGTCCGGGAAAGTTGGTTGCTTAGCGGACTAAAATACTAGATTAGCCTATTTTGAGGCCTGAAGTTGCTCCGAGAAAGTGGGCATTCTTGAACGATTTCAGAAAAATTATATTTATTCAATCCAAAATTGACAGACATTTATGAAAAGAAACAAAATTGGAATACAGAGTGAATACAAGTACAACTATATAATTATTAGTATTGCAATAATTCAACAGTTTCCCGTGCATTGACTGAGAGGTGATTTTGCTCATGTCACTTGTCTATTATATTCAGCGCTCTTTGCGTTTGCTCTGAAGATTCCGCGTAGCCCTTTATGACGATTGCGAGATAATCTGAGTATCCTAAGCAACACAGCAATAAGCATTACAGGATTGCCCACATCAGAGGCACCAGACGTTGTTGTGATATCATCAATGACTAGGAAAGTGGCTATTGCTATCTCCTTGTCATCAATTAACTTAGGAAGCATCCTATTGCGATCATCAATTGCTAAGTCTGTTGATTTTTTCGGTCGAATATTGGGGGGGGGGGGCTTATATAAACGTCCAATCGCCTTTCAAGGATTTTCATCAGGAAAGAATTTAGGCAAGTATGATTTGGGTGTAAGGTCTGATTCTTTGCCTACTTTCGACAGAAAACTACTTTTACATTCTGCCATATTATTGGTATGTATTCCCAGGATGAACAAGTTCTCAATATTCTACTTTCTATTATATCATTAGAAAGGAATGGTTATGCTGAATAGTACAGGCAAGAAAAAGTTGTATGTTCCTATTTAAGTTATGGACCTACAGAGTATTGTTTTTTTCCCAATTTTTCCAATATTTTTTTTGGCGGCTTTTTATAACGCCGACGAATGAAAATAAAATATCACAGTAGTAGCAACTGTTATCAAGTGACGTATGGTTTCCATAGCCAACTTTTCAATTTTTGGCTTTCATTTTGCTTACACGGCCTACTCGGTGAATTTCAATAATAATTTTTTTCTGATCTAGTTTCTGGTTAGATACCAACTTGTGATATGTCATTAGAAAGGGAATCGAATGCTGAATAAAGCGAAAAGAAAAAAAATAGGGTTTCCATTTAAAATAAGAAAGTTGATGTTACTTCCGGTCAGACCGGAAGTTAACTTCGACATGTCAATATGCTCAAATTCTAGCTCTTATGTCATTATATCGACGCTCCAAATTTCACAAACCTACTTCATACAATAACTGAGATATTCCGTAGGCAATACTTCCGTAGCCACCCGGTAGATGGCCAACTGAAACAACTCTCGAAGAAACAACATTTTAATAGCAAGACGTGGGTCTTATTTAAATTAGGCATTGCAAGTGTTTGTGAATTACCAAATACCCTGTGCAGAAAGCAAATAATGAACGAATTCATGTATAGATATGATTAAAATTTTGAAAATACCTTGAATAGTCACTAGTGGAAAAAATAACAAAATTCCACTAAGATTCGCTTTGTGCTGAACCTAAATAAGTGCAAAGATAATGAGCTGGCCAACTTCCTGTTAGGAAAAGGCCAAAGTTAAGAAAAAGAAGAAGAAAGTTGTTCCACCATGAAATTGCAAATTCGTCCATAATCGAATTCTCACTCATCGGAATGTTTAAAGTAGTGGAATATAGCGGGGAGACGGATATTGAAGCGAAAGGATGGTTGGATGGAAGAGCAATTCCTGCCATGAGTAATCATGTGCAGGAATTGAATCCTGCCCTTTGTTAGGATATGCGCTCATTGCTGTACCTTTCAATAAAAGCATTTATTATTATTATTATTATTAAACAGCCTTGGAAGAGCTATTAACCCGAAACACCCGCCTAAATTCTCAAGACCGTGTCGACTATTCTGCTTTGTCCGATTTCCGCTCAGACAAATTCGGCAAATCATCGCGGTCGTTGGTCTCCGTGAAAGTTTGGTCCTTCGCGGAAGATCCTCCTAAAAACATTTCCGCGAAGGCTAATGCCACTCGACGATGATTACTCATGGTAAATAAAGGTCGATTAACCGGCATCATCGGTACTTCCCGGTACCCAGGCGACCCACGTTGTTTTCAGCACTCGATATCGCCGAAAGCAGCGTCAACAAAAACAGTGCAGTAGGCGTCGAAAGCATTTGGCGCCGACACACAGTGATAATACTAATGAGGCTTGTTACTAATATTGAGTACATAAAAACGCCGATAGATGGCAAGGACTAGAGAATGGCGCCAAAATTATTCCGATAAGACCACTACTCACCAGGCCCTCTAGACTTAAAATTGCCACATGAATTTCGCATTATTCATCAATTATTCGAATGCAATTTTTGGTTAACATATTCGAATGTGTGCACGATAAAAAATATATTCCAAATTCGCATGAATTAACCTTATAACTTCAGGGCCATGTTGTATGTGACCCTCATGGTAGCCAACTGCTAAAAGTAATATTCCAAAGTTTTCTCTAAATTTTCTAGGGAGCTTTAAGGATCGTACATACCCTCGCGAATATTCGCAATTTTTCTGCGATTCGCAAATCGCAAAAAAATCGCTGCATGGACATTCATACTCATACGGCGAAAAAATTGCGGTAAATGATGAATCATAACATGCCATTTTTTGGTATTTGAGGTTAGACATTGTTGTTTGTTTTTATTCTCCTTTTTCTGAAATATCAGTTGCAAATGAAGGAAATTGGCTCTAAACGAGAATTGCTCACAGGCTCACTCACTGTTTCCCAAATGACATTACCTACTTGTTTCAATTATAATTTGTAATAAGGAGGATTTTTCAATTTGGCATGTTGTCTCCAGAAGATAAGTACCTTCAACAACTAATTTAATAAGAAACACATTTATTTTACAAGTATAACTAGTATCAAGAATCTAAACAGTGTCATTAAAGAGTCAGATCCAAAGTTCTGCAACCCGCTTTATTTGAGAGGCCCTGCAAGATGCTCAGGAGTTCTTTGGCCACCTGCTAGGTACATGGTCTGCATATAGATGTTAACAGATCATTGCAGAAGCGAGATTTGATATCAATAAAAATATTTGTGGACAACAGTTCGTCGAACTAAAGCAGTTCACCCAAAATCTATTGGGATGATAGATCCGTATCTCCCGACAATAATAATGATCTCCCTGAACATTTTCATCATGGAATATTTTACAAAAACTACGTGTAAATAATTTCATATAATTTGAAAAGATCTTCCATAATTAATTTACAAAATCTTATAAATGCAATTAAAATTGTTTTGTGATAAAAACTAAACATAAACAGCTTTGTCTAAAGATATATTTCAAGGTAGTTGAATGAAAATGGCGAAGATAGTGAAGGTACAGAACAGAATAATCTGATCTAAAATTTTGCTCCGTGATTTGTGCGAATTCGCAAAAAGATAAAATTTTTTAACTTTATTGCGGCATGTCTGGCAGCCATTTTGTTCGCTGAAAAATTGCGAAATTCGCACGACTATGTTTTCGCCTTTAGTCTCAACTAGAAAGGGGTACCAATTGGTTTAGTGCACAATGAAGATTTTCTGTAATAAGATCCACGAGGTGGCAGCACTGTAGCGTAAGGTCTAAGGTCCGATCATCTTTCAATATACATAAACATTGTTTATATAGAAGTAAGATAGTTAGCCAACCTTATGGGATTTATATTGGATTCAAATGGATGCGACATGTAGATGGCGACAGTGATCTCGCATCCAAGTCATGTCGTAACTTCAGTGATCTGGCCTCCATATCATATCGTAACTTGATTGAAACAATGGAAAAGCATTAATCAGGATTTTTCGAAGAAACCTGCATTAAAATGACGTCAAATATTCATGTTTGTAACTAATCACGCTAGATGACACTCGCGTTTAGATCCAATACCTTTTCCACAGGCATTGACTATCTTCTATTTAAACAATGACATAAGCGTCTTGTAATTATTTTTTCATTCACTTATCTTCGGAGTCATTAAAAGAGGCATATTCTTTCACACCAGTGACTTTTGCACCTCCGCGTTTGATCTCAATCTTTAGTTCAGCTACTTTTATATATTTATATTGAATATTCACTACCTGTTGACAGTTGTTTAGACCGGACGCCTACGTTGCGACATCTGGTGTCAGAAAAAATATCATAAACCCTCATTGACAGTTCTGGAGGCAAAAATATCTCGCTTCTCTCTTTCTCATTAACTTTAGAAAAAGATATAGGTACTCTCACTTTTCCACTGTATTAACGTTGGAGAGTTTAACATTTATACCAAATTCAGAAAAAATTCAGTAGATCGTTTTCTAAAATTTATTAACACAGCCCACTGATCAATATATTGATATCCATGGTTGACATTATCTATGAACAACTGAAGACACGCAGTAGAACCGTGTGGGATACTGTAAAGAATTCTAATACTCGATGAAATACAGTTCACTTCGGATTTCCTATCATGTCGCAACACAAAATTTATTAACTCAGCCCACTCTTCAAAATATTGATTTCCATGGTTGATATTGTCCATGAGCAACTGAAGACACGCAGTAGAACCGTGTGGGATACTGTAAAAAATTCTGATACTCGATGAAATTCAGTTCAAGTCGGATTTCCTATCATGTCGCAACACAAAATTTATTAACTCAGCCCACTCTTCAAAATATTGATTTCCATGGTTGATATTGTCCATGAGAAACTGAAGACACGCAGTAGAACCGTGTGAAATACTGTAAAGAATTCTAGTACTCGATGAAATACAGTTCACTTCGGATTTCCTATCATGTCGCAACACAAAATTTATTAACTCAGCCCACTCTTCAAAATATTGATTTCCATGGTTGATATTGTCCATGAGCAACTGAAGACACGCAGTAGAACCGTGTGGGATACTGTAAAGAATTCTAATACTCGATGAAATACAGTTCACTTCGGATTTCCTATCATGTCGAAACACAAAATTTATTAACTCAGCCCACTCTTCAATATATTGATTTCCATCTCATTATAGATAAGAATCTCCAATGGAAACTGGACATTTAATAAATGCACATTTTAATAAATGCACATTTTCACTTTCAGATTTCTTCTCTCAAGTTATATAGGGTCTTTCTCAATATCTATCAGATGTAGTTCAATGTCCAGCGTTGCTTTAGCCGGGGAAGTAGTTGTTTTCTGTTAGATATTACAAAAAAGTAACTTCAATTTTATCGTAGGGTTTTTCCATTCCCAGAGGAGTCATGTGTTGACTCAATTTTCAATTGAGAATGTTTCTCTTTAAAACATGAATCCCTTCCAAGAGAGGTTATCTTGTACGATGGAAAATAGCGATTAAATTCCAACTTTCAGTCGCAGATGATTCCACAACTTACTTTATGAACATCCTGTTCATATATTCAATGAAATCAACATGCGTATTGTTATTATTCAATGAAAATAAACAAATACGGATATCCGAAGTTCAAAATAGGCAACGTTGAACATTGTTAAAATGCATTCGTTTGCGTTTTCAGGTTGTTCAAAACGGTTCAAAACAGATCTTAGACAGTCAACAAGATTCTAGAGAAATTCTTTGAAATTGAATTACCTGGCAAGCGGTATAACAAACACATTAAAAATTACCATTTTAATCTGACCTATGTGAATAGACACTTAACACGGTTTTGTTAACTTCACAGCTAGGGAAGTGGACCAGAACTAAAACCGTATGCTGTTATGACCAACCTAATTGAATAGACTATTTTTTATAGCCTGTGACCATGCTCGAAGTAACATTCTAGCGATAAGCATTTGTTATCGTAGGGATTTCACACAGTGTTTTAGGTTTATTTTTGTTCAATAATGACGCCAAATTCATTGGTAAACTGTTGATAACAAAGTGAAAAATTAATTTTTCTAAATTTTTCCAACGGAAATCTCTTCTGAGACCTTTTAAAAATAGTTCCAAAAAAAGGAAAAAATCTTAGATTTGTTATTTAACTATTATCGTACTTGCAATGTTCATGTTCGAGTCGAAATAATTGTTTTTCAATTTGAAGTCTAAAATTAAGTATCGAAATTGCTTCTATTTCTATACGCATTTTGAATTTTTTCGAGATTGCTAACAATGGTCAACTGCAGTAAAGTAATACTAAAGTTATAGTTTATCTAATCTCAGTTGAATATGACAACAACAATAATAACAATATAGGGTTAGTTCAAAATAGCACATGGTGTAATAACGAATGAAGGATGAAAACGGAAAATTAAATAATTATTATTCCCTATATAAAGAAAACAGTAGACCAGATTGAGTATATTTTACGTGTAACCGTTCGAAGCGTGGAAAGCAATCAGTAATGCGATGACCGCATAAATTACCGTAAATCACCTCTTAATATTTTTATTGCTGTCCGGCAGCCTGGTGATATTTATGAAAAGAAGAACAGTAGCGTACTTAATGAACGATCAAACAGAACTCAATATTTTCTCTTTACTTAATTTGTTTTGCCGTTAGACTAGGTATAAATGTAATTTAATATTTACAAACACTATTTGTTATCATAGAGTTATCCTAAAACAGGTATAAAACTGTTCCCAAATTAATTAACATTTTGGGAATATAAAAGAAGGACATTGTAATAGTATAACTCAGTATACTTCTGCTTGAAGAATCCATTGTATTTGCAAAACATATGTCGCGGTTTTTTAAACTAAAAGTGTGAAAATCAACATTAAATTTTCAGTATAAACGTTTTTTTAATTAGTGTTGCAACCATGGCATTTTGGCGACCATTCGAAGAACGTGAGGAACAAGACTCACAACCAGATGAACAATGGGAATTTAAAAACAAAGATCTTCATGTTCAGATCCAAAGACTTGTTCTAAATATATATATATATATATATATATATATATATATATATATATATATATATATATATATATATAAATCTTAAAAAGGAAATGAACGACAAATGTGACAATGAAATTTTCCAAGGTTCGAAAATATCATGATATTTATATAAATATCATATCATTTATAAAACATCATTGTTTCTAGCACAAACTATTGTTTAACAAAAGTACATTAACAAAAACCTATATTCTAAACAACAAAACGGTTTATTCTAACTCTAATTAAAAAGAAAAAACAAAAGCAATTGATAAAATAAACATATTTTAACATTATTTTATTATTTCAACACAAACACATAATTATTTAAAACCTTTTCCAAACAGCAAAACCTTTTTCTAACATTGATAACTCTAATTAAAAAGAAAAAATCTAAGAACAAATAGATTTTAAATTTTAAATAACATTATTAACATTACTATGTCAACATTGATGTTGGTATATCCTCATCAGATGAAATATTAATATCAATATCATTCCTATTATTGACAATTACGTCAGAATCTTCAGATATGGCTGGTTTCCATAAACCAGTCTACTGGCTTTTTGGTTTCCCAAGCAATTCCGTAAATCCGATTGAACCAAACCGAAAGAAGAAAAAAAGGTCCTTTCAAGATATTTTCGGATGTTTAGAATGATGGAAAACATTTTTAATTTAATTAATAAAATTATCGAATATATCAGATATATATCAAGTAATAAATATCATGATATATATCACTGGATATATATCCTCCGAACCCTGAAATTTTCGGAAGGATATCTCATCTCACCACAAGGGGATGTTGTAGATCATTATCGTAAGAGAAAACGAGAAGATCAGAAATTAAACAAAGTTGATGAGGCCACAAAATATTTTCTTCGAAGGCAAGTTTATGATTTCTATAAACGAAACGAAGTACCTACCTTGGAATCAATCAAAAACAAATTATCTGATTATCCTGAGTACATATAAGTCGCAGGAAACACTACACCAAATTTTTTTAGACTGTGGTTTCAAACACAACAAACTAAATCAGCGAATGGCAATAATGGAATCACCCCGGCTCGTTCTGCAAAGACAAGATTGCTTGCGACAAATAAAAGAACATCGGGAATCGAAGAGACATAGTATATCTTGACGAGACTTGGTTCGATAGTAATGATGTGATTCGGTATGGATGGGTAGATAACACCCAAAACTGTTGTCTCCAAGCACCATGTTCCAGAGGAAAACGTATAATTATTGTACACTCGGGTAGTGAAGATGGTTTTGTACCGAACGCGTTGCTGTTGTCAGCAAAACGAATAAAAAAATGTTCAGCAGATTATCATGAGGATATGACTGCAACTTCATTCGAAAAATGGTTCAGTGAATAATTATTACCAAATATACCACCAACTTCTGTTATTGTAATGGATAATGCGTCATACCACTAGCGTCAAAAGATAAAAATACAACAAAAAAAGGAGACATTTTGGAATTTATGGCTTATTAAAAATTGAATATTCCCCAAAAAGCCACGAAGGAGGTATTACTACGTATAATTAAAAATAAAAATTTTGAAAAAGAATATATCATTGATGAACTCTGTAAACATTCTGGTCATACGCTTCTGAGGTTACCTCCGTATTATTGTGTTTTCAACCCCATTGAATTGGTTTGGGCATTTATAAAAAACAAATTGAGAAAATCCAATTAATGTCCAAATCTAAGCGAAAAGTAGTAGAAAATGTTAGGAGAATCTTAGGAGAGGAATATAAAGATCTTTGGACAGAATGCATTTTACATGTGATTTCAAAAGAACGTGAATATTTCCTTTTGCCATCCATTCAACCATGGGTGATTCGTCTGATTCGGAGGATTATGATGATTGAGTCTTGTCACGACTTTGATGTGTATATAAGATAGCCGTACCAGCAAATACATTATCAATGTTTCCTGGTGTTTTCTTATTCTATTTTTTTGAACGACTTGTTATCGGTGTGTCAGATAACTTGTCAATAAGTTACGAGCAACGTCCCGTACCCATACACGCGCAATCCTTCAATTCTATTCATTATAAGAACAAGACACATTATATTCGCAAATTTCTATACAGCAAGTGTTAGATTTTTTTTTTTGTGGGGTTCAGGAACTTCATATTGATAATGCACCTAGTTCTGAAAAATGGATTCATTTATTGAAACAATTGTGGCTACGGATTTATTTACACACATATACATAAATCAGGACATGGTTTCTTCCAGCGGAATTATCAAATATCAATAATCCAAAGACTTATTGGGTAGGCTTCAAAAAGGCTGATATCATGAGCCAAAACACAATGGATTCTCATTAACAATGCTTTTTTTTTCAAATCAAGCAAATCTCATTTTCAATAAACTCATAAAAATGAACTGATGAGTCAACACTTTGACTCGCAACTTCTCACACAGGCACGTTGCAAGTAAATGTACCTCATCTTAGTACTGTACATATAATAACACGTAACTTCTCACAGGCACGTTAGTAGTTATTATATTTCCAATACAGCTCACAGACATGTAACTTCTCACACAGGCACGTTACAATCACCAGGATGAAATGAATACAACGGTGATATGCAACTTCTCACACAGGCACGTTACAATACAAGTCCTTGGTTTCTCGAAAATCCAACAATAGCAGGCAACTTCTCAGAAAGGCACGTTGCAAGCCAATAAACACTCAAATCAGCCCAATAATAGGTAACTTCACACACAGGCACGTTACAAACCATCAGGCTGAAATGAATACAACGGTGATATGCAACTTCTCACACAGGCACGTTACAAGTCCTTGAATTTTCGATAGCTAAACTGAATATATTCACTCAATTCCAATGTGCTGAGACTCATGTACAACCAATAAATACCCAAATAAAACCCCTTTTCAAAACATTACTTTTGTAAACATCAATACAAATATCAACAAGTATTAAATATAAAGTATTGAAGAAAAGCTCCGTACCAATGATCGTAAGAGCAAAACACAACACACGAACGGAACTTCCACCTGATTTTCTTTGTTTAATAATCAACAAGCGATGGAAAGTACATCAAAGAAAAATATAATGAAACATACTGATTCTGAATAACAACCTGCTTTTCTTTTATTGAAAGTAAACTCCAATAATTACTCACTCAAACAGGTATTATAGCCATTTGCCAAAGATAATTCCAAGCAATTTCAAACAAATATAACTCCTACCTTTTATTCCAACCATAGGTATCACTTCAACACAAATGAATATATTTAAACAATCACTCCAAGAACAATGATTTCAGAAACTCAATACCAACTCTCGAGTCAACACCAACTTACTTCCCATTCCCATGCTATTTTTCTCGCCTCCCGCCAGCCAAACGTTTTTGTTGAAGATCCCTAAAAACCGGCATATGACGATGCGCGGCACATGACTAATATATACTGGACGTACCATCATAGGCAGGCTTTCGGCAATAGAAAACTCCTAACACAAGCAATACGCAAAGTTATACCCAAGTAAGAGAAAATATCTCCGCCTATGGTCGGCAAGTACGTTCAAAGAGGCGAAGTCATTGACGTGTTAATCCGGTTTTACAGCTCATTCAACTGAGATTGGATAAACTATGTGACTTCGGACGCACTTTGAAGCGTTTTGATCAACTTTCAATGACATTTTCAACACATTTCCCAACTCTCAGGTGAAAATCCAAAATATGCAAATTGTAGATATTGATCTCTACTTCCAGATGTCGTTTACAGAATCTGAATACGACGATTTCCCTTAATATCGGCGCTTCTTACATAATTATTATCTATCAGTATCCGCAATATTGTTTGTATAGCTTCAGATTTATAAAAATAATAAATTTTTTTTCGAGGTTTTCTCGGATTTTCTCAGTGGAAAATGCACCGATCCGGTCGCATGGAAATCCATTTTGTAGGTTTTATAAATCTCTACAAAAGTTCCATTGACTGTAAAATGATTCATTGAATAGTTTTTGAGATATTTCCAAAAAACCAAAAAAGTTTAAATTTTTTTCACTACTGATTGTTTAAAAAATTCTACAAAGCGATCTTGCTGGGGCGAAAACTGCAAAACGGCCAAAGGCTCATGTGGTGACAAAAATAAGTGCTACTCAAAAATAATATTATGAAAATTTAAGGATCAAGCGGATCAGTCAAGTCCCTAATGGCAATAAACAACAAATGCTTCGGTTCTTAAAATTAAACTTTCCATTGTAAACTGTAAAGTAAACTGAATTGTCAACAAATTGTGACAGTCATTGAAATGCGTTTAGCTGATTTACTGATTGTTCCCGGTTAATCAACGTACCGAAATTCTCAGTAAGGTGCCATAAACACCAGTTGTTCGAAAACAAGTTTGTTTTGTCTGATGTCACAAAATTCCTACGAAATTACAGTTTTATCGGTGATGATTATCTCCACTCGTTGTAGGTATTCGGTTTTATTGGAAATGATATCGGTAATTTTATTATTCAGCTAAAGTTCAGTCGCTGATGGCCTTTTTTGTTTCAGAGCACGTATGGCAGGTCGCCATCTTGAACCGCGGTTTGGGGACTGGCAGGATAGGCAACTACCGTTTGTGTCTCACCGACAAGACGCTGAGTTTGATCAAGAAAGACGACCACAACTCCATCATCAATCTGAACCTCGCCAACATCAGAAGTTGTGGAAGTCTCAAGCATTACTTTTTCCTCGAGGTAAGTTTGGAAGTTGAATTTTGACTCTGTTACTTCGTCCAGTGTCTTTTTCAAACGAAATTTCGACTTTTTTCAACGAAATTTCGACTTTTTCAACGAAATTTCGACTTTTTTCACGAAATTTCGACTTTTTTCAACGAAATTTCGATTTTTTTAACGAAATTTCAACTTTTTTCAACGAAATTTCGACTTTTTTCACGAAATTTCGACTTTTTTCACGAAATTTCGACTTTTTTCACGAAATTTCGACTGTTTCCAACGAAATTTCGACTTTTTTCACGAAATTTTGACTTTTTCACGAAATTTTGACTTTTTCACGAAATTTTGACTTTTTCACGAAATTTTGACTTCTTCACGAAATTTTGACTTTTTTCACGAATTTTCGACTGATTTCTCGAAATTTCGATGTATAGAGTAGAGTTTATTGACTACGTCACATAATTTGATTACATTTTATCATCAAAAATTTTCATGATCACCCTAATATCCCAACAAAATCATGTTTATACGGTATCAGCTATCTTCGGAGGATGATAATTCACTTGAATATACAGAATATGTACGAAAGAACCGTCCATATATTTCACCAATTTTTCAAATCACCCTGTAGGAAATGAAAGAATTGTGATCAATGATGGAATAAGAATAGTATATTGCATGCCAAAATAATTTTATCGATATTTCATTATTACACTCGAAATTTCGACCTTTTTCAACGAAATTTCAACTTTTTTCACGAAATTTTGACTTTTTACAACGAAATTTCGACTTTTTTCACGAAATTTTGACTTTTTTCACGAAATTTTGACTTTTTTCACGAAATTTCGACTTTTTTTCAACAAAATTTTGACTTTTTTCACGAAATTTCAACTTTTTTCAACGAAATTTTGACTATTTTCAACGAAATTTCGACTTTTTTACGAAATTTCGACTTTTTTCACGAAATTTCGACTTTTTTCAACGAAATTTCGACTTTTTTCATGAAATTTTGACTTTTTTCATGAAATTTTGACCTTTTTCACGAAATTTCGACTGATTTCTCGAAATGTCGATGTATAGAGTAGAGTTTATTGACTACGTCACATAATTTGATTACATTTTTATCATCAAAAATTTCCATGATCACCCTAATATCCCAACAAAATCATGTTTATACGATATCAGCTATCTTCGGAGGATGATAATTCACTTGAATATACAGGATATGTACGAAAGAACCGGCCATATATTTCACCAATTTTTCAAATCACCCTGTAGGAAATGAAAGAATTGTGATCAATGATGGAATAAGAATAGTATATGCATGCCAAAATAATTTTATCGATATTTCATTATTACACTCGAAATTTCGACCTTTTTCAACGAAATTTCAACTTTTTTCACGAAATTTTGACTTTTTACAACGAAATTTCGACTTTTTTCACGAAATTTTGACTTTTTTCACAAAATTTCGACTTTTTTCACGAAATTTTGACATTTTTCACGAAATTTCGACTTTTTTCACGAAATTTCGACCTTTTTCAACGAAATTTCTACTTTTTTCACGAAATTTCGACCTTTTTCAACGAAATTTCTACTTTTTTCACGAAATTTCGACCATTTTCAACGAAATTTCAACTTTTTTCACGAAATTTTTTTGACTTTTTTCACAAAATTTCGATTTTTTCACGAAATTTTGACATTTTTCACGAAATTTCGACTAATTTCTCGAAATTTCGACTAATTTCTCGAAATTTCGATGTATAGAGTAAAGTTTATTGACTGCGTCACATAAGTACATTTGTAGCAGGTCCATAGTTAAAATGATATCACCTAGTTAAAATTATGATTAAAAAAGGCAGTACATATTTGAAAAGACAATAAAAAATCCAGTCTGATTGAAATAATTGAGACAATCACTATACTAAGCACAAGTCAATCTACAATAAAAATTCTAGTTAAAAAAGAAAAACAAAGAAGATAAAATACATTCACTTAGATATACTAGACAAGGCTTTAAGCCCAGGTGGTTGAGAGTTTTTCACCAGTCCTCGATCTTGTAGTCGTAGATGAGAAACTCATTTTCCGAGTAGAAACAGTATTTCAACAAAAAAGATTTAACTTTATTTTTGAACATGTGGAAATTCAGCTTTCTTATTGCTTCTGGTAGCTTGTTATACAGGGTCGCTGATATGTATGGAAACGGTCGATTATCTCTTAAAGTAAGATAGCTAGCGAAAAATGTTGATATACAAAAGTTCTAGGGTTTTTCAAAATTCATCATATTAACGAAAAATTAAGTATACAGGGTCAGTCAAAAAGTCAGGACGAAACAAAGTTGCTTTTTCTCTAATGGGACACCCTGTATATTATTCCATATTTCAATTTTGCTCGAAATTCTGAACAAAATTGATACAGCACATCATTTCCTAAACTCAACCGTTTTCGAGATATCGAATTTTGAAAATAACTTGTTACTACTCTCACGAAATAGTTATTACAGGAGAAAAAGAGAGAAAACAAGTTTTGATAAACAACAAATTTTTCTTTTGACTTCTATTTAATAAGGTGATCAAAGTGTTTACCATTTACCTCCTGACAGTAATGAACTCGCTGAACAAAATTTTGTAGTGAATCTAAAACCATGCTAGGAGGAATGGTTGAAATTTCATGCCTTATTCTTTCTTGCAACTCTTCTATATTTGGCGGCCTATTGTAGACTACATTTTTTATGTGACCCCATAAAAAAAAATCAAGTGGGGTCATATCGGGAGACCTAGCTCGCCATTCATTTGCTCCCCTGCGCCCAATCCATTTATCAGGAAAAGTTTCATCTAGATATGCCCGTACCACACGGGCAAAATGTGGAGGAGCCCCATCTTGTTGAAACCATATTTGTTCTGCCAGCAAATTGGGATTGATATTATTCGGGAATAATCGTCTAAGCTCTGGAATAATATGCTGTTGTAAAAGTGACAAATATCGAGGTCAAATTTCCGTTAATAAAATAAGGTCCTATGACGTGTCCACCAATAATGCCACACC
Source organism: Chrysolina oricalcia (assembly GCA_944452925.2). Lineage (NCBI taxonomy): Eukaryota > Metazoa > Arthropoda > Insecta > Coleoptera > Chrysomelidae > Chrysolina > Chrysolina oricalcia. Next base: position 3,039,215 of record OX101824.2, on the reverse strand, counting down.
AGACATTTACTTTTTGTGGCAGTTGAGTGTGAACTTCCTCAATCCAATGTGGATTTTGGTCTGACAATTCTTGTACCAACTGAATTTTATATGGATGGAATTTTTGCAGTTTGCAAATTGCAGTTTGCATATTCCATTCAAAAGAATGAAATATCGACTCATGGTATGATTCAAGCCCTCGGTTGTGCTGAATTTATTGGATTTTCCACCTCATCTAACATGACATTCAAAGAATTTTCTTCATTTGTAACGCTTACTGGTCTTCCACTTTTTGGTCGATCTTTGGCACCTCCAGTTTCATGAAAACGCTGCAATGTTTTTGAAACGGTTGATTTAGAAATGGGTTCCCGGTTGGGATGCAATTCATTAAAAATATCCACTACTTGGTCACAACTTCGTCTTCTATCACCGTAACCTATGATCATTAAAATTTCAATACGCTCAGTATCAGATAAACGTGCCAATTTTGCGCGAAAATTATTTACTAAATGTATTTTTGACATGTGTTGTCAAGATCATCACTGTTAGACAAAAGAACGACGTGGCGTTGGTATGGAGCTGGAAACTTTCAAAGGTAACTTGATGGACTATGAACTTAATGGACTAAAACATTTTTGGATGATTTATTAGAAACTTATTTTCAAAATTCGATTGCTCGAAAACTGTTGAATTTAGGAAATGATGTGCTGAATAAATTTTGTACAGAATTTTGAGAAAAATTGAATTGTGAAATAATGTACAGGGTGTCCCATTAGAGAAAAAGCATCTTTGTTTCGTCCTGACTTTTTGACTGATCCTGTATACTTAATTTTTCGTTAATATGATGGATTTTGAAAAACCCTAGAACTTTTGTATCTCAACATTTTTCGCTAGCCATCTTACATTGAGACATTGAGAGCCTGTATCTAGGAGTTCTCAGTAAATTTCTTGATCTAGTATGATACTGATGTAAATCCAAATGAAGAGCAAAATCCGCTCTATTTATATGTATTTCAAGGAGAGAGTAGTACATGTAAGCACAAGGAAATGGCATGATTTGAAGTTGAATGAAGAGGGCACGACAATGATCCCTGTAACCCGCTCCTGCTAACATTCGAATGACCCTTTTTTGCAAAATGAAAATTTTATTTGAGTGGCTCGAATTTCCCCACAAAATAATTCCATAGTATCTATTCCTACTAGGTTCTTTAGTCTACGAATCATAAAAGCAGCACTAACTAATTTATTCGCCAGTTTCTCCACATGACACTTCCAGTTAAGTCTATCGTCAATATATATGCCAAGCAACTTGACATTATGCCCATCTGATATATTTGCATTGGCAGATATAATGAGATTCTGGTTTTTCTCCGAATTCAGCAAAAGCTTGTTGGTGCCGAACCATTTATACAGTGTGTCCCACTTTGAGCAGCCACACCCTCATATTTCGTTGAGCATGAAATAATTCGAAATTTTCTTTGACTCAAGTTGTAGTACTCGGAAATACCTACCTTTATGTTTACGGAACCTTTGTATATCCATTTTCCACGGTTAACTACGACCAAATGAAAAGTGAAAAATTGGGAAAAACATACTAGGCATTTTTTTATCGCAAAAATAACACCAGATTCTGTTTCAGAACACCTTAAAACCCCCAAATCTCAATGCTTGAATCATTTGAATATACATGGTATCATCTGTAGCTGGTAGCATTATCAACTCTAATCCATAAATAATGCTTGGAAAATTTCCAAAATGTCTTCTCTTGTCACAGAATCCCCAAAAATATTTTATTAATACTTTGAAAAATAGCCAAATATCACTTTTCCAAGGCTAACTCTGATCAGAATGAATGATACCCTGTATATTCAAATGATTCAAGCATTGAGATTTGGGCGTTTTAAGATGTTCTGAAACAGAATCTGGTGTTATTTTTGCGATAAAAAAATGCCTAGTATGTTTTTCCCAATTTTTCACTTTTCATTTGGTCGTAGTTAGCCGTGGAAAATGGATATACAAGGTTCCGTAAACATAAAGGTAGTTATTTCCGAGTACTACAACTTGAGTCCAAGAAAATTTCGAATTATTTCATGCTCAACGAAATATGAGGGTGTGGCTGCTCAAAGTGGGACACACTGTATAACAATAATATAACTTTATTCAAAAGAAGAAGATGGGTTTACAAAATACTATAGAAAGTGAATAAAGTATGTTGGCGATAAGTGTTATAACACCATTCCCCTGCTAATTCCAAAGTGTTTTTGGCGGACTCGATCAGTTCCACCAAATCCCTCATTCGGTTAATTAAAGTGGTGTCATCAGCAAAAATAATACTTTTTTGTGCAAAATATGATATAAATGGTCATTTATGTATAAAATGAAAAGAGTCGGCCCCAAGATAGAACCCTGAGGTACCCGATGTATAATTTCCTCCAAGTTTGATTTCACATCGTCCGTCAAAACGCATTGTGCTCTCCCATATACATGTCTTGAAGAAGTCTAGAAGTAGATGTATATTTCGAGATTGATGTTGAAATCCAAAGATTTAGGAAGCTTCAGGTCTTATTTGTGCAAATTCTGGTTTTTGACCTGACTCTCTTTGTTTAAAACAAATAGGTTTTTTGGGATGCACCTGTCAAATTTTTCAAAAAAAAAATATATACTACCCTATGTCTGGGTTTTTTAACTATAGTCGAGGTATTTTGACAGCTCAGGTAAGTTGCAAAGTTCATCTCTTATCTAATTAAATATAACTGGCAAACCTACGGGGGTAGTTAAAAGACATTTGATCATTTTTCATGTCAACATTGTTGAGTTTTTGTGGAAACCCCCATTCTGACGCTTGACTTTTCCTTCCAGGTTGGCAGGTCAAGTCTACTGGGGGCAGGAGAACTATGGATGGAGTCGGAAGATACCAATATTGCGCAAAATATACACACCACGATATTCCAGTAAGTACCTATATCATCATATACACTAAAAACTGGTCTTGTGATTCAATCACGTCTTATCTAAACAGATTTTATTAAAAAAATGGTGTTGTCTGATTGGTCTATCTCATGCTTAGGGAAATAATCGAAGATAAAACTTTCTCCACGATCATCACAGAATTTGCCAATTCTGAAATCAAATTTGATTACAGAATGCTGGAATTCTCTCTCTTGAGATTGAAGAAATATTCTGCAACACCTCTGCCCCCATGTAATTTAAATGTATTTACATTCTCTCTTTTGTGATAGAATAATATTCTCTCACTGGTTAGCAATAATAACATTAGCCTTGACGCAGTTCGGCCAGTTGATTGTCATCGTAGAGGCAAAATTTGTGTCAAAATTACTGCTGTTACGTTTCCTATCTTTGATCGTGGAGAAAATATAGTCTGCCACTCGGCTAGAATGAAAATAATTTTTTCCACTTGTATGCGCTCCCGAGGGGAAAAGAGTAAATCCTGGAACACCCTGTATATATATACGGCGAATATACGGCCTGGTATAAAAATGTAATTTTCCTAGGTTTCGATTTTTATCAAATTCAGGGAAAACGCCAGACTCGCACTGAAAATTGCGTCTGGCGTCGGTAATCTCAGATAATCTGATAAAAACCGCAAGACAAATACCTCCCAAAAACGTATTTCGCCTTGTGCACACACACTTTGGCGCCAGTCACACGCATCAGCGAAAATATGAATCGAACATCAAGACATCTCGTGACATACTTGTTGATTATTTTTTTCGTAAACATTTTCGTAGAAAACGTATGGTAAAAACGATAAAACCTTGATAAGGAACTGCTCTGTTTATTTACTTATGGCGACTGTTTACCTTGAACGTGCAATCGCGATCCGGGATCAAATTGAACATTGAATTCTACGATACGGGGGGAAGGCGATAAGTTTATTCTCAACCACAGTGTTGAGACCGCTAATTTGGATTTTTGGCACTATACAGGGTGTTTCATAATAAATGCGCAGGACTTCAGGATGTGATAGCTCGTCCAAAAATATGAAAAAAAGTTTCTATTAACTTACCCTCTAAAATGCACCATTTTCGAGATACAGGGTGTTGAAATTTAAAAAAAATTATCGTTTTTGCGAATATCTCTGGAACCGTTCATAGCACAGAAAACAGATTTCTTAGGCATTTCTACTAATAATAAGCTAAGTTTTGTGCGGATTTTTTATTTTTTCAAATTCATAATTGGTGAAAATTTTGAAGGGGTAGTGGGTGTTTTTTTCTCCAACTTCTACGCCACTGGAAAAAGTATGATTTTGAGCCACCTACTTGAACCGCCAATGTTTTCTACACAAAAAAAGTTACCCTTGGTGATAAGCTCTAAAGTTGACCGTTTTCAAGAAAAATCAACTTTCATGTTGAAAAACATGGTAAATTTTTTTAAATAATTTTTTTCCTAATTATTCAAAATTTATTTAAACGTTAAAACAAGTAACAAAACCGAACGTTGACTTCTTAATTGCAAAATAAAAAAAAACAATAACAATCATACTCAGTTGAATTGTTGGAATTGTCCGCCGTTAGCTTCAATGCACGCAGCAATTTTTCGAGGAAAAAACATTATTTAAACAACATGAAAGTTGATTTTTCTTGAAAATGGTGCATTTTAAAGGGTAAGTTAATAGACACTTTTTTCATATTTTTGGACGAGCTATCACATCCTGAAGTCCTGCGCATTTATTATGAAACGCCCTGTATAGATCTATACGGAGCTAAGGGACACGCGTGTCTCTATTTCTATTGATGATGGCTTTACTTTAAATAAACAAAAAGGTTGTAAAAGATACAAATTAGAAACCCCCACCGTTTTTGAGGAATTTTAATTTATGTGGCAACACTGCAGTGGCTTAAAGCGATTTTCTACCGGCATCCAAAAGCCGTTGAACAAAGCAGTCCTATAGACACCGATTGGAAGTCTCCTAAGGACATTATGGATATCGATAGGACGTCCTTTTCTGGTACAGTGAACATCCAACGAACTCACAAATGTCAACACAACGTTGTAATGAAAATCAAACGTCCACCGCGAACATCCTCAGGATGTCCTCTTAGATATCACTATGGATATTCAAAGGGTGTTCAATTCGTATAGTGGACATCAGAAGAACTGACTAATGCTACAGCTTTGTACTGAATTCGGGCGTCCACCGCGTACATCCACAGGATGTCCACTTAGGACCATTACTAGATATCACTATAGGTCTATAGACATTCAAAGGACGTCCTATTTTGGTACAGTGGACATCAGAAGAACTCTCTAATGTTACAGCTTGGTACTGACATCTGCCTCGAGCATCCACCTAGGTTCACCTAGGTCCGTAACTAGATATCACTATGGACATTCAGAGGAAGTCCTATTTTGTAGACCACAAGCCCTGGCAAATTTTCAGGGGGTGATTTTATACACCACGAGTCATATATAATGTTGAAGTATTGGTCGAGAAACAAACTTTAGGCACTACGCCGTCAATTTTCCGCGGTACAGGTGAGTGCACAGGTGAGTTGAAATGTCGTAAAAAAGGGGGTACTTAATATAACTGAGATTGAATGATTCGGATAGAATAGAATTAAAATCAGTGCTATATTGAAAAACGTATATTCATATCTTTCACAGTGACAGAAGTTGTTATCATCTGTCTAATAACTGATATGTCATGAATATTTTTATACTGAGGGTCACAACATTCTCCCCCACTTATTGTTAAAACACACTCATTAAATGAAATTGAATAAATGAAAAATACTTATGATCATAACATGACAGGAACAATTGAAGTGGTCAAAACATTCTGTAATCTTTGGACCAAACAGGTGGACGTCTCTCTCTTTGTGGCCGTGTTGTATTCTCATTCGGTATCGGAACAACTTCTTGATGATCATTCAATCGTGGTGGAACAGTCTGTTGATCTAGCGGAGCTGCTGGAAGTCTGGGTACATTGAATGATTGGCTGGGTTCAAATGTAACAGTCTTTTTTAGAACAAGAGTTGATCGTAACTGGTTGACGTGTCTTTTCAATGTTCTCCCAGAGTCTAAAATGACCTGATAATGAAGTCTACCAAGCTTCTTCCTGACTTCTCCGAATTGCCATACATGTCTGTTACGGATGAAAAGTCTAATCTGGATCCTCTCCCCCACTTGGAAAGAACGTACTGGTTTATATTCAAACTGTGACGCTTGAGGTCGATAAGGAAAAATTGCATCTAAGCGGATTCGTAATTTTCTATGAAGATACAGTTCTGCAGGCGATTGACCACATGCAAGTGGTGTCGCACGATAACGAAACATTAACAAAGATTTTTCCTTTGGGATGAATGAGATTGCCTGAGTAAGACCTGAAGGCTATATTTGAATTTCGCACTGGTACATTCAAATTCAAATTATTGAAATCGTTTTCACTCAGTAGGGAAAACCTTGCACCGGAATCAACTTCGAAACGCTGTGATTTGCCATTCAGTGAAACAGAAATGAAATACTTGTCGGAATCTGGAACCATTTCGAATAAATCGATGATTTCACAATTCTGTAACACCGTTTCAACTTTGTTTAGACCATACTCAAAATCGAAAACTGGTTGATCGTCACAAACAGCTTGTACTGGAACTGTGGAACTGGAAGATTTTTTTCGGGAAGCATTCATCAAGATTGTAAGGCAAACTTTTGCAACATGGCCATTTTTCTTGCAGGAAATGCAAGAAACGTTGTTTCTATCTACACGACAATCGGTGATTTTATGATTATCTCTACCACATCGAATACAGAGATTTTCTATACCGAGTCCTTTATAATCTGGTTGTCGTCGGTGATGATGGGAATTGTGGTAATTTGGACTGTGTTGTCGAGATTTTGATGGTGATCTGGAATGATTTTTTGTACGATTTCGCGCAGAGTTTGACATTTTATTTATATCACATGTGTTGAAATTTGCATGACTGGCATTTGAACGCTGAGTTAGTTCTTTACTTTCTATCTTTGAAGCTTCAAGAGCAATTGCCTTTGTCAAAATTTCGTCGAAAGACGTGATATTTGATTGTAAAACCTGTTCTCTTAACCAGTCGTCTCGTAATCCTCGAATAAACTGAGCTCTAAGAAAAACTTCGGCAATAGACACTGTTTTGTTACATTCACATTTGACTGAAAACTCACATTCTGCAAGATCACGTTGGAGTGCTGCAACATATTCGGCAATGGTCTGACGATCTTTTTGGAACACATTCAGAAAATAATGTTGGGAAACAACTACACTTTTTTTTGGAATAAGCATTTGTTTCAAAACTTTAACCAATTCATCAAAAGACAAATTTTTTACAGGTTTTTCGGGTCCAAGAAATGCAGTTAAACTGTTATAGTGCGTTGAACCTATCGAAACACAAAGCAACTGGGCAATTTTTGATTTGTCACTAATTCCTTTCATGTTGTAATAATTTTCAAAACGTTCCAGATAACATGAAAATTTTTCTCGGCGGGCATCAAAATTTTCGAACGGTGCTATGCTTGAAAAGTTTACAGGAAAATCTGCTGCACGCTGTTGTTCGGGACATAACTGGGCTACAAGCTCGCTGATGAGAGTTTGCTGCTGCTCATGCATAACAGCAATGAGTTGTCTGAATTGTTCGGCATCCATTTGAAAAAAATTGTTGAATTTTTCCTCACTTCACTCAAAAAACTTGTGTTTCTTCACTCGTCGCCAACTAATATAACTGAGATTGAATGATTCGGATAGAATAGAATTAAAATCAGTGCTATATTGAAAAACCGTATATTCATATCTTTCACAGTGACAGAAGTTGTTATCATCTGTCTAATAACTGATATGTCATGAATATTTTTATACTGAGGGTCACAACAGTACTTTTTGCTTTTTGATTACATTATACATGACTGCACTATTCTCGTTAAAGAGGCAATTAAAAAAGAATGTTCTAAAACCCAGTGCCGTCAAAAATAGAGGTACCGGAAGTCAGATTTTTTTTGAAATCTGCGATTTTACCCCCCCTCCCCATTTAATCGAATACTTGACGGCGTTGATTCAGTTAACTTTGTCTTTCCTTAAAAAACTATAAAAGCTATGCCGTCAGAAAAGGGTCGTACATGGGGTCAGAAATCGCGAATCAAAACCCGATGTTTACCCCTTGTAAGGGTGGTCATTTAGAATTTGACGGCACTGATTTCTAACTTTGAGTAAACATTTATTAAGTGTTCTAAACATTGTGCCGTCAAAAAATTATGGTTCATGCAAAAATAAATAAAAAATTACTAAAATTTTAGAGCAAAAAATCAATGTTTTCCTATAAGGTCATTTATTTCAGGACGGCATATGGTTTTTTTTACATTAGAAACTAATTATTATGTTTATAATTATGCCGTCAATGATTCATGGTACCCAATTGAAATACAGAATAAATATAAAAATGAAAAAATTTAAAAATTTTGAAAATTGCCTGCACATTTAAAAGAGTTTATCTTGAAATATTATTGTGGATAGCACTTCTTTAAACATTTTCGGTCCAAAAATCGAATAGCGAACTTTCATGCACAGATATGTGATTTATCATCAAAAAAGCTGTATTGTCACTTCCTTCAGCCGATTGCACCCCTACACACAACCCTCGGAAGTCTTCGAGAGACTTGTGTGAGCTAGGGAAGACGTGTATGAATCTAAGTTTTTATAGAAAATTTTAATTTTTATAAAATAAGTGATTAAAGATTTGAATAACAATGTATATAAATCATTAAAATTTTATGAAAGATTATAAACTAGATAACTATTATTAATTTTCATAAAAAAGCATTAGTCTATCATAATTTTTTGAAAGCGTTTGTCAATTTTTATGGTATTTTCATTGAAAATTCATAATAAATAGATAAAAAAAAATGTTCATAACATGGAATATACTCTGGCGAAGCTGTGGGCGATGCCGGGCCTGAACACTCACGCAGGCCGCATATGACCTTCGATACGCTATGCACCGAGAAGAATCTGGACGATTCGATGGAAAATTGTAGAGCATTCGGAGAAGTCAACAGTGAATATAAAAAGAACGACGCAGCAGACAGACAGTCAGTTAGTGAAGTGAAAGTCGAATATAAATAGTAGAGTGATTATATAAATTAGAGTATTGTGAATCATTGTATTTCGTTAAATAAATTATTTTAATCAGTGAATTAGACTATAAATATACGACAATACTATTATATAATATTCATGATTCTTCATCAGAATTATCTCTGTTTATTTCTGATTCACTTGCAGAAATTATTTGCTGCAAGAAATGTAACAAATAATTTTTCGTCTGTAAAAAGGTTCTGTGAGTCCTTGTTTGCCATAACGACATTTAAAATAAATTACATTTTCCAAAAAAAATAATAATCTTAAGTTCTGAAAAATAAATTGAAATTTAACTAACACAAAAAATCTAATGTAGGTAATAAAGGTTCAAATAAACCAACTCGTTGTGCCAAACAATAGCCGAATCTGTGATACAGAGATAATCTCATATCACGGAGTAGATTTGGCGTAATGTTGGCACAAAGTTGGATTTAATTCATCAAGATTTGTTGCTCAAAGAAAGAAATCATTTGAATCTGGTAGGCCACATGATCGTACCACGTGTAGATATTAAGCGACCAAGAAAAGTATTTTAAAGAAATTGTGTCACCTGTCGTGCATTGTGATTCGAACAACCATCCTGTTGAAACCACATGTCCCCAAAATTAATAGGAAGTAGATGAATTGTCGGAATAATTTGATATCGACATGAAAAACTCATTTTTCAGCGTGTTGTACCATATAAGATTGACGGCATAGTAAAATATGTTATCTTTGAAGGATATAGCATTGAAACAGCTAAATTTTAGGTTGTATGAAATGACCACCCCCACAAGGGGTAAAAATCGGGTTTTGATTCGCGATTTCTGACCCCATGTACGACCCTTTTCTGACAGCATAGATTTATTATAGTTTTTTAAAGAAAGGCAAAGTTAAATGAATCAACGCCGTCAAGTATTCGATTAACTGGGGAGGGGAGGTAAAACCGCCGATTTCAAAAAAAAAAACTGATTTTCGGTACCGCTATTTTTTGACGGCACTGGGTTTTAGAGCAACAAATGGAAAAAAAGTTTATTTCAAATTTCACAGAAAATTTTATTCTTCACAAAGGTACCAGCATCCTCCCAAACTCAAATTGCACTATCCACATTTCAATTATATCCTTTCGTATACGAGGGAGGTGAAAAAAATTGGAAGTGGCCCAAGAGTAAAGTACCTTTATTTTTCAAAAAACACAAAAAAGTTATTCAAAGCAAAGACTTAAAATTTAGAGAGTGTTCCAAATATGAATTCACAGCCTCCTATTCCGAAAACAAGTTTTCACTGATTTTCTCCTTTTTGTATCTCACCCGCCCTATGTATTACGAGGATTTGTAATATCAGAGTAGACTCATCATTGAATATTATCTAGACGACCGGATAAACTTAAGTTTCGCCCAACTGTCATCTAGAAAATTGCATTAATCGTACTTGGTGCTGACAAAACCTCATTTATTGTGACCATTCAGAAAAAAACAAGTATTTTTCGAAATCAGCTACAACAAACGACATCTGCAGTTCAAAATCAATTGAAAGCAATCTAACTGTGTTGCAACCAACGTGAAAAGACAGGTCGTAACAGTTGTAAATATGACTATACTATGATCTGTGAAGATTAGAAGGCAACTCGGAACAACTCAGTCTTAATTCACTTTTAATGAAGAAATATCCAGAAAGCAAACTCCATACTATACATAATAAAAATCGGAGCTCCTATTGTATCACTCGATGTGTCGTCCTTCATTTTGAATGCACCTGATGGTTCTTCTATGCATTTCGTAGTGTACGTTTCTGAGCATTTGCAGGGTGATCATTAGACAACAATTTCTTATTATATCCTCCAAATGTTCGATATCCCTAAATGGCCGTTGTCTATAGACTTTCTCCTTGAGGTACCCCCACAAAAAAAATCCATAGGTCCGGGGATCTAGCAGGCCACGGATTGTTTGAGTATCGCCCTATCCACTTATTTGGGAATTCCGTATTCAGCCATGCTCCAACCTCTTGAGTTGAGTGGATAGATGCACCATTCTGTTGAAAAAACATGTTGGCTCTGACACGTAATGGGAGGATGTCAAGGTAATCGGATAAAAACGTGTTTAACATTTCCAAATACCTTTCTGCATTAAAATTTTGTCGAAAAAACACTGGACCCACAATCTTATCATCCAAAATTCCACACCAGACGTTTATTTTGAAATTAAATTGATCCTTACATTTGATTCTGAAATGTGGATTTTCATCTGCCCACCATCTACAATTTTGTGAACTTACTGTACCATTCGATGTGAAAGTTGCTTCATCAGAGTACATTATTTTTGTGGAGAAATTATTATCGTCTTCAACTTCGCCTTGGAACCAGAAAGCAAAATACAAACGTGCATCAAACTCTCTTTCTTTGAGTGTATGAACGAATTTCGGTTTGTATGGTCTGAATTTGTTCGTTTTCAAGACTCTTCTAATTGACCGTTCGGAGAAGCCAATCTTTTTTTGCCCTTGAGATAACGGAAGTCTCGGATCCTCCACAACAGATAAAACAATATTCAGGGCAGCGTCTTCATCTACAATAACATTTCCTTGGTGTGGTATTTTATGTTTGTTCTCAACTGACCCAGAATTCTTGAACTTTTTTACAATTTTTGCCACCGTTGCATAATGGAGATTTCTATTTGGATGCTTCTCATTGAATATATTTGAAGTTTCGCGACAAGTTCGATAGTTGTCGCCGTGTATTAAAACTATTTCAATTCTTTCTTGGAGATTAAGGGGTGCAGCCATTGTAACAACACATAAATGAAATGTCAAGATAATGTTTACCTACTATTTTACCATTGTTTTTCAAAGCCAACTTTGCGTATTATACTAATTTCTGTTCACTGTAGAGCTTCGTTTTGATAATAAACGATCATTTACGGTTACCATCCATTTTGGAGACATGTTTTCACGTTGGTTACAACACAGTTGGATTGCTTTCAATTGATTTTGAACTGCAGATGTCGTTTGTTGTAGCTGATTTCGAAAAATACTTGTTTTTTCTGAATGGCCACAATAAATGAGGTTTTCTCAGCACCAAATACGATTAATGCAATTTTCTAGATGACAGTTGGGCGAAACTTAAGTTCATCCGGTCGTCTAGATAATATTCAATGATGAGTCTTCTCTGATATTACAAATCCTCATAATACATAGGGCGGGTGAGATAAAAAAAGGAGAAAATCAGTGAAAACATGTTTTCGGAATAGGAGGCTGTGAATTCAAATTTGGAACACTCTCTAAATTTTAAGTCTTTGCTTTGAATAACTTTTTTGTGTTTTTTGAAAAATAAAGGTACTTTACTCTTAGGCCACTTTCAATTTTTTTCACCTCCCTCGTATACGAAAGGATAGAATTGAAATGTTGATAGTGCAGTGCGAGTTTGGGAGGATGCTGGTACCTTTATGAAGAATAAAATTTTCTGTGAAATTTTAAATGAACTTTTTTTCCATTTGTTGCCATAAATCTGCCGGACACTGTATATGACTCTTGGTGTTTATAATCACCCCCTGAAAATTTGCCTGGGCTTGTGGTCTATTGGTACAGAGTACTTCAAAGGAATTCACTAATGTTACAACCTTGTGAACTTAACTTGAAATCACTATTGTTAAAAAAAAAATTTGTTAAAATTGTTATTTCCGTCAACCGATTGCACCCCTACGCGCAACCCTCGGAAGTCTTCGAGAGACTTGTGTGAGCTAGGGAACACGCAGCCCTTACCTTTTAACGTGTGATGCCATGCACGAGACCGATGACCATGTGAGGCTTTGAACCCTCGACCCTTCGCTCCAAAGGCGAACGCTCTACCCAAACGGCCACCACGGCCCATAAATATGGACTATGGACATTAAAAGTTCGTCCTATTTTGGTAAAGTGGGTATCAAAAGAACTCACTAATGTTGCAGCTACCGCGTGCATCCACAGGATGTCCACCTAGTACCATAACTGGATATTGCTATGGGCATCCAAAGGACGTCCTATTTTGGTAAAGTGGACGTCAAAGGAATTCATTAAGGTTACAGCTTTGTACTGAATTCGGACGCACAGGAGGTCCACCTAGCTCAGTCCGTTGGTGAAATCATTTTCCCCAGCAGGACCAGAACGTTTCTATGGGGGAGCAAATGTTCAACTACTGTTCTGGCTGATACCTCGGCGGCTATTTTATTCCATCTTCCAGCTTCGAGAGCAATATCTGTAAGACAAATAGAGACAAATTGATGACCATGAAATTGATTATTTTATGCTGGATTGGAATTTAACTAGAATTAATGTAGCAACTCTGACAAACTTTTTTTTTTCAGTGCTATGTCGACTAACAGCAAACATGATGAGATGCGAAATAGGTCCGCATCTGCTACGGAGTCCTCCAAACCTAACAACTCATACAGAAAACAGGTTGTTTCAGGTTTACCCAAAACGACGCCATATTTCACTCAAAGTAAGTCTTTGGTTCGCTAAAAGAAGTAGAAAAACTGTGTGTTGGCTGTGCTAGATATGAGACTGCACAAGAAAACTTCGATTGCGGATAAAGAGTTCAAACTTTTTATCGTATAGGTCTTTCCATTCTTCTCAGGATAACTTTGCTAGCTCGGATCCAGTCTTTTTTTCTGGGACACCAACTGATAATTTTTTTCAAAGACGGATCTGTGTTATTTAATACTTATCGCTCCAGCATATGATAGGGTTCAGTCTTATTTTAATTCATTAAAGAAATAAGTGCTGACATATTCTAGGGAATGCGCAACAAATAAATTTAAACTTATTTTCATATATCGATTTAAAGTTGTACTCCAATTGTTATCCTCTTATCCTCAAACAAATCCACCATGTAAATTACAAGAATCAGCCCTGTTGAATCCAACTTATACTGAAAACAACTTAAAATGAAATGCTTTTTTCTATTGCCATGGATAATCAAACATTTCCATAACATAAAGTCATCAACAACGTTGAACATCTTAGATACAAAGTCCAATATTACCATTCTCATAACAATGCCCAACTGCATGCTATTTGCGATTGCACTGTAATCCAGTCAAAATAGACAAAAAATTAGTGCTGAATGTACAATAATTCGTATAGTGCTGAAAATTGGTAAAGGTCTTAGAAACACTATTAGAAATAAAATATCAAAAATCCCCACCTATCCTAGATCTGCTTAAAACTGTATTCGAAGGTCAAAGGTCCCAGAGCTTTCAGCTCGCCGATATTTCAGGTAATTGAAGAAAAGAAAAATTTAAAAAAAAATGTGTCATAGGAGACGAAAAGCTCTTTCATGCCACCCCTTAGCAAACAACCCCCGAGAAACCATCCCTAATTTTTGTTTTTCAATTGCACACCCATGTTTGTTTTTGATCAACTTACAGTAATTTTCATTTCTCATTCAATTGTTTGTTTGTTTTTTGATATATCATATTAATTTATAAGCTCATCAGCGTTTTGAATAATAGATTACACTACAGAAGGTAATTGTTCAAAATGTTGGCCAGCACTTGCCAAGTCGCCCAATCAGCGCGCGAGTACAGAAAGCTCAATCATTTCCAGAGTAACGGTATTATATGCCTCTGAAATTTTCTGAGTCTTCAGTGCTTATTGATTGAGTTTCTAAAACTACCAATAGAAAAAGTCCAGTGGCGTGAGATCTGGTGAACGTGCAGGTCATCGAGCATGTCCACTATTTCCAATCAAACGGCCTTGAAAGGTATTATTGAGGAAAGTAGAACGATATTATGGTTATGTGAAAGAGCAGCATCTTGTTGCCACCACATTTGTTGTCTTTCTTCGATTAGAATATCTTCTAGTAGTGCAGGAATACAATTTTTCAAGAAATTTAGAAATCGATGGCCGATGAAACGCTCATTATGTAAACATAAAACTCACTTTGACACCCTACATTATTTGGAAATTGGTTGTGGAAAGGCTTGTGGTCCCCTATAACACATAATTTTATTAATTGTTACTAACAAATATCTGCTGGTCTTATAGGTGATTCTATCGCTATTAGAGATCACAGCTGATGGTGCCCCAGGAAACAAAAAATTGAAAATTCAATGTCAAAATATCGGTGCGTCCATTAAAATACAACAAAATTTTTCTAACTGGTTGAAAATGCTCAATCACTTGAAGTCCTGATAACTGTTTTTTTTCTATTCAACCTCTGCACTTATTACGGTTTTAGAGCCATGCTAACTGGAATCGCATGTATATATCATTTATCTACTGTAGAGTTTTCTCCTTTGCAACCATACTTGATTCGTACCACTTGTCCCTCATATATATATCATCCTCTTTAAATCTTTAACAATTTTCTCTACTAACCCATGTCTATGGTTTTTGGCCCATAATTCCTATGAATGTATTCAACCATGTACTAACCTCTCATTCACATTATCTCGAATTCATTTCCTATCGCTTTATTGTGGTTATAATTTCAATAACGAATTATTATTCAATTCAGGTTGAATATTTTCTTATGTCTATGAGACACGTAGCTGGATATTTCAATTAAAAGTAACTTGGTCTTTGGGTTTTGTTAAAGATAATCTAGAAGTAAATTCTGCTAATCGAAGTGTGGTTAATGGGAGCTTGATTATTTATTCGAAAGGTTCCAGTGAAATTTCCCGAAAATGTTCACACACTATTACAGATGATTTGTAATAAATGTGTAAGAAATTATGTATTATTTTTTTTGGGTGTGCCTTAAATGCTGGTGTAGCTTTTAGTTCATGATTCAGAGTTGCAAGGAATGCACAGATTTCCGTTGAGAATCTGGTTCAATAAAAGAATGTTTCATGCCGACCACTGAATATGTTAATTGGTATGAAGGCTCTCGGTGAAAATGTTTTTTTTTGTCGCAGCAATCGGCGGCTCATCCTGCGTCGGAACCACAATCAGCCACCAACGCACTCAATCACTGCCCCTCACCGACCACCCCACCACCACATACGCACCCCCCGCAACTGATTACATCCCCTTACACCCCTCTTCACGAGCCGCCACCAACGCCACCTCTGTCAATAAGCGGTCCAACCAACCTTCAAAGTGTATGTATTCGTCTCTCTCTCATTCATTATCCCTGTCTTCGTCTTTCGATTGTTTTATTGTGTACGTCGGTCGGTCGACTGTGGTTGTTTGATTTTTCTCGGTACCGTGGTCTGGTAGATGTTGGTCAATAGGGGCCCTAGGACGGGTCCTTGAGGGGCTTCGTCAGGTTATGTTTTTGGTGTGTGTGATAGGTCATCTAAGGCATTGTAAAGTAAGATGTCTGATGAGAAACTAGTCCGTAATTCGTTTCTAACTCGATTTAGGTACTGAGAAAAATTAAGCATATTTAAGTCGGCCCACTTAAAAAATGAAAAATAGCTTTTGAATGTTCCTTTGTTGGAAAAGTCTGTGTGTAACTTTGCTCTTCGTGAAGTTATTATTTTTGGTGTTCTTTTTCCTGGGAAACGGTTTGTTTTATTAAAAGTATTTGAATCCGATTTCCAGGAAATGGAATATTTTGAAGAATTCAATTAAAAAAATTGAGTTAATAGCAAAAAAGCTTATCTCACAATTTTTTTACTCACAAAATATTTGGCTTGCAGAGATTTTGGTGTACGGAATTGTTTTAAGCTAGAAAAAATCATCAGCCATAAAATTATTGACTGAATTTCGAATATGAATGCTTCATTTGAGGGAGAGGTACGATGTTGGTATTTTTTGTTTTGTATCGAAATGTATATCTCCTATATTGTTTTTAGAATTTTCAGTTAACATATACAGTGACATTCTAGAAGTACGCAACATATGGAAAAAATCTTTATTAGTGATATTTCATAAAACATTGCCATGAATGGATTCTATGAAATGTAAAGGAATCATTGACAATTTTCAGTTGTTTTGTCAATCATTACATCGCTGAGGTCATCCTAACCTAACTTTTAAATCAATTCCTGATATACGAAATTTGCAATTAATTTAAGAAATCGAAAAAATCGATTATTGTAGAATTTCAGAAAAAAAAATACAAATTTTTCTCACATTCACATTGTTTAATGAACTCCAACAAAGATCTCCTTGAAAATTTTCATCTAAATGATACTTATTTTCCGAAAAATATAACTTTTGAAATTGTGCTAGTTTTAAAAAATTTGTTTTTTCCAGAAACAGAAAATCAAGTAGGTTTCAAAACAAGCCTATGTTGATGACATTTTTTTTTGGAGTATCACAAATAAAGATTTTTTCCATTTGTTGCGAACTTTTTGACTGTCACTGTATAAGTTTGATTACATTTGCTCCAAAATGAAACTTTCGACAAGTTCTTTTGATAACATAAGTGGAGAGTTGTAAAATTTTGGGAAAAAAATTGTGAGTTTCCTTTTATAGAACGGTTATGGGATTTTTTTTACAGCTGATTTTTGTGTATGTATATACAGTGTGTCCATAAAGTAACCCCCCCACCCTGTTAACTTTTGAACGGGGTGGAATTTTTTTTTGATTTTTTTTTTTTGTGAAATGGTATGTTATAAGCTACTTTTTGACAGTAATAAAAAGTGTCAGTCGTTCAAAATGGCGGCCAGGCGCCATTTTGAAAAATAAAATTTAAATGGGCATGGGGGGTCGAGTGATACCTCATTCGAATTGCCTTTTGATTTCCTATACGACTACAAAATTTCAGACAAAAACATTCATCCAAAACAAAATGGCGGCACATTAAGTCAGAACTTTTATACGCAATTTCTTTGAATAAATGGCTTTAAACGAGCTCAATTGAAATGAAGAAATATTTTTTGATATCTACAAATGTTCTCTGTCCCTCAGAATCGTATATGGGACATGATTTCTGAGATTTGATGAGATTCAATAAAACGAGGTATTACACTACTTATCGACTTATTTGAATTTTTTCTTATATGGCACCCATCTGCCATTTTGAGTGACAAGAAGCTCTTGTAGAAATGAAAAAATATTTTATCATTGCACTAAAGCTCTTTAATAGCCATTTATTTGACAGGATCCTCTCGTGAGAGTTCTAAAATAATGTACCGCCATTTTGTTTTGGATCAATATTTCTGTTTGAAATTTTGCTGCCTAATAGAGAATTGAAAAACGAATTGAATGAGGTATCAGTCGACCCCCCATGCCATTTAAAAAAATATTTCAAAATGGCGCCTGGCCGCCATTTTGAGAGATAGGAAAATTCCACTCCGTTCAAAAGTTATCAGGGGGGGTTACTTTATGGACAGACTGTAGTTTGTGGTTCAATGTCATTGTATATAACATTTAAAATATTTGTATTATTCTTTAAAAAGTAAGTCATCAAAGGTTGTTTCAATTCGGGTTTGCATGAAATTAAAAATGCTAAAATAATAAGAAATCGTGGTTCAGTGAGATACTCTACAGTAAAATTCGGTACAATTATATGAAAACTGTTTCAAATATGAAGAGACTGAGACTTTTGTGGCCAGAGAATTTAGATGCAGTTGTTTAAAGAATTTCTTCACTCAAAAATATTTTTATCCGAGTTTCCAAAGAATTCCTGGAAAATGCAGGGAACAAATGACGTGCCATGCACTTTGATACACCCTGTATTTTCATAAAATTGATTCAAGACTTAGAAAAGTATTGTACTCAAAACTTTTTGTATGGCAGGAAGCAGTGGTGAACATTCTTTATGCAGGGGATAATTCAAATTAGGTCAGAAGTTACTTCAATATCTAGGACTAAAAAGTTATAAAGAAATAAAGTCATGCGCAGCAAGGCTCTAATTATCTCTCAGCCGACTGAAAGTCGGATGAGGTCTGTATATACTGCCATTGAAGCATATACTAGGAATGTTGGTCGGAGTATTTCAACATGGCGTCCAGATAAAAACTGAGAGGGCCCTGGTTCGAATCCCAGTCGGTCCACATTCACAGCTCAGTTTTGTTTTATTTCATGTCTGAATTACCCAGAACTCATTGATTAACAGCAACCCTAGCCACTTCCCACTCCGAAATGTTATTAGCATTACCGAATTCCCTCTCTTAACCTCACTTCTACTTTGCAGGTCGAGAACGCTGCGAGAGCATGCCCTCGAGACCCAGGACCACCAGCGAAGGCACCCACATCCTTCCCGGCTGGAGGCCGTATCTGACCCCGCATCATTCCCACGGCAGGGACATATCCCACAGCCCACCCACCGGCAGTCCCATGAGCCCGCCCAGCGTGGGATGTTCCACAGACTCCACCGGATCTTCGTACAGCTTAACTGACGAAACTGACATGTGCATGGTCAACGAATGTCCCGAAACCATGAGATACGGACCTTTGACTCCGGACGAAGCTATCGCGGAAGAGGATTGTCCGGAGAGTCCTTGCGGTAAGTCTTTATTCTTTGGCTGTGATAAAATCTACTGACAGGGTTACATAATGTGAGACATACAGTATTTGGAACGTAAAAGTTGACGGCAAGGCGTAAGGCTTCATTTTCAATCCATAACCTTACAAATAATAGAATAGCTCAGCTAAACCCTCCAAGATTTATCAGTTCATATTAGATCGATTTAAGCAAGTCATCGCTAGATGGCGCTGCACTACTCGCATTAAAATCATTTTTTCTCTCCAGGCATGTACGAAAGCTACGTTCCAATGGCCCCTCCCAGCTCAGACGACGGCTACGTCGATATGTCACCCCGGAGCCGCCTCAACACCCACTCGCCCTCGGTCAGCGTGAGCAGCATAGTCTCCGGCACGCCCTCGACCGACATACGTTTCTCCGACTACCCGCTCGACAAGGTCTCCTCCTATTTCGTCTCCGAAGACGACGCCAGACCCACCAGAGCCTACTCGGTCGGATCTCGCCCCGAAGAGTACCGCAGCAAGCGCCACATCGACTTGGCCGGTACGCCGGAGGATCCCCGAGTCAGATCCTTCAGCATGGGCTCCAAGGCGAAAAAGGGACCCAGCAGGGTGCTGCAGCACCACCAGCACGCGGGCGGCAAGTCCATCAGCGCGCCGATCCTGTCCAACTCGCGCAGTCACAGCTCCATCGACCCCATGGACAACCTGATGGAGATGGACTTCACAAAGGGATCCAATAACGCGCTGAACAACAACTCCACCAAGACGCCCAGCGGGTACGTGGAGATGAAGCCCGGCGTGGAAATCATCCCCAGGAGGCAGAACCCTTCCCCGTACATGGACATGTCCGCCGGCTCAGCGCCGTACGTGGACATGAGCGGCGGCTCGCCCAAGAGCGCGGAGTACACCTTCGTGGACATCAACCGTCACTACCGCATGCCCATGAACAACAACTACGTGGACATGGACCACAGGAAGAGCAAGGGGAAGCCGTCTACGTCACCAGCCTACCCAGATTACCTGGACATGTCGGCCAACCAGCAGTCGAGGAGATCAGAACGGGGCTCCTTCAGCTCGCACTTGTCTTCGTCTGCCTCGCCGAGGAACAGCGAGTACATGCCGCTCAGCTTCTTCCAGCAGGACCAGGCGAAGACGCCCGAAGGGTACGTCGAAATGACGCTGGGCAAGAAGCACCAGCGGCAGAGCAGCTTGGACAGCAACCAGATCAACTCTGTGAACGAAGACTACCTCAACATGTCGGTCGGGCCCAAGAAGAAGCCCGTGAAGAAGGAGAAGGCGATGTCGCAACCGATATCTATTCATCCCAACTCCTCAGCGCACGCCACGAAGAGTTCCTCGAGCCCCATTTCGATTTCTTCCCTGCTGGGGAGGAAGTCGTCCACAGGGACGCCTCCGAAGATGCATCTGCCGCTGTCCACCTGGTCGGCCACTCCTTACTCCAGTCTCCCGAGACAGAGAACGAGAAAGGATTCCAGGGACAGCTCGAGCTCCAGCCTTACCACTCCGAGCAGCTCTAGCACCATCTTCCCCATGAGCCTGAACAGTCCCAGTTCTCCGTTGAAACCGGCGAAAGGCGAAATTGCGTCGGCTTTGAAGATCCCTGCCGCGATTCTAAACGCCATCTACAAGAACAACAACAAAAGTAACGCCAGCAGTGATTACGCTCCTATGGATTTCGAGGTCAACAAGAAGGGGCGGGAGGCCACCCCAATGGATTTTGAGGTTAAGAAACAGGGCAAGGAGAACAACCCTTCTGAATACGTCAACTACGCTCCGGCCGCAGAAAAAAAGATCGTCGATGATGCAATGAGCGACTATGCCGTGATGCAGCCAAGGACGGTTGAGACTGCTAAAATGTCGCCCCTCAGGACTGCTTCCGGGAGTTTGGAGTCGGGTGCTTCGCCTTTGATGGGGCATTTGTCATTGATAGGCATCAAGGAGAATCAATCGATGTGTTTTCGGCCGATCAAGGAGGATCCGAAGGCATCGCCGATCAGTGACGAAGCTGCTACGAGATTAGGTGAGTAGTGGATTTTCAGTTTGTAATTAACGAGAAGTGGCTCACGGAGATAATTGGCTTCATAGATAGTAGCTGTTTGGGAAAAGGCTGTCAAGTTCTACGAATCGTATGGTCAGTTGTCGCCAGTTTCCACGACAGCAACTTCTCACTATTCGTATCAATCAGTTTCACGGCTATCAGTTCCTGTTATCGCCGTCACAGCCAATTCTCACGATTGCCACTTCTCATGGCGGCCACTTCTCATGACGGCCACTTCTCATGATTGCCACTTCTCATGATTGCCACTTCTCATGATTGCCACTTCTCATGATTGCCACTTCTTGTGATCTTCGTACTACATAACTGCCACTTCTCACAATTGCTACTTCTCGTGATCTCCGTACTACATAACTGCCACTTCTCACAATTGCCACTTCTCGTGATCGCCGTACTACATAACTATCACTTATCACTATTGCCATTTCTCGTGATCGCCGTACTACATAACTGCCACTTCTCCGGATTGCCACTTCTCATGGTTGCCGTACTCCATAACGACCTCTTCTCACGATTACCACTTCTCTTGGTCGCCGTTCTCCATAACTGCCACTTCTCACGATTGCTATTTCTCATGGTCGCCATACTCCATATCGTCCAATTCTCACGATTGCCACTTGTTGTAGTTGCTGTCTGGCAAAATTGGTATCAAACACGACTACTACCATACACATTTCTGCTTCCACGACTTCGGACCACTACAGTCTGTTCTGGGAATTGACGGTCTGGCTAAATTGGTGTCAAGGAGTGGAGGCCAATTCTCAATGATTACCAATTCTCACGACTACTGCGATGGCCAATTCTGACAACTGGCTCCCACGACTTCGCACCACTACAGTCTGTTCTGGGAATTGGCGGTCTGGCTAAATTGGTGTCAAGGAGTGGAGGCCAATTCTCAGTGACTATCAATTCTCACAACAGCCACTTCTCACGACTACTGCGATAGCCAAATTCTGACAAATGGCAAAATTGGTGTCAAGGAGTGTCCCCAATTGTTTCATCGCCCCTTCCTCTACATTAGTTTCCTTTTTTTTGCAGAAAATTCAGCCGCCGACGCTTCGCCGGCCCTCGACGTTTCAGAACCGCGTTCCTCAGGCGAGTGCGTGTCTCCCGCCGCCAAAATATCCCGGCCGAACTCAGTCGACGCCGACAAAACATCCAAAGTCTCTCCGAACCGCTCCCTGGACGCCTCCAAGGGCTCAGTGTCGCGGCCCAGCTCTACCTCGAGCGAACTCTGGTCGAGTTCCTCGACGCTGGTGAGCTCGCGACCCGAGTCCGTCAACTCGGACCGCGTGCAGACCGACGGCAAGACGGACAAGCTGCACTACGCCAGCCTGGACCTTGCGCACGCACAGGACGACGAGGACAGCTGCAGCCCGAGGTCGAGCGTCGACTCGATGTCGTCCGAGCCGACTTTCTTGTACGCCGAGATCGACTTCGTAAAGAGCGACGGCCTGAAGCAGAGCCCCAGCCAAAGTTTGCTGAGCAACGCCAAGGTTAAGCATTAATTCTGGTGCATTTTAGGTTGTTTTAGAACTCGTGGCTTTAAGGAAGGTGTGGAAACACCCTTCGTTTATGTAATTGTTGCTATTGAGTGATTTAGAGTTTAGCACGTTCGCACCTCTGAAGAAATTTCTACATTAGGCAGCTTGGAATAGCTTTTGAATGTGGTAGCGAACGTGTTTGGTTGGAAATATTCTGAGTGACGAAGGAAGTATCCACACATCCACTTTTTCCACAGTTTATTGAATTACCACAATGTAGATTGTGAGTCAGAATCCAGGAGGATTTCTCCTTGCGACCGTATAAAACCAGTTATTTTTTCAACATCCCCGGTAGCACAGTGGAGTCGAAAAGACGCCCTAATTTCGTCAAATGATTGACCAACGGACGTCAAAAAGTGACGACTCAGAGACTCTGAAAATAGGTCAAAATGTCACAGCATTAGACGTCTGAAAAGTAGACTATAAAAGACGACATTTTGAAGATCATTAGAAGACGTAAGTCAGACCAATAAATGACGTCATATGATGGACTTCCACAGTCCTTAGTTTCTGATTTTCATTTGAAAATTCATAGTTTTAGGGAAGTAGAATAAAATAAACTGACATCCGTTTTTGAATTTATTGAATTTTAATGAAAAAATTGTACAGGATTTTGAGGTAAATGATAGATCTTAGAAAATAGTTTATTATTGTGAAAGAACAACCACGAATTTGTATTCTCTCATAGGATTTGGGTTTCATGATATCTGAAAGACTTCATTACTTCAGAAATCCTGGGTGCTCCTACTTCATACCTAAATCGCAGTTTTTCAATGTTCTTTTATTCATAAATACCCTGTTTCTTGGATTCTTTTTGTCGGCGATTTTCGAATAGCAAATAGTTGACTTCTCACGGACGTTATTATGAACTACACGAAATACGTCAATTTGACGTCATTTTAAGGTCTCATAGTGGTCGGGGACGTCACGGACCAAGAGTGACTCAAATGAGACGTCATTTCAACAGCCTGTGCTACCTGTGATGGTATAACACGTTATTATTGAGGGACAATAAATGGCAATAGTTTTCATTCTTCTGTGTCAAAGTAGTCTATGAAAACAAACGAACATGTAGTGGAAATAGCAAGGTTTTCCATGTTTGTCATAACTATCGTTTTTAGAGATTGATAATTTTTTAAAGTTTTTATCGTTTGACATCCTTTTTCAAAGGGAAATTATGTATATTATTTTGTTAAATACATATTTAATGGTAATCCATTGAAAATTCTGGATCATGAAATACATTAATTCAATTGTTTTCAGTCGATATCCGTCAACTAATTTTGGTTATCCAATTTAAGGATACATTTTATATCCTAAATTAGGCACTCTTCACGTTTAGGGTTACGATTTAAAAATCAGAAAATCCGAATAGTAACTTGTGTTTCAAACACTTTGGCTTTTTCTACAACTATAGAACATCCATGCCAAGTTGTGCGGCTTTCTTAATTTAACTACATACCTTTTTATTATAGCAGTTTTCAGATAGAGAAATAAAAAACTTGTGCACACTAAACAACATTGAATGATACGGTGCCATCTAGTAGAGAATAACCTCGCAGTAGAATAATATTCAAGGTGAACATTTATTCAAAACTTTTGATTAAAAGTTTGATTTTGTGTAGGAAATTCTTTTTTTGGCTTGTTTTCTTTTTTGGGCGGATTTTAAATGTAAATTCATGCAAGTGTAAAAAGGGGAATGAATCAGTTTTTCCCTGATGAGTTACCATGTTTGCAAGACTGCTTGGTCTTGTGAAAATGATTTAGTTTTGTCAGTACGTTATCGAATTCTGAATTTATTTATCTGAAAAATAAATAGAAAATGCTTCTACCCTTTTCAACTTTTGAACAATTTCAATGTACAACTTTTTCAACAATCATTCATTTTTCATATTCAGCTATTAACCTGGTTCAGTGGTCGGAGATCCACACCCGATCCCTGCTGAATATCGCTATATGTCGACGATGCTAGGTGTGAAAGGTAAATAGAATCTTGATGATCATTGGAAGCAAATGAGTTCCCCACTAATAACTAACTTTCCCAACACCTACAAACGCTGTAGTTTGTAGGTGACATTACTAACACCAAAAATTCTAGGAAAAAGCGGTATCCCGATTTGCAGATGGAACGCATGTCTTCTCGGTAGCTCAGTTGGTAGAGCACCAAACCGGCAATCTGGAGGTCGTGGGTTCGAATCCTGCTCGAGGAGAATCTTTTTTCTGGAATTTTAAAATCTGTCTGAATGCCGCAAACCTCTATTATATTTATATCACAGACAAACTCCCCATTCAAATCTCAAAGTTGTCTTTAATTTTCTATTTTCTAACCAAGTTCCATAATTACCAGTCATTAATTTCAAATGATTCCATTAAAATAAAATAAACACTGACAGTGCATTTTACAGAATAGTTGAAATTTCTAATTTCATAAGAGATATACGGGGTGTTTCTCAATTATGGTACGAAACTGCATAGGGTGATAGGTTAGATAAATAAAAAATAATGTTTTTGCTTGACCTTTTGATAATGTTTGAGGCTGCCTGCCATGTTGAAAGATTAACTCTGTTTTTATATTCAGATTATTTGAAATAGTTGCTCAAAATAAGGTCATCCAAACAATCTATGTATCCCAAAAATAAAAAAGTAGGTGTGTGTGTAATTCCAATGTCCGCTACAGAAAACCAAAAACTTTTCATTCAATATGCAACACTGTAAATTTGTATATACTGTTGAATATTTTTTTAAGAGACATTGGATTGAACCCAAACTTTCTGGCATAGAGGTCAGAATGAACAGAATGCAGCTATTTTGTTTTTTTTTTTTTTGTAAATATTGTACATTGTAATTTTGTTTTATATGGTAGTAACACTTTTCTTTTTTGTAAATATATGAGTCAGTATCTTTTAAGTAGACGTTTTATATTTATTGTAATTTAAGTAATAATAATCACAGATTACCGGCTTTTCTCTTGTAGTTAGAAGTAATGTCTTATACAGGGTGGGTCGCCAAATTGGCTCCGACTCATCGAAAGCTGACGCTTTGTATTCAATTGTTCCTGTTATATTTTTCGTTTGTCAGAGCTTTTTCTAGCCCCACCCACTACTATCGTTTTAAATATAATCTAAGTTATTGAAAGATAAAGGCCTCTCTGTGTTTATTTAGCGAATAGTTATAATAAAAAAGTGCATTTTGTCTCACCCCTTTTACGAAATAGACTGAACTTAGGAAAATTTTGTCTTTACTCATCAGCGGTAGGTTTGTTGGAAAGTTTAACGTGAAGGTCCTCCTGCGCACTAATTACAGTGCGCAGATGAGATGTACAGGGTGCCGGCAAATCGGGTCGAAGATTTCGACGTCTAAACAGTGTTTAAAATTGTTGGTCGAAATCCACCGAAGTGTTATAGGAAATTTATCAAGACAGTAATTGCAATATTTTTGGGTAAATTTTAAATGTTTGTCGGGTATTGCGGACACTCTGTATCTAGTTAGTGTAATTGATTGTGACATTTTTACCTTGTTGTCCCTGTTGAACATATCATGGCACACGATTGGACTTGATTGATTTTCTAATTTTACAAAATTTGATGTGAACTGTGAGTGCCGATTGGAGAATAACTTTTTTGGTAGGTGTATTTAAAATTGGGACATGATAGTCTAAGGACCTTCATCCATCTCTTAACTGGATGAAACATATTTTTATGAAGTTTTATAAATAGTGGAATACGCCTAAAATGCTTTGCAATGTGGTCATGGCTATCTTTAATTTCATCCATTTCCATTTTTTTCTGTGTTGCACCCATTTGTTAACCAAACGAATCTCATTTTAACGGATAGTTTATAACATAAAGATTGTTCTTAGGTAGTATTGCCTACTCATTTCTGATCATGACCACCTGGCAAGCAGGTAAGAACAGGTAAGTAAATATAGGTAACTTCACTGATCTGTTAACAAATCGAAATATACAGGGTGATTTACGTAGGCCGTGCATTAAAAGTTTTTCAACTTGCAGTTGGAATAGAAACTTGAAATTTGGTGTGCTGTCATAATTGATCATGTGCGTTCCACCTCAAATGTTTTTAGTCCTACAACTATACAGGGTTTGCCAAAAGTTTGTACCAACTTTCTTACTTCAAATGGAAACCTATTTTTTTGTTATGGTTCGATTGGCCTTCTCATTATTATGACTTTAGACAACCTAAGTTATGTTGACTTATCTATCACAGTTTTTGAGATATGTCCATTTTTCTTAAAAAAATTACCGCTGTAGTAGTAGTATACGAAAACACTTGTAGCCCGCAAACCGTTCAAAATTAGGGAATCAAATTTATGGAGCAGTTAGCTGGTAGTCCAGGCTAACACCTGATGCCCCTTTGACGGTCCCATTTTGTACCATATGGGCGCAGGCGATTTTCAAATGTCGCATTAGAAAATTGTCAAAAACTCAAATTTTTCAAATGGCACCTACCATTTCTTTTTTAACCATTCAAAAGAAAATTGAATTTTAGGATGAGTTATTTCAGCTACCCAAGTTCAAATACAGACTATATATGCCCTTTTTTAATAATTTATCGTCTGCTAATTAAAATAGCCTATCTTATTCTGTACGAACGGATTAAGCTAACATAATAATGCAAGTTATTTAATGGCATCTGACAAGTAACATATATAAATATAAATAAATTACCTATGCATTTGCACAAATCATCTTTGATGAGTTTTAGTAAATCTAGAAATATGCAGAATTATGATTATCTCATAGTTGATGAGAAAATACCTAGATTATCAGAGATTAGGGACCTTGGAGTAATCTTTTAGTGCAATTTGAAATTTGATAAGCATATTTCGGCAATAATTCGTAATGTTCGGAAGTTACAGTGGGTTTATACAGCAAACAAGATAAAATAAGGAATAAGATAAGGAACAAGACAAAGATAGACCCGTTTATACAGATGAATTAAATTAAAATAAGAATTAAGAAACAACCAATAAAGTCACGGCTATCTTGTCATTGACGTTCAAGCCTGCTGTCAACGCATAATAAACATACCAAACAGCATTGTATTTCTATCCATTTTGGAATAAAAAACACGATGAATCAAATGTTCAAATGAACAAATAAACCAAAAAACGAAATATCAATCGGTTATTTTTTATTTATAGCTTAAAATAACAATAAACAGACTTGACAGATGAAGATTCGCATAGACGAGCATAGAACAATTTCATCAGCACATGCGCATTTGTATTTTCAAACTAAATTAAGATAAGAAGTTAAAAGTTGGCCAACTCTTATCTTATTGCTTATTTCTTATTTGGTGTATAAACGTCCCTATTGAATTACATATGTTCAACTTTGTTATCTTATTTCTTATTTGCTGTATAAACCCACTGTTACTTGGATTCCTTAAACGCTTTACACAAGAATTCATACAAAACCATACAATTGTTATATTATGCTATGGTGCGCTCTCGTTTGGAATACGCATCCATAGTTTGGGACCCGTCTACTTTGAACTACAGAAAATCATTAGAAATCATTTAAAATAAATACATTTCCCTTCATTAAAAAAATACCGTATTGGTCCAGATCATTCATCATATGAACCACACAGAAAATAATTTTTGGTAGTGAAGTCAGAAAATAGAAGGGTCCTGCAGAAAATCATGTTCATTTTCAAGTTTTTGAGTGAGAATATGTCTGATTCATATTTACTTTCCGAATTAAAAATATATTTACCATCATAATGTTGTGCCCCAGAAATACCTTTTTCCACATTCCCAGGTCGCCAAATAAGCTTGATAGTATGTGTGCGACGGTAAATAAACATGCTAGTAAAATCGCATACTACTTATATTGAATTTAAATCGCACATAAAAAGTATAGATTTTCTTCAAATCTTGATTTCACTTTTAGTAGGCCTTTAGTCTCATCTCGCTCTCCCATTGCGTTTCATCGATTTAATCAGGTGAAGTTCGACAATTCAGTTCTAGGCTACATTTAATTTTTTTTTTGTTAAAGTTACTTATGATACAAATATAAAGAATTCATGTCACTAGGTTCTTAGGAACCTGTTTGAATTTCTTCCAATAAATAAATATGTTCCAACTGTTTAGAATTACCCGACTCTCGTGCCCTATCTGATTTCAGTCAGAGTTATCATTAAGAACTTCCTGTAATGAGTAATAGCATTTCTGTACCAAAAACCTCTTGATATTTTTCTTGTGTAATGTTGTTTCACATTCTCTGAACTCCTTCATTGCAGAAATCTTATTGTAGTTTGGTTCCTATATAGTTGGGATTTTCCTGCCCAATTGATAATCTGGAAAAACCTAAATTGATTTCGTCCTTTTGTCTTATATTATGACTGTAGACCTCCTTTCTTGTCTTTAAAGTGTCCTGTTTATTAGTATTGTAAACAACTAAGTAAATGATTTATGATTGGTTTATTGCAGGCAAAACTATACCATCGCGTTTAACGTTAAATTATCTATCTTTTGATATATATTTCAATTTGTTTACAGATCAGTGAAGTTACCTATATTTACTTACCGGTTCATACCTGCTTGCCAGGTAGTCATGATCAGAAATGAGTAGGCGATACTACCTAGTCATATTCTCTATATGATAAACAATCAAAATTCGTTTGTCTAACAACAAAAACGGAAAAAATTCAATTAATTAAATAAAAGATAGCCGTGACTTCATTTTGATGGGCAAGGCATTTTAGGAGTATTCGTCTATTGATGAAGCTTCTTGAAAAACATGTTTCATCCTGTTAACAAATGGGAAGATCGACCTCTCTTCGGTAATTGTACTATGAGTATTTCGTTCTTATCTATTGGATTGAGATTTTAGGGATGTTTTAAAATGTTGTGAGGTTGCATAGGCAAATTTTTGATGTTATTGCTGTCGGATACTTAGTTTAGATTGTTCGGAGTTTCCAGAAAATTATCATAAAATATATAGCGTTGAAATGTATTCAATGTAAAGTAAACTTCGTGCCTTTCAATTGTCTGAAACGAGTTTGGACTGAAATGTAAATTCGGTCAACAAAAAAAGGGGGTTTTCTTTATATATTTTATTCCTTTTTATGAAAATTTCGCTAATTTTTTTATTCTTGTTGTATTACAGAAAATTACCCTAAAAGGATTTCTGGATGCCGAAAATTGTATACGATTTAAAATATAGGGCCAGAAAGTTTTTATTGGCATAGCCTTTTTGATATTAAACACTTAATATAATGAAATTGTTAGTAAATTCAATACCATAACGTGAAAGCAGCTCCAAAAGGGTTTTTCGAGAAGAAATTCGAATTTCAAGAAAAGTAGCCAAGAAATGTCCTAAGAAAACAGATTAGATATAATAAAAAACTGACGAGTGGACGTCCAATGTTCTTTTGTCACCTTATTGTTCGATTTAATTTGTAAGCTGCTCTCTCGAAACTTCGATTTTTTCTCGAAACTTTGACTTCTGAAATGTTATTAAATTCTCGAAATAACAAATTTCAAAAATCCCTGTAACCCTCCTGCACTTTTGTACAGCAAAAATTTGTTAGTAAATTATTCTACAAGTAAAGAAAAGTGACACTTTTCTGTTTAGTGGAAATATCTTGATTGTTAATGAGTAAATGTAATTTACACTAGATGGAAGTACAGAAGTTTATTATAATAATCTATAATGAAAGTATGGCTAGGTAGAAAAGTGATGCCTACCGTAAAACTAGTACTTTTTTACGATTTTCTCTCAATAAAGTATGCTCTTTTCCATTAAAAATGCGAAAAAGTAACTATACAAAAAAAATATTTTCTTAGATCACACTTGAATATGACAAGTTTTATTTTGAATGATAGGTACTGAAATTTCACTGAAGGTAAATATCAAAACAATACTAGAATTAAAGCAAATATATCTCTGAGGAAAATATCCTTAAATAAAAGAGTTATTCATTTTTATTTGTGTTCTATGACACATTGATCAAGAAACGTATTTTCAAAACTTTGCAACAATCTAAGCTCTTTTATTCGGCAAGAACCGAGTATTCTGTAAGCATATTCGGTTTGGAATTGAAGTGGAATTTTTCATATTCTAGATTAGGAAAATAAAACGAAGCGGGTCTTCTGGAGATTTGTACTGCTTTGTTGTGTAGGTCGAGTTGGATAGTCGAATGAGTTGAGATAAGCGGATTTAATCAATGTTATTTTCATATACCACTATGTATACCCACTTGGATTATCGTGAACCATCTGAGCTTCATTGTTTTTTTATTGTAATGATTATCAATTATGAATAATAAAGAAAACGAGCACAAGAGTTTTGGTTTTATTTCCTTGATCCTGGCTATTTTGGGTCTGTAGTTAGGAACCTGCTTTGGTTAAAAAGGGGGAACATTCTCAACTGAAAATTGAAACAAACATGACTCCCCTGGAAATGACTTTTTTGTAATACCTAACAGAAAACAACTACTCTCTCGGCTAAAGCCACGCTGGACATTGAACTAAATCTGATAGATATTGTGAAAAGACCCTATATAACTTGATAGAAAAACCCGAAAGTGAAAATTTGCATTTTCATTCAGATGGCAATTTTTTGTAAAATCCAACAGAAAACAGCTACTTCCCCGGATAAAACACAAAAATCTTTGGAGTTGACACAATTTAAAACTAGAAAATTACCTGCAAAACAAACCAATTCACTCAATGCACAATTCGATAAGAAGGTATCATCATAACTCCTGATGGAATAGACATGTATTTCGAAACAAAACGATCGATTTTGATCTTTCCAGCCAAATCAAATCAAAAAGGCTATAATAATTAAATTTCGAATAGGACAGTATAACGACTTAAAGAAGAAAGAAATAAATGAAACTTCACTTTGCCACAGAGCTTTGGTAAAGGAGGGAATTTAACTGCGTTCTTACGAGGGGTGACGGTTTATTTCTGTCCTTTTGAGGCTCACAGAGGCAAACCAGCTCACACCTGCTCAAGAGCAGGTCCGACGGTGTTAAGTAGGCTCTTCTCCGCCGCAAGCTCTAAGTCTTAGGTTTGTTGGTGTTTCCGCCTCTTCCAAGTTATGCGGAAAGTTTCCTTGACTCATGGGTAAGACACCAGACTATTGGATGGTTATTATCAGGGTTTTCGGGTCCTAGTGGCCCAGAGACTGTCTGGAAAAGTAATAAAAACCGGATTTAAACATGGTATGTTGAGTGTCTCTTCTGGATTTTAGTGGAAAATATCCAATGAGCCCACCATGCTTTCTTGGCCTCTTATAGTGGGCTCTGACTGCTGTTATCTCGTGTCAGCGGACTTCCAAGTACAAAGTGCCGATGAAACTTTTCAGAGATATGTGATTGTATATCGGCCAGCTTGCGCAGTACTACCAGCCGAATGTATCTGTCACTGTTCCTGACGATATGTAGTACTTTGTTTTGCATCCTCTCCAGTCGCAACATTTGATACTTGGGGAGGCTGCAAAACACTGGACAGGCACATGTCATTGCAGGCCTATTGATCTGTTTGTAAAGTAGTATTTTGGTCTCAGCTGCCAGAGCCTTGACCTTCTTGCTATTTTGAAGTTTTTTATATTGACACGTTTTATCTCCTACACCTAATTTCATGTGATAACCATATTATTTGTGACCTTTGATGCAAACGCAATATTTTCTGTATTATTCATGATTTCATTTTATTGCTTCTTGTATTATTCATTGATATGTTCTACACGTGAAAAGTTATTTTTCTAGGAACTCATGGAGGATATGCATCTATCTGTCTGTTCTTTCAATTGCAGCTCCTGCACGCTGCTTGGCAAGGCTGACATGCCTACCGAGCGATAGCCTTTTGTCCAGCTACCGCACAGAGTCGGACTCGTCAATCTGATTCACCAGAACCCTAAATCCCCCAGGGATCTTCGCATCAGTGCGTTTCCTTGTGAAAATCATGAGTTCTGTTTTATCTGGATTCAACACGATTTTGTTCTTCGCTAGATCCAAGTGAGTTTCAATCCAAAGCGCGGCTGCCATTCTTGTAAATGACTGTATATCGCCATGTCATCGGCAGAGACAACCGTGCACGTGGCTTCATTCGTTGGAAAGTCGTGCGTATATAGTGAATACAAAAGTGGAGACAAGCTCGATCCCTGTGGCACACCTGCTCCAGATCTCATCTGATGTTGTTCACTTTAACCTTGAAAGTTCTGTTGACTAGATATGAGTCAAGAATTTTTACCATGCTTTCAGTATTCCTGTCCTTAGCATCTTCATGACTAACCTCTATATCCAGACGATATCAAAGGCTTTCTGGATATCCCGCAGGACAATAACTGTGTTGTGGAGCCCTTCCTCACCTCGTGGACAATCTGGGCCATCTGAGAGGACGTGGAATGTCCTTCCCGGAACCCGAACTGCTCCGCCTGGCTGAGTTTGAGCTTCTTTTCCAGCCTCACAAATCGCTTCATCAGGATCCTGTCCTCCAACATGGCTATGACACCCAACAACGAGATGGTTAGGTAGCTCTCAACACTTGCTTCCGGCTTGCCTGGTTTGGGAACTGGGATACTATCTGCTAGCTTTAGGCACTCTGGGTATTGTTGCCATTTTATAACCAGCTGCACAAGAGACTTCGCCTCGAAATCGGTGATCAGCTTGGTAATTCTGTTGCTTATATTTACTCTTGGGGCTGCTCTAAACTCCCTTGCTTTCCTAGAAACTGTCTCCTGTTCCAACGTGGAGTCGGCACTCGTTTGGAATACGCTCTGGTGATACTCCGCGAACTTTTCTGCCTTCCCTGGAGTCAGTAATAACCAATGTCCAGCCATTCCCCACTACTGGGATGTCCTTGTGACCCCTTCAGAGACGTTTGGACATCCGCCATAGGGAATTGTCGACCACTTCGAGGATTTCGAGCTTCCTCTTCCTGACTTAGTCTTTATGAGAGTTGATATGCTAATTTCATCTCTCTTACTAGATGCTGCACGTTTTCCATATGTATGTAGACCTCCCCGTTATTTGCCACTTCTTCCGCTCCTTGCTGGTGAGCTTAATGAGGTCTAGGATATAGCCTGGGAGAAGTTTTCGATCCTCTCTCAATTCCTTCTTCTCGTGCTTTTTGTGTGTTTTCCATGAGTCTCTGAGTCTCACGTCATATGCTGATGTCTGTCACGTTGACGTTTTTAGATTCATGATTGTCCTATACGCTTTTCAGTTAGAAGTGGTAGACCACTCTTTTCCCCTTGGGACTCGGTCCACCTTTCATTGTAAAGAGCACAGGATCATGGTCCGAGATTAGCTCGGAGGCTGTTTGATCTCTGAGATGCTTATTACATTTTTTATTCAGCACCATGTCAAGGGTTGAGGGGTTTAAACACACAGTTTGGAGTAGTGAAATATACAGCTTAGCAGTCTACATAAATGCAAAATAAATCAGTTAATTAGGTATTCACAGTAAAAATAAAATAGATTTTGTAATATTACTATTACAAAAACATGTTGAGAAAAGTACTGTATAAAAATCAAAATACCATACGCATTCATCATTATCTGATTTTCAACAGTCATAATGCTCTTCATACGGATAGGCAACTAGGTAAGAAATAAAAAAAGGAACCAATTTTGAACACGCCGAGGTAGACTCATGTTGTATAAATAAAAAACCTCAAAAAAAAATGGTTTGGCTAATTTATTGAGATGGATTATACAGGTTATGATAGAATAGTTTGTATAGAATAGAATATTTCACAGAAACTCTACTATTTTATTAAGTCTAAAATAATAACAGCCTTAATGGTACTTTAATGGCACTTTAATGGTACATTTTTTTAGAGGAAAAATGAATGGACGGTCCAATATCAGTACTAAATACGGGTTTTTCGGAAGCCGGAACAACTGCGATTTTCCTTAAACAAACAAGTGAATCATGTACAGTTTCACATAACAATAAATTTCGTTGCGACATGGACAAAGGAGGTAGGTAGATTTTAACTTCACGATAAGGTTAAAAGAACACGTGATGCCCAGCAAACACAGTTACATCACAGATATATCGCAGCAATGTAACCTGCGACATCGCATTCTATGTCGCATAGACGTCGCCGCGATGTCACAGAGATGTTATTTTGCGATGGCGTTACGACAAGATCTGCGATGTAACAACGACATATTTTTTACACACAACTACAAATGCCCTTCACTGCTCTCTCTTTCAAAATTAACGGACTAGGTGCATCAAGCCGTTTTTGGTTATGTTCAATTAATGAATTTGAGAATGATAAAATTCATAATAACAAGGTGCCTTCTGCATTCTTCCGGCTCAGATTCCTGCCATATAACAGCAAGCCGGTATTTATACCTCTCCCACTAACAATATCCACTTCCTGTACTCTGGTTGCAAAGTCTATTCTCGATTCAGGTTCAAATGTGATTTGTGCCTTTCATGAAAACCTGAAGAAAGTTTGGAGCCGAGGATAAGAGCAATTTGTTTCGTCGGTGATGTCTCGCTCACAACCTCGCTTACTTTGGAACACTAATATTCCACAAAGCGATTTTGTTGAGGCGAAAACTGGGGTATCTTATAAAAATTAGTAAATGTCATTTGCGTGTTTTATTTTGTGGGGAAAAAACCTCTTTATCTTGGTCTATTATACTAGTTTATATGATATTTTATGTACTTACTCGACAGGTTTTTTGAAGCTCACGACAAATAAGTTTTCATCCATTATCTTCTTCAAATTGTGAACCGAGTACCGATTATACTGACCCCAGATACTATTCATATATTTGCTGCTGTAGTTCATAGGATCCGTTTTACCTAGAAGATAGATAGAGAAAAACATATAATCCCACATTTCCAAAAAAAAAACAAAGTTCATTTATTCAATTCAATTCAGGATTTTGATAGAACCACTTACGTTGAAAATCTTTCAACTTTTCTTCGTTTTGTCTAATTTTTTTTGCAGCAAATGCAGCTTGTGGAACTGCTGCCATGTTTTGTTCTTGATCGCAATCTGAAAATTGTGAATCAAATTTTTTTGTCTCTAATTAAGTTTTTCACATCTGAAATGCTATACAGTGTGTTTCATTTTAAGTAGCCCGATTCTCTAAAACTTTTTTTTTAATATAATACTCCGAGTTCTCTACACCTGCACTAGGTGACTCTTGATCTATTGACGAACTAAAATTTGCCATACACTATACACTCAGCGGTTACACAGGGCACTCTCAAAAAGTAGATTTTTTTGCGCTCAAGTTGTGAACACTCGGTATAAGTTACGATATTGAAAAATGGGATATGGGGGTTCCAGATGTGCCCCATGCTTGGGGTCTTATTTGTTATAGTAGAGGGCTGAGGAAAAGTGGAATATTATACTAGGATGTGAAGCTCTCAGGGTAATATATTTCTAAAAAAAGTTTTTGAAAATCGGCGGACCCATTATGAACTAATGAATTATCGCCACTTAAAGTGAAACACGCTGTATACGTACAAGCGTCTACGAGGATCAACAGTCTCCCTTGTTCATACAATCCTGTATGTGCACGAAAACCCATATTGTAGACAATATAAATTGTAATACTCACATAGACAATAATCTTCGAAAGTTTTGTTGAATACTGTCGCCAGCTTTACTCCCAACCAGCGGACTGAAAATGACGATGATTTTGTTGTTGAAAATGTACACGTAAATCAAAATTAGTAAGATTAAAAAATGCGGTCATCAAAAATAATGAGCTTATTATAAATAAATGAATGTGCGGCAATTGATATTTTGGTATTTTTCGATAGCATCTTTGAATGTTGACAAAAACTTATCATCAGCTCTGTTGACCTTGAGATAATGCAGATCACGGTAATTCGATTAACCAATTTGTCATGCGAAAATACCAACTACCCACACACCAATCAATAGAGCATAAAATGGGTGAGTTTTCAACAAAAATACTAGTAGGAAACCGACATGCCATCAGATAAAAGACAGTATGTAGTTATATTCTCTGTTATGTTTTCTACTCGCAAGTGTCATTTATTGATTTGTTATAAACATTTAAATACAAAAAATAGTTATTTGTTCTAGGCATAAAAGCACAAGATTTAATGCCGCGGCTGGTGTTTCATGGCCGAGCGTAGCGAGGCTATGAAACCAGCCAAGGCATTAAATCTGCTTTTCTGCCGTGTGAAACATATAATTTTTTCTTCAAATTTGTTCCAATTCCACGCAAAATCTACTTTTTCATATTTAAATTGCGTTTCATTATCAATATCCAAATAACTAAATTATTTTATCAAAGGTAACTGGGCCCTGCGTTACTATGTTTACCGCTGATGACGTTTGTTAAATATGTTTGTTTACTGTTTACTTTGTCATTGTCAATTTTGAAAAGTTGTCATGTTAGAAACGGATTTACTGCAAAGTGAGGATGAATTGATGCAATTAACACCACCTGAGATAAGAGACCAGGCGCGAGATGTGGAATTTAACCTATTACCGGAAAAATCAAGAACTGTATATGAACTCACATACAGCAGATTCATGGAATATAGACAGAAGAAAAATATAGGATCTTTCTCTGAAAATGTGCTGATTGTCTATTTTTCCGATCTTTCAAAGAAATTGAACGAACTTTTTCTGCCTAGGCATTAAAAGTGCAACTTCTAAGCCTGCCAAGTGTCATTAAAAGGCCGCTTTTGTGTCATTTGGAGAAAAACGTGTTTTTTTCTAGAAACTTTCTAGTCCCGAACAAGGGATTCGCTTGAAAAAGATAAAATCCCGAAGGGTGACTATGTTCTGTACCAGGTTAGCTTGCTCGGTAAGGTTTGAGTGTAAATTCGCCGCAGGAGGCCAAAGCGAAAAACACGTCAATTTTGGATGGCTTAAAATTCAATATGAAAAATTATATACTCTTTCCATCTATTATAGTGAAAATTTCAAAAATCTAGCGGAAAAGTCGAAAAGTGATTAAAAACCAGTTTTTATGCTGATTTTGACATCTTCATGGCGTTTATCTTGAGAACAAGGAATGGTGCCACCTTTAAATTCAACATGAATATAGAAAATTATATACTCTTTCCATCTACGATAGTGAAAACTCAACAAATTTGAGGGGAAGATAGAAAAGTAATTAAAATCCAGTTTTTATGCTTGTTTTCTTATTTTCAAGGCGTTTATCTCGGAAACAAAAAATGGTGCCACCATGGAATTCAACAGAAATATGAAAAATTATATACACTTTCCATCTACTATAGCGAAACTTTCAAAAATCTAGCGGAAAACTCGAAAAGTGATTAAAAACCAGTTTTATGCTGATTTTGACATTTTCATAGCGTTTATCTTGAGAACAAGGAATGGTGCCACCTTTAAATTCAACATGAATATAGAAAATTATATACTCTTTCCATCTACGATAGTGAAAACTCAACAAATTTGAGGGGAAGATAGAAAAGTAATTAAAATCCAGTTTTTATGCTTGTTTTCTTATTTTCAAGGCCTTTATCTCGGAAACAAAAAATGGTGCCACCATGGAATTCGACAGAAATATGAAAAATTATATACTATTTCCATCTACGATAGTGAAAATTTCAAAAAATCCAGCGGATAAGTCGGAAAGTGATTAAAAACCAGTTTTAATGCTGTTTTTTGACATTTTCATGGCGTTTATCTCGAGAACAAGGGATGGTGCCACCTTAAGGGTGTATTTAGTCAAATTTAGCATAAGCATTATCATAAACATAACGGTAACATCAAAGGTTTTTAGCATAAACTTAACATTGTTGTATAAATAGCGCCATTTGATGTAACAGATTCAACTTTCGCCTTTGACATAAATTTGAGCACAATTTTAAAATGATGCTGCCTAAATGCACCTTAAAATTCAACAGAAATATGGAAAATTATATACTCGTTCCATCTACGATAGTGAAAATTAAAAAAATACAGGGGGAAAGTCAAAAAGTAATTAAAATCCAGTTTTCATGCTGGTTTTCTCATTTTCAAGGCGTTTATCTCGAAAACAAAAAATGGTGCCACCATGGAATTCAACAGAAATATAAAAAATTATAAACTCCTACAATTCACGATAGGTTAGTCAGTTATTTTGGCTACAAATTTTCAAGTTCGTGTGAATGTGGCTGTCTTCCCGCTGTTATAGTGATCGTGGGAGGTGCCTAGTCGGGAAATCAAGCTCTCGTAACAGTGGTCCCACAGTTGGTATTGCGATTATTTTCGAAAACTCCCGAACGGTGTCATTACGCTACACCTCTTCGGGATTTTTACTTTTTCAAGTGCTCCCGTTTTCGGGGGTCCTCTTTTCTATTTTTGCTTATAAAATGAAAACTAATAGAGCAATCTGGTTGCTATAATGGAAAGCTTTTTGATTGATGATCTATTTATTTTGTGGAAGTTCATGATGAAATAAGAAAAGGAAGAAAAAATATAACTTTTGTCCAGTTTCCACTAACACTTTACTACTTTATTACGACCGGTTTCGGCTTTTACACCATTTTCAAGTAATTACAGAGAGCTCTACACTTCTGAATTTATGACTTTTGATAACAAAGTTGGACCCACCGATTGTATGAACCCCTATTAGATAAATTAGATTGACTCATCAGGTAGATTCCAGGTATTTTCCCAACTTGTTTTGAAACATCAGTTAGGTAATTTAAACCCAACCTTTCTTTAATTACTTTCTTATGTATAAATATTCACGAACTTGATGAAATGTGTAGTTACTTGAAAATGGTGTAAAAGCCGAAACCGGTCGTAATAAAGTAGTAAAGTGTTAGTGGAAACTGGACAAAAGTTATATTTTTTCTTCCTTTTCTTATTTATAATGGAAATAATTGTAGAGAATTGAAATACGAACAAAATGGATGCTCTAGTGATAGTCCGATTTCAATTTCTATAACAGGTTTTGAAAGTAGAAGCATAGTATCGGTCTAGCAGTTATGGGCCGTGGTGGTCGGCTGGTAGTGCGTTCGCCTCGCATTCGTGGGGTCGTGGGTTCGATTCACCGGTCTCGTGCATGGCATCACACGTTAAAAAGTCTTCCCTAGCTCACGCAAGTCTCTCGAAGACTTCTGAGGGTTGCGCGTAGGGGTGCAATCGGTTGACGGAATTAACAATTTTAGCAATTTTTTAGTAGATGGAGAGACCGGGAGATAAGAGGAAGCGTATTATCACGTAATCCGTTCATAAGAAGAATTCCCTGCATCTCCCGGTCGCTCCTACCACTCGACGTGGGCTTAACCATTTTCAGTCGTGTTTGCAAGCATTTTTCAGCCATTTCGCAGAATAGTATCGCAAAATGAGAATATATGTTCTGTTGTACTGTATGCTTCTACTGTCAAAATCTGTATGAGAAATTGAAATTGGACTATCACTAGAGCATCAAGGCACGCTGCAAGATAGTGCAAAAAAAATTAAATCGCAATTGTGCCAAAACTAAATATCCGACAGCGCCTGTTTTGTTAAAACATAAAGTATACATGAGAAGAGCCAATATTTTCCGGTTTTGACTGTTTTTCTCCGTAACTTATGATCTGATCGGGTCGTAAAAAATCTCATTTTATTCCTATTTTAATTATCTACAATTTTTCTTATTGAGGCAACCAGATTGCTATATTAGTTTTTATTGTATGTAACAATCTCAGGGTATTTTCATTTAAGTCACTCCAATAAAACAAATTCACTTCACCAACAATACTATAATACAATGAACACTCTGTATGTAGTACGGCAATTACAATAATTGTCAATGCGCTATCAAAATGACATCTGTCAAAACAAGATAGAAATTTGTCAAGTTATTTTTAAACAGAAATTCTGGCCAGAACCCTTTACAAATTGAATTGATTTTTGTCTAATGATAATAATTATGAATGATTCCGGCTGCGGAAGTTGCCCGGAACGAACCAACTCAAGTTTCCGTATTTGGAACGGCCCTTCTTTTATGTCGAAAAATGAAATATGTTTTCTCCTACCTGCTCTCAGTTGTAATATTTTTAGAAATGAACCATCTCCTTTGTAGATGAGTTATTCATCTCGCTATTCCATTTAAGGTGCATTTAGTCAACATAAACGTAACTTTAGCACAAGCACTGACATAAACATAACCTTGAGAATAATTTTGTATGAGACCTGATATTATACGAGTTTTACATTTAGGCATATATTTGAGAATGATAGGTACATTTTATGACATGAAACTTTAGGTACACATGAATTATGGTCAATATTTTTATCGTAAAAGTAAGATTCTTATGAAGTTTTGATTTTCAAAGTGACATGTTTTTAGCATAAACTTAATATTGTTGTATAAATGATGCCATTTGATTCAACATATTCAACTTTCGTTTTTAGCATATATTTAAGCACAATTTTAAAATGATGTTGACTAAATGCACCTTTACTTGGATGTGAAGAATCATCTATGTCCTATTTTGACGAATGGCTGTTATCAAATATTTATCGAT
Source organism: Chrysolina oricalcia (assembly GCA_944452925.2). Classification (NCBI taxonomy): domain Eukaryota; kingdom Metazoa; phylum Arthropoda; class Insecta; order Coleoptera; family Chrysomelidae; genus Chrysolina; species Chrysolina oricalcia. The sequence goes on along the minus strand of OX101824.2, from coordinate 2,997,699 downwards.
CCCAATTGATGAAGTTTCCCTTTTTCTATAAGATATTGATAACTATCGTGTATATGGATTTCGGCAACCAATATTCTGAATGGATTGCTATAATATACAAATTTGACATTCTTTAGAACCAGATTACTTTTGCGTCCATTCAGTTCTCTCTTATTTTTTCTCTATTTATCCCTTGTTTCCCTAGCAACCCCTTAGAGATACCTTTCTAATACAGAGTATTCTTTCGATAATCACTATTCAGACTAACGAATCATTGCATAGTCCCACCAAGTAATTTTGGTGAATGAATATTATTTACTCAAAATTACTTATCATTGCATAGTCCCACCAAACAATGACAGGCATTAAAACTATAACATATTCAATCTCACATAAATTAAATTAAAATTTCTTCAACATATGCTTTCAAATTTATAACATTGAAAATTCCCCTAACATTATTATCATCATCAACAAGTTCGTAAGCATTATTCGCAACCGTGGGGCCAATATGTAACAATCTCATGGTATTTTCATTTAAGTCACTCCAATAAAACAAATTCACTTCACCAACAATACTATAATACAATGAACACTCTGTATGTAGTACGGCAATTACAATAATTGTCAATGCGCTATCAAAATGACATCTGTCAAAACAAGATAGAAATTTGTCAAGTTATTTTTAAACAGAAATTCTGGCCAGAACCCTTTACAAATTGAATTGATTTTTGTCTAATGATAATAATTATGAATGATTCTGGATGCGGAAATTGCCCGGAACGAACCAACTCAAGTTTCCGTATTTGGAACGGCCCTTCTTTTATGTCGAAAATTGAAATATGTTTTCTCCTACCTGCTCTCAGTTGTAATATTTTTAGAAATGAACCATCTCCTTTGTAGATGAGTTATTCATCTCGATATTCCATTTACTTGGATGTGAAGAATCATCTATGTCCTATTTTGACGAATGGCTGTTATCAAATATTTATCGATCCCAATTGATGAAGTTTCCCTTTTTCTATAAGATATTGATAACTATCGTGTATATGGATTTCGGCAACCAATATTCTGAATGTTTTGCTATAATATACAAATTTGATATTCTTTAGAACCAGGTTACTTTTGCGTCCATTCAGTTCTCTCTTATTTTTTCTCTATTTTTCCCTTGTTTCCCTAGAAACCCCTTAGAGATACCTTTCTAATACAGAGTATTCTTTCAATAATCACTATTCAGACTAACGAATCATTGCATGTATAAGCAAAATACTAAAATAAAACACTTTTATGCACTAGCGGGCGGTAAAGTACACTTCACCGCCCGGTTCAGCAAGCGTAAAGTGGCACTTTACCGCCCGCGGGCGCATTATGACCCGGCGGGCCGTAAAGTGGACAAAATACTCAAATTGTCTATACTCACACATCATTCTCCAATATAGCACTCAGCTACTATAGTTTCACATTCCTCATATTATGTTACCCTTAATTATTGTATGCATAACGTATGAAACGTGTAGACCATTGCAATTCATGTCAGTATTTGTGATTCGCGCTATAAAACCGCTAGTGCATAAAATTTTGTATGTATCACGTGAGTAAAATGCGTTTAAGGCCTTCGGCGTGTGATGGCCCGATGGCGTTAGCCGCAGGCCATAAACGCCTACTTTACGCCCTTGATACATAAATAACTATTTTGTATTTAAATGTTTATGACAAATTAATAAATGACAGTTGCGAGTCGAAAACATAACAGAATATAACTACGGACAGTCTTCCATGTGATGGCACAGTCGGTTTTCTGGTAGTATTTTTGTTACGAAATTGATTGGCCTATTTGTACCCGATTTCTCTTCAAACAATGCTGATATTCAATAACTTCCAAAAAATATCGCTTCTTTCCAAGATTTAATTGTTCCATTGACATACTCACCTGAAAAATAACTTCCCAGGATATCTTGAAACTCCTTATTCTCGCGTGGAACAATCATGCAGATTCCTTTTATCCTACAAAACTGGCAAACAACGAAATCTTGAGGACTACAATTAATAATAGTCTCGACAATGAAACAAACTTTTCAACTTCCTTTACTGGGTTCCCGTTTACAGCACTCTGATACTAGAGATATAGAATGCCTTGGAAACACAAGAAATTTGGGTTATTATTATTATTCGGGTCAAAGTTCGGAGGCTATCGTTGAAGTTGATAAACCATTATCAATATTGACATATTCTTTGCATGGAGCCTCATTGAAATGTAATTCCGATAGAGGCAACAATATGTAGCTAGTATACAGTATATGAACTTACTTGGATGAAAACTTATCATGGGATCAACAAATAAAAGATGTTTGCAACAAACTAAACAAAACATTCTTTGCTCTCAGACAAATGAAATCATGCATGAATACAGCAGGTCTACTTGAAATTTATTTTGCAATGGCATATTCACATATATCACTCAATATCACAGCATGGGGTTCCAGTAATGAATTTAACAGAGTATTTGTAGCACAAAAGCGCATTGTTAGACTGATTTTCAGTATGGAACACAGAGACAGCTGTAAACCAGTATTCATTAGAGAAAAATTATTATCCGCTCCATCTATATATATTTTCAAATGTATAGGATTAGCTAGATCTAACATAGAAAATTTTGAAACAAATAGAACGACGCACAGCTACAATACCCGTCATGGTGATCTTTTGCGTATTCCGAGTCATAGGTCAACAAAATATAAAAAGTCCCCTATATACAATGCTATGAATCTGTATAATAAATTACCAGAACAGATCAAGCAAATTACCTCTGAAAAAATGTTTCTTGGCAGAGTAAAGCAATTGCTGCTGCAAAAGTGTTACTATAGTTGTGATGAATTCCTGGATGATGATTTACGATGAACACTGATTTTAAATCTTTTTTTCTTTTATTCTAACTTCTATTTATTCTGATCTTTGACGTTTGGCTATATTTTTTACTAGGCCATCAGCTATATGCACGACTTTTATATATATTATTATATACGACATTAATTTTCATATTTTATATTTTATTGTACTTATTGTATTGTATTTTATTCATATATATCAGTGTGTAATAATATTTTTTATATCTATAAATTATTGACGTACCATATGTACAGGTTGTACCACAGTGGCAAATAAATATTATTATTATTATTATTATTATTATTCAAAAGAAGTTTTTACCGAGCATAACCCTGATGCATTATACGGGGTGTTTCAAAACTCAGTATCAAGATTTTAGGGGCATATTTTTCAGTTCAAAATAAGACTTTTTTTCCTTTAAACATGGGTTACGTTTTAGAACTTACATCATCCAGCATGCCGAGTGAATCTACAGGGAGATATTTTTTCAGTGGTCCTTTTTTTGCCCCATACATCTTTTTGAAATACAGGGCGTTCAAGTTAAAAATCAGTAGTTTTTATTTAATTATTGTCTCGGGATTTGAAAGTGCCAACCGATAGGGTTTTCTTGTTGTATGAGGATCGTAACGCTGCTACGGGGGAAGTTCGGTTAAGGCTGTTCCTTGTCACCTTCAGTGATTAGTGATGTCCCGGGGCATCATGTACGATATGTACCGGGGCCTCATACATGATTGGGCGAGTCAAACTATCCAAGCATTGAGAATTTTATCCGGCTCATGCCTGAGTTGTAAGTTGTAACTAATGTGTCGTATATTCAGTCAGTTCCTAAATGGTAGATGGAATTGGATGAACCGTCATTGGTCATCACCTGCATATAATGTTACATTTATTTGATCTCCACATTCTCACGTATCACTATTTGTGAAAAATCTTGCCCACTAGTAGAATGTACGAGTGAACAAGTTCCTTCAGCTCATCATGCAAATGGTGGAAAATTTCTCAATCAATAACTATGAAACTAGTCATAGTAGGAAACGGAATTTTTTGGACAGTGTTGAGGAGAGAATGATGAATATATTAAATAATACTAAAGGAATTTCACCGAGTTAATTGTGAATTACAGGGTGATTTCTGAAACGTTCATATTTTGTCATTTTTATCATTGAAAATTTTCATGATCACCCTATATATAATAATAATAATAATAATAATATATGACTTTATTTTCATGAAAAATACAATAAAATACATTTTATATCGTGGGGGCGGTATTCAACATAGTTGCTCTTCCATACAACCCCCTAACAATGTCCAACAGGTGACCTAATGAATATATATATATATATATATATATATATATAAGAGATAGCAAATAACAAAAGATACTAAAAGTAGCAATAGTGACTAAGATGCCCAAATTTTTACCTAATGGTTAACAGGTTCCTTTGAAAGAGTAGGTATGATTTGACAAGTTTTCTGAAAATCAAAAGGCTATCGGTATTTTTTATTTCGGCTGGCAACAAGTTGTTGTTTTTATAGAAGCATATATGAATGATTTTTCGAATAGTGCGGTTCTATGTTTGGGGACAGAATACTCATTACGGGCGCGCGTCGGCACAGCATGTATGTCCTTACCTTTAAACATCTTAGAAAACAAATATAAAGGAATACGTGTTTTATTAATCTTATAGATCAAACAAGAAATATGGAGTGAAAATCTTTCTTCGAGTTTGAGCCAGTTCGAGTGTTCGAAGCAGTTACTAAAGTGATCATATTTGCGTAAGCTGTAGCAAAATTTAATACAGCTATTTTATATTTTTTGTAGACTATTTTTCTCCCTAGCAGTCAAGGCAGGCCAATAGACTACGTTGCAGTAAGCTAATCTAGACAGAATCATTGACTCACACAATTTGGTCTTGATGGATGTATTCAGTATATCTTTATGAGTGTATAATACACGTAACTTTCCATATGATTTTTCTATCAAATGGTTGACATAAGAATTGATTTCAAATCAGAATCAATATATAGACCAAGATTTTTACAACACTCAGTTGGTATCCAAACGAAATCATGTTTATACGGTCAGCTATCTTCGGAGGATGATAATTCACTTGTATATACAGGATGTGTACGAAAGAACCGGCCATATATTTCGCCAATTTTTCAAATCACCCTGTACGAAATGTATGAATGGTGATTGATGATGGAATAAGAATAGTACATTGCATGCCAAAATAATTTTATCAATATTTCATTATTACATCAAATTTTCAGACATTACTAAAATGTTTTTATTTTTCACTCTGTGCATAATGATTTAATCTGCACCATCTGAATGCTATTTAGTAATATGAAGGGTACTGTTATGATTCACTAAATGTCATCAAATTAATTTACCATTATATAAAATTTTCAATCAAAAATCAACAAATTGTGAAAGGCTTTCGCGGCCATCGTCACTTACATGGTGGTTCTTCGGGTTGTAAGGCTGACGTATATGTTTATAGAAGATCTCGACGTTTCGCCAACACGAGTGGTTAGCATTTTCAAGAGATATTTTCAAGTTTCTGATTTCTTAATTCGCTGTCAAATACTTGACATTTGTTATACGTTGTCTCCAATTAATACCTGTGATTTGACGTTCTTACATCTGATTGGTCCATAGCGTTAGCTGACATCATAGAATCGTTCGTACCGTTATTTTGTGGGTAGGGAGCTAATTGAGAATTTTTGAGAACTGGAAGCCAAACCTTGTTCAATTGTAGTCCTTCTTCGGTTCTGTTGAAGTTGTTGTGGTGTTTCTGAATTTCAATTGCTTCCCGGAAGAGTCTTGGGTAATAGGCAGATGTTGAAGAGATGACTTGGGTTTCTTCAAATTTCACTCCATGGTTATCGTTGTTGAGAGTATGTTCTGCGACAGCGGATTTCTGTGTGTGCCCTAACCGACAGCAAGCCTTGTGCTCTTTGATTCTTGTTTTAACGAAGCGTTTCGTGGTTCCGATATAAACGCTGCCACAGGAAAATGGAATGCGATAAACCCCAGTCCTTCGCTGATCTGAAGTGGTCTTTCAGTTTTTTTGAAGGTTTATAAACAGTTTTAATCTCATATTTTCGTAGAATACGGCCAATACGATCTGTAACTCTGGGAACATACGGTGTTGGTTTGACTACTACTTGGTTCACTGGATAGACAGTCATTTGGTCTACTATTGATTCTTCCGTCTCTAATTTCTCTTCTATGAGAAGAAACTGGCATTCTTAGACGTTCTCATTTTTCGAAAAGAAAGACGTCTGGGGCATACGGTATATAGAAAACCAACACACACTGATCGATATCTCCACAATACCTCAAACCATCATCCGTGCCAAAAACAAGGTGTAATCAAGACACTAGTTGATCGAGCTAGAAGAATTTGCGAACCTGAATACCTGGAAGCTGAACTGAAACATCTAAAAAACGCTCTTCTTTCTAATGGATACAGAGAAAGAGATATTGAGAGGTGTATGAAAAATAGAAGAGAAATTAGAGACGGAAGAATCAATAGTAGACCAAATGACTGTCTATCCAGTGAACCAAGTAGTAGTCAAACCAACACCGAAAAAAGAAAAGCATTCTTACCATATGTTCCTAGAGTTACAGATCGTATTGGTCGTATTCTACGAAAATATGAGATTAAAACCTTTTATAAACCTTCAAAAAAACTAAAAGACCACTTCAGATCAGCGAAGGACAAACGAGACGTACTATGCTCTTCAGGGGTTTATCGCATTCCATGTTCCTGTGGCAGCGTTTATATCGGAACCACGAAACGCTCCGTTAAAACAAGAATCAAAGAGCACAAGGCTTGCTGTCGGTTAGGGCACACACAGAAATCCGCTGTCGCAGAACATACTCTCAACAACGATAACCATAGAGTGAAATTTGAAGAAACCCAAGTCATCTCTTCAACATCTGCCTACTACCCAAGACTCTTCCGGGAAGCAATTGAAATTCAGAAACACCACAACAACTTCAACAGAACCGAAGAAGGAATACAATTGAACAAGGTTTGGCTTCCAGTTCTCAAAAATTCTCAATTAGCTCCCTACCCACAAAATAACGGTACGAACGATTCTATGATGTCAGCTAACGCTATGGACCAATCAGATGTGAGAACGTCAAATCACAGGTATTTATTGAGACAACGTATAACAAATGTCAAGCATTTGACAGCGAATTAAGAAATCAGAAACTTGAAAATATCTCTTGAAAATGTTGACCACTCGTGTTGGCGAAACGTCGAGATCTTCTATAATCATACGTCGGCCTTACAACCCGAAGAACCAACATGTAAAAAATCAACAATTTACATTTACCAGAAAACGAAATCCTACTTAGGCCGACCCTGTTCAGGCAAGGAGCTCTCTGCGAGGCGTGACGTTTATCAATTAATTTAAAAATATTGGTAATCGTTTAAGGGATTTGAATATCAGTAGGAAGTACAGAAAGATTCAGAGAATCTAACCATTACAATCAGTTTTATAAAAAGGTCTTGAATAACCAAATAACAATAGGAATTGCCAAGCAGGAAATTAGTCATGTACGCCACTATCATGACACCTAGAGAAATTTTATGAAATTTCAATATGAAAATGTTCATTGTGAAAAATCCTATGGTAGTATGCCGAATTTAGAATGTCTAGAGTTTAGTTTAGTATAGAATTTAAATTTCATAATGTAGTATAAGGCAATTTGGCTTTCAATTGTTGACAACAATGAAAAGGGATTTCTGGAATTCAGAAAATATCCATCGAAGGAGAGAGATGTATAAGATGTGCTCCCTGAATAATTAAACTTTTCTCCGGAAAACATAAAGAAATCCCATGATTCCAATGTCAAAATAAACTTAAAGTGAATGTGAACAAACTCCAGAACTTACCAAGTGCTAGGCGTTCTCGTTCTTGAGAAATTCAACTTGTAAGACGAAGATGCCGGTCTCCAGGTCTCCTAGCTTCTAGAACCCATAGAAGCTTTTCGAAGAACAAAACCAGAAATAGATCCCACGTATTTATAAAAGCCTTTATATGCATATAAAACGGTTTGCAAACCTTTTCTTCGAACAAAACTCATTTGACTACAGTATTCCGGATAATTTCAAAAACTTTTCACATTTTCACAAATTTTCAAACCACTAGACTTTCCCGTGGAAAGATCCCGCGAGTGTGGATTAAAAACTTCAATTCCTTCCGAACTTTTCGTCATTTTCATTGCTCAAGACTATCTTACTGTTTAGATTTTAATTCGAATGAAAGATCACTTGTAGTGGAGATAATTTTTTTTAGATAAAGATTCTTAGATTAAGACATGAATGCTAGTCTGCGCATAGCATGCTACAATAAAGTTGAAATAGTTTGCACAAGGGGGCGAAAGGCTACTCTATGAAGTCATCACACAGATGATTGACCGTGCATTAATAGTTATTTATGTATCAAGGGCGTAAAGTAGGCGTTTATGGCCCGATGGCGTTAGCCGAGGGCCATCACACGCCGAAGGCCTTAAACGAATTTTACGCACGTGATACATACAAAATTTTATGCACTAGCGGTTTTATAGCGCGAATCACAAATACTGACTTGAATTGCAATGGTCTACACGTTTCATACGTTATGCATACAATAATTAAGGGTAACATAATATGAGGAATGTGAAACTATAGTAGCTGAGTGCTATATTGGAGAATCTATTTCAAATAAATAGATCATCACCGAAAAAATTGCCAACGATTATGAACAAATGTTAGAAAGAGTATTGCTCTATTGAACTGAAATAATTCTAATTCGTGTTAGGAATTGCATGAAATGATGTGTGAGTATAGACAATTTGAGAATTTTGTCTACTTTACGGCCCGCCGGGCCATAATGCGCCCACTGGCGGTGAAGTGCCACTTTATGCCCGGCGAACCGGGCGGTAAAGTGTACTTTACCGCCCGCTAGTGCATAAATGTTTTAAAGGGGTTGCATATAAAATTACTTAGAGTTTTAAATGTTCAGGTATCATTTAATTAGGGATGTTTCTTGTTCATGGGTTTTGTTTATTGTTCATTGCTTATTGTTGTTTACTTATTTAGGGAGAATTTAGTCACCTTTAGCACACGCGTTATCGTAAACATAACGGTAACATCAAAGGTTTTTAGCATAAACTTAACATTGTTGTATAAATGGCGCCATTTGAAATAACAGATTTAACTTTCGCTTTTAACATATATTTAAGCACAATTTCAAAAAGAGAGATATTGCAATAACGCCAGTCAGTATTTAAGGCAACTTTATTTCGATAGTGACTGACACTATTCTGTGATTGAAAACAGAGATATTGCAAATTTCATCTGCTCGTCCCTTATTTACTCGTGATTGACAGATGCATTCTTAACCTAAATCAATTTCTCTCTTGGATTTTTCTCTCTGCATAATCAATTTCAGAATTAGAAGGAATTATTTTGATGATTGAATTGTCAAAACGAACTTCTACGTCGACTCTTGTTGAAAATCTAAAATATTTAAAAGTCAGAGCCATGTTTTATCCACTGATCATGTCACGATAATTTACGATCTCACCCGAAATGGAAATAATAGTTATTTATTGTAGTATAAGTGTTTTAGATATCATTTTATTTGCGCAAGAATGTTTAAACGCGAGAGCGAAGCTCGAGCGTTTAAATTTCTTAAGCAAATAAAATGTATCTAAAATACGCATGCAATACAACGTTTTATTCACAATCACATTCATTTAGAATCAGAATCGCGGACATTTTTCATCACAAAATGATTTGACGTTTTGCTCTGACAGCGGCTGTCACCTCCTCAAAAATCATTGAAATAACATACAAAAATATCGGGAGGTGTTGAATGGTTGCTATGTATTTTCGATTGTTTATCGACTCCATTTGTAAAAATTTGTGAAGTTGGTGAAAATAAGTAAAATGTGATTGATATTCAAGAATGTATTTTTCACTATTCCACTAGTGGAATAAAGTAATTTCATTATTCCACTAGTGGATAAAGTGGTACTTTATACGGTTCATAAGTGTGGATAAAACTTCAATTATAAAGTGATTGTGGATGAAGGAATATTAATCCTCGCCTTTAAACGTCCACTAATTAAGGCAGGCAGTATTTTAATAAAGTTGTCCTTATTGCAGATTCATAGTGCGCGTGCGTACATGTCAAAATAACGTCGACTTCATTACTGGCTGGCGTTATTTAGTACTGCAATATCTCTCTTTAAAATGTTGACTAAATGCACCTTTATTCGTTTATATTTTTATTAAAATTTTTATATACACTTTACTCTGGCGTTCACATTTCTCTTTCTTGAAGTTTGACATTCTATCACAAAAGCATTTTTATTCAAACAACATCAAGCTGCCAAGTTCCCGAAGGACCCTCCTGAGAGCAGAGAAAGGCACTACGGTTTGAAGAAGGTAGTGTATACACTCTGCATAAGAGTATATGAGCAAAGAAAAGGCAAACGTATTGTAATGAATTTTTTTTTGAAACCCTGAGAGAATTTTATTTTAAAGCATAAATATTTTAAATCTTAAATGAAAAACTAATAATAATCAAAAATAGCATATCATTATAGTACTTTGATGATAAGAGCGAAAAAAATGCAGCTGGCACTTTCAAATCCTGAAACAATAATTAAATAAAAATTACTGATTTTTATTTCAAAATCTATCCATCAACGAACTTTGCGATTCTGCACGTTCAATCAGCACATCGAATACTACAGTATAATAAAAATTCAGACAATTTCTCCGAGAGCCATAAAAAGTGCGGAGTCTATCCTTTCCATCAGCACCTTCGGGAATAGAAGATTTCAGACTCCAAAGGCACGATACTGGCAGATCGCGACAAGCACGTAACCCAGTAATAGATGAAGAGATTTTAAATGTTGTACTCGTCAAATATCACGGGATTCGGAAGTTTCCAATTCAACTATCTGGTACCCAATTTTTGAATTGACGGAATTGGTTCTCTAGAGAAATATGACGTCATATTCTCTCAATTGCTCGAAATTGAGAGAAAATTACGTCATATTTCTCTAGAGAATCAATTCCGACAATTAAAAAATTGGGCCCCTGGAGTGTTTTACACGAAAACATGCTATACCCATATCGTATTCAGCGCGTCCAAGGTATGCTTCCTCGAGATTTTCCACGGCGCTTGCAGTTCTCCAGATGGACTGCGCATGTGTACTAGAAATCTTGAATTTTTATCTCGTCCTTATGCTCCAATAGTTATTTTTGTATCTAGTGCGCGAAATGCTACTTTGGTGATCGAGAACTGATTTTTTTTAACGAGGCGCAGCCGAGTTAAAAAAAATAGTCGAGATTACCAAAGTATTTCGCGCATGAGATGCAAACAAAATTTTTTCTACAAACGTCAAAAATATTGTTCTAAAATAAGTAATAACTATGAAAAATAGTATTGCACTGGCTTAAATAATTTTTCCAAATCAAGAAATTACTGTAACTATGGAAATAAAATGGCATTTGTTGACAATTATTTCAAAGTGACAGTTCTTGATAATTATTTTGGAGTGACTTTTTATTCGCGTCAATTTCGTGCGTGATATTTATTATTGTAAAAGAATGGAAATTTCGAGCGACGATGAACTAAGCAGTACCCCACCTAACTTGATAGATGCGGCCAATTCCGTAATTTCCAACCTTTTACCGGAGAAATCGAGGCGGCAGTATGAAAATGCATATCAGCAATTTAAAGAGTGGTGTGAAGCAAATAAAGCCAGAAAAATATCTCTCACAATTTGAAAGCCTTAATTATTGTTCTACATTAATAAATAAACGATTTCTTGTTTTTTGCTTGATTGAGGAGTTGAGGACCATATAGGTTAGAATATGAAAATCCCATATAGTTTACATGCAGTGTGCGAAATATATTTCGCACATTACTTCGCGCACGGTGTCATGGTAACGAATGAAAATGAAAAAAAGTGCCACTTCGCATACTGTTGTCAATGCGCGATCCTTGTCATTTTTTGACGTTTGTAGAAAAAAACTATTGTATTTGGGGATGACAAGAAAGTGGCATTAGTGTCACTTGAATCTGTATCAGAATTTACCTGAAATGCAAAGTTGATGTTGTTTTTCTTCTAATTTGCTTGTGAAAATCAAACTCGGTCCAATTTCTGGAAAGATTTGGTTAATATCAATAAGATGAAAGTTTATGTTAAAATGTTGAATTTATGCAGCCCTTCACAAAAAAATTATTTTTTGGAAGCAAAGAGAGGCTGGTCTAAAATTGCAAGAATTTGCCTGAATAATAACCACACGGAAATTTTAGTTTTTCCAAGTTTCTACAAAAACCGTTTAATTAAGATATAGGGTTGTGAGCATAAACTATCCCTATTCTTCAGAGTATAATCAACTGGCGTTGAAAAAAAATGAGGTTGCCATTTAAAATTGGTTACACAATTTTAGAGATAGCCGAATTCGGCGACCCGTAAATTTTTTTAAAAAGTTTCCTAAGATTTAGGAAGCTTCAGATCCTATTCAGGCAAATTCTGGCAATTTTTGTCACGACTCTTTGTATACAAAAAAATAATTTTTTTATGAAAGCTGCATTTGTCAAAGTTTTCAAAAAAAATTAAATAACTGAAAAGTGGAGCTCTTTAGACTTATGATGCTTTCAATAGAGTTATACTTATTGAAATTCATCGTAGGTGCTAAAAATGCAAAAAAGGTGCTAAAAATGCAAAAAAAAAACATTTGAAAAAACAAAGTTGGGGTCCGAAGTCGTACACAACTGAAACGAGTTCCTCGAAAAACTCCCGTACACAAATTTTCAGAAAAATACTCAGTAGTTTCACATATACATATCGACTATCGTGGTACGCCCTGTACTCGCCTAGCTAATATTCTGGAAAGTCTTGTTTTTCTATTGAATTTTATCTCTCATCCTTCAGGTACTACGGGTGGGATACAAAAAAAAGTATGAAGCTACCATAAATAGTTTTTATTATAAATAAAAGTTTGTGAAAACATCCACACTCCAAAAAATCTGGATAATAAAAACTAAACATTTGATCACATTAGTCACGCAAGACTCATAATTTCAAAACATCCAGAAAGGCCTCAAGAAAGTAGGTAAATAAAACTTGATCAAGTGACTTTTATTTACATATCTGCAATTTGAATCAAATATTAGGCTTTCCTATTTCCCAAAAAATAAAATATGCCATTTTTGTTTTTATAGCATATCATTTATAACCCAAATACCTCAAAACAAAAAAAAAGGCAGTGCTAATAGGTGAATACTCCTCCTAGTACTGACTTGAAACCCAGTTTGAAAAAAAAAAGTTTTACCCGTTTGCAACTATTCAGTATGAAGAGCTCTCAAATCGGATCAATATAAACAAAAGAAAGAAGCCAAGTATACTAGAATGTTTTCCTTCCGCCAATTCCCACTCGGATAATTTCGAGGCTTCACAAGTATCATAAACCCCTCCCCAACACCCCCGACCCCTCTCAGTTAGCCTGCACCTCCTTGGGCGGCAAAAGCTGCTCGATATTCGCCTGCACGTCCACGCACTTCCACAATCCGTACGTCTTCCCCACCGTCGTCTGCCATAACCTCAAAGTGCCGTCTTCCGAGCCCGAAGCGTACAGTTCTCCGTCCGGCGAGAATTTGACGCAGTGCACGGGGCCGAAATGGCCCTTGAACGACTCGATTTCTGTGCCCGTCGTGTAGTCGAACTTGTAAACTTTCAAATCTTCGCCGCCGGCTACGAATATGCTCTTGTCAGGATGCAGGGACGCAGAGCTGACGGTGGTGGGGACGGAGAATTCGCGGATTTTCGTCAGGGTTTGCGCGTCCAGGAAGATGACGTGGTTGGAGTAGGCCACGGTCAGGACTGAGCCGTCTTTCGATATCTCCAGGCTGTTGGGGCTCGAGCTGAAGTCGACTTTTTGCACCTCCTGGAAATATATTTCACTGGTTCGATCAATTCACTCTAGAATAATAATTTTTCATTGCAAAAAATATCAATGTACAGTCGGTTTAGAAATTTTATACACGACTGACCGGCATGGAAATGTTCCGTCATAAACTGTCATGAAACCACCGTTTTGGGGGACATGGCTTCCGCCCTAAAAAAACACCCCTTGGGTCAAACACTCGTCAGCCGTTGGAAATATCGAAAAAGAATTCATAACAAAAAAGGAAACTAGATGAATTTCATAAAAAAAGTTTACGAGAAAGTCAATTTCGAAATTTTGTCAAAATTCCCGTTTTAGTTTTAAAGAGAAACATTCTCAATTGAAAATTGAATCAATACATGACTCCCCTGGAAATGGAAAAAACCCTACGATAAAATTGAAGTTACTTTTTTGTAATATTTAACAGAAAACAACTACTTTCGATTGATACAGTAATTTTATCGTATTTCAAACATTCTCTGAAATTTTCACTTATAATCTCCCAAGGGCTTGAATTATTGCCGGACATTTTTCGGGATAAATTTCCTGCAATTAATTCAAGCACGCGGGAGATTCGGTAAGAGAATTTCGCACCAAAATAATATATTAAATTAATGCTAATTTCATCTGACTTGGAGATTATACAAGACAAAACAAGTTTTAACATCAGTGGGCCATGAATGGCTTTTGTTGACACAATGACAGATACTCATTCGTATTGTGGAGGTGTGTTGAAAAAAGCGGAAAGCACGTAGTTGGATAAAGCATAAAAACCCTTTACAAGTCTACTAGACGGTTCAAATTACAGACCACTGAACCGCTTCAAATAAATAAAGCTCTTTATTTATCTGTAGCGGCTGGAACACCTGTTAGACGCACCCATTGATAGCTTAACCACTAACCAGTTAGGCTCAATTTTCTAGTTCGTATTAATGTAAAGTTTTCAAGGCCTCAGAAGAATAATATTGCTGAGAATACTTTATAATTAGATAAGAAATAATGGAAAACAACAAAAATATACACTTTGCGTATTGCCGAGACTTTGCGAAAATAAAAGTGAATTTATTTTGATCGTATGGTTGCTCCACTCGCTAACGCTCGTTTCGCAATATTCTCCACTCACAAAATGAAATGACACTTTTAACACTTGTATCATAAATAACCATTTCAGGAAATTCATCAAGCTCTTTTTTGTAATGAATACGTTTTCGATATTTTCAACGGTTGGAGAGTTATAGGCGAAAACAGACTTTTTGAGCAATAGGTGTTTTTCGGGGGGGAATCCATGGCCTTCCAAAACGGATCTATGTGGTTGTATGATGAATAGAACCGCTACTAACAGTTTATGAAGGAAAACTAACATGTCGATATTCTGGGAAGAATTAACAAATTGTTTTCACCTTTCCCGTTGACCTGTCCCATACTCTCAATGTTTTATCATCTGCGCAAGAGACCAAATGGGTGTCATTTCTGAAGAACAAAACATGCCTTATTCCAGAAGTGTGTCCGCTGAAAATTTCCGGACCTGAAACAAAAAAAATACCACTGAATCAGATATTTCAAGAAATTAAATTTTCGAATGACCATCAATGTTGAAGATACTATTCAAGTCCAAGAGAAATTAAGGAAATGAATATTAACAGAGTTGGAAAAACTTCGTGTTTTAACATATTCTGTCAAAACTTTTTCAGAATCAAGAAATGAATGATAACCATGTAGGTATCTTCATAACTGTTCTGAAGATATCAAGTCAACTCTCTGTATAAACGTCGTGAATATTCAGGAATTCTATTTATGCACAAAATCATAGTCTCGCAAATTGATAGTCCATTTGTGCGCCGACTATCAGTCCTAAATATTTCTACACTTTACTTTCCCTTTCCACCAACGAATGTACTTCTTTTCTCGCCTCGGTATACTATATGTCGTGATCACTTGTCAATTCAGAGGAACGTGGACATTTTAACAACCGACATCAGGCGGGCTATTCTAACATGATTTTTTTTAATTAAATACTTTCAACCACTGAGGTGCGTTTTAATTTAAGAGGCCATGAGCGCGAACATATTTGGGACTCTTTTTAGAGTAAAGAAGTCAACTAATAACTCAAAAACGGTTCATCGTATCGATTTCAAACAAAGACAGGCTCCTAGAGGACGTTTGAATCTACGTACGTGCTGTAATGGAAATTGAAATTTCATTCCGCTTTTTCCTAAAAAAAATCCTAAATATGCACTAATATTCGGTTACTTTGACGCAATATTTTAGGTAGATGAACAAAGTATTTCAAAAAAAAATTACAGCACGTACATAGATTAACGTTTTATCTTTAATTTGATACCAAATTCATTTCGATTGGATAAAGATTGCTTCAAATTTTAAGGGAAGAGAAAAACCTCTGCATACGCCTCTATTGTCTATGACCGGCATCGTGAGGTGCTGCCGCATACGATATACTCAAGAACTATTGCCCCACGACGTTTAAAATCATACACACAGGGTCGAACTCGGCTTCAGATGTACAGGGATATGAATTTAGTAATCGTTTCAGACATTATTTGGGCGCTATCTATATATTGGTTGGTCTATTCTATATAGGCATTCTATGACAATAGTTATGTCAGTTAGGCGACTATAACTTTACTTCTAATATCAGAATACATAAGGACACAAAATTGGTTTTATTTTTGTCTATGATCTCTGAAATCATCTAATGACCGTAGTCAGTAATAATAATAATAATAATAATAATAATAATAAAGTTCATTCAAAATTCAATTGAAACAGTTTTATTTCGATTGTATGTTGCCTGAAATAATAGATCCTCGACATACCCGTGGACTCAAAATAAGAGATCCGTCGTGGGAACTGAAAAATGAAGAGGTTGACGAAAATGAGAATGAATGACTGTTGTTTATTTCGTCATTATTTGAATATGATTAAATTTTCACATATAATCTCCTTAGTGTTTGAATTAATGTCGGAAATTTTTCGAGTACATGAATTTTTTGAAAATTACCTAGTCGCGAAGTCTGCTGCCTGAAATAATAGATCCTCGACATACCCGTGGACTCAAAATAATAATAATTATTATTATTATTATTTTAAATAATTTATTGATCACAAATACACCTTGGTGTCTGGATAAGTCTAAACTATAAATAAAAGTATTAAAATACAAAAGTTGTAACTTACTACATAACAAATATACAGATATACATATACACCTACAAATAATTAAAATTATACATTACAACTCTACCTATGAGACAAAAATAATAATAAAATTTGAAGATGATCTAATCAACAAGGGTTAAAATCATTGACGTCATAATGGGCGTCTTGCAGTAATTTAATTTTCAATTGTTTCTAAGAGAAACGTCGAGGGGACTGAAAAATGAAGAAGTTGAAGAAAATGAGAATGACTGAAAATCTGTTGTTTATCTCGTCATTATTTGAATATGATTAAATTTTCACTTATTATCTCCTTAGTGCTTGAATTATTGCCGGAAATTTTTCGGGTACATGAATTTTTTGAAAATTACCCGAGTCGCGAAGCGACGAGACTAATTTTCTTCAAAAATTCATGTAAGAGATACATTTCCGGCAATTAATTCAAGCACGCCGGAGATTTGGTAAGAAAATTTCACACCAAACAATTAAAATCATCCAACAATTCATAAGAAATAACTAACGATGGGTTCACCTGAACTATTTATATACTTCTACTGAACTATTGTTATGTAAAACACTTAACAAAATTTCCATCAATAAATGTGTTTCGTTTAATTTGAACACAAAAATAAAAAGACAATTTGCTCTCAGCGTGGTTTGAACCGGCGACCTAGCGACTGGTGGTCGAGTACATTAGTACATTACCACTGAGCTACGGGAGTTACAATTGATGGTCGTAACAACTGCTGTTTTGAACTTTTTCTTAAATTTGATTTCAGAATTGACAATTGCTGCATTGATCGTGGAGAAAATATTTTCAGACACATTCAAAATATCTAGTAAATACATAATTATGAAATACCTATTATCTCCTTTCATATGAAAAATACAATTCCACTTATTACATGTCAAATATTTCACAGAAAAATTTCCTCTTATTAATTTCGCTCAGGATACCCAGGAGGATAAAAATTTCCGGAAATGTCTTGGGTTGCCATGGCATGTAAACAAGAACGAAATTTTTGATTGGCTAAAAAAGTGAGAAGTGAAATTTTCGCCGGAATAAAATATTTCTGTTCATAAATGAAAAGCGTTTGATTTCCGAACACATCCGTTTTTATTATGATCATTGTAGTATGTATGCATGAAGAAAAAACAGTGTATTGTTTCAGTTATTGAAAATTAGAATACCTATCACCCCAATCCTGTCTAAAACTACCAGATACTACAATATCAAAATATAATTACGTAACATTTGGAGATCACCATTCATAAATACAAAACTAAACTCATATTATGAACTTCATCGTCGTAGATATAAATTCAATTGAGATTCAACTGTGAGAATAAGCGAGGAATGCGAACTGCGATACTGCGAACACTACCAACAGTGCCATTTAGCCAAAATCTCCTGAGTACAGGCTTTGGATTTCGTTGTAGAAGGGATGTGTAAGTCTCCGCCCAAAGCTGACGTCACGTTCGTCAATTATCTCCAGAATACGCGAACTGAATCATGCTCATGGCCTCTTAACGTCTGTCGTCCGGTAACGGACGATGTATGACGTCATAGTTGTTTCGTCGGGCGATATCTGTCAGATTGAATTTTGAAACGCTCTCCTAAAATCGTGGGGTAAATAGTTGACGGTCGGACGTTCCACTCAAGAATTTTGAAACGATGGAATGAAGTTTTCGGACAAGACGTTCTAATATCGAAACGCTCCATAAGAAAAGTTAAACGTCGGACGCACGTCGGACGTAATATTGAAACGCACCTCTGCTGTAGTGCCGTATGTGAACTTTTTTCAGTTCATGCACGGAATTTCTGCATTTGTTATATTTATCCCTATATGATTTTCACTTTTCCTATCTCAAAATTGCGACTTAGTATCTTACAATTAGCTAATTCCGAGACGTTGAGTTAGAATTTCGACTTAATATTTCAGAATTCCGAGATATTAATTGAAGTTCCGACTTAGTGTCTCAAAATTCAGAGGTTTTAAGTCGAAATTCCGAGTTAGTATCTCAAAATTAGCTAATTCGAAGACGTTAAGTATCTCAGAATTCGGAGACGTTATGTTGGAATTCCGACTTCGTATCTCAGAATTCCGAGATGTTGATCGAAATTCCGACTCAGTATCTTAAAATTCCGAGATATAAAGTCAAAATTCCGACTTAGTATCTCAGAATTAGCTAATTCGGAGACGTTAAGTCAGGACCTAGTATTTCAGGATTCCGAAATGTTGATTGAAATTACGACTTAGCATCTTAGAATTCCGAGATGTTAAGTCGGAATTCCGAGATGTTAAGTCGGAATTCCGACTAAGTATCTCAAAGTTCCGAGATATCAAGTCAAAATTCCGACGTAGTATCTTAGAATTAGCTAATTCTGAGACGTTAGTCAGAATTTCGTCTTAGTATTTCAGAATTCCGAGATGTTGATTGAAGTTCCGACTTAGTGTCTCAAAATTCCGAGGTGTTAAGTCGGAATTCCGAGTTAGTATCTCAAAATCAGCTAATTCGGAAACGTTAAGTATCTCAGAATTAGCTAATTCGGAATCGTTAAGTCAGGACCTAGTATTTCAGGATTCCGAAATGTTTATTGAAATTACGACTTAGCATCTTAGAATTCCGAGATGTTAAGTCGGAATTCCGACTGAGTATCTCAAAGTTCGGAGATATTGAGTCAAAATTCCGACATAGTATCTTAGAATTAGCTAATTCGGAGACGTTAGTCAGAATTTCGACTTAGTATTTCAGAATTCCGAGATATTGATTGAAGTTCCGACTTAGTGTCTCCAAATTCCGAGGTGTTACGTCGGAATTCCGAGTTAGTATTTCAGAATTGCGAGATGTTGGTAGGAATTCAAACTTGGAATCTCAAAATTCCTAGTTAAGTCAAAATTCCGACTTAGAATCTCAGAATGAGATAATTCCGAGATGAGTCATTTCGACTTTGTATCTCAAAATTAGCCAATTTCGAGATGTTCCGAATTAGTATCTCAGAATTCCGAAATATTGACTGACTTAGTACCTTAGAATTTCGAGATATTGAGACAAAATTCTGACTAAGAATCTCAGAATTGGCCCCTTCTCTTAGTATTTCAGAATTCCGAGATTTTAAGTCAAAATTCCGACTAGTATCTTAGAATTAGCTAATTCCGACATAGTATTTTAGAATTCCGAGATGTTAAGTCAAAATTGCGACTTAGTTTCTTAGAATTCCAAAATGTTAAGTCAAAATTCCGACTTAGCATCTACTAATTCCGAGATGTTATGTAAAAATTCCGACTCAGTGTCTCAAAATTCCGAGATATTGAGTCAAAATTCCGACTTAGTATCTCAGAATTCCGAATTGTTAAGTCAAAGTATCTCAGAATTAGCTAGTTCCGAGATATTAAGTAGGAATTCCGACTAGTACCTCGGAATTACCTAATTCCGAGATGTTAGGTCAAAATTTCGAGTTAGTATATCAGAATTGCGAGATAGAATGTCATAATTCTGACTTAGTATCTCAGAATTAGTTCTCAGAATGAGTTAATTCCGAGATGTTATGTTAAATCAGAATTCCAACTAGTATCTCAGAATTCCGAGATTTTAAGTCATTCCGACTTAGTGTTTCAGAATTCCGAGATGTTAAGTCAAAATTCCGAGTTAGTATCTCAGAATTAGCTAATTCCAAGATGTCAAGTCTGATTTGGTATCTCAGAATTACGAGATTTTAAGTCAAAATTCCGACTAGTATATCAGAATTGGCTAATTTCTAGCTAAGCTAGACATTTTAGATGGGTTCTTTAGGAATTTCCCGTGGTATTGTTAACCGCGGAGGTCGTGATGGAAGAGCGTTCGCTTTCCATCCGTAATGGCTTGGGTTTAAATCCCGGCACGGTCACCAGTCCCGTGCGTCGTATCACGCGTTATAAAGCTCGTAAAAAACTCACTAGCTTCCGGTTTGTTAAGATCGAAAATCCTGACGAGCTTCTCATTGCTGCCGGTGACCATGAGGCCGGAGTCTTTCGAAAAGTCCACGCTCTTGACTATGTGGTTGTGCTGGAACGAGTGCAGCTCCTCTCCCGAGATGGCGTCCCACACCTTGCCCGTGAAGTCGGCCGCTCCGCTCGCGGCTCTCGTGGCGTCCGCGTTCAGGGCTACGCCCCACACGGCCCCCTTGTGGCCCTCGAACGTGCCTATCCAGTCGCCGGTGTCGCCTTGACGTAACATGGGTTTTCCATCTGTAACGAAAATAATACTTTGCAAGTCCATTAGGATAATTTTTTTCACAATCCTATTATAAGGCATTTCCCAATGTCGTTCAGAAAGATACTGGAGAGGATAGGTCCTAGATGCGATCCTTGCGGGACCCGGGAACAGAAAATGCAATGCTGATAATTCAATAGTCCGTACGGAAGTGGAAAATGATGAAAAACCGCGAATTTTCGAGATTTGTTCCGTTAATTTCGTTTTGACTCGAGAATTAGGTATAAACCATTTGAAAATTTAGACAGGATGTATGTAAAAATGCATCCAGTTTCAGAAATTGCAAAGCTGATGGTCCGCATCAAAAAAAAAATAATGATAAAACGCATTTTCGAGAATAAGGAATAAAGCCTTCTGAAAATTTTGAAAAGATGCATACTCTTTCAGAAAATGCAATGCTGATAATTCAAAAGTCCGTACGGAAGTGGAAAATGATGAAAAACCGCGAATTTTCGACATTTGTTCCGTTAATTTCGTTTTGACTCGAGAATTAGGTATAAACCATTTGAAAATTTAGACAGGATGTATGTAAAAATGCATCCAGTTTCAGAAATTGCAAAGCTGATGGTCCGTATCAAAAAAAAAATAATGATAAAACGCATTTTCGAGAATAAGGAATAAAGCCTTCTGAAAATTTTGACAAGATGCATACTCTTTCAGAAAATGTAATGCTGATAATTCAATAGTCTGTACGGAAGTGGAAAATGATGAAAAACCGCGAATTTTCGAGATTTGTTCCGTTAATTTCGTTTTGACTCGAGAATTAGGAATAAACCATTTGAAAATTTAGACAGGATGTATGTAAAAATGCATCCAATTTCAGAAATTGCAAAGCTGATGGTCCGTATAGAAAAAAAAAATAATGATAAAACGCATTTTCGAGAATAAGGAATAAAGCCTTCTGAAAATTTTGAAAAGATGCATACTCTTTCAGAAAATGCAATGCTGATAATTCAAAAGTCCGTACGGAAGTGGAAAATGATGAAAAACCGCGAATTTTCGAGATTTGTTCCGTTAAATTCGTTTTGACTCGAGAATTAGGAATAAACCATTTGAAAATTTAGACAGGATGTATGTAAAAATGCATCCAATTTCAGAAATTGCAAAGCTGATGATCCGTATCGAAAAAAAATAATGATAAAACGCATTTTCGAGAATAAGGAATAAAGCCTTCTGAAAATTTTGAAAAGATGCATACTCTTTCAGAAAATGCAATGCTGATAATTCAAAAGTCCGTACGGAAGTGGAAAATGATGAAAAACCGCGAATTTTCGACATTTGTTCCGTTAATTTCCTTTTGACTCTAGAATTGGGAATAAAGCATTTGAAAATTTAGACAGGATGTACTTATGTAAAAATGCATCCAATTTCAGAAATTGCAAAGCTGATGCCGTATCGAAAAAAAAATAATGATAAAACGCATTTTCGAGAATAAGGAATAAAGCCTTCTGAAAATTTTGAAAAGATGCATACTCTTTCAGAAAATGCAATGCTGATAATTCAAAAGTCCGTACGGAAGTGGAAAATGATGAAAAACCGCGAATTTTCGAGATTTGTTCCGTTAAATTCGTTTTGACTCGAGAATTAGGAATAAACCATTTGAAAATTTAGACAGGATGTATGTAAAAATGCATCCAATTTCAGAAATTGCAAAGCTGATGATCCGTATCGAAAAAAAATAATGATAAAACGCATTTTCGAGAATAAGGAATAAAGCCTTCTGAAAATTTTGAAAAGATGCATACTCTTTCAGAAAATGCAATGCTGATAATTCAAAAGTCCGTACGGAAGTGGAAAATGATGAAAAACCGCGAATTTTCGAGATTTGTTCCGTTAAATTCGTTTTGACTCGAGAATTAGGAATAAACCATTTGAAAATTTAGACAGGATGTATGTAAAAATGCATCCAATTTCAGAAATTGCAAAGCTGATGATCCGTATCGAAAAAAAATAATGATAAAACGCATTTTCGAGAATAAGGAATAAAGCCTTCTGAAAATTTTGAAAAGATGCATACTCTTTCAGAAAATGCAATGCTGATAATTCAAAAGTCCGTACGGAAGTGGAAAATGAGGAAAAACCGCGAATTTTCGACATTTGTTCCGTTAATTTCCTTTTGACTCGAGAATTGGGAATAAAGCATTTGAAAATTTAGACAGGATGTACTTATGTAAAAATGCATCCAATTTCAGAAATTGCAAAGCTGATGCCGTATCGAAAAAAAAATAATGATAAAACGCATTTTCGAGAATAAGGAATAAAGCCTTCTGAAAATTTTTAAAAGATGCATACTCTTTCAGAAAATGCAATGCTGATAATTCAAAAGTCCGTACGGAAGTGGAAAATGATGAAAAACCGCGAATTTTCGAGATTTGTTCCGTTAAATTCGTTTTGACTCGAGAATTAGGAATAAACCATTTGAAAATTTAGACAGGATGTATGTAAAAATGCATCCAATTTCAGAAATTGCAAAGCTGATGATCCGTATCGAAAAAAAATAATGATAAAACGCATTTTCGAGAATAAGGAATAAAGCCTTCTGAAAATTTTGAAAAGATGCATACTCTTTCAGAAAATGCAATGCTGATAATTCAAAAGTCCGTACGGAAGTGGAAAATGATGAAAAACCGCGAATTTTCGAGATTTGTTCCGTTAAATTCGTTTTGACTCGAGAATTAGGAATAAACCATTTGAAAATTTAGACAGGATGTATGTAAAAATGCATCCAATTTCAGAAATTGCAAAGCTGATGGTCCGTATCGAAAAAAAATAATGATAAAACGCATTTTCGAGAATAAGGAATAAAGCCTTCTGAAAATTTTGAAAAGATGCATACTCTTTCAGAAAATGCAATGCTGATAATTCAAAAGTCCGTACGGAAGTGGAAAATGATGAAAAACCGCGAATTTTCGACATTTGTTCCGTTAATTACCTTTTGACTCGAGAATTGGGAATAAAGCATTTGAAAATTTAGACAGGATGTACTTATGTAAAAATGCATCCAATTTCAGAAATTGCAAAGCTGATGCCGTATCGAAAAAAAAAATAATGATAAAACGCATTTTCGAGAATAAGGAATAAAGCCTTCTGAAAATTTTGAAAAGATGCATACTCTTTCAGAAAATGCAATGCTGATAATTCAAAAGTCCGTACGGAAGTGGAAAATGATGAAAAACCGCGAATTTTCGAGATTTGTTCCGTTAATTTCGTTTTGACTCGAGAATTAGGAATAAACCATTTGAAAATTTAGACAGGATGTATGTAAAAATGCATCCAATTTCAGAAATTGCAAAGCTGATGGTCCGTATCGAAAAAAAAATAATGATAAAACGCATTTTCGAGAATAAGGAATAAAGCCTTCTGAAAATTTTGAAAAGATGCATACTCTTTCAGAAAATGCAATGCTGATAATTCAATAGTCCGTACGGAAGTGGAAAATGATGAAAAACCGCGAATTTTCGACATTTGTTCCGTTAATTTCCTTTTGACTCGAGAATTGGGAATAAAGCATTTGAAAATTTAGACAGGATGTACTTATGTAAAAATGCATCCAATTTCAGAAATTGCAAAGCTGATGCCGTATCGAAAAAAAAATAATGATAAAACGCATTTTCGAGAATAAGGAATAAAGCCTTCTGAAAATTTTTAAAAGATGCATACTCTTTCAGAAAATGCAATGCTGATAATTCAAAAGTCCGTACGGAAGTGGAAAATGATGAAAAACCGCGAATTTTCGAGATTTGTTCCGTTAAATTCGTTTTGACTCGAGAATTAGGAATAAACCATTTGAAAATTTAGACAGGATGTATGTAAAAATGCATCCAATTTCAGAAATTGCAAAGCTGATGCCGTATCGAAAAAAAAAATAATGATAAAACGCATTTTCGAGAATAAGGAATAAAGCCTTCTGAAAATTTTGAAAAGATGCATACTCTTTCAGAAAATGCAATGCTGATAATTCAAAAGTCCGTACGGAAGTGGAAAATGATGAAAAACCGCGAATTTTCGAGATTTGTTCCGTTAATTTCGTTTTGACTCGAGAATTAGGAATAAACCATTTGAAAATTTAGACAGGATGTATGTAAAAATGCATCCAATTTCAGAAATTGCAAAGCTGATGGTCCGTATCGAAAAAAAAATAATGATAAAACGCATTTTCGAGAATAAGGAATAAAGCCTTCTGAAAATTTTGAAAAGATGCATACTCTTTCAGAAAATGCAATGCTGATAATTCAATAGTCCGTACGGAAGTGGAAAATGATGAAAAACCGCGAATTTTCGACATTTGTTCCGTTAATTTCCTTTTGACTCGAGAATTGGGAATAAAGCATTTGAAAATTTAGACAGGATGTACTTATGTAAAAATGCATCCAATTTCAGAAATTGCAAAGCTGATGCCGTATCGAAAAAAAAATAATGATAAAACGCATTTTCGAGAATAAGGAATAAAGCCTTCTGAAAATTTTGAAAAGATGCATACTCTTTCAGAAAATGCAATGCTGATAATTCAAAAGTCCGTACGGAAGTGGAAAATGATGAAAAACCGCGAATTTTCGAGATTTGTTCCGTTAATTTCGTTTTGACTCGAGAATTAGGAATAAACCATTTGAAAATTTAGACAGGATGTATGTAAAAATGCATCCAATTTCAGAAATTGCAAAGCTGATGGTCCGTATCGAAAAAAAAAATAATGATAAAACGCATTTTCGAGAATAAGGAATAAAGCCTTCTGAAAATTTTGAAAAGATGCATACTCTTTCAGAAAATGCAATGCTGATAATTCAAAAGTCCGTACGGAAGTGGAAAATGATGAAAAACCGCGAATTTTCGAGATTTGTTCCGTTAAATTCGTTTTGACTCGAGAATTAGGAATAAACCATTTGAAAATTTAGACAGGATGTATGTAAAAATGCATCCAATTTCAGAAATTGCAAAGCTGATGGTCCGTATCGAAAAAAAATAATGATAAAACGCATTTTCGAGAATAAGGAATAAAGCCTTCTGAAAATTTTGAAAAGATGCATACTCTTTCAGAAAATGCAATGCTGATAATTCAAAAGTCCGTACGGAAGTGGAAAATGATGAAAAACCGCGAATTTTCGACATTTGTTCCGTTAATTTCCTTTTGACTCGAGAATTGGGAATAAAGCATTTGAAAATTTAGACAGGATGTACTTATGTAAAAATGCATCCAATTTCAGAAATTGCAAAGCTGATGCCGTATCGAAAAAAAAATAATGATAAAACGCATTTTCGAGAATAAGGAATAAAGCCATCTGAAAATTTTGAAAAGATGCATACTCTTTCAGAAAATGCAATGCTGATAATTCAAAAGTCCGTAGGGAAGTGGAAAATGATGAAAAACCGCGAATTTTCGAGATTTGTTCCGTTAATTTCGTTTTGACTCGAGAATTAGGAATAAACCATTTGAAAATTTAGACAGGATGTATGTAAAAATGCATCCAATTTCAGAAATTGCAAAGCTGATGGTCCGTATCGAAAAAAAAATAATGATAAAACGCATTTTCGAGAATAAGGAATAAAGCCTTCTGAAAATTTTGAAAAGATGCATACTCTTTCAGAAAATGCAATGCTGATAATTCAAAAGTCCGTACGGAAGTGGAAAATGATAAAAACTGCGAATTTTCGAAATTTGTATTGATAATTCAGTTTTCACTCAATAATTAGGAAAAAACCATTTGGAAATTTAGAAATGATGTGTAAAAATGTATGCTTTTTCAGAAGTTACAAAGTTGATAATTCAAAGGTCCATATTTTAAGGGATAATGATGTAAAAACGCGAATTTTCGAGGTCTGTTTCGGTAATTTCATTTTGAGAATTAGGAATAAAACCATTTGGAAATTTAGACAGGATGTGTAAAAATTTCAGAAATTACAATGCTGATAATTAAATCTTCGTATGGAAAAGGAAAATTATGATAAAACCAATTTTCGAGATTCGTTTCATTAAACCGATAATAAGGAATAAAGCCTTCTGAAAATTTTGACAAGATGTTTAAAAATGCATACTCAATGCCGGTAATAAAAAAAAGTCCGTACGGAAGCGGAAAATAATGAAAAACCGTGATAATTCGAGAATAAGGAATAAATTCATCCAAAAATTTTGACATGTGTAAAAAATGCAAAGTTCAATGAAGATACTCATTCTACATTTTCTACATTAGGAAGTATTTATTTATAACATAAGTATTTTAGACGATATAAATTCACACTGACACTTAAACAAAATATGTTGTCTGTAATTCGTTTATAAAATTCGTGTTTTCATGGCACATTCAAAGAGAATCAACACTCAACACTCTCATGTGCCATTAGAAAAACACTAATTTTATTCAATCAATACAAAAATAACTGATTCAATTTGTTTATTCAACAACAAATTGTGTAAGACAATCCAACCTTGGGTCTACACGCGACAATCAAAAAATGAAGTGCTTACACGTACATTTGCAGCACAGTATTTTATCCGGGTTCTGTTTGGCCCTCAAGAAACAACAGCTTATGCAACAGAGAGATAGAGAAAGGGAATTAGAGAGAAATACAGATGGATTTACCGAAAGCTAAACATGTTCCTCAGTAAAGTTACGGAAATAAGACTATTTCTCTATGAAAATGAAACACTGAAGATATTAATTTGC
Organism: Chrysolina oricalcia; assembly: GCA_944452925.2. Classification (NCBI taxonomy): domain Eukaryota; kingdom Metazoa; phylum Arthropoda; class Insecta; order Coleoptera; family Chrysomelidae; genus Chrysolina; species Chrysolina oricalcia. The sequence continues at coordinate 2,969,765 of OX101824.2, read as the reverse complement.
GATTTCTATTTAATTTACTTTGATGGTTGTTTTTTATTACTTCTTTAACATGATGTTTCCTAAAAATTTAATTAGGCATGTTGCTTCTTTAAATGAATCTTTCTTTGTGAAATATGGATAATTGTATAAGGATCAATTTCATATTCAACTTGAAGTACTCTTATAATTAAAAGTACATATGAATGTAAATTTCAATTGAGATTCATGATTTTTTTACCCAGATAAGTACCTAACTGCGTTTAAACAACTGTTGTCTTCAAAACAGTATTTAGTTTTGGTAGTAGAATCTAGGGTTGGCACGTTTAAATTAATTTGATATAAATCATGATTTCATGATCGCAATTTAAATCATGATTTAAATCAAATGATTTTTTTCAATGAAAATCAGTGATTTCTTATTTATTATAAGTACTTAAATTAAAATTAGTCACACATGCAACACAGCGATAACAATATTAAACAAAACTGTATGCTTGTTGTTAGAATGAAAAAAGACCGTTTACAGTGTTTACAAAACGCGAGATTTTCCTTTGACGCCGGGATTCCCCTTTTCTCTTACACCCAAGGGCGCGTTCCTTTTTAATAGTGATGCAAATCTACAAATCTACAAAAGAGCAGCAATGTTGAAAGTGGCGCGCAATTTGAATGTCACATTTGATAAAAATAGTTTAATTTTTCATGATTCAACTTCATTTATTTTTGTTGGCTACATATTAAATAGCCGCGGTTGATTAACCTTTTACATTACTTACTACTACGTTTTATGGAAAATATAGTTAAATTGTATGATAAAATGAAAAAAAAAAAAAAATCGTGATTTTTCAAAAGATAATGATTTTTTCCGATCCTGGTAAAATCGTACTTGTTATAAAATTCTAGAAAAGTCTAGAAGAGGTAGATCCTAGTGTGATATGAAATACTAAATAAAGATGTGCTTGAAGTTAGCAACGAATTTGTCAGCAACGTTTCCGGAAAAATCGTTGCTAGCAACGATTTGATAGGGCGGATATCATGCAATTAAATATTTTTTTGTAGTTCTTGAGGTGAGGAAACTCACACATATAGTTTGAGTACATTACATCTGGCTATGAAATTTATAAACCATAGCAAAATAGTTCCTGTAGTCAACTTTATCCCAAGAATCTAACAGATATAATTCAACGGTCGTAGGGGGCAGTAGTTGTTATTTGTTGGAGACTTGCCGACGATTATCCCCCTCTACATATAGGTTCATGTGGACGAGCGGGTTGTTTTCAATCTATTTATCATCGCTAAACTAAAGTTCACGGAATTTTTTTAGCAGGGTTGCGACGATTTGGATTTAATTCCGGTAATTTTTTTAATTTTAATAGTGATTTAAATAAAATTATAAAGAGCTGTAAAAACAAGTCGCCAAAGCAGATAACTCATCAGGAAATTTAAAACTATCTAGTCCTGATCCTGAACAATAACTCAATTTTTTTTGTATGTTGTCTAGGAGATTTTCTAACTGTAAATCTAGACAACAAATATTTTTCTGCAAATAGAGAATAATAATCAAAATAAATGATTTTGAAGTTCATTCTTTCCATTTTAGGTATACCTAAATAAAAAAACACACGATTTAATCGAAAAAAATCAGATTTTATTATTAAAAAAAAAAATCGTGATTTTTTCAACTCCGGTTTTTAGTCATACTTTTCAATCATGCCTAGAAAAATATTTTTAATCTAAATTTTTTTTTTTATTTTTATTTTTGGGACTGACTTCCTGGTGATGTTCTTATTGAGTCCTATATGACCCTTTCCTTATCATCTGCACTTTTTACTGTTTCAAGTTTTTCATGATTTTTGACCGTTTTATGGCATTTTTCAGAATTCAACTGTATTTTAAGAAATATTAATTCGAAACTGAACCGTCTTTTTTTCTGTAAGGTATGTTGTTTTAGAAGCACAAGAAATCAATCCTTGATTTAGAAAATTTCACAGGAATATTTTTGCCCCAATTTCATCCATTAAACATTTCTCAAAATAAAGTTCTGAAAAGCCCACTGAACTCTAAAAAGTATCTATCGGTAAAAAAGGTGAATGTTAAAAAGAATTTAAGGTCAGTAAATACCTACTTGCTTGGTACTTTTAAAAAACCTTCAAGGACTATGAAGTATTTATTTCAACCTGTGGTTATATGGCTATTTTAGACTAGTTTCAGAACAGCATATGAAAAATACTTTTGCTAAACTTAATATAATATACAGATGTGGATAATTACTTAAGAGGGTAAAAAAAGATTGTTAAAAGAGAGTCTATAAAAATAGGTTTATACTGTCTGAATGGAATAGGTGGCATATAACAACAGAATGATCGTCAAAAAATACGTCGTTGTTATTCAAATTCCAAAAGTAATCTCATCAGATTACAAGGTAATCAAATTATTCACCATACAGGATTATACTCAAATATGGACTTGTAGCAAAGTAAAAAACAGGAAGATTCTTGAGACTGACCTTAGCCAGCGAACGATTTAGCATGCATGATTTTCAGGTCAGACAACATGTAGCATTTTTATTATTTAAAATCAGGCCAAGGTGTAACAGAACCGAACATCGAAGGTTAGTAATTGTAACAATGTTACATTTACTTACCTTTACAAGCCGAAATTAGGTAGTATCCGCTGTCGGTGACTTCGCTGAAATCTAAATGTACAACTGGGCGAGTGTGGCCACTGCACGTTAAAGGAGTTTGCCTCAAATTTGCCATTTCTGAGAGAAAAAAAAATACGAATTAGTATACTCAAACAAAAACCAACTACACGAGTACAACTCGCGAGAAGTACTGAAATAAAATATGAAGTTGACAAGTTTGACGTAATGTTTTGAGATTTTCATTTCATTGTCGCCAACCGTTTGTTTTTTAATCAAACAAGTAAGGGCTCGTCCATACCCTTGCGAATATTCCCAATAGACGAGGAAAGCGTGTGTCGTTACACTTGACAAAAACTGAGCAAAGAATTTTAGGTGACATTCTCTCTTGATGATTTGATGCTTTGCTTATTAGTTTGTGTTTGGTTGTTTGGATTTTGTATTATCAGGAAAAACAAAATGAAAAATCTTAACGGAAACAATCACAGAGTTATTTAAATTTCAATTCGACGGAAGTTTCTTTGGAATCAGTTTATGACAAGAATGGCATTCGTGACGTCATCACTTTCCTCGTCTATTTATTTGCGATTCTACTCATACGGCAAAAATATTGCGGTGAATGATGAATTATCATGTAATTTTTCGGTAACTCAGTAATATTTAACTTCAAATATTGAAAATTTACATTCACCGCCATTTTTCGGCGTAGGATTCGAATCGTAAAAAAATTGGAAATATTCGCGAGGGTATGAATGTGCTTTTAGGAATTAGATGTGCTCCGTTAGATCGAACAGAAGAGGAGAATACGCTATAATCCAATGACGATACCCTCTGGTTCAGATAAACTGCAAGTGGAAAACTCTTAATTTTTCGGTGAATAGTCCTCAATCTCTTTCTCATTTTTATTACATTACACATTTCATAACAGCACGATAAGAAGACATGATTTTCTACGAATTCAAATTGATCGTTATATGCACAAAGGATCTAATAGTCGACTGCCACTGATGTTTTTTCAAAATATTTACGTGGAATTAAAATATTCGTTATATGGTAAACAAATTGTATGGTAATTTTGTTTGCGTGAAGTTAGTCAGGTCAGCTTAGGTTGGCTAGTTATTTTCGAATTTTCAACTTCCTGGAAGTCTCCGAAGTGCACCGAACGACTCGGGATTATAGGCATTTTCCATTTAGGAGTGTTAAGCCCCAGAGCTCCAAGCCCCTGAGATCGGAAATTACTTTATCACTGACTTTTTCGCCAAAAAACTGTGTATTCGCGTTTTGACTTTTGTCTACTTGTGCTTCATGCACCAATAAAACGGGTGGTGCTCGAGGGGCAAGAGGAATGTCAATCGGTGCTTGAAGCCCCACTAAATGGAACTACGCTCTGGGTAGCTCTGAGGAGCTCCTTAAGTTAAATGGAAAGCAGCTAATGTGTGTTCGAAAGCTTTTATTTTCCAGTCTCTCTGGATTTATTGTACCTTGCTTCTTATGGCGCACTTGTCCAGCTCTCTTCCTCCCTCGACGTAGGAATCCGCCGAACCCCAGCCTCGTTACGTGAGAGCTTCAACAAGGTGTAGGAAGGAGTCTTGCCCATAAGACTAATCTTACGATAACAGAATAACCCTAAAAAATTGTTGGAATATATCGACTTTTCATAAAAATGCATAGATTGCGTCCGGCATGCGTTGTATTTGTACTAATCACAGCGCGCGTCCTCATTGCATTATACTGTTTTCCAGGGAGTTGGACTTTATTCAGCGCTCGTATCCAATTTGAAAGTGTTTTGGCACAGAACACCTAACCTAGGTTAGGTGTTCTGTGGTTTTGGTTTGGACGTTTTGGTTACGTTACAAAATTTTGTAACATTTATAAATTTTTTAATTTTATATTGAAATGTTGATTAAACCATGCTACCGATATTAGAACTCACAAAAAAGCTTCATTAATTATTCATTAGTCCCAGTGTAAATACCATAAAAAAATTGAGTACATCATTTGTTGTGACGTGTACGAGGTTATGTTGTACTGTTGTACAGTGAATTATTACAGTGAAGAATAGTGGAATAATTTAAAAAATGTTCGAAATAACAGACTCGCAAAGTTAGTTACCTAAAGACGATGTTGAACCTGTGTTTACCTAAATATTTGTTTCAGAAATCGGAGTAGGACTCTCTGCCTTTGGAATATTCTTCATTTTCCTAGGAGTCCTGTTATTATTCGATAGAAGTCTCCTGGCACTAGGAAATGCAAGTGTTTCTTAATTTTTACTTCACTATCTAAAATAGTCCACGTTCGACAAGAACATGTGGAAGAATAGCCCAGCTAAACTCTGCCAAGAGAAATAAAGGCCATTCATTAATATTATTATGTAGCTTGTGTTCAGTGACAAAACAGTATACCTAAATTGTTTTTGTTTTAGATATTATTTATAGCTGGTCTAGCTGCTGTTATAGGAAGAGAAAGAACATTCCGATTTTTTTTTCAAAGACATAAAGTGAAAGGATCCATCGCCTTTTTTGGTGGAATAGCTTTAGTTCTTTTAAGGTGGCCCCTTGTGGGAATGATTGTTGAAACTTATGGATTCATTTTGCTCTTCAGGTAAGCCCCAGTCTCGTTTGATATTTAGATAGTTGCTTCTAGTTGTATAAAGTACTCTACAAAGAAGAAGCAACATAAAACAATCAATCGCTTTGTTAAAAAAGTTTGAGTTTATGTTGTTTTTGGGTTATCATATAATATTTGTACAATAAAATGAATACATTTTTTGTTTCAGTGGATTTTTCCCAGTTGCCATAAATTTTTTGAGGAGGGTGCCAGTTTTGGGCACTATTTTAAACTTACCACTTATTAGCAGTGTGAGTATGGCTTATATTTATCTTACTTAGAGGTCTGTTATGAATATGTTGATCAGGCTTTTGAAGAATCTAAGTCTTAGATATAGCCCTAACTTTATGGAAATTCTGGTTTTAATTAATAATGTAACTTAATTCATTTTCACAGATAACAACTTTATTATCTCACCAAACAATGTTATGTTTTGCAGGGTTACTCTTGAATACTAACCATTCATTCAATCAGGTTCAGTTTATGTGCCTTATTTATTAAGAAAACTTTTATCTGCTTTATTTTCTGAAAACAAATTCTGCAGTGGGGATTTATCAAGTTCTAATAAATTTTCTACTTGATAATCTGAACATTCCAAAAGATTCAGTTTCATGACCTTGTTTTCCACATGAAGGATATCAACATCATCGTCAAAAGTATGATTTTCTGAAAAATAATGTTTATGTTCCGTTATTCGCTTTTTAAGGTTTTCCCTGTTTGCCCAATGTAAACCTATAACATTTACTATGCTTTGCGCATACTCAGCGCAAGTATGAGGCAAATAACAACAGAAAACAACTAAAGGGCTCCAGTTTTCAGTTATTTAAATTTTTTGAAAACTTTGACAGATGCAGATGCATCCCTTCACAAAAAAAAATTTTTGGAAGAGTGTCAGGTCAAAAATTGCCAGAATTTGCCAGAAGCTTCCTGAATCTTTGGAAACTTTTCAAAAAAATTATACGGTGTGCTCAGAAATTATCGCCAAATTTGGATATCTTGAAAATTGTGTAACTGATTTTTTTCAAATAGCAATTCCATTTTTTCTTAATTCCAGTGGGTTCTCCGATAAAAAATAGGGGTATAGTTCATACTTACAACACTATATCTAAATTGAACGGTTTTTGTGGAAAAAATTAAATTTCCGTGCGGTTATTAGAGATATCTGAATTATCGACAAGAAACAAATGCTGAAGTGTCAAATATGGTTTGTCGACACTTCAGCATTTGTTTCTTGTCTATTCTTTCAAAAAAGCCTACTAATAATTCAGATATACCTAATAACCACAAGGAAATTTTAGTTTTTCCAAGTTTCTACAAAAATCGTTTTATTAAGATATAGAATTGTAGCATAAACTCCCCCAATTTTGTCGTTGACAGAAAATGGGGTTGCAAATTGAAAAAAATTAGTTACTCCATTTTCGGAATTTGGCGCCAATTTCTGAACACCTCGTATAATTTTTCATTTATTATACAAATAATCCAATTTTTTCCAGGTAGTTGACAGAATGGCTGGAAACTCGAACCGAACCTCAGTGTAAATAGTTCAAGCAGTATATGGTATACATCTGCCTATCTGGTGTGTTGATTTGATCATTGTACATTTCTCATTTACATACGAAAAATATTCCATTATTTATGTAAGAGCGCGTCTCTATGATTTGTAAATCCTATGAAAAATACAATATTGGTTCAAAGAACGTTTGAACTCTGTTTATATGTTTAAAAATTAATAAAAGTTGGACATGGTCTTGTTCTTGAGTTTTATTTGTGAGCTAATGCTGTGTTTAATGTTCATTGATAGAAAATAGTGATAGAGAATTATGTTTACTGATGGAAAACTACAACTTCGAAATATCAATACTGATTTTTTTGCTATGAATAGTGCGATAGTGAACTACGGAATGGTGAAGTTCCATTCAAAAAACGAGTTTTTGGAAAGTCGACCTTTTTCTTATTGCTCAAATACTACGACAGAGCGAAATGAGTAGTATTTCCGACATGTTCAGGAGACAGGAATTCTCTGGCAGTTCCCAACTTCTCAACATTTGAGAGTAATAACCATTTGTAGTAATTGCCTTTCTGCCATCTTTCAGATGAAGGATCAAGTTGAAATGGACTGAAATCGCTCCACGTAGAAACCTGTAATCGGAACAAGGACCACATTGAGTTTTGTCTACCGTCTGTGAGATGGCGCGCAAAATCAAATTGCCATATATTTTTAACAAATTATTCAAAAAATATGTTAAATTGAGAAAAACTGATTACTTTTCTGGCTTCTGCAGTACAAGTTCCACCCGTGAGGCAAATTTGGAGTCAATCTGAGTTATGAAATTTGATGAAAAGTTCAAAGGGAACCTTGTTTTTCAAATTGCCCAAAACATGAATTTTTTGCTAGAGCTTCTAAATTGATAACGAAGGGTTTTCTAACAAGGGCCTGTTTATATATTCACTGGTGGATCCACCAGCTTCGTCCTTATGTTCTGATTATATGAGAGCGAAGTTGGTGGATCCACCAGTGAATATAAAAACATGCCCCAACTAACTACAGCAGAATAGTGGAATCTATCCCAAATCATTTTTTTTTCAAATATTGTTTTTTTTTCATATGAAAATTCAAATAACTTAAGATGGATCAACGCCGATATCAGTTCTGGATTACTCTGCTTGAAATCCTACTATTGGTCCTTTTTGAAGATTGAATTTTCGCCAAAAAAGTTCAAAGGGGTTAATCTTGTTTTTTAATTAATAGACTTAATTTTTTTTCCTGGAGCCACCATATTTGCAATTGATGATCTAGGAATGATGCTGAACTGCGGAATTGTGAAATTCCTTTTAAAAAACGAGATTCTAAAATATCAACATTTTTTTTCCCAAAAACAGGATTATTCAAAAACTATGTTGAATTGAATGCAACTTATTACATTTCTGACTTCTGCACTACAAACTCCTCCCGTGTGGCAACTTTGAAGACATTCTGTTAGTTAACCTTAGTCCGAAAACCAATCCAATCTCAAGAATCGAAAATTAATTATAGATGATCTAGGAACGATGCTGAACTGCGGAATAGTGAAATTCCTTTCGAAAATGATTTCTTGAGAAATCGATTCTTTCACTAAAATTCTGATTGTTTAAATTCTATGACATGACAGATAGGGAGAAACGGGTAGTATTTCCGAACATGAGTGACATGTTTCCAAGTTGAAAAACAGTTTGTAATAATAATTAATTGCAGTAATTGCCCTTCTGCCATCTCTTAGAAGGAAGTTGTGATGGACTGTCATCGTTGCAAGTTAGAAACCTGTAATTGAAACAGAGACCACCCTGAGTTTCATCTACCGGCTATGAGATGGTGCGCAAAGTCAATTTGCCACCTAATCGCATATTATCCATATTCTCAATTATATATGAAAATTGATATAACTCGGAAACCAAAATAGATGGATCAAAACCGATTTCAGTTCTGAATTATGCTCCTTGAGATCCTCCTGTTTGTCCATTTTGAAGCTAATCTGTTTTTGAATTTTCACCAAAAAAGTTCAAATTTAACGGTTTTCTAAAATGCCTAAATATCAACTTTTTCCAGAGCCTACATATTCTCGAGATTTCGTACAACCCTTTCTGAATGGGCACTTACTATATATTTTTAGACAATGGCTCTAAACTGAAATACATTATTCCTCCAGATGCCGCCATAGTTTGTGAGTTTGAGAGTCATAATATTTCACTTGGCTTTTTGTTAGCGAAATTTCGAGCAATTGTCCTACGAATAATTTAAAATTATCACTAAACCTGTAGGTGTACTTAGCCATATGCTCTTTGGATCGTGTTTGCATGTGCCATCTAGTTTGTCCCACATACCAACTCACAGAGTATATTAAAACACATGTGTATGCTGTATTCAAACTTTATTTAGTGTATACATAAGATTCAGTCAAGAAAATACAAAATGTTCCTTATATTACTGTAAAAAAGTGAAAATACCTTATCTAGAGGGATATTGTCGATTTTGCCACAGTTCACAAACGATTCATTTAAGGTTCATAAAACATAACAAAGATCTAATTTCGTAAATTGTTTACCAGTTTTAATGTAAAACATCTATTGCAACTCCTATGAAACCCTGTGATGTATCCGCGAAATTATTCTTCTTGAGTTGAGAGCAATATTTGGCAGAATAAATATGGGTGAACTCTGACATCATTTACAAGGAAAAATGGCGTCAAGAGTTCTTGACAGTGAGCTTATCCAGACTCATACTGAGTCCTTCAGAGGCGTCCGTTGGTTTTTGCTCGGCATCGAGTTTGCTGTGCTGCGGGTTGCTGGGAGCTCGGCGACAATTTCCCGACCAATGGGCCTTTTGGTAGCCGTGAGACTGAAAAGAAGAAGAAGCGGGTGAGAAATAGATTGCTAACAGCATTGTTTATATAGAAGATAGTTAGTCAACCTTATGGGATTATAATTGGATCAAATTGGATGCGACATGTAGATGGCGATAGTGAGCTCGCATCCAAGTCATGTCGTAACTTCAGTGATCAGGCCTCCAAGTCATGTCGTAACTTGATTAAAACAATGGAAAAGCATTAAAATCAGGGTTTTTTTAAGAAACCTGCATTAAAATGACGTCAAATATTCATGTTTGTAACTAATCACGCTAGATGACACTCGCGTGTGTGTCCAATACCTTTTCCACAGGCATTGACTAACTATGTTCTATTTAAACAATGCTAACAGTGAAACACAATTTTTGGTTTTATGTGCATTGGGTAAGGGACGCGTTGGCCAAATGCACTGAGAACAGAGGCCAATTCTTTAAAAAACTACCGGTAGGCGCTACAAAAATACAGTATAATCCAATGGGGATGTGCCCTCTAAATTTTGGATAAATAGTAGTTAGTTATATCCAAGATGCATATAACTCCTGGTGCGTTTACTCACTCGCTTTTGTTTCAACTAAAGTTCTTGATCCTGTAATTGCGTCAATAGAGTTTGTTCCATTCGTCAATGGATGACGCTTAAGTCGAGTATAAGTAGTGGAGTTTCCAACAATCCAAAGTGCCTACTAGATAAATTTTTTGAGTTTTTGAACGCTAACATTATTTTGAGGTTATATGTCAATTACATTGCATATTGGTATTTATCGTGTGATTTTCCTGTTCTTTTAATACTTTTCGCTCAGTTCGGTAGTTTTGCGACGTTTTTAGTTGTTGGGTTATTGTTATTTATTTGTTCTTGTGTTTTTCTGTCATTCGTAAAAGTTAGGGTAGTGTATAGCATTTTTTTGTGAGTCTCGACTTCGACATGACAATCATGACATGGTTCAATTTGAGGTTATGTCGATGACGCAGCATGCGTTTGTCAAAATGACATGTCAAGTCATCATGATCGGTAATGATTTGCCTGCCATCTATGTCAAAATTGAGTAAACTCTCTTGACGCAATAAAAATGTCATGAATCAAGCAGGCCGCACATCAACAGTTTTGGATGACAATTTCACAGCTATAAGTAATTCCACCAGGAGTTATATGCATCTTGGTTATATCACAAGTAAGGTCTTAGAATTTGATGGTCTCAGACATTTTTTAATAACACGTTTTGTGTTCTAGGTTTTGTTGTTTTTATGGAACTTTTTGTAAATCTGTTGAGTATAATAAAATTGTTTAGAGGCCCTTTTTGATATCTCGTTTTGTTTTCGAGTTTTTGGTGTAAAAAAAACGGTAAATTATTCACATCCACATCTCAATTTTTTTTTCGCCTTCGTATTTGAAAATGTGTCGCCATTTTTGAGTTTTTGGTAGTTTTATGAAAAAAAATCAATACCTTTTTATTTTTCATATGAAAAAATTTCATGGCAACTTTTTGTAGATCTATTCGAATACAAAACGGTTCATAAGCATTTTCTTTTTATATCTCGTTTCGTTTTCAAGTTTTTGGCGTTAAAAAAAACGGTAAATTTTTCACATCCACTTTTCATTTTTTTTTAATATATGAAAAAGTTTCATGGGAACGAAAACACTTTGTAGATCTGTTAAGGACAATTAAACTATATCAATTTCTTTCGATATTTCGTTTCGGTTTCGAATTTTTGGTGTTTTCAAAAAAGTCCATATCGCAATTTTTTTATTCAAGATATGAAAAAAATGTATAGGTACTTTTTGTAGAACTATAAAACTGTTAATGTACATTTTTTTATATCTCGTTTCGTTTTCGAGTTATTGGAGTTTCTAGAAAGAAATGGTAAAATTTCCCTTATTTTCCGTTTTTTTTTCAAATATTTCCCTGAGTATTGATATTACGGAAAACATTCATTTACATTTTTTATATACTTTCAAGCGGTGATGAAGAAAGATATCTTGTGAAATTTGAAAAATAAGTCGACATCTTCGAGTTTTTGGTAGTTTCATAAAACAAAATCAATATTCCGTTTGTTTTTCAATATATGAAAAAATTTCATGGGACCTTTTCGTAGATGTGTTCAAGTAAAATAAAAATGTTTATTTGCATTTTTTTGTATCTCGTTTCGTTTTCGAGTTTCTTGGTGTTTTTTTTGTAAGATATGAAAAAGTTTCATGGGAACTGTTAGTAGTTTTTGTAGATCTGTTTGGTTTGAGGACAATAAGACTATATAATTTTTTTTTCGATATTTCGTTCCGTTTTCGAGATTTGGTGTTTAAAAAAACGGTTTTAACTGTTTTTAGAAAAAAGTCCATAATTTTTCGTTTTCGTATCTTGTAAAATTTAAAAATCTGTCGCCATCTTCGAGTTTTTGGTGGTTTTAAAAATTTTTGGAGGGAAAGAGGGAAATAATAAAAAATCTGAACGAAAAAGCGCCAGAAAAATTTAGGGGAGGGGAGATGGAGGAAAAATAATCAATCCGGTGAGAAATTTTGGGGAGAGAAAATTTTCGGGGGAAGGAGATCGGAGTTGAATAAAAAAAAATCCGGACCCGAAGCACCCGGAAAACTTGGTTTTTCATAATTTTTATTCGATAAATAATTGATAATTTCAGGTTAGCGACTGTTTGTTTATTTGTTTTTGAAGTTATGCAGAAACTTCATTTGAGCTTTTTGTAGACCTTTTTGAGGACTATAAAAATGTCCATATAAGATTTTTCGAAATCTGGTTTTGTTTTCCAGTTTTTTATGATTTTAGAGACAAGCACAAATTTTTTACCTTTTTAAATCTTTTCGAGTTGGAGAAAAACTGTTTGGAAATATCGATGTGGCTTGTAAACACGTATACGAAGCAATTTAAAGCTTTTCATTCATTCCATTAGTACGGTTAATATCCCGATTTTCCATTTTTTAAAAATATTTTCCGGACTATTGATTTCACGGGGAAAATGTGTAAACATTATTTGTAGATTTTTTGCTGACGGCCAATTGGTGAATTGTAAAAATATCAAACGTTTCTGAGCAGGGTTCGCCGATATATATATATATATATAACTCGATATATATATCATATAAATATCATTGATATATATCGTGATATTTATTCGTTGATATCATGGATATATATATATATATATATATATATATATATATATATATATATATATATATATATAACAGGAAGTTATTCATGACATCTACAGTCACTAGTTGAAACTTAATTTGACGAACCAAGGTCAAAGGTTAGAACTCTCGGAATTAAAACGAAATATACTCTATTTTCACTTAGATTCTGCTTGCGTTCCTCATAACGTATTAGAAACTTGATTGAACCTTGGGTTGGTCAGAACAACGAATTGTTGGCTGCCTGTCAATTTGTGGACAAACCTCTACTTTTGGATTCCTTGGTTCGTGTCAAATTAAGTTTCAACTAGTGACTGTAGATGTCATGAATAACTTCCTGTTATATTCTGTCTTGCCTCACGGTATTAATTCTTGAGTGGATTCGTTCTGATTTCGAGAGCTCCATAAATCCTTTCTGATGAGTGCGTTAGCACGAAACAGCTGTCAAAGGTTAGAACTCTCGGAATTAAAACGAAATATACTCTATTTTCACTTATATAATATATATATATATATATATATATATATATATATATATATATATATATGTCACTCAGTATGAATTACTATGTTGAATAGGTTGAAATCTCGTCATAAATTCAAGAGTGATCGGTGTGGGAACTCCCTAATCAATCGGTATGATGTTTATTGTCGGGGAATCCCATTTATTTGATTTGTGAATCCCCTTACTATGTGCGGTCGCGTGTTAATGCTTTTCTGTTGGTATTAACAAACGCAGTTCACGTTGTAGCCGTAGTAGGTGCAAAGTGCATTTGATCAAAATAGAAATAAACAATATGCCCAAAACTAAAAGTGCAGTGTGGCTAAAATTTGAATTGGCAGATGAAGCCAGTGATAATGGGAAATGGGCTAAATGTAAGAAATAAATGCAAGGAATTCCTTCCCGCATGGAAAAACCGATGATAAAGCCGAAGGGGGTATTCACTTTTGGTTGTTTTGTTTAAGAATAAACAAATAAATACTTCTACTTTTGGTATTCTCTATATAAAAAATAATAAATATCCAAATTTGATATATATTGAATATATATATATATATATATATATCAATATATACCCGAGATTTTGTTATTTATATAAATATCATGATATTTACGAACCCTGTTTCTGAGATATTTCATATTTTCTAAAATACAAATTTCGATTTTCAGATTTTTCAAGTTTTTCGATCATTATAAAGTCGAGTATAATAACAATTTTGTATGACTTTTTTGTTTAAGAAAGGTTAGTCAGGTCAGGTTAGGTTGGCTAGTAATTTTCGCATTTTCAACTCAGTTTGCATCCACCTGACGTCATTTTGGACTTCCAACGTCTACTGTGACCAATCACATCGCGTTCCCCATTGCATTTTACATCTGCGTTACAAATCCTAACATGAAACATGAGGGTTCCCTGTGCATGGTTCTTTTTTACAGAATATTATGAGTAAACAAAAATAGAATTATCCTAATAATTCATGAGCAGTGCAACAGTAATCTTATATTGGCATATTTATGTCGAAACATTGTTTTTAAGTAAGTTTATGGGGAGCTTTCGCAACGCTGTTGGAAATTTATAATTCATGTTTTTCACAAAATACACCATTTCTTGTACGTAACAGAATATTGTGTCACTAACAATTTATCTTTGTTTATTGTGCAACGATTATGAAATTAGATATTATTTACAAACAGATCAACCTTTCCTCAATGCATAACTATATTCAACTATAACTTTCGCAAGCTTAGTGCACTTCAGTCGAATAACAAAGGTACTCGTTACCAACTTTCGATTATTCAATGTCAAAGTAAAACTAAAGAATATGGTCACTCTAGGATATTCATGATATTTTATAATTACCATTTTTTTTTAAATTTCAACGCCCTGTATCTCAGAATCGAAGCAGTTCCGGACATATGTTCATAGAAACTTTTCTTCTTAAAATAACCTAACGAATTACCCCCGTAGGTGGGAAACACCCCGTATACACGAAGGCTTCTTTTCTAGACAGTTCTGGAACTAGTTCCATTCGCATCTAGATGTCGCACTTTTCTAGAAGCGCTGACGACTGAAATGTCAGGATGACCTAACACTCTCAGCAATGCAGGCTTGTTTACGAGTACGAGCGACAGGACCGGCTCCAGGATCGTTACATCATCTTGTATTAAAACTTGTGAAGTTTTTTACAGGGTATTATTATTTATAATATGATCCTCACCTTTGCGAGATCCCTCTCCCACTTCGCCCCGCAGTTTCCATCGCATTCGGGGCAGGGTCGCTGCAGAGCGTAACCTCCGCACTCAGAGCAGTCCAAGGACACGTGGTCGTCGTACCACGTGACGCCGCAAGTGAAACAGGATTTGAATTCTTTTTCTGGAGCATCGGCATCTTGGGGTGCGGTGGCAACACTGTGATTCGACAACCATCTTGGGGGGATCAGCTCGTCCAGAAGGTTCAGAGAGTTGGAACTGAAAAAAAATCAATAATTATTATTGTTGATCATGAAAGTGCCAGGAAAGTGTAAGGCAAGTAAGAAAAAATACGCAAATCTTTACTAGATGAATATTAATTGTACAAACTACACAGAAAACGATTCGATCTTTCAAATTCTATTTTTCTATTTGGAGTCTAATATGAAGTCATGGCTTCTAATTCGATACGCATTTTAAACTTTTTTGAGATTGGTAACAATGGTAACATCAACTGTCAGATGAACGCCAGACAAGAAGGATGGGATTTTTAGATATTAAACAAAGAAGAAGAATAACCTTTGAATGTTGTGGTGTTATTTGTTGCCTTGGATGGTGCAGTTATTATCAACTTTAATTGTTACATGACTGGTTTCTGGGGCGTTTATATGCTCAATGGTCTGAATGTTTGAAAAGTTATTTTGACTGCAGTGGGAGTGTGGTGAGGCATCGGATACCTACTTCGAAATTGTTAAATTCTTTTTCATAAACTGAACGAGATTTTTTGGGTAACAAATCATTCACAGCCGTTTGAGCAATTACTCTTAATTCAGAAGAGGTGCAACTTGAGTTTTCTTCATCAGTCATTTAAAAAAAGGTAATTTACTGATATTGGCACTCAAAATTTAAATAATTTATGTAAACAAATGAATTACCTGACAGCTCCCTTCAAATTTAAAATTTTTTATCAATGTTACAACCCGATATTTCTGATATTATTTATTAATATTAAATCCAATTTTCTCCATAAAAAACTACAAAAAAATGCCAAATAGAAAAAATAGTATATGAAACATGTTTTATGAGACACATTATTATAATATACTATTATTCACATGTTTCGCTAGCACAGTAGCTTCTTTAGGAGAATATACAAGCTAACTGAACATTTATATACCCCTGTGTAATCATTAATAAGATCTAGTTACCTTTTCAGGTTCTACTCAAAATAACAGAAAGTATATCATATCTATATTAATGAAACTACCTCAAGATTAAGATTCTTATAATCTCCACTTCCAAGAAAGTAAATTCAACAAGGGTGAGTTATTCAAATCAAGTTGGTCAGTAAGCAATATGTTTGAATTTTTAAGTCTATTAACTTCTATTCATTCTAAATAATTCAACTTCAATCCCTGTAGAATTTTAAATTCTTAATCAAAAGTGTAATTTTCATGATGGTCATGAATGCGATCTTTAAAGGTGCTGCCAGTTTGGCCAATATTGGTTCAATATTTGGTCCCTGCAAGCCACATCATTTATTTTTTCGGGAATCTCTCCGTTTCGTTAACTGTATAATCATTAAGGCTACAACAGCAAATTATTTTGGAGTCTACAGGGTAGCCCAAGAAAGTGAGACGTATCAAAGTTGTATTTTTTCAAATTGAACACCCTGTATTTCGTTACACTTTTGAAAGGGTCTGGAAATAAGTAAACAATTTCATTTAAGGTACTATGTACCCAACTCTAACCGTTCTCGAGTTATTGATTTTTTTTATCAAAATGCTAGGTTCAATTGGAAACTAAATAACATCGAAATGTATTGAAATCACCCATTCGAAAACTGACCATGCATCAGAGAGGATTTGGGCTATTGATTTCGATACAACCCGTTTCTCAAAATTATACAGAATATTCAAAAATCATTGTTGCATTTTTATAATTTCGAACAAAGATAACTTTGTTATTTCAAATAGAACCCCCTGTATTTTTTTGGTCTGGGGAATAGAAATTCAATTATCTTTCATTTCTTATTGATGTTCCATATACCTAATCTGAATAGTTTTTTCAGATATTGGCTTTTTCAAATAGTAGTTCTTATTTTAATGCATTCTTTGAATCAAGATAGATTTGACACGACATTTATTAGATTTGCTCAGAATTCTTGACAGTTTCATTGAAAATATTTACCATTCACTAAAATTAAGTTATCAACAACAACAAAATATGAAACACAAATGTAGTTAGTTCACAGTAGCTGCTCGATATGACGACCATCCTGTGGAATACAGTCACTCTCTGTTCGAAAGACTGCTAAACAATTATTAACATTTAAAAAGTCACTGTTCGAAAATCAGCCCTTATCTCTCCTTCATATTTTCTACTGTGGTTGGAGGAGTGTCGTAAACCTCGTTCTTCAAGTCTTCCCATTGGAAAAAATCGAGGCAATTCAAATCTGGTTATCTTGCTGGCCAATCCATTTATTCGGAAAGCACATATTCAAAAACTGTCTGACACTGAATTTGAAATGTGCCGTAGCTCCATAGCAATTTAATATAAGAGTTGATTACAATATTTTTCCGTCTACCTCACTCTTATTGAAATAAAGGAATTCAAATTTTTTCTGGCAATAAAGTTAAAGATGCTACTTTAGCAGTTCCCCAGATCTGGCGACAAAAATGTATCGTCAATATCCATCTTAGCGTCCTTAACATTTGAATGCGTTTATGTTTGGTTGCCTATGCAACAATCAAACATTCATGGAGAAATCGACCATTAATGACAAATCGACCATTAATAGGGGTCATTAATTGGACGATTTCTCGAAAGCATCTATTATTAATAAATCGTCCATTGAATTGAAGAACATTAAACAGACATGTTAATACGAGATAGGCGGAATCTTCATCTTCATCTTCAATGGCCAAGTCAAAAAAAAGGTAAATATTAAGTTCTCTATTGATTGGCCTATAAAGTTCAATGAATCTATCAACAATATCATAAACAGTAGAATCATGCCGATTCCAATAATCGAATTGATGTCAGAACGTGTATGGAATTATGGAAATGTTTTTATTATCGGTCAAAAAGGTCTTCGTACCTGTTTCCACAGGTAGACACACATAATTAGGTAAACAACCTTTTGGGTACGTAGATACGGCAAAATCCAGCGACAATGTTTTTGTTTACTTATGGGTTCAACAATTTGGGTTGATGTTCATAAAAATATATTGACATGGCTACCATTAGTTATTACTATTTCATTATAGGATACGGATTTTAATGATTCGACTGTGTACCGTCAGGTTGAGATCATTAAATCGGGATTTTAGAAAATTTGTTTACCATTGTTGTTATTTGTTTTGAAACGTACTAGGTAAACAATTCAGTGATCGTTAGGAGGAAATTAGCTTGTTGGGGAATTACTTGGTTGTTAAAAATATGTTGAGTATATGAATTCGTTAGTAGGAAATAACCCCATTGGCGGCGTATTAGGACAATTTATTTGGGGATCAAGATACAGATAATAAACAAATAGTCTAAGATCCGAACCTAAATCGACCTTCACCGAGCTGATAATAGTATCAAACTCATTTTATAATAAATTTCGTATATTAGAAAATATATTAAAAATGGGTTGTCTAAAAAAATCCTGGACAGAATATTTTAAATTATTTTTTGAAAAACGATTTTTCTCAAAATTTTGCAACATCATGATAAAAAGAAAATTTTATACTGGACTTAAAGTATGAAACATGTAGAATGTGCAGACATAGGGTTGTCTATTATTTACCTAGACGAACTACTGGGTTGCCAGGTATAAACAGGTATGTCGATACTAGTTACTTTCACTTGATGTGATAATATAAAAAAATGATATCAGCATAAGCGCTGTTTTATTGTGAACACGTTGATATAGGGTTGTCTGCGAAAAATTTGGTCCTAATAGAGGTTTGCGAACTTTAAAGATTTAAATTTCAACGCGTGTGGAAATGAGTGACAGAGAGATCCGAGGTAAGCTTCGTGATATTTAAATTTCTTTTTTTTACGAAAGGCTAAAAAAAACACTTTTTAGCCATTTTTTATCACAACAATACAGAATAAAGTGGGATTCACAACCAAACCTTTTGCGTTTTGCTTTTTACGTTTCGTATTCTAATTGGTGGAGCAAACTCTGAAATTCAGTTTCAGACTCTGCTTCACCAATCAGGAAATGAAACGTAAAACGCAAAAAGTTTGGTTGTGAATTCCACTCAACACTTGTTTTCGATGCAATATGATATTATAAATCATTAGCTACTCCAAAATAATGCCGTATTGTTAACAATATGGAGGGTAATAGGGTTACCTCTACTCTCCATAGTTTACGTACCGAGCATGCGCACTTTCTTACATTCAGGGTCCCATCAGACACGACTGCGATGTTCGGTCCTTTATTATTACACGGTATACTCTCGCATATCTCTGTCACTTATTTTCACACGCGTTGAAATTTAAATCTTTAAAATTCGCAAATCTCTATTAGGACCAAATTATTCGCAGACAACCCTATATCAACGTGTTCACAATAAAGCAGCGCTTTTGCTGAACCTTCCCCAGAGGTAAAAGTCTATAGGCGTTAGGTCCGGTGACCTGACCGGCCAACGGTTGGGTCCTTGGTTGGCTATCCAATTATTACCAAAATTTGAATCTAAAATTTTTTTGACAATTGCAGTGTTGTGAGGCGAAGCCCCGTCTTGTTGAAAATATAGTTTCCTGAGCTCCATTAGTGACAATTCATCAACAAGGGGTTCAATATTTTGCCTTAAAATTTATAAATACCTCCGAGATGCTAGATTGACATTATAAATGAACGGGCCGATAATTCTACCCCTGAAAACACCTGCTCACACACTAAATTCAAATCTTCCTTGACTTCTCTGCTCCACAATTGAATGAGGATTCTGTTTTGCCAAGTATAAGAATTGTAGCGGTTGAAAATGTCGGCACTGCTTACATGAGCTTCGTCTGTCCAAATATAATTCAACGAAAAATCACGCTCTTGGTTACAATTTTCCAGGAACCACTGGCAAAAATCAATGCGGCGTTCAAAATCATCTGGTTTGAGTTTGTGAACTTTTCTTGTACTGTATGGCTTGAATTTGTGCTTTCTCAAAATCCGCCTAACGTTAGTTCTTGGTAGACCTGTTGATATTTTCAAATTTCGCATTGACGATTTGGGATTATTTTCAACAGCTCCTAAAACGACTATTTCTTCCAACTCCGTATCCCTATTTGATGCATATAGTTTTTGTCGTTTCTTTTCAAATTGACCACCATCAATTAAGTTGTGTCGCAATCTTCCAAAAATGTCTCTAAAAGGTTGTCTTCTCTCTGGATACCTCTCGTGGTACAAATTGCTTGCTGCATTTTCCCCGGTTTGTATAAAACAGACTATCATATCCCATTTTTCGTAATTCTCATACTTCTTTGCGAATGTGTTTGAAAATTGAACAAAAACTACGAATTGAGGAGCGTCTTTACTGCTCAAATCATAATTTGACAGCTACCAGTAAACTTTTGCTTTTTGTTTTATCGCCGCGTCTTCCAAAGCCTACTTGTTCAAAATGTGTGTTTCATAGTCTAGATGAAAAAAACTAAAAGCTCTGTATTTCAAAGATGACTCATGCAAAATATCAAGTGTGCTATATTTTTGGAAAGGTAATTTTAAGCTCTATTGAAATATATAGGAATATACAGGGTGTCTCATTAATTTTTTTCCATCAATAACTATCGATATGTTATTTGAAAAAATAGATCACTTACACCATTGAATTTTACGTGCTTTGGAAATGTTTTTATATGAACAAGGAATTTTCTACAGGAAAAAAGTTACAGCAACTTTTCGTAAATGCACATTTTTGAAAAACACGCTGTACTCATAAACGATGATAGATATCGATATACGGTTTCCACCATTAAGTTTGTCATAAAACTTGATCCTCAGACACATCCATCAGTTTTCATCTATCTGTACAGAATCGACTTTGTGAAATAGTTAACAAATAAATTACTGATTTCAGGATCATCAATTATTATATTTTTATGCATTTGATTGATTTTCTTGATATTTAAATTGGAAGGTGAATGATGATCGGTATGACCACCTCGTATACCACCTACATTACATCTACTATCAGGCAGATTTCGTAGACACAACAAATACCGGGCGTTATCTGCAGATTGGTATAAATATTGCTTTCAAGCAAGTGTAGTACTCCTATCTCACTCCCCAACCATAGCAAGGATTTATAAATAGTAGACCTTCCATTCCGGAAACTTCGGTGACCAATTCAGTTGTTTTTCTTCGCTCGAAAAGCCATTCCACCCACATTTATGCCGACGAAAGCTTTCGCATTTTCATTTTCACGGTAAATTGTGACGTGAATATCGTTTGACGCAAATCGCTGAAATTTTACGAACGGATTTGTATTGGCGCATTAAAAATACGTTATTCATAGATCCATTGTCATTTGAAACAAACGCAAATATTCCTTGTTAACGCGTTGGTTATTTTAGTACGGAATCGATATTTGCAATATGCATATTTCATTTGGACACTACACTAGTTGAACGAACATTTTTAATGTGTCTTCAGCCACCATTTATGATTTTGTATCCAGAACTAGCCGCAGAAGTTGTAACGGGTTTATTTTGCACTAGAATACCCTTTCTGTTTCAATATAATAACGGAGAAGAAAACTGTAGTTCACAAACAATGAGCTTATGACTTGAGGCATAAGATGTCCGGAGGACTGCTCATTGCTAGTATCCTATACAATAGGAAAAGTTGGGTCGAAAATCCATCAGAAAACAACTACTTTCCTGGCTAATGCCACGACGAACATTGAATTACATCTGATGAAATTTCCGTGCAGAGTTCCTACAAGGTTATCTCTGCAATTGCTTGTTGCATGGAAATGTTCATCGAAACATTCGGACCACCTATATATCGATTTCGGGGTATTGCCCCTCATCAGTATAGGGTAGGTCTAGCAGTCAATTATTAATGACTGCAACGAATGAATCGATAACCAAATCCATTTCAAGACCGAAACTGAGATCGCGCCCGCACAGTGGATAACTCCAAACCGCGAGCGCCATCCCATATGGACCCAACTAAGCACTACCCATGAACCACGATCGTCAAGACCGTATAAAACGGAGAAAAAAACTGTAGTTCACAAACAATGAGCATATGACTTGAGGCATAAGATGTCCGGATGGATTTGGTTATCGATTCATTCGTTGCAGTCATTAATTATTGACTGCTAGACCTACCCTATACTGATGAGGGGCAACACCCCGAAATCGATATATAGGTGGTCCGAATGTTTCGATGAACATTTCCATGCACCAAGCAATTGCAGAGATAACCTTGTAGGAACTCTGCGCGGAAATTTCATCAGATGTAATTCAATGTTCGTCGTGGCATTAGCCAGGAAAGTAGTTGTTTTCTGATGGAATTTCGACCCAACCTTTCCTATTGTATAGGATATTAGCAAAGAGCAGTCCTCCGGACATCTTATGCCTCAATATAATAACGTCAGAAATTATCTGCCATTGAGAAACTTTCCAGTCTGTACGACACAATTTCAAAATGTTACCTTGGTCGTAGTCATGTACAGCTCTTTTCGTATTTTAGTACTTACCTTTGCCGTACTTAAAAGTAAATAACATCCCGCATTCCGCGGTACGACAGCGTTATTTTATAAACATGATTTTGGTTACAACTATATTGCTTTGTGATTAGAATACAGAACCGTAACATTTCTTCTTCGAATACTTGACCTTGTTTGTGTTTGGTTTGGTCTCAGTTCAGATGGCAACAATCGGTTGAAGGATTATCAAGATAATATGATAAAAACGAAAAAAAAAAAAACGATTCCTTTTGAAAATATTGACACCCTGTATCTTGAAAACGAAGCATTACCGGACCTATCTTTATATACATTTTTCATTTTAGAATCAGTCAAAGAATCGCCTGTTCAAGTTTGGACACGTACTTACACAAAACCCTTTATAGTTCAGTAGTGCATTTGATAATTATTAAAAGCATTGAAGCATCAGTATCGTACAGTGTTGTCAAATTGAGTTGAGATAATAAAGGCAGTAGATGTACAGTAGCTTATTACTTATTTAGAACCCGACCACGAAAAAATTGAAGTTATAGAGGAACTTTTTTCTATTATTTTGGTCATTCAAATTCGAAACACTCCTTATGTGGACCATACGTAACATCAAATACAAAAAAAACTACATAAAAACGTGGGTTTCAAAGAATTAATTCTAGGAATCTGTTATGTATATAACCAGTGGGATTTTTGATTATGTTAATATTGGGTTTCCACTACTGTAATTATAATGAAGCAGAATCCTACATATTATAATTTTTAATGTGTTCTTAGAAACCGGCTATACAGTTTAATGTAAATATTATCGTATCACTTTCAATCATGAGCATTCTTTGAAAGAGAAATAAATCTAGAATACAAGGGTCATATGACAAAGCAGTCAATCCTGCATAATAGACAAGATAAGATAAGATAACCTTTCCCGAAAATGAAATATGTAAATAACCATAACCAACGATAATGTCTTCGATTCTTATAATAAGTAATACATTTTGGAAAAATCTATATTTATATTCTAGACGATGAACTTCAAAATGGAAATTTTCAATTTGAAGCAGTAATAGCCTAAACTTCTTTTTTTTTGGGGCGATTTCAAAAACCACAAAGTGTTCAGACCTATTTTGTTTTCCTAACATTTTTATACTGACAAAAAGAGAGTCACTTACAAGGAAAAATTAATAATCCATTCGCAAAAAACTAATCCGAAAACAATAATTTAAAAAGAACATGATGCGAGTAAAAATCCATTTACTTTCCGCACTGGGTCTATCTTATTCATTTATTTATTTTTTCTACATTCATGCAAAAAGCAAAACTTTATTGAACTATATTCAGTGGAAAAAAAAGTTCTTTTTCTACAAACGTCAAAAAATGACAAGGTTCGCGCATTGACAACAGTATGCGAAGTGGCACTTTTTTTCATTTTCATTCGTTACCATGACACCGTGCGCGAAGTAATGTGCGAAATATATTTCGCACACTGCATGTAAACTATATGGGATTTTCATATTCTAACCTATATGGTCCTCAACTCCTCAATCAAGCAAAAAACAAGAAATCGTTTATTTATTAATGTAGAACAATAATTAAGGCTTTCAAATTGTGAGAGATATTTTTCTGGCTTTATTTGCTTCACACAACTCTTTAAATTGCTGATATGCATTTTCATACTGCCGCCTCGATTTCTCCGGTAAAAGGTTGGAAATTACGGAATTGGCCGCATCTATCAAGTTAGGTGGGTACTGCTTAGTTCATCGTCGCTCGAAATTTCCATTCTTTTACAATAATAAATATCACGCACGAAATTGACGCGAATAAAAAGTCACTCCAAAATAATTATCAAGAACTGTCACTTTGAAATAATTGTCAACAAATGCCATTTTATTTCCATAGTTACAGTAATTACTTGATTTGGAAAAATTATTTAAGCCAGTTCAATACTATTTTTCATAGTTATTACTTATTTTAGAACAATATTTTTGACGTTTGTAGAAAAAATTTTGTTTGCATCTCATGCGCGAAATACTTTGGTAATCTCGACTATTTTTTTTAACTCGGCTGCGTCTCGTTAAAAAAAATCAGTTCTCGATCACCAAAGTAGCATTTCGCACACTAGATACAAAAATAACTATTATTGCACTAGTGCAATAAAGTTTTTATTGCACTCATCTGTCATTCTACTTCAACGTGCTGTCACCATGACAAACATAAACGTTTAAACCTACTACATATTTACATGAGAATTTCACGTCGAGTGCAATAAACATTCACTTTTTGCACGTGTTGCATAAATAACTATTATACCTCCCTAAATAATATTCTGGAAATTTCATATTATAATGCCAACACCATAATTTTAAGTACCGATTATCCCAACCTAATCGAATTATATCTAATAATAATATTAATAATAATAATAATTTTTGTTATGTCGGGGCATGGCGCAGTGGTTGTCTGCCGTCCTAAGCAAAATCTATCTACAATCTATCTACAAAAAATGTGAATATGGACATATTGGTTTCTGTAGTCTTGAAGAACTATGAATTCAACTTTCTCCACAGAAAAAATTACGTAAACTAGATTTAAATAGCCAAAGTTAATCAATCATTTTGCCTTTAGTGCACATGTTTAAGACTTTTCGTACTTAAGATGGTTGAAACTACAGATTCTCAGCTTCAGAGTTTTTGCAGATACGGCTTTTTTGCTTAGGACGGCAGTTATAGCGTCTGACTTTGGGTCGAAAGGTCCAGAGTTCGAGCCCCAGTTGCGGCTGGGATTTTTTAATTTAATTTGACTGATTAAATTATTCAAATCTCGTGGCTCGACTGGGGTGAGTCCTGCACAATTCACTGTTGCGTTCCAATTAAAAGTGCTGCTCCTAAGGTATGGTATGGAGTTAGTAACAAGCCCTACCCATAACTCATGGCTAATGACCACAGCAGTCAATGCCAAAACACCTAAGAAAAAAAATAATTTTGTTTATTAAAAATCATTCATGTACATAGTATCCAAAGATTATAAAAAACAAGAAAACTTTTTCTGTTAATAATTAGAGCAAAAATCAGGTGAATGAATAACAATAACCAACAAAGCAAAGCCCTGTACGTATTAAGATTATATTTATTACCATTATAATTACATATATTAACAGATTATTATAGATATTTCAACATTTTAAAAAACAAAACAGTCTGCTGGTGGTCAGATTCTCAATATTATTGAATAAACATTCTGATACGATAAACATTCCATTTGAAAATAAATAATTTTTTTTAACAATTTATCTGGCTACATTAACTCTTTGTTGACCAGTGGTTTCAAGATGAAACCATTAACTAATAAATTATACTCCGTCTGCCTGGTGTATTTACGTTGAAACCACACGCAGTAAAGGAGCTCGACTACCCCCACTTTGCAACCAATAACGGATTTCCGCGCGGTTCCCAACGGATTCGGTGATTTCATAGCATTTACGTGACAACAACGGTGTGGTTCTTATAGGTTATATTGACATCGTGATTTTATTGAAGAATTCGTAACATGGCTAGTAAGTATTCGTTTTATTGGCTTTTAGGAGAATGTTATAATCATAATATGATCTAAAATGATCCAAAATTTGAAGAGAAACATATTATTTTGCTTCTAAAAGTGTGAGGTTTCACTGTGAAACCACTAGGCCTACCTAAAAACAATATACGGTCATATTGTTTTTAGGTAATCAACGTAGAATTTTTTTTTGACGAATTGGAAAATATGTCATCTGAGAACTTATATACCTTACTGGATGAAATTCCTTCAGATGTCGAATCAGAAATAGATGATGGGGATGAAGGTGAAAATGAAAACAGAGCTGAATTGAATGATGATCCCAGTTCAGGATACCAAAATTTTTACATAAATAATATGGCAATAATCTATAGTCACTCGTTGAAACTCAATTTGAAACGAACCAAGGAATCCAACGTTAGATGATTACATACTCATTGACAGGTAGCCAATATATATTTTTCAGATACGATTCATGCACT
Source organism: Chrysolina oricalcia (assembly GCA_944452925.2). Classification (NCBI taxonomy): domain Eukaryota; kingdom Metazoa; phylum Arthropoda; class Insecta; order Coleoptera; family Chrysomelidae; genus Chrysolina; species Chrysolina oricalcia. Next base: position 2,943,137 of record OX101824.2, on the reverse strand, counting down.
CATAGGCACGGTTCGTCAAGAAGATGTTTATTGTGTAGCACCAAGGAACATCCCCACCGCACTAGGTGGATGTGCACAAGGTGATTATGGAAAAACAATTTTTTATTGAATAACGCGTGTTTTTTTTTAGATGTGACGTGGGATTATGTTTATCAGACAAAAAAAATTGTTTTGCAATGTACCATAAAAAGTAAATTGAATAAAAGAATGAAAGTGTTCTTGCCTAGTGGTGTCTCTATGAAACCACCTATTCCTGTCAATGTCAACCAACATATTCAAGTTTTTTTAACTATGACTACATATCAGTTTTTATCACATGACAACATTCATTATTGAATTTGGGAAATTCAGTCAACAAAGGGTTGAAGAATAAAAAAACTGAACACAAGGAATAATGAAATTGCAAGGCTGTACTAAATTCCTTAATAACAATAACATCGACTTGAAACATGAATCTAAGACAACAACAGATTCTAATTTGGTATGTTTACAAAATTATCAGCATCTACGATTTTTCCATTATTGAACAGACTATGAACCTATGTCGTTTCCGTGTGGAGTTTGATTGAGGTTACGATTCAATTCAACTGTGAATCATCACACTGGTCTTTCTAGCTGAATTATCCGGAATAAATCAATGAGATGAATTGCGTTTTTCTTCGATAAACAATGGAAAAGTATTAAAAGAATTAAATAATGATGCATACAAAATAAATGATAATTTCACGCGGTATAATAATATCCGCGGGGATAGCTCGAACGGAGAGCGCCGGTTTACCGATATCCGAAGCCAAGCAACGGTAAGCGAGGCCAGGGTTGGGATGGGTGACAACGGACCTCCTTTCGATATTCTCCTCGGATCGTGCTAGGAATCGCACGTAAAAAGGTAAGACCTCGTTAATCCTTGGCTCGCACAAGTTTCGACTTTTGAGGGCTGCCGTTCGTAAGGGGACGACAGCTGGTTAACGGAAAAAACAATTTTAAACAAACAACAATTTTAAACAATCAAAGTTGGCTGTGAAGTGACAAGTTCCTTGTAGTTAATCGCCTTGTTGATGTTTAGGTGTCGTAAAAAGCAGAGCTAATTATATATTAATTAAATGAATTGCAATACGTGCAACCTTTGTTCCATTTTTACGGAATATAGGTAGACATATTCAAGTTTATCATTAAAAGGGTTGAAATAACTTTTTTTCAATCTATATCATGATCAAAATCAAAATTTCTGATAAGTTATTATTTAGAACATGAACTTATTTTCGAATTGAAAATAAATATTTATCAAAATTAATCTACGCTTGTGTTATTCTTTCATCTGCACGTGACAGCTGTCAGGCCAGGGAAATGATCACTTAATTTTGCAGCTAGGTCACGTGACCGAAATTATTTTCGGGAAAAATTCAGGTTGTCGTCGTAGCAACCTGTTAAACTCAAGGCTTAAAACAACAGGTATAATATTTCCTCTGTAATTTTTAAATTATTGCATTTTATACATGAGACAAATATTTGGTTATAATTGCGCAAGTGCACAGAAATTACCGATAATTTTGCCAAAAAGTGTATTATCTAAAAATTGCACAAGTTTAAGAGCCCTAGAGGGCACTTTGAAGCATTTATACTAACTTCCAGTGACATTTTCTACACATTTCCCACCTCTCATGTGAAAATCCAAAATATACAAATTGTAGATATTGGTCTCTACTTGCAAATGCCGTTTACAGAATTTGAATAAGATGAATTTCCTTAAATCAACGCATTTAGAAAGATTTGCACTTAAATTGTTTATACCACATGTTATTATCTATCAGTTTCCGCAATATTGTTTGTCCAGCTTCAGATTTATAAAAATTATGAATTTTTGAAAAATGGTCTTTTTTTCGAGGTTTTCCCGGATTTTCTCAGTAAAAAATGTACCATCTGGTCGTATAAAAAACCATTTCGTAGGTTTTATAATTCCAAACAAAAGTTATATTGACTGTAAAACGATTCCTCCAATATTTTTAACTAGCTTTGTGCTTCTATGATGGCAACGAAGCTGTCAGAGTGACAGGATGGCTCGCGACTAACTCAAGTGGAGACGGGAGTGGATCATAACAAAATCAGTTGCAATGATATGTTAGAAGGCGGGCGCCAGCTATATGAAAGCAAGCTCACCCTACAGATCAGTTATACTGATTCCTATATAACACGAAAAGTATTAAAGAGTGAAATTACCACATTCTAATTGATAAGCAGCTTACTATTTGAAGAAGTATAATTATTAAAAGCAAAATGATAGTAGTGAAATAAATAAATACCTGAATATTATTAAAATCGTAGTCTACAAATTCTCAAAAAAATTCAGCTGATGTAGCCACTGTTGAAGAATATCATACCAAGTTTTCATTGTATTTGTAAAAAAATTGCCCTAGCGTTCCAAATACCTTAAACCGCGGAAGTATGGTGCACCTTACTATGTAGCGTTCACACATTAGCGATGGGTTAAAGACTATGCTGTAAGAAGGATATCAGAACACGGTAGGATACTTAGTTCTAGATCTGGAACTTGGAGTGCAAAGTCAGGTCAACTAGGGAAGGAAATGACATTTCCTCACAGTAAGGAAGTCTTGACTTTTTCTTCAAGAAATATTGTCAGGAATGTCAAAATTTCCCAGCAATTTGCGGAAAAACTTATTTTTTTCTGCAAAAGGAAAATTAATCTTCCATATGCCTAGCATACGTACGAACGCTAAATTTTCATTATTTGAGCTCAACACACTAATTTTCAGTGGTTAAAATCCCTGAAAAGAGAAAACCAGCCAGCAAAATCTTTTATTGGGTGGTATGATTAAAAAGAGTATTTGCTTGTACTTTAAGTAAGAGCTTTTACTTCCTAGTATTTTGTGGAGTATAATATGTTTCACATAAAATAAATTCTTCGATGGGAAGTGTTGACTTAGGTTAGAGGTATAAACTACTAGTAAACACTAGTACGTGATTAACCTCAAATTGGTTCGATTGTTGTTGTTTGTTTTGTGGTACTTAATAATCATGAGTGAGAGTAGTGATAGTGCCACGTGCCGAGGTTGCTGAAGATGTGGGTGTACACAATTTTTTGTGAAACTTCTTTGATTACTTTTGACACAGTTGTTTGATGTACCCCAACATCTACACCCACTCCTTGTTGAAACCCCAGATCACTTAGAGAAAAATACCTACATTTTCGTTAAATTTGATAAAGCTGCTCCACTCATCTCAATATGATTTCCTAAGAACTCTCTAGCTATCCATTCAATATTGTTTTTATTGAACCTAAACGTACAGAGCTTAATAGTAGCAAACTAGCTAAAATAATTGACTTACCGAAATAATTTTCTATATTGTACCTCCCCATACGTTCTACGGTCACACATTTCCCTCATTTTCCTACCATAATTCATAAAAAAGCCATAACTCCTTTTTAATTGAAGATATGAAGTTAGTCTATGAGTAGCTTCTTGAAAACTACACCAAACCATCCCAAATGTAGGAAAAACTTGACAACATCAGTAATTACTGCAGTTTTAAGTTCTATACAGGGTGTTAATTAAGTACGTTGACAAACTTCGGGAGGTGATTCTTTGAAGGTTTTCAGGACGAAATGTTCATATAAACATATGTCCCAAACGGCTTGGTTTTCGAGATACAGGGTGATAAAAATACATTTTTTTCAAGATTTTTTAGAGTTAACTTCGACATTTTCGACATTAATCAGTTCAAATTAGGCAAGTACAATCCATTCAATAGTACGCACGATACAAAATAATGCATTTCTCAAATAATTCACAGGGTCCTCCTTTTTTCAGAGTCAAGGTTTGTTCAACCCTTCAGAATTTTTTTTCCGCCGCCACTGACATATTATGAGAAAGGAATAATGAATGTTGTTTCATTTAACATCTTTTTGCTCTCTTGATGTTTTTCATTTACTTGTACGGTTCAGGAGTTACAATGAAAATATTAACGCAAACATTTTCCAATAACGCATAACATAAAGAAATTTGAGAAGCAAATAGTCTAACAAACTTGAAGGGTGATTCTTTGAAAGGTTTCAAGATGAAAAGTTCATATAAACATGTCCCAAGCGGCTTGGTTTTCGAAGTACAGGGTGATCAAAACACATTTTTTAGGAGTTTTTGGAGTTTACTTCGAAATTTTCGACAATAATCGATCCAAATTAGTTCAAATTGGACAAGTACAATCCATTCAATAGTGCGCATGATATAAAATAATTCATTTCTCGAAGTGTCATTGCCACTCTCCAAAGATTAGCGCGTGACGCAATACGTCATTTTGTTCTCATTACACAAATAGCTATTTTCTGCTCGTGTAGAGAAAATGTAATGTTATGGAGCTCCCATACATTTTTTACCATAACTCAGGTTGAATATGTATTGCACAAAGTTAATTATGGCAAAATAATTTTGGACATTTTCAATAGTGAATAACTTTATTATCAAATACTAGAGCAAAGTAACATAAATTCCCTAGGAATAAAATTAAGTTCAGAAAAGGACCATTATTGAAATTGATATGTCAGAGCAGCTGCTGGAAATGGCCACCGCCAACTTCAATGCATGCGTTTATGCGCCTAACTATAGACTGGCGGACACGCTCAAAAATACCAGGAGTGTTTCTTATAATTCCGCATGACTCCTGTATGCGATTCCTCAGGTCTTCTTCACTTTGAACTGGAGTTCGGTACACTAATGATTTAAGGTGCCCCCAGAGGAAAAAATCAAGTGGATTCATATCGGGTGACCTTGGTGGCCAAAGTTGTGGCCCACCACGCCCAATCCAGCGATCAGAATAATTCTCTTCTAAATATTGGCGTGCAACCAATCTGAAGTGTACTGGAGCACCATCATGCATAAACCAAATTCCAATTCTTTCCCTCAGTGGGATCTCTTCTAGGAGTCCAGGTAAGATGAATTCAAGAAAATGTCGATAATGGTCACCATTCACAGAAAACGTCTCTTGAAAATGGTGTTCAATCACGGCGTGTGGGTTTTCATCAGCCCACATATGATTGTTGTGAAAATTAATAATGGCTTTACGGGAAAAGCATGCCTCATCGGTGAATAACACTTGAGATAAAAACCAAGGATTTTCCAACAATTTATTTCGAATCCAAGTGCAAAAAGTTAATCTCTTTGGAAAATCCCTTGGCAGAAGAGCTTGAACACGCTGTATGTGATAGGGATAAAGTTGTTGCTCTTTTAAAATTTGCCATACCAATACATGGGTTACGTTAAACTGTGCAGCAATTTGTCTTGTACTGGTGTCTGGATGCTGCTCAATTTCGTTAAGTACAGCTTCTTCTATCTGAACTGTTCTAACTCTCCTGGGTCTTCCTATGAGAACAGCAGACCTCTTGAAAGTACCCGTTTCACGAAGACGGGAGTGAATATTGATGAACATTTGTGTGCTGGGAATATGACGTTGTGGAAATCTTTCTAGATACATTCGTCTGGCGGCACGAGCGTTACCATCAGTCATTCCATACATTAAGTGCATGTCTGCCATTTCTGAATTTGTATATTAAACCATTTTATCCAAAGGAATATTGAATGAATCTGCTTTATAGCTTGCACTAATGAAGAATTAACAATGAGACAGTTTCTCAACTTTCGATAACTGTCAAGTTGTTGATATTTAAATAAATGAATTAATATCAAAGCCCACTTTGCTATTTTTATGAATTCAAATTGATTACAAAATTTCTGCGTTACTGCAGAAGAAAAAACAAACCGAAATTTCTGATAAAATAATGTACTCCGTACGGAAACAAAAATTTGTTTGATTTAGTTTTTCGGAGTTATGACCAGAGATTCATAAATGAAAATCAAATGTGTAATGATCTGCGACTATTAGATAAACCCTATTAACTATCTTCCATTACAGGATTACCTTTCGGAAGTTTTTTATGTTGAAAAGGAAACGTTCAATTGAAAACTAAAAAATATCTATTTTTAAAATAACAAAAAATTTGTATGAGTTCTCTATCAAGACTGATGGGTAAAAACATTTTTAATCAAATATCTCAATGAAAATGCACATTTTGACCATCAGAATCTTCAGGTTGAAAGTTAAGGTTTTCCCAATATCTGTCAGATCTAGTTTAATATCCAGCGTACCGCAGTGACGGGGAGATAGTAGTTTTCTATTAGATATCACAAAAAGAAATCACATCTTTACAATAACAAGCTTTTATTTAGCTTCACTTGTAACTAACTAACAAACAATTTAATAAAAGTTGAATTTGACCCACTTCTAATACTCCGATTAATTTGAAATTTGGCAGGTTTCCGTAATTCCGGTGACAATGCATTTAAAAAATGTTTGTTAAAAAACAAAATGGCTGCTCCAATATGGCGGACGAGTTTTGTGATTATGATCCGATTCTGTTCAAAATTGGTATGTGATGGTTTTTGGGTTGGAGATTTTCAGTTTCACATAAAAAATAAACTAAAATGTTAAAAATGAAAATTATAAAAAGAAAACATTTTAAAGTTTTTATACAATACACTGAAAAGGAAAAAATAATTAATTTCATTGTTTGATCTAGGTAATCTTGTACAGAAAGATTTTGATACTCACAGAATAACCTACAAAAAATGAAACAAATAATTTTTTCATTTTCAGTGCATTTGTATAAAAGCTTGTCTTTATATTTTTTATTGTATAATTTTTATTCATCGTAGATTTTTCTAATTCTGAAAAAATATTTCCATCAATTTACAATAATTGAAAATGTTTAATTTTCAAATTTTCTAATGTTATGCCACACTGGAAAATGTTTAAATTAAAATTTTCATTATAGCTCCTGAACCGTACAAGTAAATGAAAAAATGCAAGATATCAAAAAGATGTTAAATGAAACAACATTGATTATTCCTTTCTCATAATATGTCAGTGGCGGCGGAAAAAAAATTCTGAAGGGTTGAACAAAGCTTGACTCTGAAAAAAGGAGGACCCTGTGAATTATTTAAGAAATGCATTATTTTGTATCGTGCGCCCTATTGAATGGATTGTACTTGCCTAATTTGAACTGATTATTGTCGAAAATGTCGAAGTTAACTCTAAAAAATCTTGAAAAAAATGTATTTTTATCGCCCTGTATCTCGAAAACCAAGCCGTTTGGGACATATGTTTATATGAACTTTTCGTCCTGAAAACCTTCAAAGAATCACCTCCCGAAGTTTGTCAACGTACTTAATTAACACCCTGTATATCGGAGTAAATAAAGCAAAGTATTAAGTAATTGCTACTAGTACTTAACTGTTACTTCAAGAATGATGTGGAGTAAATGCTTTGATTTTTTGAAGTGAACACTACAACATGGAGCATTAACTTGAAATACAAGCAAATACTCTTTTTAATCATACCAACCATTTTATATGAGGGTCTATAAAGTAACTGATGGCAGGAGGGTTTGCTGATGTGATTCTGGATCATTTCGAAAATGTGATAGAATCACTATAATAGTAGGCGCTATCAAAATCTTTGTTTTCTTTTCGCTGTCCGTCAAAATATTGCACAAATCGCAGCCAGCGGTACTTGTTATTGCCCGGTGATTTTTCCGGTTGATGGTAGTTTTTCAACAACGTCTGTACAGTTAGTTGCAGCCTCGCTCAGTGGATGACAACCATTGATTGATCTGTAGCTCAAACCATATTAATCTTTGACGCGGAACTCTACGTCAAAACCAGACCCGTTGATAATAAAATATATTCAAGTTTATTGCACGAAAGTTGGATAGACAAATTGTGAACAAGGTCGAAAACACCCGTCAAATTCCATTTCGAGTGTAACTATTTATAGATAAACCTTCCAACCGAAACAGGAATATCGCATTTTTTTATAACTATTATCATACAATGCTCTTTTGTTCGGTATGGAAATTTCGTGCGATATTTTTGTTTCGCGCGTTCATAAAGATAGGTGGCAGGTCTTGATCTCAAGTTTCCTGCTGTCCATGACAACTGCAAACAACGTAAGTACTGAATGAAAAAACTAGTGTGACCTCCTCAGCGCTGTAACTCTATTAGAAAGAGTAACTACCAAATTACTGGTGGATTTATGAAGTATTGCTTCTTGAATTATGTGCCATTGTGGCTAGGAAATCCATTTTGACAAAACTGACACAATATAATAAATATGCTTTATGGTCCTCTTCATAATTTCCAGCCTTCGAAATTCATGTACAAAGCCTACTAATAGAGATAATTTTATAATTCCTGTAACAACCTAGGCCAAGCTGTAGTTAAAAATAAGAGGATCTTTTCACACAGAATAAAAGTCGCAAACGGCCTATACTACTTTTTATAAAATAGTTCGTAAATGAAAACCCCCTACCATAATCGCTGTGTGGAATTTTTTAAACAAGAAATAGTGAACAAATTACGACTTTTTATTTTTTAGCGAATATTTCAAAAAAAAATTGGGAATACTGTTGAATGTAAATTTTGTAATAGGTAATATTACGAGCCTATGTTGAATGAAGTGTCTATCGTTTTTATGTCTAAGAGCTGCGTTTGTAGAAAAAATCATGTGTGTATTTCGAGCACAAAGTGTCATTGCCGCTTTCCAAAGATTACCGCGCTTCGCTTCGCGCGGTAACTCTCTTTGTCGAGCAACAATCAATCACTTTGCGTTCTAAATACACAAAAAGTTATTTGTATGCTAAGGCCGCGAAATACCTTTTTAACGTACCGAAAGAACAGTTATCACCGAGGCAGCTTGCGGCCGAGGCAAGATAATCTTGAGGTCGTTAAAAAGTTTCGCGGCCATGGCATACACACTATTTTTCGTGCAATCGTTAAAATTATTAAAATAGATAGTTGTAAATAAATATATTATTGCTCTAAAATCAACAGCAGTTCAATTTATTTAACAATATCACCGTGTGCTATGGAAATGATATGTTTCAATATATACAAAATATTTTGACAGTTCTTGTCAAAACGCAAAATGTCTGATACTGATAGCGATATTTCAGTACCTTCCACTCCTCCTGAACTCAAAAGCGTTGTAAATTCGGCGCTTTCCGTTTTAATACCCGAAAAATCTAAACGGCAGTACGAAAAATGTTACGGCGAGTTTAAAGATTGGTGTGACAAACAGAATGTTAAGACGATGTCTGAAAACATTTTTGAAAGTGACGTTTGGTTTCGCGGCCGTTGCTATGGGTAACGGCCGCGAAATTAAATTTCGCGGACTGTGCTGAGAACACGAAATACTGACTTCGCGTGCGATTGCACGAAATAGCTATTTGTGTAACCGTACCTTGTAATAAGTTTTCAGAATAAATTATACCTTCAGAATCATTTCGTTCGATGAATACTCAACTTGAACACGAACAACAAGGTGTTGAATGAATTCATGACAATAACAACTTCAATATATTATTTTCGTTTAGCAAACAAAACATTGAACTAAATAATTATTTGGGTCCTTGCACAATGAACAAAGAAAAAATACAAATAGAAAAAATATTAATGAATTCTTCGCTTAAATGACAAAAAATTATAATTTTTTATTGTTGCTTGATGATGAGAGCTTATGGAGTAGGAAATAAATGTTTCCTGTCCCAGTTTCATCAATGCCGAAATAGTTCCCCTAATACAGAATTCCAAATTCTTCCCATAACACACATAGCTGATACAACATCTGTGGAAAGCATAGTATCAAATAAATTATTTTTTATTTATTCCTTGTGAAGGTACAATTCACACTGGAATAGTATATTGGGTATCTAGTAGTAAAAGCAATACAATGTAAATTTTTGGCCGAGGCGTTAAGCCGAGGCCAACAAGCATTGAAGTCTGGGAATGCGCTTTTACTACGAGGTACACATACTATTTTTTCTGAAATCGCCATCAGCATTATCAAAAACTAATGAATTCTACATATTGTTTGCGTGAATTCAATAACTGTCTAAAATGTATACAAGCCGGCAAAAATTTTCTCGGATCGTTTTCTGTATACAGGAATAGTTATTTACGTAACAAGTCCGGAAAATACTGTTTTTTTGGACGAGTAGACCAAATTCTAGGACGAGCGTTAGCGAGTCCTGGAAGTCTACGAGTCCAAACAACTGTTTTCGGACGTGTTGCGTACGCTATTTTTTCGGCAACCATGTAGAATAACAAATCAATGAGACGCATTTAGTCTAAGAGACGAAGAGAGGTCGACTTTCACCATCTGTTAACCGGATGAAACGATTCCCAATTTGAATATTTCGAACATTTCAGTTCTTATTTGTATTATACAAGCCGATTCTTTTATCATGTGGTAACATTGCTATATTCTAAACCGTAACAGATACGAAGACGAGTAAATGGGAGAAAAGGTAACTATTGTGGAGAACAGTACAATGGTCAAAGAAAATTTACAGGGAGTCTCGCCCTTCCCGAGTTATACAGGGAAAACCAAAAATGCTGTTATTTGTTTTTTACGAACTGTTATTTCTGAAAATATAAAAAAATTTACAAGGAAAGTTTTAATGTATTTAAAATGTACTATAAAAATGTAACAATGAATCTTTGATTAAACGTTTCGTGTCAACACGGCCACCATCAACATTTTTTTTTCAAATACGGACCTGTCTATTTTAGTACAAATATTGATAAAGCGATAAAATCACAATTCAGTGGTATATCACACTTGATATTTTTATAACGTTTCATTTAAAATAACTAGCATCCTCAGTGACAACAATTTTTAATTACGGTCCAGTCGTTAATTCTTTTGTAAATTATTTTGATTTCTTCAAAACCTATTCAACTATTGGCATACTTCAGACTTCACCCAATAATTTCGATAAGAAGATACCCCAACACAACGAACATTCGTATTTTTCCTTCTTGGGCATTTTTGTATTACAGAAATCCTTGTTTCAAGGCTGATTTCTTCTGAATCAATTATCATACTGAATATTTCTATAATTCTCAATCCTGGAAGTAACGAAAATATTAGTTTTTGGTCAAAATACGACTATTGTGTGATATGGTACAATTAAATAGCATCTCACTTCATTTACCATTTTTAAACAAGTAGGCTTTGCTTGGTTTCTATGGCAGGACAAATAAATGAGTTGTTGATACGTGTTAAGAACTGTCAGTCGTTTGTACACTCAGTCATATCAAAGATGTATACAAATGACGAAAGGACTGATATGCTATTTGCTTATGCAAAATCAAATAGAAATCCTCTTTTGGCAAAAAATATGTATGGTGAGCTATACCCAAATCGTCGTATTCCAAACATTCAAATGTTTAGACGATTAGAAAGAAATTTGAGAGACTGTGGTGCATTTGATAGAAATAAAACTAGAAAATGTGTTGTTACTGGAAGTATGCGGAACCAAATAAATGTTTTAGGTAAGCAAATATTACTTCATAAAGATTAACAAAGTGACGAAAATATTTTTTTTCAATTTAAGATTGGTCAGTTACAAAAATATTTCTAATCAAGATTGTTCTTTACGAGAAATTGCCCACGAACTAGGGATTTCTGTAAAATCTACCAGAAATATTTTGAAAAAGAACAAATACAAATGCTACAGGATACGCAAAGTTCATCACCTCAATGAAAGGGATTACGGAAGGAGAGTACGATTTGCGATGTGGTTGAGACGTAGAAATAGGGAAGTTGGAAATATTTGTAATAAAATAATATGGACGGACGAATCAAAATTCACCAACAATGGTTGGTTTAACAAAAACATCCATTATAGGTGGAATAATACAAATGAACATTTACATAGAGAAACCAATTTCCAGGAAAGGTTCGGAATAAAAGTTTGGTTGGGAATTTTGGGAACAAACATACTAGGTCCTTTCTTTTACGACGAGCATCTGAATGGTGGAATGTATTTACATTTTTTATCCAATGAGTTTGATGGCTACTTAGATGAATTGCCACTGAACATCCGCCGTGAAATACAATATTTTCAACAAGACGGTGCCCCTCCCCATAATGCAGCAATAGTAAGGGAACATTTAGATGCAATATTCCAATGAAAATGGATTGGAAACAATGGACCAATTGCCTGGCCAGCTCGATCCCCAGACCTGACTCCTTTAGATTTTTTTGTCTGGGGATACATAAAGGATAAAGTTTTTTCGACAACTAGTACAGATATCGACCATCTCAAACAAAAAATAAGAGATACATGTAATAGCATTACACCCATCATGCTAGAAAATTGCCACAGAAATTGTATGGACAGACAACTTATGTGCATTCAACAAAGAGGTCGGCAATTCGAGCATTTAATGTAGGTTATCATGAAGAATTCATTTTCTGTATTGGTTTTATTTTCACTCAAAAATTCAATATGAAATAAATTGTTTTCTGTTTGTTTGATTTCTTCTACTCTTAAGTAAGTTTATTTCCGAGGTAAATTGCTATCGTTCGTCTCTGAAACTACAGATATCTTTTATTATAGTGTAAACATAATTTTAATAGATACATTTATTCAAAGCGTCACTGATAATTTTCATATCGGAGAGTTAGGTTTTGTGGAATCCATAAACGACCTAACGACAGGACCGTAATTAAAAATTGTTGTCACTGATGATGTTAGTTATTTTAAATGAAACGTTATAAAAATATCAAGTGTGATGTACCACTGAATTGTGATTTTATCGCTTTATCAATATTTGTACTAAAACAGACAGGTCCGTATTTGAAAAGAAATGTTGATGGTGGCCGTGTTGACACGAAACGTTTAATCAAAGATTAATTTTTACATTTTTATAGTACAGTTAGAATACTTTCCTTTTCCATTTTTTTATATTTTCAGAAATAACAATTCTATTCGTAAAAAACAAATAACAGCATTTTTAGTTTTCCCTGTATAACTCGGGAAGGGCAAGACTTCCTGTAAATTTTCTTTGACCATTGTACTGTTCTCCACAATAGTTATCTTTTCTCCCATTTAATCGTCTTCGTATCCGTTACGGTTTAGAATATAGAAATGTTACCACATGATAAAAGAAACGGCCTGTATATTGAAATTCGAACAGAAGATAGGTACCAACAGAAACATTTTAATTCTTATTTATATTAATATTTTTATTAAAATTCGAGCACTTCCCGGCCTAGTCCGGGAAGTACGTACTTCCCGGACTGGCCGGGAAGTGCTTCTTTCCCAAAGAAAAAGTGTCCGGGAAGTGAACACTTCCCGGATGGTTGTCGAAAAAGTACTTTCCCGTACCGTTTAGGTCCGAAAACGGTCCGGGAAAGTTCGTTGCTTAGCAACGGACTAAAATACTAGATTAGCGTATTTTGAGGCCTGAAGTTGCTCCGAGAAAGTGGGCATTCTTGAACGATTTCAGAAAAAAAATCATTCTGAGGCACAGATACACAAAGGAATGTTATGTCGTACTTACACTCATGAGTTACAAAATCATATCTTTGAGGGGCTGTATCCCTAAAACTAGTCCTACGATCGAGTTGGGCCCATGGGAACTTTTGATCAGGATAATGAAGAGAATAACATACTACAGTTTCTGCCAATTCCACAGGGACCCTGAAACCCATAAGAATGGTTCGGAGTCCTTGACAATTTTTACAAATATGAAGCTGGACAAACAATATTGCGGAAGCTGATAGATAATATTTGTGCGTTAACTGTGCGCAAGATGTTTTCTGTCCCATGTGTAGTTTTTGCACAATCGCGTTATAAACAATTTAAGGGCACATCTTGCAAGATGCGCCGATTTAAAGGAAATCGTCGTATTCAAATTATGTAAACGGCATCTGAAAGTAGAGATCAATATCTACAATTTGTATATTTTGGATTTCCACCTGAGAGCTGGGAAATGTGTTGAAAATGTCACTGAAAGTTGATCAAAACGCTTCAAAGTGAGTCCGAAGTCACCCGAAGTCGCACTGAAGTTAACTCGAGTTGAGTTCGGACAACTTCGGGTGCACTTTGAATCATTTAGAGTATCTTCCAGTGACATTTTCAACACACTTCCCACCTCTCAGGTGAAAATCGAAAATACACAAATTGTAGATATTGATCTACTTTCAGAAGTCGTTTACAGAATTTAAATGAGATGATTTCCCTTAAATCGACGCATTTAGAAATATTTGTCCTTATATTGTTTATAACGCGATTGTGTAAAAACTACAAATCGGACCGAAATCATCTTGCGCACAGTTGAACCACATATTATCTATCAGTTTCAGCAATATTATTTGTCCACCTTCAGATTTACAAAAATTATGGATTTTTGAAAAATTGCCTCTTTTTCGAGGTTTTTCCGGATTTTCTCTGGTCGCATAAAACAACATTTTGTAGGATTTATAATTCTCTACAAAATTTCTATAAAACGATTCCTCCAGTACTTTTTAAGATATTCTCAAAAAAAAAAAAACACAAAAAAGATGTAATTTTTTTACTATTTCTTGAAACAACGCGATTGCGAAAACCAGGCTTTTCATTTATGAACTATCTTATAAAAAGTAGTGTAGGCCGTTTGCGAATTTTATTTTGTGGAAAAGAGCCTCTTATTTTTATCTACAGCTTGACTTATATTGCTATAACAAATATTTAAGATAATTTGGAGGTACATAAAGCTATAAAAATTCCAGGCAGTTTCATTAAAAAATACTTTTTAGTCCATTCAAGATTTTCTATACCGGTTTGAGCTAATTTCAATATCACTCCGTATACTAATTAGACGAGTATATCAAAATATAATCATTAATTATCTTAATTTCTTAGTGACTGTTAACTTGAGTATTTCATTATCATCATTTTAATTAATTATGCTATCTGGACTCCTCGACCAGTCTGATAAAATTATTATATCTGATACGCCATGTATGAAATTTTTAATGATGAATACATTTCTTTATTTCTCTCTTTTTACAGTTTATCTGAAAATTACTAAATAGTTATGGCATTAATGTCGAAACTTTAGGTGGCGACAATTTTTTGTTTTATATCGGGTAGGCCGATTTTCGAAAATTTCCACAGGCTACTATAAAACAAATGAACAAAATGACATATCAGCATCAGAATATGCTTTATTGTCAGAAGATTTGTATCCTATTGACAAAGTCTTGTAAGTATAAATATATAAATAAGGATGGATTTAGCGAGGGGCAATATATGAAATTATAAGTAGAAAAGTTATTAGGTATAACCCTCAAAATGTTGTGCAACCGTAGACACGTGTTTCGAGCTTAAGCTCTCATCAGTACAGTAAAATCAAGTGCGAAGATTTACAACACTTGGATGTAAAAATGGAAACAAAGGAAGTCAACAACAGGAAGCCAACCACACATTTGTGGCGACGTTAGTTGTTGCCTTGTAAGCACAAGGTCTTCTAACCGAAGCCACAAATATGTGGTTGGCTTCCTGTTGTTGACTTCCTTTGTTTCTATTTTTACATCCAAGTGTTGTACATCTTCACACTTGATTTTACCGTACTGATGAGAGCTGAAGCTCGAAACACGTGTCTACGGTTGCACAACATTTTGAGGGTTATACCCAATAACTTTTCTACTTATAATTTCATATAAATATATAGGTACATAAATATAAGTGTACTGATAACAACTGGTAAATTACATATTATTAAAATATTACGAAAAAAATATACAAATACAATAAAAATTAAATGAAATAAAATGAGTCCACGTATTATTAAAATGATTCGATAAAATATTCTTGTAAGCTATAATAGGGTCTATCAGCTAGCAAATTTCTCACTGTTTTTTTGAATTGTACGTTGGTCAGATCTGCAGACATTACATCTATAGGTAAGTGATTGAATAATTTACCACCATTATAAACTATGGAATCCTTGATTAAATTTGAGTGGGGTATGGGAAGTTTGACATTAAATATGCTATCACGAGTAGCACAATGAGAAGAAACAAAGTCAAACTTTGTTTTATGTTTCTACATCAAGCATTCAGTCTCAAGAATAAATAATGCAACGACAGTTAAAATCTTATTGGCAGCGAAATAATTTCTGCACGACTCCCTAGATTTGACTTTACAGATACACCTTACAGCCCTTTTCTGTAATATCAGTACAGAAGAAAGAAGGGTTGCACTGCATGATCCCCAAAAAGGTATCCCATATCGTATTTGGGATTCAAATAAGTAAATCGTTTTTGCTTGTGAAAGCCCAACTCGTTAGAAACCACCCTCTTACCGCATACCTGGAGGAAGTTTTACTCTCAAGTTGTCTGACGTGCTCATAAAATTTCAGCCTATTATCAATAAATATACCAAGAAAATTTGTGTTCAATTTGTTTTGCAAGATATCATTGTCTATTGAAAGTTCATTAAGCAGGCATAATTAAAGAAACCACCCAAACTCCAAAACTACGTTACAATCACACTAGACGAGCGTTTCGCCAACAAAGTTAGCGTCTTCAGGGGATAAAAGCTTTACAAAAAAAACTTCAATTCAGGCACATCTGGAACCCCCAAATCCCATGTTTCAATATCGTAACTTATACCGAGTGTTCATAACTTCAGTGCAAATAATGAAAAATTCTACTTTTTGAGGACGCCCTGTGTAAACGCTACTGAGTGTATGGCAAATTTTAGATAGCAATTCAAAACGAGACTTACCTCAAACTAACG
Organism: Chrysolina oricalcia; assembly: GCA_944452925.2. Lineage (NCBI taxonomy): Eukaryota > Metazoa > Arthropoda > Insecta > Coleoptera > Chrysomelidae > Chrysolina > Chrysolina oricalcia. The sequence goes on along the minus strand of OX101824.2, from coordinate 2,926,498 downwards.
TGGAGTTTTGCATGATGGACGCTAGCAAGAGACATTGTTGAAGCGAAGAATCTGGAAAAAAACAAGTAACTATCAGAGATGGCTTTGAATTTGCTTTGTAGTTTTAACGTTCTCATGGCAATTTCATTCTATTCACTTATAGGCCAATCTTTAGATAAAAATAAGAGGATCTTTTCACACAGAATAAAAGTCGCAAATGGCTTATACTACTTTTTATAAGACAGTTCGTAAATTATAACCCCGGTTTTAGCAGCAAAATCGGTTTGTGGAATTTTTCAAAAAAGAAATAATGAAAAAAATTACAACTTTTTTGTTTTTTTGTCAATATCTCAAAAAATATTGGAGGAAATTTTGTAGAGCATTATAAAACCTACAAAATGGTTTTTTATACGACCAGATCGGTGCATTTTTCACTGAGAAAATTTGGGAAAACCTCGAAAAAGAGATCATTTTTCAAAAATTCATAATTTTTATAAATCTGAAGCTGGACAAACAGTATTGCGGAAACTGATAGAAAATGCCATGTGATTCAACTGTGCGCAAGATGGTTTCTGCTGATCAGTCTTGATCTCGAAAAATAAATGTAGTCTTGGTCTTGATGTTTCAAGACCAAGACGAGACTGGCTCAGTCTTGGTCTTGACAGTCTTGGTCTTGGATCAAAATGCGTCTAAAAATTTGAATTATTCAATATTTTTCAATGAAAAAATATCCTTCTACCTTCTATGTGGTATTTTTGAATATAACCCATATACAGGGTGAGTTGATAAAGTTGCAGTAATAGGCTGTCGAAAATTGCAAAATCTCACAGTTAAGATAGGTATAGTATATTGATAAAATATTTAACCTAAAATTCAAATAGGTATGTAAAAAAAAATTCAAGTTTAGCTGGAAGTGACAACAACGCAGTATCAAAAATATTTCCAAAAATTTCAAATTCAAACCTAATAGTTTTTCTATTAATTTTTTTTCTATCTTTAATAGTAGGAAGGTATGGACCACTGCGACCTCACAACATACACCTATTTCTTGTAAACTGTAAAACTGCAATACTGAATTTGAAAAATTTACTTTCGATTTTGCCATAACATTTTCCATCAGGTTTTTCTTAGTATTGAATAGATTTAATTTCATTACTTTCCTTTCGAGACCAAGACTCTTGGGAGAGAGTCTTGGTTTTGGTTTCGAAAGTCAAGTCTTGGTCTTGTATTAAGACCCAGACAAGACCAAGACTAGTCTCTTGGTCTCGCAAAGCCCCAATCTATACCATATTTCCATATCAAATATTGATCAACACACATTAATGTAGGTAGTGATCCTCCTTCTAGTGAAAATGTGTACCAAATTTCTATAGATTTCAGCTACGAATATTTCAATAATAAATTTCAACAATCAATACTTTAAAAATCGATTTCCACCTCGGAGTATTCCAAATTCGATAAGTTTTGAAACGATTTTGCTTCTCATAGTTCTGTTTGTTTGTTTATCTCCTCTCCTTGGCAACCCCTTCTAGATACCTTTCTAATACAGAGTCTTCATTTTTATACTATACTATGCAACGTTATTTTTTTTATCTATTAACCATTCAGGTTATATCAAAATTTTTAATCATATCTTAAATGCATTTTACCACTATTACCCTTCTGCATTTTCAAACACTAACAATACCTACTTGCTATCAAAATGTTGCTTCTTTGAGAGTGTATTCATTCACTTGCTCACGGATTTGATATTTTTACTTGAAGTTTGAGGAAGAAGATTAATTAGCTAGAGAGGAAGCTGAGTTGTAAATTTTCTGATTCCATTTGAATCATCCGTAGAGGGATTATATTTTGCAACTGCCAAAAGTTTCCAGTTTTCGTTTTCGTCGTTTGAATTGCTTTGTATGCATATTTCTGAACCTTACCCTTCAGTCAGGTAAGTCTCCTCGCACATGGTATTCTCCTATTTGGCAGTTCTTCATGTATTTTAGGATCTGATTAGTTAGGCCTGTTGGGTACTTGACCCTATGTGCCGCTGTTATCCCTTTGACCAGGATATTTTGACATCTGAAAGAGCCTACCGAAAGCACCTTCCACTGTGAGAGCACTTAGGCCTGTTCTGGACAGAGGTATTTATTAGGTCATCCAAGTTGTTGAACGAAATGTCAAGTTCTTGTTTTATTTTTACTCGTAGGGCACTATAGTTCGGTCCCTAATACCGTATTTATTTCTTTCTGGAGGAAGTTTCATGATATATGGTATGTCTTATTCCTGGTGACAATCTTCCACCTACTATAGCCATTGAGTAGAGCATTCAGGTACTGGTAGCGTAAACTGTCGAAGAAGCAATATTTCAGCTAATATCAACCTGCTTGTACCATCCTAGTTTCCTGTACTTGTAGCAGAGACTGTCAAATAAGCAACATTGCCTGGTTGTACCCTAGTTGACCTGACTTGGCTCTCCAAGTACCAGATCTAGCACTAAGTATCCTACCGTGTACTGATATTCTTTTTATAGCATAGCCTTTAACTCAATGCTAATGTGTAAACGCTACAAGGTAAGGTGCAGGATACTTTTGCAGATTCCTTTCTCCTACCCTGCAGACTCCTTTCTCCTACCCTGCAGCGGTAGATATATTTTGTATGTAATACTGGATACTTTTCAGCTTTTTCTATTTACTAGTACCTGTATAACCTCACTTAAGAGGTTTGTTAATGTTTGAAACATATTTAGGCATTGCACTGTACCTGTAGACCGGTATTGTAAGGTCACTCACTACAATTTTAATAATATTCAGGTATTTATTTAGCTAGTTAGTTTTGTGTGATTACGGTACCCGTAACAACCATTTCGCTACTATAATTTTTCATATTAATAATTATACTTCTTCAAACAGTAAGCTGCTTATCATTTAGAGTGTGGTGACTTTACTTTTTAATACTGTTCGTGTTATATGGAAATCATTATAAATAATCTGTAGGGTGAGCTTGAGTTCATATATCTGGCGCCCGCAGTCGCGAGCCCCCCTGTCACCCTGACAGCTTAGTTGCCATCATAAAAGCCAAATGCTAATTAAAACTCGTGGCAACTATTCAAACTAACGAACCGTTGCATCATAGTGAACAAACCGAAATATTTTTCACAAAAATTCACGAGAAATCAATATTTCGGTGAAAGAAACTAGTGCATTTTTCAACTTTGTAGAACTGAAGTGGTTTTGATAATATGATCTACGAACTTATATTATAATTTATACTCACCACTGATCATTAAAAATTCAATATCTCATTGACGTCACGTGAAATTCGATATCTAGCGACAAGGTATCGCGAATTGATATTACTAATGTTTTCGCGAATAATACCTACCTTATCGTATGTGTTCCGGGTCACCTTGAGATCGATAGCAAGAGTAACTTTTGTCAACTTGAAATTTTTTTTGCTTTCACTTTTCGATTCGTCTAGGTATGGAACAAAGGCAGACAATACAGGATTTTTTAAGTAGGCCGTGCATTACAAGTTTTTCAACTTGCAGTTGAATCAGAAACTTTAAATTTGAAATTTGGAATGCTGAATGAATGTTTTGGAAAAACACCTACAGCTGTCTTCAATTGTGAACTAAACGTCAGATTATGTTGCATTCTCAGACACTTTGAATGAAAAAACCTAAAATATTTTTAGTCCTACTGCTCCAGGGTATGCCAAAATTTTTTTTATCGCTGTAATTTTTGACGTCCAAATCCGTAAGAAACCCTACGCGTTCTCTATCTAGCTTTCTGGGGGAAGGGGGAGGGGCAATTTATTTTAATTAAAAAAGAACAACAAATATTTCCTTTATAATTCTATTTAAATAATGTGCTCAAAGTATTTACCATTTAACACCTGACAGTAATTAATTCGCTGAACAATATTTTGCAGTGAATCTAAAATCATATTGGGAGATATCATGGAAATTTCATGCCTTATCCTTTCTTGCAACTCTTCGATATTTTGCGGCTTATTCTAGTACACTACATTTTTTATGCGACCCCACAGAAAAATGTCAATTGGGGTCATATCGGTAGATCTAGCTGGCCATTCAATTACCCCACTGCGTCCAATATATTTATCAGGAAAGGTTTCATCTAGATCTACATTTCAAACTAACTTCCCGATGAGCTAGAGGCTTGAAATTTTGAACATAGCTCAGAAATAGATTATAATGCAATATTATGGCATAATAAAATAATATAATAATAATGATAAATTATCAAATTGTTATAAATTGATTGGGGTAAATGACACCAGCGCGCCATCCGGGTGTATCGAAGCTTCAGAGACAGGGCCTAACTGGAATATACCTAACGAAAAAAAGTTCACAATAGGAGAAGAGACGAATTAAATATCAAGATTTTCTCTTTGAACTCCGCAAGTTCTCGCGAATCTGAAAATCATACCGGCTTGGTTATATCGTTTGCTAAGGTTACATGATGCTCGGAGTCATCAAACAGTTCGTAATTGACAATGAAACTATTGATTGACTTTTCAACATAACGTGTCTTCGTGATTTTTTCGCCAATAAATCAAAGCAATTAACATCATGTATATTATGACAATAAAGTGACGTTCGTCTCGACAGTTCACATTAGCTTGCTAACAGACTGTAAACATTTATTCTATGTTTCGTATCTGATCACGAAAGGATCAAAGGATCGAGTTTTTGAATTTTAAGACTTTAAGCAAACACGATCAACTGGGATTAATTTTACGATCTCACAGACATATTTGGTATGGGACAATGTGATCAGAAATGGCAGGAATGTTTGATAAAAATTAAAAAAAAATCAGAAAATTAGAGTTCAATCTGACAAGTTTCTTTTACAAACTGATAAATGAACTGAATCTATCAAGAATTACTCAGAGTAGTTATCTTCAACGAGTGTTTATGAGGGAGTATTACTATTATTAATTATTATTCAACAAACTACGGGCACAGCTTAGATAAATACACAGCTGTAAAACTCCCTATGGAGGGGGTAGTTCGCGCAGATGTTCACGCACCTCCCACCGTCGCGGTAAAACCTATCAAAACAGTAGCGTGTGTTTGGATTTATTATCTGCAAATTTAATCGCTCCAGTGCCGTAGTTGTGTCGAGTGTTATTTGCCGGTGTTTTTACTTTGTATGTTACAAGTTGCAATTCTTTCCGATCTTTGGTATTCTTGGTGTATTACAGTCATTTGAACTCCTTATATATTTATTTTAAAGCCCATGGGAATTCGAAAGGAAGTTTATTTGGTAATTTGAATGATCCAAATGATAGTTTTGTCACTTTCATCGGTGACATTGAAAGCATTTTCCAAGAAAAACTAGATACATTAATTTGCAAACTATTAGTATGCCTTTAATCTTTTTAATATAGCAAATATACTTCCTTTTTCACATCCGTGTGACAATTTTCCCAGAGAATTTGTGATAAAATTATATTTGAGGGTTCGGGTTGTACTATACTTTAAAGTACCTATATCAACAGAAATTTCAAGGACCAAAAAAATATTAGAAATAAATTAATAATATGGCGCAACCAATAAAGTGCTTTGGAATTGTATTTCTTTGTTTTTTGTTTTACAATTCTATGTTGTCCTGTTGAAATCATAACAACAGAAGCAAAAGCTAAAAAATTATAATTTTATTTTTTAAACACGGGATTTTATACAAATGCACTTGAAAGGAAGAAAAAATTTGTTCATTGTTTGACCTAGGTTGTTCTATGAGTAACAAATTCAGAAGATCACCTATTTCGTAGCCGCGGTGAGCTTTTGAATCTGTTACTCGTAGAATAACCTAGGTCAAACAATGAAAATTAATAATTTTATCCTTTTTAGTGCATTTTGTATGGAAGCTTGTCTTTTTATTTATATTTGAGACACACAGACACCGGGACAAGTGACACTAAATAAAAGCTTGTAAAAAGCACAATCAAATTGAGGAATAACATATATTTATCTTTAATTCAAACTATTGAGTCTTACGAAATTGAGACGGCAAGAAAAATATTTGTTAGATACTGGTATATACACATTTAGTTTTCTGTACGAATTCGTAATGTGTTCAAATTCATTGTGGAATTCAGTATCGTAAACAAATCGGTCTTAGAATCTTAATCCTTAGAACACAGCAATTCTTGGATATTCCCATCATTCCAAACTATTATAAGATTCAATTCCATAATAATTAAATCCTAAAATTCCCTGAAAGGTTAGGAATTACGGAGTACCTTCTGTGAGGAGTATGTTTCAATAATAAAATTGATAGGTAGTGACACGAATACATTCTTTTCTATTCTTAAACAATGGATTTTAGGTTGGCAACTGTTGTTAGATATTTTGACGGTATTTGTACACGCCCTTGAATAGATGACCAATCATTCAAACGAGACAAATTGTTATATACAATAAAAGCTGTTTGTAATATTTGCCACCCTTCCTGATTTTGGATCTTGGTCTTGACAAGTGTGCACAATTTTGAATTTTTTCGCTGGTATTATTTACCCATTATTATTACTATTATTATTATCATTATTATTATTAAGTCCTATGGGACAAAATTATCAAATTTGTGTATTGTCACCAAGTGTACAAAATTTTAAATTTTTTTTCTGGTATTATTTACCCATTATTATTATTATTATTATTATCGAGGACTATGGGACAAAATTATTAAATTTGTGTTTGGTCGCCTGATACTCACTTCTCGATATGGAACATGAGCATCGCCAATTTTGTTTATTCCACACGACAGCTGTCGAGTCGAGAGATAAGAATCCCGCAGAGGTGCGTTTCAATTTAACGTCTGTCGTCCGGTAACGGACGATGTATGACGTCATAGTTGTTTCGTCGGGCGATATCTGTCAGATTGAATTTTGAAACGCTCTCCTAAATCGTGGGGTAAATAGTTGACGGTCGGACGTTCCACTCAAGAATTTTGAAACGATGGAATGAAGTTTTCGGACAAGACGTTCTAATATCGAAACGCTTCATAAGAAAAGTTAAACGTCGGACGCACGTCGGACGTAATATTGAAACGCACCTCAGCAGGTCTTAAGAGGCCATGAGCGCGATCATATTAGGGACGGTTTTCTTGGTAAAAGAGCCGATAACTCAAAAACGGTTCACCGTATCGATTTCAAACAAAGACAGGCTTCTAGAGGACGTTCGATTCTATGTACCTACGTCTGCGGCAGCACCTCACGATGCTTTTTACAGATAATCGAGGAAGCTGCAATGGTATTTCTCTTCCATTAAAACTTGAAGCAATCTTCATCCAATCGAAACAAATTTGGTATCAGAGGAAAGTTAAAACGTTGATCTATGTACGTGCTGTAATGTTTTTTTGAAATTATTTGTTCATCTACCCAAAAACTTGCTTCAAAGTAACTGCATTTTTGGGACATTTTTGAGATTTTTTTTGTGAAAAAGTGGATTGAAATTTCAATTTCCATTACAGCACGTACCTAGAATTGAATGTCCTCTAGAATCCTGTCCTTGTTGGGAATCGATACGACGAACCGTTTTCGAGTTATCAATTGACTCTTTTACCCTTAAAAGCGCCACAAATATAATTGCGCTCATGGCCTCTTAACAAGTATGCAAAATTTTAAAGTGGGTAAAAATCGAGTCCAAAGGAGTCGGTTACAAACATACAGGTAATATAAAGCGTGTAAAAAAGGCACAGGCACATGCGTGATTTTATTGTCATGATACCTAAAATGCTGTTTGAATGGTTTATGTCAATATTGTGAGTTGGGTCCTGTCTATTGCACCGCAATTATTTCGAATCCAGCCCTGACTTTTACCGCGAAATGGTGTCATGAAGGTTACGGATTCATTCTTTCAACGAAGGGCTGAGTTTGTTAGCTGTGTATTTATCTAAGCTGTGCTACGGGTGTAATGACCAATAACAAGACTTAAAAGAACTGCCAATCTTTAACAAGGTTAAATTTATCTATTTCATTCATCTCCTTCAAAAAGAATATTAACAAATAAGCATTGTTACCTTGTTACGTACTTATCATATTGTAAGATTTAACTGGTCACTTACGTCCGTATCCCAAATATAAATAAATAAATACATCATTCATTAATCTATTTATGTATTACTATAATTGGATAGTTTATCCGTTGATAAATAAATAATTCTAACATTACTAGTTTAATCTTAACAAAGAGAGTGTGTCAGAACATATCAATACGCAGAGATTGTCAGCTTCATGCCAGACAGGGGCTGTTCACCCAGTATGTTGTGACATTTTTAAACTGGTATGAAAACAGCAATCAAAATTAGCAGACCACACCTCTGGAGGTACCCGATCGACCAGTGACGTATCGATGAAATTGTCAAAAAAGGGGCAGTTCATTTTGTATTGTAAAAGTATCATTTCGTGAGAAAATTGTGTACTTCCCTTGGAATCTAGAGGTGGAAGAAGTGAATAATTTTTTTTAGAACGAAGTCTTCTTCCAGAAATTGATCCCAAGAGAAGTCGATACATTTTTCACGAAATGAACCCTTTGCAACCGAAAATGTATTGCCAGAATTGTTATATGCTAGAACTAAGTCTTCTTTAAGGAATTAATATTCAAAATTTTAGGGTTGAAAAATCCACCCAAGAATCCCAAGGGAAGTCGATAATTTTTTCAAAAAAATTAACCTTTTGCAAACCAGAATTGACTGGCAAAATCTATTTATGTTAGAAGTTAGTACAAAGTCTTCTTTCAGAAATAAATATTAAAAATTTTAGGGTTGAAAAATCCACCCCAGGATTCCAAGGAAAGCAGAGTTGCAAAAAATCACGATTATTTTGAAAAAATCAAAAAATCTGATTTTTACGATTAAATCGTGATTATTTTTATCTGTACCGATTTTTAGATAAGGAAATAATGAACTAAATTCACTATTTTCATTATTTTTTCTATTCGCCCAAAAAGTCAACTTTCCGAAATATAGTTTTTTATGATTTTCAACCCCATTTCCACCCTCTTAGACGGCCTGAATAACTCAGGCATGGCATTTTTCTAGTCAATTCGACCACGAGAAATAACATCCTTGAATTTGAATGGTGTACAAAGTCAACTTTCCGAAATACAGATTTTTTATGATTTTCAACCCCATTTCTACCCTCTTAGACGGCCTGAATAACCCAGGCATGGTATTTTTCTAGTCAATTCGACCACGAGAAACAACATACTTGAATACAGCTTTCCGAAATATAGTTTTTTAAGGTTTTCAACCCCATTTCCACCCTCTTAGACGGCCTGAAAAACTCAGAAGTATAATTTTTCTAGTCAATTCAACCACGAGGAACAACATATTCGAAAATGGAAGGTGTACAAAGTCAACTTTCCGAAATATAGTTTTTTTATGATTTTCAACCCCATTTCCACCCTCTTAGACGGCCTGAAAAACTCAGGCATATCATTTTTTTAGTCAATTCGACCACGAGAAACAACATATTCGAAAATGGATGGTGTACAAAGTCAACTTACCGAAATATAGTTTGTTTATGGTTTTCCACCCCATTTCCACCCTTTGAGACTGTTCAGAAAACAGAGGCACCATGTTTTTTACTGAGATGACCGCCGGAAAAAGCATATTCAATGATTAGAGGTACACAAAGAGTCCAGTATAGAAATAAAAAAAATTCGATATTTTTTCTCCGTGTATCTTGTGGTTGTGAATAACTTCACACCCGTCTCTTTTGAAGCTTGGAGTCCAATTTTTCACGGTCGCATACGAAGGACATTGATCACCAAGGGTATTAAGCACATCTTCGTAAATCTTCTTACCTCTTTTAAATACAGGTACTTGATGATGGATGGTGGACATATTTTTTCTTTGAATTTATTGCATAACTCTGGTTTACTTTTTTGACGTCAAACTTTACACTGACACTTCTAGGCTAACTAGATATCAATATATCCTCGTATATTGTAATTAGATAAAAAGTTATCCTGTCTTGTGCTCACAGAACCGTTTGAAATGTCCATAAGAACAATCACTACCTGACGTAATATAGATAAATATAAAATTTTCACACTATTACAATAGAGCTATTAAACACTAAAGTGGTTTCACTTCTGGAAATGATTTTTTGGGTTTTTAACCACCCCCGTAAAGCTAGCAGAACCACTTTGGAATTTTCAACATTTTTTTAGGCCATAATTTTAGGCTAATTTTAGGCTAATTTATTACCCTATTCCCAAATTTTTTGCTCTTCAATTGTGAGAGATATCGCGGGTTCTGCTAGCCTAACGTTAAGCTGGCAGAACCCGCGATATCTCTCACAATTGAAGAGCAAAAAATTTGGGAATAGAGTAATAAATTAGCCTAAAATTAGCCTAAAATTATGGCCTAAAAAAAATTTGAAAATTCCAAAGTGGTTCTGCTAGCTTTACGGGGGTTTTTTAACCACCCGCAGACAGAAAATGAAAGATGTTAATCAAAAAATTCTATACAAGTGTAAAAGGGAAAAATGAATAAATTTGCCCTGATTAGTTACTGTGTTTCAAAAACTATTGTCTTGTGTTGTAAAATGATATAATTTTGTCAGTAACTTGGCGTATTCTCAAAATTTGACTGTAAAAAAAAAATAAAATAACTTTCATTTTTTCAAAGAACATTGACATATTTTCATTTTAAACTGTGTAAGTTGCAAACCCGAATAAACATGTCAAGAAGTGAATTTCCTCCACAAAAAAAATTAATCAATATTTTTACTTTGCTGTCATCAATAAAATTTTGTTTTACCTGTTCCGTTTTTTCTTTCGTATCGATTTGAGATGTTAAAAGTGCATATTCACTGCATGTTACAGCAAGTATTTTATATAATGAGAATCAATCAGTTATATGCTTATTCATATATGTTTCGGATTTTCCGAAATTAAAATGTTCATAAAATTAGATCAGGAATTATCTGCGACAGAAAGCCCATAGTTCGATATATTTGTTGGAAACAGTTTCAATCAAAAATCATAAATTTTTCAAGAAATCAAAGTGATATTTGCATAATCATGATCAATGTGATTGTCTGGTTAGTTGTGATTTACATAAACTTGCCAAAAATCTATTCTAAAGAAGAAGCTACCAAAATTTCTGTCAAGAAATCTAAAATCGTATAGAAAGGTGGGAATCTCGCAAACGTGGCAACGCTGGATCGAAAACTACCGATGAGGGCCGACAGAGTGGGGGCGGTTGAATCATGCTGATAACACTGGCTGGCAGAGATAGCGGACGTGAAGTTTCATTACGGTACTCGATGAATCACTTCACTGTCATATAACGTAACAACATGGCGGTCATCAGATGATTGTTTTATTGAGGTTTTCACTGGTTGATTGTGATTTTTATAAACTTTATTGACATTGAGTTATCCTGTTATTTTATTATAATTTTAATACTCCTTTTTGATTTGAGGAATCGAATAATGTTGCTGATAATTTCAGTTGACGTCACAATATGGTGACAACGCTGGATCGAAAACTACCGATGAGGGCCGACAGAGTGAGGGCGGTTAAATCATGCTGAAAACACTCTCCGATTCAGTTTTCGGCTGGCTGGCAGAGATAGCGGACGTGAAGTTTTATTCCAGTACTCGATGAGTCACTGCAATGTCATATGACGTCAGAACATGGCGGTCATCAGCTGATTGTTTTTTTGTGGTTTTCACTGTTTTATTGTGATTTTTATAGACATTGAGTGATCCTATTATTTTATTATATATTGTAATACTCCTTTTTCATTTGAGGAATCGAATTATTCTGCTAATAATTTCAGTTGACGTCACAACATGGTGGTCATCAGATAATAATGTATTATGTACTTGGTTCTGGTTAATTGTGATTTTTATAATTTTTTCAGGCATTTAGTGATCTTATTATTTGATTATTTATTGTAATATTCCTATTTCATTTGAAAAATTGAATAATTTTGCTAATGACATCAGGTGACGTCACAACATGGTGGTCACCAGCTGATTGTGTATTGTGGTTGCTTCTAGTTAGTTGTGATTTACATAAACTTGCCAATGATCTATTCTAAAGAAGAAGCTGCCAAAATTTTGTTAAGAAACGTAAAATCTAATAGAAAAGTAGAAATCTTCCAAACGTGACAACGCTGTATCGAAAACTACCGATGAGGGCCGACAGAGTGGGGGCGGTTGAATCATGCTGATAACACTCTCCGATTCGGTTTTCGCCTTTTCGGCTGGCTGGCAGAGATAGCGGACGTGAAGTTTTATTAGGGTACTCGATGAATCACTGCACTGTCATCTGACGTCACAACATGGCGGTCATCAGCTGATTGTTTTTTGTGGTTTTCACTGGTTGATTGTGATTTTTATAGACTTTATAGACATTGAGTGATCCTGTTATTTTATTATATATTGTAATACTGCTTTTTCATTTGAGGAATAGAATAATTTTGCTAATAATTTCAGTTGACGTCACTACATGTTGGTCACCAGATAATATTGTATTTTGTACTTGGTTCTGGTTAATTGTGATCTTTATACATTTTTCAGGCATTTAGTGATCTTATTATTTGATTAAATATCGTAATATTCCTTTTTCATTTGAAAAATCGAATAATTGTTGAAATCTACCAAACGTGACAACGCAGGATCGAAAACTGACGACGAGGGCCGACAGAGTGAGGGCGGTTAAATCATGCTGAAAACACTCTCCGATTCAGTTTTTGGCTGGCCGGCAGAGATAGCGGACGTGAAGTTTTATTCCAGTACTCGATGAGTCACTGCAATGTCATATGACGTCACAACATGGCGGTCATCAGCTGATTGTTTTTTTGTGGTTTTCACTGTTTTATTGTGATTTTTATAGACATTGAGTGATCCTATTATTTTATTATATATTGTAATACTCTTTTTTCATTTGAGGAATCGAATTATTCTGCTAATAATTTCAGTTGACGTCACAACATGGTGGTCACCAGATAATATTGTATTTTGTACTTGGTTGTGGTTAATTGTGATCATTATACATTTTTCAGGCATTTAGTGATCTTATTATTTGATTATATATTGTAATATTCCTTTTTCATTTGAAAAATCGAATAATTTTGCTAATGGTGACGTCACAACATGGCGGTCACCAACTGATAGTGTATTGTGTTTGTTTCTGGTAAGTTGTGAATTACATAAACTTGCCAGAAATCTATTCTAAAGAAGAAGCTACCAAAATTTTGTTAAGAAACGTAAAATCTAATAGAAAAGTTGAAATCTTCCAAACGTGACAACGCTGCATCGAAAACTACCGATGAGGGCTGTTGAATCATGCTCATAACACTCTCTGATTCAGTTTTCGGCTGGCTGGCTGGCAGATATAGCGGACGTGAAGTTTTATTACGGTACTCGATGAATCACTGCACTGTCATCTGACGTCACAACATGGTGATCACCAGATAATATTGTATTTTGTACATGGTTCTGGTTATTTGTGATCTTCATGAATTTTCCAGGCATTTAGAGATCTTATTATTTGATTATATTGTCGCGACTAGGACTACTAGAGTAGCATCCTGAGCCGTATAAGGGGTTGTTTCCCTCATACAAAATGCGGCTTGGGTTGTAGCTACAGATGGTAGCTATAGTAAATAAAGGGGTAGCAACAAAATATAAATATTTATTAAACGACAACTGGGATACGGGGGGAAAGGCAAATATACATTTGAAATACGAGATACTCAATAATAAAATATGGGATACTTAAAACAACTCTTACCTAAAACTATCACTAAACCGATACTTACAGCTAAGGCCAAAAGGGCCTAGCCTATAAGGCTAACAGAGCGCCAGGGCTCTCTCATCTACAGGAGTCTATTACTAATTATCTCCTCAATCTATTCCTTTTGTATTTATATAAGGAAATATGTTTTGTTCATTCGGTCAACGATTTTAGCTCGTCACGCGACTTCGCTAATTTCAATGTCGGTCACATATGACAATGAACTTCTATATCGTGGACGAATTAATAAACAATAAGATGAATGGATCAATGCACTAAAATAATTCAAATTCAACATTTACGACAATATATTGTAATATTTCTTTTTCATTTCAAAAATCGAACAATTTTGCTAATGACATCAGGTTACATCACAACATGGCGGTCACCAACTGATTTACATAAACTTGCCAAAAATCTATTCTAAAGAAGCTACCAAAATTTTGTTAAGAAACGTAAAATCTTATAGAAAAGTAGAAATCTTCCAAACGTGACAACGCTGGATTGAAAACTACCGATGAGGGCCGACAGAGTGGGGGCGGTTGAATCATGCTGATAACACTCTCCGATTCAATTTTTGGCTGGCTGGCAGAGATAGCGGACGTGAAGTTTTATTAGGGTACTCGATGAATCACTGCACTGTCATCTGACGTCACAACATGGCGGTCATCAGCTGATTGTTTTTTGTGGTTTTCACTGGTTGATTGTGATTTTTATAGACTTTATAGACATTGAGTTATCCTGTTATTTTATTATAATTTTAATACTCCTTTTTGATTTGAGGAATCGAATAATGTTGCTGATAATTTCAGTTGACGTCACAATATGGTGACAACGCTGGATCGAAAACTACCGATGAGGGCCGACAGAGTGAGGGCGGTTAAATCATGCTGAAAACACTCTCCGATTCAGTTTTCGGCTGGCTGGCAGAGATAGCGGACGTGAAGTTTTATTCCAGTACTCGATGAGTCACTGCAATGTCATATGACGTCAGAACATGGCGGTCATCAGCTGATTGTTTTTTTGTGGTTTTCACTGTTTTATTGTGATTTTTATAGACATTGAGTGATCCTATTATTTTATTATATATTGTAATACTCCTTTTTCATTTGAGGAATCGAATTATTCTGCTAATAATTTCAGTTGACGTCACAACATGGTGGTCATCAGATAATAATGTATTATGTACTTGGTTCTGGTTAATTGTGATTTTTATAATTTTTTCAGGCATTTAGTGATCTTATTATTTGATTATTTATTGTAATATTCCTATTTCATTTGAAAAATTGAATAATTTTGCTAATGACATCAGGTGACGTCACAACATGGTGGTCACCAGCTGATTGTGTATTGTGGTTGCTTCTAGTTAGTTGTGATTTACATAAACTTGCCAATGATCTATTCTAAAGAAGAAGCTGCCAAAATTTTGTTAAGAAACGTAAAATCTAATAGAAAAGTAGAAATCTTCCAAACGTGACAACGCTGTATCGAAAACTACCGATGAGGGCCGACAGAGTGGGGGCGGTTGAATCATGCTGATAACACTCTCCGATTCGGTTTTCGCCTTTTCGGCTGGCTGGCAGAGATAGCGGACGTGAAGTTTTATTAGGGTACTCGATGAATCACTGCACTGTCATCTGACGTCACAACATGGCGGTCATCAGCTGATTGTTTTTTGTGGTTTTCACTGGTTGATTGTGATTTTTATAGACTTTATAGACATTGAGTGATCCTGTTATTTTATTATATATTGTAATACTGCTTTTTCATTTGAGGAATAGAATAATTTTGCTAATAATTTCAGTTGACGTCACTACATGTTGGTCACCAGATAATATTGTATTTTGTACTTGGTTCTGGTTAATTGTGATCTTTATACATTTTTCAGGCATTTAGTGATCTTATTATTTGATTAAATATTGTAATATTCCTTTTTCATTTGAAAAATCGAATAATTGTTGAAATCTACCAAACGTGACAACGCAGGATCGAAAACTGACGACGAGGGCCGACAGAGTGAGGGCGGTTAAATCATGCTGAAAACACTCTCCGATTCAGTTTTCGGCCGGCTGGCAGAGATAGCGGACGTGAAGTTTTATTAGGGTACTCGATGAATCACTGCACTGTCATCTGACGTCACAACATGGCGGTCATCAGCTGATTGTTTTTTGTGGTTTTCACTGGTTGATTGTGATTTTTATAGACTTTATAGACATTGAGTGATCCTGTTATTTTATTATATATTGTAATACTGCTTTTTCATTTGAGGAATAGAATAATTTTGCTAATAATTTCAGTTGACGTCACTACATGTTGGTCACCAGATAATATTGTATTTTGTACTTGGTTCTGGTTAATTGTGATCTTTATACATTTTTCAGGCATTTAGTGATCTTATTATTTGATTAAATATCGTAATATTCCTTTTTCATTTGAAAAATCGAATAATTGTTGAAATCTACCAAACGTGACAACGCAGGATCGAAAACTGACGACGAGGGCCGACAGAGTGAGGGCGGTTAAATCATGCTGAAAACACTCTCCGATTCAGTTTTTGGCTGGCCGGCAGAGATAGCGGACGTGAAGTTTTATTCCAGTACTCGATGAGTCACTGCAATGTCATATGACGTCACAACATGGCGGTCATCAGCTGATTGTTTTTTTGTGGTTTTCACTGTTTTATTGTGATTTTTATAGACATTGAGTGATCCTATTATTTTATTATATATTGTAATACTCTTTTTTCATTTGAGGAATCGAATTATTCTGCTAATAATTTCAGTTGACGTCACAACATGGTGGTCACCAGATAATATTGTATTTTGTACTTGGTTGTGGTTAATTGTGATCATTATACATTTTTCAGGCATTTAGTGATCTTATTATTTGATTATATATTGTAATATTCCTTTTTTATTTGAAAAATCGAATAATTTTGCTAATGGTGACGTCACAACATGGCGGTCACCAACTGATAGTGTATTGTGTTTGTTTCTGGTAAGTTGTGAATTACATAAACTTGCCAGAAATCTATTCTAAAGAAGAAGCTACCAAAATTTTGTTAAGAAACGTAAAATCTAATAGAAAAGTTGAAATCTTCCAAACGTGACAACGCTGCATCGAAAACTACCGATGAGGGCTGTTGAATCATGCTCATAACACTCTCTGATTCAGTTTTCGGCTGGCTGGCTGGCAGATATAGCGGACGTGAAGTTTTATTACGGTACTCGATGAATCACTGCACTGTCATCTGACGTCACAACATGGTGATCACCAGATAATATTGTATTTTGTACATGGTTCTGGTTATTTGTGATCTTCATGAATTTTCCAGGCATTTAGAGATCTTATTATTTGATTATATTGTCGCGACTAGGACTACTAGAGTAGCATCCTGAGCCGTATAAGGGGTTGTTTCCCTCATACAAAATGCGGCTTGGGTTGTAGCTACAGATGGTAGCTATAGTAAATAAAGGGGTAGCAACAAAATATAAATATTTATTAAACGACAACTGGGATACGGGGGGAAAGGCAAATATACATTTGAAATACGAGATACTCAATAATAAAATATGGGATACTTAAAACAACTCTTACCTAAAACTATCACTAAACCGATACTTACAGCTAAGGCCAAAAGGGCCTAGCCTATAAGGCTAACAGAGCGCCAGGGCTCTCTCATCTACAGGAGTCTATTACTAATTATCTCCTCAATCTATTCCTTTTGTATTTATATAAGGAAATATGTTTTGTTCATTCGGTCAACGATTTTAGCTCGTCACGCGACTTCGCTAATTTCAATGTCGGTCACATATGACAATGAACTTCTATATCGTGGACGAATTAATAAACAATAAGATGAATGGATCAATGCACTAAAATAATTCAAATTCAACATTTACGACAATATATTGTAATATTTCTTTTTCATTTGAAAAATCGAACAATTTTGCTAATGACATCAGGTTACATCACAACATGGCGGTCACCAACTGATTTACATAAACTTGCCAAAAATCTATTCTAAAGAAGCTACCAAAATTTTGTTAAGAAACGTAAAATCTTATAGAAAAGTAGAAATCTTCCAAACGTGACAACGCTGGATTGAAAACTACCGATGAGGGCCGACAGAGTGGGGGCGGTTGAATCATGCTGATAACACTCTCCGATTCAATTTTTGGCTGGCTGGCAGAGATAGCGGACGTGAAGTTTTATTAGGGTACTCGATGAATCACTGCACTGTCATCTGACGTCACAACATGGCGGTCATCAGCTGATTGTTTTTTGTGGTTTTCACTGGTTGATTGTGATTTTTATAGACTTTATAGACATTGAGTGATCCTGTTATTTTATTATATATTGTAATACTGCTTTTTCATTTGAGGAATAGAATAATTTTGCTAATAATTTCAGTTGACGTCACTACATGTTGGTCACCAGATAATATTGTATTTTGTACTTGGTTCTGGTTAATTGTGATCTTTATACATTTTTCAGGCATTTAGAGATCTTATTATTTGATTAAATATTGTAATATTCCTTTTTCATTTGAAAAATCGAATAATTGTTGAAATCTACCAAACGTGACAACGCAGGATCGAAAACTGACGACGAGGGCCGACAGAGTGAGGGCGGTTATATCATGCTGAAAACACTCTCCGATTCAGTTTTCGGCTGGCTGGCAGAGATAGCGGACGTGAAGTTTTATTCCAGTACTCGATGAGTCACTGCAATGTCATATGACGTCACAACATGGCGGTCATCAGCTGATTGTTTTTTTGTGGTTTTCACTGTTTTATTATGATTTTTATAGACATTGAGTGATCCTATTATTTTATTATATATTGTAATACTCCTTTTTCATTTGAGGAATCGAATTATTCTGCTAATAATTTCAGTTGACGTCACAACATGGTGGTCACCAGATAATATTGTATTTTGTACTTGGTTGTGGTTAATTGTGATCATTATACATTTTTCAGGCATTTAGTGATTTTATTATTTGATTATATATTGTAATATTCCTTTTTCATTTGAAAAATTGAATAATTTTGCTAATGGTGACGTCACAACATGGCGGTCACCAACTGATAGTGTATTGTGTTTGTTTCTGGTAAGTTGTGAATTACATAAACTTGCCAGAAATCTATTCTAAAGAAGAAGCTACCAAAATTTTGTTAAGAAACGTAAAATCTAATAGAAAAGTTGAAATCTTCCAAACGTGACAACGCTGCATCGAAAACTACCGATGAGGGCCGACAGAGTGGGGGCTGTTGAATCATGCTCATAACACTCTCTGATTCAGTTTTCGGCTGGCTGGCAGATATGGCGGACGTGAAGTTTTATTACGGTACTCGATGAATCACTGCACTGTCATCTGACGTCACAACATGGCGGTCATCAGCTGATTGTTTTTTTGTGGTTTTCACTGGTTGATTGTGATTTTTATAAACTTTATTGACATTGAGTGATCCTGTTATTTTATAATAATTGTAATACTCCTTTTTCATTTGAGAAATCGAATAATTTTGCTAATAATTTCAGTTGACGTCACAACATGGTGATCACCAGATAATATTGTATTTTGTACTTGGTTCTGGTTAATTGTGATCTTTATACATTTTTCAGGCATTTAGTGATCTTATTATTTGATTAAATATCGTAATATTCCTTTTTCATTTGAAAAATCGAATAATTGTTGAAATCTAATCTAATATTGTATTTTGTACATGGTTCCGGTTATTTGTGATCTTCATGAATTTTCCAGGCATTTAGAGATCTTATTATTTGATTATATATTGTAATATTTCTTTTTCATTTGAAAAATCGAACAATTTGGCTAATGACATCAGCTTACGTCACAACATGGCGGTCACCAACTGATTTACATAAACTTGCCAAAAATCTATTCTAAAGAAAAAGCTACCAAAATTTTGTTAAGAAACGTAAAATCTAACAGAAAAGTTGAAATCTTCCAAACGTGACAACGCTGGATCGAAAACTACCGATGAGGGCCGACAGAGTGGGGGCGGTTGAATCATGCTGATAACACTCTCCGATTCAGTTTTCGCCTATTCGGCTGGCTGGCAGAGATAGCGGACGTGAAGTTTTATTCCGGTACTCGATGAGTCACTGCACTGTCATCTGACGTCACAACATGGCGGTAATCAGCTAATTGTTTTTTGCTGGTTATCACTGGTTGATTGTGATTTTTATAAACTTTATAGACATTGAGTGATCCTGTTATTTTATTATAATTGTAATACTCCTTTTTCATTTGAAGAATCGAATAATTTTGCTAATAATATCAGTTGATTCACCAGATAATATTGTATTTTGTACATGGTTCTGGTACTTAGTTCTGGTTAATTGTGATCTTTATAAATTTTTCAGGCATTTAGTGATCTTATTATTTTATTATATATTGTAATACTCCTTTTTCATTTGAGGAACCGAATAATTTTGCTAATAATTTCGGTTGACGTCACAACATGGTGGTCATCAGATAATATTGTATTATGTACTTGGTTCTGGTTAATTGTGATTTTTATATTTTTTTCAGGCATTTAGTGATCTTATTATTTGATTATTTATTGTAATATTCCTACTTCATTCGAGAAATCGAACAATTTTGCTAATGACATCAGGTTACGTCACAACATGGCGGTCACCAACTGATAGTGTATTGTGTTTGTTTCTGGTAAGTTGTGATTTACATA
Organism: Chrysolina oricalcia; assembly: GCA_944452925.2. Lineage (NCBI taxonomy): Eukaryota > Metazoa > Arthropoda > Insecta > Coleoptera > Chrysomelidae > Chrysolina > Chrysolina oricalcia. The sequence continues at coordinate 2,906,029 of OX101824.2, read as the reverse complement.
AACTTGCCAATAATCTATTCTAAAGAAGAAGCTACCAAAATTTTGTTAAGAAACGTAAAATCTTATAGAAAAGTAGAAATCTTCCAAACGTGACAACGCTGGATCGAAAACTACCGATGAGGGCCGACAGAGTGGGGGCGGTTGAATCATGCTGATAACACTCTCCGATTCAGTTTTCGGCTGGCTGGCAGAGATAGCGGACGTGAAGTTTTATTAGGGTACTCGATGAATCACTGCACTGTCATCTGACGTCACAACATGGCGGTCATCAGCTGATTGTTTTATGTGGTTTTCACTGGTTGATTGTGATTTTTATAGACATTGAGTGATCCTGTTATTTTATTATATATTGTAATACTGCTTTTTCATTTGAGGAATCGAATAATTTTGCTAATAATTTCAGTTGACGTCACTACATGTTGGTCATCAGAAAATACTGTATTTTGAAGTTGGTTCTGGTTAACTATTATTTTTATAAATTTTCCAGACATTTAATGATCTTATTATTCGATTATATATAGTAATATTCCTTTTCCTTTGAGAAATCGAACAATTATTCTATGACATCAGCTGACGTCACAACATGGCAGTCGCCATCTGATTGTTTTTGTGGTTGGTACTGGTTATTCGTGATTTATATAAAATAACTAAAAATCTATTTTAAAAAGGCGCATACCAAAATTTCTGTCAAGAAATCCAAAATCTTATAGAAAGGTGGAAATCTCCCAAACGTGACAACGCTGCATCGAAAACTACCGATGAGGGCCGACAGAGTGGGGGCGGTTGAATCATGCTGATAACACTCTCCGATTCAGTTTTCGGCTGGCTGGCAGAGATAGCGGACGTGAAGTTTTATTAGGGTACTCGATGAATCACTGTACTGTCATATGACGTCACAACTTGGCGGTCATCAGCTGATTGTTTTTTTTTGTGGTTTTCACTGGTTGATTGTGATTTTTATAAACTTTATAGACATTGAGTGATTCTCTTATTTCATTACAATTGTAATACTGCTTTTTAATTTGCCACCAGCTGATTGTTTTTTGTGGTCGGTTTTGGTCATTTGTGATTTTTACAAGCATTAAAAACTTTCACTGGTCCTATCATTTCATAAGATATTGTAATACTCCTTTATCATTTGACACATCGAATGATTTCAGGTGTAATCAAGAAGCCTGGAATTTCCTCAAAACCAACCAAATTAATTTGGCTGACTATGAGCTCAGGTTATTGAATGTAAATTGTAATTTTATTTTTGTTAATCTGAAGAGTTATTGAAAAATAAACCTAACTTTCCACTCCTCAACTAATACCCCATTGCCAAATCCTTTCCCGACAGGGGCGCTCACACCTTCCCGTGGTCCCTGTTGAGCGATAACAGTTCAAACCTAAGAAAACCAAGTTTAATTGATTCATTACGATAGGAAGGAACTATTATCGGCCAAGTGAGCACCAATGTATTGTAGATTAAGACATTTTTCGATGTACAACCCAATATTTGTGAACTACTCTATTCCTATACGTTCAATCTTATCGTGAATAACTGAAAAGAATCACCCCATTGTCGTATTTTGAATAGCCCCAATAACAAACTAACATGCTAAACTACCTCGATAACACCCCTATTTGAATGCTAACAATGGGTTGTGTATTTTCTCGGCGTGATCAAAGGATTCAATCAAGTATAGGAACAGTGAGGCTAATATGGGTTTCGTTCTCCATCATTTGTTTATTGTGTGTGAACAACTTTTTTTCTTATCAAATATTTCAGATCTAACTTTGGGAACATTACAGATTTCTTTTCCTGTGATTATATTTTGTACTTTTTTTATATTGACACGTTTTATCTCCTACACCTAATTTCATGTGATAACCATGTTATTTGTGAACTTTGATGCAAACGCAATATTTTCTGTATTATTCATGATTTCATTTTATTGCTTCTTGTATTATTCACCATATTGATATGTTCTACACGTGAAAAGTTATTTTTCTAGGAACTCATGGAGGATATTTATCTATATCTGGAGTTTTGGCACAATAGGCTAGTAAGAATCAATTATATACAATACGTATTTACAGTCATGTGGGTTCGAGAAGCCTGGAATGTCCTAACATCTTGGTTTCCAAACATATTTCTAATTTTCAGTTACTTATAGTCACAACTCTCAATTAGGATAGAAAAGGACGAGAGAAAAAATTGGTTTGGAGAATTCTGGTACCAAACGGATGAAGAATGAAATGGGGAAACTGTTTGGAACGAAATCCCTCAATGGGAATCGACGGGGGCATATTCTCCGTGTGGCAAACTCCGCTTCATTCGTTATACCGTCTAGATCGGTGGTAAGGGCTGTAGCACAGCTACGGTAAGATGAACCCTGCCTCGAGCACAGTGGCTGACATGCTCACCCGTAGAGGCCTATATATACGGGAGCCCGATCATCGATGACGGTTTCGCGTGGAGCAGAACTAATCACACGGAATAGTTGCTCCAATAGAAACTCATTCAGGAATCCGGTTTCGACTTCCAACAGCATATCCATTCTATTCTTGGTTAGTTTCGTATTCAGTATGGTCCAGTCCAATTTTTGCTCTCGTTCCTAGAAATCTGAATTGAGACCGCTTCGGATCAGGTAAGATCAAAAGGCCTATAATTTTCTTATCACTCACAAGCCACTAGCCACTAGCTTCCTGGACAGAACGTGAAAACCCACAACAGGTGATGAACGTTTCATTATATGACGTGAATTCATGGTATATTATGTCATTTTATTTTTGTTCTTCAGTTCATTTTCCGAGTTCTTGATATACTTGTATACAATTTTTTATAATTACAGCATTGTATGTGAATAAATTAATATTTTTATTTTATCTTGAATTCGAATTCTTTGATTTGTGTAGAATTCGATTTCATGACATTTTCTGAACATAACATGTCACTTCTACACTAACATCCCCTTCCCACCTTCCCGACAGGGGCGCTCACACCTTCTCGTGGTCCCTGTTGAGCGATAACAGTTCAAACCTAAGAAAAACAAGTTTTATTGATTCATTACGATAGGAAGGAACTATTATCGGCCAAGTGAGCACAAATGTATTGTAGATTAAGACATTTTTCGATGTACAACCCAATATTTGTGAACTACTCTAGTCCTATACGTTCAATCTTATCGTGAATAACTGAAAAGCATCACCCCATTGTCGTATTTCAAATAGCCCCAATAACAAACTAACATGCTAAACTACCTCGATAACACCCCTATTTGAATGCTAACAATGGGTTGTGTATTTTCTCGGCGTGATCAAAGGATTCAATCAAGTATAGGAACAGTGAAGCTAATATGGGTTTCTTTATCCATCATTTGTTTATTGTTTGTGAACAACTTTTTTTCTTATCAATTATTTCAGATCTATCTTTGGGAACATTACAGATTTTTTTTTCGTGTGATTATATTTTGTACTTTTTTTTATATTGACACGATTTATCTCCTACACCTAATTTCATGTGATAACCATGTTATTTGTGACCTTTGATACAAACGCAATATTTTCTGTATTATTCATGATTTCATTTTATTGCTTCTTGTATTATTCACCATATTGATATGTTACACCTGAAAAGTTATTTTTCTAGGAACTCATGGAGGATATTTATCTATCTGCAAAGAGGAGTTTTGGCACATTAGGCTAGTAAGAAACAATCATATACAATACGTATTTACAGTCATGTGGGTTCGAGAAGCCTGGAATGTCCTAACATCTTGGTTTCCAAACATATTTCTAATTTTCAGTTACTTATAGTCACAACTCTCAATTAGGATAGAAAGGGACGAGAGAAAAAATTGGTTTGGAGAATTCTGGTACCAAACGGATGAAGAATGAAATGGGGAAACTGTTTGGAACGAAATCCCTCAATGGGAATCGACGGGGGCATATTCTCCGTGTGGCAAACTCCGCTTCATTCGTTATACCGTCTACATCGGTGGTAAGGGCTGTAGCACAGCTACGGTAAGATGAACCCTGCCTCGAGCACAGTGGCTGACATGCTCACCCGTAGAGGCCTATATATACGGGAGCCCGATCATCGATGACGGTTTCGCGTGGAGCAGAACTAATCACACGGAATAGTTGCTCCAATAGAAACTCATTCAGGAATCCGGTTTCGACTTCCAACAGCATATCCATTCTATTCTAGGTTAGTTTCGTATTCAGTATGGTCCAGTCCAATTTTTGCTCTCGTTCCTAGAAATCTGAATTGAGACCGCTTCGGATCAGGTAAGATCAAAAGGCCTATAATTTTCTTATCAATCACAAGCCACTAGCCACTAGCTTCCTGGACAGAACGTGAAAACCCACAACAGGTGATGAACGTTTCATTATATGACGTGAATTCGAATATCATGGTATATTATGTCATTTTACTTTTGTTCTTCAGTTTATTTTCCATAGAGTTCTTGAAATACTTGTATAATTTTTTATAACTACAGCATTGTATGTGAATAAATTAATATTTTTATTTTATCTTGAATTCGAATTCTTTGATAGGTGTAGAATTCGATTTCATGACATTTTCTGAACATAACATGTCACTTCTACACTAACATCCTTGTCCCACCTTCCCGACAGGGGCGCTCACACCTTCTCGTGGTCCCTGTTGAGCGATAACAGTTCAAACCTAAGAAAAACAAGTTTTATTGATTCATTACGATAGGAAGGAACTATTATCGGCCAAGTGAGCACTAATGTATTGTAGATTAAGACATTTTTCGATGTACAACCCAATATTTGTGAACTACTCTATTCCTATACGTTCAATCTTATCGTGAATAACTGAAAAGAATCACCCCATTGTCGTATTTCAAATAGCCCCACTAACAAACTAACATGCTAAACTACCTCGATAACACCCCTATTTGAATGCTAACAATGGGTTGTGTATTTTCTCGGCGTGATCAAAGGATTCAATCAAGTATAGGAACAGTGAAGCTAATATCGGTTTCTTTCTCCATCATTTGTTTATTGTTTGTGAACAACTTTTTTTCTTATCAATTATTTCAGATCTATCTTTGGGAACATTACAGATTTTTTTTTCGTGTGATTATATTTTGTACTTTTTTTTTATATTGACACGATTTGTCTCCTACACCTAATTTCATGTGATAACCATGTTATTTGTATCCTTTGATGCAAACGCAATATTTTCTGTATTATTCATGATTTCATTTTATTGCTTCTTGTATTATTCACCATATTGATACGTTACACCTGAAAAGTTATTTTTCTAGGAACTCATGGAGGATGTTTATCTATCTGCAAAGAGGAGTTTTGGCACATTAGGCTAGTAAGAAACAATCATATACAATACGTATTTACAGTCATGTGGGTTCGAGAAGCCTGGAATGTCCTAACATCTTGGTTTCCAAACATATTTCTAATTTTCAGTTACTTATAGTCACAACTCTCAATTAGGATAGAAAGGGACGAGAGAAAAAATTGGTTTGGAGAATTCTGGTACCAAACGGATGAAGAATGAAATGGGGAAACTGTTTGGAACGAAATCCCTCAATGGGAATCGACGGGGGCATATTCTCCGTGTGGCAAACTCCGCTTCATTCGTTATACCGTCTACATCGGTGGTAAGGGCTGTAGCACAGCTACGGTAAGATGAACCCTGCCTCGAGCACAGTGGCTGACATGCTCACCCGTAGAGGCCTATATATACGGGAGCCCGATCATCGATGACGGTTTCGCGTGGAGCAGAACTAATCACACGGAATAGTTGCTCCAATAGAAACTCATTCAGGAATCCGGTTTCGACTTCCAACAGCATATCCATTCTATTCTTGGTTAGTTTCGTATTCAGTATGGTCCAGTCCAATTTTTGCTCTCGTTCCTAGAAATCTGAATTGAGACCGCTTCGGATCAGGTAAGATCAAAAGGCCTATAATTTTCTTATCACTCACAAGCCACTAGCCACTAGCTTCCTGGACAGAACGTGAAAACCCACAACAGGTGATGAACGTTTCATTATATGACGTGAATTCATGGTATATTATGTCATTTTATTTTTGTTCTTCAGTTTATTTTCCGAGTTCTTGATATACTTGTATACAATTTTTTATAATTACAGCATTGTATGTGAATAAATTAATATTTTTATTTTATCTTGAATTCGAATTCTTTGATTTGTGTAGAATTCGATTTCATGACATTTTCTGAACATAACATGTCACTTCTACACTAACATCCCCTTCCCACCTTCCCGACAGGGGCGCTCACACCTTCTCGTGGTCCCTGTTGAGCGATAACAGTTCAAACCTAAGAAAAACAAGTTTTATTGATTAATTACGATAGGAAGGAACTATTATCGGCCAAGTGAGCACAAATGTATTGTAGATTAAGACATTTTTCGATGTACAACCCAATATTTGTGAACTACTCTAGTCCTATACGTTCAATCTTATCGTGAATAACTGAAAAGCATCACCCCATTGTCGTATTTCAAATAGCCCCAATAACAAACTAACATGCTAAACTACCTCGATAACACCCCTATTTGAATGCTAACAATGGGTTGTGTATTTTCTCGGCGTGATCAAAGGATTCAATCAAGTATAGGAACAGTGAAGCTAATATGGGTTTCTTTATCCATCATTTGTTTATTGTTTGTGAACAACTTTTTTTCTTATCAATTATTTCAGATCTATCTTTGGGAACATTACAGATTTTTTTTTCGTGTGATTATATTTTGTACTTTTTTTTATATTGACACGATTTATCTCCTACACCTAATTTCATGTGATAACCATGTTATTTGTGACCTTTGATACAAACGCAATATTTTCTGTATTATTCATGATTTCATTTTATTGCTTCTTGTATTATTCACCATATTGATATGTTACACCTGAAAAGTTATTTTTCTAGGAACTCATGGAGGATATTTATCTATCTGCAAAGAGGAGTTTTGGCACATTAGGCTAGTAAGAAACAATCATATACAATACGTATTTACAGTCATGTGGGTTCGAGAAGCCTGGAATGTCCTAACATCTTGGTTTCCAAACATATTTCTAATTTTCAGTTACTTATAGTCACAACTCTCAATTAGGATAGAAAGGGACGAGAGAAAAAATTGGTTTGGAGAATTCTGGTACCAAACGGATGAAGAATGAAATGGGGAAACTGTTTGGAACGAAATCCCTCAATGGGAATCGACGGGGGCATATTCTCCGTGTGGCAAACTCCGCTTCATTCGTTATACCGTCTACATCGGTGGTAAGGGCTGTAGCACAGCTACGGTAAGATGAACCCTGCCTCGAGCACAGTGGCTGACATGCTCACCCGTAGAGGCCTATATATACGGGAGCCCGATCATCGATGACGGTTTCGCGTGGAGCAGAACTAATCACACGGAATAGTTGCTCCAATAGAAACTCATTCAGGAATCCGGTTTCGACTTCCAACAGCATATCCATTCTATTCTTGGTTAGTTTCGTATTCAGTATGGTCCAATCCAATTTTTGCTCTCGTTCCTAGAAATCTGAATTGACACCGCTTGGGGTCAGGTGAGATCAAAAAGCCTATAATTTTCTTATCACTCACAAGCCACTATGCCACTAGCTTCCTGGACAGAACGTGAAAACCCACAACAGGTGATGAACGTTTCATTATATGACGTGAATTCATGGTATATTATGTCATTTTATTTTTGTTCTTCAGTTTATTTTCCGAGTTCTTGATATACTTGTATACAATTTTTTATAATTACAGCATTGTATGTGAATAAATTAATATTTTTATTTTATCTTGAATTCGAATTCTTTGATTTGTGTAGAATTCGATTTCATGACATTTTCTGAACATAACATGTCACTTCTACACTAATATCCCCTTCCCACCTTCCCGACAGGGGCGCTCACACCTTCTCGTGGTCCCTGTTGAGCGATAACAGTTCAAACCTAAGAAAAACAAGTTTTATTGATTCATTACGATAGGAAGGAACTATTATCGGCCAAGTGAGCACCAATGTATTGTAGATTAAGACATTTTTCGATGTACAACCCAATATTTGTGAACTACTCTAGTCCTATACGTTCAATCTTATCGTGAATAACTGAAAAGCATCACCCCATTGTCGTATTTCAAATAGCCCCAATAACAAACTAACATGCTAAACTACCTCGATAACACCCCTATTCGAATGCTAACAATGGGTTGGTTGTGTATTTTCTCGGCGTGATCAAAGGATTCAATCAAGTATAGGAACAGTGAAGCTAATATGGGTTTCTTTCTCCATCATTTGTTTAGTGTCTGTGAACAACATTTTTTCTTATCAATTATTTCAGATCTAACTTTGGGAACATTACAGATTAATTTTTTCGTATGATTAGATTTTGTACTTTTTTTTATATTGACACGATTTATCTCCTACCCCTAATTTCATGTGATAACCATGTTATTTGTGACCTTTGATGCAAACGCAATATTTTCTGTATTATTCATGATTTCATTTTATTGCTTCTTGTATTATTCACCATATTGATATGTTACACGTGAAAAGTTATTTTTGTAGGAACTCATGGAGGATGTTTATCTATCTGCAAAGAGGAGTTTTGGCACATTAGGCTAGTAAGAAACAATCATATACAATACGTATTTCAGTCATGTGGGTTCGAGAAGCCTGGAATGTCCTAACATCTTGGTTTCCAAACATATTTCTAATTTTCAGTTACTTATAGTCACAACTCTCAATTAGGATAGAAAGAGACGAGAGAAAAAATTGGTTTGGAGAATTCTGGTAACAAACGGATGAAGAATGAAATGTTTGGAACGAAATCCCTCAATGGGAATCGACGGGGGCACATTCTCCGTGTGGCAAACTCCGCTTCATTCGTTATACCGTCTACATCGGTGGTAAGGGCTGTAGCACAGCTACGGTAAGATGAACCCTGCCTCGAGCACAGTGGCTGACATGCTCACCCGTAGAGGCCTATATATACGGGAGCCCGATCATCGATGACGGTTTCGCGTGGAGCAGAACTAATCACACGGAATAGTTGCTCCAATAGAAACTCATTCAGGAATCCGGTTTCAACTTCCAACAGCATATCCATTCTATTCTTGTTTCGTTTCGTATTCAGTACGGTTCAGTCCAATTTTTGCTCTCGTTCCTAGAAATCTGAATTGAGACCGCTTCAAATCAGGTAAGATCAAAAAGCCTATAATTTTCTTATCATTCACAAGCCACTAGCCACTAGCTTCCTGGACAGAACGTGAAAACCCACAACAGGTGATGAACGTATCATTTTATTTTTGTTATTCATTTTGTTATTTCCGTCAACCTGTTGCACTCCTACGCGCAACCCTTAGGAGTCTTCCAGAGACTTGTGCGAGCTAGAGAAGACGTAGCCCTTACCTTTTAACGCGTGATGCCATGCACAAGACCGGTGAATTGTTGAATCGAAACCACGACTATACGCTTGAGAGCCGAATGCGAATGATTTGTTACATTTCGATATTTTATAAATTGATGGAATGAAAATACTTCTGAATTTAGCTCGAACTACGACGACGACCAAAATAAATGGAAAACTTCAACCCACGAATAGGAGTTCTTCAGTTTATTTTCCGTAGAGTTCATGATATACTTGTGTACAATTTTTCATAATTTCAGCATTGTACTTGTTCATGGTGAAAAAATTAATTTTTTTATTATTATATCTTGAATTCGAATTCTTTGGTATGTGTAGAATTCGATTTCGTGACATTTTCTGAACATAACATTTCACTTCTACACACTAACATCCTTGTCCCACCTTCCCGACAGGGATGCTCACACATTCTCGCTGGTCCTTGTCGAGCGGTAATAGTTCCTACTCGATTCATCTCTTGAGTTAATCAAGAATTCATCAGATGGAACTATTATCGGCCTGGTGAGCAAAAAATATACTGTATTCAATTAACTATGAATGTTAAATTCAACAAATCTCTTCCTCATAATTGTAACCTTGGTATAATAGAAGTTTAATAAGACTCTAATTTGTGGTACGCTTCGTTTGGGAATATGAGCCGCAGTATATTCAACTCATTGTTTAGTTACTTTTTTATTTTCCACCGTCTACATTTCAGAATTTCATTATGAAACCAAACAGATCATTTTGGCTGACCATGAGCTCAGGTTCTTGAATGTTAATTGTAATTTTTTATTGTTAATTTGAAGTTTAATTGATAAAAATAACATTCCACTCCTCAACTAATAGCCCATTACCAAATCCCTTCCCGACAGGGGCGCTCACACATTCCCGTGGTTCCTGTTGAGCGATAACAGTTCAAACCTAAGAAACACTAGTTGTATTGATTCATTACGACAGGAAGGAAGTATTATCGGCCAAGTGAGCACCAATGTATTCCAGATTAGGGCATTTTTCTATGTACAAACCCAATATTTGCGAACTATTCTATTCCTATACTTTTTATGTTATCGTGAATAACTGTAAAGAAACACCCCATTGTCATTATTCAAATAGTCCCACTAACAAACTAACATAGTAAACTACCTCGATAACACCCCTATTTGAATGCTAACAATGGGTTTTGCATTTTCTCGGCGTGATCAAAGGATTCAATCAAGTATAGGAACAGTGAGACTAATATAGGTTTCATTCTCCACCATTTGTTCATTGTGTGTGAATAGCTTCTTAATTATCAATTATTTCAGATCTAACTTTGGGAACATTACAGATTTTTTTTAACCCAATTTCCACCCTCTTAGACGGTCTGAAATACTCAGGAATATCATTTTTCTAGTCAATTCGATCACAAGAAACAACATATTCGAAAATGAAAGGTGTACAAAGTCAATTTACCGAAATATAGTTTTTTATGCTTTTCCACCCCATTTCCACCCTTTAAAACTGTTTGGAAAACCGAGGCACCATGTTTTTTTACTGAGATGACCGCCGGAAAAAGCATTATTCAATGATTAGAGGTACACAAAAAGTCCAGTATAGAAATTTAAAAAATCGATATTTTTTTCTCCGTGTATCTTGTGGATGTGGATAACTTCACACCCGTTTGTTCCTCACGTTCTTCGAATTGTTCATCAGGTTGTAAGTCTTGTTCCTCACGTTCTTCGAATGGTCGCCAAAATACCATGTTGCAACACTAAATACACAAACGTTTATACTAAAACTTCAATGATGATTTTCACACTTTTAGTTTAAAAAACCGCGACATATGTTTTGCAAATACAATTGATTCTTCAAGCGGAAGTATACAGAGTTATACTATTACAATGTCCTTCTTTTATATTCCCAAAATGTTAATTGATTTGGGAACAGTTTTATACCTGGTTTCGGATAACTCTATGATAACAAATAGTGTTTGTAAATATTAAATTACATTTATACCTAGTCTAACGGCAAAACAAATTAAATAGAGAGAAAATATTGAGTTCTGTTTGATCGTTCATTAAGTACGCTACTGTTCTTTTCATAAATATCACCAGGCTGCCGGACAGCAATAAAAATATTAAGAGGTGATTTACGGTAATTTATGCAACAGGCGGTCAGCGCATTACTGATTGCTTTCCACGCATCGAACGGTTACACGTAAAATGTACTCAATCTGGTCTAGTGTTTTCTTTATATAGGGAATAATATTTAATTAATTTTCCGTTCTCATCCTTCATTCGTTATTACACCATGTGCTATTTTGAACTAACCCTATATATTGAGCTAAATGAAGTCATATTCAACTGAGATTGGATAAACTGTAACACCACTTTTCTTTTCGTTTCGAGAATGAGCCCGATAAGCTTACCTTTACCAAAGTATTATACCTAGGCCGTTTGCGATTATTTTGTGTGAAAAAAGCCTCTTATTTTTATCTACAACTTGGCCTGATAGGGCTTATACTCTCGATAATTATGACTACCTAGTTCCTCCCTGGAAAAGTGGTTCTCATTAATAATTATAAATATTTGCATTCGGCCCCTTGCAGGTATCAAAACAATTGTTCATTTAATATTGCGAATAGGTACCTAGGTTTAACAGGTAAGGAATATTCTTTCGAAACTTTAGAAATCCAATTGTTAATATGATAGGTAGGTACTAAACTAAACAAAAAATTAGTAAAAGTTGCGAATGTGGACATGTGCCCGATTTTCATGAAACTTGCACAGATTGTGTAAAACATAATAAAATTACTTTACCAATCGAAATTTTTCCGCGGAAATGTCTGTGAGAACCTTTTTTGTGGCGAAAATATAGTGGTCACTTCACAAATACTCCCCAGTCCAAGACAATTCACGTAATTTCCAATCCAAATAACTGGTCATTAACTATAAACATAAACTCTCAGAAGATTAAAGGAGGTTAATTGATTGAATGAAGCTCAAGAAATTACGGAGTTCAAATTTTAAACTCGATTTTCAAAAATATTTGCTCGTTCATATCCTTGCTAATTTTCGAAATTTTCTTCCGATTTGACGTACACGGCGAAAAAATTGCGCTGAATGATGAATGATAACATGTAATTTTTCGGTCTGGAGTAGATATTACTACATAACAATTATTTTTTCGCCGTATAAGTCGAATCACAAAAAAATTGCGAATATTTCCAAGGGTTCCAATTTAGGTTAGGTGATTTTCCTTTCTTTTGCGTTAAAATATTGAATCTGTGAGCAGTTATCGAGGCAGAATAATGACGGCGAGCGCAGCGAGCATCTATTTTTATTTAGGGTTTCAACGCTAAAAAGTGATCGGATCGTAAGCAACTTCTGTAACAAAAGTGCCAAAGTTAGGTTAGGTGGTTTTCCCTTCTTTTACGTTAGGAAATGGAATCTGTGTGCAGTTGTCGGGGCGGAACAGGGGCGAGCGAAGCGAGCATAATGACGGCGAGCGCAGCAAGCAACTATTTTTGTTTACGTTTTCAACGTTGAAAAGTGATTGAATAGTCAGCAACTTCTGTAACGAAAGTGCCAAAGTTAGGTTAGGTGGTCTTCCCTTCTTTTTACGTCAGAAAATTGAACATGTGTGCAGTTGTCGGGGCGGAATAGGGGCGAGCGAAGCGAGCATAATATGACGGCGACCGCAGCGAGCAACTATTTTTGTTAACGTTTTCAACGCTAAAAAGTGATCGGACCGTAAACAACTGCAGAAAAAATGACGAAGTTAGGTTAGGTGATTTTCCCTTCTTTTACGTTAAAATGTTAAATGTGTGTGCAGTCGTCGTTTCCCAATAGGGGCGAGCGAAGCGAGCATAATGACCGTGAGCGCAGCGAGCAACTATCTCAATTTACTGTTTCAATGTTAAAAAGTAAAGGGATCGAAAGCAACATCTGTAACAAAACTGCCAAAGTTAGGTCAAGTTGTTCTCTCTTCTTTTACATTAAAAGATTAGATCTGTCGTATCAGTAAGATCGGGACGTAAAAGGGGGAGATCGGAGCGAGCATAATGACGGTGAGCACAGTGACGTTTTAAGCTCCAAAAAGTAATGAGATTGTGAGAAACTTCTGTAGCTGAACTCTCACTACCTCCTTTCACTTCAAAAGATTGAATCTGCGTGCAGAGTCGCAAGAAATAGCGAAATTGAGCTCGGTAAATATGACGTAAGCGGGTTCATTCCTTCAAAAAAAGCCATTCCAAAGAAAATAAAAACCGATGTTTCCGCATACGTTCTCCAGCCAACCTCTCAAGATCCCTCCGTCATTTCATCAACACAAAATACAGCCTCAAATTCAACAATTTTTTAGTTATTTTCAACATAATTTCAAAAAAAAATAACCTTCAAACTGATCCCGGTTTGCAGGAATTAAAATAAAACTGGCAACGTCGCTTTGTTCTCTTTGCAGACTTCACCGTGTTTGACATTTGACAATTGAATTAATATCATTGTTATGGATTTCAATTTCAAATGAATTGAAACTTATAATGATAATTTAAAACCGTTCCCTGTATTAATCGTTTCTTGTATCTTGTATGGCTTGAAATTAGCATTTTATAGTTACTGGTATTTGTTGAAGGTGAATAGACAGCACAGAAGCAGACAGTTAGTTCAATTTAAACTGGTTATAATTTGTATAATTATGATGTACTACCACACATTTTATCGAAAAAATCCAAAAAAACATACTTTTCGCCAAAAAAAAAACTATCTCATTATCAATTATTCGCTTTTTTAAGGCAGCTGTGAAAATTTCGTTAAAATCGGCCAAATGTCCATATTCGAAATTTTTTCCAAAAAATTTGAACATTTTATTTGATTTTAAGTTGCCAAAGAAAAAATAACACTTTAAACCCATAAAAACAGTTCATCTAGGTAGCTGTCTACCTACCTACATGCCTACCTATAAGGTCACATCATCAATTTGCCCTACAAAATAATCAACTGAATCAAATAGGTATACACTTAATGACTACATTTATCTCACAACTTTGGATCCGCTCAATATGGGTTTGACTTGACTGGATCCGATACACCTAATCGATATATACAGTGTTCGGATTGGATTGAATCACTCAAGTCAATTCCATAAAATATAGGATTGGACCCAACCGATCGCCTTGAAGAGGAGTGAAATTACGAGATAAACGAGTTTGAAATTGACAAATGACAGGTAAAAGTAGACAAATTCAGATTAGTGTTTATATTGACAATTGTCTTTCTCAAAATGGAGAGCAAAATAATATTTAAGAAAAGAAACGTATGGTCCAAAGGAGAGAGCAGTTTTTTCATTCAGCTGATTAAGGAAAACATATTTTGGGACTCATGTATGGGAAAACGTTTAGGGTTCAAATGAAAACCACAGATCCACAGAACAACGATTCGTGATTTAATTAGCAGAACACAAGAAAGGACCCCGCACACCTTATATGGGAAAATGGCTCTCCGTCAAATTTCTTGAATTTTTGATATGTTGTAGAATTGATCATTCCGATGAAATGTTTCAACGGGCGCAACACGATCCTATGACTAGTTTTCGAGATACAGGGTGTTGAATATGAGAAACATTCACTTTTCATCACTCTGTATCTCCCAAGTTATGATTTAGTTCGGATTTATCTTTTGTGGGATCATCATCGCATCCGTGTAAGATGAATTCATGAGAAATTCATTTCCAAATCTTTTCGTAGTACAGGGCGATTTCACTTGAAAACAATGCTATTTTGAGACTTTCATAATTTAGTTGTTTTATAAAGAGAAAATGCGAGAAAAGGTAGAATTATCACATAATATTATAAATTCATTTCATCTAGCATCACAGTTGATACAATTCATACAAGGTGATTCACAAATATGGAAACAAAACGAATTTTGGTTTTTGGGACACCTTGTAATAATAAACCAACCTAAAATGACAAAATTCACTTGAAGAATGTTAAAGATATGTTTCATCGTATACAGAGTCGAATGATATCAATTTAAAAAATTAGTTATACTTTAATAAATAAAAACCTTGATTTTTTAAATCACCCTATATCTCATAAGGGAGTCCGAAAAGATAGCGATATTTTTTCACGGGAGAACTAGAAATACTTTCATTCATATCGTACAAAATTTTCAGCGGAATCCCATGACGGGTTTTTCATATACAAGGCGAACAATTTCTGAAAAAGTCCATATATTTCACTATTTTACGCTAATAAATGACCACTCTACCTATCCATTGAAGTCTCCTGATGTGATTGAGAAGATACTTATTTGACATTTATTCAAAACGTAAAAGTAAGGAATTCAGTGAAGTGAAATCAACATTATTTCAACTCATAACAACTTGTACGGCCTTGCCAGATGGCACACATAATATGTATCCCATGGCTATTGGGAATTCAAGATAAGGGATACTCCCTCTGGTGTCGGGTTTTGAATCTATACTTACGTGAAAATGAGGTTGAAACTATGATTTTGACATTTTGAGCATTTCTACAACAATAGCACAAAGGACAACGAGGTTATGTTCTTTCGACATAAATACGCGAAAGAGGTTCCATTTTTTGCCACTTTGGCACTGGCATCTAATTTTGAATTCCCAATAATAAAGACAGGCATACATTATGCGATTTCCATG
This sequence comes from Chrysolina oricalcia, assembly GCA_944452925.2. Classification (NCBI taxonomy): domain Eukaryota; kingdom Metazoa; phylum Arthropoda; class Insecta; order Coleoptera; family Chrysomelidae; genus Chrysolina; species Chrysolina oricalcia. The sequence goes on along the minus strand of OX101824.2, from coordinate 2,889,956 downwards.
CAATGCAAGTGCCATGCAAGTCCAAACTACATTAACGCGCTTGCGAGCGTGTAATTTCCATGCAAGTTTTGAAAATAGCATCTGCTCTATTTTTCATGCAAGTTTTATGCAATTCTAGTAATTTTTCTAGTGGTAACAGCGTCACCAACGTGAACTTCAAAAACAGTATTATTATCTTCTAGCTATTTTCATTGTGTTGTGACTGATATGTTGAGCAGAGTGTATCTCTATTGATTACGTGTAACCAGGTATGTTAATTACGTGATTTTGGTCATCATCTGGAAAAAGGGACGAAACAAGACATGTTCATTAATTTCAGTGATGTCAAAATGTCAAAACAAATCAGAATTGCACTGAAACAGCATAATGTAATGTGCGCGGCAAGAGATATGCAATAGCTATGCAAGAATTTCTTGCATAGCACCAAACTTGCATTGCATGGAAATTGCATAATGTATGCCTGTCTTAAAGATGCCCGTCATAGATAATGCAGGAGGTTCGAGATGTCTGCTAAATAGTTTGAATGTAACGATATAAGGAACATTTCAAGTGGATAAATCTCAGGCACATGTCATTATGGAGGTATGTCGTAGGATACTAGTGTTATCAGTTGATACCTTAGTAATAAGTAATCTGAAACAGCTGTTTAATTTAATGAGTTCTATAAACAGTGAATATATATATATATATATATATATAATCATCTACAGTCACTAGTTGAAACTTAATTTGGCACGAACCATGGAATCGAGAGCAACCATAAAGCTGTCCTGATGAGTGGGAAACCACGAAACAGCTGTCGACAGATGATGGTGGCTCTCGGAATCAAAACATAAATCACTCTATTTACTTCTATATATATATATATATATATATATATATATATATATATATATAATCTATACATAAATTGATAGAAGTTCAACGGGATGTGATATATCTTTCGGATATTGGGTTGGCACGAGCATGTGCATGACAATACAACAAGGAAAATACATGATGGATAACTGAATTTTTCCCTAATCAAAAAACATTATCAAATACGAATTAGAAGGAGATTCTTACCAATAACCAATAAAATTAAACTATTTCTGGACCGATATCCATGTCCTCTGGAAGCATTCTATTTGCAGCATCTCCTATGGAATCTAAAAGACGATTGGATGGAAAATGTATGTTTTCTTGATATCTAGCGTACCCCAAAAACCATATCACGCTAGCAACATGCGCACAAGTTCCTAAAGTCCTAGCACCGGACTTACAAGTACAATAATACCCCGTAATGGGGAGAGCAGGATCTTCTAGATTTTCGTCACCTCTTTCAGTGAAAACAACCCAAAGCATGTGTTTAGCAGCATTCCTGAACCGAGAAAATATTCTGAATCTTAGGAAATTGGGTTCCCCATGTAACTCATCGACTTCTAAAATGTTGTCTACTTCACCATCTCTACGAGTTGTATCTTGGATATATGACGCTGCCAAGTGTAAATGATATGTTCCAGTAAGTAATTTTAAATATTCAATATCAAGGCGAGGAAACGATTGTATATGATATTGATTTAAACGAATCCATCGACCATTCCTAGTTCGGAGGTTTTCAGCTTCAACTCGTGCCTGAACAATGTTGACATCATCGGAATCAACCAACATTTGTGTGGCCGTATCCAACGTTCCAGGCATATTTATCAATGGATGGAATTTATTTATAAGAGCGCCAGCAATCAGGTAATAGTCATGTAGCTTCGCAGCATGTATTGCTGTTATGGGTTGACGAAAAAATTTGAAAATTGACTTAAAATGTCCATTTCTAGCTTCAACAATCCATCTAGTAGTGGTTATTAAACGTGCCTGATTGGCTTCATTTGTCGTTAATTGCCTTTGATTCGGCGGTAGAAATGGTGGCATATAGTAATGCAAGCCAAGTTCTTGTAGACTATTGATTGAATCTCTGTAGCCTCTATCGACTATCACAATATCTCCTTCTTGAAACCATGTTTTCATTCCATTCAAATCAACTTGTAATTCGTGATTTAGAACACTTGCATCATTATTCCTAGCATCTGCGAAGTACGGCCCGTTGATTGCTAAGATATATCCATCGGGGGCAACTATGATCTCTGGTTTGACCAAGTGTTAATTCTTGTGGAAACAGTATGATTGCCTCAATACCCGGAAGTTACTGCTCTTTTTTATTTTATTGTAGGTACAATCTATATAAACTATTGCTTTGGGAATATCTGGTGTGGGATTGTACAGTTGATTCGTATAAGGGGATACATGACTGTTAATATAATTTTCTCTTGTTATTGAATTAAATCCAATATTGTTCGGTACGAACCTTTGTAAAAGAGATAATCTCACATTAGAAATAATGAAGCTTGCTGTTTGTCGAGAAGGATAACTGAACAATATTTTCAAAAACTCATCTGAAACTCCATGTTTCATTTTGATCAAAAATGTCAGCAAACGTTTTCTTTCGACATTTCTTCTCTTGCCACCTTGTTCAACAATATCACAAAATTCTAGTAATTGTCGAAAATGATTTTTTGAGATTGATGTCAGATACTTAAATTCGTCTTCAGTGAAACAATTGATATCTTCCCAGTTACGGAGTGGCCTGTTTCTATTAGCAAATGTCCTCATTCTTTGAAGAAAATGTTGAAGATTGGAAATTATGTATGGTTTATTCACAAAATTCAAACCTCCATGCAAGTAATTTGGAAGGAAACCTTGATGATCAAGATGGTGACCACATTCTCAAGAAATCTGGGACATAGATGTCAGAAGCAACAAAAATATCCACTCTACATTCTAAAGAAAGTCTTTGAATATTTTGACGAGCATTACAAATAATGCACGCACGACTTGATACGCGGGACAACACATTGAGACGAAGGCAATTCGGGTTATTTTCCATAGCAATAATGTCATTCATTACTGTGTTGTTACAATTGAAACATATTTTTGTATCATCCTGAATATCAATAGGTGGATTTCCCGCAGTTTGTCTTCGATATGTTGCAATTTGCAAAACATCAATATTTTCTCCTCTATTCAAACGCATTGAGAGTCTAGGAATAACATTTCGGTCACAAACATAACAACTCACTCTATTTGCGAAGGCCATATTGTTCAGCAAAGTTCAACAAACACTGAAAATCACATAAACTTGAACAGTAAAAAAGAAACTTCAATTAGTCCAATAACCCAAAAAGAGTTCTCGGGCTTTATGACAACAAGAAAACGACTATTGACATAAGAATTTTGTTGATTTTATCCTCTTTGAATTGTTCTCCATGCCTACTACACAATAAAAGGAATATATTAATAAGTAGGTATTCGAAGATGATTCAGATGATGTTTCAAATACAAGAAAAAGAAAGAGAAACGTTCTCTAAAAGGGGGTATATACTATATACAAACATATATACGATTCGAAGATACAAGAACATAATTGAAACATAAAACGTTAATTTGGTGTAAAAATATGCCGAGAATTTGATTTAATATATATCTATATAAGCCGATAGAAATAATTACATACAAATTATGATTTTTTTCTGATTTATCCTATGTGGTATTTTCGTTATGTGACAAATTCATGAGATATTCATGTCCAAATCTTTTTGTAGTACAGGGCGATTTCCTTTGATAATAATGCTATTTTGAGATTTTCACTATTTTATTGTTTTATAGAGTGAAAATTCGAAAAAACGAACTTCTGCGGATGTAATAAGTATAATATAACTTCTGAGAAACACTAAGCATGAAAAAATAACTTTTCCATTGAATCGCCTACTAGACGATGCTTGTGCAGATAATAATTCGAGTTATGGCTTTTTTTCGAGGGATGCGGTACGCTATTGTACGGTATAATAACTGATCACTATTTCATTGAAATATTTTTATTTCGAGTAAAAGCGGCCGGACGAGGAAGAACTACAGCAAACCCGCCGAAAACTGGACTGAAAATATAGCAATGGGAAAATGTACAGATCGTAGCTTTTTTCATACATTTTTCGCCTTGTATATGAAAAACCCGTCATGGGATTCCGCTGAAAATTTTGTACAATATGGATGAAAGTATTTCGAGTTCTCCCATGAAGAAATATTGAATTCTTTTCGGACTCCCTTATGAGATATAGGGTGATTTAAAAAATCAAGGTTTTTATTTATTAAAGTATAACTAATTTTTCAAATTGATATCATTCGACTCTGTATACGATGGAACATATCATTTAACATTCTTCAAGTGAATTTTGTCATTTAAGGTTGGTTTATTACTACAAGGTGTCCCAAAAACCAAAATTCGTTTTGTTTCCATATTTGTGAATCACCTTGTTTGAATTGTATCAACTGTGATGCTAGATGAAATGAATTTATAATATTATGTGATAATTCTACCTTTTCTCGCATTTTCTCTTTATAAAACAACTAAATTATGAAAGTCTCAAAATAGCATTGTTTTCAAGTGAAATCGCCCTGTACTACGAAAAGATTTGGAAATGAATTTCTCATGAATTCATCATACACGGATGTGATGATGATCCCACAAAAGATAAATCCGAACTAAATCGTAACTTGGCAGATACAGAGTGATGAAAAGTGAATGTTTCTCATATTCAACACCCTGTATCTCGAAAACTAGTCATAGGATCGTGTTGCGCCCGTTGAAACATTTCATCGGAATGATCAATTCTACAACATATCAAAAATTCAAGAAATTTGACGGAGAGCCATTTTCCCATATAAGGTGTGCGGGGTCCTTTATGGTAACGAAATTCGACATTTTACTGTGAAGTTAGCTTTTTTCAATCGGATTGAAGAATATGATTCTTCGATCCACTTAAATATTGCGATATAAACTGAAGGGTGGTTTCACTCGACTCAATGCTATTGAATTTGAAGCGGATAGAGATCGTCCAGATAAACGTAGTCAATAAGGTTCAATACATTCTCATCTCCTGTATGACACTTTCATTCTACCTTATTGCAGACGCTGTCAACTCTCGAACTTCTTTCACCTGCCCGATCACATTCATAACATTCTTTTTGTTTACTTTTCAATCGTTACCGATAGAAAGAGAAAGCACCGCCAATAGACAATCGAGAATTCTATTCAACAGAAGTAACCCAGATCGATTTTTATCTGAATATCCAACGGAATAATATGGACAGCTGTCTAACAGCAGTCGAACATACTCATACTCACAGAGTTCTTGTAGTATTCTCACAAAATCTTCAATGACAAAAGCCACTAGTCCAAGCGAAACAACGCGTTTTTCGAAGGCTGATTAACGAACGACTCGATTTATTTCAGCAACACCGAACAGAGAACACCCTTGACAAAACTGGTCAGTCAGCGACAGCCACCAACTGCTCAGTCCCTTTTGATTTGTCAGAAAACAAGTGACTGCAACTGGCGAAAAAAATTCGTGATCACGAACTCTGTGGAAACGCTAGGAACCTCCCACCGTTCCACGCTGTTGCCACGTTGTATGTAATTTCCAAGATTCGTCAGAAAATCACACTACTCCAACTGTATTCTATAATTCGGGGCAAAAGCTCTCGGGAATTCTAATATGTTGTCCTCGGTCATCAACCCCACCATCAGTACGTGACTACTAATGATCGATAACACTTATTTGGTTTTTCGAATACATTTTCTCGAGAAAAAATAAGAAAAGTATAAAGAACCAAAATGATTTAAAAATAATGTAATGTTTGTTATTGGATCAGCAATAGATATTCTGACAATCCTTGTAAATGTTTAAATTGCAAACAGTATGTAGCGGTATAGAACCTGAGCGTAAACAAACGAAAAAACAATAATTAAGACGATATCGAAACGAACATTATTTAAAAGCGATATAGTTCAGGTTAGTCATAAACATAAAATATGAGTCATAGGTCCACTAGAATAGATTCTCCACCTTGAATAATATATCAAAATATATCTTTCAGACAAGTACCTGCAAGTTTCCGACGAGAGAGAGACATAGAGAGATATTTGAAAAAAACAAAAACAGTAGATCTCCGACAAATAACAAAAACGTCATGACTGATTTGAATCGTACACATAGTGGGGAAATTATTCTTAGAGTAGAAAATATGCAAATTCACTTCGTATCGACAGCTATGCCCAATGGAATTGGAGTACCCCAAGGCTCTGTTCTGGGACCGGTGTTGTATTCACTGTATAAATGAGTTGTCTGTACCAGAAGCCTTTTTTTGTTTATATTCTGACGGCACAACACTTTTGTTCCGAGAGAGAAATGATACAATTCGATTCACTCTCCAAAATCTGTATGGCGTGTAGGTGTTTCCTAAGGCCGCAGTGTCCGGTTAGTATATTCACACATATACAGGGTGTTTCTTAAGTACGTGTAGAAAATCTAGGAGCGTGTTGCTGACATCAATATAAGAAGAAAAGTTCCTATAAACATATGTCCGCAAATCATTCGTTTCTGAGATACAGAGTGTCAAAGTTCAATTCTGATTTTTATTTTTTGTGAATAATTTCAAAATAATTTTGATATTTGGGTAATGTTTGGTATCTGGGAATATTTATTATTTAGTTAGTTTAAAAAATATATTCTTGGTAGAGGTCACTGAGAGCAACTGTTTTCGAGTTATTGAGATTTGAAATAATGGATGCAAGTGATTTTGAATGACAAGATTTTTTAATTAAAAATAAATTCAATTAGAAATTAGTTTTTTTCACAATTGACATAAAATTTGATTTTGTCATTGAAAAATCATCCCAGATACCAAACTTTACTCGAATTTCACAAATATTTTGGAATTTATTCACAAAAAACAAATATAAGAATTAAACTTTGACACTCTGTATCTTACAAACGGATAACTTGCGGACATGTGTTTATAGGAATTTTTTTCTTATTTTGACGTCAGCAACATGCTCCTGAAGTTTCTACACGTACTTAAGAAACACCCTGTATATATTCTAATAAATAATATAATACACATTATCATTTAAATATTCTTTATAGAAAGATTTATCCAAGAGCAACTCCTTGACTCTATGCTTACAGAGTTTTAAATGCAGATTCTTTTCTGCATTTGGTAATTTGTTGTAGATTTTTATGGCCATAAGTCCAGGGCATGTTTCAGTTACTGTCAATCTATGTGATAACACTTCCAGCTGCTGTGAATTCCTAGTGATATAATTTGTATTTTTGTTAAGACTTTGAAAACTAGTTATGTCTGATTTAACATATTGCAATAACTGTATGTGCATATGAGTGTTGAGATTCTAAGAGTTTGAAAAATGGTTCTACAACTGGTTCTTCTACTTACTCCCGCAATATACCTGAGAGTTCTTTATTTGGATTTTAAATATCCTGGAGCAATCGCTAGATGCTCCCAATGCCACTACTCCTTAAGAAATAATAGAATGGAAGTGTGCATGATAGTATATTAATAATAAAGATTTACTCACACTGCAGCGCAGTTGTTGCGAATGCAATAGGACATTGGTGCAACTTTTTTACAAATCATATCAATGTGATTATTCCATTTCAAGTTTTCAGCCATTTTCAATCCTATAAATTTGGTCTCTGTTGTCGAATTGATCCATTTACAGATTTGATCAGCAAACTGTGATCAAAACTAGTCCTTGAATGATTAAAACGCAAGAGTACAGTTTTTTTGCCATTCGAAACAAGGCCATTATCTGAAAACCATATTTGAGCTTTTCTAATTTATTCAGTTGCTTTATTAACAGTTGATGGAACATTGTTTTCACTTATTAATAGAGATATATCATCAGCATACATTACGAAGCGATCACTAAAAAAATCATTTACATATATTACATACAAGAGTGGACCCAAAATAGATCCTTGTGGTACCCCAATAGAACAGATTTTCGGTCATGACTTTTTACTGTTCACCTCTAAATAATGGTTTCTGTTCTTCAAATAACTGTCAAACCAGTCATAGGCTACTCTCCTGATACCATACATTTGAAGTTTTGTGAGGAGAATTTCATGATTAACCAAATCAAAAGCTTCAGTCAGGTCTATGAAAATCCCCAAAGCCTTTTTTCCTTCATCTAAATTTTTGTACAGATTTTTAAGAAACTTTGTGATAGCTAGATGCTTGATGACATTCCCTTACGAAAACCAAACTGGTTGGTGTTAAATAAATTCCATTTATCGAAAAATGTGACAACTAAGTTTGAAATATATTTTTCGTAGACCTTTGCAAATGGACTGGAAACATTAGACTAATTCTAGACATCCAATGGATGTCTAGAACTTCCACATTCAACGTCCATTTTACGTATGTGCTGTGTGGAATTCTACTTGTATAGGATTATTAATTGTCGAGAATTTGCCAAGAAATACGTAAAGAAAGCGATGCAAATATTATTTTGTTTTCTATTTCAAAAGTTCCGAAAGCGTCAAACTGCGCTTCATTAGAAATAATAGTAGATAAACATCAACAAGGCGTCTTGTTTTGCGACATAGTTTGTATTCCTTTTTGTAAATAGGTACGTCACAAATTAACCTGTCTGCGAAAAAAATTGTTTGTGAAACATGATCCTGATCGGTAGTGTCCTGAAAAAAGTGGTTTGTGTACTTTTCTTTGTTGAACAATACACTCGCTAGATTCAAAGATTTCTACGATTTTTCTAGCAGTAATTCAATGCGAGTTTTGCAGCCCACTGCGCATTTCATATTAGTCAGACTTAGTTTTCTCCCGCGAGAAAACCGAAAATGAAAGCGTTTCATTTTTCTGAAAATACACTCGTTCCTCGAATATGGCAACACCGCCTCTGCTAATGTGAACACGCTTGGAAACCATGGCTGGTCGCGATTGGAAACGACCGGAGAGAGGTAGAACTAAAATGCGATATTTTACTTACAACTTATAGCAAGGTTGGCTCATCCGCGGATTCTGTGACGTCAAATACTGGCTTCAATTCTAAATAACACAACAATAGGCTTTAGGCGTACAATATACGATGTGATTGTTTATCTGCAGGTACGGGTACTGCAGTTGTAATTCAGGAAGGCATCGAAGTTTATTTATCAAATAAAATCCCTTATCTGAGTGACGTCACGTTGAGTCAGTGTACGCGCCTATACCTAGACCTAGATTCAAGATGCATATAACTCCTGGTGCGTTTACTGATTCGCTTTTGTTTCAACTAAAGTTCTTGATCCTGTAATTGCGTCAATAGAGTTTGTTCCATTCGTCAATGGATGACGCTTAAGTCGAATATAGTGGAGTTTCCAACAATCCAAAGTGCCTACTAGATAAATTTTTTGAGTTTTTGAACGTTAACATTATTTTGAGGTTATATGTCAATTACATTGCATATTAGGCTATCCAAGATGCTGTCAAACTAAAATCAAGATGGCCGCCTGAAGGCACACATTGTATTTGTTATTGTTTGAACGAGACTGATTATTGTTAATTTTCATCTATTGGAGTGAAATTTTTGTATGAAACTTTGCCGAATAAAAAACATGCCTACAAAGTGTTATGTTGTAAATTGTGGAAGCCGTGGAGATCGCGACTTAGTGAAGTTTTTAAAAATTCCTAGCTAGCTACATTTTGATAATGTGGTATATTAAATCAAATACTAGATAGATAGATGTTTATTAAGTAGGATACCCTAATATACATAGTTCCATGTTACAAAATAACAAATTAGTAGGTAAAAATATGTAACAAGTGAAAATAAATTACTTTGCGATATCTGACACTCGGTGTGTAAAAAAACGACCAATCCAATGAAGATTTGAAAATAAAAATAGATAAATGTGTAGGCAATCATATATTACAAATAATAGTGTTGAGGAAACAGTCATAACTTCATGCACTGAGAACCAATCCAGGGGTTTTTTGGTACATCGGACAGTCCTATAGGGTCCAATAGAATTTCACAGATATCATTTTCACACTGCAGCACAACTCGGCCATCCTCACCTTTTCACAAAGACACCATCTTTACTCTAAAAAAGTCTTCCTTTTATGAAACTTAGGTAGCACAACTACTTTACGAAAATTGTACGCTTTTGGGAAATCAACTATCCAGAATTATTCATCTGGGAAAATTTACTCATGAACATATATCCTTTGGGTGACCAAATCACAAAATCGCAGTATTTTCATTCAGTTAGTTTCATTTGTAAATGAGTTTGGTAATAATAAGCATGGTCACGTTTTAGGGTAATTGCAATTCCACCGCTTATTATAGTTGAGGTTTTTAAATTTGAATACTGCCCCATATCAATATTCCTTAATGAATATGGACACTTCACTTCCATAGCAGTCACAAGACATCGTCGCATCAAAGGAATATCCATTCGCTGTGAATGCCTCATCTGAAAATTAATTGGAAACATTAATAAACAGTTCATAAATTACGAAAAATCAGTACCTACCTTGGCAACAGCAACAGTATGTTCATCCATTTTTCTTGCTTCACAATCATGGGCAAATCCAGCTTCAAGATATTTATAGCCTGTTAAACTTTTGTAGGCCTTCATTGGCTTTCTTGTTTATGAGTCAACAGCAGATATGTAATTATGTCGAATGCCGTTACTGTTGTGAAAAGATCTAGAGATATGTCCATTTCACAAGGAGTGAAAGTAAAAGGATCCATGCACTTTATCACTCTCCTTTTGTCTCTATAGATCGATGCAGTGTCTTTGTTTACTCGTTCTAATGATAATAAATAAATCACTTTTAGTTAAAACAGCCATAATAACATTTCAAATCACAACTAAACAAAACTATTAGCAGTAGAAGCTAGTGCCAAACACAAACACCATTCATGTGTGCCTACAGCCGGCCATTTTTAAAGAGCCGTGGTCACGTGTTCTGGATAGCCTAATTGGTATTTATCGTGTGATTTTTCTGTTCTTTTAATACTTTTCGCTCAGTTCGGTAGTTTTGCGACGTTTTTAGTTGTTGGGTTATTGTTATTTATTTGTTCTTGTGTTTTTCTGTCATTCGTAAAAGTTAGGGAAGCGTATAGCATTTTTTTGTGAGTCTCGACTTCGACATGATGACATGGTTCAATTTGAGGTTATGTCGATGACGCAGCATGCGTTTGTCAAAACGACATGTCAAGTCATCATGATCGGTAATGATTTGCCTGCCATCTATGTTGAAATTGAGTAAACTCTCTTGACGCAATAAAAATGTCATGAATCAAGCAGGCCGTACATCAACAGTTTTGGATGACAATTTCACAGCTATAAGTAATTCCACCAGGAGTTATATGCATCTTGCCTAGATTACAGCTTTTTCGTGGCGAGGTAGCGAAGTTAGTCATGGATTTGGAACGTGATCTCGCAGCTGATTACAGAAGTCGAATTATTTTAGTAGTTGATTCGGGTTTTTAGGAAAACCAGTCATTGAAGAATCACGAGAAATGAAAGCAAATAAAACCAGTAACTCTTATTTGCATGACGAATCGGTTGCATAAGAGCTGACGCCAAGGTAAAAGTTATAACAATAAACATTACTAACAATGAACATTATGGACGGGTGAGATTCACAGACCACATTGCTAGTACGAGGGTGGTTTGAAAGGTTTCCGACCTTACAAAGATACAAGACATTTTTTCTTGATATTCATATTTATTTTTCAACTTAGTCTTCTTGTAACTGTACACTCCTCTTAGGATGGTGCCAAAACGAATTCTAAACGCTTAAAATAAGAAAAAAAGTAACAGGCAAGGACCAGGTGGAGAATGTTGGGAAAAAGTAAAGAAAACGGTAACCTTTCAGATTTTGATGAAATTTTTACTGATGATTCAGAGTACATATAAAACGATAAAAAATCATTTATTTTGCGGAAATACCTGGAAGACATTTATTTTCTCAATAAATGCTGAATGGTGGTAAAAGTGCACAGATGCACTTTTATGAAACTTTTTACATACACAACAGATTGGCACACCCAAAATATACAGAATACTATTAAGTCATTGGTGATTTTACTTTAAAAATCATTAAAGTCTGACTAAAATAATATTATAAAATGCGATGTGGTAAAATTTTCTCAAATTTCGAATATAATAGAAAATTCCTTTTTTCTACAACCACACTCCAAAACATGCTTTTCTGCATAGTTTTACGTTCGCAAACATGATTATTTCTCACAATAATTGAAATTTGACATTAGTGTGCCGCAAAGTGACATTTATGTGCCACAAAGTGACATTTCTGTGCCAAAATTTTTCAGTACCTAATTTCTAAGCAATACAGTTTTCGTGACAGCAAGGTGAAAGTATATTTTGAAAATTCTGCATTTCGAAGGGATATTCGATCAGGCAACTTCAAGAATGAATAGACAAAGTCTATTGGTTTATATAATATGAGGGAAATTGTCGTACAAATTCATAATATTCTGAACAAAAATCATAGACATCACTACTGCTGTCTCAAATACCCACATACACACTAAGCATTGCTAGGCAACGGAGCAACATCTATCGAATCATTTGAATGTCAACAAACGTCAAGCATAAAATATTCGTAAAATATTCTTGTCCCGTCATTTTTTAATGAGATTGAACTAAAATGGATAGCGACAGTTCTGAAATTGAAAATACTCCGCCAGAACTAAGAGAACAAGTTAATTCATTGTCATTGAATTTACTACCTTCAACTTCAAGAGGAAAATATAAGAATGAGTCACTGACATTTCATTCCGACTCATAGTATAGTATTATTTTTAGCAAAAAGGGTGTTGTAGAAAAAGTATAGCGTGTAACACGAGCAGAAATGCAATTTCTCACTCGTTTGAATTGCAGCACTCGCTTGCGCTCGTGCCGCAACTTTTTCAAACTCGTGAGAAATTAGCACTTTTCTGCACTTGTTTCACAATATACTATTCTATGAGTTTTGACGCTTTAATAGTTGAAAACTATATTGTAAAAAAACAAAATTAGTGCCTGGATGAGACTACCAAAAATTTGAATTCTGTAATAGTTATTTACGTAATATTTGCCAATTACGCGAGTCGAACAAATAAGTCTTTTCATAACGTATTTCGTACAAAATTTTATCTAATGATATCATTTCATGAATATAATATAATGGTTTTCTCGTGATATGGGACATTGGCGTTGGCGCTTGTCAGAATGAATATTTAATAAGCAATGTCAAACGTGTCAGACTTATGTCAAACGTATCAGACTTATTTCAAAAATGAGTAGTTTTGTTCCGACGAATAGCGTCTGATATAGAAGAATCGGCAAATAAGGCATTAAATGAATTGACAATTGTTCTGGTATTTTTTTGTATTTCGAAGATCTATAAAATTGAGAAAAACCGACAAGTCTCTCTGAATCATGATTTTCTCAATATTTTCAAAGTAGACAAAATACAAATTAGACGAAAAAGTTTATGTACCCCAGTGGATATAAAAAAGTCATCTTTCTTTATCCTATTACCCCACCGTGTGTAAAAAAATTGAACCTAAAAGAATTACCCTGTTGAAATTTGCAAATAAAAATAAAATTTTATGCGTTCCACAATTTTTAACAATAGTAATTGCTTGAATCTATTCACTACTTTCTGAAACCACTTTATGTCCCCAAATGAACATAAAATGTGTAAATATTTTATTATGATTACCTTTTATCTAATGTTTTGGCATGAATCACCGCATCGTCTTAGATTATGAATTAACGACAACAATGCACTCATTATCTTCAAGTTCTTGGAAAAATGGACGTTTTAATGAAGGCTTTAGGAACATTAAAATAGTTCATGGGTTTTACAAGTGGGTACCTACCTGTAATTAGTGCATCAGGCATCCACAGCGCATACCATACAACTTATCGATTTCGTTCAAACTTGTTCTCAAACGTCATAATCATGGAATTGACAGTTCGTTTTGTAATATATAGAGTATCGAAAAACAAGAAGAAAAACTTGAAGTAGGAAAGCGAAATTTGTGAAAACACACAAAATACGCACGAAGGTGGCTTTACGAAATCCACCCTGTAATTCGTGACAAACGACTTTTGACAAACAACAGGACAAACAAGCACACAATCAAACGAACAAACATACACACAAACGAACAAACATACAAACATCAAACAAACAGCAAACAAACAAACACACAAACAAACAAACCTGCAAATACACAAACACACAAAGGAGCAAACAAACACACAAGCAAACAAACTCTCACAAAAAACAAACACACAGACAAACAAATTAACACACAAACAAATACACGAACAAACAAACACACATACAGACACAAACGAACAAAGTCACAACTAAACAAACATGAAAATACACAAACACACAAACGAGCAAGCAAACACACAGACAAACAAATTAACACACAAACAAACACACAAACAGACAAACACACACAAACAAATACACAGGCAAAAAAATTGACACAAACAAACACACATACAGACAAACGAACAAATTCACATAAAAACAAATATGCAAATACACAAACACACAAACGAGCAAACAAACACACAGGCAAACAAATTACCACACAAACAAACATACAGACAATCAAACACACAAACACACAAGCAAACAAAACAAATAATATCTTAAAATCTATTACCAAATAAATCCAGAAAAGTATATAAGATGAATAATACAATTTTCATGGATTGGCGAGAGAAAATAATGTGAATTCATTTTCGGAAAATGTTCTAGCATGTTTTCCGAATTATCAGAAAAATATAATTCGTTAAGAAGTATCACTCTAATCATCCACGAGTGAACATAGAACGTTATTCAAAATTACGTGAATGTATATTGGACCAATTCTGGAGATCAAATGGATGTCTAGAACTTGCATATTCAACGTCTATTTCCTTGAAATATAGGAAAATATTTGTTAATTGGAATGATACTAATTCAGAATTATTCGACGTAGATTTTGGTGTACCACAAGGATCGGGCCTGGGACCTTTAATATTTTCCACAGTATATAGGACGTAAGTCGATTATACTTTTTGCTGATGATATTTAAGCCGACAACCTTGAAGAGCTTCAATCCATATTAAACATAATAGGTGAAAGATTTACCGCATTGTGTCAAAACAAATGGCACATGGTTACTGCGGAGAAGATTGCGCCAATTCATTTCTCTGATAGGAAAGCTACAGAGTCACCTTTCGCCGTTATACTCAATAATAGTACTGTACATCCATCGGAAACATCAAAATTGCAGGTGTACACATAGATACTGGTTTGAAATGGCAACATCATATTAACCATGAATGTAAAAAAATCAATAGTTATGTTTGTATGCTCTGCTCTAATAGCTGAAAGTTTTGTATATTAATAATCTAAACGATATTTATTTCCTACAATGTCTTCCTGTGGGGTAACGGAACGAATATTGAACGAGTTTTCATTGGCCAAAAACGCATAATTAGACTCATAAGACCTATTTTAAAAAAAATAGAACATTCTAACAATATTCCCTCTCTATAAATTTACTATTGTATCATGTACCTATGTGAAAAAACGTGGATATGAGTTTGAAACAAATCGTAATTTTCATATCTATATACTCTAGACATTAAGGAAATATCATCTTTCGTAGTTTTCAAAAAGAAATTTAAAGAATAGTCGCTGGAAGGAAGTTTTTCTTCCGTGAAAGAATTTTTTCAAAGGAAAATGTACTTTTGTACCTATTTTAATGTAAAAACTGTCCTCAATGTATACTGAACAACCAAAATAAAAATAAATTTTCAACACCCTACATCTCAAAACTGAACTTTTTACCTTATAAGTAACTGAAGAATCGTCCTGTAAAATATCGGACACTTATTGCATAAAACCCTGTATTTAACCTTGGCAACGCCAGTCCGGATCTGCGTAGCCGATGATCGCGTGCGAAACGACGCTCAGTCACGGCGTCGTGACGTCATTGGCGCCGTCGAGTCGGTACATTCCCGACGGTTTTGCGTCTCGAATCGGGAGTCGGGTAAATGACCCATATGCATTTCCTGGGATGCTATTTTAATGGGGCCAACAACAGCAATCAACGATCCGGAGTTGTACCGAGTATTGCACTGAAGTTGTGCGTAGTAACGATGACTGACTCCGCACAGCCCTTGACAGAAATAGTTGAAATCGATTTTCATGGTTTCTTCAACACTTTCTTCTTTGATTGACGACTTGTTTATTCTGTGGAAATTCATGTTCACTGAGGATACACAGTAAAACACTTTTTGTCTTTTTTGCACGATATTTTTATATTTGTTGACTAGTTTCGGTCATTACACCATTTTCAAAACTAACTAAACTCAAATGCAAAAAAAAGGTCTCACAGTTTTTTTATTTTTAGTCCGATTTTCAAAAATTTTTCTGCAAACTGTAGATAAAATTATTAGTTTCACCTTGCACATTTAATCTTTTGTTAAATGCTGGCTTATCAGTCAGTATACAGGGTTAATTAGAAGTTTGTTGTTAAACCCTAATTTTAAAACATCCTGTGGAAGAATTTCGTTATCAAATTCTTTCAAAATACCAATTTTTGTTAAGAACCATTCCTTTCCAATATTTTGTTTTTTGGTTCATGCCTTTAAGTGCACTAGTTCATTTTTAAGATAGAAATGAACTCCAAAAACAGTTTTACCCTATTTTAAGAAATGTTATTTTTTGACGAGAGGGCTTTGCTCATTGTTCCATTATCAGTTTCACATCTCAGTTTATGAGTCTAGTAATGAGAAGGCAACAATATATTGTTCAGTTATAATAATAAGCAATTTTTGCAAAATTTACTTATGCAAACTATTCATTCAAATTAGAAATCAAACTTCAAAACAAACCAATTCAACTGTAACTTAAATAACCTGAAGAAACGTACTTTTTACAACAAATTCAGCTTAATATTTTGTATTACCACCTCTAGCTCTTATTACTGCCTGCATACGTCGGTTCATACTGTCAATTAGGTTACGAATAGCATCTTGAGGAATATTTTGCCATTCCTCCTGAATTGCTAAAAGAAGCTCATTTATCGTAGCCGGAGCTACTTCGCGATCTCTGACTCGCCTACCAAGCATGTCCCACACGTGCTGAATAGGGTTGAGATCAGGCGAACATGCTGGCCAGTTCATTTTTCTAATACCTACTTCCGCGAGGTACTGTGTAATACGCCTTGCTGTATGTGGCCGAGCATTATCCTGCATCAGGATAAAGTCATCTCCGATAAATCCACTAAAAGGAACAACGTAATTGCTCAATATCTCCTCAATATATCGGTGGGCCGTCAAGGATCCATCGATGATCACCAACTCAGTGCAGGCCTCCCGAGATATTCCTGCCCAAACCATTACTGAACCTCCTCCATAACTCAGACGAGGACTGAACGTACACTCTGCAAATCTTTCTCCTTTCCTTCTCCATACTCTTTTTCGTCCATCTGGAGAATGTAAGCAGAATCTGGATTCGTCAGTGAAAAGAACATTGTTCCATTGCCCTAAGTTCCACTGTAAATGTTCAGTAGCAAATTGCAGTCTAGCTACTCGGTGACGCCGAAGTAATTTGGGTCCAGTTGCTGGTCTGCAAGATTTCAAACCAAACTCCTTCAATCTTCGGCGAACTGTCCACCTGCCAAAATTTGTACCTCGGACCTCTTGAAGTTGATTTCTACACTGCACTGATGTTAAATGACGATACCGCAGAGTATTCACGTGAAGAAATCTGTTATCAATAGCAGTAGTTTTCCGTTTTCTGCCACTACCTGCCCTACGCTTATTTCTGCCAGTTTGTCTGAAACGTTCGACTACTCTTTTGATGGTAGAGCGATGAACATGAAGTATTCTGGCAACATATTCATAGTTACGTCCATCTTCAACGAGAGCAACAGCTTTTGCGCAATTTTCTGCACTTAAAACCATGGTTAGAGTTCTTTTAGGTCTCTCACTGTCAAACTGTCATTAGGGCAACAACTAGCAAAGCCACCTTTACAAAAAAACACATTTATTAAAGTAAACCGTTGATGACAAGCAAGTTCATTTCTCTCTTAAAAATGAACTAGTGCACTTAAAGGCATGAACCAAAAAAAAACAACAAAAATTGGTATTTTGAAAGAATTTGACCACGAAATTCTTCCACAGGATGTTTTAAAATTAGGGTTTAACAACAAACTTCTAATTAACCCTGTATACTGACTGATGATAATCCAACATATAACAAAAGATTGAATATGCAAGGTAAAATTAATAATTTTATCTACAGTTTGCTGAAAAAATTTTGAAAATCGGACTAAAAATAAAAAACTGTGAGACCTCAAAATTTATCAAATATTAATTTGTTGCGTTTTTTTGCATTTGAGTGTAGATTAAATCAAATTATATCTTATTGAGCCCGTTTCCTATTCACAAAAAACAGATTGGACGGGTCATAAAAACATCTTGGATAAAGATGAAGGGGTTATAAAATAACAGAGTAAAAAGACAATACTGAACATAGACAAGAATTAAATATGTAAACGAATTATGCGGCGCTGAGCGAGGTAAGTTTAAATAATAGAGTACGTACGCAGTGATAGGTAGCTAATGGGCGTTGATATAACTTTCGAACTCTTCTACAGAGTAAAAACATTCTTTTATAAGAAGTTTTTTAATTTGGCATTTGAAAACCTGCAAACATTTCGAGCTCTTCAAAAAATAAGGAAGTTTGTTGAAGAGGTGACTACCTGCAGAGATCGGAGATTTTTTTTGAAAAGACTTGCTATGTTTATTAATATATTATTTTTATTTCTGGTATTGTGGTCGTGAGTATCACAATGTTTGATAAAATTATTTTTGTTGATATACATGTATGACGTTGGTTTCATTATGTAGGTATATGGATGGTGCCGTGAGAATACTATAATTTCTGAAAGTATATTTGCAGGAAGCTCTGTAGGATAGTCCGAAAATACGCCGAATGATTCGTTTTTGCAAAATAAATACACGTTTCATGTCAAAGGCTTGGCCCCAAACAACAATACTGTATGATATAGCTGAATATGCAAAGGCATAGTATACATTCAAAAGAGATTCTACGTCAAGCATATTTTTAAAAGTTGAAGTCACATAGGGTACTATGAACCATTTCGGATAAAAAATAATTAATGTATGATCATCTTCAAAATTCTAAATATAAAATAGATAAAGATAATTTAAAAATTCTCCACACGCGAAAAAGGGAAAAAAATTATGAATTTGTTGGAATCTATGGAAATAAACAAGTCAAAGGAAAATCCCAATTCTATTATCCTCAAGGAACAACTCGATTTAAACAATAGCCCTGAACCTATAACCCAATTCCCTAAACCTGCATTTAACAAATTATTTGTTATGTTCATTTATCATTGGTATTGATTCTGAGAATCGATATACTGCTACTAATTAAGGAGTATTCTAGGTATAGGCAATGTAGGCATAAATACTCAGATTTGGATGTAATCTAGTTATTTTTGAAAATGGTTTAATGACCGAAACTAGTCAACAACTGTACAATTATCGTGGAAAATAGACAAAAAGTGTTTCATTGTGTATCTTAAGTGACTTTCTAGAATGGTGGAATTAAAAACTCAACTAAACTTACAGCCGTATGCATACTCAATCGCCAGCGACTCGCCAGAGTTTCGCCGTTCTCTAGACAAGGATTATAATGCACTGTAGAGCTCCAAAAAGGTGACAACTACGCGATAAGTCACATTTTGGCAAAACGCTGGCGATGTACCACTTTTTTGGAGCTCGACTGTGCATTATAGCTCGTGTGTAGCGAGCGGCGAAACTCTGGCGAGTCGCTGGAATTGACTATGCATACGGCTGTTAGATTACTAAGAATCAAATGTAGCGAAGTGGTCGAGGTGTTAGGGCGTTTAGCTTCCACCCAAACGGACCGGGTTCGATCCCCGGTCGCGTGTCACTGAGCTGAAGTGGTTCGGATTCCACTTTTATTTAAACTGTAGGTCCCGGATCTTCCTTGCTCGCACAAGCTCTGCTTTTGAGGGGTTTTCTCCGAAAACCTGGGTGTTTCGTAAAAAAAAATGAATAAGAGGTATTTAGGAGGAAAACCCTCCTAAATATGTCGTCATCCCATTCGAACCTCGAGGTTTCGAAGGTATTTTCAGAACCCTCAATATGAAAGTGGTATACAAAACTTCGTGTAAACTTCAACAAGTATTGGGTACTCTCAAAGATAATACAGAAGAAAGAGAAAAGTCGGTGATTTATGGAATTAGCTGTAAGCAGGACTGCGAGAAAAATATTTGGGTCAAACCCGAAGGGCCATGAAAGTACGGTTCAGAGAACACATTGCACATATCCGATATTCAAGACCCAAAAAAACGAGTGTGGCCCAACATGCTGTGGATCACGACCACCGATTTGATGACACAAGCTTAAAATTAATCAGACAGGTTCATGACCATAGACTTCGAATGCATCAAGCATTCGAGAGTTTGGAAATTGCCAAGTGTAAAAATAGTTTGAATGCTGATAATACAAATTTAAATGAAATTCTTCCATGTAAACAATCGGGTTTTAGAAGTGGTTATAGCTGTGCTAGCGCACTCTTGAATCTCACTGATCAAATTATTTCTTCAATAAATAGTAATGTGTGCACTATACTGGTAGCACTCGACTATTCTAAGGCATTTGATACCATGATCATGGTATCTTGTTGCAAATAATGAAATTCATTGATATGACAGAAAATGTGGTGAAATTTATGAAGAATTATCTGGAAATGAGACAACATAGGGTTACGTTAAATGATGATTGTGGCGATCCCATGTTCATATTTCGAGGTGTATCACAGGGTTCCATACTGGGACCCATCTTATTTATAATTTACACTTCATTTTTTCCAGCACGTTTGAAATATTGCGAAGGGCAGATGTATGCGGACGATACTCAAATTTTCTATTTGTTCAAGCCTGAAAATATAGCTATCAGTTGCGATATGATCAATGAAGATCTTGATATTCTTAACACCATATCAACTCAACACTCTCTCCGGCTGAATCCTAAAACAATCTGCCTATAGATTTTTCTATAAACCAAAAAATAGGGAGCAACTCATATCACAACCAAACATCCATATTGACAATAATGCATTGCCTCTTAAAGAGGAAATGAAAATTTTAGGTTTGACTCTCGACACAAATTTGAGATTCGAGACGCATGTCAGAAAATGCATACAAAATTCAATAATTCGTCTAAACTTTCTATACAACTCTAAGCACTTGTTGAACGCAGAACTGAAAAAATATCTTTGTGACTCACCAATTTTGTCAGTGTTCAACTATGCTGATATTGTATATGACAGCTGCTTGACAGTTGCTAGTGTTCATAAAATTCAAATGATTCAAAACTATTGTCTTCGTTTAATATATACGTTTTTTCCGTTGTGCTATCATGTATCATAAAATCATTTTGAATAAAAATTCTCCATATTTATACAGGAAAATCAAATATCGCACAGATGTGCATAATCTCAACGTCAGATTCAAGGGTAACCTGTCACAGCCACCACATAAAACGAAATTTTATGAACGCTTATTCTCTTGCAGTATCGTAAAAATGTATAACTCGCTGCAACCGCACCTCAAAAAACTGTCAGTCTCCTGTTTCCAAAAAGAACTGAAGAATATTTTATTGAATACCTGAAAATGTAACTACTTATGACATAAAATATTTAAATGTTCACTTGTTCCGTAATCATTTATTTTAATTAAACAAATCATACTGTACATTAACATAAATAGATATTGAAACACATACAGATCATGCTTAATCTACTACTACGTGTAGGGTTAAGTGGAAGAACAGCGTGTAAACCCCGGTCTGCACAGCTGAACTTCGCCCTTTCAATGTAAAATTGTGAATGTTAGAAATACTCCTACAAAAATGAATGAAGAGTATTATTATTATTAATAATAAGGGTCCTATTCCTTACAGCCCATTATTCAAGTTCGTAGTACATTGAAAAATGATTTCTTTTCTTCACAATAAATTCAAAAGTTATTGTTTTTTCCAAGAAATTTGTGTCATCAAATCCAAAACAAGTAGGATAACATTAAAATTAATTTAATGCAGGTATATTACTAGAATTAGTAAACAACAAAAGTAGGCAAATTAGATAATGAGTGCGGTTGCCCCTCAGATAAGTAGTAGGTAGAGTAGGTAGATTCGAAATGTTAGATAATTTGAAATAGTGGTATAAATAGAAGTAAGTTAGGATAAATGGTTTAGTAAGCTTTTAGCACCTGCAGATGCTAACTTTGTTTGCGAAACGCGCGTCGAGTGTGATTGTGACGTAGTTTTGGTGTTTGGGTAGTTTCTTTTTTCTTGTACTGTATTCACACCAAAGGTTCCAAAATATTCATTTATTTAACTATTTCTTGTTCAAAAAATTACACAAAGCGATTTTGTTGGGGCGAAAACCGGGGTTTTAATTTACAAACTATCTTACAAAAAGTAGTATAGGCAATTTACGTCTTTTATTTTGTGTGAAAAGAGCCTCTCATTTATATTTACAGTTTGGCCTATATTGAACCGAAAAGACATACAGACAGATAAACCAACGAATTAAGTAAATAAAAGCTTGCAAAATGGCCGAAAAATATTTCAAAACGAATGTTTGAAGACGCTTTTTATCCAGAAGTAACGGGAAGATTAAAAGCGCACTCTCCATGATGCAAATGTCAATAAGTTGTACACCACACTGTTTCGTAATATCATTATCAATGCTCTTCGAAGATGTTCGTTTTAATTATCTACGTGTTAATGAAATTTTCATAGCCATCCACACTGTGGGTCACTGCGTGTTACTTTGACCTACTTTAAGGAAGAAAGTTTTAGATTCGTTCACATGAATGAATTCAATTTATTCAATATTCCACGTTCCTCTGTATTTGTAATACGTTATTAAAACGAACTGCTTCATTAAAATTTCTATGTAATTTCGCAAGAACTCGGGTTACTTTGGTCAGTTGTGAATCCCGTAAGTGGTATTGGAAAATTTGAAATGTCCATAGTTACCAAAATAAGTAGCAACTTTGGAACTTCGTGGAAAAACCTGAAAAACCTACCCAGAGGAATATATCTGGGAAGTACACATTATTTTAAAGATGAGCATATATTACATCATAATATTCAAGTATAGACATAGAACAAATTGAATCCTGGTGTGACCACAACTTGCTTGATTTCAACGCCCCCTAAAACGAATTTGCTAACATTCCGCTGCAAGCTTTCAGACCTGAGCTTAGGCACAAACAATATCGATTATTCCACTTATGCTAAAATAGAGTGTTTTGATTGGTTGAAATTTTTTTTTCTATCGTATTTGAAATAAATTTGTATCATATCTCTTTTTTTTTCATTCGTGAAAGCCATTTTTAGATATGCTTTATCAGATAGTTCTGAATATATACTGGAAAATAAATTTCCAGAAACGCACTTGTCTTCCCATGATAAATATGATCTCATGTTTTATTAAAAGCACCATTATCATAATTTCATCATTTTTGTGTCTAAACCTTCATTCAACTTCATCAATTTCATGATAATAATGTAGAAAACCACAATTGCAATATAAATTCGGAAGATTTTTAAGGAGTAACATATGACACCCTTGCGTATGTACTAATATTTCGTTTCTGGCGCTGCAACCGTTTCTGTTTTCACACTGGTAAAATATACTGCAGTGCCATCAAATCATAACACTCGTTCTTCGCAAAATTTCAGATTGCCATATTACCTTTACCAAATAGCAATCTTGCTAAGAAATCTATAATCTATAATGGGCTCAAAATTTATAATTGCTTACCTACATCTAAGAGAAATTGAAGCATTTGTATTATTTAAAAAAAATGTAAAAGAATAGGGAATATGCATATTTTTTTTTGTTTAATCAATTTTTTACTTCGTTACAACATAGTAAAAAATATAAATACGGTTGAAAGTCTTGGAATTAATATTTAAAATAATATATAAAATACCGATTGAATTTGACCTATTTGAACGCCTCCATTTTCGCGCGCTGTAGATGACGTCACATGGCGCGATCAGTGTTGTTCTTCTTCAGTGTCGTTCGTTGAGACGTACTCTGATTGCTCTACTTGCTTGAAGTTGATATTTTATAAAAGAGTAAGACAAATGCAGTACAAGTATTAGAGAGAGATGCACACATGTGAAAGTGATCTCGATCAACCAGAGCAGTCTTCAATGAACAAACAAGTCTTTCTATAGTTATGGCCATTGACACTATTGACAGTTATTAATTAGGTTAGAGATTTGCAGTTTTAATCGCTATTACGATAATGGAAAATGCTAAAAAACCATTTTATAGGTATTGTCTAGTACCGGAATGCCATAACACAATTATACGTACACCAAATAAAGTATTTTTTTCTGTTCCAAGAGATGCGAAAATACGTAAACAATGGTGTAAGGTTATGAGAAGAGGCAAAGTATCACATTTACATTGTTGTGAAGATCATTTCAATGTGAGTACATTATATTTCGATAGTTAACATGAAGTGAATTGATCAGAAGCAAGTTTTGTATGCATACATGTTTTGTATATCAAGCGGGAGATAACTCTGTTTATACCTGCCTCACCTAAATTACAAAAGGAAAACTATCATTTGATAAACTATTACTACTTATCAGTTCAGGTATTGTCGGATTGTGCTTTGACAAAACCACTTTCAGTCATTGCTCTTGATAATTTACAATTGTCACTAGACCAAAATCGCACTATGTAATGGAAAACACTAGAAATATATAAATAAAAACAAATTTTCTATGAAAAAGATAAATGTCATAACGTGCCATGTGACGTCATTCTTCGTTTCGACCAATGGTGATGCGTTTCACTTTTTGATTAAAGTTTTATGGAGTTGAATTTAAACTAAATGATAAACTAATGGTGTAGGTGTAATGTCAAGACAATAAGGTATCGGAGGTAAAAAAATCAAGTAAATTTAAATCACTTGCATATTCCCTATTGCTATACATTTTACAATATGGAAGACTTTTTTAATTGTGAAACCTTGTGTCGATATTAAAATACGCTTGCCATTCGATTTTCTGAATGATTTTAATATGCTTAGGTAAATCTTACCTATTTATTTTATTTATACAAATTGTATTCAACTTGTACATTTCATTGTTCTGGTGTGTCTGCCAATAAAGCAAAGTGACTGATTGATTGAGTAGGTACCCATTACGATTTCCAAGCTCCCACGTTTGACACAGTGACACATGTTTTACATTTCTCCGCACATGAGCAGAATTCTGATGGAATAACCGAAAAATACAGGGTATTACCCTGTGGGTTTCACTGGTGAGGTCCTTGACCAATCCTGGCTACTTTTCTGAATTTCATCCAGAGAGAAAACTCGAAAATTGAACAGTTCTGCGTGTGTGCGCCATCAAAAACATGTACATTTTAACTTCAATTACCGAAGTGCCTATAACTACTTAATTAATTTCTTTCATCAATGAAAATTTTTTCGGTGAAAATTCAGAAATAGATCTGCTTCAAAAATGACCAACAGTAGGATCTCAAACAGCGTAATTCAGAACTGAAATCTGTTTTGATCCATCTTTTATGGTTTCCAAGTTATTTCAATTTTCATATATTTGAAATATTGAAATTTGAGATGGATTTCATTATTCCGCTGTAGCTAGTTTGTTAAAAAATCATCTCTTATCAATTCGGGAGCTGAAGCAGAAGGTTCAGTTTTTGGATCAATAAAAAAACAAGGTTTTTGAAACAGTTTTTGAACAATCTGTGATTTTGTAAAAAAATAAGGCAAATTGACTTTGCGCGCCATCTTGCAGACGGTAGACCAAACTCAAAGAGTACTTGTTTTGAACACAGGTTTCTAGCATGCAGCGATTTTAGGCCATCACAACTTGATCCTACCTCTAAGAGATGGCAGAAGGGCAATAACTTAAATATGCTTCAATTATTACTCCTCCTACAAATGTTTTCAACTTGAGAGTAGCTGGAGAATTCCTCGAGATAATGGTATTATCCCGGACATGTCAGAATTACTATCCGTTTCTAAGCAATAAAAATTTTCGTAAAAAAATTCGATTTTTCAAAAACTCGTTTTTTGCAAGGAATTTCACTCTCCCGCAGTTCAGCATCGTCATTGTTTAAATCTACTATTTAAACAATGGCATCGTTCCTAGATTATTCATAGTGAATATGGAGGCTCTAGGAAAAAGTTGATTTTTGGTCCTTTCCCAAAACGAGTGAAATTTTTGGTGAAAATTCGAAGATAAATTTGCTTCAAATTGCTCTTGGTAGAGCTTCTTGGTGAGCAGAGTTCAGAAATGCCATCGGTTTTCATAAATATAATAATGGCATAATTTTCTTTCCAACAAAAATGTTTCTACAAATTGGACAGATACAGATAAGTATTGAAATGACCAACAGTAAGCACCAAATTGATAAATTCAAATTTGAAAAAAAAACACATTTAAGATGAACTCTTCAAAGTGTAGGATAAACTTATCCATTAGAAATTCATTTTGTGATATAATTCAAAGAGTTTATTATCAAAACTTTCTACCTTTGAAGTTATGTTTATTACATCTTGTATCAAAAATTATTTTATTAAAAAATACTTGTTGTAACATGCTAATATTTAGATTATAATAATTATGAGTACACAAACACTTGTTGAGTTTTCAGTGTTTACAGTTTGATTAGAATGTCAAATAACTGTAAAATAAGTCACAGTAGAATACATTTTTGTACACAATCACATGAGGTTTTAACTCTCAAGGGAATCTTGAGCCTACTCATCATCATCATCTGATTCTTCTTCCTCTTGCGTCTCCAAATACTGAGTAATTTGGGACTGCAAATTCGAATCAACAACCAAATCTGACACTCGCAATTGGTGGTTGTTGCAGCCAATGTAAGGGCATTTCGCCTTGTTCTTCAGTTGCTTTATGTACCCCACTATCGTGGCGTATTCATACACGTGCTTGCACCTCTTGTTTTTGTAAGGATTCCTCACGACCACCTTGGTTATGGGATCAATGGGGGGCGCAAAAACGTTGGAACACATCATCGAATCACCCAGCTCCTCGAACTGGGTATCGTTTAGTTTACTTTTTTTCTGCCTGACTTCCCTGACGTCGCTGATGTTCCGGAAGATGTTTTTCCAGATACGGCTGTTTTCGTAGTTTTCTTCCGACGAGGTAGCTTCGTTCTGGAAAAAGTCCGCGAACAACTGGTCAGGGTCTTCGGAACCAGTAGACTCTGCTGCGTTGAGTTTGTCTTCTACCTTTTTCAAAACGTCATCCGTTTTCATGATGAGATGGTCCACTTCACAGTACATTTTCACGCTGTTCTTCAACTTGCCAATCTCCTGGTTTTTCTCTTGTTCGTCTTCGAAGTTTTCCGTTATAAGTTGTTGCCATGTATCTATTGATTTCACGCACCTATCTAGAATTGCGTCTACTCTTTCGCGAACTGCCATTGTATAATAAATTCACTTTACAACAAAGGTATATTTCGTAAATAAACGGTACCATAACCAAATTTCAAACTATTCAGTATTCAAATCAATTTTCACAAAATGATTAGTGACACTGAACACCATACCTACATTAGGTGTTCTGTGCTCGTAACCGATTCGACCGTCCTTTAATATTTTGTTCGCACTTGGCACCAGCCCGACATTTCAAGCTTTTAATTATTGTATACAGAAAATAGCAAATAGTCTTATTATATCATAACAATTTTGTATTGTTATTTGTTTACGTAAGGTTGGTCAGAGCCGATTATAGTGATTATACACAACACTGGATGACTCACTTAAGTGATTTTATCTGCCTTCCTCATGCTTGCTATCAGCTTGAGTGACGTCACCAGGCCTCCTCTAAGGTTGGTTTGCATTAGTTATGCATTTCTCTCGGTTTTTAAAACCTTCTGTTTTTGGTTGGAGTGTTAATTTTCTTTTGCTCCAATGAGTTTTCAGAACTCTAGTTTGCTGTGGATAACCTATAAATTGAACTGATTCTAAGTGCGTTCTGAACGCCATTTCGTAATAAGGCACTTCAACTGAAAACATTTGTGGAAAATTAGGTTGCAAAACTTGAGACCATTTTAATAAATAGGAATGATGACTTTTATCAAATTTCAAATTCAACTGGCAAAAAAACGTAGTTATATGATAATAAATAAATAAATGTTAATAATTTAGTTTAGTACGTGTGAAATTAATTTAATAAGGAATATTGAAAAACTCTACGAAAATGTATATTTGGTGCATATATTTCATGAATATCTTGTAAATTTTATAAAAAATAAATATTCTTGGAAGAAAACAAGATGTAGGTACAACTTGAATGGAATTAGGTCAATTTTGAGAAGTGATTCATTAGTAAATAGAACAAAATTGTGTTTGGTGATTTTCCTTTTTTTATTTATTGGCTATTGTATATAGCTATTTTACTTAGGAGATTCTGAGACAATAAAAATAATTATTTGATATTTGTTTGCCAAGGTTGTTCTGATTTATTCTATTTGACCCATGAGCATTTTGGAGTGCTATGATATTAACTTCAAATATTTTCAATAATTCGAAAAATAGCCAAATAAACAATAAGCGTATCATCACAAAGTGGGATTCAACAAGCCCTCTCAACAGAATTTTCACTTTTTCACGACAAACTAAGTTGTTTATAATAATAATAATACTTTTATTGCGTACGATCAACTAGGGACACAGCAAACGTCAGAATTACAGTACAATTAATAGAAGAGTTACATTTTAAAACTACATTAAAAGAACAATATTGACAGGATACATACATTCACAGCTGTAAGATATACATGTAATGAATTTGAATATAATACAATAAGATAAAAATAAAATGTTAAAAGCAATGTTTTAATGCCACCAACAGTTGAAGCAATAGTAGCATTTTTGTTTCAGATATTTAATAACGGAGATTCTAAATTTCTTTGTATCTCTGATGCTTTTCAATTCTTGGGGTAGGGAGTTATAGGCTTTGATTGCCTGGTAGTATGTGCCTTTCTCATAATAAGTAGATTTGTGGTTTGGTATCGTCAATTCATTGCAATATCTAGTCTATAGTAGGTACTAGAAAACCATTAAACGGAAAGTCAAATGATTCACCAAACAAAACACTAAAGAAAACGACGAGAAAATGTAACTAACAATTAGAAAAACCACAGTCAAAAAGTATAAAAATACACGGGCTCTTATGGCAGTTCTGTAGGCCTGATGACGTCAAATGACGATGCACTCCCGAAGAAATTTGCCCAGTGTACGGAGATAGAAATAATCGTTGAACCAACTGTGGAAATGTGGCTCAGTGTTGCCACAACAAAATTTCCGGGTATAAATCGTCTACTTTTAATTTTCTAGTCCATTTTTCGTATGACTCAAAAGTTTAACTTTTCAGATTCGGAATTTTGAGGGATATAATATAATCGAAGTGTTATGGACGAAAATAAAATATTCTGGGGAATTCTACATTTCTTCATTGTTTAATTTGAATTTGACTGGATATTAAAGAGAAATAGAAGAAAAGCAAATTGTTACCTCCATCTCCAAGCTTTGTAATTTGATATAAAAAAAGGAGTCATGTGAAGAAATGGATCAATCCTGGTGGAATGATTGAACATTAATTATGAATATACATATTGAAACCAGAAACATAAATAAGGACCGACTTCTAGGGTAAGTTTAAAGAGACTTCTTACATTATTGCCATAAAAATCTTGTAAGCAGCACTTCCAAAATCAGATATGTTTAAGATACCTCACCAAACAAAGCAGGTTTGCTTTGAAGAATTAAATTTGGTTACTAGTACTCTGAAAAGAGAACTTTTAATCTACACAAGCTCGTATGCATTGATCAAAGTGTTTTCCACTGACTTCCTATAAAATAATGAGGCAAAATCATTATTCATCTATAAACATTTGTGAATTGTTGCTTTGGTATGCCTACTGAAAAAAACGCCCGAATAATGTATTACATGGAACTAGACAAATCTTCCTTGAACTATTTTTTCATACAACTTTAAATTTCACTTGTGAACATGACTTATCGAACAAAGTTCATAAAAGAAGATTGATGTTGTTTCTTAAGCTACCAATAAACTCAAATCCTGCTGAATGAATAACACATTCTGTACATTAAGGCTTTTTTATATGCTTTAATCCATAAATATAAAAAAAATACACTCAAACCATATCCCACACACCCAAAATAAAGCTCAGTCTTGCGAGATGAAAGGGTTCTGTATCGATTCCATGCCGTCCATAGGACATATCAGCACTACACTAGTACCTCTGCAAACTACCAGTCCCAATTCTCTCGTGTCTTCGACAAGTTTGTAAGGGTCTTCAGGATCTCGTAGGTATTCTGAAGTGTTATCCAGAACTAAGTTGAGCAAGGGGTCGTAACCCTTGAGAACACCGCTGGCTTCCCTTCCACCGGCGAACTTGACTCGGATTGTTTTTTCTAGATATTTGGAGAGGTCTAGGATTGATTCTTTCCTTTTCTTCTCTTTCTGATCCCCGCTTTGGTTGTTCTGAAATGATAGTGGAAATTAACGTATAAATTTCAATGAAAGCTCAATCTATACAACCTTATCACGTTTGTCTCCTGATGAAGCCATTGAAAGTGTATAATTTCATCAACAGTTTTAAAATGAAATGATGATATTTTACTTTTTCCGCCTCAAAACATAACCTACAATATGAACGTAAATTGTGTCACTTGTCAATTGTGTCCGCACTGTCCACAGAACACTTAGAACTTATTTATGTGAGCAAAAGTCAAATCAGACGTTTTCCAACAATATGACATCACCAGTGGCGGTTACTTGAATAGGGGTAATAATGAAAAATTAACTTTAAAATACTAGAATTTTATAGCAGTGGCTCCATACATATTTCATAAATACAAAATTCACCTCACTATGAGTAACTTTGAACCGTTTCACTCACACTCGCTTCCCGCATAGATATTTATTCGAGAACATAGCACCGAAAAAACCGCTACTGTTAGAACAGAACACTAAAGCAAGGTTTTCATAACGGTGGATTACGGATTGTTTTAGCGGATGACAACTATTCAAAACTTTGACAGCCTGAAACAATCGCAGAGGTTTTTGTGGTACCACAAATTGCTGAGTATGCTTTGAGATTTTGGCGGATTTTCTGTTTCTATTGATATTTGAATTGTAGACAGCTATGTGATTTAAAATTAAAATCGGCCATTCGCTATCCGCCGTTGTGAAAACTAAGCTTAATGAGGCTCTTTCGATTGCATGCGAAACAAACCGAATGTCTCGGCCAATCGCTTGCGTTATTTGCATAGGAAAAATTTGCTTCACTCTGGTGCCACTTTAGTTTATTTATTTCTCCCACATATCATACACTAGCTAGTATTACATGCAGTACAGCACTTTGCTGCGCTTCAGCTTGAACCGATATTTCAAAATGTAAAGACTTGTTGCCGTGTTTTAACGGTCAGAAATATAGATATATTGTTATTCGAAAAACAAAAAGATCATCACGATTCTCAATATCTATTTTATGTCAAGAAAGAATGAGGTAAGCTTAGTGGACTCATAATGGCGGTACTTACGTAGTTTTATCTTCTGAGGACGAATTATAAATCATTCGAGCAACTCACCAATATTGTTTATGCCCTTTTGAGTCTTGAAAAACGATAATTTTCAAACACTTATCTAGCAAAAATACTCCTTCATGGTGTCACCCACTGAAATGAAATTATAATATGATCATATTATAATTTCATTTCAGTGGTGTCACCATGTACAGACGCTAGCTAATCAAAATCAACTCATGGTTTCACAAGCATCAAAGGTAATCGTTACTTCTGAAGGCTCGTTCATATTCGCAAAATTGCGGTGAATAATACATGCCACTTTTCAGTACTTGGGGTTAGATATTACTATATTACCGAAAGTTGACGTGATGATTCATTATTCACCGCAATTTTTTCGCCGTATGAGTCGAATCCACGGGATATAGTTCTGTGGTCGAATCGCAAACAAAATTGCGAAAATTAGGAAAGGTGTGAACGAGCCTTTAGTGTAGTATAACTTTTTTTAGTTTCATTGGTTTCTTCGGTAGCAACATAATGACAAGTGACAGCTCCAGAACCAATCACATCGACCATAATGGAAAAAAGTTTAATAAAACGACATCAATAATTATTCCGGAATATAAATCAATCGCAATGGCGGCTATTATCTCAAAATATACAAAATAAATAATCCATTTACTGACTTATCTGTACAGCCCTCTGAGAAAGATTCTTGTAGATCCAAAATTTGGTTTAATAGAAGGTGAAATGCCCCATTTAAAATGGAAGCAGTCTTATGATACATGCATTTTCAAAGAATGAACCATTCTAATTGGTTGAAAATGCATGTTTGAGAGTGCTTCCATTTTGAATGATGGAATACTTTTTCTTGGTTGGTATTAAAGTTTACCCGCTTCAGATTTGTAATCCATTATTATTTTTTAAATAGAAGTAGGATAGTTAGCCAACCTTATGGGATTAATATTGGATTCAAATGGATGCGACGAGTAGATGGCGACAGTGAGCTCGCATCCAAGTTATGTTGTAACTTCAGTGATCTGGCCTCCAAGTCATGTCGGAACTTGATTGAAACAAATGGTGCAGCATTCCGAGCATAAAGAACCATGCATGTAAATGACGCCAAATATTCATGTTTGTAACCAATCACGCTAGATGGCACTCGCGTTTGGATCCAATACCGATTCCACAGGCATGATTGACTATCTTACTTCTATCAATTACCTAATAATCGGTATTTTTCCTCTCGATATTTTGTGATGATTCAGGACCAAGGACAAATAAGTCAACCTGTTGCCATTAATAGATTTTTTATTATTATATAAAAGGAACAGAAATTAAAACGTATCTTTATTTTTTTTTGGTGGGTTCATTATTACAATATCAAGAAAGATTTCTTGGTCTGAACTGCAAACGAATATTAGTGTTAATACATATATAATAAGAATTCGAGTGTTACTGTTTTCTATTTTTTGCCCAAGGCTTTTCTCGTCTGGGCGGTTTTCTCTTTAGCTGCCGAATCCTTCTCTGAAAAAAATTGAACCAAATTGAACATTTGCTAATACTAATAAGTCTACTCGAGTCTCATCATGAAATGGTAGAGTGAAGAAATTTGTAAAACTATAAGTGGGGTCATGGTTGCACAAAAATATTATAGAACCATCATGATTAAGACTATCTCCTACTCTTGCATACATTTCTTTAAAGAACTAAATACATATGGTGATAATGAGATACTAATAAATATACTTAAGTCTTATCATGGAATAGTGAAGTGAAGAAATTTGTAAGACTATAATTGGAGTCATGGTTGCACAAAAAAATATTATAGTACCATCATGATTAAGGTCTCCTACTCTAGCAGACATTTCTTTAAAGAACTAAATACATATGGTGATAATGAGATACTAATAAATATACTTAAGTCTTATCATGAAATAGTTAAATGACGAAATTGGTAAAACTATAATGGAGTCGTGGTTGCACAAAAAATTATTATACAACCATCATGATTAAGAATATCTCATACTCTTGCAGACATTTCTTTAAAGAACTAAATACATATGGTGATGATGAGATAGTAAAAGTCACCTTAAGTCTTATCTTGGAATAGTTGAGTGGGGAAATTTGTAAAACTATAAATTGATCATAGAACTATCATGAATAAGAAGTTCTCCTACTCTTGCAGACATTTCTTCAAAGAGCTAAATACATAAGGCAATGGCGAGAAGTCTACTCAGTCTCATTACTGAATAGTCAAGCGGGAAATTTATAAGATTACAAATGGTTGCATACAAAATTATACAGAACTCTAATGATTGAAAAGATCTACTCTTGCAGACATTTCTTCAAAGAACTAAATACATATGAGATACTAATAAGCATAACAAAGTCTTATCATGGAATAGTCAAGTGGTAAAATTTTTAAAACTATAAATGGACTCACGCTTACTCAAAAATGATTATGGAACTATCATCATTAGGTATTCAACCTTTGCAGAAATTTCTTTAAAGAACTATATACATATGGTGATGATGAGATAGACTAAGTCTTATCATAGAATAGACAAAAGGGGAAATTTACATAACTGCAAAAGGAGTCATGGTTGCACAAAAAATTATAGAACTGAATACATATAGCGATGATGAGATACTTATAAGTCTACTCAAGTCTTATCATGGAATAGTAAAGAGGAAAATTTGTAAAACTATAAATGAACTTATGGTTACACAAAAAAAATTATAGAACTAAATACATATGGTGATTATGAGATATTAATAAGACTACTCAAGTCTTATCATGGAATAGTCAAGTGAGGGAATTTGTAAAACTATAAATGGGGTCATGGTTGATCAAATAATGATTATAGAACTATCATGATTACGATCTACCCTTGAAGGCATATCTTTAAAGAACTAAATACATAAGGCAATGATGAGATACTACTAAGTCTTATCATGGAATTAACGAAGTAGGGAAATTTATAAAACTATAAATGGTTGTACAAATAATTATTGTAGAACTGAATACATATAGTGATGATGAGATACTAATAAGTCTACAAAGTCTTATCATGGTAAAACTATAAATGGACATGGTTACACAAAAAATGATTATAGAACGAAATGCATATATGGAGATGGTGAGATACTAATAAGTCTGCTCAATTCTCACCATGGAATAATCGAGTGGGGAAATTTGTAAAACTATACATGGAGTCATGGTGGCAGAAAAAATGATTGTAGAAATATCATGATCCTACTCTTGCAGGCATTTCTTCAGAGAATTAAATAAACATGGTGATGATGAGATACTAATAAATGATGTGACAAATTCTCCAAAATATATGTTGTTATGAAACATGAAAACTTATTCAAAAAATGTTCACACCCTTACTGTTCCACTGTGAACATTTATTTGAGGCTTCTCTTCCCAAGTTTTTCCTTTGTTTTTGTGTAAAAAACAACACTGCCACTCTTGTTGCTTGCCACAAGCTTATGCTTGGCCCCTTCATGAATTTGTATTCCACTTCAACTAGAGATTTCACCAAGCAGTTTCAGGGCAGTTTGCTTCTTGAATTTAGTAATTGGTACATCTCCCAAATATAAGGTTTTGGGAGATTTGTCAGTCATAATGAGAAAATTGAATACGTTTTGACCATGTCCTACAGAGAAGAAAATGAGGCAAATATCTGTCAAAAAACAACTTCTCAGCATATACCAAGACAGACTTTAATTTCTACATCTGACAGAAACTAAAGCAATGTTCCTAATGAAGGATAGACACTATAAGTAATTTAACCAGATTGATTACCTTTCTGTTCAGCTTCCCTTCTTTTCTTCGCATCCTCTCGCTGCTGTTTGATAATGGCTAACCTCGCGAGATCGGCTCTAGCCTGATCAGTTTTACCCTCAGCATGCAGTTTTTGGTAATGGGCCTGAGCTTTCTGTTTTTCGATTTCTTCTCGTTCTCGCCTGGATAACGTTGGCTTGGTATCCAAAACGGCAGTGTTGAGGGTCGACAGTTTCTTCGTTTTCTTTTGTACCCTGTTTGGGTTTTCTATTTCGATTAGTTTAGATACTCCTTTCGCCTTGGCCTGAAAGCACCAATAATATCAGTGTTTTCTGATATTTGATAGTGTAGGGTTATACTTACATCTTCCTCTTCGCTACTTTCTTCAGATTCGCTGCCAGATTCGGAGCCTTCGCTAATTTTTTTGTCTCCAGCAGCTTCGTCTTCTGATTCTTCACTACTGCTCATTCCTTGCTGCTTCCTCCATCTCTTCTTCTGCTCCTCTTTCTTTCGTTCTTCCTCCAATTCTTCAGGGTTGGTAAATCTACGATTGCGACCCTTATGGTTGGTGAATTTTCCTGAAAAGCGATCATGTTCAAGGGTAATTTGGGAAAATGATGATGAAACAATTTCCTGATGATATCGGTTTAACTCACCTCTAGGCATTTTAAATTGAAGTTTTAATAAATTAATTGACTAATTAACCGTAATTTAACAACTACGAACGTATTTTGAACACAATCACAAAATTAAAGAATTTATTTGATTGACACGCAAATGCCACAGTTGTACGGAATTCTCAAAAGCTTTTAGCCAATGCGGTTAAGCATAAAACACAAAACTGATAAAAAAGTTGACATGCTCGAGTGTTGCCAACGGCACAAACTAAGTCACTAATGCCACTATACAATCCCTAAACACTAGCTCCAAAAAGTATAAAAAATCTTATAGACGTAGAAGCATAGAAGAGTAAGTATATATAATATATATCTATGCGTAGAAGAGAGAAACAAAATATACGAACTGAGCCAGTAGAAGAGAGAAACAGTTATAAATCATGCGCAACTTGTACTGATTTAAAAGATACACCTGCATCAGTGCGAGAGAGAGAGAGTATCATTTCGCTATGCTATGTTGGCCATCATGATATTTCTAAGTCTTGTTCATACCCTCGCGATTCTCGCTTAAAATGGCTGCTTGTCATGCCGGACCAATCGTTGATGCAGAACCATGTCGGCTGCCATTTTATTCGCAGAAAATTTCCGAAATTTGCGAGGGCATGAACGAGACTTTATTTTTAAGCTGATATTATGCGATTGGTAAAAAAATATTCAAACATTTTACAGCCCGGAAGATTCGCTAAGGTTTTAACATTTTGCGGTACTGCAAATTGTTAAATATGTTTAAAGCTTTTGGTGGATTTTCTGTTTCTATCGGTAATTGAACTGTGATTTAAAATTAAATTCCGCCATCCGCTGCTGTGAAAAATAAGCTTGATGTTGATATTATTTTGTTTTTTCTGAAATTAATTTTTCTTTAATTACCCCTATTCTAGTCACTAAAGTACCCACCGCTGGTGCTATCATAAGGTTGTGGGCTGGTGTTCCCTAGTTATGTGGCCACACTGCTAAGTGTTTGCATTATTCTAGAGCCAAATAAAGCTTCCACATTTGACTGGGTATGCTTGATCTAGTATATATTAAATCGTTGGTGAAAAACGTCACTTTAAAGTCTCGTTCATACATTTGCGAATATTCACATTTTTTGTCGATTTTCCCCTATGAGTCGTATCGCAAAAAATAGCGAATATTCGCAAGGGTATGAACGAGCCACAGCCACGAGATTGTTGGACTAGTGCTTGCACGGAGAAACAGACATGAATTTGACGGAGTGTAATCCGAGCAGTAATGACCTTAGAGTTAAAATTTCAACGCAGCTGTCGTCCATTTTGTAACTGCGTTCGCCGAACAAACCTTCTCTCTTGTGTTCGCGCTTAGCGTGTGTGTCGGTTTTTCGTGGTTTTGTTTTTAATTGAGAACAACGATCAGCAATACATCCGTTTATTTTGGTAGAAAATGAGTTATGGTGGTAGAGCACCACCACGCATTGAAGGTATGATTTCTTTAAAAGTTGATAACCTAACCTACAGGACGACGGTCGAGGACCTAAGGAGGGCATTCGAGCGATGTGGCGAAGTGGGAGATATTTACATCCCCCGAGACCGTTTCACTAGAGAAAGCAGAGGATTCGCTTTCGTGAGGTAAATCATCTGACACCCCCCATTAGGCTGGTGCCAAAACTAATTTTAAATGCTAAAAATATGAAAAAACCAACAGGCAAGGGCCAGGTGGAAAACGCTGTTAAGGTTCCAAGTTTAAGGAAAAAAAGTATTTAAACACGAAAACACTCAAAATGGTGAGATGGGGATGCAGTTTAGGGGCTGAAAACGGTTTTTTGCGATTTGCCGCAAAACATGACCTAGCGAAAAATGTTCAAAGACAAAGTTGTAGATAATAAATAAGTCGAAAACTTTTGTGTTTAACACTTTTTGACATAACTTCAAGTTAATCCGTCAAAATGGCAGAAAACAATTTTTCAGTTTTAAATTTTTTTCACGCGCATAATTAATTTTATTTACATGAAAACTTGTACAATTATATCTTTTTTGGTTTCGAATACGCATGATTTTTTTCGCAATTCAGAAGACAACTACTTTTTGAGTTATGTACATTTTTCGAAAAAAATACTATTATCTTCCATGAACAATTGTCTTGATATTTTTCTGTTTTTGGTGGGTCTAAAAGTGTTCATTTCTATTTTTGAAATGTCTACTTTCAAATGTTCTATGTAACTTAGTGGTTTATTGATCGTTAAAATATTTTCAAGAATTTTCTACTTTTTATATTATTTTTTTAACATAAAGTGGTTTATATATTTCAATTATCTACAATTCTTTCCATTGGGGCAACCAGATTGCTCTATTAGTTTTCATTTCATAAGCAGAACAATTAAAAAAAAAAACGCGTTTTTTGTTATTTAAATGTTTATAACAAATTAATGAATGACAGTTGCAAGTCGAAAAGTGTGAAAATAATGCCATAATACTTAAATTTTGAAACAGTGGTTTACAGTGTTCAGTGTATCCAGCTCCTAAAATGCTATGTACAGTTGCTTTTTGTGATGTAAAGACTCGTAAGTGTGTAAAACTCGCATTTCCTCAACACAGTATTCTATAACTCAATACTGAGTGGAATATTGCGTGGTATGTTATTAAAGCAGCTTCCTGGCTGGTCAGTAGTTCACGTTTCAGCAACATGTGAGAGGGTAGGTCATTGGCATAAATTTAGAACAAGAAAGGTCCAAGATGGACCCCTGCGGTACACCCCTTTTAAAAACACGTTCATGACTTATATTATCGTTATTATAGACCTTTTGGGTTCTATTCTCAGGGTAGGATTGAATATTTCTAGCAACTCCTCTCATTCTATAATAATAATAAAGTTAATTCAAAATTCAATGAAAAAGCATTACATCAATTTGTATAAAAAGGTGAATAAACGGTTAAATTATACCCGCGAAGTTAAAAACTTGTTGCGAGAATTTTTAGGTAAGAATCACATGTAGGTATATGTTTTGTAAACTTTTAAAATTCAACACAATGATAAAATAAACTACCTGAGTTGATTGAAGTGAAAGATATCATGAAATAAATTTCCATGAGACTGTTGAATCCATTTTTTCAATTGTTTTTTTAATGAGAATAATGACTTGATCCCTTTTATATGATTTGGAATTAAATCATAGTAAAATGCGAGGTAAAATGGCTATAAATATTTGATTTTTTTTTTTTAACTTTTCTCAGACCTTGTTTTTTTAACTTTATTTTTCACTGTGACATTAATTTTATTTCTTGTATTATAAATATGATTATTAAAGTTTATATTAGTTTTATATGTTTGTATCCATTTTATTTGATTCTTTGTACAGTTTATCACTTGGATATAAATAACTTTTTCTATATATGATTTTCAAAACCAACATCAAGATTTCTATGGTGGGATTTTATGACTCCTCCCCAAGCCAAAATCCCATAATTCAATTGAGAGTGTATTAATGAAAAATAAAGAATGTCAAGAGTTTTTATGTCCATGAATGTTTTGAGATACTTGAATTTTGATAATAAACTTCGAATTCTATTTGTTTATCCCATTTAAGATGCCTGTCAAGCACAATCCCTAAGTACTTGATACTATCTGTTTCTTCTATTCTATTATTATTATCAATTATTCCATGTCTGGGAGAGTATTATTATAAAATGTGAATGGCATACATTTCGTTTTTTCAAAGTTTATTGTTAGTAGATTATAATCAAACCAATTTTGAATCTTTTCAAAATCTAATGTAGTCTTGAGGCGAAAACATCGAGGAAAACATAGTCGTGCGAATTTCGCAATTTTTCAGCGAACAAAATGGCTGCCAGACATGCCGCAATAAAGTTCAAAAATTTTATCTTTTTGCGAATTCGCACAAATCACGGAGCAAAATTTTAGATCAGATTATTCTGTTCTGTACCTTCACTATCTTCGCCATTTTCATTCAACTACCTTGAAATATATCTTTAGACAAAGCTGTTTATGTTTAGTTTTTATCACAAAACAATTTTAATTGCATTTATAAGATTTTGTAAATTAATAATGGAAGATCTTTTCAAATTATATGAAATTATTTACATGTAGCTTTTGTAAAATATTCCATGATGAAAATGTTCACGGAGATCATTATTATTGTCGGGAGATACGGATCTATCATCCCAATAGATTTTGGGTGACCTGCTTCAGTTTGACGAACTGTTGTCCACATATATTTTTATTTATATCAATTCTTGCTTCTGCAATGATCTGTTAACATCTATATGCAGACCATGTACCTAATAGCAGGTGGCCAAAGAACTCCTGAGGTGCGTTTCAATATTACGTCCGACGTGCGTCCGACGTCTAACTTTTCTTACGAAGCGTTTCGATATTAGAACGTCCTGTCCGAAAACTTCATTCCTTCGTTTCAAAATTCTTGAGTGGAACGTCCGACCGTCAACTATTTACACCACGATTTAGGAGAGCGTTTCAAAATTCAATCCGAAAGATATCGCCCTACGAAACAACTATGACGTCATACATCGTCCGTTACCGGACGTCAGACGTTAAATTGAAACGCACCTCTGAGGTGCGTTTCAATTTAACGTCTGTCGTCCGGTAACGGACGATGTATGACGTCATAGTTGTTTCGTCGGGCGATATCTGTCAGATTGAACTTTGAAACGCTCTGCTAAATCGTGGGGTAAATAGTTGACGGTCGGACGTTCCACTCAAGAATTTTGAAACGATGGAATGAAGTTTTCGGACAAGACGTTCTAATATCGAAACGCTTCATAAGAAAAGTTAAACGTCGGACGCACGTCGGACGTAATATTGAAACGCACCTCTGAGCATCTTGCAGGGCCTCTCAAATAAAGCGGGTTGCAGAACTTTGGATCTGACTTTTTAATGACACTGTTTAGATTCTTGATACTAGTTATACTTGTAAAATGTGTTTCTTATTAAATTTGTTGTTGAAGGTACTTATCTTCTGGAGACAACATGCCAAATTGAAAAATCCTCCTTATTACAAATTATAATTGAAACAAGTAGGTAATGTCATTTGGGAAACAGTGAGTGAGCCTGTGAGCAATTCTCCTTCAGAGCCAATTTCCTTCATTTGCAACTGATATTTCAGAAAAAGGAGAATAAAAACAAACAACGATGTCTAACCTCAAATACCAAAAAATGGCATGTTATGATTCATCATTTACCGCAATTTTTTCGCCGTATGAGTATGAACGTCAATGCAGCGATTTTTTTGCGATTTGCGAATCGCAGAAAAATTGCGAATATTCGCGAGGGTATGTACGATCCTTTAAGTCTGTAATTCAGTCCAGTTTTTTTCTCCATATAATATATCATCTGCTAAACTATGAATTTCACCTATAGTATTAATATAAAAAAGGTCATTGAGATAGATAGAAAATAGCAGTGGTCCCAAAACTGTCCCCTGTGGCACACCAAATTGAAAGATTTTTTGTTAACTCCTAGCTTCATCAATTTCAACATATTGAGTTCTATATTCTAAGTAATTTTTGAGAAGATCATAAACTTTGCCGCGAAATCCAATATTCTGTAATTTCATTAATAGTCGTTTATGGTCAACTGTATCAAGATGTTGATGTATATTATTAGTCAGATGACAGATAGCATCCTGGGTTGAAATGTTTTTTCTAAATCCGAATTGTTTTTCTGAAATCAGAAGATTTTTTTCAATAAAATTCTCCATTCTATATTTCCAAATTTTCTCAAAAACTTTTGCTTAACTTGAAATTAGTGAAATAGGCCTATAATTTTTAGCTTCAAATCTATCACCACATTTATATATTGGTTTGATAATGCCCACTTTGAAAGACTTCGGAATTTGACCTGAATTCAAGATAAAATTCATCAGATGAGTCAATGGTTCTGAAATGATTTTAATTAAGAATATTAATATTTCTGAAGTGATTTTATCAATACCTGGAGATTTTTTCAATTTCAACGATTTTATTATTTGTTCTATTTCAGTCGGGTTTGTGTCTTCTAGATTAAATGTTTTCATTGTTCTGGGTGGTTCAAATATGGGTGTTTTTTAGACCGAATAATTTTTTTATTAATTTTTTCTGCAACTCCCGAGTAACAATTGATGAGATGGTCTGAAATAATCTATTATCTGTTATTGAATTATCACTCAATTTCAAAGATTTTATTCCTCAACTTTTTATGTTCATTACAGATATTTTTTATACATTTCAATAAATTTCCAAGTGAATCACTACTATCCGTTATCTGTTTTTTATAATACTGTCTTTTAGCTTCTTTAATAAGGCAGGTTAGTCTGCTTTTATAAGTATTATAATCTAGTTTTACTAGTGCATTATTGGGATTCTCTTTCAGTTGTTTATACAATGCATTTTTTCTATCTATAGATATTAATAATGCTGAAGTCATCCACTCTTTTCTTTTTCTCAATTTATTTTTTATCCTGACATATCTACACTGGATGCATGTAAATGGTTTATCTGTTTGTATTCAGTATAAATAAATAAATATTTTGAGTGTTTTCATGTTTAAATATTTTTTTTCCTTAAGGTTGGAACCTCAACAATTTTTTCCGCCTAGTCCTTGCCTGTTATTTTTTTTCTTTTTCACAAAAATTGTAGGCACTAGTCCACTTTCCATGTTGAGGCTAAATAATAAATTTATCAATTCAGGTTCTATGACAAGAGAGACGCCGAAGACGCGCTAGACGCCATGGACGGACGCATGTTGGACGGCAGGGAGCTCAGAGTACAAATGGCTCGCTACGGAAGGCCTTCGTCTCCTCAACGAAGACATCGTGGTGGACGAAGAAGGTAGTATTTATAGAATGTCGTTTTCGAACAGTTTACTTATATAAATTCAGCTCTAGGGGCGGCAGGAGGAGCAGGTCCAGGTCCCGCAACCGAAAGTCGGCTAGCAGGAGTCGGTCCAGATCCGACAGCAAGAGTTCCAGGGGTCGGTCCAGGTCCCCAGTTTCCAAGGACGGAAAAGGACGCTCGAAGTCCGTTAGCAAGTCTCGTTCCAGGTCTAGGTCGTAGGTACGAAAAAAAAAAACTTGTACACGTATCTACAATATAATCTTGGTCTTTTTGTTTGAAAGTGGTTGAAAATGTTTCACTTTGAGTAAGGTTATTCTGGACTTTCATTGTCTAAAGAAGAACAAAGAAAAATTCAATTCTCTGCATTTTATTCACGTCGTTTCAACTGTCAAAATCTACAGTCGTTATCAAGTTTATAAATGCGACACTCTCAAGGATACTTCGTATATATGATATGGCTAATTTTGTGTCATTAGCCCAGGGGTAATTTGCCTGTGTTCAGGTAAGCTTGTTGATAACAGTGTCGAGCCCCTCCCGTACAGCATTGTTAATTCTTATCTCAATTTCAGTTGATCCATGCTACTAATTAAGGGTTTCCACACATTACGGATTTCTAAGCTTGCTTGACTGAAGACATTGTTGTTCGTAATAAATGCACTCTCTTTAAACTTCCTTCTATACCAGCCCTCTTCTTTATGGATGACTTCGGCTTCAGTCCATTTAATATTGTGTTGGGTTTTCCAGACATTATCCGCTATCTCTGACTTTGATGTTTCTTCTCGTTGAGTGTTTCTCTTGTGTTCAGCGAGTC
The DNA here is from genome assembly GCA_944452925.2 of Chrysolina oricalcia. Classification (NCBI taxonomy): domain Eukaryota; kingdom Metazoa; phylum Arthropoda; class Insecta; order Coleoptera; family Chrysomelidae; genus Chrysolina; species Chrysolina oricalcia. Next base: position 2,846,239 of record OX101824.2, on the reverse strand, counting down.
TAACGCTAAGCGGTCTCTTAGTTTCTCCAAGATAAGCTTCACCGCAATCACAAGGGACGCGGTTGATGCAGTTTTTGGAGTCAATGTCAGCGTTACGTGGTCTCGTCTTTGTGAGATGGCTGCGACTTGAAACATGTCCGTATTTTGTATTTCGTCCCAATACGCCTTATTCTTTCCGATAGACCTCTAACATAAGGAACGCACAGGGTGGCTTGTGTCGGCTCGTCTGGTTTCTTGTTGTCATCCCCCCTGCGGCCTAGAACCTCTTCTGTATGTTTTTTTCAATCCTTAAAGAAGAGGGCTGGTATAGAAGGAAGTTTAAAGAGAGTGCATATATTATGAACAACAAGGTATTCAGTCAAGCTAGCATAGAAATCCGTAATGTGTGGAAACCCTTAATTAGTGCCATGGATCAATTGAAATTGCGATAAGAATTAACAATGCTGTACCGGAGGGGCCCGGTACTGTTATTAACAAGCTTACCTGTACACAGGCAAATTACCCCTAGGCTAATGACACGAAATTAGCCATATCATATATAAGAAGTATCCTTGAGAGTGTCGCATTTATACACTTGATAACGACTGTAGATTTTAACAGTTGAAACGTCGTGAATAAAATTGCAGAGAATTGAATTATTCTTCGTTCTTTTTTAGACAATGAAAGTCCAGAATAACCTTACTCATAATCTAAGTCTGTCAGACTGTTCTATTTGTTGATTGTTCAAACAGCTTTCAGTTGACGGTCTCTATTACAGAATTCAAAGACTAGAAATAATAAAGTGCTTTATTTTCAGGGATGACAATCAGTTTAACAGTACATTCAAAACATACATTTTCACAGCAACTGAAATCAAAGAAAATAGTGTTAGGTATAATTTGACTCATTACACTAAATTGGAGACAAGTATTGGTATATTAAAATAAATAAGGTTACTTGTTTATTATTATTATTTTTTTGAACATATCTAAATATACAGGGTGTATACCAAATGATGTCATTAATTTCAGGTGGTGATTCCTTGCCATATTTTATGAAGAAAATTTCATATAAACGTGTGTCCTAACTTCATTTCTGAGAAACGGGATGTCAAAGTTTTTAATGAAACCTGGTTATTAACAGTAGCAAGGGGCTTCTTTTCATTAAATTATATTTCTAATTATAAGTGACAGATTGATATTTACGAGGATGTATTGATATCTAGTTAGCCTAGACCAGTTCCCTGCATAAACAAAATATTGCGTTACCATAGCAACGAACAATAATTTATTAGAAGTGTCAGTGTAAAGTTTGACGTCAAAAAAGTAAACCAGATTTACGCAATAAATTCAAAGAAAAAATATGTCCACCGAAATTGTGAAAATAGAAAAATTGGAGCATCGAGCCATCATCAAGTACCTGTATTTAAAAGGGTTAAGAGGTAAGCAGATTTACGAAGATATGCTTAATACTCTTGGTGATCAATGTCCTTCGTATGCGACCGTGAAAAATAGGACTGCAAGCTTCAAAAGAGGTAAATTTTCCATTGAAGATGATGACCGATCGGGAAGGCCAGTTTCTGTGTCAGCCCCCGAAAATATCGATGCAGTTCATGACATGATTTTAACAGACCGTCGAATTGGGCTAAAACGGATATCTGAAGCACTGAATATTTCATACGAACGCGTTCATCATATAGTTCACGTCAATTTGGACATTTAATACTCTTGGTGATCAATGTCCTTCGTATGCGACCGTGAAAAATAGGACTGCAAGCTTCAAAAGAGGTAAATTTTCCATTGAAGATGATGACCGATCGGGAAGGCCAGTTTCTGTGTCAGTCCCCGAAAATATCGATGCAGTTCATGACATGATTTTAACAGACCGTCGAATTGGGCTAAAACGGATATCTGAAGCACTGAATATTTCATACGAACGCGTTCATCATATAGTTCACGTCAATTTGGACATGAGAAAAATTGCTGCAAAATGGATCCCCAAATGTTTGAATGTTGACCAAAAGCGTGCAAGGGTAGTAGCATCGCGTTTGATCTGTGCTCGATTTGAAAACGATGTAGACTTCTTAAACCGAATTGTTACTATGGATGAGACTTGGGTACATTTCTACGATCCAGAAACAAAGCTACAATCGATGGAATAGCGACACTCCGGTTCTCCAAGACCTAAGAAGTTTCATGTCCAAAAATCTGCTGGAAACGTTCTTGCTTTAGTTTTTTGGGATTGCCATGGAGTAATCATGATTGATTTTTTGGATAAGGGTAGAACAATAACTGGAGATTACTATTCGACATTACTGACCACTCTACGGGAAAAAATTAAAGAGAAAATACGCGGAAAGCTATCCAAAGGTGTTTTGTTTTTGCAGGACAACGCCCCTGCACACAAATCTCATGTTGAAAAAATTCGTGATTTAGGGTTTGAATTACTAGAACACCCCTCTTATTCACCAGATTTGGCTCCGTCCGACTCATCTCTTTCCTCAACGGAAAAAAAGTTTAAAAGGTCGTAAATTTTCTTTCAACGAGGAGGTAATAAAAGCTGTGGAGGTCTGGTTGCGGAGCAAAAAGAAACATTTTTTTTTGAAAGGTCTAGAGACGTTGCAGGTTCGCTGTAATAAATGTATCCAATTAAGAGGAGAATATGTTGAGTAATAAAATATTTTGACATTGAAATTTTGTTTGCGGAGATAGCTCGAACGGAGAGCGCCGTTTCACCGATATCTGAAGCCAAGCAACGCTATGCGTGGCCGTGGTTTGGATGGGTGACCTACGGACCTCCTTTCGATATTCTCCTTGGATCGTGCTAGGAATCGCACGTAAAAAGGTAAGACTCCGTTAATCCTTGACTCGCACAAGTTTCGACTTTTGAGGGCTGCCGTTCGTAAGGGGACGACAGCTGGTTAACGGAAAAAACAATTTTAACAATTTTTTTTTTTTAACAATTTTTAACAACAATAGGTTAAGAATTTTTCAATATATCCTCGTATAGTAAAAATCATTGTACGGCTACTGTTTTCCTCTAAGTTTCATATTTTTTCAGAATAAATAATCAAAAATACAACTTTCTTATAATGCCGTGAATGCCGTGAAATTGCTAAACTTTGTGAAATCAAAGTCAGTGGCGTAGGAATGGTGGTTACGCACCATCAAAAAATTATGTGAATGACCTTTTTTGTATTCTCCATATTTTCTTGATATTCTTATAAATTTTATACACAAATGTTTTGTTAAGTTTTGATAGAAACAGTTGACAATAATAGGCCTAGGAACACATCAAAGAACCAGTGCATCAACGGCGAAACCAATAAAGGAGTTCAGGTAGAAATAAATTAATTAAGGAAATCTATGGATTGATGAAGTGTTGCTATTTCAGATTCACAGCAATATAAGAGAATTGCATTTTTAAATGTTTAATCTGATAAAAATGTGAAACTTATAGAAAAACAGTGGCGTACTATGATTTTTACCATAATTATCAATCAGGTGACCCTTCTTATAATTTGAAATCTAACCTCATGAAAACAAGCCCCTCGTAACTGCTAATAAACACAAAAGACATTTGAGTAGTTAATAAATAACCGAATTTTTATTAAAACTTTGACACTCCGTCTCTTGAAAAAAAATCAAGTTAGGACGTACTGACATCCTGAGCTTTCAGAATTGGTTTGAAATTTGTAAAGAAGCAGATTTTATTATCAATAGATTTCAACATATATATTGTTCAATAATATTGCAAAAACATAATCAATCGATGTCAGCAGAATTATTTAGATATTGGATTACCCAAGTTTACAATACCCACTACAATTGTTTTCAAATCAGTCGTTTTCTAGAACTCACAGCAAAATTCAATATACTTTGTATTTCATTATATAAACATAGGACATAACATTTCGTTCAAACCCTCTCTGGCATGGCAGCGGTGTTACTGCGCATACTCACTGGTGTTATATTATAGCATTGCCTTTCTAGTTCTTTGAGTTGTGTGGTCACGTTAAAAAAAATACTAACAATCTTACAATAGTTCTCAAAGTATTATGTAGGACAGTAGTTTTATCACTTGTTTCGTTATTTTTTCAGATGATGAGGCTTGCTGAACGCAGTGCAGTCTAGTAGGCGCCTGTTCTGTCTTCTAAAGGTATTTATCAGAAAATTGGCCTAAACAAACCCATTAATTAATTTTTTTTGTTTGAATACGATAAATTGTCTTTTTCGTATTTTATCGATTTACATTTGTAATCCACTTAAGTGGGTTCTCAACTTGACATAGGTTAGTTTTTTCAGTCATCTATTTCTTTAACTTGACGATTATGAAAATATGTTTTCAGATTTTTTTATTTGACGAGATGATCACTGTGTTTCTCCGTTGAAGATTTTGAACGAATTAGAATACTTAGGTTAAGACATGTTTAGTTATCTGGGGTTCATAGACTAGTTCTTAAAGGATTTGTAATCACAATTGGATGGATGTGTATCTGATGTAAATTTTTCTGATAAATGTGTATTTTAAATTGTTTTTATTTATTTTTCGGTTTGTTGAAATTATTTGCGTTCAAGTAGAATGGTAAACGTGTTTGAAATTCTAAGATCTAGCATACAAAATGTCAGGACTCATTGTCCAGAGCTCTTTTTGTGGTACTGGTGAAATCAACTCTGAAGTTGATGATTTTCAACTTTGAATGTTTTTTAATATTGTTGTTTTCACTGGGTCTAATATTGTATAGAAAATTATCTCATGATATCCCAAGAATATTTGGAAATATCCTGAACTTTTGTATGTTTGATCGAGAGTACTTTGTAAGATCAAAGTATTTTAGTTTTTCCTTTTACCAGGTTTCTAAGGTATGTATTTTGAGTTCTTGAATATGTGTGTCTGAAAAAGATGAAACTACGATTTGTCACTATTTTGGATAAAAAATTCCAGTCCATTGTCTACATTGGAAAGATTTGGGAACATTAAAATAATTTGCACTAGGTATCAAAAAAAGTAGGAAGTAATGAATTTTAATTGAACGTTTTTGGCTTTTACTTTTCTATGTTTTATGAAGGGTATCAATGCCTAAAAATATATGACTATTAATGAAAAATATTTAAAAATGTATAATTCCAGATGTGCATATTTTTTTATAGGGTTCGTTTACAGTGTATGGTTATATATTTTCTTTGATTTTTGGTAATTTTAACCATTCATATAGAAAGATCATTGAAGTGATACACAAGAGTTTTTAGCTGATGATTTCATTTGCGATTGGATTTCATTAGAAATTGAATCAATTATAGGAAATGGTTTTATCTAACGCATTTACCTCAATAAGGGTATATTTTGATTATATATCAAATTACAATATTTGAAACTTTCTTCACTATTTCCAAGGAATTGGTAAATCGTTTCTTGGTCGAGTTGAGGATTTCGGAGCCTTTAGTAGTTTGAGGAATATCATCTCTTAATCAAAACAATATTTGTACGTTCTCGACTTACGTTTCGCCAATTTTACCATCATCAGGAACGATGAGTCTGCCTAATGAAACTAGTAATATTAATAGTACGTCCTATCTATTTATCATTGAAAGATCAATATAAAATTCATGTTAATTCATACCAAAATAACATCTGTGTATGAATTATCTGCCTAAAAACTATCCATTTACTTTTTGAAGTGTATAGAACAGAATGAGAACAAATGCTACATTTCCTCTTTACCACACACTTTTCTATACATATTCCTATAAGCGCAGTTACCAAGTCATCTTCATCAGTAGGAATTCGATACTGCCTATAAAAATATCACAATTTTTCTGTGTTGGTCACATTGAGACAGAGTTTAACTACATGCTGAAATGACAGGTAATTAGGCAATTTAAATACATTGTCGAAAATATTCCAATCCTTATTAGGTAAGGATTTATAGGTGTTTTTATAAATAATACTTTCCAGATACTGAAATTTTCTGTTATCATTAACATTTAACCATTTTGAATGTTTTATAGTGTTTTTTCAATTGATGGTCTGCTACTAAATTTGTTTTCTCACAAATATTTAGTGTGGACCAAATATTTACAAAACCCTTGGCAATATTCGATTGTTTATAAACTTTTCCCCATTTTGACAGCTGATTTCTAAATATCAGATCTATTTGCAGGAATTGTACTTATCATTAAAAAAATCGCAATTGCCAAATCTGAAATTGCACCAATATTAACCTACACATTCAAAATCATTTGAATTGGCAATAGTACCAGATCAAATGAAAATTGCTTTTTTCGGCAACCATCCGGGAAGTGTTCACTTCCAGGACACTTTTTCTTTGGGAAACTAGCACTTCCCGGCCTAGTCCGGGAAGTACGTACTTCCCGGACTAGGCCGGGAAGTGCTGGAATTTTAATACAAATATTAATATAAATAAGAATTAGAATGTTTCTGTTGGTACCTATTTTCTGTTCGAATTTCAATATACAGTGTGTCCCACTTACCATAGATATATTTTTAATGGTAAGAGATACGAGGTCGGTTAAATGACACCAAATGTGGAGTTTATCAAGGCCAACTAAAATGTGAAAAAATATTTTGATAAAATCTATTCGTTTTTGTTTTATACGCAAATAACAAATTTTGGTCATTTTGCAAGTCAATTTTGACCAACTTCTGGAGGTCCTAATAACTTGAAATTTGGCAGATGTTCATAATTCCGGTGACAGTGCACTATGAAATTTTTATTGAAATAAAAAATGGCGGCTCCTCCAATATGGCGGACGAGATTTGTGATTATGGTCCGATTCCATTCAAAATTGGTATGTGGGGGTTTTTGAGGTCGGAGATCATGATTTTTTTTGTTAAAATTTATAAATTCAAGATGGCTACTTCACAATAGTTCTTGTTTTTGTATAAATGACGATAACTCCGTTGTTATCAGCAAAAAACTATTACTGTGACATTATCATCTGTAACAGAGAAAAAAGTTATTTATAACTAAGTTATAGTGAGCTATGACCTACATTTGAAAAATGAAAAGTTGGTACTGATATCTCAAATTCTAGAAGAGTTGGTATAAATTTCATATTTTTTTCGAAATCTCATTAAAAAACTGCCATAAGAATGTGAAATTCCTATTCGAATATTTTCATAAATAAAGAAGTTACGGAGGAGACATAAAAATGATCAAAATCTGTCTTTTGCGTATGAAACAAAAACGAATAGATTTTATCAAATAATTTTTTCACATTATAGTTGGCCTTGATAAACTCCACATTTGGTGTCATTTAACCGACCTCGTATCTCTCACCATTAAAAAGATACCCATGGTGAGCATGGTAAGTGGGACACACTGTATAATACAAATAAGAACTGAAATGTTCGAAATATTCAAATTTGGAATCGTTTCATCCGGTTAACAGATGGGTGAAAGTCGATCTCTCTTCCTTCGTCTCTTAGAATTGATTTGTTATTCTACTTGATTGCCGAAAAAATAGTGTACGCAACACGTCCAAAAAACAGTATTTTCCGGACTTGTTACGTAAATTACTATTGTATCACCCATATTTAAAAATGGCAAAAACTGATTTAAAACTTTTAGGCCTATTTCTATACTTCCAATCTTTTTTACAAAGTTTTAGAAAAAGTCGTTAATTGTAGGCTCTATGAGTACTTAGAACAGAAATAGTTATTTATGTACCAAGGACGAAAAACTGTCTATTATAGTCGAGCCTGCAAATTGATAGCCGAGGCGCAGCCGAGGATAGCAAGCAGGCGAGACAGTAGACAGTTTTTCGCCGAGGTGCATATTACATTTTTTCGTCGACCTCTACATACCTTTATGAAAGTAAGTACTCGCATGTTTGCTGGCCTCAGCTACGTCCAACTCTTCGAACTGCAGACTCGATCAATTCTTGATTATTATGAACACTAATATTCACACCACGGTCTAAATTCACACGTAAAATCTAGCGGATTTCGTAAATAATTAATTTGACAACAGCAAATGACAGTTATTGTCACAGGCGCCTATGTATTAATTAAAACGTGGATTTACGAAAATGACTCAATCGCCGCTCTCGTACCGTGCCGTATCATAGTGACCACAGCGGACGAAAAGAGTTTGCGGACGAAAAGTGTTTGCGGACGAAAAGTACTTGCCTTCAAAAATAGTCGATTTTTCGTCCGGAAATTAGTACGTAAAATGTCATTTTTTGCAGAGGTCGACGAAAATAGTTATTTATGTACCAAGGACGAAAAACTGTCTATTATAGTCGAGCCTGCAAATTGATAGCCGAGGCGCAGCCGAGGATAGCAAGCAGGCGAGACAGTAGACAGTTTTTCGCCGAGGTGCATATTACATTTTTTCGTCGACCTCTACATACCTTTATGAAAGTAAGTACTCGCATGTTTGCTGGCCTCAGCTACGTCCAACTCTTCGAACTGCAGACTCGATCAATTCTTGATTATTATGAACACTAATATTCACACCACGGTCTAAATTCACACGTAAAATCTAGCGGATTTCGTAAATAATTAATTTGACAACAGCAAATGATAGTTATTGTCACAGGCGCCTATGTATTAATTAAAACGTGGATTTACGAAAATGACTCAATCGCCGCTCTCGTACCGTGCCGTATCATAGTGACCACAGCGGACGAAAAGAGTTTGCGGACGAAAAGTGTTTGCGGACGAAAAGTACTTGCCTTCAAAAATAGTCGATTTTTCGTCCGGAAATTAGTACGTAAAATGTCATTTTTTGCAGAGGTCGACGAAAAAATATTTTATTTTATCATCAAAATGGATTCTGTAGATTCAGAGATACAGAAAGAGCGGCACAGGATGTAATATGATTTGTACAAAAAAAATTGATGGTGGTCAAAAATGTGCCATATTGCCTCTTGATTTGTGTGAAGCTTTTGACACTGTTGACCATGAGATCTTATTGAGAAAATTGTATAAAATTGGTGTCAGAGGGCACGTTTTCAATTGGTTCGCAAACTTTTTGACCAATAGAAAACAATATGTGCGCATTGGAGAAAATAAGAGTCAGCATAAAAATGTGAATTATGGTGTACCACAGGGATCTGTGTTAGGACCTGTATTATTCCTGATTTATATCAATTCCATTTCTTTTTTTAAATTGAAAGGTGCTCTCAAATCATTTTCCGATGATAATCATTCATTCTGGACCAGATCTAAAATTCATTGAAAGTGATATAAAGTATGATATTTCTAGAATACTCTCATGGTTACAACGTCACAAATGAACACAATTTTTTTCTAAATCCTTATACATATTCATATCGACAAAAATAACGGAATATGGAATTTGAAAATAATCATATAATATACAAGAATTGTATAACATTTCTGGGTCTTTATATTGATGAAATCCTCAGTTGGCAAAAACGTCCCAAGTAGCACACCTATATTGGTAAAATATTGATACAATATTGTGAACATATTGGCGAAATATTTGAAATGCAATATTGGCGAGAAAAAAAATGTGAACATTCGGCGATATTGGTCCCATATTACTTGAATAATATTGGCGAAATATTCTTGAACTAATATTGGCCTCAAAATGTTCGGCAATATTGGTACAATATCGCTGATACAATATTCTGATAATATTGGCACAATATTCAAAAGTTATATTGTCGAGAAGTAAAATGTGAACATTTTGCGATATTGGTCGAATATTGTTTGAATATTTTAGAAATAGTTTTGGTGGAATATTCTTGAAGCAATAATGGCCTCAAAATATTTATCGATATCGGTACAATATTTATCGATATTGGTAGAATATTTATCGATGGTGGTACAATATTTATCGATATTGGTACAATATCATTTGAATATATTGGTGGATGTCAATATACCTTGGTAAATTATTAAATGTCCTTTAGTTGATGAAGGTGACACCAGAGTATGCCTTTTGATCGCCATAACCACTGAGTGAGCTGTCTTGAAAACAAGCTAAGGGAAGTATTTAATATACTTTCGTAGGTTTTAGAAGACGTTCTATATGTAGAGCCACCTAGCAGATTTTTATCCAAGTTTGATCATGATATAAATTCAATATGAATATTCGGCCAATATTCAAATTTCATCTCAATCTAGATGAAGGAAACAATATAAAGACAATATTGTTTTAACGATATCGATAAATATTATTGAACCAATATTGACCCAATATTAATTAATAAGATTTGTTGAATATTGGCGAAATGATATTCAACCAATGTGTAATCAAACTTGGAGATACAATATAGTTTTTATTCCTAGAATCGATATTAGGGGAATATTGGGATTGAGATATTTATTCTAGATGTTAAAAACGATGTGAAGACAATATTGTTTTATTGATATTGGTAAATATCGTTCAACCAATATTGACTCAATATGAGTTATTACAATTGGTCAAATAAAGTGGAAATGATATTCAACCAATATTCTAACAAACTTGAAAATACAATATAGTTTTTTCCCCTATAATCGATATGACTGGAATATTTGGATTGCAATATTTATTCTAGATGTGGAAAACAATATATAACCAATATTGTATTATCGATATTGGTAGAAATTATTCAACCAATATTGACCCAATATTTCGTGTGATAATCTACATTCAAAACTAGTTCAACCAATATTCCACTAATATTGTTAATATAATATTGTTATTCACCCATATTGGACCAATATTGATTTTTCGTTTACAATATATCTATATTGGCCCAATATGGAACCAAGATTCAGCCGATATGATGTGCTACCTGGGACATAGAAATGATCCGTAAAAAAATATCACCCATAATTGGCATTCTTTACAAAATTAGAGGGTACTTAGAAAAAAAAATTGATGAACATATATTTCAGTTTCATATATTCCAGATTGCAGTATTTAGTTTCTATATGGGGATCTGCTAAAGCTTCTGTATTGAAACCACTTAAAAAACTTCAGAACAAATCAAGCAAACGTATATATAAATTACCTCATCTAGAACCTACTGAAAATTTTAAGTCATAAGGAAAAATATTCGTCAATGATTGGTTGAACCGTTTATGACAACCAATCATTGACGAATATTCTTCCTTATGACTTAGGCCTGCTGCATAAATCCACCATTAGTCCCTAGGTTTATAATCTGCTATTAGGGCCATGTGTGAGATATATGATGTGTCGCACTATTTGAAAAAATGTAATAGATCAAAACTATTCGAGATCACCATTGACACCAGAGGTGCGTTTCAATATTACGTCCGACGTGCGTCCGACGTTTAACTTTTCTTATGAAGCGTTTCGATATTAGAACGTCTTGTCCGAAAACTTCATTCCATCGTTTCAAAATTCTTGAGTGGAACGTCCGACCGTCAACTATTTACCCCACGATTTAGGAGAGCGTTTCAAAATTCAATCTGACAGATATCGCCCGACGAAACAACTATGACGTCATACATCGTCCGTTACCGGACGACAGACGTTAAATTGAAACGCACCTCAAGTGGCGCTTCAAAACTCCGGGAAAACAAAGCAAATGTCATTTAATTATCTTGTCTTGACAGTTGACAACTTTTTGATATTATTTTTAATTATTGAATTTTACTTCTACTTCAACTTTGGAGTGCTTTTTTATAAATGCCTGTTGTGAAAATTAATTTGGCTGCAATTTTTCAGTAGTGTTTGAACGAAAAATGGCCCGTGATCCTGAAACTTCAACAGCGTCTAACCTTGATTGACCTTGTCAAGTTTTGAAGTTAAAAAACACAATTACAATTATAAAATCCTGTATTACTTCATTTATTCCTCTATTTCGTTGCCTCAGTGAACTCGTTTCTGCAATTTTTTGAGAAGGAATGACAATTTTTATCAATTAATTTAATGCTGTGTTTTGAAAATAAATGGATTAATTTACGCCAGTTATGAACCAAAATTCTCTCACTAGATGTGAAAACATTCAAAATAAAGAATTCACACCGTTCACGGATGCAAATACACGTATGTTTATGAATTACTCTCCCGATTTACTAATTCCCAATGTTTTAGCTAATTTCTGGTTTCTGGGAAAAGAGACATTTACAAACGAATAATTCTTGCATTGTGGCACCGGACAATTTTTTTTGGCTTACTTGTCACATCAAAGCTATGCTTCTTCCATTAAATCAAAAAAATTGAACCATATATGGAATGAAAAAGAAATAATCACTAATTTATTAACACGTAATCTTATGGCAGAATGTTTGTTTTCCCGGAGTTTTATATACAAATTTCGAAATGTAGATGTCACCCACTCCGTGGTGACCCCGAATAAGTTTTTAGTATAGTAATCCTACTATAATAATAGTATGAGCAAACTCAGAGGCATTATATTATTATTTGTCGTAGCTCACTGGGACGACTTACTCATTTTTGGTTGTCACTTTTCATCTGAAGTGGGTACTCATACCAAGCAAGCATAAATTAGGATTGGCTCCTAGACAACCCACAACATGCTTCCAAACGAGGTATGTGGACGTCTGTCGAGACCGATGCATCAGATAAAGGTTTCTTCCGGAACTTGCATTCAATGCTAGTTGAATTTGAAGCGTCGTACACCAAAACCGCTCGATTTATCCTACTGTTGAAAAAATAGGAAAATGTTTAGGAAAGGTGTGATAAAGGAGACACATTCGTTGTCGTGCGACACCACAAGCGTCAAGTATTCCATTTTATACAGAAATGATTTGGATTGTAAAAAATACAATAAGAAACACTGTGACCCATCAGTCCTTATTTTATTGCTCTGTTAAACGTTGTACTGGTTATATTCGACAGAAGTTTATATTTCTGAGAGTTAAGTCTAGCTTTCTGGCTGTTGGCCGTGATCTAGAAGGAATTCTACGTATCGTTTCATCTAGGACTTCCACAGACATTATCAAAGATAGAACGTCAGATAGTGACAGATTTAGGTGCCCCATTTTTGCATACAAGCCTCGAATAGGGTTAAAAAGTACATAGATGTGAGTAAAATGGAGGGAAATTTACGAGAGGCTCCTGGGGAGAACACATAGAAATATCAAAAAGAATTTCCATTAAATTTTCCGACGACAAAATCTACTTATCCATTCGTGACGATGTAGGTTTTCATAGTTTTGTTGGGCTTGTGTGGGAAAATCTGTTAGTATCTCGATTTTTCCTTATAAGATTACGCCCCCATTTTAACCCTTTAGCCACCTGCAACACCCTTCGGTATTCCGAAGCCCCGGTCTATTAATTAATGATTAGGTGAACACGGCTCGCGTTAAAATATGGAAAATGGAATTTTCCATGGAAAATTGAATTTTCTATGTTCTCCCCAGGAGCCACTCGTAAATATCCCTCCATTTTACTCAACATCGATGTACTTTTTAACCCTATTCGAAAATGGGGCACCTAAATCTGTCACTGCTGACGGTCTAAGACGCTATAGGAACAATCGAAGTGCTTTTCGGGATGACGCGATTTTAACTGATTCTGTTAGTACATCTTTTATGCCACATTGCCTTTGATTAATGACTGCCGCAGTAGCAGACGAAACATCAGGTAGTATAGCTTCTCGTTCACAGTCAACAAGTCCAGAAACTACAAATTACTATGACTATGAAGTATTGACGTACGCTTACGTACAATAATAAAAACGGCGAGAATTCAAAGATACTAATGAATTTTCTATGCACAGCAGGTGCCGCTGATTTGCTGCTGTGGCAGAGTAGCTGTGGCAGCCAAAGTTGCGAGAGTGTAGCGGTGTTGCGGGTTAGCGGGTGTAGGAGATAGAGGGAGAGAGAGATAGCTGAATGCTGCTCTACGGCAGCCACGCTTACCGGGTCAGCCGAGAGCAGACTTTCTGATCTAACGCCTTAAGCTGAGGAGCTGTTCGGGTTCCACTTTAAGTGAAAATATACAACGGGGGTGGGGGTAGATCGTGAAGGGGAAGTTCTATCACTTGAAGAGAAACCGCCGCTTGATTTTCGGTAAATATGCGTTTTATGGGCTCCGCCTGATTTCAGGAAAGTTCTTGGTGCTACTTACATCGTTTGACGACTTGAACATCGATCGGGAAAGTACGAGGGCGGGCTGCAAAAAGTAATCGTCAAAAGCAAATTTGGGAATGCCTTCAGAGCCTCAATAAACTGTCAAAACACCATAAGGTTGCACTTGTGTGGGTGCCCAGACATAGGGGAATTGAAGGCAATGAAAAAGCAGACCGACTTGCAAAACAAGCATCTGAATCACCATTTCCAGGCTCAGAACCAGTGTTTGGAATTAGCAAAATCCGATGCGAAAACCTAATTAGTCAATAAGTGCACATTCACCGGCTTACTAACCGGACACTGCGGCCGTAGAAAACACCTACACACCATGGGAATAAATAGAGAAACCGTGGAGTGTAGAATCTGTGGTGACTAGGAGAAAACAGCCTCTCTCATCATCTTCGAATGCGACGCGCTGCTCAATAAGCGCAACCATGCGCAACAGATCATTCGGACAGACAGATCAATCTAGAAACAGGTATGAATCCGAAACACCTAGTAAATAGGCCTATTTAACTAGGAACCACTGACGACAGAACAATACAATAGACCCAATTTGTTCTCAGTGTCAAGGGAAACCTCAAAGGTAAACCCGGTATCTCGCTTCGTCAGTCTTTAACCAACCAACCGACCAAGAGATGGTGCCACCAGTAACAAAACTGCCGGTTTTTGTAAATAGTATCCTTCTAATTTCTTTTAAATTTTCTGCCAACTGCGTTATTTAGTTTGTCTGTGACAGTGATCAGAAGCGGAGTATTTGGGAATGAGGAAACTCGCTGACAGATGGGCTCCGCGTTTGCTTTCTGTTTTGTAACCATCCACGAAACACAGATTCGTCACATCCCAGAGACAAAGGACCAGTCGAAACTGTGGACTGCTTCTGGCGAATCAAAGTCAAATGATGCCAATGTCTGTCGGTCAACTAGTCGTGGCCACAGTTTTATTGTGATGCGCACGGTATCGTTAACATAAAAAATCTCGAAAGTACTAAACGATCATCGGCGTATATGATGCAGAGCTGTTGGATCGATTGGATGCCGATTTGAAGCGAAAGCGGGCACATCTGGCGAAGAAAAAAAATGCTTGTACGCCAGGACAATACACCGGCAACAAGTCCAGATCGGCAATATATAAATGATACGAATTGAGCTACGAATTGGTTCTTCATCCGCCATTTTCTCCAAATTTGCCCCCCTTTGACTTTTATCTATTTCCAAACCTGGAGAAATTGCTTCTTTGTTGAGAGAATTGGGTCAGATGAGTGAGTCATCGCTGAAACAGATACCTGTTTTGAGTACTTTCAGTATTCGTATCAATCGGAGGTTGTCGAATAATTGGAGATTCGTTGAATGAAGTGTATAATTCTAAAAGGATACTGTTTGGGAAGTAAATTGAGTATTGCTAAAAAAGTAGTGTTTTCAGCCCGCCCTAAAAGAGTTCGTTTTTTTTGTTGCGGGCTGTGACGATTATCATCAAATTGGAGGGTTTCAAAATGTATTTATTTATGTACAGAAACCTCCCCTTTTATGGTTGAAAAATATGAATGTAGCAGTTTTTAATTAACGGACAATATAGTAACAAGATTCTGTAAATGTAGTTGGAATTACAAAAGTGAAGCATACAGAAAACAATACAACTAAGAGTCGTTCGTGGTATTGGTAAGTAATTTAATAACATGTTTGATACGAGGTTTGTATGACATTACCTCGCATCGGCAAGAGATGGCTCTACTACCGTGACACTATAATTTTCGTTAATGTTACGACGGCTCTACA
Source organism: Chrysolina oricalcia (assembly GCA_944452925.2). Classification (NCBI taxonomy): domain Eukaryota; kingdom Metazoa; phylum Arthropoda; class Insecta; order Coleoptera; family Chrysomelidae; genus Chrysolina; species Chrysolina oricalcia. The sequence goes on along the minus strand of OX101824.2, from coordinate 2,830,436 downwards.
CACCGTGACCAATGCTGACGTCAACAACTTTCGTCCAGTGTTGGGCGCCAACAACTGTCGTTCTGCGTTGGGTGCCAACGTCTATAGTCCAATGTTGGGCGCCAACAACTATCGTCACATGTTGGGCGCCAACATCAATAGTCCAATGTTGGGCGCCATCATCTATAGTCCAATGTTGAGCGCCAAAATCTATTGTCCAATGTTGGGCGCCAACAACTATCGTTCAATGTTGAGCGCCAACTATCGTCGCATGTTGGGCGCCAACATCTATCGTCGCATGTTTGACGCCAACAACTATCGTCCAGTGTTGAGAGTCAACGTCTATCGTCCAATGTTGAGCGCCAACAACTATCGTCGCATGTTGGGCGCCAACATCTATCGTCGCATTTTGGGCGCCAACATCTATCGTCCAATGTTGGGCGCCAACAACTATCGTCCAATGTTGGGCGCCAACGTCTATCGTCCAATGCTGAGCGCCAACAACTATCGTCGCATGTTGGGCGCCAACATCTATCGTCCAATGTTGGGCGCCAACAACTATCGTCCAATGTTGAGCGCCAACGTCTATCGTCCAATGTTGAGCGCCAACAACTATCGTCGCATGTTGGTCGCCAACATCTATCGTCGCATGTTTGACGCCAACAACTATCGTCCAGTGTTGAGAGTCAACATATTTCGTCAAATATTGAGCGCCAACTAATACTGTCCAATGTGAGAACAGGCAAAAATGGAAGAGTAGGAAAATGGAGAAGGCATAGTGTTGAAGAACTCAAGTGCCACTTTTAATCCCTCAAAGATAGTTAATTCAATACATTAGGGATTAATGGTGGAAAAGTACATTTTTGAGGCAGACGCCTTAGCAACGCTTTTAAGGCACATCACCTTTCGATGTCAACAACAATATGATAAAGTTGACATTTTGAAACTGAGCACCGCAACGAGTTGATTATTTTATTTTTAATTTTTCCAGTCCTAAAGTTCATAAAATAGTGTATAAATCACGGGACTGAAGTTCTTTTTAGTCTCTCAGTGAATTGCCTCGAGATTAAATGTGCAACTGTAGTCCCTAGGTTTACAATCTACTATTAGAAACAAATATTTAGAATGGCAGAAGGCTGCTAATGATAAAGTATCTCAAAATTTTTGTTACAAGATTTTGATATTTCCTGGTCGTGCTTCGCGTCGTGCCCTTAACAACGTTGCGCGTGCTTTCAAGGTTTGTATCATAATATATTATTTTTCAGTTTCAGTGTTGGGCCAGAAACAAAGAAACAGTTTCCCCTGTGTTATAAATGGTTTATATTTTTCAAAATATGCTATTCTGTAGGATAGGAGAGAGAGAGCGAGAGAGCTGAGGATAGTGAGTTGGTATGCAAAACTATTGGACACTTATTCCTTATTTTCGTTGTTATATAATAAGATTCTAATTAAATAGTTATCTGTTTGGATTACGTAATTTTGTATACCCAATGGTGCGAAATGAACAGGGTGTTGAAGGCATCACTGATGTAATTTTAACAGCTATAACATGATATCTTGACCTCAAAAAATTCAAAGTGTAACACGGCTTGTATATTGGCAATATGTATTTGGTACCCAAGGACATTGAACATTATTTGAGGATGACGTCAGCGCGATGCCTCCTAATGGTTTACTATATATATAAGTATAAAAGTTATTGGGTATAACCCTCAAAATGTTGTGCAACCGTAGACACGTGTTTCGAGCTTAAGCTCTCTTCAGTACGGTAAAATCAAGTGCGAAGATGTACAACACTTGGATGTAAAAATAGAAACAAAGGAAGTCAACAACAGGAAGCCAACCACACATTTGTGGCATCGGTTAGAAGACCTTGTACTCACAAGGTAACAACTAAGGTCGCCACGGAGGTAGCTATAGCTACCAGCGTGACAATCCTACCCAGGAAGATACAAATAAGGATGGATTGTCACGCTGGTAGCTATAGCTACCTCCGTGGCGACGTTAGTTGTTGCCTTGTGAGTACAAGGTCTTCTAACCGATGCCACAAATGTGTGGTTGGCTTCCTGTTGTTGACTTCCTTTGTTTCTATTTTTACATCCAAGTGTTGTACATCTTCGCACTTGATTTTACCGTACTGAAGAGAGCTTAAGCTCGAAACACGTGTCTACGGTTGCACAACATTTTGAGGGTTATACCCAATACCTTTTTTTTTATATAAGTATATATAGATATACAAACCCATACAGAAGGCACCGTGGTGACTTCAAATGAGAGACTACATTGCAGCATAGGGAACAGGCCATCCTCCACAAATAGTGTTCAGTGTCCTTGTTTGGTACCTACCTGTTTGTTTACAAAAAAAATAGATTGGAAGAGGATGGTGGCTTTGTTATGTAATTAGTGGATTGCTGGAGCGGATCGAGTCATTGGGTACGGGAACTCTGAATACGTTACGTAGATCGCGCTAGCTAATACTATGAGTATTAGAACATGTTCACTCTAATATCAGTCTTTACTTGTACTACATCGTCTTTCGAAATAGACTAAATTGAATAAATCTCTTATATTTTAGATTATGTATTATTTCTGTTTTTGTAGGTATTTTTTTTGTTAAAATTGTTTTTTCCGTTAACCAGCTGTCGTTCCTTTACGAACGGCAGCACTCAGAACTCGAAACTTGCGCGAGCGAAGAATTAACGAGGTCTTACCTTTTTACGTGCGATTCCTAGCACTTTCTCGGGCCATCAGAAAAATGTCTGCAGTCGCTAGGGTTTGGACTTTCGACTAACAGCCAAAGAGAGTGAAACAACAGCGCTTTAACCACTCGGCTACCTGCCCCCAGGTATAAGGTATACCCTAAGGATTATATACAACGAATATAATCCTTGGGCTAACCTCACAAATCACTTAACTAATGTGGCTATCCTATCCTCCAACCTCCAGTATTCTGTATCGATTCATTTTTCTGCGGCCAACGCTTGCGCTATCCGGCTAAGGCCAGCATAGACTTCTAAACATGATGTTACCCGCTTTTCATTATGCGCGTTTGTGAAGACGTCTCGCCGTCAATTTTTGTTGGTGTATATGTCAATATTTGGATGCCAACAAACCGACTTTAGCCAATGGCCTCTACGCATTGTTTACATGAAGACTGACTTACACCAATTTGGCGTCACGTCATACTGGTAAAAATAAATGCACGTATTGAAAGATTGACCATGGAACTGATCTTTACCTAGTTGAAGTAACCTTATGTCGAGTACATAGATGTAATCACCGAACCGGTATGGAACAAATAAAGTGATTCGAGCAATCAAATAAATAACCGAACGCACCTCATGTATAAAGGCTTGTTCATACTCTTGCGAATTTTCGCAATTTTTGTGCGATTCGACAAAACGGTGAAAAAGTTGCGGTGAACGATGAATCACAACAAATCATTTTTCAGTATTTGGGGTTAGATATTGACATTACCGAAAGTTAACAAATTATAATTCATTCGCAATATTTGCTTTGTATTGCAGTATTGCGTCGAACCGCAAAAAAGTTTTGAATGTTCGCAAGGGTATGAACGAGCTTTCAGCGAAAGTTGTAGCCTTCTCTTTGGGAAATATTCTTGTTCAAGAGATATTGAGAAATTCTCTTCGGATCGCGTATTTTAGTTGGAATCTCTAGCTGCAAACGGCGAGCAGATGAAATCGAGTGGATAGATGTAATCACTGATAGATTGATTTGAGCCATCAAATCCACAGACCACGTAGTCTGTGATCAAATCTGTATTTATCAAACGCACCTCATGCAGTGTGAGCGCAAGATTTGTCTATGAAAAAATACGCCTGAGAAACAATTTTGAGAGTTCCCAATGATAGTTGCGTTTTATTATTATAAATCCATCACTGGTATCGCTATTTCGGTTGCACAAAATAATAATATTTACAGTTTACTGTTGTGCAAATATTTTCAAAACATGTAATCAAAAGGCAGAATTGTTCGTGCACGAAACAAGCATTCTTCCACTACTATTAGCGACCTGTATATTGGCAACACTTGCTATTCACATAAACGTGTTTTTGAACAACGAACAAACCCATCGTGTCTTGGTTCACAGAACGTTACACTAGCTGCTTGATAATCTGTGATAAGCGATCTGTGTCTCGATCCCGTCGTCCCGTTTTGTGTCTTGTTCTTGTACAAAATGGTGGTAGTCTGGTAGTTGCGCAGCTTCAAGATAATAGGCAAGTTTATTGTTAGCAATACAGTTTCGCTGTTCTGAATATATCCGAAATGAGTTTCGGAAGACCTCCCCCGCGTATCGAGGGAATGGTATCCCTAAAAGTCGACAATTTAACTTACCGCACGACCGTAGAAGATTTGCGAAGAGCATTCGAAAGATGCGGTGAGGTAGGAGACATTTATATTCCGCGGGACCGCTTCACGAGAGAAAGCAGAGGCTTCGCGTTCGTAAGGTAAGCGGTCGATTCGGTTTTGCAGACGGTGGCCGGGTTAACAGCTTCGTTTTTAGATTCTACGACAAGAGGGACGCCGAAGACGCGTTGGACGCCATGGACGGACGCATGATGGACGGAAGGGAACTTCGAGTACAAATGGCTCGTTATGGCAGGCCTTCTTCACCTCAGAGGAGGAACCGCGGCGGACGAAAGAGGTATTGTACTTGAATATTTAGCTATTTCATAGTTCAAGGTTTGGAATGACAATAATACTAATAGAAATTATTTTTGTTGGACGGGCACTTGAAGAGTACTTTCAGGAAAAAATGTCTCCTAAACTAAGAATCCAAATGAAATGTTTGCTGTCTCGAGTAGTTTCAGAGATAAGGGCATTTTTTTAATAATAACTTTCATTTTCTAGCACACGTTTCTTCCTTGAAAACACACTGTACATGCCTCCTTATTTTCACCAGCACAATAAACATTCCTCAATTCACTAGTTTTACACTTATTTTTAATTGTAAACTATTTTTCTATAAAAAAATCCTCCCTGAACCATCACGAGGTAAAGGTAAGCTTATCGGGCTCATTCTCGAAACTAAAAGAAAAGTGGTGTTACTTACGTAGATTTATCTCCTGAACACGAATCCGAAAAAAATTCGTGGAGTCTCCTATACTTTTCGAGTTATGACCTTTTAAATTTTGAAAATCGACCATTTTTAAACACTTTTTTTTCAGTAAAAATCGCAGAAAATATCCCCTTCTTTTTGCCGACACTTTTTTCATTTCCTAATCAACTCTTGTTTCACAATTACAAGCACCAAAACCAAACGTTTTACGAAAAAAATTAACCTTATATTTCACTATTCTTAACCTCACTCTTCGTTGGCGTCCGTTCTAGAGAGGTGGGAAGGGTTATGTATACTTTATAAGAAGTTTGATTTTTTTATAAAACGTTTGGTTTTAGTGCTTGTAATTGTGAAATATGAGTTTATTACGGTCTCAAAAAAGTGCCAACAAAAAGGAGTAATTTTCTTCGATTTTCGATTACCGAAAAAATCGTGTTTGAAAATGGGGGCAGTAGTTGTTTTCTGTTGGAGACTTGCCGACGATTATACCTATTGTATATGTTAAATGCAGAAGTCTGGATTGCTTCATCCATTTTATTATTAGTTTAATGGGCTTCTGCCAAGTAGTGTCATCAAATATTTTCTTCTGAATTTATTTGGCTTCAGACGAAGTCGACACCATAGTCGGAGTGCTCTTCGAATCTTGGGGTCAAGATATTTTTCGATTGCGTTGGGTGAGCTACCCTGCGCTGATGATTGGCAAGGAACCATGAAACCGGTCCGTAGGTGTTCCCTCGTGTGGGTTGAGACATGTTTTGGCGTTGAGATTGGGAGAACATTGCAAAGTAGTTCTTGTAGAATACTTTGCCAAGAATCTAACAAATATAATTCAATGGTCGTAGGGGGCAGTAGTTGTTTTCTGTTGGAGACTTGCCGACGATTATACCTATTGTATAGGTTAAATGCAGAAGTCTGGATTGCTTAATCCATTTTATTATTAGTTCTGTTTAGGCATTAATAAGCAAATTTTCGTGAAACAAAATTTTATAAATGATAAATGTTCATTATTGATAATTTGAGAAAAATTTGTAAAAAAATTATTTTTACAATCACAATGATGTAATTGCATATTGAAACATAGATTTTAATTGCAACTAACATTTTATAATGAAAATTTTCGATATTGTGAATTATAAAGTTACTTTATTCTTTCGAATAATACGCGAAAATTCCCGCATGCGAATTTTTTTAAAGAAAAATTAGGAAAGGAATCGCTAATTCAATGCCGAGGTATAATTAGGAAATGTATTAACTAACTTCCTGGAGAGTTTCGCATATGTCAGTTTTAGCGTGACTACTTCACTGTAAAAAATACACGAAAAATCCCACAGTTTTAATCCATTTCTTCGTTTGCAATTTTTTTTACAATTAATTGATAAGGGGCAAGTCGTTATAAATATCAAGATCTTATGGTGTAATGTTTCAAAAATATTCTTGGCAAATTTATCGAGTTCTTAATTATGGAAATTATGAGAAAAATTCTTGCAAATATCCTAATGATCTGAACACGTTTGTATATCTCACCAATATATCTCATTTATTGAATTTGTTCTTTAAATTCATAATAATGATACATTTCTATTGGAACATATTCATAATATTGTAACAAATGAATAGTTTTCATCTAAATGATCAATTTTCCAGGTAGGAGAACTATCGGTAATTTTTGCGGGCGGTTTCAGTAGGTACATCCACTGACAAAAATTGTCTGCGACTTTTGGTCTGCCAGCTTCAGCGTCATATGATCCGACAGGGTCGTAAAAAATCCCATTTTGTTCGTATTTCTATTATCTACAATTCTTTTCATTGGAGCAACCAAATTGCTTTATTAGTATTATAAAATGACAGTTGCGAGTCGAAAACAACACAATATAACTACATACTGTTTTTCATGTGATGGCATGTCGGTTTCCTACTAGTATTTTTGTTAAAAACTCACTCATGTTATGCTCTATTGCATGATGTATGAGGGAATTCAGAATTTTCCCCACTTGCCATAGCTGCTCGCGTGCGTAACAACTTTTTTCCTCAATAGACTCCTCAAAAATTGCTCGTGTGCCAAAAATAATTTCTATTGGTTTTAATGGTCAAAACCCCGGGTTCCTGGACTTTTAGGCTTGTTGGGTTGAAGCATATGGAGTTTTGTTCAAAGCAGAACTAGTATACAGGGTGTCCGGTAAACCTTGTACAATATTGAAACTGGTGATAGACCAGGTCATGAATATCGGAATTTCACCTCAGTAAAAATATCACCGTTTTCGAGATAATGGGCATTTTAAGAATTTCTGGAAAATCGCTACCTAACCTTGGATTTTTGAGTGCCATGTATACAAATTGGGACGAATCCAAATATCTTTGCTGCTGAAGATTACTGATGAGTGATGCTTCCAGACGTACAGAACAGTTTTTCAGAAAGTGAAAATATTTTTCAAGAAATGAGGGTAAAATGACAGATTTGAGTTTCATCAATTTTTTAAAAAAAAGTTTGACATTATTATCTGAAAGAAACATAACCAATTGGAAGTGGACATTCATTTCAAAAGAATGCTCATTTTGTCCAGACTCTACCATGGTATAAAACAAACTATAATTATTTTTGGAAGAAGTGGTTTCCATTGAATTAGGCGTGGTTTTAATCTAGGCTTCTATCAACTTTTATTCAAGAAAAAAAGGAAACTACCCAACACCAAAACTACGTCGCAATCACACTCGACGCGCGTTTCGCCAACAAAGTTAGCATCTTCAGGAGCTAAAAGTAAGCTTTTAAGATTGTGACGTAGTTTTGGTGTTTGGGTATTGTATTTTTTTCTTGAATTGTATTTACACCAAAGGTTCCAAAATATTCATTTATTTGATCAACTTTTATACTTACGCCCAAAAATTATTTTATGAAGATAAAATGTGGAAATAATTATTAATAATAAAGAATAGACTGCTTGGTAGCATTAAATAGTATGTCGATAAAATTAACTTTTCATGTAATTAGGCCTAATAAAATTATCGAAATGAAATGTCGATTATCCGACATGGCACCGATTAATACGACTTCTTGTGATAAATGTCGCAATTTTCCAACATCCAGATTCCAACGAAGTTTCAGAGACCGACAGATATACAGGGTGTAACCAAATAAGTGCAAACTTTTTTAAGAGATGAGTCCTTGTCGAAAATTAAAAACTTTTGTTTGAACAACTTGTGACTTGTTTTTTGAAATTATTCCGCTTGTTTCATTGAGTGGTATTTGTTTCTTTGTCATGCCGTACATACGTTATACTCCCCGAGAATATGCGCATATGCACAACATTTATGGTGAATGTGGAGGTAGTGCTACTGCTGCAGCAACGCTTTATACAGAACTATATCCGATTGCACAATGCCGCTCATAGAATCGCTGATTTGGGTGCTATAATCTATAATGCATTTGAAAAGGTTTTTCTTGAAAATAAGTCGTCTCTGCGTACGAGTGGATGGAAAATAACATTTTTGTAATATTATTCAGTACGATGTTGAATAATCGTTATTGTGGTTTATAGTGTATGTTGATTAAAAAAAAAAACGTTGAATTAGTATTTACTTCATTACATCTCGTTGAATGCTTCTAAGCAGTTGATTCGTTATTACTCATAATTATTTAATCATTTCATCTTGATAGGATAAAAATAAAAGACATTACTGACAAAGTCTAATGGAGTTGATTTTAGCTCAGAATAACATCACAATCTAATATTATCGAAATTTTACTCCTTCCAAGAATAATGATCGTATGTTTTATACCATAGTAAAGCCCGGACAAAATGGGCATTCTTTTGTAATGAACATCCAGTTCCACTAGGTTATGTTTTTTCAAACAATAATGTCAAACTGTTGTTAAAAACAGTTGGTGTAACTCAAATCTGTCATTTTACCCTCATTTCTTGAAAAATTGTATTGTTTTCTGAAAAACTGTTTCATATGTCTGAAAGCATCACTCATCAGTAATCTTCAGCAGCAAAGATATTCAAATTCGTCCCAATTGTATACATGGCATTAAAAAATTCAAGGTGAGGTAGTGATTTTCCAGAAATTAAAAAAATGCTCATTATCTCGAAAACAGTGAGATTTTTACTAAGATAAAATTCCGATATTCTGACAGTCATGACCTGGTCTATCACCAGTTTCATTATTGTACAAGGTTAACCGGACACCCTGTATATGTTACTGAATATGGAAAATGGTACAGATAGACTTATATATTATTTCATTTTCTTGATACACAGATCTAGAGGTAGAAGGAGTAGGTCCAGGTCACGTACCCGCAGATCCGCGAGCAAAAGTCGCTCCCGCTCCGACAGCAAAAGTTCCAGGGGGCGTTCCAAGTCACCCCCGTCGAGAAACGGCAAAAGGCGATCCAGATCGGTCAGCAAATCCCGTTCAAGGTCTAGGTCTTAAGTATGTCATCGGCTGATAGAGAAGCGTTTTTTTTTCTGACGAGCCGATATTTTGCAGGTACCACGAGGAGTCGCAGGCTGCGGTACAGTTGAGTAGGGCCTGGCTCTGAAGGTATTTATTTGAAACCTACACCTTAGGTCTAAACAAAGCGAATATTTGTTTTGAAATTCTCAAGTTATTTGTAATTGGCAATGTGTGTTTTACTTTGTATATAATTCGTGGGTTTTCTGTTTAATGAAGTTCTCGCAACAGATCTAGAACTGTTGGGAGGCCCTTTAATAACTTAGTTTTAGAGTAGTAGTGTATTTTAACAATTTGACTTATTGATTCTGCAAATTTTTGGTAAACTAATAGGAATATGTTACATTTAAGGTATGTTTTTGTATATTTTGAAGCTCTTGTTTGATTTGATATGTTCTTACTTTGATGTAACATGTGAAATGATATAAAAATAGTTTAAAAAGATCAGCTTTGGTAATCTTTGTAGCAGTTGATTTAATTAATCGAAATAAGAATAAATAATTTAAACAAAACTCAGTCCTGGAACAAGTATTTCTTACAGTAATTAAATGACAAACAAAAATTATTATAAAAGTTAGACACTTGGGAGGTTTCTCAAATTTTGGTAATTTAGACAAGTGGATCAGTTCACAATTTTATCGTTTGTTTGAAAGTGGTTGACAATGTTTCACTTTGAGTAAGGTTATTCTGGACCTCCATTGTCTAAAAAAGAACAAAGAAAAATTCAATTCTCTGCAATTTTTATTCACGACGTTTCAACTGTTAAAGTCTACAGTCGTTATCAAGTGTATAAATGCGACAATCTCAAGGAAACTTCTTATTATATATGCTATGGCTAATTTTGTGTCATTAGCCTAGGGGTAATTTGCCGGTGTACAGGTAAGCTTGTTAATTACAGTGCCGGGCCCCTCCGGTACAGCTTTGTTAATTCTTATCGCAATTTCAATTGATCCATGCCACTAATTAAGGGTTTCTACACATTACAGATTTATATGCTAGCTTGACTGAAGAAGAGGGCTGGTATAGAAGGAAGTTTAAAGAGAGTGCATATATTATGAACAACAAAGTCTTCAGTCAAGCTAGCATAGAAATCCGTAATGTGTGGAAACCCTTAATTAGTGGCATGGATCAATTGAAATTGCGATAAGAATTAACATTGCTGTACCGGAGGGGTCCGGCACTGTAATTAACAAGCCTACCACCGGAAAATTACCCCTAGGCTAATGACACAAAATAAGCCATAGCATATATAAGATGTAACCTTGAGATTGTCGCATTTATTTTTATACACTTCATAATGAGTGTAGATTTTAACAGATGAAACGTGAATAAAAATTGCAGAGAATTGAATTTTTCTTTGTTCTTTTTTAGACAATGGAAGCAGAATTACCTTACTCACAATTTTATATTGCCTTCGAATTTGTGTTTTCTCTCTGGATTGTTTTCTGACAATCCTTTTCATATTCTCTCCGGAATTATATGGTTTTGTAGCCCTACTTTGTGTTTATGTGGATGTTCCTTCTGTTATAACCACTGGGTTTGTCTTCTCCTTTCTTTCATTGTGTTCACCATAACACCTATTAGATCTTTTTCATCTACTTTTTGTCCCGAATATCATCAGCTCTCTTTTACAAAATGAATATGACCAAAGGACAAAATATTGTTTATCGGTTTAAAATTTTCACAACAAATTTATAATTGAAATATTATCAAAACCTTCACTCTACCAACACAACAAAATTCCAAAAATCAGTTTTTTCAAAGTGAAAGTAAACCATGGTTCTAACATGCCTTTCTACACCCCTCCTTCACGAGGATATTGGATAATAAAGTATATATTTATCTCTAGTCCTGAACAATAAGTTAATCTCTATTTCGTTTATATGCTTTATGTATAATTTTTCCATCTGTTGATTTGACTTCTCAGTGTCCGAAATAATTTTTTTCGACTTCTCCCTGGCATTATTTTGTATGCCACTTTGAAGATATTTCCAAATATCAACATGTGTCTGGTTTTCTTGCTGGGTGTTGATACTGGTGTTTCCATTTCACGATCTCAGGGTATTTTTTCTTTTCCATCTGTCCCCTATCGATTCAAACACAAATTTCATGAACTCTTCCTAGAAGCAGTCCCAAGCTGCTGATTTTTATTTTTTCCTGAGTCAAAATGCTTTGTTAGTTTTTGTCTGCTTTTGTGTTTGTTTTTAACTTCTAAAATAATTCCCGTAATTATATGATTGTTTCTTTTATATAATGTGTATCCTGCCTGTTTTCCATTTTCCTTTTCCCTCTTGCATAATGCTTCTTTTTTTCTATAATCCTTCGTATCTTTTACACTGCCAATAATCATTAACTTCATTTCTATCATGTTCTCTCAGATTGTTTCTCAATCAATCAACTTATTGTCAGTTGAATTTCATTAATTTTTTATCTCTTTCAATTTATAACTTATTCTTCTTATTTGGTTCCCCATTTCTTTTCTTTTTTAATTTGACATTGATCAGAATAAAGGCTGATTCTGCATTTGCTCCTTTAAAAGGTTATCATTTATTAACTGTCTGCTTGAAGAAAAATTGACTTTTTCGTTTGTGTAGATGTTGAAACAATGAAACATATATCTTGTAAGATAGCAAATACGATAATAAAAAGTGAACTGTAAGTATGAGGGATATTATATGTGTATTGAACCACAACTGCAAAGCTTTGTAGAAAGAATTTTCTCAATGAATCCAAAAAAGGGTTCCCAACTTGAATTGGCGTGCTTCAAACTGTATGAATTACTCAAATTAGAGCTGTTTTACGAAAAATGAAACTTTCTGTTTTTATTTCACTTCTATTTGTAACCAACGTTACTGCAGTTTTGTCCTATATGGATATTATGAAAGTAACTAAAAACCGAGTCAATAAATAAGTGTCCTTAAATGGTTTAAAACTACCAGCGTCATATCATTAGTGACTAACGGCCATTGATGACTTTTACCTGAACCCTGTTTACTTGCGACAATGTAGGTAAAAATCTCTTAGTTTCTGATTGTTTGACCTGAGAGTATATTAATTTGTATGAAAATTCAATACATTGTTTTCTGACCAACTTATGATTTGTGGTTGTTAAAAAACAACGCCTTAAATCTTCGTACAGAGTATGTTGAGGTTATAAAACTCTTACAGCCGTATGCATAGTCAATTCCAGCGACTCGCCAGAGTTTCGCCGCTCGCTACACATGAACTATAAATGCACAGTCGAGCTCCAAAAAAGTGGTACATCGCCAAAATGTGACTTATCGCGTAGTTGTCACTTTTTTGGAGCTCGACTGTGCATTATAATCCTTGCGTAGCAAACGGCGAAACTCTGGCGATACGGCTGTTAGTTTCTGATTATTTGACCTGGGGATATCTTAATTCGAACGAAAATTTAAACTGTTAGAAAACAACGTCTTAAATTTTCGTACAAAGTATGTTAAAGTTACAAATCTCTTAGTTTCTGATCGTTTGACCGGGGGATACATTGATTTGTACGAAAATTCAAGACGTCCATTTCTGACTAACTTCTGAATTGTGGCTGTTAAAAAACATTTTAAATTTTCGTACATATTAATATACCCTCAGATCAATCAGAAACTAAGAGATTTGTAACCTCAACATACTTTGTACGAAAATTCAAGACGTTGTTTTCTATCGGTCACAATTCAGAAGTTAGTCAAAAAACGACGTTTTAAATGTCCGTACTAAGTATGTTAAAGTTACAAATCTCTTAGTTTCTGATTGACCTGGGGATATATTAATTTGTACGAAATTTCAAGCCGTTGTTTTTTGTGGATTGAAAAAAAAAACCTTTTTAAATTTTGGTACAAAGTATGTTGAGGGTACAAATCTCTTAGTTTCTGATTGTTTGACCTGGGGTGTATTAATTTGTAGGAAAGTGTAAGACGTTTTCTGACTAACTTCTGTACTGTGGCTGTTAGAAAACAACGTCTTAAATTTTCGTACAAAGTATGTTAAAGTTACAACTCTCTTAGTTTCCGATAGTGTGACCTGGGGGTACATTCAGGTACATTGATTTGTACTAAAATTTAAGATTTTTTCTGACTAACTTCTGAATTGTGGCTGTTGAAAACGTCTTGAATTTTCGTACAAAGTATACTGAGGTTACAAATCTCTTAGTTTCTTATTGTTTGACCTGGGGGTATACTAATTTATACAAAAATGTAAGACTTTGTTTTCTGACTAACTTCTGAATTGTGGCTGTTAGGAAACAAACTTCTTAAATTTTCGTACAAAGTGTGTTTAGGTTACAAATCTCTTAATATGATTGAATTTGTACGAAAATTTAATACTTTGTTTTCTGACCAACATGTGAATTGTGAAAAACGTTTTAAATTTTCTTACAAAGTATGTTGAGGTTACAACTCTGTTAGTTTCTGATCATTTGACCTGGAGGTATATTAATTTGTACGAAAATTTAAGTTTCCTGAACTTCTGAATTGTGGCTATTAGAAAACAACGTCTTAAATTTTCGTACAAAGTTTAAAACTTTGTTTTCTGACTAACTTCTGAATTGTGGTTGTTAAAAAAAGTCTTAAATGTTCGGACAAAATATAAGACTTTGTTTTCTAACTTCTGAATTGTGGCTGTTAGAAAACAGACTTCTTAAATTTTCGTTCAAGGTATGTTGAGGTTACAAATCTCTTAATATGACTGTTTGGATTTGTACGAAAATTTAATACGTTGTTTTCTGACTAACTTCTGAATTGTGGCTGTCACAAAACTTCTTGAATTTTCGGACAAAATATAAGACTTTGTTTTCTAACTTCTGAATTGTGGCTGTTAAAAAAATAAACTTCTTAAATTTTCGTTCAAAGTATGTTGTGGTTACAAATCTCTCAATATGATTGGATTTGTAAGAAAATTTAATACGTTGTTTTCTAACTTCTGAATTGTTGCTGTTAAAAAATGTTTTAAATTTTCTTACAAAGTATGTTGAGGTTACAAATCTCTTAGTTTCTGATATTAATTTGTACGAAAATTTTAGACTGTTTTCTGACTAACTTCCAAGTTAGTCAGAAAACAACGTCTTAAATTTTCGTACAAAGTGTACGAATTTGTTTTCGACCAACTTCTGAATTGTGGCTGTTGAAAACAACGTCTTAGATTTTCGTACAAAGTATGTTGAGGTTACAAATGTCTTAGTTTGGATTTGGTCTATTCCGGTTTTTGTCGCAAGTAAACAGTGTTCAGGTAAAAGTCATTAGGCCATTAGTCACTAATGACAGGCCTCGAACAGATTCAAGGATATTTAACGACAGTTATTCATTACTCAATTTACAGTATTCTTTTGATAGTGTAAATATAGGACGAAACCGCAGTAACATTGGTTACTAATAGAAGTGGTATACAAACATAGAAAGTTTTATTTCTCATTTTTCGTGATGATTTCCTACGACACAGTAACGGCATCAATTATTTGTTTTACAGACTGTGATTTAATTGACTATTAAATCACGCCCAACTTCATTTCTTTCGAACCACGGCCAGAAATCATTCATTAACTAGTTTTATCTGCACAGCAGGTGGCGCTGTTTTGCTGTGGCAGCCAATGTTGAGAGTGTTGCGGTTGTGCGGGGTTAGGAGAGATAGCCGAGTGCTGCTTATGCCGTGCTGTTTTTGCTGGGCGCTGACCTAAAGCAGAAAGCTGCTGCAGTTTTTCCCCTGCCGAATGAGAATAGAGAGATACCGGTTGTAAGGTCCATTAGATTTTTTGACCGGCTATACTTGCCTCGGAAAGGGGGTTGAGAGGCCATGAGCTCGATCATATTTGGGCGATTTTTAGGGTAAAATAGTCAATTGATAACTCGAAAACGGTTCGTCGTATCGATTTCAAACAAGGACAGGATTCTAGGTACGTGCTGTACTGGAAATATACATTTCAATGCACTTTTTAACAATAAAAATATTAAAAATGTCCCAAAAATGCAGTTTCATTGAAGCAATTTTTTGGGTAGACGCTTTGGACGACGCGGCGATAAAACAAAAGCAAATGTTTACTGGTAGCTGGTAAATTTTGAGCAGTAAAGACGCTCCTCAGTTCGTGGTTTTTGATCAATTTTCAAACACATTCGCAATGAAGTATGAGAATTGTGAAAAATGGGATTATGATAGTCTGTTTTAAACAAATCGGGGAAAATGCAGAGGCAGCAAGCAATTTGTACCACGAGAGGTATCCAGAGAGAAGACAACCTTTTAGAGACATTTTCGGAAGATTGCGACGCAACTTAATTGATGGTGGTCAATTTGGAAAGAAAACACCAAATTTATATGCATCAAATAGAGATACGGAGTTGGAAGAAATAACCGTTTTAGGAGCTGTTGAAAATAATCAACGCTAAATTTGAAAATATCAACAGTTCTCATAAGAACTAACGCTGGCGGATTTTGAGAAAGCACAAATTCAAGTCATTCAGGACCAGAAAAGTTCACAAACTCAGACCAGGTGAACGCTGCATTGATTTTTGCCAGTGGCTGCTGGAAAATTGTAACCAAGAGCGAGATTTTTCGTTAAATTGTATTTGGACTGACGAAGCTCGTGTAACCAGTGCCGCTACAATTCTTATACTTGGGCAAAACAAAATCCTCATTCAATTGTGGAGCAGAGAAGTCAAGGAAGATTTGGATTTAGTGTGTGGGCAGGTATTTTCAGGGGTAGAATTATCGGCACGTTCATTTATAATGGCAGTCTCACATCTCGGAGGTATTTAGAAATTTTAACGCAAAATATTGAACCCCTTGATGAATTGCCACTAATGGAGCTCAGGAAAATATATTTTCAACAAGACGGTAAGTTTTTATCAGTTTTATTGAAACTGAGTTTTAATTACTGCTGTATAAAGATTTCTCAACATTTGATAGCCACTAGCGAATAATTGCTTTTTATTTTATCGGCGCAGCGTCCAAAGCCCACTTGTTCAAAATGTGTGTTTCAAAGTCTAGATGGAAAAATCTAAAAGCTCTGTATTTCAAAGATAACTAGCAAAATATCAAGTTTTGGAAAGGTAATTTCAAGCTCTATTGAAATATATAGGGTGTCTCATATTTTTTTTCTATCAATAACTATCGATTTGTTATTATTGAAAAAATAAATCACACCATTGAATTCTACGTAAAAAAGTGCTTTGGAAATGTTTTTATAAAAACAAGGAATTTTCGACAGGAAAAAGTTGCAGCAACATTTCGAAAAACACGCTGTAACTCAAACAATGATAGATATCGATATGTGGTTTTCACCAGTAAGTTTGTCATAAAATTTGATCCTCAGACACAGCCATCAGTTGTCATCTATCCAGTGTGAAAACAGTACTTTCCCTTTAACAGTGTCTAATTCCCTGTACATAGAATCGAACGTCCTCTAGAAGCCTGTCCTAGTTTGATATCGATACGACGAACCGTTTTTGAGTCAACGACTCTTTTACCAAAAAACCGTCCCAAGTATGATCGCGCTCATCCTCTTAAGGGATCATAGATCAAATAATTCGTTTCGGGAGTTAAACGGGATACAATTTCAATGATATTTTTTCGGTACTTCAAATTGAGAATATGCAAAGTTTGAACGATTGCAACTGATGGTGTTTCTAAAAATATCGAAAGAAGCACAGTGAAACAAATGAATCCGTAGCACATTGGATATTTTTCATTAAGGTTATTCCTGGAAATTGGCTTTTGCTTGACATATTTGTGGGAATGATATACTGCGCTGGTCATAAAAGTAGGTATTATAAGGGAAAACAGTTTTTTACTGGAGTTTTGGAAAAAACGTTTTTGGTGACCGATTGTGCATGACCAAAAATCAATTTTGACACGTCACGTGATCAATAGTATGTCGGCAAATTTAGAAAAAATACTATGAAGAGATGCAAAAAGTGGGGTAAGATGGCTAGAATCGAAAAAAGTAATTTGAAAAAGTGGGCTAGAAGTTAATTTTATACTCATACGGAGTTTCAGGCAATACATCGAAAAATGTGAACCCTTAATATTTTCGATCTCTACAAAAATCGATTCTTTTTTCTGAAAAGCTAGATTGTAGTGGAATATTTGTATTTCGATGACAGCATTTTCTACATACCAGATAGCACCAAATTGAAAAAGGATTCTCGATGTTGCATTGATTCGTATTTAACAGTAATATTAGAATTCCATGACTATTTTGATGATATGGTTTAAAACATCGTGTTTTCCTGATTATAATCAAGTTTCGATAATAATCGTTTCACTTCGCACATTAACCTGAAAACTTTGAGCCCCTTTAATTTGAAGCACTATTTTTAAGTTCATGTACTACCATAAACTTGATTATAATCAGGAAAGCACGATGTTTTCAAATAATCATATCATCAAAATAGTCATGGAATTCTAATATTACTGTTGAATTCGAACCAATGTAACATCGAGGATCCTGGAAAAAAACTCTTTTTTAATTTGGTGCTATCTGGTAAGTAGAAAATGCTATCGTGAAATTCTGTTAGATACGAACCAATGTAACGCTAGAGTAATGCCTAGAATCGATTTTTTTTCAATTTAGTGTCATCTGGACACTTTTTATCTGGACCCCTTTTATCTGGACCCCTTTTATCTGGACCCCTTTTATCTGGACCCCTTTTTATCTGGACCCCTTTTTATCTGGACCCCTTTTTATCTGGACCCCTTTTATCCGGACCCTTTTTTTCCGGACCCTTTTTTTCCGGACCCTTTTTTTCCGGACCCTTTTTTCCCGGACCCTTTTTTTCCACTCTTTTTTCCGGTCTCTTTCTTTCTGGACTCTTTTTTTCCGGACTCTTTTTTCGGGATCTTTTTTTCCGGACTCTTTTTTCGGGATCTTTTTTTTTCGTACAATTTTTTTCCCGGCTTTTTTCCGGACTCTTTTTTTATGGAATTTTTTTTTCGGACTCTTTTTTTTCCGGGCTCTTTTTTTCCAGACTTTTTTTTCCGGACCTTCTTTTTTCCGGATCATTTTTTTTTCGGACCAATTTTTTTCCGACAATTTTATTTTCGGACCATTTTTTTTCCGAACCATTTTTTTAAACCATTTTTTCCAGACTAATTTTTTTCCGTAACATCTTTTTCCCGGGCTCTTTTTTTCCTGTGCTCTTTTTTCCTGTGCTCTTTCTTTTTTCCTCTGCTCTTTCTTTCCGGACTCTTTTCCGAGCTCTTTTTTTTCCGGGCTCTTTTTTTTCCGGACTCTTTTTTTTCCGGACTCTTTTTTTTCGGACTCTTTTTTTTCCGGACTCTTTTTTTTCCGAGCTCTTTTTTTCCCGGACTCTTTTTTTCCGGACTCTTTTTTTTCCGGACTTTTTTTTCCGGACCAATCGTAGAAAACAGATATGAAGGTACGGAACAATCTGTATCGCATTGACAATTTTAAAACCGTCGGTAGCCGGTAGTTAAACGGTTTGTTCACTCACGGTTTCAATGTAAACAATCTCATTCTCGAACATTTTCTAGACATTTTTCTATGAATAGAATAATTTTACATACAAATATTTTAGGTAGGTGATTCAGATTAGTTTGGATTATTATAAACGAGATATATTATCATTGATTTCAGGTAAAGACGAGACCTCGTGCAATTTTCATTGTTCCGAAGGGATTTCAATAAAAAACTGACCAAATATTTTTTTATTTCTTACCTTTTCTTACACAGAACACACTCGTAGCACTTGAATGTGATTTTCACTTCAGAAAACAGTTGCTGGTGTAGATATAAAAAAAGTACACGATGAAAAATGTCCGACAGTTCAAATGGCATTCGAGCATTTCGAAAATGGGAAATGTCTTCGAGTGTATTCAAAATTAGAATGGCGTCGCTTCTTAAAAAATGCCGTCTTCGAAGGTTTCGAAATGAGAGTTTCATATCGCAGTATGCATTCAGAAAGATAAATTGCATTCGAATAATCTAAATTGAAGAGTTTAGAAAATGAAAAGTTGCTTTCGAAAATTAAAATATCAGTCGAGAAGCCCGAAATGATAATTGAATTTCTGAGTTCAGAAAATAACGCATTCAAGTTTCGAATATAAAAATTTCGTTCAGGGGTTCTTAATGTTTCAAAGACTACGATAGGAAATTTTTAGGAGTCTAAGATAGTTGAATTTTGAAGTTTTTTATGAACAAAAATGCAATGAGGTTAAATTTCTGAAACATGTACTGTATGTGTCGTTTGCTTTGTATATTATTTAATGAATAAAATTAAAATGGTTGAAAAATATACCCGGGGGGGGGGGTGCACTATATAGGCAGTGATTTGTGTATTTAATTTCTGATTGGACTCTGATTTACATTATTTGTGATCATTTTATTCCAGGTTTAGCAAAGGTAAGTCAATTATACTTATCTAAGAGACGGAAAGACTACACCTGAGCAGGTCGATGAAGCTGGGGATGTTTCTCTGTTTGAGAAACACTCATCTCAAAAGCAGACTATATTTGTTTGTCAAGCTTGCGCAGTAATTGTACCAAATTCATCTTTATTGTGCACTTTGTTATTCCGAAATCAGGTAACGAAATCAAGTGTTTTTTATCCCAAGATTTATAAAGAGATATTGAACAATACTCACTGTATCCAAAAAATAATAAAATCGTCAGACAAACAAACAAAATCAATGCAAAACTTTTTATAGCATTACCAACCACATGTATAATATTTATAAATCACTACTCCTTTGTCATCATGCGGAGTTAGGGCAACTTTTCTTTGGGAAACTGTATACACCTTGTGTTTCTTACACTGAATAGAATTCTTGTTGCATTGAGAGTCACGATTCTGAAAGAGATTTTTCAAAAAATATCTTCTTATTCCTTTAAATTTTGTCATTGTATCAAAAGATTCTAAATATAAATCGTTATTTCATTCATTAATTACTTCAAGTTGTTTTTTTTTGTTCGGAATGTCTTTTGGAGTATTATACAATTGGAATGCATGCATTTTAGAACGCAGTCTAATAAATAAAAAAATCATTGTTTTCATCTTTCAGAAGACCCAAAATATTCTTATTTTTCAAAGGTATACCGTAATAGTATATTAGTGAATCAGTGTCTAATATACCATATAATAACATCATCAACAACAACAATAGTCTTTGTGAAAATCATGTAAAAATATTTTGGAATTGTCTAAAATTGTAAAACCATCATATATTGGTTTATTGAATTTTACAACTGATTTTGTCATTTCGATTCGAATTGGACTCTCATTGAAAATAGTAGGACGTGAAAATTTAAGATAAGTTCGACTTTCCTGTATTTTCCAACGTTTTCCGTTGTTTTACCGAATACACCAATGTTCATTTAATTAGTTTGAATTCATTTTTCTCAAAATAATTCTTACTTTTTTTCCTCTCATCATTAATATATGGCTTAATTCCAGGAGACTGTTCGAATTCCAATACACGATTGATTATTTTAATTTTGAGTCCCATTTTGACAGCCTGTTTCAAATTTCTATAATGAATTACATACAGTTCGAAACTTTGAGTTTGAAGTTAGTGGTATTCGATGTTCAGTGCATAGTGGTGAATCATGTGAATACATGAGAAAATATCCGAAATGAGAAAATAGATCAACCCATTCAAATTTGGAAACGGGTAATGGTATGTATACACATGCTTGCACCATAAACATTGTTGACATTGAAATACATAATAATAAGAAGGGTTAGTTGTCATCTGGATTCAATTGATCATTCGTATATTTATTATTATAATACCACATACTGCTTGACCAGGGTTGTCTATTAATGAGGTTTTTGCAGAAATCCGAGGCTACCTGTTTAGATCTTAACCCGATTTTGGTAAACTGTTGCTTTTGAGATTCTCCGAAGAAGAGTAAAATAATACATCAAGTTAAACAAGACTAACCTTTATTAAATAATCAAATAAATAATGTGACACATTGGGAAGAGATTTTTTTCAATCATGTATATTTGATAAAGAACACAAATGAAAATATCCAGTACAATTGAAATGTAGAATTATCGTAAAATCCTAATTAAAAAACCCATACGGTTGTTGACAGAAGAGGTAAATACAAATTCAGTAACGCAAGGCGATCACAGATAAACAACTGTCAAATGTAACATGCATAACTTTAGAAATTTTCCATCTTAAATTGCACATTTCGATTGATATGAATTATATCAACGCATTTTATAATATGTATATAATGTATATTCAAAAACATTCAGCTAACTCTAAATGTACTGGAAATACACTAAACCAAAGACATCTCTCCTCTATCTGCTTTCTGAAGATACTTTCTTAAATTTGTTTAGTTCGCAAGGATAACCAATACTAAACTGGTCCAGTCTTTTCATCATCGGATTTTCTTATTTTATGAGATAGTTCTGTAGCTCACAAACAAGTCTGTATTGACAGATACAAAAGAGTGTTGTAGCAGATCTTACTTCAAAGTTGTGGTTGTTACGAAATGGCTAGATCTCTCGCAATTACGTAGCCTCTAGCTATTTATGGCTACTTATTTATCATCTTTATGGTGGATTTTTTATAAACTCGAACAAATTAAGAATTAACAACTATTAGCTATTCAACTGAAAAAAAATAGGAATTACGTTCGGGATAGTCATGTTTCGACGTTCAGCGCAAAAGACAAGTATCCTATGAACCTAAGGCTCGGTTTTCAAGATTAGTCACATTAGTAATTGCCATTTTCTCATATACATAAAATTTTGAAACAGTACACATATGAGTCAAAAATTGCAATATGTGCAGCCAGGAACAATATTCACTGCTCAAGACAATAGATTCTATTTAAAATATTTGAACTTAATAAATTTTTAGTTGAAAAGATGAAAAATTACCATCTTGTTTGCTAATTCTCAATTTAATTTACAGATGAAAGCACTTGATGGTGTTTCTCCTTTAATAATTCTTGATTTAGTTGAGTTTATATAACATTCAGGTTTTTGTGACGTACTCCGTATTAAAATATTTGTGATATATGTTGAATGAAAAACATTATATTATTAAGAAGTCCTAATTGTAAAAACTACACATTTTTAGCGTCTGACATATATTTCTGATTAATAAATACGCATATAGCATTAAACACTACAAAAGACTGGACGCAGTTGAAGAGGCTGTATCAAGGATATGTTCAAGGAATTTCCAAACTGTAATGAAGATAAATTTTGAGACATATTTTGGTACAGCATTGAATTTATTTTTACATTATATTACGAAAAATATCAAAAGGCCACCCTTCGGCCATTATATTATTATTATCGATGCTTTACAAAATTGGATGAACATTTGAAGAATTAAATGGTTGTCATTCTAGAATCGTTCCTCACCGAACGAAATGTCGATTATTTTATCACGTCACCGTTGCATTTGTTGTTCTTATCGTTTATTCCTAGTCAGATCTGTCTCTTATTGATTTTATGATGAAAAAAATCAGTTGATTTATCCAATTATATTCACTAATCGCATAATGGAAACGTTTTCTTCATTACAATTCGATTTTCAGTTTATGCATATGCCTCGATGCCATTTTATGCACATCCTTCTGTTGATGTCCTTTCTAACTCATAATCAAAGGATATCACATCCAACATGGTATTCTAGCTATACAACGATCTTTTCAAATATTAATGTTATTGTACAGACAGAAAGAACAATTGGACCTGGATAAGAAAAAATGACTTGGCGAAACAACGGGGTATATATAATTTTTTGTGCACCACTTTGAATGGATGTAAATTTTCT
Source organism: Chrysolina oricalcia (assembly GCA_944452925.2). Lineage (NCBI taxonomy): Eukaryota > Metazoa > Arthropoda > Insecta > Coleoptera > Chrysomelidae > Chrysolina > Chrysolina oricalcia. The sequence continues at coordinate 2,807,165 of OX101824.2, read as the reverse complement.
AATTCTTTGACTGGGTAAGAAATATAAATTATAATACCAAATCGTAAGAAAACAAGTAAAATTATGAAAAGCTAGTATTCCTTTTGGTGTGCCGTATCCTTTGTTGAAATATATGAAATAATTGTATCTCTTCAAACTTGAATGAATCAAATGGTATCTTGGACGTGGGAGTACTCTAGTGAATAATTAACTTTTGGTGGGATAAATATCACCGTAAACTACGCCTAGTTTCCCTTATTAAAAAGAATACATTTGAACGATTTAGTCGATATTTTTCACTTTGCAGAATGACCTCTGGATATAAATATATAAAGGCAGATTTCCGTTTGTGAAGTTCCAGTACCAATATTAATATTAAAATGGCCACACGAAGTGGCCCAGTGATAGTACTAAAGTAAAAAGTCTAACATCCCAATACTTCAGTGCATTATCATATATATATTTATATATAATTATAATAATAATCATAATAAGTTAGGAAGTATGAAGGCATATAGATAGTTTCATATTTATACAATTTTAAAAGTTCACTTTCAAAAAATGTATCGCCACCTGATATTACAACATGGCTGTGTTTTTCATCATATCAACACCATTCTCTTTGATAATATCAAGTTCAATACAAAAGCTATTCAAAATTAACGATAGCTATCACAAATAATCGCTTATTATTGCTTGGAGAATCCAAGCTTGGAGGATGATCAACATTTACAATTGGTATTTCAGCAACAAATAATAGAAAAAAAGTTTCAATTTCGATACGGAGAATATCGAAATCTCAACCGAATCGGTAAACAATGATTTCAGTCGGAACACGTCCAGACGCCGTGTTGAAAAATATCCAAAATTAAAAGTATATTTAGAACATGTCAACTAACCACTCATTTGCACCATACAATGTGTCTGAGGATGAACAATTCCTTGGAATGAAACGTTTGAAAGACGAGATTGTGCTACTCTGATGTTTCATATAACTCACCCCTTCGCTGACCTTCCTTCCGATTTGAATTCAAATATTGTAAATCATATAAAGTTCTTCTAGAGACTGGCAGAGAGATGTTACCAAATCACTGCTGAAAAACCTAGGATATGGGAAATGGGAAAAAAATGTGTAACAAAAGGGACATTCATATGACGATATAATTAGAATTTCCAAAACATTTCTGGGTTTTAAAGTTTGTTTTAAGGTTATTTCGAACAATTCAAGAACTGATTAACTTGTTTGGGGGTTATCCTCAGAGCTGGAATAAAATAAGAAACATTTTTTGAAGAAACTTATCATAAAAGTTTTCATGATATTTGGAGATTGATAGCTAAATTTTAACCTGACTGAAAATGATAAATATGCACATCATCATTGAGGGTGAATGTATCCTTGTTACAAAAAAAATACAAAAACATGCTTCATATACTATGTACACACACGGCACTGTCAATATTCCAACATTTGAAAACAATTGTTTGTATGAGTGAGACAAATGCACTTGTGCTAAGCAGGGAATAATCTTTTTTTTGTGCTAAGAACAAACACTTCAGAAATCTTAGTAGATATACCCCACAATAATATACCATATCTGAGGCAATGGTCAAGAAATTTTATTATTCCAGTATAGCTGGAAAATGGCCAAACATTCACATTGATCTGCATTTTGCCTATTATGAAATCTGTATGATGTTTTATCCACATTTAAGTAAAGGTCATTCTCATTGAAATAGTAATTTTTTGCATTACGTCAGTGCCTAACTTTTCTGTTTAATGAGAAATCGTCTTCTTAGGCAGTATACTTGCCTGAGTGAATACTCTGATCAATGTAAATCACATAAAGTGTGAATATAGGGCCCAATATTGAACCCTGGGGTTTTGGGTAATGCTGACATACTGTGTACACGATATTGTGCAAAGGATGATATCCACGTATTTGCAACTCAACAATTTTCCGTGATTGACACAATCCAATGCCCCTGCTCAGGTCACAAAAGACAGTAGCAGGACATTCACTGCCTTCAATATTTTCCACCACTATATTATGAAGGAAACTTGATGTTTGATCGATAAGGAAACCGAAAATAAAATTGATATCAGCATGAGAAAGCTTGAAAAATAATGTTGCTGAGAAGTATTTTATTTCAGCTCTGAGATAAGAGTCGAAAGATTTGCCAGCTTGTAGTAGATTATATGACACTCAAGTTATTTTACGTTGGATATTTCGAGATAAAAGACAATTTTTCGAGATAAAAATAGAAATGTTCGAGAAAAAATTCGAAATTACGAGGTAAAAGTAGACATATGGCTAAAACAATAAACAAACAAATAATTCTCGACCTTTTCACACTTTCACACAAATCCGAAGCAACGATAAATTATTTATAGACAAGAATTGTGAGTGTAACTTGATAATAGTAATGTTGACAAAAACCCCTGGAGAGATATAGAATTTAATTTCCAAGCTTCCACATTTTCTTATGCTCCTCTAGTTCATTCTAACGGGGTATGAACCAAATGCTTACCATTGCAATAATGAAATACTCATTTTTATAAGAGCAAACAATCCCTTATGAATATGACTAGGAGTTGTTCTTTTTCAAAGGTTTCGACAAACTATACATCATAATCAATGAACTATTATCTCTCACGTTGAGAAATTGTCCGTGGCGAGATTAGTGGGTTTTATACGTTCAGTTTAAACTCCGGGTCGACTTAGTATTGGTTAGAATGAATGTGAACCCATACATCATTTAATTGATGTCATTCACACTCTAAACCATTGGTAAGTCCATCCGCATTTTAACTAGACGTATACAACTTGCCCTTGCCTTGGCCTTTTATTTCGGCAAATTCTGCTCTCAAATTATTGTTTTCAATGATATAATTCATCCCGAGACACATCATATGAATTGATAGTCCCTAGTTTTAGAAGAAAGTGTCATTTATTGCTTAGTCACACCACAACTGGTCACGCCTTCAGAAGAGTTACTAGATACACTACAACATTCAACAAATAATAAGACAGAAAATATGTAATAAAACAAATAATATAAAGCTACAACTGCGTATATTATATACAAGTTTAGAGGTAGTGAATCAAATGTGATAAAGTCCATGATGATGATGATAGACAAAGTAGTTAGCCTAACACATCCAAATATAGTTTTAAAACAAGATAAGAAATGCCCCAAACTTTAATACATTCTTTACACGTCTCGTATAGTGTTGGCAACCAAGCGAATCGCTTGGAACTCTGGTGGACGCTTCCTTCAAGTCACTAGATCGAAAATGGTACGTGAATCTTCATTGCTCAACTTGTTCAAGTATCCCATCGAATGAATTAGGAGATTGGTACTAATTTCAGATCTCAAAAGTACAGTGAAACCTAAAAATTTTGATTGAGGGATAACGGTCTATACAGCAAAATGACTTACTCAACTTGCAAAAAGTCAAGCGAGTCCTAGATCATTCAGATGGATAGATCATTACCAGTAAGTAACCCCTTTTCAAAAGCTTCACTTCTCGGCTGATTCTCCTTGTATATCGGCGGCGCCATTATAAACTGAATTCTATGAAGTAGCCCTTTCAGTGTTTTGATGTTCAAAAGTCCCTCATCGCCCTTATGAAAAAAGTTTGTTTATTGCACATGAACTTTCAAAATAATCTACAGTTTTTGGAGATAATGAATATTACAAAGTTCAAGAAAAACAATTGAGCTTGAGCTAATCACCTGTGGCGCTATTTGCTGAGCTTTTACCACATGCCAATCCACAACAAAATATAAAAGTAGCCCCCCTCACCAGTCCTAAAGATAAATTTTGGATACGTCCTTTGTCACTTCTTAAATTATATTTCTCCATCCGATATATCGGACTGATTTGAGAATCAATAACAGGATGAATAGCTGGATGAATAGGATGAAACAGCTTCAATATTATCTGGTTATAGTTTTAGGAAAACGAAAGGGTTGAACATGGCACACAATGAGTAAAAACAAAATATCTGTTTATAAATTCTAGTAAAATCACAAAACGTAATTGGATGATGTTATGCAATAATGGGTCAAGCCACAGTCAGCTAGTTTCGTAAAAAATATCAAAATAGTTCAGCAGATCATGGAATGATGGAATGTGGCTTAATACTATCGTCATTGGATGGAGCCCCCTTACAATTGCGGGTTAAATCATTTTTGCTTATTGTAGAATAACACTTTGGCGATTCCAATGACTGTGACAGCTCAATTATTAAAAAATGTGGCTTGACTCATTGTTGCATAACACCATCCAATTGTATTTATTGAAAATGGCAGCATGTTTGGCCCTCAAACTACCATATTTAGATCGGATTTATGGCTGGTTCATAATAGTAGGGTGGGAGAGCCAATAAAAATTTGACACCCGGCAACTAATGCGACCCTTACGAATCAGATAAAACATGCCCGGAAGGCATATTCGTATCGGGCGTAACTTATTACTCATCAAAACATGCCGAACTAATGGTCCTGACGGACGCAAGTGATTACACGAACGGTGCGGTACCATGCGTCCGATACGGTGCAGTACCATGCGTCCGATACGGTGCAGTACCATGCGTCCGATTATTCGGATGCTGCGAATCAGGTTTACTTGCTCAGGTTAGGTTTGAGTGAGAGGCCCAAGCGAAAAATACTAATTTTGGATGAAAAGTCTTTATATCGAAACAATTTTTGATGGTTATTCAGTCTACGAAAGGTTACTCTGATCAGGTTTTGTTGGCTAAGAACCTACGCATTTCAACTTGGTGTACTTCTAGAAATCGCCGACGCATTAGTTTGATACGTCGGAACTTAACAATTATTTGAATATCACAAAAGAGTATCGTATCGGACTACCGATTTTGAACACTTGTATGCACTCATGCACGTCCGTTACGTGATCTGGATCGGCACAGATCGTTACTCTCCGATTGTGCATTAAGCGTTCGATACAATATGCGCCCGGGACAAAATTTCCTGGCTCTCATAGCGGAAATGAATGTTTCATTGCCACATTTTGGGGGGTCATACTGATTTATATTTTGCTCTAGGGGGCTTAGTTCAGCCAGAATCGTGTACGCTACTTTTGGTAAATGTCCAAATCCGCTAGAGGGACTGGAAAGATGTGTTTAAGACTGGTCTACCCATGAACTATCAGAATCTGAAGGGTTGCCTGAATTGGTTGTCAGATGATAAGTATGTTGGCATAATTTTCAACTCTCCTAATAGAAATAGACCATACTTTCACCTTATCTTTGACTTTTACTCTGAAAAAGTTTCGCAAATGGTTTCAATGGTTTAATTTTACAAAAGGTATGTCTGGTTCATAGACTCACACTTTTACTTTAATATTGAGGCATCGAAATCTTTTAGGGTTGTTTTGATTTGATATTTATCTGCTTATCAAGACAACATTTTGATTTTTGACAAAGTCTTTTGGATGTTTTAACCTTCGACAGTCTGAAAAAAAGTGAATTCAAGGAAATCTTACGAATGTTGACTAACGAAAATTTTGAAACTTTAATTTGATGGCGGAGTTGCTAATTCTTCGCTATCCACATACCGCATACCTAGCAAATAACAGCATGGCTATGTTGCTATTGCTATAATAGTCATTATGCACTGTTCATCAAAGGATGTACAGCAAGTGAAATCATTATACTTTGATGATGCTTAGAATTTTGAATATTCGGATTTTATGGAAAAGTAAAGGTGTGTAGTATGAACGCTACAACTGAAATCCTTTGCTACAACTTTCTTTAAATAAAAAAGTAAAAGAGCGATCCTATGATCTAGCCATCAATGGAATTCTACTTTTTCGGCAGGAAATCGAAATGAAAAGTGTATGCATGCGTTATCATCCAAGACAGTAACTAATAGAAATACACCTATTCTGTCTGTTGTGACTTGTCTTCTCATCGTTTTCATTTGCATAAATTAAATTTTTATTATACTTCTTTGAAAACACATTTTTTCATCTGTATTAGTAGTACAAATTCGCTCTGAAGCTAATATTGAAATATACAGCAAAGTACACTAAATTTTAAAAAGTCTATATGCTATGATGATATTCAACATGTACCTATTTTGTATTTTAATTAGCAAATGTTTGAATATCCAGATACACCTGTATTATTTTTTGACGTTTTGTCCACCTTATCTGACACCCCCATTTAAATCAAATCACCTTTGAAATAATTTGAGGGAAACGCATCATACATGCCAAACACTGTATTACCAGCGTTGATTATTTTCTGTCAATTAAATTTGTACTCTGAAGAAAATCCCGAAATTCCCGATAACATTTTTTTATGTTGTATTTTGTTATGTTTCCGTTTTCAAAGAAGTATAAATAAATCGTTCATTACAAGTCCAGATATAGATTTTTCCGTGCTTGCACGACTTTCCACGAATATTTTCCTCATATATAAAATGTTTCGTAAGAGGAATGCAATTATCGAAAAATAACAGATTTAATTGCACTGCAGAGCCGATAACTGCACTGCGAAAACATGGGAAAAGTAAAAAATGTCGCGTGTCTAGCACAATTTTTCTGAAGCAACTTGTGTTCTCGTTAATATCTGACAGAATTATTATTGTCACAAGTGAATAGAAAAGTGTTTATTTCTAAATTTCTGATAAAATATACTATTATATGTTCTTTTCTCCTAAGTTTTTATGGTTTGAAAAGTACATACAGCAGATTGACAAAATGTATCTACCTAATCAAAATACTTTACTTTTTTCTCCCTGCATAACTTTTTTTACTAAAGCTGCCGGTAAAATGTGATGCTCATTATTGAAGTAAAATATAAAATAAAAATGTGGTCTACGAACCAAGGCCATTATCCTGAAAAATAGACCATGAAAGCCAAAATATAGTATATGGATTTTGTGTTACTGTCGTAGTACCTAATGTTTGAAGTAACTGTGTTTTGCAAAATGCAGTTGATGTTATTGGGACGAACAAGTATGCCTTCACCCAGTTCCTACCAACAAGACAGAAGAATCAATACAGGAAGCGCCCTCTACTAGTACAGTGTCGTATTACATAACACTGTAGGGATTGGCTCAGCAAATTTAGCGATGTTTTTTGCCCGATATTATACAGGGAAAAAGCGGTAACTTGTTTCTCGATGATATTTTGCCAACACTATGCCGATCGACATAATTTTGAAGTCCAAGAGACTCGTAAGCGTAAATATCAGTCACGTAACGTAACAAATGAAAAAATGATTGCACATTCAAATCGTTAACTATTAAGTTGTTGGAGGAATCCAATCAAGATTGTTAGAGCTTTGTATAAAAGTTGTGGGACGCCATATGAAATTTTTTTGTTTTGATATTCTGATAGGTGGTTGAGATATTACCTAATAATTAACTATACCATAGTATGTATATAATATATTATAGAGTAAATTTACAGAATTCAATAAGATTAGATATATATACTCCCGCATACAGCAGAACCATTCACACGATCTCCTCGTCGGCAGCAAAGACCCCTTCTCTCGAATGTTGCTAACAATTTTTCTATAATGGCTTACAGTGGTGCTGGAGATTCATAGTTTCTAATGCAATTCAAGGGTGACTTTAACACTGAACTGGTTAACATATATTTGTACATTTTATATACACACCATTCCCGAGTGGGCGTCTGCCGCCGACGAGGAGCACAGTTAATATTAACCATTTAATATTATAACACAATTTGTACAATGAAGAAAATAAAAATAAGTACAACTCGTAGCAAAGATGTGTATTTTTGTCTTAATATTAAATCGAAAGCTATTTTCCGGATCGGCGTTCCGGAGAGTGTGAACACTCGGTTTTTCGTTCGCGGCATGTAGCTGAAGTTGACTTTTTATGACCATTTTCACGGGAAGTCTTCAAATCAGATGATGTAGACTTTGTCGCAACAATTTGAACCTACACTTCTGATAAATTGGTAAGAAAAAATTAAAGTGTATAAAAAAAATTATTAGGTTGCGTCAAATAGGTAATGCTATTATATAAAAGGCAAGTGAAAATTATTTGGTTTGACTTTCTATGTATCTTATTTATAACCTAGGAAAGCTGTATTACTGTCAAAATAAGTTACGCAATCTGTATCACGTGATAAATGTTGATGTGATTATTTCATTCACACATGGCTGCACCAATAAAATTCCATGATTGAAGTTACATGATGTGTGATATGAGCGGCTATTTAGGTAAACACGCCTATTCATGTAAACAAATAAATATTAGCAGCTCTCTTTTGTTTGTATAAGGGTCCAAGTTTGACATAACTTAGTCACTCAAAATGGAAATGTCTCGTTTTAAGTTATGTTCTACTACAGAATCGTTGTTAAAATACAGGTTGAATTAAATGTTGAAACGTATATAAACGAGTATATGGATGATTTTATGCTGTTCTTGAAATAATCTTCCTGAATATCATCCGACCATAACAAATAGCCACTATTATTTTCTTTAATTCATCTCGAAAAACTTGTATTTTGTGACAATTCAGTTCGACCATATGAACATTAATAATCAAGGAATAACCCCCTGGAGCTAAAGCTCTCGGGAGTTATTCAGATTATCAATGTTCATATGGTTTAATCAAATTGTCAAAATACAAGGTACTCTCGATAGAAGAAAATAATAGTCGGCTATTTCTCATGGTCTTGGGATATTACCTACTCATTTCGGATTCCAGTTGAACATGTTATTTATTGGTTATACTTTCAACAAAGAATAAAATTATAGTTCATATTTTGCAATATTCACTGCCTACAAAATACAAAGAAAAATTAAGGTCGACAAGTCCGCCTGAAATTTATTTTCCCAATGACCCCGTCCACATGCACATAGCCTACATTTAGTTGAACAATTGACTTCGGTGGACAATTTCAGATGAAATACATGAAATGTCAAATATTTGATAAAACATACATTTTATTACGCAATAAACAAGTTATGCCGCACCAGGTTACTGATACTGCATATTTCATTGAATTTTTGAATAAACGATTCAATGCAGTAGAATATTTTCATTAATATCCTATTTACTTAATTTTTTAATACGTTTTCAAGGCAAATTGAATTGAGACAACTGTTCTATATAATTAAATGGATTTACGAAATTTTTAGGAAAATCATCCGAAACTGCAATAAACATTATTATTATTATAGATTTCTGTATAAACCTGGACACTATTAAACATTGGTATGAAACATATTCACTTGATCTTGAATTTACTAGGGGGTCTTTCAGTATTCTGATTGTAAGGATTTATTTTCCAGGACAATATTTTTTTTTTATTAAATGAATGGCATAACACAATAGTTGTCTCTACAATTCTGAGGCATCACACCAATTTTCATCAAACACCATTTTCAATGTTTATAACGTATTTTGAAAATGAATTTAAGGCATAACAGACAGGAAAATGAAAATCAGAACTGAATAGCGTAGTTGGTAAAACGCACTTGGCTGGAAACCAAGAGGTCACAGGTTCGATTCCCGATTTATCCACATTTTTTAAATTCAGTTGATTTTCATTTTCCTGTTTGCTATGCAAAAAACTTATTCTCGATTTAAATTTAATTACAGGCGTAAAACACCACTTTCTCTTTCTTCAAAATTAATCATACATCTTTACATTTAGTTGACAAATGACTGACGTGTTTATATTCGGTACTTAACGATGTTGAAATAACTTGTGACATCAAACGGATCTTTAGTAATCCACTACTTCTCGATAAGCACAATTTCATGCATCGAAAGCAAGCATTTCGAAAACGGCATATAATCGTCAACTTCAAATTCATAACCTCCAAACGAAAAACTCCCGCTCGATCGATCAACGGAACGCCGGCAACATCCAGAAAACCCCCCGATCGAATACTTCGTTTAATATTAATAGAGAGAAAAATGTACTTATTCCGCACAATTACAATCGGCAATTAAATATGTATAGCAATATCTTTTATTTATCTTTATATAATTTTTTATTTAAAACACACATAGTGATGGCGATGACGGTGATGGGAACAACGTATATGGAGATGAGAATGACGAAACAGTGGCGACTGGTGGGTATGGCACGCTCATTATCACTCAACACGTGCAAATTGCCAATGCCCTGCACGCTGTTTCACACTGCTGGCTTCAGCGGTTTGTTTGCGACTGCACAGTCAATATGCGATAGAACGTGATGTTCGAGATTCGATAGGGGAGGGGGTGATGCAGAAAACTAAGTGATTCGTTATTGGCATTTTGTCTATGGCTGCGGTAGGCGTCTTAAAAGGTGATGTGGCGGTCGAGGTTCTCGCCTTGATGGCACGATTTCAACTGACTCAGCAACGATAATCTGCTTTGCTTCTATTCATGCAGTAGTAGCACTTGCTACCAGTCTATCAGATTGAAACCTTCCTGTCGATTGCAATTTACAAGATGATTTTGTATTTCTATAACTTTTCGATATATTTCCGTTGAACTTGATTTCTCCTTGAGAGTGTCTACTATAAAGTCAAAGTAGCAGCATCACTTACATGTAGGAAAACGTCATGCAAACGTTAAAAAAATGTCGCGTGCACATCGATGAATGTCATGCATACGTTGAATAACGTTACGCATAATGTGCTTTTTACGAACACGTGACGTTTTTTGTGAATACGTGTTGTTTTTTGTAAATACGTGACGTTTTTCACGAATAAGTTATTGTGAACGCTTACTCAGCAACGATAATCTGCGTTGTTTTTATTCATGCGAAAGTACGGTACTTGTTTACCAGTCTTTATTCAAATTGAAACCTTCCTGCCGATGGAAATTTACAATACGTTTTTGCATTTCTATATATTTCTGATGAACATGATCTTTTCTTGAAGATATCTACTACACTAATTGGATTCTCGCGGTGTTCGAGCATATTCTTGCGTAAATCTACGAGGTCTATTGTGCATTTTTAGGTCCGTTTCAAAGTCAGTTAAACAGCTTCACATATATGTCGAAACACGTCATGCAAACGTTACGTGACGATTTTTGTGAATACGTAATGTTTTTTGCGAATAAGTGTCGTTATTGTGAACACATGATGTGGTGATTACGTGACGTTTTTGTGAATATGGCGCTTTCTGCGAATTCGGATGTTTTTTGTGAACACGTGACGTTTTTGGTGAATACGTGACGTTTTTGGTAAATACGTGACGTTTTTTGCGAATAAGTGAGTTTATCGTGAACACATGATGTTTTTGGTGATTACGTGACGTTTTTGACGAATACGTGACGTTTTTGTGAATATTTGTCGTTTTCTGCGAATACTGACGTTTTTTGTGAACACGTGACGTTATTTGTGAATACGTGACATTTTTGGTGAATACGTAACGCTTTTGACAAATGCTCGATTTTTTGACGTATACGCGACGGTGTGCGACGTATGCGAGATGTTTTTAACGAGTATGTAACATTTTTATCTATACGCAACGTTCTTCAAGTGTGTGACGTATCTGGCGCATGCGTGATGCTGCTCGAGTGATCTTGAAGCGGAACAAAATATGCAGAATAGGAAAAGGCGCAGAACTATTATAGTTTGTTGTGTACCACAATAAATAAAACTAGCACTATATCCGAAATAAAATAAAACACAACGCAGAAAACATCTTGAAACGGTTTCCGAATCAAAAATTCCATTAGATGAAGCCTGAGATCAGTCATAGAATAGAAAGATCCTATCTAATCTGTGTTTAAACAGTATCCCTTGCAAAAGTGGCAATATCGGGACGACAAAATGTTAGCATAAAAAATCATTGTTATAGATGTTGGGGGAAAATGCGCAGATGCAGAGGACATGTTAACACCAGACAACGATTGGGTCATATTCAGTAAGACACGGGTATTAGAGAAAACCATAAGTTGTCACACACGAATATACCGAGAAGTTATAAAAATACAGAAACTTATTTATTGTACATTTCATTCGAAGGAAGATATTTCAATAGTCTCAATCTGAGCAAAACTTGAACACAAATACCCTAGCAAGGAAGAAGGAATAAAAAAAAACATTTCAGAATAGAAAAGCAGAACACATCACCCATACCGATAAAATTTGTTGAAACTGTCCTTTCTAGACAAATACATCGACCGCTGATTAACCAAATGCTATTTTTTGAAGAAAAAGTACCATTTTAATCAATGCTGCCATTTTGTTTATTATTATTCTTATTTGATGCATCAACACAGAAGTTTGATAATTGTGGTTTCCTCGTAACACGCTTTCTTAAAATGTTGTGGTACTCACTATGGAAAGTTTAGTAGCAAAATTCTCGTCTGTGGATAACAAATAACATATTTTTACTTTGCCAAATAAAAATTGAATACTGAATGAATAAATAAAACTCATGTAATTACATCACCACGTCCCTACCAGCTCGAATCTTTCACCGAATCGCATGATGACGAGTGCGACAGAATTACTCACACTACCTACTCTACTGGTTACAACCGATAAATACAATGACAGAAACATATCAATGATTTGGTCCGAGTGACCAGCAATAACCATCGATCCAGTAGATATGGAATGTTGTCGGATGCTCCTTCGTGCATCCCGAAGCGATGCAAGAATAATAATAACAATAATATAGCAGTCAGTGTGCAAGAGCGAGGCACGAACACAGCGTAAAGGACAGAGAGAAGGGAAGCAGACCAGCTACTTGTTCCAGAAGTTTCGAACGAGCCTGTTGTCCCGATGAAGGGATGTAATTATAACCTATTAAAGATGTAAAATGTGGTTGTCGGGGTGGTGAACGCCACTGCATACGAATCGCTGATCCATCACAGGTAATTCTAGAAAGGAACACATGATAAACAACGACATATTCAGTAGTGAAAAGGAATCAAAAGAGCAATCATTCAATTTTGTTTTCTTGCAATGTCTGTCAATAATCGTGGGTCAGTCCAGAGACACTGCAGCCAAGAAGCTTATTATGCCGCCCCTGACAATTGTTTTTACACCCATCTGCTTATTTCTATGCCGTGGCTGCAGTGCGAAGTTGCATTCAAATATTCCTATTTGTTCCTAAGAGTCCCAGTGAGAAAATGATCTTCAACTGGTCTCAGCTTTTGGAGCCAGCAGCAAATGCGTTATTCGCACGATTCTGCAATGCCTTTGTCCTGGCACGTTGATCCTTCTATAACCTCATTACTGAACATTTGGTATAGTAAAGGCAAGGCCTACAAATGATACGCTATTATGATGTAGAAACGTTGGTCGAAAGAGTATTGTCGCCTCATGCAGTCTGACCTTATTCCAAAAATTAGGTACTCTACAATTATTTTGGTCTTCATGTGAGCTGATCTGGAATACTGTCCCAAGTCACTTGAAATTTCTAGCCTGCGTCGACCCTCAGAAATATAGCAAGAAACAGGAGGTGTTTCAAAACTTGCATCACAGCGATGATATTCAATTTCCATAGCCCAGGTTATTGTCGAGGTCTTCGGTCAACACATAAAAGCTGCATACGTCATCGAGGGAGAACTACCTTCTTACCCTATGTTCGCATAATTGCCGCCAAAATAATTTACGATTTGTTTTTGGTGTTCGTTCCAGACAAGCTTAGAGTCAATAATAGCTCCAAGACACTCGACCTACCCCGATATATAAACGAGCAAGACAACTATCATTCAACTACATTTCGCTCTGTGTGTGTGAAAGAATTCCCACCTGCAGATGGCTGATGTGATGTTCTAGTTGAGTTTAGCTCACGAATGTGCATTGGACTGAGTGTGATTATGGTCCTGCGCTTTCTCTTCGGTTGATGGCGATGGGGGGGCGTCCTTCCTCGGAGGCATGCGTTCGTTTATTGCGTCCAGGCCCTTAGCCTCTGCGAAACTGGTAATCTTGTGGTTCGGAGAGAACCCCTGAAGTGCTACAAATGAAGGAAAGGGCAGATTTAAAGTTATTTTCTATGGTATTTCCAAAGATGGCATTATTAATTAACAAATATATTTTAACACTTCTGGTAGTAAACTAGTAATCTGGTGGTTCGGTGACAACCCCTAAAGTGCTACAAAAGCAGGCAATAGCAGATTTAAATTTTCCATGGTCTTTCCAAAGATAGCATAAATAATTAACAAATATATTCCAACACTTTCTTGGCATGAAATGTTTCATCCAAGTAAATCCTCAGTCTTATGGAAATGCAACGAGCAGGAAAATGAAAGATACAATTTTTGTAACCATGGTTTTACATAACATGGTATTTTTTGGAAAAAATTTCAATAAGACGTTTTCCGGAAACTGTCACCGAATATTTCCAAATCATTGGAAATTAATATTTTCATTGTGACCTTTCACGGCTTCAGCTCGAGACATCGATTTCAAAATACCGAGTTTATGGTTAACTTGGTTGGGACACAGCACAAGTAAAAGAGAGAAAGAGAAAATGAGAATCGTTTCAATTTCTATATGAAAACACATTGGGAGTTTGTGAATGAAAGAAAGGAGGTACTAACCATTTTTGAGACTCGTTTTTCCTCCAGATAGCGCGCCCAATGGTAAAGCACCAGTCGGCGTGAGACCTTTGAGTTGTAGAACAGATTCGCTCTCCTCCCTGAAAACAACGATCGGTTATTGTTTCCAATTTAACAAAAGTTGTTTTGATGAATAAAAGAGATTTCATCATTTCAAATAATTTAGCTGTGTTCTTTAAGAGTTATTCGAATGAGTTAAAAAACCATACTAGTAAGAAGTAGAAAAGAAAAATGATTTGATTTATTCTATAAACCAAATATTGAAAACTACATTTGTAATTGTAATATTTTCAATGACAGCATCTACATTATCTGCAAATTTACCTCAGTACAGAAAATACTCTAGCCATTTTGCCGATGGCTCTGATCTTGTTCCGTATAACCTCCTTCCGAAGATTTGCTGCTGTACCTGTAACCAAAATGAGAAACAGCGTTAAATAAGTCCACATGAAATGTTGGTTCCATTGAAGTACGACGAAGTTTCAGTTAAAATGTGTTTATGGTTGATTGACTTTGACCCGATCATTTTGGCAATATTTACTTCAGGGTTTCATCTTAATGGTATTTTGAAAGTATCGAGAGGATTTCTTTTTCAATAACTTCTTGGTTCGTTCCGTTTTTGTAACGATATGGAGAGTTTTCTACAGTTCTCTGTATTTTACTACGAAGCACTCAAAGTTACTAGATACGTCTATTGCAATTTGGAGTCTCTTTCATTTCAAATCAGAACAGACACTGTTCTGATTTGAAATGAAAGATACCGCATGGCTTAGCAATTTATGCCCGCGCTGATGTTTAAAAGCCTTTTTTCTGGAAGTCCCATTGACCATACCATCTTTGAAATGGTCACCAGAACTGGAAGTTGAGCAGTTAACACCAATAAACATCCAATGGACACCTGAGGTGATGAAGGCACCCAAGCCAATACATCTGAAACAGCTACCAGGAAATGTGAATATACATGTGACAATTAGTCAATACTTTGTCGTGCTTTCTAGTAAACCAGAAGGATTTCCATCCCCTCAAGATTTAGTCAAGCTGGCATTGTTATGATGCAGGATGATGCAAAGCTTTCGACTGATTTGGCAAACAAACTGTTGGGCGCCGAGTCTTCGGAGAAAGGGCCCAACTTGTTCCTTACGATAATAAGGGTATTGATATTGGGTAGTTAGTTCATTTGCTTTAAATCGAAAGAATATTTTACCCTGTCAAAGTAAATCAACCACTGAAATATATAAAATTTTGGTATTCGTAGTAAGAAGTGTTTGAGTGGAGTCGTGTTGAAAGTAGTCAGAAGTATCAAGGAAATGTCGCATGCGGAAAACAGCATACTATCTATCGTATTTAAATAGATCTAGTTGCGGAATGAGTACTGTTGAAAATCACATTAAATAAAGAAATTGATCCAATTTATGAAGACCACGATCAGAAACATTACCGGTGATTCTGGAAAGTATGATCCCTTTTAGAAAGAAAAGGCTGTAATCAAACCTAGCCACCTGGTATTCACTGGTTTGCCTTGATTATTCTACACAAATATGTTGTTTGAAAAATTGAAATAGATTTATAGTTGATGGTTGACAATTAAGTAGTAATTTTCTTTGGAACAAAGATACAATTATTACTACCATTATATTAAATAAAGTATGATGATAATTTGATATAGGAGAACTCATTAGGCATTTAATTGGTTCAATACAGTTTCATCATTTGAAATAAATGACTTCTTCAAAGAATCTAGTTTTATATTAATGAATACCAAAGTGCTATATCATTTGATGGAAATACCTTTTGAGAGGAAATAACTATGAGAGGAGAATAATTTTCCACCCCCATTTAGCTTGTTTCATTGGAACAATTTTACAGCTGCCAGTAAAAACACCTTAAATGAAATAAGTAGAAAAGATGACAGGTTAGCCACTCAACGTCAATGATTTACAAAAGACAGTTACAAAAATCTGCGAATAAAACAAAAATAAATTCACTTGTTTGTAACTTCAGGTTACAAGTAACACATATAAAATATAGATTATAGTGAAATTTTCAGGGGTAATATAATAAGTGGTATGATTATTACCGATAATTTTTTGGAATTGCATTCCCAAAGCTGAAAATACAACGAGTCCTCGTCAGGACGAGTTGTATTTTCTTGCACTGGGATTGCCTATGAATTGATATTCCAAAAAATTATAGGTTATTAATCATACCACGAATTATATTTAGGACGACAATATATCGATTTGAAAATTGTTGAATTGCCTGGTAATTGATTCTTTATTTCTGACCGTATTCAACGGAATACTCTTTTCCACTGCTTCATCTATAATACCAATAGCCATTTGCCCCCAACGATCGCTCATATTGATTAAGAAATATAACTAGTCAAAACACAAAGATTTGACGTTTATAATTTAAATTATTATTTTCACATGACAGCTAGTAAAACAAAAACTAATCAGGTTTATCACCGTGAAAATACAGCGACAATATTTTCACTGTAATTCCGATTCTATTGGCTGAATTTCAAAATTTGAAATAGACTGATTGGTTGTTAAGCAAGGAGATATATTGTCAAAGAAATAAATCCAGTGGAGTAAAACGCATGTTCTGAAAAATAAGTTATACCGATTCATCATGACTAGACGTTTGTACTGAGCCAAAACAAATCTTGAAGAATGCATAGAAATGTATCATATCACACTATAAGATTAAAACGGCTACATTGTCTCAACCTGAAATCATTTCAAAGAGTAGATTAGATTGGAAACACCACGACCTTTTCAGATCCATTGTATGTCTTCCTGAGGAGTACCTAGAAATGTGAAACGCAGCGCATATGCAGTATTGAGCAGGATTTTTCCAAAATAGGTGGCAGTACTTCAATTTATTTTGTTTGTTGCAATGACACAGAACTTATGGGTTTATTTTGGATAGATTTCGACTAGCTAGAAATATTGACTGCTTATTGCATTTTTGTCCCTTTTTTGAACACTTTTTGGATTTTTGTATGTCTTTACGAACTCAATTGAGATAGCACACAACCAAGCGATAATACGAGGTTATATATAAACTTTTTATGATGTATGGAAGTATTTTTACAACAACAAGACCATCCATATCCAACTAGAGCTAGAAGTTTACTAATACCGAATCCCCACCGAACCTCTCTTTATCAAAAGAGTTATCTCTACCTCGGACCGAAACTATATAACAAGTTAGATACGTCTATTAAGGATTCAGTGAATATTTCCATATTCAAGAGGAAACTAAAAGCATATTTTATAGAAAAAAATTGCTACACCGTTGAGGAGCTTTAATAACAATTTTTATAAAATGTAACTTATCTTCATATGTTTTAGTCAATTTTTTCATGTCAATTTATTGTTTTTATCTATATATTATTTGTTTTTACACTGACGTCTTCCTTGTTATTGTACAGAAATATTAATTGTGATAATTTTATACTTTTTAACAAGCGAAATAAATATTATTATTATTATTATAGCAACAACTACTGTGTTTAATGTAATTAAAAAATATGGTGAAACTGCCAGTATTGATGTTCGCGGTAAAAGCTCAGGCCGTCCAAAAACTGTTTCTCAAAGGAGAGTAAGGCATTTAATTAGAATATGTAAGTCGGGAAGAAGAAATACACTACGAGAACTGCAAGGTGGAATAGATATATTTTTTTTTGCTGTATACATTTTATATTTTTTGATTTACAGGCTAAAGAAAAACCAATGTCGACGGAAACACAAAAAAGGAAACGTTATATTTGGGCCAAATCAAAGCTTTCGTGGACCAAACATGACTGGGACAAAGTTATCTATGGCGACGAAAGCAAATTTGATGTCTGTGTGGGAGATTACCGAAAGCGTGTGATTCGGGAAAAAACAGGCATTCCATAAGGACTGCCTCAAAAGGGCTGTAAAGTTTCCATAGGGCATTATGGAGTGGGGTTGTAAGTCGGCCAAAGGGTTGGGAACTTAACACTTATTGAAGGCACAGTAAATGTAGACGAATACCAAGATATCCTTGAACATTCGCTTTTACCAAGTGCAGCAAAGTTATATCCATCCGGAGATTTTATTTTTTCAACAGGACGGAGCCTCGTGCCATAAGGCTAGATCTACCAAAAAATGTATGGGAAAACATAACATCAAGGTTTTGTCATATCCCTCTAGCAGCCCGAATCTTAATCCAATTGAGACAATTTGACATAAAATGAAACAATGCCTAAGAAATAATCCTCAGCGTACTTTACCACAACTACGTGCTAAATTGCAAGAAGAAAAAGAAGACCTAGTTAATACAATGCCTAATAGAGTTCAGGCTGTTATTCGAGCTAAGGGCGATGATACGCCTCATTAATTTTTATTTTAATGTGTTAAAAACCATTTGTTCCAATCTTTAGTTGTCAGCATTTTTTGATTATCGAACAATTAGTTAAATAGTGATCAACATAAAATATATGCAATATATAATTAAACCGTAAAAATACTTCCATACATCATAAAAAATTTAGCTAATGTCATATTTACAATTAAAAAGAATTTCGGTAAACTGGCATTTTATTCCTAAAGTAAGTGCTTGTTCCAACATATAGTTGTTAGAACTCGTATACCATTAATAGAGAGATCTGCCGCCTATTTCGGAACCATGCCGAGAATTTTCAACAGTACTCATGTTAAGAGAAAAAGAGAGACATAGAAAAAGAAAGCAATAAAACTCACAGCTAAGGCAACTTACCGAAATATTAGGTTGTCAGCGTCGCCATTGGTGGAGAGATCGTCAGCAAATGGGCAGTGGCACAAAGTGTAGCGAGCGCAGAAGTATAGAAAAAAATAAAACAAACGGTGCATATAGAAATTAGCCTCGTTCAAAAACATCGAAACAAAATTTTGATAATACAGAGATACAACTCTGCATTTTTCCCATATAAATAGGCGGTTCAATCAGCACAGAAACAGTGATATTCTCGAACAAGTTTTTTGCGAAACGTGAATTCACAGACAGTTTTTTCGTGTATATTTCGTTCGCATATAAATAAAGGATTGTTTCTGCACTGATCAAACGAAGTAGATGTGAACACTGCATGTTGTATCGTATTGATTTTTATCCAATAATTCATTTTCAACATCTACTTTTTCAAAAAGAATTTTTCGAGATATTACGAAGATAGAGATGCTTAAAACTGCAATAGACATTCGTATCACCTGTTTGATAATTTTCCGAACTTCATCTTCCTCGAAAAATTCATTCCAAGCATATAAACGTGGTAATATCATGATTAATTCATTTTTGCAGTAAAATAAAACTGCACAGTCAAATCGTTTCGCTATTATTTTCAAAACAGTAACGAAAGGAAAAACAGAACGACGGTATTAGTGATTACCACACGAGTTGACTGTAGAGCTTTTTCACAGACGCTGAAAATAATAATATACAAAATCTAGAAATACAAAAATCACATTGAAATAATCAGCCAAAAACAATTTTATATGGAAGCTTAAAAAAACTTGCAGAAATCGCTGTAGTATGTTAAAATTTTGCATCAAGCCAAAAAAATTGAGTTCAGAAGATATGTTTAAAAAAATTGAAAACCACTTTCATGGTTCGTCGTTGTTCTGAAAAATATCGAGCTCGATCGCAATCCAGCCAGTATAAAAGTATGGTTTATTTTGAATTTCAATTTCATGCAAACTATTCTAGAATATGTGCTACGGAACGATATACAGAATGAATTTATGGAATGAACACTAGAATAATGATTTTGCTGGCGGGACTTTTTGCTATACACATTTTTTCTGAATTACTAGAAGTGCCATTTTGGGAACAATGCCTATTCACAAATAAAATCGAGGTTAATTTTTATAATGAATTATCCCAACCCGACATCACGAGCACCGTAGGAAAACGGAGCTATATCGAGAGATATTTTATTAATGAGGTAACAAATATCTATGTATAGCTTCAAAAAAATAATTCTAATATGCAAAATGATCCGATGATCACCATTCAAGTACTATAGGAATATTATCAAAGGAATAATTTATCGCAAAAAGGCATGCACTTTGTTTTTTTTTTTTAAATGAACAGGAAGTATCGAATTTATGATGCATATTCATCATGAAGTCATTTTAATTTGAATTTAGAAGATATAAATTGTCTGTAAAATGAATACTTATAACTGAAAATTCAATGATGATTTAATTTGATAAATACGATCCAATTGTTTTTGAATAATGGTTGATTATTCCAACCACCTGATGAATACGATTCAATTGCAAAAATATTGTATTATATGTATGGATAAAGTCCAGTTTGGGAGATAGAAACTCAAATAGGTCGCCCCACGTTGGGCGCCACTTTTTGCTGTCTACTTTCGTGGGCGAAAGAAGGTGGCAAGGTTTATTATTTTAATGATAGTTCAAATGATCGGATAAGTGGAATTTCTAGACCACCACTTGACTTCTAATAAACAATGCTTCAAGTCACAAAATAGTATTCCTGTGATGCACCTGCCCTATGGAGAGCAAATTTGAAAACACCCAGAGTGTACTTGTCAAATGATACAACATAAGATGTTTCGTATACGATGACAGAACCAAAAGTCGTTTATATCAGAGTTATTGTTTTTAAGGAAGTAAAATATAATAGTGAACTTCATTAATGTCAAAATGTTTTATTTTTGCCATATTCAATTCATCAAACTTTATAACATTATACCAAGACGCTTTAGAGTAAGCAAGGCGGAGAATTATTTATTCATAAGAAGGAAATAGTCCATCCTCCAAGTGGAGTTTCAATCTAAAGAAACTAAGTTAAACTCAAAGTCGTCTCCACAAAATATATTTGATCCCTAGGGTAGGAAGGGGAGCTGTTGTCAACGCAGCTTTGGCAATAACTTATCAAAAGGTGAGTTTTAACCTTAAAATTGCTTATGACATCTCCAATTTTCTATTGACTGAAATGTGGTAGTCACTTGACAAACACACTCTGTGCGAGCTCCAATGGTGTCAACATAATTCAGTAGCTGCGGCTCTTAATAAATTCGATACATTCCCGATATTCGCTTATAACTGCGAAAAAAAAATCGATTTGATTTTTGAGCAAGTTTTCAAATAATTCCCGAAGAAATTCTGAAGGCCACATAACAAATTGAAGAACAGTAAACACATATTCTAATCAGGCATTCTATGTTCCTATGAAACTACAAAATAATACAGCTAAACGGATAACAGAACAAAACTAAGTCTTACCATCTGATTTTCCATGGAGCATTGAAAAAACAAAGAAAACAGAATATAACATTTTGAATGAAACCTGGTTTATTCTGGTTAAAGTCTAAATACTATAGTTATTGTGGGAGATACACATGCCTTTTTATATACAGGGGGCGTTTATTTTTCGTGAATATGTAACCAGAAATAATATCTCTATTTTCCAAATCATACAATGAGATGTATAATTAAAGTGATTTTGATGGAACGTAGAATAAATATTAATTTTACACGGTTAGCTCTTAAACTATACATTTATCCAAAATCGTCCCTAGTTGACAGGTAAATGTCTTCCCAATCAAAACTTCTACCCTCCACAATTAACCCAAGAAAAGTTTGAATCTATGCAATCTCCTCCTAGAACATTGTGTATTGAAACACTTTAAGTAACTATCGTGTAAAAATTCAACCTTTCCACACAATTATCATATATAAAAGTTTATATTTTTGCATGAAATTTTGTTTTACTTATAAAACTTACAGATAAAATTTTCTTCACTTCATCATCTTTATCAGTATATGCTTTAAAAGAATGCATTTCTCTTTAGTTTGTGGGATAACTCCATTTTGTCCTTATTTTTGCATAGTTCATTCATAAATATATGACAGTCATACCTACTGAGATTGTAAAAATGATTGGAATGAAATTTGGCAATTTGAAGTTCAAGTTGCAGATGGAATGTGAGACACGCGATTTTTTTTCCGATAAGGTGACGATGGTCTCGCATTCTCACATCACCATCTGTAAATGAATCATCACAAATTCCACAATTTTTGGCAGCAAAAACTCCTTTTCTTCGTCAGCCACAGAAATAGGGTACCGCTATCGAAGCGAATAAATTTGCCATAATATGAATCCAAGGACAGCTTTGTAGGTCAATTAGACTTGAAAAATTGGTAATTTTTTACAAAAAGTCAAATTTTAAATTTTGGATCTACTATTGTGCCAAATATTTGGTGAAATACTGATCCACCAGAAAAGTTGTTGACTGTGAAGTTGTAGACAATCTATTGAGCTTTAATTCTAGCACAAAGCGACATCCCTAGATCCAATGATTGACCGTTGATTTGCAAAGAAAAAACAATTTAGTTAAAGTTATATCTTTTAAAAGAAGTAATATTTGCCTGTGTTATTGATATGGTTGGCTTTGGTTCCTACAATTTCAAATCTTACACTTGTCCGAGTTCTGAAAAACTAACTGGTTACACAAGATTACAAACTGTATAGCTTTTGTGCTCATTACACAAGTTCATAGTCTGGATAACTGTCGAAGATAGAGATTCGATTGGTTGGGGAAGGACATTTTGTAAAAATATAGTATATGTTGTTCAAGGGGGACGTTTTTATAGAATAATCCTAAATTTTTCACTTTTCACACCAAGTGAACGTGGCTTGGTTCAACAATTCATCCTCATATATTCATCATAGCAATTTTCCACTAATATCGTGTTTTATCTTGTCAATTTTCATGCAGTCTGATTTTATCATATTATTTGATTTTATCGCGACGATTTGTGTCGCCAAAATTAGCTAGTCACAGAAATTACTGTTTGGTAGAATTTCCGTCCTCATTCAAATGACCTCACTGTAACTATTGAACTTGACGCTATGTATACCACTACTCAAATAACTTTCAATCAAAAATGTCATGTGAGGTTCCTATCAAAGTATTGCTGTTATCTATTTGACAACTGAATGATCTGTTCTAGACGAGAAATGTCAACGACATCTTCATCAAAAACCTAAGAAGAGTGGACTCTTGAAGTCCGTACAGACATGAGAAAATTTTGAAAATAAAATTAACTTTTGAATCTTTCTTAAAGAATGCTATTCGCTCACTATTCAATATTAGAATAATCTCTATGACGTAAATTTTAATTTTTTTTAGAAAATACTCAGAAACGACCAGTATATTGTAATTTTTCCCTATATCATCCGAAAAATCAATAAATTTTCACATCTCCTATAATGTAACCGACAATACAATATCAATTTGAACAATTTGTAGTCGATTTGAATATCATAAGTATTCATCAAAGTCGTACAAAGGTATGCTTTCAACTACTTCCAATCATGCAAGGAACAAGGAAGTTATTTTTCTGGGATTAGAAGCTCTTTTCCCAAACAGTTTTTACAAGCATGCATGTATATATATGCAAAGAACCCGAAATAGCAAATGATTGAATGACTTTGGACCGATATCTAATGAGATTTTGTTGTCAAGGCTTTCGTTTGTTGTATTCTATCTTCTTCTCGGACAATGTCTAATTATTGTCAAATTTGTTGATTCTTCTACTACTTTGTCTAGATCATGACTATCATTTTCCAAATTGTCTAATTTTCCTAGACTATTGAGAGGGGAATGGTTATAGCCAGTTTGTGAGAGATATATGCTTTGTTGCAAACCAGGTATCAAAGTTAGTTAGCATTATATCTGAAAACCGAGATTTTATTTTTATGAATTGATATACTTTTCAATATTACTTGTTCTTATTAGGTACTGATGCAGATTTGTGTAATTTATTAATTTTGAGTTCAAATTTTGACAAACTCCTCAAAAAATCTATCAAATATATTCACGATTACAGAAAGTATAGAAAAATGTTACAAGTATGAAATAAGAGGTAACAGAAGAACAGATGAAAGTCGATGATTTGCAAGAAACTGAAATGACTGAAAAAGTAACTTTCTTCATGATTTGTTTCTGAACCTTTTTCAAGATCGATTGGAATCTCAAACTGAATGACCCTTTTGAAGAACCGAATGAAGGTTGTTGAAGACTTCTAGTAGCGGTTGAATTTCACGAGGGATAGTAAATTTTTTTTAACGAAGAACACATGTTCCTTAGGAAAATTATTAGCATAAAATATTCATGGTAACATTTGGCGCAATTTATTACATGATCACATTTGCTTCATGGCTTTCGGGAAATGTGTATTAGAGAACTTCTCTTACATAGGTCAAATATGCACATAAATCAAACTTCGATTGAGAGAACATACTGATATCGTGGTGGCCCATAAAAGTGACAATCTATAGATATCTTTGACTACCTAGACCGACTAGACCACCAACAAAATCACAATGCAGGACAAAATGTTTTCTGCGTGTGATCAAACATTCGCAATAGAACGTTGTAACAGAAAGCAGCTGCAAGTAAAATAATGAAAAAGAGCGTGTAGCACATACACGTTTTCATCAGAAATTTGATAGTAATTCAGTCGAAAGATTGATAGTTGCAGTGTTATTGGGTATGTTCATTCTGAAAGGTATAAATTAATCTTCCACGTATTCCTGTTACAATGGAATCAATGTCTAAGTTTTGAAGATAACCCATTATTCGTGTTATTTAAATTTCAACGAATTATCAAGTTATAGAATTTGCCATGAGGTATGTTTAGAAGATGACATTTGAAATATGTCAAAATTTACT
The DNA here is from genome assembly GCA_944452925.2 of Chrysolina oricalcia. Classification (NCBI taxonomy): domain Eukaryota; kingdom Metazoa; phylum Arthropoda; class Insecta; order Coleoptera; family Chrysomelidae; genus Chrysolina; species Chrysolina oricalcia. Next base: position 2,781,928 of record OX101824.2, on the reverse strand, counting down.
TGAATGTCAGATATTGATATTGTTTATGGGCGATAGTAAATTTGAAACACACCAATATTTCACTTATTTCAGATATAAATTCATAATTCAATCTAGATCTTTTTGGATTGCACAACAGCAATAAACCTGATATTTAGAATACTTCCTTTTTTTCAATGAAAATATGATTGGACCAAGTATGGAACCTCAAGAAACTCCATAATTCAGAATACGTTGAAAAAATATGATTTTCAATTGACTGTAATAGCTTCCCAAATATATATTTCAGATATACCATTTTCGATACGGATTTCTGCATTTTAAATTGTATTGAGAAATGAAAAAGATATGCAGCATGTTCCAGATCAAATTTTGAAGTTGATGTGAGCCATGCATAATAATATTACTGTCAATTTTAGAAACATATGTATTTTTTCTTTCTCATAAAGTTCTTATAGAAACTTGTTTGGAAAGTTGCTTCATTACTGAGGAAGTAAAAAATCCAGCTTAGCCAGAAATTTCTCAGTATTTTCCCGAGATAATTTGTTTCAAGTATTTCGGCGGCCTTATTCTCTCAACGGGTTCAAGAACCAATACGTGCGATACACAAACAGGTTCCTTATACGATTTACTTGACGTATAGAACGTTTTTCTGCATTCACCGAGGAGTAAATGACACTGTTGATTTTAAAGCTTTATAGCCGTCGAATTTTATTTCGGTGTGACCCCTGCTATAAGTAAATGGATGAGAACAATTGCCAATCCTCTGCTTCCGATTGTGAAGTAAGAAACTTCCCGAAAGCCATAAAGCAGCGGTTGTTAGTCAATAAGTATTGTTCCACAAATAAAACTGGCACAACACGCGGATTAAGACTTGAACAAAAATCTGAACGGAATTAAAAAGAAAACAATAAAAATGATATTATAGGCGGATGTGTTACTGATACGGGTGTGGAAACACCAACAGTTTTTCCGGAAAGGGTTTTCCGTTGCGTTCTCTAGCATGAGTGGACAAATTTCGGCATAGGAAGCGTTTCAAAGAACTGAATAATTTGTGCCCCAAAATCTCCCATACCTACTTTTCGTGAACCTCTGACTACGTGGTAATTTTCCACCAGTGATTATATAAGTGGGCGTGTTGACTTGTCCCTTAACTACACTAATGAATAACCCCCTCGTATGGGAGATCTCAAATAATAATACGTTAATACCCACCCTTCTCGATTTCAAGAAATCAGATGAGTGCTGAATTTTTTCTCAGTAAAATTGAAATTGCTACACTTATGTATTGATTTTTTTTATCAAGAAATCTACCACGACCTCTGAGGCAAGAACTCTATGGGCAAGACTTGTGTCGCTCAACATACTTTAGGCTCTCGCCCCAGCCAGCAAAGTCTTTGGTCGCTAAAGAGCAGCCAAGAGCCGCTTGGGGTTGAAAAGCTGGGGATCAAAAATGAGCAATTTGGACCTTAGCATTTTCCTTTGTTAAATCCCATAAGAAATGACGCCGTTCTCTTGTTGCCTATCTACTTGCCTATCTACTAAGACACAATTTGTGAAGTGAGGTCAGAATATGGGATAAAAAGTTCAAATGACTTGTTAGGACAGCACCAATTTGCAAAATATTTGAATATATTACCTCTCCATCCAGTTTACCTGCAAACTTCCTATATAACTAGGTTTTAGAGTTCAATTGTATTATGTTACGACTAGAAAACAATGCACGTGCGAACGGTTCAACGATTTATTCTAAACTCCCCTTTTACAATTCACATAGCAGATTCAAGCTATGAACAGTACTTTAGTCACTCTTATCTGGTTACCCAAGTGAGGCAGAGACCGGTACCTGCTCGTACTCACTCCTAAATGAAATAGATGTGTACAGGGTGCTTCCCCACTGCACAGGAGTTGGATACAATGATGATTACAACAAAAATACCGGTACATCCGGAAATGGTCGTCACAATTAGTTAGTTTTTATACTTGATAGGATAAAATCTGAAACCGGTCGTAAAAATAAAAAACTAGTGGAAATAAGACAAAAATGTGTTTCTTTCTTTTCATTAAAGTAATTTTAGAGGACTCAATTTTAAAAATGAGGGTGGATAAACGGCCCAAATGGCCATTCCAAGGAGGCGCGTCCAAATGCCCTAGACGGATAACCTGTGCGTAAAAACAAATCTCCCAAGAATAAAAAAGGACGTGGGTTCGAATACCAGCACGGCTCGCAAAGTTCTCAGGAGCTTCCGAGGGGTTTTTCTTTTGGAAACCTGGATGATTGGTTTGTGAAAAAACACAATGGCAAATTATGTTTTAGTAACACTCTACCCATGAACCTTGGTATTTTTTCCAAATTTAAATTTTTCGAGATGTTTCAAGAATTATTGACTTTTTCTCGAAGTCTTTAGAACGTCGGAACTATTTCAAAGAATTTCTCGTGTTGCTCTTGCGCTTTTTTTAATATGCCGAGAGTTACAGACTCATCGTAACTCTCCCTCATTGTCTTTTTCTGATAATTTTTCTGAAATTTGGAACATGAGAATGAATAGCATTTTTCCTCTTCATCACATAAGTATTTTCACTCCTAGATGCGCATACCTACTAGATCAGTGTCTTGACCACAACTGTACAACCTGCCGTTAGTGAACCCAGAAAATAGATAGTAGATATGATTATACTGAGGTCCGTCATGGAGTCATGGTTTTTGGTCCCTGACGCCAGCTGTAGCTAAAACTTCACGCCGACCACCAAATGTGAGATCTGCATTACCGACCTTAGCCATCAAGAATGGAATCTGTTTTACCAATAACAGGCGACTTGATATCTCCAGTCACTCATAATTCAACACTTCATATTTATTATCTTTTATGACCGTGTTCATGTTAGTTTTGCTTATATACAAATAAATGTATATTGATGGATTCCCCTTATGGTATTCTCATATGATTATTGCACCATTTGAAAAAAACAAAAGTACGTTTGTTTCTACTTTTATGCACATATTTTGAATCAAAAGACTGTTTCAATCGAAATTGCGCTAGTGTAGCGTTATTTTCATCTTTGTGGATAATTGCTCTTTAGGGAAATATTCTGTTTGTTTTTTTTTTGCTGGAAAATTAAATACTCAGTTTTATCAGTATTTATCGATAAAAGGTTATAATAAAGCCATTTTTTCAATTCTTTAATAAAATGTTTTCTAGAATGAGAAAGTTTTTGTTTTCATTTAAAAGTACTGTATTGTCTGTGTGTATGGTATAACAACTACCTGCTACCCCAATTTTAGACATATTTTGAATGTATAATAGACACAAGATGGGTCCCAAAACAGATCCTAGTGGAACGTCCGTATTTATTGGTAGTGTAATAGAGTTGTTACATTTGGTACTTATTGTCCTATTTTCAAGATAGGATTCCAAAAGATTTTTCACTGTGCCCCTGCATCCCATTGTTTCCATGTTTTCCAAAAGCTTTTTGTGATCAATTGTATCAAATGCCTTAAGGTCAATGAAAACAGCCACCACATAGATTGCTGTATCAAGTCTATTTTGAATTGCTTGTACTTTGTGTTGTACTGCCGTATTGTCTGTTTATAAAATCAAGTTCCTCTCAGTAGCATTCTAATGTTCCAAATTAAAAATGAAGGAGGGGGTACGATGAAGCTGTGTCATACCTACTTTATCAAGTTTTCCCTGAGAAAATTTGTCCACTCAGACTATTTTCATCACTGCGCGTTTCACAACTACAGACTGCAATGGAAAACCTCGCTGGAAAAACCGTAGCCGTTCTCTCACCCGCGTTAATATCGAAACTCCTCTGTCCAAGCTGCATGTTCTGTGATAACTTACCAGGTTTTTTTATAACAATTTTTGCCTGTTTCGCTAAGTACGGGGGATCCGAGGCGAGTTTATAGAAAAAGTAGTGAAAAATAGAAGTGTCAGAATAGGAGAAAAAACATAAGCAATACGAGTGCATCAAATCACTGATAGTGAACGTGTTTCGAATAGAGAAAAAATTTCAGACAAATGTGCCGGAGAGTTATGCAGTGCTCTTTTACATAAAAAAATTCGTTTGTGGACGTTTGTCGTCACTACAACCTCACGTCGTTTGATAAATATGGACAAGATGCTACTTGGGTCTTGGAAAAAAAGTATACACATCTAGAGGGCGTTAGGGGTCGTGTTCGGCGCGTAGTTGGCGGGAGTTTGTCCGAGAACCGTGAGGCTCTGCAGGCTCTAACTTCGTCGTAGACGAACTCTCCGCCAACACGCGCTATGAATAGGTTTTTATTGGGTATTTTTCAACGGTGTCGAAGGAAAGTTTCATGCCAAACACAGAGCGGTTAGTCGAGTTTTTGTTACGGGGTGGCATTCCAACTATGAATGATTTTGATTGGTGGAGATACGAGCGCGAATATCCACGAATATGGTTTTGGGTTTCGCTGATTTCTCCGGTCTTTATGTTCGATTCTGTTCGGATACTAGCGCATACAGTTTGAGTAAAAAGTAAGGAATGCAAGCAAATGATGTAGCGGGTTTGCCCTCCATTAGAAAAGCAACCGTAGGCACGTGTTTCAGGCTTTTTGGGCTTCGTCAGTACGGTGTAGTCAAGGAAAGGTTGCTCATTACTTGGTTGGGAGTGAAAACAGCAAACAAATGAAGTCGCTACAGAGGTAGCTATAGCAACCTGCGTGACAATCCAACCAAGCAAAATATAAATGAAAGTGGGAGAGAATATATGAAAAATTACATGTAGTAGGTTTGCCCTGGTTTGGAATATCTTCCTGGGTGGGATTGTAGCTATAGCTACGGACGCAAATTGCTTCAGCTATCTTCGTGTCGATGTTGGATGTTCTCTGAAATCTCAATCTTTTAACCGAGCCTCAAATGTGAGGTTGGATTCCTGTAGTTGACTTCGCTTGTTTCCCCGCTACATCATTTTAATTTTTTTGTATATTATATCACTAGCCCACTTTCATGTATATTTTTTGTCATGCAGGTTGCTGTAGGCGATGTTGGATATTCTCTGAAATCTCAGAGTCTTCTAACTGAGCCACCATGTATGGTTGGCTTCCTGTAGTTGACTAAGTTTATTTCCTGTTTTCACCAAATGTTCCATTTGACTACACCTTACTAATGAAGGCCAAAAAGCCAGAAACATGTGTATACGAACAATTACCAATTGAGGGCAAACCCGCTAAATCCTCTCACTATACAATCGATAAAGGAGTGAATTTGGGTTTTCTGAAAATTCCAAAAACCAGTCAATTTTTATTTCAAATCTGTATAAACATGGCTATCCAAGTAAGTGTGACTTTATTGATATTTCATATTTGAGTGTCAACTGGTTACAATTAAATGGTGAATGAAATAAATGTTTACAATCACAATTTCTTAGATGTGAATATGTGTTAGAATTCACAAATAAAAAAAATGTTATTTCAGTACTTTATACAATTATTCATGGAATTTCACAATGGAATCATTTTGACTGTGTCCTCTCTTCAAATGACCTTTGAAGTAGTACATTTCTTAGTTAAATATCTGTCAGAAAACAAAATAAAAGTTAAAATATACCTTAATGTCACAAGTTGTTCAACTTATGGATAACATTTTTGTTTATTATCTAATTTGAACTATTTTTCTTCTCAATAAAAAAACATCGTTAGCTTTAAAAAATGTGTTAGCAATTTATAAGAAACGATATTTACAGTAACACAAATGAACAATCTTTTCTGAAATCCAATCCGTTCGATTTTCACTTGTGAGAAACAAGTAACAAGTTGCTTGATTGATTTTCATTTACTTTTGTACGATCATTTCAAAATAAATTGTTTCATTTCATAGCTCAGATTTATTATTTATTTAAACTTTTGAACACGTTAATAAAAAAAAATTAACTTTAGGAAAAACAATAAGTATATGAATATAAGTAGGTCGAAAAAATCAACCTTTTGCTTACGTTTGAGGACAGAAAAATCATTGTTTCCACTTCATCAAGTAATTTTCAAATTCAAAAGGGTTTGAATTGTTACAACCTACTTGCTGAAAAGTCTAGAGATTCAATAAAACTAAAAAAAATCTTACAAATTGTGTGAATAAAAAATCGAATGGTGCTAGTTGTTGTAGTGGGATATTATAGTTGGTTCTGGGCTTTAGTCATTAGTGACCTTCCAGGGACCCTCTGGGGCCTTTCTGGTGCATGATGCCATTTTACATTGTGTGTATGACCTTGAGATGATATTGTTGAACTTTGAGAATATTTGTTTGACCTTGATTCAGGGATTTCAAAGTTTGTGTTTGACCAGGAGATGACAATAGTTTTAGTTGGGAAAGTTTACTCACTCGATAATGGAGATCTTAGTTGGATTCCATTTTTATAATGATCATGTGTGATCTTAATGTGCACAGACAAATCAAGTTTGTAAAGAGTACATACAAAAACCACTAAATAGTAATGAATGTGACAGTTATGTATCCCCATCACAAATTCGTGAGGATACGATATTTGTAGAGAGGACACACATCCCCAAACCATGGAGATCCTGCGACTAATGTCGTTTTGTCTGATATTACACTCTTCTTCTGACTCGTGGTGGGGGTTATCTACTTCACTTCCTTCACTACTCAAACTCAAAAACTATTCGTAGTGCACACAAGGGGTCTTGCCAAGGAAGATCTACTTTACAGAACCCAAATTTATTGACAGTTTATCAATAGATGATACCTGTTAGTAATGAAAAATAAATTTTCATATCACAACCATCATAACTGAATATACATGATACTGAAGAATATCCTGTATCCTCCACTTCTAACAAAGACTTTAAGTAAACGATACCTGCGAGATCATCTGATTGCAATTCAGTACGTTTCGAAAAAAATTTTTTTTTCATATTGAATGCATGCCACCTATTTATAGGAAGACTGAACGATATTTCAATGATAAGGAAAATTTGTTTCAGCATACACTTTTAAGCAGATCTTTTCGAGGTATTGTATTCAGTACAGTTCCTTACCGATGTAATCGAAAAAAACAGTCAAGCTGAAGTATTCTACGTAAATTGCGATAAAGCAATCGACAAAATAAATCCCCGAAGAAAAATATCATGGAGTATTTGAAATCATATTGTGTTGATTCAATGATAACCTTTCTTCTAAATTCGCCGCTTCTTCTTGCTTTCGTCATGGATCCATTCCACAACGACATAAAACCGATAAAGCATTTGCAGTTTACAATCAAACAAATGACGAACAATCAGCAAAATCTTAGATTAGACTAAGACAGAAGATACCTTCATTAGCTGCCGGTATCTACCGAATACCAAGCACGTGTGGATTGGTATACATAGGTATGACAAAAAGATCTTGAGAAACCAGAATAAAAGAGCACCAAGGAAACTGCAAGCTGGGGCAATAAGAATTATCAAATCTGGAACCTCAGAGAGACTCTGACCAGTCAGAAATTTTCCGCTGGGGGACACAGTACAAATCAGGAAACCCAAAACCATTTTTATTGCGTGTATTGATTTCCGGAAACATTTTCTATATAGTGAAATCCCAATTAAAAGCGGGGCAATATCATTCGAATTATCTGAACAGCAAATGAATTCCACAAATGCGTTTTGCATAATAATTACTGTCGAAACAAGCGTAATTACGGAACTCATTTACCGCATTCATGAAACCAAGTGTCGCCATTTTTAATATGGAAATAATTATGATTTGTGATAATTGGATACGCTTTGGTAATAGCGATTTTGATCTTTGAACTTGGTCATGAATAATTCGAAGAATTTTCCGTGGAAACAAAACACGATATCAGAAATAACTCCCATCGCAAAAAATACCAAACAAAAACCATTTACAAATACTTCACTAGTCAGGCAAACTATTAAAATTTTCTATAATTTCAAAAGCAAGTAGAATTCGAAAAAATAAAACTGAACCTTACCATCTGATTTTCCAAGTAGCATTGAAAAAATGTAACAAAGAGACATATTTTTTGAATTCTTTGTTTTACTCAAAAAATAACAAGCGTGTTTTTGTAACAATCCATTAGGTGTGTTTTTTATCTATTTGTTTTTAAATGATTTTTAAACTGTTTCTGATGTGTATTTGATGGTGTTTTGAACCGAAAGAATATCTGAATGCATTTTCAATCAAAACATGAATCTATTGGAAAATCGTCGGTTGCATTATTAATAGGATTACGTTTTGTTTTACAATAGTAAAATGTCGAGTGATGTCATTTCGGAGCAAAAGCTCCGTTAAATAATTCAATGCGGTAATCAACAATATTTCATGGGACGGTAAAATAATGCTCATCGTCAAACGGACCCAAAAAATACTCATAATTCAAATCGAGTCAGATATTCTTTGGTTAATGATATTATCAGTTATGTGAATTTATATTTTATTTACAAGAAGAACTTTCGAATGAATTGCATACATAATCTCTGAATGAAAAATCAACATTGAATGCTTTCAGATAGGACTCATTTTTTACTTTCACAGATCGTTATCCAAATCTCACGACATCCAATCTTTATTGCATCCAAATATCACAACATCCAATCTACATTGAATCCAAATCTCATCACATCCAAATATCGCTTCAACCATGTAGGATATGACTGCGACGGTTATGAAAGAATGTATATTCAAATCTAAATTCGAAAAAGAAGCGAGCGCTGCAGTACTTTGTGAACTGTCAAAAGCATTTGACTGTGTTAATCACCAAATACTGCTGCGTGAGCTCCACCTTTACTGGTTCACAGACTGCTTTTAGATACAAATCAGAAAGATGCATTTTTACTTTCTGAAAATATTTGAGACATGTATTCTTTCAAATATCGTTATTCACAGTCGGTGACCTTCCAGACACAATTTGTTCAATTTTTACTCCACTGCATGAACGTCATGACATCCAAATCTCACAACATCCAATCTTTATTGAATCCAAATCTCATCACATCCAAATCTCGCTTTAACCATGTAGGATATAGCTGCGACGTTTATGAAAGAACGTATATCCAAATCTGAATTGGAAAGAAGCGAGCGTTGCAGTATTTTGTGACCTGTCAAAAGCATTTTTGCCTGTGTTAATCACCAAATACTGCTGCGTAAGCTCCACCTTTACGGGTTCAGAGACCAAAGCCACGACTGGTTTGAGTCTTATTTAAGTCAACGGCCTCAAGTTATAATCAGGGGTCCGTGCTTGGACCTATCCTGTTGTATTTTAATGACCTTGCAAAAATCAAGAGTGAGGGTGTTTTAACTATTTTTGCAGACGACACAATTCTTGGACCCACCCGCCAAAAAAACAACTTAAGACAACCCAATCCATTTTTCAACTTGATAAAAAGCTCAATCATTTACAAAGCTGCTGAATTATATAATCATCTTCCAGCAAGTGTCAAAATTATTGATTCCAATGAGTTTACTAAAAAAATTGGTGAAACATATTCTTATAGACGTATTTCATGATGTTCAACATTACCTCAATAAAAACATGAGTGATCCTTTGAGTTTAATTTTCAATATCTACTAAATATATTGTACTTTAACTACAGATCAATTGTTATGTGAAATGTGTTTATATACAGGGTGTTCCAAATTGAGTCGACACCATTACAAACTCCGTTAATATTGATGCTTCGAATTCATTTAAATGGGCAATTTTCAATGGTTTTCTCGACGCTGAATACAATACAAATACAAAAAACAATTGACAGTCGCGTTTTCAAAATATTTCATAAAATGATATTTTTTAAATAGAACACCCTATATTTCATCACGCATTTCGATTCGTAACTACATTCTCAACAACAAAGCTCATATGACTTTTTTTCCTAAAGTTGAAAATCGGATTTGATAAAGCGATATATGAAGTAAATGTTCAAAAACACCGCATTCTTGAACATATATATAGGCTCTTCTCTTGACACTACGTGTTGCATTCAACACAGTTCGGCCAACAATTCTATCAATTATAGTTTCACTATATTTTTCAACTCATAAATTCAGTTATTATCTTTTATTTTGTACACCTCATTTTCCAGAAATTCCCCAAAATAAAAATCTAGGACTGTCATATCTGGTGAAAGAGGAGGCCACTACAGGACATTATCAAATTCTACCATCCAAATCCTACTCAATGATCTAGGATTTGCATATACATCGCGGATTATATTCTTAAACTGTCTAATTGCTTGAAAGATTAATTATTTCTTTACAAAGTTGGATGATATCACGACATTTGGATGTAGTCGTATTTCGTAGTCGCGGGATTTGGATGTAGTGGGATTTAGTTGTCATGAGATTTGGATGTATTGAGATTTCGTTGTCGTTAGATTTGGATGTATTGATGCTACCGAAATTATAGAAATATATCATCTTATACATATGAGACATTCAACAGATTCATAGGTCGACCGGACTGTCACGATTTCCACATGTTATTATCAAATTCTGTGATCCAAATCCTACTCGATGATTTAGAATTTGCATATTTATCGCGGATTATATTGTTAAACTGTCTTATTGCTTGAACGATCAACTATTTCTTTACAAAGTTGGATGATATAATGACATTTGGATGTAGTCGGATTCCATGGTCGCGATGATGTAGTTGGCTTTAGTTGTCATGAGATTTGGATGTGGCGGGATTTAGTTATCATGAGATTTGGATGTATTGAGATTTCATGGTAGTCAGATTTGGATGTAGTGGGATTTAGTTGTCATGAGATTTAGTTGTCATAAGATTTGGATGTATTGAGTTTCCTTGTCGTTAGATTTGGATGTAGTGGGATTCGGATGCAGTGAAATTTGGATGTATTGATGCTATGCATATTATAGAAATATATCATCTTATACGTATGAGACATTCAACAAATTCATAAGTCGAGCGGACGGTCACCATTTTCACATGTCATTATATTATCAAATTCTGTGATCCAAATCCTACTCAATGATCTAGGATTTGCATATTTATCGCAGATTATATTTTTAAACTGTCTTATTGCTTGATCGGTTAATTATTTCTTTACAAAGTTAGATTATATCATGACATTTGGATGTAGTCGGATTGTATGGTCGCGAGATTTGGATGTAGTGGGATTTATTTGTCATGGGATTTGGATATAGTGGGATGTAGTTATCATGAGATTTGGATGTACTGAGATTTCGTTGCCGTTAGATTTGGATGTAGTGTGATTTAGTTGTCTTGAGATTTGGATGTAGTGGGATTTAGTTGTCATGAGATTTGGATGCAGTGAGATTTAGTTGTCGTTGGATTTGGATGAAGTGGGATTTAGTTGTCATTAGATTTGGATGTAGTGGGATTTAGTCGTCATGAGATTTGGATGCAGTGAGATTTAGTTGTCGTTGGATTTGGATGAAGTGGGATTTAGTTGTCATGAGATTTGGATGTAGTGGGATTTAGTTGTCATGAGATTTGGATGTAGTGGAATTTAGTTGTCATGAGATTTGGATGAAGTGAGATTTCGTCGCCGTTAGATTTGGATGTAGTGGGATTTGGATTCAGTAAAATTTGGATGTTTTGGACTACTGAAAATATAGAAATTTACCATCCCATAAGTATGCAGTTCATTCGATAGTTCCACTATACGAAATTTTAGCCATGAACAAAGAGTATGACCGAAACAGAAAAAAAATCCAAATGGAGTACGTACCTTCTTCTAGGGCGTCGTCGCCGTCGGACACGAGCTCGTCGTCGGAGCAGATGTTGAGCACGTTGACGAGCATCTCCGTGACCTTCTCGCCGACGAAGGGCAGCGACCACGTGAACACGTCCATGAAGTTGGGCAGCCAGTAAGGGTGCGGCGAGAAGTTGAACTGACGGATGTTCATCACGTTGTTTTCGTATTTCAGTACTGCTGCCTGTAAAAAACGAGCACCAGTCAGTAACACAGTCACGAAATAATAATAATAAATGGTCTTCACCCATCAACATTATTTTGACATTTCTGATATATTTTACGTTGGCCCAATGTTAAACCAAGATTCAGCCAATTTGAAGTGTTACCTGGGAACGGACACAGAATTCCAGTCGTTATTATCTCGAAACAAAAAGGACCTTGACAGTGCAACAAAACCCGTAACACCCTCTATTTAAATAAATGAGTTTTAGGTTACAACATTTTTATAAGACCAGCTCAATTCAATTCCGCATTATTACAACTTTTACAACAGGGATGGGTTCATAAAATCCATCGACTGGCCCCCAACCAACAAGCCGGCGCGGCGCCCATGGGGGCCGTTAAGTGGATTTGATGTTGATTAAAATTCGAGCCGCCGGCAACAAACATAATGTGGAGCATGGACCCTCGAGGCGCAATACCTATGCAATTTTGCAATTAGGTTTACAGGCAATAAAGAGCTCCTGCCAGAGTGGATTGTATCCGAAGCATGCGGAAAAAGCAATTGAATACCGATTCGAAATGGTGTTTTCCAATCACAACTTTGTCTGGTCCTAATCGATCGTCAGTAAACATTGGCAGCTTTGTGGAAATGAAATGGGAGAATGTTATTATTATTAATATGCCGGGAGAGTATCTGAGATCACTTTTTTTTTCATTTCTCGACTAGCTGATTCCGGATATCACCTCAAACATTAAATTCGACAAAGGGGTGACTGGAAAAAGGCAATGTTTTCAACAAAAAATGCACCTGTACACAAAATCGACAGTTTCTAAATGATTCAGAAGGAAATATTTCTCTAAGATGAAGTAATATTCGCGGAATTCCACATATTTGAAATATTCCCAGGCGATCAAAGTCGAAAATTACAATATTCCATATAGGTTGAAATCGAATTTTGCGAAAATTTTCATTTTCCATTTCCCGAAAAATTGCAAACTCTCCTCAGGCGTAACTCGAAGAGCTGACTCCGAATATTCTCTCTCTCTCTTTCTGGTGTTTTGGCATCGACTGCTATGGTCATTAGCCACGTGTTCTGGATAGGCCTTGTTACTAACTCCATGCGCCACCTTAGGAGCAGCACTGTTAATTGGAACGCAACAGTGAATCGTGCAGGACTCACCCCAGTCCAGCCATGAGATTTGAATAATTTAATCGGTTAAATTAAATTAAAAAATCCCAGCCGCAACTGGGGCTCGAACTCCGGACCTTTCGACCCAGAGTCGGACGCTGTAACCACTGCGCCACGCCAATATAACTGGAAAAAAGCAATTTTTTCTACGAAAAATGCACCCATCCACAAAATTGACATTTTCTAAATGAATTAGACTTCTGATTCGAAAAACAAGTATATTTTAGGATTCAGATGAAAATTTTCTATAAGATGAAGTAATATTCGCGGGATTCCGCATTTTTTAAATATCCTCAGGCGATCAAAGTCTAAAAATGTTCTACGAGGATGTATTGATATTTAGTTAGCCTAGACCAGTTCCCTGCATAAACAAAACATTGCGTTACCATAGCAACGACCAATAACTTATTAGAAGTGTCAGTGTGAAGTTTGACGACAAAAAATTAAACCAGAGTTACACAATAAATTAAATGAAAAAATATGTCCACCGAAATTGTGAAAATCGAAAGATTGGAGTATCGAGCCATCATCAAGTACCTGTATTTAAAAGGGTTAAGAGGTAAGCAGATTTACGAAGATATGCTAATACCCTTGGTGATCAATGTCCTTCGTATGCGACCGTGAAAAATTGGACTGCAAGCTTCAAAAGAGGTAAATTCTCCATTGAAGATGATGACCGATCGGGAAGGCCAGTTTCTGTGTCAGTCCCCGAAAATATCGATGCAGTTCATGACATGATTTTAACAGACCGTCGAATTGGGCTAAAACAGATATCTGAATCACTGAATATTTCATACGAACGCGTTCATCATATAGTTCACGTCAATTTGGACATGAGAAAAATTGCTGCAAAATGGATCCCCAAATGTTTGAATGTTGACCAAAAGCGTGCAAGGGTAGTAGCATCGCGTTCGATCTGTGCTCGATTTGAAAACGATGTAGACTTCTTAAAACGAATTGTTACTATGGATGAGACTTGGGTACATTTCCAGAAACAAAGCAACAATCGATGGAATGGCGACACTCCGGTTCTCCAAGACCTAAGAAGTTTCGTGTCCAAAAATCTGCTGGAAAAGTTCTTGCTTCAGTTTTTTGGGATTGCCATGGAGTAATCATGATTGATTTTTTTGATACGGGAAAAAATTAAAGAGACAATATGCGGAAAGCTATCCAAAGGTGTTTTGTTTTTGCAGTACTACGCCCCTGCACACAAATCTCATGTTACCATGCGATTTAGGGTTTGAATTACTAGAACACCCCCCTTATTATATTATTATTAGTCTTATTCACCAGATTTGGCTCCGTCCGACTATCATCTCTTTCCTCAACTGACAAAAAGTTTGAAAGGTCGTAAATTTGCTTCCAACGAGGAGGTGATAAAAGCTGTGGAGGTCTGGTTTGCAGAGCAAGGAGAAACATTTTTTTGAAAGGTATAGAGACGTTGCAGGTTCGCTGTAATAATCAATTAAGAGGAGAAAATGTTGAGTAATAAAATATTTTGACATTGAAATTTTGTTTGGTTCTATAGTAGGCCAATAATTTTTCAATATATCCTCGTATATAGAAGAAATCTAACATACACCACGAATGCCATAACGCTTCAGTACGTTAATAAGCATTGTATGATTAACAGCATTGTTTAAATAGAAGATAGTTAGTCAGTGCTTATGGAAAAGGTATTGGACCTTAACGCGAGTGTCATCAAGCGTGATTAGTTACAAACATGAATACTTGACGTCATTTCAATGCAGGTTTCTTCAAAAAACAATGATTTGAATGTTGTCCCATTGTTTCAATCAAGTTACGACATGACTTGGAGGCCAGATCACTGAAGTTACTACATGACTTGGATGCGAGATTACTGTCGCCATCTACATGTCGCATCCATTTGAATCCAATATTAATCCCATAAGGTTGGCTAACTATCTTACTTCTATATAAACAATGTTAACAGTGTCAAATGCCTTTGCCAAATCTAAAAACACTGCAATGCTTTTGTTTTTGTCTATTCCCTGTGTAATATTTCTAATAACATCGTTCATAGCATCATTGGTAGATATACCAGCACGAACCCATATTGGCATTCATGGATAATCTTATTTTCATCAAAAAATTAAACTAAACGAGTTTTTAAACATTTTTCAAAGATTTTACCAAAGTTATTTATAACACTGATAGGTCTGTGATTACAGTTTGGCAAACATAGCCGAGATTGTGAAATTCCCACTTCTTGCGCGAACAATCAGGTGAATTTCACTGGAATATCGCTGTACGACTAATGCGCATCGTGGGCGTGCATATTTTCACAATTGCAGCTATGTTTGCCAAGCTGTACTAATTTTAGTCTTGTCGCCAGCTTCATGAATTGGTGTAATTATAGAAGATTTAAGCTGAGTGGGGACATGCCCTTTTTCAATGATCAAATTATATAAATGTTTAGGAGGTTGAAAAATATATTGGTCGTTCTGTTTAATTATTTTAGTAGTTATTCCATCTACGCCAAGGGAAGTGTCATTTTTCAATGTGGATATATGCTGTATTTTTTTCTTTCTTTGGTGTTTTGGCATCGACTGCTATGGCCATTAGCCATGTGTTATGGGTAGGCCTTGTTACTAACTCCATACGCCACCTTGGGGCAGCACCGTTAATTGGAACGCAACCATGTAATAGGCGTGTTTTTTTTTTATTTTAAGCGTGCTTTTGATACTGTTAACACAGATTTGTTGTTATTGAAACTTAATAGATATGGTAATAGATATGGTATAACGTGCAATGTATTGTCATAGAACGCAGAAAGTGAAGTATAACAATGAATTATCTCATGAATTAGAAACACAGTATGGAGTTTCTCAAGGTTCCATTTTGGGGCCAATATTATTTATTTTGTTTAACAATGATATTATTAACAAGTAAAAAAATGCCAACTGAAATTATTCGCTGATGACACATTGATTTACTTCGCTGGTGAACCAGATGAAATAGAATCTTCCTTAAATGAAGACTTAAATCGTGTTTCCACATGGTTGTGTGATAATGGACTAATGTTGAATCTTGAAAAGACCAAGTGAATGTTGATAGAGAACAGAAGTAAACTTAAAAGAATGAAAGATGAGGATTTTCAAATGACCTTGCTGATCAATGACAGTAAAATTGAGAAAGTAAAAACAATCAAGTACTTAGGAGTGATGATAGATGAAGAATTGAATATGAATGCACACTGTGATTATATAAAAAAGAAGGTTGCAAGAAAGGTTCATTTTTTATACAGACTTAACGGTAAAGTTTCTTTTTTTTCTAAGTTGACTATTTACAAATCAATAATAGCACATCATTTTGATTACTGTGGAACCCTTTTATTTTTTCTCAAAAATGACCAGTTGAGTACTATTCAGAAAATACAAAATCGAGCCATGAGAGCTATACACATGTGTAACAGACGTACTTCAATTAAAAACATGCTAGAGATTATCATTAATGTCGGTAAAACAAAGAATACACTATAATATGTTGGTCTTTGTGTTCAAGCTCAAACATGATGTTACCGACCTACCTCAGTGATGAATTAAATTATATAGGTAATGTACACACTCATAACACTAGAGCTCGAGCTGTGAATGATTTTTATATAAAAACTGAAAACATTGTGTGACACAATATTCAACAGGGGTGTAACACCAGAGACCAAAAACAATGTAGAGAATATGTATTGAACCAATTTTAAGTTTTAAGTTCTTGTGGTAGTTTTAATATGTTGTATTTTATTGTAATGACTTTTGTTGTATTGTATTTTATTTATTGATAGGTATTTTTAAGGTGTTGTCTTTTGGTGGTTTTATTTTAATTTATTTTCTGTACGTTTCATTCGGTAAGAGCAAATTCTGTGCTAATAAAGAGTTATATATATATGTATATATATATATATATATATATATATATATATATATATATATATATATAACAGTGAATCGTGCTGGACTCACCCCAGTCGAGCAACGAGATTTTAATAATTTAATCGGTCAAATTAAATTAAAAAATCCCATCCGCAACTGGGGCTCGAATATGCTGTATTAATTCGTTTTCTGTTGTTGGATTGAGAAACATGGAATTGAGATTTACTTCAATATTTTCTATTAGTTTTTGAAGATGTATCAATATATTTTACCATGTAATGAAAGCTAAACTACGAGCTCGGTCTTAGCTTTTGCATGAATTTGTTAATTGAACCATTTGTTGCAGACATTAGTTATTGTCTGCAGAGACCTAACCTATACTGATGAGGGGCAACACCCCGAAATCGATCTACAGGTGGTCCAAATGTTTCAATTAACATTTCCATGCAACTAGCAATTGCAGAGATAGCCTGGTAGGAACTCTGCACGGAAATTCATTGGATGTAATTCAACGTTCGTCGTGGTATTAGCCAGGAAAGTAGTTGTTTTCTGATGGACTTTCGACCCAATTATTTCTATTGTATAGGATTATGGCAATGAGCACCGTCCTGGTAAGGCAGGACACCTTGTTTCTTTCTTAATTCATTTAGTGATTAAAAAAGTATACTCAAACCACAGAAAATTCACATTTTCTTTCAAGGTCAATAAAAAAAAAAAAACAATTCATCTGACGAACAGGCAAATTACCGTGTCGTATCCATATCCGAAATGACCCTCGAAGGTCCCCAACTTTTGGCGCCATTCAAAGGAAACAATACGAATTCCAGTCCGGCGTTTGGCGCGGATCGACTAACGAGTCGAGTCGTCGGCAATGCGACTATTGTGCCAACTTAATTGGTGCGGAACAATTGAAAGTAATTAGCGTCTTGAAAGGAGCCCAAACACTGCTGCTGCTGCGAATGAATATTTATATGACAATGGTTGTAATACATATGAACTGCATTAAGCGGAGAGCTGTTATCCAGAATATCGTCTCTCGCATTAAGTTTCTTGTTTATTGCCGTCGACTAGTTAGGTCGTTATTAGTATTTCGATACGACGTTAACATATGCTCTTGCGACAAGGAGTTTTACAACTCATTAGCGGAGAGTCATTTCTTCTCAGAGGGTTGGCTAGCATCCTTAACACATTGACGGGCGTGACTGCAATTGCAGACACATATGTGGGGGCAGGACTGCAATAGAGGACTTCGGATAAGGATGCAGTCATGCCACCACGCAAGTTTTGGCTTTAAAACTATTGGCACGTTTTTCGGCAACTTTTCGTCATGTCAGGATTCCCTACAAGGCCGTAGCCACAAAAAAAATTAGGGGGCGTCCGTTGACTTGAGCTTAAGAAGAATATTGCGGACCAAGTTTGATCAATTTTAGTATAGTTTCTATGTTCAACACAATTTTGTAATTTACCCAGGAAAGATCACATGTTGCAATAAAGCGGCCACCAAATCACAGAGAGGCGACTGGAGTATTTTACAAAGTGGAAGTATGAATGGAAACAACATGGTCTCAGACTCACTACAAATTCCCTAGTAATCATAGACCTTAAAAAGGAAGTCGCTCTTGATGAAGTTTCAAAATGCCTTTCTTCACTTAGTTCTTCAAGAGTTTCGAAGAAAGCCTTGAAAATTTCCTTGATTCTAAAACCATCATGATTCTCAACACAAGTTTCGCACATTGCTGTAAGATTTTGCCATCTCACTTCGGGATTTTTGTACCTCACAAAAGCACACGTCTGGTGTTGCAGTCGCTATGCCCATAAGGAATACATGAAAAGCAAACCGAGTGTCCCTCTATATCCAGTTTGTATCACACAATGGTCTTTATTTTTCCTTTGAAAATACTGCCACTACCACCCTCCACACCGGGCGCGTCAAGTCTGCTAAAGCAGACAGTCGCCTCATAACATTTGTACAGTGAGATCATTTGTTATGTGTATAAAATAATTTCATGTCTAAGCACGTTTGAATATTTTACTTGTTTTATGAGACAATTTTGGAAGAAATGGTAAGTACAATTAGTCATTTCTTTACTCTTTTGGATTTTCAATTTGATTATGCAGCTGCAGGGGTACAATTACATTTTGACCATGAACCTGCACCTCTAATGAAGTTTGCAAGTCGGTTTGTACTGACGAAGTAATTGATCTCCTTATCAATTACTGTACCAATGCATATGGTCAGAAACTAGCGAAATCGAATCCTCCCAAACCGAGAAATTCGAGAATGCTCATGTTCCGATATTACTGAACAGTACTGGCCACAGTAGGTAATTTCGGAACGCCTAACAATAACAGTAACTGAAACTGCCATCTAATTTCGGAACGATTCGGAAGTCAGACTGGCAAATGTAAGGCGGGAACATATCTAGTTCAAAATTATATCATTACTATTATGTGATACTGACTGATGGTTGCAACTAATCAAGTAGGTAATAATAGAGGAAATATCGGGGGGATTCTGAATTTAGCGGAGCTATGAATATAAGATAAGTTTTATTTCTTTGTTACAATGACCTATGGATTTATTTTCTTATTCTGTTTTGAATTCATTGTCGAGTTGTCTTTTAGGGGCCTGCAAATATCGCCTGGCATGATTTTGATCTGAAATATTTATTTTCATACATATACATGGAGAAGAGAGGCGAGAGAGAACAAAGCTCGTAAATTAGCGGCGGTTTCGGTATCAACCTTTACTAGCAAGTTTTCTAATAACACTTGAAACATTTGTTCTGCTGTCTTTTCAGATGAGCTAATTGTAATGAGAAAGCTATCAATAAATTGAATGAATATTAAATAACATATCCTAACCTAAATTATTATCAATTGAAATAATGGAAGTTTCCATCATGAATGTCCCATAAAAAAAGTGGCATAAGGTTTGTGGATGTCGAAGTGAGGTTAAGTGACGGAATTGAATTGAATTGTTTGTGTACGGTTTGGTATGTTGATACTTCATGCTACAAGCTTACAGATGCCGATAAAATGTCGATTTCGGAAAAAAAATGGAACCTCATCGTTTTTCCACTGGGCCCTTCAAATGTGAAATTCCTAAAATGAAAATGTATTGTCGGGCAAGCCCTTTTCGATAATCCTATTTCGCGAATCTTTGAAATTCGGTAATTATAAATATGGCCATAAAAATATTTAGAAATGTGAAAGATCATTTTATTCGGAAATTAAACTTTATTGTGGGTAAAGCCCCTACAGTGTTTTGATCAATTTCGTTTTGTTCTCTATATTTCTTGAACACATCATCTTGGCTTTTGTCTTTTGGTAAAACAAGAATCACTATTTTTGAAACTATTTCGATGGGGATATTTTCGGGAATGAATATTTTTGATTATTTACTACTCATTTCTCTCCTCCACCACTCTCCAAATTTTTCCAGGCGCTTCTCGCCTGAATTCTTGATTATTTGCTCCCCACCTACCCAATTTTTCTCGGCTCTGTGCGCCCGGATTTATGATAATTTACTCCCAATTTCCCCCTTCCACCAGATGTGGACTTTGAAAAATTTTCCGTTTTTTTTTAAACACCAAAAAAAAAGTATATGAAGAGTTTTATTGTCGTTGAATAGGTCTACAAAAAGTTTCAATGAAATTTTTTCATATCTTGAAAAAGAAAATTTGAAAACTTGAAAATTTGAAAACTTGAAAATTTGAAAACTTGAAAATTTTTAAACGCATTAAAGTCGTCGTATTTATTTCCAATTATAGTTTTAAACGCATTGAAGTAATTTTATTCATATTATTGGTGTCCAATTATAGTTTCAAACGCATTAAAGTCGTATTCATATTATGGTGTCCAATTATAGTTTGAATCGTATTAAAATCGTAGTATTCATATTATTGGTGTCCAAGTATAGTTTAAAACGGCATTAAAGTCGTTGTATTTATGTCCAATTATAGTTTCAAACGCGTTAAAGCCGTTGTATTCATACTATTGGTATCCAATTATAGTTTTAAACGCATTAAAGTCGTTGTATTCATATTATTGGTGTCCAATTATAGTTTTAAACGCATTAAAGTCGTCGTATTTATGTCCAATTATAGTTTCAAACGCGTTAAAGCCGTTGTATTCATACTATTGGTGTCCAATTATAGTTTTAAACGCATTAAAGTCGTTGTATTCATATTATTGGTGTCCAATTATAGTTTTAAACGCATTAAAGTCGTCGTATTTATGTCCAATTATAGTTTCAAACGCGTTAAAGCCGTTGTATTCATACTATTGGTGTCCAATTATAGTTTTAAACGCATTAAAGTCGTTGTATTCATATTATTGGTGTCCAATTATAGTTTTAAACGCATTAAAGTCGTCGTATTTATGTCCAATTATAGTTTCAAACGCGTTAAAGCCGTTGTATTCATACTATTGGTGTCCAATTATAGTTTTAAACGCATTAAAGTCGTTGTATTCATATTATTGGTGTCCAATTATAGTTTTAAACGCATTAAAGTCGTCGTATTTATGTCCAATTATAGTTTCAAACGCGTTAAAGCCGTTGTATTCATACTATTGGTATCCAATTATAGTTTTAAACGTATTAAAGTCGTCGTATTCATATTATTGGTTTCCAATTATAGATTTAAATGCGTTAAAGACGTTGTATTCATACTATTGGTATCCAATTATATAGTTTTATACGTATAAAAGTCATATTGGTTTCCAATTATAGTTTTAAATGAACTACAGTCGTTATATTCATATCATTGGTGTTAAATTACAGTTTCAACGCATTAAAGTCGTATTCATATTACTGGTGTCCAATTATAGTTTTTTAAACGCAATGAAGTCGTTGTATCCATATGACTGTCACTACTCATTTTCGATTACTCGATGTACTATATTGAAACTGTGAAATGTCAAAGTATTAGACAGACGTTAACAAACTTGATTCGATCTTATTTACGATCATAAAATTCGTTAATATAATGACAGTCTGGTAGCTCATGAAATGTACATTTTTCTTTATAGCCTTAGAAAAAACTATAAGTATTCTATTTTTGTTTTAGTTTTTACCTTCAATATTCATATCAAAGACTCATTTGTTTTTCTTTGTAAATAATTTTTCTGATTTATTTCGATCTATTTTCGATCCATATTTTTCCAATATTTTTTTTATACTTCAATGTTTTTATTTGAAAAAGTATTTGAGAGACTTGTGCGAGCCAGGAAAGTGTGTGCAAAAAGCTCGTAAATTCAAAAAATCAACTCTTATTGGAGAATATCAACGTTAAAAATAGAAACTTGAATATATCTGATTGAAAAAAAAACTCACCTTATTATTATAAACATCCAGGTAATTGGGTGCTGAGAATATTGTTATTAGTGATGGGAAGCCTGTCGTTTGACTTTTTCTGTACATCCTATATCTGAAATAAATCCAAGAAAATTCATTAATTCAAAAATTATCAACAGAAAAGTTTTTGCGGATAATTTGGAATATGCATGAATGAAACTAAACATTATTTAGTTTAGTTCAAACTTTCACATGCTGTAATAACCAAAATTCAGATTGCCTTAATGGAAAAAAAAGAATCATTATTATTATTATTGTAATTCATCTTCAACAACTGAAGAATTATCGCAAATAGCACCCGGTTCCAGTTTGTTACATAACTCTCATAGGCATAAGATGTCCGGAGGACTGCTCATTGCAAATATCCTATACAATAGGAGAAGTTGGGTCGAAAATCCATCAGAAAACAACTACTTTCCTGGCTAATGCCACGACGAACATTGAATTACATCTGATGAAATTTCCGTGCAGAGTTCCTACAAGGTTATCTCTGCAATTGCTTGGCAATAACTCTCATAGAAAGCGGAAGCTTTCACGCACACACGAATAGTTGTCAAGGCATCTATTCATTACGCTAGTTAATTGACCTTTTGTGCGATAATGATGAACCCCTATGCGCTTTCAATAAAGCAGCGTGAAATCAAATTACGCTTATTATCGATTCGGTTTGTATGGAAATGATACCGAATAGAATAACCAACTTAATTCATAAAAGCGTCCGATAGAGGAAGCCGTGAAGTTGTTTCTACAGAGTGGGCTGAGAAACAATTAACACAATCCTAGTCCTAGTAGTACTTTGATGGAAAAGTTTCGTTGAATTAGTTCCTTGAGAAAATCACTTTCCTCCATTTAGTATTCCACCCTGAGGAAATGACGAAACTATTCAAATCACTTTTACTTTTTAAATACACCGGTCTAGTATGCGTTACCGAGAGTGAATGAAAGGTATTCTGAGAGATAGATCGGTGGAAGAGGTTAGATCGTTTGGCCAGTCAGATATCCAGACCTGGCATCACTCGACTTTTTTTCCAAAGTTCATGTCATTCGATCCTATGGTTTTGAGGAGTTCCGAATTGTACAAGAATGTCTTAATTTTACAACGGACTCTCTCTACAGAGGGTTTTGCTATTGTTTTCCTCAGATTAAAGTCATCTTACTTCCAAAAATCCGATAATCCGATCCATTTTGTGTCTTAGTTTTCCATTTGTCTGTTTTTCAACAAATATGCCTAGGAAGGCAAAATGGTCGTTTATTTCAGTTTCCATTCTGAATTGGATCTAAGGATTCATGGAGCAAGAGAATGAATGAGAGGTGTTCTGAGAGATAGATTGGTGGAAGAAGTTAGATCATTTGGTCAGTGAGATCTCCAGGTCTGACACCACTCGACTTTTTTCCAAAGTCCATGAATTCTACAAGAATGCCGTAAATATACAACGGAATTCAACTCCGCCGTCGCAAAGTTGACATTTTTGACAGTATACGAGGGTGGTCCCATAAGTGCCAGGCCCAACAAAGAAAACACAAAAATTTTGGAAAAAATATATATATTTTTCAACGTAATCATCTTTTAGCTCCTCACACTTTTCCCAGCGATGTTCAATAAGTTCGATACCCTTTTTATAATAAGAATCGTCAAGCTCCTCAAAATAGCCATTAACTGCCGACGTAACCTCTTCTTTGTTGGAAAATCTTTGACCACCGAGCCATTTTTTCAAGTCTGGGAACAGAAAATAATCCGAGGGGACTAAATCTGGCGAATAGGGTGCATGAGGTAGCATTTCAAACTTTATTTCATTAATTTTGGCCATTGCAATAACGGGTGTGTGAGCTGATGCATTGTCTGTGAAACAACACTTTCTTCTTAGCCAAATGCGGCCGTTTTTGCTTGATTTCTTCGCTCAAACGTTGCAATAAGTTCGCATAATACTCGCCGTTGATAGTTTTTCCTTTTGCAAGATAGTCAATGAAAATTATCCCACGCGCATCCCAAAAAACCGACGCCATGACCTTGCCTGCAGATGGAACGGTCTTTGCCTTCTTTGGTGTTGGTTCTCACTTTTCAGTCCATTGTTTGATTGTTCTTTTGTTTCGGGTGTGAAGTGATGGATCCATGTTTCATCCATGGTTATGAAACGGCGCAAAAATTCTGCCTTATGTCAGTAAAACCTTGCCAAACACTCGATGGAAACATCTTCACGACGTTGTTTCTGTTCCATTGTAAGCAAACGCGGCACCCATCTTGCGCACAGCTTTCTCATGTCCAAATTTTCAGTTAATATGCGATATACCACACTTTTTGAAATGCCTACTATGTCTGCTAGCTCGCAAACTTTTAGTCGACGATCATCCAGTACCGCTTTGTGGAATTTCTTCAACATTTCTGGAGTCGTCACCTCATTTGGTCGACCACTGCGATGCTCGTCTTCGCAGGTCGTACGGCCTCGTTTAAACGCTGCTACCCAATATTTTACTGTTGATAACGAAGGAGCAGTCTCACCCAGAGTAGAATCTAGTTCAGCTTTCATATTGGTTGGGCTACGGCCTTTCAAATAAAAGCATTGTATCACATAACGATGACCAATTATTTCCATGTTTACAAATTCACTGTAAACGTTTATTATTGATGGCTGCCAAACAAATACTAAACCACGCCATCTCTAGGTCAGGCCAGGTACTTATAATAATAATAATAATAATAATAATCTTTATTAGGGCGGGGATTAGCGCAGTGGTTAAGCGCTCGCCTGGTAATCGAGAGATTGCAGGTTCGATTCCCAGACGGTGCGATCTTTTTTCATTTTCAGATGTGAAAGTCTGAATGACTGAGGCTCGTGTCGGCTGGGAATAATCCTCCACGATTCACTGTTGCGTTAAAAATTAACAGTGCTGCTCCTAAAGTGGCGTATGGAGTTAGTAACAAGGCCTATCCAGAACACATGGCTAATGACCATAGCAGTCGATGCCAAAACACCAAGGAAAAAAAAAAAAAAAAAAAAAAAAAATCTTTATTATCCAATTTGATGACTCGAACATATTACAGAATGCTATAGCCTATAAGGATAAAAGGCGCATGATCAGTATAAAACTGTTCTACCTCATGAACCTGTAGAAAAAGAAAAAACACAAAAAAAATCTAAAGTTATGAACAAACCAAAAATACAAATAACTATCAAGCTTCCTAAAATTAATTAAAACAAAAATAAAAATATTCTTATAATTAATCGATTACCAGCTTTCTAACAATTTATTTTAGGATTTTTTTTGTGATACAGAAAGCAGCAGATAAAAAATACATAAATCATGTCCGTCGTAGAATTTGTTCATTGAATAATTTATCAAAAACAAGTTTTTTGAAATTGTCGTGGTTCGCTATTTCTTTTAGTTGTGTTGATAGATTATTATACTCTTTGCAGATTTGATAAGAAAAGCTTCTCTGAAATAAATTGGAACTATGATGAGGGATTGAAATATTATTTTTTCTTCTCAAGTTGATGTTATGAATATCTGTTCTGAATCTGATTTTTTCGACTAGATAAGGTGGGGTTCCTTGAGTTATTATTTTGTGATAGAGAGAGATGGAATGTAATTTTCTTCTATTACTCATATTGAGCCAGCGGACCTGCGAGAGTGTGTGCGAAATTCTCTCGAACTTCCGTATGCCAAAAATCAGTCTTAAGCAAGAATTTTGGATTTTTTGGATGCGAAAGCTGTCTCGGACAGTCAAGCAGGGTCCGTAAACGTAATCGCAATAATTAGCATGAGATAAGACAAGAGATTCGCAAAGTACAGTTTTCAGTTTGAAAGTTATCATATGTCTAACGGAGAATAACATTTTGAGTTGTCCATACGATTTCTGTAGGATATGAGACCATCCTCGTACTTAATCAGAACGCTATTTGTATTGTTAACAATCTTTTGAAAATTTTCTATTATACCGAAAATTCAGTCAGGTTTCCGAAAAGGATAAAGTTGCACCACTGCTCTTCTTCAGGTTGTAGATGACATAATTAAGGCCAGAGATCAAGGGATGCACTCAGTCTTAGTTCTTCTTGACTTCAGACGTACACTCGATACATTAAATCATGAATTGATGTTGGTCATGCTGCACTACTTTGGAATATCTGTATTGACTGTCAAGTTATTCAAAAACTATCTGAACGCTGGCAAACACAAAGTATGAGCATAACATCAGGAGTGCCTCAGGGTTCTATATTGAGATCAATCCTGTTTTCTATGTATACTTCAGCCATTTTGAAATTACTGAAATTCTTTTTTTTGTGTCAGTTTTGAAATGTTCGAGGCTGAGAATATCGGCTACCCCAAGGGAATGCGTTCTAAGTGAAATGTTGCCCTACCGAGGTTTTAAATACAATGAGTATATTAGAGAATGAGTTAGGGTTTCTTTCTAGTAAAATTGATGGGTATATTAGAGAATGAGTTAGGCTTTCTTTCGAGTAAAATTGATCATCATGTTTTGGCGTAATGTAACATTATTTCACGCTTTTTTTCAGAACTTGGTACCGGTTTATACCGAAAAATAGGTAAGGGTGGTGCAAGTACCTGAACTCAATAGGGTTATTTGAAAAGTACAATAGAAAACTTACCCTGCATCCTGTGCCTCATGTGCTCTTATTATCGATAGGAGGTTATTATTTTGTAGAAAATCACAACACGCAGCATAGCTGAAAAAAAGAAGATAATTCAGTTTTTCCCTGATATAGAAACGTGATTCATTGTTATTAGTCCAGTGCTTGACGGTTGAAGTAGGTAAGCTACTTATTACCTCAGAATTATATTGGATCACACCGATTTAGATGAAAATTTGTAATTAGGCTTATCTTAACCCCCTCTTCAAAAGTTCAAACAATGGTATCGGCATTTTTATGAAATGAATATTAAGGAATAAAAAATTCAACTACTATTGGGATACATTATCCCAATTTCTCCATAAATTATACAATTGTTAATTATCAAATTTTTCAAAACTGAATGTTGATATAAAAATCTCGAAAATAATTGAAATAAAATGCTAGAATTTTTTTCACTTAGTATATGTCATACATGCACATTCTGTGTCAAAATTGCTGAAATTAATTATTATTCTTCTATTATGTTCTTCTCCGAGACAAGTATCCATTCAGCATCCTAGGACAATGCTCTGAAGTGTACTAGAAATGTTCAGTTATCTCCTTGAGAATGTAGGATTTTGTTTTCGCAAACTTCAACATCCGGCGTTGATTATCCCATTCGGTTGTTTTCTCCACACGTTTACTGCAAGTTTCTGAACAAATGAACTCCAGATACCAACATGTCGCTCTCTATGTTCGAAATTGTTAATAGTCTCGTTCCCCTTTATGGTCTAGTTCGGAATGATAATTGCCGACATGAGTGGAACATCTGTTTTAGTGGCATACCAAATGTTTAACATGCCACATTGGACCACATTAGGGACTTTCTTGGATTGTGCGTTTGTGAATGAACCAGGAAGAGCTTATAGAGGGTGATTTACCACGAAAAGAAGTTGAAAACAAAAATGGAACAAAAAAATAAACTCATTAATTTGACCCGGCCAGTGTGTTCTTCGTCTTTATCCGAGTGGTCAACCCCTTGCAGTTGGATCCCTATAACATTGCATTACATTTCGAGTTTTGGTTTTCGTTTTTCACTGATAGATGGCACCTAATGTCAACATTCCTTTATTACCGATATACTTCTAATTTCAACAATCAGACTCGCTCAGCTTTCTTTTTCTTCGACAGCCATTGCCATAACACATTGTCGTTGCTAAAATCTTATAAATTTAATACTTTTTCAATGTGGGTTACTCACACAATTGAATGGTCACCCACCATTCCACCTTAATATAGGTGGTAGGCCTTATTGCGCCTAGTTTAATGTTTTAATATGTTTCGTTAATAATTTAAATTTACAACGCCTCCATGCCATGTGAGTATCCATTAAAATTGTAATTTTTGTATTTGCTATTTCAGTTTGACTTGTAATTTCAACTGATGATGAGCATTTCTATGCTCGAAAACATGTTTTTGATGGTATCATGTTGATACAACCTCACTTTTGACAATTTATTGCCAAAGCTGTGTTGACAACAGCCCACCCTTCCCTACTCTAGGAGTCAAATATATATTGTGGAGACGACTTCGAGTTTTACTTAGCCTCTATATAAAAGCTTGTTGCGAGAATAAATCTTGATGTTATTTTGAATTTAATGTACACTAAGAAGCTTTTATTTCATCTAAAATTTTATAATGTAACAAAATGATGGGTTTAATTCACTTTAAAATATATTTTCTTCTTTTTAATGTATTTAAATAAAAGCTTTTCCCTAAAAAGTATTTTTCAAGTTCATTTATTTATTAGTTCATTTCCCGAGGGACTTTCTGCAAGGAATACACAAATAGAATTATCGATTCCCATAAGCACGTTTCAGCCTAGAACAGTTTATTCTGAACTTTGTTGGATAAACATTTCAAGACTCGGCAAACAGTGTCTGCGCGAGTTTACTCACCTGTAGAAATATGAGCAGCCTCTTACGGAGTTGTGTGAGAAGTGTTCTGCGTTGTTTTCGTTCCCGAAGTCTTCTAACGGGTCCGACCACAGCAAATCGCACATCGGACCAAACGCTGGCGGTTCTTTGAATCTGTCTAACTGCAACAAAAGCCAACGTCAAAACATTTCCTTCGAGTCATAATCAGCTAATTTTTAGATGGTTAAAATGCATCCTTGATCAGATATTAATTACTAATTGTAACGAGCTAGAGCCAGACCTGTCTACTAAGAATGTCTGCTTGGCGCCATCGTGAGAAAATAAGTTTACTATGGATATAAATACAGAACCCGTAACCAGAGATGGCAGTTACAGTTTCTAATAGTAGACAATTCACCGTTGACTCAGATGAAAATAGAGTTGCATACACATGGATGCATAATATAAATTAGTTTGTGAATATAAATTAGTGATTTCACTAGTAAAAAATTTGTTGGAACTGTTGGGAGCATTTTTATTACGCTATAAACAGTTTTGCTAATTATTAGTCATTGGAATAATCACGTTTCGTGTTGGTCTGTTATCTGAATCTCATGAAACTCTAAATTTGTAAATTCATCCACAAAATAGACTTTTTCTGACATCAAGCAGCCATGAAAAATTGAATTCGTCAAAGGAGTAACTGGGGAAAAGGGCAATTTTTCAACGAAAAAATGCACCCATTCACAAAATCAACATTTTCCAAATGAATTAACCTTCTGATTCGAAAAACGAGTACATTTTCAGATTCGGAAGGAAATTTTCTATAAGATGAAGCAATATTCGCGGGATTCCGCACTTTTGAAATATTCCCAGGCGATCAAAATCGAAAAATGTAATATTCATAGAAGGAAATCGAATATTGCGAAAATATTTATTTTCCATTTGTCGAAAAATCACTAACTTTCCTCCAACGTAACTCTACTAGCTGATTCTGAATGTTACCTCAAAAATTGAATTCGAGAAAGGGATAACTGAAAAAGGGTAATTTTTTCAACGAAAAAATGCACCTATCCACAAAATCGACATTTTCTGATTGAACTAGCATCCTGATTTGAAAAACAAGTACATTTTCGGATTCAGAAGGAAATTTTCTATATGATGGTAATATTCGCGGGATTATGCATTTTCTTAAATATTCCCAGGCGATCAAAAAGAAAAATGCAATATTCAACATAGAAGGAAATCGAATTTTGCGAAAATTCTTATTTTCCATTTTTTGAAAAATCGCCAACTTTTCACAGACGTGAATCAACGATCTGATTGCGAAAAAAACCTCAAAAATTTTATTCGAGGAAGACATAACTGAAAAAGGGCAATTTTTTCGACGAAAAAATGCACCGATCCACAAAATTGAAATTTTCTGACTGATTTAGCATTCTGATTCAATAAATAAGTACTTTTCCGTATCCAGAAGGAAATTTTCTATAAGATGAAGTAATATTCGCGGGATAATGCATTTTTGAAATATTCCCAGGCTATCAAAGTGGAAAAATGAAAAATGCACTATTCATAGAAGGAAATCGAATCTTGCGAAAAAAAAAAAATATTTTTCATTTGTCTAAAAATCACAAACTTCCCTCCGACGTAACTCGACCAACTGACCAGAGAAAAAGTGCAAACAGAATTTTTTCAGCATTCTTCCACTTTTTAATCGAGTGGGATACAAATGGTTTGGAAATATCGATGTGGCTTGTAAAGACACCAAGCAATTTTCAGATTTTCATTAATTCAGGGAAATATTTTAGGGGAATAATTTAGAAACATTTTCCTAGATTGTCTGAAGACTGTCAAAAAAGATGTCGTGGTAAATTGTGAAAAAATATCAGTCGTTTCCGAGATATTTCGTATTTTCCAAAAACCAAATTTCGATTTCCAGATTTTTCGAATTTTCCCGGTTTTCCGTTCATTTTCGTGAAAGATAATCCCAGTAGGATTGTCTAGTTGAGCTCTACGGAAAATTAGGAACATTTTAACGGGGTTTTTCCGGTTTTTGATACTTTTCGCGATAGCGGTTCAGGAATTTAATTTTTCCTTCCATATTTTTTGGAGGTATACGCCTAGATGTTCTACAGAAGTGTAAAGTTTTTGAGAGGGATCGGAAAATGTTTACGGCTTTTCCGGGCGATTTTCCGACAAGTAAAAAACTCAAAAATACGCCAAACCGATGGTTGAAATAGAGGAACAAAATATATGCAGACCATTTTTTACCAAAATTATCGGAAAACTGGGAAAACTCAAGAAAACTGAAAATAAAAATTTGAGTTTTGGATAACACGAAATATTTCGGAAACAGTTGATAGTTCCTCAATCAAAGAGATCTTTTTTGACCACCTGCATAAAATCTACGAAAGATGTCAGTTGATTCTTTCCGTAAAATCATTAGTCCGGGAAATATCTCAAAAAATGGAAAATCGAGATATTGACCGTACTAATGATACAACTAAAAATCTTCAAATTCCTTCTAATACGTCTTCACAAGCCCCACTGATACACCAAACCATTTTTCTCTCTTTAAAAGTGGAAAAAGGTTGATAATATTGAAAAAAAATTGAAACCTCAAAAATTCGAAAACCAAACAAGATATCGAGAAAGTGAATATGAAGAGTTTTGATAGACTTGAACAGATCTACCAAAAGTGTTCGAAAAGTTTTCTCGTATTTTGGAAAATTGTAATTTCTTTGAGAAAATTCAAATATGGCGACGGGGCGACGGATTTTCCAATTTTACATTTCATCTTTTTTGATCATCTCGTAAAAGTCTACAAAAAATTTAAAAAAATCTGTAATATCAATAGCCTGGGAAATATTTTATATAAACGAAAAAAAAATCACGTTTTTATCGAAAAACACCAAAAACTCGAAAACTGTACGAGATATCGAAAAAATCTTTATCAACAGTTTAATCATCTTCAAAGATGTCAACAAAAAGTTCTGATGAAATTTTTCCATATCTTGGAAAATAAAAAGAATATCGGTTTTTGTTTATAAAAACAACAAAAACTCAAATATGGCGACGGATTTTCCAATTACACAATTGATCTTTTTTGATCATCTCATAAAAGTCTACAAAAAATGTAGAGACATTTTTCCTGTAATATCAATAGTCTGGGAAATATTTCACATAAATGAAAACTTCACATTTTTTTTCGAAAAACACCAAAGACTCGAAAAATGTACGAGATATCAAGAAAATCTATATGAACAGTTTATAATCAGAGATTTCAACAAAAAAATTCTGCTGAAATTTTTTCATGTTTTGGAAAATAAACAGAATATCGAATTTTATTTTATAAAAAACAACAAAAAATCAAAGATGGCGACATATTTTCAAACTTAAGAATGAACTTTCTTTGATCATCTTATGAAAGTTTACAAAAAATGTTAATATATTTTTTCCCTAAAATCGATAGCCTGGGAAATATTTCACAAAAATAAGAAGTCTTCATGATTTAAAAAAAAAATCATGTATTGAAAACACGTACTTTTGTGAGAAATTAGTCAAGACAGTCATGCATTAAACATACATATTTTTGTGGGAAATTAGTCAAGACAGTCATGTTTTGAAAACGCGTATTTTTGTGGGAAATTAGTCAAGACAGTCATGCATAGAAAACGCGGTTTTTAGTGGGAAATTAGTCGAAACAGTCATGTATTGAAAACAAGTATTTTTGTGAGAAATTATTCAAGACATGTATTCAATTCGCTAGTTTCCTAAATCTCCGAAATCGAATTGAATGTTATTTTTTGAAACCATTTTGCATTAGCTCCCCACCTTGTGAAAGATTCAACTCAACATTCAGTTATACAAAAATTAGAGCCTTTGAAACATAGGAAAAATTAGAATATGTATACTCTTGTGACGTAGAATGTCTTCACTAGATTCTAGTATTTTTTGTTGACCTAAGTTGATGGTACTGATATGAATCTGACAACAATGGAACCTCTGACATTTGCTGATATTGTTTATGTTGTTCTTGTCGTGAAATTGTTTTGGGAAGATTACTTTTACAACTCGTGAAAATGGAGAAAAACTTTTTTAAAACTAGCAGTGGAAATTTGCCACCCGTAAATTATATAATGATTCACGCATTTTTATCTCGCAATCCAAACTATTCGAGAGTGGAGATGAAAGGTATAAAAGAAATGAAGAAAGTTCTGTTTATTCGGAATTCACTCTGATGGCACGAATATCCTTCATAGGGCTGCTTGACCAGGTTATGATGATGATGCTGTGGGTTGTATGCAGCTGAAAAGGTAGGGTTCTATTTGTATCAAGTGCCGAATAGTTCCTGAGCACAAAGTACGAAGCACAAAAACTATGATGTCCCACTGTAGTTTTTGAACTTCGCCTTTTGTTGTATTTTTTATACTTAATGAAGACCCTCATTATTATTAAGCAAACCATACTTTGCTGTAGCTACTATTGACGACAGTAATGATGAAATAAAAAATTGTGACTATAATGTTGTGTAGCATCCCGAGGTAAGTTTCGGATTATTACCGTTTTCGAGCATACAACATAGATTTTGGTATTTTTTGCTGCCACTTTTTTATACTGATGGTTGCTCCCTCGAACCGATAAAACGAATCCCATATCGGTGAACAGTTATTCAAGAATCTATAGTAAATATAATATCAGCAATGCCTTTTTCATCAACAGTAAAGAGCTCTGACAGATCGTACATTAAATGACATTAGGCGCGTTCGGTAAATGCAGATCTGACAGCTCGATTCAATCTGCCTGCTCCACTTTGCACTACAAGTATAGGGAAACCACGCCCACAGATTGAATCGAGCTGTCAGATTTGCATTTACCGAACTCAGCTATTAGTGACTTGACAATAGTCAATCGACAAATGCCTCCACGATTCCAACGTTGTCGGATTGTGTCAGTGACGTAGAATGTCTGTGGGAGATCACTTCTGAAATCCGAATTTTCATAACTTAATACAGGCGAAAAACGATATGTGAAAATTAAACATATATATATATTTCGATATATTTGAGATATGAAGATTTCAATGACACACATTTCGAAATTTAGGAAATCAGCGAATTATAGTTTCAAACACATTGCAGTTGTTGTATTCATATTATTGGTGTCCAATGGAAGTTTTGAACGCATTGAAGTTGTGGTATTCATATTATAGTTGGCCATTTATAGTTTCAAAGGCATTAAAGTCGTTGTATTCATATTATTGTTGGCCATTTATAGTTTTAAAGGCATATTATTGGTGTCCAAGTAAAGTTTCAAAAGGCGTTAAAGTAGCTGTATTCATATTATTGGTGTCCAATTATAGTTTTAAACGCATTGAAGTCATACTATTCAATTTCTAGGCCATTCAACTTCTGAGCCCTTCAGTTGTAAAACTCTTAGTAGGCTCTTCAACTTCCGAGCTCCTCAACATTCGAGCTCCTCAACTTCTGAGCTCCTCAACTTCTGAGCTCCTCAACTTCCGACCTATATCTTGTTTAATACTCTAATCAAATAACGTCCACCTATAACAAAATTCAAAGGACAGTTTAGCGAGTTTCAAGCCAGCTTACTTTCTGGAAAATCGACCTCCGAAAGGTAAACAACACCGCTGGTAGTTATCGAAAACGTTCTACGAGAGCAGACATTTTCGCCGACCTGCCGATGAATTTTTTATCGAAATCCAAACAGAGCACCTCCATTTTCCGCAGCAAACAGAGTTACGTGCAGCGGGAGCTGCGCGTCCTCCAGGATAAGTCTGAAAGTTCTTTCCAGAGTTTATTCAGGAAAATTCCGTTTCGCCGCAGAAATTGTTTGTGTGTGTTTTTAACTTATCGAAGGGATTTCGTGCCGCCGACGCTCTATCGATTCTTCGGCACGTGAACTCGGGTCAGATGAACGTTTTTTACTGAGAGTTACTTTGCTTATACAGGAGGTCCTTCAGGGAACTGTATTAATCAATATATGGGAAACTGTAGGTGTGTCGTATTTGAAAATTTGGTAGTCTATTATTGTTGCAATCCAGCTAAAATATTGTAACGATTCTTAGAAAGACGGTC
Organism: Chrysolina oricalcia; assembly: GCA_944452925.2. Taxonomy (NCBI): domain Eukaryota; kingdom Metazoa; phylum Arthropoda; class Insecta; order Coleoptera; family Chrysomelidae; genus Chrysolina; species Chrysolina oricalcia. The sequence goes on along the minus strand of OX101824.2, from coordinate 2,747,050 downwards.
CTGACCACGCGCAGTCATAAACGTCGCATAGATCACCGCACCGAGCGGCTGATATCATCGCTCTGGAATGTCTCTGGGTTGTTCGAACAATATTCGAGACTCGACTGGTATCCATCGCGTCGCTTCTATGAGCGTTCCGAAGTGTTTGACGACACCTTTCGCCGCTTCTCGAAAAGTTTAGTCGTCCGAGTGTAGGTGGCTGTGGATATGAAACGAGGTCTCCCGCCCAGAGATGGCAGTTCAAGTACCGCCGCAGTTAGAGATAGATATAAATACAGAATTGGCTTAGCAGTACGAGTGTTGCTATTTATGTATTGAGAATTGGCAACACTGGTGTTGCTAGGCGCGATCCAACTGCGCTATCGCAAAGTTTGACATTTTTGACAGTATACGTAATCAGAACTTTTTGTCATACATACGCTATTTGTATTGTTAATAGACATTTGAAAATTTTATCTTGGCCAAAAAATGGAGCTAAATCGTGAACATTTTCGTGCCATGATGTTTTACGATTTTCGACGTGGATAATCTCAACAGCAGTGTGCCGATCAACTTACTGCGATTTTTGCTGTTGAAGCACCATCCAAGGCCACAGTATATCGATGGTTTAGTGAATTCAAACGTAGCCGTACTTCGCTGGCGTACGAAGTTAAAGATGGACGTCCAAAATCGGTTGTTGTAGAAGAAAACATTGATGCTGTGTCCTAACTGATAAAGCAGGATCGTCATGTGACATATCGCGAGATCGAGGCATCCCTGGATATTAGTATGACAAGTATACAAAAGATATTGCCTGAACATTTGGCAGTCAGAAAGAGTTGTTCTCTTTGGATTCCGCACAATTTGACAATCGATCAAAAAAAAGATTCGTGTAAATTGGTGCAAGGAAATGATTACAAAATATGACCGCGGTGCATCAAATGCAGTTTATAACATATACACAGGTGACGAATCATGGATTTATTGTTATGAGCCCGAAACTAAACAGCAGTCGACAGTATGGCTTTCAAAATGAACCAAATCCAACAAAAGTTATTCGTGCTCGCAGCACTTCGAAGCAAATAGTGGCCTGTTTCTTCGTTATAAACAGTCATGTGGCAACCGTGCCTTTAGAGCAACGTACAACGGTAAACTCTGAATGGTACACTACTATTTGTTTGCCAGAAGTTATCAATGAAATAAGGAAAACGAACCGTCGACGAAGGATAATTCTCCATCATGACAATGCGAGCTCACACACATCGGCTCAAACAACCTGCTATTTGAGCACTCAAAACGTTGAATTGATGGGTCATCCACCGTACAGCCCTGATTTAGCACCCAAGGATTTCTACTGGTTCCCTCAAGTGAAGAACAAATTACGTGGTCAACGCTTTTCGACGCCACGCCACGCTGTTTATGCATTCAAAAACCATGTTTTGGAGATACCTACTTCGGAGTGGAAAAACTGCTTTGCCAACTGGTACAATCGAATGCAAAAATTTGTAGATTTGAAAGGAGAGTTTTTTGAAAAACAATAAAGAAGTTTCTACACCCCAATTATTGTTTTGATTCTTCATTCTCAATACATAAATAGCAACCCTCGTATAATAATAATAATAATAATAATAATAATAATAATAATAATAATAATAATAATAATAATAATAATAACAATAAATGCTTTTATTGACAAATATTCCTGTACAAACTACAATGAACTAAAGGATGAATTAAAAATTGTAGAATCTTGTCAATGATGCCATTCCCTCATGTCCTGCGGGAAGAAAGAGAGGAAGAACGTGCTAACTAGAGATTATCTCTGTACGTATACACGAATAACTGAATAACTAAAAAATAGCAATTACTTTTGAATCAAAGTGACAGGAACGCATGATTAAAAATTTCGACTTCCGGCAGCGGTTGAGGTCAGACGGCGGCTTCGTGTTGGAAGTCAGGTTAATGTGTATTATGACCGCAGTCTAAAGACGTGCATCGACAGATTAAAAAAAGTGTTTTGTTAAAAATTAAAAAGTGTGGAAAATCTGGGATGCAGTATTGCCTAGAGCAAGACAACTGCATTCTCCCTATACAACATCGCCGTCTACGCCGATTGAAGGCCGGATGGGAACGGATTTCTCGCAGCGGGGCATGTCCAAATAGCGTCGATTGGAAGCTGACGGACAATAATAGAAGAGAGAGAGAGAGACAAAAACGCAAAGACGTCGCATTAGGAAAGGTTACTAGGGGGCAAACAAAGTTACCAGAGATCCCGGAAACGTACGATTCACTACGACAATCGTTGAATCGCAAACTCGACCGAGGCCATCGGGTCGCAGCTGATGCCCTCGTAAGCGTCTTTGGGGCATTTAGGCTTGCGAGTTGCTCATATTTCCCGGACAGTTTCGTTATTTATGCCCAATTAAAAGTTTCACTCGGCGGCCGACGAGACACGTTCTAACCTTAAACTTTCCGCATAAATATTTAATTCGATTCCCGGAGGAATGTGTGTGGGCCCGGGGAAAGCTGCCGACCGTCTTTCGGCTTCTGACATACTGACGGATATGAATTATTGAAGAGGCTCTCGCGTTACAGATCGGGCAGGGCGCCATCTCTTGAATATTGAGCGATGCTGGCGAACCGACTCGACTCGCCGACAGGTTATTTTTCAATACGGGATCTCGAGTGCGGTACGTGAGGATGGAGTTGGTGGACGATAAAGGAGGCGATCTATGGAAAAAACCGGATCATCAGGGATAATTCACTCACACTTATAGACCGTCAGATAGTGACAGATTTAGGTGCCCCATTTTCACATACAAGCCTTGAATAGAATTGAGAAGTACATCGATGTTGAGTAAAATGGAGGGAAATTTACGAGTGGCTCCTGGGGAAAACATATGGAAAATTCGATTTTCCATGGAAAATTCGATTTTCCATATTTTAACGCGAGCCGTGTTCATCTAATCATTAATTAGTAGAACCTGGCTTCGGAAGATCAAAGGCTTGAGTGTTGAAGGTGGCTAAAGGGTTAAAATAAGGCTGTAATCTTGTAAAGAAAAATCTAGATTTTAACAGATTTTCCCACGCAAGCCCATCGAAACTATGAAAACCTACATCGTCACTAGACCGAAAAACATAATGGCTTGAGTGGCGCGAATGGAAAAGTAGATTTTGTCGTTGGAAAATTTAATGGAAATTCTTTTTGATTTTTCCATATGTTTTCCCCACGAGCCACTCGTAAATTTCCCTTCATTTAACTCAACATCGACTTACTTTTCAACCCTATTCGAGGCTTGTATGTGAAAATGGGGCACCTAAATTTGTCACTATCTGACGGTCTATTACAGGAGGTTTGCATTGACACGGGTGACATTCGCATAGATTCGCATAGATAGACAAGTTTATTCATTGTAAATGCTACTTTCATAAGAAACGTCATAAAATTAGGACTAATGACAAAAATAAAATAGTAAAAAAATTAGTTTGTTTAAGACATTGACAACCAATAACGAACATGAAACACTTTAAAACTTACACCTAATCAATTTATGCTCATTAAATTATTTGTATATACTCATCAACTATTTAAAAATTCATCAATGGAGTAGCAGCACAGGTTCAGTAATTGTGATTTCGCCCATGCACTGAAACTTTTTCTGTTTTATTCCTCATGGAGGTATTTTATTATACAGTTTCGGTCCCTAATAATCAATTCCTTGCTGTGCCTTTTCCAACCGATGAAGTGGGATTCTGAGGTCGTTTCCAAATCTTGTCGAATAGGAGTGGCTTTCTGAGTTCATAATAAATCGATCTCTATTTAAATGGACGTACTTCTGGCACGTGAATATATATATATATATATATATATATATATATATATATATATATATATATATATATATATGTTCGGAAAGGTTTCCGCGGTCAGAAATATGTACATTACTAAGTTCATGGGTTGAACCGCGTTGAGAGTTTATAACTCGACGTTTCGGCTCCTGCTTTGGAGCCATTTTCAAGAGTGTGACTGCGAGGCCTCTATCTGCCTACTCCTCGAGTCGTGGTCTTGAGAGATATCAAGGTCTCAACCTGCCTACTCCTTGATCTCAAAAGACGATCCGATGTTGGTTGCACTGTAGTATTTATAGGTGGTTGGCTACCTGGAGGTGGGCGGGTCTTACGGGTTTTCTCGTTTGTCTTGTCTGCTGGTGCCTGCTGTGTAGTTGGAGTTAATGGGATAATAATTGATTGCGGATAAGTTTCACGTGGCCTGGTAATTACGGTTGGAAGAAGGGGCTTCCAAATGGGGTTCAATTTACGGCTATCATCTTTAATGTTCAGGCAATCAGGCCGTTTTTCGATTTCGATGGCTTCTCTGATGAAACGAGAAGTTCTTGAACGTACTGGGGCGATGGTTTTCGTTTTCTCGAAATCTATGGGGTGACCCGTTTGGATGAAATGAAGAGCTAATGCGGAGCTGGTGTCTCGATTTCTAACTGAAAGGGAGTGTTGATAGGATCGAAAATGGATCTGTTTCGAAGTTTCCTCTATATAAGAGGGGGGGCAGATAGAACAGGGAATTTCGTAAATACCATGGTCTTCGTTGGGAATTTTGTCTTTTGTTGGTCTGATGAGGTGTGATAGTTTTTGTTCTGTGGTAAAGATGGTTTTGATATTTGCTTTTCTGAAAAGTTGACTGATTTTGTCCGTCACCCCTTTGATGTAAGGGAAGAAGACTTTTGATGGACGGTCTTCAACTTGTGGTTCGTTTTTGGTTACTAATGGTTTCTGAAGCTGTTTTTGGATGTTTCTGTCTATGTGGTCTGCTCTGTATCCGTTTTATAGGAGAGCTTGTTTTACGTTCGATCCTATCAACACTCCCTTTCAGTTAGAAATCGAGACACCAGCTCCGCATTAGCTCTTCATTTCATCCAAACGGGTCACCCCATAGATTTCGAGAAAACGAAAACCATCGCCCCAGTACGTTCAAGAACTTCTCGTTTCATCAGAGAAGCCATCGAAATCGAAAAACGGCCTGATTGCCTGAACATTAAAGATGATAGCCGTAAATTGAACCCCATTTGGAAGCCCCTTCTTCCAACCGTAATTACCAGGCCACGTGAAACTTATCCGCAATCAATTATTATCCCATTAACTCCAACTACACAGCAGGCACCAGCAGACAAGACAAACGAGAAAACCCGTAAGACCCGCCCACCTCCAGGTAGCCAACCACCTATAAATACTACAGTGCAACCAACATCGGATCGTCTTTTGAGATCAAGGAGTAGGCAGGTTGAGACCTTGATATCTCTCAAGACCACGACTCGAGGAGTAGGCAGATAGAGGCCTCGCAGTCACACTCTTGAAAATGGCTCCAAAGCAGGAGCCGAAACGTCGAGTTATAAACTCTCAACGCGGTTCAACCCATGAACTTAGTAATGTACATATATATATATATATATATATATATATATATATATATATATATATATATATGAATATTTATATATATATATATATATACAGGCCGTTTCTTTTATCATGTGGTAACATTGCTATATTCTAAACCGTAACAGATACGAAGACGATTAAATGGGAGAAAAGGTAACTATTGTGGAGAACAGTACGAGAAAATTTACAGGGAGTCTCGCCCTTCCCGAGTTATACAGGGAAAACCAAAAATGCTGTTATTTGTTTTTTACGAATAGAACTGTTATTTCTGAAAATATAAAAAAATGTATAAGGAAAGTTTTAATGTATTTAAAATGTACTATAAAAATGTAACAATGAATCTTTGATTAAACGTTTCGTGTCAACACGGCCACCATCAACATTTTTTTTTCAAATACGGACCTGTCTATTTTAGTACAAATATTGATAAAGCGATAAAATCACAATTCAGTGGTATATCACACTTGATATTTTTATAACGTTTCATTTAAAATAACTACCATCCTCAGTGACAACAATTTTTAATTACGGTCCTGTCGTTAGTTCTTTTGTAAATTATTTTGATTTCTTCAAAACCTATTCAACTATTGGCATACTTCAGACTTCACCCAATAATTTCGATAAGAAGATACCCTAACACAACGAACATTCGTATTTTTCCTTCTTGGGCATTTTTGTATTACAGATATGTTTCAAGGCTGATTTCTTCTGAATCAATTATCATACTGAATATTTCTATAATTCTCAATCCTGGAAGTAACGAAAATATTAGTTTTTGGTCAAAATACGACTATTGTGTGATATGGTACAATTAAATAGCATCTCACTTCATTTACCATTTTTAAACAAGTAGGCTTTGCTTGGTTTCTATGGCAGGACAAATAAATGAGTTGTTGATACGTGTTAAGAACCGTCAGTCGTTTATACACTCAGTCATATCAAAGATGTATTCAAATGATGAAAGGACTGATATGCTATTTGCTTATGCAAAATCAAATAGAAATCCTCTTTTGGCAAAAAATATGTATGGTGAGCTATACCCAAATCGTCGTATTCCAAACATTCAAATGTTTAGACGATTAGAAAGAAATTTGAGAGACTGTGGTGCATTTGATAGAAATAAAACTAGAAAATGTGTTGTTACTGGAAGTATGCGGAACCAAATAAATGTTTTAGGTAAGCAAATATTACTTCATAAAGATTAACAAAGTGACGAAAATATTTTTTTTCAATTTAGGATTGGTCAGTTACAAAAATATTTCTAATCAAGATTGTTCTTTACGAGAAATTGCCCACGAACTAGGGATTTCTGTAAAATCTACCAGAAATATTTTGAAAAAGAACAAATACAAATGCTACAGGATACGCAAAGTTCATCACCTCAATGAAAGGGATTACGGAAGGAGAGTACGATTTGCGATGTGGTTGAGACGTAGAAATAGGGAAGTTGGAAATATTAAACAGAAACATCCATTATAGGTGGAATAATACAAATGAACATTTACATAGAGAAACCAATTTCCAGGAAAGGTTCGGAATAAATGTTTGGTTGGGAATTTTGGGAACAAACATACTAGGTCCTTTCTTTTACGACGGGCATTTGAATGGTGGAATGTATTTACATTTTGTATCCAATGAGTTTGATGGCTACTTAGATGAATTGCCACTGAACATCCGCCGTGAAATACATTATTTTCAACAAGACGGTGCCCCTCCCCATAATGCAGCAATAGTAAGGGAACATTTAGATGCAATATTCCCAAGAAAATGGATTGGAAACAATGGACCAATTGCCTGGCCAGCTCGATCCCCAGACCTGACTCCTTTAGATTTTTTTGTCTGGGGATACATAAAGGATAAAGTTTTTCGACAACTAGTACAGATATCGACCATCTCAAACAAAAAATAAGAGATGCATGTAATAGCATCATGCTAGAAAATTGCCACATAAATTGTATGGACAGACAACTTATGTGCATTCAACAAAGAGGTCGGCAATTCGAGCATTTAATGTAGGTTATCGTGAAGAATTCATTTTCTGTATTGGTTTTATTTTCACTCAAAAATTCAATATGAAATAAATTGTTTTCTGTTTGTTTGATTTCTTCTACTCTTAAGTAAGTTTATTTCCGAGGTAAATTGCTATCGTTCGTCTCTGAAACTACAGATATCTTTTATTATAGTGTAAACATAATTTTACTAGATACATTTATTCAAAGCGTCACTGATAATTTTTCATCCATAAACGACCTAACGACAGGACCGAAATTAAAAATTGTTGTCACTGATGATGTTAGTTATTTTAAATGAAACGTTATAAAAATATCAAGTGTGATGTACCACTGAATTGTGATTTTATCGCTTTATCAATATTTGTACTAAAACAGACAGGTCCGTATTTGAAAAGAAATATTGATGGTGGCCGTGTTGACACGAAACGTTTAATCAAAGATTCATTGTTACATTTTTATAGTTCATTTAGAATACATTAAAACTTTCCTTTTCCATTTTTTTATATTTTCAGAAATAACAATTCTATTCGTAAAAAACAAATAACAGCATTTTTAGTTTTCCCTGTATAACTCGAGAAGGGCGAGACTCCCTGTAAATTTTCTTTGACCATTGTACTGTTCTCCACAATAGTTACCTTTTCTCCCATTTAATCGTCTTCGTATCTGTTACGGTTTAGAATATAGCAATGTTACCACATGATAAAAGAAACGGCCTGTATATATATATATATATATATATATATATATATATATATATATATGCTTGGCACTGTCATTATATTTTCAGATTTGAAGAATTTCCTGCATGATTCTCTGTATTTTAGGCCACATAATACTCTGATGGATTTTTTTTGGAGTATAAAGATTTTTTTCGCTTCGAAGACAGTCCCCCATAGGAGTATACCGTGGCTAGTTATGCTATGAAAGTTAGCATAGTATGCTACTTTTGCTGCTTGGTATGTCGATATAGATTTAATTCTTCTCATGGTGTACATACACAACCTCTTGCTCAGAGTAGAAATATGAGCTGTCCAGTTGAGATTATTATTTAACATCCAACCTAGAAACTTTATTGGGTTTCCCGTAACGCCTCTTGGTGACATCAATAGGTGTTGAGTTTTCTCATTATTTGTAGGAGAACATTTGCTGAAAACCATAAATTGGCCTCTGTCAATGTGAGCTGTGATTGATTTTCTATTTCTTCAACAGTTTTACCTTTCACTAGGAAGGTGGTATCATCTGCACATATTGTAGCACTAAATACGTCAATGTTAGCTAGCAAGTCGTTCGTATAGATTATGAAGAGAATGGGCCATAAGATTGATCCTTGTGGTACTCCTTGAATCACTGAGTCTGCTTGTGATAAATCATATTTCCACTAAGTTGACTGAAATCGATCAGTCGAATAGGACTCGATCAAACGATGCGGAAGTACCCTTATTCCATAATAGTATAGCTTATCAAGCAATACGATATGACTTACTGCATCGAAAGTTTTGCTAAGGTCACAACACAGCATCTGAACAGATTCGTGATTGTCGAAGGATTCTAAAATTTTCTCTACGCTTTCTACCATGGCTGTAATGGTAGATTTTCCCTTTCTATATCCGTGTTAGCTTTCACTGAATAGATAATATTTTTCGAAATAATCTACTAGTCAGTTTTTAAGGATTCTTTTGCATATTTTTGACGGAGCTAGTATTATGGATATGGGTCTTAAATTATCTGGACTATTGATATCTCCTTTTTCAAAGACTGAACCTTAGCATTCTTCATTTCTGATGGAAATATTCCGTCTCTTAGACATATATTGATGAGGATAGTAATTGGAGTTGTAATTTCATCGCTACATTGTTTGATTATGTTAGTTGATATTCCATATGTTTCTTCAGTTTTCTTATTTTTTATTTCCATGATTATGTGTCTAATCTCATTCTCCTCAACCTCGAATAGATAAAAGGAATTCAAGTTGTTGATTTTATCATTCTCCAGAAGCTGATTTGGAGTAACTTGAGTTTTTGTAATTTTTTCAGCTGCTTTCATTCCAACGTTTGAAAAAAAATTATTGAGTGTAGTTAAGAGAGATTCCTTGAGTTTTTGATCAGAGCCATTTGCTGTCGAACCAGTTTCTTGCTCGATGATATCCCATATAGCTTTGGTCTTATTGTCTGCTTCAGAGATGAATTTTTCATGTTCTGTTTCTTTAGTTTCTTTTACTGTATTTACATATTCTATTTTATACGCTTTGTAGGCTAGCTCTGATTCCTCGTCTCTTCTCACCATTTTTATCGTATCCAAGCGTCTAATCTATTTTTCATCTCTCTAATTTCTTCACTATACCACTTCAGCTTTTTTCCTCGGTTGTTGGTTTGTTTGTTTGACAGTGACAACACGCGCGATTCCAAGAATAGTACTATTTGGTTTACATGGGTACTTTGTTTAATTTCAAACATTAAATGAATAATGATGATTTGTTATTATAGCTGCACCTCCAAGAATAAGGAGACAATTAAAAAAGAAGCCATTCCTCCCTTCAGTCAGAAGATTCCATGATCATCGGATTATATATCAAAGCCCCCCCCCTAAAAAACTCTTAACGGAAGTAAAATAATGGTAAGTCAAAAAACTAAGGAATAATGGATTTGAGATACCTTTTTCATTTTCATAGTTCATTTGTATCATATCCGAAGTTGTACAAACTAAAACGATTCGATATTCATAGGGGTGTGTGTGAAAGTTTTCATACACGATCTCCAACGCGAAATAAAAGACTGATGGAAGTTATCGCTGAATCGGAACTATTATGAAACGTTAAAAATGGACAACAATTTTTGTTTATGGCCGCATATCCTTCTGGCGATAAAGTGTTGTAGATATGTCTTTATTGGCGGCTATTCGTTGACCCCCCGTAAAGAAATAGGGCTATACTGGATTTATGACGAAACATAAACAGTTGGATCAAACCCTGCGGTTTGCGCTGCGGTCGATTCGATCATTTCATCTTATGCTCCCATCTTCTCCGTATTGACCAACTTACTTTGAGATGAACTATTTGTATTTTTTTGCTTCAATAAGCCTATATGATACTTCAGAACTACAAATTGTCGTGCGTCACTACGTTATTGGACAACTCAGTTGCAATTTTTTGCAATTTACTTACAATTTATTTGCTACGATACTGTGAATGTTTTTGCTCAGTTTTTTCTCTGTATCAATAAAAATACTTCAACACAAAAAAGAAACAGATAGAACAGTTGTTTCTAGTTGATTACTACAAGTAATTTTCAATCGTTTGTGGTATTGTACTCCTAAACACTCAAAAGAAACAATGGTGTACACAGTTGCAGAGATAGTTGAGTTGATTGAACTGTAGAAAACAATAGATGTGCGAAAAGGGCTGATGAACGGTTCGATCAACAGCCTGGAAGGACTGTGTCGCGGCAGTATGTGTCTGAATTGGTTACAAAATTCCGAAAAACAGGATAGGTAGCAAATAGAAAAAGGAAAATCGACCGCCAGCCAGAAATGAGTCGACAATAGTGGTAATTTTGGACCATGTTGCGCTTGACCATATGATGAGTACAAGACAGCTAGCAACTGTCTCAGGTGTCTCACAAACCAGCATTCAGCGTATTTTGAAACTCCACAAATTTCATCCTTACAAAAGCAAATTAACGCAAGAACTGAATGAAGGTGATTTTGATCGGCGTTTATAGAATTCTGTGAGGTAGTATGTCAGCAAGCGTGGGTTCAGATCACCAGTAATGGGTGGAAAATCCCTAGAGCTGGCTAGAGAGGTGAAATACCTTGGGGTGATTCTGTACTCGAAGCCATCTTGGAGGCCACATGTCGATCGAGTAGTCGAGAAGGCGGTGATCGCTATATGGAGTCTGCACCGGGCAGTGGAAGGGAGGTGGGGCCTCAAACCTAACATCCTTCATTCGATCTACACGGCGATTATCAGACCCAGAATCCTATATGGAGCAGTGGTCTGGTGGCCGACAGTGGACCAGATAACCACAACCAACAAGATGGGGAAAATTCAAAGACTAGCTTGAAGGGGAATAACCGGTGAAATAAGGCAGCCCTAGATGCCCTGCTGGGTCTGCCGTCGCTTCCAACTTGTATAAAGAAGGAAGCGATGGCGTCCTATCTGAGAATGCGTAACTCAGGGAGCTGGCGAGGAGAGGGAAAAAAATCCCACTATCCGCTATCAAAGTAATACAGGCAGAGGAAAAAATTAGATGGAAAAGGACGATCTCGCCAGAGATCCCAGACAGCAGAAAGTGGGAAGAGGAAATGATGATATTTCCCCCAGAAAGCCTGGTATGTTTTACAGACGGGTCCAAACTGGATGAAGGACAAGCCAGAGCAGGAGTTTACTTGGAAAACGGAGAGAAATTTTCGATTGGACACCCTGTATACGAATATTATGAAAACCTTTGATTTTTCTGATGAAATCCAATAAACTAACAAGACGAACAGGTTCGCTTGCAATCGTATGCCTCATTTGTCTGGATTTTTTCTAAATAATACTAGTGCTACCTACTACTGCAACTTTTGTATGTTTACTTCCCCTCTACTCGTTACAGACCTCGTCTCGACACTTCGAGTGATAATAAAAAGATAAATCTACTACGACCTTGAAGTCAATCCTGAATAAACCGTCAGGTTTTTATACAATTGTGTTAATAACAGCATCTCGTTCACCGCAGATACACCTCCCACCTCCGTATTCATACAATATCGAACAGAGCATAAAAAGTTATTGTCCCGTATTCGTGTTTTCCTCGTGACCGTCTGCCTGTCACCTGTCATTCGCATCGGCAGTCTCGTCATTCGCAGCACGTTCTGAGCCGGCTTTCCAGGTGAGTCTGTCGCCATTCTCCATCAATTAAATTAACAATTCGACACTCGAGCGGAATGATTGGTTTCTGCGACCGGCAACGAAAGGAAGATCCGACTACGGCGCACTTTAGGCTGGTTTTACGCACGGCGTTTTGTGTCGCGCGTTCCGGAACGCGTAAAGGTAAGTTCCCATTACAGCGTTTTTGCTTTTCGTGTTGCGCGTCGCGCATTCTGATTGGCGACGCGATTTACAGAAATTCTCTACTGCTTTCTGACCGTTCCCAATGAAATACAGTGAGGAAGACTGTTTTATGACACGATTGTTAAATAATCGTATACGTTCGGTTATGTATATAAAGTAAGACGGAGGCAATGAAGGAGAAATTAAGAAAATTGATAATATTGGGTCATTTATTGAGGAAACTTACAAGACGGAAAAATAAGATGATGCTGAATTCATTATTAAGTTTTCTCCCTATCTAGTTTCAGTTCTTTCTGTAAGAGGCTTTCTGTGGTCCTAAAGGGCTACTACTTTCAATGAGCCTTAACACAACATATATATATGTTCTTAGTTGGTTGTCTAACGTCATTCAAAATTATCTTTTTCTGTAGTATAAAAACTTCTCGTACTCTGCTAGAGTTTCCCCAGCATAATATTCCGTAGTTGATGGTTGATTTTACAAATGAAAAATAGTAATTTCATAGGATTGTAAGATGAACTGATTTTCTAAGTTGAAATAGTGCATAATTATGGGTGACCAATGTTTTCTTTACTGTATTTATTTGAACATTCCAGGACAAATTAGAATCAATATGAATCCCCAGGAGTGCCCCAGGAGTGTCATCCATCTCGATTGTTAAGTTAGTATGGGGTATTTTCGAGGTATAGAATACCATAAATAGAGTTTTTGAAGAATTGGCAACAAGACCGTTGTGGCTAGACCAAGTTGACAGAGCATTATTACAAGCATTCATTCGTTCAGTCAAAATACCACTGTTTTTGGAAGTTATCGCAACCTAATAATCGTCAGCATAAAGAACTGATTGACTACAGTCTATGCTGTCTATAATATCATTAATAAAAATGATGAATAGAAGTGGGCCAAGGATGCTTCCTTGTGGGACCCCAACTGGTGTTGATTTTAGCTCAGAAGAGTATGTTTTGGTTTGAGATCGTAGCGAGACGAACTGTTGTCTATAGTAGTTTGAAGACTTGAACAAGTTATCACAGTTGAAGCGAGATATGAAAATAGGTTAGCTAGAATAATAATAAATGAAAGAAGTATCTATTTCATCTCCAGGAGGGACATAGCCTCACATCCACCGCCCTTTTTGGATAGAACCATCGGAAACAAGCATATGCCCTCGCCGCCGCCATCATCATCACGGAAACCGTCAGCCGTGCACCGCCGCCTTGATTCCAAGGCGTCAGCGGTTAGTTCACGCTGCGGCGGTCTTGCGCTGCACCTGACACATACGAAGTGGCGGTCCGTAAAGCGGCGGTCACTCGTGAACGGGGATCGGGGGGCGGCCGCCACCCGCCTGTGTGCGTGTCTCGCGAACAGTTACCGCCGCCGTATTCTTATCGGCGACAGGCGGCGCGGACTCACGACATCATACGTGCCGACATGCTGTTGCTTGTTCGTACCTGCGGCCGATAACGATTTCGTTTTTTTATCGGGAACTGCCAAAATGCACGCCGAAGCAGGGTGGGAGCTATAGGGGAGGGATAGTTGAACAACCGTAACAGTTAACACGGAAGCTGTAATGATGGTGCAAAAAAAGGAAAAATCATAATCAAGTGTTTGATATATATATATATATATATATATATATATATATATATATATATATATATATATATATATAAGTAAAACTGATTGTAGTTTAAGTTTTTCCAAGCTTTCGGAATCTTTTATTCCATTATCAGGGAGACTACAATTGGAAATGTCATATAAGATTGTAAATTCAAAATTATAAGTACTCACATCTTATTTGAGGATGCTTACATATATGTTCATAACAGTTATTTATAAGAAACCTTTTTTAAAAAAGATTAAGTTTCTGCTAATTATACATATCAGAAATGCAGTATTTTCAGTTCTTTTTTTAAAAAATACAGAACTGGACGAAATGACAAATTAGTTGTACATAGAGACATACTTCATTTGTTTATTTTCAAATGTGACAGTTATTAATTTGACAAGTGACATTATTTTGTTCCGACAAATAAACTTCAGTGTAGGTTAGAATTTCTGCGTTCGGTTACTCTGATTTCTATCCGATGTAAGTTTCAATATGGCATCTTCTGTACTACGATCTTCTCTGAATCCGAATTGATTATTCGAGAGTATATTAAATTTTTCTAAGAATTTATATAACCTTTTCTTTACAAGTTTTTCGGAAATTCTAGAAAAACCGACAGTAAGGATATTGGACGATAGTTTTCTATTTTTTTATACTTTCGTTTTTGTGTAGGAGTTTGATGATTCCTAGCTTGAGGCATTCTGGAAATTTACCTTGCTCAAAACATTTATTAATTATAAAAATTCAATGGAATAGATATTTGTTCACTCAGCTGCTTGATTGTTTCAGATTTTATAAGATCCCATCCGTCCATAAGTTCTTTTTCATTAGTTGGTTTCAAGTATATACTATTACCAATATTGTCTATATTTTCTGTGAAATTATTCGGTTTGATTATTTCTTTTGCATATTTCTCTCCTAGTTCACTGTAATGAATGATGAATTGATCCACGATTTCCCTTTTAGATTTAATGATTTTTCCATTGATTTCTATAGTTTCTATTATTGTTTTTGTTTCGGTTTAGGACATATGTCATTAATCGCATTCCATAGGCCGCTGGATGTGTTCGGACTTTTTTCTATAATTTTGTTCATATATTCTTTCTTTGCTATGTTTGTAGTTTGTCTAAGATTATTTTTGAGAGTGCGATACCTTTCCTTCAGCCTAATATCAGGATCTGAACGTAAATTGGATGTAAATATTATTTTTTTTCATTGGCTTTTTTTAATATGTCTGGTGTTATCCAGGCTTTTTAAACTATGATCGTTTTATTTTTTATGGTTTTTGTATGTTTTTGTATATATCGTTTCAAAGTATGTATAAGTATATTCATCAATTCATTTATGTCTTGTGTATTGTAAATCAGTCCAGTCTTCATTACTGATGTCGGTTTTCAACGTATTATAATTAGTGTAATTTTTGTATTTATTCTGTTGGTGGTAATTTTTTGTATTTTTACTGTAGTTGTACTCCAAAGAAATACTAAAGTGATCAGTTATGTCCTAGTCGAATAAATAGGATTTGAAGTTGTTTTGGTTATTGGGATTTTTCACAAAAATATGATCCAGGCACGTTTTTCTGCTTGGTCTTGTTATTCTATTTATATAAGGTATATAACTGAATGAATTTAGTACATTTTTATAATCTTTTGTTTCATTTATGTTGTTTTTGAGCAACTCGATATTTATGTCTTCGATAATTTACGGTTACTTGGGGTCGAAGGCATTTTTAAAACTCGTATAAATAAACTCAACAGATCTTAGGTACCAAGCCCCAAAAAATGAACACAGATGGTGAAAAGTAGGGGATTTGTGTAATGAGTTGAAAGAACTGCGACAATACGTATATTGTCCAAGCCAGAAGTGCAATGAAAACACGTTTCAAAGAGCATATGACGGGATGTGAGTGTGCATTATTCTTGATCAATCCCCTCCACTCCCCGACACTTTATCGGAATTTATCAAGTAGGCCGTACATTGTAAATGTTCAACACTGATTCCACAGCTTCGAGTGACTGCACCAGGGTTTTCCTGCATCATGACCTCGAACAAAAGTGACATGCATATTCGCGCAACGTCACCTCGCGTCTACCAAAGACAACAGATCCTCGGCGGGAGTGAAATAATCCGCCGCAATGACCCGAATTCTCCCCCGAGCCACCCCCTCCTGCCCCATTGCCCCCAGTGCTAGTTTGTCGGAGCGAAACAAAGTAACTAGGCGATTCAGAGAGAGCATATAAATGCAATATTTGAAGGATCCGCGGTTATTTGATATAGCTCAGTTTGAGGCGCAAAAGGATCATGAAGTACCGCATTTTATACAGAGATTGGGATAGTCGACGAAACAGAAGTGTAATTATTTCTGTTGCGTAAAACTCACATACAGAGTAGCCCAGTGAAAACGAAGCTGGCGGCAGGATTGACCGATCAACTTCATTTTAGAAGGGGGCGTCATTTGCGATTTTTTTTCACTTTGCTAGGTGACAATCCCTAACAATATGAATGACATCATAGGGTGTAACGTTATTTCGGTATGTCTGCCGATATATGTTACTATCTTGTTCCTTCTATTGGATCTTGAGGATTCCCCAACAAAACACAACACAACTAATCAAAACCGAATAGAAACCTCGGGTGCCATCTATTTTTAAGTTGTATGTTTCTCTATCCACAGGTTGATTTACGTAGGCCGTGCATTAGAAGTTTTCAACTTGGATGGATGGGGCACCACCACACAATACAAGAACTGTGTTTATCAAATTGACATCCTTGTTCGATCACCGTTGGTGAGGAAATCGAGGACCATTTCAATGGCCTGCAGAATTTTCGGATCTTACCCCTTTAGACTTACAAGAATCCATATTTTTGATTGAATTATTAAAATTGTCTTTTGTTTCCGTGGAATACTTTAAAAAGCGAGAAATTTCTCGGCATTTCTTGATATTTATTGAATGACTCGATAGAGGTTGAAGTTATAGGTAAAGGAAAAGATTAAGTACCTCATCCTAAAATTCTATTTCAATTAGTGGTGTAAAAAGATGATAGGTGCCATTTGAAAAAATTGAGTTTTTGACAATTTTTGAATACGACATTCCAAAATCGCCTGCACCCATACGGTATGAAATGGAACCATCGATGGGACATCATGTGTTAGCATTTACGATCAGCTAACTGCTCCACAAATTTGGTTTCCTAATTTTGAACGGTTTGCGAGCTACACATTTTTTCCTAAACTACTACGGAGGTACTTTTTTTTCAAATTAATGGAAAAATATCAAAAACTGTAAAAGGTTAACACAACTTAGTTTGTCGAAAGTCATAATCAGAAGGCTAATCGAACCATGTGAAAAAATCAGGTTTCCAATTTAAATAAGTAAGTTAGTACCGACTTTTGTCATACCCTGTATAGCTGTAGGACTGAAAATACTTTAGGTGGAACGGGCATGGTCAATTATGAGACCATACCAAATTTCAAGTTTCTAATCCAACAGCAAGTTGAAAAACCTGTAATTCACGGCCTACGTAAATCACCCTGTATATTTCGGGAAAATATTTCTCATTTAAAAGGATCTTGCGCCCATTCTAGGCTTCTGAAAGTGTCAGATTAACTTGCTATCGGCGAACTGAATTTATTCTTTAGGTAAGTGGCGCCCAACGTGCGGCCAATGATTCGATCGTTTCCTTGCATGTTTCGAGCCTCTTCACAATTTATTCTGGTCTCGGGGTTCGAATTTTGGGGTCATTGAACTGAATTTATTCTTTTGGTAATTGAACCCCAACCCACCTCCCTATCATAGTGGTGATACCCAAAGTTTTTGTATTTCACGAAGTGGCGCCCAACGTGGGGCCGAGGATTTGATCGTTTTCTCGAATTAGTTGAAAGGACTACGACAAGAAGTATGTTGTCCAAACCAGAAGTGCAATGAGAACACGCTTCAAAAAGCATATTGAGCATATTTTTTCAAGCTTCTGATGATGATAACTTTGTTGGCGTTACGAGCAAGGAACATTGAAAAGAATCACTATTGAAAACGTCGAAAACTTACCTTTCGTATATCGTCTAAATTGTGTATTTCTGGCGAAAGTCCGCCGTGGACGCAGAGGAACTGTTGGTTCATGAGCGCCGCTAGCGGCAGGCAGTCGAAGGCATCCATACACGCCTCATACACACGTTCTGAATATTTTATTTTACCTGAAAAACAAACAAAAAGTGGTTGAACGTAGCTGGAAATTCTTCAATTTTTGTGCTAAAAATTTTCTCTATGAAATCTCTACTTCAACATTATATTTCGAGCGAACCCTTCGGTTTCAATTTGGCACCATAGTTTCGGAACACCCTGTATTTATAGGTAACATCGATTTTTCACTATTCCATAAATTTTCTTCAAAACTGAAAGTCACGTGAAAATAACTTTTATTCAAGAATTTATTGATACATTCGGGAAGGTATTTTTGACGCAACAACAAAAGAATGACATAAATTTGAATGAATTATAGCATAGTTTGTAAAGCACCGAACCATGTTGTCTTTAAATCGTTGCGATAATTATTACGATAACTATTCCCAAGATAGATATACCTAATTATATTCGGCTTGTTTCTCTGAACATTTCCCTGACCAAACAACCTTGATGGATATTTTGTTGGCAGCTCTTGATTGATGAGAGATATATCACCGAAATCGATACCAACCCACCAAAGGAGTCCTGTCATTTTTCTTTGATAAATTTTGTTGAATTTGACATCTGCTTTGTTGCAAGTTTCATGTGATTTCGCTTGATAACACTGAAGGATAAATCACAGAAAATACAATTGAATAAACATTTCATCATCTTTATCTCAAGGTATAAAAAAAAGATTTATCGTGGGAACCAAGCCAATTTCTTTTCGTGGCCATAATTACGGCTTCTATATATTTCCATCTCTCCATGGCCACATCGATTTATTTAAAAATATTCAATGGAAAAGGACCAACGCGATTGATGCTTAGCCCCAGTTGATACAAAATATCTGTTTCAGTAATGAATGCACCCTTTATTCAAATAGCAATGTGTTTAGAGCAGTGGATTGGAATGGCCACCTAGATCACCAGTTCTGCCACCTCTCAATTTCTGTCTCTGGGGTAACTTGAACTTGTTTTTAGCTGAACACTTGCTGCACTTCCAGCAGGACGGAGCACCTTCTCATTATGTACGTCCAGTAAGAGAGTGGTTGGATAATCATTATCCGGAGCAGTGGATTGGTAGGAGAGCATCTATTGAATGGCCACCTAGATCACCAAATCTGACACCTCTCGATTTTTTTCTCTGAGGCCTCTTGAAATTTGTTTCAATTCACTATTTGAAGCATAGCTGATAATTTTTAACGGGGTAAGATTATTTCTTATTGCTCTCACTCTGTCGTTAAGAAGTTAACAGAGTGTGGTGAATGGCTGCCTGGTTCGGCTTTTAATGGAAAGTGTTTCTCTACGTAAAAGAAAGTAAACGTACATTGGAAAGTGCTGAGAACGGAAAATGGAAAGTGTGGAGAACGTATATTGGAAAGTGCGGAGAACGGATATTGGAAAGTGTGGAGAATGGATAATGGAAAGTGCGAGGAACGTATATTGGAAAGTGCCGAGAACGGATAATGGAAAGAAAGTGCGGGGATTGTATGTTGGAAAGTTCGGAGAACGGATATTGGAAAGTGCGGGAACGTATATTGGAAAGTGCGAATAACGTATGTTTGAAAGTGTGGGAATTATACAGGGTGTTTCTGAAGTACGTGTAGAAAATTCAAGAGCGTGTTGCTGACGTCAAAATAAGAAGAAAAGTTGCTATAGACACATGTCCGCAAGTCATTCGTTTCCGAGATACAGAGTGTCGAATTTGAATTATCATGTTTATATTTCGAGAATAAATTCTAAAATAATTCTGAATTTTGAATAAAGTTTGGTTTCCCGGGGTAATTTTCAATGGTAAAATCCATTTCGTGGGGGTGACGTAACCTACCTGTCTTTTCAGTCATTTGAAATGTAATTTTTTGGGCGTACCTTTAGTACGTTTTCTAGTGGAAAAATCGATTTTTCGAACATTTTAGTGAAAAATAGTAATTTACGTAACAAGTCCGGAAAATACTGTTTTTTTGGACGAGTAGACCAAAAAACTGTTTTCGGACGTGTTGCGTACACTATTTTTTCGGCAACCATGTACAATAACAAATCAATGAGACGCATTTAGTCTAAGAGACGAAGAGAGGTCGACTTTCACCCATCTGTTAACCGGATGAAACGTTTCCAAATTGGAATATTTCGAACATTTCAGTTCTTATTTGTATTATATATTGAAATTCGAACAGAAGATAGGTACCAACAGAAACATTCTAATTCTTATTTATATTAATATTTGTATTAAAATTCGAGCTCTTCCCGGCCTAGTCCGGGAAGTACGTACTTCCCGGACTAGGCCGGGAAGTGCATCCCGGATGGTTGCCGAAAAAAGATATTCCTGGTAGAAGTCGCTGCGAGCAACTGTTTTCGAGTTATTGCGATTTGAAATAAAGTGATTTTGAATGACAAGATGTTCAAATTCAAAATTAATTTAAGTAGTTAAGGAAATTATTATTCTTTAGTTTCATTTTAAAACAGGAATCGGGTGTCATTACCATTTGATACAAATAATAATAACAGTAATTAGGCCTACATTCAAGTGTTGATTGTAGAAGACCACCGAATGAAAGAAAACCTGCTAGAGCTACGTACAAAAAAGTTAGGACATTTCGAATGACTGAAAATACATGTAGGTGGCGCCACCCCCACGAAAGAGACAAACTAACATCAAATTTGATATTTTCATTGAAAAATACTCACAAATATCAAACTTCACTCAAAGTCATTGTGGATTTTTTTTTGTGTGTAGGTGTTGGCATCAAAACAGAGTTTTTTTTGCCTCAGATTTTTTTAATGATAGTTAATTAGATAATAGCTATTAGTTAATGAGATAATAAAAGATTTAAATTGAGATTTTTTCTTTGATAATAAATTCCACAACTGTTCCATTGTGGAATTGATTCACAAAAAACAAAAATAAGAATTGAACTTTGACACTCAGAAACGAATAACTTGCGGACATATGTTTACATGAACTTTTCTTTTTATTTTAACGTCAACAATATGCTCCTAAATTGTCTACGCGTATTTAGGAAACACCGTGTATATTGGAAAGTGCGGAGAACGTATATCGTTGAGTGCGGATAACGTATATTGGAAAGTGTGGAGAACGGATAACGGAAAATGTGGAGAACGGATAACGGAAAGTGTGGAGAACGGATAACGGAAAGTGTGGAGAACGGATAACGGAAAGTGTGGAGAACGGATAACGGAAAGTGTGGAGAACGGATAACGGAAAGTGTGGAGAACGGATAACGGAAAGTGTGGAGAACGGATAACGGAAAGTGTGGAGAACGGATAACGGAAAGTGCGGAGAAAGTATATTGGAGAGTACGGAGAACGGATACATAGCTGGAATAGGTAGAATAAGGTGTAGAAAGAAAGACTGAAAGCCTCAATGGGCCGAATATTTCCTACTAGGTTGTTTTAACGGTTCAAAATAATATTTTTATTCCTGAATCATGAATATACAGTGCGTCCTTAAAGTGTGGACACGCTCTATTATCTTACGAGTTGATTATTTTCGGAGGAAATGCTCGGACAGGTCGATTTTGTATTTTAGTTTTCCACCTTTTTTTAGAAAAAAATATTTTTTTCCCCTACCACCTTTCAAGATATGACGTCATCGATATTTCAACCATACCACAAACGTCATATCTTACACTTCGAATTACAGTATTCTGAGAATAAAGGAAACCAGTGTTCATATTTCTCAACATTCATTTCATTATTCATTTTGCAACGTAAACCTAAGAACTACTCAGTAGTTAGTACGAGTATATTGCTACACTTGAATAGTATGCTAAGCAAACATATGAAAGCCCTTAGCAACCAGACAATAAGTTCTTAGTTACCATTGCATATGTCACACTGGTTTTCTTTATACTCAGTATACTATGATTCGAACTGTAAGATATGACGTATGTGGTATGGTTGAACTCAGAAAAATATGGGCATTCAATTTTTGACATAAAAACATACCCTTTAAATTAAAAAAAAAATCATATCTTGAAAGGTGGTAGGGGAAAAAATTATTTTTTTTTAAAAAGGTGGAAAACTAAAATACAAAATCGACCTGTCCGAGCTTTTCCTCCGAAAATAATCAACTCTTAAGATGATAGAGCGTTTTCACACTTTATGAACGCA
Source organism: Chrysolina oricalcia (assembly GCA_944452925.2). Classification (NCBI taxonomy): domain Eukaryota; kingdom Metazoa; phylum Arthropoda; class Insecta; order Coleoptera; family Chrysomelidae; genus Chrysolina; species Chrysolina oricalcia. The sequence goes on along the minus strand of OX101824.2, from coordinate 2,724,658 downwards.
CTGTACTGTATAATTATTGTAATTCGATCCGCTGCAGACTGTCTTATCTTTCCATCCTTGGTTCTCATATGATATTTTCTGAAATATTTCCTTTTCGTGTGCACCTAGAGGTGAGAGACATTCCCGTGGATCTCTATAGAATTTTCCTTTTCTTGAATGACACGCCAGTCACCTCCTTGAAAAGAATGAACATCCTTATCGCGTCCTTCACCTCAAAGAGTTACATGACAAGATATGCGTCAAAAGCGCTCGTATATCGGATATTTATATTCAACATCCCCATTCAAGATATTTTATTCCTCCCATCCTCTCCGGACGTAGGCCGCCCTTTTCTCGTCCCTTTTATTGTCATTTATTTAGATTGATGTGCATGTAGCCTTTTGCTAGTCAAATTTGATTTACGACCTGCAGTTTTTACAATTTTTAACGGGTTTTCATGCTGGACCAAGCAAACGGCGTTTATCGAATGGTGGTGTAATGTTTTCCAGAGGTTATGAATGATAGAGTTGGGAAATTCAACCGTCAAAGTGAAGTTCACCGGAATTCAAAGAACCGACTCCGTCGCTAATTGCTTTCCTCTGGGACTCCCACATGACTCTTATGTACGGAATCCAAGAGGCGTTGTGATAATTGTGCCGGTACTTTGATGTACAGGATATGAGTGAGATAATTTACTGAATCATAATTTCTAAGGATGCAAGCGTGCATCATCCAGAAGCTGTTCAATTCAAAAAAGAATAATTATTTAAATACTTTTCCAGCTAGCGTCAGTGACGATCAAAAGGACCTACCAGCTGATCTCCAAGCTGTCGATGGAGAATAGAGTCTTAATATATGAACAAATAATCAGACCAACGATTACTCACACCTGTCCCGTATTCTGTAGCCTGACATGCTGCCAGACATGCCAGACCAATCGTTGATGCAGAACCATGTCGGCAGCCATTTTATTCGCAGAGAAATTGTGAAATTCGCGAGCGTATGAACAAGACTTTACCACGTGAACCAAATTCCAAAATAGATCCGTTGCCTAAGGCACCAAATGGCTTAGACCCAGTTTTTTCGTCGATTTTTCTTGGAACCCTCTAACGTATGAAAACTACCATCCAAAACTCCAGAATTCTGATGTCCTGAATACTATAAATATCGAAGTTCCTACACATAACTTAGAGGATGAGGGGGAAGGTCTTAAATCACCTTAGATATAGGCGTATATAGATGAGGGCATCATCTGGATAACATTGAAGAGGCGGACCCCAACATCCCTTCGGATAAGAGGCCGTCCCAATTTTGCTTGTTTCTTTATTTTAGTTTTACAAAAAATATTTTAATTATTTCATCGTAGTCTAGAATGTTCTAAAATTAATATTTCACTATATAAAGAAGGCGATCTGGAGTTCTGGCAATAGTTGATGCATTGTTTAAGTAACAGTTGAAAAAAGGGTACTTACATTCTTGTTTAAACGTGAAGTATTCTGTTAAATGTCGACACTCGTGATTGCCACGAAGGAGAAAAAGGGTCGTAGGGTAACACAGCTTCAGCGCCCACAGGTACAACACGCACTGCCAACAGAAGAAAAACAAAAAAGTTCAATCACACTGAATAAACATATATTTACTTAAAAGCTATTTTTGGTTTCATTTAATAGGTAATTATTCGTCAATTTTGGTCCAAATGATATGGCCACTACGAAAAGGGTGTATATTATTATTATTGTTTCTTGAAATAGTTGTTTTTTAAAACTTGTATCGAAACTTAGCCCAGGGCTGGCAAATATCTTGATATTTATATCGATATCAAAATATCATAATATTCGATATATATTAGAAATTTTGATTTTGTTCCTATGATAAAAGGCAAAAAAAAAACAAAATATATAATACCTTTATTTTGGTAAAAACTAAAATCAAACTTCACTTTAATTTAAAATAACAAAAACGAAACAAAAAATAATATTTTTTCTAAAATATGTGATATAAAAAACTTGCAAAATCGGGAAAGAGGAATATAATCATCATTATCAATATTTTCATCTTCACTCAAGGCAACTAGTTCATCATTTGACGAGATCCAGTCCAAGTTTTTGGCTTTTTTTATCTGTATTTTGATTTAATCATTTAAAAATAAATACTAGCTTACTGGATTTTTCGTTGACTATACGATTTCTCAATTTAGATTGAACTATTCCAAAGCTCGAAAAAATTCTTTCTAAACCAGCTGTTGCCGCTACTGCACTGAATGCTCACATAGTTGTAAGAAGAGTTATTTTTTTTGGCCATTCGGAGTCAGGAATTGCAACCGATTTCCACCAAATCGTTGGATTTGTTGTTTGGAATTGTGCGGAAAATAAATACTTTGGAAATGGACAAGACTTTGTAGTAAGAGCCATAACAAGCGGAACAAATTCTGGGTTTGTTGAATTTAGAAGATCGAAAGCCTGTTGTTTTTAGAACTGTGTTGTCACGTATTAATTTTTCCCAAAATATCAAGGATTTTTTGCTCTGGTATTTATTTCGTTAAAAAGAAGTCATATATAATAAGTCATATATCATGATATATATCAATCAATAAATATCAGATATATATGATGATATCTATCACTTGATATATATCGGCCAACCCTGACTTAGCCCAGTTCAAATATTATTCAGTCAACGATTTATTCAAAATGAGACAATTTTGGCTGATGATAATAAAATCACTTGAAAGTATGACATCCTGTATTTTGTATCAGAAATGAGACTATCCAAGTCCCTTAAATGTTACATTTTCAACAACTAGGTAACAACTAGGCAACAACTAGGTAACAACTAGGCAACAACTAGGGCTTGATATGGCTTACTATTTATCAAATTCCTCGATAATTTCTTGACAATTGAGAAACTTATAATGGACTGCAAAAATTGCAGAAGTTATTAATAATTAACTGAAAAAAGAAAATGGGGTTTGGTTTTTTGCAAATACCTCAAAAACTATTTGACATTTTTCAAATTTGAAAAAAGATTCCTCCCGGAATTGTATGACCAATATTTATAATTTTCCCAGAGGGATGAAAATACGGCCGAAAACGGGGAGTCTGGCTTGGTGGACCTTTAATTAATAAATGTTATTTGAAATTATTAAATAAAAAAATTAAGAATTGAAAAAATTTAAATAAGTCTTAGGTTTTTTCATCGTATCTTAACTACTTTATAAGTTATAATAAGTTTAAACATGAAAAACAGGAAAGAATAATGGAGTAAAGGAAAACAGAATTTCAAAAATTCGATAAAAAATATAATTAAATTACTCTTCTCAAAAAATAACACAAATTGTTTATCACATAAATAATGAAAATTTAATTGAAAACAATTTTTTTACTCATCAATGGGCAAGATAAACTATGAATAAAAAAGAAGAAAAAAGTTCCTTCATAATAATTACAGGAGGTAGAAAAAAATTTTTTAATTAACAAATCCGTTTTTGAGGTTTTTGAAAGGCACCGTACTCAGACAAGTGTTTGTCCAAAATGTTCTATCCGGCTGTTGTCTTTCCGGATATAATTCAAAATAAATTTCTGCTGTTTTCGTACTATTCCATCAAATTTATAATAAAGTTTCAACATATCTCGTTTTTCTTCATTTGAGACTGAGGACATTTCGACTGAAGTATTTGTGCAAACTTATGATGCTTAATGAGTTCTGACAACTAGTGTTCATTAAACAAAATTTTTCGATGGAGTCATGACCATCTCAGATAAAGTTGTTTTTTTTAATATCTGTGATTTCAGAAGTGCAAATCATAACAAATTATACATCAATGAAATCAGAATAAGAATCACCATTTTTCTGTATAAAAAAACAATATGGCGCCCATAACAGAAAAAAAAGTTGATGATGAATGCCAGAAGACGAAACGTCGGATAGTAAATATGAACATGAAAACGTGTAGCTGAAAAAAAGTATCAATAAATATGTACTTTTGGGTTTGAGCTATGTTGTCAAATAACGGTAGAAAAAAATAAAAACGAAAATTCCGATTTTCAGTTTTTTCCCGATATTTCCGGAAATACTCGGAATATTTCAAGTTTCAAAACAGTATTTTGTCAGGCACCAGAATACGCAACTTTGCCACAATTTAAGCTTCGACGTATCTCCTGTAGTTTAGGAGATCCCAATGGTGGGGGTCGAATGTGAATTGCCCGTCTACAACGTTTGACTCAAAATAGAAGTAAAATAAAAAATTCTGGTTAAGTGTAATGATTTAAAATAACCCTTTTTGATGTGGGCAATACTAGGTCCTTTCAAAAACTAAAAGTACATAAAAAACGAAGAGTTTATGAAATCTTACCTCTATACTAAAATAGCCTCTATCAACGTAGTCACCAAGAAAAAGGTACTTTGTACTGGCAGGTGGTCCTCCCACTTCGAATAATTTCATAAGGTCATAAAATTGACCGTGTATATCTCCACATACTGAAACAAAAGAAACGAATCGTTAAAACGGTGGGTCTTTTCCAAAAAGTCGCATAAAAGTTAAGCGTGTTTTTACGAGTGGGATCTACGCTTCAAAGAAAAACAATAACAATTTCAACATATAATGAAAATAAACCCAAAGGAATATATCAACGTGGGAGTAGTCCAATAATACTTCTTATTTTCAAATCCGCCAGTTCTATCTAATTGATGAATCTTACTGATTTTCACAATTCTCTACAAATATCCGAAGGTTTACTCAAACTTCTTATAATTGAATTTGCTGCAGTTTATTAGTCATAATTCAGATTAAAGGTGCCTCATTTATTTTCATACAATTTTTGGCAAGCGGCCCATCATAAACACTCTATTGTCTATACGCAAGAGTGCAATTTCACAAAGCCGTATACAATGTGATACTCCATACTGTTTTGTTGCCAACGAAAGCCCAGAAGTAGTTGAAGAATCGAGTTCCAAATTACTCATCGAAAGTGAACGATATCGAAAACAAAGCGAGTCGTTTTTTCAGAAATCAGATTTTACATTGCCTAAAGGTCAACAGTTTTATTCTGCTTTTGAGAAATTTTGGTTCATGCGCAGTTCGACCTCAAAAACCCTCATATACCTATTTTCAATAGACTCAGACCATAATCACAAAACTCGTCGGCAATCTTGATGTTAAGAATCTTGACAAAAAAAATTTAACCTCTGATCCTGAAAATCCCCACAGATTTTTTTTATAGAATCTGACTATAAACACAAAACTCAGCCGTCATCTTGGAGCCGCCATATTGAATATCTTCAATCCCAAAAACCTCCACATCCCAATTTTGAATCGAATCGGACCATAGATTCAAAACTTGTCCGCCATATTGGAGCCACCATTTTTTATCTATAACAGATATATCATAATGCATTCTCACCGGAATCATGAATATCCCCCAAATTTCAAGTTAATCGCACAACTAGATTTATTATTAACAAACAGTCGTTGCCGACCGATGATGAACCCTTCACTCCCATACGAAGGTAGCTATTTATGTATTGAGAATTGGCAACACTGAGAATTGGCAACACTGGTGTTGCTAGGCGCGATCCAACTGCGCTATCGCAAAGTTTGACATTTTTGACAGTATACGTAATCAGAACTTTTTGTCATACATACGCTATTTGTATTGTTAATAGACATTTGAAAATTTTATCTCGGCCAAAAAATGGAACTAAATCGTGAACATTTTCGTGCCATGATTTTTTACGATTTTCGACGTGGATTATCTCAACAGCAGTGTGCCGATCAACTTACTGCGATTTTTGCTGATGAAGCACCATCCAAGGCCACAGTATATCGATGGTTTAGTGAATTCAAACGTAGCCGTACTTCGCTGGCGGACGAAATTGAAGATGGACATCCAAAATCGGTTGTTGTGCGAGAAAACATTGATGCTGTGTCCGAACTGATAATGCAGGATCGCCTTGTGACATACTGCGAGATCGAGGCAACTCTGGGCATTAGTATAACAAGTATACATAAGATATTGCATGAACATTTGGCAGTCAGAAAGATTTGTTCTCGTTGGATCCGCACAATTTGACAATCGATCAAAAATAGACTCGTGTAAATTGGTGCAAGGAAATGATTACAAAATATGACCGCGGTGCATCACATGCAGTTTATAACATATACACAGGTGACGAATCTTCGAGTTATTGTTATGAGCCTGAAACTAAACAGCAGTCGACTGTATGGGCCTTTCAAAATGAACCAAATCCAACAAAAGTAGTTCGTGCTCGAAGCAAATGGTGGCCTGTTTCTTCGGTATAAACGGTCATGTGGCAACCGTGACTTTAGAGCAACGTAGAACGGTAAACTCTGAATGGTACACTACTATTTGTTTGCCAGAAGTCATCAATGAAATAAGGAAAACGAACCGTCGATGAAGGATAATTTTCCATCACGACAATGCGGCTCAAACAACCCGCTATTTGAGCACTCAAAACGTTGAATTGATGGGTCATCCGTCGTACAGCCCTGATTCAGCACCCAATGATTTCTATTCGTTCCCTCAAGTGAAGAACAAATTACGTGGTCAACGCTTTTCGAAGCCACAAGACGCTGTTTATGCATTCAAAAACCATGTTTTGGAGATACTTACTTCGGAGTGGAAAAACTGCTATGCCAATTGATTTAATCGAATGCAAAAATGTGTAGATTTGAAAAGAGAATATTTTGAAAAACAATAAAGAAGTTTCTACACCCCAATTATTGTTTTACGTCTTCATTCTCAATACATAAATAGCAACCCTCGTATACACCTACTACGTAGGCTTATTACGGCAAGTACCTGTCAGAAAACAACTACTCCCCTGGCTAAGACCACAACGAGTATTTAATTAAATCTAACAGATACTTGTGCAACGTTCCTCAAAGCATCAGAGGACGCAGTTGCAAGTGCCCTCTGTGAACAACCAGCTGAATTATGTTTTGATTTGGATAGCGTGACCACCCGTAGACTAGTTTCGAAGTTGTTGCCTTTCATCAGTGCAAGGGTAGGTCAACACAGACATCACTGAAGCCATCTGTTCCCCGCCCAAATCATTACATACTCCGCTGCTTCGTCAACTCTGGTTCACGCGATGAAGCGGTTTCTTGGCCGCTCCACCTAGCGACCAGAGGGAGAACACTCCGAATCACCGGGTTTAGAGATTTATGTGAATAGAAATGTTTTGGGAGATCGTTTAGTAACGAACAGTCGTTGCCGACCGATGATGAACCCTTTACTCACATATACACCTACTACGTAAGCTAATTATGGCAAGTACCAGTCAGAAAACAACTACTCCCCTGGCTAAGACACGACGGGTATTGAATTCAATTCAACAGATACTTGTGCAATGTTCCTCAAAGCATCAGAGGACGCAGTTGCAAGTGCCCTCTGTGACCAACCAGTAGAATTATGTTTTGATTTGGACAGAGTGATCACCTGCAGACTAGTTTCGAGGTAGTTGCCTTTCATCAGTGCAAGGGTAGGTCAACACAGACAGCAATGAAGCCATCTGTTCCCCGTCCAAATCATTACACACTCCGCAATTAGAAGCTTCATGCATACGATCATCAGTTACTAAGCGGCTACTTATCCTCTGCGGACTCAATCCAAATAAGTGCTTGCGGAAGCAAAATGCGTATAGGTAGAAGGATACTTCGAATGTCGGGGTGTGGAGCAGAGGTTAGAGCGTCCGACTCTGAGTCGAAAGGTCCGGAGTTCGAGCCCCAGTTGCGGCTGGGATTTTTTAATTTAATTTGACCGATTAAATTATTAAAATGTCGTGGCTCTACTGGGGTGAGTCCTGCACGATTAACTGTTGCGTTCCAATTAACAGAGCTGCTCCTAAGGTGGCGTATGGAGTTAGTAACAAGTCCTACCCATAATACATGGCTAATGACCATAGCAGCCGATGCCAAAACACCAAAGAAGGATACTTCGACACCCAGATAAAGTACCGGAGAAATATGAAAAGCTGAAGATGATAGCAAAGGGGCAGAAGGAAGGTAAAATAAAAACTATAACAGAAAAAAGCCTGAAACAAAATGAGGCAGATGAGACTACGTTCAGCTGAATCATGTCAAAGAATAGAGTATTATTAATGTACAAACTTTTGGTGTAATGTGGCCTTATAGATGTCTGTTCCTGTCTTTTCAGGATGTTTGAAATCAGGAGGATTTTACCTCTTCAAAAATATTATCCAACAAGTATGTCGAGAGTTTTACCAGGAATAAAACAATTTATCCACAACTATTAATTAATAAGGGTGGATTTAGTCAACTTTAGCATAAGCATTATCATAAACATAACGGCAACATCAAAGGTTTTTAGCATAAACTTAACATTGTTGTATAAACGGTGCCATTTGATTCAACAGATTCAACTTTCGCTCTTAACATAAATTTAAGCACAATTTTAAAATGATGTTGACTAAATGCACCTTAAATCTTTTAAATATGCGATTTTTATCAACTAATGCCATGCATTACCATATAGAATTGAATAATAATGACAGTTCGATGGAATAATATTACTCAATCGTTGCGTCAAATTTGACAATTTGTAAATTTACTTATCACTGTATTTGTAGATATACTGTCAGTCGGTTTGTGAGTTACTTGTTGTGTACATTCTTATCTCTGGTATCATTAGAGAAATGTCTAATAGTGAATCTGATTTAGAAGATATGTCTTGTACACCGATAGACATTTTAAAATTAGCGGCTAGCGCTACAGAAAATCTCTTTCCTAACAAGTCAAAATGTCAAAAAACATCGTCTTTTTCTGAAAATGTTATCCTAGTGTATTATGTTGAACTTGCTAAAAAATACAAGTCATCATCATTGTGGGCATATTATTCTATGTTGAAGGGTACATTGAATATTTACCATAGTATCCACCTAGAGACCAACATGAAGTTGCAGGCAGTTTTAAGACGTCAGTCTAAGGGGCATCAACCGAAAAAATCTAAAACCTTTACTCCCGAAGAAGTCAGTAAATTTTATAAAAGAAGCGCCAGATCATACCTATCAAATGACAAAGGTATTGCCGTATATAGTTGTGGATAAAGCTTATTATTCAACACGCGTATAATGGCAATTACCCACTCAGATGTTACAACACTCGCCTCCGGCTCGTGTTGCAATTTCATCTTCGTGGGTAATAGCCATCATTATACGCTTGTTGAATAATATACTATTATCCGTTTGTAGATGCTAATCGTACTTATTAGATCCATAAAACGTGTTGCTAGAGCTAGATCTGGAATCCAGCCAAGAATAGCAAAATGGCTAACAAAAGTACCACAAAAAATGGGTCAATCCATGTGGGATTTTACATAGAACAATGACAGGACCTTTGGTCAAGGCAAGTTTGTGAATAGAACATTTTTGTTGCTCAACTAAATTTGAATATTTTGAATACCAAAGTTTAGATAATGATGACAGGGGTTGATGAATGATTTTAATAATGATGAAAGTATGAAAGACTTGGTTTTTTAAACAAAAATTATTTTTATGTTCCAGAAAGAATATCGAGAAGAGAGGATGAAGATAAAATTTATCAAAACATTGGAGGTTATATTTTGAACTTGTCACTTGATCAGATAAATAAACAATAACAGAAGGCATCACTCCGAAAGATAGGTTTCAGCTTCAAAGGTTCCACAGACTTAGTAAAGCGAAAACAATGGAAAATTCTATAGAAATGAGCAAGGTGTGAAGAACAACACAAATTGAATATAAAACTGCAGACTTTTGGCAAAACAAGGAAGAAGAAATTAAAAAGACCGTATAACTAAACTATATGATGAAATGGACCTGTAACAATACCGGGTGTAACAGGATCATGGTACACCCCCCGTATCTTCGTTAGTTTTGAAGGTAATCGATTGAAATTTGGATTGTTCAATATGCATAATAAGCGGCACTTTTCAACCTATAAATGATTTATTTTCCAACTTTCGATTTTTAAATGGAACACCATGTATATTATTACATTTCTGAAATCTGCATAATTTTCTAAATCCAATGATACCACAAAAGTGACATTTCAAACGTCGAAATTTTTTATAATTTAATTTTTAGTATTCCATTTAAGTGTGCCATGATGGTTCCGATTTATTCCAATTGACTCGTCTAATACTAGAAAAATCAAAATCCCGTCAAAAATACTAAATTGCGTTTTTTATGAGCAAATAAAGTTCATCGTAATCATATTTGGGGTAAAACTCAATTTTTTCAAATGTAACCATATTGGTACCGTGGTGCCATTTATTAGTACTATTAATAATGAATTTATCCATACCTTGTAATAAAATGTGCGATCAATACAATCAAAATTACAGCTAAAAGAAAATAAGAAAATACAATTATTTTGTTCTACTTTAATACTAAGAAGTTACTAAGGTGGCTTAGAAATACAAAAAATTAACACAAAATAAACTGGTTTCAGTGAAAATCGCTGAAATTTCAATATGATGTAGCCTATGCCATCCTGAACAAAAGTTACCATTGCGCCAACTCTCTGAATGCCGGCGTTTGGATTCTACAGTGGGTCAAAGTTTGATATTTTGACGATTTTTCAAAAAATTCGGAATTTCATTTTTATCGTATCGATCTGAATTTTCATAATGGAATGTCCACGATATATGCATCAAAAAGTTCAAATTACAACAACTTCTAGAATGAAAACTGGCGGGTATACAGAGGGTTAAACTTTCTTTTTGTTAATATACAGGGTGGCCTACGAAGTTTAGGACAGGGAATATTTCGGAACTCGAAAGTAGTGGAGAATTGTAATTTCGGGGTTCTGAATAAAAGCAATTGGTGCAGCTTTTTTTGATATAATGTTACCCAATGAGATTTTTGTTTTCGGTCACGTGACATCAGATTCAAAATTATTAATGGAACATCCTGTATATTTTGGCATTTTTATGTTCCTTCCGATGAAACAATTTAAACAGACTATCACACTTGTGGTCTAAAACGATCAATTGAAAAAATACAGGTACTTCAATATCCTCTGTCTCACGACGTCTGAAACGAGCAATTGTCAAATTATTTAGGTTTAGGGTCACCCTGTGTATTTGGGCAGTCATATATTTTATGTGATGATTGAAACAAGGCAAAATTAAATTAATCATCCATATTTTATTAAAAATCGTCGTGGGACAGAGGATATTGAAGTACCTGTATTTCCTGAATTGATCGTTTTAGACCACAAGTGTGATAGTTCGTTGAAATTGTTTCATCGGGAGGAACATAAAAATGCCAAAATATACAGAGTGTCCCATTAAAGATTTTGAATCAGATGTCACGTGACCGAAAACAAAAGGCTCATTGGGTAACATAGTATCAAAAAAATCTGCAACAATTGCTTTAATTCAGAACCCCAAAATTACAATTCTCTACTACTTCGTGGGACACTCTGTATATCGAACTTTTTTCGAGAAAATATTCGTTTTCCTGCAGATCCATATGCAATTGATGTTACTTACAGTACATGAGAGGGCGATCATATTTTGCATTGGAACCAACCATCCAACTTTAAGTATTTGGAAGATACGGGGCAATCAAAAATATATTTTCAAATTCGGAAAAATGTATCCCTTTGTATAGCCTGGTTCCATCAATATATTTAGCTGATTTTTTAAAACTATGTAGCTAATATACAGTGCGGCTTTTTTAACCCCCCCCCCCCCTGTTAACTTTTGAACGGTTCGAAGTACTGAATAAAAAACCGTTTGGAGGGTTTCACCGATACAACTTTTTGTAACAAAAAATATGGTGATTGCTCGACAAGGGGCGCGGGGGGGAACATCAATTCAAAATTTTTAAATGGCATGGGGGGTCGAGTGTCACATCGTTGAAAAGATAATTCAATTCTCTTTACAATCATCTAATTTTTTTTGAATTTTGTTAATATTTTTTTGCAATTCAAATTCGAAGTATCAAATATAAATGCGGATCTGAAATCTAGTCATACCTTGATAAATTTGAACGGTTTGTTGTGGAATAATGAAACCAAAAACATTGCGAAGGGTATTATCGATACTACTTTTTGAGAGAAGAAATATTGCAATTACACTATAGATGGCGCTGGGGGCACATCAACTAGAAAATTTCGATAGGCATAAAAATCGAAATTGGGAAAAAATTCCTCAACTAAATTCAAATATATTTAGATGGTTGTAAAGAGAATTGAATTCTCTTTTCAACGATGTGACACTCGACCCCCCATGCCATTTAAATATTTTGAATTGATGTGCCCCCCCGCGACCCCTGTCGAGCAATCACCATATTTTTTGTTTCAAAAAGTAGTATCGGTGAAACCCTCCAAACGGTTTTTTATTCATGTTTGTACGTCGAACCGTTTAAAAGTTAACAGGGGGGGGGGGGGACTGAAAGAAGCCGCACTGTATATACAAAAGTGTCAACGTCTGTGCTCATTAATCTGAATCAAAATAAAGTTGCGGCGATGGTCAAAAAAATATGGAATAATTTTGAAATGATTTCTAAAATCATCCGTGAATTTTTCTTATTTTCTGACATGAAGTAGATGAATCATTCTTGATCAAAAAATTCCACAGTGCCTATGCCTACCTCGCGAATGCCATGGTTTGAATTATACAGGGGTTTGAAGTATAGTATTTCTTCGATTTCTCGAAGAATCAATCATTCCTTTGTAAAAAAAATTAAAAATTGTTTTCACCCTGTATTCTCCCGGAACATAAAATGAAAACGATGGTCCTGATGGAATTTGTATTATATTTTAATGCACTGTATGAAACATGAACCTTATTCGTATGCTGATGCGTATGCCCGAAAATATATTTACAGAATGAGAATGAGTTGCAACCTTTGCATATTCATGAATTCTCATTTCAGATATTTTGTCATTGAAATGTTTCGAAGTTTGTTTAGGAAACAATATTATTTTCCGTTACAAACGAATTATTGATTATTCGAGAAAACAAACAAAGTTCAACCCTCTATATACCCGCCAGTTTTGATTCTAGAAACTTTTGTCATTTGAATTTTTTGATGCATATATTGAGGACTATTCTATTATAAAAATTCAGATCGAAGTCCTTTCTTCTAAAAGAGATAACACATACTTTGTTACAATTTCGTACTCTGTAACAGTGCTGTAAAAACAAGTATTGTTAAAATGCCTAGTGCTACTTTCCTGCTTTCAAAGTATTCATATTTCATTCAACAGATTGATGGACCATCATCCCTGAATCTATTCCTCGCTGGTATAGAGACTGGAAGCGATGTAATAAATTTCAATTCAAGAAGCAGTATCCAAAGTAGATCAGGGCGATCAATAACACCATTAATCTTTCTCGCCTATCATTTCGCTGAACTTTTTATCCATATTAGAGATTCATCCTGTGATCAATTAGCGGCTTACAAAGCAGATGAATTATAATGACAATAAATTGTGATAAACCCGCGCATTAATTAATTATATGATACAAAGTTGGGCGAGCGCCAAATCAAACTTATTCATAATTCAAAATAAACAACGTGCAATTTATTTTGAGTGAGACTCATTTCTCTCGGTTATCGATACATTTTTCCTTTATACAGGGTCTCCCAGGAATTCCTCGTTTCCTACAGATGGGGCGCCATTGCTGCTGAGAATTTCGGAGCGTACAAAAAATGGGAGGGTTGATGACAATGGAGGCGATTATGGCGTAGTTGGAAAACCAGCGTATTCAATGTTGTTGCCAAATTCATCAGATGTTTCTGAAAACATGTTAGCGGCAAAGCTACAAAAAAAATATCAGTGTGAAGTTACATCAAAATTTGGAGGGAGGGTACTTGGGATAAAATGGGGTGAATTGGTGGGGGTGTTTGCGTCAAGTCCGTAGTTTCCTGATATAAAGTCATAATTTGAAGTTCTTGTGGCGGACCTGCAGAATTTTGTGGAGTGATGAAGTGAAACAGACTTTTGTCATTAGTACAAGGGTGTATTGATATTTAGTTAGCCTAGACCAGTTCCCTGCATAAACAAAATATTGCGTTACCATAGCAACGAACAATAACTTATTAGAAGTGTCAGTGTAAAGTTTGACGTCAAAAAAGTAACCCAGAGTTACGCAATAAAGATGCATTTAGTCAACATCATTTCAAAATTGTGCTTAAATATATGTTAAAAACGAAAGTTGAATCTGTTAAATCAAATGGCACCATTTATACAACAATATTAAGTTTATGCTAAAAACATGTCACGTTGAAAATCCCAACTTTATAAGAATCTTACTTTTACGATGAAAATATTGTCCATAATTGACGTGTACCTAAAGTTTCATGTCATAAAATGTACCTATCATTCTTAAATGTATGCCTAAATCTAAAACTCGTATAATATTAGGACTCATACAAAATTATTTTCAAGGTTATGTTTATGTCAGTGCTTGTGCTAAAGTTACGTTTATGTTGATTAAATGCACCTTAAATTAAAAGAAAAAATACGTCCACCGAAATAAATTGTGAAAATCGAAAAATTGGAGTATCGAGCCATCATCAAGTACCTGTATTTAAAAGAGTTAAGATGTAAGCAGATTTACGAAGATATGCTTAATATACCCTTGGTGATCAATGTCCTTCGTATGCGACCGTGAAAAATTGGACTGGAAGCTTCAAAAGAGGTAAATTTTCCATTGAAGATGATAACCGATCGGGAAGGCCAGTTTCTGTGTCAGTCCCCGAAAATATCGATGCAGTTCATGACATGATTTTAACAGACCGTCGAATTGGACTTAAACGGATATCTGAAGCACTGAATATTTCATACGAACGCGTTCATCATATAGTTCACGTCAATTTGGACATGAGAAAAATTGCTGCAAAATGGATCCCCAAATGTTTGAATGTTGACCAAAAGCGTGCAAGGGTAGTAGCATCGCGTTCGATCTGTGCTCGATTTGAAATAGATGTAGACTTCTTAAACCGAATTGTTACTATGGATGAGAATTGGGTACATTTCTACGAACCAGAAACAAAGCAACAATCGATGGAATGGCGACACTCCGGTTCTCCAAGACCTAAGAAGTTTCGTGTCCAAAAATCTGCTGGAATAGTTCTTGCTTCAGTTTTTTGGGATTTCCATGGAGTAATCATGATTGATTTTTTGTATAAGGGTAGAACAATAACTGGAGATTACTATTCGACATTACTGACCACTCCACGGGAAAAAACTAAAGAGAAAAAACACGGAAACCTATCCAAAGGTGTTTTGTTTTTGCAGGACAACGCCCTTGCACACAAATCTCATGTTGCCATGCAAAAAATCCGTGATTTAGGGTTTGATTTACTAGAACACCCCCCTTATTCACCAGATTTGGCTCCGTCCGACTATCATCTCTTTCCTCAACTAAAAAAAAGTTTAAAAGGTCGTAAATTTTCTTCCAACGAGGAGGTAATAAAAGCTGTGGAGGTCAGGTTTTGCAGAGCAAGAAGAAACATTTTTTTTGAAAGGTCTAGAGACGTTGCAGGTTCGCTGTAATAAATGTATACAATTAAGAGGAGAATATGTTGAGTAATATCAATTCTCGGTCCGCTGATTTTCTTACTGTATGTAAATGATTTCCCCAAGTACATCAGCACAAAACACTTGATTTTATATGCCGATAATACCACCTTGGCAACTGACGCAGAAACGCCGGAAGAACTCATTGCGAAAATGAATATACTATCAAAAGAATTCACCACGTAGTGTGGGAGGAATTCTCTGATAGTCAATTCTACTAAAACCATCTGTATGCCCTTCTTCACCAGAAATGAAATATCTAATAATAGTAGAGTCTCAGTAAACGATATCGAAGTCCCTTTCTCAAAATCTACCAAATTTCTAGGAGTATTTGTAGACAATGATATGGGTTGGAATTCTAATATTAATCACATTTGCAAGAAATTGAATAGTAGTTACTTTACTATATTACAACTAAAAAATATTTGTGTGTCTAGTTAGTTGATCAGCGTCTACTATGCTATCGTTTATTCCCACATTTCGTACAATATTATTCTATGGGGTGGTGCAGGAGGCGCATCCATAGTTTTCATTTCTCAAAAGAGAATTGTAAGATTAATGTTCAATCTAGACCATAGAGAAACATGTCGCAATCATTTCAAAGAACATATAATTCTCACATTTTACTCTATATACATCTACAAATGCATTCTCTATGCTAAAAGCAATTATCATAATTTTTCTACCAATTCTGATTACCATGATTATCCAACTCGTTCCTCTAAACTTATTAGGTCTCCCAAACATGTAACTGCACTGTATGAAAAAAGCCCAATGTATAAAGGAATCTAATTTCTGAATCATTTGCCTTCCTGTCTGAGATTGGAAAATAACTTAATTTAAACGAAAACTAAAAATATTTTTAGGTAATGAATGTTACTATGGCATATCAGAATTTTTAAACAAAAAATGTACGTAGGTAATTTTATCAGATTAGTGACTTGCTGAAACTATACATTACAGCTATGCACTTCTTCCCTACGACTCATCCTATATCATAGAAACTGTGATCATAAAGGACTAATAAAGTATTGTTATTATTATTATTATAAAAGACATGCCGCTGAAAAATACCACTAAAAAATCTCCATCATAAAATGCTCTCAAATATTTTCTAAAAGCGATACACGAGGGAAACGAATTAAAAAAAAACGTGGAATTTTATTTTAACTTAAAATTTTAAATCGCACTAATTCATCTGAGTGATATACGCGATATAAATAATTACTTATACTTATAAGAAAGATTGACTAGTTGAGTCGGTTGTACCCATAAAAACTGGCTGCCTGACTAGTCTGACTGCCAGGAAAATATCGAATAACCACAGTAAGTCACAGAATTATCGAAAATAGATTCATCCAGTAATATTTCAGTATACCAAGTTGAAAACCGTATTGCTGTAACTGGGTGAACTTCTATGCGATTATCCAGTTATTGTAAGCAAAAACATATTGTAATTCACTACTCATTTTTCAGCCATGAAATATTTCACGGTGTTTGAGTTTTTGGCGATTTGTTATCAGAAATTATGATATTTTTCAATTTCTGTTATTTTCTAGTATTTTAATTGCTTTAAATAAAAACAGGGAAAATAATGTTTGTTACATTTAGCAAGGTCTAGACGAATCCTATCGCGGTCTTTAATTTTTCATTAATACGGTCAACATCCGATTTTTTTGTTGGGTATCAACATTTTTTGAAAAATGTCTTTAATATGTAACTTTTTCTTAGTGACGAGAGACTCAATGAGAAGAATATATTGTCCTGTTTCTAGCCTTCAGGAGGGATGGGGGTAATATTTTTTGAAATGGAATAATTCGAATTAAATTATTTATTTTGATTTTACCGATTTTTTTGAAAAGGTGGAGACTTCGAGACCCCGACCTACATATTTTTCGCTTTATTTTCTACATCATAGAGGAACCGATGTTTCTCACTATTTTTACTGATATTTCAAAAAGTTTTTGCGAGTTTTTGTAATTTTTTTTCGAGAATGAGGTGGGTGGTACAAATTCCCCTACTGACAAGTTTTGTGTTATTTAAAAAAAAATCATCCTCGAGGTTCTGGTTCCCTTTCAGCGGAGGAGCTTCATCGAGCAAGAGCCGAATCGATCCCTCTACGAAACCCTTCTTCACTTGGACGGATTGATTGTAGCTTACGAAATGGATGCGATGCAGTCTGACCAGCTTCCCTACGAATCAGTGGAGAGTTGTCCTGAGGATCTTGTTAATAAGATTGGATTAGATAATTTGGGAAACACTTGCTACATGAATAGCATTTTACAAGTATCATTCATGACGAAGAATTTCAAGAACGAGATTTCAACAATGAACGAGAACGTTTCCTACTTATTCACCAATCTCAAATCCCTGTTTATGCAATTGCAGTTTCGTAAGAATTTATCATCTTTCCCACCAATCGATTTCCTGGAGTCTTTGAAGTCTACTAGATACTCGTTAGGACAACAAGAGGATTGTTCCGAATTCTTGGGATTATTATTGAATACTCTTCGTGAGCAGGAAAATGACAAAATCAGTCTCGACCGTTCTGGATCAAATGGTTCCGTACAGCTTATCTCGTCTTGTGTTTCTAGATCTTTCGCTGGAAAAATCCTTACTAGTTTATGTTGTGGTACATGTTTGAGAGACAGTAAAAACGTATGTGACTTTCTGGAGCTTCAACTAGCATTTCCTGATATGTCTGATAGCCACTCCGTGCGGAGCTTGCTGTTTCATCATATGAAAATAGAACTTTTAACTGGTGATGATCAACTGCCCAATATGCGCCAAATTGACTGTCAATCTGATAATAACACTGATGCTCTTCAAACATGACTCAACCTCTGGCGGAGGCACCAAACTTATACGAAGATTGAAAATAGATGAACACCTCAATCTAGCAGACCACAATTATAATCTTCATGCAGTCATTGTTCACTGTGGTTCCGGCGTTGAATGTGGCCATTATTACGCATTGGCGAAAGATGGAACGGACTGGTTTAAGTTTAGTTTTGTTTCTAAATGCTCTGACGATATCTTGGGTTTATTGGAGCCTCTCTACATTTCATTTTATGAGAGACATTGGCAGATGAAGATCTTCAGATGATGTTGTGCTGCAGGTTTTTCCGGGTTTTCCTGCAGCTGAAATAGCAAATGCGCCACTGGAATCAATCAAGTCGCCTCGGAGCGCCAATTAATTTTTGTTGTTGTTTTATATTTTTATATTTATTGATTACTTTTCTAAATAAAGTTATGAATTTTTAGGCACTACAGTGACAACAATTATTGATCTTTGATGACAATTTGAAAATTTATTTCTGTTTTTCTCATTTCCATGACAACGAAAGATATAGTGAAGTCACATCACGAAGTGAACCATTTTACATTATTAGTACATATTAACATTTTTTTGTAGTAATAATCGTGGTAATAGTAATAGTAGTAATAATCGTCGTAGTAGTATTCGTGGATAACTGGACCTTATTATCCACTTATACCTTAATATACTATTTATCACGGTGAAAAAAAGTTAATATTCACGCATCAATAGAGTTTCAGAAATGTCCACTTTTTTTGACAGACGCACAAAAAAACTCATTTTTCTGAAATAAATTTTTTGATTTTTTATAACCGTTTTTTTTTATTTCGATTGTTCAAATAATAAGTTAGGAAATTATTTTTGTTCCTAAAGAAAATAAAACCGTTGTTAGAATTTGTTTATAACAAATTGTTAAGTCAATAAACAATGAAATAATTTATAAAGTATTTTTTCTCCAAATGACATTAAAAACGGCCTTTTAATGACACTTGGCAGGCTTAGAAGTTGTAAGTCCACTTTTACTGCCTAGGCAGAAAAAGTTCGTTCAATTTCTTTGAAAGATCGGAAAAATAGACAATCAGCACAATTTCAGAGAAAGATCCTATATTTTTCTTCTGTCTATATTCCATGAATCTGCTGTATGTGAGTTCATATACAGTTCTTGATTTTTCCGGTAAAAGGTTAAATTCCACATCTCGCGCCTGGTCTCTTATCACAGATGGTGTTAATTGCATCAATTCATCCTCACTTTGCAGTAAATCCATTTTTTAACATGACAACTTTTCAAAATTGAAAATGACAAAGTAAACAGTAAACAAACATATTCAACCAACGTCATCAGCGGTAAACATAGTAACGCAGGGCCCAGTTACCTTTGACAAAATAATTTAGTTATTTGGATATTGATAATGAAACGCAATTTAAATATGAAAAAGTCGATTTTTCGTGGAATTGGAACAAATTTGAAGAAAAAATTATATGTTTCACACGGCAGAAAAGCAGATTTAATGCCTTGGCTGGTTTCATAGCCTCGCTACGCTCGGCACCAGCACCAGCCGCGGCATTAAATCTTGTGCTTTTATGCCTAGTAGAACAAATAACTATTTTTGTTTACCTATTATCACATTTTCCAATTGGTTGATCAGACTATAAATAATCGAAACGTCGCGTCGTGAAAATCTTTCAACATATGAAGACGATAGACATCCAAAAATTCTGCATCCACGTCGTCTGCTAACTTCAAACAAATGGAATTTGTTTTCGATGAGCCAGTTCTTTCCCAACTTCTGATTGTGCAAGTTGCTTGTCGTCAGTTAATTGGATGAAAGTGTGTCTTTTCTGGCGACTTATCTCTTCCATAATGACTCATTCATTCTTCATAAAGGATTTATACATCGTTCAATAATTTGATAATGCGACTGTCTGAGAAAATCCGGTTATTTCAATTAAAGAACGGTTATCGTCTTGAGTCTCCTAACTCAATTTAATGGAGGAAGAACTCTAATAAGAACATTCCGCGACATTCCCACTTTCTGTCTTTCTATTTCTCGGCGTCTGCATTATTTTGAGTCGATCTCGTTTCTTTCTTTCAAATATTTCAGGAAGTACCAATAGTAGATGATAAACTTTGGGACTAAAGTGGCACTTTCAATCCCGAGGCGAAAAGTTTGTAGCTTGACCGAAAGGATGGGTGTATTTTTTCATCGAAAAAATTAAATATTTCGACTTTGATCGCAAGGGAATATTTCAAAAATGCAGAATACCGCGAATGTTACTTCATCTTCTCAAATTTTCTTCCGAATCCGAAAATGTACGTGTTTTTCAAATAAGAATGCTAATTCATTTAGAAAATGTCAATTTTGTGGATAACTGCATTTTTTCGTCGAAAAAATTGCCCTCTTTCTATTAGCCCTTTGTCGATTTCAATTTTTGAGGTTATATTCAGAATCAACTCGTCGAGTTAGGTCTGAGAGAATTTTGCAATTTTTTGAAAAATGGAAAATAAAAAATTTTGCAAAATTCGATTTCCTTCTATATCGAATATTGCATGTTTCAATTTTGATCGCCTGGAAATATTTAAAAAATGTGGAATTTCGCGAACATTACTTCATCTTACAGAAAATTTTCTTATGAATCCAAAAATGTACGTGTTTTTCGAATAAGAATGCTAGTTCATTTAGAGAATGTCCATTTTGTGGATAAGTGCATTTCTACGTCGAAAAAAATTGCCCCCTTTGTCGAATTCAAATTTTCAGGTGATATTCGGAATCAGATGGTCGAATATCATCTCGTCGAGTAACAGCTGAGGAAGATTTGCGATTTCTCAAAAAATGGAAAATAAAAATCTCGCAAAATTCGATTTCCTTCTATATCGAATATTGCATTTTTCAACTTGATAGCTTGGGAATATTTAAAAAATGCGGAATTCCGCGAATATTACTTCATCTTATAGAAAATTTCCATCCAAATCCAAAAATGTAGTGTTTTTCAAATAAGAATGCTAATTCATTCAGAAAATGTCGATTTTGTGGATAACTGCATTTTTTCGTGGAAAAAATTGCCTTCTTTCTATTACCCCTTTGTCGATTTCAATTTTTGAGGTTACATTCGGAATCAACTCGTCGAGATAGGTCTGACGGAATTTTGCAATTTTTTGAAAAATGGAAAATAAATGGAAATATTTAAAAAATATGGAATTTCGCGAACATTACTTCATCTTATAGAAAATTTCTTTATGAATCCGAAAATGTACGTGTTTTTCGAATAAGAATTCCTGTTCATTTAGAGAATGTCCATTTTGTGGATAGGTGCATTTCTCCGTCGAAAAAAATTGCCCCCTTTGACGAATTCAAATTTTCAGGTGATATTCGGAATCAGATGGTCATAGATCACCTCGTCGAGTAACAACTGAGGAAGGTTTACGAATTTTCAAAAAATAGAAAATAAAAATTTCGCAAAATTCGATTTTTTTCTATATCGAATATTGCATTTTACAATTTGATATCCTGGGAATATTTAAAAAATGCGGAATCCCGCGAGTATTATTTCATCTTATGGAAAATTTTATTCTGAATCCAAAAATATACGTCAATAAGAATGCTGATTTATTTAGAAAATGTCGATTTACTGGAAAAGTGCATTTTTTGTAGGAAAAATTGCCCTCTTTCAGTTACCCCTATGTCGAATTCAATTTTTGAGGGGATATTCGTAATCAGCTGGTCGAATATCACCTCGTCGAGTAACAACTGAGGAAGGTTTAGGATTTTTCAAAAAATGGAAAATAAAAATTTCGCAAAATTCGATTTCCTTCTTTGAGAGCCTGGGAGTATTTAAACAATGTGGAATCCCGCGAATATTACTTCGTCTTATAGAAAATTCCTTTCCGAATCCGAAAATGTACGTTTTTGTGGATAAGTGCATTTTTTTGTCGGAAAAATTGCCCCCTTTCAATCACCCCTATGTCGAATTCAATTTTTGATGTGATATTCTGAATCAGCTCGTCGAGTTACGTCTGAGAGAAGTTTGCGATTTGTCGAAAAATGGTAAATAAAAATTTCGCAAAATTCGATTTCCTTCTATATCGAATACTTCATTTTTAAACTTTGATAGCCTGGGAATATTTTAAAACTGCGGAATCCCGCGAATATTACTTCATCTTATAGAAAATTTTCTTCAAAATCTGAAAATGTACGTGTTGTGTTTTTCGAATAAGAATGCTAATTCATCCAGAAAATGTCGATTGTGTGGATAAGTGCATTCTTTCGTCGGAAAAAATTGCCCTCTTTTAGTTACTCCTTTGCCAAATTCAATTTTTGAGAAGATATTCGGAATCAGCTCGTCGAGTTACGTCTGAGGCAAGTTTGAGATATTTGGAAAATGGAAAATCAAAAATTTTGCAAAATTCGAATATCGAATATTGCATTTTTCAACTTTGATCGCATTATAGAAAATTTTCTTTTGAATCTGAAATTCTAAATAATAAATATTTCGACTTTGATCGCAAGGGAATATTTCAAAAATGCAGAATACCGCGAATGTTACTTCATCTTCTCAAATTTTCTTCCGAATCCGAAAATGTACGTGTTTTTCGAATAAGAATGCTAATTCATTCAGAAAATGTCGATTTTGTGGATAAGTGCATTTTTTCGTCGGAAAAATTGCCCTCTTTCAGTTACCACTTTGTCGAATTAAATTTTTGAGAAGATATTTGGAATCAGCTCGTCGAGTTACGTCTGAGAAAATTTTGCGATTTTTCGAAAAATGAAATATAAAAAATTTCGCAAAATTTGATTTCCTTCTATATCAAATATTGCATTTTTCCTCTTTGATAGCCTGGGAATATTTCAAAAATGCGGAATCCCTCGAATATTACTTCATCTTATAGAAAATTTCCTTCTAAATCCAAAAATGTACGTGTTTTTCGAATTAGATTGCTAATTCATTTAGAAAATGTCGATTTTGTGGATGAGTGCATTTTTCTGTAGAAAATATTGACCTTTATCGAATTCAATTCAAATTATTCTACTGTCGCCTTCACATGCATCTTCATGAGGAAAATGTCTGCCACAAGTTACAATTTTCCCACTCAAATGTTCTGCTGGGGTCTCTTCTTAAGAACAATAACCAAAAATCATGCATTTTTGTCAAGCTTAAATAATATTTAAGCTATTTTGAGCAAACCATATAGGTACATAAAAAATTTCATTATCTACCAAAAATGATTTATTTCAGGTATTTTTCCTTTACACAACACTAAACAGTTCATTGTTTATTTGTAGGAAGAAACGGCTTTATTAGAATTTGTCTTTAAAGGAACAAGATTATTGCATATTCACGAATAATGAAAAAATAACCAACGACCACAAACACCACACAAAAAGACAAGAGAAAATCTGAAATTCTAAAAACCGTCTCTGATCTCTGACAAGAGGGACAGATCCTAGTGACAAGTCTTCCTGTTGATAAAAAAGCACTGTTGCACGGTCATTATAATTACAGTAGCATGGGGTACATTATTGTTTTAAATAAGTTTCTTTCGCGCCTAAAATTCGGAGTAATATATCACTAAAGGTTCTTTTCGGTTTTAAAAAGTCCTAAACCCGCTGTAAAATTTCTCTCTTTCAAATGACATGTGTTTTATTGCCTCATAACAAAAAACTCTGAATTGGAACTCCAAATTATTTTCAAACTTGGCAACGATCTACCCAAACTACACTGATGACGCGCATGCGCACATCGTATATAATATATATTTCTGTGCTTATCTCCCATAAGCCTTAGACTCTCCTAGTCAGATAACGTTTAATCTCTTTGGTTATGGTTAACAATTTGTTACGAAAAAATACGCTTTCCGGTTGCTTAGAAACGAATTATGAATTAAATCAGGTAACGATCGACTTGAACCTCTCATTCCATTTCGAAGTACGCAAGTTAAAAAGCGAATTCCTTGGCAAGTCGCATACCATATTATCATCTCCAATATCGTTTCCATTCGATCCGTAGAAACGACATCGTTTTTAATGTGCCGCATAAAAATTATTATAATCTATAAATACCCAGCGAGAAGTTGCTGAAAACTGTTCGTGTCGAAACTGAAAACAAATGAAAATAGAAACTCGGCTTGACATCTGGGACAAATTTAAAAATCGAATTCCTTTTCCTGTTATTAATGGACGACATTTTTGTTTTGGCGGATCGTTATGTAAATCATATAACTTTATTGGAATATGTCATACACATCAAGCGGTATTTTTTTATCGTGCATTTTTTGGAACCGCTGCCAATTAGCGTTCGAGGAGTGCTTTGATATCGAGTAGTTGAGAGAGTGTTGACAGGCATTTCATCGACGGAAGCCAATCAATAAATAAGTAGAGTGGAGAACACCCACTATCATCAAATTTTCATTCACCGCAGTTTAATACCTTTGGTGTGATAATTGAGGAAGTATGATGTTCCGGAAGATGTTCACCTGGTGACTGAAACAAGTGTCGAGGATTAAAAAAAGAATTTAGTGGTTTAGCATTGGGGAAACAGATTCATTCATTCATTCATTCTGGATTATTTATTTATTTATTTATATCTTAACAGACCGCGAAGGTCTCATTACAAGGATAAAAAAGTTAACAAATCAGAATTTGAAACAGTAAACATTGTTGCGCAAGAGGTCTTCGTATCAGGTACTTCAACAGTCAATATAGATCCAACATCTTCAATGGCATCAATAGTTATACAGTGACCGCCAAAAAGTATGTACCATATGGGAAAAAAGTTTATTATGAGAGTATTGTAAAAAAGATTCTGGGGAAAAGTTTGTGCATGTCCGAAAACCTAAAAATCGATTTTGACACATGTCACGTGATCGCTGGTATGGCAGCAAATTGAAAAAAATTACTGTGAAAAGGCAAAAAGTGGGGTAAAATGGCAAGATATCGAAAAAATTTATTTGAAAAAGTTGCTTTAAATTAAATTTTATACACGTATGCTTGTTTGGAAACATACTGAGAGAAAATTGAAAATAGCTATTTTTTTTTTAATATTTTCCTATCTCTATAAAAATTTCAAATTATTATATCATGAATAGCTTGACCATACTGAAACATTTGTATTCCACTGATATTGACCTAACTTTCTCATTTTCTCCACACCAGTGAGGACTAAATTAAAAAATTGGATTTTGTCAAAACACTGGCTGTTACATTGGTTCGTATCTAACAGATATATCCGAATTCCATGACCATTGTGATGTAAGGACACTCCAGAAACATGGTGTTTTTCAGATTATAATCAAGTTTCGATGATAATCGTACCAGATCGTTTCACTTCACAGGGAAAGTTGAAAACTCTAACAGCCATATGCATAGTCAATTCCAGCGACTCGCCAGAGTTTCGCCGCTCGCTACACAAGAACTATAATGCAGAGTGGAGCTCCAAAAAAGTGATACATCGCCAGCGTTTCGCCAAAATGTGACTTATCGCGTAGTTGTCACTCTTTTGGAGCTCGACTGTGCATTGTAATACTTGTGTAGCAAACTTGGCGAGTCGCTGGCGATTGACTATGCATACGGCTGTAAGCCTCTTTAATCTGACCTACTATTTTTAATAATATGTGAGAAGTGAAACGTTCATGGATGATTATCATCAAAAATTGATTATAAACGGAAAATCACGATATTTTTGGATTTCCCTACCATCGCAATAATCGTGGAATTCTGTATAACTGTTAGATACGAACCAATGTAACAGCCAGGGTTCTGACAAAATCCAATTTTTTTAATTTAGTGCTCACTGATGTGGAAAAAATGAGAAAGTTGGGTGATTATAATTGGAATACAAATGTTTCAGTTTGGTCAAGCTATTCATAAGATTATAACTTGAAATTTTTAGACAGCTAGGAAAATATTTTTAAAAAATTGCTATTTTCAATTTTCTTTCAGTATCTTTTCAAACTTCGTACATGTGTATAAAATTCAATTTTAAGCAACTTTGTCATATAACTTTTTTCAAAATCTTGCCATTTTACCCCACTTTTTGCCTTTTCATTGTATTTTTTTTCAATTTGCTGCCATACCAGCGATCACGTGACATGTGTCAAAATCGATTTTTAGGTTATCGGACATGCACAAACTTTTCCCCAGAATCTTTTTTCCAATACTCTAATAATAAACTTTTTTTCCATATGGTACATACTTTTTGGCGGTCACTGTATGCGACAAGCACCGCTGATACCCAAAATTAGGACAACCTAAATAAAAAAAATAAAAAATATTGAAATTACTACTAATTTTACAAAATTATGATTATATCTTTACCTTATAAAGTAAATTGGTTTCGTTAACAGCATCTTGAATAAATTTATTGATATCATCCCTTGATAAAACTTGTGATTTCTTTTCTTGGTATCCGACGCTTTTGTTCTTAATGAGCGGGACCAATTTGAAAACTTCCTCATATCAATATTTTCCTCAACATTCAATGTACTTTTCAAAATTGAGTAGACACTCCATGAAGTAGGTTTAATAATTTTTGATTTTTCCTCAAAATAGCATACAAGCACATTTCTAGAAACCTCTTTACATGTTCTTTGTTGCACCATTCACGAAATTGGTCATATGTTTTCTCATATATTAACTTGGATTTGGTCGGTAACATGTTAGATACTATTGCATTTGCTTTTTCAGATATATCTGATGGGGTATCACAACCACTATCATAATAAACATCCATCTTCTTGAAAATAACTAATAACTCAATTTTCCCATCTCTTCCTCGATTTCATCTTTGATTTTCTCCATCTCTGTCTCGACAATCCCCAGTCTTTCTTCTAAACGAGTCGCCACACAAGAAAGTTCTTCTTTTAATCCATCTGTATTTTCGAGGAGTTTGCCTTCCCGAATCTTTGAATTTTCCAGAAGCTTTTCTTCTAGATTCTTCGAGTTTTCTTGAAATTCTCCCTTCAGAAGTATTCGAATTCGCTAGAAGATTTTCTTGAAGTTCTTCCTTCAAAGTATTCGAATTTTCTAGTAGCTTCTCTTCCAGATTTTTCGAGTTTTCTTGAAGTTCTTCCTTTAAACTATTCGAATTTTCTAGCAGCCTCCCTTTCAGATTTTTCGAATTTTCCAGAAGTTTTTCTTGATGTTTTTCTTCTAACCTATTCGAATTTTCTAGTAGCCTCTCTTCCAGATTTTTCGAATTTTCCAGAAGTTTTTCACCTAAACTCACCGAATTCTGTTGCATTTTGTCTTCCATTCCGTCGAGTTTACTCATTATGGAACTCATATCCATTCCAGAAACTTCGAATAAAAAGGTTTCCAGATTTTCGCCCTCCTGGATTAATCCTTCAGCAAGTCTTGTCTGAAGCGCGGCTTTTTTACCACTTGTGTCAAGTTCCCTCTCCTCCAGTTCTTGCTTCAATTCCGCAACCTTCAAATCGCCCAGGCGAACTTTACTCGAACACATTTTGTCTTAGTCTATTTCATACAATCTATTTCACGGGCCATCAGTCTATTATTATTGTCTATTTCACAGACCACCAGTCTATTATTATTTTCACACGCGAGAAGTGTATCAGTTTATACTTCGTTAACGCACAGTCAACTTCACGAAACAATGTTTATTAGTCACTGTCTATTTTTCGCGAAAACAATTTTCCGAAATTCACAAACTGTCTACTTACACGAACACTACGTATTTTATTTTTTAAAATCCACTTCTGATCACCACTGTAGTAAATTAGCACAAATTCACTATAAAGTAATTTATTTGACGAAATACAATGCTTCAATAATTTCAATACAATACTCTCATTTATATAACAACCACTGGACTATTTATGTTCGACTTCTTCACTAACTGCCCAACTCTCCAGTTCTGTCCGCGTGGTTCTTTTTATGTACACAGTTCATTTCGCCGAACGCTCTTGACATTTCTAGTAAGCCTTAGGAACGTTATTCGATCTAATAAAAAGGGTTAAAAAATCTGATGGGTTCTCACGCACTTCATCGATATTTCTTTATTCCTTAAGCGGATGATTAGAGGGTTGTCAACCGAGCGTTTGGCCTTTGCTTCAAATAGGTATGTCCACTAATTTTTAATTATAATGTATTTCGACAGTTATTCCTCTCTAAAAACACATTATCAGCACAAAAAGTCTCAAAAATGAAAATGTGATTAAATAAACGCAAAACAAATATGATGACATCAGCGAGGCTAGAAAACGTACCCTGCACGAGGCTAGCAGCGATTGACGTCATTTCTTTTATAGTGTGGAATTCGTCTGTATTAATGTTTCAAAATGAGTGATAATAAGAGGTGTTTTGTTCCTGGGTGTGTAAATACATCCAAAAATAATATGGAGAAAATATTCATAACAGTTCCATGAAATCAAAAAAAAGAAATGAAAAGAAATGGTTTATTGCTGTAAGAAGAAAGAGATAAAAGAGGTGTCGGTGAAAACAGTTTTTTTTGTTATGAAGATCATTTCAACGTGAGTTAGAGTCTTTGTTAGTGTTAGTATTACTAACGAAATATTAAATAATTCAATGTTTACAGCTTGCAGAAGAAATGGAAAACTATAAAGAATTATAAGTTTAACTCGAATGAAGCCGGGAGTAGTACCGCATATTTTCAGTTGGCAGGCAGATGAAAAAAAATCACTTTCCGTTTGAGTAGCAAGATAAGATCAAGAAAAAAGAGAATTCTTGAAATTTTTAATGAATCTGAATTGAATTATTATTGTTGAATATACCGGAGTTTTATCCCGAAACCGCACCATCATTTTTAACACCTCAATCACCAAGTGATCATCCTCAAGAGGAAGATCAAACTGAGTTTAATCTCGGATTAACCTGTTTAATCTTACTGCCGAGGTGTCATTACTATGCCAAAGGTTCCAAACAGTATATAACAATTATTATTAGCAAATATCATGAACTGCAGTTTGAATTATAGAAATACTTTGTTATTTACCACTTGTTTTTAAATTTCAGACTATATTATCACGAAATCCAAGCAAAATAAAATCGAAGTATGTAAACCGAACATTGTCATTAGCTACTGATTTTGAAAAATATGTTATTTTAATAAACCATACCTCACCTAACTTATTTTACTGTCGCAAGTTTCACCTGAAATACAGATTTTCACACTCTTTAATGACAAAATTTATATAAAAATTGAACATGATTTCGAAACAAATGTCCATATCACTATTATTGGTAGCAGGATCACTATACAGGGTGTCAATTTGAAAACTTCCCACCCTTAATATCTTCCTTCCAGTAAACAATATGAGTAATCGAAAAAACAGGTCAATTTTATTGTCAAGGGGGACACTTTCACGGAATATTTGTAGCCCTCGTGGTTCAACCCCCTAGGAGGGGTAGATGTTACCCTTAGAATTTTAAATGGGAAGGGGGGTCAAGTGGCACATCATTTTGATGGGCGTTCAATTCTTGTTCCAATGGTACCCTGACTTATTATTTTTTGATGAGCATTTTCCGAAAAATTGCGTTCTAAACTAACAGAAGTAATTATTAGAACGCCTATACTGAGATGCATGGTTTGGCCAGAACTGGTTAGAATATTAGGTGGTACCGTTCCAACCCTATTAGGGGTAACATTAGCCATTAGCCATTAGCTCCAAACACTTTACATAAAAAAGTGTGATGAGCATTTTCCGAAAAATTGCGTTCTAAACTAACAGAAGTAATTATTAGAACGCCTATACTGAGATGCATTATTGTATTGACTTCATTTAATAGAAATGGTTAGAAGAGTAGGTGGCACCGCTCCAACCCTTGAATGACAGGAATAAATTTATTACGCATGGGATTTTTTATTTGGTGGTTATTTTCCTTCTACACAATAAAATTTAATTTGCGAGAAAGACATTTCCAACATAAAATCTACTTACGCTTATCTTATTAGCTGTTCGAAATGTTGTCCATTTTGCTCTAAACAGTAATACAGTCTGTTTTCGAACTCCCCTCTAACATTACGGAAAACTTCACTAGGAATTGACCGGCATGCTGCTGTAATTCGTCTTTTAAGTTCGTCAATATCAGAAGGTTGTGTTTTATAAACAACGGATTTAAGATGCCCCCAAAGAAAGAAATCTAAGGGTGTTAAATCCGGTGATCTCGGAGGCCATTCAACTGCTCCCCTTCTGCCAATCCATCTACCCGGAAATCTCTCGTTTAACCACTGTCGGACGGGAAGAAAATAATGAGGTGGAGCACCGTCCTGCTGGTAATGTAACAGATCCTCCTGCAAAAGTTCATTACCTTCTGCATCAATTTGAGTTTCTAGCTCGTGAGTTATAAGAGGATCGATAGTCTCTTCAAGCATATCAAGGTACAGATTGCCAGTCAAGTTTTCTTCCAGAAATAATGGACCAAGAATGGCATTTCCAAGAATACCAGCCCAAACATTAACTTTTTGTGGGTGTTGTGTATGCCCTTCCCGAAAAATATGTGGGTTTTCGTCACTCCAATAGCGACAATTTTGTCTATTAACATTGCCATTCAGAAAAAATGAACACTCATCGCTGAAACAGATGTTTAACAGAAGATTAGGGATGGTATTGACTCGATGAGACATGATTTCACAAAACTCTATTCTTCTATCATAATCATCCTCGTGGAGCTCTTGAAGAATCTGCATTTTATATGGATGAAATTTATGCATTTTCAATGCTTTTCTTATAGTCTCGCGTGACATTCCCGTCTGTTCTGATACTGATCGTAAGGAGCTCGTGGGCTCTGCAGCAAATGTTCCCAAAACTTCAATTTGAGCTGCTTCATTTAGTACTCTGGGGTCATTTCTTTTTTTATTTGTCACTGAACCAGTTTCGTAAAACTTATTCACCAAATTAAGCACATACCGGTGACTTACATTACAATTTGGATGTCTTTCGTTAAAAAGACATGCCGCCCTTCGTGCGCACTTTCCAACTTCTCCATAAATTACAATCATTTCAATTCTGTCTTGAAGAATGTAAACCATTTTTACACTTTTATACACTTATTAAAGTAATTCCTAAACAGCCCAACAGGTACAACGGTATTCACAATACTACCACATAGTTCAAATTTGCTAACCAATTTTTTGCCGGAAAACAGAAACTTTTTACAGCAGAAGTAGCAGAAAAGGAAGGCTATCTGTACAATTTCTGCGATGACACTTAAAAATTCAGCATTTAATGAACACAACTTTACTACCATCTACGTTTTACTATTAGACTACTTTTTTATGTAAAGTGTTTGGAGTTACCCCTACTAAAGGGTTGGAACGGTACCACCTAATATTCTAACCAGTTCTGGCCAAACCATGCATCTCAGTATAGGCGTTCTAATAATTACTTCTGTTAGTTTAGAACGCAATTTTTCGGAAAATGCTCATCACAAAATAATAAGTTAGGGTACCATTGGAACAAGAATTGAACGCCCATCAAAATGATGTGCCACTTGACCCCCCTTCCCATTTAAAATTCTAAGGGTAACATCTACC
Organism: Chrysolina oricalcia; assembly: GCA_944452925.2. Lineage (NCBI taxonomy): Eukaryota > Metazoa > Arthropoda > Insecta > Coleoptera > Chrysomelidae > Chrysolina > Chrysolina oricalcia. The sequence continues at coordinate 2,692,799 of OX101824.2, read as the reverse complement.
CCTCCTAGGGGGTTGAACCACGAGGGCTACAAATAGTCCGTGAAAGTGTCCCCCTTGACAATAAAATTGACCTGTTTTTTCGATTACTCATATTGTTTACTGGAAGGAAGATATTAAGGGTGGGAAGTTTTCAAATTGACACCCTGTATAGTCTCTGCCATGCAATCAAAATATGCACGTATACACTTACTGTTTAGCTTTTACTTGTTTGCGGTTAATTCAGGTTTTTGCACTCTGTTAAAAAATCTACTGTTGGTAAAATATGGGAACCGGCTTTTTGAAAACCCTCTCCATCATGCAGTAGTCAGTAGATCAATTACCTCAGGAAACAAGGTTACGGCTTTATTTCGAAAGAAATGCCAGCGTTCAATGCGAAGCGAATGCACTTGTTTTCGTTTTGGCGCGGGACTCACGATCGAATCGCTGACGTCACGCCAATCGGAGAGCGTTTCGTGCATTCAAACGAATGCAGCAATTTCACATGAAGATTATGGGCTAACACCTTTCTGGAATTTCATTAAACTTCACAGATCTAATTCTAAGGTCATAATGTATGGTTTCATTGTATTTATGCGCGGTTTAATTTTTTTGTGAGCATCTCTATTCTAACCTCAATACTCGACCACCAGTGCTATTATCATTCGACATTATTACAGATTCAATTCAGAAATCTCCTCTGGCTTTTTCAACTCACTGGCCCGGAATTCATTCAAGAAAAAATCCATGGCATCCGAATTGAGTTAGTCGGAAATTACTGTTTTCATTTGCTTTCTAACGGTCTTATCATTATTATTTTATTATAAGGAACCGTTGCAAAGCAAGTCTCATTATTTTGATCAGTTGTTCAGTTCTCAACCGTACTATAGAATCATCGGCAACGCTGCAAGTGATTAGTTTCATTAATATTGATGTAACCAGTAATTACGAGTTTTATCTTTTCACTTGTAACTTTTTATCGCAGCTTTATCAATGAAACTATTTGTTTGTTGTCGTGTCGGGACAATAAATAACATAAATAATGCGGCATGGTCTGAAAATGGTAGTGTACGAGCAAATTGTTGATTTATAATTTACAGTCACGTGCCGAAGTGTTAGCTTTCGATATCCGTAATTTCACAAATCGAATAAATCACGCACACGGCAGAGGATTTGGCGACGCTTGACGGAAAGCCATCAAATAAATAATGAAAATTCCGTCCTTCCGCAATATTCCATACAATAGGAATTTTATCGGCCAGCGCCCGACTGCCTCTGAGGACCATTAGATAGTTAAATGTGTTACAGATTACGTACAATCCATCAGGACGGTAAAATATCTAGAAAAAGCAGCATTACCTTCCATTTTGGTTAGCATTTCGTCCACAACTGACCAAAATACGAGTTTGGAAAGTGTGGTGAACAAGATTTTTTTGACAAATCAGCACTAATTTACTTGTTTTCACTAAGCATTTCGTCTACAAATGACCAAAATACGAGTTTGGAAATAGTGGCGATCAAGAATTTTTTGATAAACTGGCACAAGCAGTAATTCACTTGTTTGCAGTCAGCATTTCGTCTACAACTGACCAAAATAAGATTTTGGAAAGTGTGGTGATCAAGAATTTTTTGACAAATTTGAAGTGATTTACTTGTCTTCACTGAGCATTTTGTCTACAACTGACCAAAATACTATTATGGAAAGTGTGGTGAACAAGAATTTTTTGATAAACCGGCAGTAATTATCTCGTTTGCACTAAGCATTTCGTCTACAACTGACCAAAATACGAGTTTAGAGAGAGTGGTGATCAAGAATTTTTTGATAAACTGGCACAAGCAGTAATTTACTTGATTGCAGTCAGCATTTTGTCTAGAACAGACCAAAATACAAATTTGAAAAGTGTGGTGAACAAGAATTTTCTGATAAACCAGCATTAATTTACTTGTCTGCACTTAGCATTCCGTCTACAACTGACCAAAATTTGTAAAGTTTGGAAAGTGTGGAGAACAAGATTTTCTTTGATAAATTTGCAGTAATTTACTTATTTTCACTTAGCATTTCGTCTACAACTGACCAAAATACGAGTTTAGAGTCTCCTTGAATGTATCTCTTCCTATAAATATCACCAGTCTACTTTCTCTCAATGATAAAAACATATATAGGGGTATGATAAAGTAATGCACAAAATTCATAAAACGTACAACGATCACTTTTGAAAAAAATGCAAAAAACACGTCAAACTGTTTTTTTATTCCGCATCTTTTGACATAAGTTACAAAAATAACACATCAAAGTTGTCAAAGTTATGACGTCATCTACAATTTTTTTTTAATGGGAAGCTAAGATTTTTATTACATTATGTGATAGAGCTTGTGTTTTTACACAAGGGAAAAACAGTTGTAGTAGGGCTCACATAAGAAAAAAAACGAGAAAATGAATAAAAAACGAAATAAATGTAAGTTTCATAATAACTTTTCAATTAACTAAACAGTTCATTAAACCAACTTTGACGTGTTATTATTGTAACTTATGTCAAAAGATGCGGAATAAAAAAAACATTTTGACATGTTTTTGCATTTTTTTCAAAAGTGATCGTTGTACGTTTTATGAATTTTGTGCATTACTTTATCATAATACTGTATAATGAAATAATTAAATTCTTAGCAGCAAAGTGTGACCTAAAAATATAGAATCATTTTAATTCCAAAAATCTGTGGCAAATAGAATACTTCTGATGCCAACTCACTACTAACACACACACACACGAGTTTAGAGAGAATGGTAATCAAAAATATTTTGATAAACTGGCACAGGCAGTAATTTACTTGATTGCAGTCAGCATTTTGTCTAGAACAGACCAAGATACAATTTTGAAAAGTGTGGTGAATAAGAATTTTCTGATAAACCAGCAGTATTTTACTTGTTTGCACTTAGCATTCCGTCTACAACTGACCAAAATTTGGAAAGTGTGGAGAACAAGATTTTCTTTGATAAATCTGCAGTAATTTACTTGTTTTCACTTAGCATTTCGTCTACAACTGACCAAAATACGAGTTTAGAGAGAGTGGTGATCAAGAATTTTTTGATAAACTGGCACAAGCAGTAATTTACTTGTTTGCAGTCAGCAATTTGTCTAGAATAGACCAAAATACGATTTTGGAAAGTGTGGTGATCAAGAATTTTCTGATAAACCAGCAGTAATTTACTTGTTTGCACTTAGCATTTCGTCTACAACTGACCAAAATTTGGAAAGTTTGGAAAGTGTGGTGAACAAGATTTTCTTTGATAAATCGGCAGTAATTTACTTGTTTTCACTTAGCATTTCGTCTACAACTGACCAAAATTCGAATTTGGAAAGTGTGGTGAACAAGAATTTTTTTTCTTGACATACCTTTTTGGGAATTTTAACCTTCCACAGTCTGAAAATGAAAAATTGTTAATTCAAAGAAATCTGTACAAGTGTAGAGGGACAATAATCAATTTGCCCCGATCATTTACTGCGTTTAGAAGACTGTTGTCTTGAAAACAGTTTACTAATTTCGTCAGTAACGTATCGAATACTAAATTTGCCTATATGACGAGAAAAAAAATTAAATTGACTAAAAATATTTCTCTTTTTCGAAAACGTTGACGTTTCGGAGACTAAATCTGTCTCCGTTATCAAAACTCGAAGAATGGAAACTTACTAAAAATTATATTTTTATCAGCTTGGATATGAAAGGATTTGTTTTGACAAAGTCAAATGAAATCTATATATATTTTGACGAAGTCAAATGTAATCTGCCAAATATTTTATGATGACATTTGCTATCTGGATGCATATAGGGTGTCTGATATCAATCTGTTATTTCTCAAATCTTCTCTGAGGAGGGTTGCCTCTCCTGTGCTATCCATTTCTAATGAGTTGATCGAAAAACAGTTCGTCGATAATAAAATACAGGCAGTTTCCTTCAACTTTTTTTTTCTTGATTTGATTCATTCATTAAAATTTTGGTGTCATTCCATTTCATCATATGATCGCCATCCGATGTCAGAATATGTTCAGATATTTTCGAACCAGTTATTTTCCGATTCCTCATATAACTTTTGTGTTCTTCCTTACGCACAGTCAAAGGTCTTGATGTTTCACCTATATAACTTCTACTACACGAACAAGGTATGTTGTAAACACAATTTTTGGAACACTCATCAGTGTTTTTTTTTGTGTGTGTGTATTGATTAATGTATTGGTTGTCTTGAATGTTGTATTTACATCATACCTATGACCAATCCGTTTTATCTTTTCAGACAATCCTCGAAACTAGTCTGCAGGTGGTCACCCCGTCCAAATCAAAACATAATTCTGCTGTTTGGTAACAGAGGGCACTTGCAAGTGCGTCCTCTGATATTTTGAGGAACGTTGCACAAGTATCTGTTAGATTTAATTCAATACCCGTCGTGGTCTTAGCCAGGGGAGTAGTTGTTTTCTGTCAGGTACTTGCCTTCTGTCAGGTACTTGCCTTAATAAGCCTACTTAGTAGGTGTATATGGGAGTAAAGGGTTTATCATCGGTCGGCAACAACTGTTCGTTATTAAACGATCTCGCAAAGAATTCTGTTTTCTTCAAGAATTCTTTTGATGAACCGGAGTAATTTACTAGTTTGCACGTCTACAACTGACCAAAATACGAGCTTTGAAAGTGTGGTGATCAATATTTTTTTGATAAACTGGCAGTAATTTACTTGTTTGGGCAGTAATTTACTTGTTTGCAATTATCATTTCGTCTACAACTGACCAAAATGTGTGGTGAACACGAATTTTTTGATAATCCGGCGGAAATTAACTTGTTTGCACTTAGCATTTCGTATACAACTGACCAAAATACGAATTTGAAAAGTGTGGTAAACAAGAACTTTCTGATAAACCGTTAGGTACTTGCTTGCATTTAACTGCACTTCTGCTGCTTCGTCAGATACACTGTAACGACTGTAACCCATTTTGTCTTTTAAAAACATCAATTAGCGATTTTATGTTGCCGAAATTTTCACATGAAAATTCAAGGTGAAACTCGAAATGTTAGAGTATTCTGCGTGTCCACTATTCGACTACACATGGATCTCGTATCGGAACGAGGATATTATCAAATTTCGGCAAGAACAAATAAACAAAATGACTGATAACAAAAAATAGTATATTCTTCAACGAGCGTATAATGATAGCTATTATTCTCGAGGATAAAAATTCCGAAACGAGCCAAGGCGAGTTTCGGAATTATCCGAGAAAATAATAGCTATTATACGCGAGTAGAATACTATACTTTCTCTACGACTATACGATAGTCAGAGTTTTAATTAAATCTAAATATTATTTATGAAAATACTTAATAGATACTTCATTCATTCATTCATTTTGGATTTCAGATTTATTTGATAATAAAAATTATACATGAATAATCGGTGTTCATGAATGAATAAATGCCTCAATTGAAAATAATTTTAAAAAAAACTTCCAAGACTGGGATTTGAACTTACGCCTATATAACTACCTTCGTTATACATTTACTTCATGTACACGCTTCTACCAACTGAGCTATAACAGGCACTCGAAAATTTTGTGAATGAAATACCTACTAGAGAAACTCTGACGAAGAACTGAACAAGTAAACATTGTTTGACATACCTTTGTTGCAAGATAGATTTCATCTTCCTCACTATCACTGCTTTTTCAATCCGCACTGCAACGTCTCTAGACCTTTCAAAAAAAATGTTTCTTCTTGTTCTGCAAACCAGACCTCCACAGCTTTTATTACCTCCTCGTTGGAAGAAAATTTACGACCTTTTAAACTTTTTTTCAGTTGAGGAAAGAGATGATAGTCGGACGGAGCCAAATCTGGTGAATAAGGGGCGTGTTCTGGTAATTCAAACCCTGAATCACGAATTTATTGCATGGCAACATGAGATTTGTGTGGAGGGGCGTTGTCCTGCAAAAACAAAACACCTTTGGATAGCGTCTTTTCTCTTTCCCGTAGAGTGGTCAGTAATGTCGAATAGTAATCTCCAGTTATTGTTCTACCCTTATCCAAAAAATCAATCATGATTACTCCATGGCAATCCCAAAAAACTGAAGCAAGAACTTTTTCAGCAGATTTTTGGACACGAAACTTCTTAGGTCTTGGAGAACCGGAGTGTCGCCATTCCATCGATTGTTGCTTTGTTTCTGGATCGTAGAAATGTAACCAAGTCTCATTCATAGTAACAATTCGGTTTAAGAAGTCTACATCGTTTTCAAATCGAGCACAGATCGAACGCGATGCTACTACCCTTGCACGCTTTTGGTCAACATTCAAACATTTGGGGATCCATTTTGCAGCAATTTTTCTCATGTCCAAATTGACGTGAACTGTATGATGAACGCGTTCGTATGAAATATTCAGTGCTTCAGATATCCGTTTAAGCCCAATTCGACGGTCTGTTAAAATCATGTCATGAACTGCATCGATATTTTCGGGGACTGACACAGAAACTGGCCTTTCCGATCGGTCATCATCTTCAATGGAAAATTTACCTCTTTTGAAGCTTGCAGTCCAATTTTTCACTGTCGCATACGAAGGACATTGATCACCAAGGGTATTAAGCATACCTTCGTAAATCTGCTTACCTCTTAACCCTTTTAAATACAGGTTCTTGATGATGGCTCGATACTTCAATTTTTCGATTTTCACAATTTCGGTGGACATATTTTTTCTTTTAACTTATTGCGTAACTCTGGATTACTTTTTTGACGTCAAACTTTACACTGACACTTCTTAAGTTATTGTTCGTTGCTATGGTAACGCAATATTTTGTTTATGCAGGGAACTGGTCTAGGCTAACTAGATTTCAATACATCCTCGTATTACTCAAGAGAAGGATTCCACCTGTAGTCACATCAACATTTTTTTATATCCTGCATATTATTTCAATAGATATATACAGTGACCGCCAAAAAGTATGTGCCATATGGGAAAAATTTTTATTATTGGAGTATTGGAAAAAATATTCTGGGGAAAAGTTTGTGCATGTCCGATAACCTAAAAATCGATTTTGACACATGTCACGTGATCGCTAGAATGGCGGCAAAATGAAAAAAAGGGGTAAGATGGCAAGATATCAAAAAAAGTTATTTGAAAAAGTCACTTAGAATTCAATTTTATACACATAAAGGAAGTTTCAAGAGATAATTCAAAAAAATTGAAAATAGCAATTTTTTAAAAATATTTTCCCATCTATTTAAAAATTTTTTTTTTTTCTTATGAATAGCTTGACTATACTGAAACATTTGCATTTTAATGATAATGACAAAACTTTCTAATTTTCTCCACACCAGAGGGCACTAAATTGAAAAAATGGGAATTTGTCAGAACCCTTGCTGTTACATCGGTTCGTATCTAACAGTTATATCCGAATTCCACGACCATTGTGATGACATGACACTCCAAAAACATGGTAATTTCCAGATTATAATCAAGTTCCGATGATAATCGTGCATGAGCGTTTCACTTCGCACATAAACTTGAAAATAGTGCGTCAAATTAAAGATTCTTAAAGTTTATGTGCAAAGTAAAACGCTCATACAGCATTATTATTGAAACTTGATTAAAATCAGGAAACATGGTGTTTCTAGATTGCCATATCAACACAATAGTCTTGGAATTCTGATATAACTGTTAGATAAGAACCAATGTAACAGCGAGGGTTCTGGCAAAAACCAATTTTTTTAATTTAGTGCCCTCTGGTGTGGAGAAAATGAGAAAGTTTTGTCATTATCATTAAAATGCAAATGTTTCAGTATAGTCAAGCTATTCATAAGAAAAAAAAATAATATTTTTAAATAGATGGAAAAATATTTTTAAAAAATTGCTATTTTCAATTTTTTTTAATTATCTCTTGAAACTTCGTTTATGTGTATAAAATTGAATTCTAAGTGACTTTTTCAAATACATTTTTTTGATATCTTGCCATCTTACCCCTTTTTTTGCCTTTGCATTGCAATTTTTTTCATTTTGCCGCCATACTAGCGATCACGTGCCATGTGTCAAAATCGATTTTTAGGTTATCGGACATGCACAAACTTTTCCCCAGAATATTTTTTCCACTATCCATTTTTATATTAGGTACTTAATTGTCACACAGATCAAAGTCAAATCTAAGAAAATAGTCAATCTGACATTCGCGGATGCCAAGCTGTGACAAAAGTTCAATCAAGCAAAGCCTTGAGAAATTTGTTTGTTAAACCTCTCAGTTCCCGTGGATTATGAAAATTCTGAACCTGTGATTGGCCGAGTGCCGTTGAATAATGAGTTAGGATCCACGGTGTCTTGGAATCATCTTTATTCTTCAATTAAAAATCAATATGTAATGAACGTAGAATACAATAGTCGTAGAGAAAGAAAATCATCTATAAGCTGAAACGCGATAGACTGGATTTGAAAATCAATTTCAACAAACCATGTTCGACGGCATACATAACACCTTTTGAAAAAGCCATCACATCAACTTTTTGAGAGATTTACCGATATCTGAAAAAATCTGAAAAAATCCATAGACAGAAGCGAGGTAAACAGGTTAAAGATTGATTCGAACAGCTCGATTTTTGCTTCATCCAAAGAGATTTTGCTTTCATACTGCTTTCAACGGAAAGGAGTAGTTCCGAAAACCGAATTGCGAGTTTGGAAAGTGTGGTGAACAAGAATTTTTTTGATAAACCCGCAGTAATTTTTTTTGCACTGAACTGCACTTCTGCTGCTTCGTCAGATACGGGATATATTGAAAAATTCTTAGCCTTCTATAGAACCAAACAAAATTTCAATGTCAAAATATTTTATTACTCAACATATTCTCCTCCTAATTGGATACATTTATTACAGCGAACCTGCAACGTCTCTAGACCTTTCAAAAAAAATGTTTCTTCTTGCTCTGCAAACCAGACCTCCACAGCTTTTATTACCTCCTCGTTGGAAGAAAATTTACGACCTTTCAAACTTTTTTTCAGTTGAGGAAAGAGATGATAGTCGGACGGAGCCAAATCTGGTGAATAAAGGGGTGTTCTAGTAATTCAAACACTAAATCACGAAATTTTTTTCATGGCAACATGAGATTTGTGAGCAGGGGCGTTGCCCTGCAAAAACAAAACACCTTTGGATAGCATTCCGCGTCTTTTCTCTTTAATTTTTTCCCGTAGAGTGGTCAATAATGTCGAATAGTAATCTCCAGTTATTGTTCTACCCTTATCCAAAAAATAAATCATGATTACTCCATGGCAATCCCAAAAAACTGAAGCAAGAACTTCCTCAGCAGATTTTTGGATCACCCTGAATTTGGCACCCTTAATGATAGCACCCTTCCAAATTTTTAGAGTTCTGAGCTCTTTTTGAAGAGTTCTATAGTTCTCGCCGGGGTGCAGAAAGAGTTCTGCAGTTTAAATGCCGTTTTTTTTTAAAACAAATTTTGGGGTGCCAATTTCAGGCCGCACCCCTTTTGTGCGGAAGGGTAGTTCCAGGTGCACAATTTGGAAGAAAATAAAGAGTTCTAGAGTTCTCAATAGTTTTTTTAAGAGTTCCGTCATAGTACGCGAGTTAGGGGCATTTGAAAAAAATGCGAGGATTTGCCGCCGCATGCGTATTGAACGATACTTGAGAATTATTATAGTTTAATATTATTATAGTATTATGAGAGTATAGTAAAATATCGTAAAAGTATCGTATAGTAAAGTATAGAAAAAGTAAATAGTAAAAGTATAGTAATAGTGAAACGTGCAATCAAGATTTAAATGACAAAATTGCTCTTTTCGCGACCTATGGCGCTCTGAAACTAAATAGGGGGTGGTTGTATCGCACAGCACCCCCGAGTTCTGATATTCAAAAGTGACATATTTAATTAATAAAAAGAGTTCTAAAGGGTGCTGCTGATTTCCAACGACCAAACGCGATTTAAACATCGAAATTGCCATTTTCTTGTCCCACGGCGCTCTGAAACTACATAAGGGGTGGTTCTTTCGCCCAGCACCCCCGAGTTCTCATGTTCAAAAGTGACATTTTCAATTAATAAAGAGTTCTGGAGGGTGCTGCTGAGTTCCAATATCCAATCGCGATTTAAACGACAAAATTGCCATTTTCTGGTCCTATGGCCTTCTAAAAATACACCCCCAAGTTCTCATGTTTAAAAGTGACATATTTGATTATTAAAAAGAGTTCCGGAGGGTGCTGCTGAGTTCCAATGTCCAATCACCATTTAAACGACGAAATTGCCAGTTTTTTGTCCCACAGCGCTATGAAACTACATGAGCGATGGTGTTTTCGCACAGCACCCCCGAGTTCTGATGTTCGAAAGTGACATATTCAATAAATATCAAGAGTTCCGCAGGGTGCTGCTGCCTTTTAACGTCCAATCGCGATTTAAACGAAGAATTTTGGCATTTTCTTGTCCTATGGCGCTCTGAAACTATATGAGGGGCAGGGACGCGCCAAGTATTTTCGGCGCCATCGTGCGGAATAATGATAGGCGCCTTTCACCAATATTATAATATTGAGCTAAAATTGCCACCCTTCCCTCATAGTTTACTGTCGAAATTTTTGAAGAAAACTCTATACTTTTTAGTACTAATGTCTATATTTATTTGTGACAAACGAAGAGTACACAAAAAATATTAGAATATAGAAAATGAAACAACGCAGTAACAAAACAAAAACAGTATTAAAGTTACAAACTATTGAAAAATTTTTGAAATAAAATAACGATTGTTTTAAGACAGATATCTAATATATGATCATGATACATGATGGAGAGGATTTACAAAAATTGGACTTTTCTAGCTTTACTTTTTGCAAATTCAAGTTTCTTTAAAAAGTCAGATTCTATAGAAATAATAGCAAGATTTTCTAACCGCTCTTGGCCCATTCTAGATCGTAAATAATTTTTAATCAACTTTAATTTAGAGAATGACCTCTCTGCTGTAGCTACAGAAACTGGAATGGTTAATAATATGCGCAATGCAATCATAATGTTTGGAAATGATGAGTTAGGTTATTTATTGCAATGTAATTAAGAGTTTCTACTACAGACGTCGCCTTTTTGTCGCCATTTTGCAGAAATTGTAATTCTTGTAAAAGTTCTGTTCCGTCTATATCTTTCTCGTTTCGATCTTTGTCAGTTAAGGTTTCTTCCAGTTTTTTACAAAAATTAAATTGATCTTGGTCAGAATATTTGCCGAAATCCTCAACATTCCACAAAAAATTGAAAACATCAGAATGACACGATAATAATTTAAATCTTTCATGTACGGATGAAAGAGTAATGTATAGCACTCCAAAAAAGCAATTTACTTTAAATTTCATTTCTTGATTTTCAATCGGCTGGTCGTCACCTTCATAAGAAAATTTTTTTTTATTCCTTCGTGGCCTTAACATTTCTGCGGATTTGAATTTTGCATCAACTTCCAAGCAAGACGCTAGTTCTTTGGCATCTACTAATAAGTCAATAAAGCCCTTGTCAGATCGATATTGTTTCACAAATTCATTGAGTTTATTCAAACTTTCGCAAGCCTGGGAAATATTAAATGTTTTTGATTGCAGAATTTTAGTAACAACATCCACTTTATTTAAATCTTGTACCACAAGACTACCATACACACAAACTCATAATTTTTAATTTTTTTACCTAAGGAGGTAGCTAGATGTTTTGTACTATTGTCAAAATGATTTCCGGATAAAATTTCAAAAAGAGCATCGTAAATTTCGCCTAACTGAAATCTTAGAGGGGTTATTGCATCAATTCGGCTTGACCATCTAGTGTCCGACAAAGGCTTTAGCGTCAGACTTGAAATGTTACTTTTCAAAACAGACCACCGATTGGTTGAGGCAGAAAAAAAATTATATAATTCTTGAACAGTTGAAAAAAAATGTATACTGGAAATGTTGGATTTCACAGCATCGTTTATGACAAGGTTCAAACTGTGGTTACAACAAGGTACAAACATTGCTCGTGGATTAATGTCTAAAATTCTTTTTTGTACACCTTGATGTTTACCCTTCATATTTGAACCATTATCATAACCTTGGCCACGCATATTATAAATGTCTAAACCATAATTCTCCAACGTTTTTAGTAAAAAGTTGGTTAAACCTTCACCTGTTGTATCACTCACAGGATGAAATGTTAAAAAACGTTCTTCGACACTAAATCTATTGTTTTTTAAATTAACGTATCTTAAAGCAAACAGAAATCTGCTCCTGGCGGCTCACATCCGGAGTACAATCAAGTAATATAGAAAAATACTTCGCTTCTTTAATTTCATGTAGAATATTATTTCTTATATTGTCACCTATTAATTTAATGGTTTCGTTTTGAATTTTATCCCCAAGATAAAGTGGAATATTTTTTTGAGATCTATTAATATGTGCAGATATGACTGGATCAAATTTTGCTATCATTTCTATACATTTTAAAAAAATTCCATTATTTCTTTCGAATAATTTGTTACTAGGACCACGAAAAGCCAAGTTTTGTTCAGCCAGATATTGAATAGTATAAATTATTCTTTCAATGACGCTGCGCCAATGTTTGGTTTCATTTTTTAATAAATTTTGCATGCCCGAATCAACGGTTTGATTCGTTTTTAATCTTTCTAGTAAATCTGTCAGACACGTAAATTTTGAAAATGAGATTTACTTTTTTCGTGGATTTTCAAATGTTCACTCAAATGATGCCAATCATTGAAACCGTCTTGGTTACTTAATTTAGTGTTTTTAAAAGTCAATGGATTGTTGGGGTCATTGAATATTTTACAGCAAAAGCAGAAAACTGCATTTTTTTCATTAGAATATAGCAACCAATGACGCTGAACCTTTTCACCATTTAACAAAATTCGACTAAAATATATATCGGAAAACTTACGTCCACTTTTGTCTTTTGGATACTGATACATAGTTTTATTTTGATATTGCATTGACCCTTTTTCGACAAGTTCTTGCACCTGAATTGAAGACAATACACTTGGCCAAAGACCTGGATCGTAAGAAAGGGGCGCTTCTTCGGATAATTCGTCTTGCTTACTCGAACATGATGTTACCGACACTGACTGCAACGTATCAAGATCTAATTCTTCAGAATCTTCAGCCTCATAAGCTTGCTTTTTTAATTCTGATGGCAAGTTTGACTGTGTTGATTGTAGAAAATTACTTTTATCAGAAGTAGTGTCTTGTGCAGTCTTTCGAAAAAAGTGACTAATTTTGAAATTGGTTTTCTCCAAGTCTTCCTCCCGTTTTCGCTTGTTAAGCAAGTTCTGGTAACCAGACAATTTCTTTTTTTCTTCTCTGGCCATCTAAATAAAATAAATATAAATTATTAAACACCGCGTCTTATTTTTTTCATAAACAAAAGTCATTAAAAAGGAAAACAATTATTTGCCATGTTTGCATCCCTGTTAATTATCGTTTACTTACCTTTTTTGTAATTATTTTTCACAATTTCGGTAGAACGTAATAGCAAATGTCTGTATGTCTTATGCGCTTATCAAGACAAGAATGAAAAATCAACCTGCTACATCGATTACGAACACGCATAATTTTGCAAGTTCAAACCTGCGTGTCGAAAGCTACGCGGATGTTCGCGCCCCCACAGGCCACAGGAATAGGAGTAGAAAAATTTCACCACTGGTACTGGTCGCAGATCGGCGGTCTGTATTGGCGGATAATGTAACGGACGATGAGAGATACTGTAATATATATTATAGCTTTGTTTCTCCAGACACGAGAAAATCCCTTTGCTATGGTAATAATATTATAGCATCGTGTGCGGCGAATTGTTCTATTTAATGATGAGCGATATTTTTGTAATATGTGAGATAAAATATATATTACATAAATGTCCGTTGCCGGCTTTAATTGTGTTGAAAATTCAACGTCCGTAGGCGCCTTTAAGACCTTGGCGCCGTCGTGCGCCGCACGACCTTGCCCATATGGACGGCGCGTCCCTGATGAGGGGTAGTTTTTTGCACAGCACCCCCGTGTGCTCTTGATCAAAAGTGATTTTGTTGATGAATCACAAGAGTTCTGCGAGGTGCAGCTGAGTTACAACGTCCAATCGTGATTTAAACGACGAAATTGCCATTTTTTTGTTCCATGGCGCTCTGAAACTACATAGCATAGCACCACCTAGTTCTGAAGTTCAAAAGTGATATTGTTGATGAATCACAAGAGTTCTGCAGGGTGCCGCTGAGTTCCAACGTGCAATTGCGATTTTTTTGCGAAATTTAAATTTTCTCTTCCAACAACGCTCTTAAACTACATAGAAGACAGTTTCAAAGAACAGCATCCTCGAGTTTTGGCATTTCAAAGAAATTTTGTATGTAAATCACATGAGTGTTGTAGAGTGCTGATAAGTATTACAGTGCAATCGCGATTTTCTAGCAAGATATCCATCTTTTTGTCCATTAGTGCTCCGTAACTACATCTTATACGAAAAGACCTAACAGCAGATATGTAATACTTGTCCAGGTTAAGTCGGCCAGGTTAGGTTACCTGCTGTTACGTTAACTCTTGGCGTTTGTCAATAATATCACTGTTAGGTTTTAGAATGCGAGAATGTCTTACAAAAAAACTACCCCTCATGAGGCTTCAGAGCAGTATTTGACGAAAAAATTAAAATTTTACAAGAAAATCGCGATTGGGCGTTGAAACTCAACAGTACCCTCCAGAACTTGATTGATTTATCAACAGAATAACTCTCAAACTTCATAACCAAGGGGCGCCATGTAAATAAACCCCTGTGTAGTTTTCAAGCGCTTTCAGACAAAAAATTAAAATTTTGCAATAAAACCATGATTAGACGTTAAAATTCGACGGCACCCTACAGAACTCTTGTGATTTATCACAAACATCACTTTTGAACTACAGAACTCAAGGGTGCTGTGCAAAAAAACTACCCCTCATGAGGCTTCAGAGCAGTATTTGACGAAAAAATTAAAATTTTACAAGAAAATCGCGATTGGGCGTTGAAACTCAACAGTACCCTCCAGAACTTGATTGATTTATCAACAGAATAACTCTCAAACTTCATAACCAAGGGGCGCCATGTAAATAAACCCCTGTGTAGTTTTCAAGCGCTTTCAGACAAAAAATTAAAATTTTGCAATAAAACCATGATTAGACGTTAAAATTCGACGGCACCCTACAGAACTCTTGTGATTTATCACAAACATCACTTTTGAACTACAGAACTCAAGGGTGCTGTGCAAAAAAACTACCCCTCATGAGGCTTCAGAGCAGTATTTGACGAAAAAATTAAAATTTTACAAGAAAATCGCGATTGGGCGTTGAAACTCAACAGTACCCTCCAGAACTTGATTGATTTATCAACAGAATAACTCTCAAACTTCATAACCAAGGGGCGCCATGTAAATAAACCCCTGTGTAGTTTTCAAGCGCTTTCAGACAAAAAATTAAAATTTTGCAATAAAACCATGATTAGACGTTAAAATTCGACGGCACCCTACAGAACTCTTGTGATTTATCACAAATATCACTTTTGAACTACAGAACTCAAGGGTGCTGTGCAAAAAAACTACCCCTCATGAGGCTTCAGAGCAGTATTTGACGAAAAAATTAAAATTTTACAAGAAAATCGCGATTGGGCGTTGAAACTCAACAGTACCCTCCAGAACTTGATTGATTTATCAACAGAATAACTCTCAAACTTCATAACCAAGGGGCGCCATGTAAATAAACCCCTGTGTAGTTTTCAAGCGCTTTCAGACAAAAAATTAAAATTTTGCAATAAAACCATGATTAGACGTTAAAATTCGACGGCACCCTACAGAACTCTTGTGATTTATCACAAATATCACTTTTGAACTACAGAACTCAAGGGTGCTGTGCAAAAAAACTACCCCTCATGAGGCTTCAGAGCAGTATTTGACGAAAAAATAAAAATTTTACAAGAAAATCGCGATTGGGCGTTGAAACTCAACAGTACCCTCCAGAACTTGATTGATTTATCAACAGAATAACTCTCAAACTTCATAACCAAGGGGCGCCATGTAAATAAACCCCTGTGTAGTTTTCAAGCGCTTTCAGACAAAAAATTAAAATTTTGCAATAAAACCATGATTAGACGTTAAAATTCGACGGCACCCTACAGAACTCTTGTGATTTATCACAAACATCACTTTTGAACTACAGAACTCAAGGGTGCTGTGCAAAAAAACTACCCCTCATGAGGCTTCAGAGCAGTATTTGACGAAAAAATTAAAATTTTACAAGAAAATCGCGATTGGGCGTTGAAACTCAACAGTACCCTCCAGAACTTGATTGATTTATCAACAGAATAACTCTCAAACTTCATAACCAAGGGGCGCCATGTAAATAAACCCCTGTGTAGTTTTCAAGCGCTTTCAGACAAAAAATTAAAATTTTGCAATAAAACCATGATTAGACGTTAAAATTCGACGGCACCCTACAGAACTCTTGTGATTTATCACAAACATCACTTTTGAACTACAGAACTCAAGGGTGCTGTGCAAAAAAACTACCCCTCATGAGGCTTCAGAGCAGTATTTGACGAAAAAATTAAAATTTTACAAGAAAATCGCGATTGGGCGTTGAAACTCAACAGTACCCTCCAGAACTTGATTGATTTATCAACAGAATAACTCTCAAACTTCATAACCAAGGGGCGCCATGTAAATAAACCCCTGTGTAGTTTTCAAGCGCTTTCAGACAAAAAATTAAAATTTTGCAATAAAACCATGATTAGACGTTAAAATTCGACGGCACCCTACAGAACTCTTGTGATTTATCACAAACATCACTTTTGAACTACAGAACTCAAGGGTGCTGTGCAAAAAAACTACCCCTCATGAGGCTTCAGAGCAGTATTTGACGAAAAAATTAAAATTTTACAAGAAAATCGCGATTGGGCGTTGAAACTCAACAGTACCCTCCAGAACTTGATTGATTTATCAACAGAATAACTCTCAAACTTCATAACCAAGGGGCGCCATGTAAATAAACCCCTGTGTAGTTTTCAAGCGCTTTCAGACAAAAAATTAAAATTTTGCAATAAAACCATGATTAGACGTTAAAATTCGACGGCACCCTACAGAACTCTTGTGATTTATCACAAACATCACTTTTGAACTACAGAACTCAAGGGTGCTGTGCAAAAAAACTACCCCTCATGAGGCTTCAGAGCAGTATTTGACGAAAAAATTAAAATTTTACAAGAAAATCGCGATTGGGCGTTGAAACTCAACAGTACCCTCCAGAACTTGATTGATTTATCAACAGAATAACTCTCAAACTTCATAACCAAGGGGCGCCATGTAAATAAACCCCTGTGTAGTTTTCAAGCGCTTTCAGACAAAAAATTAAAATTTTGCAATAAAACCATGATTAGACGTTAAAATTCGACGGTACCCTACAGAACTCTTGTGATTTATCACAAACATCACTTTTGAACTACAGAACTCAAGGGTGCTGTGCAAAAAAACTACCCCTCATGAGGCTTCAGAGCAGTATTTGACGAAAAAATTAAAATTTTACAAGAAAATCGCGATTGGGCGTTGAAACTCAACAGTACCCTCCAGAACTTGATTGATTTATCAACAGAATAACTCTCAAACTTCATAACCAAGGGGCGCCATGTAAATAAACCCCTGTGTAGTTTTCAAGCGCTTTCAGACAAAAAATTAAAATTTTGCAATAAAACCATGATTAGACGTTAAAATTCGACGGCACCCTACAGAACTCTTGTGATTTATCACAAACATCACTTTTGAACTACAGAACTCAAGGGTGCTGTGCAAAAAAACTACCCCTCATGAGGCTTCAGAGCAGTATTTGACGAAAAAATTAAAATTTTACACGAAAATCGCGATTGGGCGTTGAAACTCAACAGTACCCTCCAGAACTTGATTGATTTATCAACAGAATAACTCTCAAACTTCATAACCAAGGGGCGCCATGTAAATAAACCCCTGTGTAGTTTTCAAGCGCTTTCAGACAAAAAATTAAAATTTTGCAATAAAACCATGATTAGACGTTAAAATTCGACGGCACCCTACAGAACTCTTGTGATTTATCACAAACATCACTTTTGAACTACAGAACTCAAGGGTGCTGTGCAAAAAAACTACCCCTCATGAGGCTTCAGAGCAGTATTTGACGAAAAAATTAAAATTTTACAAGAAAATCGCGATTGGGCGTTGAAACTCAACAGTACCCTCCAGAACTTGATTGATTTATCAACAGAATAACTCTCAAACTTCATAACCAAGGGGCGCCATGTAAATAAACCCCTGTGTAGTTTTCAAGCGCTTTCAGACAAAAAATTAAAATTTTGCAATAAAACCATGATTAGACGTTAAAATTCGACGGCACCCTACAGAACTCTTGTGATTTATCACAAACATCACTTTTGAACTACAGAACTCAAGGGTGCTGTGCAAAAAAACTACCCCTCATGAGGCTTCAGAGCAGTATTTGACGAAAAAATTAAAATTTTACAAGAAAATCGCGATTGGGCGTTGAAACTCAACAGTACCCTCCAGAACTTGATTGATTTATCAACAGAATAACTCTCAAACTTCATAACCAAGGGGCGCCATGTAAATAAACCCCTGTGTAGTTTTCAAGCGCTTTCAGACAAAAAATTAAAATTTTGCAATAAAACCATGATTAGACGTTAAAATTCGACGGCACCCTACAGAACTCTTGTGATTTATCACAAACATCACTTTTGAACTACAGAACTCAAGGGTGCTGTGCAAAAAAACTACCCCTCATGAGGCTTCAGAGCAGTATTTGACGAAAAAATTAAAATTTTACAAGAAAATCGCGATTGGGCGTTGAAACTCAACAGTACCCTCCAGAACTTGATTGATTTATCAACAGAATAACTCTCAAACTTCATAACCAAGGGGCGCCATGTAAATAAACCCCTGTGTAGTTTTCAAGCGCTTTCAGACAAAAAATTAAAATTTTGCAATAAAACCATGATTAGACGTTAAAATTCGACGGTACCCTACAGAACTCTTGTGATTTATCACAAACATCACTTTTGAACTACAGAACTCAAGGGTGCTGTGCAAAAAAACTACCCCTCATGAGGCTTCAGAGCAGTATTTGACGAAAAAATTAAAATTTTACAAGAAAATCGCGATTGGGCGTTGAAACTCAACAGTACCCTCCAGAACTTGATTGATTTATCAACAGAATAACTCTCAAACTTCATAACCAAGGGGCGCCATGTAAATAAACCCCTGTGTAGTTTTCAAGCGCTTTCAGACAAAAAATTAAAATTTTGCAATAAAACCATGATTAGACGTTAAAATTCGACGGCACCCTACAGAACTCTTGTGATTTATCACAAACATCACTTTTGAACTACAGAACTCAAGGGTGCTGTGCAAAAAAACTACCCCTCATGAGGCTTCAGAGCAGTATTTGACGAAAAAATTAAAATTTTACACGAAAATCGCGATTGGGCGTTGAAACTCAACAGTACCCTCCAGAACTTGATTGATTTATCAACAGAATAACTCTCAAACTTCATAACCAAGGGGCGCCATGTAAATAAACCCCTGTGTAGTTTTCAAGCGCTTTCAGACAAAAAATTAAAATTTTGCAATAAAACCATGATTAGACGTTAAAATTCGACGGCACCCTACAGAACTCTTGTGATTTATCACAAACATCACTTTTGAACTACAGAACTCAAGGGTGCTGTGCAAAAAAACTACCCCTCATATAGTTTCAGAGCGCCATAGGACAAGAAAATGGCAAAATTCTTCGTTTAAATCGCGATTGGACGTTAAAAGGCAGCAGCACCCTGCGGAACTCTTGATATTTATTGAATATGTCACTTTCGAACATCAGAACTCGGGGGTGCTGTGCGAAAACACCATCGCTCATGTAGTTTCATAGCGCTGTGGGACAAAAAACTGGCAATTTCGTCGTTTAAATGGTGATTGGACATTGGAACTCAGCAGCACCCTCCGGAACTCTTTTTAATAATCAAATATGTCACTTTTAAACATGAGAACTTGGGGGTGTATTTTTAGAAGGCCATAGGACCAGAAAATGGCAATTTTGTCGTTTAAATCGCGATTGGATATTGGAACTCAGCAGCACCCTCCAGAACTCTTTATTAATTGAAAATGTCACTTTTGAACATGAGAACTCGGGGGTGCTGGGCGAAAGAACCACCCCTTATGTAGTTTCAGAGCGCCGTGGGACAAGAAAATGGCAATTTCGATGTTTAAATCGCGTTTGGTCGTTGGAAATCAGCAGCACCCTTTAGAACTCTTTTTATTAATTAAATATGTCACTTTTGAATATCAGAACTCGGGGGTGCTGTGCGATACAACCACCCCCTATTTAGTTTCAGAGCGCCATAGGTCGCGAAAAGAGCAATTTTGTCATTTAAATCTTGATTGCACGTTTCACTATTACTATACTTTTACTATTTACTTTTTCTATACTTTACTATACGATACTTTTACGATATTTTACTATACTCTCATAATACTATAATAATATTAAACTATAATAATTCTCAAGTATCGTTCAATACGCATGCGGCGGCAAATCCTCGCATTTTTTTCAAATGCCCCTAACTCGCGTACTATGACGGAACTCTTAAAAAAAACTATTGAGAACTCTACAACTCTTTATTTTCTTCCAAATTGTGCACCTGGAACTACCCTTCCGCACAAAAGGGGTGCGGCCTGAAATTGGCACCCCAAAATTTGTTTAAAAAAAAAACGGCATTTAAACTGCAGAACTCTTTCTGCACCCCGGCGAGAACTATAGAACTCTTCAAAAAGAGCTCAGAACTCTAAAAATTTGGAAGGGTGCTATCATTAAGGGTGCCAAATTCAGGGATATGATTTTTGGACACGAAACTTCTTAGATCTTGGAGAGAGATTGTTGCTTTGTTTCTGGATCGTAGAAATGTACCCAAGTCTCATCCATAGTAACAATTCGGTTTAAGAAGTCTACATCGTTTTCAAATCGAGCACAGATCGAACGCGATGCTACTACCCTTGCACGCTTTTGGTCAACATTCAAACATTTGGGGATTCATTTTGCAGTAACTTTTCTGATGTCCAAATTGACGTGAACTATATGATGAACGCGTTCGTATGAAATATTCAGTGCTTCAGATATCCGTTTTAGCCCAATTCGACGGTCTGTTAAAATCATGTCATGAACTGCATCGATATTTTCGGGGACTGACACAGAAACTGGCCTTCCCGATCGGTCATCATCTTCAATGGAAAATTTACCTCTTTTGAAGCTTGCAGTCCAATTTTTCACGGTCGCATTTGAAGGACATTGATCACCAAGGGTAATGAGCATATTTTCGTAAATCTGCTTGCCTCTTAACCCTTTTAAATACAGGTACTTGATGATGGCTCGATACTCCAATTTTTCGATTTTCACAATTTCGGTGGACATATTTTTTCATTTAATTTATTGCGTAACTCTGGTTTACTTTTTTGAGGCCAAACTTTACACTGACACTTCTAATAAGTTATTGTTCGTTGCTATGGTAACGCAATATTTTGTTTATGCAGGGAACTGGTCTAGGCTAACTAGATATCAATACATCCTCGTACGTCAGTACACTGTAACAGCTGTTTATCAAATGAATTAAAAGTATCGAACCTATTGTAAAGGTATTCATAGAGAACCGAACTAGAATTAATTATCGTATTTCTACAAACTGTAATAAAAGTTCACCTTTGAACGCCTCTTTATTGAAAATGTCATTTGAAAACACCCGTAACAAAAGTCACTCAATTTCAATAATAACGAAAATTGAGTTACTTTTATCACTAGTGTTAAAAATAAAGTATATACATTTTTTCATTTTCATTAAGCACATTAATTAGAGCAAATTATCATAAAATATTTCAACTTATAAGCCAAGTTATGTTTACTAAAATAGTTGGACGTTTTTTTCACATTATTTATCTTTCAGTGTTATAACTACAGGGGTAAGTTACGCTGAAAATAGTCTCCCTCAATAAAGTAAACTTTTTTTAAATTCTTTGCTAGAACGGGAATACTGAAGTTTGAAAATTGACCCCCTGTGTGTTTCTGAGCATATAAGGGATTTCTTTAAGACCTTGAGGAAACAATCACTAGACGAGTTCACGGTGGAATGATATCAGTAACGCCTTTTTATGGATTGCGTACTTATTTGATTTGATTTGGTGAAGTAAGTAGCCATGGCGGGTATCAAGACGTATTTATTAGGGTTTCACTTATTTCCGTACTTTAATCTATTCAGGAAATTAGATAGTTCTTAAGGTTTCTTTTCATTTGAACTATACAGGGTTGATCCACATTTTTTAAATTCAGTTTTGATTTTCATTTTCCCGTCTGCAATGCCATAAACTAATTTTCGAATTTAATTCAACTACAGACATAAAACTAATTCATTATTTATATTTACTTGGCCGAGTCATACATACTTGAAATTTCAGATGTGGAGTCGGTCGATAATCCTATATGTGATTGACACCAGCTGAATAAGAAATAATTATGAGTTCTGTGGAGCAGACGACGTGTTTTGTGTAGTAAACATTTGTCAAGTGCGTACTGCTTTCTGTAGTCTTCACGGTGTTTTTCACATAAAAAAATTGGATTGTTCACTGGGGCCAGTGCAAAAATTGTGGATCATAAATCTAATTGAATCAAAATATTTTCCTAGGTTAGGACAAAAGAGAAACCTCTCTTGTACTGAATTTTGAGCTCTAAATTTTTTGTGCCGGCATTTTGTGTTGAAATCCTCATAGTTTTCGAGTTATCCGCAATTCAAAGTGTTTTTGAGTACATGAACCCATTCTACGATGAAAATTTTGAGGTTAGGAAAAATTTTTAGGGACCAATTTGTAGAGAATTTTGTGCTCTACATTTTGTGCTTCGGGTCTTTTTTTCGAATTCCTCGTAGTTTTCGAGTTATTTGCGATTCAAACTATTATTGAGTATTTAAACCCGTTTTAAGGTGAAAATTTTGAGGTTAGGAAAAAATACCTAGGATACTTTTTTGTAGAGAATTTTGTGCTTTACATTTTTTGTTCCGGCCATTTTTTTCAAATTCCTCATAGTTTTCGAGTTATTCGCGATTCAAAATATTTTTGAGTTTCAAGTCCCAAAATTTCGAAAATCCGTGCCCGTACTTTTATGAAGAGTTGCTAGACTTATTCGGTACCCCAAAACCTCCTAGATTCTAAAAAATCAAAAGGGCCCAATTTAATTTGAGGTTTTAGCTCAACATCTCCTAATATACCTATACTACTGGTTATATGGCCCAAACTGAGATCCTGACATATTCAGGTTTTCCCATTGAGGCACACTGTATACAATAAAAAATTATAAAAGCTTCTACACCACCTTTTGCCACCTATCAACTACTAACTGGCCCATTGAAGATGATCGCCCGATTTAGAATCGAAAAGTTTTTAATTAGGTTTATTAGACTGGCGTGATTCATACTGGTCGTGGTGTTAGCCAAGACAGTGTTCAGTGAAATTCTCATGCATATTTTGGATTTTATTGAATTTTCTCATTATCCATAAATTCTTCGACTATTAATTGGAAAATTTTCTCGGGAAATCTCGTTCAAAGTAGTCCGAACTTATTTTTCCGTCCCAACACGAGTTTAATTGCACATATTCATTGGGTCCTTCGTTTAATAGGATTAGTCTTGTTATTAGCTTGTTCATTATGTTATCGATCACGAAAACATAATTATAATGTTGGAGTTTTCTACTTGAAAGCTCTCGTTTTGTAGGCTATAATTTGGCGTTGATTGGCAACAAAAAGAGATTTCGATAAAGTTCATTAAATCATTGAACTCGTGTAAGCGTACTGCTGGATTTTTTTCCGTAGGATACGGTTTAGATCGATTGAAAATAATAATAATATTCATTCCTTGAATTGTTGTTGCTGTTTGTTTTTCAAAATGTTTTTTCCGTTAACCAGCTGTCGTCCCCTTACGAACGGCAGCCCTCAAAAGTCGAAACTTGTGCGAGCCAAGGATTAACGAGGTCTTACCTTCTTACGTGCGATTCCTAGCACTCTCTCGGGCAATCAGATTTTTTTTTGCAGTCGCTAGGGTTTGAACCTTCGACTGATAGCCAAAGTGATTGAAACTTCGGCGCTTTGACCACTCCGATACCTGGCACGAATTGAATGGATCATACAAAATGATATATGAATCGTCAAGAGATTGAATAGAATAAAATATAAGTACAGAACACTCACAAAATAGATCGGGGGATGGTGACAGATTTTGAGAAACGATTTTACTCAGTATGCCTTTTGGAGGACAGTATTGTCTGTATTTCCTCATGATAATAAGGCAGGAATAAAAGAGTCGTCCTGGGTTCTTCCTAAAAAAAATTATTAATCATTTGTTCGAAAAATATGTGTTTCGCTACGATTTTAATCAGGCTGCTATGTGTTTTGTAATGAAATAACGAAAATAAAATACTCAGAAAACCATTCGCACACCGTTAGGGCGGGTCCGAAAGGTTGGTATGGTCACGTAAATTTGTATGAGAATAAGGAAATTTTCCATGTTTTTAAACAGGCTGCCACTGATAAGTATACAAGTTATTGTTCTGAAACTGCTTAAAAAAAGATGGCATACTGAATGCGTATGCCTAAGTACTGTTAACTCTGCAAAAATTTTTAACAGGTATGGAATAACATTCCGTGACTTTAATCAGCACAAAATTTGTTGTAATATAAAGTTTGTCTCCTGAATTTTTGATATGTAACATGGCATACGAGTTGTGCGGGTTCGTCATACTAAAAAATTTAAATGAAGTTGCAAAATAGATTAAAAAAATTCCATGTTTTTAAGCAGTATGCCTGTCTGTTTTCATTATAGCCATGGTATATGGAGATGAAATAAGAAATGGCATACAAGTTGTGCGAGCTTTCTATATAAAAATTTATAAAAAAAGTTGCAAAATTATGAAAAAAAAACATTTGTTTTTGATCAGTATGCCTCTTGGTTTATGAAAAAAGTTAGTGATTCACTTCGTTAAAATAAAAATGACATACAAGTAGCCCGGGTTTATCACATTAAAAAATGCAATAAAACTTTCCTACTATTTCGATTTTCTGACATTGCCATCCCCCTATCGCAGAACCGTTATATGTGGCTTCTTTTTCATTTGTACATTTTTGTACAGTAGAGTTTGTCTACGACTTAGTTTTTGAATTAAATTGAACGTAATCTGTTTTTTTTCTTAACAGCTTTTATCATAAACTCATATGCCGCCACGAGTTTGAACGTTGCGAGTGCTCTAAAGGCACTTCTTCACCACGTGCATCATACGCTATTTTTATTATGCCTCAATCGTGACTTCAGAAATAATGCTGGAACTGAATTTTCCTACGACTACATGAGAAAGTAAAGCATATCGCACTGTACAGTCTCACAGAAAGTACTTTCCGCACTCCTGCGAAAATGCTGTCAAATACATAATTTGTTTAGATGTACCGCGGTAAAGCTGACAAATATATAATTCCTATTCAGATTTACCAAAGGAACATATATATTTGAGAAAAACTATTTGAAATGTGATTTTTTTTTCTAAAAAATGTTGATCTCACTTGTAATCATCGATCACATTTTATTGAAGAAACAAACTTCTGCTCTAGTCTCAGCTTCTCCCGGTAATGGATATGAAGGAATGAGAGGGAAGGACTGCAGGTTTCATCTTTCGAGACCTGCACAATGCTTAGATAATGCCAAGGGTCCCCGTGAGAGCAACTCCGTCGTGGATCGAAAACGTCGTACTTCAATAGAATAACAGCGGTAACGGAATTAGGTCCGCCTCCTGCATTGCCTATGCATGTGTTGTCATCTCATTCAGTACAAACAACTGGAACCTCATAATTTGTGAAGCATGATGTTCCGGTGCTGTCCAAGAAAAGTCACTTTTATATCACTTTTTATATTTTTGACAAGCTTGGACCTTATCGATAGGTATGCCTTTTGTTATTCCAACTACATGCACCATGCACATCATAAACAGAATGGCATACTGCTTAAAATGGCGGAAATTTTTGTTTATATTTTGCAATTTTTTTTGCGTATGCCTGTAACTTTTTACTCTCTCAGACCATATGCCAATTTCATATACATCTTATATTACCATAAACTTAATGAAAATGGAATGGCATACTGACTAAAATCACGGAATGTTATTACATACCTGTTCAAAATTTTTGCAGAGTTAACAGTACTTAGGCATACGCATTCAGTATGCCATCTTTTTTTTAAGCAGTTTCAGAACAATAACTTGTATACTTATCAGTGTCAGCCTGTTTAAAAACACGGAAAATTTCCCTATTCTCATACAAATTCACGAGACCATACCAACCCTTCAGACCCGCCCTAACGGTATGCCAATGGTTTTCTGAGTATTTTATTTTCGTTATTTCATTACAAAA
The DNA here is from genome assembly GCA_944452925.2 of Chrysolina oricalcia. Classification (NCBI taxonomy): domain Eukaryota; kingdom Metazoa; phylum Arthropoda; class Insecta; order Coleoptera; family Chrysomelidae; genus Chrysolina; species Chrysolina oricalcia. The sequence continues at coordinate 2,666,328 of OX101824.2, read as the reverse complement.
CACATAGCAGCCTGATTAAAATCGTAGCGAAACACATATTTTTCGAACAAATGATTAATAATTTTTTTTAGGAAGAACCCAGGACGACTCTTTTATTCCTGCCTTATTATCACGAGGAAATACAGACAATACTGTCCTCCAAAAGGCATACTGAGTAAAATCGTATCTCAAAATCTGTCACCATCCCCCGGTCTAAAATGGAACATATATGTATTAAAAATGGATAAACATTGAGATGAACAATTTTTAAATTAAAAGAGGTACAAAACTTTACATTTTCCTTTGAAATTATTCTTTTACTGAATTCAAACTTCCTCACAGCAAATATCCTTTAACTTTTTTTTAAACCTACAAAAGCTCATATTTCCTCAATGGCTGAAGGAAAGCAATTGAAGCTGCAAAAGACGACTTTTGAAATATTTGTGAGTTCTCTGTGGTTTTACTCTCGGTAGTTTACCGCCCCTTGTAGGGTAGGTATGAAAATAAGATTTGTTTCAAAATCATATTCATGTTTTTTTCACATACTTACATGATCCAATGGTAAAAGTTTGGAGAAGGTAGTGTTAGAAAATTATACATTTCTTCAAATCGGTCTTCACAATTCGGTATAACTTTTGCTAAATATAAGTCAAATTATGCGTTTTTAGCCAATGAAAGCTAGCTCGTTCAATATTCGTGCCAATATCCCACAAGACGACATTGTAGGAAAGCATTGAATAATAATAAACATTGATGAAATTATTAACATCCGAAACTTTTTTAGCTGGACCAGAGCATAGGAACTGCTATTGATTTTCTTACATACATGATTGATATGATGTTGCTATTTCAAACCAGTGCCTATGTGTAGACCTAAAAACTTTGTTGTTTTCAATGCGTGACCAGTACTATTATTAATTATCACGGCGTCACCTATCGCTGCAGCTTTCCTGCCAAAGCACTGAATTAACCATTAACCATGAGCCTATTGTTTTGATAACATGCGGAAAAGCTTTCACCTATTATGTTTAATTCCAATTGAAGCTGTTCAAGGCTGTCCGTTTCAGCCGAAACTGAAGTATCATCAGCAAAAAATGTAATCGACGTACGTCCCATAATATGATGAAGATCATTAATATACAGTAAAAGTTTAAAGGTCCCAAAATCGATCCTTATGGTACGCCAACATCTACGTCGAATAATTCTGAATCAGTATCATTACAGTTAACAAATATTTTCCTATATTTCATGTAGAATTGCCCCCATTCCCTCTTTTTATGCATCTGTTTGTATTTCTCAACATTTATAGATAATTTTCTTCTATTCTTCTCAAGAAATCTAGGATGTGGGCCCCTCTCAGATTACGTATGTCTTCTTCTATTCAATACCCTCGTGGGTGTAGTGCCTTTGCATTGCCTTGGGCTCTTCGTTAAATGCACTCCGCTTCGCTTCGTGCTCTGAAACTCTTATAGACTTGAATGATGGTTTTTCGGGTTTTTAGGCCGACGTTTACTTAGAGAAAAACTCGACGTTTCGCCAACACGAGTGGTTGGCATTTTCAAGAGAAATGTTTACAGTTTCGAACACTGAACACTACTTGTTACAACAACAACAAGTAGTGTTCAGTGTTCGAAACTGTAAACATTTCTCTTGAAAATTCCAACCACTCGTGTTGGCGAAACGTCGAGTTTTTCTCTAAATAAACGTCGGCCTAAAAACCCGAAAAACCATCATTCATTCAACGATGGCCGCGAAAGCCTTTCACAATCTTATAGACTTGTCCACTTGTATCATAATATACTATTTTAACATGACGGCATGCGAAATCTTCAAGGTTAAAACACACAGTTTTTATTGGGTCACAAGCCCAGTTCTCAGTTCCATAATTATTAATATAATTGCTCGGCATCGTTAGCTATCGGCCGAAGTGCAGGTAGTTCTGTGTAGAACCTTTCTGCTCGCCGCTGTATCGCGAGTACTCCGGAACTTCTGGTACCCTGGTACCCTGAAACCTAACCAGTTACCACTATGCTAGAGTTTATATTTCAGTAGTATAGATGATATTTACAAGCGGCTTGTTCAACCGATGCACCTTTATTGGAATCCACTAAGCATGCGCCAAACTCGAATTAAAATATTGTAATTCAACATGGCAGGGTGTTTAGGTGACAAAACAAGAAGGCAAACTGAATTGATAATGCCTAAATTTCTTTTTTCGCACGTAATCGACACACAAACCTAACCTGAGCAAGCTACCCTAGCTTGCGAGACTTGAAAATGCGTGAATTAGTTTTTCACTGGCAATTTACGAACAAACTTAACCTGAACAAGTTAACCTACCTAAACAATCAGCTTCATGCAAACCGAGTTGTATATGAGTAAATTACTAGCCAGCCATACCTAACCTGACTAACCTTACCTAGACATAATAACAATAAAAAATTGTTACAATATAACGACTATTTATCCAAAATTCACAAAGAACAGCCGTGGAGCAGCCATAATTGACCATATTTGCTCAGTAGTGTGGCGAAGCTGCGGGCGATGCCGGACCTGATCAATCACGTAATCAGCGAATGACCTCGAATAACTGATGCGCTTGCACCGAAAAGAATCTGTACGATTCGAGAATTACTCGAAATTTCTAGGAAGATGAATCGGATATAAAAAGAACTACGCAGCGGACAGACGGACAGTCAGTGAAGTGAAAGTCGAATATAAATACCTAGTTCCGTGATTGTTAAGTAAATTAGAGTATTGTGTTATTGTATCATTGTATTTCGTTAAATAAATTATTTTAGTCAGTTAATTAGAGTTTAAATCTACTACAGTAGATTCCAATAAAGCTGCATCGGTTGAAATAGTATGATATTTTGACCGGTGTTCAGTGTGTATGAGTGGGACTCTCTTTTCTGGACGCCAGATTGGAAAATGGCGGATGCAAATATTTGATTGTTCTACTTTGGAAACCATTCAACCTAAAAAATTTGATCTTGGTGTCAAATTATATGTTTTTGGGGTCAAGGAATTAAAAAAACTCATCAATTACATACAGTGACTGCCAAAAAGTATGTACCATATGGGAAAGAAGGTTATTGTTAGACTATTGGAAAAACATTTCCGGGGAAAAGTTTGTGCATGTCCGATAACCTAAAAATCCATTTTGTTACATGTCACGTGACCATTAGTATGGCGGAAAATTGGGAAAATACCTTGAAGAGGCCAAAAGTGGAAAGTAGAGCGCATCTTAGAGTTATAGTAGGTTTGCTTACTGGCTACTGCAAACTCAAACATCACATGCATAAAATCGGACTTGCACAAGATGCAGAGTGCTGGCTATGCATGGAGGATGATGAAACGGCTAAACACAGTCTGTGTACATGCCCTGCAGCGGCTAGAAACAGAGTTTCAATATTTGGCGATACGACAGTAAGGCCAGAAATCCTGGTAAATTGTTTTCTCAATACATTGCTCAACTTTATTAAGAGATTGGATATACTGGGAGAAATATAACCATAGGGTGAGCCACAATAGACCATTGGCCGCAGTGGAGGGCCTGATACGGGCCCACTCACGTTCAAACCTTACCTAACCTAGGTATTTATTTTCGATTTTTGTGTACCCACATTCATTATTATTTTAGCTAATTAAATCCGGAGACGCTGTGATTTCCGCACCACGCATGAAAAAATGTCTCTAGGAAATATTATAAAGGACACACATAATGCCCATTATAATTATTATTAGTTGTTACGAAGTTCAAAAAGAAAACGGATAGCTCACTTTCAAAACTCTCCTCACGGCTACTGAACTAACGCAACAAGATGGTTTTCAGCCAAACAAAGGAAAATCTCTTTCATCTCCTCGCAGCTGCACATTTTATTCATCAAAGATGCATGTAAAGCTACGAATATAATGAACTAGATTGAATCATCGAGGAGGAAACATTAAAGATTCAGCTTTTGCTGTAAGCTTGTCAACATGTACGTAAATATTACATGAACCTTATTTATGACTGAAATTGAAGAGAATATATAAGGGTCCAAAAAGGCAATGAGAGTAGACAAAGTGAGGAAAAGAGACACACACAATCTGATAGAGTGGGTGGTGAAATGGGGGAAAGGGAAAGATGAAGTAAGAGAGAATGGGAGAAAGGGAGCGGCAAATTTTTCCTGAACCAAGGTGAACGTATATCTCGACAAAATGCTGAATTTTCAAAAAATACTTCTACCTGCTGTCACGAAAACAGTGTTGCTTAGAAACACCACGAGAGCTTGCTCGAGTGGTGTTTTGTACAGCAACACAGTTTGAGCGACTGGCAAGGATAAAGTATTTTGAAAATTCTGCAATTTGTAGGTATATTCGATCAGATAATTTCACGAATACATTACATATTTTTTTAATTCAATATAGAAAGTTGCATCAACCGCAGAGGGTTATTAGCAACAACAATACAGTACAATAATGCAATACGGTTAACATTTACAATTATACAGTGTGGTCCACTAAGTGTGCAACAAATGGGAAACTTGTTTATTATCGATTTCTCAGAAAATTTTATTCCTGACAAAAGTTGGTGCATGTTCCAAAACTATACCAAGTGTACCTGAAATGGCTTTATGACAAACACCATACAGGATAGGCCAAAAAATATAAAGTTGGTTCAAGAGTAAAGTACCCTTGTTTCAAAAATATAGAAATATGTTGAAAAGAAAAGTTGCTTAGAATTAAAAGTTATGTTCAGATACGAAGTCATGGCCCTGCTATTCGATTTTTTTTTCGTTTGGAAAATATTGAATTGCCCCCGTATGATACATATTTTTACTATTTTGATTCAATATGTATGTGAAGTAGCCACAATCAAATCAGTTTGGAGTATTTTTTATCAAGTTAAAGTGTATTTGTAAAATTTACTTGGATTTGTATTTTTTTAGGTGACCGTCAACTTCATGTTTGTTGCAACGATATTTAACAGAACTCTAGAATAAAACAAATACTCTTTTTAGCGAGGCAAATACTTTACAAAGTAAATGTTCACATGAATAAACTGTCAATGAAAGTATAAAATTTCTGTTCTTCTGAAAACAATACTGTAGTTTGATAGTGTGGCGTCTTGAAACTTGCCTGTCAAACGTTTTCATATTGGTCCTTAATTAAAAATGCCTCGCCCAGTAGTATTAACGTTAACTGAAAAGGCAGAATTAGTTTTATGGTGATGGTTATAAAACAATGCGCGAAGCTGCAAATATTTTCAACGAGCGGCAAGCAGACAAACAAATTTGCTATTCAAGTGTAAGTAGAATTTTAAAGAATTTCAAACAGACCGGCTCACTAGAATATAAACATAATACGAAACCTGTATGCACAGAAGAAAACCAGCTTGACGTACTTCAAGCAGTATTAGAAAATCCTAGTAGGTCCACCCAAGAAATTAGTGATTATACCGACATAAAAAAAACCTCTGTGAAGCGTATTCTCAAGAAACATAAGTACCATGCTTACAAACCTACATTCATTTGTACATTGCAAGAAAGAAACTATGATTTGAGATAAGATTTTTCCATGTGGATTCAGGGTGAAATAGAAGAACAAAGAGATTTTCATCGATGTATTTTGTTTGGAGATGAATCGATGGGGTTCTATCATCACAAAATTGCAGATGGTGGTCAGATGTCAACCCAAATTTTATTATTGACAACAAAAATCCATACTATCAGAAAACAAACGTTTGGTGTGGTATATTAAATGATACATTACTAGGTCCGTTTTTTTTCGAGAGAATTTGAATGGTGACAGGTACTTGAACTGAAATAGGAGAGTTTTTGGATGATATGGTATGAAAAGAACGGCAAAAGGTATGGTTCCAACTTGACGGATGTCCTGCCCATTCTACTAGAAATGTTTCTCAGTGGCTGAATAGGACATTTCGTAATACATGGTTAGGACGAAATACCGATCCTCGATGGCCTCCTCGTTCTCCAGACCTTACACTTCTGGATTATTTCTTATCGGGATACTTACAGAGATCGCCCCTTTAGTACTATTGCTGAGCTTGAAACTTCAATACGAGTTCATTGCAGAAATATTCCCGCTAATGTGTTGCGATCTAACAACAATTAGATGCATCGAAAGAGAAGGTGGACATACAGAGACGCTTCGATAATTTTTATTATTAGCACTTGTTCAGTTACCTACTGGAAGTTTCTGTACTATCGCTTATTGGTTCTTTTTTGTTCATGGCTATCCGCGATAGATTTTGACAGTTTATTCATATGAACATTTACTTAGGAAAGTATTTGCCTCGTTAAAAACAGTATTTGTTTTATTCTAGAGTTCTGTTAAATATCGTTGCAACAAACATGATCTTGACGGTCACCTAAAAAAATACAAATCCAAGTAAATTTTACAAATACACTTTAATTTGATAAAAAATACTTCAACCTGATTTGATTGTGGCTACTCCACATACATATTAAATCCAAATAGTAAAAATATGTATCATACGGGGGTAATTCAATATTTTCCAAGCGAAAAAAAAAATTCGCATAGCAGGCCATGACTTCGTATCTGAACATAACTTTTAATTATAAGCAACTTTTTTTATTCAACATATTTCTATATTTTTTTGAAATAAGGGTACTTTACTCCTGAACGAACTTTATATTTTTTGGCCTATCCTGTATGGTGTTTGTCATAAAGCCATTACACTTGGTATAGTTTTGGAACATGCATCAACTTTTGTCAAGAATAAAATTTTCTGAGAAATCGATAATAAACAAGTTTCCCATTTGTTGCACACTTAGTGGACCACACTGTATAAGGCACCTATATTTTGTCAGTCAGGTTGACTTCGTTAAAGAATGATATCAAATTTGATATATCACAACTCTCTCCCAAAATAGATTTAAGATCCAGGTCCAAATTATATTTGTGTATCACATAGTAATAAATTTACGAGATCCAGGGAAAACGCCATGTTTCGGAGTTTCCCGTGCGAAAAAGCGATCGAATGGAGGAGAATGGCAGAAGAAAAGTTCTCATCAAATGAAATTACTTTATTTTTTACAAAACTCATAAGATGTTCATGCAATAGGCCTTTGAATGGTCTACCTGTCTGACCTACATACACTTCCGGGCAAAGATCCACAATTCAATTCTTAAACCTTCCCAATGCGAAGAACTTATTTGACATCTCTGAATTTGGCAACCCTCAAATTAACCCTTTCATCACTGGGGAAACAACCCATTTAACTAGTGTGATCTTCCAATTTGAGATTTGAGGAACATTGCATCACATTTCATGTAAGTATAATTAGACAGTTGAATGCTCCGATAAAAGTAAAATAAAACCAAATTGCGTCTATGATAGTCGAATTTATAAATAGAAACAATATCGGTGAGATTCCTTGTTTACACAATGTCTAAATATAGGTTTATAGATCCTAATTGAGAAAATAAAAAGGAAAACGTCGACGTGGGAGAATGATATTGTTTTATTTCTTCTTTAATTATTGAGTCAGTCCTGAGTAAACAAGTGAGCGAAATGTTTCATAAATTATGTTTATTTTTAGCACAGACTCGTATTCAATTAAAACTTGTACTTTTACGAAATCCATACTTCCGAAGAGAACAACGGCATGTTGGCATGCCACGTGAGAAACAAATCTGTGTCAACCTCAATTCATGGAAATATAATAATTATAATATTTATTTTTATTGATGCGTTCTAGACTGGTGCCTATAATATTCGTGGAAAAGAAAAAAAGTGACAGGCAAGGACCAGGTGGGAAAAGTTGTTGAAGTTCCAACTTTGAGGAAAAAATATTTAAACACGAAAACACTCAAAATGGTGAAATGGGGATGCGTTAGAGGCTGAAAACAGTTTTCCTGACCTCTTAGTAGAAAATGTTCAATAGAAAAGTTGTAGATAGTAAAGAAATCGAAAAAATTTGTATTCAACACTTTTCGACATAACCACAAATTAACCGTCAAAATGGCGAAAACCCGATTTTTCAGTATTTAATTTTTCTTTTGCGTATAAATGATTTAATTTAGATAAAAATTTGTAGAAATGTGTATTTTTTGGTGTCGAATGACCATGATTTTTTGCAATTCAGACGACGACTAGTTATGATCATTTCTCGGAATGCTATGAAATAATGAATTATACAGGGTGTTTCATAATGAACGCGCAGGACTTCAGGATGTGATAGCTCGTTCAAAAATATGAAAAAAAGTTTTTATTAACTTACCCTCTAAAATGCACCATTTTCGAGATACAGGGTGTTGAAATTTGAAAAAAATAACCATTTTTTGCGAATATCTCTGGAACCGTTTATCGCACAGAAAACAGATTTCGTAGGCATTTTCAACTCATAATAAGCTATGTTCTGTGCGTATTTTTTATTTTTTCAAATTCATAATTGGTGAAAATTTTGAAGGGGTAGTGGGTGTTTTTTCTCCAACTTCTACGCCACTAGAAAAAGTATAGTTTTGAGCCTACTATATGAACCGCCAATGTTTTCTACACAAAAAAGGTATTCTTGGTCATAAGCTCCAAAGTTGACCGTTTTTAAGAAAAATCAACTTTCATGTTATTTAAATAATGTTTTTTCCTCGAAAAATTTATTACAGACATTTCCAACAATTCAACTGAGTATGATTGTTATTGTTTTTTTTATATTGCAATTAAGAAGTCAACGTTTGGTTTTGTCTTGTTCTAACGTTTAAATAAATTTTGTATAATTAGGAAAACATTATTTAAAAAAAATTACCATGTTTTTCAACATGAAAGTTGTTTTTTTTGAAAACGGTCAATTTTAGAGCTTATGACCAAGAGTACCTTTTTTGTGTAGAAAACATTGGCGGTTCAAGTAGGCGGCTCAAAATTATACTTTTTCCAGTGGCGTAGAAGTTGGAGAAAAAAACACCCACTTCCCCTTCAAAATTTTCACCAATTATGAATTTAAAAAAATAAAAAATACGCACAAAACATAGATTATTATGAGTAGAAAATGCCTACGAAATCTGTTTTCTGTGCGATAAACGGTTCCAGAGATATTCGCAAAAAATGATTATTTTTTTAAAATTTCAACACCCTGTATCTTGAAAATGCATTTTAAAGGGTAAGTTAATAGAAACTTTTTTTAATATGCCATTTAGAAAGTTTTGATATTCCGAGTAGTTACGGAGATATCCGAGAAAAACCGAAACTTGAGAATTTCGTTTTTATTTTTTCCTAGGTATATTTTCAAAGGAAATGTAAAACAAATAGCACTTTGTCATGGCCATTTTTTAAGGACTACTTGATAACGTAAGAATTTTTCTGCGACGTTTCGTCTTTGAGAAAACATCATCAACTTTTTATTTTTATATGGGCCGAAACTAAAGTATACCCTGTATAAGACTCCATTTTTCATTGTGAATACAGCAACGTATCACACAGTATGATTTCAGAACCATTCCTCGCGCAAAATGAAATTTAGAGATTACTTAACCTGTTTTTCTTCAATTTTAGATAGTAGGCGCTGGAAAAAATGACACATAATGTTTTGTTGTCATAATAATACTGTAGTTTGGTAGAATTTTTGACATATTCCCGTTCCTACTTTTACATCTCGTTACCTACCTAATTTGTGTTAAAAATGGAAAACGGCAGCTTTTCGAATATTGAAAAATTTGATATGTTACATTTTGTGACAAAGAAATTGTGTTGATGCTGAACGTGCGTACTCTAATAAGTATCCAGAGAGGCGACAACCTGGTAAATCAATATTTAGACGGTTAGTTTTTAATTTAAAAGAATACGGACCATTTAAAAAACCTGTGGTTTCCCGACAAAAGCTATCTAATGAGGAAAGTCAGCGTGATGTGTAACAGGCCGTTGTCGAAAATCCTGAGATATCCACTCGCACCATTGAAGATAATACCGGAGTTGCCAAATCCACCGCTCCGTTCATTTTAAGAAAAAATAAATATCATCCATATAAATTTAGGATTTGTCATGGATTCAGACCAGGTGACGATGCAAGGCGAAGAACCTTTTGTGAATGGTACACTAGAAAATGCCAAGACGATGAAAATTTCCCTTCCAAAATAATTTGGTCTGATGAAAGTATGATTACCAACAATGGTATTTTCAATAGGCGGAATGTTCATTATTGGTCACAACAAAATCCGCGTGTACATAAAGTGTCCAGACATCAACATCGTTTCGGTTTTAACATGTGGGTTGGAATTCTCGGTCGGTACGAATGTAATTGGGCCTTTTATCTACCAAAACAATTTAACAGCAGAGCGGTACATACATTTGTTAGTAAATTATATGGAAGACGCTCTAGATAATTTGCCATAAGCGGTTACTCACAGCTGCTGGTTTCAACAAGATGGTGCTCCAGCACATAACTCTAGAATTGTATGAAATATCATCTCCTTTCATATGAGAAATAAAATTCCATTCGTACATAAAAGCAAACTATCACATGTCAAATATTTCACAGCAAAAATTCCACTTATTAATTTCGCCCAGCGTACACTGGATGATAAAAATTTACGGATTTTTTTTGGGTTGCCATGGCAACTAAACAAAAACCAATTTTTTTATTGTCTAAAAAAGCAAGCTGTGAAATTTTCGCTGTAATTATATGATTGGCTGCTTTTAGTCATTTGCTTCCAAACTGACGATTTTAATTGAACTTTGAGTTGAGCAAAAAAAAATATCACATAAAGTCGATTAGAATGGTTCGCCTCCAATGGACCACCCCGTATTTAATTCCCATTACGCGATAAACGTCGAGCTGAGCATATTCGTGCCAGAAATTGTGTTACGAGTCGGTAATTTCGTGATCAAGTGCAATTTCATTTTAAAATTTTCAGGAAATAATCAGCATAGATTTTAATCGGCCTCGAAAAAAAAATCGAGTACACCCCTCGGTTAAGCTCTCGAAAAGAAAACAATAATTTACGTAGTTAGCCCCGGATTGCGGTTGATTATTGTTCATAACTGTGATCGAGGGTAAGTGATTGGGGAAAATTGATTGGGCGGCTATAATTGGAAAAACACGCCAGTGGCGTGCGTTTGAATACAACGAAAAGTATACCACGGATTCAGAGCAGATGTATCTCATGTTTTGAAGCGACGGTATATGAATCTCAAAATGATCTATTCTAGTAGAAATATATCAAACAATTGATAAACTTGAAAAAAACTTTTCAGAGAAAATTACCTCAAAATTTATTCTCGCGACAAGCTTTTATATCATTTAAAGTTTTTTATTTGCGGCCCATTGGCATACGTCGATCATAAAAGTAAAGGACCCCGCAAACACCTTATGGGATTTGGGTCCCGGTGGATTTTTTGAATTTTTGGTATGATATAGTCCATGTTATTCTCCACCAATGTTACCATTGCGCCAACTCAAAAAAACGAACAGTTTTGCTGCTAGGGGGCGTTGAAATCACCCCTTGCGCAGATTAGACTATTTATTTTTGAATACGGTAACAATATGTTCACTTGTTTCATTGTTGCTAACGTTGCACAATATTGTGCTGTTTTATTAAACCCAACTCCTATTACGTAACGAAAAAGAAAATATTTGTTGGGTGCTTTTAAATGTATCGTCGAACGTTTAAATATGCCTTAATAAGGGAAATAGCAGTTTTGTATGATTATTCGCCCTCCCCCCGAAAGACACAAAATGAAAAAATTTCGGTGGATTTTTCTGAATTTTTAATATGATGTAGTTCAAGTTATTTTGAATCGAAAATAATTGAGTGACAAACCCCGAAAATGAACAGTTTTGATGCTAGGGGGCGTTGAAATCTCATTTTGCTCAGAATAGACTATTTATTAATATAGGCTGAAACAATTTCTCTACGTATTGTAGTTTAGATTATGCTGAACAATTGTGTGATTTCTTATTAAAAAAAATCTGAAACCTCCCCCTTACCCCCAACCTCTATTTTAAAACATAAAAAAATTATTCTCGACTACCTACTTGTAAATGCTTTATCAAAATAAATGTTTTATCAAAATAAATGTTTTAATCAGTTCAAATGAAGGAAATCGTACAGTTGTTTAATCTCTCCCCTCTTCCTTTGAATCCACCAATATTTTTTTGAACGGAGGAAAAGGTGAAACTGAACCACTGTACAGTTTCCCTAATTTTAGCTGATTTAAACATTTATTTTGATAAAGCATTTACAATAAATATCGTGTTTTAAAATAGGGGTTGGGGGTAAGGGGGAGGTTTCAGATTTTTTTTAATAAGAAATCACATCTAAACTACAATACGTAGAGAAATTGTTTCAGCCTATACTAATGAATAGTCTATTCTGAGCAAAATGAGATTTCAACGCCCCCTAGCATCAAAACTATTCATTTTTGGGGTTTGTCACCCAATTATTTTCGATTCAAAATAAGTTGAACTACATCATATTAAAAATTCAGAAAAATCCACCGAAATTTTTTCATTTTGTGTCTTTCGGAGGGAGGGCGAATAATCATACAAAACTGCTATTTCCCTTATTAAGGCATATTTAAACGTTCGACGATACATTTAAAAGCACCCAAGAAATATTTTCTTTTTCGTTACGTAATAGGAGTTGGGGGGAAGAAGGAGGGGGGTAAGATTTTTTTTTATAAAATAGCACAATATTGTGCAACGTTAGCAACAATGAAACAAGTGAACATATTGTTACCGGATTCAAAAATAAATAGTCTAATCTGCGCTAGGGGTGATTTCAACGCCCCCTAGCAGCAAAACTGTTCATTAATTTGAGTTGGCGCAATGGTAACCATTGGTTGAGAATAACATGGACTACTTCATACCAAAAATTCAAAAAAATCCACCGGGACCCAAATCCCATAAGGTGTTTGCGGGGTCCTTTGGTGTTCTGAGTGTACGATTTTCCCATTTCAAACAGCCAATATAGTGTCGGAGGCGCTAGGCAACAATACTCTGTCGCTAGTGTCAGTGTCAGTAACTTTTATAGTCCCGACGATCAGATTGCTTAAAAGTTATTGAAAACTGATACATTACGAGGATGTATTGATATCTAGTTAGCCTAGACCAGTTCCCTGCATAAACAAAATATTGCGTTACCATAGCAACGAACAATAACTTATTAGAAGTGTCAGTGTAAAGTATGACGTCAAAAAAGTAAACGCAATAAATTAAAAGAAAAAATATGTCCACCGAAATTGTGAAAATCGAAAGTACCTGTTTAAAAGGGTTGAGAAGTAAGCAGATTTGCGAAGATATGCTTAATAGGTGAAAAAGGCAACCGCTAGATGTCGCTGAATAAACTAAGATGTCTACCGATGAGGGTGAATAACAAACTTTATAGCACAGAGATATGTAACAAAACTGAGTCTTTATAAGAGCTTTGTGGTGGAATTTTAAAATTTGATGGATTTTGTAGAATTGAGACTATCGGTATCATTCGTGTCCGATATGCTTTAGATGCTTCACTTCACCGGCTCAACCGCAGTGTGGGAGTGGGAACCGGCAGTGTGGAACGTGGGTAATCTAAAGTGGCGGCGAGAGGAGATGGGGACTGGGGACGATCCGTTTGTTTAGTAGTTCACATGAACACAGTTTTTTGCTCTATATGCATGGGTTCCAGTTAAACTGGGGATTTTTCCTTTCGGATGCTGGTGCTCTGCACTTCAGCCCCTTGGACTTTTTGTGCATTCCAATTATAGTTTCACAGCGCATCCATTCCGTAACTCTAGTCTCCTGTACCAGTCTGTACATGTTCTTCACCGGTTGACTGTTGTATTCTTCGGGAGTTAGCCTGGGTTTCCCGAATATATTGCCTGTCTCTTGCGGTCTAATGCCTCGCATTCTGACAGTACGTGTTTGGCTGTTTCTGTCCCTTTACCACATTGTCTGCAGGAAAGTTCTCCATTGTACAGCCCCATTTTGTGCAGGTGCTTTCGCATTGGGCTGTGACCAGTGAGAAGGCCCGTTATTGCTCATTAACTCATTTTTATATTTTATTATAATTCCTGGATTATTCAGTTCTATACGGTATAGAATTACGTGATTCTATTTGTGTTTACAAAATGACTTCATTATTTTTTTGGTGAAAATGCCAATAGTACAAGTGGACCTTACCTTCGGCATGTTTCCAGATTCTTTCCCATTATGGGTGTTCTTTTTTCAACCTAAAATTTCATATACTATCTAAATAACACCGAAAAAATTAAAGGGGTGATTCTGTGATGAAAATTAATGTGAGTGTTTGGTATAAAATTTTTTGAAAAAACCCTCCCCGGAAAAGTTACAACCCTTCGAAAAAAAAAAAAAAAAAATTGGTTTATCTTTTTTATTTTCCCTGTATATCAAGCTAAAGACACGAAACTTGGTAAACATTATCTGTCAATAAGAGCACACTTTTTGAAATTTTTTCAACCCTGAAGTATGCTTAGAAGGGGTTGATTATTTCAACCCCTAAGATAATTTTTCTTACAACTTTTTTTTAGATGAAAATTTTTTCTTTAAAAAGGTATGACTGAAAAGCCCAATTCATTGACTAACTTTTTTAACTCTACAAGTTTTTTCTAAAACTTGAGCATTTACGAGAAAAAAGAAATAAGCTCATGTAAAATAGCATTTTATTAAACAACAGCCAACCAAATTATGATTATGAGACTTCTACAACTAAAAACAAAAGTGAACAAAGCGGTTTGTTCCATTCCCGCTAACTAAATTCATTTCTCGAACGAACGAATCTCAATACCAACTTAATTTCGATGCCGGTTCCTTTTAACGATCGCCTTTGTATCATCCGCCATTCCTTTCACGCCGGATTAGAAACGAAGAATTTACAAGCTCCGCATCAAAGCTCGCCAAAGTATAATAGCTTTTATCCGATTCCATTATCCTATCCGGCTCGAAAGACCAATTACTCCCTCGCGTTGTAAACAATCACAACGGCGCGATTATCTCATCAAAAGCACGTTATCGCTACGAAACAATTGGAACTGGGCAAACTCTCGACTAGGATTTAGATCTGTCGCGGTCATCACTCGTCCTCGTCGCTTCAACACACATTTAATCTGTGTTGATGGTTGTGTGATGACCTATTACTACAGTTCACATACAAAGTAACAGTTGGAATACGAGCTATTTGATATAAATAACTTTGAAAGCGGTGGAATTATACATAACCTCTTGAAGCAACAACGTTACCCTAGTCTGGATACCAGGTCAGACGGGCCTAGAAGGAAACGAAATAGCGGACGCCCTAGTAAAGTGGGGGGCGAAACAACGTTCACTAGATCAGAAGCGGTAATTAGTTTAGCATATAGCTCTGCCAAATATGTCATAACAGCCTGGGCAGACAATAAAAGACTCAAATATTGGCGTAGTCTACCGGGCCTAGTCCATTCCAAAGTATTTATTGCTTGTACAAGGAAGAAACAGGACTCTGACAAACTGTTAGAAATCCGTAGAGCACATCTCAGAGTTATAGTAGGTTTGCTTACTGGCCTCTGCAAACTCAAACATCACATGCATAAATTCGGACTTGCACAAGATGCAGGTAGATAGATCTTTATTGGTCATATTACACAATAGTGCTTTGACAAGTCAGTAATAAAATGAAACTAAAAAGTTAAATAATAATATAAAATAACAAAAGATAAACAATCTTTATCGTTAAAAATACTTGCACAATAAAATTTAACAAACAGCAATACGTATACGATACATTGATCAATGTATAAGTTGTGAAAAATCGGTTGATAGGAACTCATCAAAATCATAAAGCGCATTATCATCTAGGAACCTCTTGAAAACAGATTTGAATTGAACACACTCGAGAACTTGGACATCGTGTGGTAGAACATTGAAGCATTTGATTGCATAATAGCTAGTTCCATTTGTCAGTCTCAAATAGTGTTGATGTATCATATGTTTGTTTCGCGTTGTGTATGAATGTCAACTTTCATTTGTCTTATAGTTTTTCAAGTTTGCTTTCATATGCATAAGACATTGCACTATGTAAGTACATAGCAGGGTTAGTATCTTGAAATGTTTGAAAGCACCCCTACAATCATCTCTATAAGGCAATTCAGCAATGATTCTGACCGCCTTCCTCTGCATGGGGAAGCCTGCTGAAGCGTGTGCTGAGTGGCCCCATACTTATAGGGCATAAGATATTGTGGACCGTATCAGATCGTGGCTATTTCGCAGGTTACGTATTAGAAAGATTTTCCGTGACATATTCTTGCAGACAAAAGTCGTGAGTTTACCGTCCAAGAAAACACCTAAAAACTTAACGCAATGAGAGTTATTTAGGTCTGTGTGCTGTTTTAAGATAAAAATCAATGTCTCAGACTTTTCTTTGTTAAGGACTAACTTATTGTTATGTAGCCAAGATTGTGTCAAGGACAGACTGTTATTGGCCTCAGTTAGCAGCATATTAAAATCTCTATTTGAATGGGCTAATGAGGTGTCGTCAGCAAAAAGAGTAAACTTCGCTGAAGGAGTACTATTAGACAGGTCGTTGACATAAATAAGAAATAGGACCGGACCTAGGACAGAGCCTTGCGGAACCCCATATTTAATGTTAATCGATTGAGAGCTGACGTTCTTAAAATTAACGAATTGAGTTCTCTCCGGCAAAAAGGGCCTAATAATTTTTTGGCTATTTACGGAAAAGTTGTAAAATTTCAGTTTATTGATCAATATGTTGTGCGGTACACAGTCAAAAGCCTTACTTATGTCTAAGAATTGTACATTGACGTACCCATAGGTCTCAAAGCCTTCATGTACTACATCAATTAGTGCATTTATTGCCGCGGTTGTCGATAAATTAGCCCTGAAACCAAATTGTGAGCTACTAAATAAATTTAAGTTTCAAAATAAGTTTGAATTTTAAGGATAACTTCAAAAAATTTTGCAAATGGGGGCACGATGGATATAGGTCTATAGTTTGTTGGTTCGTCTATGCAATTACCTTTGCAGAGTGCCGGCTATGCATGGAGGGTGATGAAACGGCTAAACACATTGTTACGGGTTTATTTTGCACTAGAAAACCTTTTCTGTTTTAATACAATCACATCAGAAATTCTCTGTCATTGATATACACTTTCCACTCTGTACGCCACTGTATTCTTCTTCTTCTTCAGATTCCTCAAAATGACAACTTGATCATTGTCATGTATAGCTTGTTCCGAATGTTAGTACTTACCTTTGCTGTACTAGTTCGAGCGGACATGAACCGGCCTTAAGCTATTGACAGTAATCAGTTGTTCTATTTTGCGGTATGACAGCGTTATTTTGTAAACATACTTATGGTTAGTCTATTGTTTTGTGCTTAGAACACAAAACCGTAACATTCCTACTCTATCTCTATCTTGTGTCATTGAGGTACCTATTTCACATTCGAATACTTGACCTTTTGTTTGTTTGTGTTTGGTTCTGAGATTGAGAGGCTGGCGTTTTCATCTTGGTTCGGTTGGCAACACTGAATCTTAAGGTGTTCTTTTCATAGCTCCTAGTAGCTCGAGTTAGTTCCTGGACTGTTCCCACCGAACACTAACGAACAAGAAAGCGCCTTGTCAGATATTGACAGTTTGGACTTTGACGTCTGAGATATATTTTCCTCTTCCTTATTTGATATTGATGAGTGACTGACCTATTTTGAAGATTTCCAATTAAAGTTTGATCATCGTTGATAGATCTTGGGAAAATTCATATCTGGAGAGTTTCTCATTTTGTTTGCGAATTTTGACGCCATATATTTTTGAGAAATCTCAAAAACAGATCAAATTCATCTGCGGCATTTACTCATCACTTAAGGAACCATCCTGTAGCGACCTCTTCGAGATTTTATCACTCAGATTTGACTTTATTCGTCTGAACCATCCTACATATAAATAACATGTTGAAAATCAACATTTCATGAGATATCATTTTCTACGCCGATGACACTGTGCTTTTTTACAACAAAAAAAACATGCAGAAAAGGGCATTTACAAAATTAAATGCTGGCAAGTCAGTGGCTCCTTAGTTTGAACTTCCAAAAAAACTAAATTTATGAACTTCTCAATCTGAATCAATCTGTTTTGACCACATTGAAATTTCACTTCAACTGCGCAGTGAATCCATGTTCATGTCGAAGAGCCATAGAAACAACGGAAAATATTAAATATCTAGGCATAATAATCAACAGTACACAAGTGAAGTGGTCGTGGTGTTAGACCCAGGCGGCCCGGGTTCGATCCCCGGACGCCTGTCACGGAGCTGAAGTGGTTCGGATTCCACTTTTATTTAAACTGTAGATCCTGGATCTCCGTTTCTCGCTCAAGCTCTGCCTTTGAGAGGTTTTCTCCGAAAACCTGGGAGTTTCGTAAAAACAAAAAAGTTCTACATTGAAGTGGGATAGCCACTCTGAATATTCAACAAAAAGACTGAGAAAACTGGTGTACACGTTTTAAACCTGCAACTTAACTTCAAATAATACAGTCAATTTGTTAGACATCGTACTAGACGATAGGTTAAAATGGTCTGCCCACATAGACCAACTATGCAGAAAACTCTAAACCCAATTATTATTGTTGAGATAGCTAAAAAAAATATTGGGCATCCCAGTATTATTATCTTCCTACCACTCTCTCTTCCACTCGAACCTCAACTATGGTACTATTATCTATTAACAATAATCCGCCGTTGAAATTTTTGTACTTCAATTTTTCCATAAATTATGCTTTTTTTAATTAACAACTGAATGTTAACAAAAATCCCGATAATTGTTGAACCAAAACCCAAGGATTTTTTCACTTTGTGATGTTATTCTTAATAGGCTTACACATGTCGGGGCGTGGCGCAGTGGTTAGAGCGTCCGACTTTGGGTCGAAAGGTCCGGAGTTCGAGCCCCAGTTGCGGCTGGGATTTTTTAATTTAATTTGACCGATTAAATTATTCAAATCTCGTGGCTGGACTGGGGTGAGACCTGCACGATTCACTGTGGCGCATGGAGTTATTAACAAGGCCTATCTAGAACACGTGGCTAATGACCATAGCAGTCGATGCCAGAACACCAAAGAAAAAAAATAGGCTTACACATAGATAACCGATTCAAAATTTGTAAAATCTCGATTTTCCACATTTTTAATTATTAACAATTGAAAATAAAAAAGTAAATAATTTTTCAAATATCTTGAATGTTTCGATTTCTAAGGGTTCAACCCTTTGCGGTCTAATTATATTTTCACAGCTTGTCAAGGCTGCCGCGACAAAGGACCACATTCAAATAATTTTTTAAATTTTTTTTACCACTATTGTTTAAAAAATTGTTAAGAACAAATACCTTGTTTGTGAGCAAATCCAATTGTTTTTTGTAACATATTTATTGATGAAAATTATGATTTTTAGAGAGAAAACGATTCCTTAAAAAAATATTTGTTGCTGAAAAATGTTTATTATTAAATTTTTAATTTTTTTTTTATATTCAATAGTTATTATTGAACTGGAAAATAAATTTTTTACAGTTTTTGCAACGGTTATCTATTTGTAAGTCTATTGAGAATAACTTCACGAAGTGAAAAAACCTACGGTTTCAGTTCAATAATTATTGGGATTTTTATGTCAACATTTAGTTTAGAAAAATTTGTTAATTAACAAATGCAAAATTTATGGAGATATTAGAATGAATATTTTTAATCGCAGATTACTGTTACTTGATGTATCCCAATAGTACATGAATTTTTTTATTCATCAATATTCATATTTAACACGTTACATTTTTTGTTTTTGTTGTTGTGTCAGAGTGGCGCAACGCGCGCGGAAGCCAGACTACCCGTTTTTGGGTCTATTTTCAGGGCTCTGTAAAAATTATAAACAGGAGGTACAGTTTCAGGAGTAGGAACTTTTTTTCAGCAGATTTGCTGATCTCATCAGATCTTTTTTAACATTTCAAAAATCTTTAATATTTTTCGAGACATTAAAAAAAAACAAAGCCCCACTTTTTCATTTGATTGTTTATAACTTTCACAATTTTTTTCGGATACTTTTGGAACCTTTCTTTAAACTTTCTACATGACATTACGAAACGAATGACATCATGATCATAATTTTCGGTGACTTCACAAATTAAAAAAAAGGTACTTGTTGACTAGACACCCGGAGTTTTTTTCATAATAGGATACATGCCATTGTTTCATGTACTGGACCTAAAGAAATAACGATCAGAAACTGCGCCTCAAAATAATAAACACCTCTCCAAATAATCCCGCTCGAGCAGAAGCGTGTATATCGGAAAAATAAGAGTCGAACGCTTCAATAAATCGGATACTTCTCTCGTTATCCGTTTCATCGGTCTCGGGAAATAACACGAATTACCGAACAAACTACGCGAGCAGACACTTTTACGCGATTTTCAGCTGTTCCTTAGAAGAGAATCCGGGCGAAAAACTCGGCCGGATAAGAAAGTAAACGAGCAGGAGCATTCCGGGAAGTTGCGACTAAACTTTCTCGTTTATTAACCGGAGGTATGAGGCGCGCCGCTTATTACTAGATAGCACGTGCATCCCGAGTTCTTAAGTGCACCAGCTGAAGTTTAGAACAAACGATTATTGGTGAATACAAGCAAGGCAGAAAGGATATATTTTCGTTATCTACCGAAGGAGAAAATGCTTACACCTGGTGAGGAAAAATTGTTGTACGGGCACTGTTGTGAATATCTCAAAAGATTTATATCCGAAATTCGTAAACAGTGGCGTAGCGTGGAATAATATAGATATGGGCGATGTCCCAGTTGCGAGGCTCTTATTTTTTCAGTATCTACGAGGATACATCGAAAAATTCTTAGCCAACCAAACAAAATTTCAATGTCAAATTTTTTTATTACTCAACATATTCTCCTCTTAATTGGATACACTTATTACAGCGAACCTGCAACGTCACTAGACCTTTCAAAAAAATGTTTCTTCTTGCTCTGCAAACCAGACATCCACAGCTTTTATTACCTCCTCGTTGAAAGAAAATTTACGACCTTTTAAACTTTTTTCAGTTGAGGAAAGAGATGATAGTCGGACGGGGCCAAATCGGGTGAATAAGGGGGGTGTTCTAGTAATTCAAACCCTAAATCACGAATGTATTGCATGGCACGGTGTGCAGAGGCGTTGTCCTGCAAAAACAAAACACTTTTGGATAGCTTTCCGCGTCTTTTCTCTTTAATTTTTTCCCGTAGAGTGGTCAGTAATGTGGAATTGTAATCTCCAGTCATTGTTCTACCCTTATCCAAAGAATCAATCATGATTACTCCATGGCAATCCCAAAAAACTGAAGCAAGAACTTTTCCAGCAGAGTTTTGGACACGAAACTTCTTAGGTCTTGGAGAACCAGAGTGTCGCCATTCCATCAATTGTTGCTTTGTTTCTGGATCGTAGAAATGTACCCAAGTCTCATCCATAGTAACAATTCAGTTTGATAAGTCTACATCGTTTTCAAATCGAGCACAGATCGAACGCGATGCTACTACCCTTGCACGCTTTTGGTCAACATTCAAACATTTGGGGATCCATTTTGCAGCAATTTTTCTCATGTCCAAATTGACGTGAAGTATATGATGAACACGTTCGTATGAAATATTCAGTGCTTCAGATATCCGTTTTAGCCCAATTCGACGGTCTGTTAAAATCATGTCATGAACTGCATCGATATTTTCGGTGACTGACACAGAAACTGGCCTTCCCGATCGGTCATCATCTTCAACGGAAAATTTACCTCTTTTGAAGCTTGCAGTCCAATGTTTCACGGTCGCATACAAAGGACATTGATCACCAACGGTATTAAGCATATCTTCGTAAATCTGCTTACCTCTTAACCCTTTTAAATACAGGTACTTGATGATGGCTCGATACTCCAATTTTTCGATTTTCACAATTTCGGTGGACATATTTTTTCTTTTAATTTACTGCGTAACTCTGGTTTACTTTTTTGACGTCAAACTTTACTTCTAATAAGTTATTGTTCGTTGCTATGGTAACGCAATATTTTGTTTATGCAGGGAACTGGTCTAGGCTAACTAGATATCAATACAGCCTCCTATTGTGAATATTTCAAAAGATTAATATCTGAAATTCGTATACAGTGGCGTAGCGTGGAATAATATAGATATGAGCAAAGTCCCGGTAGCAAGGCTCTTATTTTTTCAGTATCTATCATCAAGATCGATGAAGAGATCCTACCATATTTTTTTAACACAATGGTAAACCCAGGACATATTCATGAAAGTGAAATATACATTTTAGGAAATTATTGAAATGCATATTTTAAAAAAAGTTTATATTTTGTAACCTGCGTGATCAAATCTACAAAAATAATGCCCTTCGGCTAGTTGCTTCACGAAAGACTTGTAATAAGGATTTGTATCTGATTTTGTAAGCCGAATCTGCTTTATTTGACAGTAGATATTCCTGCTTCATACTATTCCTCAAATATGATTTTTCAACTCATAGACTGCCAGATAATGGCAGATTTTCTCTTTTCTGTGATTTTAACCACTGTGTTGAGCTATATAAAATTAGCAATCGGACGTGTGCTAAGGCATATGGAAGATTCATTTTCGGTTTGCAGAAAGAAATGTATTTTTTAATCTCTCATTTATAGCATTTTATAAGATTTGGACGTACTGAAATGGTTGAAATAAGGGTGTGAAAAAATACTCGGTTGCTGATGTATTTTATCGTTTGTGGCAATCGACAGAATGGATTTTTTTTAGGTTCTATTGCCATGAGCGAGAAAATGTAGCAACAGAGTATTTTTTTACAAGATCGCGCCCTTATTTCAACCCTTTGAGTACGTCCAAATTTTATGGCTTTGGTTTTCCACTATTAGATTGTTATACAGGGTCGCTGATATGTATGGAAACGGTCGATTATTTCCTAAAGATAGCTAGCGAAAAATGTTGAGATACAAAAGTTGTAGGGTTTTTCAAAATCCATCATATTAACGAAAAATTAAGTATACACGGTCAGTCAAAAAGTCTGGACGAAACAAAGTTGATTTTTCTCTAATGGGACACCATGTATATTATTTCACATTTCAATTTTTCTCAAAATTCTGAACAAAATTTATTCAGCACATCATTTCGAGATATCGAATTTTGAAAATAAGTTTCTAATAAATTATCCAAAAATGTTTTAGTCCATTAAGTTCATAGTCCATCAAGTTACCTTTGAAAGTTTCCAGCTCCATAACAACGCCGCGTCGTTCTTTTGTCTAACAGTGATGATCTTGACAACACATGTCAAAAATACATTTAGTATAAATAATTTTCGCGCAAAAATTGCAAGTTTATCTGATTCTGAGCGTATTGAAATTTTAATGATCATAGGTTACGGTGATATAAGACGAAGTTGTGACCAAGTAGTGGATATTTTTAATGAATTGCATCCCAATCGGAAATCAACCGTTTCAAAAACATTGCAGCGTTTTCATGAAACTGGAGGTGTCAAAGATCGACCAAAAAGTGGAAGACCAGTAAGCGTTACAAATGAAGAAAATTCTTTGAATGCCATGTTAGATGAGGTGGAAAATCCAATAAATTCAGCACAACAGAGGGCTTTGAATCATAACATGAGTCGATATTCCATTAAAAAAATTCCATCCATATAAAATTCATTTGGTACAAGAATTGAGTGAAGACGATTTTGATCGTAGAATCGAGTTATGTGATGTTATTATGGATAAATTAAATGAAAATGTTAACTTTGTCAACCACGTATTGTTTTCTGACGAATCTACATTTTGTTTAAACGGGCACGTAAATCGACACAACTGTGGTTATTGGTCAGACCAAAATCCACATTGGATTGAGGAAGTTCACACTCAACGGCCACAAAAAGTAAATGTCTGGTGTGGCATTATTGGTAGACACGTCATAGGACCTTATTTTATTAACGGAAATTTGACCTCTGAACGATATTTGTCACTTTTACAACAGCATATTATTACAGAGCTTAGACGATTATTCCCGAATAATAACAATCCCAATTTGCTGGCAGAACAAATATGGTTTCAACAAGATGGGACTCCTCCACATTTTGGACGTGTGTTACGGGCATATCTAGATGAAACTTTTCCTGATAAATGGATTGGGCGTAGGGGAGCAATTGAATGGCCAGCTAGGTCTCCCGATATGACCCCACTTGACTTTTTTTATGGGGTCACATAAAAAATGTAGTCTACAAAAATAGGCCGCCAAATATCGAAGAGTTGCAAGAAAGAATAAGGCATGAAATTTCTACCATTCCTCCTCACATGGGTTTAGATTCACTACAAAATTTTGTTCAGCGAGTTCATTACTGTCAGGAGGTAAATGGTAAACACTTTGAGCACCTCATTAAATAGAAGTCCAAAGAAAAATTTGTTCTTTATTAAAACTTGTTTTCTCTCTTTTTCTCCTGGCATAACTATTGTTTCATAAAATTTCAAATATCCTAGACATTCATTAAAAAATATATTTTATCGTTTCATGCATTTTTATCAATCAACCCTGAACAAATATGCTTTTTTATTTTCTGTTAAAAAATTATAAATACGTTGTAATCATATCCACATACTCCACCTTGTGTGACTTTCATAATAAATATCCATTATTTCGTGCTTTTTCTTTAATAAATATGAGAGTAGAAACAAGTAATTTTCAAAATTCGATATCTCGAAAACGGTTGAGTTTAGGAAATGATGTGCTGTATCAATTTTGTTCAGAATCTTGAGCAAAATTGAAATATGGAATAATATACAGGGTGTCCTATCAGAGAAAAAGCAACTTTGTTTCGTCCTGACTTTTTGACTGACCTTGTATACTTAATTTTTCGTTAATATGATGGATTTTGAAAAACCCTAGAACTTTTGTATCTCAACATTTATTGCTAGCTATTTTACTTTAAGAGATAATCGACCGTTTCCATACATATCAGCGACCCTGTATATGTTATTGTGTTAAAATACCATAAACGAGAGATAAAAACAACGTTTTTTTCTGCAAACGTAAAATGAATCTTCCATATGCCTAGCACACATCCGATCGCTAAATATTAATTTTTTGAACACTGACATTATTTTCAGTGGTTAAAATCCCAGAAAATAGAAAATCAGTTAGCAAACTCTGTCACTATCTAACGGTCTATTAGAAAAACTTCTTTCAGCAAAAACTGTACTCACAAGCATGGTCAGCATAATTCTAAAGCCTTGTACTGACTTGAATGTGCTGGCGTTGACTAGAGAGACGTATGCATATGGGCTTTCAAAACAAAACGTGCCAGTGGCAACGGTTCAGCGCATGTTGAACTTCTCGCGAGTCACCGCGAATGCAAGTGACCTGAGCCAATGGCTGTCGGTTTTTATATATCGTGCGTGTGTGCTCATTGTAGACTAGTTTAAGTCTACAAAGTTATTAAATTTTGAAACACAACTTGTTCTCAACTGAGCTATAAATAGAAAACAAGAGTTTTCGAAAAGGCCACTGATAGTTCAATACGGTGGTAGTCGAAGTTAGAGTTGTGTCGTGTCCATAGCTGGTGAGGGCAATGGGGGGAGATTGGAAGAGTAGAATTTAGATAGATGGAAAATGTTTCTAAATTGAATATGCCAGTATGTATTGTAAATATTGATCCTTTTAGAATAATTTATTTAAAAAATAACTTGTCTAATAAGAGAGATTCATTAATTCCTAATTTATACAAAGTAAAATGAATGTTTCTATATATTTTTTTCCAAAGTGTTTTAAATCTATAAAAGATCAGTCTCTACCTAGTTAGTCGTGAACAAACCCCAATTCACGACAATATAAGCAGCACCTGCAATAATAATTTCTGCCATTATTTCAACACCCTAATGACCTGAAAGGGTTGAAACAACACACATGCGTGCGAGGAAATACATTTGAACAAATGTACCAAGTCCATTCACATGTAATATGTACACGTATGCGCCTCAACTCAATGCATTCATTCAAGTCAGTAAGCGGCTTAGTAGCAAAATAAATTATAAAATTATAATTCAAAATCAAATGATGGCGTCTTTGTTATAGTCTGGTATATTAGACGCTAAAATGAATGAGTACAAAAAAAGCTCATTACGAAAATACATCATACAACTTTTTTTATACGACAGTTATTATATTGACAAATTGTTGAATGTTTTATTTTATAAAGTTTTTGAAATCCTGTCCTGTTACCATATACGTTTGGCTGAACCGAACGGGTGTAGTTTCAATTGAATTATCCATAATTCCTTTGTCGGATATCGGATGAAAGTCAGTGATTTAGCGAATATATCTAACATGTTATCCTTTCCTTGTGCGTGCCTGACATTTTGAACAAATATATCATTGTAAAAAACGCAGGAACGGCTGTATTGCGAATTCCTGCATTGCTTGCGATACGTGCCCATTCAGGAAAGCCTTATGCGGGCTAACAGGTTCAGATACATAGCGGGATATTATCGTTTGTAAAAGATATCGTTATATCAATATCATAAAAAATCTTCATCATGTTCTCGTAGGCCAGTTACTTCAGATATCAAGGTATACTTTTAATTGAAGATTGCATAATTGAACTTTCAAATCCCATTACACCAAGATTAAAATAGTATTAACTCACTGAAGAAATCTCATTTCATATCCATACAGTCTAGGTATCCGCACAAACACATTATAATTGTTTACCGTCATTACTATTATTCTTCAAGCATTCAATTATCTTACGATACAAAGGAAACCCCAGTTTGATTTGTTGTTGTTGAAGATAGTTGGAGACTTAATAATAACTAAATATTGACTCAAAAACCTCTGAAATCCCTTTAATTACAAATTCATATATAAACGCCCTCAAACAGCGTAATTCTGGACTTGAAGTTAGCAATGCCTAAATGGATCAAATACCATATTCAGTAATAATATCCAGACAAAATGCAGAATTTTCTAAAAACGCTTTCGATTTACTGTCACGAAAACTGTGTTGCTTTTAGAAACACTAAGAGAGCTTGCTCGAGTGGCTTTTTTTACAGCAGCACAGTTTGAGTGACAGCCAAGGTTTTGACAATTATCCTCAAATTAAATGAACCAATCAAACGTCGTAATTTTCTCGTTCTAAACCAATGCTTTCTGAAAACACTGCTTCCAGCTCGTAGTATTTCCATATCAATGTTTCGACGATTCCTGAGTTCTACATTTCGATAATTTCAACAATCACAGTAAATACAGAAAAGCCAGTTTGATGCCTGAAATTCGCCAAATATGCAAAGCGGATACAGTTGAACTTCGTCTATTCATTCTTGAAATTGTAAAATCGAATAACCCTTCAAATTGCAGAATTACTACGAGCTGGAAGCAGTCTTTTCAGAAATTCTTGTCATTTTAGATTGATAAAATTATGTCATTTGATTGGTCTATATAGTGTGAGGGAAACTGACCAAACCAAGAAGTTACCCAATACTGAAAGAACTCCAAACACTATTTAACTCGCGACCACAGATAACAACTGACAGAGGGACTTTTTGTTAGCACTGTTGAACCGCGTTTCCATAAATTGAAACTAAATCACAAGGAAACAAACTCGCAACATTCACCTGCCTTAAACTTGCCAACAGAATTGGGTTCCACAAGGATCAGGGTTGGAACCCATTATGTTCACTATTTATGTGAATGAATTACCTTTAGTTCACCAGGAAATATTCACTTTCCTTATGCAAATGACTTGCTATTCACAGGTGAAACATCAGGGGAAATTCAGAATGAAATTAATTGTAGTTTTCAAACAAAATCTTGAAAACAAAAAAAAATTATTGTTAGTATTATTAAAAATTCCGAAGACGTGACGTCGAAATAACCTTTTCTACAATTAGTCTATCCTATAAATCTATGAAAGAAATGCCAAACCTAGAAAAAATACGAAAATTGAAGATTTAGAACATCGAATAGAAAAAAAATCGAATGGATCAGAAAACTGAAGAGATCTCAAGAAAGCAAACAAATCGGAATATATCGAAATAAAAATAGACATTTATTAAAAAAATATAATAAACTCGTGAAAATAAGTGAAAGTGAAGAAATGATTCGAAACAACAACAAGGCGAAATTTGAAAAGAAAGAAGACCATCTAGACTTGATGGAAACATTTTATACCCCGTAAAAAGAAGTCGAAAAATTGTGAAAACTGAGAGACATGAGAAGTTGATAGACACCCTCAATGCAAGCTTCCCAATTTGCAGAATCAAAAAGATAATTAAACCTAAAAAATCTTGGATCACAAAAGGTGTAAAGAATTCAGCAAAAAATCTAAGATCTTTACTAATCCTAAAAAAAATTACAGAAAATGAATAATTTTTTTCTACATTCATGCAAAAAGCAAAACTTTATTGAACTATATTCAGTGGAAAAAGAAGTTCTTTATTGCACTAGTGCAATAAAGTTTTTATTGCACTATTCTGTCATTCTACTTCAACGTGCTGTCATCATGACAAACATAAACGTTTAAACCTACTACATATTTAGCAGATATTCTGTGAGATTGGCAATAGGTACTTCACTACGAAATATTCATATTGAAAATTGCACCAATTGTTCATTCACTTTCAACATTGAGGGTAAAAATAAAGTTTGAGTTAAATTGTTCGTAACGTATTAGTTCCTGTTTCAATGCAAATCGATATTAATAATAAAGTATTCAAGTTGCGCTTTTCATTTTCCTACACCTAGTGCCGCACCTCAATAAATCATTTTTTGCTTTTTGCATGAACGTAGAAAAAATGTTGTATGCAACTCGTGCAAAAATTGTTTATTGCACTCGACGTGTTGTCCAACTCGGCCTAACGGCCTCGTCGGACAATTTCACGTCGAGTGCAATAAACATTCACTTTTTGCACTTGTTGCATAAATATACTAATGAATCTCTTAGATGAGGCTCTTGACACCCTATCAGAGGCAATAAATATTTCATTTGCTACGGGCAGTTTTCCCTCTAGTCCAGCAAACTTTCGCCCAATTTCAATTTTATCCACACTGTCAAAAATTATTGAAAAATTAGTGAAAACACAAATCTGCAGATTTCTGAGCAAACATAATATTTTAGCATCATGTCAATTTGGTTTTCAGAATTCTAAAAATACATATGACGCTCTTTTCACATTTCTAGAAAATCTTTATTTGAAGCTCAACACTGAGGATGTAGCAGCAGCAGTCTTTTGTGATTTTCCAAAAGCGTTTGACTGCGTCAATCATGAACTGCTTTTGAAAAAAATTAACAAGTATGGTTTCAGAGGAATTGCTTGGGATTGGTTCAATTCATATTTGTCAGGACGTCATTAAATTGTACGCAGCAATGGGAAATATTCAGACACTGGAAGCATAATCCATGGTGTACCTCAGGGTTCTGTTTTGGGTCCACAATTGATTTTACTTTACATACATGATTTATCCACTATAAATACTCATGGAAATATTACTATTTTTGCCAACGACACTACGCTTTTGTGGAGCGGGAAGGATGAAGACATTTTGAAAAATTATATTTCCCTTGACATCGATGAAGTAAAGCAATGGTGTGATGTCAACTTTATGTGTTTTAATATATTTAAAACCAATACATTATCTTTCAGATTTGGCTTTGATAATCCGACCCTGAGTAACCAGGCAATAATAAATAGTGAATGTAGTGAATATCTAGGATTACTAATAGATCATTAATTGAAATACATGGACCACATATCAATGTTTTACAGAAAAATATTTTAAAAGTTTCACCGCACAAGAAATAGTCCAACAATTCCTCATTACAGTGTGAAATTGCTTCCAATTCTTCCGACCTCCCTGATGATTTTAAAAGAGTGAAATAGATTTTTCTCGACCAAAATGTATTGAGCGATTTTCTGTAAGTGATACTTCTGAATAACATTCTCCCATATCTCATTCATAGATAAGAATCTTCAATGGAAACTGGACATTTAATAAATAATCAACTATATGAATGAAAATGCAAATTTTCAATTTCAGATTTTTTCTCTCAAGTTATATAAGGTCTTTCTCAATATCTATCAGATGTAGTTCAATGTCCAGCGTGGCTTTTGCCGGGGAAGTAGTTGTTTTCTGTTAGATATTACAAAAAAGTAATAAGAGAGGTTATCTTGTACGATGGAAAATAGCGACTTTCAGTCGCAGATGATTCCACAACTGACTTTATGAACATCCTGTTCATACTTTCAATGAAATCAATTTATCAATTTAATTGTGACCGTAACTGCGTATGCAACTTTTTGTTTTACTTCTACTTATATATTTATACTGGCTTTGTCAATAAGAACTATGTTCTTCGATAATAAAGCATATTTGATTCGATTTGAAGAATAAGAGAAAAACGAAGTAAATAGAATGAAAAAAATTAATTTTTCTTGAGAGAAAAGGCGTGATATCTAGTTAAATATTCAGCATTTGACATAACAAGAGAGCAGCTTCTTATATAGGCCAAACTCCTCTCGCAATTGTTTCCCCCGTATAGCAATCTAGCAGGCGGTGGCGTGTGGACGGCACCACACGCACTTAGGGTGTGCGCCTCGAAAAGAACAATCGCACGCGACCTTCTAGTCAATGCGACGTGATAAATGCCGCTACGTACGTATACAGGGTCATTACCGTAATTACAATTTTTGGATGCTTTTGCTTCGACATGATAAAATATAATTATGTGATTTGCAAAAATATTCAATTAATTTTTACCAGTTTGTAATGTGAGCATGCACGGTTCCACGTGGGCAGTTTCTATCCAGTGGCGGCGCTTTCCTACAAATTAATCAGGTAATTTTTTTGGTTCCATTTTTGTGTAAGTGGTGGTGAATCACTCTGTAGATGGCTTTTAGCAGCACGATATCTGATATCTGAATAACGCCGAGTCAAATTGGGGACGATTTCGTGGGGGTGGGACCATGCCACCCCCAACGGGGACACTAAAACGGAAGTAGTATTGAGTAAGGCTGATGGTTACCAGCAAATTGTGAGTAATTTTTTTATTTGTTATAATTCATTGTTTATCCATTTACCTGTTTTTGTAGCAGCTTCGTTCTTTTATTTTTTGTTTCTATAATTACTAATTGGCTTTGAAATGCATTATTTGGATGAATGTGGGTTGGTTGAATAAAGCTTTAAAAACCTCTTGAAAAAAAGGCAACCGAATACTGAGTTGCGACAATATTAACGGATTGGAATTATTCTATGGATTATAATCATCAGTAAGTAATTGGGTTGCTACTAATGAAATAAATGATAAGAATAAAATCGACAAAGTCGAAGTACCCTTCTCTCCCAATATTTCCACAAAGTGGCAAATATGAGGCAAAAATCTGACAGAAAACAACTACTTCCTTGAGTAATGTCATGACGGCTATTGAACTACATCTGACAGATATTTGTGCAACGTTTTGCCAAGAAGACTCAATTGCAAGTGCTTATTGTAGACAAACAAAAGATTTTTCCACTTGTGCAATTGCAAGTGCTTATTGTAGACAAACAAAAGATTATCCTTAATTCGGCTGGGGATGACCACCTGCAGACATGTTTCGAGGTTGTTGCCTCTCATCAGTGCAAGGGTAGGTCCGACAACTTTGAGTTGTCTTGTCCCTGCCAAATGAATTACAATATATTGTATATCTAATAATTCCCCACGGATGAAGCAGCGACTTACAGTAAGTCAGTCGCTGCGCCATCCGCCAGGAAAATCAATAAGCACTCCTCGAGACAGCAAAAGACTCCAGGTAGAGTAAATGCGAAAATTCGAACTTCGAACTTGGCAAATATCTGTCAGATGTAGTTCAATAGCCGTCGTGGCATTAGCCAGGTAAGTAGTTGTTTCATTTATGTCAGATTTTTGCCTCATATTTTCCACATTGTGGAAATATTTGGAGAGAAGGGTACTTCGACTCTGTCGATTTTATTCCTATCATTTATTTGTATTCTCCGGCAAAACATTCAAACCTGTTCGAATTTTCACTAATGAAATAGTTAATTATTGGGAGTTATACAAGTCCACCTGATCATTTGAAATTAAATTGCTATTGTGGCGTAGGTGCTGTTTGATTCCTATGGATTTGGGTTGTGGGTTTTTCTGGTCTCAAAAATTACACCGAATGAAAATTATTCCCTGAATCTGTCAGAAAGTTTTTCCCCAAACACTTGTAGCGAATCAGCCAGTCCGCCGTCCTGTATAATATCACCATTTTTTTTATAAAGCTCCCTCTATGAGGCACATTGAACATAGGTACCATTTTAATCTGAGCGTTAACAGCTTGGAGGTTCAACTATTAGACCACAAATGGCCCATTCCGTTTATTTATTTAGAATTTCAATTATTCCTGTTTTTTGTGTTGTAAAAAACAAATGGGTGTTTCTTGTTTTTTTATCCTGCAGAAGGCATTCGGTACCGTCTGGATAGAGGGTCTCGTCATGAGAATGTTAAGAGCAGGCATGCCTGAACACATGGTAATGTTAATGGAGTCATATCTACTTTCAGAGTTAAGGTGAATGACACTAGCTCCGCAATGAAGAAGGTCGGAGTAGGAGTGCCGCAGGTATCGAGCCTGTCATCACTTTCGTACTCGCTACATACGCATGACTTTCCGATGTTGAGTAACACGAGCACGGCTGTATATGCAGATGAACAGCAATATATGCACGGGCTCGGTTAAAAGCACATCTGCAGAGGAAGTTCGTGCCATACCTGCCGAGTACCAAAATAGTGTTGAATCCGGCCAAGACAGAGCTCATGATATTCACCAAGAGCTCTGGGTAACCAGATTGACAGGTCAGAGTCCGTGCAGTATTTACGGGTTCGGCTGGACAAACGATTAACACTTGGGAAACATGTCAGCTTGGCAATTCAACGAGCTGCAGCTGCTATAAAAAGAACATACCCGTTGATAGCCAGGAGATAGCAAGGTGTTGATCTACAAGCAGATCATCAGACCAACGATGACATATGCTTGTCCAGTTATCTGCAGCCTCCCCAAGTCTCAGATGGTGAGACTGGAGAGGATGCAGAACAAAACACTCCGTATCGTCACAGATAGTGATAGATACATTCGGTTAGACGCATTGAGAGAGCTAGCCGATATTCCATGCATCGAAGAATTTATCAAACAACAGTCTGACAATTTCTACAGACACTTTATCCTCGGAAGTTCGCTGACTAGGGATATAACAGCAATCAGAGCCCACTATAACAGGCCAAAAAATCATAGTTTTTCTAATTTACCAGGCATTGGATTTTTTTTCATGAAAATCCAAAAGACGAGTAACACCTACACATGAGCCGATGAATGGTCTAAGCCGGTTTTTTCTAAGCGTTTCCGGGATTCCACGAAAAACTCAATGATGAAAATAACTATCCAAGATAACCTGATGATTTAATTATAAACCATTGAGTCCTCCTGCATAACAAGGAGGAGGCAGGGACAGATAACATCAAAGAGACTTAGCCCTATAGCATCTAATAGCCTACCAACATCGTAGGATTCGCTCTAGGGCGGATGTGTGCCGGTTTTGCCCGCCCTCTGGCATCCCACCAAGGGCAGGATGAAACCTAACACTACAAAAATGCAATGCTACCCCATCCCAACCCCTCTGTGGCAAGTGATGGTTTCACTGTTATTTTATATATTTAGGTGTTGTAATGTTCTATATTATTTTATATTGTAAATTTAATGTTAATAGACCCTTTTTGATTTTGCTTGCTTGTTATTCTGAAGTCTAGAGGCTTCGTTCATTTTGCAATCAATTTCGCTTTGAGATTGACATTCACCGAGTTAAAAGTGCCGTGGTTCCAAATTCCTAGAGAAAAAAGAAGCATTTTCAATAACTAATTAGGAAAAATGATACAAAAATTCTCGGTAAAATTCCGTTAACCGGGCGCTACAAGCTACCAAAAAAAAATTTTTCTAGCATACGTTTCTTCTTTGGAAAACACACTCAAATGCCTCCTTATTTTCACCAGCACAATATACACACCCTAGTTCACCAGTTTTACACTTGTTTTTTTCATTGTAAACAGTTTTTTATCAACAAATTCTAGCTTTTTTAGCAATAACAAAATCAACAAATTCATGCTGTTTTGTTTAGTGAATATCTGTTATGTCAGATGTCAGGTTGGTAACAATGGAAATAACGTAAGGGCGAAGCTAATTTTGCGACATTGCCAATGTGATTCCAAAAATATTCAATTCACGTATCACATGGAATATTTTAGTGAATGAGTATGAAAAATGAACTGATATAACCACAACATTTTCCCATCAACACTTTAACTGCACATTTGAAAGAATGGTAGGTACTTATACTTTTCTAAATGACTAGCAAAATTCAAAAGGACGAGACAGATCACGGAAATATGCGCAAACATAATATGAATACACATGCGCACAAAAAAAAATAAAGAGCACTTTTCACATAAAATAACAAACTTTAATGACTATAACTTAACCCGACAGACCCGATCTTATGCAAACCTAACCGAGCTTGCCCGACTATACAATACGGTTAGGTTGCGTCTTTTCTATCTGTGCCCATGCGCACATACCAAAAATGAATGTTTGTGATCCGACACGTTTATTCAAGTAATTATTTGTTTGCAAAAAATGCCTCCTACATGTTCTGTCTATTTAAAAATATATTTTGTGCATTCAAAATATTAATACCAAGATTATTTTTTCCAATCCAGTTATCTCACAACGAAATGGCTTCTTTCATAACAAAGTAGCCAGTATCAATGTCTTTTATTGAATCAACAACAACAATGAGTTGTTGTTGAACAAAAACTTCATAAGAGTATAATGCGACGTTGTCAGATTCCCTAAAATTCCTGCATGAATACTCATGAATATGAAGTGTTTGTAGTGGATAGTTTTTAGAAGTATTGGCTTTCTAGAGACTGGCACTTTTTTCACAAATAATAATAATAATGATAGTTCCTCATAAATACTCGAAGAGTGAACCATTCTTAGTGAAGATATTCAGCAAGAAATACGCAAGCAAAGCGAGCACGCGCATTCCTATTACTACTTTGTAACTTATGTAACTTATCTCTTACTTCTTGGTGAAGATATCTGCTAGAAAGACATGACAGATATTCACTAAACAAAACAGCACGAATTTGATGATTTTGTTATTGCTAAAAAAGCTAGAATTTGTTTATAAAAAACTGTTTTCAATGAAAAATAAGTGTAAAACTAGTGAACTAGGGTGTGTATATTGTGCTGATGAAAATAAGGAGGCATTTGGGTGTGTTTTTCAAAGAAGAAACGTGTGCTAGAAAATGTCAGTTTTCATTCAAAAAACGATACGTATCTCAGAAATTACTTGAGACCACCAAATATTTCATTTGAATTTTTTGTTCAGGTCAAGTCCCAAAAAAAATTTTTTTGTAGCGCCTGGTTAACGGAATTTTACCAAAATTTCAGATTCCCAGGATGCTACTTAACCCCTCGGATGGTAATGTTTGTGTGTAATTCATGTATGTTTCAGAACGGGTACACATGCCTGTTTCCTGTTGTTCGAGTGGTTTTATGGCAACGTTGATGAAAAGCTTTCCATGAATGACCCTGTAAGCGTGTATGTACGACGGGCGTTCGGTGCAGGGCAGGAAATGTGCCACGGAACATTCGATTACTGCCGCTCTTGCAGCTGCACACCTACTCGGCCGTTAATTGTTTTGATTGGCCGGATTTATTACCAAGCTCGCAGCAAGCGCGATGACCACTTTATGAAAACACACGTCGCGCCGTTAGACACATTCATTACGGAGGGGCTCGGGCCTCTCTGGGGCTTTTTCATTACTCTCGCCATACGAGCGACACGTGACCACGCTCCCTAATCTCTCTATAGAAGATACTGGTTTCGAATTTGGAAGGTCGAAATGGTACTTGAATACGCTTTTTTCAAATGACACTCTGTACATTCGTTTTGGATGATCTTCAACGAAAGCTGTTATGGACATAAGCAAGCGAAAAAAAAAATCTTTTATTTTGACACCGTACATACGTGAACAGAAGGAAAGTCACTCGCCGCCATATTTGGGTTGACATCCCCACCTCGAATTTTAAGCTTAGCCGACACGCAGCAACCAAATCAATCTGATATCCGAACATCGTCCGTGAGACCAAATGAGACAGAAGAGCTCTCAAGGCTATTCCACATAAAGGCAGTAGCAGTAACACTAGTGGCAGTGACTCCGCCCCTTTTGACGCTGTTATCTGAATTAATGACATTGGAATAGAAATTTTCAACTAATTGTTTGTTAAAAGCAGTTGAAAGGAATCATAATATCTACCTCAATTTCAAGATATTTTTAAGGTTAGAAATGCGAACACTGCTAGATTTTACTGCAAAAAGTTAAAATGACTCAAACTTTCAGCAGCGTGACCTTGAAATTTCAGCTTCGTCGAAACATGTTTGCCATTGGTTATCTTATTAATAGAGGGGGGTGACGCCACTGCTACTGCCATTATGTGAAGCAGCCTCAGCCCACCCCTCTTTGCCCCACCGCATGCCAAAAGAAATAAAATCTTAAACCCATACTTCAAAGGAGCAGACTGGTAGTGCATGTACTTCTGTTTACCTATGTACGGTGATATTGAATACTACACTGAGAAAAATATAGAGAACATACTGGTATCTTCAAGAAATTATGGTAAAAATAACAATATTTTTTGGTAACCCTAAGGACTTGGATTGTAAATAGTAAAATAATGAACAAAAGTTGAAATATTTTATGTTTGAAGTTGGTATATATTATTGCTGTCACATATAGTACCAGAAGTTATTGTAAATATCACCATACATTTTTCTCCGTGTAGATAACATATAATTTTGCACTTTTGCAATTGGCTTCTTGAGAACCACATAGGAAATTTAAATATCACGAGATTACATTCAACTTTCCGATGAATTTGAAGCAATAATGATAGGAAAACCCTGTCAACCCGTTCAGCAAAAAGCTCAGATCAAAGCTTCGGAGACTCAGGTCCTCCTACATTAGAATAAGCCATTGCAAGGTGTCTTCTTCAAAGACTTTGATGACGATACTTGCATAAGGCCGTCATCCTTGGTACACTTCGTCTGCTCAGGGCACATGATTCTCCGACGCAATACTGACATACCCCACGGATGTGAGGATTGGTTATTTGGGAAATGACACCAGCGCACCCTCCGGACGTTTCTGAGCTTCAGATAGAAGAGACACAGCAACGTCAAGTAAGAAAAGATGAAACAGAAAAACAAAAAGAGACAAGCTACAGATCACTCAAT
The DNA here is from genome assembly GCA_944452925.2 of Chrysolina oricalcia. NCBI lineage: Eukaryota > Metazoa > Arthropoda > Insecta > Coleoptera > Chrysomelidae > Chrysolina > Chrysolina oricalcia. The sequence continues at coordinate 2,629,044 of OX101824.2, read as the reverse complement.
TTAAAGTTAACGAATTAAACATACCAGAACGATTCAAAGATCACACAACTTGATTATCGAAATGCGCATCTAGGGATGAAAATACTTTTGTGGTAAAGGGGAAAATACTGTTTGTTATTTCGATTTGATTGTTTGTTACGAATTTTTTTTATCTTATCAATGAAGACCTTCATTATTATCATTATTATTTCGATGAAACAAGTTTTCCATTGTTTGGAGCACAGTGTGACGGGTGAGTTGGTGTAATCTATAAACTTTGTTTCTGAAGACCAATAAATATTATTATTATTATATTATTATTATTAATCAAATAACGGACACAGCAGCTAATAAGTAACCATAACAATATATTTACAAATTCTACAATAAAAAAAGCTATCGGAGAAGAAAACTGTAGTTCACAAACAATGAGCTTATGACTTGAGGCATAAGATGTCCGGAGGACTGCTCATTGCTAATATCCTATACAATAGGAAAAGTTGGGTCGAAAATCCACCAGAAAACAACTACTTTCTTGGCTAATACCACGACGAACATTGAATTACATCTGATGAAATTTCCGTGCAGAGTTCCTACAAGGTTATCTCTGCAATTGCTTGTTGCATGGAAATGTTCATCGAAACATTCGGACCACCTATATATATATATATATATATATATATATATATATATATATATATATATATATATATATATATATATATATATATATATATATATATATATATATATATATATATATATATATATATATATATATATATATATATATATATATATATATGCTGAATACTTGTTTCAAGGAGCAATAAATGTTCCAGTGACTGTAAAACAGTCGAAAACAATCCTTTAGGAACTCACTATACCTTTGTATAGATTGTATGGCATATGTCCGACAGAAAACAACTACTTCTCTGGCTAATACCTCGACAGATATTGAATTATATCTGTCAGACATATGTGCAAAGATCCTTACTTTGAAGGAACAACTTTGCAAGAGCTCTCAGAGACAGACAGCAGGACACCGCCTGATCCAAACAAGGAACCAACTGCAGACCGGTTTCGGGATGACGGGCACCGGGCCCCCGCGTGTATACAACCGTGATAACCAGGACTGCACTGATGAGGGACTTCATCAATAACTAATGACTGCAACGAATGAATCGATAACCAAATCCATTTCAAGACCGAAACTGAGATCGCGCCCACACAGTGGATAACTCCAAAATGCGAGCGCCATCCCAGCGCCGGCCACCCAACTAAGCAATACCCATGAACCACGATCATCAAGACCGTATAAAACGGAGAAGAAAACTGTAGTTCACAAACAATGAGCTTATGACTTGAGGCATAAGATGTCCGGAGGACAAGTCATGTTATGCCTCAAAACACTTATCGATTGAACGTAAAGCTTGCTAAAAAATGACTCTCGAATTTGACCAGACAAACGGAGAACAACGAGGTTCGAATACTCTAGAAAAACTTATTTGAAATATACAAAACGTTGAACGAAGAACATCGCCGCTTGAAAATTGAAAAGTTTTATGCTTAGCAACTTTTCTACTTAGCAACACGTTTATTATTGATCATTACATTATTTCATCTGACAGATTTCTCTTTTATTAACTGGCGTGTCTCCATTAAACAAAAAGAAAAAAAAACACGGGTTCAACTCTTATGCTGGGTCTACATCAAACCAAAAAAACAGAAACAAAACATCATCTCAGTGTTTTTCAACAATTTAACAACAAATCTGAAACTTTTCTTCAACGAAACGTGTTGTGTTTTTGGACGCAAAAAACTTTTCCTACGAGCGTGCGAAAAAGTAACTTTTCCGAACGATTTTTCTTTTTGAAAGTTCTACTTTTTTGCACGATTTTTACTTTTCCGCACGATTTTAACTTTTCCGCACGATTTTTACTTTTACGCAAGATTTTCTCTTTAAAGCACAATAGTTTAATTCAAGATTAATATATTGTACAATGAGCATGAAATTACATACATTTCCCAAGAGTAGGTAGGTATATGAAATTTTGTAGTACGAGCGAATTACTTTTTTCATAACAGATTCTATCAAAAACACTCATGTCGTCATTGAATATACAAATATTGAAAAATATAACGAAAATTGAACAGTAAGTACTCTCATCGATTTCATAACAAAAACAAAAAAAAGTAACTTTTCCAGGATTCGAACCACCTACCCCATTCATTAACCAGCGTAGAACGACTGCTCCCTTACTTTGCCAACTGAGCTATTTCAGATATTAATTTAATTGCTATAATACATATCAAATCCTGTCAAATTTTAAATATCACTATTTATTTTGATAATGTCTTAATTACTTCATATTTAGAAATTAATTTCATGAAAATTACGGAATATCGGAAAGTTATTATCAAACAGTCGTTAACAGACTAGATTCGATCTCATATTATAAATCTCGCGGAAAGATAAAATCATGCGGAAAAGTTACTTTTCCGCACTAGTGCTGAAAAGGTATTTTTCCGCACGATTTTTAAATTGTTGAAAATGAGGATATTTAGGACTAACTAAATGATCTATGTAACTATTCTGTCTTATGTGTCATTTTGTAGCATTATTATAAAATTTTGTTTAATAAAAACCTTTTTTTTCATAAATAAGATGGACAAAAACACTCGTAGGAAAAACATTGTAACTAACTCTTGCGGCTTGCCCGGCTTGCCCGAACTCCGCTCCGCGTCGTTCGTGCAACTGCCGTCGCGTGCGGAAAAGTAATACTTTCCGCACTTGTTAGGTAAATAACTATTTCGAGTTTCCGTTTCCATTAAAAAAAGGACGATAACACGTTTCAACTCTTATGACATGTCCACATCAAACCAAAAAAACAACCAAAACATCAACTCAATGTTTTTCAAAGCTATGAATAAAATCTACAATTTCCAAAAATCTTAGTAGTACCGCCAAGCATTCAACCATATAGCATATCTAAAATTGGTATATTTTTTCATAGATCTTAAGTCCAACCATCAGCTGTATTAAATCTTCAAAGTTCTCGTTGGACGGTTCAAGTTTACATTTTCACATAACTCCAATGCCAACTCGTGGAATCGTAATGATTATACTAATTCCGATTTGTGAAGTCGGAATTATACTAATTCCGAGTTGTGAAGTCAGAATTATACTAATTCCGAATTGTAAAGTCAGAATTAGGCTAATTCCGAGGTGTGAAGTCGGAATTGGGCTAATTCTGAGTTGTGAAGTCGGAATTATGATAATTTCGAGTTGCGAAGTTGGAATTAGACCTATTAATTTTTTTTTATTCCTTGTGGCCCTTTTACGCTTTCGTACCTTTTCGATAACCATATTACACACAATTTATGAAATTTGGTTATAATGAATATGACAATAAGATGTGAAAGACTATTTCATTTGGAAATAAAAATATATTGCGGCTAAAGCATCCGGAAAAAAAACAACCACCCACCCCACTGGCCGACCAATTGCGCCACGAACCGCCAACGAACAACGCCATTACCACATCGCATTATAAACAAAGACTTATCGCGATTATCGCGAAAACTCAGCACGCCGCGTCCGCCACCCCACCCCAGCCCAGATTCCTATCCGAGATCCGTGAGAAAAAAGTGTAAACTCCTTCGACGCCGCAAAAAACTTATCCGGTGCGTCGTAGAAAAGGTGCGTTCCGTGAAAAGTTCGCCTGCTAACGAAACGCGATGTCGAACACGAACGCCGTGCGAACGGATCGATACGTTGGCACACGACGTCCGGAATGGCGAGCCTGTAACAGGTGACGCCAGTGGCGGGGGCAAAGAAAGGGAAACGGGGGTTCCGCGGTAATTATTATTGGCACGAAGTTTCCGTGTGAGGTCATCCATAGAAGGTTTACTTGACTGAGCACTTCTTAGACGCAGTGCCTTCGGAGCAGACAGATTCTCCACCAGTTCCAGTCATAGAGAAATCATTTGCATCCATACCATCTCCGAAAGGAGAAGACTTGCCACGTCGTCAGGAGTTATACCCCCGTATAGCTAGCAGAACCACTTTGGAATTTTCAATTTTTTTTAGGCCATGATTTTAGGCTATTTTTTTACCCTATTCCCAAATTTTTTGCTTTTCAATGGACTAGTTTAGTGATGTTGAAAATACTATATATAAATATATAAATCAGGATGGATTTATCGAGGGGCAATATATAAAAATATAAATAGAAAAGTTATTTCGAAACACGTGTCTACGGTTGCAGAACATTTTGAGGGTTATACCCAATAACTTTTCTACTTATATTTTCATATATTGCCCCTCGCTATATCCATCCTTATTTATATATATATATATATATATATATATATATATATATATATATATATATATACAGTGACCGCCAAAAAGTATGTATGTATGTATGTATATATGGGAAAAAAATTTATTATTGGAGTATTGGAAAAAATATTCTGGGGAAAAGTTTGTGCATGTCCGATAACCTAAAAATCGATTTTGACATATGGCACATGATCGCTAGAATGGCGGCAAAATGAAAAAAATTGCAATGCAAAGGCAAAAAAAGGGGTAAGATGGCAAGATATATATCAAAAAAAGTTATTTGAAAAAGTCACTTAGAATTCAATTTTATACACATAAATGAAGTTTCAAGAGATAATTAAAAAAAAATTGAAAATAGCAATTTTTAAAAAATATTTTCCCATCTATTTAAAAATATAATTTTTTTTTTCTTATGAATAGCTTGACTATATTGAAACATTTGCATTTTAATGATAATGACAAAACTTTCTCATTTTCTCCAAACCAGAGGGCACTAAATTGAAAAAATGGGAATTTGTCAATGCGGGACTCAGGGAGCTGGCGAGTAGAGGGGTACACAGGGCACACCGAAATCGCTGTGGTAGTTGAGAAAGATATCCCAAAGTGATACAGGCAGAGGATAAAATTAGGTGGAAAAGGACGATTTTTCTAGAGATCCCAGGCAGGAGAGAGTAAGAGTAAGGGTGATCTTCCACTAGAAAGCCTGGTCTGTTTTACAGACTAGTCCAAACTGGAGGAAGGATAAGCCGGAGCAGAAGTTTACTTGGAAAACAGCGAGAAAAGAGCATATGCGCTAGGTTTTCTGACAAACAGTCTTCCAAGCAGAGGTGTATGCCATCCTGGATGCAACCAGAATGGAAGAGGTGACATGTATATGTCTGCTCGGACAGTCAGGCCGCCATCAGAGCTCTGAATGCAACCAGATCAAAACGGGTTCAGGAGTGCAGACATGCCCTAGAAAGTCTTAGAAATAACGCTGATGTGGTTTCCAGGCCATGCCGGGATTGAAAGCAACGAGCAGGCGGACCAGCTAGCCAAGCAAGGAGCCGGGCAACCCTACTACGGGCCCAAACCCGCACTCAGCATAACAAGGAGACAAGTAACAACGTCACTGAATGAGTGGGCCGTTGATACATTAGAAAAAAAGGGGAGAGGAATAGACGGATGCAGGCAGTCAAGGCAGATGATATCGGGGCCCGACATGGCAAGGACGGCCAAGATACCGAAGCCAAGCCGCTAAGAGATCTGACTCTTGGTGAGAGTTCTAACCGGCCACTGCAGCCTCAGGATGCATCTGACTCTCATTAGAGTTGAGGTAGGCCCACTATGCGTGGAAAGAGGAGAGGATGAGAACTCCTTCCACTTCCTGTGCCAATGTAGAATTTATGGCAGGCTCAGAAAAAACATTTTCGGAGCTGCACCTATTAAGGAGGAGAAATTGCACTCATTGCAATGGAAGGACATATCGACTTTCATAATAAAGTCGAAGAGGTTCGAACAGGTACCTGCCATGGGATAAGTAAAGATGTCGAGGTATGCTCTAGGGCCTAGTCACTGATGCTTGCGTCCCTCTCCCATTACCATTACCATGTAAGTATCACAACAGAAAAACCTCTGACACGGCACTCCGACACTTTAAACCACAAATATGCCCTTTTTTGAGGGCCGGTAATGATTTAATCTTGCTACCAAAAGATAAGTTTGTTGATCTGTGTAAATATTTCTGGATTTGTTTTCTTGCAGCACATTTCCGCACTCGTGTATTTTGGTATCGAGCTTGGTAATGTTGCATATTTTGAGCTGTTCTTGATGTTGGGTGAGATTGTGAAAAATACTTCTGATTCCTGCATAACGTAAAAACGAATCGGATAAGTCTAGATGCCTGCACATAGAAAAATATGTATCTATCAATCTAGTTTTTGTTGGACAAAAGCCAGTCTTCGCTTCTCAAGTATACAACGACTCTTTGAACCAGCATCACTCAGTCTAGACCCACTCATCATGTCCTCCAGAGAACAATTATATAAATGCGTTTAATTTCATTCGAGTGGAGTTTACGGGGAATCGGCCACCATGGAAACCGTATATCCATTAGTTCCAGACGGAAAAACCAATTAACTTACAGGTATTTTTTTACTGGAGGATTTTCTTTACGTTTACATCACATTGCCATTGAGGAACTTCTCCACTAATGATAAGATGCTATTGTCTTGTCCCAGACAGAAGACAATATTTTATCTCTATAAATAAATGACACCATTGTCAATTGTGAACGATATTTCCAGGGTGACATAACAAAATTCGTTTATGAGCGATAATTTTACTCGTTATATGAAACTCTCGTCTACTACGAATATGTGCCACAGTTTCGGGGCCCGGTATTGTTCTTCCTTTTCATCAATGATTTTAGTATTGTATCAGTCCCGGCATCATTAACATTATATGCAGATGATACACCCGTGATTATATATGAAACTGATCAAGCCTTGATAGATAAATGCAACACAGTCTTTTACTACACATTGCTCTGCAGAATGGTATTCTGCAAATCAGCTGTTTATAAATGTTGAAAAAACACAATCGATAAGGTTTCATAACCGTCAAAAATTGTGCCAAGAAATCACAACGCCTTTTGTATCCAGTAATAGTAACGGTGTAAGGTTTATAGGTTTTCAAATTGTATCGATTGGAAAAATCGTTGTCGATCACTGATATCAATAATGAATTAATTATTGTATCAATTCAGAAACAAAAATTACCTATTTCTACAGCCGTACTATAATAATACGAGGATATATTGAAAAAATCTTAGCCTACTATAGAACCAAACAAAATTTCAATGTCAAAACATATTCTCCTCTTTATTGGATACATTTATTACAGCGAACCTGCAACGTCTCTAGATCTTTCAAAAAAAAATATTTCTTCTCGCTCTGCAAACCAGACCTCCACAGCTTTTATTACCTCCTCGTTGGAATAAAATTTACGACATTTAAAACTTTTTTTCAGTTGAGGAAAGAGATGATAGTCGGACGGAGCCAAATCTGGTGAATAACGGGGGTGTTCTAGTAATTCAAACCCTAAATCACGAATTTTTTGCATGACAACATGAGATTTGTGTGCAGGGGCTTTGTCCTGCAAAAACAAAACACCTTTGGATAGCTTTCCGCGTCTTTTCTCTTTAATTTTTTCCCGTAGAGTGGTCAGTAATGTCGAATAGTAATCTCCTGTTATTGTTCTACCCTTATCCAAAAAATCAATCATGATTACTCCATGGCAATCCCAAAAAACTGAAGCAAGAACTTTTCAGCTGTTGGACCAAAGGTGACGTCTCAACTTACACTTGAATCAATAACAGCAATTTCAAAATGGCCGGTTCATTGGTTCTCTAGAAATAAAATAAATAAAAAAATAAAATACATTTATTTTCCTGTAGATGTCAAATACATATAGGAATAGTCACAAGTTGTTGTTAAGAAGCAAAGAATTCATCTATAGTATAAAAAGTATTTTCAACTAGATAAGTTTTCAAACGAATTTTAAACAGTGATATATTAGGAGATTCGCTTACGTCTTTTGGAAGTTTATTAAAAATCTTTTGTCCTAGATGGCGAGAAGTTTTAGATGTAGCAACGTATTTACACTGGGGAACATGAAGATCTGTACAATTCCTTGTATTGTAGGAATGAATATCCTTATTTGTGATGAACTTATGTCTATTTTTAAATATATACAGGCACATTTCAAAAATGAGAATACCAGCAAGTGTTAAAATTTGGAGATTTTCGAAAGTTGGTCTGCAAGAATCCCTGCGTGATTTATTATACATAATTCTCAATATACGTTTCTGTACAATGAATACATCAGGTGCTCGAGTGGAAGTACCCCAGAAGCACACTCCGTAGCGTAACCTAGAGGCGACCTGAGAATGATATAGAACCAATAGTTGTTCCTGTTTTAAAATACATTTCAAGTTCCTGAACATGTAACAGATAGAGTTCAGTTTAGAGATCAGGTTGGCACAATGTCCTTTCCAATTCAATCCTTCATCCACTAATAATCCTAAGAATTTGACACTATTGGTTGGTTCGATATATGTTTTATTAACAAGTATATTCAGGGTTGCACATTGTTTTTGATAATTATGGAATCGTATAATATTTGTTTTCTCACTGTTAAAGTGAAGTGAGTTGTAATCACACCAAGATATGAGGCTTTCCATGATTGATACACAATTTTCTCTCAAAGAGTCATCATGTTTGTTCGAAACGAGCACCGTCGTATCATCAGCATATCTTATAAAACTGGCAGATGAACTAATGTTGTCAATGTCGTTGGTGTAAAACAGAAATAATATCGGCCCCAGGACAGACCCCTGGGGAACTCCCATAGAAATTGTTCGATTATCTGATTTGGCACTCGATATATTCACAAACTGTCTTCTGGAAGTGACAGAAGCAAATCATGTTGAACGCAGTCGAACGCCCTGCTGAGGTCACAGAAAATCCCAACAGGGCATTCTCCCAACTCAATAAAGTCAATTAGTTTTTCGTAAAATGCCATGACTGCACTATTAGTTGATTTATCCGGCAAAAAGCCATGCTGGTTGTTTGAGAGGATACGATGACTCATCGCAAAACTCATGAGGCTTTCAAGATAGGAGTACTCAAAGAACTTTGAAAAACAGGAGGTAATTGTTATAGGTCTATAATTCTCAACTAGTAGAGGACTGTGCTTTTTAAATACTGGTATAACCTTCCCTAACTTTAGTGAAGATGGAAACGCCCCACAAGTGAAGGACAAATTAATGAGATATGTGAGGGGTGGAATGATGTAATATAGTACTTTCTTTACCAGAAATGCAGGAATGTCATCTGGACCCGATGATGCTTTATTTTTCAATTTTTTGGACATCAATTCATATAATTCCTTTTCAGTTAGTGGTTTAAGAAATAAAGATTCTCTAGGTCCCGTAATTTCAGGTTCTGCATGTTTGACAGTCCCTGCCAGAGTCTTACTCTGGGATAGTTCTATTGGAGAATTTATAAAGTATTCATTAAAAATATTAGTTAAAATTGTAGGATCCTTGATCAGCTCATTACCTTGTGAGATATTTATAGTATTACCAGATGACTTTTTTTGATTTGTCAAGTCAGATATTACCTTCCATGCCATTTTTGCAGGATTATTCGCGTTAATTATTTTGTTTTGATAATAGGAACGCTTGGTATTTTTAGCAAGAATTTCATGACGCTTTTTTGCCATTGAATAAGCTTCCTTTAAAATAGGAAAGCTACGTGATAACAGGAATAGATCTTTCAGTTTGTTACTTGAAGTCCTTATCTCGTCAGTAATCCATTTTTTATTCAAGTTCTTAGAATAGTATCTTCTCGGTGGAAAACTATTTTCGTAATAGTAAATAAAAGTATCGGCAAAACTGTCATAAGCTTCGTCTATATTGGAGAGACTGTATACAGTATCCCAAGACTCATTCTGTAATTGAAGTGAGAAATATTCAACGTTGTTATCGCTGAAACTCCTCCGATATTGTGGAGCATTATCACATTCTGGTATGATATCCTGTTTACTCTCGAATAAAACCGATCTGTGATCCGATATGGTGTTATCTAAAACACATATTATAGGATTGGGAATATTCGTATAGATATGGTCTATAATGGTTTTGGAGTGATCTGTTACGCGGGTTGGCCACTCGACCACCTGAAGTAGATTATAGCTTTTTAAAAGAGATGTTAGGTTATTATAATTATTGACATCATTTGAATTCTCAGAGGCATCGATATTGAAATCTCCTGTTAAAATTATCTCTATACCAGGTGAATAAATAAAGTCTAAAACACTAAGTAATTGATCACAAAACAAATTAAAATTACCATCCGGGGATCTGTAACAAGCTAAAATAATAATAGCCCCATTTTTGTAGTTTTTACACCTTAAGCCACATATTTCGAAATGTTTTTCGATACAAAATTTTTCCAACTTAATATCAGAACAGTTTAAATGATTAAGGGCATAGATCGCTACGCCACCTTTCTGAAATACAGTTCTACAGAATTTACTTATGAGAGTATAGTGTTGTATATGTTTGGAATCTATTTCACAAGAGTTCATATGGGTTTCTGTTAAACAAATAAAATTGAAGTTACCGTCCTCTACTTCAGTTTCGATTTGATTAATGGTTTGACTGTTCAAACTACACACATTCAGTAAAAAAATATCAGGAGAAAACATCACTTTGGAATATGATTTAGAGGTTTGTGATTCTGAAATAGAATAGTCTTATGCTCCATTCACCGTGTAAAATAGCCTTCTAACCCGCAAAACCTCGTCTCTCATACTTTCGGCATTCCCTCGAAATCTGTGGAGATAATGGACTGGAATAACTCGAAGTATGGAGAGCGAGAGCTGATGAGGAACCGGCGTCGACGTCTGCCAAGACTCCTTAAAGTACCCCCTCCCCCCGCTGACAATCTCATCTTTCTCGGTTTCATGCAGATAAGATAATAGGATCCAGTAAGACGGCAAATTTGGAAAGTCCCCCGGCAAGCGAAACTTAGAGCGTAACGAGTGCTTTTAGTAAAGTCCCGCATTATGGTCCAGGCGCTGTTGCCAAAGTGTTACTAAAACCTGATAAAGAAACTAATAGAAATGATTATTGGTACACGGGGACTGTTTGAAGAGTACTTTGAGAGTTTAAAGGTACGGTGCCTTCCATGCGGCCGCCGTGCACGGCGGCCGCAACCTACTGCTACACGTGTTTTTGAATGTACATGTTTCCTTCCAAGCGGCGGCCGGACACGTCAGCCGTGAACGACTGCGATCGTTGCGACGGTACTGCTCCAGAAGCAGTGTAGTCGCAGCCGCAAGAGAGTTTTCGTATTCCTCTGGGTTTATTACGAACCAAATTCGGTTGTATGACTCTGATTTTACATAATCTTTCATCAAGTTGAAGATGTACTCAAACTGCACCTTGTTCAATCTGAAATATTCCCTAAAGGACCCCGCAGCAAACCTTGTGGAAAATGGCTCTTGATGAAATTGGCTGAAACTTTGGGATATATTGCAGAAATCGATGTCCTGATCAAATGTCTCGATGGGCGTAAGGTCAAAAAATGGACAGTTTTTGAGATAATCGAGGTCACAGGGGGGCAAATTGGGACTACTGCTGTGGGTTTTCCAATTTTGACCAAAGATTCGTCATCAGCGACCCTGAAGTTACTGGGCCAAGTTTTCATCGATTTTCAGGAATATTTGAAAATGGGCCTTATTTAGGAAGAGGTGGTGGGTATATTGGGACCATTGATATGAATTTTTCAAGAGCGACTCCAGATTCGTCATCAGCGACCCAGAAAACATCCTGGGCCGAGTTTTCATCAAGTTTCGGGACTACAGAGACGTTTTAACAAGCGATTTGTTCATGACTTACGTACTTACCACTGATAGCTGAACCATTGTATATATAGAAGTAAGATAGTTAGTCAATGCCTGTGTAATTGGTATTGGACGCAAACGCGAGTGTCATCTAGCGTGATTAGTTACCAACATGAATATTTGACATCATTTTAATGCAGGTTTCTTCAAAAAACCCTGATTTTAATGCTGTCCCATTGTTTCAATCAAGTTACGACATGACTTGGAGGCCAGATCACTGAAGTTACGACATGACTTGGATGCGAGCTCACTATCGCCATCTACATGTCGCATCCATTTTGATCCAATTATAATCCTATAAGGTTGACTAACTATGTTCTATATAAACAATGGCTGAACACATCAATTTGACAGTCTTCGATTATCTCAAAAACTGTCCATTTTTTGACCTTACGCCCATTGAGATATTTGATCATGACATCGATTTATACAATATGACAAAGTTTTAGCCAATTTCACCGAGAGCCATTTTCCATAAGGTTTGTTGCGGGGTCCTTTGACTTCATTCCCGAGTAGATTTCTATTAATTAATGTAGCAGCTCTTTTCATCGTCATTTTCTTCCAATGACAAATAAAGTCGAAAAGATCCTCCATCTACTGTGAACTAGCAGTACTAGCACCATCGGCGAAAAACCGGCTCCGTCCGCCGTACACGACATCCGCATGGAAGAAACCATGAGATCGACCGGCTGACGCATCCGGTCGACGCACTGCGGCCGCCGTCCACGACGGCCGCATGGAAGGAACCGTACCTTAAGAAATAGTTATTTTTGTACACAGACACTTTATAACAATTATAACCCATTCGGCTTCCGGCAGCGGTTGAGGTCAGACGGCGGCCTTGTGTTGGAAGTCAGGTTAATGTGTGTAATATCCGCCGTCTGAGGACGTGCATCGACCCAAGATTATAGTGTTTGTTAAAAATTGAAAAGTGTAAATTAATATGGGATGCAGTATTGCCTAGAGCAAGACAACTGCGTCCCCCCGATACAGCTGCGCTGTCTACGCCGGTTAGAGGCCGGATGGGAACGGATTTCTCGCAGCAAGGCAGAATGGCTCAATGCGCATAAGAGGAAGCAAGAGCCTAAACAAAGTAGAGAGAGAGAGAGTTATTTTTGTATTAGGTGCGTAAAATGGCACATGGGCGTGTTAATTTTTGGACGAGACCGTAGGTCGATGTCAAAAATTCTCTCGAAGTGCAATAAAAACACATACAAACAACATTTTTTGTACAACTGTGAATGTGAATTTACATAGTCTGAAATTTATTAAAAATAAATACTTCCAATACATCTTGACGTGTTTTTTTCTCCCGATAAGTTACGCTTTTAAACATATGTTGTCTTGAAAATATTATTTAATGTTTTCAGTAAAATCGTATTCAAAAATTTTTCCTGCCTGAAAAAAATTAGTCCAAAATAACTAAACAATACTTCTCTTTTCCATACATGTTATCTTTAATGTTATCAATACTTCCAATACAATTTCACAGCATCCAGTGGTCTTTCTGTGTCGTTACTATAGAAACGGTTTGTTGGTACGCCGCGTGTTTGACTGTGTTTGCTCGTACACAGAGAGAAATAAATGTATGTTTTCTACACAATTGTGAATAATTTCAGCACAATTTGTTTCTAAAAAGTGACAGCACCAATTTGTTCATTTTTCTTCTATAATGTTGTATTAGAGATATTGTGTATAAACGATACACTACAGTGTTGTATTATTCTGAATAGTTTTATTTTAATTTTATACACAAAATATACAGAATGAATTGGTATGTTGTGTAACGAATGTCAACAACTTGTGTACTGTTTATGCATAAAAATTGAGTATTGCATCTTGCACTGGACCATTTGCAGCATCTTTAAAATGCTGTAACACAGAAGTCGATGGATAATGCGCATTTTGATTATGGCGTGCAAATCCCAAATACGACAATATGCTACAAATATGAGCACATGTTACTGGTGTCCTTGCCCCTGATTGCACTGCAGTAGTATCCTATTACCAATACACTTCTTCATTATTCTCGTCAGGCTGGTTTTCATGCATAGTTTATTGAATACATACTTGATATTCTTCTCTCCTTCTGAATCGTGAATACACTCTAAGTCTAACAAATCCAGGTTCGTTCATTTTTTTTAATGTATTGAACCTTATGAAATTATTACTCTAAGATAGTAGAGTTATATTTATATTATAGAGTTAGATAATTCGAAGAGTAAATGACCAATTTAAACAATCAAAACGTTGTAGTTCTTATTTTTTCCTGTTAATTTCTTTCTTAAAAAGCTAGAAGATAAGTCCTACATAAAGTTTATAGGTTTAGCCGGCCATCTTGGATATTAAGATGGCGACCACTTTTGTTATGTACACAAAAGAAGCTACATTCATCTATCAAACGAGCCATCAACCACTGACATAGATCAAGAAATAAGAAAGTTATAAAAAAATCAATTTGATTCAGTTTTTGGTGGATCACTTGGAAAATACAGTTTTACTAAATACGGTCCTGTAGGGCAAAACATGTTCCACAGAGGACTTGTGCTAAAAGACAAATGCTGAAATTTTGTAATATTTATTTATTAAAATTTAATAGGAAATAAAAAATTATGGAGTTGAGATAAAAGTGTCATTATTTATCTACCGCCTATACTAAATACGGCCCTGAGAGCTAAATCATTGGTCTTAGAGGATTGGGCCCATGAGAACATTTGATCAGAAACTCAATACCAATAACATATGTTAATATCAGGCAAATCCCACTGTGGGCCATTTTCTTATGCTTTTGTGCGGGGTCCTTTATGTTGGAAGTAAAAAGTTCAAACTTTACTATCAATTATTATTCCAATAAATTAAATTGTTTTATGATGAATAATCAATTAATAATTGGCACAGGGCCTGAAAATCTTCACAAAAAAGGTATTCACGTATTTTTTCGAAAAATGCTCCATTTTTGAGAAACGTGGCCCTGTAGTGTGGTTTCTCAGTAATGGGCCACAGGGCGATACGCATGCTCAAGTAATTGCAGATTCTCAACTACAGATTTTCACATTAATAATAATCAATAATAATAATAATAATATTTATTACGCTCGTTAAAAAGTATAAAATCATCACAATTAATATTTCTGTACAATAACAAGGAAGACGTCAGTGTAAAAATAAATAACATATAGATAAAAACAATGAATTAACATGAAAAAATTTACTAAACATAAAGCTTTAGTCGAAATGCTAAACTCGCGAGACTTATCAGAAGAATTTTGATGTGTGTTTCATGTTTTCTTCATCATTCCATGTATTAATAAAAAATGAATTTTGTAGTTATTGATGTTAAGTCAGTTTTGACAAGTAATATAGGAATTGTTTGCCTTTCATTCCTTATTGCCTATTTTCTTTAATTTGCCGAAACAAAAAGGTCCTTCGAGTATTTTGCCAAGGATTATTTGCCAATCCAGCCTAATCCTAAACAATGTGTATTGAGAAATTTCCGGGAAATATAGAAATTATTAATGAAAACTCTGTTATCAAAGCTTTTTAGATACATATTATGGAAGTACAGGGTCATAGCAATAAAATGACGATCACGCTTCTTCAGAAATCTTCACTTCGATATTTTAACGTTGATCGTGAAGACATCAGTTATGAAAAATGAGCGAACTAAAAAACAACGGGTACAGAAACACTTGATTTAGTTAGGCCCAAGATGAATTGGGAATTAATGTTATACCTGATTTGTTCAAATTTGACCTACTGAATCTTTGAGCAAACTCTCTTGTCGTGCTATTTCGATAGGAAAAGGTAAGAAATTAGTAAAATTACAAAGATCATTAATTATCTCACCTTCGAATATTAAATACAACCACTTCTGCCGCCACCCGCCTGCAATATGATAATTGTTGAAGGATTTTCCTTCAAAATATCGTTTAGTTTATGAATAAGGGAATTACAGAGATTTTAGTCGAGTGTCGGGGTAAATATTATGAAATCTGAAAATATCAGTTATATATCTCTCATTGGAGGCAATTGTCGAAGAAACATGCAGAGATCTTTTCTGTTAAGATTATCACGTTCTACACATTGTATACATTCTATACATCATCTCAAAATTTTCAACTCCTTCCAAGTTATTGATAAAATTCCGATTTACCGAGTTTCCCCGGGAATTTTCCACACTTTCCATAGCTGTTCGCGTGCGGAACTTTTTTTTTTCTCAAAGTACCCCTCAAAAACTGCTTGTGTGCCAAAAATCATTTCAATTGGTTTTAGTGTCACGTCAAAACCCCCTAGTTCCTGGACTATTAGGCCAATCGATGGTTGAATCGCTCGACTTTCACGCGGGATCGAACGACGGCGGGTTGCGACGCGAAGGTAAAAAGACTCGGGGCTTTATCAGGATGATACTTCATCCATTAATCTTAGGAAGGTTGCCGTATCGTTAGTTAGACCGAATGGCATTATTATACAATGGCGGGGACTAGTTACCGACCACTTGTTGATGATTAGTTTTTTGTAATGACAGCGATGGAAGTGGGTCGTTATTGGCCTGGCACCAAGGTCACGAGCGTTATCACAGTATTCGCTCGTGTATTCAAGAATAATTATATACAGGGTGTCAATTTGAAAACTTCCCACCTCTAATATCTTCCTTCCAGAAAATACTATGAGAAATAAAAAAAAACAGGTCAATTTTATTTTCCAGAGGGACAGTTTCAATGAATGTTTGTAGCCCTCGTGGTTTCACCCCCTAGGAGGGGTAGATGTTACCCCAGAATCTTAGAGGGGGGGTCAAGTGGCACATCATTTTAATTGGCGTTTAATTCTTTTCCTTTTTAGTCTCTGTTTAGTAGATCTGGTTAGATGATTAGGTGGTACCGTTTAAACCCTTCATCAGGGGCAACATTAGCCATTAGCTCCAAAAAATTTGCATCAGAAAGTAATCTAATAGTAAAAAGTAGGTGGGTTTTTAATTTTCATCGCTGAAATTCCACAGATAACACCCATATTTGCTACTTATGCTGTGAATATATTCTGTTTTTGAGCAAAAACTTGTTTAGCAAATTTTAACGATGGGTAGTATTGTTAATGCAGTTTTACTTGTTGGGCTGTTTAATAACTTTAATGAGTGTATAAAAGTGTGAAAATGAGTAAGAATTGAAATGATTTTGATTTTTGGAGAGGTTGAAAAGTGCATACGAAGGGCGGCATTTCTTTTCAATGAAAGAAATCCAAATTGCAGGTACGTGCTTGATTTGGTGACCAAGTTTTACTGAACTGGTTCGGTGAAAAATAAAAAAAATAACCCCAGAACACTAAATAAAGAAGCTCAAATTGGAGCATATAATAATAATAATAATATTAATAATAATAATAATAATAATAATATTAATAATAATGTGGACAGATGAATTAAGGGACGACCTTATGCATTGCTACTTGAAGTTAATACCGGCCTGCCGTAATATGGCAGAAATCTCAGCCGCTCGATTGCAGAAGGCCGTCATCCTTGGTTCACTTCGTCTGCTCAGAACACATGACTCTCGGACCCAATAATCACTCACCCTACGGACGTAGGGAGTGGTTATTAAGGTAAACGACACCAGCGCGCCCTCCGGATGGGTCGGAGCACCGGAGTCAGGGCCTGACTGGTACACTCCTAAAGGGAATAATAATAATAATAATAATAATAATTTTATTTGCAAGTTAAGAAACAGTCCACATGTGTAAGAGTACAAAATCTGAATATAAAACGAAAATGTATATATCTATTAAGATTCATAAGATTGAAAAGACAGAAAAAGATCACAGTTTATATACATAATTTGCATTAAGTATGTGAAGATATATTCATACAACACATAAGTATGTACATGTACATTTTTAGGTGTATTTAAGATTTAAATTTTTGGTTGATGATAGTATGGATAAGGGTTCTTTCTGTATGTAAAATAAAATTTTTTGCTCCTCAGGTAACTGATTATTGATTCGTGTAGAAAGACAGTGGTGATTTCGTTGACCAACATGTTTTTTCGATGTTTCAGTTTTTGCATATTGCTTCGTTTTTTGTCTTGTTTGGTAGTTGTGATCGATAATATGAAGGATGCCTTTGTTTTTGTATAAGTAAATTTGAATGTGTTTCGGGAACAGTTGCCCTTACGTGCAGTAGCAGAACAGACGGGAATTTCACGCGAGATTGTAAAAAAATCACTGAAAATAAATGAATTCCATCCATATAAAATGCAGATTCTCCAAAATCCCCTTGAGGATAATTATGATGGAGAGTTTTGTGAAACCTTGTCTCATAGAGTCAATGCCATCCATAATCTTTTGTTAAACAAAAGAAAAAAATTATTCGACGTTTTCAAACCATTTCCTGGGATGCAACTACAAGTTTCCGGATCTGAACGACATGGAAATTTTGGAATTTGAGATTTGAAAACTGAATAAGATTATTCAAAGCATGAAAAATATTCCTATATTTGATGCAAACGTAAAAATAAACTTTGTAATTCCAAATGGTATTGATCTTTTCAACATAAATCAAACAGTGGTGGTTGTGAATACTTCAAAGATATGATGAACCCGGATATGGATTACCAGATTATGTCACTGGACAACACAAGAATGTCTCTTCCTCTCACTATTATCTCATTCACAATTTTTGAAGTAAGCCTGAGTATAGCCTTTATCCTATTCTATATCAAGCTTTTGAGATATATTTCGTCTACAACTGAACAGAATACAAATTTGGAAAGTGTGGTGAACCAGCATTTTTCATAAACCGGCACTGATTCACTTGGTTGTACCTAAATGCACTTCTGCTGCTTCGTCGAATCGGTCTCTACACTGTTAATGGAATGACGAAGAAAAACCAATAACGGAAAAATAAAATTATTTTTACACTGAAGGACTAGATTCGAAAATTAAATTGAATAGCTCGTGTATGACTGCATACATAACACCTATTGAAAACGCCACCATATGAGCATGACAATGCCGTCCGCATGTGGCTAATCAGACCAAAGACCTCATCACATCTTTTCAATGGGAAACTCTAGATCATCCTCCGTACAGCCCTGATCTGGCGCCTAGTGACTACCATCTGTTTCTGCACTTGAAGAAACACCTGGGCGGTCAGCAGTTGTGATGCAGTGGTTAAAAAGTCAGACGGCAAACTTCTATGAGAAGGGTATTCAAAAACTGGTACAACGTTATGACAACTGCCTCAATATTGAAGGAAATAATGTAGAAAATTAGATAAGGTAAAGGTTTTCATGTAAAAACAAAATTATTAAGATATCTTTGCAAGTTCTTTTTTTTTTATTTCAAAACGGTACTTACTTTAAAAACACGCCTCGTACATTTTGGCTACTATTTACAACCATTGTTTATATAGAAGTAAGGTTAGCCAACCTTATGGGATTTGGATTCAAATGGATGTGACATGTAGATGGCGATAGTGATCTCGCATCCAAGTCATGTCGTAACTTTAGTATCTGGCCTCCAAGTCATGTCGTAACTTGATTGAAACAATGGGACTGCATACAAATCAGGGTTTTTGGAAGAACCCTGCATTAAAATGACGTCAAATATTCATGTTTGTAACTAATCATGCTAGATGACACTCGCGTTTGGATCCAATACCTTTTTCACATGCATTGACTAACTATCTTACTTCTATTCAAACAATGTTACAACTGACGTTCTTTCTTACTTTGTAGCGGCGTCTACTTTTAGAGTTACTCGCAATCGATAAAACATTAACGACAAAGTAAAACCTGGGCTGGTTCGGTATATCCCACATCAATATCAGCTTGACGCTGGTGAAGGTGAGCTTTTACGACCATAACCTCTCAGTGTAGTATACACGTTCCGAAAAAGCCTTTTATCTCTTAACGCATGACTAGTGAAGATGCGGATCGTTAACACCACGCTCACATACAACCCCAGAAAAATATACCCTCCAAAAAAAGGAAAGAAGACTTCACTCAGACCACTCGATGTTATCACAAAGTATGCCCCGAACGGAAGGGTGAAACGACAAAACAGATTCTCAGGGGGTTGACCTGGGTCTGAGACGGGTCGGAGGATGGAAATGGATCTTGAATGCGGCTCTCATGTGGGAGTCCTTGGAAAGGACCGACTTCGCACTTGAAACGGGCATTACATTGTAACCCGAATAACACACTCACAGCTACACCAAGGAGAGTAAAATGAGAACGAATCCGCAGCGCAGAAAATAATATACAGTGTGTTCTTAATCCGATCCTCCCCTTGGGAACGAGTTTGGAAAGTGTGGTGAACGAGTTTGGAAAGTGTGCTGAACAACGAGTTTGGAAAGTGTGGTGAACAACGAGTTTGGAAAGTGTGGCGAACAACGAGTTTGGAAAGTGTGGCGAACAACGAGTTTGGAAAGTGTGGCGAACAACGAGTTTGGAAAGTGTGGTGAACAACGAGTTTGGAAAGTGTGGTGAACAACGAGTTTGGAAAGTGTGGTGAACAACGAGTTTGGAAAGTGTGGTGAACAACGAGTTTGGAAAGTGTGGCGAACAACGAGGTTGGAAAGTGTGGCGAACAACGAGTTTGGAAAGTGTGGCGAACAACGAGTTTGGAAAGTGTGGCGAACAACGAGTTTTGAAAGTGTGGTGAACAACGAGTTTGGAAAGTGTGGTGAACAACGAGTTTGGAAAGTGTGGTGAACAACGAGTTTGGAAAGTGTGGTGAACAACGAGTTTGGAAAGTGTGGTGAACAACGAGTTTGGAAAGTGTGGTGAACAACGAGTTTGGAAAGTGTGGTGAACAACGAGTTTGGAAAGTGTGGTGAACAACGAGTTTGGAAAGTGTGGTGAACAACGAGTTTGGAAAGTGTTTTTTTTTCTTAATTTCGATATTGATCTTGTAGATCAGTATTGTTTGTATTATTTCGTAGTTTACGTAACTTATAATTTTTTGTGTCCACAGATTTGAAGAAGCTTCCAGTTATCCATTTTTTTAGATTTTTTTGTTATTTTTTTATTATTATTTATTTTGAACACTTTTCTAAATTAGTTTTCATGATTTGAATAAACTTGTTAACTACAAGATCAATATCGATTAATTGAAAAATATCAAGATATACTTGAAGAAATCTATAACACAGGAAAGAATATACAGGGTGTTTTGAACTCGATCCTTACGATCCAGAAACATCTGAAAAAAAAATTCCCGATGATGAGATATGCTACCCGCTGACATAAATTATCGCATTTGTAATAGAGTGTAAGTATACAGGGTGATTTACGAAGGCCGTGCATTAGAGGTTTTTCAACCTGCTGTTGGATTAGGAACTTAAAATTTGGTATGCTGTCATAAGCGATCGTGTCGGTTCTACCAGTGAATTGTGATCTCATTATTCATTTTTGATTAATGGATATCATAATGCTTGAGAAAACATATGTTAAAACAAGTTAAATAGCTGAACAATTAATTACCTTGTGTCAGACTGTCATCTGTCAGACAGTAACTAATAATTTACTATCGATCCACGCAATGAAAGCATGGTTTGGCAATATGTAATTGACCCCATCGAAAGTTTTCGAAGAAGCAGAATATACAGTGATCGCCAAAAAGTATGTACCATATGGAAAAAAAGTTTATTGTTAGAGTATTATAAAAACATTTCTGGGGAAAAGTTTGTGCATGTCCGATAACCTAAAGATCGATTTTCACCCATGTCACGTGACCACTAGTATGGCGGCAAATTGTATAAAAATACCATGAAGAGGCCAAAAGTGGGGTGAGATGACAAGATATCGAAAAAATTAAATTGAAAAAGTTGCTTGGAATTCAATTTTATTCTGATATACAGAGTTTCAGCCAACAAATCAGAGAAATTTGATTGAAAATGCATTTTTTAAAGATATTTTCCGATCTCTTTACAAAAACATAAGTTTTGTTTTCTTACTACAGTGGAACATTTGTATTTTGATGATAATGGCAAAACTCTCTCATTTTCTCTGCACCAGATGGCACTAAATTGAAAAAATTGGATTTTGCCAGAACCCTTGCTGTTACATTGGTTCGTATCTAACAGTTATAACAGAATTCCAAGACTATTGTGATGAAATGGCAATCTAGAAAAATCATGTTTCCTGATTATAATCAAGTTTTAATGATAATGCTGCGTGAACGTTTCACTTTGCAAATTAACTTTGAGCTTCTTTAATTTGACTCACTATTTTCAAGTTAATATGCGAAGTGAACGGTCATGCACGATTATCATCGAAACTTGGTCATAATCAGGAACCAGAGTGTTTCTAGACTGCCATATCACCAAAATAGTCTTGGATATAACTGTTAGATACGGACAAATGTAACAGCAGGGGTTCTAGCAAAAACTATATTCAATTTAGTGCCATCTGGGGAGGAGTAGATTTTTGTCATCATCATCAAAATACAAATGTTCCAATACAGTCAAGCCATTCAGAAAAAAAAATAGGTTTTTGTAAAAAGATCGGAGATTTAATGCTTGAAATGTGAATATAAAATTAAATTCCAAGCAATTTTTTTCGATATTTTGCTATGTTACCCCGCTTCTGACCTCTTCATGGTATTTTTTTCCGATTTGCCGCCATACTAGTGATCAAGTGACATGTGTCAAAGTCGATTTTTAGGATATCGGACATGCACAAACTTTTCCTTAGAAATGTTTTTCCAAAACTCTAATAAAAACTTTGTTCCTATATGGTACATACTTTTTGGTGGTTATTGTATAACGTCAACTTGTTTACTGGATTCCATAGTATCTTATTATTCCTTATGAGAGGAATAACTGTTGAGATGCGAATATTTTTGTTTGCATACGCGCCCGTATCAACGAGGATTGCTGAAACATTGAACCATTCATTCTGAAAGAAAGCTGAAGCTGTCTCTGGAGCTTTCATATTCATATTACAGATTTTGCAACGTCTACAAGTTTGACGATTGTGCGAGCCGAGATAATCCTTCGGGAATTATATTTCAGCATTCCCTCTCATTCCTTCTTTCTATGTTATTCTCGAGATTTGTTTCAACAGCCCCGAACATGTGTCGTTTTGGGTTCGATCTGATATGTTTTTAAGCTGAGTTCTCACAATATTCATCAACGATCGTGTTACTTGATGATTATTTGCAGCCTGCCCAAAATGTTTCAAATCCTATTTTCACCATTGCAGGGCTCCCAGCGACTTACTTCCTCAAAAAAGGGAAAAAAGGGACTTGTGACTCCGAAAAAAGGGACCAAAAAGGGAACAAACTAACGACAGGAATGGTCAACCTATACACGTATTTTCAGGATAACGTTGTAGATTTGACCAAAAAAAAACAAGAATCACTATATCTATTATTCCTGCAATACAGACAAAATAAATAAAATGAAAATGTAAACTCGAAAGGCATAATTAAAAATAAATCTCTAAAAAAAACAACCCAAGATCATTCAAACATTTAAAAAAATTCTTGAAACACCGCATGACACTTATGAATTGTGAAAGAAGTCTTTGAAAGACTTGTGCGAGCTAGGGAAGACGTTGCCTTAACCTTTCAACGTGTGATGCAATGCACGAGATCGGTGACCATGCTGGGATTAGAACTCACGACCCTATGATATGACTAAAGTGAAATCCTATACATAAGATTATAAATAAATCTTGTCAGACTTTTGCTGCTTAGTTTTTCTTTGTATCTTTGTTTGAAAAGTCAGCTATTATCTCACTATTTCTCTTCTCTGCAGCCTTGCTAAGATGCTCCAAGAGCTAGTGCTCTTTTTGTCATTGGCTTCTGTTACGATTGGCATTTATCCCCTCAAACATTAACTCGGCTATCGATCATATTTTTGAGAAATTTCTGAGCCTTCTAGTTACCTTTTAAAACATATTGTTATCGCCTTCTTATATTACCCACTTCTTGACCCCCATTTGCCGAAGTTTCTTTTACCTCTTCCAATTTCCGGCAATTTTCTTGTTCTCTTCTCCTGGCCTCTTCCTTCTTTTTCTGTTTTCCAGATGACCGACCATCCATACAGATGATCATCTAGATACACACTGTATGCACGGCGTGCAAAGGTTTTTGTAGAGCAGAGCCGAAGGTCTGAGGGTATCAAAACAATTACCCCCAGAACAAAAACCCCCCGAATTAACAATAACATTTTTGGAATCAAATTATATTGTGGAATTGTGTTTTAGTTTATCTTGTACCGGGGATTTTTTGTTCACGGGGTTTTTTGTTCTAGTTTTTTTGTATCAGGAGTATTTTTTACTAGGGGGTTAATTTCCAGGAGGTTATTGCGGGGGTTTTTTTACCCAGGGGCTTTTGTCAAGGAGATAATTTTCCTAGAAGTGGACTGAGAGAATTCCCGATCTACAGGCATTTCTATGGGAAAGTACGAGAGCTGTCTTCCCCAGGATGGCCACATTAGGGTACTTGGGATCACCAGCATTCGTTTTCTTCAAAAAACTTGCACCCAGTACTTGCTTACATTCACACCCTTAGAGCTTGTGAAGCGAGTAGTTTGTAAACCTTTTCCTTGCAACTTTAATAATAAGGTTGTGCTGATCATGAAGTAGCACATCTTATTCAGCGCAGAACTAAATTTCATCAATTGTGTAGAAAAAGGGAATAAAAGAAACAATTTACAAAAAAACGGAATAAAAAGAACCGAGCTCTAAAAAAAGAGGGAGCCCTGCCATTGGGATCTCAAACACTGCAGAGATACGAAGATGAGGTGAAGCTGTGCGGTTATCTGACTAACAATATACCATTTGAAACTTGAAAAAGTTATTGTAAAAGAATGGCTGAATAATAACTATGGAAATCGATGGATAGGTTAAAAAATAAATGTTTTACTTAGCTTTTTTTATTTCTTACGAATCTCCCAGGTTTTCGGAAAAACCCTCAAAAGCAGAGCTTGTACGAGCAAGGGGTAAAATTCCTTTAACCGGGCGCTACAAGCTATCAAAAAAAATTGCGAAGCGAAGCGAAGCGAGCGCGCGCATTCCCATCACTACTTTGTCGATTTCTGTCAACTTTGAGTAGAAATCTTCATACCTTATCTGTTAGTGAACAAGACCAGGAATACGCGAGCGCGCGCATTCCCATCACTACTTTGTCGATTTCTGTCAACTTCGCGCACGCAGATTCGCGAAATGTCGGGCGAGCGCGCTCGCTTCTCTCGCGTATTTCTGGTCTTTTTCACTAACAGATAAGGCATGAAGATTTCTACTCAAAGTTGACAGAAATCGACAAAGTAGTGATGGGCGAGCGCGCTCGCTTCGCTCGAGTATTTCTGGTCTTGTTCACTAACAGATAAGGTATGAAAGAAGAAGTTGACAGAAATCGACAAAGTAGTAATGGGAATGCGAGCGCTCGTGTCTGTCTCGCAGATATATTCACCAAGAAGTAAGAGATAAGTTACATAAGTTACAAAGTAGTAATAGGAATGCGCGTGCTCGCTTTGCTTACGTATTTCTTGCTGAATATCTTCACTAAGAATGGTTCACTCTTCGAGTGTTTATGAGGAACTATCATTATTATTATTATTTGTGAAAAAAGTGCCAGTCTCTATGGTGCCAATACTTCTGAAAATTATCCACTACAAACACTTCATATTCATGAGTATTCAGTATTCAGGAATTTTAGGGAATCTGACAACGTCGCATTGTATTGTAAAGTTTTTAAGACTCGCTGTTGTTGATTCAATGAAAGACATTGATACTGGCTACCTTGTTATGAAACAAGCCATTTCGTTGTGAGAACAGGATTTGGAAAAAATCTTGGTATTAATATTTTGAATGCACAAAAGATATTTTTAAATAGACAGAGCTAGGAGGCATTTTTTGCGAACATATAATTACTTGAATAAACGTGTCGGATCTCAAACATTCATTTTTGGTAAGTGCGCATGCGCAAACAGATAGAAAAGACGCAACCTAACTGTATTGTATAGTCGGGTAAGTTCGGTTGGGTTTGCATGAGATCGGGTCTGTCGGGATAAGTTATAGTCATTGAAGTAGGTTCATTTTATGTGAAAAGTGCTCATTATTTTTTGTGCGCATGTGTATTCATGTTATGTTTGCGCACATTTCCGTGATCTGTCTCGTCCTTTGAATTTTGCTAGTCATTTAGAAACAGTATAAGTACCATTGTTTCATAGGTGCAGTTAAAGTGTTGATGGGAAAATTTTGTGGTTATCAATTTTTCTTACTCATTCACTAAAATATTCCACGTTAAGTCTTGTTCAAACCCTCGCGAATTTCGCAATTTTTCTGCGAATAAAATGGCTGCCAGTCATGCCGGACCAATCGTCGATGCAGAACCATGTCGGCAGACATTTTATTCGCAAAAAAACTGCGGAATTCGCGAGGGTATAAACAAGACTTTATACGTGAATTGAATATTTCTCGAATCACACTGGCAATGTCGCTTCGCCCTTACGTCAATGCCATTGTGACCAACCTGACAGATATTAATTAAACAAAACAGCATGAATTTGTTGATTTTGTTATTGCTAAAATAAAGTAGAATTTGTTGATAAAAAACTGTTTTCAATGAAAAAAAAAAAAAGTGTAAAACTGGTGAATTAGGGTGTGTATATTGTGCTGGTGAAAATAAGGAGGCATTTGAGTGTGTTTTTCGAAGAAGAAACGTGTGCTAGAAAAAGCCAGTTTTCATTAAAAAAAAGGCCCGTATCTCCGAAATTACTTGAGACCGCCAAAAATTTCATTTGGATTTTTTATTCAGGAGGTCAAACTACGTAAGTCCCAAAAAAATTTGTGCATTATTGAGTTCAGCACTATTCAAAGACATTGACCAAAAAGCAATAGAATGTCCATTCTAACATTCTAACATTCTAACGTAAATTGCTAACATAACTGGTAGTTCTGTTCAAAATAACTTAATACGAGCTTCATTTTTAACTTTCCTCAAATTTTCAAGTGCCAAATCTTGTGTAGTAGTATCTTCCCAAATCCACTTAGTTTCCATTCTCAGCAATAGACCGAGTGGTGCTGTTTTTTCTCTCAGCATTACGCTGTTTTTCAATATATTGCATAGCTTCTACTTTTGTTATATCAATTTCAATGCCTTCACTAGACATAATATGACCTAAAAATGTATTTTATTTGATGCCTGTTGTAATTTTTCTTTATTGAATTTTACATTTGCCCTTCTCACTTCATCTAAAAAAAATGGAGTGGTTTATTATGTTCTTCTAAAGTAACACCATGAATCCTTCTATGAGGATATTTACGTTATTTTGAAAAATTTCAGTTGCATTCGATAACCCATGAGGAACCCGTTTAAATATATAACGACCAAATGGTGTAATGAAAGTGCAAAGTTCAGAACTTTCTTTATCCAATAGCATTTGATAAAAAGCTGAAGAGTCGTCAAGATCTGTAAACCATTTAGCATTGCTCAACTCGGCAAAAATGGTTTCTTGGGCAATTCAAGATGTCTTTTATTTATTTAAATGTCTAGGATCCATACAGAGTCGAACAATTCCATTGTTTTTACGTTCACCATTGCATTTACCTATTTAGATGCATAAATCGCGCTTTCAATCACTCCTTGTTTTTTTATATTCTCAAGAGCCTTTCCAATGCCAGGCGTACTTTTCTACATCTAGATATGTGGGGATAGCCAAAATCAAATGTTTTTAGATAAAGTGAAAAAGGCATTTTTTTTAAAAACTGGTAACACACTGATCGATACTATGGTCTTTTTGATTAGATGTGTAAAATAAGAAACGGATATACAGTGACCGCCAAAAAATATGTACCATATGGGAAAAAAATTTATTATTGGAGTATTGGAAAAAATATTCTGGGGAAAAGTTTGTGCATGTCCGATAACCTAAAAATCGATTTTGACACATGTCACGTGATCGCTAGAATGGCGGCAAAATGAAAAAAATTGCAATGCAAAGGCAAAAAAAGGGGTAAGATGGCAAGATATCAAAATAAGTTATTTGAAAAAGTCACTTAGAATTCAATTGAAAATAGCAATTTTTTTTTTGATAGCTTGTAGCGCCCGGTTAACGGAATTTTACCGAGCAAGGAAGATCCGGGACACGTGAAAAGTATTGTGAAAATATTTCACTGAAAGTTCGTGAATGTTATGAATTGTTCTTCTCTTGTGAAAATTAGTTGAAAATATCCAGAATCTTGTGGATTGATGTGATATTGTAGTATAATTACTTTTGTTGAAAGCTTTCTGGGATTGAAGCTTTGTTTCTAGAAACTTCGAAACTGGATTTTCTTGGCTGGAAACTGCTTTCTGCGGTAAGTAGTTTGGTTTTGCCTTCCTTGCAACTCAGACAAACTTTTTGACACGTTCAGCACTAATTGCATTTGGTATTTAAATTGAAATTTTCAAATTTTGTAATTAGTGAAATTTTTTTTACATCCTGTCGCTGATTTTTTCTTGCTCTCCCTTTTTTTTCAATCCACAAACTCGTCTCCAGGATACGAACTTTTACTCTCGAAGTGTTTTCTTCACACTTTTGAGCCTTCTTTATATAAATACCCTAACTAATATTTACAAACTTATTTACTACTTATTTGCCCTAAAAACTTGCCAAACCTTTTCTCTTTCACATACTTTTTAGTTATTTTATGTTCCTTTCCAAGATTACGCCCAATTTGAACTCCCTGTTATTAATTTTCATTTAGAAAATTTGAGGTTATATGATTTTTTTTAATTCTAACTCAAAATTGTTCTTTTATGTATTGTCTGTTGTCAGGAATACATCTGGATTATTTTTTCAGTAAAATTTGGCTGGTAGCTGATGATTTTTGTGACTCAACGAAGGATGAAACAGAATAATAAGAAGATGATTTCTGGATGGATTTTACATTCTATGCAGTGACTGTGTCTAAAAAATTAAGGTAAAGTATTCAGCCTTTTTTCTGTGCAATAACAACATTAATAACTATGAATTCCCACATACAACCGTTTTTCATAACAATATACATACAGTGACCGCCAAAAAGTATGTACCATATGGGAAAAATTTTTATTATTGGAGTATTGGAAAAAATATTCTGGGAAAAAGTTTGTGCATGTCCGATAACCTAAAAATCGATTTTGACACATGTCACGTGATCGCTAGAATGGCGGCAAAATGAAAAAAATTGTAATGCAAAGGCAAAAAAAGGGGTAAGATGGCAAGATATCAAAAAAAGTTATTTGAAAAAGTCACTTAGAATTCAATTTTATACACAAACGAAGTTTCAAGAGATAATTCAAAAAAATTGAAAATAGCAATTTTTTAAAAATATTTTCCCATCTATTTGAAAATATTTTTTTTTTCTTATGAATAGCTTGACTATACTGAAACATTTGCATTTTAATGATAATGACAAAACTTTCTCATTTTCTCCACACCAGAGGGCACTAAATTGGAAAAATGGGAATTTGTCAGAACCCTTGCTGTTACATCGGTTCGTATCTAACAGTTATATCCGTATTCCACGACCATTGTGATGACATGACACTCCAAAAAAATGGTAATTTCCAGATTATAATCAAGTTCCGATAATAATCGTGCATGAGCGTTTCACTTCGCACATAAACTTGAAAATAGTGCGTCAAATTAAAGATTCTTAAAGTTTATGTGCAAAGTAAAACGCTCATACAGCATTATTATTGAAACTTGATTAAAATCAGGAAACATGGTGTTTCTAGATTGCCATATCAACACAATAGTCTTGGAATTCTGATATAACTGTTAGATAAGAACCAATGTAACAGCGAGGGTTCTGGCAAAAACCAATTTTTTTAATTTAGTGCCCTCTGGTGTGGAGAAAATGAGAAAGTTTTGTCATTATCATTAAAATGCAAATGTTTCAGTATAGTTAAGCTATTCATAAGAAAAAAAAATTATATTTTTAAATAGATGGGAAAATATTTTTAAAAAATTGCTATTTTCAATTTTTTTTTTAATTATGTCTTGAAACTTCGTTTATGTGTATAAAATTGAATTTTAAGTGACTTTTTCAAATAACTTTTTTTGATATCTTTCCATCTTACCCCTTTTTTTGCCTTTGCATTGCAATTTTTTTCATTTTGCCGCCATTCTAGCGATCACGTGACATGTGTCAAAATCGATTTTTAGGTTATCGGACATGCACAAACTTTTCCCAAGAATATTTTTTCCAATACTCCAATAATAAAAATTTTTCCCATATGGTACATACTTTTTGGCGGTCACTGTATATATTTTATAAAACCGTTAATTTTAGACTTAGAGACCGACGCATACTGTGACAAATAAACTGTGAAGAGTTCATGAATCTGGAAAAGCTATCTATTCTCACTTCTTACTCAACTCCTTCTGTATTCGTTAACGATGAACACAATTTCTATGCCAGAACTATAAACGCCCTTTCGTTCATTCAGATGCGCTTTTACCCCCCCTTTCGACGACAAGACTGTTGACATCACATAATCTCTTCCCGCAAAGCACTAGACCGTACTTCCTCTATCAAATTTTCATATTTCATAACAAACGCAAATATCTTCCACCTGGATTCTAGCCACATTTTCATTTAATATTCCATACATAAACAACCCCTAACCCTATATATGCAAACATAGTTAGCACGTTTACAACACAAGCCCAGGGCCGGTAAATTCCTTACACGAAATGTACAAGGTGGATCGATCTGACCGTTCTCGAATTGAAAAGATCAAATCGAGTAGAAACGCATTTTTCGTACCAATTTTATTTCTTCAGATTTTCTGACTCAGTTTCGGAAAATCTAGATTTAAAAAAAAATACTAATTCAACCATTCTGAATCGATTGGCGTACGCAGAGTTGCTCTATTTCTAACCGTTCTCGAATTGAAAAGTTCATATCGAGTGGAGACGAAATTTTCCTACCAATTTTATTTCTTCAGATTTTCTGACTCAGTTTCGGAACTTCTAGAATTTCAGAAAATACTAATTTAACCATCCCGAATCGATTGGCGTACGTAGAATTGCTCTATCTCTAACCGTTCTCGAATTGAAAAGTTCAAATCGAGCTGAAACGGATTTTTTCCTACCAATTTTATTTCTTCAGATTTTCTGACTAAGTTTCGGAACTTCTAGAATTTCAGAAAATACTAATTCAACCATTCTGAATCGATTGGCGTACGCAGAATTGCTCTATCTCTAACCGTTCTCGAATTGAAAAGTTCAAATCGAGTGGAAACGAATTTTTCCTACCAATTTTATTTCTTCAGATTTTCTGACTCAGTTCCGGAACATCTAGAATTTCAGAAAATACTAATTCAACCATTCTGAATCGATTGGCGTACGCAGAATTGCTATATCTCAAACCGTTCTCGAATTGAAAAGTTCAAATCGAGCTGAAACGGATTTATCCTACCAATTTTATTTTTTCAGATCTTCTGACTCAGTTTCGGAACTTCTACAATTTTAGAAAATACTAATTTAACCACCCTGAATCGACTGGCGTACGCAGAATTGCTCTATTTCTAACCGTTCTCGAATTGAAAAGTTCAAATTGAGTGGAAACGAATTTTTCCTACCAATTTTATTTCTTCAGATTTTCTGACTCAGTTTCGGAACTTCTAGAATTTCAGAAAATACTAATTTAACCATCTCGAATCGATTGGCGTACGTAGAATTGCTCTATCTCTAACCGTTCTCGAATTGAAAAGTTCAAATCGAGCTGAAACGGATTTTTCCTACCAATTTCATTTCTTCAGATTTTCTGACTCAGTTTCGGAACTTCTAGAATTTCAGAAAATACTAATTCAACCATTCTGAACCGATTGGCGTACGCAGAATTGCTCTATCTCAAACCGTTCTCGAATTGAAAAGTTCAAATCGAGCTGAAACGGATTTATCCTACCAATTTTATTTTTTCAGATCTTCTGACTCAGTTTCGGAACTTCTACAATTTTAGAAAATACTAACTTAACCACCCTGAATCGACTGGCGTACGCAGAATTGCTCTATCTCTAACCGTTCTCGAATTGAAAAGTTCAAATTGAGTGGAAACGAATTTTTCCTACCAATTTTATTTCTTCAGATTTTCTGACTCAGTTTCGGAACTTCTAGAATTTCAGAAAATACTAATTTAACCATCCCGAATCGATTGGCGTACGTAGAATTGCTCTATCTCTAACCGTTCTCGAATTGAAAAGTTCAAATCGAGCTGAAACGGATTTTTCCTACCAATTTTATTTCTTCAGATTTTCTGACTCAGTTTCGGAACTTCTAGAATTTCAGAAAATACTAATTCAACCATTCTGAATCGATTGGCGTACGCAGAATTGCTCTATCTCTAACCGTTCTCGAATTGAAAAGTTCAAATCGAGTGGAAACGAATTTTTCCTACCAATTTTATTTCTTCAGATTTTCTGACTCAGTTCCGGAACATCTAGAATTTTAGAAAATACTAATTCAACCATTCTGAATCGATTGGCGTACGCAGAATTGCTATATCTCAAACCGTTCTCGAATTGAAAAGTTCAAATCGAGCTGAAACGGATTTATCCTACCAATTTTATTTTTTCAGATCTTCTGACTCAGTTTCGGAACTTCTACAATTTTAGAAAATACTAATTTAACCACCCTGAATCGACTGGCGTACGCAGAATTGCTCTATTTCTAACCGTTCTCGAATTGAAAAGTTCAAATTGAGTGGAAACGAATTTTTCCTACCAATTTTATTTCTTCAGATTTTCTGACTCAGTTTCGGAACTTCTAGAATTTCAGAAAATACTAATTTAACCATTCTGAATCGATTGGCGTACGCAGAATTGCTCTATCTGTAACCGTTCTCGAAATGAAAAGTTCAAATCGAGTGGGTACGAATTTTTCCTACCAATTTTATTTCTGCAGATTTTCTGACTCAGTTTCGGAACTTCTAGAATTTCAGAGAATACTAATTCAACCATTCTGAATCGATTGGCGTACGCAGAATTGCCCTATCTGTAACCGTTCTCGAATTGAAAAGTTCAAATCGAGTGGAAACGAATTTTTCCTACCAATTTTATTTCTTCAGATTTTCTGACTCAGTTTCGGAACATCTAGAATTTTAGAAAATACTAATTCAACCATTCTGAATCGATTGGCGTACGCAGAATTGCTCTTTCTCTAACCGTTCTCGAATGGAAAAGTTCAAATCGAGTGGAAACGAATTTTTCCTACCAATTTTATTTCTTCAGATTTTCTGACTCAGTTTCGGAACATCTAGAATTTCAGAAAATACTAATTCAACCATTCTGAACCGATTGGCGTACGCAGAATTGCTCTATCTCTAACCGTTCTCGAAATGAAAAGTTCAAATCGAGTGGGTACGAATTTTTCCTACCAATTTTATTTCTGCAGATTTTCTGACTCAGTTTCGGAACTTCTAGAATTTCAGAAAATACTAATTCAACCATTCTGAATCGATTGGCGTACGCAGAATTGCTCTATCTCTAACCGTTCTCGAATTGAAAAGTTCAAATCGAGCTGAAACGGATTTTTCCTACCAATTTTATTTCTTCAGATTTTCTGACTCAGTTTCGGAACTTCTAGAATTTCAGAAAATACTAATTCAACCATTCTGAATCGATTGGCGTACGCAGAATTGCTCTATCTCTAACCGTTCTCGAATTGAAAAGTTCAAATCGAGCTGAAACGGATTTTTCCTACCAATTTTATTTCTGCAGATTTTCTGAGTCAGTTTCGGAACTTCTAGAATTTCAGAAAATACTAATTCAACCATTCTGAATCGATTGGCGTACGCAGAATTGCTCTATCTCTAACCGTTCTCGAATTGAAAAGTTCAAATCGAGCTGAAACGGATTTTTCCTACCAATTTTATTTCTGCAGATTTTCTGACTCAGTTTCGGAACTTCTAGAATTTCAGAAAATACGAATTCAACCATTCTGAATCGATTGGCGTACGCAGAATTGCTCTATCTCTAACCGTTCTCGAATTGAAAAGTTCAAATCGAGCTGAAACGGATTTTTCCTACCAATTTTATTTCTGCAGATTTTCTGACTCAGTTTCGGAACTTCTAGAATTTCAGAAAATACTAATTCAACCATTCTGAATCGATTGGCGTACGCAGAATTGCTCTATCTCTAACTGTTCTCGAATTGAAAAGTTCAAATCGAGCTGAAACGGATTTTTCCTACCAATTTTATTTCTTCAGATTTTCTGACTCAGTTTCGGAACTTCTAGAATTTCAGAAAATACCAATTCAACCATTCTGATTCGATTGGCGACGCAGAATTGCTCTATCTCTAACCGTTCTCGAATTGAAAAGTTCAAATCGAGCTGAAACGGATTTTTCCTACCAATTTTATTTCTTCAGATTTTCTGACTCAGTTTTGGAACTTCTAGAATTTCAGAAAATACTAATTCAACCATTCTGGATCGATTGGCGTACGCAGAGTTGCTCTATTTCTAACCGTTCTCGAATTGAAAAGTTCATATCGAGTGGAGACGAAATTTTCCTTCCAATTTTATTTCTTCAGATTTTCTGACTCAGTTTCGGAACCTCTAGAATTTCAGAAAATACTAATTTACCCATTCTGAATCGATTGGCGTACGCAGAATTGCTCTATCTTTAACCGTTCTCGAATTGAAAAGTTCAAATCGAGTGGAAACGAATTTTTCCTACCAATTTTATTTCTTCAGATTTTCTGACTCAGTTTCGGAACTTCTAGAATTTCAGAAAATACCAATTCAACCATTCTGATTCGATTGGCGACGCAGAATTGCTCTATCTCTAACCGTTCTCGAATTGAAAAGTTCAAATCGAGCTGAAACGGATTTTTCCTACCAATTTTATTTCTTCAGATTTTCTGACTCAGTTTCGGAACTTCTAGAATTTCAGAAAATACCAATTCAACCATTCTGATTCGATTGGCGACGCAGAATTGCTCTATCTCTAACCGTTCTCGAATTGAAAAGTTCAAATCGAGCTGAAACGGATTTTTCCTACCAATTTTATTTCTTCAGATTTTCTGACTCAGTTTTGGAACTTCTAGAATTTCAGAAAATACTAATTCAACCATTCTGGATCGATTGGCGTACGCAGAGTTGCTCTATTTCGAACCGTTCTCGAATGGAAAAGTTCATATCGAGTGGAGACGAAATTTTCCTTCCAATTTTATTTCTTCAGATTTTCTGACTCAGTTTCGGAACCTCTAGAATTTCAGAAAATACTAATTTACCCATTCTGAATCGATTGGCGTACGCAGAATTGCTCTATCTCTAACCGTTCTCGAATTGAGAAGTTCAAATCGAGTGGAAACGAATTTTTCCTACCAATTTTATTTCTTCAGATTTTCTGACTCAATTTCGGATCTTTCAGAATTTTAGAATATACTAATTTAGTCATTCTGAATCGTTAGGCGTACGCAGAATTGCTCTATCGCTAACCGTTCTCGAATTGAAAAGTTCAAATCGAGTGGAAACGGATTTTTTCCCAGTAACTGTATAGTTGATTAATGGTTTCATAAAAAATAAATAAAAAAATTATGTTTGAATATCTCCCTCAGTCTGAAAATGAAATATCTGGAGATGCCAGATCTGGCTAACCAACCAGCCAATCCAAAAATTTTTTTATTGTGTCACCAGTTCATAATCCACACCTCAGTCAAATTATACGAGAGGGCTTAAATTGAACCTTAGGCCTGGTCTGACGCCAGCAAGTATGTGAATGTGTTAAGTGTGCATTAAGTAACCTCTTGCATGACACCACTCTCGTGAAATATGAATACGCCGACATGCATAATTTTCATAACTATCACGA
The DNA here is from genome assembly GCA_944452925.2 of Chrysolina oricalcia. Classification (NCBI taxonomy): domain Eukaryota; kingdom Metazoa; phylum Arthropoda; class Insecta; order Coleoptera; family Chrysomelidae; genus Chrysolina; species Chrysolina oricalcia. The sequence continues at coordinate 2,593,478 of OX101824.2, read as the reverse complement.
AACAGCCATTTATTCGCATCTCGGGCCTCTAGGATATGTTAACCTCGATTCAGCTATCAGTGTACGGGGAGGAATGTTACCTCTAACAGAACGTTTGAGTTATGCGTGGATTCCAAGACTTTTTTTAAAGAAAAAGAAACAATATTTTAACATACTACAGTTGTGAAGAACATTACATAAAAGAAAAGCAAGCAAAGGTAGGTCAATCTAGACAGTTCTGATGCCATTTGTTTCCCGCCCTCGTCCTTGCCCTGAAGAGCGTCATAAACCTCGAAACTAGTCAACAGATAGTCCCTCCTGTCCGGATCAAAACAAAAGTTTGCTAGTTGGTTAGAGAAAGCACTTGTAATAATGTCCTACATAATGAGGAACATTGTACACGTATCAGGTCGATATAATAAAGTACCCGTCGTGGTATTAGCCAGGGGAGTAGTCGTTTTGTGACAGGTACTTGCCATAATAAGCCTACGTAGCAGGTGTATGAGGGAGTAAAGGGTTCATCATCGGTCGGCAACGACCGTTTGTTACTAAATGATCTCCCAAAAGAAGTTGGTTTTCAAATTAACGTGTATTCGAAAATATTAGGAGTCTGATCAGTAAAACCATTACACTAACTAGTTTTGGAAATTATTTCAATTTGACTTTTACCTTAATTTCTGTTATTTGTTTTGGACGGTGAAGCGTATGCCTTTTCATTTCCAACAATTACATACCTGAAACAAAGAGAAAATGACGTTAAGGATTTTTATATCTCCATAGAGAATAAATACATTTCATAAATAAATTGTATTCAAACTTAAAAGCTTTCGTTGTGGGAGAGAACGTTCCAATTACAGCGCTTGAAATATTAAAATACATTTTAACAGACAACCACAATTTATAGTCATTTTTCGTTTGGTTGTTAGACCAGTTAAAGTGTCCAATAGTACTTCCTAGCAGCCTTTCAAGAGACTCAAAATTCGGGATTTCTCGTCTCGTCTCGATTTCGATGTTTCGATGTTTTTTTTCGAGACGAGATCGAGAAAAACACTTCGAAATTCTTCGAGATCGAGAAATTATTTCGAGATTTCTCGATCTCGAAAAAATATATGTGCTGCAATAACTGCGACCACTACTTTTGAGATAAAATAATTTGAGTAATATCGATGATTTTTTTTTTCAACAGACAACTGTTACCGTTATAAAAAATGAGTTTGTTGCTGGTGCTGGTACATTCTTCTCTTCACGAACGAAGTAACAATTTTAAACTTTCACCTTTCGTACCTAGGTAAATTTTGAATGTATGGATAAAAGATTAAATTAAAACATCGAGGATTCGTTTAATTTAATTTTTTTGGAACAATATTGTTCATTTTTGTGCTGATACTCGTCGGTTTTTTACGTGGCTTTTAGTTCATAGAATATAGCCTCTGTATTTTAACGTAATTTTTTCATAGAAAAAATTTAATACCTTGTATTTTGGTGCAGCCTTGGCCTTGTGTTATACGTTATAACCTATACATAGCATTTTTTAATAACATTCAGTTTTTGTTTTCGAGACTCTCGAAATTTCGAGAGTCTCGAATCCAGATCGATAAATTGTCTTCGAGAAAAACATCGAGACGAGAGTTTGTTTATTTCTCGTCTCGATGACCGAGACGAGACGAGAAAGTGCCTTCGAGACGAGATTTCTCGTTTCGATAAAACCCTACTTTCTAGTGACTCATGACTCGCTCTCTTTTTAATAGGTATCTATAACCAGGTAGGCAGCAGCATTATAGAAAAATTGTCACCTGATAATTTTTTTCTTGAATTTTGTATTCAAAAACCTGCATCTATTCACAAAATCGACATTTTCTGGATGAATTAGTCATCTGATTCGAAAAATCAGAACATTTTCAGATTCAGAAGGAAATTTTTTAAGAGAAGAAGTAATATTCGCGGGATTCTGCATTTTTGGAATATTCCCAGGGGATCGAAGTCGAAACATGCAATATTCTGTATAGAAGGAAGTCGAATTTTGCGATTTTTTTTATAGTTCGAAAAATCAAAAACTTTTCTCAGACGTAACTTCCGAATATCACCTCAAAAATTTTATTCAACAAAGGGGTAACTGGGCAATTTTTTCTACGGAAAAATGCATTCATTCACAAAATCGACATTTTCTGAATTATTTAGCATTCTGATTCAAAAAACGAATACATTTTCAGATTCAGAATGAAATTTTCTACGAGATGAAGGAATATTCGCGGAATTTCGCATTTTTGAAATATTCCAAGTCGATCAAAGTCTAAAAATGCAATATTCTCATTTGCTATTTTTAGAAAAATCGAAAACTTCCCTTCGACGTATCTCAACGAGCCGATTCCAAAAATTTCCTCAAACATTTTTTGAAAAAGGGGTTATTGAAAAAGGGCAATTTTTGCGACGAAAAAATGCACATGTAATAATAATAATAATGCGTCTTTAATCACTACAAAAAATAAAGAAATAATTACAAAAAGTATGAGAAAAAAAATCATAGTGAATAGGCGAAGTGTCGGCTTGCGCTATTTTTAACTCAACCCTGACAACACATTTACAATAAATAAATCAGATGAGAGAGGAACAATCAATAATCTTCTAATTTCGTGAACACAAATGTATATATACAAAATACAAAAACCTGCTACATTATCAGAATTATAGTGGCGAGTCGTAAAAAGTAAGCCATAGTCAGCATAAAAAAAAATAACCAAGTAAAAATGCTTTTAACCTTTTTTGAAGTTTTTGATTGTGAACGACCTATATTCACTGGGAAGTGAATTGTAAAGTTTCGGGCCATTATATTACACTTTCTGATTGAATTAGCATTCTGATTAGGAAAACGAGTACATTTTCAAATTGAGAAGGAAATTTTCTGTGGGATGAAGTAATATTCGCGGGATTTCGCATATTTGAAATATATCCAGGAGATCAAAGTCGAAAGTGCAATATTCTTTACAGAAGGAAATCGAATTTTACGAAAATTCATTTTTCATTTTTCGAAAAATCGCAAACTTCCCTAATACGTAATTAGGTGAGTTGATTCAGACTATGACCTCAAAAATTTAATTCGACAAAGGTGTAATTGCAACACAACATTTTTTTTCTACGAAATGATGCACCCGTCCACAAAATTTTATGAATGAATTAGCCTTTTGATTCAAAAAAAGATTACATTTTTAGATTCAGAAGGAAATTTTCTATAAGATGAAGTAACACTCGCGGGATTCCGCATTTTTGAAAAATTCCCAGGAGATCAAAGTCGAAATTGCAATAAAATCAAATTTTACGAAAATTTGTTTTTAATTTTTCGAAAAATCGCAAACTTCCCTAAGACGTAACTAGATGAGCTGATTCAGACTATGACCTCAAAAATTTAATTCGACAAAGGTGTAATTGCAACAGAAATTTTTTTTTCTACGAAAAGATGCACCCGTCCACAAAATTTTATGAATGAATTAGCCTTTTGATTCAAAAAAAGATTACATTTTTAGATTCAGAAGGAAATTTTCTATAAGATGAAGTAACATTCGCGGGATTCCGCACTTTTGAAAAATTCCCAGGCGATCAAAGTCGAAAGTGCAATATTCTTTACAGAAGGAAATCGAATTTTACGAAAATTCGTTTTTCATTTTTAGAAAAATCGCAAACTTCCCTAAGACGTAACTAAATGAGCTGATTCAGACTTTGACCTCAAAAATTTAATTCGACAAAGGTGTAATTGCAACAGAACATTTTTTTTTCTACGAAAAGATGCACCCATCCACAAAATTTTACGTAAAAAGGTAAGACCTCGTTAATCCTTAGCTCGCACAAGTTTCGACTTCTGATTCGACATCTGGTTAACGGAAAAACAATTTTAACAATTTTAACAATTTTTTTTAAAGAAGAAATCGAATTTTGCGAAATTTTTTATTTTCCATTTTTCGAAAAATCGCAAACCCTCTTAGACGTAATTCGACGACCTGATTTCGAATATTATCTCAAAAATTGAATTCAACAAAGGGTAACTAGAAAAGGGATTTTTTTGTTTTAAAGAAAAAATGCACCCAACCACAAAATCGACATTTTCTAAATGAATTCGCTATTTTCCTAAAACTCCAAAATCGAACTAAATATTATTTTTAGAAACCGTTTTGCATTAGCTCCCCACCTTTTGAAAGATTCAACTCAATATTCAGTTATAAAAAAATTAGAGCCTTTGATATATAGTAAAAAGTCGAATATGTATACTCTTGTGACGTAGAAAGTCTTCACTAGATTCTAGTGTTTTTTGTTGACCTAAGTTGATGGTACTGATATGAATCTGACAACAGTAGAACCGCTGACATTTGCTGACAATGTTTAAGTTGTTCTTGTCAGTAGTGAAATTGTTATAAGTAGGTTACTTTTACAACTTGTGAAAATGGAGAAAAACTTTTTCAAGGCTAGCAGTGAAAATTTGAAGGTTCATTTATAGGTCTGCTAGATCAGGCTATATGGTGATGCTGCTGTGGGTTATATGTAGCTGAAAAGGGAGGGTTCTATTTGTATCATCAAGTGCCGTACCCTGAGCACAAAGTAAGGAGCAGATTTTATTGACGCTACTGATGAAAGTAATGATGAAATAAAAAATTGTGACTGTGAATAATGTGTAGCATCCCAAGGTAAGTTTCAGTATATTACCCTCTTCGAGCACACAACATAGATTTTGGTATTTTTCGCTTTTTTATACTGGTTGCTCCGTCGTACTGATAAAAAGAGTCTCACATCGGTGAAGTGTTATTCAAAAATCTATAGTTAATATAATACCAGCAATGTCTTTTCCTTCTACAGTAAGAGCTCTGACAGATCTTGATGACATTAGTGACTTGACAGTAGTGATAATCCAATGAGAATCGACAAATGCCTCCACGATTCCAACGTTGTCGGATTGTGTCAGTGACGTAAAATGTCTGAGAGAGAACACTTCTGAAAACCGAATCTTCATAACTAAATACAGGCGAAAAACGATACGTAAAATTTAAACTAGTGTATTTTTAGATATATTTGAGATATGAAGATTTCAATGGCAAACATTTTGAAATTTAGGAAATCAACGAATTAGCATTCATTTTTACACATCTGGTCAAAATTTTTAGATAGCTCTATTCCTTGTTCTGGAATTGTAATAATGAAACTTACGAAACAAATTTCGAAAAATTCGTACGGATTTTCAAAACACCAGTATTGCACGAAATTGGTTCTGGCTAATTATTTGCTACCATCACAAACATTAAAATAGTACCGAGCTAATATCCAAGTGGATATTTAAAATACATTCCACATTAATTTTCGAACTATCCCCAACTTGACCTTGACTAATAATTCCCATCGTTCCGTTGACATCGCTATACTATTCGATCCAGTGCAGTAGAGCGCAGCCAATACAATCTCCTCAAAGCAAGAAAGCGCACACTGATTCAATTCGATATATAAAAAAAGTCGCCCTCTTCCGCCCTCCTCGTCGAACGGCATCCCCGATCGATTCGTCAAGGGTTGCTGCGACCGCAGATTATTTGCTCTGCGGAATTAGTTCGGCCAACTGCCGTTTGTGCCGGCGACGATTCGATCACGATCGCTAAATACGAACAGGAAATTGATACGCGGAGTTTGTGTTTGTCGATACCGGCTTAAATGCGATATTAATTTCGGCCTACTTCGATGTTTGCAGACGTTTTGGTGATTGGAGATTTATTGACGCAATTCCATGAGGCTTTGTAGATAATCACACCCGGTACTATAACTGTCATCGGAGAGAAAGGATTATTCATTTGTTTTTTCTAAAAGTCAAGCACCTTTCGAAGAAGCCGCTGTCGCAACCAAGCAAGTAGGCCCTCAAGGACCCTTTTTGCCATCCCCTATTTTCCACATATCTACAATTCCTCCTTGCAACGAGTTTTAATAAGCTTTAGGCTTTTATGATGTCAACAAAGCTGTCAGTGACAGGGTGGCTCGCGACTAACTCGAGTGGAGACGGGAGTGGGTCATAACAAAATAAATTGTGATGACAAGAATCGGGCGCAAGCTATATGAATGCAAGCTCACCCTATATATTATTTATACTGATTCCCATATAACACGAATAGTATTAAAAATTAAGTTACTACACAGATGGGCACATAAGGTGTGAGGCACTATCAAAGCACCCCCTCAATGTTCACCAGTATGCCTACCAGGCTGGCAAATCAACAGAACTTGCCCTCAATAACCTTGTCTCAGGAATAAGCGACGCTCTGGAACACCAGGAGGTAGCAGTCGTTGCATTCTTGGACATAGAAGGAGCATTTAACAATGCACTACCTCACTCCCTACATGAGGCCACTGTCTCTAAAGGGATTGAACCGATCTATGTGACTGGATAAGAACTATGCTTCACAACAGAACTATAACGGCCTCTCTACAGGGCGAAAGTGTCAGCTTCAAGCCAGCCAGGGGCTGTCCCCAGGGAAAGAGTCCTCTCCCCACTGTTATGGTCATTGCAAGCATATGCTGATGATATGGTTCTAGTAATAAACGATATATCCGAAGAGAAGATCTCCTACGTCCTTCAGGATATATTGGATACCATATATACATGGTGTGAAAGGGAGGAAATGTCCATTAACCCCCACAAAATGGTCATAGTACCATTCACCAGGAAAAGGAAGATGGAACATTTAATACCTCCTTCCATCAATGGTGTAACGATTCCTTTTGCGAGTGAAGCAAAATATCTAGGAATAACCCTGGATAAAAAACTAAATTGGAACTAGCACTTGGAAAAGACTATCCGGAAGGCTAGCCTATCATTATGGACATTCCGCAGAATATGTGGCAAAACATAGGGCATGTCACCAAAACACGTAAATTGGTTGTACGTGACCGCCAAACGTCCAATGATAACGTATGGCTCTATAGTCTGGTGGAGCAAGGGTCATAAAAATTGGCCATTGCTAAACTTAACGGACTACAGAGACAAGCGTGCCTGACGATTACTGGAAGCATTCGCTCCACGCCAATGGCAGCAATGGAAGCCCTCCTTGGATTACTTCCACTCCACATAGTTCTGGAGAGAGAGGCAAGATGGGCAACATACAGACTCTAGCAAGCGGCCATTAGTCTACCGCAGGCATGTGTCATGAGAGGCAACAGCATGCTGGAGGGCAACTAGCTCACAACATTCTAGGAATGCCCTCAGACATCATGCCTAAAACTATCAACCTTCACACGTCCTACACTGTGGTCTTTCCCGAAAGAGAAGACTGGGTCCGGAATGAAACCAAACTATGTGGGGCAAATGAACGTTGTTTCACCGATGGTTCCAAAACTCTGGAAGGCGTCGGAGCCGGAATATATGGATGAACCCAGTACTGAAACGCTCGTTCAGTATGGGTAAACTAGCTACGATATTTCAAGCAGAGGTATATGCCATTGAAATGTATGCCAGGGAGCTGGAAAATCGACACCACACACGAAAAACAATAAAAATATTTTCAGATAGTCAAGCAGCACTGAAAGCGCTTGAATCCAACTGCTTTAAATCTAGGGCAGTATGGAACTGCAGAGACACCTTAAACCGACTGGCGCAACGCAACAACGTTACCCTAGTCTGGATACCAGGTCACACAGGCCTAGAAGGAAACGAAATAGCGGACGCCCTAGCAAAATCGTTTTAGCATATAGCACTTCCAAGAATGTCATAACAGCTTGGGCAGACAATAAAATACTCGAGTACTGGCGTAGTCTACCGGGCCTAGCCCATTCCAAAGCATTTATTGCTTGTACAAGGAAAAAACAGGACTCTGGCAAACTGCTAGAACTCAGTAGAGCGAATCTCAGAGTTATAATAGGTTTGCTTACTGGCCACTGCAAACTCAGACATCACATGCATGAAATCGGACTTGCACAAGATGCAGAGTGCCGGCTATGCATCAATACCGTACTCGCACAAAACTAACCAGCTACATAAATATCTGAATATTACTGGTCTACAGTACAGTTCAGACCAAATATGTTTCAAACATTAACAAACCTCTTAGGTGAGATTATACAGGCACTAGTAATTTTAAAAAGCTTAAATGTATCCAATAGCACACACAAAATGTATATACCGCTGTAGGGTAGGAGAAAGGAATAATATCTCTTAAACAATCCGCAATAGTATGGTACCTTGTAGCGTTCACACGTTAGCATTAGGTTAAAGACTGCTATGAAAAGGATATCAGTACACGGTAGGATACTTAGTGCCAGACCTGGTACTTAGAGTGCCAAGTCAGGTCAACTAGGGTGGTCCAACCAGGCTGATCTTAGCTGCAATGGTGCTTCGTTGACAGTCTCTGCTACAAGTGCAGAAAACTAGGGTGGTACAACCAGGTTGATCTTAGCCGCAATGTTGCTTCTTTGAAAGTTTACACTACCAGAACCCGAATGCCCTACTCAATGGCTATAGCAGGTGGAAGATTGTCACTAGGAAGA